>CM029436.1:18197301-20702404 GCA_017140255.1 Eucalyptus paniculata subsp. matutina | reverse complement strand
GAGTCAATGAAGTCAAACTAAATCTCGAGAACTGGTTGATCTTCCAAAGTGACGAACTATTGGAACAAGTGGGTTCTCAAAATAAAGTGAAAGGCCGATGAACTCGATAGAAAGACATAAGGCTCGCCTTGTGGCGAATAGGTATAATCAACCGGGAAGAAATTGATTATGAAGATACATTTTTCCTCCGTTGTGAGATTTACCTTGATTCGTATTATTTAACAGCCAGTGACTAGTATGGATCTTGAGTTACATCATATGGATGAAGTTTGCTTTCCTCAATAGAAAATTAGAGGAATGAACATATATGGAACAACCTGCTGGTTTCATAGTGAAAGGCCAAGAAGAAAAGGTATGTCGACTTTGGGGGTCAATATATGGCCTTAAGCAGTCGTCAAAATAATGATATATACGTTTTCATAATGTCATAATGGCATATGACTTTACAATGATAGATGATGATCATTGTGTATATATCAAAATATCCAATGATCAATTTGTGATCATATCATTATATGTTGATGATATACTAATGCCGGAAATAATGGAGTTTGTCAATATTGTCAAAAGTTGGTTGTCTTCTAATTTTGAATTGAAGGATATGGGATTGTAAACCCATAGACACTCCTATTACCAAAAGGAGTGAAGGATTGAGCCATAGGCGTATCCAGGACTCCACAAGAGAAGGAACAATGAAACATGTTCCTTATGCTATTCTTGTTGGGAGCTTGATGTTTCATATGATGTGTACAAGACACGGCATATGTTTTACAAGTTGGAATGGTGAGTAAATACCAATCCAATCCAGGTCCGGAAGACAATGGAAAGGCGTTAAGAGAATACTTTGAGGTATCTAAAAGAGGACTCATTAATGATTATCGATGAGTTATTAAGGAAAAGGATCTCGACTCTAAGGCCTATTCTAATACTAATTGGGGAGGAGATTTAGATGAAAGAAAATATATCTCCGGTTTGTTTTCTTATCCGGAATAGTAGCACCATATGTTGGAGCAATAAGAAACAAAAGTGTATAGCCTTGTCCACGATGTAAGTTGAGTTCGTGGCATTATCAACTGTTAGTGTAAGAAAGTGTTTGGCTTAAGAGATTTTTGGATCATTTAGGTGTTATTGAAAGTGCTGCAGATTAATTGTTGGTTAACTATGATAGCCAAGCAGCAAAAGTGTACTAAAGATCCAAAATATCATGGCAAGACCAAACTATAGATACCAAGTATAACTTTTGTTAAGGATATGATTGCACGAAAGATGTGAACTTAGAGTACATACTACGCATAGAATGGTAGCAGATCCTATGACAAAGCCAATACCTGAGATGTGTTTTGTGGCCATATGAAATCTCTAGGATTGCGTAAAGGCGATGTCTTTTGAATATTGTAATTTCCCTAAATGTTCACAATTTGATGAATTTGTGTTTTCATCATTAATGCCTATGAATCTTTTGTTTGATCTTTATGCATCTTAATACTTAGTGCATTACTTTAAGTTGAGAAGTATGTCGGACAGATATAAGATTAGCCCACTCACACGGGTAATAGCCTCTATTTACTGTGTGATAAATAGAGATGAGACTGTTTTTAAGCTTATTATCTAGGTGATAATCGAGAGCCCAAGCTTAAAAACACGTATGTCGCATTTTTAACTAGGTGTTAAGATGAGAATATAATAATTACTATGTCTGAAAGTAAAATACCCCACATATTTTACTTTATCATTTTAAGATGACGGATGTGAGTTCGATGAATTTTGTGAATGAGTAGATACGTGAACTCAAGTTAGACATTGAGTGTATACGAACTATCATGCATGCGATATTGAAGGTGTAGACATACGCTCCATGGGAAAGGAGTTAATACCGTAATACGTATTTTTATACTACGTATGCATGAGACGACCAATAAGAGTGGCAAAAGTTTGATCTCAGCTTTTATGTCAGTGTGTGAGACTCTTGAGGAAGAGAGTTCCTCAATTTCTTAGTCCCTTCATGACTCTTACTTATTCTCCAAGATTTCTATTTAGTGTTTGCTATCTTGGATGTTGCCAATGGTCATGAGTGATTTGATCTAATGGGGCATTTTTAGAAAAGCGTTTGGACTAAAATTGAGAGTTTGAAGGAAAGAGGAAGATCGATTTTGGAGAATCACATTGTAATTTTGTATTCACCGGTTAACCAATTATGACTGTCTTTGTGATAATCATAATTGTGAATACAATATATATATATATATATATCATTGTTTGAAAGAGATCAAGAGAGATATAAATGTGATCGATCGATCTAAGTGGATATGCCTAAATCTCACGGGATGTGATGCCCATTATGAGCTGCTATATATTCCTAACGAGATGTATAGCAACGAGCTCTCAATGTATCTTGGTCGCACGGATTATTCACTGGTATGAATGTTGAAGAGAGGAAAAGAGAGGATTACGTCGGCGTGTTAAGTGAGGCGCTATGATGGATTTTTCTCTGATGAGGTTGAGTAGGGCACATCCGCCCATGTTGGTTTTGGACCACCGTGTGCGAGTGGGAGATGATGGATTTTAACATTGATGGGCAACTCAAGTTGGGCCCAAAACGTACCCACGGGAATAGGGCCCGTGGATGGGGAAGGTATAAAGGGAGGAGAGAGAGAGAGAGAGAGAGAAGACACATTTTGGCACAATTCCAACGTCCACGTTCTCTCCTCCCTCAAAAGAAGAAAAACGCTTACCAAAGATACCGTCTTCCTTTCAAGGCAAATTGACATCATCGGATCGAGAATTTCTTTCGATCTTCGGCATTGGTGTTTAATCTGTGGCTAACAAGGTACGCTCGAATCCATGGTGTGCTTTACGATCGGTGATACATGTTATTCCTGGGCTTAGATCGTTGATTTAGGAGTTCGATTTGAGTCGAATCGGTTTCGAGGATCCGTTATTCCCAACAATGGGAAATAATAAAAATGGAACATAAAGATTCCCTTACATAAAACAGAACACGATCTAGGGTAACAAAAGATCTTACAAGGAAACATTACTCAGCTTGAAGCATGAATTTTACGAAAAAAGAAAAAAATACCATCAGCAAAAGCTAATAAAAAGTACCAAGAAAATCTGTTTTGCAAGTAAAAAAAATTACACTCAACTTACAAAATCATATAAGCATCAACATGATGGCATCACTATCTAACTGATTGAAGATGACCGTTACCTGCACCTTAATAAGAGTTCCGTACAAATTACCAACTTGGACCCAAATACTGGAATTAGTCTCATTAATGATGTACCGGTACGTCAGCGTCCAACAACTGCATGGCTCTCTTTGGCCCAACTTTCTAAAACCTCAAACTATCTTTGACAATGTCATCATATCTCTACACACTGGTATTGCTTCCCTTGATTGAGGATGATTTCTTTCTTTGGCCATAAAAACGCTCTAGTTCATTTCTTAACTGGATGATGGTATATGCAAAACAAAATAAAGCTTCAAGACCTTTTCATTGATAACTATGTTAGATCACACAGAGAAAACAAATAGTGAAAAAAGGTACTTTAGTGATTTAATCATCTGCTGACAGTGCTTTACCAATCAGTTCAGTTGCAACTGCAGGCCACCAGACCTAGTAAGCAAAAGCCCATGCTTTGACAGTAATTTGAAGGTGGGATAATAACATTAGAAAAGCTTTGACAGAATGGTAAGGGAGTTGTCCATCTCTCTTTTGTCGTTTAACTTTATTTACCCATAGGTCTTTAAAATCTTCCTGTTCACTTTAATATCTGCATAAACAAGGCCACAAGCAGATACCGTTCAATACCACAGAAATGATTCTTCTCTGCATCAATCACCCCAAATCGATAAAAACCACCGTAGTATGAACATAATAGGATAGAGATGCATCAGATTACTAATACCAAAAGGAACAAGGCCAGCAAAACAATAAAATTCTCATATACAGCAATCTGCCATGCTAAAGTCAGCAAAGTTTTCCTTTCAATTGTACATGGCCACTCTTTTTCACTCATAAGCATAATGTGATTGGTTTACAACTAAACCATTCCAAGAAAAATGGTTGGCTAGGACGATTGGTCGCCTTTGCCACTCATTTAGCCAGTCCTACATATTTTAACAAAAGGCTACTATTTCAATAAATTAAATTTGAATAGTTCGCCATGGTCTATATCCAGAATAGACAAACAGCTTCCTATCTATAAGCACAAATGTCCAAGGGAAATAAACACCAAAATGTTTACCTATATGGACAAGAAATGAATGAAGAATGCATAGCTTTCTGTTCAAAATTTAGCTAGAGTGAAAATCCCATCCCACAATTACTACAAACATACAGGGCTTACAAAACACATAAAACTATAAAGAGTGTGAAATTCTACTACTTTAATGCATTGGGCAAATATCATCCACTAAAGTTCACCAAGGATGAGAATCAACAAATAACTCAAACTACTCTTTATATAGCAAAGATTGAACTGAAATAACTTGATTCTAGATTTCACATACCAAAAAGATTAAAACTACAATGTACAAAGCATTATTAGTTGAAAATACATATAGACAGTATAAATATCACGTTATACTTGACATAAAAGTGAAAGAATGCCACTAAGAGTTCTGAATATTCTTCCCAGGCCAATAAGGCACCCTTAGTACTGCTCACAAGGATGTCCATCATGACAGACTGCTCCATTTGTTGTACAGCCCAAAGGGAGAGAAAGCCACAAATCAGAATGGACATGAAGTCAAAATTACTGACAATGATTGTGGCGTCTTGGAGACCTTGATGTACTTCTCCTTCTTTCCCTGTGTCGCCCACTTCATTTTAAAATGGGGGGAAAAAGAGTTTACCAAAAAAACCTGTCATGAATCGATGGAAACAAATGCCGTAAAGACAACCTAGTGAAATGGAGAATGTGACAGATTGTACCTCACGCTCAGTCACGCGCATCTCGTGAGGAGTTTTTCTGTTCTCCTCAGCAAAAACAATTCTTATCTCACGTCCTCCAATAACAGTATGATTCATTTGCTGCTTAGCCTCAGCTGCATCTTCCGCATATCGGAACTTCACCAAATCCAAAGCCACGAGGCTCCCTGTTAATGCAATATACAATCACTGAAGTCACTAAATTACATCCCCCTTGATTGTCGGAGATGAGATATAAAAAGATCAACACGTAATGGTTCTCCTCTCTTCAATTTTTGCCTATTTCTGAAATCCCAGTAGCTTAATACCAAAAAAGAAAGTAGTATACAGTTTATTAGTTCGTATCATAAAACAGCCAAACAACAAGCCTCTCAAAAATGGCACCCACGTTGTAAACACAGGTAAGGAAACCTGTAAAACAATGGCAATATGGCACACTCACAAATGCGGATGTCTTGTGACAAGTACCATCCTTTTCGGCAAAAAAGGCGACAGCCAATTGATTTTATGTAAGCCTGGATTTGTAGAACCAATCATTCTCCCAAAGTTCTTTACATCATCTGTTCCTTCAATCATATGCAGCTTGGCAGCTCAAATGTATTCCAAATGAGTATTCCCATGGGAGGGGATTGAGGAGGAGGAGAATCAATTAAAACAGCAATTGTTCCTCCGACCAGAAACCAACACTAAAAACAGGGCTTCCGTGAGTCTAAACATACAACCGTTTAAAAGATTTATGCAAGGAGACACTATTCACTTTCTCTCTATTTCGGGCGATTCTTTCCTTATTTCGCTTACATAGAGTGGTTGATTCCGGTTGATTTTCTCGATGATTGGGGCTGATTTTCGGTGAGAATGGTGGTGGGTACGTGGACCGCCTTGAGACCCTTGTGGAGCTTGATTCGTATTGTCTCAAGTTTGGGGAGCATGGAAGGCCGCGACTAGGGTTCTGTGCAAGCGTCAGCTGCGAGTCGTTGGGCTTCGTGGGGCTTTGTGTTGGTGGGTTTGGTGGCCAGCATTGTCTTTTCCTCCCCAAATCGTGACCGAACACAGTATGGCCTGATTCTCGACTCTGAAATCTTGGCTACGGTTTGGAGTTCTTTTGTGCTTTATTCTCTTGCTGTTAGGTATGGCTTCTCGAACCCTACAAATCGTATGGACCGGCCTTTTGAGAAGTCCCGAAGCTAGGAATAGGCGTAGCGAGCCGCCTTAGTCGGCTCTCGTGGCCCCGCTTTGGCTCGCCCGATGCCTAAAAACCGAATGTATACGAAAAGCCCCTCCAACCCGATCTTGGGCTAGTGTTGTTAAACTTTCGGCGAAGGGCTACGGACTTAGCTATATCCTGACCTTTGTTTGGAAAAATGCTGTTGTCCACCTTTCGAGGATGATATTTGTGCATCTTCCTTTGATCCAAATGGAACCGCATCCTGAGTGGGTTACTTTGTTGCAAAGTTCCTTTCAAAATGAATGAATCGGTACTTAAGGATACTTGAGGATCTCATTTAACGGAAGTGCTAGCTAACGATGAAGGATTCTATTTCTTCTTTATTCTTGGATCATGATTATCGCAGAAAATTCTTGATGGAGGCCCGCTAACAATGGATAGAGTACCACTTTTCCTTAAACAATGGCACCCCACTCTTGAGTTGAGGAAGGATCTGCAATCCTCTGTGCCCGTTTGGATTTGCATGAAGAACATCCCATTCGCTTATTGGCTCGGCTCACGGTATTAGCCAAATAGCAAGTGCGGTGGGTAGACGTTGTATATAGACCCTTTACGAGAAAATGGAGACAACTATCCTATGCAAGGGTATGTGTTGAAGTGTACGCTAAGCTAGAAAGATGTGAAATGTAGTGGAAGTCTTCTTGAATGGTGAATCCTTCATTGTCCCCATCTTCTACGAGTGGAGACCGATCTCCTATCCCAAGTGCCATGTGTTTGGCCATAGCGGAAAGAGTAGAAGTCCCGGTTCCCCCTGCTGTGGATTCTTGGGCGCCTATTGTTGCTTGAAGTCCCGATCCCTCCTGTGGAGTCTCGTACTCCTATCGTTCTTTGAGCCTTCTTCGAATACTCAAGTTCATGTGGCCCAAAGTGACCGGTCTGTGAAGGATGGAAGCAAGTGACCCACAAGAAAAAGAAACAACAACCCAGTACATTAGCGATGGGTAAGTCTTCTACACCTCCTATTTCTGCATTGAAGTCCAAAGACAATGCGGAATCCTTGTTTCCACCTTTGAGCAAATCTGTCCAAAAAGACCAAGAGATCCTTAAGCCTAGTGCTGCAAGACCTTCTTCTTCGATTGTCCTAATGGAGCCGATTTTAAAAAATGCCTGTGATGTACGGCTCGTGGATGAAGATTGAGGATGTAGCTAGTGCAATGAGTAGTAACTCGAGGAGCTTGAGCCAAACTACTCTCGAGAGCACGCTACTAATGATGATCGTATTGCTGAAATTGAGACAACTCCTATCAAAGAGGATATCCCTCGAGGTTCAGCTCCATCAATCGAGGTGATTGCTCTTTCGAAACAAGGGACTAGTCGGAGGCCTCCTAAACACCTAGCTCCTCTCCCTCTATTTATATATAGCTATGATTATAGGAGTTTGGAATATAAAGGGTCTATGTGGTCACTTGAGACAAGCGGGGATTAGGAATTTCATTAGGTCCAATAACTTATGCTGTATTGGGATAGTTGAAACTAAAATTTCCTAGGGTGCTTTCGGTCAGTCTCTGTTGTGTTGTTGCTTAGGGTTGGAATTGGGAAAGCAATTATAATTATTCCTCTAATGGAAGAATTTGGGTGGGGTGGAATCTCACGGAAGTTTCGTTTATTGTTAACTCTTCTTGAATCAAGCTATTCATGGAAAGCTTTGTAATGTTAGTTCGGTAAATGGTTCTTTCTCACGGTGGTTTATGATGAGCATAGATTTGTCTCTAGACGGCCATTATGGACCGATCTTATTCAGACCAGTTCTCTTCATTCGGTTCCTCCTTGGATTATAGTAGGAGACTTTAATGCGATCCGTGACCCTTCGGATAGGTTGGGCGGTTCTAATGGCTAGATCCCAGCTTTTGATGAGTTCCATGAGTGTCTCTTTCAAGCTGGTTTAGATGATCTTAGATATACGGGTAATGCATTTACTTGGTCTACGTCGATGGGTCCTAACCATAAGCAAAGGAAAATCAACCATGTTTTGGTTAATTCATGCTGGTCAGCTGAATTCTCCTTCTCTGAAGCTTCGGTTTTGGCCCCTGGCATTTCGGACCATTCTTCGATGGTCATTAAGATCCTCCCTGCCCCTAAGTCTTGCAAGCCATTCAAGTTCTTCAACTTTTGGCTTACCCACCGGATTTCTCTAATATGGTTTCTCAAGTTTGGAACTCCTCGCTTAGGGGTACTCCGATGTTTATGCTTTGCTCCAGGCTTCGTCTCCTTAAATGTAGATTGAAGCAGCTCAATAAGGAGTCTTTTTCGGATCTCTTCTATAGAACGGTTGAAGCTAGATGGGTGTTATGTGTTACTCAGGAAGCTCTACAAGTTGACCCTTATAATATTCAGCTTGCCGAATTGGAGAAACTTCAGCTCCGGTCTTTTTTAGATTTGCACCTTCAAAAAGAATCTTTTTATAGATAGAAATCTTGAGTTCGTTGGCTGAAAGAAGGGGATCTCAATACAAAGTTTTTCCATCAATCGGTAAACAAAAGGCATCTTCATAACAGAATTATTTCGCTATCCAATGGGAACTACACCACTTCAAATCCTTATGAAGTTCAGAACCTTTTTGTTGATCATTTTCGTGAGCTCTTGGTGTATTCTCCTCCAGTTGCTCGGCCTTCTTTGGAAGAGATGCGTACGGTTCTAAGTCACACCCTCGATGAGGATCAGGTGCGTTTCATCTCTAGCCCTATTTTTGATGCTGAGATTAGAGATACGCTCCTCTCTTGCAGTGGGTAAAGCCCTTGGCCCTGATGGATATAATGTAGAGTTCTTTAAGCATTCTTGGGAAATAGTTGGACCCTCAGCTATTTTGGCAGTTAAAGATTTCTTTACAACAGGCAAGTTGTTGCGGGAGATAAATACGACCATCTTGGCCTTGGTTCCCAAAGTCCCTAATGCTTCTAATGTTAACGATTTTCGGCCAATTGCTTGCTATAACACTATCTACAAGTGTATCACCAAGCTTATTGCCAACCGGCTCTCTCATGTGCTTCCCTCTATTATTAGCTTACCCCAAAATGCTTTTGTTAAAGGTAGGCATATAAGCGATAATATTTTGCTTGCTCAAGAGCTCTTTTGTGGTTTCCACCTTGATCCTTATCAGCCTAAATGCGTGATAAAAGTTGACTTTAAGAAGGCTTATGATACAGTGAATTGGAATTTCATTGATCTTTGTTTGCAAGCTTTTAGTTTCCCCTCGGAGTTTATTGCCCGAATTATAGTCTGCATCCGTACCCCTAAATACTCAGTTTCTATAAATGGGGAGCTCCATGGGTTTTTCTCGAGTGGTAGGGGTATTCGACAAAGGTGACCCGATGTCTCCCTTATATCTTTACCCTTGTGATGGAAATATTTCTCTGGCCTCCTAGATATCCAAACTAGGCATCCTGATTTTCGGTTCTTCTAGCATTGCAAGCCCTCTAGACTCTCTCATCTTTTCTTTGCTGATGATGTATTACTTTTTGCCGAAGCTAGCTTACTGTCCATTGAAGCGCTTAAGGATGGGATTGACAAATTTTCTAATTGGAGCGGGCTTGTTTCGAACCTTAGAAAGAGTGAAGTTTTCTCTCTCGGGGGCTCCTCTAATCTTCGACAGGATATTTTAAATAAATCGGGCTTCCGGATGGGCACCATTCCTTTTCGTTACCTTGGAGTTCCAATTATCTTTGCAAGATTGAGTAAGGCGGATTGTGTGTCTCTAGTAAATTCAATCACGGCACGTCTCCAGTCTTGGACTCATAGATTCCTCTTTTTTGAGAGACGCCTTCAACTTATAAGGTCGGTACTCCACTCTATCAAAGCCTTTTGGGCCAACGTTTTCTTTCTACCTTGTTCGGTCATTAACCGAATTGAACAAATGTTTCGGCAATTTTTGTGGAAAGGCCCGGCAATGGGCCCTGGAAGTGCTAAGGTCTCTTGGTGTGATATTTGTCTTCCAAAAAAAGAAGGAGGCTCGAGTATTAGAACTCTTCGGGAGAATAATATCGCTCTATGCTTAAGCACATTTAGATTCTCTTCTTTGATAAGGAATCCCTTTGGTGCAAATGGATCCATTCTACTTTCTTAAAGCGGGAAAACTTTTTGGGTTGTCCGTGTCCTACTCATTGCTCTTGGGCATGGAGAAAGATATTAAACACACGAGAACATTTCCAGCAATACTTCAAGTGGAATATTGGGAATGAACATTACCCCGAGATGCCTCTATTGCTGATGCTTTGTCCACGCCTCTTGGTTGGTATGTTATTAATGTTAGGGCTAATTGGTGGGATCCCTACCTGAGTTTAATCAACAAGAAGACCGTTTCCAATGGTTATGGCATCCATCGGGGGAAATTCTCAACGGCGTACGCAGGATCTCTTCGGACCCAAAGGAAATGTGGTGTCTTGGTCTTCGTTTGTGTGGAGCTCATCCATGCCGTCGAGATACCAAACCCACCTATGGCTTATTACCGTAACAGGTTGCCAACTCGGGTTCTTCTCCTCTCATTTGCGTTGATTCCAACATCTTCTTCGTGTCCTTTTTGTTCAAGCGGGCTGATTCGGTGGATCACCTCTTCTTCGCATGCCGTATACCGGGGGAATCTCGCCTCCTTCTAGGCTGCGAAATTCAATGTCTTGTGGCGGAACAATTCTTGGCGGGAGAATCTTGATTGGGCATCCAGACAATTCTCGGATAGGGGCTTTTATCACTCTATGGCTCGATTCAGCTTTGGTGCTCTTTGTTACATAATATGGAAAGAGCGCAATAACATCATCTTCCGGAATCAGACTCACTCTATCCCGACGATGAAGATGCATCTTTGTAAGGCAATTAAAGACAAAGCGATGACGTTCAAGCATGTCTTGGATACCGACGAAATGAAGTTTTGCACCATTGAGCTGGAACTTGAGTCCGTCTATCTTTGATTGATGGAGGGTCTTTCGGTCTAGTTTAGTCTTTGTTGTTTAGGTGTCCTGTTTTGGTTTTCTTTGCTGCTTTTTGGATCCATGGCACCCCTACACTCTCTTTCGACTTTGGTCGCCTTGGAGTGTCACATACGGTGGTGCACAGTTTCCCCCTTCCTTGTAAGTTTTCTGCTAAATCTATATATTTCTTACCTTTACCAAAAAAAAAATATTGGGAATGGACAATCGGTTTTGTTTTTGGTTCAACCTCATGGCACCCAAATGGCCCTTTATACAAGATCTTCTCCAACCAAGATATATACCACTCCGATATCTCCCGACTAGCGACGGTTCTTTGAAGGCTTTACCACACCCATGGGCTAGTACGTGATCAATATCTTGGCCAATTGGTGGAATCCCCTCCTGGTGTTTAACCAAGAAGATGATTGCTTTCATTGGCTGCCCCACCCCTCGGTCGTTTTTTCCTCCGCCTCGCTTGAGGAATTGATTCGGCCAAAGGGCACTTGTCACTTGGGCCTCCTTTATTTGGAACACTTCCTTGCCCCCAAGATATCAAACTCATCTTTGGCTTATTACTCGCAACTGGCTGCCAACTCAAGTGTTGCTTATCTCTCATGGTAGAATTTTGCCTACCAATTGCCCCCTTTGCTCGTGTAGACCGGATTACTGTGGATCACTTGTTCTTTGCTTGTCACATTTCAAGTACCCTTGCTTCTTTTGGGCAGCAAAATTTAACCTGGTTTGGTAAAACAAGCGGTGGATAGAGAATCTTGTATGGGCATCCAAGCGGTTTGTGGGTAAAAAATTTTATCAAACTACAGCTCACTTTAGTTTTGGTGCAATGTGCTATATCATATGGAAAGAGCGTAACAATGTGCTTTTTCGCAATCAAACCCTTTTTCTTCCAAAGCAATGAAAATGCACCTCGAGAAGGCAATTAAAGATAAAGCTATGACGTTTAAGCATGTTGCTGACATTCCAAAGAATAGAAGACTTCAACAGAGCGGGATCTTCATCCTTCTATCTTTGATTGATGGAAGTTCTTTAGTTTGTTTTTAGTCTTCATTTCTTTCTTTTCGTTGTTTGTTTTGTTTGTTGGGAACCACGCTACTCCTACGCTCGCTTAGACTCTGTCTTCTTGAGTGTCTTTTTTTGTTGGTGCCGGGCCTCTCCCCTTGTATTCTTCTTCGCAAAATCTATACCATACTTACCTTTACCAAAAAAAAAAAAAAAAAAAAAAAAAAAAAAACACTAAAAACAGGTTTCTTCACTAACCATTTGTCGAACAGAAAAAACAGTAGTTGTAAAATGAATAGTCCGGCATGCAAATTTTAAAACAAGAAGTCAAGTTTTAGAACTCTAAAACAAGGATGATATATGCTACTTTACACAACCTGCGAAGCAATGTGGGACAAAGCCAAGATTATTATGGTATCGATGCATAATCTAACTTTATACTCCTGAACAGTGAAATTATAAGTCCACGACTATATAGCTAAGAGTTACTAATTTGCTCATCAATCAATTGGCTGCTTCCAAAACACAATTCTTGGCAGGACTCAGTTTCCGACCGACCGACCGACCATCACGTAAGAATTATTGTGGCCCATATTATGTGATTTATTATATGGTTTAATAATGATTGAAATGCTATAAATAATTATTGGTTACGAGAATGTACGACTCTAATAAAACGAAAGGGTATATCGCTTTGATGGAAGGCACCCTTTCAACAAACGTATATATAGAGTCCGGTCCTCTCTCCACCCACATACGAACAACAATAACAAAAAAAAGTTTGGTATTCTCTCCTCCATCAATTGAATACATCATGGTTTAGTGGGTTAAAGGAGAGAAATCAGATTTCTTCTTTTGGTTCGAGATCATTGGGTTTTCTACAACAATCATCATCAAGCGTAGCGCTATGGATAAAGGCATGTCTTCATATATTTGTGAGAATCATGAAGATCAGAGATCCTTGTTTTACTTTGAATTTTCGCATCAAAGTATTATATGAATTATAATATAACAGTTGGTATCAAAGCATTTGGTTTATGATCTCATGATTTTTCCGTTTAAAGAAATATTATGATTTATGCATGATGATTTGTTGAATGATCCTGTTCGTAGCATTTGTTGTTGTTGAAATGTTTTGGAAGGTTTTGTTAAAGAAAATCCGAATGATGGAACGTTTTTCATGGACTAAAATGGTAAAGAAAAGTTACTATGTGTGCACGAGTGGAAATGGACGAAAATGAAAAATTCGGAATTTTGAGGGAAAGTAAGAAACTCGCCGGTTCCGGGAAAATCCGACAACCCACCGCTTGATTTCGGACCCAAACCGTCGCACTGCCATGAGGAACATTAGCCATGAGTTTTTCCGGTATATCGGTGTTCGCTAGAGGCTAATCGAGCGGTGGAAGCGGCGGTGGTAGAGGGTTTGCGTTTTGGTGAAACTTTGGTTTGATTTGGGACCAATATTTTGGTCATTTTCTCCGAAACTTGGACCCATGTGGTCGTGCCGGCATACTCTTCAAAACCCATTAATTATTTGTGCAGGATGGGCTGTCGGAGAAGAAACGGGCGGCGAAACGGCGGTGGAACGGTGAAAAACCGGTGAAAAATCACGTCTGTGTGCGAGGAAGAAGGCATGTGGGCTCCACACGCACACCGCGGTTGCAGGCGCGTGGAACCCACACGCCACGCGCCGTCACGCGCGCGCAAGCGCAAGCGCGTGGGATCCACGTGCGCGGGGCTTCCTGCGCGGTTGTAGGCGCGTGCAACGCACGCGCCTGCGCGCCGAACGCGCGCGTGCGGGGCACGCGCCCGCCGAGGACGAAGGCACGTGCTCGGCACGTGCCAGATGTCCCCGCGCGGACTTTTACGCTTTTGCCCCTCCCGAGGCTCCTAATTACTGTTTTGCCCTCCTTTTGATGGTTATTTACTGTTCTACCCCTGTTTAATTTATAATTACGATTCTGCCATTGCTGATTATTTACCATTTTGCCCCTGGATTTTAAATTTATGATTATGACCTTATGGAATTATGATTTTACAATTTTGCCCTTATACTTTGATTGCATTTTATGTCCTTGTGTGCAATTTGGTAAATATTTGTATTTTATAATATTAAAAATTCATATTATGAAAGGTTTGTTAGTCACCAAAGTGGCCGAACCTTGAAGTCTTTTGAATTTTTAATATTATAAATTATTTTATTCAATTACCCATGATTAAGCGATGTTATATATGAAATTAATATATTTTATATCATTATTGGAGTTATGGGTATATTGAAGTTCATTTATTATAAGAACTTATGGATTAACCCAAAAGTTAATTATTTTCTTATAATTCATGAACATGATAGTTGATAATTAATATGATTTGTTAAATTTGTTTGTATATCCAAAGATAACAAATAAATTTTAATAAGATATATTTACAATTATCAAATAAAAGTTATTAGCATCATTATGGTTTATATATATTTGTATATCATAGGATCGCCCAAAGGAGAACTATGATGTGCATGTGTAGTTTAGTTTGAATCCGATTAGGTGATATTCTCAAAGCATTAATGTATGAGTATTTTTTTGCACATTTGCAGTATACGTACCTGTTTCACTCCATTCGCACACCTCATCTTGTTCCCTTATTCAATGGGGTAAATTTTCCGATTGGAGTGAACAAGTCCAATTTCACTTAGGTGTCCTAGATCTTGATTTATCGCTTCAAGCTGAGAAACCAGCTGCTATTCGATGAAAGTAGCAATGATGAAAAGTCTTTCCATAAAGCTTGGGAAAGATCGAACGTGAGACGAGCTTAATGTTTATGCTAAGGAATTTATGAAATTTGTGGAAGAGCGTTCTCAAAGCGCTAATAAGTCACTTACTGGTACATTGATAAGCACACTAACAACCATAAAATATGATGATTCATGTACCATGCATGAGCATATACTTAAGATGACGAATTTGGCAAAAAAGTTAAGGACTTTAGAAATGAATGTGGATGAGTACTTTTTAGTACAATTTATACTTAATTCCTTACTTCATGAGCAATATGAGTTATTTCAAATTAATTGCAACACTATAAAGGATAAGTGAAATGTGAATGAATTAGTCAGTATGCTAATTCAAGAGGAAATAAGAATAAAGAATCAAAAGGCTCATTCTGTTCATCTCTCAAGTTGTCAAGAAGTTTAAAGGAATTTCAAGAGGAAAGGTGGAAGGAGCAAGAAGAAAGGACTACACGTCCTGAATGACTCTTTAAAGGTTTCTCAAATCCACAAGAAGGAACACAATCTTATTAAGTATCATTTTCGCAACAAAATTGGACACTTGAAGAAAGATTGTCCGAAATGTAAGGCTTTGTTCGAAAAGAAAGGTAAGCATTGTGCTTTAGTATGTTTAGAATCAAACTTTCTGAAGTTCCTTATAATACTTGGTGGATTGATTCGGTGCCACCACTCATGTGTCAAATACGATGCAGGGATTTCTTACGATCCAAACTATAAAGCCAAATGAAAGTTATGTGATTACGGGGAACAGAGACAAAGCTCGAGTTAAAGGCATTGGCACTTATCGTTTGATCTTAGATACCGGGCATTATTTGGATTTGTTTCGAACCCTTTATGTACCTACATTTTCTCGCAATTTAGTTTCTTTGCCAAGACTTGATGTGGCGGGATTTTATTGTAAGTTTGGATCTGAATCTTTCAGTCTATTTAAGAGTGATACTCTTATTGGAACTGGAACTTTATGTGATAGTCTCTACAAATTTAGACTTGATAATACTTTTGTTGAGACATTAATGACCTCGCATCATAATGTTGGCACTAAACGAAGTTTGGTGAATGAAAATTCTACTTACTTGTGGCATAAACGTTTGGGTCATATATCCAAAGAAATAATGCAAAGATTAGTGAAGAATGAAATTCTTCCAAATTTGGATTTTATCGACCTTGGAGTGTGTATTGATTGTATTAAAGGAAAACAAACAAAACACACTAAGAAATGTGCCATAAGAAGCACAAAGCTTCTTGAAATTATACATACTGACATATGTGGTCCTTTTGATGTTCCATCTTTTGGTAAAGAAAGCTATTTCATAACCTTTATTGATAATTTTTCACGTTATGGTTACATTTATCTATTGCATGATAAGTCTCAATCAATGAATGCACTTGAAGTGTATATTAAAGAGGTTGAGAGGCAATTAGATAGAAAAGTGAAAATAGTAAGATCTGATAGAGGTGGTGAATATTAAGGAAAGTATGATGAATCGGGACAATGTCTAGGTCCATTTGCTAAATTCCTTGAAAGACATGGCATTTGTACTCAATACACAATGCCAGATACACCACAATAAAATGATGTAGCAGAAAGGCGTAACCGTACTTTAATGAAAATGGTTAGGAGTATGATGAGTCATTCATCTTTACCATTATCTTTGTGGATGTATACTTTAAAGACTTACATGTACTTATTAAATAGGGTTCCTAGTAAGACAGTTCCAAAGACTCCATTTGAACTGTGGACAGGAAGGAAACCTAGTTTACAACATCTGCATGTTTGGGGTTGTCAAGCAGAAGTAAGAATTTACAATCCACATGAAAGGAAATTGGATTCAAGAACGACCGTGGTTATTTCATTGGTTATGTAGACAAATCCAAAGGGTATAAATTTTATTGTCCTAATTATAGTACAAGAATTGTTGAATCTGGAAATGCTAGGTTCATTGAGAATGGTGACATCAGTGGGAGTGAAAGAATGCGTGATGCTTGCATTCAAGAAGTAAGGGTAGAAGTTCCTATACCCAAAGCTTCTAAAGTTGTCAATAATGAACCTCAAATAGCCGAGTCACAAGAAATAACATTAAGGAGATCTCAAAGAGAAAGGAGGTCGGCTATTTCGATGACTATATGGTTTATCTACAAGAGTTAAACCGACTTAGGAATTGGAAATGATCCAGATTCATTTTCTTAAGCCATGGAATGTGAAGATTCTAATGAATGGTTTAATGCCATGGAAGAAGAGTTAAAATCCATGCATCAAAATCAAGTTTGGGATATTGTTGAATTGCCTAAATGATGTAAGAAGGTCGGGTGTAAATGGGTCTTTAAGACCAAGTGTGACTCAAAAGGCAATATTGAACGACATAAAGCCAAACTTGTTGCAAAGGGTTTTACTCAGAAAGAAGGCATAAACTATAAAGAGACATTTTCACCAGTCTCTAAGAATGATTCACTTAGAATCATTATGGCTTTTGTGGCTTATTATGACTTGGAGTTACACCAAATGGATGTAAAAACCGCTTTTCTTAATGGGAATTTAGAGGAAGAGGTTTATATGGACCAACCGAAGGCTTTTCAATTAAAGGAAATGAACACATGGTATGTAAATTAAAGAAGTCAATATATTGACTTAAACAAGCTTCCCGACAATGGTATCTTAAGTTTAACGATACCATAACTTCATTTGGATTTAAGGAAAACACAGTTGATCGGTGTATATATATGAAGATTAGTGGGAGCAAGTTTATTTTTTTAGTTCTGTATGTTGATGATATTTTGCTTGCTGCTAATGATCTTGGTTTGTTACATGAAACCAAGAAGTTTCTCTCTAAGAATTTTGAAATGAAGGATATGGGAGAGGCAACATATGTGATAGAAATAGAAATATTCCTTGATAGATCACAAGGATTATTAGGATTGTCTCAGAAAGCCTACATTGAGAAAATTTTAGAAAGATTTAATATGAGTAAATGTTCAGCAGAATAGTTCCAATTCAAAAAGGTGATAAATTTAGCCTTATGCAATGTCCGAAAAATGAATTGGAACAAGAACAAATGAAAAATATTCCTTATGCATCTGTTGTGGGGAGCTTAATGTATGCACAAACTTGCACCAGACCAGACATCAATTTTGCTGTCGGAATACTGGGCATGTATCAAAGTAATCCTGGAATGGATCATTGGAAAGCTTCAAAGAAGGTTCTTAGATACCTGCAAGGAACGAAGAATCATATGCTCACTTATAAAAGATCTGATCATCTCGAGGTGATTGGATATTCAGATTCAGATTTAGCCGGATGTGTCGATACAAGAAAATCAACATTTAGTTACTTGTTTCTTCTAGCTAGAGGGGCAATTTCATGGAAGAGTGCGAAGCAGCCAGTTATTGCTGCATCCACTATGGAAGCTGAATTTGTGACATGCTTTGAGGCCACAATTCATGGATTATGGCTGCGGAATTTTATTTCAGGACTTGTGATCGTCGACAGTATTGCTAAGCCGCTGAAAATTTATTGTGATAACTCTGCAGCAGTTTTCTTCTTTAAGAACGACAAGTATTCTAAGGGTGTTAAGCATATGGAGATCAAATACTTGTCTGTCAAAGAAGAAGTTCAGAAACAAAGAGTGTCAATTGAGTACATTAGCACCAATCTTATGATAGCAAATCCCTTAACAAAAGGACTGCCGCCCAAAATATTTAATGAGCATGTTGAAAGGATGGCCATTATTGGACGTCATTAATGTTTGTATTATGATTGTATTAAGTTTATGTATTTGACACTTTGAGCTCACTTACATGTTTCTGATATTTCCTGTTTTCTATTTAGTATACATTATGGAAATAGATGAATGTTAAACAGGATAGTTTCTAAAAAAATATTATGGTTGGACTATTACTGTACTTCTCATTTATGGATCATGTTAAGTAAAGTGCTATAGTTGTAGTACATAGAAGGGACTATGTCGATTAATGACATATAACCGCTATGACTCGCATTAGTTTTCTTTACTTAATTGTGATTATTATGTGATTGCCAATTTAATGAAATTTTATAGCATAATCTTATTGTGCACATTATAGTCTTCATTAAACCATGAAAGGAGAATCATATAGACCAAGTGGGAGAATGTAAGAATTATTGTGGCCCATATTATGTGATTTATTATATGGTTTAATAATGATTGAAATCTTATAAATAATTATTGGTTATTTAACGAATTTAATTTCTAATAAAACGAAAGGGTATATCGCTTTGATGGAAGCACCTTTCAACAAACGTATATATAGTCCAGGTCCCTCTCTCCACCCACATACGAACAACAATAACAAAAAAAAGTTTGGTATTCTCTCCTCCATCAATTGAATACATCATGGTTTAGTGGGTTAAAGGAGAGAAATCAGATTTCTTCTTTTGGTTCGAGATCATTGGGTTTTCAACAACAATCATCATCAAGCGAAGGCTATGGATAAAGGTATGTCTTCATATATTTGTGAGAATCATGAAGATCAGAGATCCTTGTTTTACTTTGAATTTCCGCATCAAAGTATTATATGAATTATAATCTAACATCATCAGCCACAAACATTCACTAAATAGACAACAGTTGGCACCATGTGATCCCCACATCCCCTGTGTAATAATTCTTAGGAAGGTAGACATCCTTCACAGGACCGAACCGCTCGAATGGCACCCTGAGATCTTCCGCCCTGCAACCATAACAGCGATAATTAGACAAAAATCAGCCGCGACGACGCGAACAACACCAATCCCACACTGCCAAGAGCCACCGACAGCAAATCCAAGTCAAGCTCCGATGCCCAAATAAAAGAGGCAATCGGGCAAAAACATCGACACAACACTCGTCGCTCGTGCACCGTACGAGCATGAGAATATTAATTTGAAATTTTTGTGGCGCTAAAATTAATTTGGATGTGACACAAGTATATTAATTTAAAATTATTTTTTTATAGTGTTAACCCTTGATATTATCCCAAATTTCATTAATTATAAATTTCTTAAGAAAGTAAACTTGAAATCTAATTTGTGAAACTTCAATATATATGTAAGGGAAAAAGCAACAAAAGGCCTTAAACTATGCCTACTATGACACATTTACACTAAATTTTTTTGCGACACGAAAAATCTTAAACTTATACCTCAAAAAATCCAGGACTAATGACATAAAAAACTCTATATATAATGTGTCATGAGAATAAAAGTTCGGGATCAAAAAAGGTTTTAAAATAAATTTGTCACATAGCATGCGAGTTTAGAATTTTTCATATCATAAAAATATAGAAACAAGTATGTCACCATGAGTATAATTTAAGATTATTACTGATTTTTTCTCCATGTACAAATATTTCTTGTAAACATAAAAACACCTCGACATTCTCTTGGTCATTCTAAAATTCTCATTAACAAGCATTTCTCTTGGTCTTGAATTCCCGGATCACGCATTCGCTGAAGAAGAATCTGCTTCACCCATCTTCTCTGCCGCAGGGAAGAAGAAGAAGGAAGAGAAGATAACCCGAGAGGAATTCGATGTCGGCCGGGATGGCGACGTCCCTGGACGCCGCCGGGGCCCGATCCCGACGTCGGCGGTGCTGACGGCGTCGTCGAAGTACATCGGGGCGAGCTGCCTGTCGGAGAACGTGGCCTTCCTCTAGTGCAAGCAGAGAAGGACCCCAACCCGGAGAAGTGCCTCGAGAAGGGCCAGCAAGTCCCCCTCTGCGTGCTCCACCTGTGAGCGTGATTCTCTATCTCTCTTGCGGCTCCCCGATTCAGTCGCGCTCGCCTTCGATATGACTGTTGTTCTTGTTGTTGCCGCATCGTTTGTTCGCTTATCTGAAAATGCGAGGAAGTGGGGGCATTTCTTGCGTCGTTTGATTGGCATATATGGTTTGGGGAATGTTGCTGAGAAAACCCCAAAGAGTAGAGCGTGGGATTTTCTTAGTTGCTTTTGAATGTCTTGAAAATGGGCAATTGGAATCATTGGCAACTAAGGATAGTGTTGGGAAAGGATTTGGTATAAAGTAGTTTGCATACCGAGTTCGAAATGTAGTCATAATGGGTCTGGAAAGCACAGAACATGGTTTCGGGAATCTGACGTACAGTCGCATCTCGATTCCCATTTGGCCAGTTTGTAGCTATGCCTGTTCATATGCAGTTAAGCATGCGATCTTTTGCATGGATTTTGATGTACAATTTAGTTTTCTTCGCATCCACATTCCACGAAGTTTCTAACACAATTTTGTGAGGATAGGAACAAGAATTCCAACAGAATGCCCCTTGCTTGTGTGTTTTCTCAAGTTCATCTCCTCCCTATATGAGTTCGTAAGGGAGTCATTAATGGTCTGGAGAACACAGAACATAGTGTCGGGTATCTGACATGGGGTCGCTTCTCAATTCCCTTTTGGCCAGTTTTTAGTTATCCATGTTCATATGCGGTTAAGCATGCTATCTTTTGAATGGATTTTGATGGACAATTTAGTCTTCTTTACATCCACATTCCACTAAGAATTGAACAAAATTTTGTCAGGATAGGAACAAGAATTCCAAGGGAATGCCCCTTGCTTGTTTTTTTTCTCAAATTCTTCTCTTCCGTAAAAGTAAAAGAGGGAGAGAAGGAAAGGTACATTTGGGGAAAAAGACTCATTTAGCTTTGCCACTTTAATGCAAGGAACATTCAAGTGGAATTGAGAAAAAAAAACACAAGCAAGGGGGCATTCCATTTTTCCATCAGAATCAAAAGCTAGGAATAATCTTCTTTTGATTCAATTCCTTTCTCAACGCCGGCCATCCCTTATTTCATTCATTCATACACCACCGTATATAGTACTTCACAAGGAGCTCCTTTCACATCTGGCTGGGAGCTTCCTTCCTTAAACTTCTTTGTCATTTTGGTTAAATCAAATGTAGTTGAGTAGTATTTTGGGTCTTAGTTCTGGATCCTAATTCCAAATTGGTAGAACAATTATTTCTGCTTTGAAGGTAGTCATATAGGTCGGGCTTCTGTTTTGTGCAGCATTTAAGACTTAGTGCTTTAGAATCAGTATGGTTGAGTTTTCTCTCCATAAAGATGTGTGCGGGATCTATGACTGTTGCTTGGATCAGTAGACTTTGCTTACACCATTTGATGAAAGGGATTTCATTCTAGATACTTGATGATCTTGATATACAGAGCACACGGCTTGGTGGACTTATGGGCTATGCACTTTCAATTACAAGTGAGAGGAATGCAGTCTACTTCTTCTTTTCATAGTTTTAGATGCAGACATACTTGTCAGCCTCTTAGTCGTTGCATTACTCTGTCTTCATATTTGGGCTGAACAACCCTTGCATTGGCAAATACAAACTGGCTATAAGCTTTACTGTCAATGATTCATGACGTTTGCCCACAGAAGTCTGATATAAATGGATTTTTTGGAAACTTAAATGGAGGTGCTGGAAAAATTTGTGACACCTCTTTCAACTGATAAAAGTAGCTGTTGCATTTTATCCGTTGCAGTATCTAAACCATGTATTTTTGGCTTTGCAGACTGAAAGATCTTCACCAGAGGTGCACAAAAGAGATGGATGCTTATGTTGGTTGCATGTATTACCACACAAACGAGTTCAATTTATGCCACAAAGAGCAACAAGCCTTTGAAAAGGCATGCCCATTGTAATTAAAAGGGGGTTAGTACCTCAAATCTCAACTCTTTAGTAACTTAGAGAAGCTTCCAAGGTAGCAGATGCTGCTGTAGTTCAAACCCTCTTGAATGTTGTCGAGATGTTGCGCTTGAACAGCTTAAGTTAGTCTCTTTTTTGAAATGTCTGAGAGCAATAAGTCTACTCCTTTGCGCTTAACTACTGATGAACGCATTCCTTGTTGTAAGATTTTTTACCAATGCCACCTTCAGTTTCCATTAGATGTGGCAAAATGGTGACATTATCTAATTTTTATAAATCTAATTATTGTTTGAGTATTATTAAGTTTGAGCCAATTGAATATGTCAATATGAGTGTCTCTGGCACTATTCATCTTTTTTAACTTAGGTGACGCAAGTTGTCCAATTATTGGAAATTATTATCTAATAAATTAGGGAGAGAATTTCCAGAACTTGTCAAACTGATGATTTTCTTGGGATTTTGCCTCTATTTTGAAATGGCATAATGGCTATGATGATGGTCCGATCATAAGTGAATTAGAAATAAATGGAGCTCTCCACTCATATGAGAACATTTCTTGCATTTTTTTAATCCCTTTCAACCTTTCCCTCCATTTCGAGTGTGGAAATAGTGTGGCCTGTTTTTGTAACTATTTATTTTATAATAGGGTGTTCCATGAGCTTTGAGTCTATTCATCCCTTTGAGTTATAAAAAGCTATACATTGCCTATGATTATAGACGTATCAAGTTTTCTAATAGATCTGCATCATTGTAGATTTGTGAGGACGCGAGTCTACTATTTATTATTATTATTATTATTATTATTTATAACGTTTCATATTTATTTTTTAGAAAAAAAATTCCAACTTCTTTTCAATTCTACCTTTTTTGTCATTTAATTTTGCAACAAGAACGTGGCGGCACTGCCACACTATTTTTTCATCGGCTGAACACATATTCACGTTCACTCGCAGCGAAGACATGATTCGGAATTCACTATTAGAAAAAGATATGTACAGCAAATGGGAACCACACTACAATGTATCAGCCTCCATTATTAGCCTACCAGCAACCATCGACAGAGTATTTACAATTCAGCATTTCATCATTTTTAGTTAATTTCAGAGAGTCGAGTTTATCTACCTTAGAGTACCGGAAGCCTATCAAGACCGAGACATTTGGGAATGGACTCAAAAGTGGATATCAATTTAGATCTACTTAACCTATCCAACTGGTACGATGAATCATTCAAGCAGACATAGATGATGTCAGTCAGATTCAAAGCCGTATTCAGACTAATACGGCTTAGGCATTTCACCAGAAATTTAATGTGCATTCGATGAAATGGCACAGTCCAGCAACGAGAGAGCGAGAATCACGACCCAATCAGCACGAGATCATCAAAGATCGAATCATAGTTGTTAGTAATATGATCTCGGACGTGAACGATTTTCATTGCTAGCAAACAACAAAGCTCTCAGTCTCTATTTCACACGTGCGACACTCAAAACAGAACACAGAGCTTTTATCTCAGCGAGGAGTGATCATCGGTCAGGATCGATTGTTCAACTAACCAGAGGGAGTCTTGGACGGCGTCGGCAGAGACGATTGAAGCTGGTGGATCCAACTGACTTTTTTGGCTCCAATTCCTGTGCGTTTTGAGGTCGCATGGCTCTCTCTCGCCATTTGCACGACGACGTCGTCAATTCTCTTGCGAGAGCTCACGATCACTGCCTGCGTCCGGACGGCATCCGGTCGCCTCTTGCTTGCTCCTTGCACACCTCCCACCATCTCTGCTTTCCCTCGGAGGATTTTCCGGTTTACTTGGTCGGCTCTGGGTTTTGATTGATCTCCGAGGAGAATTGAAGGCTTTTGTGAAAGGAGATGATCGACACCAAGTCTCGCTCATACCATTTTAGAGACCAACGCTTCGAAGGCCAACTTGCATTTCGATTCGGTAAGTTAGATCACATGGGGACATAGGTATTAATCAAACCGGGCGATTTTTCCAATTCAAAGACCGCTTGGCATATCTCCAAGTTCAATCTCGCCATTCTAAGAACACACGTAGAACTATAAATCCAACTTATATGAGTCGAGTACTCTCGATCTTTTTCATTTCTCCTGATAGTTGCCGTAACTCACATCCATAGCGAGAAGGAAGGGATTGCCCAGCCATCCTTTTTACGAAATGAAGGACCAAGCCTTCACCCAAAATTAGTGATTTTTTAAAAATATTTATTCCACATGCCCCCACACACACACTATATATATATAGCATTTCAGTTTAGAATATTTCCGGATTAGAGAGGCTCAAAAATATCCGATGCTTGATCTAACTTATTAAAATAGCATGCCATATAAGAATATCTATTTATATGCTTAAAATACTATAAAAAAAAAACAAACAAACAAACAAACCAACAAACAAACCATGTCACAGTGTAGCTTCTTCGCGGCAAATCATGTCATGCACTTTTTTTAAAATATGGAAGTAGTGGAAATTACAAACCTCGATAAATCGCTAATTCAAGTCACATAACATTATCTTATATTTCCTCCGTCCCTGAACAGAGGCTGAATGCACTTGGGTTGAAAAGCTCGTTTAGGCGACAATTATGTAAACGCTCTTCAAGACTCGATTTCAAGCGCATAGGCCCTGACATGCACCCCATGACCCAACAGATATTTTACTGTTTCAATCATATGAAATAATATTTTTTTTCTTTTTGCAGAAGTTAGTTAATTTTATTTTTCAGAAAACTGAAAAAATTAGATCTTTCCAATGTCACGTGCACTAACGCCTTTTCTTCAATGATCGTACCGAACCTTTCAAAGGAATTAGAATTTTCCACAATTAATATTTATATTTGAACTCACAAGATCAACTTGAAATTTTTTGTACATCCTATAAACCACGTTCCATAATTTCACAATTCTCATAATTTCTAAGTAATAAATAGAAATTTCTGTATTTTAAAAAATCATTAAACTTTCACATAACATAGTAGCCTTTGCGTTTAGTTTAACGAAGAAAACGGTGCCACAATAAGACTTCTGGATGGACTGGGCGAGCTGCCAAAAGGAACTGCAGTGGTAAAAGCCTAGATTACAAGAGGTGTTGGCTTCGGGCACTCAATTCTCACTCTACGGATAATTGAATCTAGTGGTTTTTGTATTGTTGGAAAGACCTCATGTAACAATACAATTTTGTAAAAAGGATCAACCTTGAAAATAATCCAAATATTTTGTGTTTATACATGAAAGTTATACTTCTTTACCAGCCAGCAACTGCGACTTTGGAAGGGTGTAATCTCCGAACAAAACGTCGATAACACGCTATGCCTAATTCTAGGGATTCGAGGTCAAAGGAAATATCAGTTCAAGCCGTGGATATCGCCAAGTTTTCCAACAATAAAGGACACTCCCCAGCGAGCCTTGGGCCTCCATCGTCCCTGTCCTCTCTACCCCGTTGCCTCTCTCTTTAATTTTGGGTAATAAGCAAATGCCAATCCTAGGAATTTCAGAAGAGAAAACAAGCCAAGCTATGCAAAGACAAGTTCCATAATTACCTCCGAAATCGTTTCTTGCCTTGTCAAAATAATCCGAATGTTTCGTCTTTTCCTTTTCATTTTTTCAATATTACAAAATTCCCTTTATTGTTTGGAATATAAAAATCTACCCATTTCATCATCGATACCTGAACCTTTGAGTGAATATGGATTCTTCGTGGCGTGTCTTTCTCAAATCCCAAGTCACTTCTCTTCTGGAACGATTTTGTCGTGACACTTCATTATAAGAAGTGATGAGATGCATCATCACTTGTCTCATCAATCAACAACACTAACCGGCTGCTGATCATAAGCATTGTTTACATTGAATTATAGTAGCTTGAAGTGACCATATTAGAATTTGGAACATATTTTTGCACTGTATGTGGATGGAAAATGGTGCGCACTCCTGCTTCAAGCAAGTGATGTAGTGAGTCGATAAGTTGCATCTCTGTTTTTCACATGGCAAAACTCAAGTCGAAATGGCCCAACTTCCCAAAGAGCTGTAAACACAAAATGAGAATAAAGTCACTTAAAAGCTTTGACATGTGGATATTGGGCTATATTCTTTTGGAGTTAGCCTTTGGCCCATATGTGTATGTTTTTGGTGTAGCATTGTCCTTCTCTTAAAAGATGCCCATGTCACTCCCTTATTCTTGTGTGGGGCCAACATGAAGAATGAGATTAATGGTCAAGACTTAGTTTTGGAGTATCCAAAACTTATTACCAAGATTATGTATTATTCAATTGTTGAAGCCTATCTATTCATCTTTATAGTTTTTGTATCACCATACTGGAATTGACTATATGAAAGCTCACTTATTAATGAAGACCATTAACAAGTCAAAGATTTGACTATTAATTCCTAGAGTTGATTATTAACTTATAAAGTTTCCAAAGCGCATGGCCTCTCTCTAACGCCCAGATGAGGAGAAAGAAAGACATGGCGTGCGAGAAAACCTAAAACGAAAAGAACAAAGTGATGGTTAATAATTAACCATGATCGAGTTAAGTTACTTTTTGGTTGTCAATCATGTGACAATTATTATGCTTCCTCTTCTGTCAACCTTATGTCGTAGATGGTCATACAACTTCATAGACTTGGACCCCACTAGTTAAACCTTAGTGAATAGCCACGGGACTCAATCCATTATACTCGTCCTATCTATCTTCTAGTATAGGTTGTCCAATCTAGAGTCACCACGTAACAAAGAAATCACCAACACATTATCTTATCGAGTTGCGTTTAGAGAGAGAGAGAGAGAGGGAGGGAGGGAGGGAGGGAGGGAAACAAGGAAAATGATAAAAGAAGACATATCAAATCGTAGGATAGTGATATGGCCTGTAGTGAATTCAAACCTCCGCCCTCTCACTAACCTCAACAAGATATCTAAAGGGCTATGTTATTATATATATATATATAATCTTGTCTGGAACAAGTTTTTACACTCTCTTTTTTTTTTTTTTTTGGCTTGAAACCTATTGAATTTTCACAACCATTAAATCTTGATTTATAGTTTATGCATAATTTTTTTCAAAATTTTTTAACATTTACATGATATTTTAAAATTTATTTTTTGCATTTTAAAAAGCATAAACAAACTAGTCCTAAGAAAACTCAATGAACTCTCATCATCATAATTATATTCCTTCATTTTTTTATTATATTTCATTTGTGAAACCAAAACTATGTATGTATATAATTTTCTATCCATGGTGGGAAAGGTGGAATACAGTTAAATGGCTATGTTACATTATCGCAAAACTCCATTCTTTCACCTTTCTTAAATTAATTAAACATATTTATTTACAATAAAGTAGCAAAAAAATTTTAAAAAAAAATCTCGATCATTTCATTTGATCTAGAAAAAAGTCATTAAAAACCCCCCAATTATGCGCACTATATCACATTTATTCTAACCAAATTGACTGAATTTTTTTTTAATATCCCAAGAACCATGTTTCACGATTTACACAATTTTCATAGTTTCTGAGTATTAATAGAAATTTCCATATTTTCAAAAATCATGAAAATTTCACATAACATAATAGCTTTTGCATTGAGTTTAACGAAGGAAATGATGTTGCAGTAATAGTTTTGGATGGACCAGGTAAGTTGCCGAAAGGAACTGTGCTCGTAAAACCCAAATTACAAGAGGTGTCGGCTTCGTGCACTCAATTCTCACTTTATGGATAATTGAATCTAGTGGTTTTATGTCATCAGAAAGACCTCATGTGATACTACAATTTCCTAACAAGGATTGGCCTTAGAAGTAATCCAAATTGATTGCGTTCATGTATGAAAGTTACTCTTTTTTCTTGCAACCGGTACTTTGGAAGGGTGTAATTTCCAAAAAAAATATCAAAATCATGCGATGCCAAATCCCAAGGGTTTGAGGTCAAAGGCTACTTTAGTTCAAGCCACATATGTTGCTACTTTAAATGAGTGCAAATAATTCGTTTCATGTCTTTCTTGAGTTTCAAGTCACTTCTCTGCCAATGTGATTTTGTCATTGCATACTCACAAAGGAGTG
The DNA here is from genome assembly GCA_017140255.1 of Eucalyptus paniculata subsp. matutina. Lineage (NCBI taxonomy): Eukaryota > Viridiplantae > Streptophyta > Magnoliopsida > Myrtales > Myrtaceae > Eucalyptus > Eucalyptus paniculata. The sequence goes on along the minus strand of CM029436.1, from coordinate 20,673,806 downwards.
ATGAGATGCATCACCACTTATCTCTTCAATCAACAATACCAACCGACTGTTTGTCGTAAGTTATGTTTACCTTGGCTTGGAGCAACTTGGAATGACCTTATTAGAACTTTTAACATATTTTCACAGCATAAATGCATGGAAAATGCCACTTACTCCTGCTTCGATGTGTAGAGTATTGGACTATATTCTATTGGTATTAGCTTTTGGCCCATACATGCATGTTTTTGGTATAGTTGGTTTGTGGTGAGATTAGTTTGAGGCTTCGTACTTCTCTTTAAAATGGTCGTGCTACTCCCATTTTCTTGTGTGGAAATTAGGTGTGCCAATTACATTATGTGATAAAGGGGAAGGATTGACACTAAAAATGAGATTGACTGTTATGATTTAGTCTTGGATTACCCAAAAAAAATTTCTGAGACCATATTTTCTTCGGTTGGTGAAGCACATTTATGGTCTCCCTATTTAAAAAAAAAAAAGATAAAAGGAGAAAAAAAGACGACCGCAGAGGAGACGAGGAGTAAAGACGTGCCAAAAAAAAGAAAAAACCAAAAACAAAAGAACACAGTACTATGGTTGAGTTAAGTTGCTTTATGGACGGCCGTGTCGGCCATGTGGCAATTATTACGCTGCCTCCAGTTTCCTGTCAACCTTTTGGTAGTATGGCTTCACATGAACCCAGCAGTAGTTAGGCTTTAGTGAACACTCGTGGGACCCAACTCCACCCTACTCATCCTATTCCCTTTTATTACATGTTCAATCCACAATTGCCACGTACTCATGGAATCACCAACGCGTTACCTTACCTTTTTATGGTTGCCTTGGAAAAAGAGGAAAGTAAGGAAAAAAAAAAGGACGAGAAAAAGCGGGCGCATCAAATCAAATGACAAACGCATTCCGTCCGACACCATCGGCGATTGGCAGCGAAGATCAACGAGCAAGAAAAAAAGCACAAAAATACAAAAAAATTATAGATAGTGACAAACGCATTCTTATTCTTTTTCTATTCCAAAAATAAAAATTATGTAATTGTCAAATGTGCTGTTTTACTCAAAAATTATTTGAGAGTAAAAATAAAAGAAATTATTCCATGTAACAAAAATATTACCATTTGCACTGTCAACTCTAATCGTCATTATTACCTTCTTTTGTTCTATTTTATTGTGTGTTATCTGTGAAACCAAATTATGTATATATTTTTTATTCAAATAATATTTCAAATTTTAACAAAAATGTAGATAATTGTTTTTGAGTTTTAAGAAACATAAACAAATGAATGCTAATATTTTTATCAAAAAAATACAAATGAATGCTAAGAAAATTCAGCTATTACGTGTCATTTGTGAAACTAAAACTATGTATATATTTTTTTTTTTTTTTTTGACGACCTGGGAACCTCCGAATACGTATATATGTTTATATCTATCAATTATAGGAAAGTTAGGTAGAGTGCAGTTCAATGGTTGAATATCACAAAACTCCACTCTTTCACATTTCTTAGATTAATTAGACATAGGGTTAATACCTTGAAAACCCCAAACCTAAGACACTTCGCGACAAATTTACCAAAAACTATTTTTTTGACAATGAAAAACCCCAAACCGATAAACTTGTGACAAATTTACCCCGGATGACTATAAAAAACCATAAATGTTACATTTAAGACAAATTTACCCCAAATTAATTTATCCAACCGCAAAAAAAACCCTAAACCGATAAATTTTTTATAAATATACCCTATGCTAAATTGGATTAATACCACAAAAAAATCATAAAAATTATAAATTGTGATAAACGGAGTGTAAAATCCTAAATTGGTATAGGTTAATTAATCATGTGTCATTTAACTTAATAATTTGAGAATAAAATTTAACGAAAACCAACATAGGGTAAATTTGTCACAAGTGTACCAGTTTGTGGTAAATTTGTCAAATGTATATTAGCTTGGGGTTTTTTGTGGTAAAAAAAATAGTTTTTGGTAAATTTGTCATAAGTGTACCAGTTTGGGGTTTTTTAGGGTATTAAGCCTTAGACATATTACTTTACAATAAAGTAAAATAAAACTCAACCACCTTGTTTGATATGATAAAGAAAAGTCATTAAAAACTCCAAATTTTATCATCTGTGATATTTTCCTTAAACATTTTTGTGATACTAAAAATCTTAAATTTGTACCTATATGATGATTCCTGCAATGAGCATCATTAAAAATGTAGCTTCGTAGATGACAAAGCCAAATGTGGTTGGCACCAAATGCATGAGTGAAATAAAAACGATGTTTTGATTGGAAAATCATCTAACGAAATGTTGACAAAGAGTAAATATATCACATGAGTATAAGGTTAGGGTTCTTGATGTCACAAAAATAAATTTGGAATAAATATGTTGCAGTGAATATAATTTATATCGCTTACAAAAAATGAAAGAATGAAAACATTTTCAACGTCTATGAAAATGTTTAGACAATAAATTCATTAAAATATTTTTCATTAACTAATTATTTCAAGCGATAAAGCCGATTATTTATTAAAAATAATTTTTAAAAATATTTATTTTTCGTGAAATAAATAAAAACCTTAATATAATATTTTTAGAACAATATATGAACATGAACTTGCCGTACACATGTGAATGAGCCCTAATCATTCTTGTGTACACACGGGGTGCATTGATGAAGTGGGATGGTTTTGCTATTAGTATTTATAATTTAAGTACTTTCTATTAATTATTATTATCATGCACTTATATTATCTTGGGCTCATACTCTCAAAAATCTTTAATTAGTACACATATGATAAATTTACTCTAAACTAATTTTTGACAATGAAAACTACAAACTAAGACACCCGTGACAAATTTACTCAAAATAACTGCAAAAAACCTTAAATTAGTACACTTATAACAAATTTACCTCAAAATTATTTATTCGACCGCAAAAAATTTCAAACTGATATATTTGTAACAAATATGCCATCAATTAAATTGGATTAATACCATAAAAATCGTAAAAAATGGTACAACTATGACAAATGAAGAATAAAATCCCAAAGTTCTCAAGATACTAGTCAACTTTGTCGCGTGTCATTTTATTCAAGTAAATTGATAACAAAATTTAAAGGAAATTAGAAGAGAGAAAAATTGTCACAGGTGTATTAGTTTGTAGTAAAATTATCAAAGTATATCAATTTTTAATTTTTTATAATAAAAAAATTAATTAAAGATATATTTATCATAAATATATAAATTTGAGGTCTTTCAGATATTAACCCACTTATCTTTTTAAGTTTTGCTCGACCTATGAGGTGATCGGCCATTAATAAGTTTAATTAGGCTCCATTCGTTTTACGGAAAACGTTTTTCAAATTTTCTGGCGTTCGTTTCACGAAAAATGAATTCCTAAGGAAAAAAAGTCTTAAATTAGGGGAAAATGTTTTCCACTTTTCAAAGGTGGAAAACATTTTCCTCACTTGATCTCTCTTATCTCACACCTCTACAAATCCTCACTTTCTCTTCCCTTTCTTCTTTTTCTTTTCTTTTTTTTTTATTTGAATTATTTTTAAATTTTATTTTTCTTTTTTAATTCCAATTATTTTTAATTTCCTTTCCTTTTTCTTTTTATTTTTTTATTTTTGCATTTTCTTTTCTTTGTTTTCCATCTTCTTTCTTGGCTAGTCGTTGGCCGTCACCAAATAAACCTCAAGTTCGTTGATTTCAAGCTCGCGCTCATCAATCCGACAAGCCTCGAGCTTGACGCTCTCGCTCGCTAATTTAGTAAGCGGAAAATATTTTCCTTACCAAACACCTGAAAAATATTTTCCGAAACATTTTCGGGTTTTAATTGAACAAGAAAATATTATCATTTTCCCGAAAAATGACTTCTAAGAAAATATTTTCGAAAATAGTTCATTTTTTGCGAAACGAAAGACCCTTAATATTTGATTATTAATTTCTGGAGCCTTAAAGGCACATGATCTCCTTATCAAAAAAATGCCGGGGGAGGGGGAGGGGGAGGGGGAGGGGGAGAAAGAAGACAGACGTCGCTTGAGCGAACCTAAAGTAATGGTTAATAGTTACCACTGTTGAGTTAAGTTGCTTTTAGACCATGTCAGTCTCTTGGCAATTATTCCATCTTCTATCAATCACTTGGCAGTATGTCCATGATGCTGATATTAGTACGTGTTCATACACATATAGTCTTGGGATCCACATCCTCCGTGCTTGTCCTATCTCAATCTGTAATACGTAACCTTTTTTCGTTTTTATTTTATTTAATTAATTTGAATAATTGATTTATATACATCGTTATTTCTTGTACTTAGATACTCTATGGGATAATGACACATGAAATGTGAGGGCACGTGTTCAATATAAGCAATCCATGAAATTATAAAAAATTTCATATACCAAAGTATGCGACAAAGCATATATTATGAAAATTGTGTGACTAAGAAGTGCCGAATACCTGCGGACTAGAAGTTAGATTTCAAAGAACGGTGCAAAGATATACATTTACTAGGGTGTCTTGACAACGGAAATTCATATATTTAGGAGGCGAGGTTTGTTTTGGGGATGCAATTTCGGCAGCTAATTGGTTTCGTGGGAATTGGCGAATAACCTTCACCACCTCCTACTGGCTAATCGGTTGCTCTGGACATTTCACCATACCTTTTGGTAACTCTCTTGTTTCTGTAATGAAAAAAAAAAAAAAAAAGGAAATGCTTGTCGAAATGTTTGTCGGGAAACATATTCTTGGGAAGGGAAGACGAAAGTTACGTTCTTTTTGGAAGAGTTACAACTTTCATTGCTACACAAGGTTATGAAGAGTTACTCCTATCACATCCTCCATGAATGACAATGGCTACTGGTCTTTCGCACATAGCTTAGGCGCATACACAGAGATGAACGTGTCTACACTACAAAAGATGCTCCACAAGTATGTTAAGGGTATCTCGCGTAGTTCTGGCAGATATTAGAGTATTCAAGCAAGAAAGTGGCATGGATTTTTTTTTAACACTCCGAATTTTTGTAGGATGTTAAAAGATGCTTTGCACAATCTAGCCATGTCTCAATAATCCATACAACTTGAACAAATTTTATTGTCGCACAAGGTCTACTTGGTCCGACGTCACTAACTTGTCATTAATGGCAAACTACGAATTCTTATAGTCTTGCAAGCACTATTAGAAAACATCCACAAGGAAACTTGGCAAAGATTTGATTGTGTACATCAAATGGAAGAATAATATATTAGGGGGATTGAAATAAGCGCCGGACTCAAAAGATAAGAAAGATGACTTATCTTATAGTAATTGTTAAAGAAAAAGCTATAAATTTGAACTAAAGAGTATTATAAACTAACCGATATAATTGCAATAGGATACTAAGATAGTAAAATATTTTGTACATATTGTATATGCCAGAAAAAATTGTGTGTATGTCGCTTTGCCCTACATGTGAATCCTTTTGAAATTTATAAAAAAAGGAGTGACATGCATAAAATGTCTAAATGTATCGTTTTACATTACATAAATGTGCAAGTTTTCATATTGTCTAGTAATGGAAGAGAGATCTTTAAAGCATTTTTATTCATTTATTTAGAGAATATGAAAAAATAAAGGAAGAAAGAAATAATCTAGAAGCATTTTATTCATAGGAAACAAATGGTTTTGAAAGATTGGCAAGGAGAGTGAACTTCCTTAAGCAGTAAGGTTTTAGTAAAATAAAACGAATAATGTCAAGTGAAGATATGAAGGAGAGTTTTGAATTGAGAGGTGTAGTGCTGGCAATGGAATATTAACAAATATGATGTTATCCATGCATATAAAACTTTCTATTTTAATGGAAATAATATCTGTCCTAACATGTATATCATATGTATCAATATACCTACACATATAAGTTACTAATTAATCACATCACATATCTCATGGTGTTGGATCAAAATAAACTAATATGCCCTAGGTCTTTTTTTGTTACCAACTTTGTCAAACCTCAAAATCCATCCCAATAAATTAAACAATGACCTCCATCATTTAAAAAAATTAATATATAGAATGAAACCTTGGGAAAAAAATGAAGTGTTTGTCCTTGGAGAGGCAATTTGCTTTCACAACTTGGTCCTATTCTTCCTTCCTTCTGAGCCTCGGAAACTGCCAGATAAAACCAACCTGTGAAATAAATATCAATGTCGGTGGGTCCTAGATGCATTATGGACTTAAGCTTCACCTTATATGCGTGGCCTATGAGAAATGCTATTTTCAACACAGACTTGCTGTACATGTCCTTAGAAGTCTATGGACTTGGAACCATTGGACTAATCATCTTCTAATCCAGATAGAGAACAAAAATGGCGAAAGCTGTCCTCGGGAGCATTGCTGAAGAGACCATTGCTAATCTAATATATATAATATGAAAGTAAGATAGAATAGAGCTTAATGATTGAGCTATATCATTGCAAAACTTCATTCTTTCTTTCTTTCCTTAACATTAATCAAACATGTTACTTTACATATTTTTTCAATATGTACATATAGACAAAGGTTTTGCAATTGGTATTTGTCATTCAAATATTATTTATTATCTACTATTATTGTGCACTTATATTATCTTTAAGGAGTTCTTTCACAATATATGTGGTGGGTGCTTATATTAAGTTTTATGTAAATGAGGTGGTGGGCCATTAATGAGTGACAATTGAGGTGATTTGGCCTTTAATATCTAGAGTTGTCTCCATCTTTAAAATACAGAGGTGGAAAGAAGGAGACAGAAGTGGCGCAAAACGCAAAAAGAAATTAAATAATAATAATAATAATAATAATAACCAAGTGATGTTAATAGGTGACCACGGTGGAGAGTTAAGTTACGTTCTGACTATGTGGATCACGTACAAGAAGACTTCGTAAACGTGGGCGCCACTCTGTACTCGTCCTGTCTATCTTTGTACGCAATTGTCCACTCTAGATTCACTTCACACCGAAAAAATCTCTGCCCCAAACTGTGATCTCGGACCTCAACCCCACCTAAAAGATATTTTTGCGAAGGACTTTCTGTAATACTCCTATTGTGCAATTTTTTGGTTTTTTTCTATTATTTATTTGAATAGTAGATATATACATGTTTTTTTTTAAATTTATTTAGATGCTACGCGATAATAATATGTGAAAAGTGAGGCAATGTGTTTAGCAGAAATATACAACTTTTTACTTTTCTACCATAACACAAGTTATGGTATTAGCTTAAAAGCTTTGTGGAAGAATAAAGTGACTTAAAAGCTTCGCGGATAAGTGAGTTATATTCTATTGGTATTAGCTTTAGGCCCATATAGGCATGTGGCGAGATTGGTTTGAGAAATCTTTTTTCTCTTGAAAAGATGGCCACGGCACTCCTATTTTTTGTGCAGAAATTGGAGTCCCACAATTACGCTACGTGATAGGAGGGAGAAGATCAAAACTAAAAATAAGACTGAATTGTTATGATTTAGACTTGGAGTACCCAAAAAGATATACTTAGATCTTATTTTCTTTGGTTCATGAAGTCCATCTATGGATATTTACAACTTTTGTTTGGCCTATCAAAATCGATTAAAAGAAAGCAAAACTATTAATGAGGACAATTATTAAGTCAATGATTATTAACTTCTAGAGTTTTTAAAAGCGGATGGTCTCTCCATCTAAAAAAACGCAGAGGAAGAAAGATGACCGCAGAGGAGGAAGAAAGACGTGGCTAAAAAAAAAATCAAAAATAAAAGAACACAGTGATGGTTAATAATTAATCATGATCGAGTTAAATGCTTTCTGGCCACGTCGGTCACGTGGTAATTATTACGCTGCGTCCTCTGTCAACCTTATGACAGCACGGCTTTACAGATGTGAACCCTAGGAGCAAGGCCTTAGGGATTATTCGTGGGACCCAACTCCGCCGTACTCGTCCTATCTCTTATATTACACATCATACAATCAGAATCGTCACGTACAGAGAAAGTAGGGCAAAAACAAAAGGACAAGGGAAAAGTGGACACGTCAAAACGAAGGACAATAATACCCCGAATTTCGAGTTTTGTGTTCTCACAAACCTCAGCACGATATATAGTCTTGCCTTGAATATGTTTTTACACTTTTTATTAGCTTGAAACTTGTCTAATTTTTACAATTATTAAATCTTGATACGTAGTTTAGGCATAATTTTTTCAAAATCTTTTAATATTTAAATAACATTTTAAATTTTGAGCTTTTACATTTTGAAAGGCATAAACAATCAAGTCCTAATAAATTTATCCGATCATCATTATTACCTTCTTCTTACATTGTATCTTTTTGTGTATTATTTGTGAAATCAAGTTATGCATATATTTTGTATTTGAATAATATTTTGAATTTTACAGAAAAGTAAACAATTGTTTTTGAGTTTTAAGAAACACAAACAAATGAGTGCTAAGAAAATTTAGCTATAGTATGTCATTTGTGAAATCAGAACTATGTATTTATGTTTATATCTATCAATGATAGGAAAGTTAGGTAGAGTGCAGTTAAATGGTTGAGTCTCATTATCAGAAAACTCCGTTCTTTCATATTTCTTAAATTAATTAGATATATTACTTTGCAATAAAGTAGAATTAAACTCAATCAAAAGGGAAAAAGCAGTTAAAAACACAAAATTTTATCCATTGTGATATTTATCTTAAACATTTTTTGTGACATCAAAATTTTTAAATCTATAGTCATGTGATATATTTACCCTACATAAAGTTGTTATAATGAGCACCCTTAAAAATCCAGTGTCATAGACGACACAAAACAAACGAGATTGACATAGCACCAATATGGCTTGAGTAAAATAAAAATGATAAAATGTAAATGCATTGCATGGATATAAAATTAGGGTTTTTATGTCATAAAAATAAGTTTAAAGTAAATGTGTCATGATTAATATAATTTGGAGTTTTTTTTATGTTGTTTGTATTGCTTATGAAAATGAAAGAACAAAAGTATTTCCAATGTATCGTTATCAATAATTGAAATATTTTTTATCAATTAATTATTTCAATAAATATAAATGATTATTTATTGAAAAAGTATTTTAAATTATTTATTTGTCGTGAAATAAATGAGGTCTTAATCTAATATAATATTTCTAGAACAATATATGAACATAAACTTGCTGTACATATATGAATGAGTCTTGATCTTTCTTGTGTACACACACAGGGAGCAATGGTGAAATGGGATGTTTTGCTATTATTATTTAGGGTTAATATTCGAAAAATCCAAAACCTGACACACGCGACAAATTTACTTCAAAATATTTTTTTATCATAAAAAACCCCAAATCCAGACGTGACAAATTTACCCCAACTAACCATAAAAAAACCATAAACTGGTACATTTATAACAAATTTACTCCAAACTAATTTATTCGACCGCAAAAACCCAAAAACTGATAAATTTATGACAAGTATACCATTTACCAAATTGGATTAATATCGCAAAAAAATCACAAATATTGTAAACTATGACAAACGGAGTGTAAAATTCCAAATTGATGTATCGGTGAACTATTACGAGTCATTTAACTTAATAATTTAATAATATAATTTAATAAAAACTAACAGAGAGTAAATTTGTCACAAATGTATTTTAGTTTTGAGTAAATTTGTCAAAGGTATATCAGTTTAGGGTTTTTGGTGGTCAACAAAATTATTTGAGGTAAATTTGTTATACGTGTCTCAGTTTAGATTTTTTCAAGGTATTAACCATAATATTTATCATTTAATTTTTTTTATTATTATTATCATGCACTTATGTTATTTTTAAGTTTTATGCAATGAACAAGGCATATTTGATTATTAATTTCTAGAGCTTGGAAAACAGATGGTCTTTCTATCAAAAATACGTAAAGGAGGAGAAATAAGACAGTCGTGGCTTGGAACCTAAAGCGATGGTTAATAGTTAACCATAGTCAAGTTAAGTTACTTTTAGACCCTATCTGTGACTTGGCAATTATTACGCTTCATCTCTTGTCAACTTCATGGTGCAAGTGGCAGTACGTCCATGATGCATATAATAGTACGTCTTCACTCTTTATACACGTGAACCCTAGTATGAAGCCTAATTAATAGCCGTGGAACCCAACTCCACCGTACTTGTCTTCTCTCTCTCCAATATGTAACCTTGTTGGTTTTTATTTTATTTTATTAATTTGAATAATTGATTTATACAAATCGTTCTCCCTTTTAGTTAGATGTTTATGATATAATGACACGTGGAAAGTAAGGGCATGTGGTCAACAAAATCATACATTAAATTATAGAAAGATCATTTGCATAAGCAAGCGACAAAACATATTTTATGAAAATCGTATGAGTAGGAAGCCCAAGCTTCAAAGAACGCAAGGATGTACATCTTTCAGTTTGTCTTGACAAAGAGGTTCATATATTTTTAGAGAGAAGGTTTGTTTTGGAATGCAATTTCAGCAACCAAATAGTTTTAGTGGGAATCTGGCGAACAACCTTCATCGGCTGCTGGCAAACCGGGTGCTTGGGACTTCTCGCCAAACCTTCATGTAACTCTTTCGTTTCTATAATGAAACAAAAAGAGTTTAAATTTTGCACAAAAATCTAAGATTAAATTGACAAAATTAAAAAATTTAGGATTGAATTGGCATCCATACAATAAATTTAAATTGATTGACAATTTCCCTTTGATGTACTCAAATTACATTATTAACTAAAGATGTCAAAGTTTTTAAGGCCATTAGCATGTCGTACACCTCCTAAGCATCCACAACAAACTATTCTTAAGCTTTGTTTATTTTATTAAAAAAAATGAATGATTTGGAAAATATTTTACAATAATTTATCGGTTATATTACTTGAAATAATTAATCAATGAAAAGTATTTTCATTTTTTACAACAATTTATATCCAAAAAATTTTGTGGATGATGAAATTTTTTCACTAAAATGTTTAGAGAAGATTAAGGCTCCCTTTCTTGCTAGAAGAGAAAATCATTTTATCCCAATAAAAATTTATTATTTTCAGTCCATGGAAAATGTTTTCGGTAGATCGGATTAGTTTTCTCTCATCCAAACACTAAAAGTCAAAAAACAAATTCTCAAAAATAATTTTCTTTCAAACAAACAACAATAAAACCACAGCAAAATAAGAAACAACGCGTTTCAGAGAAATGAGAGTAGAGACCACTACAACGGTGTCTCACCACAGCAACTATTCAGTACATTGCTTCAATGATACATGATAAAGTTATAGCAAAATTCATCAGGCAGTGGGCATTTCTTACTTTATAATTAAGGTGTTTTTCTGTAGAATTAGGGTCCGTCGATCCATGTTAAGAATCTCATCCAAAAAAAAAAATTAAAATCCATGTTAAGAAAGACACAGACCCAATACGGAAATAAAGTTAGACACTTTTTTCACGTGTGATGCGATGTCAATAGTAAAAGTGTTTCGTGGTCTATACAGTCAAGTAATGAAACTGCTGAGTAAACTCAGGGCCGCCCTTGAGGCTGCGTTTGTTTGTATTCTTTTTTTTTGTTTTTAAACATTTTTTCTGTTTTTTTGTTCCTGGGAACAAAAAAGGAACGGAAACGCGTTTGGGTGCGTTTTTTTGCTTTTTCTTTTTCGTGAACAAAAAAAAAAGAAACAAGAAACACAAATTTTGTGTTTTTGTTTCGAAACACTTTTGAGAAATACTTTTTTTTTTCTTTTTCCTCTTATTTTCTTGTTCTTTTTTTTTTTTTTTGGTCGGTCGTCGCCTTGGCCATGGCCGGCGACCGGGCCGACAAGGGCCGGCGGCCCGCCTGCCCACGGCGAGGGGCTCGCCGGCCCCCGCCAGCGATGCCGACTGGCGGTGGCTCGGCGAGGCCGAGGCTCGGCCGCCGGGCGAGGTCGGCCTCGCCGGATCGGGCGAGCTCGAGCTAGCCCGGCCCATGGCGAGGCCGAGCTTGCCTAGCCATGGCGAGGCCGACCTCGCCCCGCCCGGGCGAGCTCGATCTCGCCCAGATCCCGGAGGCCGAGCCGCCCGGCCGGCCGCGAGCCTCGGCCTCGCCGGGCGGTGGCCTGGCGAGGCCGCGCCTTGCTCGCTGGGCGAGCTCGGCCTCGCCGGATCAAGGCGAGGCCGACCTCGCGCCGGCCCGGGCGAGCTCAATCTCGCCCGGATCCGGCGAGGCCGAGCTCGCCTCGGCCGGCCGGCGAGCCTCGGCTCGCCGGATCAAGGCGAGGCCGACCCTCGCCTACGGCCGTCGCCGGGCAAGGCCTTGGCCGGCGACCGCCAAAAGAAGAAAAACAAAATGAAAAAGAAAAAAGAAAAAACGGAAAAATAAGAAAAGAATAGAAAAAATAAAAGAAATAAAAAAAATTATCCAAATTTACCAAACATGTTTATTTATTTTTTGTTCCCGAACAAAAGTTTACCAAACGCGTTTTTTTGTTCAGAAATTGTTAAAGCGAACGAGAAACATTTTTTTCTATTTTCGCCTAACAATTTTTAAACAAACGTTACAAACGCGCCCGACCTGCTGGGTTTAAACTGGGACAAGGGCACCACATCGCGAGGCATATGCTGAACTAAAAGGCCAAGTTGGCTTTCCGGCATATCAATACCGACAAAACTTGGTAAATTATTGCTGGAAGGAGGAAACTGGACCAGGTACAGAACCTTGAGGATTTTATTGCATTTTTTCAAATGCTTAGAGCTTGATGAACTTTAGGGCAAACATTATAATTCTTTCCCTAATTTTCTCATATTTTTTTATTTTGAATATCACGTCATCATCGATACTCGAGTGTTTATTCAAAAAGAAAAAACTGCGGTTAAATAAAAATAAATGAAAACTTGCATTCCCTACTTTGGAGATACAAAAGATTCTTAAGACAAAAGCATCCGGACATCATCGATTACGCAAGATGACCAGACCCTGTTTCTCTTTCGTGTTCTTGAACTTGCTGCTACGTATGTTTGGGTGCTTTTGTCTTAAGAATCTTTTGTAAAATCGACATCATCATCAAACTCGCCATCCTCAAAAGTGATAGGCCCTGAATTTCAGCCCCGTTCGCTGCCGCACATCACACTCTGCCATGTGCTGCCACATCTCAGATTCACTGACTCCAGCAACTTTGGGTTAGCTCTCATGTAAAAATCTTGGGAACCAACCTTTGGAAGAACTGGTTTGGAACAGTTCAAAACAGTACTAAATCTTTTATATTTCAAGACCCTTGCTACTCTCTTTTAGTTCTCACTCCCATAGCTAGCCTCTCTCTCTCTGACTCTTCGTCTCTCGACTTTCCCCAGTAGTGCCCTCCCCAGTAGTGCCCTTGATCTCTCTATTCCTGGAGTCTTTGCCCATGCCATCTCATCTCATCTCTCTCTTGATCTTGCCGACACCGTCTCCTGTCCTCCTCTATTGATCTGGCCGGTTGGGGCCTCGCCTTTGTTGGTCGGCCGTCGATCAGCCCACTATTAGCCAGGTTGGTTCTTTCTTAGAGCAACTAACCAGAGTGCTTTTCTGAAAATAAATAGACTGATGAAACAAAGAATGCTTAGGGAAACTATCAATGTCTTTTATTTGGATTTAGAAATATGACTTATATGGTGTAAAGATCTACATATTTAGCCTTCTTCAAATTGGGCATATAAGAAGATGTAACAAGTCCCAATTTCCAATTCTAAATGGAATTTACAAGAAAAAGATTAACCAACTTTAAGAGCCGTTCTACCATTCCGCATATTAAAATCTAAAGTTGAAAAGCATCCTCATCAGCTTGCTTTTTTGTTATCCCACCGCACATCGTACTTCTATACCAATCTGAAATTTCTTTTTTGCACACAAAGGTTTCATACTACTTCATTCACAATTTATACTTCATAATCTTTTCTTCAGTTTTTTATTTGGACAAAAGTGGAAATTCATTAACATAAATTTTTTTTACCATGTGAAGTTAGATTTTGAGTTGCCCCCGCAGCTATGATAATTTTCCGTCTTCTCAAGATCCAAGTTCTATTAATCTTAATACTCCGGTGTTTACTACAAAACAACTGGGGCATGCATGTGAACCGGCACTGTATTAAAAGGAAAGCATGTGAACGTGCACTGTTTTCTAAAGGAAAGCATGTGATGAAACTAGGAAAATGGGCATCATCAGAAAAAAGCCGGGCTCATTTGTTCTTTAGCCCCCTTGGGAGAAATTTTCATTTACAGCTGCTTAGAAAAAAAAAAAGAAACTTTAATTTTCACTTTCTAGACCCGTGGGCGGCTTAAATATTGTTTGTCAATTCATATATTTTCTTTTATTGAACAGGGTCGGTGGTAATTACTTTTTTAAAGCAAAACTTACTCGTCCCATGAATAGGTCACAAACTTCATGTAAATTTTTGGTCTCACAAATTAAGATTTACTGTTACATTGCAAAAAGCATCAATTTTTTTTTCAAACTTGTCCTTTTTTAAAAAAATACATGGAACGATAAGAATCAATGTAGATAGGTTACATTTTATGTAAAAAATTATTAATAATGTAAATAGGTGAGTACTTATTTATATATTGGAAGTCGAATATCTTGTAAAAAGTTACTGGTCACATGAAAAATTACTCGCTACGTACATACTAAGAGTCATATGAATTCTTTTGAAAATCCTGGTAGAGCAAGGGGCGGTTAGAAAGAAATGGAATTAAATATAATTGATTCGGCATCCATAGAAATTATGAACATGCAACTAACATGGAAGGGGGAGTGACCAAATACAACAACTAATTGTGATTATAAGTGAATAAGAATGTGCAACACCTACTATCCTCATTAAAGATCTCAAGCATCTTGCCAAATGTTTCGTGAAATATTTAGTATCATGTTAAGACTCGTGCTATTACTCATAAATTTGGACCTGATTTCAAATGATCACCATTTTACGTACTTTTTCTTCTTGCGGAATAGGTCATATATTGGAACACATTTATCTTACTTGTTGGATGTGATTTAGAAGAACTTGAGTTCAACACTAATAAGAAAAGGGGCTTGGTAAAGAGTTCAAAAGAGATTGTGCACAAATTGACAGGGACGCTAGACCTTGAGACTCAATATCTTCATTTGTCTTGTTCTCTGACACGTACGGTCTTGCAAAATACAACATTTTATCACCGAGCATAAGCTGATATTGTCCACTGAACACTAGAGAGTGGGCATCCATCGGGGCATTCCCTATGCTGCTGCCCCTATCGAGACAGCTATGATAACTTTCTAAGCTGCAATGAGATGGTTTCCGGGCTTGAGCAGATTGTGGTGGATGCAGTGTAGCCCTAGTAAGTGGATTCCGATTCTCATTTGTTGGCCAATGAAGTGAAAAATTGTGGCTTTGCTTCAACATCATGTTACCTTACACTTTCTGTCTGCCCAAAAGAGAAAAAGTAAGGGAAATAAAAAAAGATGACAAGTACAAAGGACAATGATATGTTCCACCGCCTCTAGCTGATTTCAAGAAGATCACCAACTTAGCTAATGGCTTGTCTTGATAGATTTTTTTGCATTTTATTTTTGTTTATTCTGATGTTGTCTCAGTCTACATTTTACATTATTTTGTCTTTAAACATATGAAATTTTCACAACATGTAAACATTAATATGTAATTTGAATCATAACTTTTTATATTTAAATAACAATTTGAATTTTACACAAAAAAGCACAAAGTTATTTTTCTTTTTTAAAAAGCTTCCGATCATTGTGATAACCTTGTTTCGTTCTAATTTATTATGCATCATCTATTAAAACCAAACTAAGAAGAAAGTCCAGCAGAATGGAGCTTAACGGTTGAACCACACATCACTCAATTACCTCTCATTTCCCTTAATGTTAATTGGACATATTACTTAACAGTATAGTAGAAAAAAATTTAATCAATCTAATATAATCTAACATAATGTTTCTAGAAGAATGTATGAATGGGAACTCGCCTTACTTATTAGATGGGATGGAATCTTGTATGACATAGGATGCTTTGGAATTAGTGTTTGTCAGTTTAATATTTTCTATTATCTACTATTATTGTACACTTATTTAATCTCAAGGACAGACTTTTTATACATCATCTAAGAAGACTCTAGCCTTGGAACGACAGGACTAAACTCTTCTCAACCCCATAGAGAAAGAGAACAAATATGGCAGAAGCTGTCACCAGCATTGGTGGAAGCATCCTTGCCAATCTGATTAGTCAAGCACTGGAGAAGGTTGGAAATTTAGGAGGCGTCAAGCGTGAAATTCAGGTGCTCGAGAGCACTGTCACCATGCTTCATTCTGTGCTGGACGATGCAGAAGAGCAACAACACCAGAGTTCCCAAATCAAAGATTGGGTGGAGAAACTAAAAGAGGCTTTCTATGACTTGCAGGACGTGCTTGAAGAATTTAATATAGAAGCTATGCAACGAGAACGAGGGGCAACAATCAGATGATCAAGGTGGTAAAATTATTTTTCTCAAGTTTAAACCAGCTTGCTTTCGAACTGAAGATGAGTAGAAAAATAACAGAAGTGAGGGAGAGATTGAAAGCTATTGAGGCTGAAAGGAACTTCCTCTTGGACAAGGGACCTATGAATTCGCAAGCAAAGAGAGGACGGAGGAAGAGAGAGGAGACGCATTCGTTTATATGTGAGGATGACATTATTGGAAGAGGTAATGATAAAAAGAATGTCATGAAATTCTTACTAGATATGGATGTGAAAGAGAACGTTTCTATCCTTCCAATAGTTGGTATTGGTGGGCTTGGAAAAACAGCTCTTGCTAAATTTGTGTATAATGATGAGATGATCAGTAAACATTTTGACTTGAAAATGTGGGTTTGTGTCTCTAATGACTTTGACATGATAAAAATAGTGAAAGATATCATAGTTTGTGTTGAGAAGAAAGAACCACCAAACTACAATGTGATGGATAGGTTGCAAATTGAACTAAGGAAAATAATTGATGGAAGGAGATATCTCTTAGTTTTGGATGATTTGTGGGATGCGAAATCAGAAACATGGCACAACTTGAAATCATTATTGATGGGAGGTGCTAGAGGAAGCAAGATCCTTATAACTACACGCCTTCCTTTGGTTGCAAAGATCACCTCCCCTGCTCCACCTCTTCTTCTTGAGGGCTTATCTGAAAGTGATTCTCTTGATTTGTTGATGCAAATGGCTGGTCGAAAAGAAGGGGCTAGACAAGATCCTAACATGCTAGCTATTGGTAAAGAGATAGTTAGAAAGTGTTCTGGAGTTCCATTGATTGTTCGAACTATTGGGAGGTTATTATTCTTTAAGGAAACGAAAGATGGATGGTTACATTTTAAAGATGTTGAGCTCCCAAAAGTGTCTCAAAGGGAAGACCATATAATATCTATTCTTAGGCTAAGTTATGACGATCTTCCTTCACATTTGAGACAATGTTTTGCATTTTGTTCATTGTTTCCCAAAGATTTTGAGATAAAGAAGCATACTTTAGTCTATCTTTGGATGGCAGAAGGATTTATCCAGCCATCAAATTCAGGTAAGCTTTTAGAAGACATTGCTCATGAATATTTCATGGATCTATGTTGGAGTAACTTCTTCCAAGATTTTAAAAAAGATCCATACACGAAGGAGGAAACTTGCAAGATGCATGATTTGATGCATGATCTAGCCTGCTTAGTTGCAGGGAATAGGTGTCGGGTGGCAAGGGATGACACAAATATCATAAATGAAAGAACTCGTCATATATCCTATGGTTCGACTTTCAATTTGATGGATGAACTTCCAATCTTACGCTTGAAAGCAAGTGCACTAAGAACATTTCTATCTACTACTAGATATGAACCAACAAGTGAAGTGGATCTAGGCCAATTAATTCTAAATTTCAAGAGATTGCGCATCTTGGATCTGCAAGGCATAAAGGTTGAGAAGGTGCCATGGTCCATTTATAAGTTAAAGTATCTCACTTATCTCGATCTCTCTTACAACTGCACACTCAAAAGGCTTCCTAACTCCATTACAAAATTGCAGAGCTTGCAAACACTTAATCTCTACCACTGTGATGCCCTCGAAGAGTTGCCAAGTGATATAAAGAAGTTAGTCAGCCTTCGGAATCTAGACATAAGTCTTTGTTCTAAACTTAGTTATTTGCCACGTGGAATAGGGGAGATCAGTTCTTTGCATAGGCTAACAAACTTCATTTTGCCCAAAGATAAAGCTTGTGCTAAGAATTATTGCGGACTTGGGGAGCTAAAGGGGCTTAATAACATCCGGGGAGAACTTTCAATTGAAAATTTGGGATACGTAACAAATGCAGAATTCAAATGCGAGGATGAGATATTGATGGGGAAGCATTCTCTGGAATCTTTGGTACTTAGTTGGGGCGATTTCAATACTAATGATGTAGTAATAGATGAAGTGCTATTTGATAGATTGAAGCCGCCCTCAAATGCAACGGTTGAAGATCCGTAAATATAAAGGTAAGAGCTTTCCCAAGTGGATGATGGATAGCCTTGTATCTTTCTTGCCACATTTAGTTGACGTATCGTTCGGTGCTTGCGAAAGAAGTGAACGTCTCCCCCCACTGGACCAACTACCTTCCCTCAAGTCTTTGCGTATCTTTCATATGCCTGAATTGGAATATATCGAGTCGGACCAATCATCCCCTTCAACAGCATCATTTCCTATTCTATTGAAATTGGAGATCGTTGGCTGTGAAAAATTAAAAGCCATGCCACTAACTCCTCATCTTGAGGAGTTACATTTGACTTGTGTCAACGGAGCATTGTTAATAAATCAGATGATGCCTGGCCTTAATAAGTTGAAGATACTGTGTATTTGGGATATAAAGTTTTTAAAATGTTTGCCTGAGGAGGGTTTCCAAAGTCTCACATCCCTTGAATCTCTTCAGATCTGGTGGTGTCGTCAGTTGACTTCCCTTTGGCAAGTTATGCGACATCTATCGAGCCTCGTGGATCTCTCTATCGAGGAATGTGAGGAGCTGGATATATCCAAAGACGAAAGCGGCAACATCTTGGATTTCCATGCAGGCCTTCACAATCTCCGCAACGTATACATAAGGAACCTTCCCAAACTGACATCTCTCCCACAGTGGCTTCTACAGGCTCGCAATCTTGAGCGTCTTAAAATTTCGCGTTGCCACAATTTGAAGGATATACCGGAGCAGATCGAGGCCCTTCAATCACTTCAAAATCTCCACATCATGGGGTGCTCCTCGTTGACATTATTCCCTGAAGCAATGCGAAGGCTCACATCCCTTACTCACCTACACATCCTCGATTGCGGAGAATTGGAGAAGAGTTGCAAAAGACAAGCAGGGGAGGACTGGGAAAAGATCGCCCATATCCCGAGCATACGATTTGATTAGTAGATCATACACTAATTTTCTTCACTGAAGGTATATGGGACCTTGTTTCCCATATTTTTGCATTTCTAATTTTCAGATATCATGTTTCCATACTCGATTTGATTTGGGGAGGGACATGAAAAAAAATCACTGAAAGGTTTGGGCGCATCGCTTCATTCCGAAGAGTGCGAGAAAAAATGAGGAAAAATTCGTACTTCGTCTCATCAAGCGATTGATTTCCCAAGGGTATATTTCTGCTCGAAGGGAGGACAACGAAGGTGATCTTTAGCATTTGACCACGATCGACGCTCTCGATTTGCTGTTCAGCCATTTTGCAGGGGTTCTCAGGTAAAATCCTTTTGCCAATCTTGAGCACCGCCTGAAGCAATCGAGTAAATGTTTTGAAATTAAAAGAGGTTGTATTTGTGACTTCTCCATTTTGATCTCAGCAAGGTTGTCCTGCACATTTTGTTTGGTTGACAATTGGTATGTTCTTCGTCTCTTGTCAACTCGCGAAAGAAATGTGTGCTGTGTGAAGTAGAATGAATGAATGAAGCAGTAGTCATTGTTGCCGTTTCTCTTGATGACTAAATCAATCGCTACCGATGTGAAGTATTATGTTGTGGACCTCGTGTGGAATCGGTTTCTCTAGTATCCACTCTCATCTTAGATTTTTCTTGTTTCGTGACTTCAATTGGCCATATTGATGATTGTTGTGTTTGGTAGTCTTGCTTTGCCATGGTGATATATGATGGATATTTTCGCCAAAGCTGTTGGCGAGGGCAATTTGCGATTGTGCGAAGTTTGTGAGAGAAGAAAGTACTTCAATGTGATTGCCTTTTGATTGCAAGAGGAAAGAATTAGGTGCACTGTCAATATTCACAAGTTAATCATCCATTAGATCTAAGGAAATATCATAATAACATGTTTGATAATTGATCCTTGCTGGGGTGGAATTTCATTAATCTCTTAAATTGTGGCACTTTGCAGTCTACTTCCTTCAACTCTGTAACTGCCCTCGGTTTTTTGCTTGTTCGCAAGCTCGCTTTTGGGAATGAGGCTTGAGAATAACCTTGAAATGGTACCCACCCCATTGGTGGTCGCGTGGTTTGCATTCAATCCCTCTTCTGGAAGGGAGCGAGTTGTTGGAGAAAACTTCTTTACGAGTTTTGAAACTGACAAAACGTTTCTATCAGTCTAGTCTGAAGACATGCAGACTTTTTAGTCAAATTCTGAAGATCGCCAAACCGCCAGACTCAAGATTCAAAGTCTATCCTCATTGACAGTTTCCAGACCGTCGAAGAAGTCTTATCCAGAACTGAGTATTTTGTTAAGGATTTGATTCTATCGACTGAAGATCTCTCGGCTAGAGATAGCATCTCGGAATCCATTATTCAAATTGAGATTGATTCAGGGGTTTTGGATCCGTTGATTGGCGAAGCATACCTGGAAGGTTCTACTTATGAAAACCTAGATCGTGATTGTATGAGCGAGCATGATTGGTAGGCTATCGTCATATTTCTTAAATAACTCGAAATCTCCCTAATTGATTTTGTCCAACAGGTAGATTGGAAGAACTCCTTTGGTAAGTGCCAATGGGTATGAAAGCATGGAGGAGTATATAAGGAAGATGTTCAAGTTATTCGAGTGTGTGCGCGATAGAAGAATTTCAAAGTCTGAAACTTATTATTCTTTGTCAATTCAATTGTTGAGCGTAAACTTGTACTCAAAAGAGAGTTTATACTTCTGTGAGACCTTGAGGAAATGTAGTAGTCTCTATACTATGGAATCAAGGAAGAGCCATACCGTAACAACTCTTTTGATTCTTAGTGAAATCCAACCGGTGGGCTGTCAGTGCGGAAGAGTGGACGTAGGCTTGGATTAAGCCAAACCACTATAAACCATGTGTTCTTATTATCTTTCCTAAACTCTTTTACTTTGATCGTATTTTTATTTGATTATTAGAGTCTAATTTCCTTTTCATAATCTATTGCTAAACAGAGTCGATGTTAAAGTAAAATTATACTCTTTATTCTGCAAAATTTGTTTTCGCATCTATTCACCCCCTCTAGGTGCTCGTACTAGCTTTCACAATTGGTATCAGAACTTGTGTACTTACTTAAATTAAGTGTTTTTATTTCAGAGTTAACAATCCATGGTTAGTATGTTAGCTCCAGGTCTGGTTGAAGGGCAGAGCAATACCAGACCGCCTTATTTTGATGGAAAGGAATACAACATATGAAAAAACAAGATAAATGCATTCCTAAGATTAAAGGATCCTTTGGAATGGGACGTAGTAGACAAATGAATCATTCCTAAAGCTGCAACAGTCTTAGAAAAAGGAAAAGAAGCTGTTGAGTCCAATGAAATGACTCAAGAAGAGATAACCAAGAGACAAGCTCTTGATGCAAAAGCAATTTATTCCTTATATTGCGCATTATCTCCTATTGAATATAACAGAATATCTTCTCGTGAAACAGTTAAAGAAGTCTAGGATATATTGCACATCACCTATGAAGGAACCGATCAAGTGAAAGAAACCATAATCAATATTCTGCTCGGTCAATATGAAGCATTCAAGATGAAACAAGGAGAATCTATTACTGACATGTTTAGTCGTTTTACAAAAATCGTAAATGATCTTGAGTATCAAGGTCAACCAATCTCTGGACTCATGAAGGTCAACAAGTTACTGCGTGGGCTTTCCAAAGATTGGAAACGCATAAATACCTCAATAAGGGAGACACAAAGAATTATGCCACTCTCTGTTGACGAATTGATTGGCACTCTTCAGTCTTATGAAGTGGAGCAAATCAACGAAAATGAAGATCCCAAAGGTATGAAATTAATTACATTAAAAAGTAATGATGATTATGATGTTACAGATTTTGAAGACGATATGGACAATGAAGAACTTGCTCTCATGATAAGAAGGTTCTGAAAACTGAATAAAAAAGGAAGAAAATTCAATTCGAAGAAACAAAGTTCTCAAAAACTACAAAATAAATCAGCTGAGGATGATAAATCCAACAAGGATGTAGTCTGCTTTGAATGCAAGAAAAATGGACACATCAAACCCAACTGTCCTCTGCTGAAGAGAAAGAAAGGAAAAGCTGAGAAATATTGAAAGGCACTTAAAGTAGAAACTTGGAGTGATACCGAATGTGAAGAAAGTGATGATGATTATGCCAATATTTGTCTCATGGCACAATCAGACTCGGATTCAGACTCGGATTCAGACTCTAAGACAGATTTAGACTCAAACAGTGAAATTGAGATAAGTAATTTAAAAATTCCTATTAAAGTCTCTAAATATATTGATGAATTATGTTTTAGTCTTAAAACCTCTCTCAAGAGGATTTTTGAACTTAAAAGGGAAAATTCTGCACTAAAGCAACATGAAATTGTTTGGAAAGAAAAGGTCAAAAGTTTAGACAAAAATGTTATTACTTTAAAAGAAAATGCAGGCAATCTTTCAAAAGAAAATACATTCTTGAAAAATGATATCTCAAGCATTTCTAAAAGGTTTTTTTTATAGGATTTGAGAAACTGGAAAAAATTCTTTCAACACAAAGACCTTACTTCAACAAATCAGGGTTGGAATGACTGCTGAAACCATTCCTCTAATTGATTTTCCTAAAGTAAAGGAAATAATTAAACAAAGACCTACAAAAGATTCTTACAAAAATCATTTTCAATTTTTTTTTGTAAAACCTGTAGGCCGAAGTGCTTTTAAATGTTCTAAATGTAACAGCTTAGAACACTTTGAGAAAGAATGTCCTATGGTTTGGAAACCTGTGAAGAAGGTTTGGGTAAAGACTGTATATCACACTAACTTCACTAGACCCAAGAAAATATAGGTACCAAAGAAAGTTTGAGTTTTTTTTTTTTTTTTAAATGCAGGTCACTATCAAGAAAAATATTAAATGGTACTTGGATAGTGGATACTTGAGACATATGACAGGAGACTCAAACCGCTTTATAAAACTTGTGCAAGTTAATGGTGGAAAAGTTTCTTTTGGAGGAAATAGCAAAGGAAGAATTGTGGGATATGGAACTGTAAAGATTGGAAGTCTCACGATCAGTAACATTTTCTTAGTTGAAAGACTAAACTACAACTTGCTGAGTATCAGCCAGCTGTGTGACACCGGTTTCAAAATCAACTTTCAAGAAGGAATATGTTCAGGAACAAGTAAATACTCCTCTCATACTTTCACAGGATGAAGACATGTGAATATCTATCTCTTAAATATCAAACTAGAAAAATTCCAGTGTCTAATCTCAATTCAAGAGGAAGTGAATCTATGGCACATAAAACTTGGGCACATCAACATGAAGCAAATAGCCAAGATCTCAACAAAGAAGCTTGTTTGTGGACTACCCAATCTGACATACCAAAAGTCTGACCTATGTACATCATGCGTATTGGGAAAACAGGTAAGAAATTCATTCAAACCAATAAATCAAGTGTCTACTAATCGTGTTTGCAACTCTTGCATATAGTTCTCTTTGGACCAACCAAAACTCAAAGCGTTGGAGGTAAGAAATATTGCTTAGTAATTTTGGATGATTATTCACAATTCACTTGGGTATATTTCCTGACAAGTAAGTCTGAAACATTTTCTTATTTTACAAAATTTGCTAAGAAAGTTCAAAATGAAAAAGGGTATGTTATTTCAAGTATACGAACAGACCATGGAGGTGAATTTGAAAATCAAGATTTTTCTAAATTCTGTGATGAATCTGGCTTTCAGCATGTATTGTCCTCACCTTATACTCCAAAACAGAATGGAGTTGTGGAAAGAAAGAATAGATCATTGCAAGAAATGGTTAGAACTCTTTTAATTGAAAATAACATTTCTTCTCGTTTTTGGGCTGAAGCAATTTCTACAGCATGCTATATTATTAATAGAGTCTTCTTAAGGCTTATTCTGGAGAAAACTCTCTATGAGTTGTTCAAAGGAAAGAAGCCAATAGTTTCCTATTTTCATGTATTTGGTTGCAAATGTTTTATATTGAAAAATGCAAATGATCAATTTGGTAAGTTTGAAGAAAAATAAGATGAATGTATCTTCCTTGGATATTCAACCACAAGCAAAGCTTACAGAGTATACAACAAAAAGACTCAATCAATGGAAGAATCGATGAATGTCAAATTTTAAGACTTTATGCAAAATCAATCGATTCAGACTCATCCTTAAGAATTTGAACCTGCTCCAGACTTTACAAAGAATTTGAACAAAGTCTAAATTTAGACTTTGTAAAGTTGCGGAGCGAGTTCAAATTCTTAAAAGAAACTCAGACGAGAAAACCAACAACGAATGATCGTTGAAGATTCAAATGAAGAAAAAGACCAACGGTCTGACAAATCAACCTGCAACTGGAAGCACAAGTCTAGTCATCTTAAAGAACTCATTATTGGTGACATTAATAAGGGAATTCGTACAAGATCCAAAATGCGTGAAGATTCTAGTGCTGGTGCTCTTATTTTTGAAATATAACCCAAGAGTATAGAAGAAGCTTTAATTGATGAAAGCTGGATTGAAGCTATGCAAGAAGAGCTTAGGCAATTCAAGTATCAATGATGTCTATGAATTGACTCCTAAACCGAAATGTAAATCTATCATTGGAGCTAAATGGGTTTTCAAGAACAAGATGAACGAGAAAGGAAAAGTTGTAAGGAACAAAGCAAGACTCATGGCCAAAGGACATACGCAAAAGAAGGGATTGACTATGATGAGACCTACACACCGGTACAAAGCAAGGTTAGAAGCAATTAGATTATTAGTTGCTTTTGCTTGTTATAAGAATTTCAGGTTATTCTAAATGGACGTCAAAAGTGCTTTCCTAAATGGATTTATCCAAGAAGAAGTCTATGTGGGACAACCCCGGGTTTGAAGACCAAAGGAAAATAGATCTCTACATTTTACTTAGATTTGAATATTCGAATTATAAATAATAGACTAAAAAAGACGTTATATGGTTTAAAGCAAGCACCTCGAGTTTGGTACGATAGACAAAGTAAGTTTTAAATTCAAAATGACTTTGTTAAAGGTAAAGTGGATATTACACTGTTTATCAAAAGAGAAAACAAAAACTTATTGCTTGTCCAAATTTATGTTGATGATATTATTTTTGGATTATCTAATGAAAATCTATGCAAGAAATTTTCTAAGACTATGCAAGATGAATTTGAAATGAGCATGGTGGGTGAACTATCCTTCTTTCTCGGACTTCAAGTAAAACAATTGAAGGAAGGAATTTTCATTCACCAAGAAAAATATGCTAAAGAACTTGTTAAAAAGTTTGGCTTGGAGAATTGCAAAAAGACAGAGATACCAATGTCAAGTTCCTCGAAGCTAGATAAAGATGAAGGAGGAAAGAAAGTTGACCAAAAGTTATATAGGAGCATCATTGGTTCACTTCTTTATCTTACTACTTCTAGACCTGACATTCTGTTTAGTGTTTGTATTTATGCCAGATTTCAATTAGATCCCAAAGAATCTCACTTAAGTGCTACAAAACGCATCATCAAATATGTTGCATCTACTTCTAGTCTCGGTCTCTAGTATCCTAAAGAAGGAGACTTTACTCTTCTTGGATATTCAAACGCAGATTTAGCAGGATGCAGAGTTGATAGGAATAGTACCTCGGGCACTTGTCAATAACTTGGTAACAGGACAGTATCTTGGTTTTCGAGGAAGCAAAGTACTATAGCTCTTTCTACAGCAGAAGTAGAATATGTGGCTCTTGGAAGTTGTTGTTCACAAATCCTGTGGATAAAACAACAGTTAAGAGACTTTGGAATTAAAAATTCATGTACTGAGATCAAATGTGACAACACTAGCGCAATCAATCTCACCAATAATCCAATTCTTCATTCAAGAGCAAAGCATATAGAGATTCGACATCATTTCATTAGAGATCATGTTCAAAACGGAGAAATCTCGACTCAATTCATTGACTCAAAGAATCAACTAGCGGACATCTTCACAAAGCCTTTGGAGAAAAGTCAATTTGAGCTTATTCATTCCGAACTCAATATCTTAAAGTCTGAAGAAGTTCAGACTCAGGGATAAAAGTCTAATGATATTCAAACTTAGAAGATGAAGATCAACGATTGTAAGTTATTTTTGTTTTTAGAAATTTATCTTTCGGATAAAATCTCGAAAATGTACGATTATCTATTAATCTGTAATTAATTGATCTCGAAAAGGTATGATCATCTCCCTAGTTTTCGTGATTATTGCAATCATTTCTTTTCGAAAAATGGGTTATTTTTGAAAAAACAGTTATCTATTTTTCAAAAAGGCAGTTATTTTTTAAAAGGCATTTTCTATTTTTTCCTTTTTACGTCGTTCCGTATGCCTCTTTTCGAATGCTTTATATACTGATCGTCTTCCTCAAAAACCCTAAAAGCACAGACCTTCATTTTCTTACTTTTACTCTCTAGTTTAATCTTCAAAGTTCTTACCTTTTTTTGGCGAATCGAGTTTGGAATCTCTAAAAAACTGTGAAAATGGCATCCCAAAGAAAGTCTTCAAGGATCGCGAACATGGGACCACAACAAATGCGTGAGGGTCCTACACATTTTGACCTCATCGAGGAAGAAGAATCTCCGAGACAGGAGTAGAGCCCACAACATTCTCAACAGCGTCAATCTCCTTAAGCTAGACCTCAAGGCAGTGATCGTAGATCGGATGAAGAAATCATTGAAGGCGCAGAACCCGTAAGATCTCAAAAGCCTGTTTTTATCTATAAGCTTTACTTTGCTTTGAAAAGGGGAGGGACTCTCTTGAAATATATTGATGAATTTTTGAAAGATAAAGGGTATCGAAATGAAACCCACTTTTTGCGGACAATGGAACGATTGGAGATTGCTCCTGCGGGGTCGGCAAATCGAGCATTTGCGAATATTCCTAGTGATCCACGTGTTGGAGGTCTTAGTCAGCCCGATGGGAATGATGATGAAAAAATGTACACTCATTTCAAGCCTAGAATGGGTGTTGCAGTGAATATCCGAAGCAAAAGGACAAAATTGTTTCGCTCGGATGAACACAGACAACTTTACTCTAAGTTGCTAAAAAGAGGGGCGATTAATCCGAGGAGTGTAGACTTTGATTTTCATGATTCTGTGAATGTGAAGCTACGAGAGAAATTCTCTAAACTTCAGCTTGAGCAATTTTGTTCTGACACGACTGAGGCATATTCATAACTTACTGCTTACTTCTATTCTAATCTCAGTTTCTTGGATGCGAATAGATTTTCGTTTAGTATTCGAGACCAGGACTATGTTGTTGACATGGACACGTTGGCGGATGTGATTGGAGTGGAGCGAGGGGCTTTCCAATCGATTAGTGTGTCTGTTGGTTGTGCGATAGTAGAGCTTGTTTGGGATGGAATGGCTGAAGGAAGAATTTCGTACTTAAGGATGAATGCCTCTAACATCTTGCTTCACAAGATCGTGATCAATTACCTCAGACCCAAGTCAACCTCGAAGACAGATGTCTCTAACTTAGAAGCAAAGTTGATATATGCCATCAATGCTGGCAAGAAATTCTCTCTACCTCACACAATCATGTTTTACATGTACAGAATAATGGCGAAAGACAGAGGGCAACTTCCTTACTTAAGGGCTTGTTACAAAGCTTTTCAGACGTTTTAGTATTCAGCCTCCCAGGATTTTATGTGTTCGATCATGTGATCAAATGGTAGTGGGACTGAAAATGGTTTCCAAAATGCGTTTGAAAGAGCTAGACAAAGCTTTGGAGCGATTGAAAGAGAAAACCCCTGTCAAGTCACACTAAGGTTCTTTAGTGGCAAAGCGGAAAGGTAAGGAGCCCATGACAGCTCCATCCAAGAAAAGAAGAGCACTCGTTCTGGAAGATGAAGAGGATGATGACGATGTTACCATTTCTGCTATTGCACTGAGAAATCTTCAAAGTGCTGTTCCAGAGACTGAGGAGAGAGAGGATCAAGATAGAGATGAAGAAGAGGAAAGGAGTGGAGAGAGAGAATCAATGCGAAAAGAAGCAGAGGAAGAAAGAATTGCAGAAGAAGAAGAAGGCAGAGGTGAACAAGCAGAAACAGAGCATGAAACGTACTTCTCACATCTTCAACTGCTGTTACTAATGAAGGTGTTAGTCGCCCACCTGCAGATCCATAAGACATCTATGCTTCTCAATTCCCAAAGGAAGGTCATGAGGTTTCATCGCCAAATCTGAGTGATCATGTTGGCTTGCCATCATTTGCAAATACTCCTACTGATCATGCAGAAGCCAGTACTCAGATTGAAAATTTAGGAGACCTTTGTAGAATACTTGATGTTCTTATGAAGATGCGAGGACAGATTTATGCCCTAGGATGCGAAGTTCAAAACTTGCAGAATGTAGGACAAGCCTCTTCAGGTTCCTTGCATGGTCAAATTCACGCCCTTGCTCTTCAAGTTCAAGCAAATGCCAAGGGTGAAGATGTGGCTCAATTGAAGGAGGATTTGAAGAAGTTGGAAGGGATTGTCCAGTCAATGGGAGATTTCCAGCTCATCTGTGCTCCTAAGCAACCGTGATTCTATTATCTTTTTATCTCTACCCTTTTTTATGT
Organism: Eucalyptus paniculata subsp. matutina; assembly: GCA_017140255.1. Taxonomy (NCBI): domain Eukaryota; kingdom Viridiplantae; phylum Streptophyta; class Magnoliopsida; order Myrtales; family Myrtaceae; genus Eucalyptus; species Eucalyptus paniculata. The sequence continues at coordinate 20,644,856 of CM029436.1, read as the reverse complement.
TAACAAAAAGGGGGAGAGATGGTGCAGATTTGAGACTTGACTCGTTTGACTTTACTTTTTGAATGACTTTTTACTTTTGTTCAGTTGTTTGGTTGTGACTGGATTCGGATATGGATTTGGATTGTTTGATCATTTGTTTATTTTAAGCACTACTAGTATTTCATGGCAAAGATAGAAGTTTATATACAGGACTAACTTTTTCCTGTGGATGCAGATTCAATGTTGTCTTTACTAAGTCAATTATCTTTGTGAGATATTCATGTTTGCTTGAGTACTATTTTGTAGGTAAAAAATATCCAAATTTGCAGGAAAGTTTTGTCACCATCGAAAGGGGAGATTGTTGGAGAAAACTTCCTTGTGAGTTTTGAAGCTGACAAAATGTTTCTATCGGTCTAGTGCGAAGACATGCAGACTCTTTAGTCAAAGTCTGAAGATCGCCGAACCGCCAGACTCAAGATTCAAAGTCTATCCTCAGTGACAGTTTCCAGACAGTCGAAGTAGTCTTATCCAGAACTGAGTATTTTGTTAAGGACTTGAGTCTATCAACTGAAGATTGATGTAACTAGTATGAACACCTAGAGGGGGGTGAATAGGTGTTTAAAATAAATCTTGGCAAGTATATGCGGAATAAAATAAACTTCAAACAAAGGAGTTAAGGAAGAGAATAAGAACACAAGATTTATAGTGGTTCGGCTTAATCCAAGCCTACGTCCACTCTCCCACGCTAACAGCCTTCTTGGCTGGATTCCACTATGCAATCAACAAGAGATTACAACTTCGAGTGTAAACACTTAGTAGATCACACTATCTCACTAAGTCACTCTTTTGGTATTTCTCTCACGATCACAAACGTTTAAGCTCTCCAAAGACAAGTGTATGATCGAAGGTCGCTCGAACTTTGGAATTATAAATTCTACGCTCCGTCTCTTACTTGCTCATCGGTCCTTCATCTCTTTAAATACTCCTCCAGTTCCAAACTACCCATTGGACAGTATCCCAGAGAATCGTCTTCCAATATACCCATTGGACAGCTCTGTATCTAGAAGATTTGGTAGCCGTTGAGTGACAAAGGTAGAATCCCAAATTGATTCCGATCGCCCATACAAACAAAATCTTGGTTTCCATAAGTAAAGCTTCTTCGTATAGAAGGTTATTGTCTTCAAAATCCAATCGTCAATCAAATAGATTGAGTCAATCAAATCAATCTTGATGTGGAATCCAAACCAGATCACTAGCCGTTATATGATTGGGCTTGAGTTGCGTTCTGTCGAATCTGGATGTAAAGTCTGAGAGCAATAGACTTTACAATCTGAGTCTGAGTGCGATAGACTTTGTAATCTGAGTCTGAACATATTCTGCTTCTGAACAGATTTAGCTTTAAGGTCTGTCCTAGTTGACTTCAACATAGAGTCATCTTTCCTACGGTTCATCATTTACGTTCGATCGGAATTTGTCGAGTGAGCGGACTTCGATGTAGAACAAACTTTGATACTAAAGTCTGGCAGTCTTCAGACTTTGACACAGAAATCTGGAAATCTTCATAATATACTTTGGACATATGTTACGTTCAGTCTTCTAGCCGTCTTCACACTTTGACAATATCTTTTATATGTTCTATCATCTGCATGGTCTATTACTTAACCATTAAACATGTTAGTAGCATTTGATTTATTTTGTCATCTTCAAAACATCATAAGGGATTTCCCTAACAAAGATCTCTCGGCTAGAGATAGCATCTCAAAATCCATTATTCAAATTGAGATTAATTCAGGGATTTTGGATCCGTTGATTGGCGAAGCATACTTGGAAGGTTCTACTTATGGAAACCTAAATCCTGATTGTATGGGCGAGCATGATTGGTGGGTTATCGTCATATTCCTTAAATAACTTGAAATCTCCCTAAATGATTTTGTCAAACGGGTAAATTGGAAGAACTCCTTTGGTAAGTGCCAACGAGTATGAAAGCATGGAGGAGTATATAAGGAAGATGTTCCAGTTATTCGAGTGTGTGCGCGATAAAAGAATTTCAAAGTCTGAAGTTCCTTGTTTTTTGTCAATTCAATTGTTGAGCGTAAATTTGTATTCAAAAGACCTTGAGAAAGTGTGGACGTATGCTTTTTGAGAGACCTTGAGAAAGTGTAGCAGAGTCTCTACACTGTGGAATCAAGGAAGAGCCATCCTGTAACAACTCTTTTGATTCTTAGTGAAATCCAGCCGGTGGGCTATCAGTGCGGAAGAGTGGACGTATGCTTGGATTAAGCCGAACCACTATAAACCATATGTTCTTATTCTCTTTCCTAAGCTCTTTTACTTTGATCGTAATTCTATTTGATTATTAGATCCTAATTTCCTCTTCATAATCTATTGCTAAACAGAGTCGGTTTAAAAGTAAAATTATACTCTTTACTCTGCAAAATTTGTTTTCACACCTATTCACCCCCTCTAGGTGCTCGTACTAGCTTTCACACAAGTTCAAATTCCCGCGTTCACTTGTGCGACTCACCCACAGTCCGGGGGAGGTGGGTCCCCTCGGGTCGGCCCGAGTTTACGCCATTGGTTGCCAGCTATACAGTGATTCCCGGGTAAAAAAAAAAAAAAAACCTTGAAATGGTTCCGAAATGCGAAGCATAGTTATGCCACTATTTTTAGTTTATCTTTTAAAGGAAATTTGTGGTAATGTCCTTCGGGAAATCGATAAGACTCGCTATTTATGCTTCAAAATGTAAGCCGTCCTTCTTGAAAATAGTCTCCAAAAAGCGGTTTTCAACTTTTCGGCGATGGCACTTGCTAAGGAGACCCCTTTCTTTGAAGTACTCAGTCTATTCTTTTTATCTTTTCAAAAATAAACTGTCCTGCATACCAAAAGGCCAAGTCATACAAATAGAGCTCATTGTTTGAACCATCTCCCATGAGATTAAGCTCATAGGGCTTTTGTTTCAGTAGATATGTCTATTTCTTAAACTGCTTTATTTTTCAGGCTAGATAGAAATGGTGTGAATTTTGGCACTGAGGACACAATGCCAAATGAGGATCACAAAGAAATCACTGACCACCAGTTAGATCATCTAAACAGGTTGATGAAACGAGAAAAGGTGTTTCAATTGGTTTACAGAGTATTATTGTTTGTCTTCCGGTTATTTCCAATTCATATACATCCATTTGGTAAGCCGATCCCAGCCGACCAAGCACATCGGGGTTGCTGAAATTCAATAAACCAAAGGTTATCAATGAGATTTCATGGTGGGAGATCCAAAAACATGAGTTATATATCATGAATTAGAAAGTTTTGAAATGGACAAGTTCATTTTTTTGGGCTAAATGTTCACATTATGTATTGGATTGAGCAAGAAAACACCCTATTGCAAATAAATGTTCAATGGCCATTCGGTTGGCCTATTGGAGGATATCGAGGTTCCCAGGTGAGAAATTTTTTCCCAACGAATTTCCCTGTATATTGATAAATAATAGGCTTTGAGTTGATGACAAAAAAATTATATTGTGATGTGAGGTTTTGTCTTCATTTAGGGGCCTTATTATTGTGGTGTTGGGGCTGATAAGTCATCCGACTTAGATATATCCGATGCTCGCTACAAGGCTTGCTTATATGCTGGTATCAACATTAATAGCACCAATGGAGTGGTGATCTAGGCTAGGTAATACCTAACCTCCAGCTTGCTTGTTATTTCAAAAAGGAATAAAAAAAAAAAAAGCACAGAGCTATTTCTATCAACACGGCTTCTATCTTGCGGTGAGAACACCGAGTCGACGAAGCATGGGAATTGAAGTAGGAAATCATCTCGGTGTTCAAGATACCTTCTTTAGGTGAAATTTCAATTACTTGCTCAAGAAAATAACGAAATTCCATTAACAGCAAACAAAATAAGTGCATACAAACATGTTATGAGGTATTTAAATACTTGATTGTTAATCTTTTTTATACAAAGAGAATAACCGAGCAAGCTTGTGTTGTCCTCATGTAAGATCCAAAGCCGTAGAGGTAGTTGACTTCACTATCACCATTTACGCATTATTATACCCCAAAATTGATAAAGGCATTCTCTTCCTTCTCAAGGTGACGCAGCGGTGCGGGATGCCATACTAACTAATGGGTTCACACCATAGAAATAACATGGACTTGGTTAAGAATTTTTGTTCCATGAAGGACCTTTAAGAGTGTGTTCTTCGACTTTTCTGCAATACAAAAAGTATGAGAGAAGGGGACGCTTTGAAGTGATAAAGACGGCATTTTGAATCTCTCACTTCGCCATGAGGAGCACATTAGCGCCTATGGAGAAGATTGATGGGAAAGCATGAAACAGTCAACACTGACACATTGTCTTCAGTAATGCTCAGAATAAGCATACCAACTACTAGTCAAATTTAAAGATTGCCCTGCTAATGAACTCATATTTCATTGTGATGCCGAATTACTTGTATTGTTATGCAGGGAGTTGCCAATTGTGGTTGCTAAATCTGTGTGGGCCGTGACAATGAGAAGCAAGGAAAAGGTACCATAACAATGACCATACCAGTTCCCTTATGTGCTCTATCTGAAAATCATTTGGGGATGCTCAACTTTATCAAATGATTCTAGAAACACTACCACGAAAAAAAATACATATAAGTATTCTTTATCCTTTCTGGTCTTAGTCGATTCCATGATTGCAACTATGCACAAGGAATTTTGACCTTTTAACAATCATAAAGCATTCCCACAGTCTTGCTTCCTAAGCTGAAGTAAGGACTTTGGACATCTTGGTTCTTTTAGTGCATCAAAAACTTTCTGAAATGCTTCACTATTTCTGAATATCGATAAAATGCACAAAGTTCACCTTCCTTGCTCAGTTAGTTAACGGCTTAAAATGATATACAGGTTACTTGGAAGACAGGTGTCCTGCCTCAAACAAGAACCCATACGTCATGACCTCATTACTTGATGAAACTACAATTTTGTGGGAGCCCCCCATCAAGGCTGAAGCTCTTCTTTCGCCGAGAAGCAAGCATTGAAGGTCTAAAATTTGAACCGCGGCTAAGAATGGCCAACTGCCTTAATTAAATTAGTGGGGACTTCCAGGCTGAGATACTATTGAACGCCTTTTCCTTCATATTTAGGTCATTGACAGAAGATCCTCATGAAAATAAGGCTTCCCAGAGGGAGAGAAAATTAGGTGTCCAAGCTTGGACATGATCTCCATTACATTGGTTTCATTTTGCATTCGGGAGTAGTTTCACCATTATGGGCATTTGAGTTCACCTATTTGAAAATGCTAGTATGAACATCTAAGGGGGGTGAATAGGTGTGAAAAGCAATTTTCGCAAAAGAATGGTAGAAATATTTTTCTTTTGAAACCGAAGTCGATGAACAACAGACTTTGAAACCGAGAAATCGAAGAACAAAGAGACTTTGAACGAGATCAGACTTTAGCAGTTAAATAGAATTACGAACAAAATAAAGGAGTTCAGAAAAGAGAATAAGAACACAAGGTTTATAGTGGTTTAGCTTAATCCAAGCCTACGTCCACTCTCCCACGCTAACAGCCTTCTTGGCTGGATTCGACTATGCAATCAACAAGAGATTACAACTTTGAGTACAATCACTTAGTAGTAGATCACACTATCTCACTAAGTCACTCTTTTGGTATTTATCTCACGATCACAAACGTTTAAGCTCACAAGAGACAAGTGTATGATCGAAGGTCGCTTTAGACTTTGGAATTATAAATTCTACGCTCCGTCTCTTACTTGCTTATCGGTCCTTCATCTCTTTAAATACTCCTCAACTTTCAAACTAGCCATTGGACAGTATCTCAGAGGATCGTTTTCCAATCTACCCATTGGACAGATCTGTATCAAGAAGATTTGATAGCCGTTGAGTGACAAAAGTAGAATCCCAAATTGATTTTGATCGCCCATACAAACAGAATCTTGGTTTCCATAAGTAGAGCTTCTTCGTATAGAAAGTTCTTGTCTTCAATATCCAATCGTCAATCAATTAGATTGAGTCAATCAAATCTATCTTGATGTAGAATCCAAACCAGATCACTAGTCGTTATATGTTTGGGGCTTATGTTACATTATCTCGAATCTGGATGTAAAGTCTGAGAGCAATAGACTTTACAATCTGAGTCTGAACATTTTCTGCTTCTGAACAGATTTAACTTTAAGGTCTGAACACAGTATGAATAAGTTCAGCTTCAGCATAGAGTCTATTTTCTGGTTCTTCATTCACGTTCAGTCTCGAATTTGTCAGAGTGGACAGACTTCTGATGTATAACAAACTTTGACACTAAAGTCTAACAGTCTTCAGACTTTGATACAGAAGTCTAGAAATCTTCAGAATAGACTTTGTACATGTGTTACATTCAGTCTTCTAGTTCTTCCAAGTATAGACTTTAATAATATCATTTACATGTTCTATCATCTGTATAGTCTATTACTTAACAATTAAACACGTTAGTAGCCTTTGATTTATTTTGTCATTTTCAAAACATCATAAGGGATTTCTCTAACACTATTTGCCTTTAGTGTCACGGATGACTTCTTGTCTTTGTATTCTCAGTTACTTCGACATGTCAGCGTAATTCATCCAAATTTTGAGTGTCCTCATAAGCTCAAGTCATTCAATTTGGCATGTCAACCTTTCTTTTGAATAAAAGGTTGTTTGACTTCTCATTCACTAAACATGAGATTCATGAGTCAGTTTCATCTCTTCCAATTTCTTATTAAGGGAACTTTGGGAAGAAGGTCGCCCGAGTTTGTCCGTGCAACTTGGCAAGTTCTTTTTATTTGCAAGGCGAAGAAATGTTTCTCATTTACATGGAAAGTGTAGTATTAAACATTGAAATGCAATTTGGCAGTACCTACCATTTTGCTTCTACGAAACTGAAAGTTACTCTGGGCCTTTTTCTTTTCATCTCCTCACACCAATCCAAACGTCTTATTCGACAATAAAACAAATATTAAAAAATGATACCGATGCTAATTTATAAATCACGTTGTATCTAGTAGATAGCAAAATTCAAGAAGCGGGATAGGTGTTTCTCTAGACATATGGATGAGATTTGGCAGCAGAGGCACATCGTAGAGTGGTGTTTGTCACGGTGGCTTAATTCAATGCACTCGAATGTAGTTCTTCGGATGGAATTGAGTTCGGCCCTCGTTAGGCTATGTGCTGGGCAGGGTTAAAGGGGGCCTAGCTCATCTAGATACCACTCCTTAACGCAACGACACAACTGATATCGGCCTCCACAGCGTTCCGATCTCCATAGCCGCCCCGCCTCTCCCTCTCTTCCTCCCTCCTCCATACCCATCCATGAAATGACAACAATTGCGAGAGCCTGTGGCGCCAAAACAGGTCTCGTACACCAAGGATGTCGGTGCTATATTTTGACCAAACAATTTAAATTCAAATGATCCATCCAAGTCCTCCCAGACCGCCTAGCTTCAAATGATTCAGTGTTTATGTCCCCTGACCCTCAAGCATTCAAAATCAATGTTGCTCATATGTTCCTGTACATGGAGATGACCATCAAATAGCAAGAACTGGCTTAGTTTCAAGGCGACTATGTTCAGACGATAACAAGGAAGAGACAGAGTAGCTCATTGCAGATCAACCACGGTTAATACAGAACTGGGACCGACTCCAAGCACTGGGTAACCCAACACATTTATCTGGTGTCTAAGCCCAGGAATACACATTAAACTGACAATAAAGAAAAACCAGACACATATAAAGTTAAGAGCCATGCATTAAGGTCAAACGTAAGACTTAAAAGAGTCACCAGCAACCAGCAACCAACAACCATCTTGCACTTAATGTTCACAAAGCTCAACTCCAACAAAAACGTACAAAGCATTTCTAAAGCATAGCCTAATCCATGATATTTAGAATTCGAAGAGAGCAACAGGATCTCCAAAAGGACATTGTTCATCATTCACTTTGATAATTGGAAGTGCACTTTGCAAAGAACCACCACTGGCATACCACCATCTTGACTGCAAGCCCCGTAATTCTTACTCAGAAGGCTCTCAGCGTGGGCTGCACAGGAAATGCACAAAGAAACTAGTTCAATGAACAGAAAATATGCTGAAACTGTAGATACTAGCACTATGCCACCATAAACTAGATAAATGCCCCTAGCTATTGGTTAGTTGTAAATGGGATGGGACTGATGAATTTCAACAACATAATGAGGGAACATGCTTCATTCATGCAAATTCAAAGTATTAATACTTTCTCTCGTAAGAAAATTTGAAGTACTTTACCATCTTTATCAATTCTCTTGCCAATGGAACATCATATGGGTGTCACAGCAAAAGCAATCACCCAATAAATATCAATTGCTATTGGTACAGCACCTAAAGTTGAGTAAAATATCAAGACATACCACATCGTATGCACCTGGAGGAATTCTCACAGATCTATCTCAACAGAACAACCTATGCCATTTATGGTCAACAACTAAATTTGCAACATAAAAATAATTACCAAGTTCATGCCAACCTAATCACCAAGGTCATATTCCGAAAACAGAAAATTGACTTTGATAAAAGGAAAAATTCTTTGATAATCAGCCGGCACATAGAAGAGATGCATTTTTTCCAGACCAAGACTAGAAAAATAACAGATTAAAGGAGAAATTATTTGTCAATTGGACGAAGCGCAAGGAAAAGATGCATTGTTTCCGACCAAGACTAGAAAAACAACAGATATACCTGTAAGACTGTGAACGAGACCTTGAAGGACTGGGAATATTGCCCCTTGGACTCTGAGACCTGCTTGCTAAATAACCCCTCTCCTGAATGGGACTTCGACTATCTTCCCTTGGACTTGGAGACCTCTTACTGGACCGCTTAATCTTGTGCTCACAAGGATATGGAGAATGTGGTACAGACCGAGATCGCATTGGAGAGTGGTATCGATCCTTTGCCCCACGGCTCCTGGTTCAAGGAATCGGTATATCCATTGAGATGGGAAATAATTAAAATGGAACATAAAGATTCCCATACATAAAACCGAACATGATCTAGGGTACCAAAAGATCTTACAGGGAAACATTACTCGGCTTGAAGCATGAATTTTACGAAAAAAGAAAAAAATACCATCAGCAAAAGCTAATAAAAAGTACCAAGAAAATCTGTTTTGCAAGTAAAAAAATTACACTCAACTTACAAAATCATATAAGCATCAACATGATGGCATCACTATCTAACTGATTGAAAATGACTGTTACCTGCACCTTAATAAGAGTTCCGTACAAATTACCAACTTGGACCCAAATACTGGAATTAGTCTCATTAATGATGTACCGGTAAGTCAGCGTCCAACAACTGCATGGCTCTCTTTGGCCCAACTTTCTAAAACCTCAAACTATCTTTGACAATGTCATCATATCTCTATACACCGGTATTGCTTCCCTTGATTGAGGATGATTTCTTTCTTTGGCCATAAAAAAGCTCTAGTTCTTTTCTTAACTGGATGGTATATGCAAAACAAAATAAAGCTTCAAAACCTTTTCATTAATAACTATGTTAGATCACACAGAGAAAACAAATAGTGAAAAAAAGGTACTTTAGTGATTTAACCATCTGCTGACAGTGCTTTACTAATCAGTTCAGTTGCAACTGCAGGCCACCAGACCTAGTAAGCAAAAGCCCATGCTTTGACAGTAATTGGCGAAGGTGGGATAATAACATTAGAAAAGCTTTGACAGAATGGTAAGGGAGTTGTCCATCTCTCTCTTTTGTCGTTTAACTTTATTTACCCATAGGTCTTTAAAATCTTCCTGTTCACTTTAATATCTGCATAAACAAGGCCACAAGCAGATACTGTTCAATACCACAGAAATGATGCTGCACTGCATCAATCACCCCAAATCGATAAAAACCACCATAGTATGAACATAATAGGATAGAGATGCATCAGATTACTAATACCAAAAGTAACAAGGCCAGCAAAAAAATAAAATTCTCATATACAGCAATCTGCCATGCTAAAGTCAGCAAAGTTTTCCTCTCAATTGTACATGGCCACTCTTTTTCACTCAAAAGCATAATGTGATTGGTCCACAAGTAAACCATTCCAAGAAAAATGGTTGGCTAGGACGATCAGTCGCCTTTGCCACTCATTTAGCCAGTCCTACATATTTTAACAAAAGGCTACTATTTCAATAAATTAAATTTGAATAGTTCGCCATGGTCTATTTCCAGAATAGACAAACAGCTTCCTATCTATAAGCACAAATGTCCAAGGGAAATAAACACCAAAATGTTTACCTATATGGACAAGAAATGAATGAAGAATGCATAGCTTTCTGTTCAAAATTTAGCTAGAGTGAAAATCCCATCCCACAATTACTACAAACATACAGGGCTTACAAAACACATAAAACTATAAAAAGAGTGTGAAATTCTACTACTTTAATGCATTGGGCAAATATCATCCACTAAAGTTCACCAAGGATGAGAATCAACAAATAACTCAAACTACTTTTTATGTAGCAAAGATTGAACTGAAATAACTTGATCTAGATTTCACATACCAAAAAGATTAAAACTACAATGTACAAAGCATTATTAGTTGAAAATACATATAGACAGTATAAATATCACGTTATACTTGACATAAAAGTGAAAGAAAGAGTTCTGAATATTCTTCCCAGGCCAATAAGGCACCCTTAGTACTGTAAGTTCCTAATATGCTCAACTACAGTGTACTTATCATCCTAAAAGAGGAACAGAAAAGTATAAAACCAGTAACAATGCAATTGAATCCACTCGGACAAAAATGCCAAACCTTGAGTCATGCCTATCTGGTGTTGGTGACCTCGAGTAAGCTGTAAGAAAATACAAAAACAGAATAAGATTCTCCAAACTCACAAGGATGTCCATCATGACAGACTGCTCCATTTGTTGTACAGCCCAAAGGGAGAGAAAGCCACAAATCAGAATGGACATGAAGTCAAAATTACTGACAATGATCGTGGCGTCTTGGAGACCTTGATGTACTTCTCCTTCTTTCCCTGTGTCGCCCACTTCATTTTAAAATGGGGGGAAAAAGAGTTTACCCAAAAAACCTGTCATGAATCGATGGAAACAAATGCCATAAAGACAACCTAGTGAAATGGAGAATGTGACAAATTGTACCTCACGCTCAGTCACGCGCATCTCGTGAGGAGTTTTTCTGTTCTCCTCAGCAAAAACAATTCTTATCTCACGTCCTCCAATAACAGTATGATTCATTTGCTGCTTAGCCTCAGCTGCATCTTCCGCATATCGGAACTTCACAAATCCAAAGCCACGAGGCTCCCTGTTAATGCAATATACAATCACTGAAGTCACTAAATTACATCCCCCGTGATTGTCAGAGATGAGATATAAAAAGATCAACACGTAATGGTTCTCCTCTCTTCGATTTTTGCCTATTTCTGAAATCCCAATAGCTTAATACCAAAAAAGAAAGTAATATACAGTTTATTAGTTTGTATCAGAAAACAGCCAACAACAAGCCTCTCAAAAATGGCACCCACGTTGTAAACACAGGTAAGAAAAACCTGTAAAACAATGGCAATATGGCACACGCACAAACGCAGATGTCTTGTGACAAGTACCATCCTTTTTAGTAAAAAAAGGCAACAGCGAGTTGATTTTATGTAAGCCTGGAATTGTAGAACCAATCATTCTCTCAAAATTTTTTTAGGTCATCCGTTCCTTCAATCATATGCAGCTTGGCAGCTCAATGTATTCCAAATTAGTATTCCAAAGGGAGGGATGGAGGAGGAGGAGAATCAATTAAAACAGCAATTCTTCCTCCGACCAGAAACAAACATTAGAAACAGGTTTCTTGACTAACCATATGTCAAACAGTTTATTAGCTCGAGATATCCCGCCATCAATTTCGAGAGCCTACGATCGGGTGTCCGAATCGTCCTAAACCTGGACTTCAAAGTCCAAGAATGAAGATTGAGTTTATGTTCCTCTCTTAGTCGCCTGTGTCTATCTAAGGCACAAGAAATGCAGTTCTACCGACATTTCCAGTTCGTTGAACTCAAACGACTATCAACCGCTGAGCCTAACTCTTGTAATTTGAGCACAAACACATATAGTTGAACTTCATTTTACAAATACATGAGAACACAAGTAAAGAAATGATTATAAACACTAATCAGAGATAAAAAAAATTAACACAATACCTCTGAATTTCTCTCTTGTAAATGGAAACGCTTGTGTCCGCAAAATTACGAGAGTGCCCCTTTAAAACCTGACTTTGGCTTTTTTGGGACAAGTCGGGACTCGGGTCGATGAAAAAACATAAGGCTGGAAGAAAAATTTTTAATTTTAGGAATGATACTACCAACCGACAACACTCAGCCCAACTCTATTCATTTTAATCTCACTACACTCAGTCCATAACTCCCAGCCAGCACCATTTTCCGATGAGTGCCGGCCGATGAGCCCCTCGCCGGTGCTCAGGCCACCGTCGAGCCAGCACGCCCCCTCGGTCGTTCGGTCCGACAGGCGCCAGTCACCACTGGCCATCGCTTGGTCACCGGCCGCCCCTTTCCGGCCATCACCGAACCTCACCGGTGATGTTAAGCCACCAAAAAAAAAAAAAAAATGGACATTGTAAAACGACATCCATTCTAACGGAACAAGCACACAAGTGCGTAAACGAGAAACTAACTACAGCGGCCTCTAACCACGGGTTCCTCCGGCGAGGCGCTCATGACCGACTCGGATAATGAGAAATAATGCCACCAAAAATCAAAGAAAACGCCTATGCAGTCTCAGTTTAATGATTTCAGAACTAATAGAGCATAAAAATAACATCTCGAACACTGTTTTGGCTAAATCGGATTCGATTCCTTCATTGAGGTATTTCGTCGGACGGTGCATGGGCGATTTAGAAACTGAGCTATGGACTCGATTTCAACGTTTCAATTCACCTGATATATCAGCATCCAACAGGCGTTTATATCTCGCATATAAAACTGGGCGTGGTTCGATCGAATTGCGAGAAACACAAACGTATCCGGTGAGATCTGAGGTAGCGGAAGGCAGGGGGCAACGGAGAGGAGCGTCTTTGGTTTGTTCGGTGTGGCTGGGCCTGGCTTTGTACTTGCTTCGTGGTCGGAACTTCGGCTCCCGCATCGATTTGGTGTCGAGAAAAGCGGATCTTAACAGAAGCGAAGAAGGAACTCTTGGCGCCGGTCGAGGATTGTCGTTTCTGGCGAGGTCAGAAACGGTGGCTACCAACGAACGGCGGCGAACGGAGGAGTATAAACGGCCAACTGGTCGTTTCTTTCGAAGAGAACGCTTTTTTCTTTCTTTTTTTTGTGAGTCCAAGTTAGATATGCCTTGGGTAGGCAATTGGCTGAATGCATGGGCTAATCAAGCTTATTTTTCTCTTATTTATTATTTTTTTATGCCATATATATATAATTCAATTAGGAGAATTGGGCTGAAAGATCTTCACGAGAGGTGCACAAAAGAGATGGACGCTTATGTTGGTTGCATGTATTACCACACAAACGAGTTCGATTTATGCCGCAAAGAGCAACAAGCCTTTGAAAAGGCATGCCCATTGTAATTAAAAGGGGGGGTTAGTACCTCGAATCTCGACTCTTTAATAACTTAGAGCAGCTTCCAAGGTAGCAGATGCTGCTGTGGTTCAAACCCTCTTGAATGTTGTCAAGATGTTGCGCTTGAACAGCTCAAGTTAGTCTCTTTTTAGAAATGTCTGAGAGCAATAAGTCTACTCCTGTGCGCTTAACTACTGATGAACGCATTCCTTGTTGGAAGATTTTTTACCAATGCCACCTTCAGTTTCCATTAGATGTGGCAAAATGGTGACATTATCTAATTTTTATAAATCTATTTATTGTTTGAGTATTATAAAGTTTGAGCCAATTGAATATTTCATTTGAGCCAATTGAATATTTCAATATGAGTGTCTCTAGCACTATTCATCTTTTTTAACTTAGGGTGACGCAAGTTGTCCAATTTGTTGGAAATTATTATCTAATAAATTAGGGAGAGAATTTCGAGAACTTGTCAAACTGACGATTTTCTTGGGATTTTGCCTCTATTTTGAAATGGCATTATGGCTATGATGATGGTCCGATCATAAGTGAATTAGAATTAAATGGAGCTCTCCACTCATATGAGAACATTTCTTGCATTTTCTTGATCCCTTTCAACCTTTCCCTCCATTTCGAGTGTGGAAATAGTGTGGCCTGTTTTTGTAACTATTTATTTTATAATAGGGTGTTCCATGAGCTTTGAGTCTATTCATCCCTTTGAGTTATAAAAAGATATACATTGCCTATGATTATAGACGTATCGAGTTTTCTAATAGATCTGCATCATTGTATATTTGTGAGGACGCGAGTCTACTATATTTTTTTTTATTATTTATAACGTTTCATATTTATTTTTTAGAAAAAAATTCCAACTTCTTTTCAATTCTACCTTTTTTGTCATTTAATTTTGTAAAAAGAACGTGGCGGCACTGCCACACTATTTTTTCATCCGCTGAACACATATTCATGTTCACTCGCAGAGAAGACATGATTTGACCTCCAGGCTGAGATACTATGAACCCCTTGTTCTTCAGATTTAGGTCATTGACAGACGATCCTCATGTAAATAAGGCTTCCTAGAGGCAGAGAAAAGTCCAAGCTCGAACCTGGTCTCCATCACATTGGTTTCATCCTGCATTTGCGAGTAGTTTCACTGTTATGGCATTTGAGTTCACCTATTTGCCTTTAGTGTCACGGACGACTTCTTGTCTTTGTATTCTCAGTTAGACATTTCAGCGTAATTCATCCAAATTTTGAGTGTCCTCATATGCTTAAGTCATTCAATTTGGCATGTCCAACTTTCTTTTGAATAATAGGCTGTTTGACTTCTCATTCAAAAAACATGAGATTCATGAGTTAGTTTCATTTTTTAAGAGAACTTTGGGAAGTAGGTCGCGCAATTTTGTCCGTGCAACTAGGCAAGTTCATTTTATTTGCAAGGCGAAGAAATGTTTCTCATTTACATGGAAAGTGCAGTACAAACATTGAAATGCAATTTGGCAGTACCTCCCATTTTGCTTCTACAAAACTGAAAGTTACTCAGGGCCTTTTTCTTTTCATCTCACACCGATCCAAACGTCTCATTCAACAATAAATTCAAGAAGCAGGATAACAAAATTCAAGAAGCAGGATAACAAAATTCAAGAAGCAGGATAGGTGTTTCTCTAGACAGGGATGAGAAGGCATGGTTGGACTTCGACAGTTCCAGGGTCCACCTAAGGGAAAATCTGCAAACTTTTGCAATTAATAAATTTATGAAATTGCCAGTAAATTTTAATAATGTTGATAAAACATGAAGGCAATATAAAGAGATCAAGACAGAGCACGAAAAAATAACAAAGATAAGTAAGAACAATGTGTGGAAAATAAACCCGATACAAGTCAGGTAAAGAATATACATGGCCTTATTGGTGAGTCTCGAGATATAAGCCTCCATGAGCTAGAATTAAATTTAAGGTTAATTTTGATTTTATATATATATATATATATATATATATATAAAAGAATTCTCTACTAAAAGATACCCATTAAACAATACTTGAAACAAAGACTTATATCGAAGGGATCCATAAAAGCAATTATGGGTTTTTTTTTTAATTTTTTTTTCTTTCTCATTTTTTATATCTTTTTATCTTTTTATTTAGTGGAAGAATAGATCACATACCTAGAGATGGATAGACATAAACAAAAAATATTGAAAAGGAGAGTGATTTAGTGAAACGAAAAACCACCAAAAGAGATACAAAACAAAAATATTCAATCTCGAGACTCATCCAGTCAAAAGCCACATTCATTTGAGGATAGCACTCAGCACACTTGAAGAAGACATTTGGCCATTGAAAGTCACGTGTTAACAAACCGAGGAACCAAGTCATAAGTATACCGATTCTTCTATTGTCGACTTATAATAAACATGTCAGCTTTAGTACATGTATCCGAGATAAAAATAATTGTGCAATTAAGTAAAAAATGAGAATATGACACAGGAAAAGTTCCAACCTAGTCGACGCATGAGATGGAGCAAAAACGAACTAAGCATCATAGACTGAGATGGCCAT
This sequence comes from Eucalyptus paniculata subsp. matutina, assembly GCA_017140255.1. Taxonomy (NCBI): domain Eukaryota; kingdom Viridiplantae; phylum Streptophyta; class Magnoliopsida; order Myrtales; family Myrtaceae; genus Eucalyptus; species Eucalyptus paniculata. The sequence continues at coordinate 20,628,718 of CM029436.1, read as the reverse complement.
CCAAATACAGATTTCAGATTGCAAAAACGAATTAAGATTTGGACTTGATGTTACTGCTCGGAAATTAAGGAGCAAACAAAGCATAAATCGCAATTACTTGAGAAAGGGTTATGTGACTATGAAAACTTAAGAGAATCTTATGCAAGGAAATAGTGTTGTTAATTTTTCAATCATAACCAACATATCTGTTAAAAAATGAACTTCCAATTTATTGGTAAGCATGTCAAGACATAAATCACACTCGAACCAGTAAGGCATTAAATTGGCTCAGAACTTAAAGATCAACGAGTCGATATCGATTTCTCATCCAGAGTTTCTTATTCTTTTTCTTTGCCGTGAAATTCCAGCACCATCCACTTCAAGAATCAGAGAATTATCATCCACGCTTCGATCTTAGTTTAGAAGTCCAAAAAAATCGTATCTGAAGATATGGTACTGACTATCACCGACAAAATGGCAAGATTCCAGCCAGCAATTGAAGAGATCAGCAACAAACTTAATCTGGAAGAGAAACATCATAAATGGATAGAAACTGGAATACACGAAAATGAGCCGCTAAAAGTGTAATAGCAAGTAATTGAACAGAGAGATGCTTGACTCAGCTTATTCAATGGAGATGAAATCATCTAAATGAGATAAGCACATTCCTACGATCCCGCCAGAGACTAATCGAATTCAACGAGGCAACATTACAGATCCCTCTATCAGACATTTCATCAAACACCGTCTGCACATCGTTTCACGCAATGGCACCATCCATACTTCGACACCGCATTGCACACAAACACACCACTCAAGAACCAATTAGTACATACAACGTTACGGGCAGAAGAAACGGTGAATCTCGTATGCAGCAATGGCTCAGTGATTATCCGGTAAGGCGTACAATGAAAGATGGCAAAACAGAGCATAGGAATGAATCGGGATCGACACGACCTGGTATATTGAAACTCGGCCGAGATAATTCCGTTCCAACTCCAGTTCAGGTTTAGCGATGAATAAGCGAACTGACAATATCAATCACAAACACACAGCATAACAGAGCACCCATCTTTCGTCCGATGCTCTGTGAAGGATCCGAGTAGAGAAAGAGATAGAGAGAGAGAGGTATGTACTTCCCTCCAGCTGAGGTCACCGAGTTGGCCTCCAGCTGTACACTGTGCCGAGTGCATTTGTGGCGGCTGGAGATGGAAGGCTGGCGACTGGCGGTGGTTGGCGGTGGCTGTACGTGTCTGTGGAATGAATGGCCGAGAAGAAGAAGTCCCATCATTCCCTCTTATTTGCCTTCATTAATTTGGTTATGGGATATTGCTCGGCAAATTACAACGTGTTATGACGTCACCTTACAATACCTTGAATAATTTATAACTAAAATAGACTTGGTTACCGAACAATGGGGCGATCGAAATCTGGCAAAGAAGGCAAACAAAAGAAAACATGTAAGGCTCTTCAAAGTGTTGGATCCGAACCAGATAGTTCGTTTGGAACTAGCTAGAGTCAAACCCTTAACCTCAACCTTATTTTTTATCGGGTTAAAGAAACCATTTACAAAGTTCACCAAGTCCCCCTTTTTTTCTCTTTCAATACCCAAAAAAGGAGAACGTTTTTCCTCCGAACAAATTCTTACAAATTAATTTGCTATTGGTACATTAATTACATTATTGGTAACTTACGTTGTCACCCCCGAACTCCCGAGCCCGCGAACATTCAACGACAGTCGATAAATTTGCGACTTTCTCGGATGCCTCGCCGACCCATTCTTTAAATTTTTTTCGATTCAAACGCAAGCGGAAGCATTTAATATGTAAAACAACACCCAATCAACACATAAACATAGAGATAATAAAAATGCATCCAACAATTCCAAAAGGATAACATTTATTTATTCATTGTTAACCCTAAGAAGTTTGACATTTACAAGCCCATCTTAGAAGACACCTTCATAAATGACCAACATACAAAAAGAGTCAGAAGGGTCGGAGTTAACCTAGTCCTCTAACACAAGGACCATCCAGAAAGGTGATTCTCACACCAGCATTGGTCCGCTACGGTAGACCATTGATCCTTGGGAAAGGACCGAGGAGATCCCCGTTGAACTTAATGAATCAAGCCACAAAATGGTGGGGAACCATATGATCTAGTCTCTCCTAAACCCAAAAGATGGGGGTGTACTTTAGAACGGCCGTCTCAGTCCTTGACACGGCATACTCGGTCATGTCCCACTCAAAAGACATGAGGACCCCAAAACAACTAGGGCGCATATCCATACTATGGGCCTGAAAAAATTCAACAACAATAGGAGCGAGATAAAAATCTTAGCGAGTCTAAGCATGCAACCATATATATTCTTACCTCACATTGGCAAACTCTTGCATATTAGTACATCACATATATCAATATTAATGTATAATAAATAATCAGAACACATCCCATAATATCCATGTACATTATTAACACACGTGTGCTAATTATTATGACCCCTTGAGTCATGGCCAACACAAGAGTTTGCGGTCTTTCGGCATGACCAGGCATCGTCCTGCCCCATCGGGTATGGCATCGTCTAAACCCTTGCCTATACGGCATTCCTTAAGGAGCATCGGTCCTATCTCAATCGCGACTCAATATCCGAATTCTCGCCAAGCATCTGATAAGCATCGGACATTGTCCCCAAACTCTCATTGGGGGATGAGTTCAATTAAGTGACCACTCAAACACGCCAACACTCAAGTCAACTTTATTTGCCATCAATTAGCCCAATGCAAAAAAGTTCGTACTCAACTCAAATAACAAATTTGGAGAAATTTTTACACTTAAAATTGCAGTAAAATAATCGCACGTGGTTATGTATTTAAAATTAACTCGCCAAATTTTGTACACTTTCCTTTTAAACCCCATTGTTCCATTTAACACGTAAAACACGTCGTCCATACACAACACCTCAAAATTTGTCATTTTCTTGCCAATAAAACATTTTTTTTTTAAATAACACTTAAGGTTTATAAATTGGGCGATCAATATCATGGCATAACAAGCTCAAATAATAGGAATTATGCATAAATTCATCTAATAAATCAAACATAAAATTCTACTTATCGACTAATTCGTCATTAATTTGCACTAATCGCGATGAATTAAGCTAATTGCAACTAATTAAGAAACTATGCTTAATTAAGATAATCACAATTAATTAAATTAACTATGACTAATTAAACTAACCACTATTAATTAAACTAATTGTCCTTAATTAAGACTAATTTCTTTTAGCCTTAATCTAATTTACCCGTAACCATAATTAAAGCTAAACCATCCTTATCTACCACTAACCACCATTACCCTTAAACTATCCTACCCCTAAATGCAACTAACTCCATAATCAAGAATTATAAGTTAATTCATGGTTTCCGATGACGACAAGCTCCTGGCGACGGTGGCACGACGACGTCAAGAACATGGCTTTCCAGCTTGAATGGAGAAACGAACTGTTGTGGCTTGACACTTAAGGCCCATGGCTTCCTTGGAGGCTCGGTTTGGGTGAGGATGGAGGTGGCGGCGGCTAGTGGCGGAGTTGGCGGCACAACAAGGTGCGCGAGGGATGGTGGCGGCAAAAAGGCATTGGTTGAGGTGGGCAGCTATGGAGGTGATCAAGGGAAGAAGGACAAGGAGAAGAAGATGATGAAATGAGAGAAAAATGGAGAGAGATGAGGCTGAGGAGGCTTCGGCCAGCTTGGGAAATGAGGGGAGAGAGAGAGAAATGAGATATTTTCCTCAAAATCTCATCATTAATTTCCGGCAAAAATCCCTAAAATCCTCCCTAATTCACTCTCCTCCTTTCATTCTCTCATTTTGTTATTTAGTCCATAAATGCAAAGCTTCAAGAAGGGCATTTTGGACATTTCACATACTTTTTATCAAAATTCCCAATTTTGTCCTTGGGCGGCCCATTTGCTTGAATGGGCTTGAAATGGGCTTGGCGGGCTTGACTTGGCCCACTTGGGCCCTCATGGCCGAACATCATGGGCGTGAGGCCCATTGGGCCTTCGCTTGGCTCCGCTCTCTTTCCCACTTCCAATTCTTGACCGATTAGTCCTTATCTGAAAATTTTAATGCTTACCAATAAATTGAGGGATAAACGAAGCGACGTCCAATAGGCTAATCTTGAAGTCCTTTAAAGTTTGATACTTGAAATCCAATTAAAATTCGTGATTAAAATCGATTGAATGCAATTTAGTACGACCTAAGTTATTAGTAGCTTTTAAGGGTTTTGGTGTGATTGATCCATGGTTGATAATTTTCGATTGACGTTTGTGCATCTTTGAATCATGGATAACCCTCAATTGTCATGTAATCATGATGGTTCAATTACATATCCTAAGTACAAGATCAATAGAAAAATCGGTTTACCATCGTTCGACACGAATATCATAATCGTGCGGAACCACTTGCGAACCGACTACATACTTCTGTCAAATCGATTTATATTCATTCGTTAATTGACTTATAACAGCGTAGTATTGACCTTTGTCGATCCTTATGGTCAAGCGGTCAATCCATAATTGAATTATCTAGTCTTTCACATTTTAACCATTTATGGCCTTACCCAATAAATTAGTTAACTCGGGAGCAATCAGTTCATAATAAATTAACTATCAGTGTATTGATAAAATAACAATTTCATATATTTCGAAATGGGTCGAATTTCAGGATATCACATCGTCCACACTTGTAAAATTTAAAAATGTAGTAATTTGTTAATTTATTTGGACATCAGTAAATTCCTTACAATATAATTGACCTACTAATTTTAATTGTGATGGTAATGCCCTAAATCATTGGTAAATTCCTTACAGTTTTGAAAGTTTATGAACCACGTTTGTAAAAATTAAAGAAGTCGGTAGCTTACTAATTTTTTTGGGAAATTTCCTATAGGGTTGGTATTCCACTAATCACACTTGCAAAGTTACAAAGAAGCTATAAAGTCACTAATTTAGTGGAATGTTGGCAAATTTATTAAAGTATTAATAAGTCACTAATGACAATTGTACAATTTCCGAAGAGTTGGTAAATTTACTAATTCATTTGGACAAGTGTAGGTAGCTTAAAAACCAGGCTTGTAAAAGTTGAAAAAGTTGGTGACCACTAATATAGCGCCCGGATGGCAAATTCTTTATAGAGTCGGTCATTTACTGATCAAACTTGTAAAGTTTCAAATATATATTAAGTTAGTAATTCTATGTAACGTAGGTAAATTTACTATAATGTTGATAAATTACTAATCATACTTGTAGAATTTCAGAGGAGTTTATGATTTGCTACTTTGTTTGGCCGTTAATAAAATCTCGATAATATTGGTAATTTGCTAATGGATGAACTGAGAAGCATATATTCAGCAACAGTGTTGGAAAATTACTGGCAACATTAAGGACACGGGGGGGTTAATATTTAGTGGTTTCTTTACTCGAAATTTGAAAAGAAAAAATTAAAGTACGAGATTATGGAATGATTTAACACTAAAAGAAATAGGCAACTGAATTATATCGATATGTTTCTTCCAGATAAGAAGGTGAGTTGTCATTCTTTTTTATTTTCAGTTACTTTGCTTGCCAATTGAATTTTATTTTTTGGGGTATGTTTAGTTTAGAACGAATACATCCATGGTTCTATCAACAGCAGCATTGCAAATCGCTTTCAAGATTTGCCAGAGGGAGGCAATATATATTTTGTGAAGAATCATTTAGTGGTTAAGAACGAGGATACTAATCGTGTTGTCAGGGACAACAAGCACATGATTCAAGCCTTATGCCAATAAGATGGGGAAAGAAGTTGGAGAAGATGACATGGCAATGCCTTACGTAGATTCGACGTTTGTTGAATTTGAGAACCTACACAACAGGATTGAAAAGGATTAAGTTCTGACGGGTATTACATTTTACAATTTTATTACAGTTATGATAATTTTTCAAATCACAAGTTGAAGAATTATTGAAAAGAGATGTCATGGACCAAAATTTTGGAGGAAGGATAGTTATGGAGAATGTAAATGGAACCATAGTGAAAACCGTGCCCATTGAGCTCAAAGATACTAGGTATAGCCTAATTATCGTGTACCTAAAATTTGTATAAATTTAAGCATCCTTTGTGAATTGTAACTATTCTATTGTCTTGAAGGTTCAACCCGTATGTCTCGCTTTATGGGATCACTTCGTAGATAGATATCAAAAGACCAAATATATGTGCCCATTGAAGCATGACATGGTTATTTTTACTAGGGGTGAGCAACGAGTCGATTAAAAGATTCCCTGTGTGATCCGGCCTGAAATTGATCAAACTAGGCCAATTTCCATGTAAAATATTTGGAAACCGGCCTGGATTTGATAGGTTTCTCATTAAAGGTAGAACCGGCTCAAAACCAACCCTAATAATATATATAACATTATGTTTGAAATTATTGTCATACAATTTGCTAAAATATAATCTCTCAATGTTTAGCAAAATTTTTAATACCATAATGAATAGTAGGCATAGCCTTTGCCTGTCAATGGGCATTGATAACCAAAGGAAAAAGAAAGGCAATGTCTAATCTCATGAATTTAGGAAATGCATTAAGAATGTCTAATCTCATGAATTTAGGAAATGCATTAAGAATATACGGAAAAAAATATATATAAATAAGTAATACTCAATCGAATCGTAAGCAATAAAATAATTTTTTAAAGAGTTCCTAATTATTAAATTCAATATATCTATATTTATAATATAGAAAAGGAAGGAAAAAAACTGTGATTAGATCATATTTCCATGATAGTTAAAGAAAAAAAAGGATTGGGGGAGACCATCCAATATGGAAGATATAACTTTTTCAACCTTTTCAAAACCAACTTAATTATCGCAAGATTTCATGGAAATCAAACACTCGCTGATGTTTTGGGTTGTAAGTCGAACACTTCACTTTCAGCACTAAAACTATTCTTACTAAAATATGATTGTTGCGTATGAAAGAATCATTCCATCGAACAAAATAAAGTAATCAGATGGGACCCCTTTTGCAAGAAGTAAATGCAAAGAAATCCCTTTCTTGTGTTAATGGTAATTGAGGAGGCAAAGAAAGCGATCAATTCCCAAGTTTCCTTCTTGTGTCGACGTAAGAAAGGAATGTTCCTCTTTTCTTCCTCTATATATAATGTGCGACGAGGAAAAATGCAGGCCGCACTCAAGAACCATTCCTTCACTATTTCATATTTTGTTGCTTGCATTTCATTCGGGCTCGCTGCTGTCAAATTCGGTCCTTCAATATCACCGGTACTCCTGGTAATTTCGCTCTCGAAGTTATTTTCACCATGCATAGGATTATTGTTTTAAGAACTATATGATCAGTGATTTGTTTTCACCAGAATTTTCTTTGCCTTTGCAAGCATGTTAGACTAGTAAACACTAGAAGCATGCACAATCTAAGACAAACCAATCACGGACCTCGGACCCGACTGTGGTGGGTCCCATAGGCATATTGATTTAGGCCTCATCTTGTAATGCGCATAAAGGATGAGAATTCCTATCTTCAACAACTCTAGTTGGTCCACTTCCCCTGGTGGATTTCAAGCTCTACACTTTCACAAGAACTAAAGGCTTATTTTTGTTTTATTTTTTAATCTAGTTCTTGTGTGAAATAACCTTTGACTACTAAAGGCTTATTTTTGAAAATCCTAGCAGAGCAAGGAAGTCTAGAAAGAAATGGAACGACATATAATTGAATCAATATCCATAGAAATTTTGTACATAAAACTGATGTGGAAGGGGGAGTGACCAAATCCAACAACTAATCGCGATCAGGAGTGAATAAGAACGTGCAACACCTGCTATCCTTATTGAAGATCTCAAGCATCTTGCCAAATGTTTCGTGAAATCTTCAATTTCATGTTAGGACCCGTGCTAATACTCATAATTCAACATGAGTTCAAATTATTGCCACTTTATATAATTTTTCTTTGTGCAGAATAGGTTATATGTTGGACTACACTTATCTTTACTTGCTTGATGTGATTTAGAATAGAACTTGAGTGTAAAACTAATCAGAAAAGCGGCTTGAGATAGAGTTCAGATGAGATTAGGCACAAATTGACAAGCACAGTGGACCTTAGACTCGATGTCTTCATTTCTGCAGTGGTACTCTCAACCCCTCTCTCTCTCTCCTGTCTTGCGGATGCCCTCTGTCTCGGTCTCGCCAACGCCGTCTCATCTCCGTCTCTCGCCATCTCGGGGGTTGTGGGCTTTGCTTTTGTTGGTCGACCGTCACTTAGCCCATTATTAGTCAGGTTAGTGCTTTCTTATAGCAACTAATTAGAGAGAAGCTCTGTGCTTTTCTGAAGATGAATATAGCCTGGGCATTGTACGAGCGATAATTTTTATTACAATTGATTTGCCTTGATCTTTTACTTATTATGATATGGCTCAAATTTGATGTAACATTTCGAAATTTAAAAAAGAAAAAAATCCTTTTACATCACTCAAGATCACTCACCTTTGAGTGAAACAAAGATTGCTCGGAGAAACTATCAACATCTTTTATTTGGATTTATAGATATGACTTATATGGTGTAAACGTGGCCCTCGACGTTTACATATTAGGCTATTAGCGTTCTCCAAAATGGGCACATAAAAACACATAAAATATCCCCATCTTCCAATTCTAAATAGAATTTAAAAAAGAATATTAGCTAACTTCAAGAACTGTTTTACCATCGCACATATTAAAATTAGAAGTTAAAAAACATCCTCATCAGCTTGCTTTTATGAGCCCACCGCAAATTGGTACTTCAATACCAATGTATAATTTCTTTTCACAAAATATTTCGAACTACTTCATTCACACGATACTTCATAATCTATTATTTTCCTTTTACTTATTTATTTGGGCAAATGCAAAGATTCACGAACATACATTCATTTACCATGTGAAAAGTGAGATTTTGAAGTTGCCCGGCAGCTATAATAGCATTCTGTCTTCTCAAGATCGAAATCCCGTTAACTTTAATACTTTGATGTCACTACTAAACAACGAAACCACAAAGATGGGCATCATTAGAAAAAAGCAGAGATTCATGAACATAAAGTTTTTTTCCAAGTGAAGTTAGATGCCGAAGTTGCCCAGACAGCTATAATACTTTTCTATCTTCTCAAGAGCCAGACCCAATTGATTTTAGTACTTGACGTTATTACTCGATAATTGGGGCATGCATGTGAACGTACGTCAATTTCTAAGGAAAGCATGTGAACGTGCATGGTTTTCTTAGGAAAGCATGTGATGAAACTATTAAAATGGGCATCATTAGAAAATGATGGGAGCATTAAAATTTATGAAAAAGAAATGACATCCATAAAATGCCTAAATATATGATTTCACGTTGCATAAATGGACAAGTTTTGGTATTGCCTAGCATAGGAAGAGATCTTTCACTAAATTTATTTAGAGAATAGGAAAAAATAAGGAACGAATGAAAATTTATAGAAGTATTTATTCAGAGAAAGCAATTAAATTTGAGAGATTCGCAAGGAGAGTGAACTTTCCTAATCTAATTGGAATGTTTTAAAATAATATTAATAATGTCCCATAACAACATGAAGAAGAGTTTCGAATTGAAAGGTATAGTGTTCATATCAAGGCGATAACAAATTGATCATGCTACCCACGCATACAGAACTTCCTATTTTCACGGAAAGAATCTCTATACTAATGTATATTGCGTGTGTATGTCCATATACCCTAATTTATAACAGTTCGCACCTCACGTAAGTTTTGATAGCAACTTTGTCATACATCAATTCCATCCCAAGAATTTAGAGAACGATTGGCTATCCTTTGAAAAGAAATTAAAGAACGAAGCCTCGAACTAAAAATAGTAATTTCAAGCAAAAATGTTGACAAAGCAAAACTTTTCATTGAATGATAATTATAACAAAATCTAGTAAATCATCAGTTGACCAAAATATAGAAATTCTTTAACCCTCTCCGAATCGCTGTAACGTGATTAATGCAATTTTTGAAAATTCGGGAGTCTCTATCCAATGAAAGCCGAGTTGTGGGGGTGGTTTATCAAACTGTTGGGAGATAATCCTTAAAAAAATAGATGAAAAAGCCGAGCTTCTTTTGAAAAGATTGATTCTTGGGGAAAGTCAATTTCATCTGGAATTTTGCACCAATAACTACACCTAGATTTAATTCTTAATAACAGCTTACAATTGGGCATGATTTAGACAAACCAATCGCAGACCACCAAGGTCTGCGATTTTATTTTTTTTATTGCGTAAAAAAAATAAAATCGCAGACCTTGGTGGGTCCCATATGCATTATTGATTTTCTTTTCTTGCATGGATGATGAGAATTCCTATCTTCAATAACACGAGTTGGTCAAAGAAGTTGAAAATTAGATTTGTCGACATTTTGATTTGCCAGTCTTACATGTCAACCTAAACTTCTTGTACAGGTTTTGAGAAGCCTATAGCCTTGGAACGACCGTACTGGTATCTTCTGATCGATAGAGAGACAAAGAAAAAGGAACACCGAGAACAAAAATGGCAGAAGCTCTCATTTCTAGCATTGCGGGAGAGATCGTTGCTAGTCTAGCTTCTCAAGCAATAGAAAATATTGGAAAGTTATGGGGCGACAAGCATGAACTTGAGGCACTTAGGGAGAAAGTCTCCACGCTTCAAGCTTTACTGGATGATGCAGAGGAGCAATACTACCAGAGTCGCGAAATCAAAGATTGGGTTGATAGACTCAAGGGCGCTTTTTATGACGCACTGGACGTGCTTGAAGAATACAATGTAGAAGCTACGCGACAAGGACTGAGAGGCCACAATAAAATGTTCAAGGAGGTAAGGAAATTTTTCTCTGGTTCAAACCAAGTTGCTTTTATATTGAAGATGAGTTACAAAGTAAGAGCAGTGAAGGAAAGAATAGAAACCATTATAGCTGACAGGAAATTCCAATTGAACACACTCCCCAAGAGAGAGTGGAGGAAGAGAAAAGAGACACATTCCTTTGCATGTGAGGGAGATATTATAGGGAGAGATAATGATAAGGAGACTGTTAAGAAATTTTTATTGGATTCAGACGTGAAAGGGAATGTTTCCATCCTTCCAATAGTTGGTATGGGTGGGCTTGGAAAAACAACTCTTGCTCAACGTGTATATAATGATAAGATGGTCAGTGAACATTTTGACTTGAAAATGTGGGTATGTGTCTCTAATGACTTTGACATGGAAAATATAGTGAAAAATATCTTAGCTTGTGTGACGAAGGAGGTACTGAATCATGATGCGTTGGAACAATTACAAAATAAACTGAGGAGAGCAATTGATGGAATGAGATATCTTTTAGTTTTAGATGATTATTGGGTTGCAGAACCAGAAACATGGCTCGAATTGAAAAAATTATTGGTGGGAGGTGCTAGAGGAAGCAAGATCCTTATAACTACACGTCTTCATTCGGTTGCGGATATCACCTGCACTACTTCGCCTCATCTTCTCAGGGGATTATCTAAAATGGAGTCTGTCGATTTATTAATGCAAATGGCTTTTCCAAAAGGAGAGGAGATACACGATCCTAACTTGCGACATATTGGCGAAGAGATAGCTAGAAAGTGCTCTGGTGTTCCATTGGTTGTTCGAACAGTTGGAAGCTTACTATTTTTTATGAAAACAAAAGCTGAATGGTTACATTTCAAAAATTATAAGCTCCTAGAAGCATCTCGAAGTGAAGAAAAAATAATATCGGTTCTTAGGTTAAGTTACAACAATCTTCCTTCACATCTAAAACGATGTTTTGCATTTTGTTCATTGTTTCCCAAAGATCATAAGATAGATAAGCAGACTTTGGTCGATCTTTGGGTGGCAGAAGGATTTATCAAGCCATCAAATACAAGTGAGCCTTTAGAAGACATTGCCCATGAATATTTCATGAATCTACTTTCGAGTAACTTCTTTCAAGATTTTAGAAAAGATCCACTCACGAAAAGGGAGACTTGCAAGATGCATGATTTGATGCATGATCTAGCTTGCTTGGTTGCAGGGAATGAGTGTTGTGTGGTAAGGAATGACACAAACTCTATAGATGCAAGAGCTCGTCATATATCTGTGGCCCTTATGGGTGACCTTCCCCTTCCATTCATACGCTTGGAAGCAAGTCGCTTGAGAACATTAATTTTTTTTAATAAAAGTAGGAGAAATGAAGTAGATTTACGCCAACTCATGCAAAGTTTCAAAAGGTTGCACGTCTTGGATCTACAGAGCACATATGTTGAGAAGCTACCAAGGTCCATCTGTGAGTTGAAGTATCTCATGTATCTCGATCTCTCTTACAACAAAACACTTAGAAGGCTTCCTAACTCCATTACAAGATTGCAAAGCTTGCAAACACTTAATCTTCGCTCTTGTTATGCCCTTGAAGAATTGCCAAGTGATATAAGAAAGTTAGTCAGCCTTCGGAATCTGGACATAGATGGTTGTTCGAAACTTAGTTATTTGCCACGTGGAATAGGGGAATTGAGTTCTTTACATAGGCTAACGAACTTCATTTTGCCCAAAGATAAAGCTCGTGCTAAGAATTATTGCGGACTTGGGGAGCTAAAGGGGCTTAATTTCATCCGGGGACAACTTTCAATTGAAAATTTGGGATACGTAACAAATGCGGAAGTCAAATGCGAGGATGAGTTATTGATGGGGAAGCATTCTCTTGAATCTTTGGTACTTAGTTGGGGCGATTTCGATACTGATGATGTAGTAATAGATGAAGTGCTGTTTGATAGACTGAAGCCTCCCTCAAATCTGCAAAGGTTGGAGATCCGGGAATATAAAGGTGAGAGCTTTCCCAAGTGGATGATGGATAGCCTTGTATCTTTCTTGCCACATTTAGTTGACGTATCGTTCGGTGCTTGCGAAAGATGTGAACGTCTCCCCCCACTGCACGAACTACCTTGCCTCAAGTCTTTGCATATCCATGATATGCCTGAATTGGAATATATTGAGTCGGACCAATCATCCCTTTCACTAGCATCATTTCCTAGTCTATTGAAACTGGAGATCGAGGGCTGTGAAAAATTAAAAGCCATGCCACTAACTCCTCATCTCAAGGAGTTATATTTGAGTCGCGCCAACAGAGCATTGTTGATAAATCGGATAATGCTTGGCCTTTATAAGTTGAAGCAACTGCTTATCCGGGATATAGGGTTTCTAGAATGTTTGCCTGAAGAGGGTTTCCAAAGTCTCACTTTCCTTAAATCTCTTTTGATCTGGGATTGTCGTCAATTGACTTCCCTCTGGCAAGGTATGCGACGTCTATCGAGCCTCGAGGATCTCTCTATCTGCCGATGTGATGAGTTGGATATATCCAAAGACGAAAGCGGCAACATCTTTGATTTCCATGGAGGCCTTCCAAGTCTCTTCCTCATGACAATCTCTGAGCTTCCCAAACTGACATCTCTCCCACAGTGGCTTCTACGGGCCCGCAATCTCTACTCTCTCTTTATTTGGGAATGCCACAATTTGAAGGATATACCAGAGCAGATCGAGGCCCTTCAATCACTTCGAAATCTCTCCTTCATGGGGTGCTCCTCGTTGACATCATTCCCTAAAGCAATGCGAAGGCTCACGTCCCTTACTTACCTAAAAATCTGTGGTTGCGGAGAATTGGAGGAGAGTTGCAAAAGACAAGCAGGCGAGGATTGGGGCAAGATCGCTCATATCCCAAACATACGATTTGGACCGCCGATCTAGCCCTAATTTTCTTCACTGAAGGTATGTGGGACCTTGTTTCCCAGATTTTTGCATTTTTTATTTTCGGATATCGTGTTTCCATACTCAATTTGATTTGGGCAGGGAATGGGTGTTGGGTGGCAAGGGATGACACAAATATCATAAATGAAAGAACTCGTCATATATCCTATGGTTCGACTTTCAATTTGATGTATGGACTTCCAATCTTATTCTTGAAAACAAGTGCACTGAGAACATTTCTATCTACTACTACATATTGGAAAGAAAGAAAACAAAGAGAACCAACAAGTGAAGTGGATCTAGGCCAATTAATTCTAAATTTCAAAAGATTGTGCATCTTGGATCTGCAAGGCATAAAGGTCGAGAAGGTGCCACGGTCCATTTATAAGTTAAAGTTTCTCACTTATCTCGATCTCTCTTACAATCGCACACTCAAAAGGCTTCCTAACTCCATTACGAAATTGTAGAGCTTGCAAACACTTAATCTCTACCGCTGTGATGCCCTCAAAGAGTTGCCAAGTGATATAAAGAAGTTAGTCAGCCTTCGGAATCTAGACATAAGTCTTTGTTCTAAACTTAGTTATTTGCCACGTGGAATAGGGGAGATAAGTTCTTTGCATAGGCTAACGAACTTCATTTTGCCCAAAGATAAAGCTCGTGCTAAGAATTATTGTGGACTTGGGGAGCTAAAGGGGCTTAATAACATCAGGGGAGAACTTTCAATTGAAAATTTGGGAAATGTAAAAAATGCGGAAGTCAAATGCGAGGATGAGATATTGATGGGGAAGCATTCTTTGGAATCTTTGGTACTTAGTTGGGGTGATTTCAATACTAATGTAGGAATAGATAAGGTGTTGTTTGATAGACTGAAGCCGCCCTCAAATCTGCAAAGGTTGGAGATCTGGGAATATAAAGGTGAGAGCTTTCCCAAGTGGATGATGGATAGCCTTGTATCTTTCTTGCCACATTTAGTTGATGTATCATTCGGTGCTTGCAAAAGATGTGAACGTCTCCCCCCATTGCACGAACTACCTTGCCTCAAGTCTTTGCATATCCATGATATGCCTGAATTGGAATATATCGAGTCGGACCAATCATCCCCTTCACTAGCATCATTTCCTAGTCTATTGGAATTAGAGATCGAGGGCTGTGAAAAATTAAAAGCCATGCCACTAACTCCTCATCTCGAGGAGTTAGATCTGACATGTGCCAGCGGAGTGTTGTTGATAAATCGGATGATGCTTGGCCTTAATAAGTTGAAGAGACTGGAGATCTGACATACAGAGTTTTTAGAATGTTTGCCTGAGGAGGGTTTCCAAAGTCTCACTTTCCTTGAATGTCTTTTGATATGGGAGGGTCGTCAGTTGACTTCCCTCGGGCAAGGTATGCGACATCTATCGAGCCTCGTGGATCTCTTTATTTGTGATTATGAGGAGCTGGATATATCTAAAGACGAAAGCAGCAACATCTTGGATTTCCATGGATGCCTTCCGAGTCTTCGCTATGAACATCTCTCGCCTTCCCAAACTGACATCTCTCCCATAGTGGCTTCTACAAGCCCGCAATCTCGAGCGTCTCGAAATTTGGCAATGCCGCAATTTGAAGGATATATCAGAGCAGATCGAGGCCCTTCAATCACTTCAAAATCTCGACATCTGTGAGTGCTCCTCGTTGACATCATTCCCTGAAGCAATGCGAAGGCTCATCCCTTACTCACCTATTCATCGACGAGTGCGGAGAATTGGAGGAGAGGTGCAAAACACAAGCGGGGAAGACTGGGACAAGATCGCTCATATCCCGAACATATCATTCCTTGAACGACGGATCTAGCCCTAATTTTCTTCACTGAAGGTATGTGGGACCTTGTTTCCATACTTGATTTGATTTGGGGAGGGACATGAAAAAAATCGTTGAAAGGTTTGGGCGCATTGCTTCATTCCGAAGAGTCCGAGAAAAAATGAGGAAAAAATTCATACTTCGTTTCATCCAGCGATTGATTTCGCAAGGGTAAATTTCTACTCGAGGGGAGGACAGCGAAGGTGATCTTTAGCATTTGACCACAATCGACGCTCTCGATTTGCTGTTCAGCCATTCTGCAGGGGTTCTCAGGTAAAATCCTTTTGCCAATCTTGAGCACCGCCTTAAGCAATCGAGTAAATGTTTTGAAATTAAAAAAGGTCGTATTTGTGAAAGAAATGTGTGTTGTGTGAGGCAGAATGAATGAATGAAGCGGTAGTCATTGTTGTCGTTTCTCTTGATGACTAGATGACTAAATCAATCGCTACCAATGTGAAGTCTTATGTTGTGGACCTCGTGTGGAATCGGTTTCTCTTGTATCCACTCTCATCTTAGATTTTTCTTGTTTTGTGACTTCAATTGGCCATACTGATGATTGTTGTGTTTGGTAGTCTTGCTTTGCCATGGTGATATATGATGGATATTTTCGCCAAAGCCGTTGGCGAGGGCAATTTGCGATTGTGCGAAGTTTGTGAGAGAAGAAAGTACTTCAATGTGATTGCCTTTTGATTGCGAGAGGAAAGAATTAGGTGCATTGTTAGTATTCACGAGTTGAACATCCATTAGATCTAAGGAAGTATCAGAATAACGTGTTTGATGATTGATCCTTGCTGGGGTGGAATTTCATTAATCTCTTAAATTGTGGCACTCTGCAATCTACTTCCTTCAACTCTGTAACTGCCCTCGGTTTTTTGCTTGTTCACAAGCTCGCTTTTGGGAATGAGGCTTGAGAATAACCTTGAAATGGTTCCGAAATGCGAAGCATAGTTATGCCACTGTTTTTAGTTTATCTTTTAAAGGAAATTTGTGGTAGTATCCTAAGGGAAATCGATAAGACTCACTATTTATGCTTCAAAATGTAAGCCGTCCTTCTTGAAACTAATCTCCAAAAAGTGGTTTTCAACTTTTCGGCGATGGCACTTGCTAAGGAGACCCCTTTCTTTGAAGTACTCGGTCTATTCTTTTTATCTTTTCAAAACTAAACTCTCATGCATACCAAAAGGCCAAGTCATACAGATAGAGCTCGTTGTTTGAACTATCTTCCATGAGATTAAGCTCATAGGGCTTTTGTTTTAGTAGATATGTCTATTTCTTACACTGCTTTATTTTTTAGGCTAGACAGCAATGGTGTGAATTTTGGCACTGAGACACAATGCCAAATGAGGATCACAAAGAACTCACTGAGCACCAGTTAGATCATCTAAATAGGTTGATGAAACGAGAAATGGCGTTTCAATTGGTTTACAGAGTATTATTGTTTGTCTTCGGGTTATTTCCAATTCATACACATCAGCTGGTAAGCCGATCCCAATGACCAAGCACGTCAGGGTTGCTAAAATTCAGTAACCCAAAGGTTATCAATGACATTTCATGGTGGGAGATCCAAAAATATGAGTTATATATCGTGAATTAGAAAGTTCTGAAATGGACAAGTTCATATTTTGGGCTAAATGTTCACATTATGTATTGGATTGAGCAAGAAAACACCCTATTGCAGATAAATGTTCAGTGGCCATTCGGTTGGCCTATTGGAGGATATCGAGGTTCCTAGGTGAGAAATTTTTTCCCAACGAATTCCCTGTATATTGATAAATAATAGGCTTTGAGTTGATGACAAAAAAATTGTATTGTGATGCGAGGTTTTGTCTTCATTTAGGGGCCTTATTATTGTGGTCTTGGGGCTGATAAGTCATTCGACTGAGATATATCCGATGCCCGCTACAAGGCTTGCTTATATGCTGGTATCAACATTAATAGCACCAATGGAGTGGTGATCTGGGCCAGGTAATACCTAACCTCTAGCTTGCTTGTTATTTCAAAAAAGGAAAACAGAAAAAAAGCACAGAGCTGTTGCTATCAATACTGGCTTCTATCTTGCAGTGAGAACACCAAGTCAGACGAAGCATGGGAATTGAAGCAGGAGATCATCTCTAGTGTTCAAGATGCCTTCTTTAGGTGAAATTTCAATTACTTGCTCAAGAAATAACAAAATTCCATTAACAGCAAACAAAATAAGTGCATACAGACATGTTCTGAGGTATTTAAATACTTGATTGTTTATCTTTTTTATACAACAGAGAATAACCGAGCAAGCTTGTGTTGTCCTCATGTAAGATCCAAAGCCAGTAGAGGTAGCTGACTTCACTATCACCATTTACGCATTATTATACCCCAAAATTGATAAAAGCATTCTCTTCCTTCTCAAGGTGACTGCAACAGTGCAAGATGCCATACTAACAAACAGGTTCACACCCTAGAAATAACATGGACTTGGTTAAGAATTTTTGTTCAGTGAAGGACCTTTAAGAGTGTGTTCTTCGACTTTTCTGCAATACAAAAAGCATGAGAGAAGAGGGAAGCTTTGAAGCAATGAAGAAGGCAATTCTGAATCTCTCACTTCGCCATGAGGAGCACATTAACGCCTATGGAGAAGATTAATGGCTTCGGTAATGCTCAGAAGAAGCATACCAACTACTAGTCAAATTTAAAGATTGCCCTGCTAATGAACTCATATTTCATTGTGATGCCTGAATTACTTGTATTGTTATGCAGGGAGTTGCCAATTGTGGTTGCTCAATCTATGTGGGCCGTGACAATGAGAAGCGAGGAAAAGGTACCATAACAATGACCATACCAATTCCCTTTTGTGCTCTATCTAAAAATCATTTGGAGATGCTCAACTTTATCAAATGATTCTAGAAACACTACGATGAAAAAATATTACGTATAAGTATTCTTTATCTTTTCGGTCTCGATCGATTCCATGATTGCAACTATGCACAAGGAATTTTGACCTTTTAACAATCATAAAGCATTCCCCCAGTCTTCCTAAGCTGAAGTAAGGACTTTGGACATCTTGGTTCTTTTAGTGCATCAAAAACTTTCTGAAATGCTTCACTATTTCTGAATATCGATAAAACGTACAAAGTTCACCTTCCTTGCTTAGTTAGTTAACGGCTTAAAATGATATACAGGTTACTTGGAAGACAAGTGTCTTGCCTCAAACAAGAACCTATACGTCGTGACCTCATTACTTGCTGAAACTACAATTTTGTGGGAGCCCCCCATCAAGGCTGAAGCTCTTGCTGCTGAGAAGCAAGCATTGAAGGTCTAAAATTCAAACTGCTAGCTAAGAACAGCCAATTGCCTTAATTAAATCAGTGGAGACCTCCAAGCTGAGATACTATTGAACTCCTTTTCCTTCGAATTTAGGTCATTGACAGAAGATCCTCATGAAAATAAGGCTTCCCAGAGGGAGAGAAAATTAGGTGTCCAAGCTCAGACGTGATCTCCATTACATTGGTTTCATCCTGCATTTGCGAGTACTTTCACCGTTATGGGCATTTGAGTTCACCTATTTACCTTTAGTGTCACAGATGACTTCTTGTCTTTGTATTCTCAGTTACTTCGACATGTCAGCGTAATTCATCCAAATTTTGAGTGTCCTCATAAGCTCAAGTCATTCAATTTGGCATGTCAACCTTTCTTTTGAATAGAAGGCTGTTTGACTTCTCATTCAATAAACATGAGATTCATGAGTCAGTTTCATCTCTTCCAATTTCTTATTAAGAGAACTTTGGGAAGAAGGTCGCCCGAGTTTGTCCATGCAACTTGGCAAGTTCATTTTATTTGCAAGGCGAAGAAATGTTTCTCATTTACATGGAAAGTGTAGTACAAACATTGAAATGCAATACCACCGGCCGTGGTGGTTCCGCTGGGTAGGCTGCACTGAACCTTTGCAAGGAAGGTGAGGAATTCGAAACCTTCGCAAAGCGAAGGGTCTGGCGAAGTTACTTGATGACTTAAATGTGCTACCGAGAGTGGTGGATCCTCCCGCTACACAAGACCAGGGATTTACGGTTCGGGTTACTGGCTGGCGGTTCAAAGTTCAGCAAAAAAAAAAAAAAAAAAAAAAAAAAAAAACATTGAAATGCAATTTGGCAGTACCTACCATTTTACTTCCACGAAACTGAAAGTTACTCTGGGCCTTTTTCTTTTCATCTCCTCACACCGATCCAAACATCCTATTCGACAATAGAACAAATATTAAAAAATGATACTGATGTTAATTTATAAATAACGTTGTATCTAGCAGATAGCAAAATTCAAGAAGCAGGATAGTTGTTTCTATAGACATACGGATGAGATTCGGCAGCAGAGGCACATCGTAGAGTGGTGGTCGTCGCGGTGGCTTAATTCAGTGCACTCGAATGTAGTTCTTTGGATAGAATCGAGTTCGGCCCTGGTTAGGCTATGTGCTGGGCAGGGATAAAGGGGGCCAATCGCATCTAGACACCACTCCTTAACGCAGCGACAACTGATGTCGGCCTCCACCGCCTCTTCCAATCTCTATCGCCGTCCCACCTCTCCCTCTCTTCCTCCTCCATACCAATCAATGAGATGACAACAATGGCGAGAGCCGGAGGCACCAAGACAGGTCTCTTACACCGAGGATGTCGGTGCTATATTTTGACCAAACAATTTAAATTCAAATGATCCATCCAAGTCCTTCCAGATCACCCAGATTCAAATGATTCAGTGTTTATGTCCACCGACCCTCGACCATTCAAAATCAATGTTGCTCATCTGTTCCTGTACATGGAGATGACCATCAAATAGCAAGAACTGGCTTAGTTTCAAGGCGACTATATTCAGACGATAACAAGGAAGAGACAGAGTAGCTCATTGCAGATCAACCGCGGTTAATACAGAACTGGGACCCACTCCAAGCACTGGGTAACCCCACACATTTATCTGGTGCTAAGCCCAGGAATACACATTAAACCGACAATAAAGAAAAACCAGACACATATAAAGTTAAGAGCCATGCATTAAGGTCGAACGTAGGACTTGAAAGAGTGACCAGCAACCAACAACCAACAACCATCTTGCACTTGATGTTCACAAAGCCCAACTCCAACAAAAACGTACAAAGCATTTCTAGAGCATAGCCTAATCCATGATACTTAAAATTCGAAGAGAGCAACAGGATCTCCAAAAGGACACTGTTTATCGTTCACTTTGATACTTGGAAGTGCACTTTGCAAAGAACCACCACTGGCATACCACCATCTTGACTGCAAGCCCCGTAATTCTTACTCAGAAGGCTCTCAGCGTGGGCTGCACAGAAAATGCACAACGAAACTATTTCAATGAACAGAAAATATGCTAAAACTGTAGATACTAGCACTATGCCACCATAAACCAGATAAATCCCCTAGCTATTGGTTAGTAGTAAATGGGACTGATGAATTTCAACAACATAATGAGGGAACATGCTTCATTCATGCAAATTCAAAGTATTAATACTTTCTCTCGTAAGAAAATTTGAAGTACTTTACCATCTTTATCAATTCTCTTGCCAATGGAACATCATATGGGTGTCACAGCAAAAGCAATCACCCGATAAATATCAATTGCTATCGGTACAGCACCTAAAGTTGAGTAAAATATCAAAAAATACCGCATCATATGCACCTGGAGGAATTCTCAAAGATCTATCTCAACAGAACAACCTATGCCATTTATGGTCAACCACTAAATTTGCAACATAAAAATAATTACCAAGTTCATGCCAACCTAATCGCCAAGGTCATATTCCGAAAACAGAAAATTGACTTTGATGAAAGCAAAAATTATTTGACAATCAGCCGGCGCATAGAAGAGATGCATTGTTCCAGACCAAGATTAGAAAAATAACAGATTAAAGGAGAAATTATTTGACAATTGGACAAAGCGCAGGAAGAGATGCGTTGTTTCCGACCAAGACTAGAAAAACAACAGATATACCTGTAAGACTGTGAACGAGACCTTGAAGGACTGCGAATATTGCCCCTTGGACTCTGAGACCTGCTTGCTGGATAACCCCTCTCCTGAATGGGACTCCGACTATCTTCCCTTGGACTTGGAGACCTCTTACTAGACCGCTTAATCTTGTGCTCCTGAGGATATGGAGAATGTGGCACAGACCCAGATCGCATTGGAGACTGGTATCAATCCTTTGCCCCCCGGCTCCTGGTTCAAGGAATCGGTATATCCATTGAGATGGGAAATAATAAAAATGGAACACAAAGATTCCCTTACATAAAACAGAACACGATCTAGGGTAACAAAAGATCTTACAGGGAAACATTACTCAGCTTGAAGCATGAATTTTACGAAAAAAGAAAAAAAATACCATCAGCAAAAGCTAATAAAAAGTACCAAGAAAATCTGTTTTGCAAGTAAAAAAATTACACTCGACTTACAAAATCGTATAAGCATCAACATGATGGCATCACTATCTAACTAATTGAAGATGACCGTTACCTGCACCTTAATAAGAGTTCCGTACAAATTACCAACTTGGGCCCAAATACTGGAATTAGTCACATTAACGATGTACCGGTACGTCAGCGTCCAACAATTGCATGGCTCTCTTTGGCCCAACTTTCTAAAACCTCAAACTATCTTTGACAATGTCATCATATCTCTACACCGGTATTGCTTCCCTTGATTGAGGATGATTTCTTTCTTTGGCCATAAAAAAGCTCTAGTTCTTTTCTTAACTGGATGGTATATGCAAAACAAAATAAAGCTTCAAAACCTTTTCATTAATAACTATGTTAGATCACACAGAGAAAACAAATAGTGAAAAAAAGGTACTTTAGTGATTTAACCATCTGCTGACAGTGCTTTACTAATCAGTTCAGTTGCAACTGCAGGCCACCAGACCTAGTAAGCAAAAGCCCATGCTTTGACAGTAATTGGCGAAGGTGGGATAATAACATTAGAAAAGCTTTGACAGAATGGTAAGGGAGTTGTCCATCTCTCTCTTTTGTCGTTTAACTTTATTTACCCATAGGTCTTTAAAATCTTCCTGTTCACTTTAATATCTGCATAAACAAGGCCACAAGCAGATACTGTTCAATACCACAGAAATGATGCTGCACTGCATCAATCACCCCAAATCGATAAAAACCACCATAGTATGAACATAATAGGATAGAGATGCATCAGATTACTAATACCAAAAGTAACAAGGCCAGCAAAAAAATAAAATTCTCATATATAGCAATCTGCCATGCTAAAGTCAGCAAAGTTTTCCTCTCAATTGTACATGGCCACTCTTTTTCACTCAAAAGCATAATGTGATTGGTCCACAAGTAAACCATTCCAAGAAAAATGGTTGGCTAGGACGATCAGTCGCCTTTGCCACTCATTTAGCCAGTCCTACATATTTTAACAAAAGGCTACTATTTCAATAAATTAAATTTGAATAGTTCGCCATGGTCTATTTCCAGAATAGACAAACAGCTTCCTATCTATAAGCACAAATGTCCAAGGGAAATAAACACCAAAATGTTTACCTATATGGACAAGAAATGAATGAAGAATGCATAGCTTTCTGTTCAAAATTTAGCTAGAGTGAAAATCCCATCCCACAATTACTACAAACATACAGGGCTTACAAAACACATAAAACTATAAAAAGAGTGTGAAATTCTACTACTTTAATGCATTGGGCAAATATCATCCACTAAAGTTCACCAAGGATGAGAATCAACAAATAACTCAAACTACTTTTTATATAGCAAAGATTGAACTGAAATAACTTGATCTAGATTTCACATACCAAAAAGATTAAAACTACAATGTACAAAGCATTATTAGTTGAAAATACATATAGACAGTATAAATATCACGTTATACTTGACATAAAAGTGAAAGAAAGAGTTCTGAATATTCTTCCCAGGCCAATAAGGCACCCTTAGTACTGTAAGTTCCTAATATGCTCAACTACAGTGTACTTATCATCCTAAAAGAGGAACAGAAAAGTATAAAACCAGTAACAATGCAATTGAATCCACTCGGACAAAAATGCCAAACCTTGAGTCATGCCTATCTGGTGTTGGTGACCTCGAGTAAGCTGTAAGAAAATACAAAAACAGAATAAGATTCTCCAAACTCACAAGGATGTCCATCATGACAGACTGCTCCATTTGTTGTACAGCCCAAAGGGAGAGAAAGCCACAAATCAGAATGGACATGAAGTCAAAATTACTGACAATGATCGTGGCGTCTTGGAGACCTTGATGTACTTCTCCTTCTTTCCCTGTGTCGCCCACTTCATTTTAAAATGGGGGGAAAAAGAGTTTACCAAAAAAACCTGTCATGAATCGATGGAAACAAATGCCATAAAGACAACCTAGTGAAATGGAGAATGTGACAAATTGTACCTCACACGCTCAGTCACGCGCATCTCGTGAGGAGTTTTTCTGTTCTCCTCAGCAAAAACAATTCTTATCTCACGTCCTCCAATAACAGAATGATTCATTTGCTGCTTAGCCTCTGCTGCATCTTCCGCATATCGGAACTTCACAAATCCAAAGCCACGAGGCTCCCCGTTAATGCAATATACAATCACTGAAGTACTAAATTGCATCCCCAGTGATTGTCGGATATGAGATATAAAAAGATCAACATGTAATGGTTCTCCTCTCTTCGATTTTTGCCTATTTCTGAAATCCCAGTAGCTTAATACCAATAAAGAAAGTAGTATACAGTTTATTAGTAAGGGAAACCTGTAAAACAATGGCAATATGGCACACTCACAAATGCGGATGTCTTGTGACAAGTACCATCTTTTTTGACAAAAAAGGCGACAGCGAAATGATTTTATGTAAGCCTGGAATTGTAGAACCAATCATTCTCTCAAAAGTTCTTTACATCATCTGTTCCTTCAATCATATGCAACTTGGCAGCTCAATGTATTCTGAATTAGTATTCCAATAGGAGGGATGGAGGAGGAGGAGAATCAATTAAAACAGCAATTCTTCCTCCCACCAGAAACCAACACTAAAAACAGGTTTCTTCACTAACAATATGTCAAACAGAAAAAATACCCACGGGTGCCAGCTAGGCTTCCTAGGAAACATCGCTCGAGGAGCCGATGTTGACTAGGTCGTCCTTGGCGTGCGCGTGTGTGCCCACCCCATCAAAGAAATTATTTGTTTTTTTTTTTAAAGTTTTCCGTTAAAAATTCGCTATTATTTTATGACAGAGATAGATGGCACTGTAGGCCATGTGGTAATTATTACGCTGCCTCCAGGGCTCTGTCAACCTTATGGCAATACGGCTTCACGTGAACCCCAGCAGTCGTTAGGAATATTCGTGGGACCCAACTCCACCCTACTCATCATTTTCCTTTTTATTACATGTTGTCCAATCCACAATTGCCACATACCCATGGAATCACCGACACATTACCTTACCTTTTTATGGTTGCCTTGGAAAAAGGAGAAAGTAACGAAAAAAAAATAAAGACAAGAAAAATTGGGCACATCAAATCAAATGACAATAATACCGTGAATTTCGAATTTTGTGCTCTCATGAACCTCGGCATAATACACACATATATATAATCTTTGCCTTGATCAAAGCTTTCACACTTTTTTTGGCTTGAAACCAATTAAATTTTCACAACCGTTAAATCTTGATATGTAATTTAGGTATAATTTTTTCAAAATCTGTTAATATTTAAATAAAAATTCTAAATTTTGCATTTTAAAAAACATAAACAAACAAGTCCTAAGAAATTTTAAAGACCGCATGGAAACGTTTCGATTGCTTGATTTTTCTATTCTTTTACTCCCTAAAATAGAAAAAGATCAGAAAATCACTTGGTAACATCAATTAATTTTTTTATTTTTCAAAATAGGAAAGTGATCGGGAAATAAATTCATAATAGAAATAAAAAGAAAAAAATCTTGTTCTCAGAACAATTTTTAGAAATAAGTCATTTTTTATTTTCTTCTTTTTCCTTGCCATGACCGCTGCCCTTAGATCCGTTCGCCACCATCGGCGATTGGCGGCGAAGATCAACAAGCAAGAAAAAAAAGCACAAAAATACAAAAAAATTTAGATTGTGCCAAATGTATTCCTATTATTTTTCTATTCCGAAAAATTAAAATTCTATATAATTGTCGACGCGTTGTTTAACTCAAAAATTATTCAAGAGAGTAGAAATAAAAGAGATTATTCCATGTAACATACATATTACCATTTGCATTGCGAACTCTAATCATCATTGTTACCTTCTTTCGTTCTATTTTATTGTGTGTTATTAGTGAAACCAAATTATGTATATATTTTTTTATTCGAATAATATTTCGAACTTTAACAGAAAAGCAGATAATTGTTTTTTAGTTTTAAAAAACATAAACAAATGAATGCTAAGAAAAATCAGCTATTACGTGTCATTTGTGAAACCAAAACTACGTATATATGTTTATATCTATCAATTATAGGAAAGTAAGGTAGAGTGCAGTTCAACGGTTGAGTATCACAAAACTCCACTCTCTCACCTTTCTCAAATTAATTAGACATATTACTTTACAATGATGTAAAAAAAAAAAAAAAAAACTCAACCACCTTGTTTGATCCGATAAAAAAGTCATTAAAAACTCCAAATTTTATCCTCTATGATATTTACCTTAAACATTTTCTTGATACTAAAAATCTTAAATTTGTACCTACATGATAATTCCTACAATGAGCATCATTAAAAATGTAGCTTCGTAGATGATGAAAGCCAAATGTGGTTGGCACCAAATGCATGAGTGAAATAAAAACGATGTTTTGATTGGAAAATCATCTGACGAAATGTTGACAAAGAGTGAATATATCACATGAGTATAAGGTTAGGGTTCTTGATGTCACAAAAATAAGTTTGGAATAAATGTGTTGCAATGAATATAATTTGGAGTCTTTTATGTGATAAAAAAAATTTTAAGGTAAAAAAAAATCGCTTGCATCGCTTACAAAAATGAAAGAATGAAAATATTTTCAATGTCTATAAAAAATTTTAGACAATAAATTAATTAAAATATTTTTTATTAACTAATTATTTCAAGCGATAGAAGTGATTATTTGTTAAAAAATCTTTTAAATTATTTATTTTTCCTAAAATAAATGAAAACCTTAATATAGTATTTTTAGAACAATATATGAACATGAGCTTGCCGTACACATATGAATGAGCCCTAATCTTTCTTGTGTACACACACGGGGAGCATTGATGAAGTGGGATGGTTTTGCTATTAGTATTTATAATTTAAGTATTTTTTATTAATTATTATTATCATGCACTTATATTATCTGGGTTCATACTCTCAAAAATCATAATTAATACATGTGACAAATTTACTCTAAATTAATTTTTTGACAACAAAAAACTTTAAACTCAAGTACATTCTGACAGATTTATCCAAAATGACTGTAAAAAACTTTAAATTAATACACTTATAACAAATTTACTCCAAAATAATTTGTTCAATCGCTAAAAAAATTCAAACTAATATATTTGTAACAAATATACCCTCAATTAAATTAGATTAATACCATAAAAATCGTAAAAATTGTATAACTATGACAATAAAGAGAATAAAATCTCAAGTGATATCTTAGTTAAGCGTCACATGTCATTTTATTCAAAGCAAATTGACAACAAAATTTAACAGAAACTAGAAAAAGAAAATTTTATTATAAGTACATCGAGTTTATAGTAAATTTATCAAAATATATCAATTTGGGATTTTTTATAATAAAAAAATTAATTGAAAATATATTTATCATAAATATATAAATTTGAGGTCTTTTAGTTATTAACCCACTCATCTTTTTAAGTTTTACGCAACCAATGAGGCGATCGGCCATTAATAAGGATAATTAATAAGTCAATATTTGATTATTAATTTCTGGAGCCTTAAAGGCGCATGACCTCCCTATCCAAAAAATGCAGGGGGGCCGAAAGAAGACAGACGTTGCTTGGAACCTAAAGCGATGGTTAATAGTTAACCATGGTCGAGTTAACTTGATTTTAGACCATGTCAATTTCTTAGCAATTATTACACTTCAATCTTCTATCAATCACGTGGCAGGACGTCCATGATGCTGATATTAGTACATGTTCTTACACATGAACCCTATGGTCTTGGGACCCACATCCAGCGTACTCGTCGTATCTCAATATGTAATATGTAACATTTTTGGTTTTTATTTTATTTTATTAATTTGAATAGTTGATTTATATACATCGTTCTTTCTTTTATTTAGATAATCTATGGGATAATGACACATGAAAATGTGAGGGCACGTGTTCAATATAAGCAATCCATTAAATTATAAATAATTTCATATACGAAAGTACCCAACAAAGCATATATTATGAAAATTGTGTGACTAACAAGCGCCTAACACCTGCGGACTAGAAGTCAGATTTCAAAGAACGGTGCAAAGATATACATTTACTAGGGTGTCTTGACGACGGAAATTCATATATTTTGGAGGTGAGGTTTGTTTTGGGTGTGCAATTTCAGCAGCTGATTGGTTTCACTAAAAAGCAAAACAAAACATTTGAAATGTTTAATTATTGTAATTATCCTAAATAGAAAAGGAAATGGGCCATCAATATAAACTGCAACTGAAAGATTGAGAAAAATGTTGTCTTTTTAGTATAAATGGGGTTGGATAAAGTTATTTAGGGGGTGGAAATAGCACCGCCCTTAACAAATTAACATTTGATTCTTAGTATATAGTATGTAAAATCTCCATTCTAATTGTTGATGATATTTGGACATTTACTTGATTTTGCATATTTTTCAGGATTATACGTATATCTCCTTCAATAATGCATATCCTTGATTAATTATATGTGGCATTATATTTATCTTATTGTTTTAAATAGTTATCTAATAAAGTATCAAGTATTGTTTATCAATACGTAAAAATATACAGTTGTTCACCATTTTCTCTCTTCATTTTATTCTTATCATGGTACTAGAGCCATTGTAAATTGATGAAGCGCCATTAAGTCTTTAATCTATAGTGGTGGTTGCAATATTACGTCAGCTCTACCGGTGTTTGTATTTGGTCAAACCCGTCGCTATTGAGTGTCATTACGCCCCCCTTCAACTGTTTTTTTTCGCAAAATCGACACCATCATCAAACTCACCATCCTCGAAAGTGATAGGCCCTGAAATTTCAGCCCCGTTCGTTGCCACACATCATGCTCTGCCACGTGTTGCAATGTTTTAGATTCACTAACCTCAACAACTTTCGATTAGCTCTCATCATCATAATTACCTTCCTTCATTTTATTTATTTATTTATTGTATTTAATTGATTTTGCATATTTTTCAGGATTATACACATATCTCCTTCAATAATGCATATCCTTGATTAATTATATGTGGCATTATATTTATCTTATTACTTTAAATAGTTATCTAATAAAGTCTCATGTATTATTTATCAATATGTAAAAATATACAGTTATTTCCCATTTTCTCTCTTCATTTTATTCTTATCATGGTACTAGAGCCATTATAAATTGATGAAGCGACATTAAGTCTTTAATCTATAGTGGTAGTTGCAATATTACATCAGCTCTGCCGGTGTCCATATTTGGTCAAACCTGTCGCTATTGAGTGTCATTTTGCCCCGCCCTTCTGCTGTTTTTTTCGCAAAATTGATGCCATCATCAAATTCCCCATCCTCCAAAGTGATAGGCCCTGAAATTTCAGCCCTGTTCGCTGCCGCATGTAAAGCTCTGCCTCGTGCTGCAACGTTTCAGATTCACTGACCTCAACAACTTTCGATTAGCTCTCATGTAAAAATCTTGGGAACTAGCCTTTGGAAGAACTAGTTTGGAACAGTTCAAAATAATGCTAAATCTTTTCTATTTAAAGACCCTCGCTACTCTCTTTTAGTTCTCACTCCCATAGCTAGCCTCTCTCTAAGACTCTTCGTCTGTCGACTTTCCCCAGCAGTGCCCTTGATCTCTCTATTCCTGGAGTCTTTGCCCATGCCGTCTCATCTCATCTCTCTCTTGATCTTGCCGGCACCATCTCCTGTCCTCCTCTCTTGATCTGGCTGGTTGGGGCCTCGCCTTTGTTGGTCGGCCGTGGATCAGCCCACTATTAGCCAGGTTTGTTCTTTCTTATAGCGACTAACCAAAGAGCTTTTCTGAAAATGAATAGATTGATGAAACAAAGAATGCTTAGGGAAACTATCGACGTCTTTTATTTGGATTTGAAAACATGACTTATATGGTGTAAAGATTTACATATTTAGGATATTTAGCCTTCTTCAAATTGGGCACATAAGAAGATGTAACATGTCCCAATTTCCAATTCCAAACAGAATTCACAAGAGAAGATTAGCCAACTTTAAGAGCCGTTCTACCATTCCGCATATTAAAATCTGAAGTCGAAAAGCATCCTCATCAGCTTGCTTTTTTGTTATCCCACCGCACATCGTACTTCTACACCAATCTGCAATTTCTTTTTTGCACGCAAAGGTTTCATACTGCTTCATTAACAATTTATACTTTATAATCTTTTCTTCAGTTTTTTATTTGGACCAAAGCGGAAGTTCATTAACATAAATCTTTTTTACCATGTGAAGTTAGATTTTAAGTTGCCCCCACAGCTATGATAATTTTCCGTCTTCTCAAGATCCAAGTTCTATTAATCTTAATACTCCGGAGTTTACTACAAAACAACTAGGGCGTGCATGTGAATCGGCACTGTATTAAAAAGAAAGCATGTGAACGTGCACTGTTTTCTAAGGAAAGCATGTGATGAAACTAGGAAAATGGGCATCATCAGAAAAAAGCCGGGCTCATTTGTTCTTTAGCCCCCTTGGGAGAAATTTTCATTTACAGCTGCTGAGAAAAAAAAAAAAAAAAACTTTAATTTTCACCTTCTAGGCCCGTGGGCGGCTTAAGTATTGTTTGTCAATTCATATATTTTCTTTTATTAAACAGGGTCGGTGGTAATTACTTTTTTAAAGCAAAACTTACTCGTCCCCTGAATAGGTCACAAACTTTATGCAAATTTTTGGTCTTACAAATTAAGATTTACTGTTACATTGCAAAAAGCATCAATTTCTTTTTCAAACTTGTCCTTTAAAAAAAAATACATGGGACGATAAGAATCAATGTAGATAGGTTACCTTTTATGTAAAAAATTATTAATAATATAAATAGGTGATTACTTATTTATATATTGGAAGTCGAATATCTTGTAAAAAGTTACTGGTCACATGAAAAATTACTCGCTACGTACATACTAAGAGTCACATGATTTCTTTTGAAAATCCTGGCAAAGCAAGGGGAGGTTAGAAAGAAATGGAATTAAATATAATTGATTTGGCATCCATAGAAATTATGAACATGCAACTAACATGAAAGGGGAGTGACCAAATACAACAACTAATTGTGATTATAAGTGAATAAGAACGTGCAACACCTACTATCCTTATTAAAGATCTCAAGCATCTTGCCAAATGTTTCGTGAAACATTTAGTATCATGTTAACACTCATGCTATTACTCATAAATTTCGACCTGATTTCAAATGATCGCCATTTTATGTACTTTTTCTTCGTGCGGAATAGGTCATATATTGGAACACATTTATCTTACTTGTTGGATGTGATTTAGAAGAACTTGAGTTCAACACTAATAAGAAAAGGGGCTTGGTAAAGAGTTCAAAAGAGATTGTGCACAAATTGACAGGGACGCTAGACCTTAAGACTCAATATCTTCATTTGTCTTGTTCTCTGACACGTACGGTCTTGCAAAGTACAACATTTTATCACCGAGCATAAGCTGATCTTGTCCACCGAACACTAGAGAGTGGGCATCCATCGGGGCATTCCCTATGCTGCTGCCCTTGTCGAGACAGCTATAATAACTTTCTAAGCTGCAATGAGATGGTTTCCGGGCTTGAGCAGATTGTGGTGGATGTAGTGTAGCCCTCGTAAGTGGATTCTGATTCTCATTTTGTCGGCCAATGAAGTGAAAAATTGTGGCTTTGCTTCAACATCATGTTACCTTACACTTTCTGTTCGCCCAAAAAGAGAAAAAGTAAGGAAAAAAGAAAAGATAACAAGTACAAAGGACAACGACATGGTCCAACACCTCCAGAGGATTTTAAGAGCATCACCAACTTAGTTCATGGCTTGTCTTGATAGATTTTTACATTTTATTTTTGTTTCTTCTAATGTTGTCTCAGTCTACATTTTACATTATTTTGTCTTTAAACATATTAAATTTTCACAACACGTAAACATTAATATGTAATTTGAATAATGACTTATTATATTTAAATAACATTTTGAATTTTACATAAGAAAGCACAAAATTAATTTTTTTTTTAAAAAGCCTCCGATCATTGTAATTACATTGTTTCGTTTTAATTTATTACGCATCATATATTAAAACCAAACTAAGAAGAAAGTCCAGCAGAATGGAGCTTAACGGTTGAACCACATCATCACTCAATTACCTCCCAATTTCCTTAATTTTAATCAGACATATTACTTAACAGTATAGTAGGAAAAGACTTAATCAATCTAATATAATCTAACATAATGTTTCTAGAAGAATGTATGAATAGGAACTTGCCTTACTTATTAGATGGGATGGAATTTTATATGACATAGGATGCTTTGGAATTACTGTTTGTCGGTCAAATATTTTCTATTATCTACTATTATTGTACACTTATTTAATCTCAAGGACAGACTTTTTATACATCATCTAAGAAGACTAGGCTTGGAACGACAGGACTAAAATCTTCTCAACCCCATAGAGAAAGAGAGATAGAGAGAACAAATATGGCAGAAGCTGTCATCAGCATTGGTGGAAGCGTCCTTGCCAATCTGATTACTCAAGCACTGGGAAAGGTTGGAAATTTAGGGGGCATCAAGCGTGAACTTCGGGTGCTCGAGAGCACCGTCACCATGCTTCAGGCTCTGCTGGACGATGCAGAAGAGCAACAACACCAGAGTTACCAAATCAAAGATTGGGTGGAGAAACTAAAAGAGGTTTTCTATGATTTGCAGGACGTGCTTGAAGAATTTAATATAGAAGCTATGCGACGAGAACTGAAGGGCAACAATCAAATGATCAAGGTGGTAAGGACACTTTCTTCAAGTTTAAACCAGCTTGCTTTTGAACTGAAGATGAGTAGAAAAATAACAGAAGTGAGGGAGAGATTGGTAGTTATTAAAGATGAAAAGGATTTCCAGTTAGACAAGGGACCTAGAGGGTGGAGGAAGAGTGAGGAGACGCATTCGTTTATGCGTGAGGAAGACATTATTGGAAGAGATAATGAGAAAAAGAATATTATGAAATTCTTACTGAATTTGGATGTGAAAGAGAATATTTTTATCCTTCAAATACTTGGTATTGGTGGGCTTGGAAAAACAGCTCTTGCTAAATTTGTATATAATGATGAGATGATCAGTAGACATTTTGACTTGAAAATGTGGGTTTGTGTCTCTAATGACCTTGACATGAAAAAAATAGTGAAAAATATCATAGTTTGTGTGGAGAAGAAAGAACCAAACTACAGTCAGATGGATGGGTTGCAAAGTGAATTGAGGAAAATAATTGATGGAAGGAGATATCTCTTAGTTTTGGATGATTTGTGGGATGTAAAATCAGAAACATGGCCAAACTTGAAATCATTATTGATGGGAGGTGCTAGAGGAAGCAAGATCCTTATAACTACACGCCTTCCTTTGGTTGCAAAGATCACCTCCCCTGCTCCGCCTCTTCTTCTTGAGGGCTTGTCTGAAAGTGATTCTCTTGATTTGTTAATGCGAATGGCTGGTCGAGAAGGGAGCATACAAGATCCTGACATGCTAGCTATTGGTAAAGAGATAGTTAGAAATTGTTTTGGGGTTCCATTGGTTATTCGAACTAGTGGGAGGTTACTATTCCTTAAGCAAACTAAAGATGAGTGGTTACGTTTCAAAGATCATGAGCTCCCAAAAATGTCTCAAACGGAAGAGCACATAATATCTGTTCTTAAGCTAAGTTATGACCGTCTTCCTTCACATTTGAAACGATGTTTTGCCTTTTGTTCATTGTTTCCCAAAGATTTTGTAATAGAGAAGCATACTTTAGTCAGTCTTTGGATGGCAGAAGGATTTATCC
This sequence comes from Eucalyptus paniculata subsp. matutina, assembly GCA_017140255.1. Lineage (NCBI taxonomy): Eukaryota > Viridiplantae > Streptophyta > Magnoliopsida > Myrtales > Myrtaceae > Eucalyptus > Eucalyptus paniculata. Next base: position 20,594,947 of record CM029436.1, on the reverse strand, counting down.
AGCCATCAAATTCAAGTAAGCATTTAGAAGACATTGCTCATGAATATTTCATGGATCTACTTTGGAGTAACTTCTTCCAAGATTTTAAAATAAACCCATACACGAAGGAGGAAACTTGCAAGATGCATGATTTGATGCATGATCTAGCCTGCAATGTTGCAGGGAATAGGTGTCGGGTGGCAAGGGATGACACAAATATCATAAATGAAAGAACTCGTCATATATCCTATGGTTCGACTTTCAATTTGATGGATGAACTTCCAATCTTACGCTTGAAAGCAAGTGCACTAAGAACAATTCTATCTACTACTACATATTGGGAAGAAAGACAACAAAGAGAACCAACAAGTGAAGTGGATCTAGGCCAATTAATTCAAAATTTCAAGAGGTTGCGCATCTTGGATCTGCATGCCTCAAAGGTCGAGAAGGTGCCAAGGTCCATTTGTGAGTTGAAGTATCTCACATATCTCGATCTCTCTTACAACCAAACACTCAGAAGGCTTCCTAACTCCATTACGAAATTGCAGAGCTTGCAAACACTTAATCTTAGAAATTGTGATGCCCTTGAAGAGTTGCCAAGTGATCTAAAGAAGTTAGTCAGCCTTCGGAATCTAGACATACGTCATTGTTTTAAACTTAGTTATTTGCCACGTGGAATAGGGGAAATCAATTCTTTGCATAGGCTAACGAACTTCATTTTACCCAAAGATAAAGCTAGTGCTAAGAATTATTGCGGACTTGGGGAGCTAAAGGGGCTTAATAATATCCAGGGACAACTTTCAATTGAAAATTTGGGATACGTAACAAATGCGGAAGTCAAATGCGAGGATGAGATATTGATGGGGAAGCATTCTCTGGAATTTTTGGTACTTAGGTGGGGCTATTTCAATACTGATGATGTAGTAATAGATGAAGTGCTCTTTGATAGACTGAAGCCACCCTCAAATCTGCAAATCTTGAAGATCTGGGATTATAAAGGTGAGGGCTTTCCCAAGTGGATGATGGATAGCCTTGTATCTTTCTTGCCACGTTTAGTTGACGTATTTTTCGGTTATTGCGAAAGATGTGAACGTCTCCCCCCACTGGACCAACTACCTCACCTCAAGTCCTTACATATTAAGAATTTGCCTAAATTGGAATATATCGGGTCAGACCAATCATACACTTCAACAGCATCATTTCCTAGTCTATCAATATTAAATATCTTTAGATGTGAAAAATTAAAAGCCATGCCACTAACTCCTCATCTCGAGGAGTTTATGCTTGAGGCCAATGGAGCGTTGTTAATAAATCGGATGAAGCTTGGCCTTAATAAGTTGAAGACACTGCATATCTCGGATATAAAGTTTTTAAGATGTTTGCCTGAGGAGGGTTTCCAAAGTCTCCCTTCCCTTGAATCTCTTAGCATAGATGGTTTTCCTCAATTGACTTCCCTCTTGCAAGGTATGCAACATCTATCGAGCCTAGTGGGTCTCTCTATCTGGGGATGTGAGGAGTTGGATATATCCAAAGATGAAAGCGGCAACATCTTGGATTTCCATGGAGGCCTTCAGAGTCTCCGCTCCTTGTCAATCTCTCGCCTTCCCAAACTGACATCTCTCCCACAATGGCTTCTACAGGCCCGCAATCTCGAGCGTCTCCAAATTTGGAGATGCCACAATTTGAAGGATATGCAGAGCAAATCGAGGCCCTTCAATCACTTCAATATCTCTTCATCTATAAATGCTCCTCGTTGACATCATTCCCTGAAGCAATGCGAAGGCTCACATCCCTTACTCACCTAATCATCGAAGATTGCGGAGAATTGGAGGAGAGTTGCAAAAGACAAGCAGGCGAGGACTGGGACAAGATCGCTCATATCCCGAGCATACGATTTGGATAGCCGATCGAGCCCTAATTTTCTTCACTGAAGGTACGTGGGACCTTGTTTCCCATATTTTTGCATTTTTAATTTTCGGATATCGTGTTTCCATACTCGATTTGATTTGGAGAGGGACATGAAAAAAATCACAGAGGGCGCATCTCTTCATTCCGAAGAGTGGCGAGAAAAAATGAGGAAAAATTCATACTCCGTCTCATCCAGCGATTGATTTCCCAAGGGTATATTTTTGCTCGAGGGGAGGACAGCGAAGGTGATCTTTAGCATTTGACCACGATCGACGCTCTCGATCTCCTGTTCAGCCATTCTGCAGGGGTTCTCAAGTTAAATCATTTTGCCAATCTTGAGCACCGCCTTAAGCAATCCGAGTAAATGTTTTGAAATTAAAAGAGGTCGTATATGTGACTTCTCCATTTTGATCTCAGTAAGGTTGTCCTGCACATTTTGTTTGGTTGACAATTGATATGTTCTTCGTCTCTTGTCGACAACATTTGCAAAAGAAATGTGTGTTGTGTGAGGCAAAATGAATGAATGAAGCGGTAGTCATTGTCGTCGTTTCTCTTGATGACTAGATGACTAAATCAATCGCTACCGATGTGAAGTCTTATGTTGTGGACCTCGTGTGGAATCGGTTTCTCTTGTATCCACTCTCATGTTAGATTTTTCTTGTTCCTGTGACTTCAATTGGCCATACTGATGATTGTTGTGTTGGAGAAATCTTTCCATAATATTTTGAAACTGACAAAACGTTTCTATCAGTCTAGTCTGGAGCATTGCAGACCCTTCTATTTAGAGTCTGAAGACCTTAAGATCCCCAGACTCAGCACTCAAGACTCAAGACTCAAGACTCAAGACTATTCTCATTGACAGTTTCTAATCCAGCGACGAAGACGATCCAGAGTTAAAGTGTTTGGTTGAGGATTTGGTCTTATCCATTGGAGAAGATCTCTTGGCTGGGTATGATATAACGAATTCTTTTATTCGAAATCAAGATCGTTTGAAGATTCGATAATTGACGAAATACTCTTGGAAGGTTCTATTCTTGGAAACCAAGATCCTGATTGTATGGGCAAACATGATTGATGGGCTATCGACATGTTCCTTTAATAGCTCGAATGTTCTTCTTAATTGATTACGTCAACGGGAAGATTGGAAGAATTCCTTTGGTAAGTGCCAACGGGTATGATGGCATAAAAGAGTATAAAAGGAAGACGTTCTAGCTGTTCAAGAAGATGCACGATAGAGAAATTCCAGAGTCTGAAGCTCCTTGATTATTAGTCGATTCATATTGAGCAAAACTATATTCACAAAAGAGAGTCTATACTTAGTAATACCTTGAGGGAGTGTGGTAGATCTTCTACACCGTGAAATCAAGGGAGAACAATGCTGTAACATCTCTTTGTTCATAGTGGAATCCAGCCAGTAGGCTGTCAGTGCAGAAGAGTGGACATAGGCTTGAAATAAGCCGAACCACTATAAACCGTGCGTTCACTTTTCTCTTCCCTATTCTCAGTCTTATTTTGATTGTTGTTTGACGAGAATCAATTGTCTCAATTCTATCAACTGTCTAGTATTATGCGATTATCGTGAGAAATTACTTTTTACACCTATTCACCCCATCTAGGTACTTTTACTAGCCATATCAATTGGTATTAGAGCCTGTGTACTCACTTTATTTGAAGTGTTTTACTTCAGAGTAAAAGATCCATGGCTAGTATACTAGCTTCAGGGCTGATGGAAGGTCAAAGCAATACCAGACCTCCTTACTTTGATGGAAAGGACTACAATATCTGGAAAAACAAAATGAAAGTATTTCTTCGATCAAAGGACCTTTGGAATGGGACATTGTAGAAAAATGAATCACTCCTAAAGTTGCATCTGTCTCAGAAAGAGGGAAAGAAACCATTGAGACCAGTAGAATGACTCAGGAAGAGATAATCAAGAGACAAACTCTTGATGTGAAGGCTATTTATTCTTTATATTGTGCCTTGTCACCTACTGAATATAACAGAATATCTTCTTGTGTTACAGCAAAAGAAGTCTGGGATAAGTTACATATCACCTATAAAGGAACTAATCGAGTGAAAGAGACCAGAATCAACATCCTTCTCGGTCAATATGAAGCCTTCAAAATAAAACCTGGAGAATCTATAACTGAAATATTTAGCCGTTTTACAGAGATTGTAAATGGTCTTAAAAATCAAAGATAACCAATTTCTGATCCCATAAAGGTAAACAAGCTACTGCATGGACTCTCCAAGGATTGGAATCACATAAAGACTTCAATAAAAGAGACGCAAAGAATCATGCCACTATCTGTCGATGAGCTGGTTAGAACTCTTCAGTCTTATGAAGTGGAATGAATTAATGAAGATGAAGATCCAAAAGGTAAAAAATCCATTGCATTAAAATCAATTGATGATTCTGATGTTACAGATTCTGAAGATGATATGGACGATGAGAAGCTTGCTCTCATGATAAGAAGATTCAGAAAACTGAATAGAAAAGGAAGAAGGTTCAACTTAAAAAAACAAAGTCTTCAAAGACAACGGACCAAGTCTGCTGATGATGATGAATCAAACAAAGATGTAGTTTGCTTTGAATGTAAGAAAAAATGGACACATCAGACCCAACTATCCTCTTCTGAAGAAGAAGAAAGGTAAAGCTGAAAAGTCTTGAAAGGCTCTCAAAGCCGAAACCTAGAGTAATACAGAGTGTGAAGAAAGTGATGATGAATATGCCAACTTATGTCTGATGGCGCAATCAGACTTAGACTCAAACTTCGGATCAGACTCAGACAGTGAATTTGAGGTAAGTAATTTTAAGATTCCTGTCAAGGTTTCTAAGTATATTGATGAGCTGTGTCTTAGTCTTAAGACTTCTCTCAAAAGGATTTCCGAACTTAAAAGGAAAACTCTGCTCTAAAAAAAGCAGGAAAACGTTTTAAAAGAAAGAGTTAAATGTTTAGACATGAATGTTTCCACTCTTAAAGAAAATGAAGATAGTCTTTTGAAAGAAAATGCTCTTTTAAAAACTGACTCATCAAATATCTCAAAGAAATTTTCAATAGGGTCCGAGAAACTTGAAAAAAATTCTTTCGGCTCAAAGACCTTACTTCAATAAGTCTCGGTCTAAATATGACAGAAACAATTCCCTTGATTGATTTTCCTAAAGTAAAAGAAAGAATTAAGCAAAGACTCTTGAGAGAGGCTTACAAAAATCATTTCAAGAAGGTTTTTGTAAAGTTTGTAGGTCGAAATGTCCTCAGGTGTTCAAAGTGCAATAACCCATATCACTTTGAAAAAGAGTGTCCTATGGTTTGGAAACCTGTTAAGAAAACATGGGCTAATACTGTTTATCTTACTAACACCAATGGACCCAAGAAAATATGGGTACCAAAGAAAGCTTGAGACTCTCTTTTAAATGCAGGTCTCCATCAAGAAAAAGGTAAAGTGGTATCTGGACAGTGGATGCTCAAGACATATGACAGGAGACTCAAATTGCTTTATAAAAATCATTCAAGTAAATGGTGGAAAAGTCTCATTTGGAGGAAACAGCAAAGGAAGAATTGTGGAATTTGGAACTGTGAAAATTGGAAATCTCATAATAAGTAATGTTTCCCTAGTGGAAGGACTCAATTACAATCTTCTCGCATCAGCCAACCGTGTGATACTTGGTTTTAAGATCTTCTTTCAAGAAGGAATATGTTTCGGAACCGTAAAGACTCTACTCGTCTTTCATGGGTCGAAGGCATGGAAATATCTATCTCTTGGATGTGAAACCGGATGAATCGAAATGCTTAATCTCAATTCAAGACGAAGCAAGCTTATGGCACGTAAGAAAGCTTGGTCACATCAATATGAAGCAATTAGCCAAAATCTCAACAAAGCGGCTTGTTCGTGGTCTACCCAATTTATCATACCAAAAGTCTCGATCTATGCACTCCATGTATACTTTGGGAAAGCGGGTAAGAAATTCATTTAAGCCAATAAATCATGTCTCTACTAATCATGTACTGCAGCTGCTGCATATGGATCTCTTCTGACCAACCAGAACCCAGAGCATTGGAGGTAAGAAATATTGCCTAGTAATTGTGGACGATTATTCCCGATTTACTTGGGTATATTTCCTTGCAAGTAAATCCAAAACCTTCTCGTATTTTGAAAAGTTTGCTAAAAAGGTTTAAAATGAAAAAGGATATGTTATCTCAAGTATAAGAATAGATCATGGAGGTGAATTTGAAAATCAAGATTTTACAAAATTTTGTGATAAATCTGGCTTTAAGCATGTGTTCTCCTCTTCATATACTCCTCAGCAAAATGAAGTTGTGGAAAGAAAGAATAGATCTCTTCAAGAAATGGCTAAAACTCTTTTAATTGAAAATAAGATTTCTTCACGATTTTGGGCTGAAGCTGTTTCAACAGCGTGCTATATTATCAATAGAGTCTTTTTAAGACATATTCTAGAGAAAACCCCTTATAAGTTATTCAAAGGTAAGAAGCATATTATTTCATACTTTCATGTGTTCGGTTGCAAATGCTTTATACTGAAAAATGCAAAAGATCGAGTTGGTAAATTTGAAGAAAGATCAGATGAAGGCATCTTCCTTGGATATTCTATATCAAGCAAAGCCTACAAAGTTTACAACAAGAAGAGTCAATCTGTGGAGGAATCAATGAATGTCAAATTTCAAGATTCTATGCAAAATGAGTCCAGTCAAACTCATCATGAAGAATCTAAACCCGCTCCGAGACTCTCCAAAGCTTACAACTCAAGAAGCATCTCGGACACGGAAGACCAAGCATCAAGTTGTTCGTGAAGATTCAAGTAAAGAAAGAGATCATCAACCTGAGGAATCAACCAGTAACTGGAAGCATAAGTCCAGTTATCCCAAAGATCTTATTATTGGCGACATTAATGAATGAATTCGCACAAGATCCAAAAGGCGCGAAGAGTCTAGTGCTGTGGCTCTCATTTCTAAAATTGAACCAAAAAGTATAGAAGAAGCTTTATCTGATGAAAGCTGGATTGAAGCTATGCAAGAAGAGCTTAGACAGTTCGACATTAATGATGTCTGGAAATTGATATCTAAACCAAAAGGTAAAACCGTTATTGGAGCTAAATGGGTATTCAGGAACAAGATGAATGAAAAAGAAAAAGTCATAAGAAATAAAGCAAGACTCGTGGCCAAGGGTTATACGCAAGAAGAGGGAATAGACTATGATGAGACTTACGCACCAGTAGCAAGGTTAAAAGCTATTCGATTATTACTTGCGTTTGCTTGTTATAAAAATTTCAGATTATTCCAAATGGACGTCAAAAGTGCCTTCCTAAATAGTTTTATCCATGAGGAAGTTTATGTGGAACAACCACCAGGGTTTGAAGACCCAAAGAAGCCAGACTCAGTCTTCAGACTGAAAAAGGCCTTGTATGGTTTAGAGCAAGCACCTCGAGCTTGGTACGACAGACTAAGTAAGTTCTTAATATAGAATGGTTTTGTCAAAGGTAAAATAGATACTACTCTATTTATCAAAAAGGAAATCAAAAGCTTTTTACTTGTTCAAATATATGTTGATGATATTATTTTTGGATCCTCTAATGAAAGTCTGTGCAAGAAATTCTCTAAGTCTATGCAAGATGAGTTTGAAATGAGTATGATGGGAAAGTTAACCTTCTTTCTTGGACTCCAAGTAAAACAATTGAAGGAATGAACTTTTATTCATCAAGAAAAATATGCTAATGATCTTGTCAAAAAGTTTGGACTGAAAAAGTGCAAAAAGACCGACATACCGATGTCAAGTTCTTTGAAGATAGACAAAGATGAAGAAGGGAAGAAAGTTGATCAAAAGCTGTATAGGAGTATCATCGGTTCACTTCTTTATCTTACTGCCTCTAGACCTGACATTTTGTTGAGTGTTTGCATCTGTGCTAGATTTCAATCAGATCCTAGAGAATCTCATCTCAGTGCTGCGAAACGTATTATTAAATACGTTGCTTCATCTTCAAGCATCGGTCTTTGGTATTCTTAAGAGGGAGACTTTAATCTTCTTGGATATTCAAACGCAGATCTAGCCGGTTGCAGAGTTGATAGAAAGAGCACATCGAGAACTTGCCAGTTGCTTGGAAGCAGGACAGTGTCTTGGTTTTCAAGGAAACAAAATACTGTGGCTCTCTCTACAACAGAAGTAGAGTATGTAGCTCTTGAAAGTTGTTATTCGCAAATTCTGTGGATAAAACAACAGCTACAAGACTTTGGAATTGAAGACTCATGCACTGAGATTAAATGTGACAATACCAATGCAATCAATCTCACTAAAAATCCAATCATTCACTCAAGGGCAAAGCATATAGAGATTCGACATCACTTCATTAGAGATCATGTTCAAAATGGAGAAATCTCGATTCAATTTGTTGATTCAAAGAGCCAACTAACGGATATATTCACAAAACCTTTGGAGAAAAATCAATTCGATATTATCCGTTCCAGACTCAACATTTTAAAGCTTGAGGAAGTTAAAGTCTAGAGACTCTCAGACCCTCAGACTCAGACGTTCATGGCTATAGACTGTAAGTTGTTTCAATATTCAATTTCGAAAATGTATGATCTTTCGTTCAGTTATGATTGATTTATATTATCTTTAAAAGATGGAATTTTTGCTTTTCAAAAAGGATAACTTCTATTTAAAAATGATAGTTTTCTTTAAAAAGGACGGTTATCGTTTTTAAAAAGGGACACTGTTCACTTGCTTTTATGTCGATTGGTTTTTTCCTTTTTAAATTGGGTTATATATATACAGTCAGTTGTTTTCTTCGCTTAACTCCAAAACCCTAAAAAGCATTCTCCTCCCAATCATGTCTCGACTTCGTGTTCATCTTCGAGAAAGTTGTCATCTTTTCTTGGGAAAGCGAGTCAAGGAATCTTTCAACGACAAGAAACGATGTCTTCTTCGAGAAAGTCTTCAAGAATCGTGAGCAGGGGACCACAGAGAATGAGGGAGGGTCCTACCCATTTCGATCTCACCGAAGAGGAAGAGTTACCGAGATAGCAATAGAGCCCGATTCACTCTCAACCACGTCACTCTCCACCATCTACCCCACATGGTGTGGGTCATCAATCGGAGGAAGAAATAATCGAGGAAGTAGACTCTGTAAGAGTTCAAAAACCCTCTTTTATTTATAAGCTCTATCGTGCTTTGAAAAGCACTGGTACTCCGCTGAACTATGTAGATGATTTCCTTAAAGACAAGGGTTATGGAAATGAGTATGTCTTTTGCGACGAATGGAGGATTTGGGAATTACTCTCAAAGGAAAGGCTGATGAAGCACTTGCAAACATTCCAAGTGACCCTCATGTAGGAGGATTGAATCCCACTGACGGGAACGATAATGATAAACTGTTTAATGAATTTCAACCTAAGATGGGTGTTGCTGCGAAGGCTAAGGGAAAAAGAACGGAATTGTTCAAATCAAAGGAATAAGAGAATCTGTTCTTCAAACTGTTGAAACGTGGGGTGATAAACCCCAGAAGCGTTGATTTCGACTTTCTGGATGCCATCAATGTGAACTTGAGGAAAAAGTTTAATCTGCTTCAACTTGAGCAATTTTGCTCCGACACCACAAACGGCTATGCACAATTGACAGCATATTTCTATTCAAATCTTAGCTTTTTATATGCGAATAGAATATCCTTCAGTGTTCGAGACCAAGACTATGTGATAGATGTGGACATGCTGGCAGATATAATTGGGGTTGAAAGAGGACGATATCAACCGGTCAAGGTTTCAATTGCTCATACCTCACTGGAGCTCGTCAAAGACAGGAATGCAGAAAGGGAGAATTACCTACGCAAGAATGCGTGCCATCAACATCATACTTCACAAAATTGTGATCAACTGTCTCAAACCAAAATCGACATCCAAGACTAACATGTCTAACTCTTAGGCGAAATTGATGTACGCGATCAATTCAGGGAGAAAGTTCTCTCTCCCTCACACCATTCTCTTCCACATGTACAGAGCGATGGTGAAGGACAAGGGCCAGTTGCCTTACTCAGGTCTTGTGACTAAGATCTTCAGACACTTGAACATTGAACCTCCACAAACTCTTTGTGTTCGACCATGCGACAAAATGGTGGTGGGTTTGAAAATGCTGACAAAAATGTGTCTGCAAGAACTTGATAAGGCAATGGAAAAGTTCAAAGTGAAAACTCTAGTGAAATCTCATCCAGTATCTTCTACATCAAAAAGGAAAGGGAAGGAGCCCATGGGTGCTCCATCCAAAAAGAAAAGAACTCTTATCTTAGAGGATGAAGATGAAGAGGATGAACTCTCTATCTCTGCCTTGGCATTGAAAAGGCTCGGTCGTTAGATATCGAATCAACGGAACGACGGGGAAAAGGAAAAGAAGCGAGAGGACAAAGAACGAGAGAGAAGAAGAGGAAAAGGAATAGAATAGAGAAGCGAGAGGAGAAAGAAGAGAAAGAAAAAGAAGAAGAGGAGAAGGAAGTTGAAGAAGAAAAAGAAGCGATCAAAGAAAAGTCTGCAGATGAAGCCAGAGAGAAAGGCAATCAAGACGCTAACGAGCATGACCATCACTCTTCCCCAATTGAGGCCTTAGAAACAGGGGGAGATGGCGAGCAAGGAAGGACTACACCATATCCTGTCCACAATGAAGGTGTGAGTCGCTCACCAGCAAATCCAAAAGATCTTCAGGATTCTCAAATGCCTGAGGAATGACATGATACCTCAACGCCAAATCTGCACGATTACACCGAAATTCCATCGTCTGCCTTTACTCCATTCGATAGAGCAAATGCCAGCACGCAGACGGACACTACAGCAGATTTTCGTCGCATCCTTGATCTTCTTCTGGAAATGCATGGTCAAATATATGCTTTGGAATGTGAGCTTCAAGTCCTGAAGAATGCTGGACAAGCGTCTTCTGTTACCCTGTCGGATCAAATGCAAGACATCGCTCTTCAAATTCAAGCAAATGCCAAAGGGGAAGAGGTGGCACATCTACGGGAAGACTTGAAGAGGCTGAAAGGCATCGTACAGTCGATGGGAGATTTCCAGCTTGTGCACGTTCCCAAGCAAACTTGACTTTTTTCTCACCTTTTTAATGATGATAAAAAGGGGGAGAATTGCAATCTTTGAACTTTGACTTTAAAATTCTTACTTTAGTTTAGTTTGTTTGGATATTTGTTTTGAGCATGACTTGGGTGTAGATTTGAAAATGACTGTTGCATTTATATCAAGTGTTATTGTATGGCTTTACTCATGAAAGACTAACCTATTTTCGTGGATGCGAGAGTCTAGTTGAGTTGTTAATCTTTATGAGATATCCATATTGCTTAAGTAATGTTTTGCAGGTCAAAGCTATTCAAATCTACGGGGAAAGTTTTGTCACCATCAAAAAAGGGAGATTGTTGGAGAAATCTTTCCGAGAATATTTTGAAGGCGACAAAACGTTTTATCGATCTAGATCGGAGCATTGCAGACCCTTCTATTTAGAGTCACGAAGACCTTCAGATCCCCAGACTCAGCACTCAAGACTCAAGACTCAAGATTATTCTCATTGATAGTTTCTAATCCAGCGACGAAGACGATCTAGAGCTAAAGTGTTTGGTTGAGGATTTGGTCTTATCCACTGGAGAAGATCTCTTGGTTGGGTATGATATAACGGATTCTTTTATTCGAAATCAAGATCGTTTGAAGATCCGATGATTGACGAAATACTCTTGGAATGTTCTATTCTTGGAAACCAAGATCCTGATTGTATGGGCGAACATGATTGATAGGCTATTGACATGTTCTTTTAATAGCTCGAATGTTCTTCTTAATTGATTTTGTCCAACGGGAAGATTGGAAGAATTCCTTTGGTAAGTGCCAACAGGCATGATGGCATAAAGGAGTATAAAGGGAAGACGTTCTAGCTGTTCAAGAAGATGCACAATAGAGAAATTCCAGAGTCTGAAGCTCCTTGATTATTAGTCGATTCATATTGAGCAAAACTATATTCACAAAAGAGAGTCTATACTTAGTATTACCTTGAGGGAGTGTGGTAGATCTTCTACACCGTGAAATCAAGGGAGAATAGTGCTGTAACATCTCTTTGTTCATAGTGGAATCCAGCCAGTGGGCTGTCAGTGCAGAAGAGTGGACGTAGGCTTGAAATAAGCCGAACCACTATAAACCTTGCGTTCAATTTTCTCTTCCATATTCTCAGTCTTATTTTGATTATTGTTTGACGAGAATCAATTGTCTCAATTCTATCAACTGTCTAGTATTGTGCGATTATCGTGAGAAATTACTCTTTACACATATTCACCCCTCTCTAGGTACTTTTACTAGCCATATCATGTTGTGTTTGGTAGCCTTGCTTTGCCATGTTGATATCTGATGGATATTTTCGCCAAAGCTGTTGGCGAGGGCAATTTGCGGCGATTGTTCGAAGTTTGTGAGAGAAGAAAGTACTTCAATGTGATTGCCTTTTGATTGCAAGAGGAAAGAATTATGTGCACTGTCAATATTCACCAGTTGATCATCCATTAGAACTAAGGAAATATCATAATAACATGTTTGATGATTGATCCTTGCTGGGGTGGAATTTCATTCATCTCTTAAACTATGGCACTCTGCAGTCTACTTCCTTCAATTCTGTAACTACCCTCGGTTTTTTGCTTGTTCGCAAGCTCGCTTTTGGGAATGAGGCTTTAGAATAACCTTGAAATGGTTCCGAAATGTGAAGTATAGTTATGCCACTGTTTTTAGTTTATCTTTTAAAGGAAATTTGTGGTAGTGTCCTTAGGGAAATCAATAAGACTCACTATTTATGCTTCAAAATGGAAGCCGTCCTTCTTGAAACTAGTCTCCAAAAAGCGGTTTTCAACTTTTCGGCAATGGCACTTGCTAAGGAGACCCCTTTCTTTGAAGTACTCAATCTATTCTTTTTATCTTTTCAAAACTAAACTCTCATGCATACCAGAAGGCCAAGTCATATGCATAGAGCTCGTTGCTTGAACTATCTTCCATGAGATTAAGCTCATAGGGCTTTTGTTTCGATAGATATGTCTATTTCTTACCTTTGCTTTATTTTTCAGGCTAGACGAAATGGTGTGGATTTTGGCACTGAGGACACAATGCCAAATGAGGATCACAAAGAACTCACTGACCACCAATTAGATCATCTGAATAGGTTGATGAAACGTGAAAGGGCGTTTCAATTGGTTTACGGAGTATTATTATTTTTTTTTTTTTTTTTTGGTAAAAGGTAATTAGATAGAAAGAGAAAGGCCAAATACAAAAGATCGGAACCATAACCTACACTCTAAAACGAAGAGTGAAGGGGATCCGATGTAAAAGAGAACAAGAAGAAACAAGAAAACAAACAACCAGCAAACCGGCAGGACACCATACAGCAACGGCAACCCTCCAAATTCAGCAAGAAGGCAAAGAACGGAGAACGAAAGGCAAAGCGTGCGGCTGGATGATCAATGAGTAGAGAATACCACCAGATCGAATCCCCAACATCTTTGGAGCCTTTGATTCCTCGGAGAAGGCAGGACCTTAGCGAAGGAGATAGCTTTGTCCCTGACCGCCTTAATAAGATGATTTTTAAGGGCAGGGATAGCTATCGCCTCACCCCGGAAGATGGCAGCATTCCTCATCTTCCAAATCATATGACATAAAGCCCCAAATGAGAACTAAACCATCCTGTGATAAAAGTCCTTACCACTAAAAAACTTCGTAGCCTAGATAAGCAGCTCCTTCCAGGTTCTGTTCTTCCAGGGGATGTTGCACCTAGCGGCCCAAAAGAAGGCCAGAGAAGCCAAGGTGCGACACCCAAAGAAGAGATGATCAACAGAGTCTGAGTCTTCACTACAGAAGGCGCAAACACAATAATCAATTTTGCCATAAGATAGGAGCATCGATTGAGTGGGGAGGCGGCCTTTAGTTATAAGCCACAAAATAAATTGGTACCGAGGCGCAAGGGCATTATCCCAAACTAGGGAGGCCCATTGGACCGGATTCCTCTTAGTCCTGATGGATTCCCAAGCCGAGGCAACCGAGTATACACCCGAGGAGTCACAGCTCCAAATGAATTTGTCCTGCATAGATGATAATAACGGCAAAGCAATTGACCAACTATCCAGAAGAGACCTAAGTGCTGCACCAATCGGAGTATAAAGATCAGCAACTACTGCAAAGTCCGGAAGGCCTATAGAATCCCTAAACGATGAGGGAACAACACCATCCAAAGGGCCACACGGTAACTAATAGTCATGCCATAGTGAGATAGAATACCCATTGCCAACGACCCACCTGAACGATGAGCGAAAGTAGGGTCTGAGCTACAAAAACTTCTTTCACATCCAGGAGCAAGTCCTTGGCCTGTCGGCAATCCAGAAATTCTTCTTCTTCAGAAAAATGGAATGAATCCAACGGCACCATAAGGATTGTTTATCAAAAAACAGAATCCATATGTATTTGACCATGGAAGCCCTATTACCCTGCTTAATATTTCGGATGCCTAGGCCCCCTTCAGCTTTCGGGCAACAAACATCTTCCCAAGCCACCTTGGCGCCTCCTCGACTGAGAGATGTTCCTTTCGACAGGAATTGTCTCATTATCCGCTCAACATCCTCCAGGACCGAAGATGGAAGAGTGAAGACACTCGTCCAAAAGGTTTGGATGGAGTGAAGGACAGATCTTATGAGCTGCAATCTACCTACGAAAGATAAAAATCTATGTGTCCAAGATTGGATTCTGGCAGTAATGCGATCCGTCAATGCAATGTAGTCCGCTCTATTCAATCTGGAAGAAATGATGGAAACACCAAGGTAACGGACCGTTAATTTCCCCTCCTGGAAACCAAACGCCCAAAGGATTTTGTTCCTCATAGAAGAGTCGCCACCAGCCAAGAAGATTTCACTTTTGTGCTTGTTAGGGAGTAAGCCGCTCCAATCGGAGAACAAATCAAGCCCTTTTTTCAGCATAACTACCGAACGCCAGTCTGCTTGGTAGAACAAGAGCACGTCATCAGCAAAAAACAAATGGGAAAGCTGAATTGGCTTGCACCTCCAAAAGAATTTGAAGTCCGGATTGGAGGTGCGAGACATCAATATACCGGAGAATACTTCCATCACCAAGGTGAAGAGGTATGGGTACATCGGATCTCCTTGCCTCAGGCCTCTACCCCCCGGAAAGAAACCATGAAGATCCCCATTGATAGATATAGAGAAGCTCAGAGATCGCACACAAGCCATGATAAGCTTTATAAAATGGGGGGGAAACCGAAAAGCCTGCAAAACAAGCTCTAAAAACTCCCAGTCAACGGTGTCGTAGGCCTTATGAAAATCCACCTTGATTGCGCACTTAGGCAGGTAGGGAGAGAGGTGGAATCCTGCAAACAATTCCTAAGCCAAGAGAATGTTATCTCTCATTCTCCTGCCCTTAACAAAGGCGTTCTGGGAATGATTAATCAAGTCCCCTAAAGCCCTAGCAATTCTATTGGCTAGAATCTTAGTGATCACCTTATAAATCGTGTTACAGCATGCAATTGGTCTGTAATCCGTTACTGCATTAGCATTGGAGACCTTCGGAACAAGCGCCAGAATGGTGGCATTTACCTCTTTTAGAAGCCGACCATTTTGAAAGAAGTCATGCACTGATTCAAGCACAGAAGAACCAACGAAATCCCAACAAGATTTATAAAATTCAACAGGGAAGCCATCAGGCCCGGGGGCCTTACCTTTTGCTAGCGAAAATAATGTGTTCTTGATTTCAAAGTCAGAAACCGGCAGACCGAGGACGCCAGCTTGGTCTTGAGATAAAGGCTTGCGGACATAACGTCGCACCTCCTCAAGGGATGACCTAACGAGACCTTCCTTCGGGGATAAAAGGTCAGAAAAATAATTAACAAACACCTGGGGAACCAAGAGCGGATCAGTAGTGACACTTCCAGAAGGATCTTTAACCGAAAGGATTCGGTTTAATAGGTGTCTTCTCTTCATAGATTGATGAAAGAACTTGGTGTTCCTATCACCCTCTTTTAGCCATTTAACTCTAGACTTCTGCCTATAGAACGATTCCTCATGGGATCTCAACTCAACAAATACACGGCGACACTACGGAGTATTATTGTTTGTCTTTGGGTTATTTCCAATTCATATACATTAGCTGGTAAGCCGATCCCAGCAACCAAGCACGTCAGGGTTGCTGAAATTCGGTAACCCAAAGGTTATCAATGACATTTCATGGTGGGAGATCCAAAAACATGAGTTATATAACGTGAATTAGAAAGTTTTGAAATGGACAAGTTCATATTTTTGGGCTAAATGTTCACATTATGTATTGGATTCAGCAATAAAACACCCTATTGCAGATAAATGTTCAATGGCCATTCGGTTGGCCTATCGGAGGATATCGAGGTTCCCGGGTGAGAGATTTTTCCCAACGAATTTCCCTATATATTGATAAATAATAGGCTTTGAGTTGATGACAAAAAAAATGTATTGTGATGCGAGGTTTTGTCTTCATTTAGGGGCCTTATTATTGTGGTGTTGGGGCTGATAAGTCATCCAACTGAGATATATCCGATGCTCGCTACAAGGCTTGCTTATATGCTAGTATCAACATTAATAGCACCAATGGAGTGGTGATCTGGGCCAGGTAATACCTGACCTCCAGCTTGCTAGTTATTTCAAAAAGGAAAACAGAAAAAAAAAAAAAAAAAAAAAAAAAAGCACGGAGCCGTTGCTATCAATAGTGGCTTCTATCTTGCAGTGAGAACACCAAGTCAGACGAAGCATGGGAATTGAAGCAAGAGATCATCTCTGGTGTTCAAGATACCTTCTTTAGGTGAAATTTCAAGTACTTGCTCAAGAAAATAACGAAATTCCATTAACAGCAAACAAAATAAGTGCATACAGACATGTTCTAAGGTATTTAAGTACTTGATTGTTTATTTTTTTTATACAACAGAGAATAACCGAGCAAGCTTGTGTTGTCCTCATGTAAGATCCAAAGCCAATAGAGGTAGCTGACTTCACTATCACCATTTATGCATTATTATACCCCAAAATTGATAAAAGCATTCTCTTCCTTCTCGGGGTGACTTAACGGTGCAAGATGCCATACTAACGAGGTTCGCACCATGGAAATAACATGGACTTGGTTAAGAATTTTTGTTCAATGAAGGACCTTTAAGAGTGTGTTCTTCGACTTTTCTGCAATACAAAAAGCATGAGAGAAGAAGGAGGCTTTGAAGCGATAAAGAAGGCAATTCCGAATCTCTCACTTCGCCATGAGGAGCACATTAGCGCCTATGGAGAAGATTGATGGGAAAGCATGAAACAGTCAACACCGACACATTGTCTTCGGTAATGCTCAGAAGAAACTTACCAACTACTAGTCAAATTTAAAGATTGCCCTGCTAATGAACTCATATTTCATTGTGATGCCTGAATTACTTGTATTGTTATGCAGGGAGTTGCCAATTGTGGTTGCTCAATCTGTGTGGGCCGTGACAATGAGAAGCAAGGAAAAGTTGACCATACTAGCTCCCTTCTGTGCTCTATCTGAAAATCATTTGGAGATGCTCAACTTTATCAAATGATTCCAGAAACACTACCACGAAAAATAATACATATAATTATTCTTTATCCTTTATGGTCTCAGTCGATTCCATGATTGCAACTATGCACAAGGAATTTTGACCTTTTAACAATCATAAAGCATTCCCACAGTCTTGCTTCCTAAGCTAAAGTAAGGACTTTGGACATCTTGGTTCTTTTAGTGCATCAAAAAGTTTCTGAAATGCTTCACTATTTCTGAATATCGATAAAACGTACAAGTTCACCTTCCTTGCTCAGTTAGTTAATGGCTTAAAATGATATACGGGTTACTTGGAAGACAGTGTCCCCTCAAACAAGAACCTATACGTCATGACCTCATTACTTGCTGAAACTACAATTTTATGGGAGCCCCCCATCAAGGCTGAAGCTCTTGCTGCTGAGAAGCAAGCATTGAAGGTCTAAAATTTGAAGCTGGCTAAGAACGGCCAACTCCCTTAATTAAATCGGTGGAGACCTCCAGGCTGAGATACTATTGAACTCCTTTTCCTTCAGATTTAGGTCATTGACAGAAGATCCTCATGAAAATAAGGCTTCTCGAAGGGAGAGAAAATTAGGTGTCCAAGCTCGGACGTGATCTCCATTACATTGGTTTCATCCTGCATTTGTGAGTAGTTTCACCATTATGGGCATTTGAGTTCACCTTTTTGCCTTTAGTGTCACATATGACTTCTTGTTTTTGTATTCTCAGTTACTTTGACATGTCAGCATAATTCATCCAAATTTTGAGTGTCCTCATAAGCTCAAGTCATTCAATTTGGCATGTCGACCTTTCTTTTGAATAAAAAGGCTGTTTGACTTCTCATTCACTAAACATGAGATTCATGAGTCAGTTTCATCTCTTCCAATTTCTTATTAAGAGAACTTTGGGAAGAAGGTCGACCGAGTTTGTCCGTGCAACTTGGCAAGTTCATTTTATTTGCTAGGCGAAGAAATGTTTCTCATTTACATGGAAAGTGCAGTACAAACATTGAAATGCAATTTGGCAGTGCCTACCATTTTTTGCTTCTACGAAACTAAAAGTTACTCTGGGTCTTTTTCTTTTCATCTCCTCACACCGATCCAAACGTCTTATTCAACAATAGAACAAATATTAAAAAATGATACTAATGCTAATTTATAAATCACATATCTAGCAGATAGCAAAATTCAAGAAGCAGGATAGGTGTTTCTCTAGACATATGGATGAGATTCGGCAGCAGAGGCACATCGTAGAGTGGTGGTCGTCGCAGTGGCTTAATTCAATGCACTGGAATGTAGTTCTTCGGATGGAATTGAGTTCGGCCCTGGTTAGGCTATGTGCTGGGCAGGGTTAGAGGGGGCCTAGCTCATCTAGATACCGCTCCTTAACGCAACGACACAACTGATATAGGCTATGTTTTTTGTGGATCAGTAGACTTTGCTTACACCATTTGATGAACGGGATTTCATTCTAGATACCTGATGATTTGATATACAGAGCACACAGCTTGATGACTGACTAATGGGCTATGCACTTTCAATTTCAAGTGAGAGGAATGCAATCTACTTCTTTTCATAGTTTTAGATGTAGACATACTCGTGGGACTCTTGGTCATTGCATTAATCTTATCTTCATTTTTGGGCTGCAAAACCCTTACATTGGCAACTACAAACTGACTATAAGCTTTACTGTCAATGATTCATGACATTTGGCCACAGAAGTCTACAGATACAAATAGATTTTTTAGAAACTTAAATAGAGGCGCTGGAAAAATTCATGACACCTCTTTCAACTGATAAAAGTAGTTGTTGCATTTTACTTACCACTTTCTGTTGCAATATCTATTCCATGTATTTTTGGCTGTGCAGACTGAAAGATCTTCACCAGAGGTGTACCAAAGAGATGGATGCTTATGTCGGTTGCATGTATTACGGCACAAACGAGTTCGATTTATGCTGCAAAGAGCAACAAGCCTTTGAGAAGGCATGCCCATTGTAATTAAATGGGGGTTAGTACCTTGGATCTCGACTCTTTAATAACTTAGAGCAGCTTGCGAGGTAGCAGATGCTGCTGTGGTTCTAACCGTCTTGAATGTTGTCAAGATGCTGCGCTTGAACAGCTCAAGTTAATCTCTTTTTTGAAATGTCCGAGAGCAATAAGTCTACTCCTTTGCGCTTAACTACTGATGAACGCATTCCTTGTTGGAAGACTTTTTGCCAACGCCACCTTGAGTTTCCATTAGATGTGGCAAAATGGTGACATTATCTAATTGTATAAGTGTCTCTAGCATTATTCATCTTTTTTAACTTAAGGTGACGCAATTTGTCCAATTTATTGGAAACTATTACTAATAATTTGGGGAGAGAATTTCCAGAACTTGTCAAACTGATGATTTTCTTGAGATTTTGCCTCTATTTTGAAATGGCATAATGGCTATGATGATGGTCCGATCATAAGTGAATTAGAAATAAATGGAGCCCTCCATTCATATGAGAACATTTCTTGCATTTTTTTTATCCCTTTCAACCTTTCCCTCCATTTCGAGTGTGGAATAGCGTGGGCCGTTTTTGTAACAATTAATTTTATTATAGAGTATTCCTTGAGCTTTTAAGTCTATTCATCCCTTTGAGTTATGAAAAGCTATACATTACCTATGATTACATACGTATTGAGTTTTCTAATAGATCTGCATCATTGTAGATTTGTGAGGACACAAGTCTACTATTTTTATTTTTATTTTCATAACGTTTCGTATTTATTTTTTAGAAAAAAATTTCCCACTTCTTTTCAATTCTACCTTTCATTTGTTTTTACCACAAGAAGGTGGCGGCAGCAGAGAAGACATGGTACAGTGGTGGTGGTCTTGGTGGCTTAATTCAGTGCGCTCGAACGTAGTTCTTCGAATGGAATGGAGTTCGGCCCTGGTTAGGCTATGTGCTGGGCAGGGTTAAAGGGGGCTGATCGCAACTAGACACGACTCCTTAACGCGGCGACACAACTGATATCGGCCTCCACCACGTCTCTTCCGATCTCTATCGCCGGCCCGCCTCTCCCTCTCTTCCTCCCTCCTCCATACCCATCGATGAGATGACAACAATCGCGACTGCCTTAGGCACCAAAACAGGTCTCTTACACTAAGGATGTCGGTGCTATATTTTGACCGAACAATTTAAATTCAAATGATCCATTCAAGTCCTTCCAGATCACCCAGCTTAAAATGATTCAGTGTTTATGTCCACTGACCCTCAAGCATTCAAAATCAATGTTGCTCATCTGTTCCTGTACATGGAGATGACCATCAAATAGCAAGAACTGGCTTAGTTTCGACGCGACTATGTTCAGACGATAACAAGGAAGAGACAGAGTAGCTCATTGCAGATCAACCGCGGTTAATACAGAACTGGGACCGACTCCAAGCACTGGGTAACCCCACACATTTATCTGGTGTCTAAGCCCGGGAATACACATTAAACCGACAATAAAGAAAAACCAGACACATATAAAATTAAGAACCATGCATTAAGGTCGAACGTAGGACTTGAAAGAGTGACCAGCAACTAACAACCAACAACCATCTTGCACTTGATGTTCACAAAGCCCAACTCCAACAAAAACGTACAAAGCATTTCTAAAGCATATAGCCTAATCCATGATATTTAAAATTCGAAGAGAGCAACAGGATCTCCAAAAGGACACTGTTTATCGTTCACTTTGATACTTGGAAGTGCACTTTGCAAACAACCACCACTGGCATACCACCATCTTGACTGCAAGCCCCGTAATTCTTACTCAGAAGGCTCTCAGCGTGGGCTGCACAGGAAATGCACAAAGAAACTACTTCAATGAACAGAAAATATGCTAAAACTGTAGATACTAGCACTATGCCACCCTAAACCAGATAAATCCCCTAGCTATTGGTTAGTAGTAAATGGGACTGATGAATTTCAACAACATAATGAGGGAACATGCTTCATTCATGCAAATTCAAACTATTAATACTTTCTCTCGTAAGAAAATTTGAAGTACTTTACCATCTTTATCAATTCTCTTGCCAATGGAACATCATATGGGTGTCACAGCAAAAGCAATCACCTGATAAATATCAATTGCTATTGGTACAGCACCTAAAGTTGAGTAAAATATCAAAAAAATACCGCATCATATGCACCTGGAGGAATTCTCACAGATCTATCTCAACAGAACAACCTATGCCATTTATGGTCAACCACTAAATTTGCAACATAAAAATAATTACCAAGTTCATGCCAACCTAATCACCAAGGTCATATTCCGAAAACAGAAAATTGACTTCGATGAAAGGAAAAATTATTTGACAATCAGCCGGCGCATAGAAGAGATGCATTGTTCCAGACCAAGACTAGGAAAATAACAGATTAAAGGAGAAATTATTTGACAATTGGATGAAGCGCAAGGAAGAGATGCGTTGTTTCCGACCAAGACTAGAAAAACAACAGATATACCTGTAAGACTGTGAACGAGACCTCGAAGGACTGCGAATATTGCCCCTTGGACTCTGAGACCTGCTTGCTGGATAACCCCTCTCCAGAAAGGGACTTCGACTATCTTCCCTTGGACTTGGAGACCTCTTACAAGACCGCTTAATCTTGTGCTCCTGAGGATATGGAGAATGTGGTACAGACCCAGATCGCATTG
The DNA here is from genome assembly GCA_017140255.1 of Eucalyptus paniculata subsp. matutina. NCBI lineage: Eukaryota > Viridiplantae > Streptophyta > Magnoliopsida > Myrtales > Myrtaceae > Eucalyptus > Eucalyptus paniculata. Next base: position 20,572,799 of record CM029436.1, on the reverse strand, counting down.
GAGACTGGTATCGATCCTTTGCCCCACGGCTCCTGGTTCAAGGAATCGGTATATCCATTGAGATGGGAAATAATAAAAATGGAACATAAAGATTCCCTTACATAAAACAGAACACGATCTAGGGTAACAAAAGATCTTACAAGGAAACATTACTCGGCTTGAAGCATGAATTTTACGAAAAAAGAAAAAAAAAATACCATCAGCAAAAGCTAATAAAAAGTACCAAGAAAATCTGTTTTGCAAGTAAAAAAATTACATTCAACTTACAAAATCATATAAACATCAACATGATGGCATCACTATCTAACTGATTGAAGATGACCGTTACCTGCACCTTAATAAGAGTTCCGTACAATGATGTAAGAAAAACGGTTGAGTATCACAAAACTCCACTCTCTCACCTTTCTCAGATTAATTAGACATATTACTTTACAATGATGTTAAAAAAAAAAAAAAACTCAACCACCTTGTTTGATCCGATAAAAAAGTCATTAAAAACTCGAAATTTTATCCTCTATGATATTTACCTTAAACATTTTTTTGATACTGAAAATCTTAAATTTGTACCTACATGATAATTCCTACAATGAGCATCATTAAAAATGTAGCTTCGTAGATGATGAAAGCCAAATGTGGTTGGCACCAAATGCATGAGTGAAATAAAAATGATGTTTTGATTGGAAAATCATCTGACGAAATGTTGACAAAGAGTGAATATATCACATGAGTATAAGGTTAGGGTTCTTGATGTCACAAAAATAAGTTTGGAATAAATGTGTTACAAAAAGTGAATATAATTTGGAGTCTTTTATGTGATAAAAAAAAATTTAAGGTAAAAATAATCGCTTGTATTGCTTAAAAATGAAAGAATGAAAATATTTTCAATGTCTATAAAAAATTTTAGACAATAAATTAATTAAAATATTTTCATTAACTAATTATTTCAAGCGATAGAATCGATTATTTATTAAAAAAATATTTTAAATTATTTTTTTCCTGAAATAAATGAAAACCTTAATATAGTATTTTTAGAACAATATATGAACATGAGCTTGCCGTACACATATGAATGAGCCCTAATCTTTCTTGTGTACACACACGGGGAGCATTGATGAAGTGGGATGGTTTTGCTATTAGTATTTATAATTTAAGTATTTTTTATTAATTATTATTATCATGCACTTATATTATCTCGGGTTCATACTCTCAAAAATCATAATTAGTACAAATGTGACAAATTTACTTTCAACTAATTTTTTGACAACGAAAAACTCTAAACTAGTACACTTACGACAGATTTATCCAAAATGATTGTAAAAAACTTTAAATTGATACACTTATAACAAATTTACTCCAAAATAATTTGTTCAATTGCAAAAAAATTCAAACGATATATTTGTAACAAATATGCCCTCAATTAAATTAGATTAATACCATAAAAATCGTAAAAATGGTACAATTATGACAAAATGTGAGAATAAAATCTCAAGGCGATATACTAGTTAAGCGTCATATGTCATTTTATTCAACAAATTGACAACAAAATTTAACAGAAACTAGAAAAAGAAAAATTTATTAGAAATACATGTTTATAGTAAATTTATCAAAATATATCAATTTGGGATTTTTTATAATAAAAAAATTAATTGAAAATATATTTATCATAAATATATAAATTTGAGGTCTTTAAGTTATTAACCCACTCATCTTTTAAGTTTTACACAACCAATGAGGCGATCGGCCATTAATAAGGATAATTAATAAGTCAATATTTGATTATTAATTTATGGAGCCTTAAAGGCGCATGACCTCCCTATCCAAAAAATGCAGGGGGGGCGAAAGAAGACAGACGTCGCTTGGAACCTAAAGCGATGGTTAATAGTTAACCATGGTCGAGTTAAGTTGATTTTAGACCATGTCAATTTCTTAGCAATTATTACACTTCAATCTTCTATCAATCACATGGCAGTACGTCCATGATGCTGATATTAGTACATGTTCATACACATGAACCCTATAGTCTTGGGACCCACATCCACCGTGCTCGTCCTATCTCAATATGTAATATGTAACCTTTTTGGTTTTTATTTTATTTTATTAATTTGAATAGTTGATTTATATATATCGTTCTTTCTTTTATTTAGATAATCTATGGGATAATGTGAGGGCACGTGTTCAATATAAGCAATCCATTAAATTATAAATAATTTCATATACGAAAGTACCCAACAAAGCATATATTATGAAAATTGTGTGACTAACAAGCGCCTGACACCTGCGAACTAGAAGTCAGATTTCAAAGAACGGTGCAAAGATATACATTTACTAGGGTGTCTTGACGACGGAAATTCATATATTTTGGAGGTGAGGTTTGTTTTGGGTGTGCAATTTCAGCAGCTGATTGGTTTCGCTAAAAAGCAAAACAAAACATTTGAAATGTTTAATTATTGTAATTATCCTAAATAGAAAAGGAAAGGGGCCATCAATATAAACTGCAACTGAAAGATTGAGAAAAATGTTGTCTTTTTAGTATAAATGGGGTTGGATAAAGTTATTTAGGGGTGGAAATAGCACCGCCCTTAACAAATTAACATTTGATTCTTAGTATATAGTATGTAAAATCTCCATTCTAATTGTTGATGATATTTGGACATTTACTTGATTTTGCATATTTTTCAAGATTATACATATATCTCCTTCAATAATGCATATCCTTGATTAATTATATGTGGCATTATATTTATCTTATTGTTTTAAATAGTTATCTAATAAAGTATCAAGTATTGTTTATCAATACGTAAAAATATACAGTTGTTCACCATTTTCTCTCTTCATTTTATTCTTATCATGGTACTAGAGCCATTGTAAATTGATGAAGCGCCATTAAGTCTTTAATCTATAGTGGTGGTTGCAATATTACATCAGCTTTGCCGGTGTTTGTATTTGGTCAAACCCGTCGCTATTGAGTGTCATTACGCCCCCCTTCAACTGTTTTTTTTCGCAAAATCGACATCATCATCAAACTCACCGTCCTCGAAAGTGATAGGCCCTGAAATTTCAGCCCTGTTCGTTGCCGCACATCATGCTCTGCCACGTGTTGCAATGTTTCAGATTCACTAACCTCAACAACTTTCGATTAGCTCTCATCATCATAATTACCTTCCTTCGTTTTATTTATTTATTTATTTATTTATTTAATTGATTTTGCATATTTTTCAGGATTATACACATATCTCCTTCAATAATGCATATCCTTGATTAATTATATGTGGCATTATATTTATCTTATTACTTTAAATAGTTATCTAATAAAGTCTCATGTATTATTTATCAATATGTAAAAATATACAGTTATTTCCCATTTTCTCTCTTCATTTTATTCTTATCATGGTACTAGAGGCATTATAAATTGATGAAGCGACATTAAGTCTTTAATCTATAGTGGTGGTTGCAATATTACATCAGCTCTGCCGGTGTCCATATTTGGTCAAACCTGTCGCTATTGAGTATCATTATGCCCCCCTTCTGCTGTTTTTTTCGCAAAATTGATGCCATCATCAAATTCCACGTCCTCGAAAGTGATAGGCCCTGAAATTTCGGCCCTGTTCGCTGCCGCACGTCACGCTCTGCCACGTGCTGCAACGTTTCAGATTCACTGACCTCAACAACTTTCGATTAGCTCTCATGTAAAAATCTTGGGAACTAGCCTTTGGAAGAACTAGTTTGGAACAGTTCAAAATAATGCTAAATCTTTTCTATTTAAAGACCCTCGCTACTCTCTTTTAGTTCTCGCTCCCATAGCTAGCCTCTCTCTAAGACTCTTCTACATTTGTTCAAAGTTTTGAAGGACTTTGGGAATGCAGGAGTTTGGCCAAATCTTTGAAGGTGTTTGGTTCAATTTTTGAGGCAGGGAGATGCGGTGCATCTCCAAAGGGCTTGAAGGGACTTTAGGGGAATGGAGAGGGAGAGGTCCATTGGGAAGTTGCATTTGTGGAATGCAAATTCTACTATTCATCTTCACCGGAGAGAAGCCGATCGGAGGCCGACGACCGCCGGCCAAGGGGTCGCGCCGGGCAATGCGCCGGCGACCGCCGGCCAAGGGTCCCCGACCGGCGACCGTCCGCCGGACCTCAGACGCCTGGTCGCGCGAACAGCGGCCGCGTTCGTCGCGCGACCCAGCGGGCCGCCTCGAGGTCGCGCGACCCCAGGCGACGGTCGCCGGGGTCGGGCGACCCAGGTGGCCGGGCCGGGGTCGCGCCCAAGGCGGGCCAGATCGGCCATCCGGCCGGATCCCGGTCCGGTGGCCGGACTTCAAAAAAATAAAACAAATGTTTTTTTTGTTTTTTTAATTTAATAAAAGTCCTTTACAAATGCAAATTTTACCAAACGGTATTTTGGCCAAAGTTGCATTTTAATGTAAATTTTACCAAACGACATTTGCATTTCGGAAAACCCCATTCACCCAGCGTATTTGCATTTTGGCAAACGCATTCCCCAAAAGCCGAACCAAACGGGCCCTTCGTCTGTCGACTTTCCCCAGCAGTGCCCTTGATCTCTCTATTCCTAGAGTCTTTGCCCATGCCGTCTCATCTCATCTCTCTCTTGATCTTGCCGACACCATCTCCTGTCCTCCTCTCTTGATCTAGCTGGTTGGGGCCTCGCCTTTGTTGGTCGGCCGTGGATCAGCCCACTATTAGCCAGGTTTGTTCTTTCTTATAGCGACTAACCAGAGAACTTTTCTGAAAATGAATAGATTGATGAAACAAAGAATGCTTAGGGAAACTATCGACGTCTTTTATTTGGATTTAAAAACATGACTTATATGGTGTAAAGATTTACATATTTAGGATATTTAGCTTCTTCAAATTGGCCACATAAGAAGATGTAACATGTCCCAATTTCCAATTCCAAACAGAATTCACAAGAGAAGATTAGCCAACTTTAAGAGCCGTTCTACCATTCCGCATATTAAAATCTGAAGTCGAAAAGCATCCTCATCAGCTTGCTTTTTTGTTATCCCACCGCACATTGTACTTCTATACCAATCTGCAATTTCTTTTTTGCACACAAAGGTTTCATACTGCTTCATTAACAATTTATACTTTATAATCTTTTCTTCAGTTTTTTATTTGGACAAAAGCGGAAATTCATTAACATAAATCTTTTTTACCATGTGAAGTTAGATTTTAAGTTGCCCCCACAGCTATGATAATTTTCCGTCTTCTCAAGATCCAAGTTCTATTAATCTTAATACTCCGGTGTTTACTACAAAACAACTAGGGCATGCACGTGAATCGGCACTGTATTAAAAAGAAAGCATGTGAACGTGCACTGTTTTCTAAGGAAAGCATGTGATGAAACTAGGAAAATGGGCATCATCAGAAAAAAGCCGGGCTCATTTGTTCTTTAGCCCCCTTGGGAGAAATTTTCATTTACAGCTGCTGAGAAAAAAAAAAAACTTTAATTTTCACCTTCTAGGCCCGTGGGCGGCTTAAGTATTGTTTGTCAATTCATATATTTTCTTTTATTAAACAGGGTCGGTGGTAATTACTTTTTTAAAGCAAAACTTACTCGTCCCATGAATAGGTCACAAACTTTATGCAAATTTTTGGTCTTACAAATTAAGATTTACTGTTACATTGCAAAAAGCATCAATTTCTTTTACAAACTTGTCCTTTTAAAAAAAAAATACATGGGACGATAAGAATCAATGTAGATAGGTTACCTTTTATGTAAAAAATTATTAATAATGTAAATAGGTGAGTACTTATTTATATATTGGAAGTCGAATATCTTGTAAAAAGTTACTGGTCACATGAAAAATTACTCGCTACGTACATACTAAGAGTCACATGATTTCTTTTGAAAATCCTGGCAAAGCAAGGGGAGGTTAGAAAGAAATGGAATTAAATATAATTGATTCGGCATCCATAGAAATTATGAACATGCAACTAACATGAAAGGGGGAGTGACGAAATACAACAACTAATTGTGATTATAAGTGAATAAGAACGTGCAACACCTACTATCCTTATTAAAGATCTCAAGCATCTTGCCAAATGTTTCGTGAAATATTTAGTATCATGTTAACACTCGTGCTATTACTCATAAATTTGGACCTAATTTCAAATGATCACCATTTTATGTACTTTTTCTTCGTGCGGAATAGGTCATTTATTGGAACACATTTATCTTACTTGTTGGATGTGATTTAGAAGAACTTGAGTTCAACACTAATAAGAAAAGGGGCTTGGTAAAGAGTTCAAAAGAGATTGTGCACAAATGGACAGGGACGCTAGACCTTAAGACTCAATATCTTCATTTGTCTTGTTCTCTGACACGTACGGTCTTGCAAAGTACAACATTTTATCACCGAGCATAAGCTGATCTTGTCCACCGAACACTAGAGAGTGGGCATCCAACGGGGCATTCCCTATGCTGCTGCCCTTGTCGAGACAGCTATAATAACTTTCTAAGCTGCAATGAGATGGTTTCCGGGCTTGACCAGATTGTGGTGGATGTAGTGTAGCCCTCGTAAGGGGATTCTGATTCTCATTTTGTCGGCCAATGAAGTGAAAAATTGTGGCTTTGCTTCAACATCATGTTACCTTACACTTTCTGTTCGCCCAAAAAGAGAAAAAGCAAGGAAAAAAGAAAAGATAACAAGTACAAAGGACAACGACATGGTCCAACACCTCCAGAGGATTTTAAGAGCATCACCAACTTAGTTCATGGCTTGTCTTGATAGATTTTTACATTTTATTTTTGTTTCTTCTAATGTTGTCTCAGTCTACATTTTACATTATTTTGTCTTTAAACATATTAAATTTTCACAACACGTAAACATTAATATGTAATTTGAATAATGACTTATTATATTTAAATAACATTTTGAATTTTACATAAGAAAGCACAAAATTAATTTTATTTTTTAAAAAGCCTCCAATCATTGTAATTACATTGTTTCGTTTTAATTTATTACGCATCATTTATTAAAACCAAACTAAGAAGAAAGTCCAGCAGAATGGAGCTTAACTGTTGAACCACATCATCACTCAATTACCTCCCAATTTCCTTAATGTTAATCGACATATTACTTAACAGTATAGTAGGAAAAGACTTAATCAATCTAATATAATCTAACATAATGTTTCTAGAAGAATGTATGAATAGGAACTTGCCTTACTTATTAGATGGGATGGAATTTTATATGACATAGGATGCTTTGGAATTACTGTTTGTCGGTCAAATATTTTATATTATCTACTATTATTGTACACTTATTTAATCTCAAGGACAGACTTTTTATACATCATCTAAGAAGACTCTAGCCTTGGAACGACAGGACTAAAATCTTCTCAACCCCATAGAGAAAGAGAGATAGAGAGAACAAATATGGCAGAAGCTGTCATCAGCATTGGTGGAAGCGTCCTTGCTGTTGGAGAAATCTTTCCAGAATATTTTGAAGCTGACAAAACGTTTCTATCAGTCTAAGTCTGGATGTTCGGAGACCGACAGTTTAAAGTCTGAAGACTTTGTTTTCTCAAGACTCAAGACTCAAGATTCAAGACTCAAGACTTAAGACTCAAGACTTAAGTCTATTCTTACTAACAGTCTTTCTAATCCAGTGACGAAGGAAATCCAAAGCCAAGGTATATGGTTGAGGATTCGATCCTATCCTCTGGGATAGATTCTTTGGTTGGATAATCATTTCGGATTCTTTGATTCTTATCGATCCGATGGTCGACGAAATAATCTTGGAATGTTCTATTCTTGGAAACCAAGATCCTAATTGTATGGGCGAACAGGATTGATGGGCTATCATCAGATTCCTTAAATAACTCGGATGATCTTCTTGATTGATTCCGTCCAACGGGTAGATTGGAGGAATTCCTTTGGTAAGTGCCAACGGCTATGATGGCATAAAGGAGTATAAAAGGAAGACGTTCTAGTTGTTTTATGTGTGTGATTGATAGAGAAATTCCAGAGTCTGAAGAACCTTGATTGTTAGTTGAGACTGTTCGAGCGAAATTGTATACACATAGAGTGTTTATATTTGGTGACACCTTGAGCGAGAGTGGTAGATCATCTACACCTAGAATTCAAGGAAGATCAACACTGTAACAGCTCTTTGATTATAGTGGAATCCAGCCAATTGGCTGTCAGTGCAGAAGAGTGGACGTAGGCTTGGATCAAGCCGAACCACTATAAACCGCGTGTTTAAATCTCTCTTTCCCTTACTCAGTCTCACGATTGGTTTTTGATTATTGCTAATTCTTCAACTGTCTAAAGTATTGTGCAATCTTCAAGAAAAATCTTTGTATACCTATTCACCCCCCTCTAGGTACTCATACTAGCAATATCACTTGCCAATCCGATTACTCAAGCACTGGGAAAGGTTGGAAATTTAGGGGGCATCAAGCGTGAACTTCAGGTGCTCGAGAGCACCGTCACCATGCTTCAGGCTCTGCTGGACGATGCAGAAGAGCAACAACACCGAGTTCCCAAATCAAAGATTGGGTGGAGAAACTAAAAGAGGTTTTCTATGATTTGCGGGACGTGCTTGAAGAATTTAATATAGAAGCTATGCCACGAGAACGAAGGGCAACAATCAAATGATCAAGGTGGTAAGGACACTTTCTTCAAGTTTAAACCGGCTTGCTTTTGAACTGAAGATGAGTAGAAAAATAACAGAAGTGAGGGAGAGATTGGTAGTTATTAAAGATGAAAAGGATTTCCAGTTAGACAAGGGACCTAGAGGGTGGAGGAAGAGTGAGGAGACGCATTCGTTTATGCGTGAGGAAGACATTATTGGAAGAGATAATGAGAAAAAGAATGTTATGAAATTCTTACTGAATTTGGATGTGAAAGAGAATATTTTTATCCTTCAAATACTTGGTATTGGTGGGCTTGGAAAAACAGCTCTTGCTAAATTTGTATATAATGATGAGATGATCGTAGACATTTTGACTTGAAAATGTGGGTTTGTGTCTCTAATGACTTTGACATGAAAAAATAGTGAAAAATATCATAGTTTGTGTGGAGAAGAAAGAACCAAACTACAAAGTCAGATGGATGGGTTGCAAAGTGAATTGAGGAAAATAATTGATGGAAGGAGATATCTCTTAGTTTTGGATGATTTGTGGGATGCAAAATCAGAAACATGGCCAAACTTGAAATCATTATTGATGGGAGGTGCTAGAGGAAGCAAGATCCTTATAACTACACGCCTTCCTTTGGTTGCAAAGATCACCTCCCCTGTCCGCCTCTTCTTCTTGAGGGCTTGTCTGAAAGTGATTCTCTTGATTTGTTAATGCGAATGGCTGGTCGAGAAGGGAGCATACAAGATCGACATGCTAGCTATTGGTAAAGAGATAGTTAGAAATTGTTTTGGAGTTCCATTGGTTATTCGAACTAGTGGGAGGTTACTATTCCTTAAGCAAACTAAAGATGAGTGGTTACGTTTCAAAGATCATGAGCTCCCAAAAATGTCTCAAACGGAAGAGCACATAATATCTGTTCTTAAGCTAAGTTATGACCGTCTTCCTTCACATTTGAAACGATGTTTTGCCTTTTGTTCATTGTTTCCCAAAGATTTTGTAATAGAGAAGCATACTTTAGTCAGTCTTTGGATGGCGGAAAGGATTTATCCAGCCATCAAATTCAAGTAAGCATTTAGAAGACATTGCTCATGAATATTTCATGGATCTACTTTGGAGTAACTTCTTCCAAGATTTTAAAATAAACCCATACACGAAGGAGGAAACTTGCAAGATGCATGATTTGATGCATGATCTAGCCCGCAATGTTGCGGGGAATAGGTGTCGGGTGGCAAGGGATGACACAAATATCATAAATGAAAGAACTCGTCATATATCCTATGGTTCGACTTTCAATTTGATGGATGAACTTCCAATCTTACGCTTGAAAGCAAGTGCACTAAGAACAATTCTATCTACTACTACATATTGGGAAGAAAGACAACAAAGAGAACCAACAAGTGAAGTGGATCTAGGCCAATTAATTCAAAATTTCAAGAGGTTGCGCATCTTGGATCTGCATGCCACAAAGGTCGAGAAGGTGCCAAGGTCCATTTGTGAGTTGAAGTATCTCACATATCTCGATCTCTCTTACAACCAAACACTCAGAAGGCTTCCTAACTCCATTACGAAATTGCAGAGCTTGCAAACACTTAATCTTAGAGATTGTGATGCCCTTGAAGAGTTGCCAAGTGATCTAAAGAAGTTAGTCAGCCTTCGGAATCTAGACATACGTCATTGTTTTAAACTTAGTTATTTGCCACGTGGAATAGGGGAAATCAGTTCTTTGCATAGGCTAACGAACTTCATTTTACCCAAAGATAAAGCTCGTGCTAAGAATTATTGCGGACTTGGGGAGCTAAAGGGGCTTAATAATATCCATGGACAACTTTCAATTGAAAATTTGGGATACGTAACAAATGCAGAAGTCAAATGCGAGGATGAGATATTGATGGGGAAGCATTCTCTGGAATTTTTGGTACTTAGGTGGGGCTATTTCAATACTGATGATGTAGTAATAGATGAAGTGCTCTTTGATAGACTGAAGCCACCCTCAAATCTGCAAATCTTGAAGATCTAGGATTATAAAGGTGAGAGCTTTCCCAAGTGGATGATGGATAGCCTTGTATCTTTCTTGCCACGTTTAGTTGACGTATTTTTCGGTTATTGCGAAAGATGTGAACGTCTCCCCCCACTGGACCAACTACCTCACCTCAAGTCCTTACATATTAAGAATTTGCCTAAATTGGAATATATCGGGTCGACCAATCATCCACTTCAACAGCATCATTTCCTAGTCTATCAATATTAAATATCTTTAGATGTGAAAAATTAAAAGCCATGCCACTAACTCCTCATCTCGAGGAGTTTATGCTTGAGGCCAATGGAGCGTTGTTAATAAATCGGATGATGCTTGGCCTTAAAAAGTTGAAGACACTGCATATCTCGGATATAAAGTTTTTAAGATGTTTGCCTGAGGAGGGTTTCCAAAGTCTCCCTTCCCTTGAATCTCTTAGCATAGATGGTTTTCCTCAATTGACTTCCCTCTTGCAAGGTATGCAACATCTATCGAGCCTAATGAGTCTCTCTATCTGGGGATGTGAGGAGCTGGATATATCCAAAGATGAAAGCGGCAACATCTTGGATTTCCATGGAGGCCTTCAGAGTCTCCGCTCCTTGTCAATCTCGCCTTCCCAAACTGACATCTCTCCCACAATGGCTTCTACAGGCCCGCAATCTCGAGCGTCTCCAAATTTGGAGATGCCACAATTTGAAGGATATACCAGAGCAAATCGAGGCCCTTCAATCACTTCAATATCTCTTCATCTATAAATGCTCCTCGTTGACGTCATTCCCTGAAGCAATGCGAAGGCTCACATCCCTTACTCACCTAATCATCGAAGATTGCGGAGAATTGGAGGAGAGTTGCAAAAGACAAGCAGGCGAGGACTGGGACAAGATCGCTCATATCCCGAGCAAACGATTTGGATAGCCGATCGAGCCCTAATTTTCTTCACTGAAGGTACGTGGGACCTTGTTTCCCAGATTTTTGCATTTTTAATTTTCGGATATCGTGTTTCCATACTCGATTTGATTTGGAGAGGGACATGAAAAAAATCGCAGAAAGCTTTGGGCGCATCTCTTCATTCCGAAGAGTGGTGAGAAAAAATGAGGAAAAATTCATACTTCGTCTCATCCAGCGATTGATTTCCCAAGGGTATATTTCTGCTCAAGGGGAGGACAGCGAAGGTGATCTTTAGCATTTGACCATGATCGACGCTCTCGATCTCCTGTTCAGCCATTCTGCAGGGGTTCTCAGGTTAAATCCTTTTGCCAATCTTGAGCACCGCCTTAAGCAATCCGAGTAAATGTTTTGAAATTAAAAGAGGTCGTATCTGTGACTTCTCCATTTTGATCTCAGCAAGGTTTTCCTGCACATTTTGTTTGGTTGACAATTGATATGTTCTTCGTCTCTTGTCGACAACGTTTGCGAAAGAAATGTGTGCTGTGTGAGGCAGAATGAATGAATGAAGCGGTAGTCATTGTTGTCGTTTCTCTTGATGACTAGATGACTAAATCAATCACTACCGATGTGAAGTCTTATGTTGTGGACCTCGTGTGGAATCGGTTTCTCTTGTATCCACTCTCATCTTAGATTTTTCTTGTTCCTGTGACTTCAATTGGCCATACTGATGATTGTTGTGTTTGGTAGTCTTGCTTTGCCATGTTGATATCCGATAGATATTTTCGCCAAAGTTGTTGGCGAGGGCAATTTGCGGCGATTGTACGAAGTTTGTGAGAGAAGAAAGTACTTCAATGCGATTGCCTTTTGATTGCAAGAGGAAAGAATTAGGTGCACTATCAATATTCACCAGTTGATCATCCATTAGAACTAAGGAAATATCATAATAACATGTTTGATGATTGATCCTTCGGGGTGGAATTTCATTAATCTCTTAAAGCGTGGCACTCTGCAGTCTACTTCCTTCAATTCTGTAACTGCCCTCGGTTTTTTGCTTGTTCACAAGCTCACTTTTGGGAATGAGGCTTGAGAATAACCTTGAAATGGTTCCGAAATGCGAAGCATAGTTATGCCACTGTTTTTAGTTTCTCTTTTAAAGGAAATTTGTGGTAGTGTCCTCAGGGAAATCGATAAGACTCACTATTTATGCTTCAAAATGTAAGCCGTCCTTCTTGAAACTAGTCTCCAAAAAGCGGTTTTCAACTTTTCGGCAATGGCACTTGCTAAGGAGACCCCTGTCTTTGAAGTACTCAGTCTATTCTTTTTATCTTTTCAAAACTAAACTCTCATGCATACCAGAAGGCCAAGTCATATGCATAGAGCTCGTTGCTTGAACTATCTTCCATGAGATTAAGCTCATAGGGCTTTTGTTTCAGTAGATATGTCTATTTCTTACACTGCTTTATTTTTCAGGCTAGACAGAAATGGTGTGAATTTTGGCACTGAGGACACAATGCCAAATGCGGATCATAAAGAACTCACTGACCACCAGTTAGATCATCTGAATAGGTTGATGAAACGTGAAAGGGCGTTTCAAATTGGTTTACGGAGTATTATTGTTTGTCTTCGGGTTATTTCCAAATCATATACATCAGCTAGTAAGCCGATCCCAGCAACCAAGCACGTCGGGGTTGCTGAAATTCAAGAACTCCAAAGGTTATCAATGACATTTCATGGTGGGAGATCCAAAAACATGAGTTATATAACGTGAATTAGAAAGTTTTGAAATGGACAAGTTCATATTTTTGGGCTAAATGTTCACATTATGTATTGGATTCAAAGAAGAAAACACCCTATTGCAGATAAATGTTCAATGGCCATTCGGTTGGCCTATCGGAGGATATCGAGGTTCCCAGGTGAGAGATTTTTTCCCAACGAATTTCCCTGTATATTGATAAATAATAGGCTTTGAGTTGATGACAAAAAAATTGTATTGTGATGCAAGGTTTTGTCTTCATTTAGGGGCCTTATTATTGTGGTGTTGGGGCTGATAAGTCATCCGACTGATATATATCCGATGCTCGCTACAAGGCTTGCTTATATGCTGGTATCAACGTTAATAGTACCAATGGAGTGGTGATCTGGGCCAGGTAATACCTGACCTCTAGCTTGCTTGTTATTTCAAGAAGAAAAACAGAAAAAAAAAAAAAAAAAAAAAAAAAAAAAAGCACAGAGCTATTGCTATCAACAGTGGCTTCTATCTTGCAGTGAGAACGCCAAGTCAGACGAAGCGTGGGAATTGAAGCAGGAGATCATCTCGGTGTTCAAGATACCTTCTTTAGGTGAAATTTCAAGTACTTGCTCAAGAAAATAACGAAATTCCATTAATGTGACAAACAAAATAAGTGCATACAGACATGTTACGAGGTATTAAGTACTTGATTGTTTATCTTTTTTATACAATGAGAGAATAACCGAGCAAGCTTGAGTTGTCCTCATGTAAGATCCAAAGCCAATAGAGGTAGCCGACTTCACTATCACCATTTATGCATTATTATACCTCAAAATTGATAAAAGCATTCTCTTCCTTCTCAGGGTGACTGCAACGGTGCAAGATGCCATACTAACAGGTTCGCACCATAGAAATAACATGGACTTGGTTAAGAATTTTTGTTCAATGAAGGACCTTTAAGAGTGTGTTCTTCGACTTTTCTACAATACAAAAAGCATGAGAGAAGAAGGAGGCTTTGAAGCGATAAAGAAGGCAATTCCGAATCTCTCACTTTGCCATGAGGAGCACATTAGCGCCTATGGAGAAGATTGATGGGAAAGTATGAAATAGTCAACACCGACACATTGTCTTCGGTAATGCTTAGAAGAAACATACCAACTACTAGTCAAATTTAAAGATTGCCCTGCTAATGAACTCATATTTCATTGTGATGCCTGAATTACTTGTATTGTTATGCAGGGAGTTGCCAATTGTGGTTGCTCAATCTATGTGGGCCGTGACAATGAGAAGCAAGGAAAAGGTACCATAACAATGACCATACTAGCTCCCTTCTGCTGCTATCTGAAAATCATTTGGAGATGCTCAACTTTATCAAATGATTCAGAAACACTACAACGAAAAATAATACATATAAGTATTCTTTATCCTTTATGGTCTCGCCGATTCCATGATTGCAACTATGCACAAGGAATTTTGACCTTTTAACAATCATAAAGCATTCCCACAGTCTTGCTTCCTAAGCTAAAGTAAGGACTTTGGACATCTTGGTTCTTTTAGTGCATCAAAAACTTTCGAAATGCTTCACTATTTCTGAATATTGATAAACGTACAAGTTCACCTTCCTTGCTCGGTTAGTTAATGGCTTAAAATGATATACAAAGTTACTTGGAAGACGGAGTGTCTGTCTCAAACAAGAAACTATACGTCGTGACCTCATTACTTGCTGAAACTACAATTTTGTGGGAGCCCCCATCAAGGCCGAAGCTCTTGCTACCGAGAAGCAAGCATTGAAGGTCTAAAATTTGAAGCTGGCTAAGAACGGCCAACTCCTTAATTAAATCGTGGAGACCTCCAGGCTAATATACTATTGAACTCCTTTTCCTTCAAATTGAGGTCATTGACAGAAGATCCTCATGAAAATAAGGCTTCCCAGAGGGAGAGAAAATTAGGTGTCCAAGCTCGGACGTGATCTCCATTACATTGGTTTCATCCTGCATTCGTGAGTAGTTTCACCATTATGGGCATTTGAGTTCACCTATTTGCCTTTAGTGTTGTTGGAGAAATCTTCTTGAAGTGTTTTGAAGCTGACAAAACGTTTCCATCAGTCTAGTATGAAGGCTTGCAGACTCTGCTATTTAAAGTCTGAAAACCTCCGGATAGCCAGAATCAAAACTCAAAGTCTATCCTCATTGACAATCTCTAATCCGTTGAAGAAAGGTTATCCAAAACTGGATGTTTCATTAAGGATATGACATTATCGACTGGAGAAGATCTCTTGGCTGGAAAAGACAAAACGGAATTCTTTGATTGATCGAGATTGACTCGAAGATTAAGGATCCGATGATTGCCTAAATATTCTTGAAAGGTTCTACTTATGGAAACCGAGATCCTGATTGTATGGGCGAACAGGATTGATGGGCTATCGACATGTTCCTTTAATAGCTCGAATAATCTTCTTAATTGATTATGTCCAACGGGTAGATTGGAGGAATTCCTTTGGTAAGTGCCAACGGGTATGATGGTGTAAAAGAGTATATAAGGAAGACGTTCTAAGTTGTTCGAGGTGTGCGCGATAGAAGAATTCCAAAGTCTGAAGCTTCCTGTTGTTTAGACAATTCCTTTGAGCGAAACTTTATATACAAAAGAGAGTCTATATTTGTGAGAAACCTTGAGAAGGTGTGGTAGAACATCTACACTGTGAAATCAAGGAAAAGCTGTGCTATAACTTCTCTTTTGTTCATAGTGAAATCCAGCCGATAGGCTGTCAGTGCGGAAGAGTGGACGTAGGCTTGAAATAAGCCGAACCACTATAAACCTTGTGTTCAATTTTCTCTTCCTTACTCTCTTTACTTTGATCGTACTTCATTTTGTTAATCAATAGAGAACTTCATTTCTATCGATTGCCCAGAATCGCTTCCGTATATTGATAAATTGTTTGTGCACCTATTCACCCCCCTCTAGGTTATTATACTAGCTATATCAATTGGTATCAGAGCTCGTGTACTCACTTTATTTGAAGTGTTTTACTTCAGAGTTAAAGATCCATGGCTAGTATGTTGGCTCCAGGGCTGGTAGAAGGGCAAAGCAATACCAGACCGCCTTACTTTGATGGAAAGGACTACAACATATGGAAAAATAAGATGAAGGCATTCCTAAGATCAAAAGATCCTCTGGAATGGGACGTTGTAGAAAAAGGAATCATTCCTAAAGCTGCACCTGTTTTAGAAAGAGGAAAAGACACTGTTGAGTCTAGCGAAATGACTCAGGAAGAGATAATCAAGAGACAAGCTCTTGATGCAAAAGCAATCTATTCTTCATAATGTGCTTTATCACCTACTGAATATAACAGAATATCTTCTTGTGATACAGCCAAAGAAGTCTGGGATAGATTACACATTACTTACGAAGGAACCGATCGAGTGAAAGAAACCAGAATCAACATTCTCCTCGGTCAATACGATGCCTTCAGAATGAAATCGAGAGAATCTATAACTGACATGTTTAGTCGTTTTACAGATATCGTGAATGGTCTTGAAAATCAAGGTCAACAAATTTCTAATCCCATGAAGGTAAACAAGCTACTGCGTGGACTCTCCAAGGATTGGAATCACATAAAGACCTCAATTAGAGAAACCCAAAGAATCATGCCACTATCTGTTGATGAATTGGTTGGAACTCTTCAGTCTTATGAAGTGGAACGAATCAATGAAAACGAAGACCCTAAAGGTAAGAAATCCATTGCATTAAAATCCAATGATGACTCTGATGCTACAGATTCTGAAGACGATATGGACGATAAGGAGCTTGCTCTCATGATAAGAAAATTTAGAAAACTGAACAGAAAATGAAGAAGATTCAATCCAAGAAAACAAAGTTTTCAAAAGCAACAGACTAATTCTGTTGAAGATGATGAATTAAATAAAGATGTAGTCTGCTTTGAATGTAAGAAAAAGAGGCACATCAGGCCCAACTGTCCTCTTCTGAGGAAGAAGAAAGGAAAAGCCGAAAGGTATCGAAAGGCTCTTAAAGCAGAAACCTGGAGTGATACAGAATATGAAGAAAGTGATGATGATTATGCCAACATATGTCTGATGGCACAATCGGATTCGATTCAAACTCCGAGACGACTTATTCCACATCGAATTTGAGGTAAGTAACTTCAAAATCCCTATTAAAGTTTCTAAATACATTGATGAGTTGTGTTTTAGTCTTAAGACTTCTCTTAAAAGGATTTCGAACTCAAAAAGGAAAATTCTGCCTTAAAACAACAAGAAAATATTTTGAAAGAAAATGTGAAATGTTTATATGTGAATGTTTCTTCTCTTAGAGAAAGTGAAGATAATCTTTCAAAAGAAAATGCATTCTTGAAAAATGATATCTTAAACATTTCCAAAAGATTTTCGATAGGATCTAAGAAACTAGAAAAAATACTTTCTGTTCAAAGGCCTTATTTCAATAAATCTGGTTTAGGAATGATCGCTGAAAATATTCCTTTAATTGATTTTCCTAAAGTGAAAGAAAGAATCAAACAAAGACTCACAAAAAATACTTACAAAAAATCATTTTGAAATGACCTTTGTAAAACCAGTAGGTCGCAATGCTCTTAGATGTTCAAAATGCAATAGTGCAGATCATTTTGAAAAAGAATGTCCTATGGTTTGGAGACCTGTCAATAAAGTTTGGGCAAAAACTGTATATTAGGCTAACTCAAAAGGACTCAAGAAAATATGGGTACCAAAGAAAGCTTGAATTTCTTTTTATATGCAAGTCACTATCAAGAAAAATGTGAAATGGTATCTAGATAGTGGATGCTCGAGACACATGACAGGAGATTCAAATTGCTTCATAAAGCTTGTTCAAGTGAATGGTGGAAAAGTCTCATTTGGAGGAAACAACAAAAGAAAAATTGTGGGATTTGGAACCGTGAAGATTGGAAACCTCACAATAAGCAATGTTTCTTTAGTTGAAGGACTCAACTACAATCGCAAAGGTCGATCGGCCTATGTGATACCGCTTTCAAAATCTACTTTCAATAGGGTATATGTTCAGGAACCAGTAAAGACTCTACTCAGTCATTTATGGGACGAAGACATGGAAATATCTATCTCTTGGATGTGAAACCAGATAAATCACAATGTTTAATTTCAATCCAAGACGAAGCAAGTTTTTGGCACAGAAAGCTTGGGCACAGCAATATGAAGCAGATAGCCAAAATTTCATTGAAGAAGCTTGTTCGTGGTCTACCCAATTTATCATATTAAAAGTCTACCTATGTACACCATGCATATTGGGAAAACAGCTTCTGCATATGGATCTAGAACACAGAGCATTGGAGGTAAGAAATATTGCCTAGTAATCGTGGATGACTACTCACGATTCACTTGGGTGTATTTCATGGCAAGTAAGTCTGAAACCTTCTCTTACTTTGAAAAATTTGCTAAAAAGGTTCAAACCGAAAAAGGATATGTTATTTCAAGTATAAGAACAGATCATTGAGGTGAATTTGAAAATAAAGATTTTACAAGGTTTTGTGATGAATTTGGTTTTCAGCATTTGTTCTCCTCTCCGTATACTCCAGAACAAAATGGAGTTGTGGAAAGAAAGAATAGATCGCTTCAAGAAATGGCTAGAACTCTTCTAATTGAAAATAACATATTCTCACGTTTTTGGGCTAAAGCAGTTTTTACAGCATGTTATATTATTAACAGAGTTTTTCTACGGCCTATTCTAAAAAAAACCCCCTATGAATTATTCAAAGAAAAGAAGCTTATTGTTTCATATTTTCATGTGTTTGGATGCAAATGTTTTATACTGAAAAATGCAAATGATCAAGTTGGTAAGTTTGAAGAAAAGTCAGATGAATGCATCTTCCTTGGATACTCAATCACAAACAAAGCGTACAGAGTCTACAACAAAAAGACTCAAACTATGGAAGAATCAATGAATGTCAAATTCCAGGATTCGATACAAAATGATTATATTCGACTCATCTTGAAGATCCGTAACTCCGCTCCAGACTCTACAAAGTCTAAAGAAACACTTAGACTTTAAAGGACCGTAGTAAGTAAGCGTTGAAGACTCAAGTGAAGGAAGTGATCATCACTCGACAAATCAACCAGCAACTGGAAGCATAAGTCCAGTCATCCCAAAGATCTTATCATTGGCGACATTAATGAAGGAATTTGCACTAGATCCAAAAGGCGCGAAGAGTCTAGTGCTGTGGCTCTTATTTCTGAAATAGAACCCAAAAGCATAGATGAAGTTTTATCTGATGAAAGCTGGATTGAAGCCATGCAAGAAGAGCTCAGGCAATTCAGTATCAATGATGTATGGGAATTGACTCCAAAACCAAAAGGTAAATCAGTTATTGGAGCTAAATGGGTTTTCAGAAATAAGATGGACGAGAAAGGAAAGGTCGTAAGAAACAAAGCAAGACTCGTGGCCAAAGGATACACGCAAGAAGAAGGGATAAACTATGACGAGACTTACGCACCAGTAGCCAGGTTAGAAGCAATTCGTTTATTACTTGCATTTGCTTGTCATAAAAATTTCAGGTTATTCCAAATGGATGTCAAAAGTGTCTTCCTTAATGGATTCATCCATAAGGAAGTCTATGTGGAACAACCACCTGGGTTTGAAGACCCAAGGAAACCAGACTCAGTATTCAGACTCAAAAAGGCCTTATATGGCTTAAAATAAGCACCTTGAGCTTGGTACGACAAGGTAAGTAAGTTTTTAATCCAAAACGGTTTTGTAAAAGGTAAAGTAGACACTACTTTATTTATTAAAAGATAAAGCAAAAGTTTTGTGCTAGTTCAAATATATGTCAATGATATTATATTCGGATCTCCTAATGAAAGTTTGTGCAAGAATTTCTCTAAAACTATGTAGGATGAATTTGAAATGAGCATGATGAGTGAGTTAACCTTCTTTCTCGGGCTTCAAATGAAACAACTGAAGGAATGAACTTTTATTCATCAAGAAAAATATACTAATGATCTCGTCAAAAAGTTTGGTCTGAACAATTGCAAGAAGGCTGAAATACCAATGTTAAGTTCCTTGAAGATAGACAAAGATGAAGAAGGAAAGAAAGACCATAAGCTATACAGGAGTATCATTGGCTCACTTCTTTATCTTACTGCTTCCAGACCTGACATTTTGCTTAGTGTTTGCATTTGTGCCAGATTTCAAGCAGATCCTAAAGAATCTCATTTAAATGCTACAAAGTGTATTATTATATACATTGCTTCTACTTCAAGCATCGGTCTATGGTATCCTAAAAGAGGAGACTTTACTCTTCTTGGATACTCAGACGCAGATCTAGCCGGTTGCAGAGTTGATAGAAAGAGCACCTCGGGTACCTGTCAACTACTTAGAGGCAGGACAGTATCTTGGTTTTCAAGAAAGCAAAGTACAGTAGCTCTCTCTACAACAGAAGCAGAGTATGTAGCTCTTGGGAGTTGCTGTTCACAAATTCTCTGGATAAAACAACAGCTAAGAGACTTTGAAATTAAAGATTCATGCACGGAGATTAATTGCGACAACACCAGCGCTATCAATCTTTCTAAAAATCCAATTCTTCACTCAAGAGCAAAGCATATAGAGATTCGACATCACTTCATTAGAGATCATGTTCAAAATGGAGAAATTTCGATTCAATATGTTGATTCAAAAAACCAATTGGCGGATATATTCACAAAGCTTTTGGAGAAAAATCAATTTGAAATCATCCGTTCCGAGACTCAACATTTTAAGGTATGAGGAAATCAAAATCTAGAGACTCTCAGACTCAGACATACAATACCTTGACTGTAAGTTATTCTCTCTCTAATCTTATCTTGAAAAGATACGATCATCAAACTGTGGTTAATTATTGCCATATTTAATTGATGTAATTGTTACATCGTTTCCTCTTTGAAAAAGAAATTATTTTTTGAAATGACTATTTTCACGGAAAAATGATAGTTATTTTGAAAATGCATCTTTTTATTTTCCTTTGCGACGGTTCGTACTCCTCTCTTTTTAACCGATCGTGCACTGTTGATTTCCCTTCACTTTACTCTCAAAAAATCCTAAAAAGCATCGATCTTCCATTCCCGTTTTCTTCCCTTGTTTAATCTTCGAAAAAGTAGTCATCTTTCTTGGGAAAGTCAAGCAATGAATCTTCCAAAAACTTAGAAAGATATCATCTTCAAGAAAGTCTTCGAGAATCGCAAGCAGGGGACCACGGCGAATGAGTGAGGGGCCTACGCACTTCGATCTCACCGAAGAAGAAGTGTCTCCAGATCAGCAACAGAGCCCACAACATTCTTAGCAACGTCATTCTCCTCCATCTAGTCCTCAAGGCGTTAATCATCAACAAGAGGAAGAAATCATGAGGATGCAAATCCTCTTCTTGGATGCGAATAGATTCTCTTTAGCGTTAAAAATCAAGACTTTGTTGTTGATATGGATATGTCGGCAGATGTGTTCAGAGTTGAGAGAGGAAGATATCAACCGATCAAAATTTCTATTGCTCGTGCTACATTGGAACTTGTTAAGGACAGGAGAACTTCCAAGACTGATGTTTCAAGTTCAGAGGCAAAGCTGATGTATGCCATCCTCACTGGGAAAAGGTTTTCTCTTCCTCACACTGTTATGTTCCACATGTATAAAGCCATGATGAAGGACAGAGGTCAACTTCCTTACCCAAGTCTTGTAACGAAGTTATTCAGACATTTGAATATTCAGCCTCCGCAAATCTTTTGTGTTCGATCGTGCGATCATATGATGGTAGGACTGAAAATGGTGACCAAAATGCGTCTGAAGGAATTGAACAAGGCGTTGGAGAAATTCAAGGAGAAGACTCCAGTCAAAGCTCATTAACCCTCTTCTTCATCAAAACGGAAAGGAAAGGAGCCCTTGGTTGCTTCAAGAACGAAAAGAAGAGCTCTTATTGTTGAAGATGAAGATGAAGATGATGATGAAAACCTCACCATTTCTGCAATGGCTTTGAAGAATTTAAGTCGTTCTGTTCCAGAGAAAGAATCGGAACAAATGACGAAAGCAACAGAGGAGAAGGAAGCAAAGGAGAAGGGAGAAGAAGAAAGAGAAGCTGAAAAGGAAAGAGCTGAGAAAGAAGAAGAAGAGAAAAGAGAAGAAGGAGAACCTGAGGAACACTCTTCTCCACCTGAAGGTATGGAAACAGGGGGAGATCAAGAGAAAAGAGGGAAGTCCCCATATCCTGATGCAAGTGAGGGCGTCAGTTGCTCTCCTGCAGACCCAGAGGACATTTATGCCTCTCAATTTCCAGAGGAAGGTCATAAAGTTTCATCGCCAAACCTGCGAGACTATGCTGATCTACCATCGTCTACATTTACTCCATCAGATCGGGCCGAAGCAAGTACTCAAACTGATAATGCAGCAGATTTTCGCAGAATCATGGATATTCTCTTGGAGATGCGAGGAAAAATCTATGCTCTAGGATGCGAGGTTCAAAATTTAGAAAATGCGGGTCAAGTTTCTTCATGTTCATTGAATGATCAGATCCAAGCCCTCTTTGTTCAGATTCGGGCCAATGCCAAAGGTGAGGAGATTGCACATCTGAAAGAAGACTTGAAAAGGCTGGAAGGCATCGTTCAGTCTATGGGAGATTTCCAGCTTGTCCGCGTTCCCAAGCAATCTTGACTTTATTCCATTTTCATCTCAACCTTTTTAATGCTAACAAAAAGGAGGAGAGATGCAAGAGATTTGAACTTTGACTTTTAATCGTGTGGATTATTGGATTGTTTTGATGTTTGACTTTGTTTTTGTGTCTGGATGAAAACTGAACTAGACTTGGACTTGACTGCTTCTATTGATATCTTATGGATGACTTTATCGTATACTAGACTAACCTATTTTCTGTGGTTGCAGATTCTAGATTCTAGTGTTATTCATTTAGCCATTTATCTCTATAAGATATGCATATGTGTTTGAGAAATGTTTTGCAAGTCAAGATTGTCCAAATGTGTAGGAAAGTTTTGTCACCATCAAAAAGGGAGAAATTGTTGGAGAAATCTTCTTGAAGTGTTTTGAAGCTGACAAAACGTTTCCATCAGTCTAGTCTGAAGGCTTGCAGACTCTGCTATTTAAAGTCGAAGACCTCCGGACAGCCGACTCAAGACTCAAAGTCTATCCTCATTGATAGTCTTTAATCCGTTGAAGAAAGGTTATCCAGAACTGGATGTTTCATTAAGGATATGACCTTATCGACTGGAGAAGATCTCTTGGCTGGAAAAGACAAAACGGAATTCTTTGATTGATCGAGATTGACTCGAAGATTAAGGATCCGATGATTGCCTAAATATTCTTGGAATGTTCTACTTATGGAAACCAAGATCCTGATTGTATGGGCGAACAGGATTGATGGGCTATCGACACGTTCCTTTAATAGCTCGAATAATCTTCTTAATTGATTATGTCCAACGGGTAGATTGGAGGAATTCCTTTGGTAAGTGCCAACGGGTATAATGACGTAAAAGAGTATATAAGGAAGACGTTCTAAGTTGTTCGAGGTGTGCGCGATAGAAGAATTCCAAAGTCTGAAACTTCCTGTTGTTTAGACAATTCCTTTGAGCGAAACTTTGTATACAAAAGAGAGTCTATATTTGTGAGAAACCTTGAGGAGGTGTGGTAGAACATCTACACTGTGGAATCAAGGAAAAGCTGTGCTGTAACTTCTCTTTTGTTCATAGTGAAATCCAGCCGGTAGACTGTCAGTGTGGAAGAGTGGACGTAGGCTTGAAATAAGCCGAACCACTATAAACCTTGTGTTCAATTTTCTCTTCCTTACTCTCTTTACTTTGATCGTACTTCATTTTGTTAAATCAATAGAGAACTTCATTTATATCGGTTGCCTAGAATCGCTTCCGTATATTGATAAATTGTTTGTGCACCTATTCACCCCCCTCTAAGTGATTATACTAGCTATATCAAGTGTCACGGATGACTTCTTGTTTTTGTATTCTCGGTTACTTTGACATGTCAGCATAATTCATTCAAATTTTGAGTGTCCTCATAAGCTCAAGTCATTCAATTTGGCATGTCGACCTTTCTTTTGAATAAAAAGTCTGTTTGACTTCTCATTCACTAAACATGAGATTCATGAGTCAGTTTCATCTCTTCCAATTTCTTATTAAGAGAACTTTGGGAAGAAGGTCGACCGAGTTTGTCCGTGCAACTTGGCAAGTTCATTTTATTTGCAAGGCGAAGAAATGTTTCTCATTTACATGGAAAGTGCAGTACAAACATTGAAATGCAATTTGGCAGTGCCTACCATTTTTTGCTTCTACGAAACTGAAAGTTACTCTGGGCCTTTTTCTTTTCATCTCCTCACACCGATCCAAACGTCTTATTCGACAATAGAACAAATATTAAAAAATGATACTAATGCTAATTTATAAATCACATATCTAGCAGATAGCAAAATTCAAGAAGCAGGATAGGTGTTTCTCTAGACATATGGATGAGATTCGGCGGCAGAGGCACATCGTAGAGTGGTGGTCGTCGCGGTGGCTTAATTCAGTGCACTCGAATGTAGTTCTTCGGATGGAATTGAGTTCGGCTCTGGTTAGGCTATGTGCTGGGCAGGGTTAGAGGGGGCCTAGCTCATCTAGATACTGCTCCTTAACGCAACGACACAACTGATACAGGCTATGTTTTTCGTGGATCAGTAGACTTTGCTTACACCATTTGATGAACGGGATTTCATTCTAGATACCTGATGATTTGATATACAGAGCACACAGCTTGATGACTGACTAATGGGCTATGCACTTTCAATTTCAAGCGAGAGGAATGCAATCTACTTCTTTTCACAGTTTTAGATGTAGACATACTCGTGGGCCTCTTAGTCATTGCATTAATCTTATCTTCATTTTTGGGCTGCACAACCCTTACATTGGCAAATACAAACTGGCTATAAGCTTTACTGTCAATGATTCATGACATTTGCCCACAGAAGTCTACAGATACAAATAGATTTTTTAGAAACTTAAATAGAGGCGCTGGAAAAATTCATGACACCTCTTTCAACTGATAAAAGTAGTTGTTGCATTTTACTTACCACTTTCTGTTGCAATATCTATTCCATGCATTTTTGGCTGTGCAGACTGAAAGATCTTCACTAGAGATGGATGCTTATGTTGGTTGCATGTATTACCGCACAAACGAGTTCGATTTATCCCGCAAAGAGCAACAAGCCTTTGAAAAGGCATGCCCATTGTAATTAAATGGGGGTTAGTACCTTGGATCTCGACTCTTTAATAACTTAGAGCAGCTTGGAAGGTAGCAGATGCTGCTGTGGTTCTAACCATCTTGAATGTTGTCAAGATGTTGCGCTTGAACAGCTCAAGTTAGTCTCTTTTTTGAAATGCCTGAGAGCAATAAGTCTACTCCTTTGCGCTTAACTACTGATGAACGCATTCCTTGTTGGAAGATTTTTTGACAACGCCACCTTGAGTTTCTATTAGATGTGGCAAAATGGTGACATTATCTAATTTTATAAATCTATGTATTGTTTAAGTATTTTAAGTTTTGAACTGGTTGAATATGTCAATCTGAGTGTCTCTAGCATTATTCATCTTTTTTAACTTAAGGTGACGCAATTTGTCCAATTTATTGGAAACTATTACTAATAATTTGGGGAGAGAATTTCCAGAACTTATCAAACTGATGATTTTCTTGAGATTTTGCCTCTATTTTGAAATGGCATAATGGCTATGATGATGGTCCGATCATAAGTGAATTAGAAATAAATGGAGCTCTCCACTCATATGAGAACATTTCTTGCATTTTTTAATCCCTTTCAACCTTTCCCTCCATTTCGAGTGTGGAATAGCGTGGGCCATTTTTGTAACTATTAATTTTATTATAGAGTGTTCCATGAGCTTTTAAGTCTATTCATCCCTTTGAGTTATGAAAAGCTATACATTACCTATGATTACATACGTATTGAGTTTTCTAATAGATCTGCATCATTGTAGATTTGTGAGGACACAAGTCTACTATTTTTATTATTATTTTCATAACGTTTCGTATTTATTTTTTAGAAAAGAATTTCCAACTTCTTTTCAATTCTACCTTTCATTTGTTTTTACAACAAGAAGGTGGCGGCAGCAGAGAAGACGTGGTAGAGTGGTGGTGGTCTTGGTGGCTTAATTCAGTGCGCTCGAACGTAGTTCTTCGGATGGAATTGAGTTCGGCCCTGGTTAGGCTATGTGCTGGGCAGGGTTAAAGAGGGCTGATCGCATCTAGACACGACTCCTTAACGCGGCGACACAACTGATATCGGCCTCCACCACGTCTCTTCCGATCTCTATCGCCGCCCCGCCTCTCCCTCTCTTCCTCCCTCCTCCATACCCATCGATGAGATGACAACAATCGCGACAGCCTTAGGAACCAAAACAGGTCTCTTACACTAAGGATGTCGGTGCTATCTTTTGACCGAACAATTTAAATTCAAATGATCCATCCAAGTCCTTCCAGATCACCCAGCTTGAAATGATTCAGTGTTTATGTCCACTGACCCTCAAGCATTCAAAATCAATGTTGCTCATCTGTTCCTGTACATGGAGATGACCATCAGATAGCAAGAACTGGCTCAGTTTCACCGCGACAATGTTCAGACGATAACAAGGAAGAGACAGAGTAGCTCATTGCAGATCAACCGCGGTTAATACAGAACTGGGACCGACTCCAAGCACTGGGTAACCCCACACATTTATCTGGTGTCTAAGCCCGGGAATACACATTAAACCGACAATAAAGAAAAACCAGACACATATAAAGTTAAGAGCCATGCATTAAGGTCGAACGTAGGACTTAAAAGAGTGACCAGCAACCAACAACCAACAACCATCTTGCACTTGATGTTCACAAAGCCCAACTCCAACAAAAACGTACAAAGCATTTCTAAAGCATATAGCCTAATCCATGATATTTAAAATTCGAAGAGAGCAACAGGATCTTCAAAAGGACATTGTTCATCGTTCACTTTGATACTTGGAAGTGCACTTTGCAAAGAACCACCAATGGCATGCCACCATCTTGACTGCAAGCCCCGTAATTCTTACTCAAAAGGCTCTCAGCGTGGGCTGCACGGGAAATGCACAAAGAAACTACTTCAATGAACAGAAAATATGCTGAAACTGTAGATACTAGCACTATGCCACCATAAACCAAATAAATCCCCTAGCTATTGGTTAGTAGTAAATGGGATGGGACTGATGAATTTCAACAACATAATGAGGAAACATGCTTCATTCATGCAAATTCAAAGTATTAATAATAAATTCAAAGTAAGAAAATTTGAAGTACTTTACCATCTTTATCAATTCTCTTGCCAATGGAACATCATATGGGTGTCACAGCAAAAGCAATCACCCAATAAATATCAATTGCTATCGGTACAGCACCTAAAGTTGAGTAAAATATCAAGACATACCACATCGTATGCACCTGGAGGAATTCTCACAGATCTATCTCAACAGAACAACCTATGCCATTTATGGTCAACAACTAAATTTGCAACATAAAAATAATTACCAAGTTCATGCCAACCTAATCACTAAGGACATATTCCGAAAACAGAAAATTGACTTTGATGAAAGGAAAAATTATTTTATAATCAGCCGACACATAGAAGAGATGCATTTTTCCAGACCAAGACTAGAAAAATAACAGATTAAAGGAGAAATTATTTGTCAATTGGACGAAGCGCAAGGAAGAGATGCATTGTTTCCGACCAAGACTAGAAAAACAACAGATATACCTGTAAGACTGTGAACGAGACCTTGAAGGACTGCGAATATTGCCCCTCGCACTCTGAGACCTGCTTGCTGGATAACCCCTCTCCTGAATGGGACTTCGACCATCTTCCCTTGGACTTGGAGACCTCTTACTGGACCGCTTAATCTTGTGCTCCTGAGGATATGGAGAATGTGGTACAGACCCAGATCGCATTGGAGAGTGGTATCGATCCTTTGCCCCACGGTTCCTGGTTCAAGGAATCGGTATATCCATTGAGATGGGAAATAATTAAAATGGAACATAAAGATTCCCATACATAAAACCGAACACAATCTAGGGTAACAAAAGATCTTACAGGGAAACATTACTCGGCTTGAAGCATGAATTTTACAAAAAAAAGAAAAAATACCATCAGCAAAAGCTAATAAAAAGTACCAAGAAAATCTGTTTTGCAAGTAAAAAAATTAAACTCAACTTGCAAAATCATATAAGCATCAACATGATGGCATCACCATCTAACTGATTGAAGATGACCGTTACCTGCACCTTAATAAGAGTTCCGTACAAATTACCAACTTGGGCCCAAATACTGGAATTAGTCTCATTAACGATGTACCGGTTCGTCGGCGTCCAACAACTGCATGGCTCTCTTTGGCCCAACTTTCTAAAACCTCAAACTATCTTTGACAATGTCATCATATCTCTACACCGGTATTGCTTCCCTTGATTGAGGATGATTTCTTTCTTTGGCCATAAAAAAGCTCTAGTTCTTTTCTTAACTGGATGGTATATGCAAAACAAAATAAAGCTTCAAAACCTTTTCATTAATAACTATGTTAGATCACAGAGAAAACAAATAGTGAAAAAAAGGTACTTTAGTGATTTAATCATCTGCTGACAGTGCTTTACTAATCAGTTCAGTTGCAACTGCAGGCCACCAGACCTAGTAAGCAAAAGCCCATGCTTTGACAGTAATTGGCGAAGTTGGGATAATAACATATAGAAAAGCTTTGACAGAATGGTAAGGGAGTTGTCCATCTCTCTCTTTTGTCGTTTAACTTTATTTACCCATAGGTCTTTAAAATCTTCTTGTTCACTTTAATATCTGCATAAACAAGGCCACAAGCAGACACTGTTCAATACCACAGAAACGATGCTGCACTGCATCAATCACCCCAAATCGATAAAAACCACCATAGTATGAACATAATAGGATAGAGATGCATCAGATTACTAATACCAAAAGGAATAAGGCCAGCAAAAAAATAAAATTCTCATATTGCAGTAATCTGCCATGCTAAAGTCAGCAAAGTTTTCCTTTCAATTGTACATGGCCACTCTCTTTCACTCGTAAGCATGATGTGAATGGTCCACAACTAAACCATTCCAAAAAAAATGGTTGGCTAGAACGATCAGTCGCCTTTGCCACTCATTTAGCCAGTCCTAGATATTTTAAGAAAAGGCTACTATTTCAATAAATTAAATTTGAATAGTTCGCCATGGTCTATATCCAGAATAGACGAACAACTTCCTATCTATAAGCACAAATGTCCAAGGGAAATAAACAACAAAATGTTTACCTATATTGACAAGAAAAAAATGAAGAATGCATAGCTTTCCGTTCATAATTTAGCTAGAGTGAAAATCCCATACCACAATTACTACAAACATACAGGGCTTACAAAACACATAAAACTATAAAAAGAGTGAAATTCGACGACTTCAATGCCTTGGGCAATATCATCCACTAAAGTTCACCAAGGATGAGAATCGACAGATAACTCAAACTACTTTTTATATAGCAAAGATTGAACTGAAATAACTTGATCTAGATTTCACGTACCAAAAAGATTAAAACTACAATGTACAAAGCATTATTAGTTGAAAATACATATAGACAGTATAAAATATCACGTTATACTTGACATAAAAGTGAAAGAATGCCACTAAGAGTTCTGTATATTCTTCCCAGGCCAATAAGGCTCCCTTAGTACTGTAAGTTCTTAATATGCTCAACTACAGTGAACTTATCATCCTAAAAGAGGAACAGAAAAGTATAAAACCAGTAACAATGCAATTAAATCCACTCGGACAAAAATGCCAAACCTTGAGTCATGCTTATCTGGTGTTGGTGACCTCGAGTAAGCTGTAAGAAAATACAAAAACAGAATAAGATTCTCCAAACTCACAAGGATGTCCATCATGACAGACTGCTCCATTCGTTGTACAGCCCAAAGGGAGAGAAAGCCACAAATCAGAATGGACATGAAGTCAAAATTACTGACAATGATTGTGGCGTCTTGGAGACCTTGATGTACTTCTCCTTCTTTCCCTGTGTCGCCCACTTCATTTTAAAATGGGGGGAAAAAGAGTTTACCAAAAAAACCTGTCATGAATCGATGGAAACAAATGCCATAAAGACAACCTCGTGAAATGGAGAATGTGACAAATTGTACCTCACACGCTCAGTCACGCGCATCTCGTGAGGAGTTTTTCTGTTCTCCTCAGCAAAAACAATTCTTATCTCACGTCCTCCAATAACAGTATGATTCATTTGCTGCTTAGCCTCAGCTGCATCTTCCGCATATTGGAACTTCACAAATCCAAAGCCACGAGGCTCCCTGTTAATGCAATATACAATCACTGAAGTCACTAAATTACATCCCCCATGATTGTTGGAGATGAGATATAAAAAGATCAGCACGTAATGGTTCTCCTCTCTTCAATTTTTGCCTATTTCTGAAATCCCAGTAGCTTAATACCAAAAAGGAAAGTAGTATACAGTGTATTAGTTTGCATCAGAAAACAGCCAAACAACAAGCCTCTCAAAAATGGCACCCACGTTGTAAACACAGGTAAGGGAAACCTGTAAAACAATGGCACTATGGCACACTCACAAATGCGGATGTCTTGTAACAAGTACCATCCTTTTTTGGCAAAAAAGGCGACAGCAAAATGATTTTATGTAAGCCTGGAATTGTAGAACCAATCATTCTCTCAAAAGTTCTTTATTTCGGCCCCGTTTGGTTCGGCATTTAGAAGGGGCTTTTGGCCTCTAAAGGGGTTTGGGCAAAAGTAAGTGGTGTTTGGTTCAATATTTTGGAGACTTTGGGGAGATGCAATTGCATCTCCAAAGGGCTTGAAGGGACTTTAGGGGAATGGAGGGGGAGAGGTCCATTTGGAAGTTGCATTTGTGGAATGCAACTTCTATCGTTCATCTTCACGGGAGAAGCCGACGGAGGCCGACACCGCCGGCCAAGGGTCGCGCGTCGGGCAATGCAATGCGCGGCGACCGCCGGCAAGGGTCCCCGACCCGGCGACCGTCGCCGGACCTCGACGCCGGGTCGCGAACCCAGCGCAATTGTCGCTCGATCGCGCGACCAGCGGCCACCGAGGTCGCGCGACCCGGGCGACGGTCGCCGGTCGGGCGACCAGCGGCGACGGCCGCCGGGTCGAGCGACCAGCGATGGCCGCTGGGTCGCGCGACTTAGGCGACGGCCGCCGGTCGCGCGACCCAGCGACGTCCCGCCCGGATCTGAACCCAGTGACGGACGGCCGCTGGTCGTAGCGACCAGCGGGACCCGTCGCCTCGGGTCGCGCGACCAGACGATGGCCGCCCGGGTCATGTGACCAGCGACGGCCGCCTGGTTCGCTGATCAGCGGCCGTCGCCTCGGGTCGCTCGACCCGGCTGACGGCCGACCGGGTCGTAAATCGACCGGCGATCGTCGCTGGTCGCGCTTGACCCAGCGACGGCCGCCGCGAGGTCGCGCGACCAGGCGACGGTCGCGCGAGGTCGCGACCAGCGGCCAGATCCGCCAGATCCGCCATCCGTGACCGGATCCGTGGTCCAGCGGCCGGATCCGCTGGTCCAAATGGATCCGGCGTGGGTCCGATGGCGGACTTCAAGAAAAAATAAGACAAAATGTTTTTTTGTTTTTTTAATTTAATAAAAGTCCTTTACAAATGCAAATTTTACCAAAGCGGTATTTTGGCCAAAGTTGCATCTCAATGTAAATTTTACCAAACGACGGCGTTTGATTTTGAAAAACCCCATTCACCCAAAGGTATTTGCATTTTGGCAAATGCATCCCCCAAAAGCCGAACCAAACGGGCTCTTCATCTGTTTCTTCAATCATATGCAGCTTGGCAGCTCAATGTATTCCAAATTAGTATTCC
Organism: Eucalyptus paniculata subsp. matutina; assembly: GCA_017140255.1. Lineage (NCBI taxonomy): Eukaryota > Viridiplantae > Streptophyta > Magnoliopsida > Myrtales > Myrtaceae > Eucalyptus > Eucalyptus paniculata. The sequence goes on along the minus strand of CM029436.1, from coordinate 20,540,619 downwards.
CATGGGAGGGATGGAGGAGAAGGAGAATCAATTAAAACAGCAATTCTTCCTCCGACCAGAAACCAACACTAAAAACAGGTTTCTTCACTAACCATATGTCAAACAGAAAAAACAGTAGCTGTAAAATGAATAGTCTGGCATGCAAATTTTAAAACAAGAAGTCGAGTTTCAGAACTGCGAAACAAGGATGATATGTGCTACTTTACACACTCTGCAGAAGCAATGTGGGACAAAGCCAAGATTATTATGGTATCGATGCATAATCTAATTTTATACTCCTGAACAGTGAAATTATAAGTCCACGACTATACAGCTAAGAGTTACTAATTTGCTCGTCAATCAATTGGGTGCTTCCAAAACACAGTCCTTGCCAGACTCAGTTTTCGGACCGACCAACCACCATCAGCCTCAAACCTTCACTGAATAGACAGTTCGCACCATGTGAACCCCACATACCCTGTGTAATAATTCTTAGGAAGGTAGACATCCTTCACAGGACCGCACCGCTCGAATGGCACCCTGAGATCTTCCGCCCTGCGACCATAACAGCGATAATTAGACAAAAATCAGCCGCCAGCCACCGACAGCAAATCCAAGTCGAGCTCCGATGCCCAAATAAAAGAGGCAATCAGGCAAAAACATCGACACAACACTCGTTGCTTGCACACCATACGCTTCAACGTCACTTCCACCAAGCAAACGAAGCAAGTACGAGAATCTACAACCCAACTCCAATATCCAACAGAGCAAGCCAAAAACACTGAAGACAGGGGGGGTTGTCTCGGTGGATTAATTCAGTGCACTCGAATGTAGTTCTTCGGATGGAATTGAGTTCGGCCCTGGTTAGGCTATGTGCTGGGCAGGGTTAAAGGGGGCCTAGCTCATCTAGATACCACTCATATCGGCCTCCACCGTGTTCCGATCTCCATAGCCATCCCGCCTCTCCCTCTCTTCCTCCCTCCTCCATATCCCATCAATGAGATGACAACAATCTCGAGAGCTTGTGGCGCTAAAACAGGTCTCTTACACCAAGGATGTCGGTGCTATATTTTGACCAAACAATTTAAATTCAAATGATCCATCCAAGTCCTCCCAGACCACCCAGCTTCAAATGATTCAGTGCTTATGTCCACTGACCCTCAAGCATTCAAAATCAATGTTGCTCATCTGTTCCTGTACATGGAGATGACCATCAAATAGCAAGAACTGGCTTATTTTCAAGGCGACTATGTTCAGACGATAACAAGGAAGAGACAGAGTAGCTCATTGCAGATCAACCGCGGTTAATACAGAAGTGGGACCGACTCGAAGCACTGGGTAACCCCACACATTTATCTGGTGCTAAGCCCAGGAATACACATTAAACCGACAATAAAGAAAAACCAGACACATATAAAGTTAAGAGCCATGCATTAAGGTCAGACGCAGGACTTAAAAGAGTCACCAGCAACCAACAACCATCTTGCACTTGATGTTCACAAAGCCCAACTCCAACAAAAACGTACAAAGCATTTCTAAAGCATATCCTAATCCATGATACTTAAAATTCGAAGAGAGCAACAGGATCTCCAAAAGGACACTGTTTATCGTTCACTTTGACACTTGGAAGTGCACTTTGCAAAGAACCACCACTGGCATACCACCATCTTGACTGCAAGCCCCGTATTTCTTACTCAGAAGGCTCTCAGCGTGGGCTGCACAGGAAATGCACAAAGAAACTACTTCAGTGAACAGAAAATATGCTAAAACTGTAGATACTAGCACTATGCCACCATAAACCAGATAAATCCCCTAGCTATTGGTTAGTAGTAAATGGGACTGATGAATTTCAACAACATAATGAGGAAGCATGCTTCATTCATGCTTCATTCAAAGTATTAATACTTTCTCTCGTAAGAAAATTTGAAGTACTTTACCATCTTTATCAATTCTCTTGCCAATGGAACATCATATGGGTGTCACAGCAATAGCAATCACCTGATAAATATCAATTGCTATCGGTACAGCACCTAAAGTTGAGTAAAATATCAAAAAATACCGCATCATATGCACTTGGAGGAATTCTCACAGATCTATCTCAACAGAATAACATATTCCCAAAATTCAGAACCGGTTTGAACCGGTCCAAAAACCGGTTCGGAGGGATTACCCACCCGGAACCGGATCGACCGAATCAGTTCGGGAACCGGTTTGTAAGCCAACCCAAAAGTCCAAAACCCTAATTTGTTCCCCTGTTTTTTTCTTTCCCTCACACCCGCAGACTTCTTCACAGCGTTTTCCTTCGTCGCGCCATCGCCAGCTCCCCATAGCGCCATCGTCAGATCCAGCTCCCCGTCGCGCTGCTTCCTCATCTGCGTTCATCTGCTTCCTCGTCGCGCCATCGCCAACTCCCCGTCGCTCTATTTCATCCATCGTCGGCTTCCTCATCTGTAAGCTCGCAAATTTCCTCGGTTTTTCTAAAATTTTCTTTCAGATTGAAGCTGGGTTCTTCTCGTTTTCTTTGGGGGTGCTTTCGATTTCTTGTCAGATTAGTGGAAAAGTTTGCGTTTTTTTGTTCATATTGGAACTCATTGTGAATGGGTGGGGTAAGCTAGGGGAGAGAGGGAAGAAATCGTAGAACTCGGGTAAGCTGGGTTCGTACTGATCCTTCTGCCCCTCAACTGTGATGCTAAAGGACAGAAAGCTGAATTTCTCCTTTATCATACAAAATAAAGCTCTAGGTTCATTTCCATTTCCACCCGGATTTCGAAGTCTGCATTATGTTCTTGTGTCTTCGTACTTCATTTGAAGACATACTTAGCTGCCAGGTTCTCCTTGAAGGCGGGCATGAAGCCGCACGAGCTGGTCTTCTAGACAGCATGAACTGTTTTTGGTTTCCCAACTTTCTATATATTTCTCTCCAAATTTTGAGTTGGCTTGGAAGACGAGACTGCTTTATGATTATTGATTTTAGTAGGAATCTCAATGTTTGTTACGTAGTTGAATTTGCTTGGATGGATTCCTATTTTAATAATTTACCACATATATCGCCATACAGTTTGGGATTATAAATATTCTAATTGGGGAAGGTAGTGGGATTATAAATAGTCTATGTAGATCAGCTCAATGATAGCCTTTGATGTGTAGATATCAAGCTAGGTTTTAAGATTTCAATTTGTTTATGTAGGTTTCAAGCACCTTTGAGCTGCTCTCTCTCTCTTTTTCTTATAAGCTCAAAAAACTTCTGTACCAAACCAAATTTTCCAAATGGGTCTGTCTAATTGTTTCTGATTTATTGACACATTTGAAGTGAAAATTATTAAACTGCTGTTCACTTTGGTTCTTTTTGTACTTGAATTGAAAATGATTTTTGTTTTGTGCAAGAGAGTTGAATTGAAATTGTCAGCCAACATTTTTATTCATCCACATGCTGTTGCAAACCATTTCCTTGTTAATGCTTGTCTTGCAATCAATGCTTGTCTCGATGCAACTCTCAGTTCTGAAGTATGAACAATAAGTATTGCAATTTGGATTCATTGGAAGGATCATTGGCTGCTGTGTCGTGAACTTTTGAGTGGGCGTCTACTAATAGCTTTAATGGTTCAGTCCTGCCTTCCAAGCATTGATAATTTGCCATTTAGTTAATCAACGGAGCAGATTTGGGTTTTCATGGTGAAGTGTTTGGTTCTCCATTGAAGCAGGCTGAAAAAAAAAACTTAAAATCATTCAGGGAAGTAGTCACCATAGATTGTCTCATGTAAACTATGCTACATCTTCTGCCAAAAGAAAACTCTGGATCAATGTTTTCGAAAAAGCGGTCAAGTGAACTGTTTGAGGTATAGGTTTTCAGGGATTGTACTGATATTCTTTCATGGAATCGGGAGATGGATCTTGAAAACAATGCTAATGAGACTGATGGTGTAGGATTTGCAGATTTCAGGCTCCTGAAATCTCTTATTTGGCTTCAGCTGCACTGGATTTTCTTCCTTGTCTTATATAAGTGATGTCCGATCGATGGGTTTCAAGACATTATGTTTAAATTAAATGTACAACTTCGGCAAGTGTTCCTAGGACGAATGAATCACCCTTGGATATTCCCTAGAGAATATATTTGATCCTGGGAGGTGTCATATCAGGAGCTAGTTTCCTCTTATGCTCATATCAGGAGCTAGTTTCCTTGTGATTTTATTTATGACAATTCTCCTTGTGAATCCTTAGTTTTTTATTTAGTCAAAAAGTTTATTTACTTATTAATTATAAGTGCTTAATGTTTCAATATAAATTAGAAAAATTATGTTGTTTTCTCGCGTATTAATATAAAATTCGAAGTTGTATAGGATGGACAGTTACAAAATAGGTTCCAATATAAATAGGTTAACCCTGGAACCGGACCGAAAAAACAGAGTCAGGTATAGGGTCGGGTACAGAGTCCAAAAAAGGGAAACCAGTTATAATAGGGTCAGGTACAGGGTTTAGGTCTAGAATCTACCCACCCTGAACTTGATCACCCCTATTTGGAATAGTTCAAAACAGTGCTAAATCTTTTATATTTAAAGACCCTCGCTACTCTCTTTTAGTTCTCACTCCCATAGCTAGCCTCTCTCTGACTCTTCGTCTGTCGACTTTCCCCAGCAGTGCCCTTGATCTCTCTATTCCTGGAGTCTTTGCCCATGCCGTCTCATCTCATCTCTCTCTTGATCTTGCCGACACCATCTCCTGTCCTCCTCTCTTGATCTGGCTGGTTGGGGCCTCGCCTTTGTTGGTCGGCCGTGGATCAGCCCACTATTAGCCAGGTTTGTTCTTTCTTATAGCGACTAACCAGAGAGCTTTTCTGAAAATGAATAGATTGATGAAACAAAGAATGCTTAGGGAAACTATCGACGTCTTTTATTTGGATTTAAAAGTATGACTTATATGGTGTAAAGATTTACATATTTAGGATATTTAGCCATCTTCAAATTGGGCACATAAGAAGATGTAGCATGTCCCAATTTCCAATTCTAAATGGAATTCACAAGAGAAGATTAGCCAACTTTAAGAGCCGTTCTACCATTCCGCATATTAAAATCTAAAGTCGAAAAGCATCCTCATCAGCTTGTTTTTTTGTTATCCCACTGCACATCGTACTTCTATACCAATCTGCAATTTCTTTTTTGCACAAAAAGGTTTCATACTACTTCATTCATAATTTATACCTCATAATCTTTTCTTCAGTTTTTTTTTTTGGTAAAATCTTTTCTTCTCTTCTTCTCTTCTTTTCTTCAGTTTTTTATTCGGACAAAAGTGGAAATTCATTAACATAAATTTTTTTTACCATGTGAAGTTAGATTTTAAGTTGCCCCGCAGCTATGATAATTTTCTGTCTTCTCAAGATCCAAGTTCTATTAATCTTAATACTCCGGTGTTTACTACAAAACAACTGGGGCATGCATGTGAACCCACACTGTATTAAAAGGAAAGCATGTGAACGTGCACTGTTTTCTAAGGAAAGCATGTGATGAAACTAGGAAAATGGGCATCATCAGAAAAAAGCCGGGCTCATTTGTTCTTTAGCCCCCTTGGGAGAAATTTTCATTTACAGCTGCTGAGAAAAAAAAAACTTTAATTTTCACTTTCTAGACCCGTGGGCGGCTTAAATATTGTTTGTCAATTCCTATATTTTCTTTTATCAGACAGGGTCGGTGGTAATTACTTTTTTAAAGCAAAACTTACTCGTCCCATGAATAAGTCACAAACTTCATGTAATTTTTGGTCTCACAAATTAAGATTTAATGTTACATTGCAAAAAGCATCAATTTTTTTTTTTCAAACTTGTCCTTTTTTTAAAAAAAAAATACATGGGACAGTAAGAATCAATGTAGATAGGTTACCTTTTATTTAAAAAATTATTAATAATGTAAATAGGTGAGTACTTATTTATATATAGGAAGTCGAATATCTTGTAAAAAGTTACTGGTCACATGAAAAATTACTCGCTACATACATACTAAGAGTCTCATGATTTCTTTTGAAAATCCTAGTAGAGCAAGGGGCGGTTAGAAAGAAATGGAATTAAATATAATTGATTCGGCATCCATAGAAATTATGAACATGCAACTAACATGGAAGGGGGAGTGACCAAATACAACAACTAATTGTGATTATAAGTGAATAAGAATGTGCAACACCTACTATCCTTATTAAAGATCTCAAGCATCTTGCCAAATGTTTCGTGAAATATTTAGTATCATGTTAAGACCCGTGCTATTACTCATAAATTTGGACCTGATTTCAAATGATCACCATTTTACGTACTTTTTCTTTGTGCGAAATAGGTCATATATTGGAACACATAAACATTAATATGTAATTTGAATAATGACTTCGTATATTTAAATAACATTTTGAATTTTACATAAGAAAGCACAAAATTAATTTTATTTTTTAAAAAGCCTCCGATCATTGTGATGACCTTGTTTCATTTTAATTTATTACGCTTCATATATTAAAACCAAACTAAGAAGAAAGTCCAGCAAAATGGAGCTTAATGGTCGAACCACATCATCACTCAATTACCTCCCAATTTCCTTAATGTTAATTAGACATATTACTTAACAGTATGGTAGAAAAAAAAAACTTAATCAATCTAATATAATCTAACATAATGTTTCTAGAAGAACGTATGAATAGGAACTCGCCTTACTTATTAGATGGGATGAAATCTTACATGACATAGGATGCTTTGGAATTACTGTTTGTCAGTTAAATATTTTCTATGATCTACTATTATTGTACACTTATTTAATCTCAAGGACACTTTTTATACATCTTCTAAGAAGACTCTAGCCTTGGAACGACAGGACTAAAATCTTCTCAACCCCATAGAGAAAGAGAGATAGAGAAAACAAATATGGCAGAAGTTGTCATCAGCATTGGTGGAAGCGTCCTTGCCAATCTGATTACTCAAGCACTGGGAAAGGTTGGAAATTTAGGGGGCATCAAGCGTGAACTTCAGATGCTCAGGAGCACCGTCACCATGCTTCATTCTGTGCTGGACGATGCAGAAGAGCAACAACACCAGAGTTCCCAAATCAAAGATTGGGTGGAGAAACTAAAAGAGGCTTTCTATGACTTGCAGGACGTGCTTGAAGAATTTAATATAGAAGCTATGCGACGAGAACTGAGGGGCGACAATCAGATGATCAAGGCGGTAAGAACATTTTTCTCAAGTTCAAACCAGCTTGCTTTTGAACTAAAGATGAGTAGAAAAATAACAGAAGTGAGGGAGAGATTGAAAGATATTGAGGCTGAAAAGAACTTCCACTTGGACAAGGGACCTATGAATTCGCAAGCAAAGAGAGGGTGGAGGAAGAGAGAGGAGACGCATTCGTTTATATGTGAGGAAGACATTATTGGAAGAGGTAATGATAAAAAGAATGTCATGAAATTCTTACTGGATATGGATGTGAAAGAGAACGTTTCTATCCTTCCAATAGTTGGTATTGGTGGGCTTGGAAAAACAGCTCTTGCTAAATTTGTGTATAATGATGAGATGATCAGTAAACATTTTAACTTGAAAATGTGGGTTTGTGTGTCTAATGACTTTGACATGATAAAAATAGTGAAAGATATCATAGTTTGTGTGGAGAAGAAAGAACCACCAAACTACAATGTGATGGATAGGTTGCAAGTTGAACTGAGGAAAATAATTGATGGAAGGAGATATCTCTTAGTTTTGGATGATTTGTGGGATGCAAACTCAGAAACATGGCACAACTTGAAATCATTATTGATGGGAGGTGCTAGAGGAAGCAAGATCCTTATAACTACACGCCTTCCTTTGGTTGCAAAGATCACCTCCCCTGCTCCGCCTCTTCTTCTTAAAGGCTTATCTGAAAGTGATTCTCTTGATTTGTTGATGCGAATGGCTGGTCAAAAAGAAGGGGCTAGACAAGATCCTAGCTTGCTAGCTATTGGTAAAGAGATAGTTAAAAAGTGTTATGGAGTTCCATTGATTGTTCGAACTATTGGGAGGTTATTATTCTATAAGGAAACTAAAGAATGGTTATGTTTCAAAGATGTTGAGCTCCCAAAAGTGTCTCAAATGGAAGACCATATAATATCTATTCTCAGGCTAAGTTATGACCATCTTCCTTCACATTTGAAACAATGTTTCACCATTTGTTCATTGTTTCCCAAAGATTTTGAGATAAAGAAGCATACTTTAGTTGATCTTTGGATGGCAGAAGGATTTATCCAGCCTTCAAATTCAGGTAAGCTTTTAGAAGACATTGCTCATGAATATTTCATGGATCTATGTTGGAGTAACTTCTTCCAAGATTTTAAAAAAGATGCATACACGAAGGAGGAAACTTGCAAGATGCATGATTTGATGCATGATCTAGCCTGCAACGTTGCAGGGAACACGTGTCGGGTGGCAAGGGATGACACAAATATCATAAATGAAAGAACTCGTCATATATCCTATGATTCAACTTTCAATTTGATGGATGAACTTCCAATCTTACGCTTGAAAGCAAGTGCACTGAGAACATTTCTATCTACTACTAGACATTGGAATGAAAGACAACAAAGAGAACCAACAAGTGAAGTGGATCTAGGCCAATCAATTCTAAATTTCAAGAGATTGCGCATCTTGGATCTGCAAGGCATAAAGGTCGAGAAGGTGTCACGGTCCATTTATAAGTTAAAGTATCTCACTTATCTTGATCTCTCTTACAACGGCACACTCAAAAGGCTTCCTAACTCCATTACGGAATTGCAGAGCTTGCAAACACTTAATCTCTACCGCTGTTATGCCCTCGAAGAGTTGCCAAGTGATATAAAGAAGTTAGTCAGCCTTCGGAATCTAGACATAAGTTTTTGTTCTGAACTTAGTTATTTGCCACGTGGAATAGCGGAAATCAGTTCTTTGCATAGGCTAACGAACTTCATTTTGCCCAAAGATAAAGCTTGTGCGAAGAATTATTGCGGACTTGGGGAGCTAAAGGGGCTTAATAACATCCGGGGAGAACTTTCAATTGGAAATTTGGGATACGTAACAAATGCGGAAGTCAAATGCAAGGATGAGATATTGATGGGGAAGCATTCTCTGGAATCTCTGGTACTTAGTTGGGGCAATTTCAATACTAATGATGTAGGAATAGATGAAGTGCTGTTTGATAGATTGAAGCCGCCCTCAAATCTGCAAAGGTTGAAGATCTTGGGATATAAAGGTGAGAGCTTTCCCAAGTGGATGATGGATAGCCTTGTATCTTTCTTGCCACGTTTAGTTGACGTATTGTTCAATGCTTGCAAAAGATGTAAACGTCTCCCCCCACTTAACCAACTACCTTACCTCAAGTCTTTGCATATCCTTAATATGCCTGAATTGGAATATATCGAGTCGGACCAATCATCCCCTTCACCAGCATCATTTCCTAGTCTATTGAAATTGAGGATCTTGGGCTGTGAAAAATTAAAAGCCATGCCACTAACTCCTTATCTTGAGGAGTTAGATCTGACAAGTGCCAACGGAGCGTTGTTGATAAATCAGATGATGCTTGGCCTTAATAAGTTGAAGAGACTGGAGATCCAATATACAAAGTTTCCAGAATCTTTGCCTGAGAAGGGTTTCCAGAGTCTCACTTCCCTTGAATCTCTTGCGATCTGGGAGTGTCGTCAGTTGACTTCCCTCTGGCAAGGTATGCGACATCTATCGAGCCTTATGCATCTCTCTATCGAGAGATGTGAGGAGCTGGATATATCCAAAGACAAGAGTGGCAACATCTTGGATTTCCATGGAGGCCTTCAGAGTCTCCGCAACGTATACATCACTCGCCTTTCCAAACTGACATCTCTCCCACAGTGGATTCTACAAGCTTGCAATCTCGAGCGTCTCACAATTTGGGATTGCCGCAATTTGAAGGATATACCAGAGCAGATCGAGGCCCTTCAATCACTTCAATATCTCGACATCTATGGGTGCTACTCATTGACATCATTCCCTGAAGCAATGCGAAGGCTCACATCCCTTACTGACCTGAGGATCCGGGCTTGTGGAGAATTGGGGGAGAGTTGCAAAAGACAAGCAGGCGAGGAATGGGACAAGATCGCTCATATCCCGAGCATACGATTTTATTAGCGGATCGTACACTAATTTTCTTCACTGAAGGTATGTGGGACCTTGTTTCCCAGATTTTTGCATTTATAATTTTCGGATATCGTGTTTCCATACTCGATTTGATTTGGGGAGGGACATGAAAAAAATCGCTGAAAGGTTTGGGCGCATCACTTCATTCCGAAGAGTGCGAGAAAAAATGAGGAAAAATTCATACTTCGTCTCATCCAGCGATTGATTTCCCAAGGGTATATTTCTGCTCGAGGGGAGGACAGCGAAGGTGATCTTTAGCATTTGACCACAATCGATGCTCTCGATTTACTGTTCAGCCATTCTGCAGGCGTTCTCATGTAAAATCCTTTTGCCAATCTTGAGCACCGCCTTAAGCAATCGAGTAAATGTTTTGAAATTAAAAGAGGTCGTATTTGTGACTTCTCCATTTTGATCTCAGCAAGGTTGTCCTGCACATTTTGTTTGGTCGACAATTGATATGTCCTTCGTCTCTTGTCGACAACGTCTGCGAAAGAAATGTGTGCTGTGTGAGGCAGAATTAATGAATGAAGCGGCAATCATTGTTGTCGTTTCTCTTGATGACTAAATCAATCGCTACCGATGTGAAGTCTTATGTTGTGGACCTCGTGTGGAATCGGTTTCTCTTGTAGCCACTCTCATCTTAGATTTTTCTTGTTCTGTGACTTCAATTGGCCATATTGATGATTGTTGTGTTTGGTAGTCTTGCTTTGCCATGGTGATATCTGATGGATATTTTCGCCAAAGCCATTGGCGAGGGCAATTTGCGATTGTGCGAAGTTTGTGAGAGAAGAAAGTACTTCAATGCGATTGCCTTTTGATTGCAAGAGGAAAGAATTAGGTGCACTGTCAATATTCACAAGTTGATCATCCATTAGATCTAAGGAAATATCAGAATAACATGTTTGATGATTGATCCTTGCTGGGGTGGAATTTCATTAATCTCTTAAACTGTGGCACTCTGCAGTCTACTTCCTTCAACTCTGAAACTGCCCTCGGTTTTTTGCTTGTTCGCAAGCTCGCTTTTGGGAATGAGGCTTGAGAATAACCTTGAAATGGTTCCCAAATGCGAAGCATTGTTATGCCACTGTTTTTAGTTTATCTTTTAAAGGAAATTTGTGGTAGTGTCCTTAGGGAAATCGATAAGACTCACTATTTATGCTTCAAAATGTAAGCCGTCCTCCTTGAAACTAGTCTCCAAAAAGCAGTTTTCAACTTTTCGGCGATGGCACTTGCTAAGGAGACCCCTTTCTTTGAAGTACTCAGTCTATTCTTTTTATCTTTTCAAAACTAAACTCTCGTGCATACTAGAAGGCCAAGTCATATGCATAGAGCTCGTCATTTGAACTATCTTCCATGAGATTAAGCTCATAGGGCTTTTGTTTCAGTAGATATGTCTATTTCTTACACTGCTTTATTTTTCAGGCTAGATAGAAATGGTGTGAATTTTGGCACTGAGGACACAATGCCAAATGAGGATCACAAATGAAACGTGAAAGGGCGTTTCAATTGGTTTATGGAGTATTATTGTTTGTCTTCGGGTTATTTCCAATTCATATACATCAGCTGGTAAGCCGATCCCAGCGACCAAGCACGTCAGGGTTGCTGAAATTCAGTAACCCAAAGGTTATCAATGACATTTCATTGTGGGAGATTCAAAAACATGAGTTTTATATCGTGAATTAGAAAGTTTTGAAATGGACAAGTTCATATTTTTGGGCTAAATGTTCACATTATGTATTGGATTGAGCAAGAAAACACCCTATTGCAGATAAATGTTCAATGGCCATTCCTATCGGAGGATATCGAGGTTCCCAGGTGAGAAATTTTTTCCCAACGAATTTCCCTGTATATTAATAAATAATAGGCTTTGAGTTGATGACAAAAAAATTGTATTGTGATGCAAGGTTTTGTCTTCATTTAGGGGCCTTATTATTGTGGTGTTGGGACTGATAAGTCATCTGACTAAGATATATCCGATGATCGCTACAAGGCTTGCTTATATGCTGGTATCAACATTAATAGCACCAATGGAGTGGTGATCTGGGCCAGGTAATGCCTAACCTCCAGCTTGCTTGTTATTTCAAAAAAAAAAAAAGCACAGAGCTATTGTTATCAACACTGGCTTCTATCTTGCAGTGAGAACACCAAGTCAGACAAAGCATGGGAATTGAAGCAGGAGATCATCTCTGGTGTTCAAGATACCTTCTTTAGGTGAAAATTCAATTACTTGCTCAAGAAAATAATGAAATTCCATTAACAGCAAACAAAATAAGTGCATACAGACATGTTCTGAGGTATTTAAGTACTTGATTGTTTATTTTTTTTTTACAACAGAGAATAACTGAGCAAGCTTGTGTTGTCCTAATGTAAGATCCAAAGCCAATAGAGGTAGCTGACTTCACTATCACCATTTACGCATTATTATAACCCAAAATTGATAAAAGCATTCTCTTCCTTCTCAGGGTGACTGCAACGGTGCAGGATGCCATACTAACTAACAGGTTTGCACCATAGAAATAACTTGGACTTGGTTAAGAATTTTTGTTCAGTGAAGGACCTTTAAGAGTGTGTTCTTTGACTTTTCGGCAATACAAAAAGCATTAGAGAAGAGGGAGGCTTTGAAGCGATAAAGGCAATTCTGAATCTCTCACTTCGCCATGAGGAGCACATTAGCGCCTATGGAGAAGATTGATGGGAAAGCATGAAACAGTCAACACCGACACATTGTCTTCAGTAATGCTCAGAAGAAACAAACCAACTACTAGTCAAATTTAAAGATTGCCCTGCTAATGAACTCATATTTCATTGTGATGCCTGAATTACTTGTATTGTTATGCAGGGAGTTGCCAATTGTGGTTGCTCAATCTGTGGGCCGTGACAATGAGAAGCAAGGAAAAGGTACCATAACAATGACCATACCAGTTCCCTTCTGTGCTCTATCTGAAAATCATTTGGAGATGCTCAACTTTATCAAATGATTCCAGAAACACTACCACAAAAAAATAATACATATAAGTATTATTTATCCTTTCTAGTCTCAGTCGATTCCATGATTGCAACTATGCACAAGGAATTTTGACTTTTTAACAATCATAAAGCATTCCCACAGTCTTGCTTCCTAAACTAAAGTAAGGACTTTGGACATCTTGGTTCTTTTAGTGTGTCAAAAACTTTCTGAAATGCTTCACTATTTCTGAATCGATAAAACGTACAAGTTCACCTTCCTTGCTCAGTTAGTTAACGGCTTAAAATGATATACATGTTACTTGGAAGACAGGTGTCCTGCCTCAAGTACGTCGTGACCTCATTACTTGCTGAAACTACAATTTTGTGGGAGCCCCCCATCAAGGCTGAAGCTCTTGCTGCTGAGAAGCAAGCATTGAAGGTCTAAAATTCGAACTGCCGGCTAAGAACAGCCAACTGCCTTAATTAAATCAGTGGAGACCTCCAGGCTGAGATACTATTGAACTCCTTTTCATTCAGATTTAGGTCATTGACAGAAGATCCTCATGAAAATAAGGCTTCCCGGAGTGTCCAAGCTTGGACGTGATCTCCATTACATTGGTTTCATCCTGCATTTGCGAGTAGTTTCACCGTTATGGGCATTTAAGTTCACCTATTTGCCTTTAGTGTCACGGATGACTTCTTGTCTTTGCATTCTCAGTTACTTTGACATGTCAGCATAATTCATCCAAACTTTGAGTGTCCTAATAAGCTCAAGTCATTCAATTTGGCATGTCGACCTTTCTTTTGAATAAAAAGGCTGTTTGACTTCTCATTCACTAAACATGAGATTCATGAGTCAGTTTCATCTCTTCCAATTTCTTATTAAGAGAACTTTGCGAAGAAGGTCGACCGAGTTTGTCCGTGCAACTTGGCAAGTTCATTTTATTTGCAAGGCGAAGAAATGTTTCTCATTTACATGGAAAGTGCAGTACAAACATTGAAATGCAATCTGGCAGTGCCTACCATTTTTTGCTTCTATGAAACTGAAAGTTACTCTGGGCCTTTTTCTTTTCATCTCCTCACACCGATCCAAACGTCTTATTCGACAATAGAACAAGTATTAAAAAATGATACTAATGCTAATTTATAAATCACATATCTAGCAGATAGCAAATAGCAAAATTCAAGAATCCGGATAGGTGTTTCTCTAGACATATGGATGAGATTCGGCAGCAGAGGCACATCGTAGAGTGGTGGTCGTCGCGGTGGCTTAATTCAGTGCACTCGAATGTAGTTCTTCGGATGGAATTGAGTTCGGCCCTGGTTAGGCTATGTGCTGGGCAGGGTTAGAGGGGGCCTAGCTCATCTAGATACCGCTCCTTAACGCAACGACAAACTGATATAGGCTATGTTTTTCGTGGATCAGTAGACTTTGCTTACACCATTTGATGAACGGGATTTCATTCTAGATACCCGATGATTTGATATACAGAGCACACAGCTTGATGACTGACTAATGGGCTATGCACTTTCAATTTCAAGTGAGAGGAATGCAATCTACTTCTTTTCATAGTTTTAGATGTAGACATACTCGTGGGCCTCTTAGTCATTGCATTAATCTTATCTTCATTTTTGGGCTGCAAAACCCTTACATTGGCAAATACAGACTGGCTATAAGCTTTACTGTCAATGATTCATGACATTTGCCCACAGAAGTCTACAGATACAAATAGATTTTTTAGAAACTTAAATAGAGGTGCTGGAAAAATTCATGACACCTCTTTCAACTGATAAAAGTAGTTGTTGCAATTTACTTACCACTTTCTGTTGCAATATCTATTCCATGTATTTTTGGCTGTGCAGACTGAAAAATCTTCACTAGAGGTGTACCAAAGAGATGGATGCTTATGTTGGTTGCATGTATTACCGCACAAACGAGTTCGATTTATGCCGCAAAGAGCAACAAGCCTTTGAAAAGGCATGCCCATTGTAATTAAATGGGGGTTAGTACCTTGGATCTCGACTCTTTAATAACTTAGAGCAGCTTGGAAGGTAGCAGATGCTGCTGTGGTTCTAACCGTCTTGAATGTCGTCAAGATGCTGCGCTTGAACAGCTCAAGTTAGTCTCTTTTTTGAAATGCCTGAGAGCAATAAGTCTACTCCTTTGCGCTTAACTACTGATGAACGCATTCCTTGTTGGAAGATTTTTTGCCAACGCCACCTTGAGTTTCTATTAGATGTGGCAAAATGGTGACATTATCTAATTTTATAAATCTATGTATTGTTTAAGTATTATAAGTTTTGAACTGGTTGAATATGTCACTCTGAGTGTCTCTAGCATTATTCATCTTTTTTAACTTAAGGTGACGCAATTTTTCCAATTTATTGGAAACTATTACTAATAATTTGGGGAGAGAATTTCCAGAACTTGTCAAATTGATGATTTTCTTGAGATTTTGCCTCTATTTTGAAATGGCATAATGGCTATGATGATGGTCCGATCATAAGTGAATTAGAAATAAATGGAGCTCTCCACTCATATGAGAACATTTCTTGCATTTTTTTAAATCCCTTTCAACCTTTCCCTCCATTTCGAGTGTGGAATAGCGTGGGCCGTTTTTGTAACGATTAATTTTATTATAGAGTATTCCTTGAGCTTTTAAGTCTATTCATCCCTTTGAGTTATGAAAAGCTATACATTACCTATGATTACATACGTATTGAGTTTTCTAATCTGCATCATTGTAGATTTGTGAGGACACAAGTCTACTATTTTTATTTTTATTTTCATAACGTTTCGTATTTATTTTTTAGAAAAAAATTTCCCACTTCTTTTCAATTCTACCTTTCATTTGTTTTTACCACAAGAAGGTGGCGGCAGCAGAGAAGACATGGTACAGTGGTGGTGGTCTTGGTGGCTTAATTCAGTGCGCTCGAACGTAGTTCTTCGAATGGAATTTAGTTCGGCCCTGGTTAGGCTATGTGCTGGGCAGGGTTAAAGGGGGCTGATCGCATCTAGACACGACTCCTTAACGCGGCGACACAACTGATATCGGCCTCCATCACGTCTCTTCCGATCTCTATCGCCGCCCCGCCTCTCCCTCTCTTCCTCCCTCCTCCATACCCATCGATGAGATGACAACAATCGCGACAGCCTTAGGCACCAAAACAGGTCTCTTACACTAAGGATGTCGGTGCTATATTTTGACCGAACAATTTAAATTCAAATGATCCATCCAAGTCCTTCCAGATCACCCAGCTTGAAATGATTCAGTGCTTATGTCCACTGACCCTCAAGCATTCAAAATCAATGTTGCTCATCTGTTCCTGTACATGGAGATGACCATCAAATAGCAAGAACTGGCTTAGTTTCAACACGACTATGTTCAGACGATAACAAGGAAGAGACAGAGTAGCTCATTGCAGATCAACCGCGGTTAATACAGAACTGGGACCGACTCCAAGCACTGGGTAACCCCACACATTTAACTGGTGTTAAGCCCAGGAATACACATTAAACCGACAATAAAGAAAAACCAGACACATATAAAGTTAAGAGCCATCCATTAAGGTCGACTTAGGACTTAAAAGAGTGACCAGCAACCAACAACCATCTTGCACTTGATGTTCACAAAGCCAACTCCAACAAAAACGTACAAAGCATTTCTAAAGCATAGCCTAATCCATGATATTTAAAATTCGAAGAGAGCAACAGGATCTCCAAAAGGACACTGTTTATCGATCGTTCACTTTGATACTTGGAAGTGCACTTTCCAAAGAACCACCACTGGCATACCACCATCTTGACTGCAAGCCCCGTAATTCTTACTCAGAAGACTCTCAGCGTGGGCTGCACATGAAATGCACAAAGAACTACTTCAATGAACAGAAAATATGCTAAAACTGTAGATACTAGCACTATGCCACCGTAAACCAGATAAATCCCCTAGCTATTGGTTAGTAGTAAATGGGACTGATGAATTTCAACAACATAATGAGGGAACATGCTTCATTCATGCAAATTCAAAGTATTAATACTTTCTCTCGTAAGAAAATTTGAAGTACTTTACCATCTTTATCAATTCTCTTGCCAATGGAACATCATATGGGTGTCACAGCAAAAGCAATCACCTTATAAATATCAATTGCTATCGGTACAGCACCTAAAGTTGAGTAAAATATCAAAAAAATACCTTATCATATGCACCTGGAGGAATTCTCACAGATCTATCTCAACAGAACAACCTATGCCATTTATGGTCAACCACTAAATTTGCGACATAAAAATAATTACCAAGTTCATGCCAACCTAATCACCAAGGTCATATTCCGAAAACAGAAAATTGACTTCGATGAAAGGAAAAATTATTTGACAATCAGCCGGCGCATAGAAGAGATGCATTGTTCCAGACCAAGACTAGAAAAATAACAGATTAAAGGAGAAATTATTTGACAATTGGATGAAGCGCAAGGAAGAGATGCGTTGTTTCCGACCAAGACTAGAAAAACAACAGATATACCTGTAAGACTGTGAACGAGACCTCGAAGGACTGCGAATATTGCCCCTTGGACTCTGAGACCTGCTTGCTGGATAACCCCTCTCCAGAATGGGACTTCGACTATCTTCCCTTGGACTTGGAGACCTCTTACTAGACCGCTTAATCTTGTGCTCCTGAGGATATGGAGAATGTGGTACAGACCCAGATTGCATTGGAGACTGGTATCGATCCTTTGCCCCACGGCTCCTGGTTCAAGGAATTGGTATATCCATTGAGATGGGAAATAATAAAAATGGAACATAAAGATTCCCTTACATAAAACAGAACACGGTCTAGGGTAACAAAAGATCTTACAAGGAAACATTACTCGGCTTGAAGCATGAATTTTACGAAAAAAGAAAAAAATACCATCAGCAAAAGCTAATAAAAAGTACCAAGAAAATCTGTTTTGCAAGTAAAAAAATTACATTCAACTTACAAAATCATATAAACATCAACATGATGGCATCACTATCTAACTGATTGAAGATGACCGTTACCTGCACCTTAATAAGAGTTCCGTACAAATTTACCAACTTGGGCCCAAATACTGGAATTAGTCTCATTAACGATGTACCGGTACGTCAGCGTCCAACAACTGCATGGCTCTCTTTGGCCCAACTTTCTAAAACCCAAACTATCTTTGACAATGTCATCATATCTCTACACCGGTATTGCTTCCCTTGATTGAGGATGATTTCTTTCTTTGGCCATAAAAAAGCTCTATTTCTTTTCTTAACTGGATGGTATATGCAAAACAAAATAAAGCTTCAAAACCTTTTCATTAATAACTATGTTAGATCACACAGAAAACAAATAGTGAAAAAAAGGTACTTTAGTGATTTAATCATCTGCTGACAGTGCTTTACTAATCAGTTCAGTTGCAACTGCAGGCCACCAGACCTAGTAAGCAAAAGCCCATGCTTTGACAGTAATTGGCGAAGGTGGGATAATAACATTAGAAAAGCTTTGACAGAATGGTAAGGGAGTTGTCCATCTCTCTCTTTTGTCGTTTAACTTTATTTACCCATAGGTCTTTAAAATCTTCCTGTTCACTTTAATATCTGCATAAACAAGGCCACAAGCAGATACTGTTCAATACCACAGAAATGATGCTGCACTGCATCAATCACCCCAAATCGATAAAAACCACCGTAGTATGAACATAATAGGATAGAGATGCATCAGATTACTAATACCAAAAGTAACAAGGCCAGCAAAATAATAAAATTCTCATATACAGCAATCTGCCATGCTAAAGTCAGCAAAGTTTTCCTTTCAATTGTACATGGCCACTCTTTTTCACTCAAAAGCATAATGTGATTGGTCCACAAGTAAACCATTCCAAGAAAAATGGTTGGCTAGGACGATCAGTCGCCTTTGCGACTCATTTAGCCAGTCCTAGATATTTTAACAAAAGGCTACTATTTCAATAAATTAAATTTGAATAGTTCTCCATGGTCTATATCCAGAATAGACAAACAGCTTCCTATCTATAAGCACAAATGTCCAAGGGAAATAAACAACAAAATGTTTACCTATATTGACAAGAAATGAATGAAGAATGCATAGCTTTCCATTCAAAATTTAGCTAGAGTGAAAATCCCATACCACAATTACTACAAACATACAGGGCGTACAAAACACATAAAACTATAAAAAGAGTTAAATTCTACTACTTTAATGCATTGGGCAATATCATCCACTAAAGTTCACCAAGGATGAGAATCGACAGATAACTCAAACTACTTTTTATATAGCAAAGATTGAACTGAAATAACTTGATCTAGATTTCACGTACCAAAAAGATTAAAACTACAATGTAAGCATTATTAGTTGAAAATACATATAGACAGTATAAATATCATGTTATACTTGACATAAAAGTGAAAGAATGCCACTAAGAGTTCTGTATATTCTTCCCAGGCCAATAAGGCACCCTTAGTACTGTAAGTTCCTAATATGTTCAACTACAGTGTACTTATCATCCTAAAAGAGGAACAGAAAAGTATAAAACCAGTAACAATGCAATTAAATCCACTCTGACAAAAATGCCAAACCTTGAGTCATGCCTATCTGGTGTTGGTGACCTCGAGTAAGCTGTAAGAAAATACAAAAACAGAATAAGATTCTCCAAACTCACAAGGATGTCCATCATGACAGACTGCTCCATTCGTTGTACAGCCCTAAGGGAGAGAAAGCCACAAATCAGAATGGACATGAAGTCAAAATTACTGACAATGATTGTGGCGTCTTGGAGACCTTGATGTACTTCTCCTTCTTTCCCTGTGTCGCCCACTTCATTTTAAAATGGGGGGAAAAAGAATTTACCAAAAAAACCTGTCATGAATCGATGGAAACAGATGCCATAAAGACAACCTAGTGAAATGGAGAATGTGACAAATTGTACCTCACACGCTCAGTCACACGCATCTCGTGAGGAGTTTTTCTGTTCTCCTCAGCAAAAACAATTCTTATCTCACGTCCTCCAATAACAGTATGATTCATTTGCTGCTTAGCCTCAGCCGCATCTTCCGCATATCGGAACTTCACAAATCCAAAGCCACGAGGCTCCCTGTTAATGCAATATACAATCACTGAAGTCACTAAATTACATCCCCTGTGATTGTCGGAGATGAGATATAAAAAGATCAACACCTAATGGTTCTCCTCTCTTCGATTTTTGCCTATTTCTGAAATCCCAGTAGCTTAATACCAAAAAAGAAAGTAGTATACAGTTTATTAGTAAGGGAAACCTGTAAAACAATGGCAATATGGCACATTCACAAATGCGGATGTCTTGTGACAAGTACCATCTTTTTTGGCAAAAAAGGCGACAGCAAATTGATTTTATGTAAGCCTGGAATTGTAGAACCAATCATTCTCTCAAAAGTTCTTTACATCATCTGTTCCTTCAATCATATGCAGCTTGGCAGCTCAATGTATTCCAAATTAGTATTCCCATGGGAGGGATGGAGGAGGAGGAGAATCAATTAAAACAGCAATTCTTCCTCCAACCAGAAACCAACACTAAAAACAGGTTTCTTCACTAACCATGTGTCAAACAGAAAAAATAGTAGCTGTAAAACAAATAGTCCGTCATGCAAATTTTAAAACAAGAAGTCGAATTTTAGAACCGTGAAACAAGGATTATATATGCTACTTTACACAATCTGCAGAAGCAATGTGGGACAAAGCCAAGATTATTATGGTATTGATGCATAATCCAACTTTATACTCCTGAACAGTTAAATTATAAGTCCACGGCTATACAGCTAAGAGTTACTAATTTGCTCGTCAATCAATTGGCTGCTTTCAAAGTGACCGTGCACAAAGACAACACAGTTCTTGCCAGACTCAGTTTTCCGACCAACCAACACCACCAGCCGCAAAACGTGCACAAAATAGACAACAGTTGGCACCATGTGAACCCCACATACCCAGTGTAATAATTCTTAGGAAGGTAGACGTCCTTCACAGGACCGAACCGCTCGAATGGCACCCTGAGATCTTCCGCCCTGCGACCATAACAGCGATAATTAGACAAAAATCAGCCGCCAGCCACCGACAGCAAATCCAAGTCGAGCTCCGATGCCCAAATAAAAGAGGCAATCGGGCAAAAACATCGACACAACACTCGTCGCTCGTACACCGTACGCTTCAACGTCACTTCCACCAAGTAAAACGAAGCAAGTACGAGAATCTACAACCCAACTCCAACATCCAACAGAGCAAGCCACAAACGCTAAAGAGAAGGGGGGGAAGGAAGACCTCGTATCGAGGGGGAGATTGCGGAGGAGGAGGCCGGAAGGAGCGGGGGAACGGCGGTCGCGGTAAGCGCGGCGGTCGCGGGGGTCGCGGGGGTCGTCGTCGTAGCCGTGGCGCGGCTTGCGGGCGCGCGGCGGGGAGCGGCTGCGGCGGCGGGGGCTGAAGCTCCGGCTCCTGCTCCGGTACCTCGCCATGGCTGGCTCTCCGATCGGGGGCTGCTTCCGGTCGACGATCTCCGGCGAGAGAAACCCTAACCCTAGCTGGAAGGAAATGGGGGGCGCTGTGGTTTTTTGTGGTGCGTTTTTGGAGGGAGAAAAGAAAGGAAAGGAGCGACTTTTTCCTTTTCTGGTCTTCTGCTTTCTTCGGGTCTTTCTAGGGCCTACTCGGCGAGGGCATTTTAGGCATTCTGTAGATTGGCATTCTGACCAAAAAAGAAGATTGGCTTTTTTTAGCATTTAATTTTAAATCTCACATTGGGCATATTTTGATTTCATTTTAATAGTTGAAGTGCTGGGTAATAGAGGGAAGAAACACATTAGAGGAGGGTGACCACTTTTGTCCCTACACTCAGCTGATTGCTATCAGCCTCTATTTGAGATGTCCCTCGACATTAAACTCAGGGAGTAGAGGCAGCCCCCACTCCACGCCTCAAAAATTATAGTGATTGAGAACATCTCCATAAAAATAACAAACCTAGATAGGTCCTTAAAAGGTCTACAGGGAAACAGGGGAACCCTTCGGAAGAGGATGATCCCCCACTTTTTGCTAAGTGATTAGGCTCACTCCTATGATGGGAGTGAGTTAGCTGATTGCCATCGGCCTTTTATTTGAGGTGTCCCACAGAATTAAATTCGAGGGATAGAGAGGCAACTCCAATGCCTCGAAAAGTATAATGGCTGGCCCCTGGAAGATTTTGAATGTAAGCAAATTTTGAAAAAAGACTTCTTCCTAGTTCAATCTAGACCTTGAGACTTCCAAGATGTAAATCTCCTAAAGAATATTCCCTCCTCATAAGGAAAACAAATATACAAAAGGGAGATAGAGGTTATTGGGCATGCAAATATTGACACATTAAAATCGGGAATGCAATCCTATCAATTCACTTAGATTATTAAGTGGCTCAAAAAAATTTGACAAGTTATTTTCTTCGCTTATTTTGAAAAAACATAAACAAAATTAGACATCATCATGTACTACTGAAAGGCTATCAATTTTGGAGAAACCAAAAAGATATTTTTTAGTACTTTTTTGGGTTAGTTATTTTTCTGCACTTTACAATAGGGATTAAATGAGATCCAATTACTCAATACTCAAGAGCAAAAGTTGTCGCGACTTGGTAATTAGTCGAAATCAACTCTCTTGATTTCTAGTTGAGCTCAAGCCTAAGCCACTCAAACTTGTTTCGCCACTGCTCGTAATTTCACAAGATGGATCGAGCTTCTTCTTCTTTTTCTTTTTAATAATATGTAACTATTAAAATAGACTATTTATATGATCGTTCGAATTTTTAATTGGGATAGGATTGAATGTGATAAAATATGAAATCGAGATATTTTACTCTATCATATCCATTCTTTATGATTGCAATAATAAAATCAAATATATTTATATCATATATATATATATTATTTGGTATAAACTGTATATTAGTATAAATGAACCAAAAATTTAATGATAAAAATCTTTTGTGACACTCTTATCTACTTTCTTTTTTAATTTTTTTTTCTTTTAGTTCCTCTTTTTTTAATTAAGTTCTTTTTTTTATTTCTTTCTTTCCCTTCCATCATTCTCTAATAAAATTTTATAAATATTAAACCATACTAAAATACCTAAAAAAATGTAATAAATATATATATATATATATATATATATATATATATATATATATATATATATGCATTTACATTTCGAATTTATAATATAAAATAGAATTAAGTTTGAATATATAAATAAAAATAAGATTAAATTAAAATAATTGAATTGTTATTTTTTATTATTTTGAATTTCTAATATTAGAATTCAAATATTATTCATATTCAAATATAATTTTAATTTTGTTAATTTAAGAAGTTTGTCATTCAAGGGAAATAATTTTCCTATTATGGATGTTAAAAATTCTATCTAGTTTTATTCCACATCTTTTATGGAATAATTTTATCTAGTTTATATCTTCCTTATATCAAACATTATCATGTCTTGAGTAGGCAGCAAATGCAAGATAAGATAAATGTTATCTTGACTACTAAACGCAACATAAAGAAAAACAACTCAAGTTGTATTAATCTCGAACTTAGTGCTTCGGTTAAATAAAAGTCGAACTCATAATTTGGTTGTCCATTCAAGTTGAGCTTGAGTGGAGAAACTGATACTCGATCAAAGCTCGAGTCGTGTTTTAAACACCAATGCATGAGTCCAATCAAACTCCAACTCGGCACTTAATCGGCTTGAGTCGGCTCAATTACGACCCTAGTTGGTATAATATAATAATTAATTTGAAATGAAGCAAGTATGACACACTCTAATACTGCCCAGCTTCAATATTATTTTTCTTGACCATAAATTCGAAAGTTAATGTTTTGTGATTTCGATATTTCTTTTACAGAAGAAAAAGATGGAATCAAAAGTACGTGCCCACAAATTTAAAACTTAAAGAAATTCTTCATTTTCATGTACTAAATATTTTTAAAAATAAATAGAAAATATTTCTGAAAACCAAAATAATCTTGAACTTCCGGATGCCATCTCCAGACATTTCTCTCAAAATTCAATTAACTGGGTGTTGAAGGTCCCATTTGCATCTTAGACGACGAGTAAAAACCATAAATTTCACAAAAAGAAGAAACCTAGCAGAAGAAAATGGTTTCTCCGGCTCAAAATTAAGGGATGTGAATAGGGGAAGGAGAGAAGGGTAAACGACGGCCACCACCTTGCCTAATCCCTATCCGAATCGCCACCCCGGCTAAAGCTCGAGAGAGTTTGGTAAGTCACGGCCCTAACAATTTACTTGATGCTCAACAAGGTTGGCATCCTCGTCACTATGTAGTGATCGACAAGATTAGTAACCCAAATCTCCTCTCCTTGATTATTTTTTTATTATTATTATGCTTTTGTAACATAATTTACTCAACATTAGCAATGAATCCTGTCACTGTGGACACACGTCATGACATTTGGTACGTGAGAGCGATTGTTAGATGCTCTGGATAGTGATTTCATACCCAAAATCATATGTACTAATGGAAGTTTCCATTATCCTTTGGATGATTAATTTACTGTCCTAAAGACATCATATCCTAATGCTTTTTTCCACACTTCTAAAAACGTCATACGGCACACACTTCAAAAGGTTTTGAATAAATGGTCGAGACTTAATTTTCTATGATCTAATAGTTGCCAATCTCCAAGAATCAAATCCTCCACAATCCGTATGATCATGGGGATTCACTCCCAATGTTTCCGAATAAGGTCCATCTCGCCCTTGTCTGATCTAATTATGCCATAGAATAATAAAAGCAAGTTTCTTTTCCCATCCATGCACACAACACAAAGTAGTGACTACTATAGAATAATGAGAATTGTCCTCAAAATCCCATTGTCTATACCACATCAAATTAATGCTCTCTCCTAGAATTACTCTTCATATTGGGTCTGAGAAATTCTAAAGGGCCCAATTAGCCATTATCAAAAAGAACTTCATGGGCTTAGGCACCAATGGACATCCATCGACGGTGCCGATTTTGATGCATGAATCCGCCGGCCCCTCGATTTAGATGGCGGTGGCCATCAAGCATCACGGGCTTGTACGTCGCCGAGAAAAGTAGTCCCCAAATTTCACCCGGTGGAAGACCGATGCTTAAGAACCAAGTTAGTATGAAGCTGAAGAGAGAAACCCTAACCCTAGCTGAAAGGAAGGGGGCTGTGGCTTTTTGTGGTGCGTTTCCAAAGGTTTGGAGGGAGAAAGGAAAGGAGCGCCTTTTTCCTCCTAGTTTTCTGCTTTCTTGAGGTCTTTCTAGGCCCTACTCGGCGAGGGCATTTTCAGCATTCTCTTGATTGACTTATATATATATATAATTCAAATCTTATAGAAGGCATACTTTGATTTCATTTTATGCTCCGTTTGTTTCGCGGAAAATAACTTCCAGGAAAATATTTTCCGGATTTTCC
Source organism: Eucalyptus paniculata subsp. matutina (assembly GCA_017140255.1). Lineage (NCBI taxonomy): Eukaryota > Viridiplantae > Streptophyta > Magnoliopsida > Myrtales > Myrtaceae > Eucalyptus > Eucalyptus paniculata. The sequence continues at coordinate 20,515,092 of CM029436.1, read as the reverse complement.
GGTGTTCGGGTGGGCGGAAAATCACGGTCAACGGAAAACATTTTCCGTTGACCGGAAAACTCCTTCTTTGTAGCTTAGAAAATGTTTTCCTCTTTTGAAAAGAGGAAAACATTTTCCAAGCCTCACCTCTTCTCTTCCTTCGCTTCTTGTTCTCTCTCTCTCTTGCTCTCCTTGCTGCGAAGGGCTTCGACGACGTCCTTATCCGAGACCAGCCTCCGCCTTCCCTGGTCGCTCCTGCCCGCCTGCTCCGGTCGGGGCGCCGCCGCCACCGCCGCGCTCCGCTTCCCCGGCGGCTCGAAGCCGCTCGGAGGATCCGGCTCAAGAGGGAGCTCCGCGGCGGCGCCGGAGGCTCGCGGGGAGATCTCGTCACCGAGATCCAGCCGAGCTCGGTGAGATCGGCCGAGCCTCGAGCTCGCCGGATCGGGCGGCGGAGCTCGCGGCTCGCCGGATCTCGGCGGCGGAGCTCGTGGCTCGCGGGATGCAAAGCGAGCTCGAGCTCGTCGCGATCCGGCGAGCTCGGGTGAGATCGGCCGAGCCTCGAGCTCGCCGGAGTGGCCACCGGGTCTTGGTCTTGGCCGGGCAGCCGGCCATCGTCGGCCGGAAGGAGGAAAGAGCGGCGGAACGAGGAGGAAGAAGGAGGAGGAAGGAGGCGACGGCGGACGAAGCCGCTCGGGAGGAATCGGGAGGAAGAAGGAGGAGGAAGGAGGAAGGAAAAAAAATAATAAATAATAAAAATTTATATTTTAAAAATATAAATAATTAAAAAAATCATTTTAAAAATATATAAATAAATAAAATAAATTTTTTGGTCAATTAAAAATATTAAAATTCAATTTTTGATAATTTTTTTCAAGAAAATGTTTGAGCTAACGAACAAGTAGAAAATATTTTCCACTCAAATTTTAGATTTTGGCCGAACACCGAAAATAAGTCATTTTCCGGAAAAAATAACTTCCGAAAAATATTTAGGAAACACGATATTTTCCGTGAAACGAACGGGAGCCTTAATAATTGAGCGCTTAAAGCAGTGAGGAACACACCGGGGGAGGGTGACCGCTTATGCTTGTGGAATGAACAAGGTCGAAGATCTTGACGTTGCACCTATTTCTTTCATTGCCTCTATGCTATGGAGAACAAGCGTTGTGGAGAACTGTTGAGCTTTGACTTCTGTATAGTCTCATTTAGAGTTGAAGATCTTAACGATGCACCTATTTCTTTCATTGCATGGACAGACCATGTCCATGAAGTCCTTTGCAGTTGTTCATCACATATAAACATCACATTACCAATTATAAGCATGACTTATCATTTTCCTAAAAATTTAACCAAAGTTGATCAATCATGAACTTCATCTTAGACATCTATCTGGAAAAAAAAAGACATTAAAGTTTTTATCATTGAAATAGAACATGTATTAACTTAATTAATTAAACCACTTTATCAAATTGAAGTATGAATCGCAAAAATTCATGATTCCACTCTATTTTTGAAAATTAATTATTATTTTCAAAAGTTCAGGCCATGAGTAATCTATTGGTTCAAAAATGGGACTCTTCACGAATTTCATTTACTCAAACCTACTAATATAGATGTACCTATCACAGTTAACATGCATAAAACGATTCCAAGAGCACAAGCAGTATCTTGAATTGTTAAGCTAATAACATTTGTTTTTCTTTATGTACTCATTTACTTCGTAAATTTTATCCTCAAATGCAGCTCACAAAGTCTCTCATTCTCTGTTGTTTCTTTAAAATAGATTCAAAACTTTGCTTGTCCTCCTCAAATAAAAAATTAAAAATTAAAATCTATGGAAAAGTACATTATCAACATAACCAAATCAATTATAGCACCAGCCAAGAACGTAGCCAAGGTCTAACTGGTGGGAAGCTTTGTAATTGGAAATTGCTAATAGTGTCAACCTTCTTACACTCACCCTTCAATATGTTTTCATAAGGTATATTATTGTCAAATTAAGTAAAATCATTCCAAAGCAAAACCATGTTGTTGAGGTCAACTAATTCGCACCCTTCCTCACCTACTTCTCTAGATTTCTTTTGAATAAATATAGTAATCTGTGTCTTTAAAAAAACATATTCATCATATATAAATATTTAGCAAAAGTTAACATTAATAATTGCATTTATAACTTATCATTTTCCTTAAAATTTGACCATAGCTAATTAATCTTGGACTACATTTTAGACATCTCCCTGCAAAACCATACCGTAACGATGCACATAAAGTTTTTATCACTAAAATAGAACATGCATTGACTTGATTAATTAAACGAATTCATCTAGATTGAAGTATGAATTGCAAAAATTCATTATTCCGCCAAATTTTTTAAAATTAAATCACATTTTAAAAGTTCAAACCACGTGCTTTCCGTGTTGGTGTAGAAATCGAGTTAACTATTAATTGGATGAAAAAGTTATATGCATTCAAAATTTGATTAAATTCGGGTTATTCAAATATAATAAATTATTATTAAACTAAACAAGTGGAAGGTACAATATGCTTAGAAATTGGACTCTTCACAAATTTCATTCACTCAAACCTTTAATAGCTCAACGTGGCCACCATTTTAATATGGAAGGGGGAGGTGGGGGTTGGAATCATCACCTTTTCAGGGATTGGGGTGGAGATGATTTAGTTTCAAGTGTGGTTTCAACTTACATGCCCTACAGCTCAAAAGTCTGACTTTGAGACTTAGAATAAAAGTCTAACTTTGAGACTTAGAATAAGAGTAGAGTAGAATCGATTAAAAAACAAAACTAACAAAAATATATATATATATATATATAAAATAAAAACAAGTTGAATAACCTTTAGATCTAGTCCGATATTCCTTCTTTTAGTCTCCCTTTGCAAGGTGAGGGTGCTGCTGGGACGCACGGCGGGGATGGGCGCCTTCAATATGTCATTGTATGAGTTACTTTAGTCTCACTCTGCAGGATGAGGGTGCCGTTGGGCCGTATGGCAGGGATGGGCACCTTCAGTCTATCATTATGCGAGTTACTTTAGTCTCCCTTTGCAGGGCGAGGGTGCTACTAGGCCGCACGGCAAGAGGATGGGCGCCTCATTGTACGAGTTACCCAAATTCAACCATAGAGAACCATTAAGGGCAAAACGAGTTGATGTACATTTCGGGATTTTGAGCATATAACATTGACTCGGAGGGATTCTTCTTTTTTCCCCTATTTCGAGTTGATCTTTTCTGCATTTGCCTTGTCCTTTTTCTTCTGGTTATCTTGGGTATTTTCCGGGAATGCCAATCTTCTTATTTTTTATTCATAAACATAGTAAAGAAGCAAAAGTTAACATTACCAATTACATATATAACTTATCATTTTCCTAAAAATTTAATCGAACTTCATCTTAGACATCTATTTGCCAAAAAAAAAAAAAAGAGCCATTAAAATTTTTATCATTGAAATAGAATAGCAATTAACTTAATTAATTAAACCACTTTATCAAATTGAAATATGAATCGCAAAAATTCATAATTCCCCCATATTTTTGAAAATTAAATATTATTTTCAAAAGTTCAAGCCATAAGTAATCCATTCGTTCAAAAATCGAGTCGATCAAGTATCAAATAAAAAAGTTATACTCAATCAAAATTAAATGTTTCCTTTTTTTTTTTACATAACATAGAAAATACTTACAAATACAAACTAAGTCATAAAAGACTTACACTAGAACAATCACTTCCCTACTATATATATATATAACTTATCATTTTCCTAAAAATTTAATCGAAGTTAATCTATCTTGAATTTCATCTTAGACATCCATTTGCAAAATAAGAGCCATTAAAGTTTTTATCATTGAAATTGAACATGTATGAACTTAATTAATTAAACCATTATCAAATTGAACTATGAATCGCAAAAATTCGTGATTCCGCTAGATTTTTGAAAATTAAATTGTTTTTTTGAAGTTTGGACCATGAGCAATCCATTGGTTCAAAAATCGAGTTAATCGGGTATTAGATAATAAAAATTTATGCCCAATCAAAATTAAACATTTCCTTCTTTTTTATTTTTTTTTTACACAACATAGAAAATACTTGCAAATAGAAACTAAATCATAAAATACTTGCACTAGTATAGTCACTTTCCAATTATATGTATCATTTTCCTAAAAATTTAATCAAAGTTGATCAATCTTGGACTTCATCTATCTGCAAAACAAGAGCCATTAAAGTTTTTATCATTGAAATAGAACATGTATTCACTTAATTAATTAAACCACTTTATTAAATTGAAGTATGAATTGTAAAAATTCATGATTTCGTCAAATTTTTGAAAATTAAATCGTATTTTCAAAAGTTCAGGCCATGAGCAATCCACCGGTTGAAAAATTGAGTCAATTGGGTATTGGAAAAAAAATTTATACCCAATCAAAATTTAATAAAATCTGGGTTATTTAGATGTAGCAAATCATTATTAAGCTAAACAAATGGAATGTGTAGTATAGATTTAAGAAATGACGCAATGTAAAGGGAAACGAGATTCTTTATGAATTTCATTTACTCAAACCTACTAATATACATATACCTATCACAATCAACATGCATAAAAACGATTCCAAAGACACAATTCGTATCTTTAATTGCCAAGCTAATAACATTTATTTTTATTTATGTATGCATTCACTTCATAAACTTTATTCTCGAATGCGGCTCACAAAGTCTCTCCTTCTCTCTTGTTTCTTTAAAATACATTCAGAACTTTGCTAGTCTTCCTTGAATAATTAAAAAAAAAAACACTAGGGAAAAGTACATTATCAACATAACCAAATCAATGATAACATTAGCCAAGAACATATAGGTTCGTCATATAGGTCTAATCTCTAATGGTAGTGGAAAGCTCTGTAATTGGAAACCTACTCATATAGTGTCACATTTCTTACTCTCACCCTTCAATATGTTTTCATAAGGTATATCATCGTCAAATTAAGTAAAATCTATTCCAAAATAAAGGCATGTTGTTGAGTTCAACTAATTCACACCCTTCCTCAAGATTTCTTTGAAATAAATATACCGATCATTGTCTTCAAAAAAATATATTCAACATATATAAATATTTTACATAAGCAAAAATTAATATTAACAATTGTATTTATAACTTGTTTTTTTCCTTAAAATTTGACCATAGCTAATTAATCTTGGACTACATCTTAGACATCTCCCTGCAAAACAAGAGTGTAACAATGCAGATAAAGTTCTTATCATTGAAATAGAACAAGCATTGACTTGATTAATTAAACAAATTCATATAGATTGAAGTATGAATCACAAAAATTCGTTATTCCACCAAACTTTTTGAAAATTAAATCACATTTTAAAAGTTCAAGCCATGTGCTTTCCGCGTTGGTGTAGAAATCGAGTGGACTGTTAATCGGATGGAAAAGTCATACGCATTCAAAATTTGATTGAATTTGGGTTGTTCAAATATGGTAAATTATTATTAAGCTAAACAAGTGGAATGTATTTGTTTTTAGGAAATGGTGCAATGCAAAGAAGAAATACTACTCAAACCTTTAATAGCTTATGATGTCAGACAAAAATAAGTAAAAATATATATATAAAAAATAAAAACAAGTTGAATCACCTCCAAATCTAGTCCGATCTTCCTTCTTTTAGTCTCCCTCTACAGCAGACTTCACATTATTGCACATTCTACTCTACTTTTGATAGACATTGATGGTGAGCATTGCCCAATTGATCTATGCTCGACTTCATTTCAGCCATCTCCCTACAAAATAAGAATGCAATATAAAGGAAATAAAGTTCAAAATATATATATATATATATAAAATAAATAAAAAAAAGTCGAACATTGCCACTCATCGACCATTATAGTGTACTACAAACTGTCATCTCTTTGGCACTGTGCTTAATTGCACGATTCATGGGATCAAAAGTGAAAATCAAAAACTATTTCAATTGGCTTGGAGATGTCCAAATCTACTCACATCTCGCCCTCCTCTACTCTTTTCATGAACAATTCTTCTTTCCTTGCTCACTTCGCAACTCTGGACATTGTGCACGTTTTTTTAAGGAACAACATTGATGAATGGGAATCAAAGCCCTGATAAGATTAAATGATTAAATTGCTCAATTTCGACATGAAATCAATGAATAAATCAAAACATAACTCGATGAACTAAAGAGCAACCAAAAACAACGATAATTAGTGAATGGGAGCAATCCTAAACGAATAAACAACAAACACAGTTCAATAAAAAAAAAAACAACAACAAATGTAGAACAAATAAATCGACAGAAGATATAAAATAAATATATCAATCATTGTCTTCAAAAAACAATATTCAGCATATATAAATATTTTACATAAACAGAAGTTAACATCAATAATTGTATTTATAACTTATCGTTTTTCGTAAAATTTGACCATAGCAAATCAATTTTGGACTATATCTTAGATATCTCCCTGCAAATAACGATGCAGATAAAGTTCTTATCATTGAAATAGAATATGCATTGGCTTGATTAATTAAACGAATTCATCTAGATAGAATTATGAATCACAAAAATTCATTATTTCACCAAACTTTTTGAAAAGTAAATCACATTTTAAAAGTTCAAGCCATGTGCTTTCCGCGTTGGTGTAGAAATCGAGTGAACTCGTTAATCGAATGAAAAAGTCATACGCTATCGAAACTTGATTGAATTTGGTTGTTCAAATATAGTAAATTATTATTAAGCTAAACAAGTGGAATGTACTTGTTTTTAGGAAATGGTGCAATGTAAAGAAGAAATGCGACTCTTCACAAATTTCATTCACTCAAACCTTTAATAGCTCAAGATATCGACAAAAATAAGTAAAAATATATAAAAATAAAATAAAAACAAGTTGAATCACCTCCAAATCTAGTCCGATCTTCCTTCTTTTAGTTTCCCTCTGCAGCAGACTTTACATTATTACACATTCCACTCTGCTTTTGATAGACGTTGATGGTGGTATTGCACAATTGATCCATACTCGACTTCATTTCAGCCATCTCCCTACAAAACAAGAGTGCAATATAAAGGAAATAAAGTTCAAAATATATATAATATATATAAAAAGAAAAAGAAGTTGAACCACATCTGTAGTTGCCACTCATCGACCATTATGTACTATAAATTGTCATCTCTTCGGCGTTGTGCAGTAATGTACTGCACACCGTCATCTCTTTGGCACTGTGCTTGATTGCACAATTCAATGAAAAGTGAAAATCAGAAATTATTTCAATCAGTTTGGAGAAATCCAAATCTACTCACATCTCGCCCTTCTCTACTGCCTTCATGAACAATTCTTCTTCCCTTGCTCGCTTCGTAGCTATGAACATTATGCACTTTTTTTAAGAAACAACCCAATGAATGGGAATCAAAGCCAAGGAAGATTAAAGGATTAAATTGTCCAATTTCGACATGAAATCAATGAATAAATCAAAACGTAACTCGATGAACTAAAGAGCAACCAAAAGCAACGATAATTAGTGAATGGGAGCAATCCTAAACAAATAAATAACAAACACAGTTCGATAAATAAATAAATAAAAACAACAATAGATGTAGAACAAATAAATCAATAGAAGATATAAAATGAATATACCAATCATTATCTTCAAAAAAACATATTTAGCATATATAAATATTTTACATAAGCTTCTCTTATCTTCACCAAAAAAAAAATATTTTACATAAGCAAAAGTTAACATTAACAATTGTATTTATAACTTATCGTTTTCCTTAAAATTTGACCATAGCTAATCAATATTGGACTACATCTTAGACATCTCCCTGCAAATAACGATACAGATAAAATTCTTATCATTGAAATAGAACATGCATTGGTTTGATTAATTAAACAAATTCATCTAAATAGAAGCATGAATCACAAAACTTCGTTATTCCACCAAACTTTTTGAAAATTAAACCACATTTTAAAAGTTCTAAGCCATGCGCTTTCCGCGTTGGTGTAGAAATTGAGTAAACTGTTAATCGGATGAAAAATTCATACGCATTCAAAATTTGATTGAATTTGGGTTGTTCAAATATAGTAAATTATTATTAAGTTAAACAAGTGGAATGTACTTGTTTTTAGGAAATTGTGTAATGCAAAGAAGAAATGCGACTCTTCACAAAATTCATTCGCTCAAACCTTTATTAGCTTTAAGATATCAAACAAAAAAAGTAAAAATATATAAAAATAAAAACAAGTTGAATCACCTCCAAATCTAGTCCGATCTTCCTTATTTTAGTCTCTCTCTGCAGCGGATTTCACATTATTACACATTCCACTCTGCTTTTGATAGACGTTGATGGTGGGTATTGCACAATCGATCCACTAGTTGCCACTCATCACCATTATAATGTATTGTACACTGTCATCTCTTCGGTACTGTGCAGTAATGTACTGCACATTGTCATCTCTTCGGCACTGTGCTTGACTACACGATTCATGAGATCAAAAGTGAAAATCAAAAACTATTTCAATAGACTTGAAGATATCCAAATCTACTCACATCTCGCCCTCCTCTGCTGCCTTCATGAACAATTCTTCTTCCCTTGCTCGCTTCGTAGTTGTGGACATTGTGCACTTTTTTTAAGGAACAACCTGATGAATGGGAATCAAAGCCCAAGGAAGATTAAAGGATTAAATTGCCCAATTTCGACATGAAATCAATGAATAAATTGAAACATAACTCGATGAACTAAAGAGCAACCAAAAACAACAACAATCAGTGAATGGGAGCAATCCTAAACAAATAAACAACAGACACAATTCAATTAGAAAAAAAAAAAAAACAACAGATGTAGAACAAATAAATTAACAGAAGATATAAAATAAATCGACATAGAACAGCCTAAATAGAATAAAAAAAAAGACGTAAAGAGGCGGTCGGTGAATCAAAGCAACCCCTCCATGAATAATCAACAGAAAACATAAAGGGTTGAGGTGACAACTGGATCGGGAACAACCTCAACAAACGAATTGACACGATCGGTGAATTGGAAGAAATAAAGTGAATCAGACATAACCTGAACGAGATAGAGTAAAGGGTTATTTAGATAGAGTAACTCGATTAAAGGGTTATTTAGATAGAGTAAATCATTATTAAACTAAACAAGTGGAAGGTGCAGTATAGATTTAGGAAATGACGCAATACAAAGAATAAATGTGACTCTTTACAAATTTCATTTACTTGAATGTTATTCACATGTACCTATCATGGTCAACATGTATCGAGTGACTCCAAAAACACAACCTATATCTTGAACTAATAAATTAAAGGTTTTCTCTTCTTCTTCTTCTTCTTTGGTGAGCCTCAAAAAATATAGTGGCTAGGATCTCCCCATAAGATTTTGAATCTAAGCAAATCCTTAAAAATAATTCACCCTAATTTAATCTGGATCTCGAGACTTCCAAGATATAAAACTCCTAGAAGGGCATTCCCTTCTCCTAGGAAAAACAAATATAGGGGAGATAGAGGTTAGTGGACGTTCGGGCATCGACGCGTTAAAATAAGAAACGCAATCCTATCAGCCATTATCAAGTGGCTTGAAAAATTTCAACAAGTTGTTTCTTTTTGCTTATTTTGAAAAAGCATAAACAAATTAGACATCACCGTGTATTATCAAATGGTTATCAATTTCAAAGAAACCAAAAACCTAATTTTTTGTACTTTTTTTTTTTTATGATCAATTATACTTCAGTACTTGACAATAGGGATTAAATGAGATTCAATTACTCAACACTTGAGAGTAGGTTGACTTTGACTTGATAATTAGTCAAAATCAACTCTCATTATTTCTAGTTGAGCTCAAGCCTAAGCCACTCAAGCTTGTTTCACCACCACTCGTAATTTCATAAGATGGATCGAGCTTCTTCTTCTTCTTTTAATAATATGTAATGGTTATTAAAATAGACTATTTATATAAAATAAGGCCAAATTTGGTCATCCAAATTTCTAACAAGAATATTCAAGGATTTTACTATATCGTATCAACCGTTTGGTAATTGTAATAATAAAGTTAGATATATCCATATCATATAATATACATTGTTTAGTATAAATGGTATATTAGTTAAATGAACAAAAAAATTTACAAAAAGAAATGATAAAAATCTCTCGCGACCCTTGTTAACTTTATTTTATTTTATTTTTACTTTAGTTCTTTTTTTTATGAATTTCTTTTTTTTTTCTTTCTTCCCCTTCAATCATTCATAGTAATATGTACTAATATACTTAAAATACTAAAATCCCTAAAATATGTAATAAATATATTTATACTTATATATTGAATTTATAATATAAAATAGAATTAAATTCAAATATATTATTTGTTATTTTGAATTTCTTATATTAGAATTCAAATATTATTTAGATTAAATTTTAATTTCAATTTTGTTACATTCGAGAAAAGTAACTTTCTTATTATAAATGTTAGAAATCCTATTTACATTTATCCCACCTCGCTAATGAAATAATTTTTACCGATTTATATCTTCATTATATCAAACTTTATCATATTTTAAGTAAGCACCAAACCCAAAATAAAATAAATTTTATCCTATCTTGAAATTTATTCTGACAACCAAATGCTACATAAAAGAAAACAATTCAATGCATACTAATCTCAAACTTCGTGCTCCAGTTAAATAAAACTCGAATTCATAATCTAGTTGTCTATTCAAGTTCAGCACAAGCGCAGAAATGTATACTCGATCAAAGCTTGAGTCGTGTTTTAAACACCAATATGTGAGTCCAATCCAGCTCTAACTCGCACTTAATCGACTCGAGTCAACTCAATTTTGTCCCTAATTGGTATTAAATAATAATTAATTTGAAATGAGGCAAGTAAGATGCATTCAAATACTGCCCAGCTTCAATATTATTTTTCTTGACCATAAATTTGAAAGCTAATGTTTTGTGATTTCAATATTTCTCATACAGATGAAAAAGGATCAAGATGCCATCTCTTCTACAACTTCGATGGAATCAAAAGGACGTGCTCACGAATTCCAACTTAAAGAAATTCTTCATTTTCATGTACTAATTTTTTTTTAAGAAATTGAAAATATTTCTGAAAACCAAACTAATCGAACTTCCGTAGATTGTTCCATGCCATATCCAAACATTTCTCTCAAAATTCAATTAATTGGGTTTTGAAGGCCACATTTGCATTTTAGATCATAAGTAAAAACTATAAATTTCACAAAAAAAAAAAAAAATCAAAATCAGGGGATATGAATAGGGGAAGGACCACCACCTCGCCTAATCCAGATAGGAGTCGCCACCCCGGCCAAAGCTCGAGAGATGTCGCAAGTCTCAGCTCTAACCACGTATTTGATGCTCAATGAGGTTGGCATCTTTGTCACTATGTAGTGATCAACAAGATTAGCAACCCAAATCTTCTTTCTCTAAGTTTTTTGTTATTATTATTATTATTATTATTATTATTATTATTATTATTTTGCTTTTATAGCATAATTTACTCAACATTAGCAATGAGTCCAGTCATCATGGACACACATCATGACATTCGGTATGTGAAAGTGATTGTCAGATGCTCTGGACAGTGATTCCATACCCAAAATCACTTGTACTAATGGGAGTTTCCATAATCCTTTGCATGATTAATTCACTGTCTTGAAAGACATCACATCCGAATGCTTTTTTTCCAACATTTGTATAAAGACGCAGTACAACGCAAACACTTTAAAAGGTTTTGAACAGAGGGTCGAGATTTAATTTTCTATGATCTAATTGTCGCCAATCTCCAAGGATGAAATCCTTCACGATATGTATGACCATGGGGATTCACTCCCAATGTTTCCGAATAAGATCCACCTTGAAGGCTTGCCTTTGTCCAAGCTAATTATGCCATAAAATGATAAAAGCAAGTTCCTTTTCCCATCCATGTACACAACACAAATTAGTGACTACTGTAGAATAATGAGAATCGTCCTCAAGATCCCATTGTCTATACCACATCAAATTAAATGCGAACAGCAAGAACTTCGGTCGCACGAATGCTCTTCCTACAATTACTCTCCATATTGGGTCTGAGAAACCCTAAGGGGCCCAATTAGCCATGACAAAAAAGAACTCCATGGGCTTAGGCACCAATGGACATCCACCGACGGCGCCGGTTTTGATGCATGAATCCGACGGTCCCTCAGATTAGCCGATGGCGGACATCAAGCGTTTAGGACTTGCACGTCACCAAGAAAAGGTAGTCCCCAAATTTCGTCCGACGGGAGACCTTCCGATGCTCAAGACGCAAGTTAGTACGAAGCTGGAGAGAGAGAGAGAGAGAGAGAGAGAGAGAGAGAGAGTAGGCTTGTGGAGTTGAGGAGGAAATAGACGGGCCACTTGTGGACCTTAGGCTTATGGACCATGGACCCTAGCAAAGGCGTGCTCAATAGAGGCTTTTTTTGAGAGCCCATGTCGATTGTGGGCTTTTCCATGAGAAGCCAGCTTCAATTAATGGTGCCTTTGGTTCAATTTTGTAAATGGCTTTAGGTGTAAGGCGAATGGTGAAAGTCAAAACTATTTAGAAAAATACAAATTGTGTTTGGTTAAAACCTCTTTGTAAATGGACTTTAAGTTGAATGTGTGTTTAACACAAAAAAAACTTCTGCCATGGGCTTTGGATATATTATATATATATTTGCAATTGTGTTTAGTCCTATTAATTTATTTTTTAAAAAAACTAATGATGACGAAATTGGAATTTTGAAAAATTGATGATGGTAGTTTTGAAAAAAAAAAAGAATTTAACATTTGATTAAATATTATAAGCCTAAAATTACCCCTACTAATATGAGAAATTTTCAAAGATTTCCAATACCGATTTTAAAGTAAAAGTTTATTCAAAGTAATTCGCTAAACGGCCCAAAGATTTTTCTAAAGGTTTTGGAGGTGAAAGTCTTTTTGGAAATATTGAACCAAAAGCACATTAATGGGTTTATAGTAACTTAAAGTTCAAAAATATGCATACTCGTCTCGCCTCAAGGGGCTTGCAGAGCTGACTAGTTTTGAGCCTCGAATATTCGAGTCTAGCCGAGCCGAGTGTGGAATTATGTCACACCACCCCGAATCGATCTGAGTCCCTCCCGTTTCATGCCATGGAAAACGAAACTGACTCCGACCACTGACGTGAACATACGGAGGCTCGTGGTTGAGAACAAAAAGCTGTTGATTCGCATGATACCTCCCAAAAGATCAGCATCGAACTTGGGCAGTTCCCATCTGATTTTCTAGCTTTTATCTTGGCACCGTGAAGTCAGATCTTTTTGGTTGGCCAAACGTGGGAAAGTGACCGATACGAATTGTTGAGGTACACCCTCGGTGGTCCAAAATTTATTGAGCTAAATAATTCCTAATTATCAAACGATTGGAAGCAAAAAAACTAGGGCAAATTTCCATGGCTCAGCTAAATCAAGAGACAAGTGCAACATAAATCATAAGACAGCAAATGTTCCAGGACTTGTGATATACGCACGTGATTGGCTGATTCCCCCTTTGAATAAGTCCTTTTCTTTAACAAAAATATGAGCACAGAGACTCGATTATCTGGAGACTCGTGAACGCTCTATAAGTCATATGAGCCTGACCCAATTTACAATTTGAAAATTACCCGATGCCTAGACAATTTGTGTTGGCCTCGGGGACTGCCCTTGGATGAGCTAACCAGCACATTTCGAGGCTGGCTGATTGTATATTCTCTTTCGCACCCTTCAAATCTCTATCTGAAGCCCAAAAGCCACGAAACTAGCCTGCGGCAAGCCCGTACAAATTGGAAAAGGATTAAAATTGCAGCGTTTGATTGGGTCCCTTATAAAGTATTTCCATTCATTTATGATTAGAAACTTGTTACGTGGGTTCATATTATGTTGTGCAAAAGTCATGCCCAAGTTGTGTGGAATGACATGCTCCGAATCATGACCACGGCACTCAATTGCCTGGGTCAAATAATTCAAATCATGACTTATTTTACTAATTTTTTTATTATTATATGTATTTTTTGACATTTTCCACAATTTTGCCTATTGTCAACACCAACCCTAATAGTCCCTTTTTTTTTTCTATTCCCGTCGGCATCATTACGGGGGAGCATTAATTTAATTCAACGGATAGTCCAATTTCAAATCATGGATAAGATGAGTAATTAAGGAATTGAAAATTATAATGCCAGGACACGTCAAAGTGTTGCCATTCAACGATCCAGAAGGGTCACCCTTTTCCATATACGACAAAATTCATAAAAAAAAACAAAGGAGAATATTCGATTGAGGTATAAACCATCGTGACCCATTAAGTGACCTCATACTTTTCAATATGATGTGAGATGAAAAAAGAAATACATAATTTCGAGCTAAAAAGGTTGTAGAATTTTTAATAAAAAGATAATTCTTTATTATCAACGTACAAAAACTCTATTATAAAATCGCTTATTTAAATAGTATTTCTAGAAAGCACCTATTAATTATATGGAAAAAAATAACACAAATGATTTGAGATTTCATAAAATACGAAATATAGATTTTAACTTTTAATTGGTCCAATGTGATCAACGTTTAATGTTCAACAACATCGACTATTTTCATTAACATGACTACATTAAACGAATTTAAAGTTGAAAGGCTATATTACATATTAAATTAAAGATAAAAACTATTTATATCATCATCTCTAATTATACGTAATGAAATGATATGTTAATTTCGTGCACTAATTATGCAAGACAAGAGACACATGCTATTGTAAGAATCACAAACTTCGATATTTATTTTTATTTTTTTATAAGTGCCTCGCAGCACTCATTAACAAAATTCCCTTTTTTGGCTGCGCAAGAAATATGGAAACAAATATTTATCTGAAATTAAAATATTTATCGGGGAAACCCTTTATTAAAAGATATTAATTTACGTGGGTAAGGAGATAATGAGGCATCGCCTCTTGGGGAAAAGAAAAGAGGGCCAGCTGCTGCCTCCAATGATTTCGCATCTCAAATGTCATCATACTGCACAGAGCATCTCCTGACACGGTCCGAAGCATCCCCCCGCCTCCCCCACGCGCGCAGGACCTAGCGTCTGCTACGTGGCGGCGAGGGAGCGGGCGCGTGGGATATTGGCGCGTGAGGGATCTCGCTGCTAGAGCGCACGCATCACCCGCCGATGTCGTCATTATTCTGTGATACTTCTGGGGACAACAACCTCGTCGCCGCTTGGCGTCGCTATTCTCTCCTCCCTTTCTTTTTGTTTTGCTTTTTTTTTTTTTTTGGATAGGATATCACATTTGGAAAATATTCAAGAAAAAAATATGAATTTATATATATATATATATATATATATATATATATATATATATATAAGTTTTGTAAAATCGAGCAAAATTTTTAAAGTCAATCTAAGGATGTGTGATAGGAGATGCAACGTACCCGTATTGGCCTTATATCCTACAAAATATTCGATTTTAGCTCTTGTTTCAAATCTACTTTTTGTCTCATAAAAAACCTCTACTTTTAGGTTTAATTCTAATTCTATCATCAACTTTTTTTTATCCCATAAAAAATTTCGACTTTAGGTCTTGTCTCAATTTTACCCTCAAGTCTTAATTTTATTCTAAAATTTTTACAGTCTCATAAAAAAGTACAAAATTTTACTCGAGTTATACATCTACCCCCATTAACCCTTCGTCCAAAATTTTTTGTTAACAACTAAAAAATGGAAAACTCTAAGCACAAAATGTTTGAGCATCTCGAGTGAGAGCTCTTCAACCACAAGAGATGGAAAATCTCTAAGCACAAGAGATCAAAGACCGAGCTAACGAAGGGTTAATAGAGGTAGATTTGAGACTCAACTAAAAGGTCATAAGTTTTTATGAGAAAAAAATTGGAGAAAAATTGAAACTGAATCTAAAATTGGGATTTTTTTACAAGACAAAAAAAAAAGCTTAGGGAAAAATTAGTATTGAAATTAAAATCGGGGGGTTTTTATGAAATAGGGAGAAATTAAGATAAATTGGGACTGTACCTAAAGTTTGAGGTTTTTTGTTGGACAAATAAAAGTTTAGTGTAGAGTTGGACATAAACCTAAAGTTAGAGGTATTTTATTGAACAAAAACAAGTTTAGAGTAAAATTGCACACGAATGTCAAGTTGGAGGTCTTTACCCAAAAAAAAAATGTCAAGTTGGAGGTTTTTTACAAAACAAAAGGTAGACTAAGGGAAGAGTTTTTTTTTTTTTTTTTTGGTCAAAAGAAAATGTCATTCATTTATCATAATCAAACATGAATGGAACATCAAAGACAACAAAGTTTGGCTTATTTCTCTAAGCGCACTCTCATTCCCAAAAATCAGATTTGGTACAACATAAAAAAACAATTAACACTTGATCACTGGAGCCATCAATGATGGGCACATGTCGAGATCTTTCCCTTTAGAAGCTATGACTTGCAATGTTTGTTTAGGTTCTGCGTCCTCAATACCATCGCCATACAAAGACGACAACAACAATAACCTATTGAACCACCAAAGATTGAACGCTTCTAAGAAACCCCATATCTAGATTTAGATCGAAAGAGAAAAACTCTCAAATTTAGACCTGCACATTAATCTGTATACTTGTGAGAAATACCATGAAAAACCTAAACCTGGTATATGGGTGACAAATTTAACAAAAACTAAAAACTTGTACACTTGTGGGAAATACCCTTTATTAGTATCATTTAAATTTTACCTTCAAATTACTGAATTGAATGATATATGACAATTGATGAATATAACAATTTGAGGTTTTTCTTCCTGTCATACCCTAAGGCATTTTTTTCTCACTTTTTGTATAAATACGTCATCCAACACAAATATTTCAAAAGGTTTTCAATGAATGATCGAGATTTAATTTTTTATCATCTAACATTCGGTAATCTCTGAGGATCAAATCCTCCACGATTTGTATGACGGTGGGGAGACACTCCAATATTTTTGAACAAGGTCCATCTTGAAGGCTTGCCCTTGTCCAAGCTAATTATCTCTTAGAATGATAAAGCAGGTTCGTTTTCCCATCAACATACAAAACACAATTAGTGACTACTATAGAACATTGAGAATTGTCCTCAAAATCCCAAACGTCTAAGCCACATCAAATTAAATGCAAACGGCAAGAACTTCTATAGTACAAATGCTCTCTCCTAGATTTTTTCTCAATATTGGGCCTGAGAAATCCCAAAGGGCCCAATCAATCATGATCAAAGGAACTCCATGGGCTTAGGCACCAATGGACATCCACGGACAGCGCCGGCATTGAGGCGCAGATCCGGTGGCACCTTGGTTTAGCCGGCAGCGGACATCGAGCGTCTCGGACGGTTTGAAGACCTTCCAATGCTTAAGACCCAAGCTGGTATGAAGCTAGAGAAAGAGTGTAGTAATGCAGAGTTTTAGAGGAAATAGACGGGCCGCTAGTTTAGGCTGCTGAATATGGGCTTTTTTAGAGCCCATGTTGATTGTGGGTTATTTCAAAAGCATTGGGCCCGATCCATATTTTTTTTATCAGCAAGCTTCAATTTAAGGGATTTATAGCAAGTTACGGTTCAAAAATACGCACACGCGTGTCAGCTCGAGGGGCTTGCAGCAGACTAGTATTAACAATCGTGTGCGCATCGTACGTATTCAAATGCATTTTTATACAACCAAAAACTCATCCTAGATAGATGAACTCCAAAATAATAAAATGTTAGAATATTTAAATAATAAATTACGTATTCATCTAATAATTTAAATTTTTAGATTAAATGACAGTGATTTTATAAAATGTCACGTTTCAGAAAGTCGGTAATAATCTCATAGAATCTCACATGTCAGAATAGTCGACAATGATCATATGATATCAGGGTTGAGAGGTTCTCAAAATTTCACACGATATCAACATTAGGAGTTCTTGAGTTCGGATTTTATTCCGACCTTGAATGTTCGAGTTGAGTCAAGTGCAGAGCTATGTTGGACTGGTTCGAATTGATTCGAGTTCCAGCTGTGGCACTTGAAATGCATTGCTTTGTCCCGTGGAAAGAAGAAAACCGATTCTGACCACTGACGTGAACCTGCGGAGGATCGTGGGTGGGAACAAAAGACCGGTTGATTCGCATAAAGGCCCCCCCGCCCCCAAAATCAACATCGAACTGGGGCAGTTCACATCTGATTTTTTGGCTTCATCTGCCCCATGAAGTCAGATCATTTTGGTTGGCCAAACGTTGGAAAATGACCGACAAGCATTATTGGGATCCACTTTCGATGGTCCAAAATTACTTGCGTTAAATAATTCCTGATTGTCATATGATTGGAAGCCAAAAAGCTAGGGCAAAATTCCATGGCTCAGCTAAAAGAAGAAATAAGTGCAACAGCAATTAAAAGACGGCCAACGTTTTGGGGCTTGTGATGCATATGCGTAATTGGTTGATCCCACCTTCAAATAAGTCCTTTTCTTTAACAGGAGTGCAAGTACGGAGACTTGACTATCCGGAAGCCTCGTAAATACTTTCCAATCAATTTGAAAATTACCCGTCGACTAGAAAATCCGTGTCACCCTTGGGAATTGCCCTTGAATGAGCTAATCGTTGCATTCTAAGGTTGGTCGATTGTGTATTCTCTTTTACGCCCCTCAAATCTCTGCTTGATCTCCAAAAGCCTCACTATTAAGCCTGTACGAATTGGAAAAGGATTAAAATCGCGGCGTTGATCATATCATGTTTACCTATCGAGAATGTCAACAGCTCGTCTCTTATAAAGTCCATTCGTTTGTGATTGGAAACTTGTTACGTGGGTTCATATATCATTGAATACTCCTAATGGAAAAGTCATGCCCAAGTTGTGTGGAATGACATGCCCGGAATCATGACCACGCCACTTAAATTGCCTGCGTCAAATAATTTGAATCATGACTTATTTTTCTAATAATATTATTACTTTTTTGACATTTTCCTTGCTTTACAATTCTGCACATTGTCCTCACCAACCCTAATTAGTCGTTTTTTTTTTCCCTATTAAGCATCATTGTCTTGTCCCGCCGGCATCATTACGTGGTTAGAATATTAGTTAATTAAAGCATTAATTTAATTCAGCGGATAGTCCAATTTCAAATCATGGATAAGATGTGTAATTACTAATTAAGAAATATAAAATATAATGCCATGGCACGTCAAAGTGTTGCCATTCCATCGATCTATGAGGGTCACCCTTTTCCACATACGACAAGATTCGTAAAAAAAACCCCAAGAGTATTCGATTGAGGTATAAACCATTGCGGCACGTTAGGCCTCGTCAAACTTTTTAATAGTATGCGAGACGAAAAAGAGAATAAACATTTTCGAGCTAAAATATTGTAGAATTTTTAATGAAAAGATTGTTCTTTATTATTGACATGCAAAAAAAACTTTATACCAAAATAAATGAGTACTTGGACAATTACATCCGATTCATTTAGATAATTAAAATCACGTGTATCGTTAATTTTAACGGTGTTTGTGTCATTAAAATCACATGTTTGTCGTTAATTTTAATGCACTAATTATGCAAGATGAGAAAGAGGCGGAATTTTAAGAATCGATAACTTTCATTATTTGAATATTTTCCAAGCGCCTAGGGACACTTATTAACACAATCTTTTAAACATAGTGACCTTTATGTGTGCAAAATATGGAAAGGGTTGCAATGGAGGAAAGTAAAACGTGATGTGAGTCATGAAATGAATTTAGGCAACCGTTGGATAAGGCATATAAGTTAAATTCAAAACTTTTTTTTGTTTTTTTGGTCAAGTTAAATTCAAAACTTAAATAGAAGACATTTATTCGAATTGTTAGTATCTTATTACTAATAATAGTTATTTAATTATTTTCATTTACTAGTATTTCACAAAATTTCAAAGCGAAAATTTGAAATTTTTTTCTCTGGGGTTTGATTAATGGGCAAATATCACCAAAGATTGAAAATTATGTCAATCGTAATAGAAATGCTCTTAATTTTTTTTTTTGTGTCACTAAAAATCTTAAACTTACCTACCATAACATGAAAATCCCCAACCTTTTTTGTGTCATGAAAAAACCCACTATTGTACATATGCGGCAATTATATCTTTTATTATAGTTTTATTTAAGATATATTTTTCACATTGGTATAAGTTCTGGATTTTTTATAACAAATTTCTTTTATTATTTGTGTCGCAATGGGTAAGTTTGAAATTCTTATGAAGTTTCAATTTCATCGAAAATAGATTATTTGAAAAATATCTTTGAATGAATAATTACTTGCATATCTTATGAAAATAAATAAATAAAAAATATTTTCATCATCCACAAAAAATATCTAGATATAAATTATTGTTGATAATGAAAACATTTTTCATTACATCAAGCGATAAAAGCTATTATCTTTTAAAAAAATATTTTTAAATAATTCAATTTTAAAGAAACAAACGAAGTCTTAACTACACAAAAGACAATCGAGATATTCGCGTCGTAGTTTACATAATTTGAGATTTTTGAAAGTATTAATCACTGATTTTTCGAAGAAAAGAAAACCCCCTTGATTTAATAACGACATCTATTTTTTTTTTAAAGATCTTAATTTACGTGGGTAAGGAGATAATGACGAATCACGTCTCGTTGATGGCTCCCGGGCGAAAAAACCGAAAGGCGCGGGGGCAGGGGCAGCCGCTGCCTCCAATAATTTCGCGTCAAATGTCGTCATAATCCACAGCGCATCTCGTGGCACCGTCCGGAGCTTCCCCCTCCTCCCCCACGCGCACTCCCCCCGCACGAGCCGGACCTTGCCACGTGGCCGCAAGAGAGCGGGCGCGTGGGGACGACGGCGCGTGAGGAGTCCGGCTCCTGGAGCGCACGCGTCGCCCGCTAATGTCGTCATTACATGGAAATACGCTGTGGGGACAGCAACCTCGTCGCCGCCCTGCACGTGGCCACACGTCCCTCCACGCGCAGCCTCGCGGTCCGATTTTTATCTTTCTGAGGCCTCGCATTTTTCGTGTGCCGCAAATAATTTCGTTTTGTTCCCTTTTTTTTTCGTGCGCGCTCGGACGCGATCGAAATGACGTTTGGATAATATTCAAGAAAAAAATGAGAATTTATATATATATAATTTTTGTAAAATTGAGCTAAAGTTTAAAGTCAATAAGTGATCATTGAGTTCATTTGAAGGAAGACTAGATCTCAAGCATGCTTCATGCCTCTGTGCAATCGCTTTCATCATTTCTTGTGGTTTAAAATATTCGCGATGTCAAAAAAAAAAACTGAAATATTTAAATATTTGAATATTAAGCTATACGCTTTTATCTAATATTCATTAGTTTGTGTGATCCCGCAAAATCTCTCATGATATCAGAAAAATGAGGTTATAAGTTTAAATTTTTTAGGCCTTCAATGGTCTCACAATTTTTTTTTATGAACTACCAAATTGAGCAGTATGTATTATGTACATAAAATTTTCACATTAAATTGAAATTTCAAAATAGTAGTGGTCTCACAAGCAAACAAATTAAGCAAAATTTACCAAAAAAAATAAAATAAAAATTAAGCACTGTATATTACAGAAACATTTCACATTAAATTGAAGTTCAAAAAGCTTTCAAAAGACATTCAAGAAGTGAGAGTTGGCAATGTAATATGTTAGTGCCAAAAATTGGTGGGTAGTTATAATTTCGTTGATTCTAAGGGCACGAATAATAATAATTTTTTCTTCAAGAAATCAATTTTCTAGCTAAAAAATTGATGTTTCTATTTCTATTACTTAGATGAGTTTTTGAATAAAAACATGCGTTTAATAACAATACAAAATTTATATTTATTTGTTTGATAACAAAACATAAATTATCCCTTCCAGATGGTCAACGATTGGAGGCAACTAACAAGCGGGTAGCAAGCAACCGGCTAGTAGCGAGGCGATCAATACAATTTTTATTTCTTATTTTTTTCTAGAAATATAAAAGAAAAAAATTTCACCTTTTGATTTTTGTTCGAACCTATTTTCGAAGTAAAAATTTATTTCAAAATGAAAAAAATGTAATTGCGTCACTAAAAGAATTTTTATTTCAAACCTATTCTCAAGAGCTAAAAAGTAAAAAGATAGAACGGTTATTATACGCGTCCTAAATAATCAAAGTAAATTAGTGGATATGTGAAGCCAATAAACATGGATGGTCATCTTTTTTTTTGAATTAGTGGTTAAGTTGCGTCTGGCTCATTATGAATATTTGGTGAGTGATCAAAAGTGTAAATCTATAATAACAGATTTAAGCAAAACCAATAAATAGTAGGAAAAATCAAGAATATTTTTGTAATTGTGAAGTTGGCACTAAATTCAAACGTTTGCTTCACAATTAATAAGGCTTGACACTCAAATCCTTTTCCAAAACCCAAAACCCTAGCGCCATAAATATTCCCCATTTCTCTCTCTCTTTCTTTTAGGAGCAAAAATCCCACCTGAGGTTTGAGAATAAGCAAATGGAGAAACATAATTTTTTATAGCAAAAAATCACACCCGAAGAGATTCTTTCAATGAACATCGTACAACTGTCTCTCATGCAATGCAACCACTCCGACCAACCTTCGGTTTTTCTTCAACGGAAAGTTAATTTTGCTTTCCAGACAATTTTTATTTTG
Organism: Eucalyptus paniculata subsp. matutina; assembly: GCA_017140255.1. Taxonomy (NCBI): domain Eukaryota; kingdom Viridiplantae; phylum Streptophyta; class Magnoliopsida; order Myrtales; family Myrtaceae; genus Eucalyptus; species Eucalyptus paniculata. The sequence continues at coordinate 20,492,401 of CM029436.1, read as the reverse complement.
TTTTCTTTTTCCTTTTTTCTGCTGATGGGAAGTTAGACCAAATTGGACGGCAAGCCACCCACCAAATTGACATTGACTCAAAAGGATCAAAGCTTCTTCTTGAAGCCAACAAAGCTTTTTAACAAATTTTTGATGGGTAAAACACAAATGAAAAAAATAAAAAGGGATTAGGGGAGCTCGCCAGCGCATCATTATTGTGAGAGTCCCATCCTCACTATAGCTCGTATAGCCCTTTATCACGGTTCACCGCTGAGTTGGCTCGAATCTAGAAAGCGGTAAGAAATTCGATCAAAGATACGATTCGAATTTATGACTTGTGAAAGATAGTGTGACCCTTTTAGCATTCTAGAAGGTGGTGATAAATTTGATTTGAATTTATGACTTGTGAAAGACAGTGTAACCCTTTTTATCTTCGAGACAACATTCTTGATGATACGTCGATAAAACTCTTGACGCAACTACTCTGTTTTGTTACATAACAGTTTTATTCAATTATTGTCGTTAAACATGTTAAACATGCTCCGAGAAAATCCATGTTTGCTAGTGTTCTTAAAGTTAGAGCACTAGTCAAAAATTACAAATAAAATGATTTGACTTTTGAGTACCGGCATTGATCGAGATTACTACCGCATCCCACTTTCCCTCCCCAACAATTTTTTTTTCCTCCAACAAGGTAAAAGAGAGAGTTCCACCCGCAAGTGTCAATCATGTGCATTGTCTGCCCTCATGCAGCCCTAGAAATAGCCCTCCAAATAAGTATTTTCCACGTGGGCATTTAGGTCGATGCCCACTTGAAAAATTAAAAAAGTATTCACTTTTGACCCATTATACCCACTCGATAAAAGGCAAAAAAAATAATCACTACCCTTTTTCACTTTTCAGCGGGGCAACACATACAATAAAGAAAGGACAGAACTTTTCATTTCCTTTGCCTAATTTTTTCAACAAATAATAAAAAAAAGAAGGAGAAAAAATAAACAAAATAAACAAAATAAAAAAAAAGGAAAAAGACTCACCGGATCCAACCACCAAACATCACCTCAAAGTCTAATGCGTGCTGGCGACCACCATTCGGTCATCGGACAAGTCCCCCGAAATCCATGGAGCCGCCGCCGCCTCCCTCCTCCCCCCACCCCCTCCCCTCCATGGACCTCCACGCGCCGCCGTTCATCGACGACGGCGCCGCCGCCGCCGCCGACTGCGTCTGGGACTTCGGCGACCTCCTCGATTTCACCGCCGACGACGCCCTGATCAGCCCCTGGGACGACCCCCGGCGCTCGACAACCCCGCCTCCGTCCCCTCCGACCCGGATCCCGACCCCTTCCCGAGGACCCCTCCGCCGCCGGCGGCGCCGCCCCGCCGGCGGCGACCCGGGTCCGGAAGCGGGACCCCCGGCTGGTCTGCTCCAACTTCCTGGCGGGGCGCGTGCCGTGCGCGTGCCCCGAGCTCGACGCGAAGATGGCGGAGGCGGAGGAGGAGGAGGCGGCGGCGGAGGGGCTGCACACGAAGAAGCGGGCCCGGGCGCCGAGGAGGGCCGGCACGGGCACGGGCACGGGCCAGGGGGATCGCCCGGTGCCAGGTCCCGAGCTGCAAGGCCGACATCCGGGAGCTCAAGGGGTACCACCGGCGGCACCGGGTTTGCCTCCGGTGCGCCAACGCCTCGGCCGTGCTCTTGGACGGGGAGAGGAAGAGATACTGTCAGCAGTGTGGCAAGTAAGCATGCTTTAATTGGCAGTTGGTGCGGGGGTTCGGGTTTTAGATTTTTGAATGATGATTTGAGATTCTAGGGCTGTTAGGTTTCTATAATTGTTTCGTTTTGAATTGGTGATGATTATTGAGTAGTAAGCTGTTTGTGCTCAATTGGAGACTGGTTGAATTCTCGGTAGCTAGTAACTCCACTATTTAAATTCTAATCGAGATCCATTCAAGATGTAAGTGACGTGAGTTTAAACAAATGAATGTCATCCATGTTGCGTATTAGCCAATAGGCAATGAGGATGCCATCGCCAGAATTGGGGTGGCATTGTTGTGGTGCTCTTGGGTTTTGTCATGTGGCGCGATGATATACCTTGCATTGGCTAAAGGGTACTGCTATTCCATATTCTGGGATTGCTAAAATGGTTAAAAGCTGTTGCTTGATGTGCTTCCACAAGTTGGTGTTGGCAGATACCGTGGGTTCTTGAAATCATTGATGTGCAGTTTACTTGTGCTATTAAGGATAATTAGTGTGTTACTTTTATGAGAGGATTCTGCGTAAAATTCCATATAAAGGAGATATTGAGGTCGTGAAACTTTGAAATAATATAAAGTTTGAGAAGCTAGGTGGATGCATCCAGTGGCTAAGTGTTCGGTTATAGTAACGGTAGCCGTTTTGAAGTGGACCCCTTGCTCCAGAAAGAATGCTTGATGGTTTTTACTGCATTCGTCTGCTGCACAAGCTTGTTTTCTGATAGGTTTAATGGCATTTGTAATATATCAGGCATCTTTGAATACTGCTTAGATCCTAGTTTCCTGATTGCCGAACCCCATTTCTAGGTTCTTTTGGAGTTAATCTTGTTCGTTCAGTTGCCATATCGCTGAAATTTTGGTAATCTTGTTGCAACAGCTTCTTCTTCCAATCTGCTTTTTGTCTATTTTCTTCTCATCGTCCTAACTTGGTCAGTTGATGACACTTGTTCCTACGGTATTATATGTTATGGATATTAAAGTTAGGTTGAGTTTTCTGTTGCCTTTCATTTACTTAAGCCAATTTCTTATTAGAAGGCATTACTCCTTTCCTTTACATGACTATGTATGCAGTTTAACTTGGATAAACTCATTGTGGAAGTATCTGATAACTGAATGACTTAAGGAAAATGGCTAGAGTATCACATGGCCAAGTGTTGTCTTATGAGCTCAATCGACATAGCTGAAAGGCACCTTTTTTAACCTCTCTTCGAGGGGGCAGATGATATTATGCAGCAATAAGAAAGTATACAACTAGTGTTTATATTTTCCACAAGCAATTACATCCTTATATGTGAAGAATGAATTGATATACTAGCACTGATATTGTATGCCTTTCTTGTTGACATGATATGCAGTTTTTTTTTTTTTTTTTTTTTTTTTTTTTTTTTTTTTTTTTTTTTTTTTTTTTTTTTTTTTTTTTTTTTTTAATATGAGTTTTGGATTTAAATTGCCACCTTCTGCTGTTCTCTGGTATAAATTACTGAAGATATTAAGCATATAACTTAGAGGAAGTTTTTAGTTTCTAGTTTGGAATTTATTTGACCATTGGACTTTCGTCTGGTTGCATAATTGTCTGAATGAGGAATGGTATATGGTATTATGGGATTATATTATTGCTAATCGCCTCATAATGTGATTTCCTTTTGCAGGTTTCACTTCTTGTCAGACTTTGATGAAGGTAAAAGAAGTTGTCGAAGAAAACTAGAGCGCCACAACAACAGAAGGCGAAGAAAGCCTGCTGATTCTGGTGGTGGACTAGTAAAAGAATCTCAACAAGATATTCATTCTGAAGACGTTGGCTGTGATGATGAAGATGGGAAAGGTACAGACCATAACAGTTCAGAGAATATTTTTCTTGATTATGTTTCCTAACTAGCTAATCCGGTTGCTCATGTAATGTAACAGATACCTTATGTTTGAGTGGCCAGTCTGTTGATAAGGAAGCCTCGTTAGAGCCTGAAGATGGAGGAGCATCTCCACTAGGATCTGCTCCTGAGTGTCAGATAATTCCAACAGATAGCATTGCATCTGCTGTTTCTCGGGAAACCCAAATGGAAAGTAGGAAGGATAATTCGAAATTTGCGCTTTCTCCTTCTTGTGGTGACAATAGGAGTGCATACTCATCTGTGGTGGGTTTAAGCTGGATGGTGTACTTGCTTTGTTTTCCCCCAATTTTTTTTTCTAGTGCTTGTGTGTGGATTCTTGGTTGAGTTATACTAATTCATTTAATTTTTCTCTAGTGCCCAACAGGTCGAATTTCATTCAAGCTTTATGATTGGAATCCAGCAGAGTTTCCTAGACGTCTTCGCCACCAAGTAATTTATACTTGTACTTAATCATCTTAACATCTCCTTAGCACGGGTAGAATTGAATGGCTTATGGTTGGTTCAATGCATATTCAGATATTCCACTGGTTGGCGAGCATGCCGGTGGAGTTGGAAGGTTATATCCGCCCTGGATGTGTTATTTTGACAGTGTTTATCGCCATGCCCAAGTTTATGTGGGGAAAGGTAGTGTATGCAAAATGCAAATTTTTGTATGGTGATTGTTATTTGTATTAACTAATTTAGTTTTGGCTTTACTGTTAAAGCAATTGTTGTTTGTTTAAGCCCTGTAACTAGTGGGTTTGGGATTTCTTTTTATGTGTTCAGGTGTTGATACTCATGTTGATTGTTATTTGTATTAACTTAGTTTTGGCTTTACTGTTAAAGCAATCGTTGTTTGTTTAAGCCCTATAACTAGTGGGTTTGGGATTTCTTTTTTCGTGTTCAGGTGTTGATACTCATGTTTATTACCTGGCCAAAAATATATGGATTTTCTGTGAAGTTTTAGTGAGCATTACAATTGCCATTTCTGTTGCATTTCTTTCTTGTCAAACCAATATTGTTTGGTCTGGCACTGGAAATGGTGAGCATATCTGGCTCCTTTTTTTTTTTTTTTTTTCATTACAAGTTCTTCCATTTTGTTATGTATTAGTTAGATTGCTACGGGTTTTACTGATCTCAGGAAGTTGCTAAAGCCTGAATGCAGTGAGATTGCTACATCAGTTTCTGCTCTTAGTTTCTTCTTTTGCTCATCTTGACTTGTGTTTATGGTTTCTTGACTTAAACATCTTGTGGCTTCAAGCAGTTATATGAAGATCCAATATCATATATAAATGACTTCATACTTCAACCTGGAAGATTGCTGTCCGGAAGAGGCACTATGTATATCTTTCTAAATGACATGGTTTTCCATCTTAAGGAAGGTAAATTGATTCCCTTGAGCCCTCATTGTCAAACCTGCTTTGTGCACCATCAATATTCTCTCAATACTTTGACTGTTAATCCAATTGTCCAGCCTGGGATGCATGAATTACCGTTCATAGTACTTCCATCTAGTTTTCTGGTCTGAATATTCAGTGGTGGGTGCAGTTCGCAAAAAGAAGTGGGCTGCTTACATAGAAAATGTCATATTCTGTTTTTGCATGATTGCCTATGAAGCTGAGAATTGATCATCTCTTAGCTGAGTGATAGTTTTTTGTTGTCAGCAAAAACCATATAATTGCACCAACTGGTCTGTGTATATATTGGAAAGAGCTAAAATTCATGTGCAACAGTTTCTTACTAAGCATGAATTTGATGTTGGGGATTCTTATAAATGCCACTGTTACGGAGATATTCTTCAAGAACATTACTGTAATTTGATAGTTTGACCACAGTGTCCTGCATATGGATCTGCTTATTATCCCAGCAAAATAAAGTTTTTGGGATGTATCTTTTAGATTAGCGAGCATGCTAGTCAAATTCCTTGATCAGTTGATTCTTTATTAGTGGCTGGTGTCTGTTTCTTGTATTATACGAACTCTCCATATTGAATGGAGCCTCTCAGCTTTACTTTTATCTTGGAAAATTAATATGGTATTCATAGTGGTCCATGATGAAAATATGTTTTCTCCGTGTTCAAGGGATCCCATGCCTTCTCTTGCAATAGATTATGTATAGATTCATTTCTATCCTCTGTGTGGCTTATTATATGATTTAAAGAATCTCTTGTGGACTCTCTAGAATTGTCTTGGAGTTTTCAATCCTTATGATTTATTCCTGTTGTCTGTAGATGAAACTTCTGTTACGAAGGTTGAGGGGGGGTTTCGGACACCAAGGCTTCATTATGTTCATCCTATGGTTTTTGAGGCTGGCAAGCCCATGGACTTAGTTGCTTGTGGAAGTGATTTGCTGCAACCCCATTTTCGGTATGGCAAAGTATCTTGATATATCTACTTTTCTTTGTTCCATTTTTAAGTACTCTTGTATGAGAGAGAGAGAGAGAGAGAGAGAGAGAGAGAGAGAGAAGCGAATGAGTACCCTTAATTTTTCTCACCTTCTCATCCTTCTATAGACTACTAGATTCTTGAGTTCCGGAGTCCATTACAAAGTGCGTCAAGAGAATTGAAGAAGGACTGCTAGTTCTTCTCACCTTCTCATTCTTGTATTGTCTACGAAATTCTTGAGTCCCAGAATCCACTTACAACGTGTGTCATTAAGTATCTTTTACCAATCAAATTGGAGAGACTCAGCCTGTATGAGTTTTATTAACAGAAGTGCTGTAACAGCATAACTGTAATTATAACTATGAAATATATGTTTATGAGAGAGATTCTTGTGCTGCAGGTTTCTCATATCTTTTGCTGGCAAATATTTGGCATGTGATAATGATGCTGCATCTTCCTATTGTGGAAGTGAAAGGGGCATCAACTATAATTCTGGTCATCAGCTGTATAAGATGCATATTCCTTGTACTGAGCTCAATCAGTTTGGTCCTGCATTTATTGAGGTCTGTACCAGCATTTATTTAGGAATTTGATTTTGTTCAGAACTTTGTCATGTAGGTTCACCTTTTCCCTTTTAGGCGACAAGGAAATGGTATTTGTCTTTCCAATTATTTCAATACCTTCACATACATTGATATCCTTTCCATGACAAGGAAACGGTATTTTGGTTGGCCTCCACATACATTGATATCCTTTTCATGCTGTTTGCTAGTATGCACAGAGGTAGCTTATGAGAATACTCAATTGATGAACTGGAGAGATGCTTATAACAACTTTCTAGCATGATGATGGTGGCTAACAAATATTAGCTCTGACCACTTTCTGTTATGTCTATATCTTCTGTAGGTTGAGAACCAGTCTGGCCTGTCGAACTTCATTCCTGTTCTCATCGGTAACAAGGAAGTTTGTTCTGAGATGAGGATGTTACAGCAGAGAGTAGATAAATCTCTCTTAAATGAGGGGCCTCAAATTTCGGACATTGGTAATGTCCCAGATTCATGTGGGGCTTTCTCACAGAGACAAGCCACACTTTCTGAGTTCATCCTGGATATCGCATGGCTGCTGAAAGAACCTGCTTCTGAAAATCTTCACCACAGTTTTTCTGTGTTGGAGATTCAAAGATTTAGCTCTTTGTTGAGCTTTTTGATGCAACATGATTCAAGCACCATTTTGGAAAAAATATTGCAGAGACTGGACTTTCTTATGGAGAATATCGAATTAACCAGTGAAATTAGTAGTGGCAGTAATGATGCTGATATTCGATCATTTAATACCCAAATAGATCAAGCAAGAGAATTTCTTAGGAAACATCAGTCATCCAAGATGGCGGTGCTGCATTCAGAACACTCAAGGCGAAAAGAGGAATGTTCCCATCAAGGTTTCTCTCAGAATGAAGTGCTTTCAGCTGTGACCAACGCTAATCAGGTGAGGGTTCTTTCACTCTACAAACCAGAGTCTTTTCTTTGAGGATTATGTGTGGTCTCTTGCGGTTTGGCATTGCAAGGGCTTGTAAATTCCTGTCATATAGCAGCTTGTGAGAGTGTGTCATGTGGCATAGTTCTGCTAGTTTGCTGCCCACCAAGGTACTTCTAGAGGACCAATAAAAGATTTTTGCCATGGTTTCAATCCTTTTTTTTGCCTTTGGACATCAAAGTGAACTTTCACATGAGAATGCCTATTCAAACACAGTGATTACCTCGTTTTGTGCCAGTTTAATCTTTTGCACTTGTCAATTGCATGTTTTTATATGAGGAGTCTCATTTTTTCAACCAATCCATACATCCTTGTTGATGCTTGTATGATTTTGCAGGATATGGAGAAGGGGGAGAGCCACAGGGTAGAATTGATGACAGGTTACAATTACTCACATAAAAATGAGGCAGCTCCACTTTTGGATGTGGAGTTGGTCATGAATGGGAACCTGCTCAAGGAAAAGCCCCGGAGTCGAATCCTCTTCAACTCTGTTTTGAGATCTCGTCCTACTCTATTTGCAGTCGCAACTGTCGCCGTTTGTTTTGGAGTGTGTGCTGTACTCCTCCATCCTAATAAGGTTGGTGAATTTGCAGTTTCTATTCACAGAAGCCTCTTTGACCGACCATAGGCGAAATTGCTCAAGATCTCGATCTCACTGTATGTACATAGTGTACTCAATGACCCTGACGTTCTCTTATCGGATCAAGCTACCAGTCTTTTCTCATTATTGGGAGCTTTGATGGTGGGAGATAGCTCTGCCTCAGTTTTCCATCGGGTGCATTGTCACTCAAACACAACCGTTGGATTATAGATGTGACGAAGGTTATTGTTTGGTGGAGATTGTAATTTTGGCAGGGACTCACCCGATTAGCAGATATTGGGAACCGCTTAGTATGCGCTCAGCAGATATCGCTTGGCTGTTTGTTGTGACAACTGAGAGATTTGACCCCATTTAATGACTTCGCTGGATGTTCAACCGTGCATTGGCAGCAATCAGGTCAGGAACGTGCAGTCCTTGTACCTTATTCCTTTTCCTCCTAATTCAAATGTGCGGCAATCTCTTCCAAAAACACAATGTGGCTATCTGCGAACCTTCCTGACTTCTGAGAAGAATAGAAAAATGTATGTGCTTTGTAATTTCTGAAATGGGAATAGTGTTGGCAGGGGGATTCGCTTTCTCCCTTGTACTGGTATCGGAAAAGGTAGAGGCTTTGGGTTGGTGTCATCGTCGATGTTGATAGTCTTTCACTTAAAAAAGGAGGAAAGACGTCAAATTGTGATGTAGCTTCTTACTTTTGTTGTTTATTCTTTTGATGCTTTTTCTGTCCTATAAATAATGTAGCATGAAGGCTCCAAAAGCTTGTTTCGTTTTGTTCTCTTGTCATAGAAGGAGTCGTCCACGTCCTGTTCAGTTTCTGTTTGACGAACAGAAAGTACAAGGAGGCTTCAGGAAAGCTAAAGGGAGCGTTTTTGGCTTCGAATTATGGCTCAAATCGGACATTTTATCATGAATTTAGAACTCCTTTTGTGCTACATGGTAAATTGATCAAAATAATGGTTGGTAAATTGATGTAAGAGTCGACAATTTTAGAATACCGGCTAACGTACACAAATAAATGTCTATAAGCTATGTGAAACGGCGTTTTTATCACAAGAAGTTCGAAATGTGCAAACAATCAAAATACCAGTACTTATTAGAGTTTTTCCACAGTTTACTTCGATTCTTTGTTTTTATTAAATTTGGTAGGGTATGTAGGCGCACAATTTTTTTTTATTTTCATTTTTATTTTTAAGCACTCGTACTTTCATGATATATAAGTACCGACACATGGATTTATCATATATTTTGTTCAGACTTTTAAAATTCGAGTGTTTTTTTGGGTTTCAGCCGAAGCTTTTGATGTGCTATGGGTCCATACGAATAAACCTTGAGGTTACGTTTGGTAACCCGAATAAAAATTAGGATAGGATGACATTTATACCATCTTGTGTTTGGTTTTTACCTAAAATATGATAAAATCATATATAAATGGGATATAATCTAGATAAAACTATCTCATGGGAAATGTGGAATAAATATGGATAGAATTAAAAGCTATTTTTAATAACAAATTAAATATTAATATTATAATAATAATAATAACATATAAATAATATTATAATTCTAATATTAAAAATAAAATTCAAAATAACAAAAAAATTGTTTTTTTTTTCCAACTTTTGTTTATATATTTGAATTTCTTTCTACTCTATAATATATATTTTGTATGTGTAGTATCTATATTATTACATTTATTAGGTATAATAGAATAGTTTATTATTTGATATAATTTTTATTAACGAGTGATGGAAGGGAATGATAAAATAATAAAAAAGATGGGATAATAATATAAAAATAAATAAATAAAAATGAAGTGGTATATTCTAGATTTTAAATAAACAAATTCAAACTTCAAAAAGATCCTTTTACTTCTTGAAGAATGAGGGGCCTTGAAATTTGTAAAAAGAAAAGAAGGAAAAGGAACACACCCTCTGTATCTCCGGTTTTCTTGAAGTTCCATGAATCTTTGTAATTTTTTTTTAGTTTACGTCAAAACTCCGTGAAAATGGTGAGAGAACCAAAACTTCTTCTCCTTCGTAACTCTTTGGTTCATGTAAAAAAATCTATGAAAAAAATCAAAATTCTTTCTCCTTCATAACTTTATTGTTCGTGTTGGAATTTCACAAAAGTGGCAAGGACGTCAAAGCATTATACTTTTCATAATCACAAAAATGAATGATCATTGTTTTTCTTTTTTACTAGATTTGGTTGTGAAATATGAGAGATTTTTACAATTTCCATTTGTATATTTTCAATTTCATTACTTATATGTTGTCAATATCAAATAATGGCGGAAATGATATAAAAATATTTAGCTTTACTATTGTGATTCATCAAATGGTGGATAAAATATAATAAAATCCATGAATTTTATATCTCATTTTGATTAGAAATCCATATGATCAAACACAACATATGAGTTTTGCGACCAAAAAATTTAGGAGCTTTATTTAATCAACTACCATTGTAAAAGTTCTCTCATAAATTTACCATTGCTTGAACGACACATGAATGAATTTAATTACGTAACAATTTTTTTAATACGCATCGCATCTGTCTAACAAGGAGTATGTAAATTTTTTTTTAACTGACAATGTATTTAATAAAGTAAGTCGTCACGAATAAGAAATTCGTACCAGCAAAGCCTCTTATAAACTTCTCTTTCTTTTAGGCCATTTACGTTGGAAGCCGAAGCCCCGAAAGCCAAGAGCCGAAGGAACTGGACCGGACCGGACCGGACCGAGAGAAAACCCTGATAGGAACAAAGATATCCCGATAACTAAACGCCCTCGACTAAAACCCTTCGCCTCCACACCCGGGCGGCACCGCCGAGCAGCAGCAAAGAAGAAGAAGAAGAAGAAGAAGAAGAAGCAGAAGGATCAGAAGGAGAAGCAGCAGAAGAAGAAGGAGGAAGAAGAAGAAGGAGAAGGAGAAGGAGAAGGAGATGGCGTATCAAGGAGGGGACCTGAAGTCGACCTCCATCAATGGGGTGAAGATGTACACGGTGTCCTCCCAGCAGCGCTCCCTCGCCACCTGGCTCGCTCCCAAGAAGCTCCGCGCGCTTCGCAAGGACAAGAGTATGATGCCCCACCTCGCCTTCCCTTCCCTCTTGATTTTCTTGGCTTTTCCCTTCTTGGGTTTCGCCCGCTTTGTGTTGGCACGAGTAACTTCGATCGTGTTTGTGATGGGTGGGCGAGGCATCCAAGAGGGTCATCATAATGAGGCTTGAATTGTTGGGATTTGAGTAGAATGGTATAGTCTGAACGATTGGCCTGGAGGTCAGCTCGGCTGAATTCTTGGTGGTGTGACTTCGCTTCGTTTGTGTGGTCAGATTATACGCAAAGGGTGGAGTTGATACAGGACTTGAGGTTTGAAACCGCGACGACGAGGATTAAAGCGACCCCCGACGGGGAGTATCTTATTGCGTCAGGTTATCTCGCTGTTTCTTTCTTTAATTACTTGTGCAAGGGAAGAAATTTGGAAGATTGTAAGAGGTATGAGACTTCTCCGATGTATTACTGCCAAACAGGTATATATCCACCTCAGATGAAAGTATATGAGCTAAGGGAATTGGGTTTGAAGTTTGAAAGACACCTGGATTCAGAGATAATTGATTTCGAGGTGCTTTTCGCCATCTGATCATATGCTAACTTTTATGGGTGACATAGTTCCAGAAATTCAATTTCTGCATGTTGTGCATTCTGAAGTACTATTTTGGAAGTCTGCCATCCTTTATCGGATTGCAACTGTGCAGGTTCATAGTCAATAATCTGTTTGGTCCCTTTCTGTTGATTGTTTCAAGTCACAAAGGGTCAAGGAAATGCTACTGCATATTCTGTTCTGCGAGCTTGAATTAGCAAAATTTGAACAATATCAATTATCACTTCCCTTTCTCATGTTGAAGCTGTGAATTTATCTTATAGTTTCATTTCTGGTATTTGGATTTTCACCTTGAGTTCCCAGAAGAATGATGAAATTATGGATCCAAGAAAACTAATGTATGTTTAAATTCTCTGCTGAAACGTGATTTAGTTCTCTGAGTTGTAAGGGTTTATTGGTTCTATTTTTGCATGACTAGAAGGATAAGAAGGATGATAGCATCTTAGCCATCTGCGTGGCAATAGTTTGTAAAGTTGAAATTATTTCCACTTTGCTCTGTGGAATTTAATGTTCGAAGTTTTTTGGGATGTTAGATGGTGGGATATATTGTCTGAACCAGTTCTCATGTTGTGTAAATATTGTGCTATATTTGGCTAGGTTTTGGGTGATGACTACTCTAAGCTTGCCTTCCTATGTGCGGATCGTTCTGTCATTTTACATGCTAAGTATGGAAAGCATTACACCCTACGGATTCCTAGGTACTTCTTCAGTTCTTTACTGGTACATATGGTTTATAGTTTCTGAGAATTCTTATTGGATGATTATTCTTACATGTTCCAATTGTTATTTTTGTAGCATACATTATGATTCCATGTTTTAAGTCCTATGCCTTTAGTTTTTACAATTAGTGCAAGGAATGTCATTGCAAACTCGATGTTATTTACATTTTGGTAGGCTCTTTTCTTAACTTGGACGGACTTGGATCAAACACAGACTTTTCCCCCGAGTCTTGTTTCAACATTTTCAATGTTTTCCTTCTCTAATTTTTTAACTTTAGAATGCTGATGTCCCTTTGGTTTGGAAGGGGACATCATAATCTATCTTGCCGCTTTTGATGTCTTGCTGTTTCCATGAGATATGTCATCTTCTGTATGTAGCGTTTTTGCAAAGTACTTATTGATGTAATTGATTGGAACTACTTACTTTCTGAAGATATCACACCAGAAAGCCCCCTATTTTTTAAAATTTCATCCTGACTTGAACACTTTGCCTTTATGGAAATTGTACCTTCCTCCATGTAAAAAACAGATAACGTTTGATCTGTGCCACATCTGGAGAATTTCCTATCACAAGTTGTTTCCCTTGTATGTTCCATGTAGGAGAGTTTTTTGAGATGAGTTGCATTTTAAGAGTTTGGAGAATATCTTTACCATTTAGGCTTTACTATTGATGCATTGACGTTCTGTTTTTCGTGAACCATTTTGATTAAAGTCATTTTTCTGGGTGTGTTATTTGCAGGATGGGAAGGGATATGTCATATGATTGCTGGTCGTGTGACTTGCTATGCGCTGCATCTTCTCCTGATTTGTACAGAATAAATTTAGAACAGGTTCTTGTGTAATTCTTCTTACACTGTGATGAGTTATTGAGTTCTTTTTCTCTGTATTGTTTACAGTTGCCTGTTGTCCAACTGTAGTTTGAGAGGCGGGAAGTTTTTATTCTTCAACTCCAGATCTTGGCCAATTCTACGCTTAAATGAGTTTCGTGCTTTTGTGTGTGGGACCTTCGTGTGGAAGAAAGGGAATTCGATGCATTTTTCAGCTTTTCAGAGTTCTATTAAAACTTGGAAAATTGTCTTCTACTCATGAGTCATGATATCTTATTCTATTTGCCATATTCATTGGTGCTCAGTGAGAGGGATCCATTTTGTCCTTGCAATGATAAATCTCTAGGAAATATTCTTACTTCTGAGGAGCTCATGCATGATGGACAAAACCAAAAACAAAGCACCCCCCCGGGGCAGAAACAAAAAAAATAAAATAAAAAATAAAGAGGGAGAGGGAGAAGAATAGGATAATTAATTTGGCCTTTCCTTTTCCTGGCAACTGTTTTTTCTTGTACTTTAGATGAATACATGGGAAATATTCTTCTCATGGGGGGCAACATTTTCCTGTGTAATAATTTTAACTTCTCGTTTTTCCTTGCAGGGACGATTTCTCTCCTCTCTTAGCACTCAATCGCCAGCACTGAATGTAGTTTCTCGAAGGTTGATACAGTAAAATGTATCTTAAATTCAATATTTCCATGTAGTTATTGAATTTACACATGGTGCAATTTGCTGTGGAATTCACAAGGATGTTTTCATTTTCAGCAAGCTTCATGGGCTTGTTGCGTGTGGTGGTGAAGATGGTGCTCTCGAATGTTTTGACTTGAGGATGAGATCTTCTGTTGGCAGGATAAATGCGGTTGCACCTACTGGAGACATTGACTCAGTAAGCCTGCTGCTCAGTTCTTAAATTCTTATCTAGAACCTTTCAACATGGAGCTGAAAATGAAACATGGATGTGTGTGGGGGAGTTCATTCTTAGTGCCAAATGTATGCATAAGCACTTGCATCATTGTGTTTTCATCTCATGGAGAGAGGAAGTTTTCTCATGTACTTGCCTGCCTTGTAGGAGGTCACTGCTGTGGAATTTGATGGAGATGGCGGCTATTTGATGGCTGTTGGAAGTAGCGCAGGCAAGGTATGATGCCATTCTTACAATATGTGACCAAGCAGGCCTTTCCTCAATTCCCCTTTTCGAAGCACTTGCTACTGTATTTTTGAAGTCATTTGCGGTGCTCAAGCTCATACATATTTTTCTCGAGGAACTTCTTTTATTACATTTAGACATTAAGCACGCAAAGAACATGGTTGTATTGCACACTGTACTTTTCATAAAGTTTGTGTATTTGGTCATTGTCAAGAAACAGGATTGTTCTCGAGTGTAGTTAATGAGATTGAGACAGCTTTGGATGGTTTGAAGGGTGATTGTAGATTTCTTTTCAGAGGCCTTTTATCCTGTAGATAATTGAGTTACTAAATTACGCGGGCTTACCAGATACACACTTCAAACAAGTAGAACTGATCTTGCTTACTTGATAGTGGGAAATCTTATAAGAACGGACCAATGATTGTTTGACCTTATGAAAGACTCCAAGGGGTTGGATGAGAGAGTCATAGTGAGGGTTATTTTGCTGGTGTTTACAGCATATAGGCACCAAATATATAATAATGGTGTACTGAGGATCAAAGTAAAAAGGGTTGATCCAGTCTGATTATCAAATCATATTCAGTAAAGGTCTATGATCACACTAATGTTCACTTTCTGCTAGAGAATTTTGGTATGGAGATTTGTTAGTGATGGACATTTTGTGAATTCATGATCCTGAGTTGGCAACATCCACCTTATTGTGGGCCATACTTCGATTATATTGAGAGGCCAAAACTTTTATCTACTGAAATAGCATTTTAATATCTTACTTGTGATGCAGGTTATGATATATGATTTGCGTTCCTCACTTCCCATACGAGTAAAGGATCACATGTGAGATTTCTCTTGGTTATTCGAATTATCAAGTTGTGTCCCTTTGTTTTGCCTCAGTTTGAAATGATCATGTTTTTCGAATTTTCTCGATAACAAAAACAAAAGGTTATGTTCTTATGCAGGTATGGTAGTGCAATATTGGATATTAAATGGCATCGTACTCTGAATTCTGAAAACCCAAAGCTGATTTCCACGATAACCATATTGTCAGGATTTGGGACCAGAGACGGTATGAGTTGTATCAATGAGAAGCTATGCTTCTTATTTTTTCCTTTCCATACTTTCTTTGTATATGGTGCAAATCATTTAGGATAAAAATTGGTGCTATTATTTCAATGCTGTTGCTGTTTTGTATTCAGCCTGGTTAACTTAAGCCCTATAGGAGGAAGATGCCTAGATTGACCAATGAGTACATGTTTTCTCTATTTTTGCCTTTCCTAGTCTAGTAAGACTGAAATTTTATAATTAGAGTTTCTTAGACAAAATGAATGCTACATGTTCTTATACTTTTTCGTCACTATTTCTATGTTCAAGTGGTATTTTTGGTATCTTCCCAACAGCAATGCAAAATTTAGCATGTTAACTTTTACCTGGTTCTTTTGATCATTTTGTTTAAAATGTAAATTCTTGAGTCTTGTCACTTTTTGTAGAAAGAATTTTCAGAATTTGTTATTTGTCAATACTCCCTGTTGCAAGTTCATTTAGATTTTTAACTAGTTTCTGCTGGATTTCAGGGTGATGGCATGACCAGCATTGAACCGACTGCTGGAGCAATAAATGACATTTGTGTGTTCAGGGACAGTGGACTGATGTTACTGGCCTTGGATTGCAGCCAAATACCCTCTTATTTTGTACCTGCTCTTGGACCTGCTCCTAAGTGGTGTGCTTATCTTGAAAGCTTGACGGTCTGGTTCTAAAGTGTTATTTGCTTCTATTTTATTCTATCCTTGGTGAGTACTATGGTTTCATTGAAGATTTTCCTTTTATAGGAGGAGCTTGAGGAGGAGGCCAAACAACCATATATGACGACTTCAAATTTGTAACAAAAGAGGACCTTGAAAAGTTGAATTTGACAAATTTGATTGGCACAAACCTTCTAAGAGCTTATATGCATGGGTTCTTTATTGATCACCGTCTTCACAAGAGAGTGAGTTCATCTCCTCTTTACATCAATTGAATAGATCTGATGCATTGTTACTCTGATTTCATGCTTGAAATTGCTTTATTATGCTGCAACTTTTCTTTTGGTCATTTTCCATAGATCTTGCATAAAGGGGGAAAGGTTCTCAACATTTGTTTGAGTGAAGTTCTGCTTCTGGTGCCATTTTAGCTTGACACAATCATGTGGCTTTCTGTTTGCACGGGAACGTGCATATATAGGCACTCGTCCACTTATGTGTATGCGTAGTCATTTAAGGTTTACCCAGAAATTTTTGCAAAATTACTCCCTTTCGAGTTTGTATATGCTCAAAAAATTATTCTGAAGAATTCAGCCTTATTTATAATCAGATGGTTTTATAATTTAGAGAATTTGGTTGGGAAAGGAAATGAAGTATTGATTATGCTGCTTTAAGAATTTTATTCTCATTAAACAATTGTGTTCTTGTATCTGGTGTAGAGGATGCTTGCCTTTTTATTGTTAATGATGTGATGTCAGAATATTTTACTTTATGCATGTAATATTGCAGTCTGTATTGTCTCCAGTTACGCATTATGGGAGGAAAAAAACCCTACTTCTTAATATTTTAAATTTCCTTGCATGTGATTGTGTATATCTAGACTTTTTGAGTAATGAGCAAGTCATTATTGATAGAGATCTTTTAGAGAAATATCAATGCAACTCTTTTCTCAATATATTTTTGAAACTGCAGGCAAAGGCATTAGCGGATCCTTTTGCATATGATACATATATAGAGCAGAGAAAGAAAGAGAAGTTGGAAGCTGAACGTGCCTCTCGTATCACGGTTAGTGAATGCAAGATTTCCTTGCTTCTTTGCATATGATCTCTGTAGCTATATACCCTCATCTTAGCTTTGCATAAATGGGGATTACACAGCAGATTTGGCTCCAGGAGTTGTTGGTAGCTTTTGAAGTGTAATTGGTTTGACATGGGCAAATGCTTCCTAGTCGGCCATTACCTTTGAGTAGTAATCATTTAATCTAATTGATTATTGTTTTCTCTTGCAGATTAAAAGAAAATTACCTAAAGTTAACAGGGTTCTTGCTGCTCGTCTCCTTGAGAATGATGAAGCTGAAAACGAGAACAAAGAAAGTGATGACAATGAGCCCAAGAAAAAATCAAAGAAGAAGAAAGGACTTGACGGTGAAGTTCTTAAAGATGAAAGATTTGCAGCTATGTTTGAAAATAAGGTAAAGAAAACCCTCACATGCCATAGTGTGCTAAAATGTTTTGCTGGTCCTGAGGTTCTTGCTGTATTTTCCCACTCCGGCATCCAATTTGCTTGGGTAGATTTTGCATGGTCTGATGCTGATGATTAACCAATTACTCTTCAGAGAATAAGTAGTGTACAAATGCACTTGTACTTATTTCAACATGTGTGTGGATATACATATGTAGTTTTGGAAGTTGCCAATGGCTTGGTGTAGTGTTGTCGTTTTAAAGGTGCAAAATTGTAGGACTTTAGGTTTTAAAACTTCTGGTTAGGTTTCAAAACTGCTTATTGAAATTCGATATACTTTTGATTGTTGTCCACAGGACTATCAAATTGATGAACAATCACAAGAGTACATTTCCTTACATCCAATGTCTTCTACGAAGCAACCATCATTGGTTGAGGAACATTTTGAGCCTGTTGATGTGGAGGATGACGATGGTTCAGATTATTCTGATGCCTCTGCTGAGTCTCAGACATCAGAGGAAGAGCCTGATTTTGAGAAGGATAGAAGCAAAAAGAAGTCTCATGTTCCAAGGTAAATTTTGTCCATAGCCAATTATAGTTTAATGTGGTGGACGGTGCATATTACGTTGCAGAAAATGGGAGGAATCAATGTTTCCTTTTTACCTGGTGTGGATGTCCTATGGATATTTGTGGCATGCACGTATGTTCTTAAATGGGCAGGCTAAGAAAAAAACACTGGAAGTGAACGGGGTGGACTCATTGGATTGGGTGTCGGGATACATGAGATTTTCTTTTTATGGCTAATATTTTCCTTTGATGAATTGTAGATTATATGAAGTTAAGGATGAGCGTCATGCAGAGGCGTTCTTCAACCACGTGTCGCTAGCAAAGGAGGATTCTCTTCCTTTGGGAGAGAGGGCAGCGGCTCTCCAACGCAATCAACGCACTCCTGGTGCTCCAAATGATGTCAAATTGGGACCAGGAGGGTCCAGAGAAATATCCTTCATTTCCAGAAGCTCAGCCAAGTATGTCGAAGACGAGGAAGACAGAGATCCCCGGCGTGAAAAGAGGAGGGGAATTCAATCACTGGGGTTGAAGTCGGATCAACGAGGCTTCCCCGGCAGAGGGAGAGGAAACCGCGGGAGAGGAAACCGTGGGAGAGGAAGAAGAGGTCGCCGGTAACTGATATACAGCAGTCTCTCTTTGTATCCCTTTATTGTTTTTTTTTTTTTTTTGTATTGTGTAGCATTCTAAATTAGTTGACGAGGCGCACGCGAGGACTGGTAATTGAAATTTTGGTGCCTATTCTTTTTGACTCAATGGATAGAGGATTACTCTAGATCTGGGTGGTCCGGGAGTTAAATCTTCTTCCCCAGTTTAGGAGCATTGTAAGGAAATACAATTTTCATGTGGGAATAGTGGCTGTTTCCAAGAGAACTTAAATTTGTCAAATGCAATTTTTGTTATATGGTAACACTAAAGTGCAATTTCTGTGAAGTCCAGGCATGTAAAAGGTTATTCCATCATGGGTACGGATAATACTTGTCATATTCGTGATGAACATAGTATATATACTAAATTGAATTTGGAATATGGAGGGTAGAAAGAAATTACAGGATATGGATTCATTTTGTTCTTACGTTGTCATCGTATTATTTAATGTACAGGTAGCCTTGGAATGTTAAATAAAGTGAGACAAAATCCAATGTTGACTTAAATATAGATATAGGTAGATACTATTCTCATAAAATAATTCCTCCGAGCCTATGCGTGGTATGGCGACTGATGCGCGTGAATTATGGTGATAACCTCGTTCTGGGCTCGTGTTTGCGTGTGCGGGGCGTGCGCACTTGACATGTCAACTGTTTTTCTTTTTCCTTTTCTTTTACCAAAAGAAGAAAAAAAAGGGAAAGCAGAAGATATATGATGCCCAATTACATTTAGGCATTACTATAAATGACCTTCCCAATAGTTTAGTCCAAGTCATTTATCTTATTATAAACTAATTGAAGCCTGCATATTGAAGGTTATATATATATATATATAAATGTATTCTGTGAGGATGGTATCCTCATAGTTGAATCGAATTGAATGACCCATTAAACAAAAATAATTAATTGCACTCAATTAAGACAGAAAATAAGAAAAAAAAAATCCATCAAGTCGGAGAGGGGGGGGGGGGATTACGAGAAATTTACCAAAATAATGGAATGAAAGCCCACTAACAAACTCAACACATGCATATGCCTATTCTAATATGTGGTTCGTGTTATTAAGTCCGGTTTAGAATCATAAGTTGATAGGATATATATATAGCGTATAAATCTCATAATCAAATAATGTAGGATGTTTTTAAAACCTCCTCTTACGTGCAAGTTAGGCTACAGTGGCACGTGAAATTTGAATAATGATGGTGTATGCACAAGCGAAAATGACAAAATTTGGCTCTAAAATCATGTGAAAAAAGTCCAACCAAAATGTTAAGGTGGTAAATAGAGGCATGATGTCATATCTAAATATTCTACCAGTTTATATGGCATACGTTTAACCAAATAAATCAGGAAAAAAGGCATAGAAAAATGTATTGGAGTGCTCGTGCATGGTCAGCAACAGAAGTGAGCACAAGAAGCTAAGCCACACGAAACCCACGAGTCCTGCACACGCTAGAGATACACGAGTGCACGTCAGGTGAAGCTTTAGACAATACATCCATAAATTAAATTTTGTCCGAAAGAGATGAACTTGTTGATGTCACGGTGCCTTAATCAACCCTAATATTCCCGGAGAAGATAAAGAAATCAGTCATGCTCCAATATATTATGTGACTAATCTTTAGCTGAGTTCAGTAATGGGAGTTTATATATAAACAAGTCGAGGTCATCCCACCTTCTTGTAGATCTAAATTTTCAAAAACCTTAGAAAGAGTAATACATACCGATGTTGTCTTTTTCTCCTAGCGGTTGGCCCTTAGAGGATTCCACAAGCCATGAACAGTGGAGCCACATACACAGAGATGCCTACACTTGCTATTCACCGCCGCTCCTTCGTTTTCCCTTCTCATCACCACCTACGCTGTCTCCTCCGGCGGAGCTAGCGCTTGATCCTATAGATATCCCATTTGGAGGGGCCGAAGGCGAAGAAGCAACGATGGTCAAGAAGCTGAACCACAACGCCAGCGAGCGTGATCGGCGGAAGAAGATGAATGGTTTGTACTCCACGCTCCGTTCGCTGCTTCCAGCCGCTGATCGAATGGTAATTATACTAATGCTATTAGTCCCATATCTACAAGGGAGTTTTTAAAAGCTTTTGTTTTATCCCTTTCTTTGGATACACTTTACCAAAATTAAAAAGAGTGATGGAGAAGATAGTAAAACATTAGTAGCTAGTGGACATCGTGTAATCATATAAAACCCTAGTTTCTCTCTCTAAATCCATTTTTTTTTTTGTTGTTGTATAAATTCATGTTTTTGATCTTCTCGTGACAATTCGGATCTTTTAAGGCTTCAAGCGGATTCTTGACCTAATACCAGCCTATTTTTCGACTTTATTATCTCTTTTATCTAGAAAAGAACACTAGAATTGCCCCAATTTTCATACAACTCTCAAATTTTAGAGCTTTTTTGAGTGGTCATTCCAATGCCACTTTGGTAAAACAACGATCACATAAGTGTTCTTGCTGATTTGGGATATCAGAAATTTGACGTGACAATATTCTAACATTTTTTATGACCAATGTGGCTTGCCGGTATAGCGGGTCAGCAGCACATGACTGCCCAGAATTCAAACTTTTCTTCAAACCCTAACCTCACAACCAAGAATTTGGGGCAAAATTAGTAGCTGAAACATGCAATGGTGGTTTGCTACTTCATTTGTGTGATTTTGTTTCACCGGTATTGAAATTTAAACACTAGAATTTTGATGATGGATAGTTAAAAAGGCCAGCGTTGAGAGTAAACCAGGAGCCCCGATGAAGGGTTTGGATTTTGGGAAAAAGAATTATAGTGAAGAACATGTTCAAATTAAGAGGACAAGGGACAACTATATTGGTGGTGGTGATGACAGTGGTGAGGGACATGACCACGAGGCAAATGATGGGAAAGGAGATAAAGTTGGGGGAGAAGAGGACGGCGACGTTGCCCTTCCGGGTGCCCATGGTGGAGAGACGTTGCCCTTCCGGGTGCCCATGGTGGAGAGGTGGGAGGCGAGGGAGTTGACGAAGCGCCAAAGGTTGGTAAAGGGGACGAGGAGGCTAGAGGAGGCGTCAAAATAAAGGCCATAGAGCCGCGGTGGGAACGGGAGGAGATGAAGGTGGTGACGTTGAGGGAGGGGTCTGGGGGGGAGTAGAATGGGCTTGGGCTTGCTGTTAGACGGGGAAGTTGGAGCTGGATAAATCGTTTATGAGGTCGATTTGGGGTGGGTGGGCCACCATTGGAAATGAACCGTGACATAAGCTTGACACACAATCCCTCCCTCCCCACCCCCTTCTCTCTCTCTGAGATTAGTCTACTGTAGGATAGAGAAAGAAGAGAGAATGAAAGAGAATGAGTTTTAAGTGCCAGATTATTGTCCACTTGGATTTTCCTTTTTATAAGAAAGCCAAGTAAATATTAAAATTTCACGTTTTGTTGAAATTTATCACAAGAGATACTTAAGGGATTGTTTTTCAATTGATATGATATTAAAGTGATTGCTCGAAAAGTACAAAAGTAACTACACTTGTAATATCCTTTTTCCATTTTTGTCAATAGCTGATTCAACTTCAAGTCACCGCATTCTCAATTTATCTCAACATTTAGGTACCAGAAAAATTAGAGAAAATCGCCCGAAAATTTGGTTTTAACAGAGTTTGATCTCATTCCTTTTCCTTCAGAAAAAGTTAAGTGTCCCGACAACGGTGTCCCGAGCGCTGAAATACATACCGGAAATGCAACAGCAAGTGGAGAAACTCACTCAAGAGAAGGAAAAGCTGTTATCAAGAATTAATGCTTCCCGAGATGGAGATTATTACACTAGTCACCAAGAAATTAGCAGAGGGAAAGGTTCACTTCAAATTTTGGTGCCATCCATCTCCACGACTCGTTTGAGTGAGAGTGAGGTTGCAATTCAAATAAGCACCAGAAAGGTCATGACTCATAAGACTGTCGATTTCTCTGAGGTCTTGCTCACCTTGGATTATCTGGGATTTCCTGTAATAAGCTCTTCCGCCTTCGAGTCATGCGGAGGAATGAAAACAACCTTCTACAATCTACACGTTCAGGTGCTTTACCATCGTTAATGACCCATTTATTTTCTTTGATTTGATTTAAACTTACAGAATTCTCCATGACATGGTATAGCGTATAGATGTATTAATGACATGCATGGTGATAACTTGAATTTTGAAGGTTGAGAGAAGCAGGGGGGTGGAGTGCGGAGATTTGAAGGAGAAGCTGTCAGCATTATTTGATCATCGGAAGAGAAGCCATGTAAACTTCCTAGGCAACTTGGGAACCAGATAATGTAAAAATAGTTTCTCCATTAGTTTTGAACTTGATGTCAAAAGAAAGCTGCGACAAATTAATATCAATGAAGCCTTTTAACTAGTTTTTTTTTTCAATCATGCCTTTCTACACATCCTGCATGTACTCCGAGAATGTCTTCGAGCATTTTCTTTTTGCCTGTTTTGAAGAGCTTTAGATGATATTGAGTGCAGACTCTACTACTTATCTTAGCTTAACCACTGTATAAATGAAAAGAACCTACTCTTTCAGTCCGTTCCACACCCCCCCCCCCCAAAAAAAAAAAAAAAAAAAAAGAAGACAAACGAGGGCCTAATTGCATAATAAAGATATACTCTCCAGGCATCTAGATTTCCTTTACCCTATGAAGGAATAAATCCAAATTTTTATTGTTAACTTGTGTTTATATATTCGTAGAACTATTGCGCAAATTTACAAGAAAATGTTGGACATTCGTAGAGTATCTTCTTTTTTAATGCTACTTCAGGCACATAGCGACCCTTTATTGCAGTAAATGAAAAAAATAAGATCCAGACAAACAATGATATCCATACGGGCAGGATGACTTCTTGAGTAATATATAATATTTATCTATAAATTCAAGTGAAAGTGACATTTGTCTCACTTTTTGACCTCCATAATTACTCTTGCGAGAATAACATCCCGCTATCGAATAACCAGCCCGACTCTAGAGTGATCAGGGATTGAGATGGTTAACTAATACGACAAGGGATATGCTCACCACGTAAGAAAATTACCCTAGGATAAATGGCATTTAACTCCCCATTTAATGGATTCCACCAAGAAGTACATAGTGTACTCTAATCCAAGCGATTAAATTCATCAATAATACATTCTAACCCACAGGGAGGCCCTATGATGGCAAGTTCACAGACAAGTTTCCAATCTGCGTGTCACAATGGCTCATTATACATGCATCTAGACTTTAAGAGGTGTAATAATTGGATAGACACTATAATGTATAGTAACTTTGTCATGCATTGATCCAGTGAAACTCGCAACTATAGGAGTTTTCTATTGCTATATTTAATCAAGCTAAGGACATTACCCAATCCCTCTAACCTATATAATAACTTCAATCGTCGCTGTAGAGGAAATTGTTGGATAAACATGTGTTGACATGGCAGAAGATGAAAACCCTAAGAATTGCTCAACTAAAAACATAGAAATAAAAGAGTTGATTTGATGATAAAATGTTTGAAAAATTGGAAAGAGGTTCCACCAGCAACTATGAAGTAAAAGATTTAGTTCTATCTGAACGTGTGTTATCTCTGAAGATATACGGTTTGGACTCATACTGCAAATTTAGCCAATCACTCTCAAGCAGTGATGTTCATACAAATACTCCGCACTGTTGTATAAGTAGGGGAATAGTATTGGGCGGAGGTTGTGTCCTAGTAGAAGTCTTATCTACTGAACATTGAGGCATCTATTATGTTCAGGACATTATATTTTGTCATGTTTGGCTAACCTCAGTATAACGCACGAATATGATGTATTTGTATGCAAAAATATGTAAAAAAATGAACATAATGATTTGTCCATTCATATACAATCATCTTTCCAATTCTCTAACCTACAAAATGCTACCATTCAAAACTAATGAATCGAACGAAGCATTTCAATTGGAGAAATTAAGAATAATGATGCAAAATAGATTTTGATATACGTCTTATATATGTGTATTCATGCAATAAACATGCAATAGTGTCCTCAAGAGATAATCTATATCTCTCAGATTGCATGGAAATGGTTTTGGTACTATAAGAATTTTAGGATTTTGTGTCTCTAAATTCCCATAAAGTCTTGTCTTGCATTCAAAATGCGGAACATTGGGCAAATAGATGGCTAGTTTGCAAATTTATTTGTTTTGATACTAATGTTTATGCGGATGGTTTCAAAGTAAGAATAAATTCGAGGACTAAGTCCATCCTATGAAGGTGAGTTTATAAACACAAGTTTCCAATCCGTGCCTTGCAATGGACTTACTATACATGTATCTAGACTTCAAGAGGCGAGATAATTGGATGACACTATAATGTATAGTAACTTTGTCACAACTATGTCCAGTGGAGCTCGCAGTTGTAGGAGTTTTTGTTCCTATATTTAATGAAGCTTTGAAACCTTCTAGCCAGTGTAACAACTTTATTTGTCGCTAGAGAGGAAATTATTGGAAAAATATGCGTTGACTTTGTAGAAGATGAAAATCCTTAAGATTGCTCAACTAAGAACATAGAAATGAAAGAATTGATGCTTGCTGATGAAATATTTAGGAAATTGGAAAGAGGTTCCACCAGCAATTGTAAAGTAAAAGATTTTGTTCTAGCAAAAGGTACATTATCTTTGAAGATTTATGGCCTGGACTAATATCACAAATTAAACCAATCGCTCTCAAGCAGTAATGCTCATATAACTGGGGTAATAGTACTTGAGGCAGGCTGTGTCCTTGTAGAAGATCTCGTCCACTGAACATTGAGGCATCTATTCTCTTTTATATTGATGTTCAAGACACCGTGTTTCTTTATGTCTGGCTAACCTCAGTCTAACGCACGAATACTATGTCTTTGCATGTAGAACTATGTAAAAAAAATGAACATGATGATTTGTCCATTCAAATGCGCTCATCTTTCCTATTTCCTAATGTATAAAATGCTACTATTCAAAACTAAGAAATAGAATGAAGCATTTTAATTGGAGAAATTAAGAATAATGATGTGAAAGAGAGGAATATAGAATTTTTGTATATTTCAATACATGTGTAATATACGTGCAATATACATGTATTCTTGCAATATATATGCATTAGTGTCCTCAAGAGATAAATTATATCTCTCAAGATTGCATGGAAATGCTTTTGGTACTGTAAGAATTTTAGGATTTTGTGTCTCTAAATTCCTCTAATGTCTTGCATTCTAAGTGTGGAACATTGGGTAAATAAATGGTTGGTTTTGCAGATTTATTTGTTTTGCTACTAACGTTTATATGGATTGTTTCAAAGTGATGAGGACTAAGCCCATCCTATGATGGCGAGCTCATAAACACAAGTTTCCAACTCATGGCTTATTATGACTCATTATACATGCATCTAGACTTCAAGAGGTGTGATAATTGGATGGACACTTTAACGTATAGTAACCTTTTCACGAATAGGTCTAGTGGAGCTCCCAGTTGTAGGAGTTTTTATTATTTTTAATGAAGTTTTGAATATTCTTAGATACCCTCTAGCTTGTGTAATAACTTTATTTGCCGCTAGAGAGGAAACTATTACAAAAATATGTGTTGACTTTGGAGAAGATGAAAACCCTTAGAATTGCTCAACTAAGAACATAGAAATGAAAGAGTTGATGCTTGATGATGAAATGTCTAAGAAATTGGAAAGAGGTTCCACCAGCAACAGTAAAGCAAAAGATTTTGTTCTAGCAGAAGGTACATTATCTCTGAAGATATACAGCTTGGACTCATACCACAAATTCGACCATTCACTCTCAAGTAGTAATGTTCATATAAATACTCTGCACTATTGTATAACTAGGGTAATAGTACTTGGGGAATGTGTCCTTGTTGAAGATCTCATCCACTGAACATTGAGCCGTCTATTCTCTATTCTATCGATGTTCAGGACATTATGTTTCTTTATGTACGGCTAGCCTCAGTCTAACCCACGAATACTATGTATTTGCATGCGAAGATATGTAAAAAATGAACATTGATGATTTGTCCATCTTTCCTGTTTCTTAACTTATAAAATGCTACTATTCAAAAGTAACGAATAGAATAAAGCATTTCAATTGGAGAAGTTAGGAAAATGATGCGAAAGAAAGGGATATGGAATTCGTGTAAATTTCGATACACGAGCAATATACGTTTATTTTTGGAATATACATGCAATAGTGTTCACAAGGGATAATTTGTATCTCTCAAGATTGCATGGGAATGCTTTTGGTACTATAAAAAATTTAGGGTTTTGTGTGTTTGAATCCCCTTAAAGTCTTATCTTGTATTGCTAATGCAGAAAATTGGGTAAATAGATAGTTGGTTTTGTAGATTTGTTTTTTTTGTTACTAACTTTTATGTGGATGGTTTCAAAGTAACAACAAATTTGAGGACTAAGTTCATCCTATTATGGTGAATTCATAAACACAAGTTTCCCAATTTGTGCCTTACAAATAACTCATTATACTTGCATATAGACTTCAAGAGATATGATAATTAGATGGACACTATATATAGTAACTTTGTAATGGACAAGTCCAGGGGAGCTCGCAATTGTAGGAGTTTTTGTTCCTATATTTAATGAAGCTTTGAACATCATAACATATCTTCTGGTCTGTGTAACAACTTTATTTGTCGTTGGAGAAGAAACTACTAAAAAAATATGTATTGACTTTACAAAAGATGAAAATTGAAACGACTCAACTCCAAGTTGCAAGGTTATTGTTGCGACATACAAGGTGCGTTATTGTCCCGTTTCTTTTATCTTTTGTTACAAGCATGCGGAAGCATACATATATCAAGCACCCACACACAACAACAATCAACTAGGAAAAACACTTCACAAACACACTACTTCTTATGTTACATCAATATAATTTACAAGCCCTTTCTATGGGCCTCTCCTTTTTACATCATCCTCATATACGTGTAGACTAAGGAAATTCTTATCTCCTCTAGTGTGACTACAGCTCCCAAAACTAGTTGCAGCTTCAATGTCTACAAGTATAAAAGACAAGGAGTGAGACCAAGAGTCAATAAGTGAAACCTCTAATTCTCTACTAAGATGACATCTCGTCATCAAATCTAGCATGTACAGTGCTTATATTACAATATCGATGGCAGATCAATAGCAATATTACTGTTTCACCTTGACTATATGTATGTGCCCCTTTGCCATAACTTCCATGCATGCTTACCTTTAGTTTATCCATGAGCAGAACAAGTCACATAGTAATAAATATACCGACATACATAAAATGTTCATTAACATACATCCTAACTAAACTGGGGTATCACAGCTCAATCGAGACATCTTGTTTCAATCTAGACATCCGGCTTAACCAAGGCATTTTGTTGCTAGGTCATCCAAGGCATCCGAGCTTAACCCAGCTATCCTGACTCTATCAGGGCATCCTGTGACATCATGGATTTTCAGTTTTATTTTCAATTGAATAAATTGGGCATTTTATTGACGCGCTTATAGTGCTATTCTCAGAGCCGATCACTCGTGAAATAACTAGACTATCCAGAGAAATCATTAAGAGATTTTAATGTAATGGACTTGAGAATTTGACCAGAAATTGACTGCCCGACCGTGCTAGTCTGCAAGAGTTATTACGGCATTGTCAAAATCGATCAGAGATCAGAGGTAGATCGATTCGACTGAGATGTGTGATCAAAGTGTGAGTGATTCCACCTGATTTGCAAAATTCTCGTCGATCGGCACTAGACCTATTTTCTGTCGTTTTGGATACCCTATGCCCGTAATTGAAACTTTGAGATTTTCACGACCACTAAGAGTTGCCGATGTGTTGAAGTGGTATATTGTGGCTCGAAGAAAATTGACCACGGGTCATTTGCACTAAAAATTTCTGAAAGTTATACGGTAGCCTAGGTCATGCTAAAATCGCGCCGGATTGAAATTAATCGCGAGTTTGAATCCGATTTCAGAAATTGAAAGTTCTGTCATGTCACAAATCATTTTAGAAACGCCGACTTGACTTTCGAAAATTTTTCTGCAAACCGAGACATTTTGGGAAAAAGTTAAGGTAGGGTCGTTTTTGTCCAGAAAATTTAGAGGACTGTTTTTTATTGCGCAATTGGTGAGAAAAAATGCCAATTTGATCGTTGACTCAATAATGGAATTTATAGTGATCGATTTGAGTTAATTCAAGAGGAAATTGATTCCAATTTGAGCCAACTCCTTTAAAATTCGTATGCCCCCCTCACCCATGACTTGTGGACCATTTCAAAAGGGCTTTTAGAAGGGTTTGAGGGTTGGAAATGGGTGGTGGAAGACAGCACACAAGGTGGGCTGAGTCAAGGGAACAAAAGGGATAAGAAGAGACCATGGTAGGCCCCCTCCAAGCCAATTTGTCCCCCCTCTCTTCTCCTTCCCCTATCTAGTCTTGTAGATCCTTCCCTCAGCCTCTTCAAGCTTCAAAAATTGCAAAGAGCAGAGGAGATCAGCTAGCAAGCTGCCGGAGCAGCATCGCCAAGCCACCAGACCGCCTCTCACGTGCTGTTGCTCGCTCATCGCGTCCTACGAGTCCTCTGCGCGAACCAGCCTCCTAGCTGCTTCATCCCTCTCTGTCCGTGCGTCCAGCGGGTTGTCCAAGCCTCACCAGAGCTCCCTTCGCTGCCGTGAAGCCCCGTCAAGCTCTGCCGACACCGCTGTAGCCTTCCCTCATCGTTTCCAAGCAAACAACAGCCAATGTCCAGCCTTTTCAGCCACCGAGTAGAGCCGAAGCTTGTGGGTCTCGTAGTTGCTGTTTTAGCCCGCTTTGGTGCCTTTGGACCCCGGTTGGTAGGCCCGCTTTGGAGTTTGTCACTCCTGGCCGCATCCCCGTCGTTTTGATTTGAGCGGATCCTAAAACAAGTGAGTTTATTCACTAAACCTTACTTAGTAAGTTAATTATGCTTAAGGGTTGTTTAGATTATCTTAAGTATATATTAATGATAAGCTAGAATGGTTAGATTAACCTTAGGATGGATTATTTTTAAGCTAATTAGTGATATTTGCACTGTTGATGATAGATTAGTCGAATCTAGTAAAATTCCTGCAGTTTTGGTTTCTGAACCCTCGCCATTTGCCCTTTTTTTTAGATCGAAATGAGTTACAAATTTGAGGTTGATGTCTTCTTAAGAAATGTTTTAGACATCCTCAGCTAAAATATATATTTTTCTCAAGATTTTTAGGGATTTAAAAGAAGGAGATATTAGCTATGTCATTTTCAAACAGAACCTTAGTTTTCGCTAGAACTGATGACTTTTTAGGATTCTAGGGATTTTTATCAACTCTTAGGGTTAAAATTTCAAAATGATTTCTTCACAAAAGTTGTTTTTTCATATCTTCTAGTTTAAAATAGTAAAATTTCAGATTAAACGGACATGTTTTGGATCTCGAACCAAACTAGTTTCGGAAAACAGACCTTTTGGAAAACGGATACAGTTTTTATACTAGATTGAAAGATTTACTAGGCCGAATCTAGAGGGATATGGGTTACGGTGTCTTGATGAAAAATTTTCTTTTATGTGCTATTACAACATATTCAAATTTGGGAATTTTCCGAACTCGTTTGATTAGATTTTTGGACTTAAACTTGGAGACTTGCGAGTGGGTCTATTGTGCTGGTTAGGGCTAGTCATGATCTTGTGATGGTTCTTAAGGCTTTAATTGCTGGAAATTGCACATTTTTTGATAGATGGTTGGTTTGTGATATGCCT
This sequence comes from Eucalyptus paniculata subsp. matutina, assembly GCA_017140255.1. Classification (NCBI taxonomy): domain Eukaryota; kingdom Viridiplantae; phylum Streptophyta; class Magnoliopsida; order Myrtales; family Myrtaceae; genus Eucalyptus; species Eucalyptus paniculata. The sequence goes on along the minus strand of CM029436.1, from coordinate 20,461,784 downwards.
AGAGTTTATGCTTGATGATCGTGTGAAAGTTAAGAGAATCCATCCCCAGCGTGTGTTGGTGGACGTTAATAGTTATTATTCTTTCCCAGCATGTGTCGGTGGTTATTACTTAACCCCAGCGTGTGTCGGTGGATATTACTTAACCCTGGCGTGTGTCGATGGATATTATTTAACCCTGGCGTGTGTCGGTAATTATGATCTTTCCTCGGTGCGTGTTGGATAAAACTGCTCGTGTGGGTAGTAATAATTAATTAATTGGAACACATGTTGAGTTGAATTGATGGATCGACGTGTGTCGATAATTCTTGCTTTGATGTGTATTGGTAGTTTTTGCTCATGTGAGCAATGATTTAATTACAATTCTTGCTTGGATGTATATTGGTAGTTCTTGCTCGTGTGAGCAGTGATTTAATTATAATTCTTACTTCGATGTGTATCGGTAGTTCTTGCTCGTGTGAGCAGTGATTAAATTGTGATTCTTGTTCATGTGAGTAATGGTTGGTTTGGACGTTCCAAATTGGTGTGTGAATTTGCTATATACACATGATTGTGATATAAACTGTGCTGACCTGCAGAAAGGAACTGATGCCAAGGTAAGCCTTTGTGATTGTATGATTGTGTGATTAAGACGTCTTAAGCGTATTACATTTCTAATTGGGGTTTAGCGAGTGAACTTGCTGAGATTTATATCTCACCCTGTTGTGGGCTTCATTTTTTAGGACCATAGGGTGGAAGACTTGGAGCTGAGTTGAGGGAATCTAAAGTATAGGTCAAATATGACAGTTTCTTTTTAAGAGTCAATTATTTGAAGTCTTGTGGCTGTAGACTTTTGTATTTGACTTGGTGTGTATTAAAAGTATGTTTGTTTGAAAATCGGTGGTCCTGCTTTTCTATCCTGAGATGATTACTGTCAGGGGATTTATTATTTTTTTTTGTCGGGATTTATTATTCGCTTCTGCATGTGCAATAAAAAAAAGGGTCTGTGACTCGTTCTGGGAAGTCACAAAATTTTTATCGACCAAAAAGGAATGTGCGAGCGTTCGAGGATCGGGGCATGACACATCCCGTCCTCACAAAAGAGATATCGTCGCCAATGTTGTGTGATGACGGTCTTCTTATTTAATTTAGTGATCACATATCATGTGTCCTACAAGCCGATTTATTATCTTCTATCTTAACCAACACATACAAGGCCCAAAGTTGTGCTCATACAAATACGTGTCATGTATTACGATATCGCAACTACATAATATGCCGAGCACAACTCAAGACACATGGCCTGAACCAACTCGTCTAGACGCCGACCTTCCATCAATCGAGGCTCAGATGAATATGCCTTAATATCAATCCACGGTCAAGCAAGGTTCAGTTTGTCATGTCTTAACACTGATCCGAGACCAAGTGACACATGTTCGTGTCCCAAGCATGAATCAATCAACACATGAGTTAACCATACAAAATGGACTCGCGACATGTAAACGACTACACATGGATAAGTACACGACTAAACTTGACGACGTAGCATATCGCCCCAAGGGTTAGGAATTCTACTTACTACACTTCAAGGATGCTGACGTGAGAGCGAGCGGTGCAGCAAGAAAAACCTCACATGGTCTGATGCTGGTCCGGAGGCTCTTGCTCTATTTTCCCACTCTGGCACCCAATTTGCTTTGGTAGATTTTGCATGGTCTGATGCTGATGATGAGCCGATTACTTTTTGGAGAATAAGTAGTGTACATATGCACTTGTACTTATATACTTGTGGAAGTTGCCAATGGCTTGGTGTAGTGTTGTCGTCTTATAGTTGCATAATCCTAGGATGTTAGGTTTTAAAACTTCTGGTTAGATTTCAAAACTGCTTATTGAAATTCGATATACTTTTGATTGTTGTTCACAGGACTATCAAATTGATGAACAATCACAAGAGTACGTTTCCTTACATCCAATGTCTTCCAAGAAGCAACCATCATTGGTTGAGGAGCATTTTGAGCTCGTTGATGTGGATGATGATGATGGTTCAGATTATTCTGATGCCTCTGCTGAGTCTCAGACATCAGAGGAAGAGCCTGCTTTTGATAAGGATAGAACCAAAAAGAAGTCTCATGTTCCAAGGTAAATTTTCTCCATAGTCAATTGTGGCTGATGCGGTGGACGGTGCCGATTACGTTGCAGAAAATTGGGAGGAATTAATGTTTCCTCTTTAGCCGGTGCGGGTATCCTATGGATTTTTGTGGCATGCAAGTATGTTCTTAAATCTGCAGGCTAAAGAAAACACTGGAAGTGAACTGGGTAGACTCGTTAAATTGACTGTTGGGGATACATGAGTTTTTTTTTTTTTAATGGCTAATATTTTCCTTTGATAAATTGTAGATTATATGAAGTTAAGGACGAGCGTCATGCGGAGGCGTTCTTCAACCGTGTGCCGCTAGCAAAGGAGGACTCTCTTCCTTTGGGAGAGAGGGTGGCGGCTCTCCAACGCAATCAGCGCGCTCCTGGTGCTCCAAATGATGTCAAATTGGGACCAGGAGGGTCCAGAGAAATATCCTTCATTTCCAGAAGCTCAGCCAAGTATGTCGACGATGACGAGGAAGACAGAGATCCCCGGCGTGAAAAGAGGAGGGGAATTCAATCACTTGGGTTGAAGTCGGATAAACAAGGCTTCCCCGGCAGAGGGAGAGGAAACCGCGGGAGAGGAAGAAGAGGTCGCCGGTAACTGATACAGCAGTCTCTCTTTGTATCCCTTTTTTTGTTTTTTGTTTTTGTATTGTGTAGCATTCTAAATTAGTTGACGAGGCGCACGCGAGGACTGGTTATTGAAATTGCGGTGCCTATTCTTTTTGACTCAATGGATAGAGGATTACTCTAGATCTGGATGCTCTGGGAGTTATATCTTCTCCTGTTTGGGGGCGTTGTAAGGCAATACAATTTCATGTGAGAGTGTAGTGGCTGGCTCCAAGAGAACTTAAATTTCTCAAGTGCATTCATTTTTGGTTAACGCTCAAATGCAATTTTTGTTTTATGGTTACACTAAAGTACACTTTCTGTGAAGTCCTGACATGTAAAAGGTTAGTCCATCGTGGGTATGAATAATACTTGTCATGTTCATGATGAACATAGTATATATACTAAATTAAATTTGGACTATTGAGGGTAGTGAGAAATTACAGGATATAGATTCATTATGTTCTTACGTTATCATATTATTTAATGTAAAGATACTATTGGAATCCGAAATAATGGGAGAAAAAAAATCCAATGTTGACCTAAATATAGATATAATAGATGATATGCTCATAAAATAATTCCTCGGAGATGCGTGGTGGGGCAAGTGATGCGCGTGACTTATGGTGATAACCTCGTTTCAGGCACGTGTTGTGGTGTGCAGCGCGTGTGCACTTTACAAGTCACTGTTTTTTTTTTTTTTTTCCTTTTCTTTTACCAAAAGAAGAAAAAAGGAAAGCTGAAATATACAATGCACGATTACATCTAATTAGGCATTATATAAATGACCGTCCCAATAGTTTAGTCCAAGTCAGGTATCTTATTATAAAATAATTGAACCGCGTGCATTGAGGATTATACACACACACACATATACATATATGACCCATTAAACAAAAACGATTAATTGCACTCAATCAAGACAGAAAATAAAACATCCATCAAGTCAGATAGAGAGAGAGAGAGAGTACAAGAAATAATTTACCAAAATAATGGAATGACAGCTCACTAACAAAGTAAAAACATGCATATGCCTATGCTAGTATGTGGTTCATGTTATAAAGTCCAATCTAGAAGCATAAATTGATAAGTGAAAAAAAGATCATATATATAAAAAGTGCATATAAGCCTCATTATCAAATAATGTAGGACATTTTTAAAACATCTTCTCATGTGCAAGTTGGGTTAGGAGTGGCATGTGAAATTTGAATAACGAGGGTTTATGCACAATAAAAAATGACAGAACCTCACTCTAAAATAATTTGAAAAAAGTCCAACCCAAATTATTAAGGTGATAAATGGAGGTGTGATTTTATATCTAAATATTCTGACGGTTCATATGACATACGTTTAACCAAATAAATCAAGAAAAAAGGGGTTCTTTCATCTCTCAATAATGTACAAATAGTAGAAAAATGTATTGGGCGCTCGTGCATGGTCGGCAACAGAAGTGAGCACAAGAAGCTTAGCCACACAAAACCCACGAGTCCTGCACACGCTAGAGATACACGTGCACGCCAGGTGAAGCTTTAGACAAGACATCCATAATTAAATTTTATCCAAAAGAGATGAACTTGTTGATGTATCGGGCCTTAATCAACCCTATTATTCTAGAGAAGATAAAGAAATCAGTCATCTTGCTCCGATATATTATGCGATCAATCTTTAACTGAGGTCGTCAGGGGGAGTTTATATATAGTCATGGTCATCTCACCTTCTTATAGAACTAAAGTTTTCAACAACCTTAGAAAGAGCAACAACCTTAGAAAGAGCAATACATACTGATGTTGTCTTTTTCTCCAAGTGGTTGGCCCTTAGAGGGTTCCACAAGCCAAGAACAAGAGAGTTACATGCACAGAGATGCCTACACTTGCTATTCACCACCTCTTGTCCATTTTCCCTTCTTATCACCTCCTACACCGTCTCCTCTGGCGGAGCAAGCGTTCGATCCTCTCGGTATCCCATTTGGAGTGGTGAAAGGCGAAGAAGCAACGATGGTCAAGAAGCTGAACCACAACGCCAGTGAGCGTGATCGGCGGAAGAAGATGAACAGTTTGTACTCCACGCTCCGCTCACTACTTCCGGCTGCTGATCAAATGGTAATTATACTGATGCTATTATCCTATATCTTTGAGGGAGTTTTTAAAAGCTTTTGTTTTATTGCCGTTCTTTGGATACACTTTGCCAAAGTTAAAAAGAGCGATGGAGAGAATAGTAAAACATTAGTAGCTAGTGGACGTTGTGTAATCATATATAAACCTAGTTTCTTTTCTTCAAATCCTTCTTTTTTTTTTTTTTTTGTATAAATTCATGTTATTGATCTTCTTTCCTGACAATTCGGATCTTTTAAGGCTTCAAACGGATTCTTTAACCTAATACCAGCCTATTGTTTGACTTCATTATCTCTTTTATCTAGAAAAGAATACTAGAAGTACCCCAACTTTTATATGACTCTCAAATTTTAGAATTTTTTGAGCGGTCATTCCAATGCCACTTTGGTAAAACAACAATCACATAAGTGTTATCGCTGATTTGGGATGCCAGAAATTTGACGTGACAATATTCTAATATTTTTTATGACCAACGTGGCTCACCGGTACAGTGAGTCAGCAGCACATGACTGCCCTGAATTCGACCTTTTCTTCAAACCCTAACCTCACAACCAAGAATTTGGGGCAAAATTAGTAGCTGAAACATGCAATGGAGGTTTGCTACTTCATATGTGTGATTTTGTTTCATTGGTATTGAAATTTAAACACTAGAATTCTGAGGATGGATAGTAACAAACGCCAGCGTTGAGAGTAAACCAGGAGCCCCGATGAAGGTTTTGGATTTTGGGAGAAAGAATTACGGTGAAGAACACGTTCAAATTAAGAGAACAAGGGACAACTAATCGGTGGTGGTGATGACAGTGGTGAGGGACATGACTGCGAGGCAAATGATGGGAAAGGAGATAAAGTTGGGGGACAGGAGGACGGCGACGTTGCACTTCCGGATGCCCATGGTGGAGAGGTGGGAGGCGAGGGAGTTGACGAAGCGCCAAAGGTTGGTAAAGGGGACGAGGAGGCTAGAGGAGGCGTCAAAATGAAGGCCATAGAGAGGCGGTGGGAATGGGAGGAGATGAAGGTGGTGACAGAGGGGTTGGGGGGGGGGGGAGTGGAATGGGCTTGCGCTTGCTGTTAGAAGGGGGAGTCGGAGCTGGATAAATCGTTTATGAGGTCGATTCGGGGTGGGTGAGCCACCATTAGAAATGAATCGTGACATCATGAGAGCTTAAGCTTGACAAACAATCCCTCCCGCTCCTCTCTCTGAGATTGGTCTACTGTAGGATTAGAGAAAGAAGAGAGAATGAGAGAATTGAGTTTTAAGTGCCAGATTATTGTCCACTTGGATTTTCTTTTCTATAAGAAAGCCAAGTAAACATTAAAATTTATATATAAAAAAAGCCACATTAAACAAATTGTTGAAATTTGTCACCAGAGACACTTAGTGATTGTTTTTCCACTGATGTAGCACTAAAGTAATTGTTTTGATATAATAAACATCGCACGAAGTAACTACACTTCTAATATTCTTTTTCCATTTTTGTTGATAGCTCATTCAACTTGAAGTCACCACATACTCAATTTATCTCAACATTTTTTTTTTTGGTAAAGAATTTATCTCAACATTTAGGTACTAGAAAAATTAGAGAAAATCGCCCCGTAAATTTGGTTTTAACAGAGTTCGATCTCATTTCTTTTCCTTCAGAAAAAGTTAAGTGTCCCGACAACGGTGTCCCGAGCGCTGAAATACATACCGGAACTGCAACAGCAAGTAGAGAAACTCACTCAAGAGAAGGAAAAGCAGTTATCAAGAATTAATGCTTCCCGAGATGGAGATTCTTACACTAGTCACCAAGAAATTAGCAGAGGGAAAGGTTCACTTCAAATTTTGGTGCCATCCATCTCCACGACTCGTTTGAGTGAGAGTGAGGTTGCAATTCAAATAAGCACCAGAAAGGTCATGACTCATAAGACTGTCGATTTCTCTGAGGTCTTGCTCGCCTTGGATTATCTGGGATTTCCTGTAATAAGCTCTTCCACCTTCGAGTCATGCGGAGAAATGAAAACAACCTTCTACAATCTACACGTTCAGGTGCTTTACCATCGTTAATGACCCATTTATTTTCTTTGATTTGATTTAAACTTACAGAATTCTCCATGACATGGTATAGCGTATGGATGTATTAATGACATGCATGGTGATAACTTGAATTTTGAAGGTTGAGAGAAGCAGGGGTGTGGAGTGCGAGGATTTGAAGGAGAAGCTGTCAGCATTATTTGATCGTCGGAAGAGAAGCCATGTAAACTTCCGGAGGCAACTTGGGAACCAGATAATGTAAAAATAGTTTCTCCATTAGTTTTGAACTTAATGTCAAAAGAAAGCTGCAACAAATTAATATCAATGAAGTCTTTCAACTAGTAAACTAGCTTTATATATATATATATTTATGATGCCTCTCTACACATCCTACATGCCTGCATGTACTCCGAGAATGTCTTCGAGCATTTTCTTTTTGCCTGGTTCGAAGAGCTTTAGATGATATTGAGTGCAGACTCTACTACTTATCTGACTTTAACCAGTGTATAAATGAAAAGAACTTACTCTTTCAGTCCTAGCAACATATGTCAAAGCTAATTGAGCGCATTTAAAACATGGTGATGGTGAGATTTACACCCCCACCCCCCCCCCCCCCCCCAAAAAAAAGGACAAACGAGGGCCTTATTGCATAATATGTAATTACATTTCATAAATATCTAGTAATGCTAAGTGTTTAGGATGATGAAGGTAACTACAAACAGGTGTTTAAAAGAAGCAAAGATATACTCTCCAGGCATCTAGATTTCCTTTACCCTATGAAGGAATAAATCCAAATTTTTATTGTTAACTTGTGTTTACATATTCGTAGAACTATTGCGCAAATTTACCAGAAGATGTTGGACATTCGTAGAGTATCTTCTTTTTTAATGGTACTTCAGACACATAGCGACCCTTTATTGCAGTAAATGAAAAAAATAAGATCCAGACAAACAATATCCCATACGGGCAGGATGACTTCTTGAGTAATATATAATATTTATCTATAAATTCAAGTGAAAAAGTGTCATTTGTCTCAATTTTTGACCTCCATAATTACTCTTGCGAGAATAACATCCAGCTATCGAATAACCAGCCCGACTCTAGAGTGATCAGGGATTGAGATGGATAACTTATACGACAAGGGAGATGCTCATCACGTAAGAAAATTACCCTAGGATAAATGGCATTTAACTCCCTACTTAGTGGATTCCACCAAGAAGTACATAGAGTAGAGATACTCTAATCCAAGCGATTAAATTCATCAATGATACATTTTAACCCTCAAGGAGGCCCTATGGTGGCAAGTTCACAGAAACAAGTTTCCAATCTGCGCATCACAATGGCTCATTATACATGCATCTAGACTTTAAGAGGTGTAATAATTAGATAGACACTATAATGTATAGTAACTTTGTCATGCGTTCATCCAATGGAACTCGCAACTATAGGAGTTCTCTATTGCCATATTTAATCAAGCTATGGACACTACCCAATCCCTCTAACCTATTTAATAACTTCAATCATCACTGGAGAGGAAATTTTTGGAAAAACATGTGTTGACATGGCAGAAGATGAAAACCCTAAGAATTGCTCAACTAAAAACATAGAAATAAAAGAGTTGATTTGCTCAACTAAAAACATAGAATTGCTCAATCGTCGCAGGAGAGGAAATTATTGGTCTTTTTAATTGTTCATGAAATAGCATACTCTTTTGGCCTTTTTCCTACTTGGTCTAAACCCCTGCAGATGATGCGTTCTAGTATACCGACTGCAGTTAACCGAAAATTGAGAGTGCCAAGCTTCTAGAATGAATTAATACACACGTTCTGATGCCAAGATCTCCCACAGCTTTATTCTTTACTAAAAATTCAATCATTATCTTACTATTTGCATTTTACGTTGAGGAAACATGCTATGCGATAGAAATCAATGACGGAAACCTAATATTGAATTCAGGCCGACCCGAGTGGAAACACTAAAAGAAAAAGAAAAAACATATGTCCGTAAGATTGGCCAAAGCCAAGCATTAGAAATTTAAGACGCTCTTCTTCACAAGAGGGACGCAATTAGGAAATAAATGAATAAAATTGCATATATGCAACCATGAGAATACATAAACCAACAAGGTAAAACAACATCACGATTCTAACATTTACTTTTGATTTATATATGTTTTCTCACGTTGACCTTGTAAATAATACCGCACAACCAATGAATATCTCCTACTAAGATCAGGTATTCACCAAAAAATCAATGATGACATCCACCACGCAAATAAAATTGCCAATATACAACCCCAAGGACACATAAACCAACAACGACACATTTCTAACCTTTATTTTTGATACATATATTTTTTTCCCGCATTGAACTTGTAAAAGATGATACCACACAAGCAATGAATATCTCCTACTGAGATCAAGTATTCACAAAGCATAATCATGAAAAGATATAGATCGCTTTAACCATGGAAACATTATTGATCGAATCTCACTTTGGATAAACATTAACTCAGCCTCACAAAAATAGGGTATGAAAAGAAACAGTGACAAAGTGATGAAATTTGTGGTAAAACAAAAGTAGGGCGCACTGTAAAGCAGGATTTCATGGAAAAAGAGTCGCATTTTCATGAGCCACAATTGACCACGCGTATAAAAGCTAAACCAAGAAGGAAATCACAAACCTTGTAAATCGTGCGAATATCAATGCATAGAGAGACGAAATCTTGCGAGAAAGAAATATCGCCATGGCTCCTCACCAGAGATGGTTCTTGAATTCGCCGGATTAGAGCTACCAAGAAAAAGATGTGTTTTTTGTGGGAGGAGTCGTGCATGTGAGAGACGGAGAAAGACTAGGATAGTGTAGGGTTTTTTTTTTTTTTTAATAATAGATCGAAAAGAAAAATCCTATCCGGATCTATCCTCTCCTCCCCCTCGGATTTTTTTTTATTAGGTTTATATCCCCTCTATATTCGACCTTATCATGTCCTAGCTGGCTGTCAAACACGAAAAAAGATAAAAGATATCCTATCCGGGCTTTTATCCGGTTAACCAAACGTAGCCTTAGACTTCAAGAGGTGTGATACCGTAACGTATAGTAACTTTGTCATAGGGAGGTTTGGTGGAACTGGTAGCTATAAGAGTTTCTATTATTATATTTAATCAAGTTTAGAACATTACCACATACCCTCTAACTTGAAAACTGTTAGAAAAACATATCCAAACTTGGCTAAAGATGGAAACCCTAAGAAATGCTCAACTAAGAACATATAAATGAAATAGTTGATGCCTAATGATGGAATGCTTAGAAATTGGAAAAAGGTTCTACCAATAACTATAAATTAATAGATTTAGTTCCGGCAAAAAGTGTGTTATCTCTTGAGATATATATAGCTTAGATTTATTTCACAAACTGTAGAGGTACTCCGCACTGTTGTATAACTATGGGAAAAGTACTTGGGGAACGCTGTGTCCTTATAGTAGATCCTGTCTTCTGAACATTGAGGTATCTACTCTTTATTATATCAATGTTTAAAACATTATATTTTGTAATGTCTAGCCAACCTCGGTCTAACACATAAACACTATGTATTTGTATGCAGATATATGTCAAATAATGAACAAATTGATCCGTGCATTCATATACACTCATCTATCCAATTTCTTAGCCTATAAAATGCTACTATTCAAATTGACAAATAGAACAAAGCATTTCAACTAGAGGAGTTAGAAATAATGATGTGGAAGAGAGGAATGTGAAATTTGTTTATACTTTGATGTATGTGCAATATATGTACAATCTTGCAATATTAACTTGCAATATGCATACAATGTCACAATCTTAACTTACAATATACGTGCAATAGCACCCTCAAGAGATGATTTGAATCTCTAAGATTGCATGCAAATGCTTTTGGTACCATAACAATTTTAGGATTTTGTGTCTTAAATTCCCCCAATGTCATATCATGCGTTCCTAATAAAGAATATTTGGTGAATAGATAATTGGTTTTGTAATTTTTTTGTACTAACTTTTATGGGGATGATTTCTAAATAACAATAAATTTGAGGACATAGCTTATTTTATGATAACGAGTTCATGAACGCCCAACTCATAATTGGCGAATTCGTAGGTTAAATTCCTACTGGATGCATGCCAATGGGACCCTACAATAAGTCTATTGGAATTGGCTTTGTATCAATGGAATTTGATCATCCATACATAACGAATTGATGTGGTATATTCATATCATAACATATGAACAAACAATAAGAACTCCAATTCTTATTGAGACTCGAACAAGTATCCAATCCACACCTTACAATGATTCATTATAAATGCAATTAATTGGATGGACAATATATATATATAGCAATTTTTAGGGGTGATCAGGTCCAGGGTGGGTAGGGTCTAGATTTGGACCCTATACTCGACCCTGTTATAACCGGTTCCCCTTTTCTAGACCCTATACTTGACCATGTTTGTATTGGACCCTGTACCCAACCCACCTTGTTTTTCCGATCCGGTTCCAGGGTCAACCCTGTTTCCATTGGAACCTGTTTTGCAATCTCCCGATAACCTATACGATTTGAACACAATCAAATATCTTATGGCCTGTATAATAGCTTCATTTGTCATTGGAGAGAAAAATGTTAAAAAATCACGTGTTGACCTGACAGAAGATGAAAACCTTAAGAATGACTTAGCTTAGAACATAAAATGAAAGAGTTGATGCTTGATGATGAAATGCTTAAGAAATTTTAAAGAGTTTCCACCAACAATGTATGAAGTAAAAAATTTAGTTTCAGTAGAAAATATGTTATCTTTGAAGATATGTGGCAAGGACTTATTTCATAAACGAAGGCAATCATCATAAATCAGGAATGCTTATTAAAAAAAAAAAAACCTCAGGTAAAAAAAGAATGAGAAAAAAATGATCTCCGTACATTAACTCTAAAGTGAGATTGGCTCCATATACTCCATCGAAAGTCGAATGAGTCTATCCATCATCTTTTCACCTTTTCTCTTTTAATTTTCATAATAAAATAGATGTTAACACCTATTCCCTTCTCCTACAAGTAGATACTCGAAACAAATACATATATTGATAATTTTATGCCATGTGCTCCATTTTAATCTCATGTTGTTAGTTTTACTAATTAACAATAAGACTTGGCATGATATTAGGTCTCTAACGACTATACTTTTAGTTAACCAGATTATACAGCAATGACATGCAATTCTCCTCCAATAATAAATAACAAAGCAAATAAAGCCAAATTGAGCAAGGAAAGGCAACATAGCCCTTCCACATCTCCCGCACTTATAATTGGCGAGATCGTTGATTTGTTGATCATTGCTTTGTTGCAAACATTGCCCCCTAATATTTGGTGCGAAACCCTCTTGACTTTTTTATGGGTGTAAAATTTATAAGTGACTTGACTATGTCATTTGTTGAACTCTTTAAACTTTTAAAAATCTCTTGGCTTTTATTGGTGTAAAGTTTTATTTATTCAATATAACATATGAAAAACAAAACATGCATAATACCTTCCACAGGTTTCAAATTCATAGGGTCTCTTCATGAAGGGACATGATAGAGTTAGAATTGTATCCAACACCTATAAACCCCTTTGGCCTTAGCTATATGCAACAAAGCACCAAGCTACATCCCAAATAGATATTGTGAAGTTTGCATGTTTAAAGTGCTACTAACCCGATAGTAAGAAAGGGAAAGGATTAACTCACTTAAGCCATTTCAGGATGAGACCCTAATTATTAGAAAGCTGTGGAAGGTATTTTGCATATTTTGTCTTTCATATGTTATATCGAACAAATAGAAATTTACACAAATAAAGCCATGAGATCTTTAACAGTTTAGAAAGTTAAAAAAGAATATAATCAAGTCACTTACAGATTTTACACCCATAAAAACCAAGAGGGTTGCAGCACCAAATATTAGAGGCAATGTTTGCAACAAACCAATGATCTCGTCAACTGTGAGTGCAGCAAATGTGGAAGGGCTATGTTGTATTTCCTTACTTAATTTGGCTTTATTTTCTTTGTTATTGATTTTTGGAGGAGAATTACGTGTAGTTTCTGTAAAATCTGGTTAACTAAAAATACAGTCATTAGAGATCTAACATCACACCAAACCTATTGTTAATTAGTGAAACTAACAACATAAGATTAGAACGGAGCACATGGCTTAAAATTACTAAGATCTATATTTGTTTTTAAGTATCTATTTGTAGGGGGAAGGGGAAAGGGTGTTAACTTCTACTTTATTCTGAAATTTAAAAGAGAAAATGTCAAAAGATGATTAAAAGACTCATTCGACGTTTGATGGAGTACATGGAGCCAATATTACTTTAGAGTTAATGTACAGAGCTTATTTTGTTTCTTATTCTATTTCTGCCTGAGGTTTTCGTATAAGCCCTGATTTATGGTGATTATCTTAGTTTGTGAAATGAGTCCAAGTCATATATCTTCAAAGATAACATTCAAAGATAACGTATGTTCCTGCTGTGACTAAATCTTTTACTTCCTAGTTGCTGGTGGAAACTCTTTCAAATTTTCTAAGTATTTCATCGTCAAGCATCAACTCATTCATTTTTATGTTCAAAGCTAAGTCATTCTTAGGTTTTTCATCTTTTCTCAAGTCAGCACATGATTTTCTAACATTTTCCTCTCCGACAACAAATGAAGTTGTTATACAGGAGAGAAGGTATGTGATAATGTCCAAAACTTGATTTCCTATGTTAATAAAAACTTATATAGCCGTGAGCTCCACTGGATCTGCCTATGACAAAATTACTATATGTATATTATCCATCCAATTATCACACCTCTTGAAGTCTAAATGCATGTATAATGAGTCATTGTAAGCTGTGAATTGGATACTTGTGTTTGTGAATTCGTCATCATAGAATAAGCTAAGTCCTTAAATTCCTTGTCATTTAGAAACCATTCACATAAAAGTTAGTATAAAAAAATTTGCAAAATCAGTCATCTATTTACCAAATATTCCACATTAGGAACGCAAGATATGACACTAGGGGAACTTAAGACAAAATCCTAAGACTATTAATTAATTTGCAATTGTTGCTTGTTTGGATAGGGCTCTTCCATACTAACTCCTCAAGAATGTACTTGAAATTAAGATTCGTAAGGGCTCATGCTACACTTCTTTCTTTTGCAATGTAATATGCTTTTCGAGGTTTCAAGGGTACCAAACTCTTCTTTATGCCACTGTTATGAGAGATAATATTCTTACTCTTTTTCAAAAGTTATGCTTGCAATTGTTATGTCAAATCTACATTTAAGTGATTATCATTTACTTTAAACAATGTTATTTTTTTAAGAACTTAAAAGTATGGAGAAATAGGTTCACAATGTATATATAACATATTTCTTAAAGTTAGGATGCACATGTGATTTGTGTTACAAAAATCCCACATCAGAGTATTGTTTTTTTTTTTTTTTTGGTAAGATACATTGGAGTATTGTTTTGATGTAAAATAGTTAATATATCTTACTTGACCCATAACTCATTAACTTAAAGTAAAATTGTGAACCCAATTTGGTATATTTAAGTTCACTCTAAACTAGTAATGATTTGCATTGCCTTAACACTATTTTAATTGATTGCAATTGTCGCTTGTTTGGATAGGGTTCTTCCGTAAAAATTCCTACAAGAACATACTTCAAATTAAGATTGTAAGGGCTCCTACTATTCTTCTTTCTTTTATGGTGCAATGTGCATTTCGAGGTTTTAAGGATACCAAAACTCTTTCTCAAAAGTTATGTTCAATTGTTGTGTCAAATCTACATTGGAGTGATTATCATTTACTTTAGAAAACATTATTTGTCTTAAGAACTTAGAAGTACAGGGAAATTGGTTCGCAATGTATACATAACACATTTCTTAATGTTAGGACGCATGAATCGAAGAATTATTGTATTGTAGAGTAATTAATATATCCTACTTTGCCCATAACTCATTGGTAGAAAAATATTGTGAACCCATTTGGTATATTTAAGATTACTCTAAGCTAGTAATGATCTGTATTACCTTGACATTAACTAATTGCAATTATTGTTTATTTGAATAAGGTTTTTTTTCCATACTATGGATAGGGTTCTTTCTTACTAACCCCTACAAGAATGTACTTGAAATTAAGATCCATAACAGCTCTTGTTATTTTTCTCTTTTTGCAATGCAACGCGTGTTTTGAGGTTTCAAGGTTACCAAAACTCTTCTTTATGCCACTTTTATGAGCGAAAATATTCTTACTTTTTCTTCAATGTTATGTTTCCAATTATTGTGTCTAATCTACATTTGAGTGATTATCATTTACTTTAGACAACATTATTTTTATTAAGAACTTAAAAAGTATGGAGAAATGGATTCACAATGTATACATAACATATTTTTTAATATTAGGATGCTTAGAAAAAATCCCACATCAAAGAATTGTTATGGTGTAGAATAGTTAATATATCCTACTTGACCCATAATTCATTGGCTTAAAGTAACATTGTGAACCCCAATCTAGTATGTTTAAGGTTACCCTAAGCTAGTAATGATCTGCATTGCCTTGACACTATTTAAACCAATTGTAATTGTTGCTTGTTTGGATAGGGTTCTTCCGTACTAACTTCTACAAAAATGCTTGAAATTAAGATCCGTAGGGGCTCTTGCCATTCTTCTTTCTTTTGTAATACAATGCATGTTTCGAGGTTTCACGCTTACTAGAACTCTTCTTTATGCCACCATTATAAGAGATAATATTCTGACTCTTTCTAAAAAATTATGTTTCCAATTATTGTGTCAAATCTACATTTTGAGTAATTATCATTTACTTTAGACAACATTATTTTTCTTAAGAACTTAAAAATATGGAGAAATGGGTCCACAATTTATACATGGCGTATTTTTTAATATCAGAATGTACGTTTGATTTGTGTTAGAAGAATCCTACATCAAAGAGTTGTTGTGATGTAATGTAGTTAATATATCCTACTTGGCCCATAACTTATTGGCTTAAAGTAATATTGTGAACCAAATTTGGTATAGTTAAGATCACTCTAATCCAGTAATGATCTGTATTGTTTTGACACTATTTTAATAAATTGCAATTGTTGCTTGATTTGATAGCATTCATCCGTACTATGGATAAGGTTCTTCCCTACTAACCCTTGCAGGAACCTACTTGAAATTAAGGTCAATATGGGCTCCTACAATTCTTCTTTCCTTTGTAATGCAATGCGTATTTAAAGATTTCAATCAGAATTCTTTTTTTATACCACTATTATAAGAGATAATATTTTTATCATTTTTCAAAAGTTATGTTTCCAATTGTTGTGTGCAAATCTACATTTGAGTGATTATCATTTATTTTAGACAACATTATTTTTCTTAATAACTTAAAAGTATGGAGAAATGGGTTCACAACGTATACATGATATATTTCTTAATGTTAGGATGCATGTGTGATTTGTGTTAGAAAAATCACACATTGGAGAATTGTTGTGATGTAGAGTAGTTAATATATTTTACTTGGTCCATAACTCGTTGACTTTAGATATTGAGCTTTTGTTGTGTACTTCCAACAATAACAAATGAGTGCTACAATAGTGACTAGCCAAATTTTATTCCATTGACGTGTCTATAGCAACAAAAAGGTTTCACCGCTAGCTCATCTATGTGGACAAATGATATTCATTGCCTTGCATTATAAGGACACTACTTGTTTCTTTAGAGACAATAAAGACTGCAAATTGAAAGATTGGACATCAATGAGTATCAAAGAGCATATAACATATTGAATATATCTTTTGTGTCGCTCACCTATTTCCATGAAAGAAAGAGATGACAAACAAAAATGCCGTATGATAACTAACAATAATTGCCACTAAAAGGCCCAAGAACTGTTGAAGTAGGCATATGTTAGAGCCTCCTGAACAATGCATTACTTAAGGGTTGGCTAATGGATTATTAAGCTAAGACTCAACTTGGTCACTGTTTCTTTTCATTATCTCCCAAACCCTTACCAATTTGCGACTTAAGCTTTGAATTATTAACGTGCAACATCATTGTTAGTGGGTCAGTTAGAATCCCAAGTTAAGTATCAACAGAATTACTTATTCCTACAAACCAAAAACAATATAGATTTTGGGACTTGAATACCCTAGATTATTCTAACGCTGTTTTGGTACATTTTCTTTCTTATTCAAAAACATTTGAAAGGCAACTTGTATTGATTTTAACCATAAACTAACATGAGGTGATGATATGGACGTGAATGTAACAACCAATAATCAAAGCGGTAAATGAATTGCAAGGAAAAGTAGAATTACCAACCTCAAATCAACGTAAGTATCTGCAATGTTAATTGGAAAAACACACATTCAACCTAAATATGGTTTCTAATTAGACGCAATTCAACTCAAATTTATTTTAGGGTTTTCTTTTATTTAAATGAAAGCTAATGCTAACATGTAATGCAATTACTTTAAATGCAATAACGTTTAAAGTATGTCTATCATAATGTGACTTGCAATTGAATTAAATGAACCTAGCATGCAATTCTTAAATGACGTGTAGTTTATGAACCTATGTCTATGTGACATGCACACGACATTTTTTGTATTTTTCATTTAAATTTGTAACTAAAAAATAATGAAAATGAATTACCTATATTAAGATATAATTCAACTCAATTTAAGAATTAACTATGCCAAATCCTAATTTAAATTGGAATATTATCGTAACTAGATATAGCCTATCCTCAGAAGAAGGACACTATCGGTGCCAAAATTTGTGTACGGTCATTTTAGTGCCAATTTTTTTTTTTTTCAAATCACTTAAGCGCCACTTATAAAAAAAATGATTACTTAAGTGTCAACTTTGATCAGGGTTACTAGAAATTCGGTGTGTGCATATTTTATTAATTTCTCAATCTTACGTGGCTCGCCGATATGCTCAATCAGTATATAACCCCTAAATGACGTCGCATAACATATTAAAAGTAATCACTTCAGTGCCGATTATTATTAAAAAAAATGATCCCTTCAGTGCTAGTTATTATTAAACAGTAATCATTTTAGTGTCAATCATTGTTAAAAAATGATAACTTCAATGTCAATCTTAATGAAAAATGATCACTTATGTGCAAAAAAAAAAAAATGCCATCTCAAATAAAATTTTAAATTAAAAAAAAAACCACGTAATTTCTTTGGTCAGAATTTCTCATTAATAAAGTTTTTTTCTCCAATTTGGCAATTAAGTGAATCGGCGAAAACTTTATGTACTACTTTTAATACATTTAGTGTTACTCTCCCCCTATCGTAACATGCAATCTTATCAATAATGCAAT
Organism: Eucalyptus paniculata subsp. matutina; assembly: GCA_017140255.1. NCBI lineage: Eukaryota > Viridiplantae > Streptophyta > Magnoliopsida > Myrtales > Myrtaceae > Eucalyptus > Eucalyptus paniculata. The sequence continues at coordinate 20,443,560 of CM029436.1, read as the reverse complement.
GTTATCTATAAAGATCTACCCCTTAATCTTATCCATTGTCTAATCTAAGCACGCAAGTCTATTTAGAAGCTTTTCTAAAATCTACATCAATCCAGTCTAATATTTTTTTATATTTTCTTTAGATAAGAACATAATCAAATCGAATCAAACATGGCAAAGATAGAATCAAATCAAATAAAGATAGTATCCGCATCCAATCCATTCAAATTTGGAAACTAATAAAATTAACGAATCATATATCCCAAGCATGAGATCAGATTGCGAACGTTAATGATTAGGAAATTATTCCTAATTCGAATGATACCCCAAATCTTAGAGATATGCATGTCGGATAACAATAATTCAAAATAGGTAATAAAATCAAATACTCAAATATTGGATTGGACAATTAGCTATTCGAATTTTGAGTTCCCAAACTTGGACCGCGGACGATGGCCGGCGGTGAACTTAGTGTGGCTGACGGTAGTTGGTTGCTCGCAATGAGGGACTCCTCGATGTCCACCTCGGCAAGGTTGCTTGCGGTAATTGATGTTGGCCAAGAACAAGCCGACGGTGTGGACTTGTAGCGCTCGCGAGGAGGCAACCACCGCATGCGGTTGCTCTCGGAGATTGACGGGGTCATGGAGCTAAGCAGCCGCAGCAGCTGTTGCACATCACTGAAGACCTCCAAAGAATGGATCAAGCTCGGCAAGGAGATGATTCACGGCGGCTCAGGGGCCTGTGTCGTGGACAGCCGGGCGTCGGGATGTCCAGAACCGAACGGGAATCCGAGCTGCGTTTGACGTTCATTAAACCTGCAGGAAAAGAAAAAAAGAAGGAACAATTTGCTACGAATTGCCAAGGATTCCCAAGCTGCTGACAATGGTGTGAAGAAGGGATACCACGGTGCAAGAGCGGCAATGAAATCACAACAGTGTGTATCTTTTTTACGAGCAAAACCCCTTTCAGTCTTCTCGTGAATAGAGCGGCAATGAAATCACACCGCTTTCTCGCGAGCCCCCGGTTTGACGTGGAATCCCCGACGCGACAGAAGCGGGAGAGCGTCCGCCGTCCTCTACACTGCCGGCGCATGTTCGAAGTCGAGAAAAGAAAAACCAAAGAGAGCAGAGAGTCAAGCAACGTCGATACGACACCCGGGGCGAACCGAGCGCTGATTGAACCGACAGAAAGGACGAAAAACGAAAGCCGGAGACGGCGTGAATGCGTACCGAGGGAGCTCGATCGGAGTACCTGAGGATGAGATCGGAGATGAGAGAGAATGGTGTCGGTTTTGTCGAGTAAGAACGCCATGGAAGATGCGCTCCGAAATGCGGAAACCGAAAGAGGAGAAGAAACGTGGCTGCGGAAAACGCGGGTGGAGCAGGGATCCGCCACGCGTGGTGGGGCAGTTTGTAGGAGGAAAAACCGTCGCTTGGTTCAGCCCCGAAACAGGATATTTTATTCCCTAGCTTGAAACAGGAAGATATGCGTTATCTTTAACGGGAAATCTTTTAGTATCTCTTCAAAACCGCAATCTTATAGAGTAAAATTGCTCTTCAGGTTTGCTCCCAAAATAAATCAATTTTCCAGCGTGGCATCATATATGAATTTTGGTTTATCCAAAGGAATAATGGGCTTGGCCACGTTGTTAGCTCGTGAACTCATTCCAATTTATTAAATTCAAAGTCATTCAATTAAGTCCATCCGCGGCCAATCCAATATATGAAAATGTTCCTCATGATTTATATGTGATTTAACTAATAATTTTTACATGGGGGGATCGGAGTCAATCCCCAATTTTTTTATCCAATAAATGGCTAATTAATTTTTCAAAATTTAGATGTCAAGAGTATATAGTCTTTGCCAAACACATAATATTTACCATGCGCATAGAGCAATGGTGACAGATCCTAATAGGTCTGTAGAACCCTGCTAGATTAATCCAACGTGTTTTGTCAGTCGTTTGTTATCTTGTGGGTAGACTTCATGATTGGATATAACGACGTATGTCCGTAGGCAAAAAGAGACCTATCCCAATAAATTGTTATGTCAGGACAACTTGCCCTGCCTAAGAAACAACGTCGTGCCCATTTGGTTTCTATAGTATTTCGTTTGTTTTTTGGTTTTCTCTTTTGCTCCTGTATCCAAATTTCTCATTGTTTCATTAGCTTTGCAATGTTTACGCCCCTATATAAAATTATCCATGTCAATCAAACAATTGATCTTTATAAGAAACGTAGTGAAAGTGCATAAAATGCATCCAAAAAGACAAGCAAATTCGCGCTTTCCTATTTGTTTTTTGCCTTATAAATAAAAGGATAGTAATGGGCGATTAACGTTAGCAACATTCTATAAGCGTTACTATAGAGATTCCATTAAGGGTGATAGATTCCTAGTTGGATAGGTTTCAGAGCTGAAATCTTTTGAACCAAATATGGGCGTTATTTTTCATGTGGATTTTTTGCTCAATTCATCATGAAATCATAGGGATTTTGTTCTACATGTTGAGATCTTTCCAACCATAAATAATTTGTATAATTTCATTGAGAAATGAGAGAATTTTAAATGTGAAATTCTAGGGTTTATACATGAAAAAGTTCTAGAATTTTCAAATTACTTGCAATTGATTGATGTTCGTTGTAAATCGTTGTATGGGTATTGTTATATATATATACAGCATCCTTTTGTTGCATTAAGGTAAGTTTTTAGTGCTTAATTTAAGAAAATCGAATTTTCGGCCATGGGAGGCTTGGATCAGAAATTTTGAAGCTTACATGTGGAAGATTTACTCGTTTTTTCTTCATTCAATTCATTCTAGTCAATTATATTGATGTTAGAAGCAAGATCCATGGAGAAATTTCATCAAAAATCAAAGGAAAAAAGCCACGAAAAATCCTAAACTTTGCCCAAAGTGACACATTACCAAAACTTTTTTTTGAGACACCAAAAACCCTGAACTTTTGTTATGTGACACATTTACCCCAAAATTATAGGGCATTTTAGTCTTTTCATTATTTTAATTATTTTTTTAAAAAAATTCTTCTTTTTTTTATTCTCTCTTCCCTCCGTCGGCGTTCGGCAAGGGCTGCCCTCGCCGGCGTCGGGCAAGGGCGGCCCTCGCCTGCGTCGGGCGAGGGGTGCCCTCGCCTGCATCTGGCAAGGGCCGTCCTCACCCGACGCCGGCGAGGTCGGGCAAGGGTGTCCCTGCCGTCGCCTGCGTATGGCGAGGGGTGCCCAGCGTCGGGCGACGGGTGCCCTCGCCAAATCTGGCGAGGGCGACCCACGCCGGCTTCCCTTCGCCGGCCATGGCATGGTTTGAAAAGTTTGGGGTTTTTCCCTCACAAAAAAGGAAAAAATAGAATAAAAAGACAAAAATGCCCTTGATTGGGTAAATGTGTCACGGTTTGAAAAGTTTGTGATTTTTCCCTCACAAAAAAAAGTTTGGGGTAAATGTGTCACTTTGGGCAAAATTCAGAATTTTTCATGGTTTTTTCCTAAAATCAAATATTATATGTGTTTTTGGAGCTTTGAGTTGAAATTGGGTCGTGCGACCGGGTTTGCAGGAAATTCGGGACTCAGCTGGAGGTTGGAGAAGACCTCTAGCCGGGCCGGGCCAATTGATGGGCATAAGCCCATCCTTTTTTTTTTTTTTTTCCTGTTTCAGGTTCTACCCAGAACCCTTATATTGTTTTTTAATGGCTGTGAGCCCAATCTAATTTCCTTTGGGCCTATAGCCCAATTCATGAGCCAATTTTAATTCAAGGAAGTGATGGGCTCATTTCAAGAGGCTCGCATGGGCTCCTGCGGGTCTATGGGCCGGGCGAAGGTCAAGGCCCGCGGGTAGGGTCCAAAATATTAAAATAAAAGAATAAAAAAATTTGTGGCAAAATTTGTTATTTGATAAATGCAATATGATCTTGGGAAGCACATGATCTTGGAGTTCACTATTGATAAAAATTAGTATATACAATTACTCGCCCAAATGAGGTTATTGTATATATTAATTTGGCAAAAAATCATGAAGATTAATTCACAAATTTAAAATATGGGAATGTATAATTGAAAAATATTTATCTGCCCAAAAAGGATAAATGTTTTGAAAATTATATGTAATTCCCGTCTATATTGATATTATGGAGATGTATGATTTAAATGATTTGTCTGCCCAAAGGGGGTGAATCTAAGGGTGTGCATGATTCGAGTGGGGGTTCCCCACCTAGAACAGGGAACCGCCCGCTAAGGACCAGTTCCAAAAAATTGAAACCAGGATTCACCCGTTTGTTGCATGGATCCACCCGGGAACCGGACCGCCGGTCCAGTCTAATTCCCAGGTGGATCCATGGAACCAGTCTCATTGACCACAAGATGCAAATCTTAAGCTAAGGAAAACCCAACATCAAAAGAGAAGACATAATTGATCTCAATTCTCAACTGTGCAGCAACCATCATCAAAGCAAGCCAAAACGCTTTAAAAAAAAATATCATCCCATCTTTTCTATTGTTTGTACAGATCAGCAACAACCCTATCTTTCCTTAACCTAAGTTTTTTCGCAAGGCTATATAGATTAAACCTTTTAGGAGGTCCCCTTGGAAGCTCTCATGTGACGCTGATCATGTTGTCCCCTTGCCGAAGCTCGAGGTCATCTAGAAAGTCGAGGGTCTTCTCAATGGCTCGCTTTGGTCTGAAGGTGATGCCAGAGATAAGTTAAGATCATGGACAGCTAGAGCATGAGGAGCTAGAAGAATGGGGACCGGGCGCACTAGCTTCGTTGGAGAGTTGTCGAATTGGCCCCCCAGTCCAAAGCTCAGATTTTCCACAGGATTCTCTGCTGGAATTGGTAGCACAATGGGCACTATCGGTGGCATCATTGAGAAAGTTGAGATGTTGTTGGATTCCAAAGGCATTGTTGGTGTTGGTGGTGCAGGATATGACTTAGTCGCAACATCCACTAGAGGAGCTTGCTTTCCATCATTGTACTAGCAATGACCTTGAAAAAAACACAACCAGTCATTAATTTCATTTGCGTTGAAGGCAGAAGCTAGCTTATATGCCTCTAAAAGCTTCAAAAAACCCAAGATCTCCAAATGATGTTCTGGTGATGGCGAAAGTTTCAGCTTCCCTTTCCATTCAACAACCAATTTCATTGTAGCTTCCCTCTCCTGAGGCTTAATCTCTGCTGAAGACTGTATTAAATTCTCCAACAAAAAGATACAACTCCTTCTAATCACCCCAATGTCCAGTAACCCATCTCTATTACCATGAGATCACTTTTTAAATCTCACCATGAGAACTCTTCATATTGAGTAATATACTAGAAGCTACAACAACTAGAAATTAAAATATAAAGCAAAAATAGCAACTAATTTGAGAAACTACATTAATTAGGTTTCACTCAAACATTCAAAAGAAAATCCTAAACTATTTTAGCTTCTCGGTCATTTTCCTTCATAAAAGCTACAGCAACATAAGGATAAAAATAGAATCCTAAATTGTTGCGAAAGCCTCAGGATTCAGAATCAACGTTTACTGCATCTTTTTTCACTCCTCCATGGTTTTTGCCTCTTCAATCTCCTTGTTAACATGATCCATATCTAACAAAAAGAATATATTAAATAAAGTATTCAGTTATTAAATAATAGATATACAAAAGAGTTACATGATGAAATGATATGGACTCACCCAATTCAAAATTTTCCGCATTTTCGATACATTTTTCAACATTAATCGACTCAAGAACCGTTCTCAACCAATCTTGAGTGCAAATCAAAGTTTCCAAAACTCTAGGAGTCAAAGAATTCTGAAAACCATCAAGCACACGACCAGAAGTACTGAAAGTTGATTATGAAGCAATGGTAGTAACGGGAATAGACAAAAAATATCCCGAGCCATCAAAGATAAGATTTTAAACTTTTGGCAAGCAACACTCCACCAATTCAAAATGTCAAGATCACGACCATCTTCAAGTTCACCTTTAAGATATCAATCGAGCTTAGATAAGTTGCCATCGGACTTTTTCTTCTCCTCATTAAGAAAGTCATCATACGAAGGCTCTTGCATATAGAAATTTAAGCTGCAATCGTCCTCTTCATTTCCCATATTGAAATAAGAATCGTAGCTACTACCGATATTAATAGATATTACCAACTCATCATCCAAATTTTTGTCTCTAGAAGTGTGACAAGATTTCTCATAAAATTTAAACACATGTTCTAAGGCAAACTTCACTTTATCAAACTTCTCATCAACTTCTGCAGCATTATCATAAATGAGTTTACAATAATATCTCACATAATTCAGCTTTTTTTAGGATCCAATATTACCGCAATCAATATCATCATATTTACTTTTTCGAAACTCCCTATTTGTCAAACTTATCTTTCATTTTCAAGCCCAAAACTCTCACCCTATGATCTAAAGCCTTCGTCGCTTCTCACAAATAATTATACAAAGAAGTTATTCTCACAAAATAATCATTTGAAGTGATATACAAAGTTCTGAACATCTTCTTAGTGGTATCATAAAACGTCTTCAAAAAATTAGAAAGAACAATAGCATTTTCCCAATCAACACTACTTGGAGTATCATAATTTAGCTCAGTTAAGAAAAAAAAAAAACATCTTCTTCCATCCTTCAAAAGCTTTTCTTAGCTTTATGGCACTCTCTAACATTAGGTAAGTGGAATTCCACCTAGTTGAGATATCAAGACAAACTGAACCCTTATAAGTAATCCTTGTACTTTCAATGCAATCTCGAAATGTCTTAGCTCTCATAGTAAAACTCCTCACATACCTAACCACATTTTGAATACGTGCAATAGAATTACGTATCTCGACCAAGCCATTCTTCACAATCAAGTTAATATATGAGCCGTGCACCTCATGTGTAAAGATTCACTATTTAAGATCAATAGCCTCTCTCTTGAAAAATTTTCTTTCAAATAACCAATGGCTACACCATTTGAACTAGCATTATCCACTGTAATTGTGGACACTTTTTTCTCTATTCCCCACTCATATATGCATTTCTCAACTACTCTCCCAATATCCCTGCCCTAGCTATCCCTACAAAATTGATGATCCTTTTGTGCAATTTCTAATTTTCATCAATAAAATGTGCAGTAAGACATAGATAGTTCAAATTCTAAATGGAACTCCATATATTAGTCGTAAGTGCGATCCTAGAATTAAGCTTACGAAAATAAGCCTTCGAATTTCTTTTTTCACAAAAATACAACTTCATGCAATCCCTAGCCACCGTAAATCGTGACATATGCTTGAATAGAAGTTTTAATTGATTCACATAATCACAAAATTCAACACGTTCATCAATCAAAAATGGTTGTTCATCAATTATAATCATCCGAATAAGCATTTGCCTACATTTCTCCTGGTCAAACTTCTATGTCGTTAAAATTCCACCACTCCCAGTACTACTACTAGTAGGGGTGAGCATGGTCCGAGTTGGTCTGGGCCACCCCCTAACCCTAGGACCAACCCGTACAGTATCGGTCCTCAATTTTTAGGACCGAAGACCGACCCTATTGAGCTTGGGACCAAGGACCGGACCGACCCAATGGGTTCGGTCCGGTTCCAGGGTCAACCCAGGACCGATCGATAATTTTTTTCGTCTTATTTTTTATACTCCTTAAAAAGGCAAACTTACAAATTCAAATTACACATCCATCGACAATGCGGCATTGTGCAACTAAACTATAAATATCAATACATATTTAGCAAATTTAAGATGACATAATAATAGAAATTTCGCACCTATTAACCATTCATCGAGATATGGGACAAGATGAAAAATTCCTATAATCATCTATCTTTAATATTCATAACACCATATGCAAAAGTGTTTTTCTGCATTTGATTACGTAGAGTCCACTCAACCAAAAAATGAGCTTTCTACCACTTGACTAGCATTTGATCATGTAGAGTCTACTCAACCAAAAAATGAGCTTTGCACCACTTGACTAGCAAATTACCGTAACAACTGCAGTACTACTTTACTCTTCAAAAACTTCTACCATTCGACACAAATTGAAAAGCAAAGTGCAGCTGAAATTCATTAGTAAAATACAATTAAACCATAAAAAGTTCAAAATACTTAATATAAACCATGAATATATAACTTCACATCTTGTTAATTACTCGAACTTCTAAACACCTGAAAACAAAACAAATGACACATAATTAATACTCAACAAAAGTTTTAAATTGAAATTACTATTAGTACTATTGATAGAACATTTCAATATAATATAATATAACAGACATTTTATTTAGGTTTAAATATATAAAAGAATTATAAATAATATAATATAATATACGGGTTGGTCCAGGGTTGGACCGACCCAAAACTCTTAGGACCGAGGACCAACCCGCACAGTGTTGGTCCTGGAATTTCAGGACCAATAACCGACCCACTCCCCTTGGGAACCGGAGCAGGACCAGCAGGGTTGGACCAGTCCAGGGTCAATCCAGGGTCGACCCTAAACCACTGCTCACCCCTAACTACTAGTATCTCCTCATATCATTTGAGTTCCATCTACTCTTTGTGATGCAAACAATTTTTGCCTTTTATTCACATTGCGAGGATATTTATTACACTTTCTCAAGTGCTTCAATATATTTGAAGTACCATTATCAATGTGGTACGAATACTTGGATCCCTAGTAATTGCTAAATACATCAACTTTCCCATTTGTGTGAGTTGTTCTTTTTTGAAAATGAAGCCAAGTTGCTGATTTTCGCTTAATAGGAGGAGGACATGGACAAGAACCGGATACCTTATTTGTTTTGGATGCTTCTTCAAAGTTTTCACCTCCTTCATATTTTTGTGATGTTGATTCCACTATTGAACTGGACATGGACAAGAACCGGATACGTTATTGCATCATAGGATTTCTCTACTTCCATTGCCATTTTAATTAATCTCCTGCTCAAATCAAGCAACGCACCGTCAACACAAACACTTCTTATGGAGCTAAATCATATTTTACTTACAATAGAAAATAGATATAAAATCATATTTTCTTTTCATATTCTGGACCAGACAATTTTTTGACAAACGACATTCATGCTATCAAAAGAAATAGAGCCTTAGGAGTAAGGATACAGTCTTCTAGCACTGGAAAGATTGACAAGGAAATCTAAGATGGACAAACTACAAGTATTTTCAAGCTATTCAGCATCCGAATGTAAACCAAATGAACACATTTTCGACTGGGATCTTGTGTTTGGGTTGAAACAGAACTCTTAGTGCATAACCTGGAAACTTCAGGGACAATAGGTAAAGGAATCGGACTGACGTCTTAGCAAGAGTTTGAAGTGTTCCTGTTTATCGTTTGGTTTAATTACCTGAGCGAGCTCTAAATTTGCCTATGTTGCCTGGCTTGTTGATGATGGTGAAACAAAGTTGTCTTGAATGTGTTTTTGGTTGTTGAGTGATTGAACTCGTTTTCATACATATTACATATGTTTTTTCTGGAAGCAGGGAAGGTTGCTTGAATAAAGTTTTATAGGCGATTGGAAATTGGCTAGCAGAAAAGTTCGAACAGACACCATTTATTTCTTCCAAATTTTATACCTTTTATACCTCTCGATTGAAAACTTACAACTTGCATTATTATGATAAACCTTAAGTGTGCCTTGCAGTTGACCTTTGAGGATGCAGTGGAACACCATTTTTTCCCCATCAACCTCAAATTATCTAGAAAATCTAACAAATGAACATTTATATACTATGGTTTGTTGCAGCATCTTCGATCCTTTTATTGCTTCAATGCACGGATGACTTTGATCCTACTTTCTCTTAACTCGACGTGCAAGTATGTAAATGTTTGTGTTTTCCACCTGCCTTGGTCAAACTACCAAAAGATGATCTCGTCTCCCATATAAAGTGCTCTTTTGAGGTTTTGGCATAGTTGCATCTGGTGGGACTGTCCCATTCTAATGCTTTTGTTAATTATTTGACCAAAAACCGGATCAAAATTCTAGATTCTCCCCACAGCATTCACAAGCAAACCAACCAGCAACCTGACGAAACTCAGACGGGACGCGAATCGCAATCTACACGATTAGCGTCTCCGTACCTCCGTTTGCTAATGAAAGGATCGAAAAAGGCCAAAAGAATTGCGTTTCGAAAAGCACCGACGAACAAAGGAAACAATAGATCGCCATAAAATGAGCTCGAGCTATCCGAAACGGACGTAATGTCAAAATCGTGAGGGATCAAAATGCGAGGGAAGAAGACAGGAGGGGAAAGTGGAATCAAGAGCGCTGACCTGAAGTGGTGCCGACACGAGGCGGAGGGATCCGGAGGTTTTGGGGGAGACTTTGAGGGGGGATCCGATCAGAGAATTTCCTCGTGCGCGAGGGGGGAGCTAGAGTAGCCGACGAGAGATTCCGAACGGGAATGGAATGGCATGCGGTGTGGGGGACACTTACAGATCGGAGGCTGGAGCGCGCCGATGTGAATCGCCAAACAAGTAGCGAGATCCGTCGGGAAGAGATCCGGATAGACGATATTCACTAAAAGAACACTTCAACCAGTAAACCACGCATTGGAAGTGAACACATGTGAAGAGTAGGAAAAGACAGGAGGAGACCCACCTAAAGCTTAATCGGAAGTGAACACATGCGTGGTTTACTAGCTGGAGCGCAATGCGGGGATTAGATCACTGCAGCTCTATCAACGGAATTGGAATGCCGAGAGAGAGAGAGAGAGAGAGAGAGAGAGAGAGAGAGAGATGAAACCGAAGAGACACGGCTGCTATCTAGGGTTTGTTTTAGTAATTTTTTTTAATATTAAAAATTAATCAGTCCGGTCTGGATGGGCAGGCGAGCGGATCTGTCCATGGAACCGGGAACCAAACCGACTCCCTCAAGAACCATCAGTTCCAGGCGGTTCTAGTCCAATTCTAGGGCGATTCAGGCGAATCCCAATTCTTTGCACACCCCTAGATGAATCCTTGACAATTATATGCAATTCTCCTTGTTGTTACTTTATAAACTTGATGTTGTGAAAAATAATTGTGCATTATACACTCTGCTCAAATGAGAGTTTGTAATGTACTAATTATTTTTGTTGAATTACTTATTGCCCATAATTGATTTTATTGCATTATGTATGACAAACAATTACTTTGCTGTAAATAACAATAATGCCATGGTTGAAATGTTAACTGAATCAAATATTATACTGTTAAAGATCTAATCAAAAAGGGAGAGATTGTGATCGAGAATATCAGAACTGAGTCAATGTTGGCTATTTCTCTAATAAAAGGCTTACGACCCATTTTGTTTAAAGAATATGTAAAGAATATTTGTGTTTTAGATTCTTTTGTTAGTGGGAGTTATATCATTTATATTTCTGAATATTATAGTTATATGCAAACTGATAATGCTTTTATGATGTCTATTAAAGCATTTATTTTTAATAATCAATATTGTTGATTCTATTGTTATCTTTTCTCCTATTGACAGAGAAATGGATGTATAGTATCTTTTAATAAATTTTAGTTTAAATATAACTGGATGTCACCGATTATGAGATCTAATGTTAGATTGTGACATAGTCGTGCAATTTCATATTGTTTAGAAATTGTGTTAATACAGTTTCATGTCGTTGAGAAATTGCATTGAGTACGATAAGAAATAATGTATATTTTTTATCACATGTTTGCACTATTTTTTTTTTTTTTTTTTTTTTTTGGTACCCGTGGAAACTCCGTGCACCGCTTCGCGGCGAAGTAAACCTTGGAGGAGCAGGAGAGTCACCACCATCCTTTCTGCCCCGGGCAAGTCATGGGTTCCTTTCCAACAAGGCAAACGATGCAGGGATTCGAACTCCAGACCTCTCCCGAAAGGAACTGAAGCTCAACCACTACGCTGCCACATGTTTGCACTATTTCTTACTACACTATTAGGCCCATGATCCATGAAAATACTTTCTTAACACATTGATCTCCATAGTCTTATACTGAGGTTATATAGGATTGGATTGGTTTTGAGATGTCGTTATTGAAATTTTTTTTTTTTAAGTTGTGGCAGCATAAAACAATTTTTTTAGTTATTAACTCGATAATGTTGTTTTCAATATAATTTTGTTTTTCAAAATAAAAATAAGTTGATTAATGTAGTCTAGGTAGGAGAATGTTGGAAATTTATTATAATATGAGCTTACACTAATTAATTGATTTTCTATTTTAACTAATCGGGTTAATGGATATTTTAATATTTGTTAAACCCTAGAGTAATCTTATTGAATTGGGTATTGACATATATTAATAACGGGCCTAGTTGAGCAGTAAGGTGTGGGCAGTTGTGTTTAACTGAAGCCTATAATGGGAAGGGCCCAGTTGACATAGATTATAGTTTGCTAGGTCCCCTCTCTAGCCTATAAAATAGTAGGATATACCTATCAGTTGCATAATTTCATCGAAAGCTGCTATATCAAAATAGGTCATAGAGAAGAAGATCTGGTATTCCGATAAATCTCTAATTATTAGAATAATCTATTTTTCTTCAATTGAAGCAACGGCTCAAATAGGTACGTTTTATTCCGCCGTGCTTATCGATTTTGGTATTTTGCGGCCATATATGGATCCATATATGTAGATCAAAATGCCCATTATGCTAGATGGGACACCTAGCATAATGGGCCTCGTGATAAAATATATATATATATGAAGATTTCGGTGTTTTACAATCATATATCGATTTTAGTGTTTTACAATTCACAGCCAACACCTCAGCCAGTTTGTGGCCTGTCAATCAGTCAGATCGACATCTAAGTCATACAAGTAAAGAGATCTATTCATTGATAAGAAAAAGAAAAAATGTGAACGGTGATTGGATTGATGATAAAATAGAATCCTGGGTCGCGAACAGTGATTCGATTGATGATAAAGAAAGAGAATTCTTGGTTCAGTTTTCCACCTTAAACTGATCCTTGATTTTTTACTAATCGAACCAATCAATCCATGGCCAATGACCCATGTTGATCCATTTAGCACCTTATGACCGATCCTTTCGGGATTGGAATCGAGAATACTACAAGAAGTATCCAATACACACCTTACAATGACTCATTGTAAATGCATTTAGACTTCAAGAGATGTGATAATTGGATGGACAATATATGTATAGTGATTTTGTCATATGCACATCCAATGGAGATTGCAGCCACATGAGTTTCTATTGATATATGAAATCAAGTTTTAAACACTATCAAATACCTTCTGACCTATATAATAGCTTCATTCGTCGTCGGAGAAAAAAATGTTAAAAAATCACGTGCTAACCTGAGAGAAGGTGAAAACCTTAAGAATGGCTTAACTTAGAACATAAAAATGAAAGAGCCAACACTTGACGATGAAATGCTTAAAAAATTTGAAAGAGTTTCCACCAAAACTATAAAGTAAAAGATTTAGTTCCAACAAAAAATACGTTATCTTTGAAAATATATGGCCCGACTCATTTCACAAACTAAGGCAATCATCATAAATCAGAAATGCTCATAAATAAATAAATAAATAACTCAAGTAGAAAAAGAATGAGAAACAAAATGAACTTCGTACATTAACTTTAAAGTAAGATCAGCTCCATATACTCTATCAAAAGTCAAATGAGTCTATCCATCATCTTTTGACCTTTTCTCTTTTAAATTTCAAAAGTAGAAGTTAACAACACCCTTCCCCCTTCTCAGTAGATACTCGAAAACAAATACATATCTTCATAATTTTAAGCCATGTGCTCCTTTCTTATACCATGTTGTTAATTTTACTAATAAATAATAAGACTTGGCATGATATTAGGTCTCCAATTACTACACTTTTAGCTAACCAAATTATATAGCAACTACACGCAATTTCCCTCCAATAATCAGTAACAAAGCAAATAAAACGAAATTGAGCAAGGAAAGACAACATAGCCCTTCTACATCTACTGCACTCATAGTTGGCGAGATTGTTGGTCTATTGCAAACATTGCCTCTAATATTTGGTGTTGAAACCCTCTTGACTTTTATGGGTGTAAAATCTGTAAGTGACTTGATTACATCATTTGTTGAACATTTTCAATTATTAAAAATCTCTTGGCTTTTATTGGTGTAAAGTTCTATTTGTTCGATATAACATATGAAAGAAAAAACATGCACAATACAGATTTCAAACTCTTAGGGTATTTTCTTGAGAGAGTTTCAGCACCACATATTAAAGGCGATGTTTGCAACGGACCAACGATCTTGGTGCATTAGATGTGAAAGGGCTATGTTGCATTTCCTTGCTCAATTTGACTTTATTTGTTTTGTTATTGATTATTGAAGGAAAATTGCGTGTAGTTGCTGTAAATCTAGTTAACTAAAAGTATAGTCATTAGAGACATAACATCACACCAAAGTGTATTGTTAATTAGTGAAACTAACAACATGAGATTAGAACGAAGCACGTGGCTTAAAATTATCAAGATTTCTATTTGTTTTTGAATATCTATTTGCAAGGGAAAGGGAAAAAGTGTAACTTCTACTTTATTTTGAAATTAAAGGAAAATGTCAAAAGATGATGGATAGACTCATTCGACTTTTGATAATAGATAAAGTTAATGTACGAAGCTCATTTTGTTTCTTCTTTTTTGTTCAACCTAAGGTTTTTTTATGAGCTCCGATTCATGGTGATTGCCTTAGTCTGTGAAATGATTCCAGGTCATATATATCTTCAAACATAACGTATTTTCTACTGTAACTAAAGCTTTTACTTCCTAGTTGCTGGTGGAAACTTTTTCAAATTTCTTAAGCATTTCATCGTCAAGCATCAACTCTTTCATTTTTATGTTCTAAGCTAAATCATTCTTAAGGTTTTCATCTTCTCTCAAGTCAGCATATGATTTTGTAACATTTTCCTCTCCAATGACAAATGAAGTTATACAAGCCAGAAAGTGTTTGATAGTGTTCAAAACTTGATTTCCTATATCAATAAAAACCCATATAGTTGTGAGCTCCACTGGATCTACCTAGGACAAAATTACTATACGTATATAATCCATCTAATTATCACACCTCTTGAAATCTATAATGAGTCATTGTAAGGTGCAGATTGGATACTTGTGTTCGTGAACTCATCATCATAGAATAAGCTAAGTACTTAAATTCCTTGTTATTTAGAAACATCGACGTAAAAGTTAGTACAAAAAAAATTTACAAAATCAGTCATCTATTCACCACATATTCCACATTAGGAACGCAAGACATGATACTAGGGGAATTTAAGACAAACAAAATCCTAAAACTATTCTAATTAATTTGCAATTGTTGCTTGTTTAGATAAGGCTCTTCCATACTAACCTCTCAAGAATATACTTGAAATTAAGATCCATAAGGACTCATGCTACTCTTCTTTTTTTTTTTTTTAATGCAATGTGTTTTTGGAGGTTCTAAGGATACCAAAACTCTTCTTTATGCCACTGTTATGAGAGATAATATTCTTACCCTTTTTCAAAAGTTACGTTTGCAATTGTTGTGTCAAATCTACATTTAAGTGATTATCATTTACTTTAAACAATGATATTTTTCTTAAAACTTAAAAATATGGAGAAATGAGTTCACAGTGTATATATAACATATTTCTTAAATTTAGGATGTACGTGTGATTTGTGTTACGAAAATCCCACATCGGAGTATTGTTGTAATGTAAAATAGTTAATATATCTTATTTGGCCCATAGCTCATTAACTTAAAGTAAAATTGCGAACCCAATTTGGTATATTTAAGTTCACTCTAAACTAGTAATGATCTACATTGCCTTGACTCTATTTTAATTGATTGCAATTTGCTTGTTTGGATAGGGTTCTTCTATACTATAGATAGGGTTCTTTCGTATAAACTCCTACAAGTACTTGAAATTAAGATCATAGAAGCTCCCGCTATTCTTCTTTATTTTATAATGCAATGTGCATTTCAAGGTTTTAAGGATACTGAAACTCTTCTTTATGCCACTGTTATGAGAGACAATATTCTTATTCTTTCTCAAAAGTTAGTCCAATTGTTGTGTTAAATCTACATTGGAGTGATTATCATTTACTTTAGACAACATTATTTTTCTTGAGAACTTAGAAGTATGAGAAATTGGTTCACAATGTATACATAACACATTTCTTAATGTTAGGAAGGAAGCATGTGTGATTTGTGTTAGAAAAATCTCACATCGAAGAATTATTGTAGTGTAGAGTAATTAATATATCCTACTTTGCCCATAACTCATTGGCTTAAAAAAACATTGTGAACCCAATCTGGTATATTTAAGGTTACCTTAAGTTAGTAATGATATGCATTGTCTTGACACTATTTTAACTAATTGCAATTATTGCTTATTTGGATAAGGTTTTTCCATACAATAGATAAGGTTCTACATTTCAGTAATTATCCTTTACTTTTAGACAACATTATTTTTCTTAAGAACTAAAAAGTATGAGAAATGGATTCACAATGTATACATAACATTTTTAAAAAAAAAATAGGATACACGGGTGATTTGTGTTAGAAAAAATCCCTCATTGAAAGATTGTTGTGTTGTAGAATAGTTAATATATCCTACTTGACCCATAATTCATTGGCTTAAAGTAACATTGTGAACTCAATCTGCTATATTTAAGATTACCCTAAGCTAGTAATGATTTGCATTGCCTTGACATTATTTTAACTATTGCATTTGTTGTCTATTTGGATAGGGTTCTTCTGTACTAACCCCTACAAAAACGTACTTGAAATTAAGATCCATAGGGGGCTCCTACTATTCTTCTTTTTTATTGCAATACAATGCATGTTTTGAGGTTACATGGTTACTAGAACTCTTCTTTAAAAGATAATATTCTTACTATTTCTCAAAAGTTATGTTTTCAATTATTGTGTCAAATCTACATTTGAGTAATATCATTTACTTTAAACAAAGTTATTTTTCTTAAGAACTTAAAAATATGGAAAAATGGGTTCACAATGTATACATAGCATATTTCTTAATGTTAGGATGTATGCTTGATTTGTGTTAGAAAAATCTCACATCAAAGAGTTGTTATGATGTAGTGTAGTTAATATATCCTACTCGACCCATCTTATTAACATTGTGAACCCAATTTGGTGTATTTAAGGTCACTCTAAGCTAGTAAGGATATGCATTATCTTGACGCTATTTTAATATATTACAATTGTTGCTTGTTTCGATAGGGTTCTTCCATACTATGGATAAGGTTCTTCCCTACTAACCCCTACAAAAACGTACTTGAAATTAAGATATGTATGGGCTTCTGCAATTCTTCTTTCCTTTGTAATGCAATGAGTATTTTGAGGTTTCAATCAGAACTCATTTTCATACCACTATTATGAAAGATAATATTCTCACTCTTTCAAAAGTTATATTTCCCATTGTTGCGTCAAATTTACCTTTGAGTGATTATCATTTACTTAAGACAACATTTTTTTTCTTATGAACTTAAAATGTATGGAAAAATGGGTTCACAACGTATACATAATACATCTCACATCAGAGAATTGTTGTGATGTAGAGTAGTTAGTATATCCTAATTGGTCCATAACTCATGACTTAAAATAACATTGTAGAGTAGATATTGGGCTTTTGTTGTGTACTCCCAACAACAAATGAGTGCTACAATAGGTACTAGCCAAATTTTGTTCCATTGACGTGTCTATAGCAACAAAAAGGTTTCATCACTAGCTCATCTATGTGGAAAAATTATATTTGTTGCCTTGCATTATAGGGACACTACTTGTTTTTTAGAGACCATAAAGACTAGAAATTGAAAAAGTGGACATCACTGAGTATCAAAGGGCATGTGACATATTGAATATAGTTTTTGTGTCGCTCACTTATTTCCATGAAAGAAAGACTTAACAAATAAAAAGGCCGTATGATGACTGACAATAATCGCTACTAAAAGTCCAAAGAACTATTGAAGTATGCATATGTTGCGACCTCCCCAAACAGTGCCTTACTTAAGGATTGGCTAAATGATTATTAAGCCTAGACTCAACTTGAGCTTTCCCAAGTACTTACCAATTCGCGACTTAAACTTCAAATTATTAACATGCAACACCATTTTTAGTGGGTCAGTGTGAATCCCAAGTTAAGTATCAAGAGAATCACTTATTCCTACAAAGAAAAAAAATATAGATTTGGGGACTTGATTACCCTAGAGTATTCTAACTCTGTTTTGGTACATTTTCTTTCTTATTCAAAAATATTTGACAGGCAGCTTGGATTGATTTTAAACTATATACTAACATGAGGTAATCATGTGGGTGCGAATGTAATAGCCAATAATCAAAGTAGTAAATAAATTGCAAGGAAAAGCATAATCACATACCTCAAAGCAACGTAAGCATCTGCAATATTAACTGGAAAAACACACATTCAACCTAAATATGGTTTCTAATTAGTACGCAATTCCACTCAAATTTGTTTTAGGGTTTTCTTGTATTTAAATGAAAGCTAATGCTAACATGTAATGCAATTACTTTAAATGCAATAATGTTTAAAGTATATCTATCATAATACGACATGCAATTTCTAATTAAAGTGCTCTACATGACTTGCAATTGGATTAAATGAACCTAGCATGCAATTCTTAAATGATGTGCAGTTTATGAACCTAATACTATGTGACATGCACATGACATTTTTTGTATTTTTCATTAAAATCCGTAACCAAAAAATAATGAAAATGAATTACCAAGATTAAGATATTATTAAACTCAATTTAAGAATTAACTATGCCAAATTGTAATTTAAATTGGAATATTATCGTAACTAGATATAGTTTATCCTAAGGAGAAGGACACTGTAAGTGCCAAAATTTGTGTACGGTCATTTTAGTGCAAAAAGTTTTTTTTTTTTTTGACTTAGTTAAGTGTCACTTAAAAAAAAAAAAGATTATTTTAGTACCAACTCTGATCTGGGTTAATAGAAACTCAGCGTGTGCATATTTTATTAATTTCTTAATCTTTTGCGGCTTGCCAGTGTGCTTGATCAGCATATAACCCCTAAACGACGTCATGTAATATGTTAAAAAAATGATCACTTTAGTGCCAATTATTATTTAAAAATGATCACTTCAATGCTAGTTATTATTAAAAAATAATCACTTTAGTGCTAATTATTATAAAATAGTGATCACTCCAGTGTCAATTATTGTTAAAAAAAATGATCACTTCAATACTAGTCATTATTAGAAAATAGTCACTTCAATGTCAAAATTAATGAAAAAATAATCACTTCAATGCAAAAAAAAAAAAAAATGCCATCTCAAATAAAATTTTAAATTAAAAAAACCATGTAATTTCTTTAATCAGAGTTTCTCGTCAAGACACTTTTTCTCTGATTTGGCAGTTAAGTGAATCGGCAAAAAAAAAAAAATGTACTAAAATGAGAGCCATACACAACTTTTAACACTTCTAATGTCATCATCCCCCCATTGTAACATACAATCTTATCAATAATGCAATGTTATCTATAAAGATCTACCCCTTAATCTTATCCATTATCTAATCTAAGCATGCAAGTCTATTTAAAAGATTTTATAAAATCTACATTAATCCAATCTAATATTTTTTTATAACTTCTTTAGATAAGAACAAAATCAAATCGAATCAAACATGGCAAAGATAAAATAAAATCAAATAAAGATAGTATTTGCATCAAATCCATTCAAATTTGGAAATTGATAAAATTGACAAATCGTATTTATAGCAAGAGATTGGATTGGCTGTGTGGTCGCAAATCATATCTCGAGTATCGACCATGCAGGCGTTAATGATTAGAAAGTTATTCCTAATTCGAATGATACCCAAAATCTTAGAGATATGCATGTTGGATAACAATAATTCAAAATAGGTAATGAAATCAAATACTCAAATATTGGATCAGACAATTACCTATTCGAATTTTGAGTTCCCAAACTTGGACCGCGGACGATGGCCGGCGGTGAACTTAGTGTGGCTGACGGTAGTTGGTTGCTCGCAATGAGGGACTCCTCGATTTCCACCTCGGCAAGGTTGCTTGCAGTAATTGATGTTGACCAAGAACAAGCCGACGGTGTGGAGTTAGAGCGCTCGCGAGGAGGCAACCGCCGCATGCGGTTGCTCTCGGAGATCGACGGAGTCACGGAACTAAGCAGCCGCAGCAGTTGTTGCACATCACCGAAGACCTGCAAAGAATGGATCGAGCTCGGCAAGGAGATGATTCACGGCGGGCCCGTGCTGTGGACAGCCGGGCGTCGGAATGTCCAGAACCGAACGAGAATCCGAGCTGCGTTTGACGTTCAGTAAACCTGCAGAAAAAAAAGGAACAGTTTGCTACGAATTGCCAAGGATTCCCAAGCTGCTGACAATGGTGTGAAGAAGAGATACCACGGTGCAAGAGCGGCAATGAAATCACAACAGTGCGTATCTTTTTTACGAGCAAAACCCCTTTCAGTCTTCTCCCGAATAAAGAATCTCACCGCTTTCTCGCGAGCCCCAGATTCGACGTGGAATCCCCGACGCGACAGCAGCGGGCGAGCGTCCGCCGTCCTCTACACCGCCAGTGCATGTTCGAAGTCGAGAAAAGGAAAACCAAAGAGAGCAGAGAATCAAGCAACGTCGATACGATACGAGGGGCGAACCGAGCGCTGATTGAACCGACAGAAAGGACGAAAAACGAAAGCCGGAGACGGCGCGAATGCGTACTGAGGGAGCTCGATCGGAGTACCTGAGGATGAGATCGGAGATGGAGAGAGAATGGTGTCGGTTTTGTCGAGCAAGAACGCCATGGAAGATGCGCTCCGAAATGCGGAAACTGAAAGAGGAGAAGAAACGTGGCTGCGGAAAACGCGGGTGGAGCAGAGATCCGCCACGCGTGGCGGGGCAGTTTGTACGAGGAAAAACCGTCGCTCGGTTCAGCCCCGAAATCTTATCTTGGCTTTCTTTGCGCCAAAGAAATCTTATTCCCTAGCTTGAAACAGGAAGATATGCATTATCTTTAACGGGAAATCTTTTAATATCTCTTCAAAACCGCAATCTTATCGAGTAAAATTGCTCTTCGAGTTTGCTCCTTTGCTCCCAAAATAAATCAATTCTCCAGCGTAGCATCATATATGAATTTTGGTTTATCCAAAGGAATAATGGGCTTGGCCACGTTGTTAGCTCGTGAACTCATTCCAATTTATTAAATTCAAAGTCATTCAATTAAGTCCATTCGCGGCCAATCCAATATGTGAAAATGTTCCTCATAATTTATGTGTAATTTAATTATATTTTTGACATGGGATCGGAGTCGATCCCTAATTTTTTTATTCAATAAATGATTAATTAATTCGTCAAAATTTAGATGTCAATAGTGTATAGAGTCTTTGCCAAACGCATAAGCTTGACTATGCGCATAGAGCAATGATGACGGATCCTAATAGGTCCGTAAAACCCTGCTAGATTAATCCGACGTTTTTTGTTGGTCGCTTGTTATCTTGTGGGTAGACTTCATGGTTGGATATAACGACGTATGTCCGTAGGCAAAAAGAGACCTATGCCAATAAATTTTTCTGTCAAGACAACTTGCCCTGCCTAACAAACAACGTCGTCCCCATTTGGTTTCTATAGTATTTCGTTTGTTTTTTTGTTTTCTCTATTGTTCCCGTATCTAAATTTCTCATTGTTTCATTATCTTAGTAATGTTTACGCCCCTATATAAAATTAGTCATGTCAATCAAACAATTGATCTTTGTAAGAAACGTAGTGAAAGTGCATAAAATGCATCCAACAAGACAAGTAAATTCGCACTTTCCTTTTTGTTTTTTGCCTTATAAATAAGAGGATAGTAATGGGCGACCAACGTTAGCGACAATCTCTAAGCGTTACTATAAAGATTCCATTAAAGGTGAAAGATTCCTAGTTGGATAGGTTCTAGAACTGAAATATGGTATCTTTTTTAATTTCAAATTAGCTTATTTAAAGGGATTACCAACTATAGATGAGTTGGCATTCCTTGATCTTTGCTCTACCAAATATTGTATATTTTCATCTCTTTATAAACGTGTACAATTTGTAAATGAAAAGTAATGAAAATCATTCACAAATATTGAGCTATTATATGGTATTAGAGCCTTATGCTCCTTAAAGCTTTTTGATACGGCCATTCTGCATTTTTTTCAGCAACCTACTGCATCCTCCAGTCATGGCAGGTGTCACGCCCCGAACCCCGAGCATGCACACATTCCTTAGCAATCAACTAAAATTGCGATGTTCCCAGGACACGTTGCCGACCCAATCAATTTATGCACATGCGGAAGTGAACTAATAAACTCCAGACAACAATCAAACATGGGATAGAAAAGCAAGACAACCAATTTAAACAAAACACACTTTATAAACACATCAAGTTTATATACAAAAGTCTAAAGCCAAAAGAAGCTACCAAACTAACCCTACCCCAAACCCTACCTACTTGGGATTCAGGTTTACTATGACACCATCTAGGATGTCGATATCTAGTGGATCAGCTACCTCTATTACGGGCTCTTCAACCTTGAGCCCCTAGTTCGCCTTGATCTCAGCCAAAATATCGGCATCATGAACGAGGTCTAGTACCACCTCATACGTAGCATCAACGGCAGGTCTGTCAAAGCCATCCAAGGAGCCCTCCCAAATCTCATTAGGCCTGTGACGGGACCACACTTTGAATCGATGAGGTACCAATTGAGGTAGGCCCTCATCGACCCAAATAGTGGTAACGACAAGCTAACGGGTCTAGTCGGGGGTCCCATGGATAGGGAGTATGGTACGCTGGGTCTCCACCTCCCGTGGCCACCCAAAACGAACATGGCGCACCTCCATCTAAGGACCTGTAAAATTTTAAACCACGACGGGATGAGATAAAGTCTCAACAAGTCTACACCCTAAACCCCGATTAAGATGAGAATTCACCTAGAGGCAGCCTAAACATACACCATATAAGACTTACCTCACCTCAACACCTCCCTACATATTAGTACATCTCATATATCATATATAAACACGGTAAGCGTAAACCATTAATTAGAACACCTCATATCACATATTGATCAATCACAGGGGTCCCAATTATAAAGCCAAATGGTTATAACACGTCCTATTCTGTGCCACACAATTTAGTCACATAATCAGGCATGGCTATATCAATCACTCAAGCGTGTCCCAAATAATTATGACCCAACGGTCACGGCTAACTCAACAGTCGGCGGTCATTCGGCATAATCTGGCGTTGTCTCGCTTCGTCAGGCACGACAACGTCTACATCTAAACGGCATTCCCGAAGAAGCATCGGCTCAGCCTCCACTGCGACCGGCATTCATTGATGTGAGGCATTCCATAAAGGAGCATCACCCCCCCCCCCGACTTTCATCGGGTGATGGGTTCTCATAACGATCACACGCACATCCATTCTTGGCCAAGAACATTGTGCTTGCACTCAAATACTTCAATTTCAAATAATGGACTTGGCCAATTTTCTTCATATTAAAAACATTCGGTAAAATAATTGTGCATGGTCACACAGTCAATTCAAACCATAAAACATGATATACCCTATTTTCAAAAATTTCATGATTATATAGTACATAAAACCCTTTTTGGCGTCAAAACTCGATATCCGGTATTTTTCTAATTAAATACCAAAAATTCATATTTTTGAAATAATAATTCAAAAATCATCACCAAGCACTCAATTTCACAAATCAACGCAACCATGATGATCAACGTAAAATTCTGACAACCAGCTATCCGGTGTAATTTACGCTAATTAATAATTAATTTAATTAATTACATTTAATTAAATAAATTATAAATTATTTAAATTAAACCACTTAATTAAATTAAATAACCTAACCGGGCTAATCTACTTAAGCTAATTAAACTAATTTAACTAACTAACCACATTATCTAATTAAGCTAACTAAATGATCTAACTAACCATCTAACCACCTAATTGGCCTAACTAAGTAATCCTAACTAATCTAGTTACTCTAACTAAATCCCCTAATCCTAATTAACCTTAACTAATCCCTCTTAAGTGCAATCAACCCCCTAATTAGAGATTAGGATGTTAATTCACCAGTTTAGTGAGATAACAAGTCCACGGCGAACAAGACCCGGGCCTATGGTGATTCCAAAGGAGGGCCGGAAGAGGCTGAAAACGGCCTAGCAAGCTCACAGCTTAAGCTGGGCTCTTGATTCTGAGGTGGCTGAATCGAGGGGCTCGCATGAGGAGGGACGGTGGTTGACAACTTGAGCACGATAGCAGTTACGACGGGCAGCCTGGTCATGGGCTGGATGGGACGCAAGCAGTTAACCTGGATGTAAGGCAAACGGCGTTGGCAAGCGGGGACAGCAGGGACACAGAGCTGGGCTCGGTTCGGCAACTTGCGGGGCTGCTGGCTGTGCTTGCTTGGTCCTAGGTGCTTGCAACTTCAACAATGGAGGAAAATTGATGTTGAGGAAGAAGCAAGAAGAAGAAAAAGCTAAGGATGTCTTCTGCAAGGGGCTGATCGACCAAGGAGAAGGAGAGAGGGGGAAGGAGAGGGGACAAGGGTCTTGCAAGTCAAAGCTTGAGCCAATAGGGGCCATGCACAAATATCTCAAGCACTCAAGTGTTTTTCACCCTTATCTTCAGCCAACTTTGTCAATAGGTCACCTTAGGGCTAATTTCCTCACAAATCTTCACCAAACAAAGCCAAATTGAAGGCCAAATTAAACCCCTTCAGCAGCCCTACGAATTCTTGACTTTCTTCTTCAATTCCCCACCAAACAACTTCAATTTGATGGCCAAAATTGCTGAGGAGGTTGCCCATACCAATTCCCACAATTTCTTTCACAAACTAGTCCACTTTGGTAGCTAAAAAGTCCCTCAATTTTGCCCATCCAAATTTCCACCATTTTAATTTGCTGATTTTGATTTTTTCGGCAAACTTCCAGGCTCACTGAAAATTTCTCGAAAGATGAGACACGGTTCTAAAACACTCAAACTTTCAATTTCCAAAACCGAGTTCAATTTCGTGGTTAAAAGCAACCTGACACGATTTTAGCGTGACTTAACCTGCCGAGTAACTTTTGATATAGCTAGTACGAGTACCAGAGGGGGTGAATAGGTATATAAAAGATTTTTCTTGATAATTTCTTGATAAATGCGCAATACTTAGACAGTTGAAGGATTTGCGATAAGTAATAATCAACGTAAGACTAAGTAAAGGAAAGAGAGAATTGAACACGCGGTTTATAGTGGTTCGGCTTGATCCAAGCCTACGTCCACTCTCTTTCGCACCGACAGCCAATTGGCTGGATTTCACTATGAACAAAGAGATGTTACGTGTTGATCTTCCTTGTTTTCTAGGTGTAGATGATCTACCACACTCGCTCAAGGTATCACCAAGTATATACACTCTCTGTGTTTACAATTTCGCTCAGACTGTATCGACTAATAATCAAGGTGCTTCAGACTCTGGAATTTTTCTATCGATCACGTACTCAAACAACTAAAACGTCTTCCTTTTTATACTCCTTTATGCCATCATACCAGTTGGCACTTTCCAAAGGAATTCCTCCAATCTACCCGTTGGACGGAATCAATCAAGAAGATCATTCGAGCTATTAAAGGAACTCCGACGATAGCCCATCAATCGTTTCGCCCATACAATCGGGATCTTGGTTTCCAAGAATAGAACATTCCAAGAATACTTCGTCGACCATCGGATCTTCAATTGATCTAGATACGAACAAAAGAATCCGTTATGCTTATCCAACCAAAAAGATCTTCTCCAGACGATAGGATCAAACCCTCAACCATATACTTCGGCTCTGGATTTCCTTCGTCACTGGATCCGAAAGACTGTCAATGAGAATTGTCTTGAGTCTTGAGTCTTAAGTCTTGAATCTTGAGTCTTGAATATTGAGTTTGGTAATCAGAAAGTCTTCAGACTTTAAATTAGACGATCTCTAGATATCCAGACTAGACTGAAAGAAACGTTTTGTCAACTTCAAAATATTCTGGAAAGATTTCTCCAACAACTTTTAGGAATGTTATCGCATTTGACCCGTGGTTGATAATTTTCGATCTAGTTGTGCATCTCCGACTCATAGGCGACTCTTGGTTGTCATAAAAATCTCAAGGTTTCAATTACGAACATCAAGTATAGAATCGACAGAAAAAATCAGTTTAGTGTCGTTCGACGTGAATTTTGCAATCAGGTGGAATCACCCATAATTTAATTACGTGCTCCTGTCGAATCGACCTATCTCCGATCTCTAATCGATTATAATGGTATCATATTGACCCTTGCCGATTAGCACGGTCGAGCAATCGATTTCTGGTCGAATTCTCAAGTCGGTCGCGTTTATATCCCTTAACAACTTTACCTAACAGATTAGTTATCTCGCGAGCAATCAGCTTAGAGAAAAGGACCATCGACGTGTCGATGAAAAGCCTAGTTCATTTAATCAAAATAAGATCAAAAATCAGGATGTCATAGCAAAACCTCAAATTCTGGTTTGAATTCCATCGAGATAGCCGCACCTGACAGCCCAATTTCATCTGGGCAATCGTCCAATTACCATTCAAGCTCTCCACTACCAATTATCCTTCTTGGCGAGCTCAATTTCAGGCGTTGCTCATTGGTTATGATTTAATGGGATTCATTAATAGGACTTCCGTCTGTCTGCTTCTTACCATTTCAACTGGAAATCAAACATTGCCAAATCCAACCGCAACAACCTGGATTCGCCAGGATAAGCTCTTGCTTCATGCAATTTTTGCATCCGTATCCAAAGCCGTGATTCCTCTCATTGCCTCAAGCAATTCATCACACTCTACCTAGACAAAACTCATGAATCTATATGCAAATAATTCCACATGTAACAAACACCCAAAATTTTACTCCTTCCAGCTCACACGAAACCCAACCTCCCACTATCAACAATGACCAAACATTAGAACCCCTACATCCACCGACACAAACTCACAAAATGACCACTAGATCCCAAAACAATAGTTTCACGCCCAAACAAATCAACCACATCACCACTAAACATCCACTTCCATTGACTTTAGAACCAACGGGAATTGCACAAGTTATGTGCAATTCTCAATGGCGTGAAGCAATGTTAGCTGAGATCAATACCCTTATTCATAACGGGACTTGGAAACTAGTACCTTTTGATCTATCTTTGAATGTTGTAGGTTGCAAATAGCTTTATCGGATAAAAAGACATGCGGACAGTAGTATTGAGAGGTACAAGGCACGTTTTGTGACCAAAGGTTTTCATCAACGACCAAGCCTTGATTACACCGACACATTTAGCCTGGTCAATAAATCAAATACAATTCAGGTGGTCTTATCATTGGCTCTAATGCGTGAATGGACATTGAGACAGGACATCAACAATGCCTTCCTCCAACGAACTCTCCAAGATGAGATTTACATGTCGCAACTGCCTAGTTTTAAAAACACAGAAAAACCAATGCACATTTGCAAATTCCGCAAAACCACACATGGGTTAAAGCAGGCTCCGCAGGCTTGATACAATGAGCTAGGTTCATTCCTTCTTGTAAATTCATTTGTCAATTCAAAGAATGACAATTCATTGTTCATTTACTCTCACGGTTGCATTCAAGCCTATTTTTCAGTGTACGTAGCTGACCTTATTATCATAGGAAGTGACCAGAATTTTGTTTTGGACTTCATCATCGCTCTCTCTAGTCGGTTCTCAATTAAAGACTCGGGGCCACTGAATTTTTTATTTTTTATTTTATAGAATTGAAGTCATTCCTACAAAGACCGGCTTACTTCTTTCTTAACATAAATACATAAGAGAGCTACTTGAATGCTTTAAAATGGGAGACGTAGAAGAGGTAGGGACACCATTAGCCATAGGTCAAGTCTCTTTTGGTCCATGACAAAGAACACCAGTCAATGCCTTATTGGTGCACTTCAATACCTCAACATTACTCGCCTAGACCTTGGTTTTGTGATAAACAAGGTTATCTCAATTTATGCATAAGCCGGCCACAATCCACTAGATGACCACAAAACGGCACTTGCGTTATCTTAAGGGAACATTATTCCATGGGTTGCACTTGAGACACAACACAAAACCCATACTTCATACCTAATCCAACGCAGATTAGGCAAGAAACATTGATGATCGCATATCTACTTCGGGCTTTGTCATTTATATTGGGGCAAATCCTATCTCTTGGAGTTCTCGGAAACAACGATCAGTCGCATGATCATCTACCGAAGCAAAATACCGAGCCATTGCTACGGCCTCAACGAAACTCAAATTTTTGCTTCCAAGAACTTGGCATTCGCATGGACATGGCACTAAGCTTGTATTGCAACAACATAGGCACCGCCTATGTTTGTGCAAATCCCATCTTCCATTCTTGAATGAAACACATTGAGATAGATTACCATTTCATTCAGGAATTTCTTGAAGTTGTCAAGATGCAAGTCTCCCATATTTTCACCCATGATCAACTTGCCGACATTCTCACAAAACTATTCTCAGGGCCATGGGCAATAAATTACGAGACAAGATGGCATTTCCGTGGAACATCCATCTTGTGGGCGTATGTTAAGACATGAAATCTTTTCTATGGATGCCTTCACCAAAACTATGGCTCCCTTTTTTTCTTTAATTTAGTTTTTTAACTTATTTAAATTAATATTTATATTAAAAATTAATTTTGGGGGCTTATAGTGCCACGTGGACAGTTTTTTTTTTAAAAATTGCCATGTCAATTGTGACATCTCGATTTTCCGATTCTATTTTCAATTAATTGAGACGGGCATTTCGTTGGCACGCATATAGTTCTTTTCCTTGAGTTGGCCACTCATATCGAAACTAGTCTATCGGATGAAGCTGTTAAGAGTTTCTAATGCATCAGACTCGAGAATTTGACCAGGAAGCGATATTTCGACCGAGCTAATCTACAAGGGTCATTACGGCACAATTAAAAATCGATTAGAGATCGGAGATAGGTCGACTCGACAGAGGCGTGTGATCGAGTGTGGGTGATTCCATCAGATCGCACAATTCTTATCGATCGGCACTGGACCGACTTTTCTGTCGATTGGGTACTCTATGTTCGTATTTGAAACCTTGAGATTACCTCGACAACCGAAAATCGCCAATGTTTCAAAGATGTACATTGTGGCTTGAGATGATCAACCACAGGTCAAATGCATGAAAATTTCTAAAGGCTACCCGATCGGTTGGGCCACGCTAGTATCGTGCCAAAGTGAAATTAACCGTGAAATTGAGATCGAATTCAGAAATTGGAAGTCTGGATATGTCACAAATCATTTTAGGAACATTGACTAATCTTCGGAAGATTTTTTTCATGCAAGCCGAGTTTTTCGGCAAAATAATCAAGGTATGGCTATTTTGGCTCGAGAAATTAGTAGGCCGCCTTTGGTCTTGCTTTTGGGACTTAAGTTGGTTCTATAGACAAGTGAAGATGTGAATTGAAGTGTGGTGACATTGGATTAATTTTATGGACTTCAATTTGATTCAATTGGGAGAGAATTGAAGAAATTGGATGTACAAAGTTTTATGCCCTGGCGGAAAATGGAATTGCAACCATTGGAATAAGGTTGTGGGAGATAGTGGAGTGTGATGTTATCCTAGGTCATGGTGGGCCATTTTTGTTGGATAAAAGAAAGAGAAAAAGAAAATGAAAAGGGCCCCCTCCTTCTCTCTCCTCCCTCTTCTTCTTCCTCTCTCCCATGCGACCACTCTCCATCTCCATCTTCTTCTCCAGCTTCGAACCCAGCAACCGGAAGCCAGCAGCCGTCGCAGCTGCAGCCGGAGCCGTCGCCGCCTTCGCCCGTCCGCCCGTCCGCCCGCCCGCCGTCGCGGCCGCGTCTCGCCGCTCAGATCTCAGCCTCCCTCTCTCCTCTCTTCTCCGTCTCCGGTTTCTGCTCGACGTCTCCAGCAGATCTGAGAGCGAAGGCAGCAGCGAAGATCGAATAGCAAGCCGCCGGAACCGGACTGCCGTTCGCCGCTCGCGCACCGTCCGCACGCCGCTCCGCCAGTCAGCTCGCCTGCTCGTTGCCTCGTCCGCGCTAGCCCGCGTTCCAGCAGCTCAGGCCACGATTCAATCACCTCCGGCCACCGTGAGTCCTACCGGAGCCGCCGCCTCGCCCACTAAGCTGCAGTCGCCGCTTCTCCGCCGTTCCTCCGCCCATTCCGGCGCCGGATCCGCCTCCTCCAGCCCCAAATCAGTGGCTGCAAAAATGGGTATGGCAGCACCTATTTGGCCCGTTTTGGCCGCCTTCCCGAGCCCAGATGCTCGGCTCGCTTTGAGGAAAGTTGTTCTCCTCGGCGTCCCCGTCGTTTTGGTCCGCTCGGCTCGCTAATCCGGTGAGTTTAACTCACTAAATCTTGATTATAGTGTTAATGATGCCCTAAGTGTGCTTAGTTTAAATTAAGTAAGTTTATATGGGTGGATTAGTGTATTTAATTATAAATTGGATTAAGAGGTTGGTTTATGTTAAAGTGTGTTTAAATTAAAGGTTAAAAGAAGTTATTTAAAGTTAAGCCTTGATGTGACATAAAAGGATTTTATTTTTGAATTATTTAAGTGCTTCGAAATTCTGAAAATATAATATTATTTTATAATCTGAAATTATTAAAATATTATTTAAAAAAAACGAAAAAATTATTTTTGACCCTATTGCTCAGAATTTTATGATCGATCATCCACTTTGTGTATTCGGATTTTGAAATTGATGGTTGGATATTATAAATTGAGGGTGGATTGCGAAAAATATGGATATTATCATTTAATTAATTTTCGGAATAAAATTTATTATTTATTAAAATTCGAAAATTTCGTTTGACCCTAAGCTCTCGTAGAATTTCGTGTTGATCGGCTGCAGTATTTAGAATTTGAATTTGATGATTGATTGTGGCAAATTGAGTGTGGATTGTGAAAAGTATGGATTTTATTTAGAAAATTCCAAGTGTCGAAGTTTGGCATTGAAATTGGATTGTTAATGGTTAATATCGTAATTGGATTACGTGAGTGAAATGTAAAGTATCCAGGGATCAGTATTAATTGTCGCGGTGCTAGTTGAAAGGCTCGGTCGCAAAGAAGTGGCTAAGTTCGACCTGGATCCTTATTCGCTAGAAATGCCGTCAAGAGAGTGACGTCGTGAGTCGCGGGGACCGACGACCTTTATTCTTCTAGAAATGCCGTCGATAGAACGACGGCTTGGTTGCGAGGTGGCGGGACCGAGTGGACCTTTATTCTTCAGAAATGCCGTCGATAGAACGACGTGGCTTGGTCAAAAGAGTGGCGGGACCGACTAGACCTTTATTCTTCTGAAATGCTGTAATGTTAGTAGATATCCGACTGCGAGTAGGTTATGCCCTTGTGTGGCAGTGAATAATAATTGGAATGCGTGCTAAGTGCCATCGTGATTTATATGAAAGTGATGGCGTTCCAATTGTTTGAATTATTATTACTACCTAAGATTGTGTAATACAATTGTGCTAACCTGCATGAAGGAATTGAGGCGAGATAAGTTCTCTGTATGATGTGACTAGGCCACCCGGGGCGTATTTTCTTTCTAATAGGGGTTTAGGGGGTTGAACTTGCTGAGACATCGTCTCATCCCGATTGTGGGATTAAAATTTCAGGTCCCTGGTGGACGGGGCGGCCAGATAGCTTTGGTTGGCCTTGAGGAGTTGCAGAGGTGAAATTATAAGGATTGGAGACCGTGTCCGAT
Source organism: Eucalyptus paniculata subsp. matutina (assembly GCA_017140255.1). NCBI lineage: Eukaryota > Viridiplantae > Streptophyta > Magnoliopsida > Myrtales > Myrtaceae > Eucalyptus > Eucalyptus paniculata. The sequence goes on along the minus strand of CM029436.1, from coordinate 20,411,775 downwards.
TTGTAGGTCGTAGGACAGTTCATTTTTTTAGAGCCAATTTTTTGTAGACTTTTGGCTCTAGGCCTTCGTCTGTAACTCCGTTGGTTTATGTAAGTGATTGGTTGTGAAATTGTTTCCTGCTTTTCTATCCCGTATTTTATTGTCAGGGGTTTTATAATACGTTCTGCTTGCGCAATAATAAATGAATGGGGTCAGTGACACTACCTAGGAATGTCGCATTTGATCGACCGCAGTGGGATGTGCTCGCGCTCATGATTCGGGGCGTGACATCAATAAAACAAGTCGCTAAAAAATGCCCAGTCAGCACTTTAATTGGAATTCTCATTGTCGACACTTAAATATTACATTCTTCTCCGATTTTGACACTTAAATATAACTTTTGAAACTTTTGGTATTTGATGCCATGTTTAGTAACCATCCTCGAAACAATCGATTATTGTTCTCTAGAAAAAAAAAAAAAATTCATGTGATAAAATTTTTGTTCCCTGGAATAATAATATATATTTTTGTTCCTGAAAATAGATTTAGAACAGAATTAAGAAGTAGAAAAAGTTACTTCTTATTCCTAAAAATAATTTTAAGAATCAAGCCTAACTTTTTTTTGCTTTCTTTTCTCCTTCTCTCTTATTCTTCTTTCTTCTAGTCCTAGCTAGTCACCAACCACCGCTACTGTCGGCGGTGGCCGGCATCCAACCGATTAGGGCGAGCTCTAGAGAGTTCGCTAAGGCTCACCTACCCACGGCGAGCCTCAGCCTCGCCCTAGCCCGTCAAGCCTCTGGAGAGTTCGCCGGACCTTCAACGGCCATGGTGACTAACAATAGGCTACAAAGAATGAGGAAGAAGAAGACAAAAGATAAAAGATAAAAGATAAAATATATATATATATATATATATATATATATATATAATAAAAGTTTTAAAAAATTAATAGAAATAAAAGAAAATTTAAGAATTCTACCAAATACATTTTTATTATGATAATATAAATTTTGTATGGTTACCAAACATGTTTTTTTGTCAAAAAATTATTCCTAATAAAGAATCATAAAAAATCATTTTTGATAAAAAAATTATTTTCAAAAATAGAATGACTACCAAATGCACCATAAATGTTTTCTGTGCGAAATTTTGACACTTGCAATGTATTTTGTCTAAGTTTAATTTGGGGTAAATGTATTAGGAATAGGATAGACATAATTTTATTTTATTTTTTTCAGGTTTTATTCCGTACAGGAGGTGGATCTGCAGACAAATCTTAAAGGTGGGGGTTTTGACGTGTGGCTTGAGAGACGGATTCTCCAGTGAACGCCGTCTGCGTACCAAATTTGGACGATCCAGCAGCGCACGGCGTGACCATGGATCGATACCGTCCGCCCGCCCCCGTTTCCGTCAGCAGCACCGGCTCGGACTGCAGACACGTGGCGCATGTGCCGCCAAGAGATCCTGCTGTCGGAGTTCCTTTCTGCCGAAACCGAAACCACCAGTGTAAGAAGGAGAAGGAGCCTGAGCGTGACGCACTTCTTGTTCGGTTCTTACGTCTTCGCATACGCACTCCTCTGCGGAGATATAATAAAACCCTTCATCTCAATCCTTCGGGAGGCTCCAATCAAACCCTTGTTCGGTTTCTTTCTCCAAACCTCCTGCAGGAGGTTCTCTCTCGGCTTTTACCGGGTGAGTGATGATGTTCTGCTCCGATTCTGTGCCGGTCGCTTTGTTTTGTTCGCGCCCTGAATCATGGGTTGTTCTTGGTCGACCTAAAACTCCCCGGTTTCGATGTTGCTGAGGTCCTAACGTTGAAACATTTGGAGGGTCGTACAGAAATTCCTCTCCCGTTTCTTCAGGGAGTTAAAGACCAAGCCTTTTAGGATTGTTTGATTGGTGGGCATTGAGTTATGGGCCTTGAAACTTGACAAATTGCGGAATACATTTGGGCAGATTGTATTCCCGGTCCTGACCTTGTTTTTCATGATGTGTTCATGATGGTTTGTTCTTTTGATGGCCAGCTTGAGAGAGCTTATTAGGATTGCACTGATGGCGTTGGTTGACATTTTCATGAGTAACTTAGTGTTCATGAAGTTTAGTAATCTCTCTTGAGCTCTATTAACGGGGTTGTTGTGGGAGTTTGGCGTCTTGATTCTGATGAGGTGCAGAACTGGCAATTAAGTTTGTTTTGTCATCTGCAGGATTTGCCTCGTTGAATATTGGGTCAAGTCTCACTGTTGTACATTCTCCACTGTGGAAGATATTTTTGTCAACAGATTCTTAAATGCAGTTACAGACAAACTAATGCACAACAGCTGGGTTTCGGTTTAGGTTTGCAATGTCTCAGCTTGCCAAGGGTAAACGAGTTTGCAAGGAGGAGACTTCTGATACCCATTCCCATGGAGTTCGAGGATATGGCAGAAACTCAGGTGACTTAGACCATGAGATCGCTCAGTTGACGAGGCTAAGATCCGAGCCCAATGAACATTTGAGAAAGGCTACGGTGGGTGGATTGAAAATGCCTGTCTCTACCCTGAGAATGTTGGCTGCTCGAGAGAGCAATTATTCGGGGAGAGGGAGGTTCTCCTTGTCTGATAGCTGTCATGTGTTGAGTAGATGTTTGCCTATTTATGGCCCTCAAGAGGTGGATAAGATGAAATCCCGTGCATATGTTTCTCAGTTTTCTGTTGATGGTTCACTGTTTGTGGCGGGCTATCAGGTAATCATTAGCTTCCTGATGGCATTTGGCAAATTAAATGCCACATTATGAGTTCACTTTGTGGTCTTGTCAAATTAAGTTTATAAGCACACTTGTTTCTATGTGATTCTGTTTTACTGTTAATCCATAGCTTGTTACCATTACAGGGGAGCCATATTAGGATATACAACGTGGATAAGGGCTGGAAAGTTCAGAAGGACATACTGGCAAAAAGTTTGAGGTGGACGATTACCGACACTTCTCTTTCTCCTGATCAACGTTACCTTGTAAGTTTGTAAAGGTCTTCCAACAAGGAAGCACATTATCACATTAGATGAGGTTTCTTTGATTTGATCTCCATGTCATTTGAATTTTTATTTTTGGACAACAACTGATGTCCCTCCTAACCTTTAAACATTCATATATCATGCACTTTTCTTTTCAATGTAAGATTATCTTTCTATGAAGAAAGTACATTTTTTAAGTTTCATTGAGTCATATATATCTCTTTTTAGTTTCTTCTTTTGATGGAACTTTAGACTTCCATGAAATAAGTTGATGGTTTTCTTTGTGAAGCAGCTCAGCCAGGTCTCTGTTTTGCAGGTCTATTCTAGTATGTCACCTCTTGTCCACATTGTTAATATTGAATCTGCTGCAACAGAGTCACTTGCGAATGTCACGGTATGTCTGTGACTATGTGATCTGGAAATCTTGAAATCTTTTTCCCAAATTTCAAACTACAAAGGAGTATATTGTGCATTGCAGAATCTTGTTGACTGTTTTGCAAAATGTTTAATGGAATTCTGTTATCATACATCCTACAAACAATTTAATTCGGATGGAACTATTATGCAAGATGATAATTGGGAATCCTTAAACTGGTGAAATAATATTGTGCTTGATGATGTTCCTGTCGCTTGTCAAGATTTTTTTGGGAATAAATCAGATAGGAATTTTGCTTTTGAATTGGAACCTTCTGTTAGATTACCTCTAGAGTAAATAGGACGGGAATTCCTCTTTGAAATGGGATCATTCAGTTAGATCATGTCTCATAATTTTAAATGCAAATTAGATGACTTAAGATAAAAGACAGTCTCACATTGATTTACTGCAGTTCAATCAGTGCGTGACATAATACATCATATAGAAGCATGGGAACTTCATCTAAAGAATTCAGTTTAACTTTATTCTTAGGTTGGGACTTGGAAGGTGAAGTACTTTTCAACCTCATTGGTTGCTTTGTTGCTTTCTCATTACATAGCGAGCTATCCATATCTGATAGATAATAGTCTTTTCATGCTGCAAGTCCTCTCTATGCAGGAAATACATGATGGCTTGGATTTTTCTTGTGGTAACAATGACGACAATGAAGATATTTCTATCTTCTCCGTGAAGTTCTCAACTGATGGGCGAGAGCTTGTTGCTGCAAGTGGTGATGGGGCAATATATGTATATGATCTTGCAGCAAACAAGGTTGGCCTTCAAATTCCAGCTCATGAGGTATGCCAACTTTTCAATGGATGCAGTGCTTTCATTTAATCAGAACAATTGGGCATGAGTTTGATATGCTAAATGTTAAATATTTAAACTGAATGAATCGAAACGCTCACATGCATTTTTTTCCCTTTTTTTTATTGGTTTGGGTCTGGCTCTCACTAGACCCCTTCTTTCACATGCGAAATTCTCATTTAATTAGATTTTATATTTATCATGTTGAAGAGTAGAGGTATTCTTTTTTCTGTTTTTCTCCATGACTAGTTTCGCTTAATTAGCATGGTAATTTTTGTTCCTTTATTCTCGACTTTGGCTATTCGTCTTATTCCTTACATAGCTTGAATTTTGGGCAGCATGAAATTTCAAGCTTTGGCTATCATCCTAAAATGATCCGTTTCTGATCCTTATGTCATAGTCCTTTCTATATCAAAGTTTCCTTTAAAGTAAATTCAGGCTCCAACTGTTCCCCAGTTTTTCAGTTGAACTTCCACTAGTTGCTTATAGATCTGGGCATTTTAGAAATTTTCTTTCATCAAAGGCCAGTTGATTAAGCTCATTATGGTAGCTCACTAGGATAAGCACTAAAATCAAGATAAAAACTGATCATGCTTATTAGGAGAATATTTCCAGGTAATGTTCTAGCATGAAGTTAAAAAAGACTTACTGAAAAGGATGATGAAGAGTGAGATTGATGCCATCTATTTTAAAAGGCCAATTGAACTAACTTTTGCTGGTGTTTTTCCTTTGGTGTACATCCTTCTATGTCTCCGTATTCTTCATATATCCCTGCTGTTCTGGCTGCATGACTACAAGACATAAGATGCTAAAAGCTACTGTCTTATACTTAACATTGTTAGCATAATGCAGGTTGATGTTAACACCGTATGCTTTGCGGATGAAAGTGGCCATGTTATTTATTCTGGAAGTGATGATAATCTCTGTAAGGTAAATATGATTACCTTCTTTTGGAGGAAGTGAGTGAACTTTACTAATACTTCTTGTGACTACTTTGTCTTTTTCTGGTGAGGGTGGGGGATGTAATGTGACGACACTGTTGACAGAAACCCCAATTTCTTAGTTTGCCTGATGACTTTTCTCCAAAAAAGCTTGGCATGAAGAAGGGAGCCGTCCATGGTTTTGGAAATGATGTTTTCGGCTCAGTCAAGGGTCTAGCTTGCTACTCAAATCAAGAAACTAAATTTGATTATCACTTAAGTGGTTTGGTCTTGAATTGGTATTTTTGTCTCCAATTTTTTAGATGATTATATGTAAATATTAGGCACCTATAGGTACTTTGTTAGTGAATTTGAAGGGAACGTGTTACAACTATCTGTTTCCCATTGGAGAAACGAATATCTAGGTACTAAAAAAAAATTGAGTTGTGCAGCTTTACAGTATCTCTCCCTTGAAGATGAGACGAACCTTTCCTCTTTGTTGGTTGACTGGACTATTTAACATGCATAAATAATTAGGAGAAAACTGTTCTTTGTGAACGAAATGCAAAACTTTGTGAAAAACGTACTATTTCACCCTGTCGTATTGCAGGTATGCACTTCTGATTATCATAATCAACAGTTTTGTTTGGCATAACATTCACTGCTAAAGTTGTCAATGGAAATCGTATGCAAATAAGTCAGATTCATTGTAATTTATATGTTAGCAAAAGCAAACTCTTGGTGTTTGCATTCTGCTTTCTAAGTGAATGAATTCTCTTTAGGTCTGGGACCGTCGTTGTCTTTCTACAACAGGACAAGCAGCTGGAGTTTTGACAGGACATCTAGAAGGCATTACATTTATTGATAGTCGTGGAGATGGACGCTACCTCATTTCAAATGGAAAGGATCAGTCTACCAAACTATGGGATATACGAAAGATGACTTCAAATAGTCCAGCATTGTAGGTTTTATTATGTCTTTTCATTCTTGATGGTCCCTTCCTCCCTTCCTCCCTCCCTCCCTCCCTCCCTCCCTCTCTCTCTCTCTCTCACGCATGCACACATTATTGGCCAGTCTCACCGATCGTTTTTTAAGACATTGGGTCTCTTCTCGCATAGAATTTTTTGTAAGTGATTATTCACATATTTGTCACACTAGAAGTTGAATTTGTTCCTTGAATAGTTAATTCTCAAGTATAGTTTTCTCTTATGATATGGCAGCCACAGGCAAAGAGACTTTGATTGGGATTACAGATGGATGGACTACCCAGAGGAAGATAGAAACTTGAAGCATCCCCACGATCAGTCGGTGGCTACATATAAAGGTCACTCAGTGTTGTATACTCTGATACGCTGTTACTTCTCCCCTGCATATAGGTAATGCACTAAAGGAGCCCTCTTCTTTATGGCAAAATCTCTGTGAATTCTCCCTCTGTTCATGTTGGTTCTCAAGTAACAAATGTCTATACTAGTTGCTAAACAGGCCCATTTCACAAAGCTGACACTGGTTGATGAGAATCTCTCGCTGATATTGTATTGTTCACTAATTGTTCTTTTCCTTTTTTGCAGCACTGGTCAGAAGTATATCTACACTGGATCTGGTGACTCTGTAGTTTATATATATGATCTGGTACCACCCTCCCTTTTACTACCTTATGGATTATATCTTCATTCATTTAAATTTTCATGCTGCACTTTGAGTGGAATAAATCGATTTCCTTTTATATTCCTATCAAATAAATATATTGGTAGATGGTTCGATCCTTGGACTTGTAGAAAGGTAATTTTAAGAGTGGGTAACAACTAACATGAGCAAAGAAATTGTGTTTGCTCATTGGTTCTGGAAGATATGGGGATTTGAGTAAATTTTCACATGGTGCGTCAAAGGCTGTGAGAAATCAATTGAATGGAGTAATTTGATTACAGGCCTCAAAAGAAGAGCAGTCATTTGAGTTTTCGACTAGCTCAATTTTTGTAACAGATTTGGACTTTTGATGTTTGTCAACTACTCTGGGGAGTAACTAGGTCACGAACCTTTCAACCCAAAAAAAAAAAAAGCACTAGGTCATGAATCTAAAATCTGTATTTGGTTAATTTCTCCTGATTTGAACTATTTAAGGATATCTCTCATAATGATTGGTGGGAATTGTGTTAGTCCTCAAGTGGGGAATTTCCTTTTCAGCTATCCTTGTGTTACCTCGAGTAATTTGATTGCTTCATCTAGGTGAGTGGTCATCAAGTTGCCAGACTCGAACATCATAGCCAACCTGTAAGGGATTGCAGTTGGCATCCATTTTACCCGTTGATGGTCACCTCTTCATGGGACGGTGTGATTGCCAAGTGGGAATTCACAGGGGACAGGAAGGAAAAATCATTGTCTAGGCCGAGGCGGAGAAGCAGGAGGACAATGTTTTACTAGAGCGGGTCACAGCCTTATATGTCCCGGTTTTTTATCATCTTTTGCTCATTGTTTATAGTCAAATTAACATGGGAGGTGTCCAGCATTGATACACATTACTGAGATTTCTTCTTCAGTTCATCCCCTTGCTGTATATAAGCTCAGAACTATTTCTTGTCATTGCTTCAGCAACAGTGAGATGGGTTTAACAATTAAGTAAATCCAAATAAGAGTTGTCTTTGTTAATCGTCCGCTTCCCTCGGCCAAATGTGGGGAAAGTCTAGGGCATCAAACAGAAGCAATTCTCCATGGCCTGTACTGAGTGGTCACTCTGTTGTTTGGCGATGAACAATTTTCATTTGTTGTGTTTCTTTTGTTTGATTATCTATCTATATGCTTCTGCTTGCTTCAGAGCTCTGCTTCTTGCGATATTTATTCTCATTGATGTGTTCTTGTCAATTGTAGAATATGCAAAATAGTCATTCCAACCGTTGCATTGCCATTTTGAATGTTTTAAATATTTATTATCAATAGCGTGTGGTGCTCCAGATTGTAGATGAGAATGTGGGTTGACTCTTTAGGGATTACAAAGCCATCAACCGGGAAAGAGGCCAATAGGCTGCGTGACCTCAATGGTCCACATAAGTCGACACAGACCTGTCACAGACCGGTTTCACTGGTGACAGCGGCAACCCAAAAAATGGGCTCATATTTCTGTCGACAATTAGCATTTTTCTTGTTTTGGCGGATGATCGATTGCATACGCATAGATACGAAAGTGCTAGCAGCTAGTTCTTGTACATCAGTCGAATAATTTGACGCGGCATAATCTCTCTGAAGATTGAATTTTCGTGAGGCTACAATCGTATCGCCATCTAGGTGAAGAGCTCGTTCTGGAAAAGGATGGCGATGTAGAATCTTAAGGTTAGCACCACTTTGTGCCAGATTTTCTCTCATGTTGATCCAGAAAATGCTATGTCAACTAAATTAAAGAACGATGCTGTGTACTTAGGTGTTGCAATCGATTTACTTATCGCACAAAGCCATAAGGAAATCGTACTCGGTAATTCATTTTTAGATGCTAAACGTTGAGGGTGAAGATTATGCTGGATTTATGACTCGACGAGAACATCGTGTGGAAATTTTCTCTAATGTTTCTGCATTAGGAAGATCTTGTGCTCTTCTTTTGAACACCAAATCTGTGGTGTAATAAGGTCACCTCCACTGCCCATCAGCTTAAGAAAGTACAGAATTAAATCCCAAATATAGCCAAAAACGCTAGACTACACAGAAATATGTTCCTGTTTAAGGTGACCTACAAACACATAGAAGAGAGAGACATCTTTCTCAGTGGAGACCACCCAGAGACATGGTTACTTATTGAGCTTATGGTCCCAAGAAAATTCGCAAAATCGGTTAACGGATTCTCTGAGGCATAGCAGGGGCACGTCGATGTTCTTTCTAAATCCTTAGAAACTCGTGATTTCCATCGCCGGGATGGAACCGCCGGCCGCCACGATTTGCTGCTCCAGCTGCAGTAAACAAGAACATATGTCTCGACAAATTAAGCAGGGAGCAAGAACCAAAAAGTTGCTACGGATTCAAGTTGGCTGCGAATTCAGATGAGTTCTTTCTCGAATTCAAGGGTAGATCTACTCACGGTGAACATAGTTTCAAACTTGTTTTTCGCAAGGTAGAACTCTTGCTTCACTTGTTGCAGACATCTCATGCACCTGCCACACACACCATGAAAATTGGGTTCAGAACATTTAGGATCCTTCCCCAATTTTTATGTCCAATTCTAATGTCCTGTGAATCTTCTTGAATCCTACTAGCTCTGCTGTGATCTATCGGACATGAAACGACGAAACATGAAACGATGAAACACGAGATTCACCAAACTCACCCTTCGAGGTTTTGTTCTTCGCAAAAGCTGCGGAACACAACGCAGGCATTTTTAACTCTCTGTGCACCTATGCTGCAAATTTAGAAGAACCAGTTAGATTGTATATTCTGAAAAAGTGAGTTTCCGGTCTCTGTCTTAATTGGAAATAGTGGGATTGAGTATTTGTTATTTTTATTTTTTTTCAAGGAAATTCTGACGCACCTGGAGCTGCTGCCCTTCAACTGGTGAACATGGGCATCAACTTTTTTAAAGTCCACATTTTGCTGCTCTCTGTGCAGGGACGACAAAATCAGAAGTAAAATCAGAGAAGTCCCATGGCCAAAGGCCAAAACAAATAATAGACCAACAACATCAGTCTCTCCAAATCAGGTAAAATCAAGAAATTTTTCATTACAGAGCCGACGTCAGATCATTGAGCAGCTTCTCAGAATCCTGAAAGAAGAGGGACACAACTTCCACAACAAAATCAGGGTTGCTCTCATCCTGCAGCTGTTGGAGCTGCAAAAACTGGCCATCCAAGAAACCCTTCCTCTCAACCAAAAACAGAACAATTTTCCCGAAGTCAAGATCAACACAATCGGACAAAACCCAGAAAAAAATAAGGAAATACAAACGCACATAAATTTTACAGGGTTGAACTTTTTACCTCCATGAACAATGATCTGGTGAACTCTACCAACCTCCTCTGCATCTGACCCACCTCCATGCCTGTTGCTCCCTGCCTGCTCGAAGACTGGAGTGCGGATGGTGACCAATGAGCTTGTGGCTTTGAATTGGCAGATCTTAGGGGTGGGCAGAATAACCGCTAAGATCAGATCAGATCAGAGAAGCTATAAATGCTAAAGAAGAACCTCTGAAAGTGATTTTCAGTGGCTTGATGTGGTCTTAAAAATATAAATACAAAATTGACTTGCTTTATAATGTGGGAAATGCTCTGCCCACTTAACTAACGTCTTCTGGATTGGTGGTCTTTTGTGATAGAAACAAGAGTCCCTCCTTACATCCACTGCTAAGTAACCTCTGCTTTTTTATTTTCAAAGAAAGAGTTATTGTTCAATGAATCTACTGCCTAGACACGACCAACAAGAGTAACTAAGAGCAATCTAGTTACATTTTCGTGTTTCAATTGAACACTTTCCATATTCGATTATTCTCAAAGGAGAAGATTCTTCTTTTTACTAATTTCGAATGAGAACATATGGTGATGACTTAGAGAACCACAAATATTACTTACGAGGAATTGCACTTAATATGTAATACCGCTGACATAAATACTTTTTTCTCTCTTATTTTCTTTGGTAGTGTGATTTAATTAGATTGGTGCAAAATCAATTGGTTGCAGATCAATGCTTCCAATGTGCTAATGTTAAGTAACTTCATCTATCCCCCTATATCTTGTACCTCATAATTTAAATTAAAGTTGATGTGTATTAATCGCGTTTTGCGCGAGGACTCAATGGTTTTTTCGAGAAGTCAAGGCACTTCTTTGACTTTTATGGTAACTTTATTGGCACTTTCCTTATTTACATCACCCTAAATGTGCGGATTCAAGTGTACTCATTTAAATGAAGTATTATTTGTTTTGACCCATTGGTTTACAATTATGTTTACTTGGAGAGGGTTTTATTATCCATATATGTGCTTCGGTTTCATCCATCTATCATAGGCAAGAAAATGAAATTTTCTATTATTCAATAATGACAATGAAGATGGCAATACCCATAATAAGTAGTTTATAACTTTATATTGACAATTGTTTTCTTCAATCACATCATGTCATGAGCAGTAGCCCTCGCTTTGGGGCGCTAGGATTCTTAGTTGATTTGATTGAGGAACAAAAGTAAGTCTACTTTTTTCTCATATTATGAGGAAAGGAACTTCTTTTGACAGGAGAGAAGGGGAAAAATAGTGGGATATTTATTTATTTTTTGCACTCTTCTTATAAGACAATAATTCATAACAAATTATCTATACAGTCAGAGATCATTAGGAGATTCTTCACATCTCTCTAAATTCTCTATATTTTTGGGGATTATGTAATTATCGGTCTTATCATGCATATCCTTGATTGATCCTAATTGCTTGTTATCTTAGATAGTCAAGGATAAAGCTTATAAATACCTGATGCACCCGTCAGTTTAACATATAAAGTGATTACATCAATTTATCTTCTCCATGTTCTTATTTTATACAAATTTTATAAATGACAATAGTAATCTCATAATCTTAAAGAACCAATCAAGTGGAGCAATCTTGTTGGAACATGGGTTTTGTCACCAACAAGCTGACCATGCTACATTTGCTTTACAAATATATTTAAATATTATTAATCTTACAATTGGAATATCTAACCCAACACTAATAAAAGTCTCAGTGTCCTTTGTTCCTTCGAAACCTCACGGTACAAAGGGTAAGAAAAAAAGTAGAGTCACTTTTACTTAGTTTCTGCTTAATTCTTGAAGTCATGCATGCCACCAAACCCACCCCCACCCCCCCCCCCCCACCCCCAACAATTTAAAAAAAAAATCCAAACCCTAGTTCTCCTTTGGGACCCATAATGCAAAGCAATATGCATGCCTTTTAATTATTTTAAGCCAAGATAAAGTTCGGCAAAAGACATGATGAAGATTCCCTTAAAAGGGCCCAACTTTTTTTATAATATAAGTAAAAATGTGTGAGTTTTGGTCGGCTAAGCCTTCTTGTTCGGACATCCAGAACGTGGAGAGAGAATCCTTATCGTGCTTAGTTTCTACTGGGAAATCAATTATTTTGAGCTGATTTGAGTGGTCTATGTTCTCCCTTCTTTCACCATCAAGCACATATCCTGTCCTGTCCTGTGACATCATATTCTCCCTCCATTATTCATTCACTCACTCATTTATTTATTTATTATGAGAGAGTAATAATTAAATAATGATATTCTTGTCAAATGAAAGGACAGACAAATGCCAATTGTCACATCCTTGTTCAATTGTCTTTCTTTTATTTTTATTTTTTCTTGGGACCATCCCTTCTTCCTCTTTGTCCTTGTTGGTTCTCATTTTAATTCCTTCTTTATACGGAGCAGAAGATTTATTAAGGGAAGCATGTGCAATAATTGACGTGCTAGGAAATATTATACAATGTTTCTCTAAATTATTTTATCATAGAGAATAACATCGAATAGCATATTTTTCGTAATTAGGTAGGAAACAACAACTTGGAGGATTTCATATATTTATCCTACTGAAAAATCACATAAAAGCATATTTTTTCTCAATTAAATAAGGAGTAATAAAGATGAAGAGTTTTAATCAATGAATGAGTGCCGAATATTCAAATACCATCCATAGTGTGGCTAGGCCGCTGTCTACGACATCTTAAATGAGTAAATAATGATTCGATGAAAAGACCTTCGAGAACTTGTCTAATCATAACATTTTTTAGGGAATTCTTTCTCAAGTTACTGCGACACAATAAGGATAAGGATTTTCAAAATAAAATATATTAATAAAGAATATTGAATTTGACATTATTTTCAATCAATAGAAATTGTATCATAGAGAATTATAATGTGAAACAGACTTTATAAGTGCACTTTTTACAATATTTATGATGTGATATTATCAAATTTCAATGTTAAATATTTATCATTAAGACACTAAAGTTGATCAATTGACCAACTACTAAAAAAATTGTCCAAAAAATCTTAAAACTATTGTATGGCAGCTAATTTTTTTCTAAATTTTTTAACAATTTATTAATTTAGTCTTTCTAGCCAATTTGTACGGGAATCACTAACACAGCGATTTAGTTAGCATTGACCATCCTACATGACACGTCGATAATGATGTGACAATTTTTTAAATTTTTTAATTTTTTTCCTTTACTTGTCCTATTTTTATTTTTCCTTGAAAAAAAAGGAAAGGAATTGAAAAAAAATTCCAAAAAATTAAAATTTACAAAAATTGCTTACAAGCACCGACTGTCTATCATACCATGAGGACACTCAGCTTGACTAGATCACCACATCAATAATTTCTTGCCATAATTGGCTGGAATGATTAAATTATCAAATCATTAAAAGGTTTGTGGTTACATTAGCAAAGCATTAAAAGATTTAAGACTAAATCGGCAAAATCGCAAAACTTAGGATTAAATTTATAGTTTGTTGAAAGGGAAAATTACCAAAAAAGCCATAAACCTATTGATTGTCTTGCGCTAATTCAGTCTTAAAAAATTTTTTTGGCCAATTTAGTTCTAAACTTTTTACAATTATGCCAATTCAGTCCATATGACCAAAATTAGCCAGTCGGCGCTGATGTGTAGGGCTGAAAGCACGGTTCCGGGTTACCGGGAACCGGAACCAACCGAGGAGGGTCCGGTTCGGTTCCGGTTCCAAGGGGACCGGTTCGGTCCGGTTCCTTTTTCTAGGAACCGGAACCGAACTGCTTTCGAACCGAACCTGTTTCGAACCGGTTTCGAACCGGAACCTGTTTCGAACCGGTTTGAACCGGAACCTGTTTCGAACCGAACCTGTTCGGAACCGAACCGAACCGTTACTTAGGGCAGAAAAAACTCGACCTTGGATGTTCTAGTGACTTGTATGTGATGTTCTAGTTGAATTTTGGCTTTGGCCTCTAAATGAAAGTTGTAAAGGACTTCTTGGAGTATAACATACTCAAATTTGGGAGAAAACAAACAAGTATAAGTGGGTGAAATCTTTATTCTTTGGAAAAACTGGATCTGGAGATTTTGGGACCGACCCTTGATGAATGCATGGACTGTAAGGCAACCTTTTTGTCGAAATTTCACTTCGATTTCTTAACAAAAGTTGTAAAGGACATCCTGAGGTACCACATATAAAAAATTTAGAGAAAAAAAACAAGAATAGGTACATGAAATCGTGGTCCTTTGGAGATGGTTAGATCTGGAATTACGGTACTACGAACAGGGATTTTAACCGTCCATATTTAATTATCTAGGACGAATTTGACTTCAATGTTTTCATGAAGTATCTACCTTATGGTCTTGGCTATCACATAGTCAAATTTCATAATTTTTGAAGGTCATTTGGGTATTTAATCGGAAATGTTTCTAAAACTGTGCAATCTGATGTGTTCAGATCTTGTAAGTTGCAATGCGTGGACTATATCATTTTGTATGAGGTTCTTTTGGAAATGTGTTCTGCATGAAATATCTCTCTTCATGTCTTCCCTACAACATATTTAAATTTCGTAATTTTTGTAGTTCATTTTCCTATTTAACCAAAAAAATTTCAAAAACTGTGCAAGTAGAGAATAGGAAAAGTAAATCGATTTTATCTTTTAATACAGAATGAATTGGACTACAATTTCTTCATGAAACTTGTATCTCTAGGTCTTAAATACAACGTGTCCAAATTTCAGAATTTTCTGAGTTCATTTAAGGGTTTAATCGAAATTGTTTTCAAAACTTGTACCTCTAGACATTCTTGTTCTAGTGGTGTTTTATTTCTACTTTCTAGTTTGCTATTTGTTTTGAAATTTTTAATTATATTCTATTATTGTTGTGCAGTGCGAAGTTAATAGGAAGTTACCATGTAGTATACACGTACATTATAATTTTTTTTTTGGTAACGTGCGCATATGTTATATTTTTTTAGTAACGTGCGTGCGACGTTATAGTTTTTTTTTAACGTGCGCATACGTTATATTTTTTTTGGTAATGTGCGCATACGTTATATTTTTTTTTTGGTAACGTGCAAGTTATAGTTATTTTTTTTTTTTTTTGTAACGTGCGCGTACGTTATAGTTTTTTGGTAACGTGCGCGTACGTTATAGTTTTTGGGTAACGTGCGCATATGTTATAGTTCAAATCTGAAAATTAAAAAAAAAAAAAAAAAAAAAGAAGGAACATGTTGGAACACGGAACCAAGCTGGAAGGCGTGACAGCAGTAGGTTCCGTGTTCCTGCTTCACGGGTAGGTTCGGGTTCCTCATTTTGAGGAACCTGTACCCAAGGGTTGGTTCCAGGTTCCAGACGGAACCGAACCGGAACCTGGAACCGCTCACCCCTACTGATGTGGACACTGGCCGGCCGGCAAATGATTTTTTAATAATTTTTTTATTTTTTTTAACTTTTTTTTCTTCCTATCTTCTTCTTCCTCTGGCCGGCCGGCCAAAGGTGAGGGTCGACGAGGTCAGCCTCGCCAGCCACTGGCAAGGCTCGACCCCGCCGGCCACTGGCGAAGGCGAGCCTCGCCTAGTGACGGCAAGGCCGCCATCCCCCAGCTAAGGCGAGGCTCAGCCTCACCCAACCATGGCGAGGTCGAGCCTCGCCAGATCTGGCGATGGTGGCCTCGCCGTCGCTGGGCGAGGCTCGCCTTCGCCAGTGGCTGACGAGGGCAAGCCTCGCCCAACGACGGTAGCCTCGCCGGCCACTGGCGAGGCTCGACCTCGCCATGGCTGGAAGATGATGGCCTGGCCGTCGCTGGGTGAGGCTCGCCCCCGCCGGCCACTAGCGAAGGCGAGCCTCGCCCAGCGACGGTGAGGCCGCCATTGCTAGATCTGGTGAGGCTCGACCTCGCCATGGTTGGGCGAGGCTGAGCCTCGCCTTGGCTGGGCGACGGCAGCCTCGTCGTCGCTAGGCAAGGCTCGCCTTCGCCAGTGGCCGGTAGGGGCGAGCCTCGCCCATGGCCGGCGAGGCTGACCTCACCAGCCCTCGCCTCTAGCCGACCAGCTAGCGCTTGCCAGAGGAAGAAGAAGATAGGAAAAAAAAAAAAATTTAAAAAAAAATCTAAAAAAATTATTAAAAAATCGTTCGCCGGCCGGCGGTGTCACGTCGGCGCCAACCAGCCAATTTTGATTGGATAGACGAATTGGCACAATTGTAAAAGGTTTAGGATTAAGTTTACCAAAAAAAAGTTTAGGACTAAATTTGCATAATTGCAATAGGTTTAAGACTTTTTTAGTAATTCTCCTTTGTTGAAAGGTTTAGAATTAAATTGATATGATTAAAAGATTTGTGATTAAATTGACCACCGTACAATAATTTTAGGACTTTTTAGATATTTTTGCAAGTGTTTGACCTCGTAATAAGGGAATGCCCATGTGAGAGTTTGTGAAATTGTATTCCATGGGTCCCACTCTTTTCTTTCTCTATTCTTTTTCTTTTGTCAGAGTAAATAACATAATTCAAGTTAATTTTTTTCTTTGATACTCAAGAGAAATATTAGTACCGATTTCATTATTTTTTCGTCTAATATTATCAATTTAATATAGAATAAAAAGGAAATTTTCCTTTAATTTAATGTTCTGATGATAATTTTATTGTCCACAAAATGGCGATTGTATGCATAACATACAGAGCTTAATTTTTAGAGCATTTTGATCCAAATTATTTTCTAGATGTTTTTTTCAAGGTCATGATAAAGTTTGGATCCATTAGCACATGATAGACAAATTAATCACAATTAATCACAAAAAATCAAAATAAAAATTTGCCTTAAAGTCATGGAGAAGTGTGCTTGTAATGAAACAAACTTAAATTAGGGGGCACCATGTTAGGAAATAATACTCAAAATTCATTTTCCTATTTTCGAATTGATAATGACCATGTTATAAGTTAAGGGTCCCCCCTTTGTTCCTCGGCGTGATGGTTGGTGAAGCCGCTACGTCATCCTGTTCCTCGCCTCCTTTGCTACATTGTTGCCTATCTCGTTGTTTCTGGATGATGCTTCTAATGGAACTCTCCCGGGTCTTCCTTCATGGTGCGGCTTGTGTTTCCAACTTGGTGTCCCTCTTGTTCTGTTCCTCTTTGTGTCTTTTCCTTGTGCGGGCCATAGTGATGTGTGCTCTTACCCCTCGTCTCCTTTGTGGCCGCTGTTTTGGTCTTCTTTTGCTGCTGTTTTATATTTGCATATATTTGCATTGTATCTCTCTTGTAGCTCTTCCCTCCCGTTTTCTCCCCCTTGGCTCCCTTCCACTCATTTGGACTTCCTGTCTTTTTTAGTGTAAACTGGTGCCGGAGTCCCCTTGCTGTACAACTATATAGCTTTTTGTGCAAAAATCTATATACTTCTTACCTTTTATCAAAAAAAAAAAAAAAAAGTTAAGAGTCTCATGAATATGTCTAGAAGTAATTCTATTTATCATATTGGTTGCCAAGCTTTTTCATTTGACTAAAAAATATGACTTACAAATTCTCCTAGTGGATGGATATGTTTGTATTTTTCTTTTGTGGACCATTTTTTCATTCGTGAAATAATATAATTTGCTCATGTTGGAATATCTCGCCTGAATAATAGGTGCAATCTTCTAATATATTATATTTAATCATATACAAAAAGGTCTTAAGAATTTATCTTAAATAATACTCATAATGTCTAATATATTAATGAAATTTTTTTTAGGCTTATTTTCACAATATTCATAACGCCAATAACCATATAAGACAGTTCTTTCTCTTTTAAATCTCAATTATCAAAAAAATAACAAAAATTTGCTTAATTTTCTATTTTATCGCGAAGTCACCTATCATGTTCAGTTTTCTTTTATAATTTCTAGCCAAAGTATGTAAGAATCGCATATATATATAGTCGGCTTATAAAGTAATGAAATCAACATTTAAACAAATAAATCACGTTCACACAAACCCATCACATCATTTTGTAAATCAATATTTATCGTCTTTGGATTCGACAACCTTGTATCTTTATTGGTATCTGCTAATATGTCAAACAAAATGCAATCAGAAGCAAACCAGTTACACATTTTCAACTCACAAACATGATGAGTGATGGACTATGACTTGTCAGGCAAGCGTAATTACACTTAGATTATTCCTCGATTTACAAATCAAAAAATAAGTGTGGATGAATCATCCGAAAGTAGAAACAAGATGGTCGCGAGACTTTACATGCCACTGCAGACTGCAAATTAAGATCTCAATGGACGTTGCGGGTGATCAACCCCTCAAATATGACGTAAAGATCTTTGTTGTCGGGGCCAAAAATCTCTTCAGCCTTTCTTAGTGTCTCCTGCAAAAACCCAACGTAAACAAAGACAGATTAGATTCGATCCCGACTGAGGCGGTTCTCTGCTCGCTCAGGCATGCATACACACAGAGAATGAGAGAGAGAGAGAGAGAGAGGTGTTACTTCTCTAGTTTGCTTGTGAGAATTCAATTCCTTCACATTGGCTAAAAATGCACCAAATTGCTCGTACGATAAGCGGCTCCTGATAAAACAAAGGAGTCAGAGAAGCATCTCATTTATGGTTCCAGGGGAACAAGAAAGTAACCATCAACACATTAGCATTCGATGGACCAAGAAAAAATAAGACCTACAAGCTTGCCTATTCTGACACAAACACTTCTTCTGTCTATGAAATACTCCAATTTCCTTACCTGACTTGCCGGAAAAATTCTTTTCCATCAACTCGAGCTCTTCCTGAAGAAAAGTAAACCAAGCAAGAATAAGAGGATTGACCAGACAGATGTCTAGTAAAAGAAAGTCTACAGCAATAATCCTCAAATGCAGCTGTCAATGAACAATCTCTTGGTCATTTCTATGTCGTGGATAATCCTCATCAACAAATCCAATCTAAAAATTACAATCAGTGCAGCATCAAATGAGGGAGTAAGTACACCTCAAAGAAGTATCAGATGAGTGCGAACAACAAACTTTTGAGGGGCAGAAAGAGTGCAGCTGTTATGTCTTAAACTCAAATGTCAATCACACTTCTTTCACATACATATTTTCAAAACCCCCTGACAAAATGCATCAAAAGCAATGAATGTTTCAAGCATATACATGACCGGGTACTTCAGAGTAATGGTTGGGCTTACCAGTGTATGACCCAGACTCTGAACTTGTTATGGAACCATGGTGGCCTGGGGGCACAGAAGAATATACAGAAGACCTTTCATCAAACATTCCCCTTGAAGTTGAGAATGACATTGCGTTCCGTCTCGGTGATGGTGGCTTTGAGGTTCTTGTAGGAGATACAGAGGCAGATAGACTGGGAGGCGAGCCAGGAGGAGTAAGCCGTGGCGTGCTAGTTTGCGATGCTAACAGATAGCCATATGACATACCAGGTCGTGGAACTGCCAAATAAAGAAATTATTTTAATAAAAACAGATGTACAAAGTCATGCATTATGCCATGAACTTTGACATCATTGTGAATAATGCCCAACAGAAAAGTCTATTATGACAAGAATCTACAGTGCCGTATGAAAGTGAAATGACAGATCCTCCTACAGATGAGGAATTAGAGAATACCATCGGTCTCACGATCCTCCGATAGAGAATTTCCCACCTCTGAGGACTGACTTCTAATTGAAGAAGATCTTGGAGGCAGTGGGGCATCATCTTCTGAAGAAAACAAAACAATAATTTTGAGTTGACAAAATAGTCTGATGATTCAATCACAATGATTCTCGACTAACCAACCACAACTGCCAAAAGAAAATTCTGGGACAATGCGTGCATATGAATAAAAAGGGGTAATTTCGTTTGCTTATATGCATGTTGTAAAATCCACGGGAACTAAGGAAGCTTCAACTGCCACACGAGAACCAACAATCCACTAAGATTTGCAGCCAAATGGCATTCATTCGTTTTCAGCCAATCAGGTAGAAAGCAACAAGTGGCCCATTTTTTCATCAATGCACACATACATCAACATTGCAAGAAACGTTTTGTCAGGAAAGCTAGAGAATAAGCATTACCGCTCGGTGTTGGCTTTGCAATGATTTGTGAAGCTCCAGCTCGTGCAGGGCCAGAACTGTCTTCATCCTCTTGAAGGGATTGCATGAGCGTCTTTTTGAAGATTTCCAACTGCATAACCACAACACCAAACCTCAGACCAACCGAGCAGCAGAAACTACCAAACTACACACCAGAAAACGAAATTAACACCAGCTAAAACGAAATTACTCGAGAACTAGGTCATCTTCTCATGAGGCCTGCCATCTTCTCATGAGGCCTGCTTTAAAGCAAATTTAATTCTAAGGCGCAAACCTAAACAGATAGCGGGTCTTTCAAGTAGCTTTCAAACCCCAGCACCACGCAAGGGCATTGCCATTGCTCATCAAAATTCATAAAACCCGCTTTCTTTTGCAGCCCAAGCACGCAGTTTTCATCAATGTGTCAAACTAGCATGATCGAATTCTCATCATAACTCAGAAAAACCATTAAATTTCGAACCGCAGGTTCCACCAGTAGCCTTTGAACTACAGTGGGTTCTGTACCCAATGAACTTAGAAGGAGCGAACGCGAACGCTTTCACCGTTCGCACTTCACACATAGCCCATCCCAATGGCCAACTCCAGGTTCCCATTTTCACCCAAAAAAAACCAATGACCCATGACGCTAATTCACAATGGTAAGTTACATTTCACTAAAAGATGCAGCCTTTGCACTTAAATTGACTAAGATGAGCACAAAAGTCAACGCATGGAGTGGAAATGAGCAGAGACCTTGGAAACATCCCTGCTCAGCTTCTTCACGGTGCCCGCCAGCAATTCGTTCTCCTTCACCAGATTCTCCTGCAACCCCAACCAACAGAACACTAATTCAACTTCGCCCACAGAGAGAGAGAGTCTAGAGAGAGAAAGAATCGAATTGGGTCGGGTCGGGTTTTCGGCGGACCTTGTCGAGCTCGGATCGGGAGAGCTTGTCGAGGGCGTCGGCGAGGGAGGCGTCGAGGGACTCGACCTGGGACTGGAGGTCGGCGATGAGGTCGTCCTTCTCGGCGAGCCCGGCGCGGAGGTCGGAGGACTCGGCCTCGAGGGCGGAGACGCGGGTCGAGAGGGCGATGGAGGTGATCTTCCGGGCCACGTCCAGCTGCTCGAACGGGTCCGCCGGCAGCACCTCCAGCACCTCCTCCGGCAGCTCGAACGTCGCCGCCGCCGCCGCCGATGATTCCTTCGCCAGCATCTCTCTCTCTCTCTCTCTCTCTCCTCCGTATTTCTCTCTCCTCCTTTTTCTTTATCTTATATTATTTAAATAATTTATATACATATATGTAAGTTATGGGTAAGTTGTAATTTGGGAAAATGTGACGTGGGCATATGGAAATTTTTGGGGGCCTTGGAGATTTGGCTGACATTCGTGACTCCAAGGAGTTTGTGTGGTGAGTATTGGGATTGGGGTGTGGGTTGCTAAAAAATATTCACAGCACGAATTTTCGGACAGTACAATTGATCGGCCACATCAAAAGATTTTCAACTCATGAATTAGGGATCACAAGTATAAACCCACAAATGCTGTGTAATAGGCTAAAGATCTGAATATAATCAATTTCGCGAACTCTACATCGAGGTAGCTAGACATTTTGGATTTTTGGCTTTCAATTATCACAAATAACAAAAGGTTATTGCCTAGGCCATAATGCGGGATTATATATCTATCTAAGTAGTCAATAACACAATTAGTGTAGATTTGGGTATATTAGTCAAGATTGAATGGGCCAATATATTCGAATGTATTTGACAATAGCAATTGAGCATTTATGGGAAAAGGATTTGAGCACAATCCATTTCTTTATCATGCAAAGCGCCCTAAAGTTAGCTTCTGCTAGGAGAGAAAACAAACCATGAGAAAAATATTCTTGTTGATAAAGTTTCGACAGACTCATTGAATATGTTTAGGTTTCGTTTAATTCATGAAAAGTGAATAATTTGGAAGATATTATCCTAAAAATGATTATTCATATCGCTTCAAAAAATGAAAAATATTTTTATCATCTACAAACATTTTAAATTATAAAATGTAAATCTATAATAAAAATAATTTTGATTCACTGATTATCAATGATACAAGCGTCCATATTTTTCATTGAGTAAGTTCAGTGGACCGACCAAAAAAAAAGTTCAGTGGAGGGTTATTTCCATATGGACGTTGTAAGCGTCGGGCTTGAGACCGAGGCCCATCCTATAAAGAGCCATGTTAAATGCTTGGTGTTCAAGCCCACATCGCTTGTCAGAGGCCCACGTGAGTGAGTGGGCTAAATTTTGCCCTTATCAAATTACGTGTCCAGTTGAAGAAGTTGTATTATTAATTTTCTTGGCAATAAATCCCTTATGTTCTTTGTTATCCCTTTTGTTTCTTTATTTTTTTAATTAAAATAGGTTAAATTACAGTAAATATGGAAAACTTGCCTTGGCTCACCTATCCATCAGAAAAGAAATGAAATCGACTTGGGACTAAGACATAATTTTTGCTTGTTCAAAACACAACCAATAGGTAAAGCAAAGTCAAGAACAACGGATTCCTTTATGACAAATGAGTTCATTTTGCAAGTTTGTCAATAGAAATTGTGCCTACCATATTTGAAATACAAATGAAACATATCTACAATATGAGTTTAGATATAAGTAAACCCATCAAAATGGATTATAAACCCATTTCTTAACCCATATAAGTGTTAAATGTATTAGTTATATTGAATAAATGGATCTACATGGGTTTAAACACAATACGAGTGTTCAATGGGTTATAAATGAATCATAAATGGGTTTACAATTTACTTAGATCCAACCTATTTTTATGAATCTCTCTTTAGTCTCTTCTGCTTTCACTCAATTTCGCCCTCACTCACTTAGCACTCTCACTTTAGTCTAGCTATGATTTTTTGTAGGTTGGTTTAAATATGAAATTGTTTTAGCCATTTGGATCGAGTCAAATATGGGTTGAATATAAGTCATTAGATTTGTATTATGTAGAAATGGGTTAAAAACAAGTTAAATATATCTATTTGGGCTTGCATGTTTTTATTCCTAAAAAGTGTTCCTGGAACACTTTTTTGTTCTTTTGTTCCCGGAACACAAAAAGAACAAAAAAAAGAAACAAAAAAAACTTACTTCTTGTTCCAGAAACAATTTTGAAGAAACGTTTCTTCTTCTCTCTTCTTCTTCTCTTCTTCTTTTCTTCTTCTTTTTTTCTTCTTTTTTCTTTCGCCGGTTGCCGACCTCGGCCATGGCCATCGAGGGCCGACAACGCTATCGAGGGTCGACGACCTCGCCGGCCCCCGGCGAGGCCGAGCCTTGCCCACGCCGGCAAGGCCGAGCCTTGCCTTGGTTGGGCGAGCTCGAGCTCGCCCAGATCCGGCGAGGCCGAGCCTCGGGGCCGGCGACGCTCGGCGAGCCCAAGCTCACCCAGCCAAGGCGAGGCTGCCGGCCCCGTCAGCCAGTCGTCGGAGGCCGGCAACCGCCGAAAAAAAAAAAAATAAAAAAGAAAGGAAAAAATTAAAAATGAAATTAAAAAATTAAAAGAAACAAAAAAAAGAATAAAATTTATCAAATGTGTTTGTTCATTTTTTATTTCGGAAACAAAGTTTACCAAATGCGTTTTTTGTTCAAAAATGTTAGGAACGTAAATACTTTTTTTTTTATTTTATTAGAAGTAACGGAAAAAGAACAAAAATAAAAACATGCGCACCCTCACTCAATTTAGCACTCACTCACTTAGCACTCTCACTTTAGTCCACTATGATTTTTTGTAGGTTGGTTTAAATATGAAATTGTTTTAGCCATTTGGATCGAGTCGGATATGGGTTGAATATAAGTCATTAGATTTGTATTATGTAGAAATGGGTTAAAAACAAGTTAAATATATCTATTTGAATCAGATCATTTATGACTCAACTCAAAATCGACCCGACCCACTTGTTTGATAGGTTAAGGCATAAGTGAAAAAAGATATTACAGAACCCAGTTTCTACTCAATTTTGTTGGGAGCGTTTGGAGCCACTCGTTTCTACTTAATTTTGCTCATGGACATTATTAAATCATGTGGAATTATGTCACGTCCATAGAAAAATATTGAATAGAAGGTGTTGATGGACACGTTGTTTGGCCTTTGTTTGGCCTTAATTTCAAGTGGTTTTAGAATGTATTGCAATGAGAACTTGATTATGTAAGGAATGCTACATCTACAAAAGATACTGCTCTAACATATAATAAGAGATATATATATATATATATATATATATATATATATATATATATATATAGCAGTCAAAACCCCTTTTTTTGGCTTTATCTTGAAATTACATGTATGACATTAATAGTAAAAGCTCGAGCTTTGATATTACTTTCCTCTACCACACTCTACAACTCCATCAACTTAGGTTCCACTTGTTTTACGGAAAATGAATTATTTAGAAAAATATATTGCAAAAAATAATCGCTTGAAATCATTAATTAATGAAAAATGTTAATCATTTTCATAAACGATAAATATAATTTTCCTAAGTTCATTTTTATAGATGATTCGAGCGATTATTTTTTGAGAAATGTTCTTCCAAATCATTTATTTTCCACAAAACAACCGAACTCTTAGAATTTTTATATGAGTTGGGTTCCGATTAAATGCCTAAGCAGGGAGGGATACGTGTGAGCCTTTGAAAACTGAATTTAATGTATTGATAAACGACCCAAGAGAAGTTGGTACATCAACTAAGCCACAGTTTAGAGAACATGTGTAATCCCAATTGACGACGAGGAATAGTTTTAGTCGGTTTATACCTACCATTAGGTAAGACCATGACATTGATTTATCCTCTTTTTCTATTTATATATATACTTGTCTAAAATATGATTATATATTGTGGCTCGATGGAGATAGATGGGGAAATTTATGCTCGGATCCAGAATGTTCTATGCTCGGCTTGGACGGACTTAGGTTCCGGCCCCCGGGAACAAGGGGATGCGTGAGAATAGAGAAAGAGACGCGAAAGAGGAAAGGGGCAAGATGAGAAAAAAAATGGAATATAGGAGACATTCATTTTTCTTTATATAATTAAATGAGAAAAAAAAAAGATAAGGAAATGGAGAAAGCAAGAAGAAGTAAAAGAAGAGAAAAGAGAATGAGAGGATTTGACCTTTTTTTCCTCGCCACTCTAAACCTGACTAATAGTGATTTCAAAAAAAAAAAAAAAAACCTGACTAATAGTAAATAGAAAGAGGGAAGCTTTGTAAAAAGAAGACCGGTAAGTCATACACCTTTTTCTTTTTTGTTTCCCAAGAGTGTCTAAAGTTAGATAAACGAGAAAACAATGTTAATAGTACGTAAATTTGTGCAATAATATCCTTGAATTTTAAATTTATTCAATTTGATCCTATAATTATCTCTAAGGCTACGTTTGGTCGTCCGGATTTCTAATCGAAATAGAATTAGATAGGATAGGATATGAAATCCTTGGATTCTTTTATATCTCATTTATTGTTTGGTATCATAGTATTAAAGTCGGATATGTTCATATCATATCATATACATTATATATATATATGGCGCATATCATTATAAATGAATCTAAATGTTCATAAATGGAAATGATGAAAATCTCTCGTAACACTATTCTTTAATTTATTTTTATTTATTTTATTTCATTTTTTCCTCTTTTTTATATTATTTTCATTATTATTTCATTTTTCCCCTTTCACCATTCTTTAATAAAATTTTATCATATAGTAAATTGTACTAACATACCTAAAATATATAATAAATATATATTTAATTTATAGATTGAATGTTTATTATAAGATAGAACTAAAGTTGAATATATAAATTAAAATAAGATTAATTAAAAATAAATTTTTATTTTTAATTTTTAATTTCTTAAATTAGAATTCAAATATTATTTATATTGAAATATAATTTCAATTTTGTTAATTTAATAAGTTTTTTATTCAAGAAAAATAACTTTCCTATTATGGACATTAAATCCTATCCACCTTTATCCCACCTCCCCTAATGAGATAATTTTATCCTCCTATATCCCCTTATATCCGACTTTATCCTATTCTCGAATGAAGACTAAATGTAAGATAGGATAAATCATATCCTATCCCGAATTTTATCCCGACTACCAAACGCAGCCTAAATGTTTAATGTAGTCTTTTTATTTGATCAAACAAGGAGACGATGCAATCATAAGTCCCGAATCATCGTGAAATGTCCGGCAAGGTGCGCCGCTATGGATTGGGCGAGCCACCACCCTTGCCCCCAAGTGCACTGCGAATGGGAAGCCCAATACAAGCAATATATCTTAGCTTAGTTAACCGCCTTATGTGGTACTCGAGCTTTCATGTGCATGTGTATTGGGCAGTTTTTGTGCATCCATTGACCTTAGTTTAGTCGAGATATCCATAATGGAGGAGATCAATGAAGGTCTTATTACACCTAAATATCTCATTTAATAGGAAAATTATCTAAAAAATCTTAAAACTATTACATTTTCACCAGTTATGTCATAAACCTTTTAATGTGCCAATTAAATGTTAAACCTTTTAATATTTTGTCAATTAAGTCCATCCGGTCATTTTTATCTAGAAATGATTAATATAGACACCAGCCATCTTATGTAGTACGATTGATACTAACGTGGATATTTTACTTCTTTTTTTTTTTTTTATTTTAGAGTGAGGGCCAACAATGGTAGCCAACCCTCCATCCAAAAAATAAAAATTAAAGAAAATGAAAGAAAAAATAAAAATATTTATAAAAAGATTAAAATATTATTAAAAATATCCATGTCAACTCTGGTTGTACTATACAAAATGACTACTTTTCACATTAATAATTTTCAACCAAAATTGACTAGATGAACTTAATTAGCAAAACATTAGAAGGTTAATGACTCAATTGGTACAATTAAAAATACAATAGGAAAAAGTACAATAAATTCAAGACTTTTTTTGTGATTTGTCTCTTATTTAACTATTCAAAAGGAAGGGGGAAAATAGCAAAGATAATTTAAACAATGAAATATCTAGACTTTGATATATAATAAATTGCCCATCATTTTTTCATAGGCAAACGAACTAATTCAATAATTAATATACCATTTTTCATTAATTTTGTAAGAACTAAATCATTTTGAATCATCAAATTATCCAAACTCATTTCTCCCTTTTGAATAGAGGAAATAGTAATTTCTCTTGAATTAGTGTAAGTAGGAGACAACGTAGTTTGATATCTTTGGAGAACGGTGTAGGCGTTGGGCTTGAGGCCCGTTCACCTTCACTCATCCCATCAAATGCATCAACGGACGCCCCAAAGCAAAATCCCATACATCACCATAACCATATTTTCTCACAACATATGAATAGTGATTAAAAACAACCAATAGTTTTAGCCTGCCTATACCTACCATTAGGTGAGATTATGACATGAAATTACTAGTTTTTTCTTTATTTACTATACAGAATATAATTTTCTGGCTAAGATAGATACTTCAATGCTAACATTTGTGTAATGTGCAAATGTAAGCTAAAGTCTTCACACTTGTCTAAAATGTAACCATGTATCATCGCTCCATGGAGAGAGATTGGGAAATTAAGCTAGAATAAAGAGATAGCCTATTAAAATTTTCTAATTTTGCCATTTCTAATTTTGCCATACTTTTTTTTTTAACCTAAGTCACATTGCTGGTCAACCAAGATTAGTGATGTTTTCAACCAAGCCCGGGACCGACTTAGGCTTTCGAAGAAATGGGATGAGTGAGAATAGAGAAAGAGACAGGAAGGAGGAAAGGGGCAAAAAAGAGAAAAGAATATGCACATGGGGGACCTCATGAAAAAAAATATGAAATAAGGAAAGCAAGAAGGAGAGAATGAGAGAAAGAAGAAAAAAGAAAAGGAGAGGATTGACTTTCTCTTTCTCCCTACCACTCAAAACTTGGCTAATGGAAAACAGAAAGAGTGAAGCTTTGGAAAAAGAACACCAAGTCACACACCTTTTTTCTTTTACTTTTTTGCTTCCCTAAAGAATGTCTAGAGTTGATAGAACGAGAAAAAATAACAGTAATAATCCTAAATTTTGATTTAACGTGTAGTGTCATCTTTTAATCTTGTAATTCGTTTGATATGATTTTTAAATTATGCATAAATGCTCAATGCAGTTCTATTATCTAATCAAATAATAAAGAATGCCACTATATGTCCTAAATTACTATGAGATGTTTAATAAAGCCACACACCTTGCTCGAGTGCCACTATCCACTAGACAAGCCCGTCACAGTTGCCCCCATCTCAGTGCAAAGAGTAAGCCTGATATCAACAATATACCTAAACCCAAATTCGTAAACTACCAAATTATTGTTGAAATATTATTTCATATAGCTTATAACAGATCTTATATATTATTTATATTCATGTAATCTCTTTCCACTTATTAGTTTAAACTTTTAAATTGAACTTTCCTAAACATTATATCATCAAAATCAGTGATAGCCTTTTCGAATATGTCTGTGGGTTCACCTTATTTAATCAAATTCATCGTGAAAGGGAGTGCTGAATTATTATCCCGTATCCCTTCACAATGAATCCGTTCCGCCTATCACTAAATTGTAATTTGTCGCATACGAGCATTAGAGTCGCAATTTCCCATTCCGAAAGACTGACTGAGCGTCCACGCGGCATTGGAGTGAAGGTTTTATTCGAAAGGTCAAAGCGGGAAACATCGACGAATGGGCAAATCTCACGAGCCACGATAAGACAAAACTTGGGTCGTTGACCAAATTTGTTGCCACAAAAAACTAGTTGAGTTAAGCTTGGTAGTTGAAGACTAGCTCGTGCCTCGGATTGGATAAACCACATAAAGTCTCCAACCATTAAAATAAGCTTTGATGGCAACTTGGCAAGGGGTGATCGACTCCAATGACATCGTTCAAGTGAAAAAGTTTATGGGTCTAAAATTACATATCAAATTCACAAAAAAAAAAAAAAAATTAACAATTTCTTAATTGCCTTACCTGTGTGTCTATTGTTTGGATCTCATGTTCTGCGTGGACTAAACAAAGGCTCGTTTCGCTCATATGGTATTTCTGACTATGAACGATGCGAAAATTAAGAAAATTCTAAATAAGATTAAGGAATGTCTTCATTTTCTCAAATAAAGACTTAAAATGGATCTTATTTCAAAAAATGATATAAAAAAGTTGCAATGACAACTTTAAATAAAAGCCTGAAGTAACAATGGAGTTTCAAATAAAGGCATGGCCTTGCCAGCTAGTTGTATATTCCGGTCAATCAAGGACATTTTTGTCCAAAGACAATTTAAACCTAAATTTAGTTAAATTAGATTAAAAATTAAGAAAACTAAAAAAAAATTAAAATGATAAAACTCAAGTGAAAGGGCTGGCTCACAACCCATCTTGGTTGTGGTCGCTGCCCCACCGGCGATGAGGCAGAAGGCCTGAGTTTTTCTTTTTCTTTTTGTGTTTTCTTTTCCCTTTTTTGAGTTTTAGCCCCTTTTTTTTTCCCTTTTTTTGTCTGTCTTTTTTTATGGAAAGAAAAAAAAGGAAAAATAAAGGAAAAATAGATGACAAAAATGCCCTCAAACCAACAAGTGAAATCAAGCCATTTTTTTAAATTGACATGGTCACTTAAGGCCCTATTTGAAATTTTCCATACAAAAATATAAAAATATAGGTTCATCAATTTAAAATCTCGGTTGATAAGATTGTAATTAAAATATGAAATTGTGCGGAAATTCACATTTTTTTTTAATCTGACCCCCAATGTTAGGGACGATGCTTGATCTAGTGATAAAGATTTGAAACCTTGAGTGACACAAACATTTCTAGAAAGTAAAAGGTAACAAAGAATATAAACTTTAACCTTTTTCCTTTGAGAATTTAAGATGTTCTCTTTCTAGGAGGATGTTTCCACTACCCCTTCCCAAGGCAGCATATTCTTATAAAAGATGCAATGAGATTGGTGATAGGAGACAAAGGAGCATTATCGCTTCCTTGCAATTTGGTTCATGTTTGGAAAAAAAAAAAATGGTTCCTTGACCCCACGTTTTTGCTTTAAAGTCTCCAAGATTTGTCCCCTCTTTTTCTTTATTTTCCTTCCTTTTTTAGTGGAAAATCATTGAGGACTGAGTGGGGACTGCATACATCAATGTCCACTCCTTTTTTCTTTTCTTTTTTTCCGATAAATGATTGCAAGTTTTGATTGAATTAAGAATCAAGGAAGGGATTGATTGCTCAAGTTAAGATGAGCTGGAATCGTAAGTCTCGGTCCTTGTCTCTGAGTTGGAGGTGATTGAAGTGCCGAGTGGATTCTTTGGCATCGGAATGTTCTATTGAGCTGGCATGAATTTAAACTAAAGGAAAGGAAAAGAAAAGTAGACTATGGAGAAGGAAAGCTTAACAAAAGAAACCCACATAAATTCTTAAAGTGAAAATAAAGGGATGCTTATTTAGAGCATTTAAGATTTGAAGATGGAATATGATGTTTCTTGTGGAAAAGGAAAATTATTAAAATCGAATGGAAAATTATTTAAAATGAATTCTAGTATAGATGATAATTAGGTATACAATTGAGGTAGATATGCAATGCGTTATGACGAAGGTAAAGTAATTATTTGATGTAAGCATATTTGGGGATGCATCCTTAAAATTGTCTTGATAGATAGACCAATCAAGGTGCGCAAAAATTGACTCAAACATTTCCTCTAATTACAAAACCAGAAAAAATAAAAAAAAAGTATTTACTTGTTTTCTTGTACTTAGAGATACGTGACTTGGTTTGAACGGGGAGAATTACCATTGCAATTATGCCAATTCAATTATAATTTTTTTTTGTCAAATGAGTCATGAGCCTTTTTTCATTTATGTCAATTTAGTTCATCTAGCCAAATTTAGTCAATTGACATTGATATGAAAGCGACGATCTTGACGTGTTACGATTATTTATTTGATATGGACAATTTTTAATAATAATTTTTTTGAAAATTTTGTAGTTATTTTTTCCTCTTTTTTCCTTTCTTTTCCTTTTTATTTCCTCTATTGATTGCCTCGCTAGTCACACTGGACAAGCTCACCCTTGCCTAGTGACAATGAGGTCAAGCCTCACTAGATCCGACAGGGGCTTGTCTCGCTCGCCCCTAGAGAGGTTCGACTTGGCCATCATGAGGTGAGGGCGAGCTTGTCCAACTACTAACAGGCTCGCCCTTGCCAATTAGATGAAGAAGGAAGAGAGAAAAAATGAAGAGAAAGAAAAGGAATAATAATAAAAAATAATTAAAAAAACTTTAAATATTGAAAATTATTGAAAACTATCTACGTTAACGATCGATCACGCCATTAAGATTGCTCATGCCATGTCAATGTCGACCATCCAAATTTGGCCAAGTGGTTTAAATTAATATAAATACAAAAGGTTTAAGGCTCATCTGGCTAAAAAAAATATTAAAACATTTTTGGTAATTTTACCAGATTGAAGGACATGTTAGTTCTTAACTTCTTATAATTCATCGTTTAAACTAGAATGTGCCATTTCATAAACTCTAGGGCTGGAGTTTAATGTATATAGCGCTGAAATGCATAAAAGATTCTTCAATTTGGTGCATCTTTATGTGTAGATTCGGCATTATCAGACTAGTCTATTTTTTTTATAATATTTATGCAATATTATAGATTTAACATTGTTTGATATTTATGTCGCTATTCGACCAGCATAAATCAGACGACAGAATCTTTCTTTGTAAGATTGGTATTTGCTTATGTGATTATTTATTGTGGAGAAAGAGTCGTACTCGATAATTATCACTTTTAAGAAAGTGGGATTAGCTTTATCTTAGCATTTGAATATAATTTTGAAAAAGCTAGTGGGGTACGATAATCAATCAGAAGAACAGGTGGAAAGTAGTGGGCTAAGTCACGTTTTTAAATTGAACGAGCAACTTTCATTTCATAATTTAAAAATCACGAATACAGATTCTTCTTTGTTATTTAATAGATCTCATAGGTCGTGCAACACCTAATCGACACGATACATGTGCACTTGTCCAATTGTCCAATGAAAATTACTTCATTAGTTGCTCATCTAGACCTATAAGACACTTATATCACGTAGACCTAAAGGCATGCAATAAACAATGATTACAAGAGAATCGATTGATTTAAAGCGTAGACATTTAAATATTGTATGAATCGTATAAACCTTAAGAGTAAAGCAAATTTGAGTGTGAAGACCAAGTTTAAAAGTTTCCTTTGTTAAAATACCAGCTTGTTCGCATGCACCACGTGCATTTCA
Organism: Eucalyptus paniculata subsp. matutina; assembly: GCA_017140255.1. Lineage (NCBI taxonomy): Eukaryota > Viridiplantae > Streptophyta > Magnoliopsida > Myrtales > Myrtaceae > Eucalyptus > Eucalyptus paniculata. Next base: position 20,379,352 of record CM029436.1, on the reverse strand, counting down.
AATTCGAGATAGATTTAGATGATTTCTAATACGAGAAAATGAACATGCATTTCAAGTGTTGGGATATGTGAGGTCCACTTTTAGGAGGTGAAGTAATTCGTAATGACTCTGGAAATTGGCTTGCTAGATTCGCACAAATTAACAATATTTTTGGATATAATCAAACTCATTGTAAAGATGAATTCGCAAGTAGTCATTTATCTTTGGAAATCAATTTCATCGCTGTATTTTATTGACACTCATTTGACAAATTAAAAGTGTTTCTAAATACTTTCAAAAGGTGAAGATTCTCCATTATTTTAGAGAGAAAATTGCATGCGCAGGTTGGCTAGCAAATTGGGTTATCCAACCCTCAATGCGGGTAATAATTATGTACAAGATAGGCCATTGATAGGTTTGCTTCATTTGTTCTTAGGCGACCAGATTGGATCATGTTTTATTAGGAGATTACAAATGTAATTTTTCGGGCTCTACCTTTTTTCTTACACAAAAAAATAATAAATAAAACCTAGAGAAATCTAATTTTAATTGAGAAAATTACCAAATCAGTTTTAATTTGTAATTTTTATTTTACCAATGTAGTAAAGTTTTACTTGAAACTTCAATGTAATATTTTTAATCAATCGCAGCTTGAAGTCACCGATGTGAAGATTCACGACGTGTCACATAGGATGGTTGACAATAACAAGATGTCACATCAATAATTTATTGAAATGATTATATTGGAGTTTTGCGTGAATGTTTATGGTTACATTGAAATTGAAATCCACATAATAATGTATCATTCCAATTTTAATTATTAACGACATATCATGTTCTCTTGATTCTATTTTATTTTTTGGTATTAAGATGAGATAAGGGGGTTTTGATGATTTGAAAAGTGGACCCCAAAATTGCAAGTTGGCTTTACATAAAATATAGCTACACAAATAATTCATTTTCTATTCACATTACGACTACTGTAGTTAATAGCTTGTTATCAACGATGATGGATGCGTAATGTTTTTTTTTTTTTTTTTTTTTTTTTTTTTTTTAAAAGGCCTCACAAATATTTGTGCCCATAGATGTAACATTCCGTGGCGAAATAGGTCCTGGATGGACAATCTTCTTTGGCTTATGAAGTACCTCTCGGGAAAGGAATTCTTCCATTCCTTGTCTCGGTTTTCTTTTGGGGCTTTGTGCCATATTATTTGGAAGAAAAGGAATGATGTCACTGTGATTATCTCGCCGTTAAAGAACCATCTTATTAAGGTTATCAAGGACAAAGCTCTGACTTACAAGAATGTACCCAACTCGTATAAGAACAGAAGACTTCAGAGATGTTGGGGTTTTGATACTTCTATTTTTGAGCCTACATAGGTGGGTTTTAGCCATTGCTACTCCTTCGAGGTTTTCCCCTTTTGGTAGTGGGTTGGTTCATTTTGCTGGCAGATGCGGTCTAGCGATTGCTTGCTCCTACGTTACTCCGGCCCTCTTGCTACCATGCTGCCATTCTAGCTAGGGTTTTTTGCCTTTTGTTTCGGCTGTTTTGCTTTTGTTCGTTGGTCCGCTTGTTTTGCGGTCTTCCTTATTTTCTTCGGCTCCTTTCCACTCGTCCTGACTTGTTGTCTTTATGAATGTAAGTTTTTGGTCGAACCCTTTTTTTTTTTGTTCTTAGCTTAATTTATTCTTACCTTACCAAAAAAAAAAAAAAAAACATTTGTGCCCAAAAGAAAACTTGATTTAAAACAAACCGTTTCACTTTCTAGTCGTTGCAAAGCCATCTTACTTTATATCTGGCGCAATAAGGAAAGCAAATAATCGGCATTTTTTGGCCAAAAAATTCACATTTTCTTACGCCCAAAAGGATTACAGTTGACGTTGACCCAGCTGTGAGGAAGGGCTATTTTCCACGTCATTTCTTCTCCTCATTTACCGTCTCTGTGGTTTCTCCGAAATGGGAACGGTCCAAATTCACTAAATAACGACAAAAGACGGAATATCTTAGTAGACCCCACCGATGACCCCAACCACGAAACTTCAAATTTGACTTTTAAGTCATTTTTTTCCCCTCAAAGTAATACATATTTTTGCCCTTTTGAAGTCGGGTTAGGAAAACAATAGGAACTTGGATGAGATCAAGGATCGACCCTCTTGATTTATTTTTTTCGTTCTTTATTGGTATTATTCTTTTCATTGATCCCCATCATTTCTTGACCAAAAAAAGAAAAAAAAAATGCCACTCTTGATTTGAACAAATATGTCTTGTGTGTACAAAATTTACCCATAGCTCAGGCTTGAGCCCCCACCCCATAGTGATAATAATTTTGTAATTGGGCAAAATCTAAATGTTGGCCCACAACTTACCTAATAAAAATAAGGTTTACCCACTTATTTAACAAAGAAATATTTCATTCATTTTTATGAATATACAATAGAGAAAAACAATCCAACTTTAAATCAAGATAAATGTCGGACAAATTCAAAACAAAACAAACTCCAAATAAGAAAAATATCATCAAAATAAGATTAGAGGTTAAATGATTAAAGTGTAGAAAACCAAAGTCGGCAACTAATCACCAAATCCATCTTTTGTTTGAGTACCCATTGAGATCTCCATTCGTTGATATGGGTTCAACTGCTCAACTAAGTTTAGCATCTCCACCATCATCGCCATTCAAAGTAAATACACTCTTCTAACCTCCTTCAATATTGTACTTGTACACCAATGAAACTCAATAGAAGCAAAACCCTAAAAATACATACACACAAAAAAAAAAAAAAAAAAAAACCCAAAATTCATACTAGATCGGGATAGAAACCTCCTTGAGAACAAGAGAGAGAGAGAGAGAGAGAGAGAGAGAGAGAATTCTAAATCTAAATTAGATTAAAAGAGAAAAACTCCTTGAAACAAAAGGAAAGTAAAAAAAAAGAAAACAATGAGCCAAACTGACCAAATAATAAAAGAAAAAAGAAGAGGAGGGAGTTTTTTTTTTTTTTTTTTTTTTTGTTAAAAAAGGGGAGGGAGTTCACTTCGCCTCTTTATTTCAATGTCGGGGATATGAGGAATATCGACCCCATGTCAATCCCCACTCCATCGCCACGCATTGGAGGTTGGTGATGACAACAAGGCAAGAAAAAACAGTGGCCGAGCCTAATAAAAGTCAGTTAGAGTCGAGATATTCTAATTAAGAAATTTCTAAGTAGTACAAGAAACTCAATATTGTAAAAAGTGGGTCTCCGAGAAAGGAGAGTTGGATTTTGCAAAATAAAGCTAGGATGGCATTCGATGTCAAACGCAATTTGGTACCTTATCTCGAAATCTCGGAGTACAAAGTCATGACTTCGGAATTAGAAGATGTAGCAAGATAGGATATTTTGATATTTTTAGTAGTTTTAATTTTTTAATAGTTTCGCTCAGCAATAACTTTCATAAAATAATAGTGAATTTTTAACGGAAAACTAAAAAAGAAAAAACAAATAATTTCTTGGACGGGGGTGGGCACACACGCGCACGCCAAGGACGACCTAGTCAACATCGGCTCCTCAAAGCGATGTTTCCTAGGAAGCCTAGCTGGCACCGGTGGGCCCCACCTCCCCACCCCCATAATTATTTATCGTGGGCACGTCATCGAAACGACAAAAAAAAATAAAAATAAAAAATAAAAAAACCAAGACGCGGTCCACCGGATTCGAGAAAAGACGTGTCGGGGTTTTCCCCAGTGGGGCCGGGATGGGATGGGACGGGACGCCGTCTTGTCCTTCTCGGGTGGGTGCCTTTCTTGGTTGCTGCCGCTGGGTGATCCATCTTGTCCGTCAGAAATCAACCATTAGGCGAAACCACTTTCCAAATATCAAAATCAATATATCTTTTTATCGCAAAAATAAATAATCCAAAAAACATTTTTTCCTTAAAAATAATTATTTGAACCACTTATAAAATATATTATTTTAAAAATATATAATACCACGAAAAATACCAAAATAATATATATATATATATATAACAAATTTATCCAAATTAATTTTTTGATCACAAAAAAATAAAAATTGGATATCTTTGCGATTTTTTAACCATAGAAAATCCAAATCGATATATATGTGATAAATTTATCAAAAATTCATTTTCGACCAAGAAAATCCCAAATTAATATGTATGTGGTAAATTTACCAGAATTAATTTTTTAACCACAAAAAAATTCTAAATTAATATATCTGTGACAACAAAAAGCTAAAAACTAGTACATGTATAATAAATATACCATTTGTTAAATTGGATTCTTATTATGAAAAATCACAAAATTAAACCTTTTTTATGACGAATGGAGAATAAAATCCTCAATTTATACATCCATTAACTGTCATGCGTTATCTAATTTAGAACACTTGGTACACTTGTACCAATTTGAAGTTTTTCATTTGTCAAAAAATTAGTTTTGGTAAATTTATTATATGTGTATTAATTTAAGGTTTATTGTGGTATTAGTCCAAAAAAAAAAGATAAAGCATTGACAATTTATTTTATGCGATACTAATAATCATTTAAAAAAATTAATTTATAGGTTGTTCATTTTTCGGGAATCAAATGGATGTTAAATTATTTAATTTGATTATCAAAGTGAAAAATTGACTATATGATCTGTTTGCAGTTATTTTTCACTCATGATTATGCTTTTTCTTAATATTCGAGACTTTGTGTTTTCAATTGATGTCCGACACTTTGAATCTCTTGATAATGGAAACCTATACCTAAGTTCATTTCTAATCATCCAATAATTTCAACATTCTTTGTGTTATATTTTTATCGAGAAAGTAAATTGCTTCCATTGAATGGGAAAACATGATAGATTTAAGCTGTTGATTTCAAAAAAATTTGTTCATTTTCTTCTAGAAAATCAACATAAATAATTTATAAACTTTAATTCGATATATAATGGAATCCATGGACTTTTATTTTATGCACTGTAGTCTTTGTAACTTTTAATACATTTTCAACCTAATGTTTAGAGTTTATGAAATTGTTCAATATTTTCCTTTAATTAATTTAAGTGGAGGACATTATTAAACATTTTTATATAGTTCAGTGATTAATTTGAATATAAACCAAAAATTCAGGATCATATTAAACGAATTAAAAATTTAATAATCATGTTGCATGTTAGGTTAAAATTTAAGTACTGCATTGAATAAATTAAAAGTTGTGAATCATATTACATATTAAGCTAAAGTTTTGAGATTTTTTGCATCACTCTCTCTTTTATTTTTTAATGGTCGAAGTTTTAAAAATTAATTTAAAAAAAATGGACATGTGGCTTGATGTTTGAGAATAGCTGTGTCCTCTAGGGACGACCACAAAGAGGAGGGACCCATTCATATTCATTCACACGCACAAGCTCGGAACGGGGATTCGTCCAGGCAAAACGACACGACGTTGCAACGTCACCGTAAGGGAAACGAAAGGAATCCGTTTCCGTCGGGGGCCCCACACCCCGAGTCTTGGTCACCGCCACCTGTCCCCAGCTCCCAGTCTTCACTCCATCTCGGCGACTCGACAACTTCTCTCTCGAGCATTCCTGATGTGCACTAAGCACGCGTGGTCTCAACTCATGCTAACCGTTAGATTACGTGAATTCCGCGTGGGGCTCACCTCATCTAACGATGGATATTTAATGGGCTCACGTGTAGCGGATTCATCATATATTCTTTTCCTCTCTCCCCTGGTTGTTTTCTTGACTCCTTCTAGATCATCAGAATAGTTATTATTAACATATTAAGAAAATAACATAAAGTGATCATGAATATTTAATTTATTTAATCTAGTCCTTCAACTTCATTCCAACATGCAATTTGTTCAATGTGATCAATGAATTTTTGATTTATTATTTGGTCTTGAACTATCGTTAAAATAAACTTGAATGAATCACATGGAGTAAATTAAATATTTGAACAAAGTTCATAAATTACTTGTATCATTATTTGTTATATCTTATGGTGTGATTTGATTTAAGTTTCAAACAATGACTCGCAAGCGTTTTTATTGATTCGCCACTAAATTTACTTACTCAATATGCATCGATTAGTTTTTGATGCAAAATTTTATTTTTCATGCCGTTAATAAGGGATGTGACACAAACAAGCTCTCCTTATGTCTAAACGTCCACAGCTTTTATGAAGAGTAATTTTATGCAATTTCTTGTGTTTAGCTAATTTGCTAAACATGTACTCGATATTAAAGACATCTTTGCAGTTGGTTGTGAATTTCAATCAAAACTCATTCTACTTTCTTTATGTGTTTTGTTTGCTAAGAAAAGCTAGTTTTAGTTATTTTAGCGTATCTTACTATTCAATCCTACCCTTGATTTACTATTTACCAATTTAAGATTTCAATTCACGATTCCCATCTAAGCATATTATAATAATAGTTACTACCATAAAAAAAACCCTAAATTGATATAATGTAATCAATTTATTTAAAACTAATTTTTGACCACAAAAAAATTTTAAATTGATACATTCGGGACAAATTTATAACAATTTTTTTGATCACGAAAAACCCTAGGCCAATACAACCCTAACAAATTATCCCAAATAATTTTTTGATTATAACAAATCCCAAACCTAAGACACCTACGATAAATTTATTTCAAACAATTTTTTAACAACAAAAAACTCCAAATAGGTATCTTTCATAACAAATTTATACCGACCAATTTTTTGACAATGAAAAATCTCAAAACAATGCATTTGTAATAAATTTACTCAAAACAATCTAATTACGAAAAAGTCTAAACTAATACAATCATGACAATTTTACAGCAAATTAATATTTTGACCACATAGAACTCTAAACTGATACAATTGTGATAATACATATTTTCCGTTAAATTTGATTAATATCACGAAAAATCATAAAACTGATACACTTTTGATAAAGGGAGGATAAAATCCAATTGATATATCACAACTATCATACGTCATTAAAAACAATTTGACATTAAATTTAAACGAAAATTAATTGAGCGTAAATTTGTCATAAACGTCTTGGTTAAGGGTTTTTTATTGTCAAAAAATTATTTTTTGATAAATTTGTCGTGTATCAATTTTTTGTGATAAAAAAAATAATTTGGGATAAATTTATTACATATGTATTAATTTTATATTTTTTGTGATATTAACCTTTATCGTAATTACATAGGAATTTCAAGCAAGGCTCGGCCGAAGATAGGCAGCATGGGCCTTTTTGGCTTTTGCCCAAGCTTGCTCATTTATCTCGTAGGCCTAAATAGGGCACCTCTCTATTAATCACCTCTACTCTTAGACATGAGGAATTATTTTTCATTTTCAATGCATTGATTGTACCTCATGTGGCAAAAAATAGCACATTGAAAATGACGAGTTTTCTTCATCAAAGAGGATCTTATTCATACATCGTAATCAATTTAAACTAGATGCGACAAATGCTTAAATGTTTGATTTGAATACGATGAAGCATTAAATGAAACATATCATACCATTGAAATCATAGCGTCTCCTCTTGGAGCCGAATTTAAATTACGTATCTTCTACATACAAGATAAGGAAAAGACTTTGTGCCCTTTTTCGTTGATGTAAAGCAGTTGGTTGGGTATGGTTCAATACTCAACCTGGATTCGAACATTTGAAAATTGACATTCGACTTATATACACCGAACTTGATTTTTCAATGCAAGTTCAACTCGAATAAGTGTTCAATGAGTTCGAGCTTGACTTGATCCATTTAATCGAAACCGAATCAATTGATCTCCCCCTCCAATTCTAAAAACACGGCAAAACTTTTAATAACTCATGGTATCGCTTATATTAATTAAGGAAAAATCACAAAAAATTATAAACTTTGCTCTTTGTAATATATATATTATATCTTAAGCTATACTTGGTGACATAAAAAAATCTAAAATCTATACTCGTGTGACACATCTATTCCAAATTCTTTTTAGTGACACAAAAACTTTAAATTTTTTATTGTGACACCAAATTTATGGATAAATATTTATTCTTAATAAGTATGGAATTTTTTATGTTACAAGAAAAAATTTGGACTAACGTGTCACACTATACAAAATGTACTACAATGAACATAATTTATGATTTTTTTTTTTTTTGGTAAGGAACATAATTTATGATTTATAGTGGCTTTTATGTTTTAATTAATGGTTAATACCCAAAAAATCCCAAATTGATACATATATAACAATTTTATCACAAACTAATTTTTAAACCATGACGCATTTAACAAAAAACTAGTACATTTTTGACAAATTTATCCAAATTGACCATAAAAAATCATAAATTGAAATATTTGTAACATATTTATCTCAAATTAATTTATTTATTATTAAAAACTCTAAACTAATACATCGTGACAAATGTATTATATGTTAAATTAAATTAATATCACAAAAAATGTATAATTGTGACAAATTGAGAGTAAAATTGTAAATTGATAAGACATCGATCAATATCACACATCACTCTACTTAATAATTTGACAAAGTAAAATTTAACGGAAATTAATATAGGATAAATTTGTCATAAGTATATCAGATTAGGGTAAATTTATCAAAGGTGTATTAGTTTGATATTTTTTATTGTAAAAAAATTAATTTAGGATAAACTTATCATAAATATACTATTTTAGGATTTTTGGGATATTAACTCTTTAATTTATCACGCACACGTATGTAAAAACAAAAAACTAAAAAGATAAATTGAAAATTCGCTGTTCGAACTTGAATAGTAGCTCGGACTCAGCGCTCCCTCTCTCTCTCTAAAATGTTCAATATTTTGACCAGATTTAACCTTCCACGCGCGAAGGTCGGTGTTGAGAGAGAGAAAGAAAGAGAGAGGAAACAACTTTTTTCCTTCTTCATCCCCCACCGCTCGCCTCCATCTCCTATATCTCCCCTCGCCTTCTTCCACATATCATATATCCGCCAAAAGAAAACCCTCCTCCGTTCCTGCTCTGCACAGAGCATCAAAAAACAACCCTCTTCTCCTTCCCTCCTCCTTTCTCCTCCTCCTCCTCTTCTCCTTCCCCCTCCTGAGGAAGAAGGGTCCGAGAGATTGTTAGCGTAGGTACCTTAGAAACCGTCCAATACCCCACCACCACAACGAACGACGACGACCGGTGGCGTCGGAGGAAGCGAAAAAGATCTTAAATTTACGGCGATTAACTTGACTTTTACCCCGGGTTTCTCTCTCTAAACTTGTTGTTCCTTAGATTCGTTGACGTGGGTAAGTCCCAGATCCGGAGTTAGAGCCATGGCCACGGAGGTGTTGCGGCCCCAGGACTGCCTGATCCAGAGGATCCGGGTCTCCCCGGCGTCTTACCCTCGCCGGAAGGCCTGCAACTATGGGAACTCGTACTCTAACCCCAGCAGCAGATCTAGCGCTAGGCCTAACAGGAGGCAGCAGATCCAGCAGCAGCAGCCGCAGCCGGCGAAGCCGGAGCCCCAGCGGAAGCGGTACGTCGCCGCGCAGTCGGAGCCGTCGACCTCCTCGAGGTCCAGCTCCGACGACCTCAGCAGGCAGGCGAGGTCCTCGGGCCTCGTGATGGAGAAGGTCACGATCCTGCGGCGGGGCGAGTCGCTGGACTCGAAGATCAAGACCCAGGTCGCGGCGGCGGCGGCGTCGGGCGACATGGTCGTCTGCGACGGGACGCAGCGGCTGGGCCCCGACCCGGAGATGGTCCCCAAGCAGGTCCGGATCGTGGATCTGAGGTCCCCGGCGCCGGCGGCGGGGAGGAGGAGGTGCGACATGTACGCCGGGTCGGCGTTCGCGGTGTCGCCGGAGCCGAGCTCCCTCCCCCTCCCGTCGTTCTCGAAGAAGAAGCACGTCTCCTTCGACGACTCGGCGACCAGAGATCTCCGGAGGCTGCTGCGTCTCGACTGAGGAAAGTTTCCTCGACCGACGAAGAAGACCCGTTTCGCTAGATCTGAGCCCGAGACCGAGCCCGGATCCGACTCTCTTCCCTCTCTTCTTTCTACGTAGGTCCCTTGTTTCGTCGCCGGAGCATTTTCTTCCGATATCCCGGAGGTCAGATCGCAGCCGCGAGTTTTTTGAAAAGCGGGTGGGATTGGATGGATCTCAATATCGGAGAAATTGGCTTGGGGGACGATTCAGTAAATTTGCAGTCTTCCTTCTTCTTTCTTCCTTCTCCTCCTCCTTCGGTGATGTGGTCTTTGGCTAGTTCTCTACATCATCTGTATCAATATATCTTTCTGTCTTGTGGGTGGGTCTTGTGGGGTGACGTTATTGTAATCTGGGGTTGATGGGTTATCTTCTTTAGGGTCTTGTAGCTTGTAGTTGAAGTGGGAAAGGAATTAAAATAAAGGCGAGAGAAAAAGAAAGAAAAAGAGAAAAATATGGGGGGGTTGAGTTCGAGTTCGAGTTTGTAACGAGTTTGGGGAAAATTAGGTTGTTGTTTGGTTATAGTAGGGGAGGAGGGTGTTGTTGTCTAAGTAAGGTGTTAAAGCGGATGATTTATGATCTTTTCTAGTGTCTGAAAGAGGCCTGTATGTATAATGGTCCCTTGGCTGTGTAATTAAAGAAGATGACTTTAGGAATTTGTTGGCCCGACTCGCGACTATTACTCCTCTTTCTCCTGTGCTGCTCCTGCATCTCTAGCCGTTTCATGATGAGTCCAGTGCCCTTTTTTTCTTACGTGGTTTGGTGCGGAGACATCTTTGTGGTGGAGATGGTGAAGGACTGAGAAAGACCCACATCTTCTGACAAAGAGAATTGAGTGCGAAAAGTGATGGAAAATTCAATTCAATCCAATTCACAAGTCTTTTGGTTTTCTATTCCTCTGCCTTCAACCCAATATCCTGACAAAGGAAATAAGAGAGAAAAATGATGGGAAAATACAATTCAATTCAAATCCCAATTCATGACTCTTGGTTTTCTTTTCCTCTGCCGTCTTAGAACTTCCCCAGCTTGAAGAGGGGGGGATGATGGTAATTAAGGTCTTTCAGTCCTCATGATGGTATCCCTGGCCTCACCCCGCTATAATGATATGGTGCTATAATGATATGGTCATCTTTCTGTTTCACCCCAATAATTACAGTGTCAAATGCCAAATCTTGCCATCTACCATGGATGGATCTTCCTCTTTTGGGAGCTTTTGATCTTATCTCTCTCCAGCCCTTTCGATGGGTTTCGACGAGTTAAACGGTTTTGGTGCTCGGTCACAGTCGCCGGAGTAGGTCGGCTTTGATTTTGGTTTGGTTTGATTTTCCATGGAATCACAAAGATTTAATTTAAGAAGAAATAGAAAGAGAAATGACGACATCCTTTGTGGTCCTTGTCTCCTCAAGTCTTATCCCCCCCCCCCGACCCTATGGTCGCGTCGTCGTGTGGTGTCGCTGAAAGGGCGAGACAGGGCCGGACGTGGATCATGTGAAGGGCTCGTCTCCCGTGGTTGGTGGGGGCCATGATGACAGAGTGAGGTCGCAAATGAATGCAAATTGCAATTTTTTCTCTCTGCAACTTGCATTATTGGTGCATTTTTTGCTTTTTTAAATTCAGGCAAATATCACAAAAAACGATGCACATCACGATATCAATATCTCAATTTTTTATTGTAAAAAATTTAAAAGTTACCCACATGGATATTTTTAGTTCTTCTCTGTGAAAAAGTATAAATTTTATATGATGTAAATGTTCTCTATTTGTTATATTACTGTGAGTTCGGGATTTTTCGTAGCAAAAAAAAAGTCGAGGTATTTTTATGATTTTTAGTGAGAAAAAGATTGAAAAAGATATTCATATTAATATAGGCATTATTTAGAGTTTTTTTGTCGTTTTAGCCCCTTAATATAATATTTTTTTTTCTGGCTTTTGGAAAATGGAATCCGAGGAGCCTCTGCGTTTAGATGGGACAGGTGCAAAAGCAATAAATAATAATAGTTGCAGAAAATTTAAAGGAGAAGGGAGTCATTGCAGCTCTTGTGATTTTTTTTCTTTTAATTTAATATTATTTTTGTTTTTAACATTTTTTTGACGGAAAGGTCAATTTGGTCAATTCAGCGTCCGTGATTTTTTCAGTGCTAAATGGTCCCACCCCGCGCCGGTTGAGAAAAGCAACTTTCGATTTTTTTTTTGTTATGATTAAAACGAGGAGGTGACGGGACAGGCTACTTTTGCTTTTTTGAAACTTTTCTTAACGGCTGGAATTTGGGGATTTATTTCGACGAAATAAAAAAAGAAATTTGGGGATTTATATGCTTGGACTTTGTGAAACCCTAATATTTTGTCATTTTCTGGATCAGAATTTGAAAAGGATGAATTTTCAGAATCACGGATAGTAATTGTGAAAGTTTTAGGTGGCTATGATTGAATTTGTCAAAATGCGTAAACTGTTAGAATGGGAAAAAGTTTAAATTCTTGACTATGAATATGAAATTATTTAAAGCATGTAAATTGATACGTAAGATCGTAAATCTGTTAAATGATTTTTAAACTTCGACAAAAGAAAGGTTTTTTAACAGATAAATTTATTGTGCTTTTATTTTTCATTTTTAAAAGAAAATATATATAGTTCTTTATTAGGAGAAAGCTGTGTAGCATAGCATGTGTAAATTTCGGAAGAAATGGATCTGTGTCTAGAGCCGCCGAAAGTAGGTGAGATATATTGGGAATTGCGAAATAACATATTTCAAGAAAACCATTTGCTTATTTAAATTTCGAAGTACCCAATAATGCTCGAGAATATCACGAATTTTTTTGTATTAAATTTATATGGTTTTACATCTTTCGGTACCTACTTTTAGCTTCTAGCGAGAAATTATTGAGCATTATACAAATTTGAAATGGTTTAAAATTATTTTCCATGGGGATCTAATGATCCACGGCTGTCTTAGTCACGGCTGTCTTAGCACATTGAATAAATTTATCTAATAATTACTCCTTGATGGAATAGTTATCACTAGCAAATTTATGTCAATCAATTAGTTATGTGAGTGAGCGAGCCCGACACTACATAAATATGTTTAATCTATCGTTGTGTGTTTCCCTTCAGTTTTACTTATAGCTAAGGAGGTCGATGTATAATTCAATTTTCAAATGGACTCAACTCTCTCACACTTTGGACCTACGATCCTATGTACAAGTTATAAAATGTTGGTTTGACCAATTCAAACCCATCAAATTTTAAATTTTCAAAAAGACCAAAAAAACTCATATTGTGCATGACTTTTTTTTTTGTTTGGTCAAAAGAAAATTGTACTCAATTACTCAAAACATATAGAAGTAGTACATAGTTTTCATGGTAAAAAAAATTGAAACAAAGCATAAATATTGAAAAACAAAACCAAATCTAGAAAACAAAGAGATTTAATGGAGCACCAAAAAAGCTAAGTACAAAATCGTTCTACTAAAACAAATCTATCAAACAAAATCAGTAGTCGATTATTGGATTTCATGTCTTTGTTAATAATGAGCATATATTGAAAATTCATTCTCCAACAATTACGATGTTATGAGTTGGTAATGCACACCAAGGTTTAGCTTCTTCTACATCATTGTCATATGGGGATAATTAGAGTATGTTAAACAAACACACATATAACATGTGAATGAGCGAATTTTCATAATTTAACGAGATGCCAAAACTCTTGTGATCATCATTGATACCAGAGATAGAGAACCTCTAATTGAATAGAGCAGATGCGTATCGAATTTTCCAAAGTATATTCATTAAACTCAAAGATCTAGATCAAGAGAGGATAACACTCCCACATGAGAGAGAGAGAGAGAGAGAGAGAGAGAGAGAGATTGGAGAAGAAATGGGAAAGGAGAGAGGAGAGGCATGATGTTGAATGCTAGAAAAATTTATGGGAAAGATGAATGTGGGCTTGGCACTTGTGGATCCTTTATACAAATCGTGGCCCAGCCCGGCCAAACCTTTCCGAGTCCAATGAATTCGGTCGATAGTCTAAACGGGCCAATCCATTTTGGGCTTGGCTTGTTTATCAAAAAGTTCTCTCCATTTTATTTAATTTTCCATGCACTGAACTGCAAGATTTAACCATGTGTAGTTACCGAATCATTAACCTGATTGAAAAAGAAAAGTACTGTACAAGCTTCAATCAAAGCTTTGTGCATCCTGACCTCAATTGACAGGATTATAAATTTTAGTCGCCACCCATTTGCGAGGCCACATTTACTGGTTGCGAAATTACACGACTCGAGCAAAGTCACTGGAGAGCTTATTCAAAGCCCTGATCGAATATGGACGAGTTTCGTTTCCAGCCTCTAAATCGACTCTGGACATCAACTTGCTAGAGCTCGTTGATTTCGGGGATTTACCATTCACTACGCTAATTCTATTTTGTTTTGGGGTTTGTGTGCGTGTGACTTGGGTTTGCAAGAGATCTGCGCATGGCTTGTAGGCCGGTTTTGGGCTTTCCAGGCTAGAACTGAAGCTGGTAAACTGGGTGGCCCGTAATTGGACCGATCAATGCGCCCCGGGCCCAAAAGACATCTTCTGTCCGGTTCTTGCTCGAGGTATGTTTTAACCAAGAATTGAAGGTGAAGTTTCCGTCCATTTGTTTGAAGGAAAATTATATCGGGAAAATTGTTTTTTGACTTTTCAGGAATTGGATAATGGAAAGATAATCAATTTATAGAAGATATTTTTTTGAATCGAAAACAGCAATCTTAGGTTGGGAGGTGAAATGATATCTCCTCTTGACAGAAAAGAAATTATTTTCCTTAAATCACTAAACAAACGAAAACGATGAAAAATATTTCTTTATAGCGAAACTTTTAGCAAAATAAACGAACCCTTAATATTACCTAATTGTTCAGCTTTGTTGTCTTTTGAGTCCTTATGGGAGTAAAGATATTTCTCCCTAAATGTTTGTTTAGTATTGATCTTAGGATTATCTGAATAAGGGTAGAAATGCTGACATGGATTGTGATTCCATGCTGACTAAAGACCAAATATGATGACATACAACTTTATCACAATAGGTCCAAAAGGTCAAAAGTTAAATTCTTTTCTCTCTATTACCAGAAAAGAAAAAAAAAAAAAAGAAAATTCAAAAGGTTTTCACTAATCTCACCCCTTTGAATTTCATGTTGAATGGCCACTGCAAGGGATCAATAGCCCATTCTCTTTTTCTTGTTTTGGCTATCTCCATTTCTTCTTAATGTGAAAACTTCTTTTAATTATTTTTCATGATAAACGATGAGATAAGATATATTTATTGATCATTTATAATATGATGCGACAACTCAAACATTTGATGAAATTAAGTTATTTTATTTTATTTTAATTGAAGTACTAACATAGTAATTATTCTTTCTAAACAAGATGATGCTTCATAAAGTGAACTTCAAAAAGTTCACTACTCAGGAATATCTGAATAATGCTCTCTGGTATTTTACTTTCGATCAAAAAATAAAATATTTTTTGCTACACTCATCTTTCTTTCCTTTTTTATTTTTTTTTATTTTGATTTTAATTTATTACGTGGTATTGTTCCCTAAATGGTATTAATAAGAAATATTAGTCGAACTTTTAAGTTTAGTTTCACCCCCTCCTCCTTAAGAGATTTCTAGCTCTCACGCCGCTCATAACCCTTACTTGGAGATCAAGCAATGGTGGCGTTTGGGCTTGGTGAGGGGTTGTGGCCTTCATATCCACAATGACTATGGTCGTGGACTCTTGCCCAAGCAAGGTGGTAAGGGTTGGCAGCCCTCACATTCAAGATGGCTATTATCATGAACTCTCGCTTGAGTGTGACGGCGTAGGGCTAGTGACCCTCGTTATGATCTGGGCAGCAGCCGACTTCTATTTGCATTCCTCTCTCTCTTTCTCTCTCTCTCTCTCTCCCTTACACATACTTACATTCCCCACCCTGGGGTTTTGATTTTCGTAGCCTTTTAGTTATTTACATGATCACTTCTGGTTTAACTACTCATATGTATTATAGATGGATTAGGAATATATCAGATTTTGGATGGTCGCTTTGGCCATTTTTGTCAACCTTCGAGTGAAAGGGATCTAGCTTCCCCTTACAATCTTAACTGATTAAAGCCGTGACCAAGTATCAATTTGAAAGTACCCGTTTGCCTCCTTGTTAATGGAGGACAGGTCATGGTTAATCGAATAGATGGTTTCTGAACTTTTGTTTGATATCCAATATAATTCAATTCAGCCTCCGAACTTCCAAAAATTCGCTCAATGTAATCATTCTATTAGGTATATCGCCACATTACGTGGTTTTTTATTTTTTATTTTTTATGTGGATTGCCACATTAGCGTCTATTAGGCCAAAATAACTAGTCGTTTTCCAAGTCAGCAAAACTTCATGAACTCAACATAAACTATGACCAAGCTAGCTAATTATGTTAGAAATTTTAATGAAAGAAATGCATTTATCAGATTTTTGAAGTTCAAGCATTAGATTGGGCAAAAAAAGTTTAGATCCCGATCATTTATGCGTTGAATCAATGGACATCATGTAATGAGCCAATCATTGTGTTTATGTTATTTGAATGTTAATCACCTTTGCATTCTAGTTTACACATAAAACCATTCTAAATGATAAATTTTACTTTCAAAATATTGCTAAAGTACATTGCTCGACAAATAACAGAATTTTCAATAATGACGAGGTTGTTCTAAAGATCCTTCCCCTTTTTGGCCAGTGGTGGGCGAGGAGGGATTCAAACTCCTGACACCGCGTTTGGAATCACACGCTCTAATTCTCTGAATTACGGGCGCCGTCTTTCTCCAATCACATGTGTTCTCGGAAGTACCCTAAATTATTAAAAAAAAAGACCTCATCTTCGAACAGTCAAGCTTTGAATCTGCAAATCAACGGCCAGTTCAAAGGTCACACCAATCAGTCTAAGTCCACCTCAATTGAGAAAAAAAACCTACCCCTCAAGCCGATGAAATGTTCCCCCACTTCCTTAAACTGGTAGGTTTAGGTCTATTCCAATGCCACATGCTGAATTCTCCAATTGATTTCACCTCCGTTTGACGGCCTAATGATGCGAGCTGAGTCCAATTTTGGCACAAAGCGTTCTCATCGTTGACGCGCAGACATCGGACTTGAACATTCAAATGATAACCTACGTTTTTTATTCATCTCGTTTTTTGCATTGCCAAATTCGTGGCGAGAGGATGTGCTGTCCAATCGCAGATCTTATCTGAAATGTACTTGACTTGACTGCTCCCGTATCGTAATCTCTACGTTAATGCGTGCGTTTCAAGTTTAGTTTCTGCACGGACATTGCAGCTTACCATGCGATCTGTTCACCATGTCATCATCATCGTCATGCACTGCGCCTAATGGACTGACAAATTTCATGATTATGTCGTAGATTTATATGTAGACAACGGACTAGAAGAGCATTTGAAAGAGTCGATGAGATCAGAAGACGATTTCCTTCACGTCATTTGGTAAGAAAGATTGCCAACTGGTTCTTCTCACGTGTATGTTATTTGTATCTTTTTCTTCTGGCATGGATGATAAAAGAAATCATTCCTCGTGGGCTTTGCCCTCATACTTCATACAAGCAAACCCATTTCTCTTTCCTTCTTGGTCAGGGATAAGATGTAACAATATTAATCATTTTAACGGGAGGATTATGTCACAATTCCATTTGAACGGAAGAGGTCATGCCGCAAGTCCACCAGGGGGCATCACAAAAAGGTTCTTTTTTGGCCCCCTCTTGTTGTCCTTGTTGAAAGGATGAGAAGCAACAAAAGACCTTAGCAATCCCGTGAAATTTTCGATTTAAGGTATAATTATTTTGCATCATTCTCAATCTTGCGGTTTGAGGTTGGTGAGCTCAATATTGAGCTGGAACATGCTGGCAGAATGCTACTCTCTCCACATGAGAGTAGACATGTCGCCTTATGAAATTCATCGTATGATTAAAGTTCAATTGGTCATGGCCTTGTGAAAGATAGTGAGTGTGAGAGGCATTGACTAACCATGCTTGGTAATACAATTGAGAATTCTTTGATCGAAAAAAGTTAAAAGGGTCATGCATTCTTCCAACAATTTTCTTTTGAAAATATAGATATCATCTCACATTTATATTTAATTAAATTTGCATGTGAATGATATACATAATTAATAATTCTTAAAAGTATGGTTAAAGAAAATCTTCTCCGTAGGATTAAGGAAATTATAGCCCAAACTAAAATACAATTAGGTAGATGCCCATGTGCCAAACGTACAAAGAGTCACATGTGACATCGTGCGAATTTAAAAATTGATTGTGGATCAACATGTACAGAGTGCATGCAACAACTTGCTTTTGAGGTAGAACCGTAAGAAGAGTTTAGGAAGATTCAAAAGGGTTGAATCAATTTGGTAATTAACTTTCCATAGAAGACAAGGTTATGACCATAGAAGCATGTTCTTCACCTCATAGGAGCCTATCGAGACAATTATCTGCTCAAGCTATATCATCCTCTATTGATGATCGGATGAAATTTTCTCATACCATGCTCATTATAATTGGTATTTATAGGTTACCAATATCACCCACATGCAAACTTAAACTTAAATTAAAATACACAATCTTTATATCTGTAACCCACCAATCAGAAATATGATGAGAAAATTTTCTCTACACATTTATATAAACACTTTATGTTTTTTTTACCACCGTTTTCTATACATAGTGTTAGGAAATATTCAAAACTATGAAATGATATTCAACCAAGTTTTGTTGCGATGACAAGCATGGCCTTTAATTTCAATTCTCGTTTCTCGTGGCATGCTAAAACTATCGTTCTTTGGTTATGGATCATCACTTTGCCTGTCTCCAGCCTCTCCTCTCTTCCCACATTGGCCATTTCTCAAAACGTGTTTAAGAAAGAACTTTCAGATCCTCATAATATTCAACCGTTTGACGGGTTGTGCTGAAACTGGTCAAGTCCTCAAGAATGGAACGCCCAGACCTTCCCACTTTGAAATAGTGGCAATTCACACGATTTCCCGTACAAGCAACTTCCTCCCACCAGCTTCGCTCCGCCTATAAATAACCCTAACTGGGGTCGTTTCAAGACACAAGACACAAAAACACAAACCCAAATGCTTCCCCCAATCCTAACCAGCTTGTTCATTTTTCAGAAAGTAGTTAGCATTGCCAAAAAAATGGGCAGCAAGATCTCTTCCCTAACTTCCAATACCAAAAGCACTACCAGCACCACCACCGGCACCAGCAGCAGCAGCAGCAGCAGCAGCACCAGCAGCAGTGCATACACCGGACTAGCCAACATCATCAAGCTCCTTCCGACCGGGACCGTCTTCCTGTTCCAATTCCTCAATCCTCTTTTGACCAACAACGGCGAGTGCCACACTTACAACAAGTACCTAAGCGCCATTCTGATTGCAGTTTGCGGCATTTCGTGTATTATCTCTTGCTTTACCGACAGCTACACGGGAAGCGATGGGTCGACCCACTATGGTTTCGCCACGGCCAAGGGCATCTGGCCTAGCTCGAGCTCGAGTAGCTCTACGAGCTCGTCGGGGTATAAACTTCGGTTTTCGGATTTTGTCCACGCTTTCTTGTGTGTGATCATTTTCTTAATTCTGGCGTTGTTGGACACGAACACCGTGAAGTGCTTCTATCCGTCTTTCGAGAACACGGAGAAGACTGTGATCATGGTTCTGCCAACCGTGATCGGCTCAATCTCGAGCACGCTGTTCACGTTGTTCCCGAGCACGCGCAACGGAGTCGGGTATCCCTCAAGCAGTACCACCTCAACGACCAGTACTACCTCGGAGAGCAATGCCGAGAAAGTTTGATGATACGCAGAAGCACATAAGCATTATACAATGCATCCACACGCATATTTCCTAATAAATGCATCTAGGTTTCTCATATTAGACACATGTGCTCTAGGACGAGCGCATGATTGCAATTGTACGTATTTGTTGCCGTAGGTCTTACAATGTATTTTTATTTATTTATTTATTTATTTATTTTTTCGGGTTGAGCAATGTATTTGTTGATCTGGTCTATTTGTAGTAGAATTGTAATGGAATTCAATAATTTATTAATGTCTTTTGGTTAGTCTATCAGCACGAGTTGTATATATCAATCATGTTCAACTTCATTTGTGCCAGCTAAACTTTTATTTCAAGGATTCAAATTTTCTGAAATTATTTTCATTTTATGTGTTAGATAATGTTACTCTTTCAGATCTGAGCACATCAACGACGAGTGAATTAGCAAAACAAGCCTTTGTTCAATACGTAAGTTTTAAAAGAATAGATCGGTGTATAAAGCTGCCAAAAATAGTGGAGATACTTTGAAATTTAACAAATAACGTATTTCAATAAAATCATTTGCTTATTTAAATTTTCGAAGAATTAAATTAATCTCAACACGTTAACCAAATTTTTCAGTTGACTTTAGATGGTTCACATCTTTGGGCGTTTTGTTTCAGCCTCTCTCTCGAGAGATAGTTGAGTGCATTATAGAAATTTTGGGAATATTAAGAATTGCATATGATGGGATTTGATGATGCACATTTATTTTAGCGCGTCGAACAAGTTTATCTAAAATCAATTAGGTGTCTCGTGCTGTATAAAATATATTTGAGCCTCTAGTGTGGCTTTCACTTCTATCTTACATATATCATGAGGTTGATGTGTACTTGACTTTCTGAATCGACCCAATTCTTTCATACGTTGGAGACTTCACTACAATACTTAGCAAGGAAAATGGAAAACTCCAAACAAGGGCCCGAAGTGCTCTAATTTTTTCGAACAAGGGCTTGAAGTAGACTTCATTTTAAATAAGGGATTGAAGTGACGATATTAGTCCCAAAGTAGGGCTTGAAGTGGTTATGCTTATTTCAAATAAGAGCCTAGCCTTACCGATTGACAAAATATTCCAATCAATTAGGGATAATTTTGTTAAAACACAAGTTAAATTTAAATTAAGTTAGATTAAAAATTTTAAAAATAAAACAAAAAAAAGGAAAAACATAGGTGGGAGGGAGCTCTCTTGCTTGTGGTTGCTGCCCCATTGCTAGTGGGGCAACAACAAAGGTCGATGGGGTCGCTGGCACTTGGGCGAGGGTTAGCAACCCTTGCCAACCAGGATCTTGTCAACCAAAGGCGAGGCCAGTAGATCTTTGCTAGAAGTGAGAGAGGGTGGCGACCCTTGCATAGGCTTGGTGGCCCTTGCCTGGTGCCTTTAGACTTCACCCCAAGTTTGGGGGCACTAGGTGAGGGACGTTCTCCCACTTCTGGCATGGGCTTGTTGGCCCTCGCCTTTGGTCAACAAGCTTGCCCCACCAGATATGGGGTGGTGACTAGAAGCGGGAGGTTTCCCTCTCGCCTATATTTTCCTCTTTTTTTTTTTTAATGAAAATTTAAAAGCAAAAAAAAGAAAGAAAAAAGAAAAGAAATTAAAAATTTTAAAAGATGAAATTACCATTTACATTTGATAAGTTTAGGCTCTTTTTTGACATTGATATGGGTTTTGGGCTCTTATTTGAAATAAGATCCAGGTTTAGGTTATTATTTGAGAAAATGAGGGTATTTTGAGTAATTATTTGAAATAGTGTAAAAAAACTTTAGGCATTTATTTGAGAAAATGAAGCGCATTTTCGCGCTCTTATTGAAATTTTGCCCAAGATAAATTCTCGAAAAGAAAACCTTTATCATGATATTGGTAAAATGATTGTAGCCTTTTTCACTTGTGGATCCTTTATGCGAATAATAGCACAAATACTATCGTCTCTTTTTGGGCTTGTTTGCACCTTGGTGGGTCCATTGCTTGGGCTTTTGGTAACATTAAAGTCCGGCCCAATAGGGGGTGGCCCGAGCTTTTGAGTCCGATGAAGTGGCTCAATAGTCCAAATCGGGCCAATCATCGACGGCCGTCATTGTGAAAAAAAATCATACAAAGTTTCAATAAAAAGCTTTGTGCATCCCAACTCGTTTTAATCTATACTGAGTTACGAGGCTAGCATATACTAGTCGTGGAATTACATGACTTGAGCAAACTCATTAGAAAACTTATTTGAAATTCCAACCGAATATAGATGAGTTCATCTCCGGTCCCTAAAAGGGATGACCATCGGTCTAGTTTCAATTGGAGAGTTAGATGGTTCCGGTGGTTACCGATTCTCATAACGGCAATAATTAGTCTCGGTCCTCCTCAATTGACACAAGAACCTACCCCTCAAGCCTTTGAAATGTTTCCCCTCCTTCATTAAACTGGTAGGTTTAGGTCCAATCAATCCCACGTGCTAAAATCTCCAATTGATTTGACCCCCATTCGACGGCCCAATGATACGAGCTGACTCCAATTTTGGCACAAAGTGTTCTAATCTTTTACACGCACTTACCAGACTTGAACATTCAAATGATAACCTATGTTTTTTAGTTTAGGTTCTTCACGGACGTTGCAGGTTACCATGCGACCTGTTCACCATGTGATCATCATCCTACGTTGCGCCTAATGGACTGACAAATTTCAAGATTTTGTTGCAAATTTATATGTAGATAACGGGCTAGATGAGTCTCCGCACAATACAATTTTGTTATAATAACTATAAGTACCGGACCGATTAGACGTGATTATCAAGATTTGGTTCAGGGGCTTACAGATTTCATAACGCCAGTTTTGAAAGAGTCGATAAGACGATTTCTTCATCCGTCATTTGGCAAGAATGATGGTCAACTAGTTTTTCTCACGTTTATATTGTTGATCTCATTTTCTTTTGGCAAGGATGATGAAAGCAAACCCATTTCTCTTCCTTCTTGGTCAGGGATAAGATCTAACAATATTAATCATTTGAACGAGAGGATTAGGTCACAATTCCATTTCAACGAAAGAGATCATGTCGCCAGTCCACCATGGGACATTAGAAAAGGTTCTTTTTGGGCTCTTCTTTTTGTCCTTGTTGAAAGGATGAGGAGCAGCAAGACACCTTAGCAATCCCGTGAAATTTTCGATTTAAGGCATGACTATTTAGCATCATTCCCAATTGATTCCGAGGATAACAAGCTCAATATTGAGCTGGAGCATGCTAGCATACTACTACTCTTTCCTTATGAGAATAAACATGTCTCCTTATGAAATTCATTGTATAATCAAAGTTCAAATGGTCACGAGAAGCAACAGAGCTAACCATGCTTGATGGTACAATTGAAAACACTTCGATCAAAATGGAATCATGCATTCTTTTAATCATTTTTTTATTATATATTTATGATTGGTGGGTTACAAATATGAATAATTGTCTCATATTTATATTTAGTTAAGTTTGCATGTGAATGATGTCCATGGTTGATAATCCACTGATTAAAAGTATTGTTAGAGGAAGTTTTTTGGGACCTGGATGAAAGAAAATATTGCCCGAACTAGAATACAATTAGGTAGATGCACATCGCCGAACGGAGAAAATATTGGGTGGGTTTAACCCAACACGTAGGCGGTGGGTTAAACCACTCAGCGATGGACGCGTGGCTCCACGTAGGCGAGGATGTCAGGCGTTTAAAATTTGCGCGCGCCGCTCGTGGGCCCACCACTCTGACGCTCTCTCTCCTCTGCTCTCCTCTGCGACATGTCCACTCGTCCTCTCTCTCTTCTCTCTTTCTCTCTTTCCCCTCTCTTTCCCCGTTCTCCCCGTTCTCCGTTCCGTTTTGCGAGAGAACAAAATCGCAGGGCTTCTCTCCGAATGCTCTTTCCCTCCTCTGCTCTCTCTCCTCCGCTGGTTGCCTGCGACGCCGACGCCCTTTCCACCTCCGCCGACGCCTCTGCTCTCTCTCCTCTATTGGTTGCCCGCGACGCCGACTCTGACGCTCTCTCTCCTCCGCTGGTTGCCCGCGACGCCGACGCCCTTGCCCTTTCCACCTCCGCCGACGCCGACGCCCTTTCCAGTGAACCGCGACGCCGACGCCCCTCCGCCGGTTGCCTCCGTCGCCCCCAACTCCGATGCCAACGCCGACGCAGCCTCCACCTCCGCCCCTGAACCCGACTCCGACGCCGACGCCGACGCCTCCGCCCCTCCGCTCCTGACGCCGTCGCCGACGCCCTTTCGCCTCCCTCTCGCGACCTCTGCTCCGCTCTCTCCCTCTTTCCTCTGCGGAGCGCCCTTGCTGGCCAACCCCGACGCCGACGAACCCCTGATCGCGTTTTGGCCTCCCTCTCCGCGAACGAAGGTCGCTCTCTCTCTCTTTCCTCCGCGAATCGCCCCCTGCTCCTGAACGCGGACGCCGCCGATGCCGACGCCGTCACCTTCCCAAGCCCCACCGATAGGCACCCCATTGGCGACTCCCGTACGTCCGGAGGTTCGTTTTTTCTTTTTCTTTTGGATTCCACTCAGTAGAATTCATGTTAAGGTTTATAGTCGGATAAGGATGGAGCACATTTGCATTAGGATTCCACTCAGTAGAATTCAGAGGAAGATTCAGAAGGAAGCAGTAGACCTTGTTTTTATTCAATAATCAAATCTGTTGGTTTTCTGGACAAAGAACTTGCTGCTAGTGGGTTTACTAGAAAAGAGCAAGATGATATGGACAAGGTATAGTGATTCACGATGATTTGCAAATCGTTAACATTGTGTTGTCCAACTGCTTAATTCGGTGTTAGACCTAGTGGCTTACCATAATTGATTATTCTGGTTCATGCTTGGACCACTTAGGAGTGTGCCTATTTAGTCTTATTCCTTCCATGGATTTTACTCTTAGTCATTCTTGGCTTCTGTCAGCTCCTTTTCTCACGATCATCTTCATTCTCTTGCATCTGAAAGCCAAAATAATATCTCGCCAATTGCCTGCATTGTGGCTCCTGGCTTTGCATGTTTGGTCCTTGATTGGAAGTGGAAGTGGAAGTACTTTGGTAGTATTTTAATTTTTGTTTTCTGTTTTCTTGGAAACGTGTGAATGAAAATGAAAATTCTCTAACCAGATGAAAAATGGGAGTATATGCTTGTATTCCATCAAAGCTGTAAAATAGAATTTTTCTTTTTCCTTCCAAAGATCTGTGCTTTTGTTAGAATGAATAAATACTGGATACACCAAAATGTCATTTTCAGCTTTGAACTCTTTTTTCATTCATAACATGCTTTCCATTGTCGAAGTTGTAAAATAACTGGAACTTTTTTGTAGGTTGCTTAGTGTTGCTGGTTAACCATGTTCTATGTGAGCTCAAGAACGTGTCAAGTGGAATTCAGGGAAAATGAACCTTTTTGTGCCGTTTCTCTACATCAACAAGGCTCTCAGTTAATTCTGTCATGCAGCATGGCACTTTGGATAAGAAAAACTCTAGAATGGGTTGTCGGGAGACTGTTCTATGCAAATGATGCTTATATTGCAGACTTGTACAGAAATCTGTAGATTGCATTGTGGGGTGAAATTTTGAAGGAGCTAATTGGAGCCTTTGAAAATGCGAGTTTTTTTATTTATGAGGTGAGAAAGAAGCGGGAAATGCGATATTTTTTGGTGAGAACTGTGATGGGGGGCTATTTTAGTATTCTCTCGGAGCGTTCTCGTCATGCTTCGATGAATTTCTTGGTGGTAGTTTTAGGTGAGTCAGGGAATGGCATCTGTTGCTGCTAGGGTTAGAAATGACACTTCTGATGTTTAAGTTTATAGATACATCTGCAGCAGGTATTGCTTTATCTCTTGTACGTGCGTCTGCGGCAGCACCTCATCAGTGCTGCCTTGCAAAGGTAATCCTTGTCAAATATTCAAGTCATAGTTATGCATGCACCAGCGCGTGCCCTGCACAAGGGCTGTCTATCTGACACTGCATTCTTCTCTTCTCGTATATTACTAGGAAATGACGTGATTGATGAGGATGTAGATATAGTTGGCGGGAATGACGCTCCAGTTTCATGCTTCCCTCCAGTAGAGATAGAGAAAGATGCGGTGCATAGAAACAGTAAATGCAGTAGTTCCAGTAGCTCCAGTACTGAATCGGGGTCCTCATCAAGTGGTTCGCGCCTCTGCAGATCTTTTTCTACTTTCTTTTTTCATAAAGTTATACTTTCTCTTTTGGAAGTTGTATTGTCTAAGTGTATGGAGCATATCTCTTTCTATAACTACCAATACACAAATGCTAGGGACATCTTCTGCTTTTCTAGTCCGCATCATAATCTGATTTTGTATAATTTCAATTTTTTATTTGTGAAGTTCATACTTCTGAGGGCACTTTATTTTGAACTTGGTCGTTGAATGCACCAAGTCCTTAAGTGCTGATCACTCTTCTTAGTATTTGCATATGAAGTGTTTAAAGTTCTTAAGTCATCTGCTTTGTTTGATTGCCTTTGTTATCAATTGTTCAGAATAGTAGAATAGAATAAGAAAATTCCCAGGTTCTTTGTGTCAGCTTCGCCTGTTGCCTGTCATGATCTCTCTCCAGGGTTCATTTGATGTCCTTCAAAGAAGGAGCCACAAGTGCTGCTATGGGGAGTTTTAGTTTTCAATATAATGGCGGAAGGACTCTTCATTTTGGTTATATGCACGCAAATTTGCCTGTAGAGTGGTCAAAATTTGGGGATCTGGGCAAGATCTGCATTATATTTCTGATTTTTTTTTTCTGTAGTACCTATTTCTAGGACAATAAACATTTTTCTGTAAAAAATTGTATGAAAAAGAGAAATATGAGAACTGGTTTTTTGCACCACTTATTCAGAAGATGTGCACATCATATCTCATGGTGTACACCTTTTTTAAGTTCATCTCATGTTTGCTGAAGGGTCTGGGTGATGATGTTCTATGTAGTAATTTAAACCTGCCAAATTTATTATTAGTTTTAAACTGGATTTTAAATTTGGTTTATCAGTTCTTAAGATTAACTTTACCCGGCAAGTCCCCTCAAATTTGCACATGATGTTTTTTTAAAGTAGTTTCATACAAGGTTTGCAAGTAGACATGCATGTAGAATGGTATATGTGCTGGTGTATGCTTAACCATCTAATTTTTTGAAGAAATGGGGAGTGGATCTCTTTGCATGTTTTTCATCATTAGTAGTGGGTCAGAGTCATGCTTTGACTCAAGTATAACTTTGTCAAATCGTCTCTCAATGTGTAGTGGCAATGCTTTGTCTGTCAATGTGTAGCAGCAGTGCTTAAGACTGTGTAGTTGGTACAGCTATTAGCCTGGGCATTGTTTCGCCATCATTAGCCATTTCTAGGGTAGATGGGCATACATGGATTTGGAACTAGCCTTTGTTATAAGCCTGTAAGCTTTTGATGTTTAATACAATGTTCTTGAATTGCAGAACATTATGACTTTTCTTGATTGAGCTCTCATATCTTTGCACTTGTGCCTGTTTCCTACTCGTCAGATGCAGACTCAGCTAGTTCATCCGCTAGTGAATTAGATCCTGCTAAGGTTTCTGGACCTGTCAAGGTGGCGAAGGTAGATATGCCAAGCTTAGGTGCTGTTGTCATGTTGCATGACTGAGGTTCTGGTTCGTATGTTGTCAGCTAACTTTATGCAAATTATTTCTCTTACTTCAGGAAGGCATGGCTAATGGAGTAAGTGATGACCAAAAGAGTACTTTTCATGACTTAGATACTAGTAAATTTAAGTTCAGATTGCATTTTGGTTAAAAGGTGATTTACTTTGTGCATCCATCTGGACTGATGAATTAATAACTGACCTTGTGTTACTTCTAGCATCTGTTGATGGGATGGATCAAGTTGTGCAAAATTCTCAGCCCAATTCACTTCCCTTAGAAGCTGATGTTCAGGGAGAGGGTAAGCATGATCATCATAAAGATAATTGTATGCTGTACCTTATGGGGGCGTGATCTCACGCATGGTGCTGTAACATTATAGAGGAGAGTACTCCACCTGAGAGGCAAGTCTCCCCTGAGAAGCGTTATCGTGCAGCACTTTTGAGGAACCGATTTGCTGAGACTATATTTAAAGCTCGAGAAAAGGCTCTTGAGAAGGTTGAACACAGTGCTTGATGCATCTTTTCTGTGTCTACTTGTCTAGATACTTGATATTTATATTTCTGGTTTTTCCCATCTTAGGTTGAGAAGCGGGATCCTGAGAAGTTACGAATAGAGAGAGAGGAACTCGAGAGGCGGGCAAAAGAAGGTCTCTTTTATTATATACCATCATCGTCATTCAACCCAAAAAAAAGAAAAAAGCTCTTTACTACAATGGGTCTCCTAAATTTTTTTTCTTTTTCTACTAATCAGAAAAGGCTAAAATTCAAGCTGAGGCAAAGGCAGCAGAAGAGGCTAGAAAAAAAGCTGAAGCTAAAGCTGCAGCTGAAGCTGCAGCTGAAGCCAAGAGGCAGAGGGAGCTAGAGAGGGAACTTGCTCGTCAAGCATTGCAAAAGGTGAGTGCACACCTTGCAGTTTCCTGGACAAGGTTTTAAAAGGTACTTATCTGACAAGTCTTGGTTTCTGCAGATGGAAAAGACAGTTGATATCAATGAGAACAGTCAGTTTATGGAGGACTTGGAGATACTTCGGGTTCCTCATGGTGAGGAATTACCAAACTTCTTGGAGGAGGCAAAGAGCCCAGACTGTTCAGAAGACCATCTGGGTAGTTTCAAACTCCAGAATTGTAGCAATCCTTTAGAACAGCTTGGCTTGTACATGAAGGTTGATGACGAAGATGAGGATGAGGAGAGTGAGCCGCCCAAAAGTCATCCGGTTCTGCCGCCGCCAAATGACGTAGAGGACGGGGAAATTGATTGATGAGAGAATCTTTTTTCCCATATTCTGACACTAGGAACTTAAATCCTTTTAAGAGGGACTGGAAAGGAGTTCCTTTAGGAGGAATGAGACAACTGGGGGAAATCTCCTTCCTTCTTAGGTGACCGCCTAAATTGGAAGTGCCCAATGGATTGGGGGAACATACTGCTCCAGCCTTTCTCAAAGAGGGTTGGGAACTTCCTTCTTTTGCTTTGAACATTTGGCGACTGAGGTTGGTGTTATCTTATCTGTGGATGGTCAGCGACGCAAAATGTGGATTTGGAAGGGAGCGTGTACATATAGATATTTGGAGATATTGATTCCGATTCATTGAAATGGAGCACAAGCGAAAGCAGTAGGCTTTTCTGATGGACGCCGAGGATAGACTGTTATAAAGAAGGGCAAAAGAAAGACGGGAGGATAAGTTAGAGAGAAGAGGCAGTCTTTCCTTGTATAAAGGCTCCGGTTCTGTTTGCACGGCGTAAGTGGAAAGATCAATTGTTTTCTTGCTCTGCCACACAAAAAAAAAAAAAAAGAGAAAGAAAGGAAAAAGCAAAAATTCATTCTTTTCCTTTGTTTGTGTATGTTCCGATCATTCCTTCATTCAATCTGCTTTTTCAGATGAACTATATATGTCCAAGCATGATGCACTGATTCTTTTCATCTGATTTTTTTATTCAAACTGCCTTTTAGATGAGGCAATACCTTTTTGAATGACTTTTCCAATGAAAATTGCAAGTGTCATCAGTGTTTTCAATAAATTACAACCTTACGATTCGTGACGTCCTTCAAATGGTAGTAAGTTTTCACGACTTCTTTGTATTTTCGTAAATTTTGAGATCGTAACTTTCCTAAGAAGTTTGGCTTTTTCATCCTTCCCATTTATGGTAAATGATATAATTTATCAAATCCTTCCAACGTACTTTACAAAGATAGGGGTGTTTATTTATGGAACTCTCAAACTTTTCTTCATGCTTCTTGTCCTTGCTTAGCAAAGGCTAGAATGCTCCGTACACAACGGCTTTTAACTCGAGCTTTGGTCAAAAATAGGAAAGATAACATGCGTTCCGCTGTACAGACTTTCCACTATCCAACAATGGCTACATTAGTCCTCAAACATACCCTCATCTGATATTCTAGAAGATTCAGTCCCATTAACAAGAGGCTGGTTCTCAAAACTAATGCTCGGGTCGCCAAGGATGCTGTAATCAAAATCCTCGTCATCGTTGTCCTCATCGTCTTTATCGCTATCTTGATCCTCGAAATCTTTTTGCATCACTCCTTTTGATGCGGCTTCTCTCTGCATCTTTTGCTTGATGGCATCTTCATAAGACATTTCATACCACACGACACCCTTGCCAACCATGGATTTGTTGTGAGCGTCCGTCATCCTCTGTTGCTTGCTTTTCTGAGTTCTCCGGTTCGCCCCAATAGTCATATCTATATAAAGGGTTTGAAGGATCGTATTGATCCTTGCCAAAGTAACCGCTGTCTCCATATCTCCCTAGCTCTTCCAGTGGCAGGCCCAGGGCTTGTCGGCTGTAAAATAACGAGCCTTGTTCAGCTAACATTATCAGACAGCATATTTTGAGTATCTTAATTCCAGGAACAAAGTTCTCTGGCATTTATAGAGAGAATGAAAGAAAAGATTCTCCGCTGATTTGGTAACAAAACATTCTCA
Organism: Eucalyptus paniculata subsp. matutina; assembly: GCA_017140255.1. Classification (NCBI taxonomy): domain Eukaryota; kingdom Viridiplantae; phylum Streptophyta; class Magnoliopsida; order Myrtales; family Myrtaceae; genus Eucalyptus; species Eucalyptus paniculata. Next base: position 20,348,994 of record CM029436.1, on the reverse strand, counting down.
GCACTCCAAAAGGACAGGAACTAACAGCTTTCAGAAAAACTTGCTTTCTAAACATACTATATAAAGGATATCATCATAGCCATTCCCTTGTAATGTTTGCAAGAATTTCGACCAGCTAGACAATCCTATTCTCAGTGAAGGATATTAGCATGCATTGTATACAGTAAGATGCAGTAAGATGCCCACAAGAAAATTATAGGTCACACGTATGAAAGTAAAGGCTATCAATAGGTAGATAGTGACCAAAACCATTTTGCTTCATTTGACAAAATTTGAATGAACTAAGTTTTCCTTTCACAAAAGCAAACATTAGTCCCTTTCATGGACCGTTTTTATTTCTTTCCCTTTTCTAATTGCAAAATGCAATATTGAACCATTTTGTCAGTGCAACTGATTTCTTTTTCCCTTACCCTTTTATGACAAATAGTAAAGCCCAAAGCGAAGTGGCACATTGTAGGAATAAGAGTACCAAACATGTGCTAAATTCTGTCATTCCTGGAAATCTGTCAATGGCAACATACATGGCACGTGGAATCTTTCACATATTACGTGTGATATAAAGGGAAAAAAAAATTAGATTGGGTGATTGCATCCTTTTATGGTTAGTTTTGTTTCCCAAAATGCCCAGTTAGTAAAGACAACAAACGTCAAACAATTCGCAATTGGAAACATAAATTGGATTCAATATCAAAAGAGTCAAACATGTTATAATGACATGGGATTACCAGCTGATATCCCTGATCAAGGCTTCTCTTTCTTCAAATGACCGACGCCAATGCATCAAGTCATACTCATCCATCTCAATATTTCGCCTGAATTTGGAAATTTTATATGCCTCTCCCCTTTCTTCTGCTTCTTTTCTCATTTTCTTATGGAACTACATGTAGACAGAAAGCCAATTAACAGATATCTCATAAAGTGACTTGGCAAACAAAACCAGAGTATCATCTAAATCTGGACAAAATGGGACATATGCATACAGTGACTAAAATTTCATATGAACAGTACTTGGGTAGGGAAGATACAATCTGTGCAACAACAAAGCAATAACTAACCTCACGCTCAGCTAAAGCTGCTCCCAAGTCAAGTTCTCTCACACTAGTTTTCTGCCCAAAAATACGAGGCAACATCAGAGAAATCACCAATTATAAGAATGATGTATCTTAAACATCAAATAACCTACCAGAATAACTGTTGGTATTAAGGACTTCTTATAGTAAGCCTTAGTATATTCAACACTCTTCTCTTCATCATAATCATCATCAACCAACTCAGATAATTTTTGGTTTTGGTACTTCTCAGGATTGGCCTCCAAATCATCCAAAATCATTTGCTCAGCGACATGTATCTGCCACAACTGCACAAAGCCACACCACCCCAAATATTGTAATAATGACAATTCACTCATGAGCAGGAGTGGCATTTGAAAGACCGCAGACTTTTGAAGTTTAGTATAAAGCTAACTAAGCTATCAGTACTTTTCTACACTCATTATAGACCATGAAGCTATGGTTGCAGTGCATAACAAGGGTGAAAGGTATGAAAAGAAAACCTCATTGCATAACAGAATAGTTGAGTGAAAATGAATATATTCAATCAGAATTTTAGAAACATTATTTAGTGTTGAAACAAATGCCAATGACTTTGGTTACTTGCAAAGGAAATTTCAACCATCTTGCACACATGAAGGACATCATTGTGTTCATTGCTTGAGTTTTGGTAACAAAACCCAAGGATCAAGTTAAGAAAGTTTGTCCAGAAGGGTTAAGCCAGAGAAGTTGGTAAAGAAACCAGAGAAGTTGGTAAAGAAAAGAGAAAAGAAGAGATGCTGCTTAACCAATCAAATAAAGCAAAAGAAACTAACTAGTTAAAATATAATAACAAGCTCAAATACTTACCTTAATAGATTCTTTCTGTAAATACTTCTCCCGTCGCTCTGATTAACGCCTTTGCTCACGTAGCAATCTCTCCTCCTCTCTCTGCTGTTCACACATCAACCTTTCTTCTTCCTTCCTTCTTTCACGATCAAATCTTTCCATCTCTTTCCTCATTCGTTCCACAGACTGCAATAGAAAAATACAGGATATCAGTACATGCCAAAGTTTTCTCCACAAAGCTTACATATCCTTAACAGTCAGCACAACTCTTCAAAAAGATTGAAACCTTTGGAAGATGACTACATCAAGGAAATAGCAGCAAATAACAAATTAATTGCACACAATCTCCATATGACAAGTAATGACCAACATATTAGAAGGGGTTCCTCTTTCTGTACAAAATTGCATGTGTGGCTTTTCTTTTGATACGGTAACTGACTATTACATAAACATCATTACAGTAACTGACTATTACACATATTCTGCAGCAAAATAGCCACCTATCTATACTTCCAATACACAAAAATCTCCTTTATCTTCCCTAGCGAAATATGCTATAATATGAAGTCTTAAACTCACACCTTCCTCCAGCCCCTACATGCTGCTGAATTCTTCCAAGTGCACTACCGGGAGCTTAATTGTTTTTGAATTTTGGAATTGTGAGATGACCTTCCACCTTTGTCCTTGTAAGAATTTCTAGAAGCAATGGTCTTCCCTCCTCTATGAACAGCAGCAATTGCTCGCTGTCTCTGCTTGTTCAGGCGCTTTACCAACTCAGCATCATTCACATTCTCTTCACTTTCATCCTGCACCAGGTGGAAAAGAAACTCTCATTACTGAAGCTAACAAGAAAGAGCAATAAACAACGATAAGTGATGACTATGGAAAAACTTCTTTAAAAAACTAGTCACTTTTCATTTTCAATAAACTACAGATGACTCACTGATAAACACATGTGAAAAAGCACCAAACACAACAATTAGTAAACACTATACTAGTCCATTATCCCCTCGAAAAAAACAGTTGACAGCAACACAATTACTCAAGCTAAAATCGCATGTATTTATCAGCAAAAATTTCGAGAAGCAAATTTACGAATAGCTCATTTTTGTAAGTTCAAACAAGTCCAAATTCTGAGCTGCTAAATTCAAAAGACCTCAAGCCAGAAACTTACTTGAATTAGCCATTCCATCAGGCGCCATTAAATGGGATTTTAAAGGAGAACATAGAGAGATAAGTTCATTTCACAGATAGCTGGCATCTTTCAAAGCTTATTCATCATCGTTGTCTATGAAATTTGTCACAAGTACAGAGACTAAACACTCGAGTATAGTCAGAGGTTCTCAAACAAGGAACCCAAGCCCAAAACTATCAAAATGGGCCTGAGCATCATAGAACACAACAAAGGTAGATCGAACTTCAAGATATCTGCAAGCCAGAATGTCTTCAATGTGATTCATATTACTCAACCTTCATGCTTATGTTGATAATCAAAAGTGCTGTCACGCACTATCCAAGACTACATAGCTAGTGGGCGAAAGCCAGACCTAATGCCTAAAAATTTCACCATATATACTTACCTCATTGAAGTATCCCTCACACCAAGGTTTGCTGAGTTGTCCTTCACATCTTTGTCTATTTTCTTTGATTTCCTCCTCATTTCCTTCTACAATGTGCCCTGGCTGGTCATACAAATAGCAGGAATAGGATATAATATTGAGTAAGTCAGCACATTAGACTTTAAAATATATTTTAAGGTGGATCTCAGCTGACTGCCAGAAAATTAATACTGCATCCTCCAGTTAACCATCCAGGAAACAAACCAGGAAATTCTCATAAACGAATATATAAAACATGACTTCATCTTATCCGGTGAAAAGTCACTCAAGTGCTCCAATAGTCTTAAAAGATCTGCCCAGTTTTTGAAAATAAAGCACAACGAACAACATAGCTTCCAGTAAAAAGAGGAAATCTCATGCCCTGATGTTATAGGTTTCACAAAGTTTCAGCAATGTTGATTTTCAGGCCTATCACAGCGAATGCTCTGATACTAGTACCTGATCCAGCAGATGCAAAGAGTCAACATCACTCATGATTGTTTCATCCCTTCCAGCACTATCTTCTTCATCATCATAACATATATCCTGGTCCTTTTCTTCTTTGATGAACTATATCAAAGGAATCCAATAAGAGAAGGTTAATATCGCATCATGGACAATGCACACTTACAATACTCAATCAATGACACGCTAGGGATGAACTGTCGATTAATGTGTCAACTAGTTGCACAAAATTCTCCAGGGCAACATGTAATTGGTTCCAGAAAATTTGTATATGCTGTTTTCATTTACATTTCAGAATGCGGCAGCTTCAAAAACACGTTTGGAAAGACACTGGAAATTATTTTACAACTTCGACAATGGAAAGCATGTTATGAATGAAAAAAGAGTTCAAAGCTGAAAATGACATTTTGGTGTATCCAGTATTTATTCATTCTAACAAAAGCACAGATCTTTGGAAGGAAAAAGAAAAATTCTATTTTACAGCTTTGATGGAATACAAGCATATACTCCCATTTTTCATCTGGTTAGAGAATTTTCATTTTCATTCACACGTTTCCAAGAAAACAGAAAACAAAAATTAAAATACTACCAAAGTACTTCCACTTCCACTTCCAATCAAGGACCAAACATGCAAAGCCAGGAGCCACAATGCAGGCAATTGGCGAGATATTATTTTGGCTTTCAGATGCAAGAGAATGAAGATGATCGTGAGAAAAGGAGCTGACAGAAGCCAAGAATGACTAAGAGTAAAATCCATGGAAGGAATAAGACTAAATAGGCACACTCCTAAGTGGTCCAAGCATGAACCAGAATAATCAATTATGGTAAGCCACTAGGTCTAACACCGAATTAAGCAGTTGGACAACACAATGTTAACGATTTGCAAATCATCGTGAATCACTATACCTTGTCCATATCATCTTGCTCTTTTCTAGTAAACCCACTAGCAGCAAGTTCTTTGTCCAGAAAACCAACAGATTTGATTATTGAATAAAAACAAGGTCTACTGCTTCCTTCTGAATCTTCCTCTGAATTCTACTGAGTGGAATCCTAATGCAAATGTGCTCCATCCTTATCCGACTATAAACCTTAACATGAATTCTACTGAGTGGAATCCAAAAGAAAAAGAAAAACGAACCTCCGGACGTACGGGAGTCGCCAATGGGGTGCCTATCGGTGGGGCTTGGGGAGGTGACGGCATCGATGGCGTCCACGTTCAGGTGCAGGGACGTTTCGCAGAGGAAAGAGAGAGAGCGATCAAAGCGACCTTCGCTCGCGGGGAGGGAGGCCAAAAGGCGAGTAGGGGGTTGTTGGCGTCGGGGTTGGCCAGCAAGGGCGCTCCACAGAGGAAAGAGGGAGAGAGCGGAGCAGAGGTCGCGAGAGGGAGGCGAAAGGGCGTCGGCGACGGCGTCGGGGGCGGAGGCGGAGGCGGAGGTGGAGGGGCGTCGGCGTCGGAGTCGGGGGCGACGGAGGCAACCCGCTTGAGGGGCGTCGGCGTCGGAGTCGGGTTCAGGGGCGGAGGTGGAGGCTGCGTCGGCGTCGGCATCGGAGTTGGGGGCGACGGAGGCAACCGGCGGAGGGGCGTCGGCGTCGCGGTTCACTGGAAAGGGCGTCGGCGTCGGCGTCGGCGTCGGCGTCGCGGGCAACCAGCGGAGGAGAGAGAGCGTCGGCGTCGGCGTCACGGGCAACCAGCAGAGGAGAGAGAGCAGAGGCGTCGGCGGAGGTGGAAAGGGCGTCGGCGTCGCAGGCAACCAGCGGAGGAGAGAGAGCAGAGGAGGGAAAGAGCATTCGGAGAGAAGCCCTGCGATTTTGTTCTCTCGCAAAACGGAACGGAGAACGGGGAGAACGGGGAAAGAGAGGGGAAAGAGAGAAAGAGAGAAGAGAGAGAGGACGAGTGGACATGTCGCAGAGGAGAGCAGAGGAGAGAGAGCGTCAGAGTGGTGGGCCCACGAGCGGCGCGCGCAAATTTTAAACGCCTGACATCCTCGCCTACGTGGAGCCACGCGTCCATCGCTGAGTGGTTTAACCCACCGCCTACGTGTTGGGTTAAACCCACCCAATATTTTCTCCGCCGAACGTATGAAGAGTCACGTGGGAAATTGTGTGAATTTAAAAATTGATTGTGGGTGGGTCACAAGTGCATAGTGCACACAACAACTTGCTTTTGAGATAGAACCATAAAAGGGGTTTAGGAAGATTCAAATGGGTTGAATCGGTTTGGTAGTTTACCTTAAGGAAGCCTGTCGAGGCAATATTCTTCTCAAGCTACATTGTCCTCTATTGCCGATTGGATGAAATTTTCTCAAACCATGCTCATAATAATTGATATTTACAGATTACTGATATTACTTACTATGAATTTAAATTAAAATTAAAGTAGGCGATATCTATATTTGTAACTCACCAATCAGAGATATGATTTAAAGAAATTTCCTCTACGCATTTACCTAAACACTTTGTGTTCTTTTTACCACTGTTTTCTATACATAGTCTTGGGAAATATTTGAAACTAAGGAACTATATTGAACTAAATTTTAGTTGCAATGACAAGCGGCCTTTAATTCTGACTCTCGTTTCTTATGGCACGCTAAAACTATCATTTCTTGGTGATGGATAATTACTTTGCTTGTCTCTTAGCCTCTCCTCTCTTCCCACACTCTGGTCAATCTCTCAAAACGTGTTTTAAGAACTGTTAGCTCATCATAAGATTCAACCGTTTGAAGGGTTGTGCTGAAACCGGTCAAGTCCTCAAGAATGGAACGGCCCAGACCTTCCCACTTTGAAGCGGTGGCGATTCATACGATTTTCCGCACAAGCAACTTCCTCCCGCCCACCTTCGCTCCGCCTATAAATAACTCTAATTTGGGGTCGTTTCAGGACTCAAAACACAAGCTCAAATGCCTCCCCCAATCCTAGGCAGCTTGCTCATTCTTCATAACGTAGTCAGCATTGTTAAAAAAATGGGCAGCAAGATCTCTTCCCTGTCCTCCAAAAGCAGTTCTCAGCAAAAAAGCACCGGCACGGGCACCACCAGCACCAGCACGGGCACCACCACCACCACCGGCACCAGCAGCAGCAGCAGCAGCAGCAGCAGCACCAGCAGCAGTGCATACACCGGACTAGCCAACATCACAAGCTCCTTCCGACTGGCACCGTCTTCCTGTTTCAATTCCTCAACCCTCTTTTGACCAACAACGGCGAGTGCCACACTTACAACAAGTACCTAAGCGCCATTCTGATTGCAGTTTGCGGCATTTCGTGTATTATCTCTTGCTTCACCGACAGCTACAAGGGAAGCGATGGCTCGACCCACTACGGGTTCGCCACGGCCAAGGGCATCTGGCCTAGCTCGAGCTCGAGTAGCTCCACGAGCTCGTCGGGGTATAAGCTTCGGTTTTCGGATTTTGTCCACGCTTTCCTGTGTGTGATCATTTTCTTAATTCTGGCGTTGTTGGACACGAACACCGTGAAGTGCTTCTATCCGTCTTTCGAGAACACAGAGAAGACTGTGATCATGGTTCTGCCAACCGTGATCGGCTCGATCTCGAGCACGCTGTTCACGTTGTTCCCGAGCACGCGCAATGGAGTCGGGTATCCTTCAAGTAGTACCACCTCGACGACCGGTACTACCTCGGAGAGCAATGCCGATAAAGTTTGATGATACACAGAAGCACATATGAATGATACAATGCAACCACATGCATATTTCCAAATAAATGCATCTAGGGTTTTTCGTATTAGACTCAGGTGCTCTAGGATGAGCACATGATTGCAATTGTACGTATTTGTTGCCGTAGGTCTTACAAGGTATTGGTTTATTTATTTATTTATTTATTTATTTTTGGGTCGACCAATGTATTGGTTGATATGATCTATTTGTAGTGAAATTCATGAATTTATTAATGTCTTTTGGTTAATCTGTCAATGCAAATTGTATACATCAATCATATTCAACTTCATTTATGGCAGCTGAAATTTTATTTCAAGGATTCAAATTTTCTGAAATTATTTTCTTTTTTAAGTTAGATTATGTCACCCCTTAAGATCTGAGCACATCAGCAACAAGCGAATTGGAAAAACAGGGGTACGTCCCATTTATGAGTTTTAATCCGAGTTTTTTGGTTGGTCGACTGTCTTTAAAGCTGCCATAAGTAGTGGAGATACTTTGAAATTTAAGAAATAACGTATTTCAAGAAAATCATTTACTTATTTACATTTTCAAAGTATTAAATAAATCTCAACATGTTAATAAAATGTTTCGGTTAACTTTAGATGGTTTTCCATCTTTCGGCATCTCGTTTTAGCCTCTCTCGAGTGATCATTGAGTGTGTTATAAAAAATTGGAAAGATTAAAAATCGTATCCGATTGGATCCAATAATGCACTTTCATTTTAATGCGATGAACAAAATTACCTAATAATTTCTCCTTGATGGAATAACTATAATTTAGCAATTTTCTAAACCAATTAGTTACTGGAGTGATAATGTCTCGTGTTCTATAAAATATATTCGAGCCATCTGTTTATCGCTTTGATCTTACTTATCTCATGAGGTTGATGTGTATTTGACTTTCTGAATAGACCTAATTCTTTCATACTTTGAAGACTTCGTTACAATCCTATTTATAATTTATTAAATGCTCTTTTGACCAAGTCATACCCACCAAAATAAATTCTCGAAAAACGAAAATCCATATCATGATATTGCTAGAAGTATTTCTGAGAAAAATGGTTGTAGCCTTTTCATGTTTGGATCCTTTCCACGAATCATAGCACAAAAATCTATCATCTTTTTTTGGGCACAACCCAATTGTGAGAAAGCACCTTGGTGGGTCATTGCGTGGGCTTTTTGGAAACAACAAAGCCCGGCCCAATAGGGGCCGGCCCGAGCTTTTTGAGTCCAATGAAGTGGCTCTACAGTCCAAATAAGGCCAATCATTAACGGCCGTCGTTGTGGAAAGAAAATTATTCAAGTTCCAATCAAAAGCTTTGTGCACCCCGACATAGTCTACAACGAGTTAGAAGGCTTGCATATAATAGCCACGAAATTACATGACTCAAGCATACTCATCAGAAAGCTTCTTTAAAGTTTCAACTGAGTATGAACAACTTCATTTTTGGCCCCTAAAAGGGATAACCATTGATTTGGTTTCAATTCGGGAATTGAATGGTTCTAGGCGGTCTCCATTTTCTGTAATTTGGAACCGTCAATAACCAGCTTGGCTCTCTATCCTAAGTGCAGAACTGAACAACTTGAACAGGACTGGACCGACATGTCCTTTTTTTTAAAAGTAATTCTTTTTCTCTTAAAAAGTAAAGATGATCGGGGGCACTTAAGATTCAATGTAAGGCAATTTGTAATCTCGTTTTTGTGGGTGCTGCTCTATGTTGGCGTGTTAATTCAGCCGACCATCTTTGAGATTAAGATAATTGTCTGAATCCTAAACGGACACTAGTCTCCCAACTTTTTCATCATTGAGATTCAATTTTTATGAGCTGTCTATTCTGTAATCTGTCGCATCACCGTTCACTCGCTTATTCATGGACGACCCACCTCAAGTAAATATGCCTAATTAGCGTCCTTGACTGACTTTACTTATGTTCAAAGTTGATCTTGGATTTGAGGGTAATTGCAAACCACGTTCCCAAAACAAGAGAGAGATGGGCAAATCGAGTCCGTACTTTAAAGCAACGTGGTGCACTTTGCTTTACCACTGAAAGGGTTTGCCATTTCTTTTGCCGCTGAAACAAGTCTTCCAAATGGCTCTCCCATCTCACCTAATTCACGTAGCTACCAAGCTTGATTACTAAAATGCCATTAAGTGGATGGAAAAAGGTCAACTTATAAACCATCACAACTGGTTCCTAAATTGACCTGGTCAGGTGGGTCGGCTTCCGGTTCCATATCAGTTTCAGGTTTCAAGATAGGAACTAACCTAATATGAACTGATCACTCCCTGTAAATTCACCTCCGACTTCGCCTGTGCACTTTCTAATTTTATTGTGATCGGGGTTTGTATGGGACTCGGGTTTTTAGGAGGCTTGTGCATGGGCTTCTTGGCCGATTTGTGTTTGCCAGGCAACTGAAGCTGGTAAACCGGGTGGCCCGTAAATGGACCGGTCAATGCAACCCGGGCGGGGATCTTTTGTCTGGTTCCTTGCTTGAGGTACTGTTTAGCCAGGAATCCCAAAAACATAAATTTAACCACAGAAACACAAGTTTCGTGAATAATCAATAAAAGAAGCTTAATATCACCAATACTTCAAGTTGTTTGCCATCAAATTGCTCATGGGGAGTAAAGATACCATTTGTTTCTGAACTTTTGTGGAGAGTTATTATGGTCCCTGAATTTTGTTTATTTGAGTTGGCCATGGGGCTATATGAAAAAAAGATAGAAATGTCAATGTGAATCGTGAGTTTGTACCAACTAAAGACCAAATATGTTTATGCACAAAAAAAAGGACCAAATATGAAGACGTGGAAAAAAGCTATAAAAAGGTGAAGAAAAGGAAATTTGAAGGGGGGGAGGCAAGGAAAAAAAGAGAAAGAGAGAGGATGACGACCAAGCCATTGTCCAGACTATAATGAGGGTCTAAATCTTCGTCAAGCTTGGTAGGTCGCCCGATCTCAAGTGACGGCCATCACACCTTGCTTTGTTTTGAGATTGAGAGAGGGAGAGATGTGGTTGCAACTAGTCACGGAGCCAGGAAGGTGCATGTAACATCCCGGGCCCCACTGTGTAATATTGTCCGCTTTGGGTCACCCGCCTTGGCGCGGACGAACCGCCATCCCAGCCACGGTCTCTTCCCTCACGGCTTTAAAACGCGTTACACAGGTGAGAGGGACCCAAGCCTTATAAGCTAACCAAGATCTCCCTCCCTAGGCGATGTGGGACAAGAGAGGAGGTGCGGTTCGTCCGCGCCAGGGCGGGTGACCCAAAGCGGACAATATTACACAGTGGGGCCCGGGATGTTACAAGTGGTATCAGAGCCGACTCCCGACCGCGTGTGGGACCACAGCTCGAATGCTGTTCTGACGCCCGTGGGGCCATAGCGAGGACGCTATTCTGTTAAGAGGGTGGAGAGTGTAACAACCTCCTCTCTTGTCCCACATCGCCTAGGGAGGAGATCTTGGTTAGCTTATAAGGCTTGGGTCCCTCTCACCCTGTAACGCGTTTTAAAAGCCGTGAGGAAGAGACCGTGGATGATGGTCTGTCCGCGCCCAGCGGTGACCCAAAGCGGACAATATTACACAGTGGGGCCCGGGATGTTACAATATCATGGCTTGGGAGAGGGAAGGCCCGAGGGATGGCCCTCTGCCCCTGCGTGACGCGTTTCACACATGCTTCCGCTGTGCTGCGAACAAAGCCTTGAGGGAAAAGACCGTGGCTGGGATGGCGGTTCGTCCGCGCCAGGGCGGGTGACCCAAAGCGGACAATATTACACAGTGGGACCCAGGGATGTTACAAGTGGTATCAGAGCCGACTCCCGACCGCATGTGGGACCACAGCGCCCGTGGGGCCATAGCGAGGACGCTATTCTGTTAAGAGGTGGAGAGTGTAACAACCTCCTCTCTTGTCCCACATCGCCTAGGGAGGGAGATCTTGGTTAGCTTATAAGGCTTGGGTCCCTCTCACCTGTGTAACGCGTTTTAAAGCCGTGAGGGAAGAGACCGTGGCTGGGATGGCGGTTCGTCCGCGCCAGGGCGGGTGACCCAAAGCGGACAATATTACACAGTGGGGCCCGGGATGTTACAGTGCAAGAGGGCCATCTCCCCCTTGACCACCATGCAACTTTATCGCAATAGGTCCAAAGCGTCAATTACTAAAAATAACACAAGGAATGATCTGACCATTTTTTTTCTTGTTATAACCATCTTCATTATTTGTGAAAAAATATTTTATTTATTATTTTTGCAATAAATGACGAGATAAGATATATTTTATGATCATTCACACTAATGAAATAATTATTTGTTGGTGTCTTTGAACAAGATGAAACTTCATAAAATGAACTTGGTAAATTTCACTAGGCTTATTCCAATGATGGCTCTTTAGTCATTTTCATTTGGTCAAAATCAAAAGTACGTTTTCCTACACCATTTCCTTTCAATTTTGATTTATATTGTGGTATGGTTCCTTACACGTAATGATAAAAAATATTAGTCAAACTTTCAACTTGAGTACTTTGAAAATTTTGCTCCCTCCATTAGGTTATGTCTCTCGCACCGGTTGCATCCCCTATTTTGACATCAAGCAATGGTGGCGGAGGCTTAGTGAGAGGTCGCGGCCCACAAATTCACAATGGCTATGATGATGACAGCGAGGGCCAGTAACCCTCGTCAAGATCTAGACAAGAGTTGGTGACGAGCTTGCATCTCTCTCTCTCTCTCTCCTCCCTTCCTTGCCCGAGATTTTATGTTCCCAAGCTTTTTTGGCATTTTTCCAAAATCTCTTTTGGTATAGCTACATATATTTGTATTATAGATCGATTAGAAAGATACTAGATTCTGGTTGATCGCTTAGGTCAACGTGTCAACCACGCAGTGAAAAGAATCTAACTTCTCATCTCAATCTTAAGTAAGCAAAAGCGGCGACCAAGCACCAATTTCAAATTACCATTCCGTCTCCTTGTTAAAGTAGATTAAATGAATGACAATGATATGCATGGGATATAAATTGCTTTTTAATATTCAAAGTGGTTCTGAACTTTCTTTTATCCAATCTAATCTCCAAATTTGCAAAATTCCGTTCAATATGGTCATTGTGTTAAGAATATTGCCATGTTGCGTATGTTTTTTCATGTGAACTGCCACGTTAGCGTTGATTAGGCCGAATTCTATCTAAATGCATGTGCACACATAACATCAAGCCATTTATAATATATGATGTGGAAGTTGTATGAAAGCCACATGGATGCTTGCATAGCAAGCCTAACGTGAAGTTAACACAATCATGGTCAAGTTAGCTAATGGTGTTAGAATTACTAACCGAAAACTACATTGGTTGATTTTTTGAAAGTTTAAGAGCTATATTGAGCATAAAAAAATTTCAAGACCCATGCTGAACATTTGAAAAACTACATGGTGTGTCCATCATATCATCCTATGTCTAATATATGTGTCATATGAATGATGACATGATATAACGAGTCCATCATGATGTCCGTGTGATATGAATTTAAGTGTAAATCCATTCTAAATGGTAAATTTCACTCTTGTAGAATTGACGTGTGGCAAAACCGATGCACAAATTGGCTAATTAGAGTAACTACCAGAATTATTGACGGTAACGAGATTGTGCCAACTTATCCTTCGAATATTCATAGTTAGATTCTGTAAATCATGGTCAGTCCAATCCCCGCTTCTTTTACTAGTTGGTTTACGTCGACGTCTAATTCCATTTGTTATATCAGCTGCTGAATTCTCGAATTGCTTCCCTCATGTTTGACCACCCAACGACAAGCCATAGTCCACTTTGGCACAGAGTTCTTATCCAACGTTCAACGTTTAAATCATTGGTCTTTCACAGATGAGAACAAAATGCACACGGGAAAAAAAAGATTATTAAATACCTGCGCATTGATAACATCATTCGTCGATTTTGCACTTGTGATAAGATAATCCGTTGTCAATTTGCAGATGCAACTGAAATGTACTCGAGTTGACTCTTCTTGTATTATAATCTCTTAAACTTAGGTGTACGTTTCTAATTTCATTTCTTCACGGATGTTTGCACAATATCATCGTACCAATTACAAATACCGACCGGCTAGACATGATTATCGAGTACTATATATAAAGGCATAAGTATATATCAATCGGCATATACCCTTTTGAGTCATGTCATTGTAAGGAGATTTCTTTACGTCATGTGGCAAGACAGATGGGCTTCAGGTTTTTCTCATGGTTCGACATTTCTAGTATTATTTGTATCGCATTCTTCTGGAAAGAGGATGAGAAAGAAAGCCTTCCTCGAGGGCTTTCCCTCCGTTTTCCATGAAAGCGAAGCCCTTTCCTTTTCGTCTCGGTCAGGTATGAGATCTTATGACATTCTTCATTTAAACTGAAGAGATCATGTCCCAAGTCCATTTGAAGTAAGACCATGGGACAAGAAAAGGGTTCTCTTTGGCGGAGCTTGGGTAACCATCTCACCAACCCAACAGATTCTTTGATTTGAGCCATAACTACTCATCATTGTTCTTATTTTTAAAGCTTGAGGTTAGCGAACTCGATATTGTCTTGTAATTCTACTGGCACACTGGTGAACTATAACCCGCTCCATATGAGAGTAGACATGTCTCCTTTACAAAATTCATCATGTCCTCAAGTACCGATGGTCTTGCCCTTGGGAAGACGGTGAATGCGAGAAGCGCCGGTAACCATGCTTGGTGTCACAATTGGAGACACTTAAATCGAAAAAAAAAAAAAAAAAACTAAAAATTCATGCATTCTTCCAACCATTTTTTTATTGGTGGGTTTCAATACAGATACCTCCTCGTGTTCATATAGTTAAGGTTATATATGAATGATATCTATAATTTATAATCCACCAATTAAAAGTATGTTCAGATAAAATTTCCTTTGATTAGAATGGATGATAAATATGGCAGGAACTAGAGTACAAGCGATCATATGAATGTTCACCAAACATAGAGACAAGTATAAAAAAAGTTCCAAACCTACTGCAATTGTGCCAATTCAATTATAAGCATTTCAATTGTACCAATACTTTTTTATATTTTGTCAATTGAGTATATTTGATCAACTTTGGTTGGAAATCGTCAATGTCTGTGCTGCCCATCCTATGTGTCATGACTGGCGCTATTGTGGACATTTTGAAATAATATTTTGATTTTTTTTGTTCTTTTCTTTTCTTCTTATTATTTTTTTTTTGTTTTTGTTTTTACTTTCTTTCTTTTTTTCCCTTCATTTTGGCCAGTGAAGGCTAGAAAGCCCTCGGAAAAATCTGGTGAGGGCCTCTTTGCACCCTTGCTCGCAATTGGGGGCGCCAAGAAGGCCTTAGCGATGTTCGTGACCCTGTTAATGGTCAGTGAGGGTTTGCTAGCTCTTGCTTAGTGGCCGATGACCATGAAATGAAAAAAAGAGAGGAAAAAAATAATAAAAAAAATCTAATTTTTAAAAATTGTAAAAGTTTTTCTATGTGAGTTGGCCGTGCCATGGAAGACAACTAGTATTCACATCAGCAATTTCCGGCCAAAATTGGCTAGAAAAACTCAATTGACAAATTTTGAAAATATTTAGGACTAAATGACATAATTTAAAGGTTTAAGACTGAATTAAAATAAGCGCAATAGATATTTTTTTCCCAAAAAGAATTGTGTGAATTCTTTTGCTACTTTTCCCCCAAACATATGAAGGGTAAGATGGGAAATTATGTGAATTTAAAGATTTATTGTGGGCTAGGAAACACCGATATCGACACGCGACACTCGATATAACATAACATGACACACCAACAAGTTATTTCTCAAAAAATAAAGAATTTCGATACGTTAGGACACGCTGTATATTAGCTGTTTAAATATAAATGATAAATTATCATTTTTATTATTATTTGAATCAAATTAATTTAATTCAAATTCACAAATAAATAAATAATAAAAAAAGAGCGTGGAATGAATTTATGCTAAAAATCGCGAGTCACGGGAAGTGAGAATCGGAATAGAAGACAAGACTAGGTTTTTTTTTTTGTTGCCTTTTTTATTATTATTTTTTACATATTTACATTATGATCCTTCATTTATTGAAAATTTTCAAAATTGACCCCATGCGTATCGGATTTCTAAACTTACGTGTCGGAGCGTGTCGAGAGAGTTGGCCATATGTCGGATTTTAATACTTGTTGATTGCATTTAAAATATGTTGGACATGACACAAAGGCTCTAGAAAAGTGTCGGTGTTTCCTAGATTATGGGTGCACATGTATGTAGTGCATGCAACAATTACTTATAAGATGGAACCATAAGAAGGGTTTAGGAAGATTCAAATGGGTTCAATCACTTTGGTACATAATCTTCCATAAAAGAGAAGGATATAGTCACAAGACATAAAGGAGAAGGATATAGTCACAAAGCATGTTCTTCACCTCATTGAAGCCTATCGATGTTATATTTTCCTCTATCTATATTTTCCAACATTGCTAATCTCAAATCATGCTTATTATACTTGGTGGTTACAATTTATGAACATCACTCATATGCAAATTTAAGCTAAAATTAAATGTGAGCGATCCCCTTGATGTGCTCTTGGTTAATTAGGTTTGGAGATACTTGTGAGGCCCCAAAACATGTAGTTTGGTGTTAGGAAGTTTTCGAAACTAACAATGGCATCGAATCAAATCAATCTACTATTAAAAGCAAGATGTTTAATTACGATTTCTTGTCACAAGTCAAAGTTATCATTCTTTATCGATGGACCATCACTTGCTTAATCCATCCTCTCATCTCCTCACAATCGTCGACCTCCCAAAACGTGATGTAACAGCCGTTGCTCTTATTTAAATTCGACCGTCGAGGGGTTGGGACCAAATCGGCCGACTGCCATTTCCCACTTTTTTTTTTTGGTCGGTGCCTTTTCCCATTTTGAAAATATGGCAATTGACACGATTTTTCGTACAAGTTACTTCCTCTTCCTCTTCCCCCAACGTCTCTCCACTTATAAATCCCCATAATCATCGGTTGCTTCAAGACATTCAAACACAACCCTTCACAAAACCCTAGCTAGCTAGCTTGTTGTTTCACAAATTAATTAGCATTTTACGAGAAAATGGGCAACAAAAGCTCTGCGAAATCCAAGGCCGATTCTCAGGAAACAAGCACCACCAAGAAGAAGAGCGCCTTCAACGGACTAGGCAACCTCATTAGGCTCCTTCCGACCGGGACGGTCTTCTTGTTCCAATTCCTCAACCCGGTCTTGACCAACAACGGCAAGTGCCACACCGTTAACCAGTACCTTAGTGCCATTCTAATCGGGGTTTGCGGCTTTTCGAGTTGTTTCGCTTGCTTCACTGATAGCTACAAGGGGACGCTCGGGTTGACCTACTATGGCATCGCCACGACCAAGGGCCTCTGGCCGGGCTCGAGCTCCGTGGATTTATCGAGTTATAAGCTTCGGTTTTCAGATTTTGTCCACGGTTTCATGGTGGTGATTATTTTCGCCGTCCTGGTATTGTTGGACACGAACACCATGATGTGCTTCTATTCGTCTTTCGAGAATAGGGAGAGGACTTTGACCATGGTTTTGCCACCTGTGGTCGGCGCGGTCTCAAGCGTGGTGTTCGCGTTATTCCCAACCAAGCGCCATGGAATCGGGTATCCTGCTTCAAGTGAGACTAAGACTACATCAGAGACCAGTACTACCTCGGAGAGCAAAGCCTAGAGGAGCTTGATGATAAACATAAGTACATCTATGCATGATCCAATGTAATAACATGCCTATTTCCAAATACTTGCATCCAAGACTTCTCATGTTAGACTCATGTGCTCAACGAGAAGCATGTAAATACGATCGTACGTGCTTGTTGCCGTAGATCCTACATTTTATTTGTGGTGAATGATTTATCTGTATTGGAATCGACAGATTCATCAATGTCTTTTTACTAGTCTGTAAGCACGAGTGGCATATCAATGGTAGTCAACTTCTTTTACATCAGTCGAATTTTATTAAAAAAATTCGGACTTTTTAAAGTTAGTTATCTCTTAAACTAAAGAAAATTACTCCTTAGGATCTCGACATTTCAACAACAAGCGAATTGGACGACGGCTTCCTTCTTTTTCTTTCCCTTTTTCTCCCTCTTTCTTCCATCCCGTTTTGCTCCTGGATGCATCTGTTAACCGCGCATGACCTCAATCCGTCAATCACCGTGCAAGACGCAAGAGCTTACCTTGACCAACAGCCGCGATTGCGCGCCTGCCCTCAGACCCTCCGTGCCGGCAACTTCACTGCCGTCTTCAGAGGCCCGTCCTCAAGCACCCAAAGCCTTTGTATCTCCCTCTGAGCCCCTCTCTGCACCTGCCAGTATTGAGTTGAGCTGGGCTTGTGATGCCAGATCCGACGTCGCCAAGCCTGGCCTGGCTATGGCTGCCTGAGGCTGGGTGGCCACTTGGGAGGGAGGGGAGATTCAGGCCTCATTGATCTCAGACGCGAGATTTTTAGCATGGTTTGCGACGCCGGGGTGATCGCCAAGCCTCGAAAAGAGGAGGGGGGATTCAGAGAGCGGAGGCGGGAGCTGCCGCTGATGCGAGGTAGATGGTGGAGCTCAAGTCCGGCGGGTGAAGAATGTACAAGTAAGATGACAGCGACATCCTCACTGAAATTCTCACGTAACCTTTTGACGAAATACATTGAGTAAAGATTGGGCTTTAGGCGATTTTGGCGGTTGGTGACAAAAGTTCATCCGTGTTTTCTTCTCTAAGGTATATTCTCGAGTGCTTCTCATACGTCATAACAATTTAATATTTTTAATAAAGAATATGAATTAATTTATACTAGCCGGTCCAGTTGAGCCTTGCTTCCTAGAGTTTCTCACCAGCAATGGATCAAAGTCTTGTAGAGAATGGAGTGTAGACCAAGCTGTGACTAATATCCAAGTAAACACGCGACTCAAGACTGGATGAGGTGTTATTATCGGCAAGGCTTTCATCACATGAGCCCTTGTTGATGGCCATACCGATCACAAGAGTCTTTGTCGATGGCCATGTTTATCAATAACCATGATCAGCTATTGATATACGATAGCAGCTGGTTGATGATCGTCATCGTAAAACTAATTGCAGAAGGCATAGATTGAAAGGAATCGATTAACAGCCGAATGAGGAACCATGTGAAAAGAAAACTAACCCTCTGGTGGGTAAAGTGGGTGCGAATTTCAGGCAGAGTGGTATTTGAAGTTAAAATTGCTTGCGGATAAGCCAATGGAGTACAAGAGGTCAGATTTGAAGACGAATTCAAAGAAGTAACGCCTTGGATGAGAGTCAAAGTGGCGACAAGTAAACGTCCGAAATTAAGGCGCGAATTTGAAGGAGTAACCGCTTGGACATAAAAAGTCGTGGCAATATGAAGACGTGGAGCCCGAAGGTTTTGAGATGTAAAGGCATAGTTAAAACTGCTGAAGAGCTGTTTTATGGATAGTTATGTTGTAAATAAGTACTAGTGCTTGCATGCAGTGGAGCCACCCTAGAACAAACAAACAAACTTTGTTACCTTTTAATTATCTTTCAGTTTGTATTTTGGTTGTAACTTTGAGATCTTCGTTGTCTATTAAATTCCGGTGTTATATCTCTATGTTATCATGCTTTGTCGTCGATTAAAATCCAGCAAAGATTTGTGTACTACGATGTTGATTAAAGTCTGTTGTAGTATATCCATCATTTTCCTTGTATTGCAGTAATACATCTTGTCCAGAATTGTCATAGGACCTGTCTCTTCTTATAAAAATTGAAAAATGACTTTCAATGAAAAGTATTTCATCATCTTATCCACTTAGCAAAGGAGTTACAGAACCTCTTTCATGGATTTCCTAGTGTTCTCAAGGTCGCACGATACCCTCTGAACTTTAAAATGTAATCGAAGTCACATCTTCCCTGCTGTCCGAATTATGGTTGAAGTTCACTTGGCACATTCAAATTAATTAAGTGAATAATCTTTCTACTGTTTTGTCAATAACTAAAGGGTGTGTCATGAGCTTATTGTAAAAACTTGTTCGTGCCACTCATGATTTTGAATCCATAGACCCACCAGAAATTTGTCCGAAGGGTTTGCTGTCCAAATATTTCATAAGTTCGCAAGGGCCATTTTACACAAATGTTAAGGGCGTGTTTGACAATTTGCCAAATAGTGATTGATTTTATTTTTTTTGTTTCTGGAAATAAATTTGAAACAAAAATCCATTTGGTTTGTCCCGATAACAAATTTGTTCCCAAGAAGAGATTTAGAAAAGAATCAATGAGTAAAAAAATAAAAATTGCTTCGTTGATCCTAGGAACAATTCTAGAATCAAGCTAATTTAAATTTCTTTTTTCTCTTCATTTTTTCTTCTTGTTCTTCTTCCTTCTCTCTTCTTCTTCCATCATTGCTGGTCTTCAATGACCGATTAGGTGAGGTCTGGCGAGCTCGTTGGAGTCTCACCTAGTTATCGGCGAGCGTCACTTGGTTGGGCGAGACTCGGCCAAGCCTGGGTTGGGCGAGACTCGACCTTGCCTAGATCTGGCGAGGTTGAGCTCACCCAACCACCGGTGGGGCTTGACCTCGGTAGTCGTGAGGTCGGCCTCACCCAGCCAAGGCTTGACTAGAATCAAGCCAACCCAAATTTCTTTTTTTTTTTTGTTATTCTTTCTACTCTCTTCTTCTTCCATCGCCGTAGGTCTCTGGCGACTGGTTGAGCGAGGTTCGGTGAGCTCGTTGGAGCCTCACCCAGCCATCAGCAAGCCTCCTTGGCTGGGTGAGGCTTGACTAAGCCTTGGCTGGATGAGCCTCACCCAGTTGTGGCAAGGCTTGGTGGTCTCGTTGAGGGTTGGCGACACTTTGGCGAGGTTGCCGGCCCTCGTCTAACCAGTTATCGGTCATCCCAAAGCTGGCGACCGGCCAAAGGTTGAAGAAGAAGAGAAAAAAAAGAAAAGAAGAAAAGAATAAAATCATTAAAAAATTAAAAGAAAATGGTTTGAATTAGAATTTTCAGGACGGTGCAAAACACAATTCTATTCTAGGAATTAAAATTTTGGGCAATTACCAATTGCCTTTAAATACTTAGAAATTGTTCCCGGGAACATAATAAAAAAAATCATTTATGGTTAAAAATTATTCCCAAGAATAGAATGATTGCCAAACACACCTTAATTGTACGAGTAGGGAAGTTCGCGATTGAGGGAGTGCACGGGGATGCGCACCCATCCTTATTGTTATGGTTGCTGACCCATGCTTCATGCGTCGAATTTTGAGTAAAATTCATTGCGTCGACATATTAATATTCAAAATCATAGAAATCTGAATTCAAAAGAAAGTAGAAATTTAAATATATTGCAGATGATTTCTACGAATATTATCCCCTACAAATAATATATTATCCATGAATATAATCCCTTTCAAACATAATAGTGGACAATCCTTTTCGTTCTACACTTAGTCCGGTCGCGAGAGTTATTGGGTTGGTTAAGATTCATTAACGAATATATCTCAAGTTGCCCCATCAACGATGGCTTGTGCAACGAAAACAAGTTTCTTGGAATCCCATCCGGAGCTTTCTATCTCGATAAACTATCCAGCACTATTGAAGTGGGCTATCACGACTTTCTTACAAAGGCGCGAATTTGAAGGAGTAACTGCTTGGATATGAAAGGTCGTGGCAATATGAAGATGTGGAGCCAAAAGGTTTTGAGATGTGAAGACATGGTTAAAACTGCTGGAACTGTTTTATGGATAGTTATTTTGTAAATAAGTACTAGTGCTTGTGTGAAGTTGAGCCACCCCTCGAACAAACAAAGAAAATTTGTTACCTTTTAATTATCTTTCAATTTTTACATCGTAATTGTAATTTACAAATATCTCGTTATTGGTTAAATTTCAATATGTATTTTCGTCGTAACTTTCAGATCTTCGTTATCTATTAAATTATGGTGTTGTATCTTTACATTACCATGCTTTGTTAAAATCCGTCAAAGATTTGTGTACTTTGACATTGATTAAAGTCTCTATCGCTTTCCTTGTGTTGCAGTAATACATCTTGTCTAGAATTGTCACAGGACTTGTTTCTTTTTATAAAAATTGAAAAATGACTTTCGATGAAAAGTGTTTGGTCATCCTATCCACTTCCAGCAAAAAAGTTACAGAACCTCTTTCATGGATTCCTAGTTTTCTCAAGGTCGCATGATACCCTCTGAACTTTGGAAAGAAATCGAAGTCACATCTTCCCTGCTGTCCAAATTATGGATTGAATTTCACTTGGCACATTCAAATTAATTAAGTGAATAATCTTTCTACCGTTTTGCTCATAGCTAAAGGGTGTGTCATGAGCTTATTGTAAAAACTTGTGCGTGCCACTCATGATTTTGAATCCATAGACCCACCAGAAATTTGTCCGAAGGGTTTGCTGCCCAAATATTTCATATCTTCGCAAGGGCCATTTTACACAAACGTTAAGGGCGCATTTGGCAATTTGCCAAATATTGTATTATTTTGTTTCCGAGAATAAATTTAGAACAAAAATCCGTTTAGTTTGTTCCAGTAACAAATTTGTTCCCAACAAGAGATTTGGAACAAAATCAATGAGTTAAAAAAAAAGTTGCTTCTTTGTTCTTAGGAACAATTCTAGAATCAAGCCAACCCATTTTTTTTTTTTTTTTTTCCCTTCTTCTTTTCTTCTTGTTCTTCTTCCATTGCTGTTAGTCTTTGGCGATCGGTTGGGCGAGGTCTAGCAAGTTCATTGGAGGCTCACCTAGCTATTGGTGAGCCTCACTTGGCTGAGTGAGGCTCGGCCGAGCTTGCCTAGTCATCGGCGGGGCTCGACCTCGCCCAACTTTTGGTGAGGTTCGGTTGATGAGGTGTGGCCTTGCTGGGGTGTGGCGACACTTTGGCGAGGTTGCTAGCCCTCGTTTGGCCGGTCATCGGTCATCCTAATGTCGGTGATTGGCCAAAGGTTGAAGAAGAAGAGAAAAAAAAGAAAAAAAGAAAAGAAGAAAAAAATAAAAAAAATAATAAAAAAATTAAAAGAAAATAATTTGGATTAAAAATTTTGAGGACGATGCCAAACGCAATTCTATTACGTGAATAAAAATTTTGGGCAGATTACCAAATACCTTCAAGTGCTTAGAAATTGTTTTTGAGAACAAAATAAAAAAGAATAATTTATTTTCGAGACTAAAATCGTTGTCAAACACACCATAATTATACGAACAGGGCAATTCGCGACTGAGGGAATGCACGGGAATGCGCACCCATCCTTATTGTTATCATTAGTTGCTGACCCGCGCTTTGTGCATTGAATTTTGAGTAAAATTCATTGTGTCGAGATATTAATATTCAAAATCTTAGAAACTTGAATTCAAAAGAAAGTAGAAATTTAAATATATCGCAGATGATTTCTACGAATATTATCCCCTACAAATAATATATTATCCATGAATATAATCCCTTTCAAACATAATAGTGGACAATCCTTTTCGTTCTACACTTAGTCCGGTCGCGAGAGTTATTGGGTTGGTTAAGATTCAATGACGAATATATCTGAAGTTGCCCCCTCAACATTGGCTTGTGCAATGAAAACAAGTTTCTTGGAACCACCTCCGTAGCTTTCTATCTCGATAAGCTATCCAGCACTATTGAAGTGGGCTATCACGACTTGCGAAATTAGTTGTGTTCTTTATTTAGCTGTAACACTTGATGTCATAAAAAATTAATTACCGTTAATTATTTACATATAGCTACATGCAAAATTGTCCAAAACATTTTAAATTTATTACACTTTTGCTAATTGAGTATTAAACTTTTCAATTTTACCAATGAGTCTTAAATTTTTTTACGTTTTGACAATTGAGTTCATTTGGCCTATTTAAATTATAAATCACTGATGTGGATGTCAACTTTCTTACTTGGCACCATAAACATTGATGCAGATAATTTTTGATGATATTTCAATATTATTTTATTTACTTTATCCTTTATCCTTTTTCTTTTCTTCTTTTACTAACCAAGGGCAATGGCACTCTCGCCCAGATAGGGGAGGGTTGGTTGGTGGCTTCGCCAGTGTAGGGTTAGATAAAAAAAAAAAAAAAAAAAAAGGAAAAAAAAAGAAAATGATAAAAATATTATTAAAAATTATTTATGTCAATGCCAGTAATGCCATGTAGGACAGCTGATGTTCACATTAGCGATTGTTAACTAAACTTGATAGGATTGACTTAATTAGTAGAGCGTGAAAAAGATTTATGATTCAATTGACAAAATTGGAAGGTTTAAGGCTAAATTGAAAAGATTATGTAATATGTTTGAGACTTTTTGGACAATTTTCAGTCTAAGTACACCCCTAAAAGAAGGAAACTTGGAAAAGAAAAGGAGGATCACCACCTAAACTCATATTTCCATTCCATGTTTTGGTTCATTTCCTTTTTTATTCGTGGTTTACCGGCATGGATATCACCTCACATATTTTTTTAGCTAAGTTTTTGTGTGGATAATGATCGTAATTTAATCCACCAATTAAAAGTATGATTGGAGAAAGTTTCCATCGATCAAGATGGAGGAAAATATAGTCCGAAGAAGAATTCAATTGAGTAGATGTACATGGTAACTTATATGTAAAAAAAAATTGATTGTGGGTGCACCCATGTACGTGACGCATGCAACAACCTGCACATGAGATAGAATCATAAGATGGGTGTAGGAAGATTCAAATGGGTTCAATCACTTTCGGACTTAACCTCCCATAAAAAAGATTATAGTTCTAAAAGCATGATCTTGACCTCATTGAAGCCTGCCGAGGCTATAATTTCATCCATTGCTGGTTGGATGAAATTTTCTCAAACCATGCTTATTATAATTGGTGGTTACAAGTTATGAATATCACGTACATGTAAATTTAAACTAAAATTAAAAGCAGATGATCTCCATTCACCAATCAGGAACATGGTTGAATGACATTACCTCTATATAAAGTGTGGGTTTGGTTAATTAGGTTTGAAGATGCTTATAAGGCCGAAAAACAATACTTTAGTGTTAGCAAGTGTTTGACACTTAAAGATAATGTCGAACCAAGTCTAGTTACCATAAAATGCATTACGCTGAGTATGATTTCTTGTGACAAGTGAAAACTATCCTTTTTAATTAATGGAGTATCACTTGCTCACTCCATCCTCTCCTCTCTTCTGACACTCGTCAATTTCCCAAAACGTGATGAAACGATCTCTTGCTCGTCATAAGATCGACCGTCGAACTGAAATTGGCCAACTCTCAACGGTTGTACACAAAACCTTCACACTTTAGAATATGGCAATTTCATTTTTCGTACAAGCAACTTCCTCTTCTTCTTCCCCAACTTCGCTCCACGTATAAATAACCTAATTAGTGCTTGTTTAGAAGACACACAAACACAACTCCATATACTTCATAAAACCCTAGCCAGCTTGCTATTTTTGCAAAGCAATAGGCATTTTCCAAAAGAAAATGGGCAACAAAAGCTCTTCGAAGTCCAAAACCGATTCTCAGCAAACAAACACCACCAAGAGGATCACATTCAATGGACTAGGCAACCTCATTAGGCTCCTTCCCACCGGGACCGTCTTCTTGTTCCAATTCCTCAACCCCGTCTTGACGAACAACGGCAAGTGTCACGCTGTTAACAAGTACCTAAGTGCCCTACTAATCGGCGCTTGTGGCCTTTCGTGTAGTCTTGCTTGCTTCACTGATAGCTACACAGGGAGTGACGGGGAGACCCGCTACGGGTTTGCCACGGCCAAGGGCCTCTGGCCGAGCTCGAGCTCGAGTTCGAGCTCGAGCTCTGGTGATTCTGTGGACTTGTCGAAGTATAAGCTTCGGTTCGGAGATTTCGTCCATGCTTTCTTTGTGGTGATTGTTTTCGCAGTTCTGGTGTTGTTGGATAGCAACACCATGCGGTGCTTCTATCCGTCTTTCGAGAATACGGAGAAGACTTTGCTCATGGTCATGCCAACTGTGATCGGCACCATCTCAGGCGCGGTGTTCATGTTGTTCCCAACCTCGCGCCACGGACTTGGGTATCCTTCAAGTGACACTAGCACTACCTCGGAGAGCAAAGCGTAAAGAGCTTGACGATACCCATAAGTACACACATGCAAGGAACAATGTAACCACATGCTTGTTTCCAAATACTTTGCATCTACGACTTCTCGCAGTAGACTCATTTGCTCTACAACGAATGTGTGATTTCATGTATTTGTTTCTGTAGATCTTACGTTGTATTGGTAGATAAAGGATCTATTTGTTTTGGAATCAACAAATTCATCCGTATCTTTTGATTAGCATGTCATCATGAGTGTCATATCAATTATGTTCAACTTCATTTACGGCCGCCATATTTTATTTCAAGGATCCAAATCTTCTAAAGATGGCTTTCTTTGAAGTTAGATTATGTTACCCCTCTAGATATGAGCAACGTTAGCAATTATCAAATTGGACGTGTCAAATCGGGTCTATTTTTTTTCCCTTTTTTCCCCTCTTTCTTCTATCTCATTTCCCCCTGTACGCATCTGATGACTGTGCATGACCGCAGTCGCTCGATCACTTTCCGTGACGCAGAGCCAACCTCGACCTACGGCCACAACCGCGCCTCCTCCACCAGACTCCATGGGGCAGGGTGGTGACGCCAGGGTGGTTGCGACCTGGGTTGTCTCGAGGTCTCGGCGAGCAACCCTCGAACAGGGGTGCTGTGAACGCGAGCTAGACAGTGGAGCTCAAGTATGGACACGACCTAGACTACGGTGACTGGAGGCACCAGCCGTGAGGGGACTGGGATTGACGGGGCGCGGTGGCTGCATCAGTGGCAGACGGAGGAGGGGGGAGAGAGAGAAACTTGAGAGAGAGAAAATAGTATTGAGGGAAGATATGAGCCACAGGCGATTGGAGGTAGCTCACAAAATTTTATTCGTGTCTTCTGTTCTAAGTTATATTGCTTTCCTGAGTGTTTCATACGTCATAATTGTTTAACATTTAGGATTAAGGATATACATCAATAATTTTATATATCTTAGCCGCTCAATAGAACCTTAGCTTCCTAATGTTTCTCAGCTGCAATTAATCAAACTCACATTGACATTGGAGTACAGATGAAGCTGTGACTAATAATGGATAATTTGTACTTACTTACCGAAAGTGTATACTGTTATCTGACAAAAATTAGCCTTCAACTTTGTTAAGCATGTATTAATATTTATAACATATTCACAAAACCTATATCAAAAGCATTCGGAAAAATTCGCAATGAATACATTTTGATCAATTTGAAAGGTCTTGGAATCTTAAAATTGACTTGACAATATGCGTTACAACCTCTGGATCAAATTTCGTGGAGGCAATTTCTCCAAAGTACAATTAGAAAACAGTTAATTATGAATTTGGTCGGTTACTACTTCCCTCAGTTAAATTTACAAGAACTTCTTGTTTTATTCTTCATGAGTTGTTAACCATGCCCTCAACCATAAACTTAAATTTTAGTTTGAATGCGAAGAAAGCATGACTAGCTATATTCGATATCAATCAAAATCACTTAAAGATTAAACAAAAGAACAAATGAATGATTTTCTTAAAAATTGAATTTAACAATGTTAAATCGTCAACGGATTGATTGATTCATGATCATCAAAAAGGAGAAATGCGTTTTTTCAACTTTAAAACATAGTTTTGCTTTTAGTTTGTGACTTGTTTGTTGTGTGAGCTACCACTGTTTTGGTGGTTGCTTGGCTCTCCCCTCTTTTGTTGTTGGCCAATGTTTTTGACTGTCTCTTTGCTGCTGTTTGGCTGCTTTGTTTCTATTCTTTTGCTGTTTGTTGTTTCTCGCTCTCCACACCCTTCCACTCGTCTTCACTTATTCTGTCATTATGAGTGTAAGTTTTTTTGGTGCCGAGAACCCTTGCTATATAGTTGTATAGCTTCTTGGTTTAAAAGTCAATATATCTCAAATTCTTTACCAAAAAAAAAAAAAAAAAAATAGTTTTACCTTAAAGTAGATACTTAAAAAAAAAATACCAAGATGAAAGGGGGATTCGTTAACTAATTTCTTTTTAAAAACTTAGCTAATAATGATGTCAAGAGATGAAATAGTGCGATCAATTTTTTTGAATGTGAGGGGTAAGGTTAACTATTAACATTGAACGAAATCTCGTGGTTAAAGGGTAATTTGGTCGGTTAACATAAAATAGCGTGTTTTAGCTAGAAGTGGTGTGGAAATAGCGCCACTTTATAACAAATATAATCTAATTTTAGTATTAATCATGGGAAACTTTTTGGGGGCAAAAAGGCAAGTGGGTATGGCCTAAGAGGGGCCAGCATAGGTCGGCAGGTGGGGTCTCAGCCTCAACATCTGAAGATTGGTCATGTTCATGGCGCGTCTGGTTCACAAGAATAACTATTTCCTTCGTTGTCTATTTCTCATGAGATACTTGTTCCCCTGATTGGTTCAAAAATGGAATAGGGAAAAACGTTCCTGTGCGAATTTGTGTGGAAACTCTTTCACATGGATTTCCCAGTGTTCTCGGCGTGGCATGATGCATTAGCAAACTCTGGAACGAAATCAAAATCACGTCCTCCCGGCTGTCCAAATCTCGGATTGAAGATAATTTTCCATTGTTTCGCATGACCAAAGATTGTCATGAGCTTGTTGTAAACAAATGTTCATGCCACACATGGCTTAGATTCCATATGCCCATCAGAAGTTTGTCCAAAGCGTTCTAGATTTAGTCCATTTGTTTGATTTGATAAAAATTTCGAGGTGAGGAGCCAACTGGTTGTGTTTGTTAATCTCGAGAGATATTGAGTTGGTTAAGACTCAATATTAAAATGTGTCTTATGTTGCTCGATTGGTGATTGTAAGTACAATGAATTCAATTTCCTAGGAGCCGGCCTGAGAGCTTTCTATCTCTACATAGAGATCTAGTACCCAATGAAAGGGGAATATCAGGACATGTGAGATTAATTGTGATACTTCTAAGAAGTTAGAACACTTCAGGCCCCCTAAAAAGGGGTACACAACTCTTCCTCCAACATGAAGGAGAGACCATATAAACATTATCAGTGGAAGCCCAGAAATTGGGCTTGGCTAATGCAATAAAAATAAGAAAAAAAGAAAAAAATTTGCAGTTCACCCTATAATTTTTGAGGCTTTTACTTGCCATATACTTCTCCAAGGGTATCTCACCTTCAAAGCCATCTGTCTTGCCTTCTTTTGTTGTCTGAGAGGGTCTTTCCTAGGCTTACAACCTGTTTTGACAACGTCAACCTTGACTATGTGGTGGTCTGAAGTGCCCTTAGATGAGATCACTGAGTATGAATTGGGCACAAACTTGTAAGGTGCCTCTGGAGATGCCCAGATGTAGTCCACACGTGTGCCGTACTTGCACGTGCCTTGCACATCTTGCAAGAGACAAAAGAAGAGATTAGACTCATCGGGAGTGTTCTTTTTCTTTATATGGAAGCATGTGAGCTAGTTAGGACAAGGAACACGTACTTTGACCTTTTGCAATGATGACCACAGGCTCACAATCCCCAGCAGAGTTCTTTGCATCAATGTAATCTTTCCCCTTCAAAAACTTGGTTACTTCAACCTTTGGTGTGGGCTTCCCTATGTCCTCATAATACTACATAGGAAAGCAACATAGACAGTTTCAGAAGTACACAAACAGAAGAAAATAGCAACTTTTTTAGTCAGGGGTTTTTTCCAGAACAGAGAAATTATGTTTCTTTTTCTTGAATTTACCTTGGCAATGTCCATCCATCTAGAGATGGAGTAATCTGATTCATCCAGTGAGTTGAGGCCACCTGCGAGGATGTGAGGAGGGTCATATGACTGAACAATTGCTCTGATCTGCCTCATCCTCCAGAACTCATCCAGGTGGTCCAGCTGCGTGCAGTTGAAGCTAAGCTCTCCTGCCCATGGCACATCTATGGTGGCCTTCAACACATTCCTGGTCATCACCCACAAATCCAATCATGTCGACTGACATTGAGCTCATGTGGACTTGTGTTTGGGGATTTATGATTAGTCCGCCATGAGAGGACAGCAATTTTAACATGATTCCACGGAAAACATGACTTAATTGAGACAAAGATGATAAAAATCACTGAATTTGGACTCGAAACTCGGCACTACTTGAGCATATGATTACCTTGAACTTAAAATTTTCCCTTTCTATCCCTTCTGCGGGATAGTTTGTTAATTTGAAAGGCACCAAATGGTGGTTCACGATGGGAGTGCAGTAAAACTGAAGTGAAGTTTCAGTTTCATCCCCAAGATATGGCTACTCTTTAAGCTTCTAATCATACTAAAAACAGAGCACAAATTCCTCTCAAGAGGTTAACAGTGGCCAAAAATCTACTTGCTGATATGTCAAATGACAGACTCGGTTTTCCAGATAAGAAATTTGCTGATTGATCCCTCAAGCACTCAATTAAAATGCCTACACGGCAAGCGCTGCAGAGCACAAGATACCATGCTTTTCCTTGACCAATGCAATGATTTTAGGGAGGATGATAACGAGATGACTGAGCAAGCACCTGAAGTCGTCATCGTCAGCTATCTTCTGAACCCGCCACCGCTTGATTGGCCACCTCGACAGGATCGCGTTGCCATACTCGGGAGCCCAGCTCTCAGCGAACACGTAGTCCATTCCCAGAGCACTTGCCAGGTCGGAAAGCGGCCTCATTCCCTTCTCTTCCTCAGCCTTCACATCTTGCAATGCCAAAATGTCAGCATTCACCTCCCTAAGCACTTCTAAGATGCTCTTGCCACTCCTCAGATTCTCTTCGTGATTAATCCTGGAATTTCCCAGGGCTAAGCTGTAAGGGAAACATATCGGTGATCTGACAGGGACTTTGCTTCGAGTGTTGGCACTGCTGGTGATCATGATCGGCGGGCTCTTGGCATCATTCTCTTGAATGAAGCCAAGCAGCTTGCTATTGGCTATGGAGATCTCGTTCTCGGGCAGATTTATCGAGACCTTCAGATTCGACCTAGCAGGCCTACCGTTCACAGATGGGTGCAGAGGAGACTGCTTCAATATGCTCCTAGGCTGAGAATCAAGTCCTGGCTTCTGCTGATTATTACCAAACACGAAGTAATGTTCCTCCTCTTCTTCATGATCGAACACAGAGGTTTCATCGTGATTTGGGACGGCGGGCGCGAGAGAGAACATCGCTACGTTGAATGTTGCGACCCGGATCGGCCTCTCTGGGAAAGAGAAACTGAATTGGCCATCGTTCGAACTGTTCTTGGCACCTAGCGATTCACCGGAACGGACTCTTGCGCCAAATTTTCTCAATCTCTTGACGACGATCTTTAGACGTGGCCGCTTCTTAATCAGCCTCCGCATTCTCGAGCAGAGAATCCGGACTTTTCGGCGTAGCACACTCAGTATGTGAGCTGAATGCTCAGTGCACAAAG
The DNA here is from genome assembly GCA_017140255.1 of Eucalyptus paniculata subsp. matutina. Taxonomy (NCBI): domain Eukaryota; kingdom Viridiplantae; phylum Streptophyta; class Magnoliopsida; order Myrtales; family Myrtaceae; genus Eucalyptus; species Eucalyptus paniculata. The sequence goes on along the minus strand of CM029436.1, from coordinate 20,317,918 downwards.
CTTCATGGGCCATGTATCTGTTAAAGAAACAAAACGATGCTTTTAGCACATCATGAGCACCTTTCTTCACAAGATTAGAGCAAACGAAAATCTTTGTTCATGGCAAGATTGAGGGTCATGAGAAAGATGATAAATAAGAGAGTTAGTAGAAAACAGATGAGGACATTGGACAAAGGTTGAAAAATGTTGTAAACGACAATGTTGAGGGGGAGAGAGAGAGGGGGAGGAGGAGGGATATACCCACCAAACTCCAACTGCTCCAATGACAAAGGTGGAGGCTTGAGTTTGACTATAGGCACGAAAACTGTTGGGCTCCTTTTCCAAAGTACCAACTGCTACCAATCGCATGTGAACTTTTGAGCCCAAAACATAGTAAATTTACATAATTAAGGATGGAAATTAGAAAATAGGGTCATGAGTAAACGTAGAAGCAATGATCTTTGCGACCCTCCTCAAAAGCTATACAGCTGAGAAGTCAGTTTTCATGTGTAGAACTTCAAGAACTCAAAAGAATTATATGATGACTTGGGCGAATATATTTGCAAATAAATCTAGGTTCTGTCCCTCGGTTTATGATCCTTCTAAGGAAAACACAACTTATGAGGAAAGGTCGAGCCAACGATGATTGTGGTCCGGAAAAGGTTGACTTGTGTGTAGGATTGCTTGTCTTGGACGGTGGTGTGCGGTGTGTCAAAAAGTCATGTTTTCTCTTAGGGATCTTTTATTGGTGTCAAAGTGCGTAAATTGAACCGAAATGAAGTCACCAAAACATGAAGAAAGCATGCGAATGTGTGGCCGTGAGTTGACTTTAGCGGTCCTTTGGAAAATGTTTAATAAACAAAAGCTTTTGTTGTTGTTGTTGTTGTTCTTCTTCTTCTACAGTGATGGGAAAATGACGTGATTATGGGCCCGAGTACTGCAATGTCTGGAAGTAGGAATGACAATTCATGTTGTTGTCTGCAAACAATTTGTAATTACAACCTAAATTATCCGAGTGATATCACGAAAGAGTTAATTATGGCCATCATTCAAGGAGACCCTTGATTTCTAAAACATAAGCTAATTAGAGTCATTTACATACATAGTTACAAGTCTTCTGGAAGGAATACTCTATAGGTATGTTTGAATATACATTTTGCGATTTATAACCACTTGCTCTATTTCACATGAGCCAAGTTATCCAAAGGAGTATTTTGAGTAACCACACAATGTAGAGCATCTCTCATTGATCCGAGACTCTAAAACATTACAAATTCCTTCCAGTTTCATGAATTGACATCCTTTTTAATGTTGGCTCGTATCGTGATATTACTCATATATTATGTGCGGTCTAGTTCATTCCTATTATCTTTGCCATCTTACAAGTTTATTAAGAGCCATACGTTGTCTAAGCTCTCTCACCTGGTATGGCTTAGTCCATCCAAAAATCGCCCACCTATTGAGGGGGTCCTACTCCGATATTCAACGTAGCAATTTGGCGTGTTACATGTGGTTCAAGTGTTCAAAAAGAGTATCCCCTTGACCACACAAGACATATTTAAGGAATACGGTTCTTATGAATCACTAGAGAGTCTCTCTTCCATTGAGAGTGAGTTATCGTTCTTCAGATGTCTCCTTCAATCCAATATTGGATTCTCAAGCAGACAACTTTTGAAGAAAAACTCCATACTTTGTCATTCTTCTATAGAAAACAAATCGTCAGTGACGCATACGGAGAATAGCAGTAGTTAAGGAACGTCGACCCGCGACCAAAAACCATAAATTCTTGCGGGTACTTGCACCGGATTGGGACAAAGGACTGTAATCGTTTTGGGTAAACTAAGGACAATAGAAAATCCCCGCAAAGTACAACCCTCTTCATTCTACGCTCTCATGATACGCTTGAGAAAACCGTGCTGTGTACCGACGCCGACTAATGCTTTCACGTCCTAATTGAGTTGCGATGCATACAAGACTTCCTACTCTACATGGAAGTGATTTTTCAATGTTTGCCATGGCAAAATCATGAATTTCAAAATAAAATAAAGAAAATCTTTAAGCACAAAGTCGAATATAGGGTTCAGATGTCTGAGCACCAGACTCGACATCAAGGCCCCACCAAGGAATTCGAGCCCAGCTGTCGGGGATCAAGACATGGCTACTGGGTCCTGCGATCAGTTGATCACGAGCCTTGGTATTTCTATCCCAAAAAGCCCAGGTAAAAGTAGCTGGGTCATTTTACCCATGCTTCTCTCACTGGCTCCATAAATGTTAATAGAATATGTATCATTTTTGTAAATTCTAATTATCCCTTTTATCAAATTTTGCATTGTTCTTCAAGGATCGCGTAATGCTTGTCTTTTCTTTTTATTAGATATATTTTAGAATCCATAGATGATCTAGTTTAGTTAGATTGAGAGAGAGGGAGAGAGAGATTGAAATCAAAGGCCTTTCTCTCCGATGGGCTTCCGAAGCCAGCTCTACGGGACGGATTTTCCTCAAGCGAATCGGACATGGACATGAGCCTAATTGAAGCTGAGCGTGAAGTGGGCTGCTAGGAAGGTGAGTTGGTCGGCTTGACTAGTGAGGTAACGCTGATGGACCGGGTCGAAATCAAATGGCCGGATGGGCTGATATGATGGGGCCGGCTTTGGTTCCTTGCAAGCTATAATATCCCAATTGGACTCTCTCTCTCTCTCATCCATTTATTTATTTTTTATTCTCTTTTTTTGTTGTATTCATTTTTTATTTTTGCAAAAATGCATACTTTACCAGTCGACAAAAATTCAGGCATCACCAATTGATAATTGCCACGGGAAGTTGAACCAGTAAGAGTTTGTGCACGAAGTGTGTGCGCTAGAAAAGGTGAGTGACATGCATGAAATGTCTAATTATAGGATTTTACATTGCATAAATGTGCAGCTTTTGGTATTGCCCAATATAGGAAGAGATCTTAATGGAAATGTTTTTATTTAATTAGAGAATAAAAAAAATAAATAAAGCAATAACGTAGAAGCATTACCCATAGGAAGCAAATAAATTTGAGAGATTAGTAAGGAGAGAGAAGTTCGCTAATCAAGCTGCAATTTTTTAGTAAAATAATAGTGAGAATGTTACGTGATAATAAGAAGAAGTGTTTCCAACTGAGAGATATAGTGATCACATCTGAATTTTAATAAATCAGCCATGTTATCTAAGCATATAGAATTTCTATTTTCACGAAAAGAATCTCCATCCTAATATGGGCTGCATATGTATAAATATACATACATATATATGAGTAACTAATAAATTGCAGCTCACACCTCATAGGTCCCCATAAAAGCTAACTAATATTCTCTAAGTTCATAACTTAAGTTCTAATATCGACTTTGTCATATCGCAAATGCATCCCAAGATTTAGAAAATGACTAGCTATCCTTTGGAAAATATAAAGGACGGAGCCTTTAACAAAAACAATAATTTTAAATAAATGTATTGACTACGCAGAACCTTTCATTAAATAATAGTTAAAACAAAATCCAGTGAGCCATGAATAATAAAAAAGTAGAGAGTAATTAATCCCCTCGGAATCGCTCTCCACGTGTATTAAAACTAGAAGATGAAAATTAATGCGATATTTAAAAATTTGGGAGAGTCACTATCAAATTGATCTGAGTGCTGGAACAATTTTTGAAACTGCTTCCGAATAAGCTTAAAGAAACATAGCAAGATGAAAAAGGCCACATTCTTCTTAGAAAAAGAGACATGCAGGGAAATTTAATTTACTTAGGAAATTATGCACCAATAACTATACCTATTAAATAGGTTTAATTCTTGAGTAATAACAAAAAACTTTCGAGGATTGATTGATATTTCATTTATCATGTGGTTACGACTTTTTAGGATGGTGAATGGAGGATGAAAATACCATGGAAAATGTACAAAAGTACACAGTAAGTATTAAAACTTGGCATGAATGGACACTAAAATGTCAAAACTTCCAAAAAAAATACACTTAGGTGTTATTTATTTTATTTTTTTGAAAATTGGGATATTTAAGTATCAATTTCAATGATGATAGCTAGAAATTTGATGTAACATTAGTTTAAGAATAAATGTAGTCTAAGTGGCTCGTCGGAGTTCCCTACTCAACAATAAAAGTGCATAATGACGTCGTTTTGCCCCAAAATTAATTTTTAATATAAATATTAAATAAGTTAAATTAAAAAACTAAATTAAAAAAAAATGTTTTAGCAAAGCAATGAGGGCCTTTACGTTCCTTGCCATCGTTGTTGCTGCTGTCATCGCCGTTGCCTCTGCCATTGTTGGAAGGGCCGATGACTATGGGGTGAGGGTCGACTGGTGTTGAGCCTTGGCCCCAGCCTACTGTTGGCAAGGGCTCGTAGCCTTTTCCCAGATCCAACAAGGGTTGCCGCTAGCTGGAGAAAGGTTGTCTAGCCACGCCACAGTCAGCAATGGCCCTTGGGCCCTTTGGCTGAGGGCCGACGACTCTTTCTAGCAATCGACCATGGTCATCAGCCACTGGTCGAGGCCTGAGAACCTCGACCGACCTTTGCCCCACCGTCATGGGGTTTTTCTAATGATGGTGGGGTGGCAGCAGCCGCAAGCTCTCATTGCATTGCTGCAACCCTTTTTTGAAATTTATTTTAATTAATAATTATATTAAAAATCAATTTTCAAGATAAAACAACGTCGTTTTGGGACAAGATAGTCACGTCAACATTACATGGATAATTTTTTTTTTGAAATAATTGCCGTCTCAGTAAAAAATATCACCGAAAAATGCTACGTTAGTATTTTGATCGGAATTTCTCTTTATTGACATTTAAATACCCCTTTCTTTTCCGACTTTAATTTTTAAATATATTTTTTAGAAAGTTTGATTCTTAAATGTTCATTCATATCAAATTTTGGCATTTGAAATTTTGGGTACTATGGGAAATGCATTTGCCAACTTGGTTCTATTCTCCTTTTGCTTCTGGGCCACAAAAACTGTCAGATAAAAACAAACTGATCAATAAATATCTATGTCACTTCAATGCTAGCATCATCATTGCCCACGCAAGTGTCACAGGTCGGTCGATTAAGAATGATCATACACCTATGTGGCCTTAGGATTATGATCCCAAGTTAGCCTCACGGACGCTCAGCTCACAAGAATGGAGTATGAGAGTGAAACACGAGCGTATTACTTGTGAACGAGAGAGTGTGTACAGTTGAAGGGGGAGGGTCCCTTCTTTATACAAGGACGAGTCTAATCTCAACTATTGATCCTCTCTCCGATCCAATGGTGGCATTTGAATCTACATCATCATTATAAGTCTGTGCATTAGGCTACTTGATGGCACTAGACATGGGGTAGGCTCAAGAGGTGTGTGTTAGAAGAAATGGCAGGGCCACCTAACACGAGAGCTGGATGGTCATGGGCTTGTCCTGTGTTGCACATGGGCTGGTCAAGCGTTGATCATGGGTCATTCATGGATCGGTCGTGGGCCACTCGTGGGCTAGCCCTTGCGTGTGACATGGCCCCATCACGGACGGTCTTGGATCATGCTTCGTTCGTGGGCCGTGTCAATCTCCCCCATCTAATCAGGCGACACCGTCGTCACATCTGTGGCATGGAAGGTATCAATGTGTTTTTTGAACCGCCATAGAGTCTCAGACGGTTCCCAACTTGATTCACTCTTGGGAAGGCCTTTCCATCGGACAAGGTATTCCTTCTTCGGCACACGATATTTCTTCCATATGATGCGATCTGCCATGATGCATTCAACATCCTAATCATAGGAGATTTTTGCTTCCATGGGCGCTCGTTGCAATTTGCCACAATTTGGGTCTTCCTCGTCTACATGGAAATGGTTTAGCATACTCACATGGAACATGAGGGGTATCTTGAGTTTGGCCAGCAAGTCCAGCTTGTATGCAACCTTCCCGATCTGTTGCAACACTTGAAAGGAGCCTTCATAGCGATGGATTAGCCCTTTATGCATGTCGCTGTACTAAAGAACCAAGTGTAGCTTGGCCAACACCAAGTCTCCAACTTGGAATTCCACATGCCGTCACTTCTTGTCCGCCCACTTTTTCATGCTCTTTGCAGCCTTACATAGGCACGCCTGTGCCAAGCCCACATGTTCGTCTCATTCTTTGGTGAACTTGTACGCGGAGGGACTGCTACCTCGATATCTCAAGGCAATTATACTTGGTGTAAGCGGTTGCTGCCCTGTCAAGATCTTGAATGGGCTTTGATTCGTGGACTCACTCCACTGCAAGTTGTACGAGAATTGAGCCACATCAATCAGCTGTGCTTAGTTCACTTGCGTGTTGCTCACGTGGTGCTAGAGGTAGATTTCTAGGAGTGCATTCACCCGCTTCATCTGACCATCAGTCTTGGGATGCAAGCTCGTGGAAAAGTTGAGGTTCGTCCCCAACAACTTGAAGAGCTCGGTTCAGAACCGCTTGGTGAATCGAGGATCGCGATCACTCATGATCGTGCGTGGTATGCCCCAATACTTGACGACGTGCCTGAGGAATAGCTTGGCTACTTCCTCGGTTGGACAATCTTTTGTGGCTAGCATGAATTTTTTGTATTTGGAGAAACGATCCACGATGACCATGAGGGTCCAACATCCTTCAAACTTCGGCAGGTTCATGATGAAGTTCATGGAGACGCTCTCCCATGGACGCTCCAAGATAGGCAACGGTTCAAGGAGCCTTGCCAGTGACCTTGCTCTATCTTGTCTTATTGGCACATAAGACATGTCCGCACATAGCCTTCGATGTTGTCCCGCATGTGTGGCCAATAGTATTGATCCTCGATGAGTGCCATAGTCCAGTGGATTTCCGGATGACTCACCCATTTAGAATCATGGCACTCGTGCAAGATTTCCTTCTTGAGTTTCCTGTGGACCAACACATAGAGTCGTTGTCCCTTGGTGTATAAGAGATCATCCTCGCACTAGAATCACCTTGTCTTGCCTTCTCGAGAGTACCGAAGGAGGGCTTGGGCCATTTGGTCATGCTTGAGTCCCTTCTTAATGTGATCGATCCATGGATAGTTCAGTCGACTCATCATACTAGCTAGTTGCAGCTTCCGGCTTAATGCATCGATCATAGAGTTGGACTTTCTAGGCTTATATTCCAGTACGTAGTCGAACTCGGCTAGGAAATCTTACCATCGAGCTTGCTTTGGGTTGAGCTTCTTTTGTGTTTGAAAGTAGCTTGTGGCCACATTGTCAGTTCTTATGATGAACCGGGATCCCAAGAGATAGTGCCTCCATGTACGAAGGCAATACACCACCGCAGTCATCTCTTTCTCTTGGATCGTGTATTGTCGCTTGGTATCGTTTAGCTTTCGAGACTCGAAGGCAATTGGATGCCCCTCCTGCATAAGGACACCACCGATAGCAAAATTAGAAGCATCTGTTTCTACCTCGTGTGGCTTGGCGTGGTCAGGCAACACGAGCACTGACTCTTCGATCATGGCTCGCTTTAACCGATCGAATGCCTCTTGACACCAGTTTGTCCACTCCCACGACCTTTCTTTCCTCAGCACATTCGTGATTGGCACGGTGAGGCTTGAATATTCCCAGATGAAGTGCTGGTAATAGTTTGTGAGACCAAGGAAGGATCTCAATTCTGTCATCTTGGTCGGCAGCTCCCATTCAACGATGACATGAATCTTGGCCATATTTATCCACACTCGTCCACCCCCGACGATGTGCCCAAGGAAAGGGACTTCATTTTGCGCAAAAGCGCATTTCTCGTGCTTTACGTACATGTCATTTTCCCGCAAGACCTGAAAAACTCCCCTCAAGTGCTTGATGTGTTCCTTGAGCGTCCGGCTATACACGACAATATTGTCGAGGTAAACCACAATGAACTGATCAAGGAATGGATAGAGTACCTTGTTTATAAGAGTGCATAACGTGGCCGACGCATTTATCAAGCTAAAAGGCATGATGAGGAACTCGTACAATCAGTAATGGGTCACGCACGCGGTTTTGACACTTGAGGTGTTTGCGCCTCGAATCAAGATGTATCTATAGGCTTCTTTAGCAAATTTACAATCTTTTATTTATTTTAGCGTAGTTTGCAAAGGTGACAAAGTACGTGGGCCAAGACCATTTCGACCGTGTTTATGTTGGTTGCAGTGCAGGCGCACGCGATCAATTGTCCATATAAATTTGACAAGATCTGAAAAAATCATACAATATTCTTTTTGTTCCTTTTCTTTCATGTCGGTCTCTCTTACCTCCTTATTCTATTATTCAACATCCTAATTAAGCCTTTGTCTTCTTAACTTTGGTCAGTACTGCTCGGGGTCTCTAAATGGGGAATTTATCGTAGGCACCATAAAAAACATCCATTGTGCAATCACCTGTGGAACCAACTTTCGATTAATTGTTTTTTTTCTTCTCTTTACGACTAGTGAGGTTTTATCGATGTCATAAAAGGAAGAGGAGCTACCCTGCTACATGCTGAAGTCATACAACTTAAACAAGACCCAAATGCTAACATAACAGCTTGTAGTTGCCCGAAGACATTCGTGCAATAACAACAGCATTCTTAAGAAGTCTTCCTTGGACAGGTTTATGGATCTTGACAAAAAAAGATCAGCGCTTATATACTTAGGGTAATTATACGTTGAAATTATATTCACGAAAATCTCACTTCTTGTGCTGGTTTTTGGTACATGGCATCATGTCTTGCCATTTCCTTTATTACTAGTCAATAACTAGTTACTATGGATAATATTCCAAAGACATCACACTCTACGTTTCTTAGGTACCACTTTCAAAGGATGGAGCTTCCTTAGTGTTATTCCGACCCGCTCTCTCATGTCTAAGGTCTCCGGAGTCAAACCACCATCTAATTCCCAATTGAAATGGTAAAGCAACGTTGCAAGACCCAGATGAAGCACCCTATGCACCAATGAAAGTCCGATGCACATTCTTCTGCTTGATCCAAATGGAATTAGCTCGAAGTTTTGACCCTTGAAGTCAGTGTTAGATCCTAGGAACCTCTCTGGTTTGAACGCCAATGGGTCCTCCCAAGCATCTGGGTCTCTTCCAATGCCCCATGCATTCACGAAAGCCTGTGTATCTTTGGGTATATCAAATCCCATGAAATTGGTTTCCCTTAGAGCATTTCGTGGGACAAGTAAAGGCAATGGTGGATGCAATCTTAGGGTTTCCTTCACCACAGCTTGCAAAAACGGCATTTTTTCCTTGTCATTTTCTTCGAGCTTTCTGGTCAACCCCACAACCTGGTCAATCTCATCTTTGGCCTTTTTCATGGGCTCGGGTTGGCGGAGTAGCTCCGCCATCGCCCACTCAATGGTGCTGCTTGTAGTCTCTGATCCACCGAAAAACATTTCCTACATCATCAAGGAGACCCATTTAGTATACTATAGTGTCTAGCTAGAATATCACTAATATTGATTCTTGTGCCATCATTAAAAAATTCTATCTCGCTTGAAAATCACTCTCTTGAATCGTCGGGTTAATAGTAAAAGTTCTCGCGCTTCACCTGATAAAAAATCCTGATCAAACATGGCAATTCCTATACTTCGAATTGACAAACAAATGTTAAGAGTGCCGACAGATTCACAAAAGAATTACTCATTTTGTGTTCCAATTTGAATAAGATTGTAGATCTCAATTCAACCTTTTCTATAGGCTTAAGACTTGTTTACTAAGGTCCAATGATACCTTCCACAATTGAAATAGCCATTTCAACAACTACTCACTATTTATGAAAACATTTAACACTTTGAGTTTTTAGAGAACATTGCATAACAAAAAGTTGATACTGGTATATAGATTTTATCATTCTATCTTGGTTTGGGCAATCCCCACTCATTTTATAATAACTAGCTCGAATGCTCTAGGAAAACACAAGATTGATTTATGGTTTATGTTGGGATTATCGGATCCCCGAAAACCGGATTTGACACTAAATCGAACCCCTAAAACGAATGCGGAAGATAAGCCCAGGAAATACATGTATCACCGATCCTAAAACACATCACGGAATCGAGTGTACCTTGTTAGTCACAGATTAAACACCAATGCTGAAGATTGAGGAAGAGAAACCGATCCTATTCGATCCGATGACATCGATTGGCCTTGAAGGGAAGACGGCATCGCCTTAAGCGTTTGTCTTTTTCTTTTGGAGGGAGAGAGGGAGAGGAACGTACGTTCGTTATGCCAACTGGTGTGTTCCTCCCTCTCTCTTTCTCCTTTTATACGTCCCTCCAACAGAAAGGAACGTACCCCTTCATCTATAGGCCCTAATCCTGTGGGCCGGGCTTTCAGGCCCAACATGGGCGGACGGGCCAACTTAGGCCCATCGCCTAAAACCATCATCTCCCACTCGCACATGGTGGACTGAACAGAATTCTCTTTACCTCTCTTCAACATTCATACCGGTGAATAATCCGTGCGTCCAGCATACTTTGAGAGCTCGTTGCCATACATCTGTTAGGAATATATAGCAGCTCATAGTGGACATCACACTCTGAGTAGATTTAGTATGCAGTACCCTAGATCGATCGATCACATTTATATCTCTCTTGATCTCTTTCAAACAATAATATATTTATTGTATTCACAATTATAATTATCACAAAGACAGTCATAATTGGTTAACCGGTGAATACAAAACTACAATGTGATTTTCCAAATTCGATCTTCCTCTTTCCTTCAAACTCTCAATATCAGTTCAGCTTGTTTTTCTAGAAATGTCCCATTAGATCGAATCACTCATGACCATTGGCAACATCCTAAGATAGCAAACACTAAATAGAAATCTTGAGAATAAGTAAGAGTCATGAGGGACTAAAAAATTGAGGAACTCTCTTCCTCAAGAGTCTCACACGACATAAAAGTTGAGATCAAACTTTTGCCACTCTTATTGGTCGTCTCATGCATACGCAGTATGAAATATGTATTACGGTATTAACTCATTTCCCATGGAGCGTATGTCTACACCTTCAATACCGTACAGATGATAGTTTAGACATACCCAATGTCTAACTTGAGTTCACGTATCTACTCATTCACAAAATTCATCAGAACTCACATATGGCATCATAGACAGATAAAGTAAAATATGTGGGGTATTTTACTTTCGGACATAGTAAGTATTATGTTCTCATCTTAACACCCAGTTAAGGCGACATATGTATTTTAAGCTTGAGCTCTCGATTATCACCTAGATAATAAGCTTAAAAACAGTCGCATCTCTATTTATCACACAGTAAATAGATGCGATTACCCGTGTGAGTAGGCTAATCTTATATCTGTCCGACATACTTTCTCAACTTAAAATAATGCACTGAGCATTAATATGCATAAAGATCAAACAAAGATTCATAGGCATTAATGATGAAAACACAAATTCATTAAATGTGAACATTTAGGAAAATTACAATATTCAGTACATCAGCCTCTACGCAATCCTAGAGATTTCATATGGCCACAAAACACATCTCTAGGTATTGGCTTTGTCATAGGATCTGCTACCATTCTATGCGTAGTATGTACTCTAAGTTCACGTCTTTTCGTGCAACCATATCCTTTACAAAATTATACTTGGTATCTATGTGTTCGGTTTTGCCATGATATTTTGGATCTTTAGTGTACGTTTTTGCTGCTTGGCTATCACAATTAACCAATAATAAATCTGCAGCACTTCCAATAACACTTAAATGATCCAAAAATCTCTTAAGCCAAACATCTTCTTATACTGCTGCTAATAATGCCACGAACTCAACTTCTATCGTGGATAAGGCTATACACTTTTGTTTCTTACTGCTCCAACATATGGTGTCATTATTCGGTAAGAAAACAAAGCTAGAGGTAGATTTTCTTTCATTTAAATCTCCTCTCCAATTAGCATCAGAATAGCCTTAGAGTTGCAGATCCTTTCCATAATAACTTAGCGTATAATCAGCAGTTCCCTTTAGATACCTCAGTATTCTCTTAACGGCTTTCAAATGTGCTTGACCTGGATTGGATTGGTATCTACTCACCATTCCAACTACAAAACATATGTCAGGTCTTGTACACATCATAGTGTACATCAAGCTTCCAACAGCACTAGCATAAGGAACATGTTTCATTTGTTCATTCTCTTTTGGAGTCCTTGGACACAGTCTATGGCTCAATCCTTCACATTTTTCAATAGGAGTGTCTATGGGTTTACAATCTTGAAATCTTAACTCCAAGAATGTATGCAACATCACCCATGTCTTTCATCTCAAAGTTGGAAGACAACCAACTCTTGACAGTATTAACAAACTCCATATTGCTTCCGGCAATTAGTATATCATCAACATATAATGATATGATCACAAATTGATCATTGGATCTTTTGATATATACACAATGATCCTCATCTATCATTGTAAAATCATATGCCATTATGGCATTATGAAAACGTATATACCATTGTCTTGATGACTGCTTAAGGCCATATATCGACCTCAAAAGTCGACATACCTTTTCTTCTTGGCCTTTCACTATGAAACCAGTAGGTTGTTCCATATATTTCTTCTTCTAATTTTCCATTGAGGAAAACAGTTTTTACATCCATTTGATATAACTCAAGATCCATACTTGCCATTATTGCCAGAATAATGCGAATCGAGGTAAATCTCATTACAGGAGAAAATGTATCTTCATAATCAATTCCTTCATGTTGATTATATCCCTTCGCCACAAGGCGAGCTTTATGCATTTCTATCGAGCCATCAGCCTTTCGCTTTATTTTGAGAATTCACTTGTTCCCAATAGCTTTGTGTCCTTTTGGAAGATCAACCAGTTCCCAAACATGGTTTGACTTCATTGATTCCATCTCCTCTTTCATTGCATAAATCCATTTTTTCTTACTGGGGCAATTCAAAGCCTTATTAATATTTCTTGGCTCATCCTCATCTTGTGGAGGAATCATAAAAGTTTCCCCTTCAATGTCAAAACGTCGACGGGGAATACTTTGACGACTTGTTCGCCGTATGGGAGATTGTACATCTAGCACATCATTCCCCATTATGCTCCCACTCGGATTAGATAATGACGATATTATCTCATCATGTGGTTGTAATTGAGAATGAGTTGAATTCAATTCATCACTTCTCATATTACTCCCACTTGGACGAACTCTACTAATATCATTATCTTGATCCAAGGTTTCAAATAGGGAGTAATCCTCACCTATTTCGCCATTCTTAGGAAATTCATCCTCTAAGAATGTGACATCTCGTGATTCAAATTCAGTTATACTTCCACTTTCCTGCTCACCTATGAACACATACCACTTTCGAGTGTTCAAAGTATCTCATTAAAATACTCTTACTTTTATCTGGGACTCAATTTCCCAAACTTGTGAGAGGACATATGAGTATAGGCAGCATAGTCCCATGGCTTAAGTAAACTTAAGTTCGATTTTCTACCTGTCCATAACTCATATGGAGTGGAACTAACTGATTTAGAAGGCACTCGGTTAAGTATATAGGCAGCAGTTAATAACGCATCACTCCAAAAAAGTGGTATGTAAGTTAGCATGCGCTATCATGGACCTAATCATTTCCAGTAGGGTTTTGTTTCTTCTCTCTGCAACACCATTTTGTTGAGGAGTATATGGAATAAACAACTGTATTTCTATTCCTTTTTCATCACATAATTTTCTGAACTCATCAGATAAATAACCTCGATCGAATCTTAATACTTTTATTTTCTTGTTTAATTGATTTTCTACCAAGTTCATAAACCTTTTGAAATAACTTATTGCTTCAGATTCATGAGGAATCAAATAGACATATCCGAATTGAGTATAATCATCTATAAAAGTGATGAAATAAACAGCCCCATGCCTTCCTCTCACATTCATTGAACCACAGATGTCAGAATGGATTAAATGCAGAGAAAATTCAGCTCTTTTACCTTTTCCAAATGGTTTCCTTGTCATTTTCCCTACTTGACAATGCTTACATATAGGCAAATCGACTTTTTCAATATTGCCCAACAAGCCCTCTTTGGCTAGTCTATTCATACGTTATTGGCCAATATGACCAAGTCTAGCATGCCACATAATCACATCATTATCATATTAAGTAGAAGACGTGAAACAAGGGAATAACAAATATTGACATCACCACAGTCAACATCTAGTACAATAAAACCATCCAGAAAGTGACCACAACAATAGTAGTTTGTATCCAAATACAAATCTACACCGCTATTACGGAAGTTCACACCAAAACCAAGCTTAACCAACATCAAAACAGACACTTAAATTTCGAGGAATCTCCAGAGCATATAGAATATCATGTAGGAACAGGGTGCGTCCACCACGCATGTTCAATTGGCAGGTGCCAATTTCTTTAACTTCAGCTCTGGAGTTATTACCCACATAGATCCACTTAGTTCCAGTTGGTACTTGTCGAAATTCCATGAAGGATCCTCTATCCTTCGCTACATGGTTTGTTTCTCTTGAATCTACAGTCCACGAAGGGTTGGATTCAGCCAATAATACAGAACTTGACACATAAGCAAAGTTCTCAAATGTATAAGAGGTGTTAACCTTTTTCGGCTCACAACAATTGCGAGCATAGTGACCTCTCTTGTCACAATTGTAACACCTTACCCTTGACATTTTCTTCACTTGATGACGTTTTCCTCTCTTATGTTGGTTAACTCTTAATTTCTTGCAACAAGGACTTGATCCTTGCATTCACACATATTGAACGAATCAATACATTTGCGCTTAGAGCTCAAAGCCCTTTCTAAGCTAGAACCAGCATTGCTAATGTCTATTTTCAGCTCAAATGCCGATAGACAGTCCTCTACTAGCTCAAAGTGGCGCATAACATCCTCTAAATCTTCCATAATAAGGTCAAGAGCTTCTAGTGCTTCTTCTTTTTCCAGCACATACTGAATCTTCATATTCAATATTTCACAATTGTTGCCGTTCATCTCAGCAATTACGTTCTTAGTTGCTGAAACCATCGATCTGAACACATCAGACTTATATGCACGAATAATTAATGCCTATCATTTATGCATCCACTTTGCACAAACCCATCATATCAATTGAATAATTTCAAGTAAGGTTTCAAAATCAAAAGGTCACTACGTTTCCAATCATCCTCCAAAAATCCTAACTCAAAATTATTATTATTAATATAATTGTCTTATGCAAAATAAATTCTATAAAGTTACAAAAACTTCTATGAACTACCCACAGCAGTCAAACATAACAGAAAGCAAATAATTTCTAACATCCAATAGAATAACAATGCTTTCACATAATATAACTATACATTACACTAAGCAATATATACAAAGAAAAATATCAACATGGAAAGAGATATTTACACCCATAAAACATCTCATAATTAATCTAAGAAATAAATAGGGAATGTCCCTTCTAATCTATCAGTCAAAACATCTGAGAAAACTGAAGGCACATTTGCCAACCATGGAAAAACTTTTAGAGAGTATTCATGTCGCCACCAAGGCGCATTTACTCTACGCCATGTGGCGCTCAATCTAAGGGTTGAAGTTTTGGTTAAATCAATCCTATAGTACTCTCTTATAAAAGTTTCCACTAGCCTCCTATAACCCGGGATCACGTTAACCTCCCATAGCCGATCAAACACTGCTTGCCATTCAGGTGGAAGAGTGTTCATCAAAGTCGGCACCTTCTCAAAATCCAGACATAAGATAACCATTCCAGATGATTTCCTGTATCATCTGATTGACCCTGACCACATGTGATACTAAATCACTGTCATGCCACCGATAACTAGCTAACTCTGTCATCAGCTTTTTAAGTCTTGCACTTCCCTCGTCCGTTCTCGGGATTGCAGGTATCCGTGCATAACGCATCATAGTTCCTGCAACAAATGCAGAACTAAAATGGATTACTTATAATCCATAATGTACATAAGGGAAAATAGATAATTTTCCATGATTCATGCAACAAATGCAGAATAAAAAAAAAAAAAAAAATGGATTACTTATAACCCACATAGACATAACTGAAAAAGAAAAAATTCCTTTTTTTTTTTTTTTTCGGGTCAACGATCAACGGTCGTTGGTCAACGGTCAAAGTCAAGTCAACGATCGTCGGTCAAACGGGTCGACGGCACGCGGGTCGGGCCGGTCGGGCCGGACTCGACCGGTCGGACCGTGACCTCGAGCACGCCTGCGACCGCGGACGCGCACGAACGTGCGCGTGCCTTGCACGCGCGCAATTGACGTCACGATGATGTTACACGCACCTCGCACCTGCGACGTTGCTTGCGCGTGCGGGGCGCGTGTCCGGTGGTCGTTGGCGGCGTTCCACCACTCGTCGCGATCGTCTCGACGAGCCCTTCCATGCTACGCCATCAGAAGATCGATTTCGAGTTACAAAAACTCGAAAAAAATGGAGGAACAGTGCTCGGGTGTCGGGATTTTTCGCCCCGATCGGTGTCGGCCGATTAATTCCACGAAAAAATAATAAGAAATCATCCATAAACATAAAAAGGGGTCGGGAAAACATGAACTAGGGCTCTGATACCAATGTTGGGATTAACGGATCCCCGAAAACCGGATTCGACACTAAATCGAACCTCTAAAACGAATGCGGAAGTGAAGCCCGGGATCGAGCGTACCTTGTTAGCCACAGATTAAACACCAATGCTGAAGATTGAGGAAGAGAAACCGATCCTATTCGATCCGATGACATCGATTGGCCTTGAAGGGAAGACGGCGTCGCCTTAAGCGTTTGTCTTTTTCTTTTGGAAAGAGAGAGGGAGAGGAACGTACGTTCGTTATGCCAACCGGTGCGTTCTCCCTCTCTCTTTCTCCTTTTATACGCCCCTCAAACAGAAAGGAACGTACCCCTTCATCCATGGGCTCTAATCCTATGGGCCGGGCTTTCAAGCCCAACATGGGCGGACGGGCCAACTTAGGCCCATCGCCTAAAACCATCAATTTATTTAAGGGTCGTGCTATTTCCACCCCTCATATAACTAACTCCACCCTATTTTTCATTAAAAAAGCAAAATTGTCCTCAATCATTAAATTGCAATTTAAAGTGGTAGACCCAAATTTATTCACTTTCCTTCTTTTTCATTCTTATTCTATTTTTATTTAGAATCTAGTCACCATAGTTAAACTTTTAACATGTTTTGTGTTTATTTAATATGGCTATAATGTGTATATTGGAGGCATTTTGTTTTCTTTTTATTTTTAAATTTTACTTCCGCATAATAAGTTATGTTGAAAAGAAAAATTTCCAAGAAACCTAATTCTTTTTTACATTGTTGAGCAAATTAATGGATTAATTGTCATATAGAATCTAGAGATTAATATAGACAACTTTTCTAACAATCTCATCTTCATAAACTTTTACTTTTGTTATGTATATCACCATCAAACCCTTTCTCATTTGGTCTTTTTTATTTTTATTTTCAAAAACACTTCATGGATGATATTAATTTTTGTTATTCCTATTTGGTGAGATTTCACTTGAGTTTTAAAAAAAGACATTTCTTATTTAATAAGAATTGTGATTTAATTACATTTTACCTTTTAAATTTTCACATTGGAGAATGTAATTATGATTTTACTTCAAAATTTCTTTGTAGGTTTTTTTTTTTCCATCGATCATCCCATTATATGTATACGTGAACAAATTGATAAGAAATCATTTAATGGTGACACACACAACAAATTTTTTAGACAACATTAAAAAGAATTTGATTTAATGAAAATTTTCTTTATGAGTAAATTAATTTCTACATAAGTAAATTGTAATATTAAAGCAAACACATAGTGCCTTTAATATACATGGGATATCCACAATAAACCAAAACAAGACATGTTCAATCTTGATTATGATACATAGATCCTAATAGAAGAAGAAAAACTAGAAAAAGAAGGAAAGTGAATAAGTTTGAGCCACCACTTTAAATTGCAATTGAATGATTAAGAACCATTTTGTCTTTTGGTGAAAAGTGGATGGATTTAGTCATATAAGGGGCAGAAATAGTGCCATCCTCATTTTAATATTAACTACTAAAATTTGTCTTTAACGCGTGATGTGATCTTACTTGTTAAATGTCAATTAATTTTACCACACCGCTTAATAAATCAAAACGAAACATGTTAAATCTTGATATGAAGTGAAAACATAGTGCCTTTAATATACATGGGATATCCACAACAAACCAAAATGAAACATGTTAAATCTTGATTATGATAGATGGTTCCTACATAGGAGAAGAAAAACTAGAAAAAGAAGGAAAGTAAATAAGTTTGAGCCACCACTTTAAATAGCAATTGAATAACTAAGATAAATTTTGCCTTTTTGGTGAAAAGTGGTTGGATTTAGTCATATAAGGGGTGGAAATATTGTCTCCCTTATTTTAATATTAACTAGTAAAACTTGTCCTTGATCCTACTTGTTTAAATGTTAATTAATTCTACTGCAAACTTTATAAACCGAATTTGACCTAATATCTCTAAGATGGTAATCTATGATCATGCCTTTTTGGCCGTGTTAGACGTGGAAGGGAGGAGCAAACTCACTAGAATGATTATGTTTACATTCTGGGAAGAGATTTTGCGAGGGCCTTCTTTTCCATCGCCCTCATAATCCAATACCGCATCCAAGAAGTCATTTGTCATTCCGTGAATTGTGGCTTAACTGAATTAGGGACGGCGGCGACTCGTTGCCGGTGGTCGTGCGACCTGTCGAGGTGACGCCGATGTCACGCCACCTCAAAGGGATCCAGCCTGGGGTGGCGCATGGGCGCTTGGATGGGAGGTGGAGGTCGCAGACAGCAAGCACTGCATGACCCATGTCGTGCCTCGAAACTGCCGCCCGCCCTAGCCAGACAGCCCTCCATACCCTTGTGCATAATTTATTAGTTAGATTTTTTATTTTCTTATTTTTCTTATCCATATCAGCACTATATTTAAAGATAATTCATGCCACCAAATAAGTTAGTATAGTCAGTGCTAGGGCGACATTCCTTGTAATCATTCTATCTACATATCTATGAGGAGGGTCAACTCTGATTATACATTTCGAGGACTAAATTTAAAAACAAAAAAGATTCTGGACCCTAATTGAACATCTTACAAAAGTTGACAAACCATGGCTCCTTTATCCCTGAAAAACAGGCCCAATATTTTATTTTATTGAGTTAACTCTAGTTGCAATCTGTATTCTTTACTGAAATACATTATTTTGACGGAATGGTTGTAGAAGTCTTAACAAGTCTTAATCATTGATTTTACCTGTATTAATAATCGACATGTGGTTGTGACACTAGTAGAAATATCGTGTAAGGTATATGATTTTGGTTTTACTTTGATACTTTAGAAGAAGCTTAAGAAACGTTCCCCCCTCCCTCCTTTTTTTTGAAAAAAGAAAGAAGAGAAAGTCAAAAGTAACGCCAAGCACGTAAGAAATAACCCGTTGTTAATTGTTTAACCGCCATTTCTTCCTCTAAATACACGATCATGCTGTCGACGCACTTCCGCCTGAGATGGGCCGTCTCGTTGATGCGCTTGGTCGTGAGGAGCTCTGCAGAGCAGAGACGCCGGAGAATGCGCCAGTAGCCGCCGTAACGACCCACGGCGAGCGAGCCTTGGTTGTAGCCGAGAGCCGTCAATGCATGGGGACACTTGCGGTCCGCGAATGCCAAGTCGTGGTCCTTGAAGAGCTCTGCGGCGGCCTGAGCTGATTGGATCACCATGGTGTTCACGGAACCGAGCTTCAACCACGTGACAGGTCCGTGCTCGGCTCGGAAGCTGTGGAGGTTCTGGTGCGGCATGGTCCCGAGGTCGAGGATGTTGCCGATCACGGGCCATGCTGGGGGCTGAGGGGGAAGCTTGGTGCGCTTCCAACGGTTGAGAAGGAAAAATAGAAGTGCCGGGAGGAGGAGGCCGAGCCAAAAGGGCGAAGTTGGGCAGTACTCCATTGGCCAAGCTTTCAGCTATTGCTCACCTTGCACTTATGCGATTATTGCGTGGAAAACAGGATATAAATATACACTCTTATCCTCATCACTTCACGAGAAACCAACCCAAAACAATAAAGAAAAAGAAATATATGCCGTCCACATTATAAAAAGGAAATATATATGTTTTGGATACGAAATGGAGTAAACGTGCTGGTCATGTTGATTCTCGTACATCCATTTCATCGAATTAGGTAAAATTAGATTCTTCGTTTTAATAATTTCAATATTGGTCCAACAACTTACGCGAATTATGCAATCAAATCTTGTACTTAATTTATGCAACCGAGTCTTATAACTTAAGTTTAGTATTCAATGTAATCTCCAGCTACCAAAGATCGAAAATTCCCGTCAAAATTATGATGTCTTGTTCTATCTTGAATTTCACAAATTGCTTTATCAACTAATTTTTTTTTTGTGGGTAAAAGGTAAGATTATATTGACTTTAAACCAAAGAGCTATATATAACTATATAGCAAGAACTCGGCACCAAAAACTTAGAGTCACGAAGACAAAAGTCAGAGCGAGTGGAAGGATGCCAAGGTAAAAGAACGAGGGCAAAGCCAAAACAACGGCAAAAGCACCAAAAGAGGACTACTTCATGTTAATTATGCACTCACTTTTGCTTTAGTAAGATGGCATGTCAATTTTCCAAAATTACTATATAAATAATTCAATCATCAATCTTGGACTCACCGATTCCTCTCTTGTGCCCTTGTCAACCATATCACTGCAAGGGTTCAGTCTTGGACTCACCGATTCCTCTCTTTTCTTGGACAGCTTCAGCTTATCAGGTCAGTTCTTCACGCTATACAAGCCTACTAGGCTAGTGCATTTGTTTTACCTATAGTTGTAGTGGACCAGATAGAGAAAATCCTTATATAATTCTTGTGGAAAGGTCCGGACCTGGGCAGGGGTGGTGCTAAGGTAGCTTGGGATGAAGTTTGCCTTCCAAAGGATGAAGGAGGGCTAGGTATCAAGAGGCTTCGATATTGCAATAAAGCTGTCATGTTGAAGCGTATCTGGCTTTGGTTCTCTAACAAGGAAGCGTTGTGGTGTAGGTGGGTCCATTCCACTTTCTTAAAGAACAAGAACTTTTGGGTTGCTAGGAAGCCAACATTTGGCTCCTAGGCCTGGAAGAGCTTGTTGAACCTAAGGAGTGATTTCCGGATGGCTTTCTACTGGAATTGGTGATGGCCAAACAACCTTTCTTTGTTTTGATAATTGGCACCCTAGGGGGCCCCTGAACTTGCTTTTCTCAAATTCACTAATCTACAGCTCATGGCTCTTTAGGCAGGCCTGCGTTGCTGACCTCTTCTTAGATGCTGGCCAAGCTCTCAGGATGGTGCTTGAATCGTGGGGTCATCCTCTCCCAATCCTGTCGGGTGACCCGGATCGTTGTTGCTGGCAAGAAAGCTCTTTGGGCTGGTTCACGGTGGCAACGGCATGGAACTTCATCAGGAAGAAGAGAACTCGAGTCCATTGGCACTCCTTCGTGTGGGATAACGCCATAGTGTCTCGCTATCAGCTTAATTTTTGGCTCATTGCCAAGCGTAGACTTCCAACCCAGGCTCTCCTTTTGTCTTATGGTAGAATTGGAAGTGCTTCCTATGCGTTTTGCAAGAGCATGCTCAATTTTGTTGATCACCTATTTTTTGATTGTTGTGTCACAGTTGGCATTGCTTTCTTTCGGGCTTCCAGATGCAATTTGCCTTGGCGCAATAGAACCTAGAGGGAGAACCTTCGCTAGGCCGCTACCTATTTGATGGGTAAAAATTTCTACAAGTGCATTGCCTATTTTTCCTTTGGCGCGCTTTGTCATATAATTTGGAAAAACGGGAATAGCATCATTTTTAGAGACCAGCCTCTGACGATCCTGGCCATGAAGAACCACCTCTTCAAAGTGGTCCGAGACAAGGCTATCACCTTCAGGAACGTCGAAGATAATTTCAAAAATAGAAGGTTGCAGAGAAGTTGGGGCCTAGACCCGATTATTTTCACTGGGGACTCGTAGGTAGTTCGATCCGACGGTGACCTCTTCCTCGCCTGTGGTGTGTTTGGTAGTTGGTTGTCCATGCTATGCCTCTTTTGGTTTTGGTGTTGTAGTGTGTGTGTCGCGCTTTGCGGCTTTTACATCTTGTCACCCTTCTACTCCTTTTGTTCCTGCATTTGGAGTGTAAGTTTTTGATTGTTGACAACTAAATTTTTGCATAATTTTTAAGGTTAATTTTTACTAAAAAATGGCATATAGTTTAGGAAAATTTTATTTTTTGTTATATTTTGTTAAGATTTTTCACATTTAGGTAATATACACTGGGGGATGCATTTTTGCGCAAAAGGGGAATTTTTTTGATTGGATATGCAAAAAATATTGCGCAGGATGAAATAATATATTCAATGGAATTTTACACGAACAAAATTGGCAATGAAATATACCGCAAAGATACATTCTTTTGGGTGTATAAAAGAGTTGCGTACGGTGGGAAAATGGGGAGCTTTTTTCCGTAAAAAAAAAGGGCACCCAAAAGAGCAAAAAGTGAAAAAGTAAGTGAAGAGAGAGGAAAAGTAAAAAAAAGGGGTAAAAAGGTCCCCGCGACTGTTCATCTTCCTCGTGGGGGAGGGCTCCCTACCGGCGGACAAGCCGCCGACTTTCGCCCGCCTCTGCGAGCATCATCGCCTCTTCGCCGATCTGTTGCCTGAGCCTCAACCTGAAGCTCGCGCCGACCCGATTCCCCCCGCCATTGCGCCGTCCCGTCGCCGATCTGCAGAACCGGAGATCGGGCGCCCCGCCCCCGACGCCACTCTGCTCTACCATCTGTCCATTGGAAGCCGTGTCGCCGAGCCGTCCGCCAGTACGCCCGAAGCCTGTGACGCCGCCCCTCGTCTGAGCCGCTCCTCTCTGCGCCGTTGCAGCCGCCAATCTCCGTCCGCACGTCCCGCCCCGCCGCGATGCCTTGCTCCCGATTCGTGACCCGTCTGCTCGTGGAGCCCCTGTCGCTGCAGATCCGTGGTCCAGACGTTGGGATCTCTTCGCCTACAGGTCCGAAGCCCCAGCGCTCCCGTCCCGACGCCGCCGTGCCGCCCCGATCGCCGATCGACGGAGCCTGCGCCACGATCCGATCTTTGCAGCCTGCGTGAACGGCGCCAGGAGACTCGAAGCCCCTGCTCCGCCCACGACACTGCCCTCCGGTTTCGCCCTGCCGCCCGCGTCGCCCCGAGCTGATTCCGAAGCCCCCTGGTGCCGCGCCGCCGTCACGCCATCCTCCGGAGCCTCGCCGGAACCCTAGCTGGCGATCTCCCCTCGCCGGACCGGCCACCAGCTTTTTTTTTCTTTTTCTTTTTAGAAAAAAAAGAAAGAAAAAAAAAAAAAAAAAGCAAAGGAAAATTTAGGTATTTTCTTTATCTTATTTTTGTTTTATTATTTTTGCTATTCTATTTTATCTTTTTAGTGTAATTATTCCTTTAATGTGAAATTGAAATTCTCATGATATGAAATTGCCTTGAAATTAGTGATTGTCGGTCCGATTTTCGCGCTCGAAATCCGACTCACAATTACTTAAAAAAATTGCCAATCCGATCTCCCGCTCGAGATCCGATTCGTGATTTATGTGAAATTGGCCAACCCGATCTCATGCTCGAGATATGGTTCGTCAATTTGGGTATCAATATGGCTTGATTTGCTGTGGTGTTACTTAAATTAGTTTTCTTAAAAAAAAAAATTAAAAAAAATGTAGTTTTAGGGTTTGCATGTTCATAATAGGTATTTTATTTCGAATTTTAAAAAAATAAAAAAAATCAAATCAATTAATTTAGGTTGCTGGTTTTCTTTAAAACTTGGATTGCATGTTTAATTATTTGGCAATTATTAATTTCGAAATTTAAAAAAGGGGAAAAAGGGAAAAACATAAAAAAGGTCATTATGCATATGTCATGTAAAATTAGGGCATCTTTTTGCACGTCATTGCATATTAGGGTAAAATTGCATTTAGTTTAATTTTAGATGATGTTTTTTTTTAATTTACCATAAGTTTAGGTATTTTATTAAATAGATTGCATTTTAGGATTATCTAGGTTAAGATAATATTTTAGTTTAAATTAGGATTTGGCTCAACCTAATTCCTAATATAAATTAAATAGGATCTTAATCTAATTAGATAATTTTCACATTCCACCTAATTTCGAATTTAATAAAAAATACAAAAAATGTCATAGGTTAAATTAGTTTTATTATTTATGATAGAAATGCATCCTTTTAGGAAGAATAAAAAATTTCATATGCACGTCATTAGGGTTAGATTCATTGAGATGCATGTCATATAGTATTTTTGCTAGGCCCATTTAATTAGAAATTACATGTCATTAGAATTAGGTCATTTAGTTAATATTGCATTGCATATTGCACGATTTCATTAATTAAGAGAAAACAAAAAAGAAATTGCGTGTTAATTAGAAACCATATCTAGGGTTATTGATGTGGATTTTAATTTAACATTGCAGACGCTTTCGTTGCTATGAGGCAAGTCATGCAATTTATTCATTACTTTCTTGGATGTTAAATTGGTGGTTTGCGCACCCGTATGATAGCCTCACATGTTAGGAAATAGACTTAAAATCAATCCAAACGTTTGCCAAACATTTTTTTCAAAATAAAAAGAAAGGTATCGAAAGGACGCTAGAGAAATCTAGCGTAACCAAGTCCCTGTATCCATAGTCTCTATTTCGTAGAAGTAAAGTAAATCTCTCATTACTTTACTTGGGTTTCCAATCGACCCACCAAAAATAGATTAGTGGCGACTCTCAATTAAAAAAATCAATTGCCTGTTAAGAGCTTGAATTTAAAGTCGCGAATTGGTATGGGCTTGGGAGAACCCAAGTTAAGTCTAGGCTTAACAATCCATTAGCCAAAACCCTAGGTGGTTCACACCCGGAAAAAATTGGGTCGCGACAGCTTGGCGACTTCGCTGGGGACTTGAGTTAAAACTCTTAGTGGACTTAGGCCAATTTTTCTTTTCTTTTGAAAAATGTTTTTGTTTGGCAGCGAGGATGCCAGGTATGTCCCTAACATTTAAGGTGTTAAATGTTTTTTGCAGGATAGGAGGTATAAGGGGAAGTGTTTGCTAACCTTTGTTTTGTAGGGAGGTGTAGGAATGTATGGTTTATTTTCATATATGAAGTGTTGCTTGATATAAAATGTTGTGCATGCCTTGCATCTAGCACTACACTATTGCACACACGACCTGCCGCCGGACCTGGGCCGCATTAAGATCATCTAGGATGGTATTGAGATGTTTGCTACTCCGACCGCATGCTCGTGGTACGAGTCGCCCATCTCAATCCCGAAGTTTCTTTCATGGTGTCAAGAGTACCCACCTCGGTCCGCATGCTCGCGACCCGGGTCGGCTCTTTGACCAAGCCGGAGTCATGAGGACCCGATATAGTCCACAAGCTCGTGGCTAGTCCGATCATCCTTGTGGCTCCACTTTGATAAGCCTTATAGAGTAGAAATCGAGCCACTTACCATGCGCATGTCTATGTGATTGCCCATCATTGGTAAAGTAAGTTCTCTAAATTTTTGGCTTTTGCAATTTACTTACTTTATCGCATTATTTTGTTGGTCCATGGCATTAGGATTGTCCTGAGTCTTGATCAATATACAATGGGGACACCGGACATTCGAATTATTTTCCCTCCAAGGGAAGAGCTTAGCACTTGGTGGGACAAGTTAGATCAAGATGGCCGTCAGTTTGTAGAGTCACATATTGGTCGACTACTTCCACTGCTGCGTATCAACATCCATGCCGGCCTCGTCCAAGCACTCGCCCACTGTTGGTGCCCCGAGACTTCTACTTTTATCTTCGGCGGTAAGCATGAGCTCACTCCCACCTTGGAAGAGTATAGCATTGCCATAGGAAAATCCTTGAAAGCTGAATTGATTAGTCCGCCTATCGGAATAGATTCTATTATGGCCTTATCTGACTTTCTAAGAATTAAGGAAGACGATTTAAGAAAGGTTTTAAAGGCACACCGTAATGCATGTCCTTTATCTTTTTTGAAAGAATGTTTTGAAAAAGGCACATCATCTCAAATGCGTAGGATTTTCCTTTTAGCTTTCTTTGGATTTGTAGTATTTCCTTACTGCAAGAATACTATCAACCTTTTGATTGCTCAATTAGTTAGGTAAGTGTTGGAAAGAAAATTTTTTGTAAGCACTGTCTTGATTGAAACTTTTCTTTTTCTCACTAGATTCAAAGGAGGTGGTGATAAGACTCTCCATTCCTCTCTTGAACTTTTACAAATCTGGTTCCTTTCTCATATAAAGGGATTTGGTGGTTTAATGACTATACATGATGTTAATAATTCTAATCACCCTATTATGAGATTTGAGAACAACCAAAAGCATGCACTAGATTACCATTATTCTAGGTGGCTAGCTTTCATGAAAAAACCAACTCCCAAGAGTTTCCTATGGCATGCTAAATGGTTCCAAGTTCGGGTAGCAAGACTCTCGTGTGGAGGAGTTGGCCCAATCCCTCTATTGGGATTCACTGGAGCATTGGAGTACTATCCGGCTAGAGTGACTCGTCAGTATCAAGTCGTACAAGAGCTTCCCCCGGCGTTACAAGCGGATCCGCTCCAAGTTAGCTTCGTTGATGGAAGCCGAGGCGATGAAGATTCCATTCTCACCATCAAATCGATGTGGGACATGTGCGGCCCACAAAAACTCAAATGGCCTGAGGAGGAATTGAAAGGCAAGGAAATGAAGTACTATGCCTCAATTAAGTATATCCAACAACACAAGATTCCCGAAGAGATGCTTCCAAAGATACCAGAGGCGCCGTTGAAAATCACCAATCAAGCTGAGAATAAACGCCTCAAAAGAGTTGCTGAAAAAGCTCAAGAGGAGAATAAACGATTGCGCCGAATGGTGTCCCGAGTGTATATTGATCAAGCCAAATGAAATGCTTGAATCAATCTTGCTATTTTCAATTTTAGGAAGTTTGAGTCATTTACTTTCCTAGTTCATTTTGTTTAAGACATTTTGAATTTCTACTTTGATAAGTCTGTCAAAAGCTCCATTGATGAATAAAGTTCTAGAATATTGCCATGGATCAACGTATCTTCATATGAGAATGCTTATTTTTGTTCATTTTTTATATTAGGTTATAACGGATCCGTCACGTTCGCCCATCATCACGCGATTAAGAGCTAGAATGGCCAAACAAACCGAAATGCGTGATCGTGTCTCCGCTGTGGAGACTCAACTCCAGCAAGTACTCGCCTCTACTTGTGATGGATCAACTCCAATTCCTTCAAACGAATCCAATAGCTGCACCTGCTCTTCCTGAAGTAGTTATCCCAAAGCAAGCAAATAAGGTTCAAACAATTGACGACGACATGCTCGGGCTGGAAGATGACCCAGCCATTGTTGGAAAGGCCAAGCTTGACGGCGTTCCCAAGACAGATTAGGATGAGCGTGTTGCAAAGTTGGAAGAGAAAATGAGATAGCTGCAGGAGTCACAAAGGTCCCTCCCGTTCGACCTCTCGGTCTATGAGAAGGTCAAAATGCCGAGTAAGTTCAAAATGCCAGAGTTTGAGAAGTATGATGGCACATCTTGCCCAAAATCTCACCTGCAGATGTACCACGTACGCATGGCCCAGCACGTAAAAAATGAGCCCCTCATGATCCAATCATTCCATGCGAGTTTGACTGAACCCGCACTAAACTGGTACGTGATGAAGAATGTGAACCTGCTCGACACCTGGAACGAAGTGGCTGACGCGTTCCTCAAACAATACAAGTTCAACATGGACATCGCACCTTCCCGAGAAGACTTGGAGCGGATGGAAAAGAAAAGGAACGAATCATTTAAAGAACATGCTGTAAGGTGGAGAAACCTGGCGGCTCAAATCACCCCTGAGCCTACCAACAAAGAGCTGATGAAGTTGTTTGTGAAAACCCTCCCATTTGAGTTTCGTAACCGAATGGCTAGTACGTACGTTGAAAGCTTCAATCAACTCATTCCTGTGGGAGAACAAATCGAGATGGGGATAAGGGAAGGATGGTTTACTGAGCCATCTAGTAGAAGATTCACTGCCAAGAAGGAGAAGGAAATGGCTGTGGATGTGAATGTGGCTTATGGCCAAGAAAATTTTAAACGTGCATCGGCCATCCCAATGAATCCAAGACAATCACAAACCGCTGGCCGTCAATCATTCCCCCAAGCAAATAATAGAAGACAATTCACTCCTCTCCCTGGGTCTCCATCCCAAGTGCTGACAATCCTCCGAAAGAAAGGTTTGCTCACTAATGAACCAAAGCGTCCCAACCGCGAAAACCTTCGTGGTTACGACCCAACAAAGAAGTGTGACTATCATAACGGTGAACTGGGACATTCAACTGATGAGTGTTTCACCCTCAAGCACCGGATCCAGAGCCTCTTGGACACAAAAGTCTTTTCATTTCAAACTGCTCAGCCAAATGTCCAGAAAAATCCGCTACCGGAGCATGAGGGTACAGTGAATGCTATCCTAGAACCTAAAGTTAGACGGATCAAGTACTCGAAGGTGCGTGTGGTAGATGCCTACAATGGACTGGTGAGAGC
Source organism: Eucalyptus paniculata subsp. matutina (assembly GCA_017140255.1). Taxonomy (NCBI): domain Eukaryota; kingdom Viridiplantae; phylum Streptophyta; class Magnoliopsida; order Myrtales; family Myrtaceae; genus Eucalyptus; species Eucalyptus paniculata. The sequence goes on along the minus strand of CM029436.1, from coordinate 20,289,313 downwards.
TGGATATTATCCAGATCAAGAAGATGTTCCCCTATCACTGATGAAGGAAAGAATTGCCAAAATGGTGGATGACGGCATCATTGTGTATGCTGACCATAACTGCGTAGTTTCCACTATTTCCCACATCATCATTGATTGGGAGGAGGAGCAGGCTGCTCTCGATGATGGTAAAGAAGAAGTAGATCCGTCACTCGTAGATATGCCCCCACTAGAAGATGCATCTCGATGAGGAGATTGTAATTGAAATACCTCAACCGTATGAGTATGTCCATAATAAAAAGTGCCTTGGTCTTATGACCTAGATGTTGACCTCGTTACAAGGTTTGGTCGAACTTATGCTCAAAATAATGCTCAACTCCGCAAAGCCCGTCACCGACGAAGAGGCTAAGGGATTTTGGCTGTGATTAAAGCAAGTGAGTATAATATCGTCGATCAATTGCGAAAAATGCCTGCCCAGATCTCTTTGCTCAAGCTCATCCAAACCTCCCCTGTGCATCAAAAGTCGTTCATGAAGGTGCTAAGCGAAATTCGTGTACCCGAAACAGTTGAAGCAGATAAGCTGGAGGATTTTGTGGGATCAGTCCTTCTCAAGGACATGATTGCTTTTTCTGATGAGGAATTCCCCCTTTAGGGTAGGGGGCATAATAAAGCACTCTACATATCCGTCAAGCACAAAGTTTCTCACGTGTCCCGAGTGCTCATTGATAATGGGTCTGCCCTAAACATATGTCCATTGGCCACTCTTCACCGCCTCAAGGTAGACCCGTCAAAGATACATGCTGCGAAGACTTCGGTGAGAGCTTTTGATGGAACAAAAAGGAGGTCTGGGGAAATCCATCTTGACGTGCAAATAGGGCCGGTCGTCTTCAACATTCCTTTCCGTGTGCCGGATATCCCTACCGCATTCAATTTTCTGCTAGGTCGTCCATGGATACATTCTTTGGTAGTACCCTTCAAGTCTACATCAAGCTGTAAAATTTGTGATAGAAAGGAAGCTGGTCACTGTGTATGGTGAAGAAGACCACCGAATTTATCACGAGTCGGCTATCCCCTATGTAGAGCCGGATTCTGAGCTCGAATCAAGTTACCACTCATTTGAGTTAGTGTCTACCATACATGCTTCTCGAGGTTCATCGCCGCCCACTCCTGAGGTTTCAGATGCTGCCCTCATGGTAGGAAGAGTAATGGTTAGGAATGGTTTTGTCCCTGGCAATGGGCTTGGAAGAAATGATCAGGGTATTTGAAGCCCCATTGAAGCCCCTCAGAGGTCCCAATCTGCTGGGTTAGGGTACCATGGAAGAGGTGGAGGAAGTTCTGGAAGGCAAAGACAGGGAAGGCATAACTCGTCACTTGAGCAAAGGCGAGGGAGGCAAAATTTACCACCTCCAAACATTCATGAGACGTTCCCTGGTCCTCCAATTATGATGCAAGATGAAGCTGGAGTGATGGATACTCTCGGACAACCAAGTGGGAAGTTCGACTATATGGTGAAGTATTCAGCTCATCCCAGCTTTTACTTTGATGCCTGCAATATAGTTTCAAGTGGATGGGATGGCATGGACGATTCGATGCCTTCAAAAACGGAAAACTCTGACGACACCCTGGAAGGAATTTCAAGTTTGTTCGATGACCTTTTCATTGGAGCCATTGATGGAGAACCTCTGGAGGAAACGGGTCCTCGCCCACAAGAGTAACCCGTTTATCACTTTTGCACATTCTCCTGCGCGGGAATTTTTATTGCTTTCTAGGAATTATTTTCAATTTCTTCTTTTTCATTTTCTTCTTAGGACTTGAATTGCGTTTTCTATTCAATAAATTGTAATTGATTGATGAATTTCAATGAAATTGCAAGTTTTATTTTGAGGGCATGATGAGGTACACCAAACCAGCCCGGTGATGATATCCAGCCGATAAAAAAAAATCAAAATCCAAAGAGAACTCTGAGACCTGGGCTTCATCATGCTTCCTCATGTCAAAATGTTTTCGAAAAATGCTTTTGCAAAAGAGTTTCAAAAAATTCACAAACAAAATAAAATATGATTTACCCCGTTTGTCTTTTTTACCTTTCTATTTCATGCTTCAGGGACGATCATATAACATGCAAATGTGTGGAAAAGGTCAAATCCAATGCAACAAGTGTTAATAATGATAATCCAGAAGATTCAATCGAGGATTCCATTGAAGATTCCATTGAGGTGTAGCGAAGCTGGGAACAACATGAAAAAGCCAAGGTTTTCACATCCGAGCAGATCGTCACTATTAATTTAAGTGACACTGAAGAAGCCAAGGAGGTAAAAATAGGGGCATATCTCCCCAAAGGCGAGGCTAAGTGCCTAGTTCAGTTACTGAAGGAATATAAGGACATTTTCGCATGGACCTATGCCGACATGCCTAGGTTAGACCCGTCAATCGTGGAGCATTGTTTGCCTACTAACCCGGACATGCCTCCTAAGAAGCAAAGGCTGCGGAGAACTAAGCCTGAGCTCTCGAAGAAGATAGAGGAAGAGGTGATGAAGCTTTTAAAGGTCGGATTTATTGAAGTCTCGCAATACCCTGAATGGGTAGCAAACATCGTGCCGGTGATGAAGAAGGATGGTCGAGTTCGAGTTTGTGTCGATTATCGGGATTTGAACAAGGCTAGCCCAAAAGATGACTTCCCTCTACCTCACATAGATGTCCTTGTTGATAGTACCGCCAGATTTGAACTATTCTCATTTATGGATGGTTTTTCTAGGTACAATCAGATAAGGATGAAGGAGAAAGACAAGGAGAAAATTGCATTTATCACCCCGTGGGGGACCTTTCATTACAAGGTTATGCCTTTCGGGCTCAAGAACGCAGGGGCAACTTACCAGCGAGCCATGGTAGCATTATTCCACGATATGATGCATCAAGAGATCGAGGTCTATGTTGATGATATGATCGCAAAGACTCGACTTGGGAAAAGCCACATCGAAACCTTGAAAAAGTTGTTTGATCGACTCCGTGAATTAAGCTCCGTCTAAACCCCACTAAGTGTGTGTTTGGAGCGATATCTGGTAAATTACTTGGATTCATTGTGAACAGTAAAGGGATTGAGATCGACCCGGCTAAAGCTAAAGCCATATGTGAGTTGCAACCTCCATCAACGGTGAAAGAAGTCCGAAGTCTTTTGGGCAGATTGAATTACATTGCTCGATTTATTTCCCAACTTTCCGAAACTGCCAAACCATTCTTCAAGCTCCTGAAAAAGAATGCACGAGTCAACTGGGACGATGAATGTCGAGAAGCGTTCGACAAGTTGAAACAGTACTTGATGAATCCACCAGTCCTTGTCCCGCCCTCGCCGGGGCATCCTTTGATTCTCTACCTCACCATTCATAGTGAGTCATTGGGTGCGATGTTGGCATAGGGAAGTCCTATCGACAAAAAAGAACGAGCCATTTATTACCTGAGTAAAAAATTCACCATGTCAGAGCTGAAATTTTCTTATGTGGAAAAGACTTGTGTTGCACTAGTGTGGGTGTTGCATAGATTGAGACAGTACACACTACATTTCCAGACATTCCTTGTAACTGAGAACGATCCTATCAAGTACCTACTTGATCGGCCAGCTTTGGTGGGTAGGTTGGCTAAATGGCAAATTTTGATATCAGAATTTGATGTGCAATATATGCCACAGAAGTCGGTTAAGGGTCGAGTGATCGCCGATTTATTGGCTGAGAATCCGGAAGCCTCAAATAATGATGATCGTTCCCTAGATGACCGTATCTTGAGTGTAAATGAAGACTCATGGACAATGTTCTTTGATGGAGCTGTGAACCTGTTTGGTTTTAGTACTTGGGCAGTTTTGATATCCCCAGATGGACAACATCACCCAGTAGCTGCGAAACTGATATTCCCATGCACTAACAATATAGCCGAGTACGAAGCTTGCATCCTCGGGCTTCAAGCTACAATCGAGATGGGTGTAGCCAAATTAAAAGTGTTTGGGGATTCCGCGTTAATCATACTGCAGACCGTAGGTGAATGGAAGACTAAGGATGCTAAATTGCTCCCATATCACAAGTACCTTGAAGATTTGATCAAGGAATTCGATGAAGTTTCATTTGAATACTTACCGAGGTCTCACAATCAATTTGTAGATGCACTCGCAACTTTATCATCAATGTTGCAAGTCACTGACGGATTAGAAGTCAAGCCATTGAAGATAGAGGTTTTGCCAAGGCCGGCTTATTGTATGATAGTGACTGAAGAATCTGATGAAAAACCATGGTATTACGATATCATGAACTACATCCAAAAACAAGGATTCCCCGAGAAAAGTACTTCAGCTGATAGGAAGTACATTATGAAGATGGCCTCAAAGTTTTTCGTTAGTGGTGAGAATTTGTACAAGAGATCCTATGATTCAATCTTGTTGCGGTGTGTGGATGCAGCTGAAGCCACTCAAATTATGCAAGAAGTTCATGAAGGAGTGTGTGGCCCTCATATGAATGGGCACATGTTGGCTAAAAGATTATGAGATTAGGCTATTATTGGCTCACGCTAGAAGGTGACGTATTCAGCATGTTCGAAGTTGTCATCGTTGCGGTGTTCATGGTGACAAAATAAATGTTCCTTCAACAGAGCTGCACCAATTTTCTGAGCCATGGCCCTTCTCAATGTGGGGCATTGATGTGATCGGCCCGATAAATCCTAAGGCTTCAAACGGACACCGTTTCATTTTGGTGGCGATAGATTATTTTTCCAAATGGATTGAAGCTATGTCATTTGCAAGTGTCACTGCTCGCAATATCGTGAAGTTCATCAAATGTGACATAATTGCCCCCTATGGTGTCCCTGAAACGATTATCACTGACAACGGGACAAATTTGAACAACAAGCTCATTGATGAGTTGTTCAGCGAGCTCAAGATCAAGCATCTGAATTCATCCCCTTATCGCCCTTAAATGAATGGGGTTGTTGAAGCGGCCAATAAGAATATTAAGAAGATCTTGGCTAAGACAGCCGAGAATCATCGAGACTGGCATGACAGACTACCCTTCGCACTGATGGCGTATCGGACGTCGATTCGTACTTCTATCGGGGCAACTCCTTTTGCTCTGGTATACGGCATGGAGGTAGTTTTGCCTGTGGAAGTGGAGATTCCTTCCCTGAGGGTATTATCACAAGTGGAGTTATCTGAGGCAGAATGGTCACAACAAAAACTTGAACAGTTAAACTTGATCGATGAGAAAAGATTGAAGGCCCTCTGCCATGGCCAAGCATATCAACAGAGAGTAGCCAGATCTTTCAATCGAAGGGTGCGGCCGAGACGTTTTGAGGTAAATGATCTTGTTCTAAGGAAGCTGTTGCCAATTTTTCCAAATCCTGGGGGGAAGTTTGCTCCAAACTACAGTGGCCCATATGTGGTAAAGAAAGTACTTCATGGCGGTGCTTTGATCTTGGCTGAAATGGATGGTCGTGTGTTTTCCACTCCCGTTAATTCAGATGCTGTCAAGAAGTATTACCCATGAATAGAATTTGCTATGTCATGTTTTGAATTGCAAATATTTTATGATGAATAAATTGCCTCATTGAATTGCAAATTCAAACTTGTTGCAAATATTGCATGTTTTTTCTTTGATGAATTATGTAAGATAAATTGAATGTGCCAAATGGGATACTTTGGAATGATGAAAGGCAAACCCCGTTCCATATATTGTTTCATACACCAACCCCCAGTGAGTTGTGTGAAAAATTCCATGCCTACGAGAAAAAGGGTGATCTCGCAAAGGGTACGACAACCGAGGTGATGAGGAGCAGTTTCTTCTGCTACCGGAAACACTATAGATATATCCATTGTTCAGCCCTTTGAGCCCACACACATAAAGAGTTTTTAAATTATCCCTGTCAAGAGCCGTCCCATACTGGGACAAGATTTGAAATGAATGATAGGAATTTTCTTACTCACACTTGCATCAATCTTCGAGTATTGCTTTTACAGTGTGACTTGTACGATAATTTAAAGTGCCTTAAGACGACGAAGAGCAGTTCTTTCTCTATCCTATACACTTTATCCATTGCATAGCCCCATTGAGCCTATGAATTCATTTCACATTAAACCCAGTTGGTGATCATCCCCCACACTGGGGCAAGGTAAGAAAGATCAAACCACTCAAGTAGCATGATTTACAATGCTGATAAAAATGAAGACTTTGTCCAAAAAAAAGAGTGCAAAAATGGGGCATGAAAAAGCAGTGTGTTTGGTAAAAGCAAGGCCAATGCCCAAAGAAAAAAATCAAACACTTGATGAAGTGAGTTGTATCTCCAACAAGGTGGTACTCAATAAAAAAGAAAAAAAAACTCAAGTGTTGAGATGTTGCAATAAGTGGAGTTGTGATATGAAGAAAATCTTCAACGATGGGGAGGAAAATTGTTGGAAATGTCAAGGTGATCACCAACTTTGACCCCATAAATATTTTTTGAGCCAAATGATCCTTTTGATTCTCAACCTATGAACCCAACCTACGTTACGTCCCTTACAAAGTCTCTTCAGATTAGGGCACTTGAATTAACGTAAAAGTTCATATGTTTGAAAGCATCGCTTGAAGAAGTGCGAGTAAAATAATTTCTACTTCATTTTTCATGTTTCTTGGCTTGTAAACCCCAAGATGATTGTGAAATATCATTCATTTTTAATAGCCTCGACTCAAAGAGTCTCCTTTGCTAAGCCGTTGACCAAGCCAGCGTTGCAGTCCCTATTAAAGACCTCTCAGATTGGTAAGTTCGTACCACTTGCGAGATTGCTCGAACCTTTGTTTGGCATGATGATGAAAGATAGAGTGATTGTCAAAAATCCTGCATCAAAGGTCAGGATAAAATCGCCATTTTAATGAGGATGAGAGAAAAGTCTTTTCAGACCAAATGATCTCTCATTTGACACATTCATGACACTCATGTGTTTAGAATGGAAATTAGGTGATGCAAGATTAATGGAAATCATCATGAACCTCTATTAAATTGATGCATGTTTATGATTACCAATGCATGTTGTTCTCCTACGACCATGTTTTGCAAAAGACATTTCCCCGAAGATCGGAGATGTTACCGGGTAAGTATATCTCTATCCATACCTTGAATATTTGTCATTGCACAGGTATTCCCTTTTGCATACCGACACTCAATTGAGTTGTCCCCAAAGATTTTTCCTCCTAGATTCAATCGATTAAGGCGACCAGAAGAATGGTTTGGGTCCTGGTCAGATAATCTATGCTGCAACGTTAGGCGACCGAAGAAAGGTTCGGGTCCTAGCCAAGCAAAACCTTAGTTTAGGCGACCGTAGAAAGGTACGGGTCCTAGACAACCTTATTGCGACCGTAGAAAGGTACGGGTCTTGGAAAAGCAATTACCTGGCGATCGTAAAGGTACGGGTCCTGGAAAATGATTCCTTATTCAGGCAAACCGTAGAAAGGTACGGGTCTTGGAAAGTGAATCCCCGTTTAACCGTAGAAAGGTACGGGTTCTAGACAACATTTATTGCTCTAACAGGACCGTAGAAAGGTACGGGTCCCGGAAAAGCAATTACCTCTGGTTCGACCATGCGACCATAGAAAGGTACGGGTCCCGGAAAATGATTCCTTATTCAGCGACCATAGAATGATATAGGGTCTTGGAAAGTGAATCCTCGTTTAGGCGATCGTAGAAAGGTACGGGTCCTAGACAACATTTATTGCTCTAACAGGCGACCGTAGAAAGATACGGGTCCTGGAAAAGCAATTACCTCAGTTCAGGCGACCGTAGAAAGGTACGGGTCCTAGAAAATCAATTTTTTCGTCAAGGCGACCGTAGAAAAGGTCGGGTCCTAGACACAACCAAACACTGCCCTACTAGGCGACCGTAGAAAGGTACGGGTCCTAGGAAAGTAGTTTCCTTACAAAACCTTGCTGCCCTAGTAGGCGACCGTAGAAAGGTACGGGTCCTAGGAAAGTAGTCTCTTCGTTACTAATTTAGGCGACCGTAGAAAGGTACGGGTCCTGAACATGTAACACCAACTATCTTGAATCTTTATCTTCCTCGAAGGTAAGTTATCCCAGGTAGGTTTATCTATCATTTGCATTAGTATTTCCATGCATCATATAAATTGCATTAAAAAAGGGAATTCACATTCCAACAAAAAATCATTCATTGCATGAGCATGACCAAAATTTAGGTTTCAATTTGTCTTTGAAGGCAACCTCTGCGAGCTCACTTTCAAAGAGGGGCAGCTGTTGACAACTAAATTTTTGCATAATTTTTAAGGTTAATTTTTACTAAAAAATGGCATATAGTTTAGGAAAATTTTATTTTTTGTTATATTTTGTTAAGATTTTTCACATTTAGGTAATATACACCGGGGGATGCATTTTTGCGCAAAAGGGGAATTTTTTGATCGGATATGCAAAAAATATTGTGCGGGATGAAATAATACATTCAATGGAATTTTACACGAACAAAATTGGCAATGAAATATACCGCAAAGATACATTCTTTTGGGTGTATAAAAGAGTTGCGTACGGTGGGAAAAGGGGGAGCTTTTTTCCGTAAAAAAAAGGGCACCCAAAAGAGCAAAAAGTGAAAAAGTAAGTGAAGAGAGAGGAAAAGTAAAAAAAAAGGGGTAAAAGGGTCCCCGCGACTGTTCATCTTCCTCGTGGGGGAGGGCTCCCTACCGGCGGATGAGCCGCCGACTTTCGCCCGCCTCTGCGAGCATCACCGCCGCTTCGCCGATCTATTGCCTGAGCCTCAACCCGAAGCTCGCGCCGACCCGATTCCCCCCGCCACTGTGCCGTCCTGTCGCTGATCTGCAGAACCGGAGATCGGGCGCCCCGCCCCCGACGCCACTCTGCTCTACCATCCGTCCATTGGAAGCCGCGTCGCCGAGCCGTCCGCCAGTACGCCCGAAGCCCGCGACGCCGCCCCTCGTCTGAGCCGCTCCTCTCCGCGCCGTCGCAGCCGCCAATCTCCGTCCGCATGTCCCGCCCTGCCGCGACGCCTTGCTCCCGATTCGTGATCCGTCCGCTCGTGGAGCCCCTGTCGCTGCAGATCCGTGGTCCAGACGTTGGGATCTCTCCGCCTACAGGTCCGAAGCCCCGGCGCTCCCGTCCCGACGCCGCCGTGCCGCCCTGATCGACGATCGACGGAGCCTGTGCCACGATCCGATCTTTGCAGCCTGCGTGACCGGCGCCAGGAGACTCGAAGCCCCTGCTCCGCCCACGACGCTGCCCTCCGGTTTCGCCCTGCCGCCCGCTTCGCCCCGAGCTGATTTCGAAGCCCGCTGGTGCCGCGCCGCTGTCACGCCATCCTCCAGAGCCTCGCCGGAACCCTAGCCGGCGATCTCCCCTCGCCGGATCGGCCACCAGCTTTATTTTTCTTTTTCTTTTTTTTTTTAAAAAGAAAGAAAAAAGAGAAAAGCAAAGGAAAATTTAGGTATTTTCTTTATCTTATTTTTGTTTTATTATTTTTGCTATTCTATTTTATCTTTTTAGTGTAATTATTCCTTTAATGTGAAATTGAAATCTCATGATATGAAATTGCCTTGAAATTAGTGATTGTCAGTCCGATTTTCGAGCTCGAAATCCGACTCGCAATTACTTAAAAAAAATTGCCAATCCGATCTCCCGCTCGAGATCCGATTCGTGATTTATGTGAAATTGGCCAACCCGATCTCATGCTCGAGATATGGTTCGTCAATTTGGGTATCAATATGGCTTGATTTGCTGTGGTGTTACTTAAATTAGCTTTCTAAAAAAAAAAAAAATGTAGTTTTAGGGTTTGCATGTTCATAATAGGTATTTTATTTCGAATTTTCAAAAATAAAAAAAAATCAAATCAATTAATTTAGGTTGCTGGTTTTCTTTAAAACTTCGATTGCATGTTTAATTATTTGGCAATTATTAATTTCGAAATTTAAAAAAGGGGAAAAAGGGAAAAACATAAAAAATGTCATTATGCATATGTCATGTAAAATTAGGGCATCTTTTGCACGTCATAGCATATTAGGGTAAAATTGCATTTAGTTTAATTTACCATAAGTTTAGGTATTTTATTAAATAGATTGCATTTTAGGATTATCTAGGTTAAGATAATATTTTAGTTTAAATTAGGATTTGGCTCAACCTAATTCCTAATATAAATTAAATAGGATCTTAATCTAATCAGGAAATTTTCACATTCCACCTAATTTCGAATTTCATAAAAAATACAAAAAATGTCATAGGTTAAATTAGTTTTATTATTTATGATGAAATGCATCCTTTTAGGAAGAAGAAAAAATTTCATATGCACGTCATTAGGGTTAGATTCATTGAGATGCATGTCATATAGTATTTTTGCTAGGCCCATTTAATTAGAAATTACATGTCATTAGAATTAGGTCATTTAGTTAATATTGCATTGCATATTGCACGATTTCATTAATTAAGAGAAAACAAAAAAGAAATTGCGTGTTAATTAGAAACCATATCTAGGACTATTGATGTGGGTTTTAATTTAACATTGCAGATGCTTTCGTTGCTTTGAGGTAAGTCCTGCAATTTATTGTCTGCTTTACTTGGGTGTTAAATTAGTGGTTTGCGCACCCGCATGATCACCTTACATGTTAGGAAAATAGACTTAAAATCAATCCAAACTGTTTGCAAAATTTTTTTGAAATTAAAAGAATGGTACCGAAAGGGCGTTAGAGAATTCTAGTGTAACCAAGTCCTGTACCCATAGTCTCTGGTTCGTAGGAGTAAAATAATTCTCCCGTTATTTTACTTGGGTTTCTAATCGACCCACCAAAAATAGATTAGTGGCGACTCCTAATTAAAAAATTACATGTTAAGAACTTAAACCGAAAGTCGTGAATTGGTATGGGCTTGGGAGAGCCCGAGTTAAGTCTAGGCTTAACAATCCATTAGCCAAAACCTTAGGTGGTTCACACCCGGAAAAAATTGGGTCGCGACATTGATGACGAGATCTTTTGTACATTTGGCATTTCCTCAATATATTCTTACCTTTTACCAAAAATAAAAATAAAAATTCAATCATCAATTTGATTGAAATTTCTGATCTTCACTATCCAAAGGACTACTTCATGTTAAAACATGATTTTCACCGATGAAATCATCATGTATTTTCAAAGAAAATTATTTCAGCAGTCAAATTCACCAATGAGGACAGAGTTTGATCCTTGATATAAAAATAATCATTTTATATGACCTTGCATTCATTTTTCTCACTACGTCCCTTATGCACGTTTAAGCTAGAGGCATGATAGTTCATTAATAGTTAGGTTTCAATATGACTAAGTCATCCATTTATCTTATGAAGATTAGGGATCTCCTACGCTCTTCAACTAGGGACAATGTCTCATGAGAACCACGGGCCGATGGCTATTATTTTGATTGACAGCGAGTCTATGGTTTTTACTTGGACTCAATTTTCTTCTCGATAATTTTGAATTGGCTTCTCCTAATCAATTAAAGACCCAAACAAACTCAAAAGATTGCAAAGCTAAGTATCAAGATCAGCGTTTTCAAGTCTCTTTTCTAATGATATAGTTCATGGACTAATTCTAACTGTAGTTTCCTAAATTTGTATTTTTCTAAGAAACATCGGCTGATCCTATACTGGGCCGCCTAAATGAAAAACGATGATGTCAGACTTTCAAAAGTGGATTTCACAATAGCTGTTCGGCCTAAAATTTTTACGCAAGTTTACGTCGGCCTGTTGACTAACTCACATTTCAGCTCAATTGAATAAACGAGGAGAGTGTATTTGCCGTTTCCGCGCGATTGCGCGGTCAGCTCGTGTCTGATCCGAGAAACTCACATTCCCTTTTCTTATTTTTAATTCCCGTTGCCATCTTCTAATTGCCCATAATTAAGCCCCTAAGCCAGCTACCATCTAATCCCAATTGGACTAGAAGCAAACAAGAATTGAACTAGAGAATTAATGAACCAAACTAGCTTCCAAACCAGCACCATCCCTGGTGATGTCCACCTAGAATGGCGAGAATACAGCTGGAGGTTGCAGTAAACCGTCAGAGAAGGGACCGGACCTTCGCAATTATATGGACACACAAGAATTTTCAGAGAAAATAAAATAAGGAATGATAAACGATGGTCCCATCTTGTGTGGTGCTTAGTAGGGCTGCGTTCCTTATTTTAACGTGTCGGTGCCTACACGTCCTGCATTCTCTAATTGCATGTGTATATTTTTCTTTCCTCCATACAAGGAATATCAATGATTTTTACATTAAAGAAGAACTGAACATTGGCAACTCTTCACTTCAATTCATCCCCACATTAGGTTATTCCTGGAGGGTCATTGAATATGCGTAACCTTCGCAATTATATGGACACATGAAAATTTTCAGAGAAAATAAAATGAGAAATAATAAATGACACGAGAAATTATTGTCATACAATACAAATGTTGAAACTTGTATTAGTAAAAAGAGTAATCTGTTAATGACCTACTAGTAAATTGGAGAACACACGATTACAATCGATGACACACTTTTAAGTAATTTTCAGTCCCATAATTACCCAAATACCCACGGTGTTTATGGAACAAATTTCATAATATACACCAAAGAGAGAGAATCCCTTATTAGATCAATTATTTGCTGTTGGAAGATATGCAGGGTCTATTTTTGGTTATGATCGTGCATTAGATCAATTAGGGATTAGATTGATATTGATTCGATTGTAAAAATATTTCCTTTCCCTTTATTCATGTATCTACTGTATTATAATTACAGTGTAATGAACATTGAATGAGATAGTGAAAATACAGAAAAATTCCCTAAAAGCTCTACATTTTCTTCTTCCCTTCGCCTTGCTCTTTGCTTCTCTACGTCTTCTGACATGGTATCAGAGCTTTGCTCTTGATTCCGCTTCCGCATACATTGATTGCCTATCGAAGCTTCTTGATCTGCAAAACCAGATCAAAGCAGAAAAGGAATCAAATATTTATTAGAGAAGAAAGAAGCAGAGGAGGTTACTCACCATGAATCCACCAGAAAATCCATCCTCTGGCGTGGATATGCAATCTACAGGAGAGGCTACATCTGCACAACAAATTCAAACCACAATTCCAGCAATCCAACAGCAAACTCAAGTTCCAATTACCATGGCAGTATCACCCTAGCTCAGTCAAACATGGGGTTGCCTGTCTCTGGGCATCCTTACCATTGGGTACCATATCCTTGGTATGTTGGGGCAGCCCCAAATACATCATCGCCGGGGACTGGGAGCAGTCTGAGCAACCCCCAGCCCGATGGGAGTCCGCCAACCACGAATGGGGCAAACTCAGCCGTCGGTTCAGAACAAGTGAGCGGGTCGGGTGAACCGGGTTTAGGGTCGAATCCCTACCCGGGCATTTCCAATGCGGCTTATGGGTCCGGATTTAGCGGATCGGGTACAGGGGCGAACCCTTACCAAAATTTCGCACCAGGCTTCCTTCCGTTTCCGATCGTTGCCGTCACTGGCTGACCGGAACCTGGCGACCCTTTATACGTATCAATCGCCGACGGTCCAGAAGTAAAATTAATCAGTCTACAACTCACCGGGTCGGAAAATTATTCCAAATGGTCGCAGGATTTCCGGCGGGCCCTCGTGACGAAGGACAAAGACGGATTTCTCGACGGATCAATACCCATACCGACGGACGAGCGGCTGGCCAGGCACTGGAGAAAATGCAACCACCTCATCCGAACATGGATCAGCAATTGCATTTCTCCAGAGGTGGCCGCCGGACTTCCTCCAACGGAAGATTCAAAAAGGATGTGGGATAGCATCAGAGAGATGTACGGGAAACTAGATCGAGCCAAGATCTTTTCCCTCATGCAAGAATTAAGCGAGTTAAAACAGGGAAATATGACCGTCACGGCCTGCTACAACAAATTGTCATCTCTCTGGAACCAACTCGAAGCAACGGAGGAGAAGCTCGAGGGACCAGCAGAGACGCTCCAACAGTACAGATCTATGAAGGAGAGGGAGAAGGCGACACGATTTCTTTTGATTTTGAATGAAAATTATCTAACCTTTCGATCTCAGATCTTGGCGATGGATCCGGTGCCTCCCCTCGGACGAATCTTCCAACTGGCCGTTCAAGAAGAAAGCCAGAGGCTCGCGGTTCCGGAGCAAACGCGAGGAAGTGACAACATTGCTCTCGCGATGCGCGGCATCCGGCGAGACTCGGGACAAACCCTAGCTCGAGAGAGAGAGAATCACGAAGGGGGGCTAGGGTTCCAGGGAGGATTCGCACGCCCCCTTAAAAGAGAGGGGACGAGCGGCCCAGATCTTCCGCCGAAATCCGACGGTGCACAGGGGCTTCATCCGGTCGGTGAATCGGACGGCGGATATTATCCCTTGATGAAGGGATCTGACGGTCAGATCTATTCTCCATTAAAGGGATTAGATGATCAGAATTATCCCTCATCAAAGGGATCGGACGGTCAAGTTTTTTTCGCATCTTTAAAGAATTTTGGTCAAAATTCAAAGGGGAGAGGTAAATTATATTGTGAATATTGCAAACGCCCACATCATACCATAGATAATTGTTGGAAATTGCATGGTAAGCCAGGAGAAAAAGGAAAGAAAAAAGAATATGCTGCAGCCTACCAAGTCACTGGACCTACTGGTCCCAATCATGATCAACCTATTACATATGGGCAGTATCAGCAGCTGATGCAGACTTTGCAGAAGGTCGATATTGGGAATAAAGGAGCAAGTTTTTTAGGCATTTCTTATTGCCTCATAAATTCTATTTCAAGAAAAGCTTGGATAATTGATTCAAGGGCGAGCGATCATATTGTTTGTGATAGAGGACTTTTTTCCAATATGCACAAGAAATTAGATACACCTATTTCTGTGCAATTGCCAAACGGGAACATTACTCATGTCACTTTGACAGGCACTGTCCAATTAAGTCATCAAATTACCCTTCAAAATGTTCTTTATGTCCCACAATTCCAATTCAATTTGATTTCTGTCTCCAAAGTCTGCAGAGAAAATTCATGTCAAATATTCTTCGATTCTGACATCTGTTTTTTCCAGGCCCGTTCAACTGGCAAACTGATGGGCTTGGGTAATCTGTCTGAAGGGCTTTATTTTTGGATCAGTTACCCTAGTCATTTTGATTTATCTTCCTTGAATAAAAAATCGTTGTGTAATCTGTCTATCAATGATAATAGTTTCCTTATGCATTCACGAATGGGTCATAGTGCATTCTTTCCTTACTCTAAATGTGAAATCTGCCCACTTGCAAAACAATCCAGAATTCCTTTCCCTTAGAGTACAACTCGTTCTACTGAAATTTTTTCTCTG
The DNA here is from genome assembly GCA_017140255.1 of Eucalyptus paniculata subsp. matutina. NCBI lineage: Eukaryota > Viridiplantae > Streptophyta > Magnoliopsida > Myrtales > Myrtaceae > Eucalyptus > Eucalyptus paniculata. The sequence continues at coordinate 20,273,999 of CM029436.1, read as the reverse complement.
ATTCATATGGATGTTTGGGGACCTTATCACACCCCACATCGGGATGGTTCACGATATTTTCTCACAATTGTGGACGATTACTCTCGTGCCACATGGGTGTTCCTAATGCAGTCGAAAGCACAGGTTATCTCTCATTTAAGGATGTTTCTAGTCCTGACTAAAAATCAGTTTAAAAGGTCGATCCAACGGATTCGCACTGATAATGGGACAGAATTCTTTAATAATGATTGCCGCTCACTTTTTCTGTCCCATGGCATTCTTCATGAAAGCTCCTGTGTTTATACCCCACAACAGAATGGGGTAGTAGAGCGAAAACATCGCCATCTATTGGAAGTCACCAGAGCACTGAAATTTCAGGGATCTATCCCAGAAAATTATTGGGGAGATTGTGTTCTTACTGCAGCTTATTTGATCAACCGGATGCCAACACGGATACTGGATGGCAAATCGCCTTTCGAATTGCTTTATAAAAAAAGGCCGAACTTAGATCATCTGAGGGTCTTCGGCTGCTTGTGTTATGCTGCAGTGATGGGGCCTCGGGACAAAATGAGTCCTCGTGCTAGGAGATGCATATTCATGGGTTATCCAAATTTGCAAAAGGGATATCGGGTTCTTGACATAAGAACAGGAGATTTTTTATTAGTCGAGATGTTATTTTTCATGAAAATGTCCTTCCTTTTCGTGAAAAATCATCTTTTCAAGACGACTTGAATGCTCCAACGAGTTCCCGCCAAATTCTAAATGAAGAAGAAGCATCGCCTGGCTTTATCCTCACCATGCCACCAGAAGCAGATCTTCCTCCCACTTTGCCTAATTCTCCTCCAGAAGAATTTCTGGATAGTGCTCTTGAAAACCCAAACAATACGGAGGATACTCCTGAGACACATGCAGAGGGACAATCTTCACCACCAACAACTCATCCACGTCGCTCAGGACGAGCCACAAGACCGCCAACCTGGACTAAAGATTATGTCTGTGCTTCACTTAACTCACCAGGTATTCGCTATCCAATATCTTCTTACGCATGCTTTGATAAGCTTTCGTCAGATCATAGATGTTGCATTAGCCGTATTTCCGATGAAAAAGAACCCTCTAGTTATGATGAAGCATCTAGAGATCCAAGATGGCAACAAGCCATGGCGGCAGAACTACAGGCATTGACTGATAACCACACATGGGAATTAGTCACTCTTCCTGAAAATAGAAAATCCATAGGATGTAAATGGGTGTATAAGATCAAATATAGATCTGATGGATCAATTGAGCGTTACAAGGCTAGGTTGGTGGCTAAAGGATATACGCAATGGGAAGGTTTCGATTATCACGAGACTTTTTCCCCTGTTGCTAAGGACGTCACAGTTCGTTCTTTTTTATCAGTAGCAGCTGTTCATAATTGGTCCTTACATCAAATGGATGTTCACAACGCCTTTCTTCATGGGGATTTAGACAAGGAGATTTATATGGATATTCCTCAGGGTTTACGGAGACAGGGGGAGAATAAAGTATGTCGTCTCCGCAAATCCCTTTATGGATTGAAACAAGCTTCAAGGCAATGGTATGCAAAGTTTGCGAATGCTCTCACAACTGCAGGCTTCAAACAATCCAAGTATGATTACGCCCTGTTCACATGGACTAAAGGTATGTCATCTATCTAATTGATGATATATGTTGATGATATCCTCATCATGGGCAACGATGATACTGCAATAGGGAGTCTTAAGAAATATTTGCATGCTACATTTCATATAAAGGACCTGGGAGCACCAAAATACTTCCTTGGTATTGAGATTGCTCGATCCGACCAAGGGATTTCTCTTAGTCAGCGAAAGTTTGTATTGGAGATCATTTCGGAAGCTGGATTATCAGGATGCAAACCGGCAGCTATTCCTATCGAGCAGAACACCAAATTAACCACAGCGGATTTTCTTGGAGGGATATCTCAGGATGATGATCCTATACTCAAAGATCCGACAGGTTATCAAAGGCTCGTTGGAAAACTCATATATCTGACTATGACCAGACCTGATATTTCATATGCCGTGCAAACTCTTAGCCAATTTATGCACAGCCCGAAGGAGTCTCACATGAATGCAGCCTTGAAAGTTGTGAAATATCTAAAGAAATGCCCAGGACTCGGAATACTTCTATCTAGAAGGTGTAATATGGAATTAACGGGATACTGTGATGCAGATTATGCGACTTGCCCGATGAGTCGAAGATCGATTACTGGCTTCTGTATCAAATTTGGGGAATCTCTCCTTTCATGGAAGACCAAGAAACAGGCGACGGTCTCCTTATCTTCAGCTGAAGCAGAATATCGGGCCATGGCGAAAATCACATGTGAAATTGTTTGGCTGCGGGGGTTACTTGGAGATCTTGGGATTAAGCTAAAAGGAGCAACGAAGCTGTTTTGCGACAATGATGTAGCTCTCAAACTTGCAGCAAATCCCGTGATGCATGAAAGAACAAAGCATATAGAAGTGGACTGCCACTTCACACGAGAGAAGATTCAAGAGGGAATCATTGAGACAAGAGGAATTGGAACCGCAGAACAACCTGCAGACATCTTTACCAAACCTCTATGTCAAAGACATCATGCATATCTTCTAAGTTATGATCGTGCAAGCTAGGAGTCTTGGATATCTACAAGCCACCAGCTTGATTTGCTTCTCGGGTTGGAGTGTTGGAAGATATGCGAAAGTAGGACAAACTTCTATTTTTGGTTATGATCGTGCATTAGATCAATTAGGGATTAGATTGATATTGATTCGATTGTAAAAATATTTCCTTTCCCTTTATTCATGTATCTACTGAATTGTCTGGAAATGGCAGAGCTAAACGTGCAGGAATAAAAGAGAAAAGAACAGAGGATAATGAACGCAAAACTATTAGAGACCGTAATTTTTTCTTCTTCACAGTAAAACAATCTCTTCCACTTAGTGTCCTACGTACATTAAGATTAACTAAAGCGCTAAAATGGCATCGTTTTAATTTGATTTCTTATTTTTACACAAAATCTTAATTAAATTAAGTTTAAAAAATCCAAAAAATTTTCCATAAAAAAAGACAAACTCAAAAAAAAAAAAAATAAAAGGCAAAAAAATAAAATAAAAATAAAGAAATATACACAAAAAAATAAAAACCCAAGGTTGTGATCACCGACCCATTGCTAGTAGTAGAGGTGAGTGTGGTTTTAAGGTAGAAGTTAGAATTTGAGAATCAGATGGGTGAGAACTTGTAGATTCCAAGTTCCAATGTATGCAAAATAGGTTCCAAGCTCCCATAAATGAGGAACTTGTTTCAACAAGTAGATTTTTAGGTTCTTGATTAGAGGAACTTGGAACCTAAAACCTGAAACCTAAAACCTGAAACCTAAAACCCAAAATGAGTGATAATATTTTTCTTAGTCCATATTTTCATGCAATTCTGTGATATTCCATGTCATTCGATGATGAATGTATAATCTAGAAGCACTAGTTTGAGCTTTTATTTTATGACTAAGACTTTTACTTTATTAATGTCCATATTTTCTGTGTGTTTGAATACAAGTTATGAAGTAAATTGTAGTAGTAAGTGGCGATCATTAAAGGTTTAATTCACTGCAATCGGTCAATCGATAATATAGGTGGAACCTGTGTAGACCCTGGAACCGACCTTGGAACTTGTGATAGGGTAAGTTCCAAGTTCTAAGATATGCAGGGTAAGTTTTATGTTCCAAAAAATAAGAAAAGTGTTATAACAAGTAAGTTTCAGGTCTCTAGTGAAACATGTATGAAACCTGAAATCACTCATCCCTAGCCAATAGGGCATTGAGGTTGCAAGCACCTCGATGAGGGCTGCAACCCTTGCTGACCAAAGGTGAGGGCCCACACTGCATGTATTTTTTTTTTTTTTTTTTTTGAAAAGCTTTTAGATTAATTTTTAATCTAATTTAATTAAAATTTGGGTTAAAATTGTAATTGTCTTTGGACACAAATGTCCTTTTTCAGCTAGAATATTCAGCTAGATGACGAATTTAGACCTTTATTTGAAACTCCTATGGCAATTCCATGTCTTTTTTTTTTGAAAAAAAAGATCCACTTTAAATCTTTTTTTGAGAAATTGATAGAACCTTGGACCCTTATTTGAAATTTTTCCAAGAAACTTGGGTTATGCTACCAAGGATAGATCCAATCCCTCCAAAATTGGACTAGGATAGGCCGGGTCGGGCTAGTTCAAGGTCGGTCTAGGGTTGACCCTAGACTGATGCTCGGCCTTGTTATCATGTGTTAGAAAGTAGAGCAATCAAATAAAACCAATGAAAGTAATATCCGCAAGCATTACACGAAGCAAATCAAATGAGTCATTTTCAAGCCCAACAAAGTCGGATGATTTAGTGCAAAATACTCATACATTACACAGTAGGATTTTATTAAATTAGTAAATTTACAAGTGGGCGAAGAATTGCCAACTATTGAAGGAATTTAACGATGAAAAAATAAATACTAAATTATCGATGTTTGGCATTATAACAAAATCTTACCTTGGTAACACACAAAGAGATTCAGCAATTTGTATACATTTACCATCATGCACTGTAGATGACTAATGTTTGGTAAAAATTTTTAAATAAGCGTCTAAAGTGGGGTTATTTTTTCAAAAGATGGATTAAGGTGGACATTATTTCAAATAAAAGTCTGAAGTTGCCAAATTAGTCTCAAATGAAGACCTAAGCTTGCTGGTTGGCCAAATTTTTGCTAGTTGGCAAGTACTTCATTTTTTTTTTTTTGGGTGGTCAGAAGGGTACCCCTCTAGTAGAGGATATCACGCTGATTTTTTTTTCTTTGGCCCAGAAGGTGGCTAGTCAGTCCGGCAAACATGCGGTTTTTCTCCTCCAAGTCCCCCTCCATGAACATCCCACTTATGTACTTAAGAGTCGAATTGGATTTCACTATCTTCTGTAGATTCCACCACTATGCTACTGGAAGCCAGTGATGCACTAGCAATCGCCTTATTGGGTTTAGCTTTGTGTTTGAATCCATTAATAGGATTTCGATTTGGATGGGGATCAAAGTCAATCCATGTCAAGCTTCGACCCATTCAAGAAACTAGTATTGTTCATGGTCTGTGATTCAAGACTATTATATGGATTGCCGTCTAGTGGACCGAGTTCATCACAATCATCCATTTATTGGACTCTTGTGTTGAACCAACTTTAGGGCAATTATTTTTTTTTTTTTTGACAAGTAAACTTTTCTCGTTGGCTTAAAAGGCAAGTGAGTGAGCTACCTACTACATGCTTAAGTCATACAATTTAAACAAGACCCAAATGTTGACATAAAAACCTGTAATTGCCCAAAGAAATTTGGGGAAAATTACCAAAAAAATAATAATATATTGTACTTTTGCCAATTCAGTCATAAACCTTTTAATTATGTCAATTGAGTCCTAAATTTTTTCAAGTTTCACTAATTGAGCCTATCTAGCCAATTTTGATTGAAAATCATTAAAGTAAATGCCATTGGATTTTTTTTAGTATTTATTATTTTTAATTTTCCCTTTTTAATCCTTTTTTTTTTTTTTTTTTTTTTTTTTTTTTTTTTTCCGTTTTCTTCATTTGCCAAGCCTTGGTGATGGCCGGTGATTGGCCACAAGTTATGACTGACAAGGATTGCCCTTGCTAGCCTTAGGTGAGGTCACCCTTGTTGCCTTGAGTAAGGCTTGTCCAAACCAGATTTGACAAGGTTGAGCTTTGCCTGAAGCTGGCTAGGTTGGTCCTTGCTAGCCTTTAGGGAAGGCTAGCCTTGCCATCTTTGGGCAAGCCTCATCGGAGACCAGCCCTTGTGAAGCCTGATGATGTTGCACCTTGCCCTCGCTAAATTGGGCAAAGTCGAGCCTCGCGTAAAGTTGTGACTTACCGAATTTGGCAAGGTAGCAAGGTCCTCCCTTGTCGGATCTTGGCGAGGGTGACCATCATTGGTTGTAGCCTATGGTTGGTTAGTAGTCATCCCCAAGGCTTGACAACCATCAGAGAAAGAAAAGAAAAGAAAAAGTATTAAAATTAAAAAAATATTAAAAATTTTCTACGCTAGCTGTACCATGTAGGATGCCTGAAATTCATGTTAGTGATTTTCGATCAAAATTGATCATATAAGCTCAATTGGAAAAACGTGAAAATGTTTGGGACTAATTTGTATAATAAAAATGTTTATAACTAAATTGGTAAAAGTATAATAGGTTTAAGAACTTTTTGGTAATTTTCCTAAGGTATTTGTGGAGTAAAAACACTATTCTTAAGAAGTCTTCCTTGGGTAGGTTCATTAATCCTCGACACAATAACATCAACGCCAACAACCTTAGGGTAATAATATGTTGAAATCAAGTTCATGAAACTTAACATCTTGTGCTTGTTTTGGATACATGACATCACGTCTTGTCATTTCCTTATTAACCAGTAAGGAATATAACTAGTTACCATGAATGACATTCTAAAGACCTCACACACTACATTTTTTAGGTATCACTTTTAAAGGATGGAGCTTCCTTAGTGTTATTCCCACCCGCTCACTCATGTCGAGGGTCTTTGGAGTCAAACCATCACTGAGTTCCCAATCGAAATGGTAGAGCAACTTCGCAAGACCGAGATGAAGCACCCTATCCGCCAACGAAAGTCCGACGCACATTCTTCTGCCTGATCCGAATGGAATTAGCTCAAAGTTTTGACCTTTGTAGTCAATTTTAGATCCTAGAAACCTCTCTGGTTTGAATGCTAAAGGGTCCTCCCAAGCATCTGGGTCTCTTCCAATGCCCCATGCATTCACGAAAACCTGGGTCTCTTTGGGTATATGAAAGCCCATGAAGTTGGTTTCTTTTATAGCATTTCGGGGGACAAGCAAAGGTAATGGTGGATGCAATCTTAGGGTTTCCTTCACCACAGCTTGCATAAACGGCATTTTTTCCGTGTCACTTTCTTCGAGTTTTCTGTTCAACCCCACAATCTGGTTAATCTCATCTTTGGCCTTTTTCATTGACACGGGTTGGCGGAGTAGCTCCGCCATCGCCCACTCGATGGTGCTGCTTGTAGTCTCTGATCCAGCGAAAAACATTTCCTGCACCATCAATTAGACCCATTTAGTACAAGATCATGTCTTGCGAGGGTTGCCACCAATGTTGATTCTTTTGCTATAATCAAGATATTCAGTTTCGCTCGAAAATCACTCCCTCAAATCGTGGGCTTTATAGTACAAATCATCATGCTTCACCTGATACAATCCTTATCAAACATAGCAGCTCCTATGCTTCGAATTGACAGACAATTGCGCATAAAGAAAAAAGCCAAAAAGGAAAAAAAAAAAAAGAGAGGAAAAAAACAAAAAATCAAAAAAATCAAAAAATCAAAATTTTTTAAAAAATATTAAAATATTATTAAAAATTGTCCATGTCGCCGGTAGTCCTATGTGGCACCGCCGGCGTCCACGTCAGCATTTTCTGGCCCAAATTGGTCAGATGGACTCAATTGGCAAACTGACAAAATGTTTAGGACTCAATCGGTAAGATTGAAAGATTTAGGATTGAATTGGCAAAACTGCAATAGGTTTAGGACTTTTTGGACAATTTTCCCAACATCTGATCAACAGACTATTCACTCACTCATTGTGGATACCCAACATGTTCTATTAATCAGTCAAATTGACATCGACTTAATTTAATAAATCATTCAATGTGTCTTTCTAGCACTAGATTTTCTTTTCATAAAAAAAAAACCATAAATCAATCTTGTGTTTTCGTAGAACATTCTTAGCTAGTTATTACAAAATGAGCACAGAATGGCTAAATCAGGAAAGAATGGTAACATCTTTATAATAGTAGTAGCTTTTTGTTATGCAACGTTCTCTACAAACTTAAAGTGTAAAATGTTTTCATACATAGTTGATTGGAAAAGGCGAGTTATTATAAAATCTAGTGCTAGAATGTTCTACGAAAACACAAGTTTGTAGAGAATGACGCGTGATATGACCTGCTTGTTAATTGTCAATTAAGTTTACCACCCCACTTTACAAACCGAACTGGACCTAATATCCTTAAGATGTTAATCATTTCTTTTTTGCCAAGAGTGGAAGAGGATACCAGAATTATTATGATGACGTTCTGGGAAGAGATTTTGCGAGGGCCTTCTTTTCCATCGCCCTCATAATCCAATACCGCATCCAAGAAGTCATTTGTCGTTCTCATCTCTCCCCTTAGCTTTCGCTCCTCCAACCTCTCTTTTACAAAACCTTCAGCAATCTTCATGGCTCGATCCATGTCCTTCGCCATGCTTGCCTTGATCCCCTGCGGGTCCAACCATTTCAACCACGGCAGGAAGTCGGCTACGTTGGGCTTGCCAGCCCATTCCATGAACCGGTTCATGGCATCAAAGAACTCGGGCCCGTCCTTTGATTTTGGGTCCAACAGATCCCGCGAGAGCACCATATTACCCACCACATTAAATCCCATGAGAAAGAGGAAGTGGGATAAGTCGATTCCTTGCTCTTCATAAAATTTAGAAAATTTTAACGATTAATTATAATTAGAGAATGTATAGCAGAACGTAATGAATGAGACATGAAAAAAAGAAATTATTGCACCAAGTTTTGCAACTAGTTTAAGGAGGGATGGAGGAATCAACCTCCAAGCTGCAATGTTCAAGACAAAAGTTGGATTTTTCAAGCTCAAGTCGAACTTAATAAAGTTCTTGATAAGCTTGTTTTCGGATATTTTTCACTAACAAAACTAAATTATCATCTGAACTCTTAAAAACTCCAACTTGGCTTCTACAAATAAAATAAAGTGGAAAGTTTACTTTTGCATTCTCTTGCATAATAATGGGAATATACTTGATCAATGCATCAGAAGATATATAAAACCCAACTACTTGATCATGCTCGAGTTTGACCCAATTCAATGGTAAAGCTACTCGAGCTTGGCATAATTCAACTGTAGAGCCACTCTAGTTCGACTCAAACTCGAGAAGAATGAAAGCACGTTTGACTAAATAGCACTTTAAACACCAGTAGCTCTTGGGCAACTTGAATTATTTACACTGGTATCTATTTTATTGAATTTGTCAATTACAGCAACAAAACAAAGGGATAAAAGTACCAGCAGTCCCTAAACTTTTATAAAAAGTTCTAATTAGGTTCCTAAATTTGTTGTGCAATTAGATCCTCAAGCCGTATAACTTCTTCTTTGATTTAGTCCTTCCATTAAAGAAGTAGATATAAATGTTGACATGGCGGTTACGTCCTCATTGAAAACCAACATGGTGTCTTAAGTGAATTCTTAAAAAATCTAAAAATAGAATGACATAGAAAAATTGAATAACTAGGATGGAGGTGAGTTGGGTCATGCAATAAATTGAGGCAACGCTTGGGTTGGTGAATGTTTACTTGGATTTAGATTTCTTTATTTTTATAATCTTTCTTACCCATCTTGGCACTAAGTAAAAAAGAATTCATGTCTCCCTAATTAGTTAGTCTAGTCAGTGCTAACATATGGTGGGGATGCAATATTCATTGTAACCAATGCATTAGCATATTTAAGAGGAGGGCCAACTCAAATTAAAAGATGTATAATTTAAGAACTCAATAGTAGAAAAAAGAAAAAAAGAAAAAAAGAGAGAAGATTTTAGAACTTAATCGTACATTTTACAAAAAATAAACACTGCCGGTTCCTTTGTCCGTAAAAAGCAGGCCCAATGTTTTCTTAGGTAGATCTAGTTGCAGGTTGCGTTCTTTACTGAAGTATGATTCTTTTGACAGCGTGGATCGTTAACTCCTAATGGTGCAGAAGTCCCAACATATCTTAACCGTTGATTTTACCTATATTAATAATTGAGAAGAACTTGTGACACTAGGTGGGAATATTGTGTAGGGTATAGGCCTTCATCCTCTTTTGATATTTTATAGGGAGTTTAAACGTTCCTTTCTCTCTCTCTGTTGCTTTTTTTTTTTTCCCTTTGAAGAAGAAAACTATTATTTCGGTCATTCAAGGTTACACATGAAACGCAAACGTCCAAAGTAACACGAAGCACGTAAGAAATAACCTGTTGTTACTTGTTTAACCGCCATTCCTTCCTCTAAATACACGACCATGTTGTCGACGCACTTCTGCCTGAGATGGGCTGTCTCGTTGACGCGCTTGGTCACGAGGAGCTCAGCAGAGCAGAGACGCCTGAGAACGCGCCAGTAGCCACCGTAACGACCCACAGCGAGCGAGCCTTGGTCATAATTGAGAGCTGTCAATGCATGGGGACACTTGCGGTCTGCGAACGCGAAGTCATGGCCCTTGAAGAACTCTGTGGCGGCCTGAGCTGATTGGATCACCATGGTGTTCACGGAACCGAGCTTCAACCACGTCACAGGCCCGTGCTTGGCTCGGAAGTTGTGGAGGTTCTGGTGCGGCATGGTCCCGAGGTCGAGGATATTGCCGATCACGGGCCATGCGGGGGGCTGAGGGGGAAGCTTGGTGCGCTTCCGGTTGAGAAGGAAAAATAGAAGTGCCGGGAGGAGGAGGCCGAGCCAAAAGAGCCAAGAAGGGCAGTACTCCATTGGCTAAGCTTTGAGCTATTGCTCACCTTGCACTTATGCGATTATTGCGAGGGAAAAATGATATTAATATACACTCTTATCCTGTTCACAAGAAAGCAACCCAAAACAATAGAGAAAAAGCAGGAGATGCAATTATTTGCCGTCCACAATATAAAAAGGAGAAAACATTAATATATCTGTTGGCTATGAATAGGAGTGAACGTGCTAGTCACGTAGAGTCTGGTGATCCATCCATTTCATCGTATTAGGTTAAATTTGATTCTTATTTCATTGGAATAATTTTGTTTTTGGTCAAACAACTTACACGAATTATGCAATCAAATCCGTAACTCTTAATTTGTGCATTTAAGCCCTACAACTTTTCTTCAATACCACAAAATTATGATGTCTTGTTCTTTCTTGGGTTTCACGGATTGGTTTATCAACTAATTTGTCCTATCAAAATTGGATAGTTATGTATTTACTTTTGTTGAGAGTGTATAACAGATGTCCAATATCTTTACTCTAGGAGATTGCTAAGAAGGAGCACAAGTCCAAGCCTATTAACATATCTAATTGGACATATCTTCACTCAAAAGCTCAAAGCAATGAGTTAATGGCCAACTAGATATATTAATTACTTTACACTGCATTAATTCTCCACTGTGGGACTTCCCTAACACAACTTACATATGAATCTCAACAATCTCCCTACTTTACACTGCATTAATTCTCCACTGTGGGGCTTCCCTAACACAACTTACATATGAATCTCAACAATCTCCCCATCATGTATGAGCTTCAATGTTAAGTCTGTTCCCCCTTAATTCATTTATCTTTCTATATTAACTTATCTCAACTTGAATCTCCAACATTCACCTCCATCCCTGTTCTTTTTCATCGCACCATACCATGAAAACTGCCATTCTTGAGATATCTAGAACAGATTGGGAGCCGCCAATCTACTATTGGCTCTAACACCAATGTTTGGTAGTCTTGCGCTTCTCTCACCTCAAAAGTTTACTCAAAAGGTGAGACTTTCTCTCATATTTATAAACTAACCACTAGACAATTCCATAATCGATGTGGGATAACTCCAACAACTTTTGCCTTAGTAAGATGGCTTGTCTTTTTCAAAAACATCATATATATAAGTCCAATCATCAATTTGATCGAATTTTCCAATCTTCACTATTTAAAGGACTTTTTGATGCTGACACCTGAATTTCATTGATGAATTTATCATAAATTTGCATCTCATAAATTTGACCCATGATAAAAACAAAACAATCAGTTTATACAATATTGCATTCATTTTTCTCGTGGCATTCCTTTTGCACATATAAGCTAGAGGCATGATCTTTCATTTATAGTTAGGTTTCAGTTCACATAAGTCATTCATGCATATGATGAATATTAGGAATCTTCTATACTCTTTGACTAGGGACAATGTAGTATGAGAACCTCGGGCTCCACGGCAAAAATTATGATCACTCCAAAGAGCTATAACAGCACCAATTCACACTTGGACTCAATTTTCTTCCTAGTAATTTATACCCAACTTCTCTTGATCGATTGAAGACCCAAACAAGCACAAAACGATTGCAAGATAAGTATCATGATGATTTTGAGAAAAAAAAGTATCACGACGATCGTCTTTACATCTATTTTCAAACAATAGATGGCTCACGTGCTAGTTCCAAGAATAGTTCCTAAATTTGCATTTTTTCAGGGAATGTTGGATGATCTTGCACCAGGATGCTCGGACAAAAAGACAATGTTGTCAAGCCTTCAAAACTGAACTTTTCAATATCCGTTTGGTCTAAAAATTTTACACAAGCTTCATCCGCTTGTTGACTAACTCCCTCAACATTTTAGTGCAATCGAATGAATGAGGAGTGTGTATTCATTGTTTTCGTGCGATTGCTCGGTCAACTCGTCTCTAATCCAACAAGCTCACTTTTCCTTCTTTAATTTAGTTGCCACTCTCTAATTGACAATTGTCATGACCTTCTTAGAGGTGGACCACTAAGAGAAAGTTAATGGATTACCATGCAAGTATGAATGGTTACTCATTAAAAAAGATGGTACCATTGTCTAATGCGGGCTCTCTCAAACCCCCAACAATCACAACTTTGGGGTTTTAATTAAATTATTTAGACATCCAATTCAATTCATTTAAGAAGTGCCATTAGTCTACTATGGTTGATTAAAAACTCGAGTAAAATGTGAGAGAACACTTTACTTTTGTGAACTAGAGATTTCATTTATAGGGGACTTGATTATGCTAGATAAATCTCTCCCTTTGGCACCTTCGCTTTATTTCACAAAATGTTTTGCAAGTAGCCTTGATTGATTTGGTCTTAAACCACTAACATGCGATGGATGATCATACAGGTATGGAAACAAGAAAGTAACACTCTATCAGAATGATAAATAAAATGCTTGAGCAGATAGAAAAACCTTGATGGGAATGATCTCTTCTTTTTTGTTTTTTCTTGTTCGTTTTCTCTTTAACGTTAATCACCTTTTTGCACTCTTGAAATCCAATTTAGAGCTTGCAGAACTTCATATTTTTCGTTACCGGCTGGGAATGAATATAGAAATTTCTCCAATTGTGCCCCCTACTTGGGCATGATCAAGAATTTGAGGAACCTTCAAGGACTTCCAAGTCAATGCAAAAACCCATTCTCCAGTTTGCTTTTTCAGAGAATGATGTAAGCGAGACAAGATAGTTTTGTTTCTCCGCATCTTCATAATTGTTTCCCTTTGATCTTCATTTTTCTCCCTTTGTGGTGTGGTTCTTGACGGGATAGTTTCAAATTCACTTTCTTTTATCTTAAGTTAATAATGAATATCTGTAGCGTTCAGGGCAAATGAACTAGAATGCCCCCGTTATTGCGATATATGTACTATTCGCAAGTGATTTGTCAAATGAGATGTGCCACAGTCGTGTTAGGGCTGTGCTTGGATTGCGGTTGCCTTGTGTCCTCCCAGGATTGTCCATTAGGTCCAATGATTGGACTTTCAGTGCTCGGAGTAGATTCCCCCAGTGAGACTCGTTCTTCGTTTACATGTTTCCCGTGAGTAAATATCTCAAATGGGAATTCCTGCAATTTGCAGCAAAAAAAGCTTCTCTTTCTTCTCAAAAACAGATATCCGTTTCATGAAAAGGAGTGACATGCATAAAATGTCTAAATACTAGGACTTTACAAAATGTGCAAGTTTTGTCATTGCAATGTTTGGGAAGAGATTATTCACAAAATGTATGGGAAGAGATTATTCATTTACTTAGAGAATAGGAAAAGCTAAAGAAAGAAATAAACTATATAGAAGCATTTTACTCATAGGAAGCAAATAAATCTGAGAGATTAGCAAGGAGAGTGAACTTCCCTAATCAAATTGCAATGTTTTAGTAAAATAATAGTATTAATGTCTTGCGACAATATGAAGAATAGTTTCAAATTGAGAGGTCGATCATGTTACCTACACATATAGAACTTTCTATATTCATTGAAAGAGTAGCTATTCGTAATGCATGAGCGCGTATTGTGTGTGACGCACGCGCGCACGTCTAGTTACTAACTAATCGCATGTCACAATGCCCGAATTAATGCTAGCTAATATTCATTGGTTTTATAACCTAAGTTGTGATTCCAAACTTGTCATACCAATATTCATCCCAAGAATTTAGATAATTATTCCCTATTATTTGGGAAAAATAAAAATAAAGAACGAATCCTTCCACGAACAGCAGTAAGCATAAATATTGACTAAGCAAATTATTTCATTGAATGATAATTATAACAACATCCATTGTATCATGAAGAAACCAAAAACTAGAGACGCATTAACCCTCTTCAGATCGCTCTCCACGTGTATCAAGGGTAAAAGTTGAGAATTAACGCAATGTTTAAAAATTTTGGAGAATAGTTTTCGAAACAGTTTCCAAATAAACCTGAAGAAAAGAATAGATGAAAATGGCCATATTCTTCCTAAAAGATTGATATGTGGGGAAAGTGATTTAATTAGAAAATGATGCACGGATAATTATACCCATTTTAAATAGTTTCAATTATGATTTTTTTACAGTTGATTGGTATCGCATATAGCACGTGGTTAGGACATTCCAAGGAGGCGGCTATTTTTATGGAAAAAGAGTGAACGTAGTCAACTTAGTCCAATCTATCTAATTTATTACTCTTAATTTATTATTATTATTATTGTTAATTTAATCTTCTAAATAAACATGTATTTCAATTCAACGCCAGCCTTTTCATTGCCTTTGCAACTTGCAAGCGTGTTAAACGAGTAAACTCTAGAAGCACGAAATATCTTAGACAAACCAAATTAGTGACCTAGTATGTACACTCTGTTCCTCTAACTCCCCCAAAACTACAGAACATTTATTCTTGTGTTGCCCTTGGACACAATGTATATGGAACCACTCCCAAGTACGGATCAACACTTCAGCTTACAACACACATTGAATTGATGCATGGATAGTTGATTTACTAAAACATAAAAGGGACATACCAGCATTTGAGTATATTGCAGGCCTCCTCTGGCAAATTTGGAAGGCTCGGAACCATTTTGTGTTTCGTCATCAACGCACACACCCGGACCAGCTTGTTGAAACAGCCTTCGCCGTGGCTCATCTCCAGATCAGCACTCAGCAGCAGGAATTGAGAAATCGCACCACCTGGCTGAACCCTAATTGGATTTGGCTTCCACCGTAGAAGGGCACAGGGAAGGTTAATTTGGACGGAGCTTTCCCTATTGCGAATCACATGGGTGCGATAGCAAGCATTGCTCGAGATCACATCGGCATTATGATTGGAGGCTTCACCCGCAGCGTTTCAGCATCCTCTGCTCTCGAGACGGAGATCCAAGCATTATTATGCACTCTCAAGGATCTATTACAGCAACAAAGAACTGAATCTCACCTGTTGTTGGAATCTGATAACCTCTTTTTGGTGGAAACAATCAATCAGTGCCGTCCGCCGCCGTGGGAGTGCCGTGCCCTCTTTGCCGAAAGCGAAGAGCTGTTGCAATGTTTCCAAAACCTCAAGGTGAAGCACTACCACCGGGAAGCAAATGCCCTAGCTGACTAGGCCGCCAAGGCCCACAGAAGAGGGTCCCTTTCGCCTAATTGGATCAATTCTCCTCCTCAACTTATGATAGACATGCTTTGTAATGAAGCCCTAGTTAAGGGTTGTTCCTATTTTCCTACATGATTCGCAATATAATATCTTTTTTGACCAAAAAAAAAAACTTGTTATACATACCTGAAATCTCTGGCCTTGGAATGACTCGACCAAAAAAAAAAACTTATTATGTGAGAGAGAGAGAGAGAGAGAGAGAGAGAGAGAGAGAGAGAGAGAGAGAGAGAGGTGGCATCTTTCATCGTCAGCATTGCTGGAGATATGGCTCCACAAGCACTAAAGGTTGGAAATTTATAGGGCATCAAGCATGAGATCGGGGTGCTCAGGGACACATGTATAACGATGTGACCTAATTTTGGCCTGAGCAACTGAAGGATGCGTTCTATGAAGCACGTGGCGTACTTGATGAATTCGAATTAGAAGCTCTTGTGACAAGAACTAAGGGGGGCACAGTGTGTTGTAATTATTATCGTAATCATAGGTTTTAATGGCTCAACGTTAAGGAAATGTCTCTTCAATTCACACATTTTTCAATTTACATGCAACAACTATGTCTCTTTGGATCATCCCTAATTGTTGCAATTATGGGTTAATGACTCTTTGTTCTCCTGTAGTTTTTGATTTAATAATGTTGTTATTAAGGGTTAATGTTTCAACTAATGTGAGCATAATCGGTGTGACTCTTGAGTTCATGTCCTTTCAGTTTTCTACAGCTAGTTCCCTTGTCTATAAATAGATTTCTTAATTCAAAATAACAACAAAAACTCCCCAAAGTATTCCTCTAGTTTTCTAGTAGTTTCTTTAAGTGTGCTGATTTAAAGAAGTGTTCGATAGAATCTTGTTCATATAGTGCTTATACAAATGGGTTTGAGGTGTTGTATTTTGAGAGGCATAGTTCATGAAACTAATTGGCACCGTTGACATCAACTAATCGCTTTAAGGAGATTTGATTTGCCGTACCTCACCTCTTGTTTAGTTTGCTATTGCTTTCTTGGAATTATTATTATTTTCCCCAATATGTATTAATATTTCCCACAATCTTAAGGTGATTATCTTTTATTGTTTGTTGGGTTTATCAAAAAATCGGGATGACTAATAATAATCAAGTACCCAATGATGTCTGGAATGTTTGTGAGGATGTTCATATGTGATGTGGACATTGAGCCATATCGAGGAGGTGGTGCTAGAGACTCATTGTCTATTCCTACTGGTTTGATTACTTGAGCGCGGACCAAGCAATTTAGGTAAGCTGTTAGTGTCATGGTTCGTGATCTTTAGCGTGGAGATGGCCTTGGATCAAATCTTGAAGAATATTGGAAATCTTGGCGCAATTTGATTATCTGGTCACCAAAAATTGGACCAAGTTAATATATACATATATACATATATGTATATATGTATATTCCCGTTTAGGTATATTCTAGAATATGACACATTAGATTTCTAGGGTTGGTTTTAGGGTTTGTGTGGCGACTAGAAAACCTATATAAAGGATTTGCCAAATTTCTTTGGGGAAAGAGATATATTTTATATTTGAGGAAAAAAATTGGGAGGTTTTCTTTTACTGTTCTTTTGAGAACTTGACCTTATCAAGATTCCCATGTGATAGTCGATTCGACTTATCGAGCGAGATAGCGAATTCTTTCGCTCATAACATCTATAATGTTGGTTGGTTGACACATATTCGTCAACAGGTCGCGTTCAGATCGAGGTTGCCAATCACAGGTTCGATTGGAGGTTGAGGTTCGCAATTTGCACCATCCAGGCCTTCGTAGAATGATCTTTCCGCAACGATTCACATCAATATGGCCGTTTCAATGAGTGAGGTTCAAACCTCATGGCCTAGTGTTGCGGCAACAAATGCTGCAAGCTTTCGGGCTGAAACCATCTATGGTGGTACCAGTAGAAGTCGCTTGACTGATACCCTGGGATTGATTTCCAAAGAAGTACATATCCAATGGTGTATGGTTCAATTTCTAGTGAGATGGTTTAATAAGCTTTGCCTAATTTGATGATACCATCTCCAATAACTTCGAATGAGAAACTGTATGAGTTAACTAGTGTGGGATTTAAGCAATGGTAATAGAAGATGTTCTTCTATTTGACCACATTGAATTTAGTCAAGCACTCATTAGAGGTGTGCTCAATAATTAGTCCAGATGAGCAAAATGTCACGATACATGGGGAGCTGGAGCCTTGGAAGCACAAGGATTTCCTACGCCGAAACTATATCCTTAACTGTCTAGCAAATTCCTTGTATCATGTTTATTGTAACATTGAAACTACTAGACAATTATGGGAGTCCTTAGAAAAGCAATACAAAGCTGAGAAATTTGTGGTGGCCAAATTCATGGACTCAAGATAGTGGATTCTAAATCTGTTGTGAACTATGCCCATGAAGTGCAAATGATTTTGAACATCTTTGTTGAGGAAATGTTCTTAGTGAATCATTCCAAGTGGTGTTTATTATTGAGAAGCTGCCTTCGGGCTGGTCAGACTTTAAAAATATATGAATGGCAATAGGAAAGAGATGAGCCTTGAATATCCCATTCCGTGCCTCATAATCAAGGAAGATAATAGGTGGAATGCATATCCTTCTATGGAACCAAAGGCCAACACTATTGAGTTTTCCAATTCCAAGAAAGATACAAAGAGGAAAAAGTTCTTTCAAGGAAAAGGCAAGCATAATGAATAATCTTGAAATTCCAAGGGACATGTTTTGTTTGTAACAAGCTTGACCATCGGGCCAAGGATTGCAAAAAGCGCTTGAACATAGGCAAGGGCGATAGTGTAGTCAAGTAGCTGAATCTGATAGATTAAACAGAGGATGAGAGACTGATTGTTGTGGTTGTGTATGAGGTATCCTTGGTATTAAATAATACTAATTGGTGGTTGGAAACAAGTACCACAAGTCACATTTATGTGGATAAACACTTGTTTTCATCTTACAAGAAGGCTGAGGATGAAGAGAAGTTTTATATGGCTAACTCCACATTATTAAATATTGCTAGAAGAAGAAAAGTGATCTTGAAATTCTTCCTTAGCAAGGAAATCACCTAGCTAAATGCGCTGCATATATCGAAGATCAAGAAGAATCTAATTTCTAGCCCCATACCTGTCTAAAAATAGTTTCAACATTTTATTGGAATTGGATAATTTTGTAATTTCCAAATAGGGTGTATGTGGGAAAATGGTACTTGTGTAATGACTCGTTCAAAGTAAATGTGGCTGTCATTGATGTAAACTTGAAATTCTTGTACCCAAAGACTATCGATAATGAGAAGTCTTTGGTTTACACTATTGTGTCTTCTTATCTATGGCATGGTAGATTACGACATATAATCTATGCTACAATGAAAAATATAGCAAAATTGGGGCTAATTCTAATGTTTGAGTTGGATGTCCATCATAAGTATAAGACTTGTGTTGAGGCTAAGTTTGTTAAAAAACCATTCAAATTGGTTGAAAGATCAAGTGAACCTTTACAATAATCCGTAGTGATCTATGTGATTTAAAATTTGTAGAAAGTAGAGGTAAAAAAAAGTATTTCATCACTTTTGTAGATGACTTTACTCAATTTTGCTATGTTTATCTGTTAACTAGCAAATATAAGGTTATGAGCACGTTTATTAAGTATAAAAATGAGGTCGAGAACCAACTTGATAAATGAATTAAAGTGCTTATGTCACAATCTCGACTCCATTCTTAGGGTCTTGAGTGACAGGGGTTATTTCACAACGTCTTAGGCTCATCGCCATCTCGATTCATTTTGTTATCATGCATATGCAGAAACGTGAATAAACAACTCCTCAGACAAACAATTGCTAGAAGATTGGGATAAATGTTACACAAAACACACTAGTTTATATTATGACAGTACTTTTACAAACCTCTTTTCTATGGGGTTCTCTTTCCTTTTTGCATCACACTACAAGTTTCCCTAAAGGCGAAAGGAAATTACTATCTCTTTGAACATGATTGTAGTTCCCAAAACTGACGTGAGACTTGCATGCCTGCAAGACTGAAAGATGAGAAAGTGAGGCTTGGGAACTCAGTAAGTAAAATTCTTAGTTCTCTACTAGGAAAATATCTTGTCATCAAAGTCTAGCAAGTATAACACTCACAAACAGTGTCGATGGCAGATTAACCACAAATCATATGTTATGCTTTATTTAAACACATGCCATCCATGTCAAAACTACCATCGGCTTAACAATAATTCATGGTCATGCATAATCGACATTCATGCAAATTTATTTATCTTCGTCCTAGCTTGACTGGAGCTTCTAGCTTATTGTTGGGCTTCCTGGCTCGATCAGGGCATCTCGGCTTGACCAAGTCTTCTCGGGGCTAGTTTCTCTAGGCTTCTAGTTCAAGACCTAGGCATTCTGGCTCAACTAGGGCATCCTAGCTCAATTGAGGCATTGCTATCTACGCTGTGTGGCGGTAGGCATTTTTTTCTCTTTAAGTACAGACGTATATACATCATACAAGTTAGTTCTTATCTTTTCTCTCAGCCGACACATACATGGCCCGAAAGTGTGCTCATCTATATGTGTGTGCCATGAATTCTTATACTACACAAGTAAACATGTTGAGAATGACCCGTGATTTGTGATTTGAATTGATCACTAAGCATTGATCCCTGCACTAGACATGGTTTGGAAACGGCATGTCTCAATGCTAATCCAAAACCTTGAGGCTTGGGTACACCTCACTTTCATGAAGATCCTTAAGCTCAATGGACCTCGGCTTCAACCCAACGTGAACATACTTCATGCCGTGAATGACCCTTAGGTCGTGGCTTGATGCAAACGTCAAGCACAAAGTCCTCACACCAACAAAGGCATAAAACCGGCATACTTTAGTGCCTTATCAAGATCTTGCGGGCTTGAGTGATCCTCATATTGATCAAGACTTAGAGATTGCGACGGTACTTAATATGTGGCAAGTAAAGTATGTTTGTCTCCGTGATATACCTTCGATCGGTGTTACATGTTTCTTGGACTCATTTCCACATTCGTTTTTCGGTATTTGATTCGTTTGAGTATCGGTTTGATTTTTAGGAATTTATTTCCTACATCATCTAAACTTTGAAAACTTCAAGTTGACTTCTACAAATAAAATTGAGTGGAAAGTTTACTTATGCATGCTTTTTGAAATTTATAGAGATGCACTTGATGAATGCAACGGAAGATATATAAAACCCAACTTCTTGATCATGCTCGAGTTTGGCTCAATTCAATGATGAGGCTGCACGAGCTTGCAATAATTCAACGGTAGAATCACTCTAGTTAGACTTGAACTCGAAAAGAATGAAAGTGAGTTGGACTAAATAACATATTTAATCACAGTAGCTCTTGGGTAAGTTGAGTTATTTACACTAGTTAATTTGTTGACTTTGTCAATTACAGCACACAAAACCAAGGGATAAAAGTATCAGCAGTCCCTAAACCTTTACAAAAGGTTTAATTAGGTCCCTAATTTTTTTTGTACAATTAGATCCTTAAATCATATATTTTCATATCCGACATGGTCATTTCATTAAAAAAAGAAACAGAAGTACTGACGTGACACTTAAGTCTTTCAAAATGCAAATACGATATTCCGTGTGGCATTTAAAACTTCTTTAAAGAGAATTACACAGAATTCATAAATATGGAAATTTTAAAAAATAAATATCAAAAAATGAAAAATAAGGAAATTTGATAATAAAAAAAAAAAAAAGAGAAACGAAAAAAAGAAGTATCGTTACTGAAGTAGGGGGGACACGCTTGGATGGGAGGTGGTAGTTGCAGACGGCATGCACTCAACGACCCATGTCGTGTCGGGAGGCTGTCGCCCACCCTAGCCAGCCAGCCCTCTATTCCCTTGTGCGTAATTATTAGTTAAATTTTTTTTCCTTATCCGTATCAGCACTACGTTTAAAAATAAATAAATGTCACCAAATAAGTTAGTGCTGTTAGTGCTAACTTATGGTGCTGGGGCGACATTCTTCATTATCATTCCATCTACACATCTATAAGGTGGGTAAACTTGAACTAAAATATGTATAATTTCGAGGACCAAATTTACACACAAAAATGATTCTGGAACCTGATTGAACACTTTACAAAAGTTCAAAAAACCATCGTTCCTTTATCCCTAAAAAACAGGCCCATTATTTTATTTTTTGAGTTAAATCTAGTTGTGAGTTGTATTCTTTACTGAAATACATTATTTTGACGCAAGGGATCATTCCTATTAGCGGCACTTTTGTAGAAGTCTTAACATGTCTTCATCATTGATTTGACCTATATTAATAATCGAGAAGTGGTTGTCACACTAGTGGATATATCGTGTAGTGTATGTTATAAGGAGCTAAAGAAACGTTCCCCTCCCCACTGTCTCTTAAAAAAAAAATGGTCAAAAGGAACGCCAAGCACGCGAGAATTTCTTCCTCTGAATACACGATCATGCTGTCGACGCACTTCTGCCTGAGATGGGCAGTCTCGTTGACGCGCTTGGTTACGAGGAGCTCTGCAGGGCAGAGACGCCGGAGCGCGCCAGTAGCCGCCGTAACGACCCACGGCTGGATTATATACGGATGGATCATGGTAATTAATGGGTTTAGTCTATAATTTGATGGGCCTAAGTGAGCCCGTCCGCCCATATTGGGCATAAAAGCCCGACTCGCAAGATAATGTCTCATGAATGAATAGTTGAGATATGAAATGGTGCGTTGAGGAGTTGCGTCTTTTGGATGAAGTGTTACGTTGAAAAATTACATTGAAAAGATACGTCTTTTGGGAGAAAATGTTTTAAGAGAGAAAAAGAAAAAAGAGACGTACCTTTTGGTGTACGTATGTCTTTTTCTAGAAGCAGAAAAACTCTCCCCCTCCAAAAAGTGACGTATGAACATTATCCTCATGTTCAGAGTTCTCTCCTCCTAAAAACAATGGTATGCTCCTTGATAGAACGGGATCATAATTCTTCATCGATATTCAACATTGGTGTTTAATCTGTGAAAGATAAGGTACGCTCGATTCTGTAGTGTAATTTTTGATCGGTAATACATGTTCTTTTTGGGCTCATCTTCCACGTTCGTTTAAGGGTTCGATTATGTATCAGATCGGTTTTAGGGAATTTGTAATTCCCAGCAGTAATGAATCAAGACGTATCTACAACCTTCTTCGGCAAATTTGCAATCTTGTGTTTATTTTATAATAATTTGCAAAAGTGACAAAACATGTGAACCAACACCGACCGTGTTTATGTGGGTCCTACTGCTGAGTCCATGTGATCAATTTGTCCATATGGATTTGACAAGATCCGACAAGATCATACAGTATCTTCCTGTTACTTTTCTTTTAAATTGCTCTCTTTAATCGTACAAAATTCTGAAATTTGGCTGGTCGAGTAGCTCCACCATCACCCACTAGAAACCGCTCATAGAATATGATTCGGGAATCTATTGTACGGTCTTGCGTCTAGTTAATCCGGTTCATCGCAAATGTCCATTTTGTGGACTCTAAGGGCGCGCATGACAACCATTATGTTAAAATAGTTTGACGGAATGAAATATTTTTCATTTCATTTACAGAAGAGTTTACAGCAAAAATAATAGTTTGATAATGACCAAAATTTACTCTAAAAATAGAAATTCGTTTAATAACGACCAAAATTTCTTCCTTTCGGATAGGCGGTGGCAACGACCGACGACCTTTAATATGAAAAATAAAAATAAAAATGATTTAGTAACAAAAAAATAAAGAATAAAATAAATCATTAAAAAATAAAATAAAAATATCCTTAAAAATGAATTTATTTTATTTATTCTATTTTATTTTATTACAAATAAATTTATTTTAAAATGAATAGAAATTAAAAATAAAAATAAATTTATTTGGCAAAACACTCAAGGCAAATAAGAATAAATTTATTAAATTTATTTTTAATAAAAATAATTTATTTTTATTTATCAGAAATAAATTATTTTTAATAAATTTAATAAATTTATTTTTAATAAACTAAAAATAAAATGATAAATAAAAATAATTTATTTATTTTTAATAAGTTTATTTTTAATAAATTTTTTAATAAATTTTTATTTTTAAATGAATAAAATGAATATATTGATTTTTATTTATTTTTATTTTTAATAAAATGAGGAGAGGCGGATGAGGAGGAGGAGGGGAGGAGGTAGAGATGTAGAGGAGATGAGGGAGGACTCACCGAAATTAGGGTTTAGTGGGAAAAATTATTTCTGATTTCTCTTCCAAAAATCAAAAGTAGAAAATTTCTACTTCTGATTTCTCTTCCAAATCAATTTCTGAAATAGAAATCTATTTCAGAAATAGAAAAACTGAGTAGGTTTATCAAACAGGTTTCTATTCCAGAAACAGGTCTGGAATAAAAAAATTATTTCTGAAACAGAAATTTTGATTATCATGCACCCTCTAAGTATGGAGCCAAATTTAGAGTAATTTTCCTTTTCGACAAGTGAGGTTTTATTGATGGTATAAAGTGCAGGTGAGCTACCCTGCTACATGCTCAAGTCATGCAATTCAAACGAGACCTAAATGCTAACATAAGAACTTGTAGTTTCTCTAAGATATTTGTGTAGGGAAGACATCATTCTTAAGAAGTCTTCCTTGGACAGCTTTTTTTATTGACACAATAACATTAGCCCTAATGACCTTAGGGTAATTATACCTCACACGCTATGTTTTTAAGGTATCACTTTCAAAGGATGGAGCTTTCTTAGTATTATTCCCACCTGCTCTTTCATGTCGAGGGTCTTTGGAGTTGAACCATCGCCTAGCTCCCAATCGAAATGGTAAAGTAGTGTTGCAAGACCAAGATGAAGCACCCTATCCGCCAATGAAAGTCCGACGCATATTCTTCTGCCTGATCCAAATGGAATTAGCTCAAAGTTTTGACCCTTGTAGTCAATTTTAGATCCCATGAACCTCTCTGGTTTGAATGCCAATGGGTCCTCCCAAGCATCGAGGTCTCTTCCAATGCTCCATGCATTCACGAAAACCTGGGTATCTTTGGGTATATCAAAACCCATGAATTTGGTTTCCTTTAGAGCATTTCGTGGGAGAAGTAAAGGTAATGGGGGATGCAATCTTAGGGTTTCCTTCACCACGGCTTGCAAAAATGGCATCTTTTCCGTGTCATTTTCTTCGAGCTTTCTGTTCAACCCCACAACCTGGTCAATCTCATCTTTGGCCTTTTTCATCGACTCGGGTTGGCGGAGTAGCTCCGCCATTGCCCACTCGATGGTGCTACTTGTAGTCTCCGATCCGGCGAAAAACATTTCCTGCACCATCAAGTAGACCCATTTAGTACAAAGATTAGGTCTTGGATACCACGAGTGTCTGAGTCTCGTCCTATAATTAAGAGATTCTCTTTGGCTGGAAAAAGTCACCCTCGAATCATCAGCTCAATAGTAAAAATTATCATGCTTCACCTGATCAACAATCCTGATCAAACACAGCAGTTCCTATTCTTCGAATTGGCAGAAAATTGGCACACAAAGAAAGAAACAAGAAATTGAAGTTGACAAAATGAATCCACTAGCGACAACAGAAGTATTTATGAGAGATGTTGACGCCTTAATTTTATTTAGGTTTATTGTATTAATTAGTTAAGTTTTGTCTTTTCGGGTAAATAATATAGAAATAAAAAAAATAAAGTAATAAAAAAAAACAGCAAAACAAAGCAAAAGAAAAGCAAAAAGAAAGAAGAGCAGCCCCTCCATGGGCCCTCGGCCCATTTTCCGCTCAGCCCGGCCCCTCCGCGTCTTCTTCTTCCTCACGCCTCTGTAGCGCATGCGCAGAGGGTGCGACGGAGGGGAAGGGGGTGGACGGATGGAGGTCGCACGTGGAGCAGGGGAGCAGTTAGCGTCGACGGGACGTGACCGGAGGAGGAGATGATGGCGGATGGGACGGCGGTCTAACCGGCGGGTCGAAGCCTCGCCGACCGGCCGCCCCCGCGCCTATAAATAGAGGGGGGCCATCGTCGACGAGAGGGGGACACAGAGAGAGAGAGATAGAGAGAGAGAGAGAAAGAGAGGCCAGCCGAGGCTTGGGGTCCCTTGAGAGATTTCGGAGAGCTCGAGTTCAGGCCGGCCGTGGTGTGGTGAGCTCAGAGGGGTCCCCGAGAGACTTTGGGGAGCTCGAAAGGCGAGCCCGAGGGAGAGAGAGAGAGAGAGCCCCAGCGAGATCTGACCAAGACCAGGCCTTGCCGTCACCGTCGTTGCTCGCCGTTTCTCCACCATCGCGAATCGCCCTCTTGTCGTCGCTGTCCCCGTTCGAGAGAAGGTAAAAAAAGAAAAGAAAAGGGGGCGTCGCTGTTACCGTTGCCGTCGCCGTTGTCGCCTTCGTCGTCGCCGCCGTAGTCGCCATCACCGACAAGCACCTCGGTTTCCCCCCTTGGCGCCGCTGATTCGCAAACCCTAGGGTTTGCGATTTTCTGGGTTGCCGAGTCGGATCCAGGTCTCGGAGCCGGGTAGGGTTTTGCGAGATTCGGGGGCGGCGGGAGTCGGGTTGCGATTCGGGTCGGATCCGGGTAGGGTTCGCGGGGAGTCGGGTTACGGAGCGGGCTGTCAGGTCGGGTTGT
The DNA here is from genome assembly GCA_017140255.1 of Eucalyptus paniculata subsp. matutina. NCBI lineage: Eukaryota > Viridiplantae > Streptophyta > Magnoliopsida > Myrtales > Myrtaceae > Eucalyptus > Eucalyptus paniculata. Next base: position 20,247,679 of record CM029436.1, on the reverse strand, counting down.
CGGGTCGGGCCGGGGTTCCCCCAAACGCCCGGCCACGACGCCGTTTCAGTAAATTAAAAAAAGAAAAGAAAAAGCCAAAAAATCCGAGTCGGGCCCGCGTTTGGGTCGCCGGCCCGGGTCGGACCCAACCCACGGATCGACCCGGGTCGGTTTTATTTTGTTTTATTATTTTAATATAAAATAATATTCTAATAAATAATAAATAATTTATTTATTCAAAAAAATCAAAAATGTTTTAATTTCCAGAAAATCGAAAAATATTTAAAAAATGTTGAAAAATGTTTTATTGTCTAAAAAAATCGAGAAAAATCAAAAATAATTTATTTTGCAAAAATATTTTGAAAAATATTAAAAAATATTTTATTTTCTGAAAAATAAAAAAATCAAAAATATTCCATATTTTCCAAAAAATGCCAAAAATCCAAAAAAAAGCCAAAAATTCATGAAAAAGCCAAAAAATTCAGAAAAAGCCAAAAAAGACTTGTATTTTTCCAAAAAATACCAAAAAAATCCGAAAAAATATTTTTTTATGTCCAAAAAATTAGAAAAAGACTCAAAAAATGTTTTTCCTCCGAAAATGCATGGAAAATCCCTCGAACATCCAAAAAGCCTTAGGGTTTAAACAAGATTAGGTACCGAAAGGGCATTAGTGATTAACTAGTGTAATTAAGTCCCCGATCCTAATTTCTCTGGTTGCGCAGGAGTGAGTATTTCTCCCGATACTTCGCTTGGGTTTCTAATCAACCCACCCCAAATCGATTAGTGGCGACTCCATTTTAAAAATTGATTTACAGGTTAAAAACTTGAACCATTAAGTCGTGAATTGATGGACTTGGGAGAGTCCGGCCTTAATAAATTCAGCCGAGCCATTAGCCTCCTTAGGCGCTCGTACCCGACTGTAGGCGCCAAAAAAAAGAGGTCGTGACAAGAGAGATGGGGCAGGTTTTTGATTGACAAAAGGAAATAAACAACTGGAATGGCAAGAAATAGGTTGCCGGGAAATAACTGAAAGAGATTTGCAAGAGAGCAAAATGGATTAACATAAGTAAAGCTTGTTCTGCGCGTTTCCATTAAGATGTGTGCTTCTTATAGTTTCAGCTACAATAATTGCTTTACTGCAATTGTCAGTCGACGGCTTTGAAAATTATTCCCGCCTAAGAGTTTTTTTTTTTTTGGTCAAAGGTACCGATTAATATTATAGAGTAAAGGATGTACATCCAGCTAGAACAGCGTCAGAGAGAATAATATCAACGAAAGGGGGGGGGGGAGGAAAGAGAAGCCAGTTTCTGACCGGGCCAAGAGATCTATGGGCTTTTGCGGCCCAGTCAGCAGCTAGGTTAACTTCTCTACAAACATATTGAACGGAAGCATTAGGGCAAGTCGAGATCAGCTCTTGAAGAACAGAGAACAGATGCCGCTCCTTCCAAGGTTGCGGCTGACGATTCCGAAGGATTTCCACCAGATGAAGACAGTCCGATTCAAGCTGTAGTCGTTGAAGATGAAGACCCCGATTTATCAAGTGCTGAAGAGCTCGAATAAGGGCGAAAATTTCCGCTTGAAAGGCCGAAAGGGCTGGAACTGTAGTCGTGAACATATCGGTAAGAATTCCTTTATGATTCCTGAAAATACAAGCTACTGTGCCTTGGTGATTACCTGGAATGAAAGATCCGTCAACATTGCATTTAATAGTTCCCTGAATCGGAGCTTTCCATTGACGATCAGTAGTAACCCTAGCTTCTTGAAATCGAGGATGATAGGGTTGAAGGGACTGGACTATGCGGCTATGGGCTATAGCATTCTCCACAACTCGATTGGGATCTAGGGTTTTCTGTCTAAAGATAGCATCGTTTCGATGACGCCAGATTTCCCACATCAGAGTGGCAAGAAGTTCAAAGCTTGGGAAAATCCGAGATTGAGCAGCTCTGGAGGCTACCCATTCATCCAGGCGTCGTACAGAGGTAAGAGTTATAGGGATTCTGATCATATGATGTTTCCAAATTCCACTCGTCCAAGGGCAATAGAAAAAGAGATGTTCAATGGTTTCAGGAGTGTGCTGATTGCATAGAGAGCAGTTTGGGTTAGGGGCAATGTGTCTGTGATATAGATTGGCTTTCGTAGCAAGAGCGTTTTTACATGCTAACCACATAAATACTCTGATTTTTGGGGCTATCTTCATATGCCATATCTTTTTCCATAGATGACCAGGGTTATGGTAGGAGGATGAGGCCAAGGCAGGGGGGTGTTTTTGGTTTAAAGATAAGTAATGGTAACAACTCTTTACAGAGAAATTACCTGATGAAGTTTCAGTCCAGATTAATTGATCCGAACCCATAGCCGAATTTATAGGAGTATTGAAGATGGATGCACAAACCTGGGCATTGAAAAAATTCGAGATGAGATTCATCTTCCATGTAGAGGTATATGGGTTTAAAATGTTTGAAACTAAGATTGGTTCTCCCTCTGCTGGTTGCCCTCCTATTTTGCCTATTGACAGCCAATTGTCAGCTCGAATATTAATCTTTGAACCATCTCCCACTAACCATCGGAGTTTAGGAAGAATTGCATCTCGGCCTTTTAATATACTCTGCCACCCCCAAGAAGGTCTATATCCTGGGGTAGCATCTTGAAAAGAGGAATGTCTAAAATATAAGCCTCTAAATAGTTGACTCCAAATGGCGTTAGGTTGCTGGAACATACGCCATGCTTGCCTCCCGAGCATTGCTAGGTTGAAAAAGATAAGGTCACGGAAACCCATCCCTCCCTCTGCTTTGGGGTTCTTTAATTCCGTCCATGCTGTCCAATGAATACCAGGATCATTATTGTTTCTGCTCCACCAAAATGCTGATATTTTCCTTTCTATCAATCTGCAGAGTGATAGGGGAAGCTTGAAGATGGACATGGCATACTGAGGTAAAGCTTGAACTACAGCTTTCAATAAAATCTCCTTGCCCCCTTTGGATAAAAGAGTTTCCTTCCAACCTGCTAACTTTGCATTGATTTTAGCTAGAATCCAGGAGAACATCTCACGTTTGGAACGTCCCCAGTCCGAAGGAATGCCCAGATATCCCGCCTAAGAGTTTGATTGCAATAATTAGTTGCACTGGTTTTATCCTTGCAATCGATTTGATTTCAGCCAAATTTTGTAAGCCAATGTCAAAATTTCTCGACTTAATTGACATCGACTTGACTAACCTGGTAATTTTACAATAACTAGTTGGAATGCTTGACGGAGACATAAGATTGATTTTAGTTTATTTTAATGAAAAGAAAAATCAGTGCTTGGACGGCACCATGATTGATTTATTAAGTTAGCTACTAAAACTTCTTTGTAATGCGTGATGTGACCCTAGTTGTTTAAATGTCAGTTAAGTTTGTCACGCCACTTAATCAACCGAATTAGACCTAATGTCTCTAAGTGTGGTCATGTTAAACGTGGAAGAGAGGAGCAAACTCACCAAAATGATTATATTGATGTTCTGGGAAGAGATTTTGTGAGGGCCTTCTTTTCCATCGCCCTCATAATCCAATAATGCGTCCAAGAAATCATTGGTTGTTCTCATCTCTCCCCTTAGCTTTCGCTCCTCCAACCTCTCTTTCACAAAGCCTTCAGCAATCTTCATGGCCCGACCCATGTCCTTCGCCATGCTTGCCTTGATCCCCTGCGGATCCAACCATTTCAACCATGGCATGAAGTCGGCCACGTTGGGCTTGCCGGCCCATTCCATGATCAGGTTCATGCCGTCGTAGAACTCGGGCCCATCCTTCGATTTTGGGTGCAATAGATCCCGTGAGAGCACCATGTTGCCCACCACATTAAACGCCAGGAGAAAGAGGAAGTGAGATAAGTCGATTCCTTGCTCTTCATAAAAATAAAATTTCTGTATGATTAATTCTAATCTGAGAATGTATAACCACACTTAACAAATTAGACATGTGAAAAATAGAATGTACCAAGTTGTGCAACTAGTTAAAGGAAAGATGCAGTCAAATCAAGAGGAACCAATCTCTAAACTGCTCGTAAGCTCCACTTGACTTACTGTGTATGCTTCAATGTCCAACACGAAAGTTTAGCTACGCAATTCAATGATAAAGCCACTCGAGCTTTACATAATTCAACAGTAGAGCCACTCTAGTTCGACTCGAACTCCCAAAAAAGAAAGCGAGTTTGACTGAAAATAAAAATTAAATTCCAGTAGCTCTTTGGTAAATTGAGTTATTTACACTAGTATTTAATTTGTTGACTTTGTCAATTACAGTACACAAAACAAAAGGATAGAAGTATAGGTAATCCCTAAACTTTTACAAAAGGTTTAATTAGGTCCCTTGTTTTTTTTTTCGGTGAAATTAGATCCCTAAATCATATACGTTCTTGTCTGGTTTGGTCTTTCCATTTAAAAGGAAACATAAATGTTGAAATGGCAATTAAGTCTCGTTGAATGTCAACATGGTATCCTACATAACTTTTTGAAAGGATTGTGAGAATAACAATCCATTATAAATCATAAATTCTTGAAAATGTGAGTTTCACAATAATTTATAATTATTTATGATTTGATTTTTTGTAATTTAGAATTGACTGTTATTGTTACTAAACATTAAATATTGTCACGCAATCATTTCTCTTTTTAAAAAACATAAAATAGAATAACAAAAAATTCATAAATAAGGAAATTAAAAAATGACATAAATATCAAAACAAATAAAAAATAAGGAATTTGCAAAAAAAGAAATAAAAAACAGAAGTGTCGCAAAAAAAGAATACTTGAATGGAGGCAAGGGTGTGCTTGCACGGGAGGTGGCGTTCAGAACGGCGAGCACCCAACGATCCATGTCGTGCCTCGAAACTGCCGCCCACCCTAGCCAGGCAGCCCTCCATTCCGTTGTGCATAATTATTAGTTAGATTTTTTTACATTTATATTTATATTTTTCTTACCCGTATCAGAACTATGTTTAGAAAAAAAAATCATTTCACCAAATAAATTAGCTTAGTTAGTGCCAACGTATAGTGCTGGTGCGACATTCCTCGTAAATATTCCATCTACATATTTAAGAGGAGGGCCAACTTGAACTAAAAAATATATAATTTAACATTTTATAGAAGTGCGAGAAGTTAAATCTAGTTGTAGGTTGCTTTCTTTACCTATATTAATAGGGCCATGCTAAGAAGACGGTGTTGTCAAGTGACAGATATACTGATCACATATTCCAAGTGTGGGAAATTTTGCAACCAAAGTATATAACTTTCAAAATCAATTATCAAGATTGCCTCTTGTGATGTAAACCACAAAAATTAAGGCCGTTAAAAGAAGAATAATAATATACGGAGTATAATCATTTAGCATAATAAGAAACCAAAGTTAACGCAAAACCAACCTTTCATATCAATTTTAGATTCTGTGCTTGTACAAAAGTTAATTTGTAGAATGTCATGAATGATTCTCAAAGGAAAATAAGAATTTTAATTGAATTTTGGAAGGAAAAAATTACGTGAATCCAATGCTATCTAGATAACGACTTCAAATATAGAGGGGTAGTACACTTCAAGATGGCAAATGAAGAACCATTGCCTAAAAGGCAAGATAGAATATTTCTTAAATCAAAACTACGTATGTTTTGATTCCCCATCATCTCTATGCTTTCATGTTGCTCACGTTCGAGTTATTGCTTCAGCAGCCCTAGTCACAACTAAACCAGAAACTAGTAGCACATAGTTTAAATTTGTGTAGACATCGATCATCATGAGAGAGTAGATAATTTCGTGTTAGTGACCAATTAAAGAAGGGATATGAAGATATTATATTTTACCTATTACCATGATTTAGTAAAAATACAAAATGAAACACGGACCTTAGAAATTCTAATTTGACAAATCTTAAGCAAGCGTTGGTTTCCTACAGGTGTGTAGTCATGGGCTAAATGTATATTATGTTTATATGGTCTAACTTTTCTGATTTTACTCTATGAAAGTCATTTTTTGGCAATGAATTTTGAAAATGTTATATTCTTGTTGCTAATATCCCGCAATAGAGATTTGTGGTCAGCGTGTCCTCGTCGTTTCCTAAATAGTGATCGGACCGTCTTCTCAGCTTTTTTCTTCATATTAATAATTAATTAAGGGTTGTGACCCTATAAAAATATAGGGTAGGGTATGGGACCTTCATCTTATTTGTATTGAGTTTAAGGTAAGTTCATCTCTCTCTCCCCGTTGCCTTTTTACTTTTCTAAAAGCTATTACTTCAATCATTCCAGGCGACACATAGGACACAGAGTCAGAAATGATGCCAAGTACTTTTTTTTTTGGGGGCTGAACGCCAAGTACTTTTTTTTTTTTTTTTGAGCAAAGAACGCCAAGTACTTAAGAATTAACCTTTTGTTGCTTGTTTGACTGCCATTTCTTCCTCTATATACATGATCATGCTGTCGACACACTTTTGCCTGAGGTGGGCCGTATCGTTGACGCGCTTGTTCACGAAGAGCTCCGCGGAGCAGAGACGCCGGAGAGCGCGCCAGTAGTCACCATAACGACCAACAGCGAGCGAGCCTTGGTCATAGCCAAGAGCAGTAAGCGCATGGGGACATTTGCGGTCCGTGAACACGAAGTCATGGCCCTTGAATAACTCCATGGCCGCTTGAGCTGATTGGATCGCCATGGTGTTCACGGAACCGAGCTTCAACCACAAGACAGGCCCATGCTTGGCTCGGAGGTTGTGGAGGTTCTGGTGCGCCATGGTCCCGAGGTTGAGGATGTTGCCGATCACGGGCCATGCTGGGGGCTGAGGGGGAAGCTTGGTGCGCTTCCGACGGTTGAGAAGGAAAACTAGAAGTGCCGGGAGGAGGAGGCCGAGCCAAAAGAGCGAAATAGGGTAGGACTCCATTGGCTAAGCTTTGAGCTATTCCTCACCTTACGCTTCTGCGATTATTGTACGGAAACACGATATAAATAGACACTCTTATCCTGTTCACACAACCCAAAACAATAAATAAAAGGAAATACAGGAGAAAACATTAATTTATCTTTTGGCAATGAAAAGGGGTAAACATGCTGGTCACGTTGATTCTTGTGATCCATCCATTTCATCGAAATAGGTAAAACTCGATTCTTACATCATCATAATAATTTCCTTTTTGGTCCAAAAACTTATGTAAATTATGCAAACTGAATGCCAATCCGTGGAGGATTGAATGCAAAGTTTTTGTTTTCTGTTGGATTGAGCTAGATAAGTTCTAGATTAAGGCTATAAGTCATTGCATGTTGCAATTGAGGCTTGCATGTCTCGAAATCTAATTGTGAGTGAGCTGTGATTGTTTAGTGATGTGTAATGGTGTGTGCTGAGTGAAGAAAGGGTGATGCATGTTGAGTTACATGAGCCGAGATGTGAGTATGTGCTTTGTACCGAGTTGTGAAGGGTTCTAGGTGAGTGAAAATGTACTATGACTACTCCTAGATGCTGTGTAAGTGTGTTGAGATGCTACATGATGAATTTGTAGTTAAACAAATGGTTTGAGTGAGCTGGAAATGAAGAGAAAAGCATTAGATGTTTTCTGTCTTAAAGGAACATGGATAGAAAGTCGTTTATATTGTATCGCTTTAATTTCTAGAGATGAAGATGAGGAATAGAATCATTTTACTTAATATAACATCCATTAGATTGAGTTTAACTCATAGTTATAGCTATATGAATACAAGATGTGTAGATAGAAGCAATTCATTTTAAAATAGAAAAACTGTTCCGTAGAAAAACAGTCTGACCATTGATGATTCCACGAATTTTCTGTATTTATCTAGATAGAGTTGAACTTTGAATCCTTAATGAAATTTGGAGATCACATCTGTAGGAATAACATCTCAAAAATTGAGAATAAATGGACAAGTTTTGGTCGGTAAAATGATTTTTCTTGTAAATGTTAAATCTGGAAATTATTACAGAGTGTTAGTAAGGAATATCGAAATTATTTCTCTTGATATACAATAAATCTGACTTAGTGTTCTTCATGAAACATTTTCCTTTAGGTCTTGTTTACAACATATCCAAATTTCATAATTTTCTGAGTTCATTTAGGGGTTATTTCGAAATTTTCATTAAAGTTGCACATTTTGGTTTTTAAGCTGTTTTACTCTGACTTTGCTCAACTGATTTCAAAAGTGAATGCATCTTGGGTTGTTATGTGACATGATGATGCTGGCATTGGCATATTATGCAATATTGAGATGTGATGAGACTCAAGAGACATTTTGTCATTACATTAAAAAGTGTTTTTGGAAATTAAGATGTTAATTGTTGCCGTTGGATCCTAGGGTCAACGATGCCCCGGGAGTTGGGATGCCCAGAGGTTCGAATGAGTCGATGCCCTTTGGATGCCTGGTTGTATTTTGAATACATGCCCAGAGGATTTTCCTCGGGAGTTGAGATGCTCGGAGGTGTATTCTGGATGTCTGGTGGTATGTCGGTATATAATTCCGGAAGGCAGGGGTAACCATTTTCATGGCGAGCCCCGGCAATTCCTCGTGATGCCAGGTGGGATGCGAGATGCCCGGAGATGTGTGCCGGAATGCCCGGAGGTGTGTGCCGGAGGACTTCGCGATGCCAAGATTGGGTGCAAATGCCCAGAAGGACGCAAACATTGGTCCTCTGGGGGGTGAAGCCTTTTGAATGTTAAAACTGATGGTTCCACTAAGTGTGCGTGTGGTCTTGTTATAGGACTAAATTGTATGGCATGGAATGGGACATGTCATTACAGTTTGGTCCTATGATCGGGACTTATGTGACTCGACATGATGCATCTTATTGGTTGGAAATGCACTGGTCATTGCATTGAAGAGTTATATGGTTTGGATGCATACTCATTCATTGATTGCCTATCTTGTCTATCTTGCATGAATCTAGATATTGATGGTACTGCGTGATATAGCTTAATGAATATTTTACTGTTGAGTGGTTGTACTCACTCCTTTTGGGGACTAACATTTCAGACTAGATAAGATGCCTCTGTTATCACCACCACCAGCAAATGGACCGAGTGGTTGGATATGATCGCAAGGAGGAGGACAGCAAAGGAAGAAACTTTTGGATACTAATATTGATCGATGGACTTTAAGTATAAGACTATTGGAAAAGATGTCGGTCATCTTTTGAAGTATAGCCGAGTATAGAAAACTACAGCATTTTAATGTACCAATGAATGATGTCCATTTGGTTTAAGTAAATAAAAGTGTTTAGCTTTTACCTGTAAATGTTTAGTTGGTGTGCATTGTTTTTTGAATATAGGGAAGTGAGTTGTTGGATACGCTTCCGTCATATTTCTGCGTAGGGACCGATCTAAAAGATATAAACCCCCATGAGTTATGGGCCTATTATGATTCTGTGGTATTAGAGTGATATATTGTCAGAACAAGAGGAAGGTAAGCGCACTGTAGTGACCCCAACGGATCGGGGGTCGTTCGAGAGGTGCCACAGCGACATCCTAAATTTCAGGTTTTGTTTTCAATTTAATAAGTTGGGCTTTTCATCGACACGCCTATAGTTCTTTTTTCTGAGCTGATAACTCACGGGATAACTAACCTATTAGGTGAAGCCGTTAAGGAATCTAAACGCAATAGACTTGAGAATTCAACTAGCAATCAATTGCTCGACCGTGTTAATCTGAAAGGGTCATTACGGCACCGTCAAAATCGATCAGAAATTGAAGATAGGTCGATTCGATAGAGGTATGTGATTAGTGTGTGGGTGATTTCACCTAATTGCAAAATTTCTGTTGAACGGTACTAGACCAATTTTTCTATCATTTTCGTACCCTGTGTTTGTATTTGAAATCTCAAGATTTTCACAACAATCGAGAGTCGTCAATGTGTTGAAGACGCACAATGTGGCTCGAAAATAATCGACCACGGGCCAAATGCACTAAAATTTCATAAAAACTACCCAGTAGGTTAGGTCACGCTAAAATCGCACCGGATTGAAATTAATCGCGAACTTGAACTCGATTTTAGAAATTGAAAGTTTTGTCATGTCACGATTTATTTTAGGAACGTCGACTCATCATTCGAAGAATTTTTGGCGAGTTTGAGATTTTTATAGAAAATCAATTCGGACAATTCGAAAAAGAACGGAAATTTGGATGTGCCAAATTGAAGGAATTTTTGGCCTCCAAAGTGAGCTACTGGGTGAAGGGAAATTATAGAAATTGTGTGGGCTTCCTCCTCAGCAAAATTGGACATCAATTGGTGAAGAAATTAAAGTCAATTTGAGGGAAATTCGTAGGCTTGAAGGGGCTGTAGCATTTGGCATCAAAACTTGTTATTTGTGGGGATTTAGATGCATGAAAGTGATTGGGGGGGCAAAAGGGATTAACTTGAAGGCTTGTGAGACCAAGCATTTAATTGAGTGGATAATTTTGTGGACTTCTTTCCCCTAAACTACAGCTTCCTCCTTACGCCAAGCTGCCCCTCTCCTTCGGTCTTTCTCTCGCGCACGACGATTTGACCAACCCCTTTGCCTTATGCTTTTGTTCATTTATTCCTTCACCGAAGCAGCTCCATTGTTTTCTCTCTCTCTCTCTCTCTCTCTCTCTCTCTCTCTCTCTCTCCGCTAGCACCTGCTTCCATTTCCCTCCGTCGAGTCTATCTTGCAGCTACTCCACCACCATCGCCTGTCCCACCTCCATTTCGCTGCCGCCTTACCCATCTTCACGTGGCGTTGATTCACCGAGTCAAACTCTAGCAACACCTTCTTTGCCAACATTGACTCTAGCAGCTCCTCTCCGCCCGAAGCTGCTTCTTCATCTGGTTTGTGGACCACCAGCATCGACGCCACCTGCCACCTCCAGCTACTCTCTTCACCTCCGCACGCTGCAATCTTGAGCCGCCAAGCCAAGCCCGCGACGAGTTCTTGAGCAGAATTGGTTTTCAGCTCAAGCAAGGAGTTTGCGAGCCGTTTTCGGCCTGGTCTAAGTCTCTGTTGGTTTTGCCGAAAGTTCAAGTTTCGGCCGCTGTCGCGCCGTCGTTGCGGTGAACCGGTTTTGGCGCTAAATCGGTGAGTTTATGTACTAAACTCTAATTAGTAGGCTAATGATGTTTAAGGGGCGTTTAGATTATATCAAGATTATATTATGATAGTTATTAGCTTGTTTAATAAATTTAGGTTAGTTAGATTAGTGAATTAGGTGGTTAGAACTTGTAATTAGTTAGTTTATTATGTGGCATTATAGTTAGAATGGTTAGTATAAATTAATTAGTTAAATAGGTGGTTAGATTAGCAATTTTTAGCCTAAGTTTGCATTTATTAATTTAATTTACATTATTTAATTACTTTTGATAATTATTTAATTATTAATTATTTTCGAGAAATTAGATGGGATAGCGGTGACTGGAATTTCACGCTAATTGCAATGGTGTGTTCGGTTTATGCAATTGGGTGTTAATTTGTGCAAATTGAGTACTAATTGGAATTTTGGTTATTTATTCCAAAATTTGTGAATTTCAATATTTATTTAGAAAATCCCAGGTGTCGGATTTTGACACCGAAAATGATTTTATATACTATATAAAATAGTGAGATTTTAAAAGGAAGGATATCAATTTTTTTTTGATTTGATCTGATCGTCTATCCACACACGACTATTTTCACCAGGTGTTTTTAATACGAAGAAAATGAGCCAAATGTATCATTTTAATTGAGATATTTGAATGCAATGCATAGTGTCTTTGGCCATAATTGAATGATCTTGTGTTGGTTAAGAGAACCCGTCCCCAGTGTGTATCGGTGGACATTAACCCTATATGGGAAGCCAGTCGCAGTAGATTCTGGACCGAAGCTCCTTTGGGTATGCCATAAGGAATGCCGTCCCTGATGTGTGTCGGAGGATGTAGTATTGCTTAAAGGAGTGAGACGAAACCTGGCTACGCCAGATGACTGATGTGTGTTGGGTAAAACTGCCTGTGCGGGTAGTAATAATCAATTAGAATGCATGATTGAGTGAGATAAATGTGCCGAATTATGGGATAAAATTGTGTGGCGCGGTATGTGATGTATCATAATGATTTGGCCCTATAATCAAGGCCCCTATGCTTGTTTGAAATTTGAGTGTGGCGTTCCAGTTGATGAGCTTGATTACTACTCATGCTTTTGTGTTGTCTGTGGTATGAACTATGCTGACCTGTAGGGAGGATCTGAGACAAGGTAAGTTTCTGTAGTTGTGTGGTTGTGTGGTTAGGACGCTTCTAGGCGGATTACCCTCCTAATCGGGGTTTAGAGCATGAACTCGCTGAAATTTATATCTCACCCAATCGTGGGCTTAACTTTCAGGATCGTAGGGTGGAGGACCTAGAGCCGAGCTGAGGTGATCCGTGGTGTAGGTCAAATGGGACAATTTCTTTTTGGAGAGGCAGTCTTTTGGTTATAGACCTTTGTAAATGACTCTGCATATTTATAAAATATATTTTGTTTGTGAATCTATTGTCTTGCTTTTATATCCTGAGATGGTTACTATAAGGGGATTTGTTATTTGCTTCCGCATGTGCAATAAAATGAAAGGGTCGGCGACTCGTTCTAGGAAGTCGCATTTTTATTATTGACCACCGAGGGATGGCCACGCGCTCGAGGATTGAGGCGTGACATCCCCGCTCGGAGTGGTATCAGAGCTAGTTAATAGTTAGAGTGATAAGATGCGATGGGTTCTTGGGATAGTTAGTAGGAAATGCCTTTTAATTATGCTGATGCATGCGAGTGATAGATGATTGGTAGCTTGTTTGTGGGGTTACTCAAATTCTAATATAGTATTGGAATTGGAAAACAAGTTTCTATAAGATCTTGTAGCATGAGTGATCAGGAGGGGAGAACTCCTAGGCAAAGGTCAGTAGGAACTGTAACTCGGGTTAGGACATTGACAAGGGTCGATACCCGAGGTACCCAAGGTAGAGCGTAGGCTCAGGCCAGCGTGAGTGTAAGAGTACCGCCGCAGGCCGGTACTGTGAGTGTAGTAGCACCGAGCGATCCTAGATTTGACAGAATCATTTAGGCGCTTGAGACTTTGGGAAGTATTTTGGGTTAGCAAGCACATAATCAAGTTGTCGCTATTGTCGCTGTCACTGCCACCGCCAATGCCGTAACTGCTGTTGTTGTCGCACCCGTTGAGACCCAACCTGGAATTGTGATTGGGGAGAGAGCCGCCACATTTAGGTCACGGTTTAGTTCAGATAGAGCTAGCAATCGATTCAGGAAGAAACCAATGACAGAAGGAAAGCACTTCAATCGTCCCACTCAAAGGCGTATAATGGGAAAGCTAACACCCAACCAGAAGGGCGTGTGTTGTGTCGGTGGGAAAAGACATGGATCCGCCTTGTGTTTTGAAAAGACAAGGGTTTGTTACGGGTGTTGCCAGTACAGCCACCTGATTAAGGACTGTCTGCTCGGGCAGATGGAACCATAACAGCTACCGCCATCGCCGCTGATGAGCCAGAGCAAGAAGAATGCGTTGCAGAATGCACAGTGGGGTAATTGGGATAGGTCTCCGGTGCAAGAAAGGGTGCATGCTGTCACCCGACAGGAGGCAGAGGACTCACCGAATGTATGCCAAATTTGTAGAAGAAAGCATGGATCAGCCCAATGTCTTGGTATCACGGAAGCGTGCTATGAATGTGGCCAACACGGCCATCAGGTGAGGAACTGTTTGCGTAGGTTCAGGAGAGCATAAGCACCGCTACCGTAGGTAGGACGCCACTAGGATGGTGAAGGAGACAAGAATGAACTAAAGCATGCACCGATCAGAGGAAAAATGCTTTTGGGGTGATGTTATCAATGTAGCGTAGCAAAGTTGTGGTTAAGTTTGGAGAATTTTAGTTTGTTGTAATAAAGTTGTAGAAAGAAGAATTACTGGCTAGAGTTGTACTTGACTAGTTTGCTTATGTATAACTTTGATGTAATTTATAAAAAAGGTGTGGCTCGAGGAGCTTTTTGTTGTAATGAATTGTTGTCATAAGGTGATCTAGTTTAAACCGTTAGTAGGTGAAAGCTTCGAATTTATCGAAAGTCGAGGAGGACCATCGATCCCTTTAATCATGTCACTTGAGGCAACTCGTTTGTTAGATGGGGGTTGCCAAGGTTACCTAGCGACTGTCATGGATACGACAGTTGAGGAGCTGAAGATCGATGACATCTCAGTAGTATAAGAATTTCCACATGTGTTTCCAAAGGAATCGCTAGGTCTGCCGCTAGAAAGGGAGATTGAGTTTGTATTGAGTTAGCACCCGGGACAGAGCCAATCTCTAAGGCTCCTTACCGGATGGCGTTATCTAAGTTGAAAGAATTGAAGGTGCAGATGTAGGAATTGTTGGATAAATGATTCATATGCCCCAACTGCTTTTATGGATCTGATGAACCGAGTGTTCAAGGAGTATTTGGATCAGTTTGTGTTCGTGTTTATTGACAATATCCTGTTGTACTCGAGAAGTCTTGAGGAACATGAGAGGCATTTGAGGATGGTACTTCAGACTCTGAGGATTCATGAGCTATACGCCTAGTTTTGCAAGTGTGAGTTTTGGTTAACTTGTGTTGCTTTCCTAAGGCACGTGATTTCAGGCGAAGGAATCTCCGTGGACCTGTCCAAGATTGACAACCGTGACAGAGATCAGAAGCTTTCTAGGCTTAGCAGGGTATTATAGAAGGCTTGTGGAAGGGTTTTCAGCTTTAGCCTCACTGTTGACTCGACTATTGAAGAAGGAAGAGAAATTCGTGTGGACAGACAAGTGCAAGCGTAGTTTCCAATAGTTTAAGTAGAAGTTGACTACCACACTTGTGCTGACGATTCCATATGGTCCTAGAGGATACGAGATCTATAGTGATGCGTCATTTAGATGACTGAATTATGTGCTGATGCAACATGGTAGGGTTGTTGCATACGCGTCTCGTCAGTTGAGACCTTATGAACTGAATTACTCGACGCATGACTTAAAACTCGTAGCAATTATTTTCGCTTTGAAGATTTTGAGACATTATTTGTGCGGAGAAAGATTCCAGATCTTCACTGACCATAAAAGTCTCAAGTATCTATTCTCTCAGAAGGAGTTGAATATGAGACATCGTCGCTGAATGAAACTCTTGAAGGACTATGATTGTGATATTTTGTATCATCCTAGAAAGGATAACAAGGTTGCATACACGCTAAGTCGCAAATCTTCAGTAGTGTAGATGGTACTCAAGGAATGGATCTTACTTGAGAGGGCTCGATATTCGATTTTCAAATTTGAGGTAGGCTACCTTTCAAATCTTATGGCCACCCTCATAATTAAGCCAGAAGTGTAGATCAGAATCAAGATGCTTCGGTCGACAGATCCAGAGATTCAGAAGATCTTGCAAGAGGATACCAGAAAGAGGAAACCTGACTTTCAGATTTCTGATGATGAAACACTAAGGTTCTGATGACGATTATGTGTACTTGACGATGTAGTGCTTAAGGAAGAGATCTTATCAGAAGCTCATTGTAGCAGTTACAATATTCATCATGACAGTACGAAAATGCATTAGAATCTGTATCAACACTATTTGTGGTTTGGTTTGAAGGCAAATATTGCCAAGCATGTCGCCAAGTGTTTGACATATCAGCAAGTGAAGGCATAGCACTGTAAGCTGATGGGACTTTTGTAACCTCTTGAGATTCCCAAGTGGAAATGGGAACACATCATAATGGATTTTGTGACAGGCTTACCAAGGAGTCAGAGAAGGAATGATTCCATTTGGGTAGTAGTCGACGGATTGACGGAGTCGGCTCACTTTATTGTCATACGAAAGGACCTTGATTTGGATAGGCATGCATAATTGTACGTGTATCAGATCGTTCGCTTGCATGGAGTGCCAGTAACGATTACATCATACAGAGACCCGAGGTTTACCACTGTTTTTTGGAAGAGCCTGCAGACTGTTTTAGGAATGACGCTGCAGTACAGTACGGCTTATCATCCTTAAGATGGCTAGTATGAGAGGACAATTCAAACCCTCGAAGACATGCTGCGAGCTTGCGTATTGGATTTCAAGGGAAGCTAAGAGGAACAGCTTCATCTTGTTGAATTCGCCTGCAGAAACAGTTACCAGCAGAGCATTCAGATGGCTCTCTTCGAAGCGTTGTACAGCAGAGCGTGTAGAACGCCAGTTTGTTGGAATGAGGTTGGAGAATAAAAGATCACAGGCCCAGAGTTGGTTCAGCAGTTAGTGGATGTAGTTGCTGTCATCAGGGACAGATTATAGACTACTCAGAGCCGCTAGAAAAGCTACGCTGATAAGCGTCGAAGACCATTGGAATTCCAAGTCGGTGAGCACGTCTTTCTGAAAGTGTCACCAATGAGAGGTACTTTGTGCTTTGGCAAGAAAGGGAAGCTGAGTTCGAGGTACGTAGGTCCTTTTGAGATTTTAGAAAGAATAGGGACTTTAGCGTATCGTTTTGCATTACTGCTGAGGTTGGCGTAAGTGCATAACGTTTTCCACGTGTTAAAGTTAAGGAAATATGAGCATGACTTGACTCACATGCTGAATTTTGAGGAGTTAGACGTGGACGATAGAGTGTCATACATGGAAAGCCCGATTTAGATCGTGGATCGAAAAGAGCAGATTCTGCGCACTAAGACGATCTCGTTGGTTAAAGTGGTCTGGCAATACCACGGCACAGAGGGAGCAACCTAAGAAAGTGAAGATTTGATGAGACAACTGTGCCATCATCTTTTTGTTTAAAGATTTGTATGGTCTAAATTTCGAGGGCGAAATTTTTATAAAAGGGGAAGAGTTGTGACATCTTGAATTTCAGGTTCTATTTTCATTTTAATAATTTGGGCTTTTCATCAACACGCCTATAGTTATTTTCCTTGAGCTGATCACTCACGGGATAATTAGCCTATCATGTGAAGTCGTTAAGGAATCTAAACGCAATAAACTTGAGAAAACAAGTAAACGAATGTCTGAGCTGTCCCTCGGTTTATGATCCTTCTAAGGAAAACACAACCTATGAGGAAATAACAAGTAAACGAACGTCTGAAGAACAGAAAGGTCGAGCCAACGATGATTGTGGTTCGGAAAAGGTTGACTTATGTGTAGGATTGCTTGTCTTGGACGGTGGTGTGCGGTGTGTTAAGAAGTCATGTTTTCTTTTAGGGATCTTTTATTGGTGTTAAAATGCGTAGGTTGAACCGAAATGAAGTCACCAAAACATGAAGAAAACATGCGAATGTGTGGCCGTGAGTTGACTTTAGCGGTCCTTCGAAAAATGTTTAATAAACAAAAGCTTTTTGTTGTTGTCGTCGTCGTCCTTCTTCTTCTACAGTGATGGGAAAATGACGTGATTATGCGCCTGGGTGTTGCGATGTCTGGAAGTAGGAATGATAATTCATGTTGTTGTCTGCAAACTATTTGTAATTACAACCTAAATTATCGAGTGATATCACGAAAGAGTTAATTATGGCCATCATTCAAGGAGACCCTTGATTTCTGAAACATAAGCTAATTAGAGTCATTTACATACATAGTTACAAGTCTTCTGGAAGGAATACTCTATAGGTATGCTTGAATATACATTTTGTGATTTATAACCACTTGCTCTATTTCACATAAGCCAAGTTATCCAAAGGAGTATTTTGAGTAACCACACAATGTAGAGCATCTCTCATTGATGTGAGACTCTAAAACATTACAAATTCTCTTCAGTTTAATGAACTAGCGTCCTTTTTAATGTTGGCTCGTATCGTGATATTGCCCATATATTATGTGTGGTCTAGTTCATTCCTATTATCTTTGCTATCTTACAAGTCTATTAAGAGTCATATGTTGTCTGAGCTCTCTCACCTGGTATGGCTTAGTCCATCTAAGAATCGCCCATCTATTGAAGGGGGCCCTGCTCCGATACTCAGTGTAGCAATTTGACGTGTTCCATGAGGTTCACGTGTTCAAAAAGAGTATCCCCCTAACCACACAAGACATATTAAGGAATACGGTTTGCTTATGAATCACTCAAGAGTCTCTTCCATTAATAGTGAGTTATCATTCTTCAGATGTCTCCTTCAATCCAATATTGGATTCTCAAGCAGACAACTTTTGAAGAAAAACTCCATACTGTGTCATTCTTCTATAGAAAAATAAATCGTCAGTGACGCATACGGAGAATAGTAGTAGTTAAGGAACGTCGACCCGCGACCAAAAACCATAAATTCTTGCAGGTACTTGCATCGGATTGAGACAGAGGACTGTAATCGTTTTGGGTAAACTAAGGACAATAGAAATCCCCCGCAAAGTACAACCCTCTTCATTTTACGCTCTCATGATACACTTGAGAAGACCGTGCTGTGTACCGATGCCAACTAATGCTTTCACGTCCTAATTGAGTTGCGATGCAAACAAGACTTCCTACTTTATATGGAAGTGATTTTTCAATGTTTGCCATAGCAAAACCATGAATTTCAAAATAAAAGAAAATCTTTAAGCACAAAGTCGAATATAGGATTTAGATGTCTGAACACCAGACTCGACGACATCAAGGGCCCCACCAAGGAATTCGAGCCCAGCTGTTGGGGATCAAGGCATGATCACGAGCCTTGGTATTTCTATCCCAAAAAGCCCAGGTAAAAGTAGCTGGGTCATTTTACCCATGCTTCTCTCACTGGCTCCATAAATGTTAATAGAATATGTATCATTTTTGTAAATTCTAATTATCCCTTTTATCAACTTTTGCATTGTTCTTCAAGGATCGCGTAATGCTTGTCTTTTCTTTTTATTAGATATATTTTAGAATCCATAGATGATCTACTTTAGTTAAAATGAGAGAGAGAGAGAGAGAGAGAGAGAGAGAGAGAGAGAGAGAGAGAGAGAGAGAGAGAGAGAGAGAGAGAGAGATTTTGAAGTCAAAGGCCTTTCTCTCCGATGGGCTTCCGAAGCCAGCTCTACGGGTCGGATTTTCCTCAAGCGAATCAGACATGAATATGAGCCTACTTGAAGCTGAGCGTGAAATGAGCTGCCAAGGTAGAGGTGGCAAAATGGGTCTTAGACCCATATATGACCCATTTATGGGTCACTTGTTTTTTGAGAAAAAGTAGTTAAATGGGTTCAATAATTAAAGACTTTGATAGGTGGGTTTTAAGTGGGTCTTAAATGGGTTGGATTTAGAATCCATTTTCACCCAAAATCACAATCTCTCTATTCTCTCTTTAACTTTACAAATTTTTATTTATTTATAAAAACCGAAATTATAATTATTTATTTTATTTTCTTTCTTCTTCCTTCGGTTGTTGGCACGACAATGGCCGGTGACCGGCCAGGTGAGCCTTGAGCTCGCTGGGGTCGGGTGAGGCGGAGGCCTCGTCGACGCCTAGCTAGGCTCGAGCCTCGCCGATCTGGCGAGACTTGAACTCGCCGGCGTCTGGCTAGGCTCGAGCCTCGCCATATTCGGCGAGGGGCGAGCTCAAGCTCGCAAGATCTGGTGAGGCGGAGGCCTCGCCGACGTTCGGGGAGGCTTGAGCCTCACTGACGTTCGGCGAGGCTCGAGCTTAGCTAGATCTGGTGAGGGCCGAGCTCAAGCTCGCCCGACATCGATAAGCCTTTAGCTCGTCGAATTTGGCAAGGCGAAGGCCTTGTCAGCGTCGGCGAGCCTCGAGCTTGCCGGCGTTAGTGAGCTAAGCGAGCTCGGGGCTCGCTTGTGGCCGGCCGCCGTCGTGGCCGGCAGCTGGCCAAAGAAGAAGAATAACAAAAAAAAAAAAAAAGAAAAAAAGAAAATTATATTTTAAAAATAAAATAATTAAAATTCTATTTTTTTGAAATAATTATTTTAAAAATTATAAAAATTTTCCATTAATTTGTGTTGTATAAAAATATTTTAGCAATGTCATATATATAATAAGCTTCCTTAAGTTTAGTTAAATGGGTTGGGTAAGGATTGGGTATGGGTCAAAAATTTTGCATTGCAATAAATGGATCATAAACGGGTTAAATAGGTCGATTTGAGTTGGACCATTTATGATCCGACCCAAACTCGACCCGACCCACCTGTTTAACGGGTCTACTACTAGGAAGGTGAGTTGGTCGGCTTGACTTGTGAGGTAACGCTGATGGACCAGGTCGAAATCAAATGGCCGGATGGGCTGATATGATGGGCCGGCTTTGGTTCCTTGCAAGCTATAATATCCCAATTGGACTCTCTCTCATCCATTTATTTATTTGTTTTTCTCTTTTTTTGTTGTATTCATTTTTTATTTTTGCAAAAATGCATACTTTACCAGTCGACAAAAATTCAGGCATCACTAATCGATAATTGCCACCGGAAGTTGAACTAGTAAGAGATTGTGCACAAAGTGTGTGTGCTAGAAAGGTGAGTGACATGCATGAAAATGATGAATTGTCTAATTATAGGATTTTACATGGCATAAATGCGCAGCTTTTGGTATTGCCCAATATAGGAAGAGTTCTTAATGGAATTTTTTTTATTTAATTAGAGAATAAAAATAAATAAATAAAGCAATAACGTAGAAGCATTACTCATAGGAAGCAAATAAATTTGAGAGATTAGTAAGGAGAGCAAAGTTCGCTAATGAAGCTGCAATTTTCTAGTAAAATGATAGTGAGAATGTTATGTGATAATAAGAAGAAGTGTTTTGAATCGAGAGATATAGAGATCTCATCTGAATTTTAATAAATCAACCATGTTATCTAAGCATATAGAAATTTCTATTTTCACGAGAAGAATCTCCATCCCAATATGGGCTGCATATGTATAAATATACATACATATATATGAGTAACTGATAAATTGCAGCTCACACCTCATAGATCCCCATAAAAGCTAACTAATATTCCCTAAGTTCATAACTTAAGTTCTAATATCAGCTTTGTCATATCGCAAATGCATCCCAAGATTTAGAAAATGACTAGCTATGCTTTGGAAAATATAAAGGACGGAGCCTTTAACCAAAAACAATAATTTTAAATAAATGTATTGACTACGCAAACCTTTCATTAAATAATAGTTATAACAATACCCAGTGAGCCATGAATTAATCAAAAAGTAGAAAGTAATTCATCCCCTCAAAATCGCTCTCCACGTGTATTAAAACCAAAAGATGAAAATTAATCCGATATTTAAAAATTTGGGAGAGTCGCTATCAAATTGATCTGAGTGGTGGAATAATTTTTGAAACTGCTTCCGAATAAGCTTAAAGAAACATAGCAAGATGAAAAAGGCCACATTCTTCTTAGAAAAAGAGACATGCAGGGAAATTTAATTTAATTAGGAAATTATGCACCAATAACTATACCTATTAAATAGGTTTAATTCTTGAGTAACGACAAAAAAAACTTTGGAGGATTGATTGATATTGCATTTACAATTTGGTTACGACTTTTTAGGATGGTGAATAGAGGATGACAATACCTTGGAAAATGGACAAAAGTATATTGTAAGTATTGAAACCTGGCACAAATAGACACTTAAATGTCAAAACTTTCAAAAAATATACTTAAGTATCACTCTTTTCTTTTTGAAAATTGGGACAATTAAGTGCCAACTTCGATGATGATAGCTAGAAATCCGATGTTACATTTTTTTTAAAGAATAAATGTGGTCTAAGTGGCTCATTGGAGTTCCCTACTCAGCAATAAAAGTGCAAAATGACGGTGTTTTTCCCCAAAATTGATTTTTAATATACATATTAAATAAGTTAAATTAAAAAACCAAATTTATTTTTTTTTAAAAAAGGTTTTAGCAAAGTAGTAAGCGCCTCGCCACTGTTGTTGCCGCTACCGCCTCGCCACCATCGAAAGGGTCGATGATTGTGGGGCCGAGCCCTGTCCCTAGCCTACTGTTGGCAACGGCTCGCAACCCTCCCCCAAATCCAATGAGGGTTGTCGGCTCTCACCCATTTAAGCCAAGGGTCGCCGTTGGCTGGGGCAGGGTCATCTAGCCATGCCACAGTTAGTGACGGTCCTTGGCACCTTTGGCCGATGGTTGGCGACTCTTGCCACTAGTTGGCCAGGGTCGTCGGCCACTGGTTGAGGCTTGAGAACCTTGACCGACCTTTGCTCCATTGTCATCGGACCTTTCTAGTGATGGTGGGGTGGTAGTAGTAACGAGCCCTCATTGCATTGCCATAACCATTTTTTTAAAAATTTAACTTAATTAATATTTATATTAAAAATCAAATTTTGAAGTAAAATGACGTCGTTTTAGGATAGAATAGTCATGTCAACATTACATGAATATATATATTTTTGAAATAATTGCCATTTCAATAAAAAATATCATCGAAAAATGATATGTCAATATTCTGATAAGAATTTCTCATTATTGACATTTAAATATTCCTCTCTTTTCCATTTGCTTATGGGCCACGGTAACTGTTAGATAAAAACAAACTAATCAATAAATATCTCTGTCACTTCAATGCCAGCATTGTCATTGCCCACGCAAGCATGCTAGACTACTAAATACTAGATGGACGCAAAGTCTTTAGACAGGCCAAAACCTTGGACCCAACCTAGGTGGGTCCCATATGCATTATTGACAGCGTCATCTTTCTATTACGCGTGGCTGAGGAGAATTCCCATCTTTAACATGAACTTGTTGTACATGTCTTGGAAGTCTCTAGCCTTATAAACGACTGTAGTAATATCTTCTGCTCCACTGATAGAGCCAGAGAGATTGACACAGAGAGATAGAGAGAACAAAATGGCGGAAGCTGTCATTGGGAACATTGCTGGAGATATCATTGCAAAGCTGGTTCCTCAAGCAATAGAAAAAGTGGGAGAGTTATTGGGGCGTCAAGCACGAACTCGCGAAGCTCAAAGACACTGTCTCCACTATTCACGCTATTCTGGACGATGCAGAAGAGCAATACTACCAGATTCGCCAAATCCAAGTTTGGCTTGAGAAACTGAAAGACGCTTTTTATGATGCGATGTGCTTGAAGAATTCAATATAGAAGTCATGTGACATGAATTAAGGGGCCATAATGAAATGATCAAGAAGGTAAAGATATTTTTCTCAAAGTTCAAACCAACTTGCTTTTAAACTGAAGTGGAGTAAAAAAGTAAGAGCAGTGTGAAGAGAATAGAAGCCATTAAGGCTAATAGGGGATTCCACTTGGATGAGCGCCCCAAGAGAGAGTGGAGGAAGAGAGAAGAGACGCATCCCTTTATACACGAGAGGGAGATATTATAGGAAGAGATGATGATAAGAAGACAATTATGGAATTCTTACTAGATGCGAACATGAAAGAGCACGTTCCCATCATTCCGATTATTGGTATTGGTGGGCTTGGAAAAATAACCCTTGTCGCTTGCAACCCTGGAGATGGGGTTCAGGTCGTGACAGAAAAAGTAGAGTGGCTTTTGCAATTTTAAGAATATGTTCTATTGTGGCCAAAATCCGTGCGTCTGATATGCATTCACTATGACAATTAAGAAGTGACTGCAAGGGCACAAAATGTGATATATAATGGTAAGTCTAGACACAATCATCATAGATATAATATCGTGAGACAATTGCACTTGAACATAATAATTTCTTTGGACTTTATGAAGTCAAAGGAAAACATTGTGGATCCGTTGACAAAAGGTTTGTCGAGAGGGTAAGTAAACTGCACATCAAAAGGAATGGGGTTAAAAGTTTTTATTATGAGGTGGAAACCTAACCTAGTGATTGGAGATCCCATAGACTAGGTTCAAAAACAACACATTTTGGAAACTCTAGCGTGCACATTGTGTCACATTCCTATGATGCAATAGTGCCTATAATGTCTTTAGGGTATGCTATGCGTTTAATGATTCATATAGCTTGGATTCCAATATCCTAGTAAAGTATGGTAGCATGCCTTTGATAAGAATGCGCCTATTTGCGTGGGGCTGACCGACTCTATGAAAATCTTTGAAAATCTTCAAAGGCTAGATTTTCTAAAGTATGCGTGAATCACAAGAGATTCATGGCCGAAAGAATGAACATAATCAAGAACCAATATTGATTCAGAGATACTCTGTGTGAGGTCTATTGTTTGCGCTTATACCAACAACTAGTGATTCAAGGCTTAATCCATTGACTGGTTAGGTACGTTCAATAGACTTTCACCGAAGAAGGTTCAAAGCGAAGTTACCTCTCTTGATGCAGTTTATTTCCACATGCACCTTTGGATTTCTTTGAGTCAAAGTTCTGTAGAGTCTTTGATGGGGAAGATTGTTGTAATTATTGTTGTAATTATAGGTTTTAATGGCTCAACATTAGTGAGATGTCACTTCAATTCACGTGTAACCATTATGTCCCTTCAAATTATGCCCTAATTGTTGCAATTACGGTTTGATGACTCTTCGCTATGGTTTTTGAATTTAATATTGTTGTTATTAAGTGTCAATGACTCAACTAATACAAGCATATTGACCAAAAAAAAAAAACTAATACAAGCATAACCGACATGATTTTTGAGTTCATTTCCTTTCAATTTTCTACGGCTGTTTCTCTCATCTATAAATAGGCATGTCTTCTTAGTTCAAAATAACAACAAAAACGCCCCAAAGTACTTATCTAATTTTTTCGGTAGTCGTTGTCTAAGTGTGTCGGTTTTGAGAAGTGCTCAATAGAGTTCTGTTCATATAGTGTTGATACATACATGTTTGACATGTTGTATCTTGGGAGACATAGTTCATGAAGTTGTTTTGTATTGTTGGAAGGAACTAATTACTTTAAAGAGATTCAGTTAGTTGTACCTCATCACTTGTTTATTTTGTTATCGCTTTTTTCAGATTACGACAAACAGTGTTGATACGTAATTAATATTTCCAACACAGTGAAATGATTAAGGAGGTATGTACAATTTTCTCAAATTGAAACTGACATGCTTTTCAATTGAAGATGAGTTACAAAGTAAAAGCAATGGGGGAAAGAATGGAAGTCATTAAGGTTGTAGAAGAGTGCCTTGTAGTTTTTCTATTGACACCTAATTTTGGTGACCCATTCAATGTATGGAAAATTGGGAGACTGTCTCATCCCCTTAAAAAAAGAACACTATTAATTTGCATTTGCAAATGAGGAGCATTTTATAAAAATATTAGACCCACATAAATTGCATTATAATTTAACTGGAGCAAATGGGTTCAAGTAAGGGGCTCTAAACTTAATTTAATTATCAGAATAAGTCTACAAAAGTAAAAATTCGGCCGAGTCTATTGAATAACCTAAGTGGCCAAAATTTGCATATGAGATGACATGGGAGGTGCGAATTAAGAAAAATTGCATAATCTAATTAAGTTTTTTTTTTTGGTAAAAATAATCTAATTAATTTGTATGCAATAAAATCATTATTTTTTGAAAATTTAATTATGGGGAAAAAATAAAGAGAATACCTCAATATTCTATCTTGAACATATCACATAATCTCTTTTGTTTAATTTAGGAAAGTGGTATCTTAAGTAAAGCCCTAGATCTATACCTATATAAGTATTCTTTCCTTCTAATTCAAAACAGGGGCTAGAAACTAAGAGGCACACATCCAAAAGCAAGAAAATTGAGGGAACGTTTAACGAAGGTCCCGAATTTTTTCAAGGCCGCCAAGCCCCACTTGGTCGCTGTGCCTTGCCACTCGACACACTGTTTCCCCCTTGCCACTCCACTTGCACC
The DNA here is from genome assembly GCA_017140255.1 of Eucalyptus paniculata subsp. matutina. Taxonomy (NCBI): domain Eukaryota; kingdom Viridiplantae; phylum Streptophyta; class Magnoliopsida; order Myrtales; family Myrtaceae; genus Eucalyptus; species Eucalyptus paniculata. The sequence goes on along the minus strand of CM029436.1, from coordinate 20,222,058 downwards.
AATGCAGCAGCACCGGCCCAACTTACCGAGCTTCGCTTCGATCTAACCATCTCCTACAAGTTTCCCACCGCTGTGCACAGCATCACCATCGCTCAACCTCAGCTTCAGCAAGCACCAGCACACCCGCACCAGTCTGTGACCGACTCTGAGCAGCTTCGCATGCATCCGAGTGATTCTCAACGAGCACCAGCCCTTGTCACTGTCATCACATCCTTGAACCCTGTTGCTTGACACTTTCATTGAAGGTTTCTCGGTGCTCCAGATAAGCTTCCGACGCAGCTAGCATCACTATAATGTCTAGCCATTACCCGAAAATCTTCAGGCGAGTTCCTAGCCACCTAGCTGTACCGGTGGCACTCCAACGTTTCACAGCTACTCTACGGCAACTCGAGTAACGTCTTAGCGCTAGTCAATCGGTCTGATGTTCATTTTGTCCGCTCATGTCATCACAATCTCGCCCGAATAGAACTAGTAATTAGATATTGCGTATATCCCTCGCGTATTAAGTTAATTGATTTAATTAAAACTCAAAGTTGTGACTGGTATGGGCTTGGGAGAGTTTGCGCTAGACAAATGCACCTTCTTTAATGAGTTACCATTCGTACCCTACCTAGTAATCTATTATCTTTTCCTTGGTGGTTCACTCCTGCAAAGGTCCCAACAACTTGACAATTCCAAATGACTTAGGCCTGAATTTTCTCTTTTAAAAATTGTTTTCGTTTGAGCAGTATGGAGATAAGGTGTGCCACTAACAGTTATGTTAAATGTTCTTGCATATGAGAGTTATAAGGGATGAATTATAACATTTTGTTTTGTAGAGAGATGTTGAGAATGTATGCGTTAGATCAATATTGAAGTGATGTATGCATATTATAAACTGTTGTGCATGTTTTACTTTGATCTAACACTAAACTTTTGCATGAATCCTGCGATCGAACCTAGATTGCATATTAGGAAAAAAAAGGATGGTGTTGAGACGATACAACCTTGTCCACAAAACTACGAGACTAAGGATTGCACTTTTCAAACCCTGAACTTTCTTTCTTGATACTTGAGATTGCAAGACTATAGGGTAGCCTTTTGACTGAGCTAGTGTCAAGAGCACCCGACCCAATCCCGACTCCTGAGAGTGTGAGATTTGGGCCAATTTATACTCTTGCCTCCAAACATCGAGCCTTTTAGTACAATGGAACAATTTAAGCAACGAGTAGGACTATTATGTGCTATGCAATAAATTGCGAAGCATTGATCTTGTTGTCAAGGACATTATGCCCACTGGTTGGGATGATCTGTCAAATGATGAGGCTATCTGCACAAATGGAAAATGCAGTCTTTGCCATTGATGTAAGGCTGGATGATAGGATGAGTTCAAATCACCTAGAGTTAGGGCATCTTTGATTGTTGACACACTCATTTCTATAGGAGTATTTATGCTTTCTAGTTTTTTATTCTTTGTATTTGATTGCTTTCTAGGATTTCCATTTCCATACAATGTAATTTGTTTATTTCCATTCAATAAGATGCGAGTTCATCAAAATTTTCATATTTTGATGGAATGTTGAAGTAAACCAAACTATCCTAATGATAAAATCCTACCAATAAAAAACGAGGTGAGGAGATAATTATGAAGGCTGGCTTTCTTATGTTCCTCTCAAAATTTAGTGAAAATAAAAGTTTTAAGCACCTATTTGCCACTTCGTTCCTTTTGTAATCGCCTTGCATTGTGGCCCGGGAATATTTCCATTTCAAATAGAACTTGTTGTGACTTTAAAAAATACATGATGAGATAATAGAGGTATAATGCCTTGAATCATGAGATCCTCAGAGGATCTATATTTTGCATAAGCCAAGCCACAATTTGTGCTTATGATTACATACATTATATCTCTGTACACTTTGTTTTGCAGGGGGGAAGAGTAAAGTCAGGCATCCATCAAAACAAAGATCAGACTTCCACATACATGTCCTTTCCCCTTTAAATAGAGGCAATCCATGGCACTCATTTTAGAAAATGCCCCATTGTGTTTGATATTATCGAGTCTAACACTCTGTCTTCGTGGGGATGTTGCCGCGCTAACTTTCTTGTTTGAATCTTTGGTATAATTAAGTGTTTTAAGGTCTCAAAATTTTTGTGATAGACTCTGTGGTGCAATAAGCTACTTGTTTTTAAATTACAAGCTTTTCTCATGATTAAGATGTTAAAACACTCATATTCTTCCAAAAAGTGATCTTGCATAATATTTTGCCTGTTTAATTAACCAATTTCATTTGGAACTTGTTAAAACAGATGATTCAACGAATGATGTGTAATGCTTGATAATGCTAATTGGGATGTTTCAAGATGATGAAATGCAAGCTTAATCCTACATATAGTCCTCTATTTATACACTATGAGATGAGTGGAATAATTTCATGTCATCAAGGTAATTGGTTTTTGGAGGAAGGTCTGCAAATTGAATGATGAGGGGCCATTCATTCCTTTATCCTAAACATTGTAGTTAAACTATTGTTTAAGCCTTTTGAGCTTGAATGATTGGAAAATTTTCTTTCGACTTAACCTTGTTAAGAACCATCTTACACTAGGGCGGAATTGAGGTAAAGTTGACATTATAGGTTGAGAAAAATGAAAGAACTTTTCTTGCCCTCACTTGAATTAATCTTTGACTATCTTTATTACAGATGAACACAAACAAGAATTGAGGTGCCTTAAAGTGATGAAGAGCATTTCTTTCTCTATTATACACACTTGATTCCTTGTAGAGCCCATTTGAGCTTGCAAATTCATTTCTAAACCTAGTTGGTGATTATTCCTCATATTGCGGCAAGGCAGATGAGTTGACTTGATGAAGTAGCATGGTTCAGTGTGGCACCCCTCGAATGGCCCCCGAACCGCTAGGGTCGCTACAGTTCGCTTACTTTTCATTTTCCTTAATAACATGTCACTCTGATACCATTTCAATTATAGCGGGTCCATACAGCCATGGGGGTTTACATCTTTTAGATTGGTCCTTTGCGCAGTTCATATACGGAAGCACATCCAACAACTCCCTTCCCTATATTCAGAAAACGATGCACACCAACTAAACATTTATAGGTAAAAGACAAACACTTTTATTAACTTAAACCAGATGGACATCATTTATTGGTACATCAAAATGCTGTAATCTTCTATACTCGGCTACACTTCAAAAGATGACCGACATCTCCTCCAACAGTCATATACTTAAAATCCATCGATCGGTGTTGTTGTCCAAAAGTTCCTTCCTTTGCTATCCTCCTCCTCGCGGTCATATCCAACCACCCGATCCATCTACCAGTGGCAGTGGCAGTAGAGGTATCTTTTATAGTCTGAAATGTTAATCCCCAAAAGGGGTGAATACAGCCACTCAGCAGCTAAAGGATCCAGTAAACTACTCAATGCATCACACAATACAATCATAACAATCATAGCATAACACATGTCATTCATGCATCCATGCATAACTTACCTTGAAGCCATGCATATGTCATCACATCACATGTAGATACATCTTCATATAACCTTCACCATCATGTCATACATTTACCATCATGCCATAGGTGCACATACATCCATGCACTCACCATCATCATGTCATACATGTACCATCATGCCATAGGTGCACATACATCCATGCACTCACCGCCATCATGTCACATATACTATCATGCCATATGTGCATATACCACCATGCTATATGTACACATCCATGCGCATGATTCATATCATCCATGCTATCGTGTATACATCCCTATGAGATCCATTCAAGCCTTTATGATCACATTCTCATTGTCACATAACATCAAGTTACTTTCATAAGCAGATCATGCATCATGCCATATGCATACACCCATGCACATGATTCAATTTCAATATTTATTTTTCATAAGGATCTCATCATTTTTCTTCCCAGGGACCAATGTTTGCATCCTTCATTTATCGCTCGTACCCAACCTGGCATCGTGAGGAACCTCCAAGCATGTATTCAAAATACAACCGGGCATCCGACACACACCTCCAGGCATCTCGTATCCCAACTAGCATCACAAGGAATCCCCCTGGTACACACCTCCGGGGCTTTCGGAATTACGTACCGCCATACCACCAGGCATTCCCCTTGGAATTACGTACCGTATACCATCGGGCATCTCGAAACTCCCGAGGACCCTCCGGGCATGCATCATGATACAACCGGGCATCCGGCACAAACCTCCGGGCATGTATCATGACACAACCGGGCATCCAGCATTTGCACTCCCTGGTCGGGCATCCCGATACTCCCAGGGCATCGTCGGCTCGCACCTCCGACGGCCTTCTCATTTATCATAGTTCACATTCACAATTATGGCTCAATTTCAACATGGCATATGATATGATGGCAACAAGATCATTTTCAGCATTTGATTCTTATATGTAGTTCCAATCATCATCATATATGTAGCAAGATCCAACCACTTATGACAACACAATCCATGGGGTTCATACAACTTAGAATAATCCGTATATCATGTCTTTTTGAAATTTACCAAATTCCAGCTTGCACAATTTCGGAAAACACATAAATTAAATATCCATATGATCTTCGAAAATTATAAAATCAGAACATGTGATAGGCAAGACATAAAGGTAGCAACTCCATGAAGAACACATTCCCAAAAGAACTTCACACAAAAAGATCTAGCTCACACATTCCAGCTTGCAACATTCGGATACAATCAGATTGCGCAGTTCTTGAAATATTTCAATTTAAATACCCGAATGGCCTCCAAAAATTATGAAATTTTACCAGGTGATATTCAAGACCCTAAGGTAGATTTTTCATGCAGACATCCAGGCCAGATTCGTCCTAGATAATTAGCCATGGACGGTCGAAGCCCCTGTTCCTAGTACCGAACAGTCCAGTTTAGCTGTCTCCGAAAAACCAAGGTTTCGCCTACTTATCTTCCTTCATTTCCTCTGAATTTTTGATATGTTTTGCCTCAAGAGGCCCACTACAACTTTCATTAAGGGATCTAGGTGAGATTCTGAACAGATAGTCACTTTATAGTCCACAAAGTCGCTGGAGTCCCGTACAATACTTCCAGATCTGCCGTCTTCAAAAGAAAATCGTTTTACTAGGCTACACTTGTTCGTTTTACCTTAAATTTGAGTATGTTAGTCTTCAGGATGTTCTATACAACTTTGTGAAGAATTCGAAGTGAAAGTCTAGGTAAAAAGTGACATGAAATACACAAAACCACCAAGAGGTCAACAAGACAGTTCCAGATCTAGCGTTTTCGTAGAGGAAGAGTTTCCCCCATTTAAACTCAGCCATTTTGTCTCAAATTTTAGTATGTTATACTTTGAGATGTTTTCTACAACTTTTGTGAAGAAGTCAAAGTCAAAATCCGACTCACAACCGGCATGCAAGCCTCTACAACATTCGGGGTCAGGCGGTATACTCGAAAACAGAATGCTATGTCAAACACAACACACTCAAGCTTCGGTTTCTCATACCCTAAACGTCTGAGATTCATCACCAATCAAACACACATGCAAGATACAACATGCAAGAGCAGAATATGGATCCCAACTTGCCTCCAAACCAAGTAAGCACAAGCACACGGCGGACGACGGATGCACGGCGACGGGCGAGCGGGCTTCCTCCTCTCTCTCGGTTTCCCTCTCTCACTCGACAAATCTCTCTCTCTCTCTCTCTCTCTCTCTCTCTCTCTCTCACTTTCTCAAAACCGGCCACTCCCTCTCTCTCTGTCTTTTTGGTTGTTTAAATACTTGCACGCTTCCCTTTTTGCATGGAGGGACACTTGTCCCCAAGAAGGAGACAAGTGTCTCCTTTGTTGAAGACACTTGGAGGCCAAGCGGCTCCTCCTCCCCCCTCCATGCGTCGATAGCCCAATGGGCTTCATGGACCGGCCTTTTGGCCCACTTTAGGCTCAACATTCTTGGGCCTAAAGTCCAAACTTAAGTGGCCCAAAATTTTCTTAAATAAGTCCATTTTTTTTTTTACTTTTAATAATTTACCTTAAATTCCCACTTATACAAATACTAAATTACAATTTTATATGGCCATAAAACTTGAAATCATAAATCCATAAATTCCAATTTATAAAACACATGGCCAATGATAGGATTTTCTTTCCTATCAAATAATTATCCATTAAAAGCTTGGCCATAAATCTTATTGCAGATTATGGATTAAATGGCCATAACTTGATGGTACGTCCATTACCTATTCATAGACTTTAATGTAACTAGAGGTTGTCATGAATTTTTGGGATGCCACATTCAGAGCATCGACTGAAGATGAAGGCCACCAAAGTCCAAAAATGTTGGATCGTGGAAAAGAAAATACAGCTACAAGTTGAGAAAGCATCCCAATGAGAACTTGATGATTCCAAAACTATCCTTGGTACTAATATCTACTATGATAACTGCAGATGGAGTGATTGTCACACTCCAATCCTCGGGCATGCACCCATCCCTCACTTGGTCGATTAAATAGCAACGTCCTAGGACGCATCGTCGATCCTTTCTTTTCAATACGCATGCGGAAGCATATAAATAATCCCCAAATAATAAAACAATGTGATAGGAAAGTAGGACCGATTTTTCACAAAAGACCCTTTTATAAACACATAGGTTTATACATGGAAGCCTACAAAAAGGAATCGGCTTTCAACAAAAGAAAAATGTCCTAGGACTAACTAGTTGGACATGCTCGCTGATTCTCCGGGCTTCACCTTCTAAACTTTGGGCCTCAGGTCCTCCACTGTTGTCAACGAGGGACCTGAAAATGGTTATACAATAACCAATGAGGCAATGTCTCACCAAGTTCTACCCCATAAGACTCGATTAGGAAGCCAATACGCCCTAAGGACTGCCTAAGCACAACCACGAGTCAGAGAACTTACCTTGGCCTAAGTTCCACCTTGCAAAGTAGTATCATTTACATATGTCTCCAATCACATCAATCAATCAATTCATAACATCAGATCAAATCATTGATCATCTGACCTAGTCGATTACATGTCATCTCGACCCTTTCTTGGTTGGCTTATCTCATACTATCTATAAGTCAATCCATATATTGCTAAGTTGATAAATAGATAGTATATCTCGCTTCTGAGATGATTAGGTATATTGCTCTCCGCTAAGTTGCCATATCGCCCGTAGGCTAATATAATATACCGACATTGCTCAATCTAAGCTGGTAAGGTATACTGCTCTTTGCTAAATTACCATATCGCCCATAGGCTGATATAATATACCGACATATTCAATCAAAATTGATAAGGTATACTCCTCTTTGCTAAGCTGCGATATCGTCCATAAGCTGATATAGTATATCGGTATACTACTCTCTACTAAGCCGACATATCGTTTGTAGGCTGATATAGTATACCATTCCAATCATACAATCAATTTCATGTTTTTATCACTCTCTATAAAATAGCTGTGTGTGGGTACACGATCAGCCTTAGCCAAAATATAATAATTTCACTTTCAATCTCCCACTTCTTCTAATAGTCCAAAAATAGATTTTTGGTGTTGTAGACCGACACCCGGTAATTTTCCAGTCAATTACCAACTTTAATTAATTTAGGAATAAAATCCTAAAATCACAATTAAATTAATTCAGCACAATCTAGAATTTAAATAAATAAACAAACTGCACCATGATACCCAGCTCGTGGATTGGTCTTTCTCTCTACACCTCTATGTTCTCAACTGGAACATCGGCAGGTGCGGTGGCAGGTGCAGCAACAAGTGCGGCAACAAGTGCGGCAGTAATGGCAGCATTGGCAGAGGTAGTGGCAGCGGCTTCTAAGGTGGTGGCAGCTTGATTCCGGGCCTGCTGTCCCATCATTTCTCGCATGGTGTCCAAAGCCTGGGTGATCCCAATGGTTCCTTGATGGGGCTGCAACCCTAACACCAATAGGAGGTGGTGCTACGCCACTAGCGCTAGCTGTGTTGGCACTCGACCTCGGCCTCCTCGGGTACCGACCCTGGTCGGCATCCTACTTTGAGTTATGGCCCTAACAGTCCTCTTGGCAGGAGTTTTTGGCTCCTGATCATTCATGGCTCAGCTTTCTTTATTGAAGCCTGCTTCCAATTCTAAGCTGAATTAGAAACAGAGTGATCCAAACAACAAGCAAGTCTATCAATCAGTTACCACAGACATACACCAGCATGAATTTAAAGGTCTTTCCTATCACTATCCTATGGTTCATTGCACCTTATCACTCCAATCCCTAACCATTGCTCTGATACCACTTAAATGGGGATGTCACGCCTTGATCCTTGGGCACGCACCCATTCCTCACTTGGTCGATTAAATAGAGATGTCCTAGGACGCATCGCCGACCCTTTCTTTTCAATACACATGCAGAATTATATAAATAATCCACGGACAATAAAACAATGAGATAGGAAAGTAGGACCAATTTTTCACAAAAGACCTTTTTATAAACACAAAGGTTTATATACGGAAGCCTACGAAAAGGAATTGGCTTTCAACAAAAGAGAAATGTCTTAGGACTAACTAGTCGGACATGCTCGCTGATTCTCCGGACTTCACCTTCTAAACTTCGGGCCTCAGGTTCTCCCCTGCTGTCAATTAGGGACCTGAAAATGGTTATACAATAACTAGTGAGATAATGTCTCAGCAAGTTCTACCCCCTAAGGCCCGATTAAGAAGCCAATACGCCGTATGGGCTGCCTAAGCATAACCACGAGTCAAAAGACTTACCTTGGCCTCAGTTCCACCTTGCAAAGCAGTATCATTTACTGATGTCTCTAATCACATCAATCAATCAATTCATAATATCAAATCAAATCATTGATCAATCGATCCAGTCGATTACATGTCATCTCGACCCTTCCTTGGTTGGCTCATCTCATACTATCTATAAGTCCGTTCATATCAGGACTGCTCACTGCTAAGTTGATAGATAGATAATATAGCTCATTTCTGAGACGATCGGGTATACTGCTCTCCGCTAAGCTGTCATATCGCCTGTAGGTTGATATAATATACTGATATTGTTCAATCTAAGCTGATAAGGTATACTGCTCTCTGCTCAGTTGCAATATCGCTCGTAGGCTGATATAGTATACCGAAATATTCAATCAAAACCGATAAGGTATACTGCTCTCTGCTAAGCTGTCATATCGCCTGTAGGCTGATATAGTATATCGATATACTGCTCTCTACTAACTTGACATATCCCCCGTAGGCCGATATAGTGTACCATTCCAATCACACAACCAATTCCATATTTTTATCATTCTCGATAAAATAGCCGTGTGTGGGTACACAATCGGCCTTATCTAAAATATAATAATTTCACTTTCAATCTCCCACTTTTTTTAATAGTCCAAAAATAGATTTTTGGCGCTAAAGATCGATGCCGGGTAATTTTCAGTTAATTGCGCAACTTTAATTAATTTAGGAATAAAATCCTAAAATCACAATTAGCACAATTTAGAACTCAAATAAATAAACAAACTGCACCACAATAACCAACATAAAATTCCAATCGTCGGCTATCCCGGCCTAATTTTCAGAAAATAAATAATTATTTAAATAATTACGGAAATGATTAAATAAATGCAATAAATCAAACTTAGGCCCGTAATGCCTAATTGGACGCCGAAACAGACCCCAGAAAATTTCAAACTTCGTTAAACCAATAATAGCACGAGTCTACTCGCTAATGTCACTAACTAACCACCTAACATGTATCGGCAGATAATTAAATCATCTAATCTATCTAATCTAATCTATCCCCCTAAACCATGCTTAATTAATCTAATCAACCTCTAAGCATCATTAACTGACTAAGTGAGGATTAGTGAGTTCAACTCACTTGTTTCGTGATCCGTCTAGTTCAAAACGTTGGGAACACAACTGGGACCGACTTTTCTCAAAGCAGGCCAAACTTTTGATGCCCAGAACTACCTCAAAATGGGCCTACAAACTTGCTGGAAACCCACCGACAAACTCTCTATTTGGGATGTCGGAGGTGGGCCAAACGACTCTGGCACAAGCTGAGGAAGCTACTGGGATGGCGAAACAAAGGGTTGGAAGCAGTAGGGGCGTCAGGTTGGGCGGTGGCGCGGTAAGGCACACATGCGGGGTGGTGGGGCGTGCGGACAACGTTCCAACAGTCACGGTGGCGTGCGGCATGGACGGGCAGCTTCTTTGGTTTGCTGGGCTCAAGCAAGGCACAATGAGGAAGGGAAAGGAGGCTGCCGACTGATTGTGGAGAGAGAGGGAATAAGGTGGGGTTGGAGGGGGCCACTTGCCTTATTTTCCATTCAAATGTCTCATTGACTTCACCTACAGCCAAGTCTAGCTTCTATGGCTACAATTCAACCATCCATGCACTCATCTACAAGGTTGAAGAGGTCCATAAGTTGTGGGAATGGGGAGACATACGAATTTCATGGGTTTTGGCATCAAATGGACACTTAATCTTGCTTCAAACAATCCAATTTCGCCTCAATAAATCTAATCAACCCATCATTGATCATTTCGGCATTTTTCTTCACCCATACAATCCACTTACTTCCTAATTTCGCGATCTAAAACGATCCCGGCCTTTTTCTGGAAAAAAACGACTCTAAGCTGACTTTTTCACAAAAAGTCTCGAGTTGCAAAAAAATCTTCTGAGACTGAGTCGATGCTCCTAGAATTAATTGTGACATGATGGAACTTTCAATTTCTGAAATCGGATTCAATTTTGCGGTAAATTTCAATTTGGCGCGTTTTTAGCATAACCTAGGCTATCGGGTAGTTTTTAGAAATTTTTAGTACAAATGATTTTTGGTCGATTTTCTTCGAGCCACTATGAACCCACTCGACGCATTGGCGACTCTCGGTTGTCGTGAAAATCTCGAGGATTCAAATAAAGACATAGGGTATCAAAACGATAGAAAAATCAGTCTAGTGCCAGCTGACGAGAATTTTTCAATTTAATGCTGTCACCCACGATTAGCCACATATCTCAGTCAAACTGATCTATCTTTGATTTCAAATCAAATTTATACTATGCCGTAATGGCCTCTAAATATGAGCACAGTTGAGAAGTCGATTCCTGATCGAATTCTCAAGTCTATCGCATTAAAATTCTTTAATGGCTTACTTGAATAGTCTAGTTATTTCGAGTGATCAGCTCTGAGAATAGCTTTATAAACGTATCGATGAAATGCTCGATTTATTCAATAGAAAATAGGATTGAAAATTTGAGATGTCACAACTCTTTCTCTCTTATAAAAATTTCATCCCCGAACTTTAAATTATTACAAAACTTAAGCAAAAAGGTGGGGGTAAAATTGTCTCATTGACTCTTTAGTTTCCCATGTTGCTCCTTCAGTACCTTGGTGTCGCGAGACCACTTTAACCAATGGAATGGTCTTTGTACGCAGAACTTGTGCTTTTTTGTCCATGATCTAAACTGTCACGCCCCGATCCTCGAGTGCATACTCATCCCTCAACTGGTCGATTAATAGCGATGTCCTAGGACGCATCGCCGACCCTTTCGTTTAAATATGCATGCGAAAGCATATAATAATAATCCTCAGACAATAAAGCAATGTGATAGGAAAGTAAGACTAAATTCCAAACTTTTAAAAACAACCACACTTATATACATTGCAAACTAGTGCACATATATATAAGGCAAACTACTAAGTTAGATTCAACTTAAACAAGTTTAGAAACAGGGTCTATAAGTAGGGGTGGGGATTCCACAAACTATGGGTCCTCGTCCTCCTCTTCGTTATCCTCCACACTCCAATTGAAGCCTTTAGCAGACTACACCGGACTTCCGAGATCTTCAAAATTTAGATCTGATGCATCTACTATCGAGCCCGAAGGGGAATTTGCAGTGCCTTTTCCAAAGGCGACCTCCAGAACACACAGAGGTATCTCAGACTCTAGTAGGGGACCCTCTCTTTGGCCATCTTGAGCTGGCGGTACCATGATCTATATCGATGGGGCACCTTGTGGGTGAGACTCACATCGACCCAAACTATAGACCTCACCAGCTCATAGGTTCAGCCCCTAGGGCACCCATGAAACGGAAAGTAAGAGGTCTGCTTTGTGATCTTCTTAGGCCGTCCCAAAAACTCAAGAGTGGCCATCTAGGAACCTGAAATAGTTATACAATAACCAATGAGATAACGTCTTAGTGAGTTCTACCCCCTAAGATTCGATTAGGAAGCCAATATACCCTAAAGATTGCTTAAGCACAACACGGGTCAGATGACTTACCTTGGCCTCAGTTTATTCTTGCAAGTTAGTATATATATCAAATATACACAATCACATCACATCACATCAATTAGATCTAGTCGATTACATGTCATCACGACCTTTCCCTTGGTCGGTACATTCAATATCATCTATTCTCCAAGATGGTATATCTATTCATTGAGCGCACGTGCATTCTCCAAGTTAATGTACTTAGTCACCGAGCCCACGTGCATTCTCCAAGATGGTATATCTAGTCATTGAGCTCACGTGCATTCTCTAGGTTAATGTACTTAGTCATCGAGCCCACGTGCATTCTCCAAGATGACCTACCTAATCACCGAGCCCACATGCATTCTCCAGGTTGACATACTTAGTCACTGAGTCCACGTGCTTTCTCCAAGGTGATATATTGAATTGCTGAGCCAACAAAATATGATGTCTTTCTTTGAGATGACATCCTTAACCATCGAGCTGACGTAGTATGGCATTCTTTCTCACATTCTATTATACCCGTTAAAATAGTCGTGTGTGGGTACACGGTTGGTCTTAACCAAAATATAACAATTTCAGTTTTCACAAGTCCCACCATTTTCAACAACCCATAACATACTTTTGGCGCTGTAACCGACGCTCGGTTAATTTCCAATCAATTACCAAAATTGATTAATTTAGGAATAAAATCCTAAAATCATAATTAAATCAATTCGGCACAAACCAACGCTCAAATAATTAAATGGATTGCACTAGAATAATCAACATGAAATTTCGGTCATCGACTATCCTAGCCTAATTTCCGGAAAATAAATAAATAATTAAATAATTACGGAAAATATTAAATAAATGTAATAAATCTAACTTAGGCCCTTTATAGCCTAATTGGAAGCCGAGACGAACTCGGAAAATTACCGAGACTCGCTCAATAAATACTATGACCTATTTCGTTGCTAACTACACCAACCATTTGCCTAACATGCATTGATAAGTCTATAATTCAACTACTCTAATCTAATCTATCCACCTAATTGCACTTAGTTAAATCTAATTAATCCCTAAGCATCATTATCCTACTAATAAGGGATTAGTGAGCAAAACTCACTTATTTAATGCGCGGGTTGGATCATACCGACGGGAACGGCGCGGGGGATGCTTTTCTCCAAAGTGGGCCTAGGTTTTGAGGCTCGGAAACACCTCAAAATGAACCTTGAAGGTGGTTGAAAACGCACTTCTTTCTGCTTCTATTTTGGCTCGTTAATGGTTGAAATGGCAAGGGGGTTCATCGGTTGAGGCGGGGATGGCCTGAGGAAGCAAAACCGGACCTTGACAAGGCTTGGTGGAGCTCGAACAGTGGTTGGCAGCAACTCACAGTAGTCCAAAGGGCTTGCTGAGCGGCAAAGCAAGCTGGAACGACGGCGTGAGGTGCAGCAAGGCGTGGTGGTAGGCGTGGCACTCACGCGGGCGGAGGGCGGCTTCCGGCGACGGTGTGAGCGGTCTTGGCGACGACGAGCTTGCTCCGGCTGCTTCTTCAGTTGCTATGGTGGTCGAACAGCAGTAAGAGATGGGAGAAGATGGCTTGGACGGCAGCTTGTGGAGGAAGAAAGGCAAGGGATAAGGTTTGGGGGCCACCATGGCCATTTTTTCCATAACTTGTTCTCCAAGACTCCTCCTTGGCCAAGCATCTTCCTTGGCTGTCCATGATCCACCAAGGCTCCTCCTTTCAACCTTGAATTGGTCCAAAATGGTGGTGGATGGGGGAGTTACGAATTTACAAGCAATTAGCTTCAATTGGACACCGATCTTTGCTCGACTCAATCTTAATTGGCCTCAATAAATTCAATTGACCCTCCATTGATCAAATCGATATTTTTCCTCACCCATATATCCATCATGCTTCCCAAATTTGCGATTAAAACGATCCCCGGCCTTTTTCTGAACAAAAACGGTAATATGCCGACTTTTTCCCAAAAAGTCTCGGGTCATAGAAAAATCTTTTAAGACTGAGTCGACGTTCCTAGAATTTATTGTGACATGACAAAATCTTCAATTTCTGAAATCGGACTCGAATTTGTGGTTAAATTTCATTCAGCGCGTTTTTAGCGAGGCCTAGGCTACCGAGTAGTTTTCAGAAATTTTTAGTGCAAATGACCCGTGATTGATTTTCTTCGAGCCACAATGAACCCACTCGACACATTGGCGACTCTCAATTATTGTGAAAATCTCGACGATTTAAATACGGATATAGGGTACCAAAACCATAGAAGAATCAGTCTAGGATCGGTCGATGAGAATTTTCCAATTTAGTGGCGTCACCCACGATTAACCACACATCTTAGTCGAACCGACCTCTTTCTTATTTGAAATCAATTTTATACTTTGCCGTAATGATCTTAGCAGATGAGCATGATTGAGTAACCGATCCCTGGTCGAATTTTCAAGTCTATTGCATTAATGAAATGCACGATTTATTTAGTAGAAAAAAAGACTGAAAATCTAGGATGTCACAAAAACCGGGCTTTCAATGTATAAAACATGCTCATCCACGTCTAATTCTTCAAAATTAAGCACGTGGGTTGGGTCAGGCTCGTACTTCCTCAACATTGACACGTGAAAGACGTCGTGCACTTGCGCCAATCTCGGCGGCAACACAAGACGATACGCTAAGATCCCAATTCTTTCAAGAATTTCAAATGGACCTACGTACCTCGGACTCAGATTTCCTTTCTTACCAAAGCACGAAGTTCCCCTCATTGGTGACACCTTCAGAAAAGTGTGATCACCAACTTGGAATTTCAAAAGCCTTCGATGCTTATCTGCGTAACTTTTCTGTCTGCTTTGAGCGGTCTTTAAAATTTGCCTCTGATCACTGCCACATCATCCACTGATTGCCGAACCAACTCTAGGCCTGTAATCTTTCTTTCCCCAACTTCATCCCAACACACTAGTGTTCTGTACACTCTGCCATATAACGCTTCAAAATGAGTTATCTGGATGCTCTGTTGATAACTGTTGTTGTAGGCAAATTCCACGATATGAAGTTGTTCTTCCCAACTTCCTTTGAAGTCTAGTACACAAGCTCTCAGCATGTCCTCGATGGTTTGAATTGTCCTCTCAGACTGGCCATCCATCTGAGGATGATATGCCGTACTGTATTGCAGCTTGATACCTAAGGTACTCTGTAAGCTCTTCCAAAAGGCGGGGTAAACCTCAGGTCTCTATCTGAAGTTATCGTAACCGGCACTCCATGCAGGCGAACCACTTGACGCATATACAGATTTGCGTGTCTACCCAAATTGAGGTCCTTTCGAACTACAATGAAGTGAGCCGACTTCGTCAGTCTGTCGACCACTACCTAAATCGAATCATTTCCTCTCTGACTCTTTGGTAGTCCTGTCACGAAATTCATCATGATATGCTCCCATTTCCATTTTGGTATCTCGAGAGGTTGCAGAAGTCCTTCCGGCTTGCAATGTTGAGTTTTAACCTACTGACACGTCAAACATTTGGCGATATGCTTGGCGATGTCCACCTTCATACCAGACCACCAATAGTGTAGACGTAGATTCTGATACATCTTGATACTACTGAGATGGATGCTGTAACTGCTACGATGCGCTTTCTGATAGAATATCCTCTCTAAGCTCCACATCGTCAGGTACAACCAATTGTCCTCGGAAGCTCAGCGTTCCATCATCAGAATTAGTCTTTCTTTTCTTAGTGTCCTCTTGAAGGATCTTTTGCTCATGTGGGTCTGTCGGTTGGAGTAGCTTAATTCTGATCTGGACATCCGGTTCAATTATGAGAGTGGCCTAAGACTGGAAAGGTAGCCTACCTCAAACTTAAATACTGAATCCTGAGCTCTCTCGATTAAGTTCCACTCTTTAATCAAAATATAAGCAACTTAAGACTTTTGACTCAAAGTATCGGCAACTTTGTTCGCCTTTCCCGGGTGATATAGAATAACATAGTCGTAGTCCTTCAGTAATTCCATCCATTGGCGCTGTCTCATGTTCAACTCTTTCTGAGAGAACAAGTACTTAAGACTTTGATGGTCCATGAAGATTTGGAATTTTTCTCCGCACAAATAATGTCTCTAAATCTTCAGGGCAAAAATAATCGCTGTGAGTTCTAAGTCATGCGTTGGATAGTTCTGTTCATAGGGCCTCGACTGACGAGAGGCGTATGCAACAACTCTGCCATGTTGCATTAGCACGCAACCCAATCCTCTGAGTGACGTATCACTATAGATCTCGAATCCTCCAAAGCCAGTTGGAATGGTTAGCACAGGTGCGATAGTAAGCTTTTCTTTAAGCTCTTGAAAACTACTCTCGCACTTGTCTGTCCACACAAATTTCTCTTCTTTCTTTAGGAGTTTCGTTAGTGGCGACGATAATGATGAGAACCCTTCCACAAACTGTTTGTAATAACCTCCCAAACCTAGAAAACTTCAGATCTCTGTCACTGTAGTCAGTCTTGGCTAGTTGATCACGGCTTCAATCTTGCTCAGGTCCATAAAGATTCCTTCGCTTGAAATCACGTGACCTAAGAAAGCAACATGAGTCAACCAAAACTCACACTTGCTGAATTTGGCGTACAACTGATGGACTCTCAGTGTCTGCAGCACTAGTCTTAGATGACTATCATGCTCTTCATAACTCTTTGAGTACACTAGAATATCATCAATGAATACGATCACAAACGAATCTAGATATTCTTTGAATATTCAGTTCATCAAATCCATGAAGGCAGCAGGAGCATTCGTCAACCCGAATGGCATTACCGTGAACTCATAACAGCCATATCGAGTATGAAATGCTGACTTTGGAATGTCCTCCTTCCTGATTCTCAGCTGATTATATCCTATCCTCAAGTCGATCTTTGAAAATATCAATGCTCCTTGCAAATGATCAAACAAGTCATCAATCCTCGAGAGTGGATACTTGTTCTTAATCATTACCCAATCAAGTTGTCAATAGTCGATACACAGGCGCAACGAACCATCTTTCTTCTTTACAAACAGAATTGGTGCTCCCCAAGGTGATGCACTGGGACAAATGAATCCCTTTTCCAATAGCTCTTGCATCTGCACCTTTAGTTCCTTCAACTCATATAACGCCATCCGGTAAGGAGCATTAGAGGTTGGCTCTGTTCCGGGTGCTAGCTCAATCATGAACTCAATTTCTCACTCTGGTGGCAATCCTGGCAATTCCCTTGGAAAGATATCTGGAAATTCTTACACCACAGCAATGTCTTCCATCTTTAGCTCCACAACTATTGTATCCACGACAGTTGCCAAGTAACCTTGACAACCCTCATCTAAGAGACAAGTTGCCTCTGGCGACGAGATCAAGACAATCGAGGGTCCTCCTTGATTTCCAACAAACTCGAAGTTCTCATCTTCTAATGGGTCAAACTGAATTGCCTTGCGATAGCAATCCATTATCGCTCGTTGTTTGGTGAGCCAGTCCATGCCAATTATCAAATCAAAGTCATACATGGCTAGGACTAACAAGTCTATTTTCCCCAGTCGCTCACCAATCACTAACTTGAAATGAGAACAATCCAAAGCAGCAATAACTTTATCCTTCAATGGTGTAGATATGCAAACTGCCGACTCCAACAATATAGGACTTAATCTTAACAACTTAACATATTGCTCGGCAATAAGGGAATGAGTTGCTCCTGAGTGGAATAAAGCGTAAGTAGGATGGTCGTTCAATGAAACCATACTTGTGATCATGTCAGGCGCAGCTTCTGCCTGACCTTGTGTGATGGCATACACTGTGCCCTGAGCTGGAGGTCTCAGCTGACCTCCTTGTGGCGTGTTTTGAGGTGCATATCCTCTGATCTGTCCCATAGGCGGCGGCGGCGGCAATTGCGGTTGTCTCCTTGGTCTGCTACGACAATCTCTGGCCTTGTGACCTTGCTAGCCAAAACAGGCACCCGTCCTTCAGGGGCACTGATTCATAGCATGTGGTCTTCCACAAAGGCGACACATCTCAATTCGGCTTGGTCCAGACTTGCCAACTCCACCCTTCCTGTTGGGTGGGATCTGGAATCTACTTCCAAGCATGGGCCTCTTTCCCTGATGAATTCTTTCTCGTTGTGAAGTAAACCTCGATCCAGACAAGGTGACTCGCTCAGTTAGGCTCCTTTCAAGCAGTTGTGCTCGACGATAGATTTCTCGGTAATCGATTAAGTCGAATGGCACCAACGACTGCTTCAACTCTTGTCGAAGGCCATTCTTGAACCTTCGAGCCTTCTCCTTGTTGGAGAAATCTGTCCAGAATATTTTGAAGCTGACAAAACGTTTCTATCAGTCTAAAGTCTGGATGATTGGAGACCGACAGTTTAAAGTCTGAAGACTTTGTATTCTCGAGACTCAAGATCCAAGACCCAAGACTCAAGACTTAAGACTCAAGACTCAAGACTCAAGACTTAAGACTCAAGACTCAAGACTTAAGTCTATTCTCACGACGTCTTTCTAATCCGTGACGAAGGAAATCCAAAGCCGAGGTCTATGGTTGAGGATTCGATCCTATCCTCGGAAAAGATTCTTTGGTTGGATAATTATTTCGGATTCTTTAATTATTATCTAAGATCGATTGAAGATCCGATGGTCGACGAAGTAATCTTGGAATGTTCTATTCATGGAAACCGAGATCCCGATTGTATGGGCGAACAGATTGATGGGCTATCATCAGATTCCTTAAATAGCTCGGATGATCTTCTTGATTGATTCCGTCCAACGGGTAGATTGGAGGAATTCCTTTGGTAAGTGCCAACGGCTATGATGGCATGAAGGAGTATAAAAGGAAGACGTTCTAGTTGTTTTAAGAGAGTGATTGATAGAAAAATTCCAGAGTCTGAAGATCCTTGATTATTACTTGAGACTGTTTGAGCGAAATCGTATACAGAGAGTGTTTGTACTTGGCGAGACCTTGAGTGAGTGTGGTAGATCATCTACACCTAGAATTCAAGGAAGATCAACACTGTAACAGCTCTTTGATTATAGTGGAATCCAGCCAATTGGCTGTCAGTGCAGAAGAGTGGACGTAGGCTTGAATCAAGCCGAACCACTATAAACCGAGTGTTCAATTCTCTCTTTCCCTTACTCAGTCTCTCGATTGATATTTAATTATTGCAAATTGTTTAATTGTCTAAAGTATTGTGCAATCTTCAAGAAAAGTCGTTGTATACCTATTCACCCCCCTCTAGGTACTCATACTAGCAATATCAATTGGTATCAGAGCCCGTGTTCTCACTTTGTTTGAAGTGTTTTACTTCAGAGTAAAAGATCCATGGCTAGTATGCTAGCACCGGGGCTGATGGAAGGGCAAAGCAATACCAGACCTCCTACTTCGATGGAAAGGATTACAACATCCGGAAGAAGAACAAGATGAAAGCTTTCCTTCGATCAAAGGATCCTCGGAATGGGACGTTGTGGAAAGAGGAATCACTCCCCTGCTGCATCAATCTCGAAAGAGGGAAAGACACTATTGAAACCAGCGGAATGTCTCAGGAAGAGATAAACAAGAGACAAGCACTCGATGCAAAAGCAATTTACTCCTTATATTGTGCTTTATCTCCAACTGAATATAATAGAATATCTTCTTGTGTTACAGCAAAAGAAGTATGGGATAGATTACACATCACCTATGAAGGGACGGATCGAGTGAAGGAGACCAGAATTAACATTCTCCTTGGTCAATATGAAGCCTTCAAAATGAAACCAGGAGAATCTATAACCGACATGTTTAGTCGTTTTACGAGATATTGTCAATGGTCTTGAGAACCAAGGACAAAAAATTTCTGATCCCATGAAGGTGAACAAGCTTCGCGTGGACTCTCCAAGGATTGGAATCATATAAAGACTTCAATAAGAGAGACGCAAAGAATCATGCCATTATCGTAGACGAGAGGCGATTGGAACTCTTGTCTTACGAAGTGGAACGAATTAATGAAGACGAAGATCCAAGAGGTAAGAAATCTATTGCACTAAAATCAAATGACGATTCGATGATGCAGATTCTGAAGATGATATGGATGATGAGGAGCTCGCTCTCATGATAAGAAGATTCAGAAAACTGAATAAAAAGGCGAAGGTTCATTCCAAGGAAACAAAGTTTTCGAGACAGCAGACTAAGTCTGTTGATGATGAGGAACCAAACAAAGATGTAGTTTGCTTCGAATGTAAGAAGAAGGGACACATCAGACCCAACTGTCCTCTTCTCGAAAAAGAAAAGAGGAAAAGCGAGAAGTTTCGAAAGGCTCTCAAAGCCGAAAACTGGAGTGATACGAGAATGTGAAGAGAGTGATAATGAATATGCCAACATATGTTTGATGGCAAACTCGGACTCGGACTCAGATTCTGGATCGGACTCGAACAGTGAATTTGAGGTAAGTGATTTTAAAATTCCTGTCAAAGTCTCTAAATATATTAATGAACTGTGTTTCGAGTCTTAAGACTTCTCTCAAAAGAATTTCCGAACTTAAAAAGGAAAATTCAAATCTGAAACAAAAGGAAGTTATTTTAGAAGAAAAAGTTAAAAGTCTAGACCTAAATGTTTCTGCTCTTAAAGAAAAAGAAGATGATCTTTTGAAAGAAAATGTTTTCTTAAAAACAGACTTATCAAATATTTCAAAGAAGTTTTCGATAGGATCCGAAAAGCTTGAAAAAGTGCTTTCAGTTCAAAGACCCTATTTCAATAAGTCGGGTTAGGCATGACAGCGGAAACAATTCCCTTGATTGACTTTCCTAAAGTTAAAGAAAGAATTAAGAAGAGACCTTCAAGAGAAGCTTACAAAAATCATTTCAAGAAAGTTTTCGTAAAGTCTGTTGGTCGAAATGCTCTAAGGTGTTCAAAGTGTAACAGTCTAGATCATTTTGAAAAAGACTGTCCTATGGTTTGGAAACCTGTTAAGAAAGCATGGCCCAATAATGCTTATCCTACTAACTCCAAAGGACCCAAGAAAATTTGGGTACCAAAGAAAGCTTGAGACTTTCACTTGAATGCAGGTCTCCGTCAAGAGAAAGATAAAATGGTATCTTGACAGCGGATGCTCAAGACACATGACGGGAGACTCAAAGTGCTTCATAAAGCTTGTTCAAGTAAACGGCGGAAATGTTTCATTTGGAGGAAACGGTAAAGGAAGCATCGTGGGGTTTGGAAGCTGTGAAAATTGGAAATCTCACAATAAGCAATGTTTCTCTAGTAGAAGGACTCAACTATAACCTTCTCAGCATTAGCCAATTGTGTGATACCGGTTTCAAGATCTCCTTTCAAGAAGGAATTTGCTATGGAATTAGTAAAGATTCTACGAGTCTTTCATGGGTCGAAGACATGGAAACATCTATCTCTTAGACATGAAATTGAATAAATCTCAATGTCTAATTTCAATCCAAGATGAAGCAAGCATATGGCACGAAAGCTTGGCCATGTCAATATGAAGCAATTAGCCAAAATCTCATCAAACGGCTTGTTCGAGGACTACCCAAATTGCCATACCAAAAGTCGACTCATGCACTCCATGCATTCCGGGAAAGCAGGTAAGAAATTCATTTAAGCAAACAAATCATGTCTCTACTAATCATGTACTGCGGTTGCTTCATATGGATCTCTTCGGACCAACAAGAACCCAGAGCATTGGAGGTAAGAAGTATTGTCTAGTAATTGTAGACGATTACTCTCGCTTTACCTGGGTATATTTTCTTGCAAGTAAGTCAGAAACCTTTTCCTACTTTGAGAAATTTGCTAAAAAGGTTCAAAATGAAAAAGGATGTGCTATTTCAAGTATAAGAACAGATCATGGAGGTGAATTTGAAAATCAAGATTTCACAAAATTGTGTGATGAATCTGGTTTTAAACATGTATTCTCCTCTCCATACACTCCTCAGCAAAATGGAGTTGTGGAAAGAAAGAATAGATCTCTTCAAGAAATGGCTAGAACACTTTTAATTGAAAGCAAAATTTCTTCACGGTTTTTTTGGGCTGAAGTTTGTTTCAACAGCATGCTATATCATCAATAGAGTCTTCCTAAGACCTATTCTTGAGAAAACCCCTTATGAACTATTCAAAGGTAAGAAACCTATTGTTTCATACTTTCATGTGTTTGGTTGCAAATGCTTTATTTTGAAAAATGCAAATGATCGAGTTGGTAAGTTTGAAGAAAGATCGAGATGAAGGCATCTTCCTTGGATATTCTACATCAAGCAAAGCCTACGAGTCTTTAACAAGAAAAGCCAGTCGTGGAAGAATCAATGAATGTCAAATTCCAAGACTCAGCGCAAGATGAATCCAGCCAGACTCAATATGAAGAGTCTGAAGTCACTCTAGACCTTCCAAAGTCTTCAACTCAAAAAGCATCTCAGACTCTGGAAGTTCATCATCAAGAAGCTCATGAAGATTCAAATAAAGAAAGAGATCTTCAATCAAGCACATCAACCAGTAACTGGAAACACAAATCCAGTCATCCTAAAGATCTCATTATTGGCGAAATCAATGAAGGAATCCGCACCAGATCAAAAAGGCGTGAAGAGTCTAGTGCTGTTGCTCTCATTTCTGAAATTGAACCAAAAAGCATAGAAGAAGCTTTATCGATGAAAGCTGGATTGAAGCTATGCAAGAGGAGCTCGACAGTTCAACATTAACGATGTCGGGAATTGACATCTAAACCGAAAGGTAAAACTGTTATTGGAGCTAAATGGGTGTTCGAAACAAGATGAACGAAGAAGGAAAAGTCGTACGCAATAAAGCAAGACTCGTGGCCAAGGGATACACGCAAGAAGAAGGAATAGACTATGACGAGACTTACGCACCGGTTGCAAGGTTAGAAGCTATTCGTCTATTACTTGCGTTTGCTTGTTACAAAAATTTCAGGTTATTCCAAATGGACGTCAAAAGTGCTTTCCTGAATGGATTTATCCAAGAGGAAGTTTATGTGGAACAACCGCCTGGATTTGAAGACCCAAAGAAGCCAGACTCAGTCTTCAGACTGAAAAAGGCTGTATGGTCTAAAGCAAGCACCTCGAGCTTGGTACGACAGACTAAGTAAGTTCTTATTACAGAACGGATTTGTCAAAGGTAAAGTAGATACTACTCTGTTCATCAAAAAGGAAAACAAAAGTTTCTTACTCGTTCAAATATATGTTGATGACATTATTTTTGGATCTTCTAATGAAAGTCTTTGCAAGAAATTTTCTAAGTCTATGCAGGACGAATTTGAAATGAGTATGATGGGAGAATTAACGTTCTTTCTTGGACTTCAAATAAAGCAATTGAAGGAAGGAACTTTTATCTTCCAAGAAAAATATGCTAATGATCTTGTCAAAAGATTTGGATTGGAAAGGTGCAAAAAGACCGACATACCAATGTCATGTTCTCAGAAGATAGACAAGGATGAAGAAGGGAAGAAAGTAGATCAAAAGCTGTACAGGAGCATGATCGGTTCACTTCTTTATCTTACTGCTTCTAGACCTGATATTTTGTTGAGTGTTTGCATCTGTGCTAGGTTTCAATCAGACCCTAGAGAATCACATCTCATTGCCGTGAAACGTATTATCAAATACGTTGCCTCATCTTCAAGCATCGGTCTTTGGTATCCAAAGAGGGGAGACTTTAATCTTCTAGGATACTCGGATGCGGATCCGCGTTCGAGTCGATAGAAAGAGCACTTCGGAACTTGTCAAGCTGCTTGGAAACGGGACGGTGTCTTGGTTCTCAAGGAAGCGTAGCTCTCTCAAGCAAGTATGTAGCTCTCTCAACGACGAAGCGAGTATGTAGCTCTTGGAAGCTGCTGTTCGCAAATTCTATGGATAAAACAACAGCTACAAGACTTTGGCATTGAAGACTCATGCACGTAAATCAGATGTGACAACACCAACGCGATCAATCTCACCAAAAATCCAATCCTTCATTCAAGAGCAAAGCATATTGAGATTCGACATCACTTCATTAGAGATCATATTCAAAATGGAGAAATCTCGATTCAATTTGTTGATTCGAAGAGTCAACTAGCGGATATATTCACAAAGCCTTTGGAGAAAAATCAATTCGACTTCATCCGCTCAAGACTCAACATTTTGAAGCTTGAAGAAGTTAAAGTCTAGAGACTCATCAACTCTAAGACTCTGACTTTGAATCATGAGACTCAATCATTCATGGCTAAAGACTGTAAGTTGCTATTTTATCTAAAAGGTACGAATTCTTGTTTAGTTATTTTATCTAATCTCGAAAAGGTACGATCTCTCTTTTAGATATAATTCGAAAATTTTTCAAGGAATTAATTTTGGTAGTTATTGATTTTGAAACGATATGTTCGTACACCTTCCTTGTACCGATTTAAACTTCTCTTTTCAAATCCGAGGTACATATATATATACAGTTTCCTTTTCTTCGCCCAAATCTTCAAAACCCTAAAAAGACACTCTCCTCCCAATACATTTGTTTCTACTCCGATGTGTTCGTCGTCGAGAAAGTGGTCATTTTTTCTTGGGAAAAGCAAGTGAAGGAATCTTCCAATAGACAAAGGAAGATGTCGTCTTCGAGGAAATCATCAAGAATAGCAAGCGGGGACCACAAAGAATGGAGAAGGGGCCGATTCATTTCGATCTTACGAGAGGAAGAAGACTTACCAAGTCAGCGACAAAGTCCGATTCGCTCTCCTCCACGTCATTCAGCACCTCCTACCCCACAAGATGCAAGTCAACATCGGAAGAAGAGATAATCGAGGAAGCCGACCCGGTAAGAGTCCAAAGACCCTCCTTTATCTATATGCTTTATCGTGCGTTGAAAGCCTCGGTTCTCCGTTAAAATATATAGATGACTTCCTTAAGGACAAAAATTATGGAAATGAGTATCTTTTTCTGCGGAAAATGGAAGAATTGGGAATTGCTCCTAAAGGAAGGGCGAGAGGAGGCTCTTGAGAACATTCCCAGTGATCCTCGTATGCCGGGACAAAATCTGATTGACGGGAACGATGATGACAAAATGTTCCTTGAATTTAAACCTAGACTGGGTGTGGCAGCAAAGGTAAAAGGAAATCGGATGGATTTGTTTAAATCCAAGGATCAAGAAAAAGCGTATCTCAGGCTGTTGAAAAGAGGGGTGATAAACCCTAGAAGTGTTGATTTTGACTTCTTGGACAGCATCAACGTGAACTTAAGAGAAAAGTTGAATTTGCTTCAACTTGAGACTTTTGCTCGACTCTACGGACGGGTATGCTCATCGACCGCTTATTTCTATTCAAATCTTAGCTTTTTGGATGCGAATAGAATTTCATTCGGTGTTCGAGACCAAGTCTACATGGTAGATGTGAATATGTTGGCGGATATAGTTGGAGTTGAACGCGGACGTTATCTTCCAATCAAAGTCTCATCTCGCTCGGACTGCTACTCTGGATCTTGTCAAAGATAGGGACGTAGAGAAGAAAATTACCTATTCCGGATGAATGCCATCAACATTGTGCTTCATAAGATTGTGATCAACTGTCTCGGACCGAAGTCTACATCAAAGACTTCTGTGTCTCTTCCTGAAGCAAAGTTGATGTATGCGATTAACTCAGGACGGAAGTTTTCTCTCCCGCACACTATTCTCTTCCATATGTACAGAGCAGTGTCAAAAGACAAAGGACAATTGCCTTATCCCGATGCGGTGACCAAGATCTTCAGACATCGAACATTGAACTACCGCATACATTTTGTGATCGACCGTGTGAAAAGATGGTGGTAGGGTTGAAAATGTTAATGAAGATGCGTCTGCAAGAACTCTCCAAGGCAATGGAGAAATTCAAAGTGAAAACTCCGGTCAATGCGCTTCAAAAAGGAAAGGAAAGGAGGCCATGGGTGCCCCATCGAAGAAGAAGAAAAGAACTCTCATCCTTGAGGATGAAGATGAAGATGAAGATGATGAAGATCCTACTATCCAAGCGCCGACAAGAACAAGACGTTCCGTGTCTCATCCGACAGATACTTCATCGAACGAGAGAAGAAGAAAAGCGAACGAGAGAAGAGGAAGAACGAGAGAGAGAAGGAGAAAGAAGTTGAAGAAGAAGAAGAAGAAGGAAAAAGACAAGTCTCGCGACAAACTGGAGAGAAGGGAAATGAAAAGAATGATCATCACTCTTCCCCTTTCGATGTCCTAGAGACGGGGAGTTAGCGAGCAAGAGAGGTCTACACCTCATCTTCTTTGTCGGTGAAGATCTAAGACAATCTCCGAAGACCCGAAGAAGTTCAGTCTCTCAATTGCACGAAGAAGGTGATGCATCGATTCCAAATCTGCCCGAGACCATACAAAAGCGCCATCGTACGAATACACACCATCTCGAGAAAGCCAATGCCAAGTACACGAGACGGATGATTCTGCAGATTTTCGTAGCATCATGAATATTCTTTCGGAAATGCGTAGCCGATATATGTTTCGGATTTGTGAAATCCAAGCTTTGAAGAATCTTTGGACAAGCATCTTCGATCTCTATGGAGGATAAATTCAAAGACCTTGCTCGCAACTTCAAGCCAATGCCAAGGGAGAAGAGGTCGCTCATCCGAGAGAAGATCGAAGAAGCTCGAAGGAGTAGTCCGTCCATTGGGGATTTCCAGATCGTGCGCATTCCCAAGCAGACATGACTCCTTTCTCACCCTTTTCAATCGACAAAAAGGGGAGAACCAATTTGAACCATCATATCTTTTAAAAACTTTGACTTTTTGTGGTTATGTTTATTTTTGAGTATGACTTGAGAACTTGAACTTGGGTGTGAATTTGACTGAATTAAGCTGTGGATTGTGATGCTTGACTGGTTGCATTTATTCAAGTGTTGTTATATGGTGTTTCTCATGAAAGTCTAACCAATTTTCTGTGGATGCGAGTCGGTTGCTTTATTAATCTTTATGAGTTAGCCATATTGCTTGAGAAATGTTTTTGCAGGTCAAAGTTGTTCAAATCTACAAGAAAGTTTTGTCACCATCAAAAAGGGGAGATTGTTGGAGAAATCTTTCCGAATATTTTGAAGCCGACAAAACGTTTCTATCGGTCTAAAGTCTGGATGATTGGAGACCGACGGTTTAAAGTCCGAAGACTTTGTATTCTCGAGACTCAAGATCCAAGACCCAAGACTCAAGACTCAAGACTCAAGACTCAAGACTTAAGACTCAAGACTCAAGACTTAAGTCTATTCTCACCGACAGATCTTTCTAATCCAGGTGACGAAGGAAATCCAAAGCCGAGGTCTATGGTTGAGGATTCGATCCTATCTCACGGAAAGATTCTTTGGTTGGATAATTATTTCGGATTCTTTAATTCTTATCTAAGATCGATTGAAGATCCGATGGTCGACGAAGTAATCTTGGAATGTTCTATTCATGGAAACCGAGATCCCGATTGTATGGGCGAACGGGATTGATGGGCTATCATCGATTCCTTAAATAGCTCGGATGATCTTCTTGATTGATTCCGTCCAACGGGTAGATTGGAGGAATTCCTTTGGTAAGTGCCAACGGCTATGATGGCATAAAGGAGTATAAAAGGAAGACGTTCTAGTTGTTTTAAGTGAGTGATTGATAGAAAAATTCAGAGTCTCGAAGATCCTTGATTATTACTTGAGACTGTTTGAGCGAAATCGTATACGAGAGAGTGTTTGTACTTGGCGAGACCTTGAGTGAGTGTGGTAGATCATCTACACCTAGAATTCAAGGAAGATCAACACCGTAACAGCTCTTTGATTATAGTGGAATCCAGCCAATGGCTGTCGGTGCGAAGAGTGGACGTAGGCTTGAATCAAGCCGAACCACTATAAACCGAGTGTTCAATTCTCTCTTTCCCTTACTCGAGTCTCTCGATTGATATTTAATTATTGCAAATTGTTTAATTGTCTAAAGTATTGTGCAATCTTCAAGAAAAGTCGTTGTATACCTATTCACCCCCTCTAGGTACTCATACTAGCAATATCAATTGGTATCGAGCCCGTGTTCTCACTTTGTTTGAAGTGTTTTACTTGAGTAAAAGATCCATGGCTAGTATGCTAGCACCGGGGCGATGGAAGGGCAAAGCAATACCAGACCTCCCTACTTCGATGGAAAGGATTACAACATCTGGAAGAACAAGATGAAAGCTTTCCTTCGATCAAAGGATCCTCCGGAATGGGACGTTGTGGAAAGAGGAATCACTCGCTGCTGCATCAATCTCGAAAGAGGGAAAGACACTATTGAAACCAGCGGAATGTCTCAGGAAGAGATAAACAAGAGACAAGCACTCGATGCAAAAGCAATTTACTCCTTATATTGTGCTTTATCTCCAACTGAATATAATAGAATATCTTCTTGTGTTACAGCAAAAGAAGTATGGGATAGATTACACATCACCTATGAAGGGACAGATCGAGTGAAGGAGACCAGAATTAACATTCTCCTTGGTCAATATGAAGCCTTCAAAATGAAACCAGGAGAATCTATAACGACATGTTTAGTCGTTTTACGAGATATTGTCAATGGTCTTGAGAACCAAGGACAAAAAATTTCTGATCCCATGAAGGTGAACAAGCTTCGCGTGGACTCTCCAAGGATTGGAATCATATAAAGACTTCAATAAGAGAGACGCAAAGAATCATGCCATTATCTCGTAGACGAGCGATTGGAACTCTTGAGTCTTACGAAGTGGAACGAATTAATGAAGACGAAGATCCAAGAGGTAAGAAATCTATTGCATTAAAATCAAATGACGATTCGATGATGCAGATTCGAAGATGATATGGATGATGAGGAGCTCGCTCTCATGATAAGAAGATTCAGAAAACTGAATAAAAAGGCGAAGGTTCATTCCCAAGGAAACAAAGTTTTCGAGACAGCGAGACCAAGTCTGTTGATGATGAGGAACCAAACAAAGATGTAGTTTGCTTCGAATGTAAAAGAAGGGACACATCGACCCAACCGTCCTCTTCGAAAAAGAAAAGAGGAAAAGGCGAGAAGTTTCGAAAGGCTCTCAAAGCCGAAACTTGGAGTGATACTGAGAATGTGAAGAGAGTGATAATGAATATGCCAACATATGTTTGATGGCAAACTCGACTCGACTCAGATTCTGGATCGACTCGAACAGTGAATTCGAGGTAAGTGATTTTAAAATTCCTGTCAAAGTCTCTAAATATATTAATGAACTGTGTTTCGTCTTAAGACTTCTCTCAAAAGAATTTCCGAACTTAAAAAGGAAAATTCAAATCTGAAACAAAAGGAAGTTATTTTAGAAGAAAAAGTTAAAAGTCTAGACCTAAATGTTTCTGCTCTTAAAGAAAAAGAAGATGATCTTTTGAAAGAAAATGTTTTCTTAAAAACAGACTTATCAAATATTTCAAAGAAGTTTTCGATAGGATCCGAAAAGCTTGAAAAAGTGCTTTCAGTTCAAAGACCCTATTTCAATAAGTCCGGGTTAGGCATGACAGCGGAAACAATTCCCTTGATTGACTTTCCTAAAGTTAAAGAAAGAATTAAGAAGAGACCTTCAAGAGAAGCTTACAAAAATCATTTCAAGAAAGTTTTCGTAAAGTCTCGTTGGTCGAAATGCTCTAAGGTGTTCAAAGTGTAACAGTCTAGATCATTTTGAAAAAGACTGTCCTATGGTTTGGAAACCCGTTAAGAAAGCATGGCCCAATAATGCTTATCCTACTAACTCCAAAGGACCCAAGAAAATTTGGGTACCAAAGAAAGCTTGAGACTTTCACTTGAATGCGAGTCTCCGTCAAGAGAAAGATAAAATGGTATCTTGACAGCGGATGCTCAAGACACATGACGGGAGACTCAAAGTGCTTCATAAAGCTTGTTCAAGTAAACGGCGGAAATGTTTCATTTGGAGGAAACGGTAAAGGAAGCATCGTGGGGTTTGGAACTGTGAAAATTGGAAATCTCACAATAAGCAATGTTTCTCTAGTAGAAGGGCTCAACTATAACCTTCTCAAAGCATTAGCCAATTGTGTGATACCGGTTTCAAGATCTCCTTTCAAGAAGGAATTTGTTATGGAATTAGTAAAGATTCTACCGAGTCTTTCATGGGTCGAAGACATGGAAACATCTATCTCTTAGACATGAAATTGAATAAATCTCAATGTCTAATTTCAATCCAAGATGAAGCAAGCATATGGCACGAAAGCTTGGCCATGTCAATATGAAGCAATTAGCCAAAATCTCATCAAAGCAGCTTGTTCGAGGACTACCCAAATTGCCATACCAAAAGTCGACTCATGCACTCCATGCATTGGGAAAGCAGGTAAGAAATTCATTTAAGCAAACAAATCATGTCTCTACTAATCATGTATTGCAGTTGCTTCATATGGATCTCTTCGGACCAACAAGAACCCGAGCATTGGAGGTAAGAAGTATTGTCTAGTAATTGTAGACGATTACTCTCGCTTTACCCGGGTATATTTTCTTGCAAGTAAGTCGAAACCTTTTCCTACTTTGAGAAATTTGCTAAAAAGGTTCAAAATGAAAAAGGATGTGCTATTTCAAGTATAAGAACAGATCATGGAGGTGAATTTGAAAATCAAGATTTCACAAAATTGTGTGATGAATCTGGTTTTAAACATGTATTCTCCTCTCCATACACTCCTCAGCAAAATGGAGTTGTGGAAAGAAAGAATAGATCTCTTCAAGAAATGGCTAGAACACTTTTAATTGAAAGCAAAATTTCTTCACGGTTTTGGGCTGAAACTGTTTCAACAGCATGCTATATCATCAATAGAGTCTTCCTAAGACCTATTCTTGAGAAAACCCTTATGAACTATTCAAAGGTAAGAAACCTATTGTTTCATACTTTCATGTGTTTGGTTGCAAATGCTTTATTTTGAAAAATGCAAATGATCGAGTTGGTAAGTTTGAAGAAAGATCAGATGAAGGCATCTTCCTTGGATATTCTACATCAAGCAAAGCCTACGAGTCTTTATAAAGAAAAGCCAGTCTGTGGAAGAATCAATGAATGTCAAATTCCAAGACTCGAGCGCAAGATGAATCCAGCCGAGACTCAATATGAAGAGTCGAAGTCACTCTAGACCTTCCAAAGTCTTCAACTCAAAAAGCATCTCAGACTCTGGAAGTTCATCATCAAGAAGCTCATGAAGATTCAAATAAAGAAAGAGATCTTCAATCAAGCACATCAACCAGTAACTGGAAACACAAATCCAGTCATCCTAAAGATCTCATTATTGGCGAAATCAATGAAGGAATCCGCACCAGATCAAAAAGGCGTGAAGAGTCTAGTGCTGTTGCTCTCATTTCTGAAATTGAACCAAAAAGCATAGAAGAAGCCTTATCGATGAAAGCTGGATCGAAGCTATGCAAGAAGAGCTCGAGACAGTTCAACATTAATGATGTCCGGGAATTGACATCTAAACCGAAAGGTAAAACTGTTATTGGAGCTAAATGGGTGTTCAGAAACAAGATGAACGAAGAAGGAAAAGTCGTACGCAATAAAGCAAGACTCGTGGCCAAGGGATACACGCAAGAAGAAGGAATAGACTATGACGAGACTTACGCACCAGTTGCAAGGTTAGAAGCTATTCGTCTATTACTTGCGTTTGCTTGTTACAAAAATTTCAGGTTATTCCAAATGGACGTCAAAAGTGCTTTCCTAAATGGATTTATCCAAGAGGAAGTTTATGTGGAACAACCGCCTGGATTTGAAGACCCAAAGAAGCCAGACTCAGTCTTCAGACTGAAAAAGGCTCTGTATGGTCTAAAGCAAGCACCTCGAGCTTGGTATGACAGACTAAGTAAGTTCTTATTACAGAACGGATTTGTCAAAGGTAAAGTAGATACTACTCTGTTCATCAAAAAGGAAAACAAAAGTTTCTTACTCGTTCAAATATATGTTGATGACATTATTTTTGGATCTTCTAATGAAAGTCTTTGCAAGAAATTTTCTAAGTCTATGCGGGACGAATTTGAAATGAGTATGATGGGAGAATTAACATTCTTTCTTGGACTTCAAATAAAGCAATTGAAGGAAGGAACTTTTATCTTCCAAGAAAAATATGCTAATGATCTTGTCAAAAGATTTGGATTGGAAAGGTGCAAAAAGACCGACATACCAATGTCATGTTCTCAAGATAGACAAGGATGAAGAAGGGAAGAAAGTAGATCAAAAGCTGTACAGGAGCATGATCGGTTCACTTCTTTATCTTACTCGCTTCTAGACACGATATTTTGTTGAGTGTTTGCATCTCGTGCTAGGTTTCAATCGACCCTAGAGAATCACATCTCATTGCCGTGAAACGTATCATCAAATACGTTGCCTCATCTTCAAGCATCGGTCTTTGGTATCCAAAGAGGGAGACTTTAATCTTCTAGGATACTCGGATGCAGATCCGGCGATTTGCGAGTCGATAGAAAGAGCACTTCCGGAACTTGTCAACTGCTTGGAAACGGGATGTGTCTTGGTTCTCAAGGAAGCAAAGCACCGTAGCTCTCTCAACGACGAAGCGAGTATGTAGCTCTTGGAAGCTGCTGTTCGCAAATTCTATGGATAAAACAACAGCTACAAGACTTTGGCATTGAAGACTCATGCACGAAATCAGATGTGACAACACCAGCGCGATCAATCTCACCAAAAATCCAATCCTTCATTCAAGAGCAAAGCATATTGAGATTCGACATCACTTCATTAGAGATCATATTCAAAATGGAGAAATCTCGATTCAATTTGTTGATTCGAAGAGTCAACTAGCGGATATATTCACAAAGCCTTTGGAGAAAAATCAATTCGACTTCATCCGCTCAAGACTCAACATTTTGAAGCTTGAAGAAGTTAAAGTCTAGAGACTCATCAACTCTAAGACTCTGACTTTGAATCATGAGACTCAATCATTCATGGCTAAAGACCGTAAGTTGCTATTTTATCTAAAAGGTACGAATTCTTGTTTAGTTATTTTATCTAATCTCGAAAAGGTACGATCTCTCTTTTTGATATAATTCGAAAATTTTTCAAGGAATTAATTTTGGTAGTTATTGATTTTGAAACGATATGTTCGTACACCTTCCTTGTACCGATTTAAACTTCTCTTTTCAAATCCGAGGTACATATATATATACAGTTTTCCTTTTCTTCGCCCAAATCTTCAAAACCCTAAAAAGACACTCTCCTCCCGATCTTTGTTTCTACTCCCTTGTTCATCGTCGAGAAAGTGGTCATTTTTTCTTGGGAAAAGCAAGTGAAGGAATCTTCCAATAGACAAAGGAAGATGTCGTCTTCGAGGAAATCATCAAGAATAGCAAGCGGGGACCACAAAGAATGGAGAAGGGGCCGATTCATTTCGATCTTACAGAGGAAGAAGACTTACCAAGTCAGCGACAAAGTCCGATTCGCTCTCCTCCACGTCATTCAGCACCTCCTACCCCACAAGATGCAAGTCAACATCCGGAAGAAGAGATAATCGAGGAAGCCGACCCAAGAAGAGTCCAAAGACCCTCCTTTATCTATATGCTTTATCGTGCGTTGAAAGCCTCCGGTTCTCCGTTAAAATATATAGATGACTTCCTTAAGGACAAAAATTATGGAAATGAGTATCTTTTTCTGCGGAAAATGGAAGAATTGGGAATTGCTCCTAAAGGAAGGGCAAGAGGAGGCTCTTGAGAACATTCCCAGTGATCTCGTATGCCAGGACAAAATCGATTGACGGGAACGATGATGACAAAATGTTCCTTGAATTTAAACCTAGAATGGGTGTTGCAGCAAAGGTAAAAGGAAATCGGATGGATTTGTTTAAATCCAAGGATCAAGAAAAAGTGTATCTCAGTGTTGAAAAGAGGGGTGATAAACCCTAGAAGTGTTGATTTTGACTTCCGGACTCCATCAACGTGAACTTAAGAGAAAAGTTGAATTTGCTTCAACTTGAGACTTTTGCTCGACTCTACGGACGGGTATGCTCAATCGACCGCCTATTTCTATTCAAATCTTAGCTTTTTGGATGCGAATAGAATTTCATTCGTGTTCGAGACCAAGTCTACATGGTAGATGTGAATATGTTGGCGGATATAGTTGGAGTTGAACGCGGACGTTATCTTCCAATCAAAGTCTCATCTGCTCGGACTACTCTGGATCTTGTCAAAGATAGGGACGTAGAGAAGAAAATTACCTATTCCGGATGAATGCCATCAACATTGTGCTTCATAAGATTGTGATCAACTGTCTAAGACCGAAGTCTACATCAAAGACTTCGTGTCTCTTCTGAAGCAAAGTTGATGTATGCGATTAACTCAGACGGAAGTTTTCTCTCCCGCACACTATTCTCTTCCATATGTACAGAAAGCGGTGTCAAAGACAAAGGACAATTGCCTTATCCCGGTCCGGTGACCAAGATCTTCGACATCCGAACATTGAACTACCACATACATTTTGTGATCGACCGTGTGAAAGATGGTGGTAGGATTGAAAATGTTAATGAAGATGCGTCTCAAGAACTCTCCAAGGCAATGGAGAAATTCAAAGTGAAAACTCCAGTCAATCTGCTTCAAAAAGGAAAGGAAAGGAGGCCATGGGTGCCCCATCGAAGAAGAAGAAAAGAACTCTCATCCTGGAGGAGAAGATGAAGATGAAGATGATGAAGATCCTACTATCCAAGCGCTGACAAGAACAAGACGTTCTGTGTCTCATCCGACAGTACTTCATCGAACAGAGAAGAAGAAAAGCAGAACAGAGAAGAGGAAGAACAGAG
The DNA here is from genome assembly GCA_017140255.1 of Eucalyptus paniculata subsp. matutina. Taxonomy (NCBI): domain Eukaryota; kingdom Viridiplantae; phylum Streptophyta; class Magnoliopsida; order Myrtales; family Myrtaceae; genus Eucalyptus; species Eucalyptus paniculata. The sequence continues at coordinate 20,187,100 of CM029436.1, read as the reverse complement.
AGAGAAGGAGAAAGAAGTTGAAGAAGAAGAAGAAGGAGAAAAAGAAAAGTCTGCTGACAAATCTGGAGAGAAGGGAAATGAAGAGCATGATCATCACTCTTCCCCTTTCGATGTCCTAGAGACAGGGGGAGTTAGCGAGCAAGAGAGGTCTACACCTCATGCTGCTGTCAGTGAAGATCTAAGACAATCTCCAGAAGACCCAGAAGAAGTTCAGGTCTCTCAATTGCCTGAAGAAGGTGATGCATCGATTCCAAATCTGCCAGACCATACAGAAGCGCCATCGTCTGAATACACACCATCTGAGAAAGCCAATGCCAGTACACAGACGGATGATTCTGCAGATTTTCGTAGCATCATGAATATTCTTCTGGAAATGCGTAGCCAGATATATGTTCTGGACTGTGAAATCCAAGCTTTGAAGAATGCTGGACAAGCATCTTCGGTCTCTCTGGAGGATAAATTCAAAGACCTTGCTCTGCAACTTCAAGCCAATGCCAAGGGAGAAGAGGTAGCTCATCTGAGAGAAGATCTGAAGAAGCTCGAAGGAGTAGTCCAGTCCATTGGGGATTTCCAGATCGTGCGCATTCCCAAGCAGACATGACTCCTTTCTCACCCTTTTCAATGATGACAAAAAGGGGGAGAACCAATTTGAACAATCATATCTTTTAAAAACTTTGACTTTTTGTGGTTATGTTTATTTTTGAGTATGACTTGAGAACTTGAACTTGGGTGTGAATTTGATCTGAATTAATCGTGGATTGTGATGCTTGACGGGTTGCATTTATTCAAGTGTTGTTATATGGTGTTTCTCATGAAAGTCTAACCAATTTTCTCGTGGATGCGAGTCCGGTTGTTTTATTAATCTTTATGAGTTAGCCATATTGCTTGAGAAATGTTTTGCAGGTCAAAGTTGTTCAAATCTACAAGAAAGTTTTGTCACCATCAAAAGGGGGAGATTGTTGGAGAAATCTTCAGAATATTTTGAAGTTCGACAAAACGTTTCTATCGAGTCTAAAGTCTGGATGATTGGAGACCGACGGTTTAAAGTCGAAGACTTTGTATTCTCGAGACTCAAGATCCAAGACCCAAGACTCAAGACTTAAGACTCAAGACTCAAGACTCAAGACTTAAGACTCAAGACTCAAGACTTAAGTCTATTCTCACTGACAGTCTTTCTAATCCAGTGACGAAGGAAATCCAAAGCCGAGGTCTATGGTTGAGGATTCGATCTATCCTCTCGGAAAAGATTCTTTGGTTGGATAATTATTTCGGATTCTTTAATTCTTATCTAAGATCGATTGAAGATCCGATGGTCGACGAAGTAATCTTGGAATGTTCTATTCATGGAAACCGAGATCCTGATTGTATGGGCGAACAGGATTGATGGGCTATCATCGATTCCTTAAATAGCTCGGATGATCTTCTTGATTGATTCCGTCCAACGGGTAGATTGGAGGAATTCCTTTGGTAAGTGCCAACGGCTATGATGGCATGAAGGAGTATAAAAGGAAGACGTTCTAGTTGTTTTAAGAGAGTGATTGATAGAAAAATTCCGAGTCGAAGATCCTTGATTATTAGTTGAGACTGTTTGAGCGAAATTGTATACTGAGAGAGTGTTTGTACTTGGCGAGACCTTGAGTGAGTGTGGTAGATCATCTACACCTAGAATTCAAGGAAGATCAACAACGTAACATCTCTTTGATTATAGTGGAATCCAGCCAATTGGCCTGTCGGTTAAGAGTGGACGTAGGCTTGAATCAAGCCGAACCACTATAAACCGAGTGTTCAATTCTCTCTTTCCCTTACTCAGTCTCTCGATTGATATTTAATTATTGCAAATTGTTTAATTGTCTAAAGTATTGTGCAATCTTCAAGAAAAGTCGTTGTATACCTATTCACCCCCCTCTAGGTACTCATACTAGCAATATCACTCCTTAGGGTCTTCAATCAGTCTCGAAGTATACTAAGATAGCTTCGCAAACTTGACCCCATATTGGTCAACAGTCATTGACCCCTGACAGAGTCGCATAAATTCTTCTATTTTCTGCTCCCTGGCGTTCCTTGAAAAGTACTGTTCATTGAACGCCCTGAGGAATGCATCCCACAGCGGGACCACTCCTTTTGGAAACACTATTTCTCTAGCGTCTCTCCACCAAGTGTTGGCATTGCCCTACAATTGATATACTACCAGGGTTACATTCTCTGCTTTTGTACACATCAGGAGTGCAAAGGCTTTCTCCAAATCCTAAATCCACGGTGAAGCGGCCTCAGGGTCTCTAGTACCCGTAAATCTTGGCGGGCTTATTTTCAAAAAATGCTCCACTAGCTTGTGGATCGGTCTTTCTTTTTGCACCTCTATGTTCTCAACTGGAACATCGGCAGGTGCGGCGGTAGGTGCAGCAACAAGTGTGGCAACAGTTGCGGCAGCAACAACAGCATTGGCAGTGGCAATGGCGGCGGCTTCTATGGCGGCGGCAAAGGCGGTAGCTTGATTCTGGGCTTGCTGCCTCATCATCTCTCGCATGGCATCTAAAGCCTAGGTGATCCCAATGGTTCCTTGATCACTTGGGGCTGCAACCCCAGCACCAACAGGAGGTGGTGCTACGCCACTAGCGCTAGCCTGTGCTGGCGCTCAACCTTGGCCTCCTCGGGCACCAACACTGGTTGATATCTTACCCCGAGTTATGGCCCTACCGGTCCTCTTGGCAGGAGTTCTTGGCTCCTGATCACTCATGGCTCAACTTTCTCTATTGAAGCCTGCTTCTAATTCTATGTCGAATTAGAAACAGAGTGATCCAAAAAACAAGCAAGTCTATCAATCAGTTACCACATACATGCACCAGCATGCATTTAAAGGTCTTTCCTACCACTATCCCATGGTCCATCATATCTTATCACTCCAATCCCTAACCATTGTTCTGATACCACTTAAATGGGGATGTCACGCCCTGATCCTCGGGCACACACCCATCCCTCACTTGGTCGATTAAATAGCGACGTCCGAGGACGCATCGCCGACCCTTTCTTTTCAATACGCATGCAAAAGCATATAAATAATCCCCAAACAATAAAACAATGGGCTAGGAAAGTAGGACCAATTTTTCACAAAAGACATTTTTATAAACACACAGGTTTATACATGGAAGCCTACAAAAAGGAATTGGCTTTCAACAAAAGAGAAATGTCCTAGGACTAACTAGTTAGACATGCTAGCCGATTCTCTGGGTTTCACCTTCTAAACTTTGGGCCTCAGGTTCTCCACCGTTGTCAACTAGGGACCTGGAAATGGTTATACAATAACTAGTGAGACAATGTCTCAGCAAGTTCTACCCCCTAAGACCCGATTAGGAAGCTAATACGCCCTAAGGGCTACCTAAGCACAATCACAAGTCAGAGGACTTACCTTGGCCTTAGTTCCACCCTGCAAAGCAGTATCATTTACAGATGTCTCCAATCACATCAATCAATCAATTCATAACATCAGATTAAATCATGGATCAATCGACCTAGTCGATTACATGTTATCTTGACCCTTCCTTAGTTGGCTTATCTCATACTATTTATAAGTCCATCCATATCAAGATTGCTCACTACTAAGCTAATAGATAAATAGTATAGCTCGCTTCTGAGATGATCGGATATACTGCTCTTCGCTAAACTACCATATCGCCCGTAGGCTGATATAATATACTGACATTCCTCAATCTAAGCTGATAAGGTATACTTCTCTATGATAAGCTGCCATATCTCTTGTAGGCTGATATAGTATACCGACATATTCAATTAAAATTGCTAAGGCGTACTACTCTCTAATAAGCTGCCATATCGCCTGTAGACTGATATAGTAATAAGGTATATTGCTCTCTGCTAAGCTAACATATCGTCCATAGGCCGATATAGTATACCATTCCAATCATACAACCAATTCAATCTTTTATCATTCTCAATAAAATAGCCGCGTGTGGGTACATGGTCGGCCTTAGCCAAAATATAATAATTTCACTTTCAATCTCCCACTCCTTTTAATTGTCCAAAAATAGATTTTTGGCATTGTAAATTGATGTCCGTTAATTTTCTAGTTAATTACTAACTTTAATTAATTTAGGAATAAAATCCTAAAATTACAATTAAATCAATTCAGCACAATTTAGAACTCAAATAAATAAACAGACTGCAGCACAATAACAAACATAAAATTCCAGTCGTTGGCTATCCTAGCCTAATTTCTGGAAAATAAATAAATAATTAAATAATTACGAAAATTATTAAATAAATGCAATAAATCCAACTTAGGCCCGTAATGCCTAATTGGACGCCGAAACATACCCGAAAAAATTCCAAGATTTGTTAAATAAATAATAGCACGAGTCTACTCGCTAATGTCACTAACTAACCACCTAAATGCATCGGCAGATAATTAAATTATCTAATCTAATCTAATCTATCCACCTAAACCATGCTTAATTAATCTACTTAACCCCTAAACATCATTAACTGACTAAGCGAGGATTAGTGAGTTCAACTCATTCGTTTTGCGATTTGTTTGGTTCAAAATGTTGGGAACACAATGGGGATCGACTTTCCTCAAAGTGGACCAAACTTTCGAGGCCCGAAACCACCTCAAAATAGGCCTACAAGCTTGCTGGAAACCCACCCACAAACTCTCTATTTGGGAGGTCGGAGGCAGGCCAAATGACTCTGGCACAAGCTGAGGAAGTTGCTGGGATGGCGGAACAGAGGGCTGGAAGAAGTAGGGGCGTTGGGTTGGGTGGTGGCGCGGCAGGGCACGCGTGCGGGGTGGCGGGGCGCGCGGATGGCGTTCTGGCGATCACTGCAGCGTGTGGCGTGGACGGGTAGCTTCTCTAGTTTGTTTGGCTTGAGTAAGGTACAATGAGGAGAGGAAAGGAGGCTGCCGACCGATTGGAGAGAGAGAGAGAGGGAACAAGGTGGGGTTGGAGGGGGCCACTTGCCTTATTTTCCATTCAAATGTCTCCTTGACTTCACCCACAGTCAAGTTTGGCTTCTATGGCTGCAATTCAGCCGTCCGTGCACTCATCTAGAAGGTTGAAGAGGTCCATAAGTTGTGGGAATGAGGGGGCATACGAATTTCATGGGTTTTGGCATCAAATGGACACTTAATCTTGCTTCAAACAATGTAATTTGGCCTCAATAAATCCAATCAACCCATCATCGATCATCTTGGCATTTTTCTTCACCCATACAATCCACTTACTTCCCAATTTCGCGATCTAAAACGATCCTAGCCTTTCTTTGGACAAAAACGGCCCTAAGCCGACTTTTTTCCAAAAAGTCTCAGGTTGCAAAAAAATCTTCTGAGACTAAGTCAACGCTCCTAGAATTAATTGTGATATGATAGAATTTTCAATTTCTGAAATCGGATTCAATTTCACGGTTAATTTCAATCTGGTGTGTTTTTAGCGTGACCTAGGCTACTGGATAGTTTTCAGAAATTTTTAGTGCAAATGACCTGTGGTCGATTTTCTTCGAGCCACAATGAACCCACTTGACGCATTGGCAACTCTCGGTTGTCGTGAAAATCTCGATGATTCAAATACGGACACAAGGTATCAAAATGATAGAAAAATCAGTCTAGTGCCGGCCGACGAAAATTTTCCAATTTAATGGTGTCACCCACGATTAGCCACACATCTCAATTGAACTAATCTATCTGTGATTTTAAATCAATTTTATACTGTGCCGTAATGGCCTCTAAAGATTAGCATGGTCGAGAAGCCGATTCCTGGTCGAATTCTCAAGTCTATCGCATTAAAATTCTTTAATAGCTTCCCCGAATAGTCTAATTATCTCGAGAGTGATCAGCTCTGAGAATAGCCTTATAGGCGCATCGATGAAATGCCTGATTTATTTAATAGAAAACATAATTGAAAATCTGGGATGTCATAGTGATCATCTTGTAGATGTCAATGGTTCTTAAAATATCAGTGAAGATGAGAAACTAGATAGTGGCAATGAGGAGAACAATTGCCAATATGATGAGTAGCTCATGGTGACTTGGAAGTACTGAAGTTGATATAGTGTTCTTGAAGGTCGTTTGAGATTGATATAGTGGAAAGGATAATTGGTCTTGTAATTGCGTGTCATTCCGTTGATATTGTCACTAAAAGATTGTCTAACGACTTGCTAATAATCTACAAATACTGATAATGAGTGTCAGACCGTGCTGATATCAATTCACCCAGGATGATGGTGAAGTATTCATTTAGATTTGATCATTAATAGTACAAAAAATGATTCGTTACAAGCCTGAAATTCACAATGCAAGAATTGGAAGACAATAGGAAAATTAACTAATAGATATTTGTGTTAGTCCGAGTATCAGAGAAGTGACAGCTGCAATAGACTCTATTTCAAGAAACTTGCATTGTCAGAGGAAACGACTCTATGGCCAATCCTGATTTTGGCAAAGGTCTCCATTTGCTCTCAAAAAATTATGTTGATCTTCTTCAGAATCTCTAATGAGCTGATTGAAAATTTCTATATAAAGAGGATTAGCGAAGCTTGGAATAGGTTGGACAAGAGAAATATTGAGAGTACTGTAGTTGTACTTCATTGTTTGAGATATGAAATCTTCATTGTTATTTATTAGATACTTTTGAGTAAAGGTTTGGTATTGCATTGTAACTGTAAATAGTCAATTATACAAGTGTAAAGTAGTCGTTGTATCTCAACAATGTAATCTATCAACTAAGAGAAAAAACACTGGTTAGTTGTAACTAACATTGCTGATTACTAGTGGAATCTAGCCTATGTCAAGGCTATTATTTGTAGAGTGGATATAGACTTGGGAATAAAGTCGAATCACTATAAATATCTATGCGCTTTACTACTTTAGTCTTCTATCTGCTATATCCATTCACTATCTTCACGCACGCTGGCTACTACATCATCTTGTCTTTACTTGCTCTTGTTGACATTGTGTGAAAGATTTTCTTAGTCTTCATACAATCTATTTCAATCCGCTTTTAGGTTGTACTCATAGCCCCAACAAGTTAGAGCCTAATGGGTTTGTACTGAAAAAAAAAAATTATACAAAAACATTTGAAAAAAAGAGATAAGAACAAAATGAAAAAGAAAACAAAGGAAGAGAGAAAGAAAATTGTTGATGCGAAGCTCCAACTGTTGATGAAAAGCCAAAGTGTTTATATCGAGAGGCCAAAGTCATCTCTAGTGAAAATGTGGTGATTTCGCAAATTTTAGAAATCAAGTTTGGACTCTCATAGTCAATGAAACAACTACACGAGAAGACAATTTTTAGTGAACAAGAAGATTGGTAACAATGCCAAAATGATTACCAACTTCAAGATCCCTTAAATTAGGGAAAAAAAACTTTGAGTCTAATGGATCATTTCGTTTATAAAAAAAACAAGCTAATGTTACATCCCTTAAGTAGGAGTTTCAAATGTTAAAAGCTTTACTCGAAGAAGTGTGGGTAAGAGAGTTTATCTCATTTTGCAGGTTTCTTGATTTGTAAAACCCTAGAGATAATGAATGAATAACATTTCTTTATGAGCCATGAATTATCCCTTTTAAACTGTTGACTAAGCCTACATTATAGTTATATTAGAAACACTTTTAGATTGGTATGGTCATACAACTTGTGAGTAAACTCAGACTGTTATTGAGATTATAATAATGTCAAGATCTAGTGTCTCTCTTTTTCCTGCATCAATAGCGGAGATAAAAGATCTTTGTAAATGAGAGCAAGTGAAAAGCCCTTTCAGACTGAAAGTCTTATTTAGTATTTTCAAGAGATCCACGCCACGGTGGTGAAAATTGTCTTGATGATGATTCTCCTCGGTGGAAATTTAGTGATGTAGATATGGCAAAATGCCTCTGCATAACCCGCAATCAATGATGAAAATGATTGATTCTAGATATGCGTGCTCATTCAAGGATAAACTTGAACTCCTTTATCTCTTTGAATGCGCGTCTATTTGCTCTAGTCGTGTTTGATGGGAAATACTTCCTTAGAGACCAAAAAGTCCTTTATGCCCTGTAAGTGCTTCATTACCTTGGACTTACTTTCGAAATTGTTTTCCTTGAGGAGGTTTACCATGAGAAACTCGTTGAAGCCGTAAGTGCAAAACCATAGGTATTCCAAACCCTAAGTGAAAAACCTCTGGCCCTAAGTGCAAAACCTTAGGTATTCCAAATCCTAAGTGGAAAACCTTGGACAATTCAAATCGTAAGTAGAAAACTTTAGACATCTCAAGTCCTAAGTGAAGATCTTAGACAATTTGAGTCCCAAGTGAAAGACCTTAGACATCTCAAGTTCTAAAGGAAAAACCTTAGACAATTCATATCCTAAGTGCAAAAACTTACATGTTTCTGGTCCTGAGTACCAAACCTTAAACGTTTCAAGTCCTAAGTGTAAAATCTTAAGTATACTAACTATTGAGATGAACAACTCTAGGTAACTTCAAAGTCTTAGGATTGAAAATTCTGAGTAGTTGCAAATATTTGAGACGAAAAACGCTTAGGTGCCTCTCTTATCCAACGACAAAATTTGAGATGAGTTCAGGTATCTGATTTGAATAATTATAGAGTGCTAAATATTTTGTCGTGAAATCTTTAAGCTCCTAGAGAGAGTTCCAGGTGTTTATTTACCAAACCTTTTCGAATATCTACGGCCATTTGGAATATCTACGGTCATTTGTAGATATTTCGTTAAGAAATCTTTTAACTCTTGGAGTGAGTTCCGGGTGTTTCTTGACCAACCCTTTTTTTTTTTTTAATATTCAAGGTGAATTTTGGATATTTTCTTAATAAATCTTTACACACATGGGATGATTTCCTAGTGTTTAGCAGATATATCGCTAAAAATTTACGGATAGTTCTAGGTGTTTATCGGTTAAATATTCAAGTTTCTAGATGAGTTCTAAATATTTGTTAAAGAGCCTTTTCAAATATCCAAGGTGATTCTAAATATTTCGTTAAGAAAATTTTCAATTTCTGGGATGATTTTGGGGTGCTTATCAGTTAAATCTTTTAGAGTATCTAAGGAGAGTTCTAAGTATTAAGTTAAGAAATCTTTAAACCAAATCCCTGTGATGACTTCCAAATGTTTCAATTAAATCATTAAATACTTAAGGTGAGTTCTTGGCATTTTCTGGTTAGATCCGTTCGAGTATCTGGGATGAGTTCCAGATATTTTGTAAAGAAACCTTTAAATTGTCTAAGGTGAGTTCTAGGTATTTATTGGATAATTTTTTTTCGAGAATTTGAGACGAGTTCAGGGTGTTTGAAAACTATTTAGTAATCTTCAAATCTTTCAAATGTTTGAGGTGAATTCCTGGTGTCTGTCAGGACTTTTAAAAATTTACTTTTCCGATCACATGTCATTGCATTCTCATTGAGATCTATCTTTCCAACAAAACTGATGGTTTTATGTGATGGGCTTAAGGCCCGTCCGCCCATGTTAGGCCTAAAAGCCCGGCCCACAAGAATTAGGGCCCGTGGATGGAGGGACGTATAAAAGGGAGGAGAGAGAGGGAGAACGCACCTTTTGGAAATCAACGTAGGTACGTCCTCTCCCTCGCTCTCTCTCCAACAAAAAGGAAAACAGTAACGCACAAGGTGAAGTTTTTCCTCCTTTCCAAGCGAATTGGCGTCATCGAATCGAACAAGACCGAATTATCTTCCTCTTATTGGCATTGGTGCTTAATCTGTGGCTAACAAGGTACGCTCGAATCCGTGGTGTGCTTTAGGATCGATGATATGTGTTGTTTTCTCGGGCTTGTCTTCCGCATTAGTTTTAGGGGTTCGATTTAGTGTCGAATTCGGTTATCGGAGATCTGATATTCCCAACATTGGTATCAGAGCCCTAGTTCACGTTTTCCTGACCCTTTTCATGTTTTTTGATTGATTTTTCGCGAAAGTAATCGGCCGGTACGGATCGGAGCAAGAAATCCTGACACCCGAGCACTGTTCGTCCATTTTTTCGAGTTTCTGTAAGTTGAAATCGATTTATGAAGGCATAGGGTGAAAGGGCTCGTCGAGACGAATCTGGCGATATGTCGAACGCCACCGGGAGACCTCGCACACGCCCGAAGCGCTGGCATTGGCCAGCGCGTGCGCCACATGTGCTGGTCGGCGAACCGGCACATGCGCGCTGCCGCCGGCGAACCGGCACGCGCCGGTCGGCGAACCGACGCGTGCTGACGTCACGCGATGACGTCACCGTGACATCACCCAATGGTCGGTAATCGTTGGGATGACGTCACCGATGACGTCATCGCCAACGACGGTTGGCCAGGCGGTCACCTGCCGGCAACTTGACCGGCGACCCAACCCGACCCGTGGACACCTGGCACGCGCGCAGCACGTGCCGGATGACGTCTGCATGACGTCAGCCCGCGCATACGCACGGCACGTGCGATCGGTCGGTCCGACCTGGCTCGACCGGCCCGACCGGTCCGACTGGTCCGTCTGGTCTGACCAGTCCGACGACCTGACTGTTGACCGTTGACCCGTTGACCGACGACCGTTGACCGTTGACTTTGACCGTTGACCCGGAAAAAAAAAAAAAAAAGAATTTGTTTCTTATATATTTTCCCTTATGTAAATTATGGATTATAAGTGATCCATTTTTAGTTCTGCATTTGTTGCAGAAACTATGATGCGTTATGCAAGGATACCTGCAATCCCGAGAACGGACGAGGGAATTGCAAGACTTGAAAGGCTGATGACAGAGTTAGCTGATTATCGGTGGCATGACGGTGATTTAGTATCACATGTGGTCAGGGTCAATCAGATGATACAGAAAATTATCTGGAATGGTAATCTTATGCCGGATTTTGAGAAGGTGCCGGCTTTGATGAACACTCTTCCACCTGAATGGCAAGCAGTGTTAGATCGATTATGGAAGGTCAACATGGTCCCGGGTTATAGGAAGCTAGTGGTAGCTTTTGTTAGAGAGTACTATAGGATTGAATTGACCAAGACTTCGACCCTTAGATTGAGCGCCACATGGCGCAGAGTGAATGCACCTTGGATGCGACATGAAAGCTCTCCAAAAGTTTATCCATGGTTGGCAAATGTGCCTTTAAATTTCTCAGATATTTTGACTGATAGATTAGAAGGGACATTTCCTATTTATTTCTTAGATTAGTTATGAGATGTTTCTCTGGTTGAATATCTCTTTCTATGTTGGTATCTTTCTTTGTATATATTACTTAGTGTAATGGATAGTTGTATTATGTGAAAGCATTGTTATTCTATTGGATGTTAGATACTATTTGCTTTATGTTATTGTTGACTGCTGTGGGTAGTTGATAGAAGTTTTTGTAACTTCATAGAATTAGTTTTGCATAAGACGATTATATTAATGATAATTTTAAGTTAGGATTTTTGGAGGATGATTGGAATCATAGTGACATTTTGATTCTGAAACATTACTTGAAATTATTCATTAATATGATGGGTCTGTGCAAATAGGGATGCATAAATGATAGGCATTAATTATTCGTGCATGTATGTCTAATGTGTTCAGATCGATGTTTTCAGCAATTAAGAACGTAATTGTTGATATGAACGGCAACAATTGTGAAATATTGAATATGAAGATTCAATATGTGCTGGAAAAGCAAGAAGCACTAGAAGCTCTTAACCATATTATGGAAGATCTTGAGGATGCCGTGCGCCACCTTGAGCTAGTAGAGGACTGCCTATCGGCATTTGAGCCGAAAATAAACATTTGCAATGCTGGTTCTAGCTCAGAAAGAGCTTTGAGCTCTAAGCGCAAACGTATTGATTCGTTCAATATGTGGGAATGCAAAGGATTAAGTCCTTGTTGCAAGAAATCAAGAGTTAACCAACACAAGAGAGGAAAACGTCCTCAAGAGAAGAAAATGTCAAGGGTGAGGTGTTACAATTGTGACAAGAAAGGTCACTATACTCGCAACTGTTGTGAGCCGAAAAAAGGTCAACACCTCTTGTACATTTGAGAACTTTGCTTATGTGTCAAGTTCTGAATTATTGGCTGAATCCAATCCTTTATGGACTGTAGATTTATGAGCGACAGACCATGTAAGGAAGGATAGATGATCATTCGTGGAATTCCGACGAGTACCAACTGGAACTAAGTGGATCTATGTGGGATATAACTCCAGAGATGAAGTTAAAGGGATTGGCACCTGCAAATTGAACATGCGTGGTGGATACACCTTGTTCCTACATGATGTTCTATATGCCCTAGAGATTCGTCGAAATTTAGTGTCTATTTTAGTGTTGGTCAAGCTTGGTTTTATGTGATGGGCTTAAGGCCCGTCCGCCCATGTTGGGCCTAAAAGCCCGGCCCACAAGAATTAGGGCCCGTGGATGGAGGGACCTATAAAAGGGAGGAGAGAGAGGGAGAACGCACCTTTTGGAAATCAACGTACGTACGTCCTCTCCCTCGCTCTCTCTCCAACAAAAAGGAAAACAGTAACGCACAAAGTGAAGTTTTTCCTCCCTTCCAAGCGAATTGGCGTCATCGAATCGAACAAGACCGAATTATCTTCCTCTTATTGGCATTGGTACTTAATCTGTGGCTAACAAGGTACGCTCGAATCCGTGGTGTGCTTTAGGATCGATGATACGTATTGTTTTCCCAGGCTTGTCTTCCGCATTAGTTTTAGGGGTTTGATTTAGTGTCGAATCCGGTTATTGGGAATCCGATATTCCCAACAAAAACAAAGTCATCACACTACATTTGCATTGTTAAATTTCATGTCCCATTCATTGCAAAGAATATTATGAGTCAATGTCGATTCCTAAGTAAAAATATTATTAATTTACATTTGCACAGTTGCAACATTTTATTTTTATTGTAATAGGCCCGCATATATTGAATTCTAATTGGACCGGATCTAATGGGTTTAAGTAGGGCTATAAAATTAATTAAATTATTGGACTAAGCCCGCAAGAGTATAAAATTCAGTCAAGCACCTTGAATACCGTAGGTGGCCGAAATTTGCATATAAGATGCACGTGGGGAGTGCAAATTAGGAAAGATTATCACATAATTAAGTTTGGTGGAGATAGGAAAAAGAAATGCCTCAAATTCTTATCTTGAACCTATCACATAATTTCATGGATTCAATTTTGGAAAGGGGTATCTTCAGAAAAGCCCTAGATCTATGCCTATATAAACATTCTTTTCCACTCAATTTAAAAAGGGACCTTGAACATTAAGAGGCACACAATAATGTTCTGAGTTCAAATTTTTCCAAACTCTCTAATTGCTTCCTTAATTCCATATTTCCACGCTTCAGGCTTAGGCAAAGTCCAACCTACATGTGAAGGGGGTGTTAGAACATTCAAATATTATATCGTGTTGTCATATAATAGTTTAAGCTCTTAGAACATTAGTAATGATCCTACAAAATCTCACCAAATTATTGCCTTTGCCCTCATTTTCTTGGGTGATAGGACCAATAAATGAACTATGTGCATGATCAGATGTAGCACCCCGAACCCTTCGGCGGTCATCACAAGCACCAACGTTACACCTTAATACCCTCTTGTACTTATACTTAGAAGAAGCATTGTTATTCACAGGCATTTTTTTTTTTTTAAAGCGGTCCAAGCGCGACTCATTAGCGAAAGCAAAATAAAGCATCACCATCTATCCCCCTACAAATCCATAATACCAATACACACCACTAATCACCATAATTTTTATAGATACGCCACGACACTTTATTTACATATATTTTCAAGATGGGACTTCTTTTGGGTCGGTACATCAAAAAGGAAAAGCTAGGACTCTGCCATGTCCAGCCTAAAACCTCAAAAAGGATCCTCAACCCTCTACATCACATGTGCTCAACTCCCATCATATGTGTTGGCTAACTAACTCCAAAAAAACACAGCCCCTACTCGTCGCACACAGGTCTCACACCCAATCCAGTGCGTCTGGCGGTGGCGGCGGCAGCATTCCTCCCATCACCCCATCGCGGCGAACGTGGACGGAGACAAACTCCTGGACGACTGGACCCCCAGCCAGGCCTATGTCGTATGTAACAAAACAGTGCACACGTATGTAGGTGAGTCCAGGCACAAAAGGACAACTGAGCTCCTCACACTCTACCTCGACGTCGGACGGTAACCCGTAAAATGCACCCTGCGCGACGGCAGGAAACGGCATACTGCTAATCTGAAATGTTGGTCCCCAAAAGGAGTGAGTACAACCACTCAACAGATAAGGAATCCAATAACAATTCAATGCATCATACAAATCATACATGCATTGCAGGCATTACTTACCTTAAAGCCATGCGCATACTATCATGCACCATAATATCATATATGTCATCATCATCATGGTATCATTACATCATACAAGTCATCATTATCATGACAGCATCACATCACACATGTCATCATCATCATGGCATCATTATATCATATATGTCATCATCATCATGACATCATCACATCTCACATGTCATCATCATCACAGCATCATTATCATGCATATCATGCATATCATGCCATGGGTGATCATCATTATCTCAAATCACATATCATCATCGTCACCATCATCATCATGCATATCATCATGCATATCATGCCATGGTTTAATTTCCACTTTTTGCTTTCAATTTGATCACCACATCACCCATTTCTCAAATCATCAATTTCATCATCCCCTCGTACAAAGACCTCCGAGGCTTCCGGCATTCAGCCTTCCAGGCCACCGGGCATTCGGCCCCCCACATTCCGGGCATCTCGTATCCTAACTGGCATCACGAGGCATTCCCTTCGGGCAGAAACCTCCGACAGGGCTTCCGGCATTTACACTCCCTGGCCGGGCATCCCGCACCCCAAATCCTGGCATCGCGAGGCATTCTCTTCGGGTAGAAACCTCCGACAGGGCTTCCGGCACCCCCACGTTCCGGGCATCCTGGATCTCCCAGGGCCATCCAGCAATGCATCTCTATACATTCCGGGCATTAACCTCCACCACAACCACCTCCTCACTTATCATTATCCACATTTACCATTATTTTGATCTCAATTTAACATGGCACATGGCGTGACATCAAACAAGTCATACTTGGCATAGAATTCACACATGCATCTCGATTCAATGTCATACATATACCAAGACTTTATCACACACGCAACATAAATTAATTAAATGGAATCTATGGCCAAAATAATCTATTTTATTTATTTATTTATTTCTTTTTTAATATCTATAAATTCCCAAGATTATAAAAATTCAAGAAATCATTAAACAAACCAATAGGATGATAATTACATGCAAAATTCATGGCCAAAATGAATTTTACACCATCTCACAATTTTCACAAAACATCCTATGATTCTCGGATGAAACCAGAATGCACGGTTTCAGAATAAATTCAATTAAAATATCCATATGGTCTCCAAAAATTATGAAATTTTACTGAGTTATAGCCAAGACATTTTCGTACAACTTTCACCAAGAACTCCAAGCCATATTATTTTTAGATTATTTTATACAGTCTCACGAAGCTTCTGGATCCATTACCGCATTGTCCAGTGTACACATCTCCGAAATATTGAGATTTCACCTACCTGTTCTCTTTCATTTTCTCTAAAATTTGGATATGTTATATATCAAGATATCCTTTACAAGTTTGTTGAAGAGATATGGGTCAAATAACCAGAATATAGTCATCATTTAGGTCCTTGAAGTCTCGGGTGTCTCGGAATACATCACCAGAATCATCGTCTTCAAGATCTAGTCGATTTACTAGGCTATACTTGTTCGTTTCACTTCAAATTTGATTATGTTGTATTTTAAGATATCCCCTACAACTTTCATGAAGAAATTGAAGTGAGATTCTCATCACAAACTAACATGCAATCACGAATCCAGCAAAAGGTCAGTAAAAACTCTCCAGATCTGAGGTCTCCGTAGGATGAGACTTTAACCCATCAAATATCCATCATTTTCCATGAAATTTTAGTATGTTGTATTAAAATATGTTAGCTACAACTTTCATCAAGAAATCAAAGCCAAAATCGGACTCTATACACACATGCAAGCTCAAACAACTTTCTGACTCACATGATCCGAGCAAGAACAGTCATGCGATTCAAGAATAAGCCAACCACACCTCGGTTTTTCTCACTTAAACACCCAAAAATTTAACATGCAAACAACATACAAGCATGCAAGAGAAGCTAGAGGACTCCCACTTGCCTCTAGACCGGTCGGTCGACGGCGTAGGGCGGCGAACACGGTGGCACATGGCGGCTCCTCCTCCTCCTCCTCTCTCTCTCTCTCTCTCTCTCTCACTCTCTTGGCCGAATGAGGGAACCGGCCACCCCTCTCTCTCTCTTCCCTCTTATACCCCCAAACTCTCATAATTGATAATCATTACTTGCCTTAACCCTGGCCAATGCATGGCCTTCTTCCCTAAGCCAATACATGAGAGTCTTCTGCCACTTGTCTTATGGGCTTTTGAATTTGGGCTTGGGCCGGCCACTATTGGGCTCCCTCTTGGGCTGGTCGACAGCCCTCCATGGGCATCCATTTGGGCTAGCCATTCGGCCCACTAAGCTTAGGCCAATGGGCCTAAGGCCCATCCTAAAAATTGACCTTTTTTTTTTAAATTCCTTTCTATAAATATTTTCAAATTTCAATTTTCATCTTGGCCAAAGTCTTGGGACATCTTGTTTATTGAAATTTAATTTATAAAGTACATGGCCAAGCATAGATTATTATCATAATCTATCAAATTAAAATTTTCACAATCACATGCACAAATCATCTAATTAAAAAGACTAATGGCTAAAGCATAAGCCATGGAAAATTTTATCACCTAATTAGAGACATTAACATACCTTATGGCTTGGCTCTGAATTTTGGGATGCCACATCAGAGCCTAATTTATTTTTAAAATTGGACTAAATCATGTACACTACAAGTCAGAGCTTGTGACATCCCGAATTTCAACCTCATTCCAAATATATGAAATGGGCATTTTGCCGACACGCCTATGGTCCTTTTTCTTTGAGCTGATCATTCATGAGTTAACCAATCTATTGGGTTAAGCTATTAAGGGATATAATAACGGTAAAATCCCTAAAAGCTACTCGATAGGTCGGATTGGACTAAAATTGCGCTCGGTCGATTTTTAACCACGGAATTGAATTCGGTTTCGAAAAATTGGACGTTTGGGCTTGTTACCGTTTAATTATAGGATGTCGTCTTGTCTTTTGGAGTAATTTTGTTGAGTTCGAGATTTTATGGAAAACCGATTCAGACATTGTGGAAAATTAGCAGAAATTCGGATGGGCTCAATTGAAGGAAATTTTGACTTCTAAGCCGAGCTTTTGAGTGTTAGGGACTTGCAGAAAATGGAATGAGATTTTACTTCATCGAAATTGGACTTCGATTTGGAGAATTTGTGAAGAAATTGAGGCTAAGAAAGTGAAAGTCGGACCTAGGCATGGGGGTGCAACATTTGCTATCAAAGTGGATAATTCATGGAAATAAAAGGCAAGAAAGTATTAGAGGAAAGCAAGTAGATACGCTTGAAGACTTTCTTCCCCTCAACTTCTCAAACAAGCTTCGCACTTCTCTGCCCATTCCTTGCAGCTTCATCTTCTTTCATTTTCTTCTTCGGCCAAGCTCCCATTTCGCTGCCCCGTTTTCATTTCATCTCCCTGCACTTTCATTTTCGTTCATTCTCGGCAACTGAAGACCCCATGACGCCAGCAAACTACCCAAAATCCCACTGAAGCTGCCACGTTTGAGTCAAAATTCTCAGCCTTACGCCCACGACGTTGACTCCATCTTCGCTGCTCACCTCACGCCAGTAGTTGCTTCAATTTTGTTCATTCTGCCATCCCACCGAAAACCCACAGAATTCCCCCAACTCTCCAATGCACGCCTCCACCGAGTTCCTTCATGCTGCCACTTGGCCGCGTCTGCGCCATGTCTGGTCAACAAACCGGCATGGAAGACCATCGAGCGAGCTTCGATCCTCGCGTCTTCAACTTCGGTCCCAAAGCCAGCGAAGCAGAGCCGAACGAAGACTCCACCGCCTTCTGCATCCACGCGTCCACGGCCTGCAACTTCACGGTCAACAGCAGCAAATTCTTTCCACTTTGTTGACCACCGAGTGAAGCCAGCCCGTTCGCTCCATCATCTTCGGAGCTGCCACGTTTCTTCGCTGCTTCGGTGTCCTCCTGCAACGACGCCCCTTGAAGACGCTAGCGAAGCTGCTTTCCTCGTCCGTTCAGCCAGCGAAGCCGGCCACTCCAGTCGGCCCGGCTCCAGCGGCGTGTCTTCAGCCCAACGCTTTCAGTCATCCGGGCCCAGCAAAAATCCGGTCCAGCAGTCTTCTGTTCAACGTGCAGCCCAGGCTAGTAACTTGCTCAACCCAGCCCATTGAAACCATGGTCTTCAGCTGTAGCCCAGTCCAGTCCACGTAAGTTGATTGGCCCAAGCAAAGTTCAGCAGTCCTGTTCAACCCATCTTGAGCCCGTGAAGCAAGTCGGCCCAAGTTCGGCCCAAGCCCAGCAATTTGCTATGGGCTTGCAAGGCCTCTAGGCCCGGCTCGAGTGATCGTTAATGTCACCGAAAATTCGGATTTCGGCCATCATCGCGCCGTCGCATCGCCGTCACGGTGTTCCAGTCTTCGCTTTGCCAAGTGAGTAATCTCACTAATCCTTGCTTTGTAGACTAGTGGTGCTTAAGGATTAATTAGATTAATTAAGTGCAATTAGGTGGTTAGATTAGAATGGATTAGTGATTATTAGTTAATTGCATTACATATTAGTTAGGTGGTTAGTGTACTTAGCTAGAGAACTGCATATACTATTTATTGAATGCATCTCGGGATTTTTCCCGACCCTTATCGGGCTTCAATTAGGCATTACAAGCCTAAATTGGATTTTTAGTATTTATTTATTAATTTTTGAAATTAATTATTTAATTATTTATTTTTTGGAAATTAGGCTGGGATAGTCGGCGATACCGAAATTTCATTTGATTGTCGTGGTGCTTTGACCGTTTATTTATTTGAGCTCTACATTGTGCTGAATTGAATTAATTTTGCAATTTGAGGAATTATTCATAAATTGATTGAAATTGAATGATTGATCGGTAGATAGCCGAGTATGGTTATTTAGCATTTATAATGCTTTGATGAGTTGCAAATCGGAAGGAATCGGGAGATTGAACTAAGAATACTCTTGGCTGAGACCGATCAAGTACGAGGTATAAATATACGTGGTACGGTGATAAGGAAATCACTTGTAAAAACGACACCTTAAAGAACGCACAAGTACTGTCTATTACCTACATTAGTATAGACATAGATGGTTCGGTGATAAGGAAATCACTGGTGAAAACAGTGCCTTAAAGAACGCTCAAGTGCTGTCTACTACATGCATCATTATGGACATACGTGGTTCGGTGATTAAGAATATCACTAGTGAAAACGGCGCCTTAAGAACACACGAGTGCTGTCTAGTACATATGTCACCTTGGCGAAAATGACGCCCAAGAGCATTACTGTAGCTCTGTGACTGAGAATGCAAATGGGAGGCTTTATATTGAGAAGTGATTTGACTTGGAAATGGTCCGACTGACATGTAATCGACTAGGTCGATTGATCAAGATATTGATATTTGATGTGATTGCTAGTGTGCCTATTAAATTGTGCTAATATGCAGGTGGAATTTGAGGCTAAGGTAAGTCCTTTGACCTGTGCGTGTATAGGCAGCCCGATTAGCGTATTGGTTTTCTAATCAAGTCTTAGTGGGGTAGAACTTGCTGAGACATAGTCTCATCCCGATTGTGGGACAACATTTCAGGCCCGTAGATGAGCATGTGAAGAAGGAACCAAAAGAGGATGATGAGCCGGTAAAAGATGAAGAGCTTGAAGGACGTGAGCTTAGTGAAGAAGAGTCAGAAGAGGATCAAGATGAATTTAAATACGACCCGGATGAGGATTGAGATCCCATCCTCTTTTGTGAACCTTGTGTTGTGTATATAGAGTGTGACTAGAATGTTATGAATAGTCTTGTGAATAGACTTTGAGTTATGCCATGTATAAAGGTTTGGTTGTGGATTTCAATATGAAGAATATGACATTGCTTTTCTATCACATTGTGTTATTGTCTGGAGATTTATAACTGCTTCCGCATGTGCTTAATAAACAAAAGGGTCGGCAATACTTAGTCCTAGGATATCGCATTATAAAATCGACAAAGTAGAAGGATGTGTTCGTGCCCGAGGATTATGGTGTGACAGAGCTTTTCGTCAGGTAAGAGGTTAATGCGCTCTTGGAAATGACCTAAGACGATGGACAAAAATTGAACTATGGTCTTTAACTGATTTTCTTTATTTGTATCAATTTTATTTGTTGACGCATTCATTTGGTATGTAGTTGATTGGTCCCAAAGAGAACTTCATTGAATATCAGCCGCAGAAAAGTAAAAGGAGAACATACTAAACTAAATTTATTGATTAGAAATTCAAAAGCAGATTAGAAATTTAAATCCAAAGGTGCAGTAGATTCTTTTGGATTATGTATAGATAGATCTCGAATGTGAATCAAGATGGAAGAAGTATACCATAACTATTAAAACTTGGCATGAGTGGATGCATAAGTGTTAAAACTTCAAAAATGTACATTTAAGTGTCACTTTTTTTGAAAATTAGACACTTAAGTACCAACTTCAGTAAGACTTGCCAAAAATCCAACGTGGTATTATTTTATTAATACTAGTTTATGTGGCTTGCTAGAATGTCCACTCAGCATCTTTGTCTCAAAACAATGTCGTTTTGCCCTCAAATTTTATTTTTAACATAAATATCAATTAAATTAAATTTAAAAAACTATATTAAAAAAAGGAATTAGATTTGGGGCCGTGGAGACCTAGGCCCTCACCCTCGTTGTCGTCGCCCCACCCTGCCCAGAAAGGGTTGGTGACGGCGGGGACTTTTTGACGAGGATGGGGCATGGGTTGGCTACCGTTGCCGGCCCTTTCTGGGGATGGTGGGGCAGTGGTGGCAAGGGCCTCCACGGCCCCAAATTTGATTCTTTTTTTTCTTTTTTATAAAATTATTTTATAAAATTTAATTTAGTAATGTTTATATTAAATATCATATTTGAACTAAAACAATATCATTTTAAGCTTATGTATTCATGTTAGCGTCATGTGGATGATTAAAAAAAAAAGAATTTGTCACATCAGTTAAAAATTTTGCTAGAAAAAGCCACATTAGTTGTTTGGCCGGAAATTCTTGTCATTGGCACTTAAGTATTCATTTCTTATTTGATTTTGGCATTTAAGTTTATCTTTTGGAAGTTGTGGTATTTATGTATTCATCTGTGTTAAGTTTTGACACTTAAGGTGTTCGCGCCTTGAATCAAGAGGTATCTATAGGCTTCTTTAGCAAATTTACAATCTTTTATTTTTTTTAGCGTAGTTTGCAAAAGTGACAGAGTGCGTGGGCCAGGACCATTTCGACAGTGTTTATGTTGGTTGTGGTGCAGGTGCACGCGATCAATTGTCCATATAAATTTGACAAGATCTGAAAATATCATACAATATTATTTTTGTTCCTTTTCTTTCATGTCGGTCTCTCTGACCTCCTTATTCTATTATTCAACAACCTAATTAAGCCTTTGCCTTCTTAACTTTGGTTAGTACTGCTTGGGGTCTCTGAATCGGGAATTTATCGTAGGCACCATAAAAGACATCCATTGTGCACTGACCTGTGGAACCAACTTTAGATTAATTTTTTTTTTATTTTTTTACGACCAGTAAGGTTTTATCGACGTCATAAGAGGAAGATGAGCTACCCTGCTACATGATGAAGTCATACAACTTAAACAAGACCCAAATGCTAACATAACAGCTTGTAGTTGCCCGAAGACATTCGTGCAATAACAACAGCAATCTTAAGAAGTCTTCCTCGGACAGGTTTATGGATCTTGACAAAATAAGATCAGCGCTTATATATTTAGGGTAATTATATGTTGAAATTATATTCATGAAAATCTCATTTCTTGTGCTGGTTTTTGGTACATGGCATCATGTCTTGTCATTTCCTTTATTACCAGTCAATAACTAGTTACTATGGATAATATTCCAAAGACATCACACTCTACGTTTCATAGGTACCACTTTCAAAGGATGGAGCTTCCTTAGTGTTATTCCGACCCGCTCTCTCATGTCTAGGGTCTCGGGAGTCAAACCACCACCTAGTTCCCAATTGAAATGGTAAAGTAACGTTGCAAGACCCAGATGAAGCACCCTATGCGCCAATGAAAGTCCGATGCACATTCTTCTGCCTGATCCAAATGGAATTAGCTCGAAGTTTGGACCCTTGAAGTCAGTGTTAGATCCTAGGAACCTCTCTGGTTTGAACGCCAATGGGTCCTCCCAAGCATCCGGGTCTCTTCCAATTCCCCACACATTCACAAAAACCTGTGTATCTTTGGGTATATCATATCCCATGAAATTGGTTTCCTTTAGAGCATTTCGTGGGACAAGTAAAGGCAATGGTGGATGCAATCTTAGGGTTTCCTTCACCACAGCTTGCAAAAACGGCATTTTTTCCGTGTCATTTTCTTCGAGCTTTCTCGTCAACCCCACTACCTGGTCAATCTCATCTTTGGCCTTTTTCATGGACTCGGGTTGGTGGAGTAGCTCCGCCATCGCCCACTCGATGGTGCTGCTTGTAGTCTCTGATCCACCGAAAAACATTTCCTACATCATCAAGGAGACCCATTTAGTATACGATAGTGTCTAGCTAGAATATCACTAATATTGATTCTTGTGCCATCATTAAAAAATTCTATCTCGCTTGAAAATCACTCTCTTGAATCGTCGGGTTAATAGTAAAAGTTCTCGCGCTTCACCTGATAAAAATTCCTGATCAAACATAGCAATTCCTGTACTTCGAATTGACAAACAAATGTTAAGAGTGCCGACAGATTCACAAAAGAATTACTCATTTTGTGTTCCAATTTGAATAAGATTGTCGATCTCAATCCAACCTCTTCTATAGGCTTAAGACTTGTTTACTAAGGTCCAATGATACCTTCCACAATTGAAATAGCCTTTTCAACAACTACTTACTATTTATGAAAACATTTAACACTTTGAGTTTTTAGAGAACATTGCATAACAAAAAGTTGATACTAGTATATAGATTTTATCATTCTATCCCGGTTTGGCCAATCCCCACTCATTTTATATAACTAGCTCGAATGCTCTAGGAAAACACAAGATTGATTTACGGTTTATTTAAGGGTTGCGCTATTTCCACCCCTCATATAACTAACTCCACCCTATTTTTCATTAAAAAAAAGCAAAATTGCCCTCAATCATTAAATTGCAATTTAAATTGGTAGACCCAAATTTATTCACTTTCCTTCTTTTTTATTCTTATTATATTTTTATTTAGAATCTAGTCACGATAGTTAAACTTTTCACATGTTTTTTTTATATTTAATATGGCTATAATGTGTATATTGGAGGCATTTTGTTTTCTTTTTTATTTTTAAATTTTACTTCTGCAAAATAAGTTACATCGAAATTTTTTTCCAAGAAACCTAATTCTTTTTTACATTGTTGAGCAATTTCATGGATTAATTGTCATATAGAATCTAGAGTTTAATATGGACAATTTTTCTAAACAATCTCATCTTCATAAACTTTTACTTTTGTTATGTATATAACCATCAAACCCTTTCTTATTAGGTCTTTTTTTGTTTTTTTTTCCAGAAACACTTCATGGATGATATTAATTTTTGTTATTCCTATTTGATGAGATTTCACTTGAATTTTTGAAAAGACATTTCTTATTTAATAAGAATTGTGATTTAATTACATTTTACCTTTTAAATTTTCACATTGGAGAATGTAATTATGATTTTACTTAGAAAATTCTTTATAGGTTTTTTTTCTTTTTTCCTATCGATCATCCCATTATATGTATACGTGAACAAATTGATAAGAAATGAATTAATGGTGACATGCACAATAAATTTTAAAGTTTATAAACAAGTTATTGCCTTTAAAAAGTGCATTGTTAAAAATTTTCTAGGCGATTAATCAAAAAAATTTTAGACAACATTGAAAAGAATTTGATTTAATGAAAAAATTTCTTTACGAGTAATTTAATTTGTACATAAGTAAATTGTAATAATATAGTAAAAACATAGTGCCTTTAATATACATAGAATATCCACAATAAACCAAAACAAAACTTACTAAATCTTGATTATGATAAATAGATCCTACATAGAAGAAGAAAAACTAGAAAAAGAAGGAAAGTGAATAAGTTTGAGCCACCACTTTAAATTGCAATTGAATGATTAAGAACCATTTTGTCTTTTTGATGAAAAGTGGATGGATTTAGTCATATAAGGGGCAGAATAGTGCCATCCTCATTTTAATATTAACTACTAAAGTTTGTCTTTGACGCGTGATGTAATCTTACTTGTTTAAATGTCACTGAATTTTGCCACACTACTTAATAAACCAAAACGAAACATGTTAAATCTTGATAATGATGAAGTGAAAACATGGTGCCTTTAATATACATGGGATATCCACAACAAACCAAAATGAAACATGTTAAATCTTGATTATGATAAATGGTTCCTACATAGGAGAAGAAAAACTAGAAAAAGAAGGAAAGTAAATAAGTTTGAGCCACCACTTTAAATAGCAATTGAATGACTAAGATAAATTTCGCCTTTTTGGTGAAAAGTGGTTGGATTTAGTCATATAAGGGGTGGAAATTGATATAGCTAGTATAAGTACCTAGAGGGGGTGAATAGGTATAAAAATAATTCATTGAGATATGAAAGCAATATTAGGCAGTGAATAGAAAGGAGACTCCTCTTTAGTTAATAGAACGAACTGTTATCAAAGTAAACACAAAGAGTAGGGAAGAGAAAAATTCAACACGAGGTTTATAGTGGTTCGGCTTGTTCCAAGCCTACGTCCACTTTTCTGCACTTGACAAACCTACTGGATTTTACTATGATCAAAGAGATGTTACAGCAATGCTCTTCCTTGATTCCACAGTATGGATATTCCACCATACTTCCTCAAGGTATCTCACAATATAAGCTCTCTTTAGTAACAAGGTTTTTCGCTCAGCAAATAAATTGACTACGAATCAAGGAGCTTCAGACTTTGGAATTCTTCTATCGTGCACTCACTCGAATAACTGGAATGTCTTCCTTTTATACTCCTTTATGTCATTATACCCGTTGGCACTTATTAAATGAATTTTTCCAATCTTCCGTTGGACAGAATCAATTAGGAAGATCATCCGAACTATTAAAGGAACATGTCGATAGCCCATCAATCCTGCTCGCCCATACAATCAGGATCTAGGTTTCCATAAGTAAAACCTTCCAAGAATACTTCGCCAATTATGGGATCCTTAATCAATCTTGATTCAAATAAGAGAATCCGTTATGCCAAATCCAGTTAGGAGATCTTCTCCAGTTGATAAGGCTAAATCCTTAATGAATCACTAAGATCTGGAAAGCCTTACTTCAACGGATTAGAAACTGTCATTGAGAATAGACTTTAAGTCTTGAGTCTGGCAGTCCGGAAGTCTTCAGATTTTGAATAGATGAGTCTGCAAATCTCCAGACTAGACTAATAGAAACGTTTTGTCAGTTTCAAAATATTCTAGAAAGATTTCTCCAACAGAAATATTGTCTCCCTTATTTTAATATTAACTAGTAAAACTTGTCCTTGATCCTACTTGTTTAAATGTCAATTAAGTTTACTGCAAACTTTATAAACCGAATTTGACCTAATATCTCTAAGATGGTAGTCTATGATCATGCCTTTTTGGCCGTGTTAGACGTGGAAGGGAGGAGCAGACTCACCAGAATGATTATGTTTACGTTCTGGGAAGAGATTTTGCGAGGGCCTTCTTTTCCATCGTCCTCAGAATCCAATAACGCATCCAAGAAGTCATTTGTCGTTCTCATCTCTCCCCTTAGCTTTCACTCCTCCAACCTCTCTTTTACAAAACCTTCAGCAATCTCCATGGCTCGACCCAAGTCCTTCGCCATGCTTGCCTTGATCCCCTGCCGGTCCAACCATTTCAACCACGGCATGAAGTCGGCTATGTTAGGCTTGCTGGCCCACTCCATGACCCGGTTCATGGCGTTGTAGAACTCAGGCCCGTCCTTTGATTTTGGGTCCAATAGATCTCGCGAGATAACCATGTTGCCCACCACATTAAATGCCAAGAGAAAGAGGAAGCGGGATAAGTCGATTCATTGCTCTTCATAAAATGAATTTTTTTTTATGATTAATTATAATAAGAGGCTGTATAGCAGCACGTAACATATTAGACATGAAATTTTTTTTATAGCATCAAGTGTCGCAACTAGTTAAAAAGAGGGATATAGTCGAATTGAACTCTAGGCTATTCATGAGCTCTACTTGACTTACTGTGAATGATGTGATTGAGGTTTCGGAAGAAATTTCTACTCGCCGATTAGACCCAAAGCTTGTTCCAAAGGTTCCACTTCGCTTTAAATTAAAGGATAGTGGGGAGAGAAGCGTACAAGAAAGCCCCTACTCCTAACATGCGGAGTTCTACCCATTGTTTATTTCTTAAAGGATAGTGGGGAGAGAAGAGTACAAGAAAGCCCCTACTCCTAACATGCGGAGTTCTACCAATTCTTTATTTCTCAATGGCTTGAACGAATCCGACGAAGAATCCCTTGCTTGATAGGGCTTGAGGTTAGAAATCCAAGATGAAATCTCAATGCATCGGTTGTGGAAAGTGGCCTATCAAATAAGGTCGAATTTTTTAAGCTCAAGTCAAACTTAATAAAGTGCTTGCTAAGCTTGGTTTCGACACTGCTTCACTAACAAAACTAAATTAGCATCTAAACTCTTAAAACTTCAAGCTGACTTCTACAAATAAAATTAAGTCGAAAGTTTACTTATGCACGCTTTTTGAAATTTATAGGGATGTACTTGATAAATGCAACGGAAGATATATAAGACCCAACTTCTCGATCATGCTCGAGTTTGGCTCAATAAAATGATGAAGCTACATGAGCTTGACATAATTCAACGCGCTTGGAAAACCTGTTGTTGGAGAAATCTTCTTGAAGTATTTTGAAGCTGACAAAACGTTTCCATCAGTCTAATCTGAAGATTTGCAGACTCTGCTATTTAAAGTCTGAAGACCTCCGGACGGCCAGACTCAAGACTCAAAGTCTATAACTGACATGTTTAGTCGTTTTATAGAAATTGTGTTCAATTTTCTCTTCTCTACTCTCTGCTTTACTTTGATCATAATTCGTTTTGTTAACCAAAGGAGAACTTCCTTTCTATTGTCTACTTAGTATTGCTCTCTTATCTTGAGAAATTATTTTTACACCTATTCACCCCCCTCTAGGTGCTTATACTAGCTATCTCAACAGGCCCGTGCTCAGCTCGGAATCTGTGGAGGTTCTGGTGCGGCATGATCCCGAGGTCGAGAATGTTGCCGATCATGGCCCATGCTGGGGGCTGAGGGGGAAGCTTGGTGTGCTTCCAACGGTTGAGAAGGAAAAGTAGAAGTGCCGGGAGGAGGAGGCCGAGCCAAAAGGGCGAAGTTGGGCAGTACTCCACTGGCCAAGCTTTCAGCTATTGCTCACCTTGCACTTATGCGATTATTGCGTGGAAAACAGGATATAAATATACACTCTTATCCTCACCTTGCACTTATGCGAATTATGCAATCAAATCTTGTACTTAATTTATGCAACCGAGTCTTATAACTTAAGTTTGGTATTCAATGTAATCTCTGGCTACCAAAGATCGAAAATTCCTGTCAAAATTATGATGTCTTGTTCTATCTTGAATTTCATGGATTGCTTTGTCAACTTATTTGTTCTAAAAAATCAAATAATTATGCACTTACTTTTGCCTTAGTAAGATGACATGTCATTTTTCCAAATTTACTATATAAATAATTCAATCATCAATTTGATTGAAATTTCTGATCTTCACTATCCAAAGGACTACTTCATGTTGAAACATGATTTTCACCGATGAAATCATCATGTATTTTCAAAGAAAATTATTTCAGCAGTCAAATCCACCAATGAGGACGGAGTTTGATCCTTGATATAAAAACAATCATTTTATATGACCTTGCATTCACTTTTCTCGCTGCGTCCCTTATGCACGTTTAAGCTAGAGGCATGATAGTTCATTAATAGTTTGGTTTCAATATGAGTAAGTCATCCATTTATCTTATGAAGATTAGGGATCTCCTACACTCTTCAACTAGGGACAATGTCTCATGAGAACCTTGGGCAGATGGCTATTATTTTGATTGACAGCGACTCTATGGTTCTTACTTGGACTCAATTTTCTTCTCGATAATTTTGAACTGGCTTCTCCTGATCAATTAAAGACCCAAACAAGCTCAAAAGATTGCAAGCTAAGTATCAAGATGAGTGTTTTCGAGTCTCTTTTCTAATGATATAGTTCATGGACTAATTCTAAGTGTAGTTTCCTAAATTTGTATTTTTCTAAGAAACATCGGCTGATCCTGTACTGAGCCGCCTAAATGAAAAACGGAGATGTCAGACTTTCAAAAGTGGATTTCACAATAGCTGTTCGGCCTAAAATTTTTATGCAAGTTACGTCGGCCTTGTTGACTAACTCTCTTTAACATTTCAGCTCAATTGAATAAATGAGGAGCGTGGACCATTTCCGCACGGTTGCGCGGTCTGCCCGTGTCTGATCCGAGAAACTCACTTTCCCTTTTTTTATTTTTAATTCCCGTTGCCATCTTCTAATTGCCCATAATTAAGCCCCTAAGCCAGCCACCATCTAATCCCAACTGGACTAGAAGCAAACAATAATTGAACTAGAGAATTAAAGAACCAAACTAGCTTCCAAACCAGCACCATCCCTGGTGATGTCCACCTAGAATGGCGTGAATACAGCTTGAGGTTGCAGTAAACCGTCAGAGAAGGGATCGGACCTTCGCAATTATATGGACACACGAAAATTTTCAGAGAAAATAAAATTAGGAATGATAGACGATAGTCCCATCTTGTGTGGTGTTCAGTAGGATTGTGTTCATTATTTTAATGTGTCGATGCTCATATATCCCGTATTCTCTAATTGTATGTGTACATTTTTCTTCCCCACAATACAGAGAATATCAATGATTTTTACACTAAAAAAGAGTTGTATGTTGGCAACTCTTCACTTTAATTCATCCCCACACCAGATTATTCGTAGAGGGTCATTGAATATGTGTAACCTTCGCAATTATATGGACACACAAAAATTTTCAGAGAAAATAAAATGAGAAATGAGAAATAATAAATGACACAAGAAATGGACGTCGTTCGATACAAATGTTGAAACTTGTATTAGTAAAAAGAGTAAGCTGTTAATGACCAACTAGTTAATTGGAGAGCACACTGTTACAATTAATGACACACTTTTAAGTAATTTCGAGTCCCATAATTACACCAAATACCCATGGTGTTTATGGAACAAATTTCATAATATACACCAAAGAGAGAAAATCCCTTTCGGTCAGATAAATGGAAGAAAAGGAAAAGACAAAAAAAAAAAAAAAGACCAAGGGGCCACCGGAACCAATGATTACACTTTCTTTTGTTTTGTATTTTCCAACAAGCTCCCCTATTTCTACTCAATCATGAGCTCCTCTTCTATAAAATTATACTACTAGAAGAAGGCTCTTCATTAGATGTTGCTGCCGCTTGCGAAGAGAATTCAACGAAAGAAGACGACAAACTTCATGTGTAGCGGTTGAACACACACGTAAGGAATCTATTGCAGGTTCGAACCAAATCGAAGAAGTAGTTGAATTTCATTAATTCGATCGGACTTGCTTTGGACCGTGTTAATTAACTGGTTCAAACTCAAGGCCTTATTTTAATGTAAACAGAACTAGAAAAGGGCGGTCAGAGTAGGAAGTGGGACTGGCTTCAGCAAAGGAAGAGGACCGGTTTTTGCTGAAAATTTGCAGGGATCAAAGCTGGAATGGGCCCACTGTAGGCAGCCTGTTGGGTCTGAAGTGAGCTGCGTATGAGGCCATTTGACAGCTGCTATTCGTGACCACAAAGGACTCAATAATGACTTGACATTGTATTTGATATTTTCTCAACAACCCTAGGAATAGGCTCCGCTGAATTGTCTGGAAATGGCAGAGCTGAACGTGCTGGAAAAAAAGAGAAAAGAACAGAGGATAATGAAAGCAAAACTATTAGAGACTATAATATTTTTCCTTCTTCACAGTAAAACATCATTGAAAGGACGGGCATCGATCACTTGTGGCCTTCAAAAGGGAATTTTCTTTGTCTTTCTTTAAGAGTTGGTGGAAAAAGAAATTAGGAAAGATTCTAAATAAAGGTATCAAAATAATCTTATTGCAAATATGTGCCTCAAAAAAGGACATGACATCGTTGCTAGTCAATGGCATTTCCCCCTTTATTATTATTATTCTTTTGTTTTCTTTCCTTTTTCTTTTTTTTTTCCTTTTCATTAGTGACTAGAAGGCCACCGACGATATGTGGAGAGGGTCAGGTGAGGGTCGCTCTCACCTTACTCAGGCAAGGCCACCCTCAAAAGCCACAGGCTAAGACTCGATTTTGTGTAAAAATCGAGTTTTTCCACTAACTCCATTTAATTTAACTAACGAAAAGACCTAACTTTTTAAATATTTTATCTCTTACACTTAGTGTCCTACGTACACTAAGATTAACTAAACCGCTAAAATGATATCGTTTTAATCTGAATCCTAATTTTTACACAAAATCTTAATTAAATTAAGTTTAAAAAAATCCAAAAAATTTTCCATAAAAAGACAAACTCAAAAAAGAAAAAAAACGCAAAAGCATTAAAAAAAAAAAAACCCATGATCATCGACCCATTTCTGGTAGTATAGGTGAGCATTGTTTCAAGGTAGAATCTGGAACTTGAAAATCAGACTGGTAAGAACTTATAGATTCCAAATTTGGATGTACGCCGGGTAGGTTCTAGGCTTTCAAAAATGAGGAACTTGTTTTGACGAGTAGGTTTTAGGTTCTTGATTAGAGGAACCTAGAACCTAAAACCTAAAACCTAGAATCTAGAATGAGTTATAATATTTTTCTTAGTCCATATCTAAAAGTGCTAGTATGAACACCTAGAGAGGGTGAATAGGAGTTCAAAAGAAATCTTGACAAATAAATGCGAAATAAAATAAGTTGCAGGTAAAGTCTGAATAAGGATTAGAGTCTGACTAAACAAGCCACCAAATTTCTAGTAAATGTTCAGAATCTGTTATGCGATGTAATAGATTTCTAAAATAACCTGTAAGTATGCAATATATTTAAATAAGAAGAGTTAAGGAAAGAGAATGTTGCACACAAAATTTATAGTGGTTCGGCTTAGATCAAGTGTACGTCCACTCTCCCACGCTAACAACCTTCTGGCTGGATTCCACTATGTAATCAACAAGAGATTATAACTTTGAGTGCAAACACTTAATGGTAGATCACATTATCTCACTAAGTCATTTTTTTGGTATTTCTCTCACGATCACAAACATTTAAGCTCACCAAAGATAAGTGTATGATCGAAGTTCGCTCAGATTTTGGAATTATAAATTCTACACTCGTTTCTTTCTTGCTCATCGGTCATTGATCTCTTTAAATACTCCCTCACTTCCAAACTAGCCGTTGGACAGTATCTAGAGAATTGTCTTCCTATCTACCCATTTAACAGATCTATATCTAAAAGATTTAGTAACTATTGAGTGACAAAAGTATAATCCAAAGTTGATTCTGATCGCCTATATAAACAGAATCTTGATTTCCATAAATAGAGCTTCTCCATTTAAAAAGTTATTGTCTTCAAGATCCAATTGTCAATAAATTAGATTGAGTCAATTAAATCTATCTTGATGTAGAATCCAAACTAGATCATTAGTCGTTATATGTTTGGGGCTTGTGTTACGTTTTGTCAAGTTGTCTCATTCTGGACATGCTTCGTTTTGAATATGTTAGGTTCTGAACTGGTGTCTCGTTCTATATGTAAAGTCTGAGAGTGTTCTGTCGGAAGTAAAGTTTGAGTGTCTTTCATCTAAAGTAGAGTCTGAGTGTCTTTTGTCTGAAGTGTCTTCCATTTGAAGTAAACTTTACAATCTAAACGTAAGTTTGAACATATTTTTCCTTTAAACATATTTAGCCTTAAGGTTTGGATACAGTCTGAATAAGTTCAGCTTAAGCATAGAGTTTTTCTTCTGGTTCTTTCAAGTATGGATTTTGACAATATCCTTTACATATTCTATCATTTGCATAATCTATTACTCAACCATTAAACACGTTAATAGCCTTTAATTTATTTTGTCATCTTCAAAACATCATAAGGGATTTCCCTAACAATATTTTCATGCGATTCTGTGATATTCCATGTCATTCAATGATGAATGTATAATCTAGAAGCACTAATATGAGGACGTGCGGACCCCTAGAGTGCCATAACTTTGCACAAAAAGACACTTAAGTGCAATAACTTACAAAAGGTACACTTAAGTGCCAAAATCGAAGTAAAATGGATCACTTGAGTGCCAATCCGGCCAAAATCCGGCCAAAACGCCGATGTTGCATTTTTCCAATGAACCCTGCCCAAAACGACGCCGTTTTTGCATTATTAACGTGGCCAAATAATGCAAAAACGGTGTCATTTTGGGTTGACGTGGTAAAAAAATAAAAAATAATTTTAAATTTAGTTAAAATATTAAAAAATAACAATTTTAAAATTAAATTTAGTTAAAATATTTTAAAAAATTAAAAATTAAAAATATTTTAAAAAATTAACCAAAAAAAAAGGAAAGGGAGGAGGCGGCTTAGGGATCAACCCTCAGCCCGCCGCCACCGCCGCCGCCCCATCGCCGCTGGGAAGGGCCGGCGAGGGCGGCGAGGGCTCACGAGCCCTCGCCCGATCCGGCGAGGGTTGGTGGCCCTTGGCCCAACCGAACGAGGACGCCGACCCTCGCCGGATCTGGGCGAGGGCCGCGAGCCCTCGCCACTAGTCACAGATCTGGGGAGGGTCGCGGCCCTCACTTGACTGGGCCAAAGGCCGCCGCCCACTAGGGCGACCCCCGGCAGGTGGTGGCCCTTGGCCCGGCCAGGTGAGGGCCGCTAACCCTTGCCGGATCTTGGCGAGGGCTGCGACCCTCACCCCAGATCGGGGCAAGGGCTCGCGAGCCCTCGCCGCTGGTCGGCCAGGGTCACCGGCCCTTGGCTAGGGCCTGGTGACCTTGGCCGACCCTCCCCCTGCTGTCGCCGGCCCTTCCCGGCGGCAGTAGGGCGGTGGTGGTTGCAACGACTGAGGGCTAATGCCTCAACCGCCTCCCCGTTCCCCTTTTAATTTTTTAATAATTTTTAATTATTTTTAAAAATATTTTAATTAAATTTAATTTTAAAATTATTAATTTTAAATATTTTAACTAAATTTACTTTCAAATTTTAATTTAATTATTTTTTTATCACGTCAACCTAAAATAACGCCGTTTTTGCATTATTTGGCCCACGTCCGGCATGCAAAAACAATCGTTTTGGGCACGCTTCACCAAAAAAAATGCCACGTCGATGTTTTGGCCGGAGTGGCACTCAAGTAATCCATTTTTTTTCGAATGTGGTACTTAAGTGTATATTTCGTAAGTTATAGCACTTAAGTGTCCCTTTGGGCAAATTTATGGCACTTGAAGCGTTCTTTTGCCCTAATCTAAGCTTTCATTTTATGACTAAAACTTTTACTTTATTAACATCTATATTTTTCGTGTGTTTGAATATAAGTTATGAAGTAAATTATAGTAGTAAGTGGTGATCATTAAATGTTTAATTTATTGCAATCGATCAATTGATAATATAGGTGGAACCAAGGTAGACCCTGAAACAGTCCTTAGAACTTATGATAGTGTAAGTTCCAAATTCTAGGATATGCAGGGTAAGTTTCATGTTCCAAAAATAAAGAATGTGTTCCAATAGGTAAGTTTCAAGTCTCAAGTGGAACATGTATGAAACCTGAAATCGCTTACCCCTAGCCAATAGGGCATTGAGGTTGCAGGCACCTCGATGAGGGTCGCAACCCTTACCGACCAAAGGTGAGGGCCCACACTGCATGTATTTTTTTTTTTTGAAAAGCTTTTAGATTAATTTTTAATCTAATTTAATTAAAATTTGGGTTAAAATTCTCTTTGGACAAAAATGTCCCTTTCTAGCTAGAATATTCAGCCAGATGGTGAGTTTAAACTTTTATTTGAAATTCCTATGGCAATTTCAGGGCTTTTTTTTTTTTTTGAAAAAAAGATCCACTTTGAATCATTATTTAAAAATTTATAGAACCTTGGATCCTTATTTGAAAATTTTCCAAGAAATTTGGGTTATGGGACCAAGGACAAACCTAGTTCCTCCAGAATTGGACTAGAATAGGCCAGGTTGGGCTAATCCAAGGTCAGTCTAGAGTTGACCCTAGACTGATGCTTGGCCTTATGTGTTAGAAAGTAGAACAATCAAATAAAACCAACGAAAGTAATATCCGCAAGCATTACACAAAGGAAATCAAATGAGTCATATTCAAGCCCAACGAAGTTGGATGATTTAGTGCAAAATACTCGTACATTACACAGTAAGATTTTATTAAATTGGTAAATTTACAAGTGGGCGAAGAATTGCCAACTATTGAAGGAATTTAACGATGAAAAAATAAATAGTAAATTATCAACCGGTTTGGATGTTTGGCATTATAGCAAAATCTTACCTTGGTAACATACAAAGAGATTAAGCAATTTGCATACAATTATTGTCATGCACTTCAGATGACTAATGTTTGGCAAAAAATTTTAAATGAGCATCTAAAGTGAGTTTATTTTTTCAAAAGATGGGCTAAGGTGGACATTATTTCAAATAAATGTCTGAAGTTGCCAAATTAGTCTCAAATGAAGACTTGAGCTTGCTGGTTGGCCAAATTTTCGCTAGTTGGCAAGTACTTGATTTTTTTTGTTTTGGGTGGTCAGAAGGGTATCCTTCTAGTAGAGGAAATCACACTGATTTTTTTCCTTTGGCCTAGAGGGTGGCCAGTCAATCTGGCAACACATGCAGTTTTTGTCCTCCAAGTCCTCCTCCAAGTCCCCCTCCATGTGCATCTCACTTATGTACTTAAGAGTTGAATTGGAGTTTCACCATCTTCTTTAGATTCCACCGCTATGCTACCGGAAGCCGGTGATGCACTAGCAATCGTGTTATTGGGTTCAGCATCGTGTTTGAATCCACTAACAGTATTCCGATTTGGATGGGGATCAAAGTCAATCCATGTCAACCTTCGACCCATTCAAGGAACTAGTATTGTTCATGGTCTGTGATTCAAGACTCTATTATGGATTGGCATATATGGACCGAGTTAATCACAATCATCCATTTATTGGACTTGTGTAGAACTAACTTTGGGGCAATTTTTTTTTTCGACAAGTAAAGTTTTATCTTTGGCTTAAAAGGCAAGTGAACTACCTGCTACATGCTTAAGTCATACAATTTAAACAAGACCCAAATGCTTACATAAAAACTTGTAATTGCCCAAAGATATTTGGGAAAATTACCAAAAAAATCATAATATATTATACTTTTGCTAATTCAGTCATAAACCTTTTAATTGTATCAATTGAGTCCTAAAGTTTTTCAAGTTTCACTAATTGAGTCCATCTAACCAATTTTGACCGAAAATTATCAAAGTAAATGACATCAGACTTTTTTTTAGTATTTTAATATTTTTGAATTTTGAATATTAAATATTTTTAAGTTTCTCTTTTTCATCCTTTTTTTTTTTTTTCTGTTTTCTTCCTTTGCCAAGCCTTGGTGATGGCCGGTGATCGGCCACAAGTTATGACTGACAAGGGTTGCCCTTGCTAGCCTTAGGTGAGGTCACCCTTGTTGCCCTTGAGTAAGGCTTGTCCAAACTAGATTTGATAGGGTTGAGCTTTGCCTGAAGCTGGCTAGGTTGGCCCTTGCTAGCCTTTAGGGATGGTTGGCCTCACCATCTTTGGGCAAGCCTTGCCCAAGACCAGCCCTTGTGAAGGTTGACGATGTTGCGCCTTACCCTCACTAGATTGGGCAAAGTTGAGCCTCGCGTGAAGCTATGACTTGCCGAATTTGGCGAGGCGGCAAGATCCTCCCTTGCTAGATCTTGGCGAGGGTGACCATCATTGTTGTAGCCTATGGTTGGTCAGTAGTCATTCCCAAGGCTCGACAACCATCAAAGAAAAAAAAGAAAAGAAAAAGTGTTTAAAAAGTAAATATATATATATGAAAAATATTCCATGTTTGTGCTAGTTGTACCATGTAGGATGCCCGACATTCATGTTAGTGATTTTCGACCAAAATTGATCATATGAGCTCAATTGGCAAAACATGAAAACATTTGGGACTAACTTGTATAATAAAAAGGTTTATTACTAAGGGTGTGTTTGTTTCATTGAAAGTATTTTACCAAAAAGTGGTTTTTGGATTTTCAGTCGTTTGGTTCACTAAAAAAGATTTGGTCAATGGAAAATACTCTTTGGTCAACAAAAATATTATGTATTATTTTAGGAAAATGAATTCCTCCGCCTCAGAAGGTGAAAACACTGTCCCTTTTCATCTTTTTCTCTCTTACCTTTCACTTTTCCTCTCTAGATTTTTCTAAGGTACAGACTCCGCCGATCAGCTCACTAAAGCAAAAGCGAGAGTGTGGAGATGTCGGTGGTGAGCATTGCCGTGCTTCGGCGAGACGAGGAGTTGAAGCTTTTTGATGACGCGAGGGTCCGCGTCAAGGGCCTCATCGACTCCGGCGTCTCTCGGATCCCGTCATTCTTCGTCCACACCCCTCGGGAGGCCACGGTCGATGCTGCCGACCTCGCAATCCCCACCATCGACCTCAGGTTTGTCGTCGACGATGGCGGCCCGGCGGCGACGGGGATCTCTGGCGGAGGGTCATGGAGGAAGTCCGAAGCGCGTGCAAGGGCTGGGGGTTGTTCCATGCAGTGAACCACGAGATTTTAGAGGGCATGCTGGAGGAGATGATTGGAGGGGTGTCACATCTTGAATCTCGAGCGTGCGCACATCCCTCAATGGTTGATCAAATTGCAACATCCCAAGACGCATAACCAATCCATTCATTTTATTGCACATGCGGAAGCAAAACATGATATAGAAAAGCAGGATAATAATTTCACAAACAAACACGCTTTCATAAACACATTAGGTTTATATACAAAGTTAGGCTATTTACAAAAGATTGACTCTAAAAAAGAAGCTGTTCTACAACCTACTAGTTGAACACATTCGTCGATCCTTCAGACTCCATCTTGGAAAACTTCGGGGGCTTCGGGTCGTCCACAACCCCATCAGGAGGGTTAGTTGCACCCTTGCCTAGAGCGGTGTCAACCACAGCAGTGGGGACATCAAAACCCTAAATGAGACCTTCCATATACCCATTGAGCCCATGGCAATACCACACCCTAAATCGATGATGTAACCTTTAAGGTAGGCCCTCATCAACCCAGACAGTGGTCACCATGAGTTTAAAGACCCAGTGACTCCCGAGGATCGAGACGTCTATGCTCCACTCAGTGACTCCCTAAGGTCGACCAAAACGTTTCGAAGGGACTGCCATCTAAGGACCTGAAAAGGTTAAGCCCACGACGGGGTGAGACAATATTTCAGCAAGTTCACCCTCTAAACTCCTATTAGGAAGGAAATATGCTTAAAGACAGTCTATACGTGATATTATGAATTTCAGGTTTTATTTTCAATTGAATGAATCGGGCTTTTTATCGATGCGCCTATAATTCTATTCTCTGAGCTGATCACTCATGAGATAACTAGTCTAACAAGTGAAGCCGTTAAGGGATTTTAACGCAATAGACTTGAGAATTCGACTAAGAATCGACTGCTTGACCGTGCTAGTCTGCAAGGATCATTACGGCACAGTTAAAAATCAATCAAAGATCAAAGATAGATCGATTCGACTGAAATATGCGATCAAAGTATGGGTGATTCCACCACATTGCAAAATTATCGTCGATTGGTATTAGACTAATATTTTTTTATCGTTTTGGTACCTTGTGTCCACATTTGAAATCTCAAGATTTTCACGAAAATCGAGAGTCACCAATATGTCAAAGATGTACAATGTGGCTTAAAAATAATTGACCACGAGTCAATTGCATTAAAAATTTATAAAAGCTACCCGATAGGCTAGGTTACCCTAAAATCGCGATAGATTGAAATTAACCGCGAATTTGAACCCAATTTCAGAAATTGAAAGTTCTTTCATGTCATAATTCATTTTAGGAACATCGACTCATCCTCCGAAGATGTTTCTGTAAACTGAGATTTTTGGCGAAAATTCAAAATATGGTCATTTTTTATCAGAAAATTCAGGAGACCTTTTTTATCGCGTTTTTGGAATGCAAGTTGGTTTTATTGGCAAGGAAAAATGTCAATTTGGTCAAGGGCACATTGATGGAATTTATGGGGACTAAATTGGATCCAATTGAGGAGAAATTTGGTTCAATTTGGGGAATTTGGCAACAAATTCGTATGCTATGGCCTCCACCACCTTTGGACCACTTCATTAGCTTGCGAGGGAAGTTTGTGGGCTGCCAAGAGGCTGTGGAAGATAGCCAAGGGCTGGTGGGGCCTCTTCAAGGGACAAGAGAATAGAATGGAGGTTTGATGGACCCTCTAAGTGGCTGTTGTCCCTTTTCTTTTTCAGCACAGCCCGCTTTCTCCATTTTTAGTCCACCTTGAAGCTCCAAAGAACTAGAAAATCGAGCCAGCCACCCCCTGCCATTGCAAGCCACCATTGGACCGTCTATCACCGCCACTCGCCTTTCGCACGTGTCGCGCCCTTGTGCGAGCCCGCGCTAGTCCGTCGTCCATCCCGCCTGTTCCGTTGCCATTTCACCTGTCCCGAGCCATCCCTGGTTGCCGTCGAAGCCTTAGCTGCCGCTCGAGCTCACCTCCACTGCCGTGAAGCCCCGCTATTGTCTGCTTAGCCCCACTGGACCGTCACCGTCTCTCCTTATGGCTTTTGGTTGCTCGAGCAGCCTCTAGGCCCATCAACTAGAACCGAAGGCCAACAAGCTTTCGTGGACTACAAGGCCCGTTTTAGGACACTTTTAGGCCTTGTCAGGTGTCACCGCTTTGGAGTTTATCGCCCGTCTCCGCATTGCCGTCATCGTGGACTTACCGGATCACAAAACCAGTGAGTTTACTCGCTAAACTCTACTTAGGGAATTAATGATCTTAAGAGTTAATTAGTTTAGGCTAAGTATGGTTTAGGTGGTTAGTTAGAACGGATTAGCGATTTAAATATTCGTTTATGCATGTTAGGTTGTTAGAACGGCTTAATTAGAGACTAGATAGATCGTATTATTTATGTAGATTGGTTCGGAAATTTTCCGGGCCTGTCTCAGTGTTTAATTAGGCTTTTCCAATATAAGTTCCTATTTATTGTATTTAATTGTATTTGTTTAATTAATTTTAGTATTTATTTAATTATTTATTATTTTCCAGAAATTATGCTAAGATAGCCATGACCAAAATTTCGTATTGATTACAATGGTATGTTTGGTTTATTTAATTGAGTGCTAATTTGTGCAAATTGAGTGGAAATTGTAAATTTGGGTATTTATCCCAAATTTGAGTCATTTCGGTATTTAATTAGAAAATATCGGGCATTGGTTTATAATGCCAAAAATGTGTTTATGAACTATTATAAATAGTGGGATTTTTTGAAAAAAAAAAAAGATATTGAAATTTTGGCTCAGGTCGACTGTGTACCTACACACGATTATCTTTATTGGGTATTTTCAACTCCGTGTTTTATTAGCATATGAGACCATTTAGTATCAGCTTGTGCGAGCATATTTATCGTTAGCTTGTGAGAGTCCCTTTTGCACGTCAACTTGTGAGAGCAGTATACTATATCAGCTTATAAGCTCGATATGTCAGCTTATGAGAGCAGTATACATTATCAGCTTGTGTGAGTTAAGATCGTTTTATCAGCTTGTGGGGGCACAATATATATATATATAATAGCTTGTGTGAGCTAAGATCGTTTTATTAGCTTGTGGAAGCATGATTTATATTTATCAACTTGAGCGAGCTATTATCTATCTATATCAACTTGTGAGAGCTATGGCCATATATTGCAATTTGTGAGAGCAAAGACCGTCTATTTCAATTTGTGTGAGCAGTGGTCATATTGAATTGATAAATAGTACTGATGATATCGACTTGAGTGGATCGATTGATTGTTGGATGATTTGACTGAGCTGATCGATAAACTGAATTGAATTGATTGGTTGAGTATATGGATTATACTAACTTGTAGGAAAGAACTGAGGCGAGGTAAGTCATCTGTCTTGTGTGTGCATAGACTGCCTTTAGGCATATTTACTTCCAGTTGGAGTTTAGCGGGTGAACTTGCCCAAACATTATCTCACCTCGTCGTGGGCTCAACATTTTTAGGTCCTTAGATGGCTGCTCCTCTTGAGCGTTTTGGCCAGCCGAAAAAGGTCACCAAACAGATCTCTCAGATTTCCTTCCATGGGAGCCTAGGAGCCTAGGTCTACGAACTGGTGAGATTCATTGTCTGGGTTGATGAGGGTCTACCCCGGAGGGTACCCCATCAATTTAGATTGTGGTATTGTTACGAGCGAGGTGGACCTAGAGAAGGTGCCCTATCAAAGTCTAAGATTCCTATGTCGGTGCTAGAGATCGCTTTTGGCAAGGGTACGGCTGACCTTCCTAGTGGTGTAGTGGTAGACCCGAGTTCCCTGGAGCCAGAGACCCCGAAGTCTTTGGTTGAGGGTTCGAACACTTAAAGGACTCGTAGCTTTTTTGTCTTTTGTAGACTTGTAAATATAGACTAGAATTGTATATGACTTAGTCTGCTGTGTATAAAAGTGTGCTGTGGTTTTCAAAATTTTGGCCCTACTTTTCTATCCCATCTTTGTGTTGTCTGGGGATTTATTTATTCGCTTATGCATGCACATTAAAATGAATGAGTCGGCTACGCGTTCTAGGACATTGCAATTTAATTGACCACCGAGGGATGGGCACGCGCTTGAGGATGGGGGCATGACACTATACACAATATAGATGACTTACCTCACCTTAGTTCCCTTTTGCATGTCAGTACAATTCATATATTATATATGTATAGTAATACCACTCGATCATTTAGAACGTCTCAATTCACATTTCAATCAATCAATCAATCAACCAATCAATCGATCATAGGAGTCCCGATTATAAGGCCAAATCGTTATGGCACGTCCCATACCATGCCACACAATTTTATCTCAAAATCCGGCACGTCAATTTCAATTAATCACACGTTTCAATTGATTACTACCCGCATATACACAATCTACCGACACACATTGGTCTTCTAGCGTAGGCAGGCTTTGTCTCCCCCTTTGAGCATAGCAACATCCACCGACGCACATCGGGACAGCATTCTCGAAGGAGCATTGGTTTAGAATCTACTGCGACTGGTATCCGTTGTCCAGGGGCATCTTATATAGGGGCAACGTCCTACCAACGCACATCGGGGACGGGTTCACTTAACCATCACACGATCAATCAATCTCAGCCAAGGACATTGTGCTTTGCACTCGAATGCCTCAATTAAAATAATAAACTTGGCCTATTTTTTTTTTCATATTAAAAACACCCAGTAAAATAATCGTGTGTGGGTATATGGTTAGTTTGGGCAAAAAATGCGATATCTTCCTATTTAAAAATCCCACTATTTAATATAGTACCTAAAAACATTTTTGACGTTAAAAACAGACACTCGATATTTTCTGATTAAATACCAAATTTTCATAATTTTGAAATAAATACTCAAAATTCACAATCACCACTCAATTGGACAATTTAACAATCAATTGTGTAAACTATGCGCACCACTGCAATCAGCACGAAATTCCAGTCACCGGCTATTCCGGTATAATTTTCGGAAAATATTAAATAATTAAATAAATAGAAAAATTAATTAATAAATACAAATTAAATAGATAAATACCAACTTAGGCCTAATAATGCTAATCTAACTACCTAAATGGGCCTAGAAAAATAATGCACCATGCTCAATAAATAATACAATTTAATTAACCCTTAACTAATCTAATCTAACCACATAATTATCATAATTAAGCAATTAAATCACTAATCTATCTAAACTAACCACCTAAGCCATACTTAACTTAAGCTAATTAACACTTAAGTATAATTAACTCCCTAAGCAAAGTTTAGCAAGTAAACTCATCAGTTTTGAGGGCCAATGAGTTCACGGTGACGGTGACGCCAAGGCGGGTGAGAACCAAGCCTACAGCGACACCAACGAAGGTCCGAAAGGGCCTAGAAAACAGCCCAACAGCTCACTGCTAGAGTTGGGCCTTCGGTTCTATCCAAGGGTTGGACCGAAGGGCTTCACAGCTGAAATGGGCTGGAATGGTGAGGAGGTGGACTAGGTGGCTTGAACGAGTGGTGGAGGGGCTCGACGGGGACACTAGGTGGCTGGATTAGCTCCAATAATCGACGAGCAGGGCACGGGTGATGAGCGCAGGCGGTGGGGATGTGCGGATAGGCGCGCGAGCGGGACAGCTGGTGAGGGAGCTCGGGCAGCGCTTGATGGTGCTCGGACGGCTAGGAGGGGCGGTTGACGGTGTGAGGGGCTGGCTAGCTGGTTCTCTGGTTTTCTTGAGCTCAAAACACAACACTAATGGAGAAAGCAAGGCTAAGGAAGAAGAAGAAGGCTGTAGCTTGAAGGGGGGGCTACCAAATGGCCACAAAGTCTTTACAAATATCCCATTCACTCATTACTTGGCCCCCACTTGATCAGCCCTATCCACAGCAGCAATTTCTACACCAACTCTTCTCATAGAAGCCATCCAAAGGGTCCAAAAGTTGCTCCCCCCCTCCCGGGTGGCTACGAATTTGGACATTTGCCTCTTCAATTTTACTTCAATTTATTTTTAATTGGACTCAAATTGGTGCCCATAAATTCAGCCAAGGTGCCCACATCATCTTTCACATTTTTCCTTGCTAATTAGTCCAACTTGAATGCCAAAAGTGTAACAAAAAACAGCCCTCTAATTTTTCCGGTCCAAAACGGCCCAACTTCGATTTTTCGCCAAAATTCCCGATTAGTCGAAAAAATTTTGGAGGATAAATTGACATTCCTAAAATAAATTGTGACATGACATAATTTAATCGGGCTCAATTTCGCAGTTAATTTCAACTATGCATGATTTTAGTGTGACCTAACCTATCATGTAGCTTTTAGGAATTTTTAGCGCATTTGACCCTAGATCAATTATTTTCGAGTCATACTGCACATTTTCAACACATTGGTGACTCTTGGTTATCGTGAAAATCTTGAGATTTCAAATACGGGCACAGGGTATAGAAATGACAGAAAAATCGATTTAAAATTTTGAAATTAGATGGAATCACCCGCACACTAATCACATACCTCTATCGAATCGACCTATATTCGATCTCTGATTGATTTTGACGGTGCCGTATTGACCCTTGTAGATTAGCACAGTCGAGCAATTGATTTCTGGTCGAATTCTCCAGTTTATTGCATTTAGATTCATTAACAGCTTCACCTGATAGACTAGTTATCTCATGAGTGATCAACTCAGGAAAAAGAACTATAGGTGCGTCGATGAAAAGCCCAACTCATTCAATCGAAAACAGAATCAGAAAATTAGGATGTCACAAGGGATGCGGAGGTTCCATGAGAGTGAGGGAAGGAGGGAGTGGTACTTGCGCGAGAAGGGGAGGAAGGTGCTCTACTTCTCGAATTTCAATTTGTTCAAGGTGGTGGCAGTGGATTGGAGGGACACGTTGGTCTGTGAGATGGCCCCAAGCCCGCCGGAGCCACATGAATTGCTGAAATCATGCAAGTACGTTTGTTGAAAATGGTTTACTTGACTTGATCTCCGGCTTTTAGATTACTCTCGAATAACTCACAAGCCGAATCAAGTAATCAAAGATTGTATGGATACATGTATAGATGCTGCAAATAGCTATATGATGTAGTACTTAGTCTTGCAATTTGAAGAATTTGAGGTTGATTTTGAGCTTTGTGAAGTCAACCATGCTCAAGCTCGATAAATCAAGCTCAAGGCCAGGATATCAACATGCCCAATCGTTAGGTCAAATGTCATTCAATCATTTTTCTGGTCAACACACATATTATGTATTATTTTAGAAAATCCGTTTATAAAGTAACATGGATTCAATAAATTAATTTGGAAGTAAGAGGCACTG
This sequence comes from Eucalyptus paniculata subsp. matutina, assembly GCA_017140255.1. Lineage (NCBI taxonomy): Eukaryota > Viridiplantae > Streptophyta > Magnoliopsida > Myrtales > Myrtaceae > Eucalyptus > Eucalyptus paniculata. The sequence continues at coordinate 20,142,707 of CM029436.1, read as the reverse complement.
TTGTCAATTGTTAGATCAAATGTCATTCAATCATTTTTCAAATATGATCCAAACACAGAAAATACTTTCAGTCACGTATCACCAAACAAAGGAAAATGGTTTCCCGGAAAACATTTTCCAAAAACATTACGTTTTTCGTGAAACAAACACATCCTAAATTGATAAAAGTAGAATAGGTTTAAGAACTATTTGGTAATTTTCCTGAGGTGTTTGTGGAGTAAAAACACCATTCTTAAGAAGTCTTCCTTGGGTAGGTTCATTAATCCTCAACACAATAACATCAGCGCCAACAACCTTAGGGTAATAATATGTTGAAATTATGTTCATGAAACTTAACATCTTCTGCTTGTTTTGAATACATGACATCACATCTTGTCATTTCCTTATTAACTAGTAAGGAATATAACTAGTTACCATTAATGATATTCTAAAGACCTCACACACTACGTTTTTTAGGTATCACTTTTAAAGGATGGAGCTTCCGTAGTGTTATTCCCACCCGCTCTCTCATGTCGAGGGTCTCTGGAGTCAAACCATCACTGAGTTCCCAATCGAAATGATACAGCAACTTCGCAAGACCGAGATGAAGCACCCTATCCGCCAACGAAAGTCCGACGCACATTCTTCTGCCTGATCCGAATGGAATTAGCTCAAAGTTTTGACCTTTGTAGTCAATTTTAGATCCTAGAAACCTCTCTGGTTTGAATGCTGATGGGTCCTCCCAAGCATCTGGGTCTCTTCCAATGCCCCATGCATTCACGAAAACCTGGGTATCTTTGGGTATATCAAAGCCCATGAAATTGGTTTCTTTTATAGCATTTCGTGGGAGAAGCAAAGGTACTGGTGGATGCAATCTGAGGGTTTCCTTCACCACAGCTTGCAAAAACGGCATTTTTTCCGTGTCACTTTCTTCGAGTTTTCTGTTCAACCCCACGATCTGGTTAATCTCATCTTTGGCCTTTCTCATTGACACGGGTTGGCGGAGTAGCTCCGCCATCGCCCACTCGATGGTGCTGCTTGTAGTCTCTGATCCAGCGAAAAACATTTCCTGCACCATCAATTAGACCCATTTAGTACAAGATCATGTCTTGCTAGGGTTACCACCAATGTTGATTCTTTTGCTATAATTAAGATATTCAGTTCGCTCGAAAATCACTCCCTCAAATCGTGGGCTTAATAGTAAAAATCATCATGCTTCACCTGATAAAATCCTTGTCAAACATAGCAGCTCCTATGCTTCGAATTGACAGACAATTGCGCATAAAGAAAGGAACAAGAATTTGATGATTGGATCCTAAAATTGACGAAATGAATACACTAATGACAACAGAAATATTTATAAAAGGGCAAGAGCAGGTGTTTGATTGGAAAAAATGAAATAAACAACTGGAATGGCAAGAATTAAGTTGCTGAGAAATAACTGAAAATGAATGGCAAGAAAGTGAAGTGTGTTCTTTTTATGTTTGTGCGTCTTTTTCCCTTAAGATGTGCTCTTTTTGTAGTCTCGCCTACAACGATTGCTTCACTGCAACCGCCGGTCAACAACCTTAAAAATTGTTCCGTCCTCGAAGTTTGACTACAATAATTGTTCGCGCTAGTTTTATCCTTGCAGTCGGTTTGATTCGACCAAATTTTGTGAGCCAATGTCAATACTTCTCGACTCGACCGACATTAACTTGACTTTCATTTATAAGTCCATGGACAAAAACTGTTCATGCCTTGTCAACTTAATTTTATTGGCTTCTTATAACCAATGCTGGTGTTTGAGCATCGATTATATTTATAGTCAATATTAAATCACACATCTAATCAACATACTATTCACTCATTCATTGAGGATACCCAACATGTTCTATTAATCACCAAATTGACATCGACTTAATTTAATAAATAATTCAATGTGTCTTTCTAGCACTAGATTTTCTTTTTATAAAAAATAACCATAAATCAATCTTGTGTTTTAAGTAGAACATTCTTAGCTAGTTATTACAAAATGAGCACAGATCGGCTAAATCAGGAAAGAATGGTAACATCTTTATAATAGTAGTAGCTTTTTGTTATGCAACGTTCTCTACAAACTTAAAGTGTAAAATGTTTTCATAGATAGTTGATTGGAAAAGGCTAGTTATTATAAAATCTAGTGCTAGAATGTTCTACGAAAACATGCATTTGTAGAGAATGACGCGTAATATGACCTGCTTGTTAATTGTCAATTAAGTTTACCACCCCACTTTACAAACTGAACTGGACCTAATATCCTTAAGATGTTAATCATTTCTTTTTTGCCAAGAGTGGAAGAGAGGATACCAGAATTATTATGATGACGTTCTGGGAAGAGATTTTGCGAGGGCCTTCTTTTCCATCGCCCTCATAATCCAATGCCGCATCCAAGAAGTCATTTGTCGTACTCATCTCTCCCCTCAGCTTTCGCTCCTCCAACCTCTCTTTTACAAAACCTTCAGCAAACTTCATGGCTCGACCCATGTCCTTCGCCATGCTTGCCTTGATCCCCTGCGGGTCCAGCCATTTCAACCACGGCAGGAAGTCGGCTACGTTGGGCTTGCCAGCCCATTCCATGAACCGGTTCATGGCATCAAAGAACTCAGGCCCGTCCTTCGATTTTGGGTCCAACAGATCCCGCGAGAGCACCATATTACCCACCACATTAAATGCCATGAGAAAGAGGAAGTGGGATAAGTCGATTCCTTGGTCTTCATAAAAATAGAAATTTTTAACGATTAATTATAATTAGAGAATGTATAGCAGAACGTAATGAATTAGACATGAAGAAAAAAATTATTGCACCAAGTTTTGCAACTAGTTTAAGGAGGGATGGAGGAATCAACCTCCAAGCTGCAATGTTCAAGACAAAAGTTGGATTTTTCAAGCTCAAGTCGAACTTAATAAAGTTCTTGATAAGCTTGTTTTCGGATATTTTTCACTAACAAAACTAAATTAGCATCTGAACTCCTAAAAACTCCAACTTGGCTTCTACAAATAAAATAAAGTGTAAAGTTTACTTTTGCATTCTCTTGCATAATAATGGGGATATACTTGATCAATGCATCAGAAGATATATAAAACCCAACTACTTGATCATGCTCGAGTTTGACCCAATTCAATGGTAAAGCTACTCGAGCTTGGCATAATTCAACTGTAGAGCCACTCTAGTTCGACTCAAACTCAAGAAGAATGAAAGCAAGTTTGACTAAATAACACTTTAAACACCAGTAGCTCTTGGGCAACTTGAATTATTTACACTGGTATCTATATTATTGAATTTGTCAATTACAGCAACAAAACAAAGGGATAAAAGTACCAGCAGTCCCTAAACTTTTATAAAAAGTTCTAATTAGGTTCCTAAATTTGTTGTGCAATTAGATCCTCGAGCCGTATAACTTCTTCTTTGATTTAGTCCTTCCATTAAAGAAGTAGATATAAATGTTGACATGGCGGTTACGTCCTCATTGAAAACCAACATGGTGTCTTAAGTGAATTCTTAAAAAACCTAAAAATAGAATGACATAGAAAAATTGAATAACTAGGGTGGAGGTGAGTTGGGTCATGCAATAAATTGAGGCAACGCTTGGGTTGGTGAATGTTTACTTGGATTTAGATTTCTTTATTTTTATAATCTTTCTTACCCATCTTAGCACTAAGTAAAAAAGAATTCATGTCTCCCTAATTAGTTAGTCTAGTCAGTGCTAACATATGGTGGGGATGCAATATTCATTGTAACCAATGCATTAGCATATTTAGGAGGAGGGCCAACTCAAATTAAAAGATGTATAATTTAAGAACTCAATAATAGAAAAAAAAATAAAAAAAGAAGATTTTAGAACTCAATCGTACATTTTACAAAAAATAAATACTGCCGGATCCTTTATCCGCAAAAAGCAGGCCCAATGTTTTCTTAGGTAGATCTAGTTGCAGGTTGCGTTCTTTACTGAAGTACGATTCTTTTGACAGCGTGGATCGTTAACTCCTAATGGTGCAGAAGTCCCAACATATCTTAACCGTTGATTTTACATATATTAATAATTGAGAACTTGTGACACTAGTGGGAATATTGTGTAGGGTATAGGCCTTCATCCTCTTAATATTTTATAGGGAGTTTAAACGTTCCTTTCTCTCTCTCTCTCTCTGTTGCTTTTTTTATTTTTCCCTTTGAAGAAGAACACTATTATTTCGGTCATTCAAAGTTACACATGAAACGCAAACGTCCAAAGTAACACGAAGCACGTAAGAAATAACCTGTTGTTACTTGTTTAACCGCCATTTCTTCCTCTAAATACACGACCATGTTGTCGACGCACTTCTGCCTGAGATGGGCTGTCTCGTTGACGCGCTTGGTCACGAGGAGCTCAGCAGAGCAGAGACGCCTGAGAACGCGCCAGTAGCTACCGTAACGACCTATAGCGAGCGAGCCTTGGTCATAACCGAGAGCTGTCAATGCATGGGGACACTTGCGGTCTGCGAACGCGGAGTCATGGCCCTTGAAGAACTCTGCCGCGGCCTGAGCTGATTGAATCACCATGGTGTTCACGGAACCGAGCTTCAACCACGTCACAGGCCCGTGCTTGGCTCGGAAGTTGTGGAGGTTCTGGTGCGGCATGGTCCCGAGGTCGAGGATATTGCCGATCACGGGCCATGCGGGGGGCTGAGGGGGAAGCTTGGTGCGCTTCCGGTTGAGAAGGAAAAATAGAAGTGCCGGGAGGAGGAGACCGAGCCAAAAGAGCCAAGAAGGGCAGTACTCCATGGCTAAGCTTTGAGCTATTACTCACCTTGCACTTATGCGATTATTGCGAGGAAAAAATGATATTAATATACACTCTTATCCTGTTCACAAGAAAGCAACCCAAAACAATAAAGAAAAAGCGGGAGATGCAATTATTTGCCGTCCACAATATAAAAAGGAGAAAACATTAATATATCTTTTGGATATGAATAGGAGTAAACGTGCCGTGCCGGTCACGTAGAGTCTGATCCATCCATTTCATCGTATTAGGTTAGATTCGATTCTTATTTAATTGGAATAATTTCATTTTTGGTCAAACATCTTACACGAATTATGCAATCAAATCCGTAACTCTCAATTTGTGCATTTAAGTCCTACAACTTTACTTCAGTACCACAAAATTATGATTTCTTGGGTTTCACAGATTGGTTTATCAACTAATTTGTCCTATCAAAATTGGATAATTATGTATTCACTTTTGTTGAGAGTGTATAACATATGTCCAATATCTTTATCCTAGGAGATTGCTAAGAAGGACCCCAAGTCTAAGCCTATTAATATATCTAATTAGACCTATCTTCACTCAAAAGTTTAAAGCAATGAGTTATTGGCCAACTAGATATATTAATTACTTTACACAACATCAATTCTCCACTATGGGACTTCCCTAATGCAACTTACATATGTATCTCAACAATCTTCCCATCATGTATGAGCTCAATGTTAAGTATGTTCCCCCTTAATTCATGTATCTTTCTATATTAACTTATCTCGACTTAAATCTCCAACATTCACCTTCATCCATGTTCTTTTTCATCGGACCATACCATGAAAACTGCCATTGGATTGTGTTGCAACACCACAACACACATTGCCCGGAAACTGTGTTAGTCACTAGATTCCTATTTACATATGTATCTCAACAATATCCCCATCAAGTGTGAGCTCAATGTTAAGTATGTTCCTCCTTAATTCAAGTATCTTTCTACGTTAACTTATCTCAACTTGAATCTCCAACATTCACCAACATCCATGTTCTTTTTCATTGGACTGAACCATGAAAACTACCACTGGATTGCATTGCAACACCACAACACACACTACCCGGAAACTGTGTTAGTCACTAGATTCCTACTTACATATGTATCTCAACAATCTCCCCATCACGTGTGAGCTCAATGTTAGGTCTATTCCCCCTTAATTCAAGTATCTTTCTACATTAACTTATCTCAACTTGAATCTCCAACATTCACCTTCATCCATGTTCTTTTTCATCGGACCAAACCATGAAAACTACCATTGGATTGTGTTGCAACACAACAACACACATTGCCCGAAAACTGTGTTAGTCACTAGATTCCTTTCTTTGAGATAGCTCACATGTATATCTCAACAATCTCCCCATCACATATGAGCTCATTGTTAGGGTTGTTCCCCTTAACTTAGGTATCTTTTTATATTTAACTAATCTTAACTTGAACACACACTGCCTAGAAACTGTGTTGGTCACTTTCTTGAGATATCTAGAACAGATTGGGGGCCACCAATATACTATACGCTCTAACACCAATGTTTGGTAGTCTTGCACTTCTCTTGCCTCAAATGTTTACTCAAAAGGTGAGACTTTCTCTCATATTTATAAACTAACCACTAGACAATTCCATAATCAATGTGGGATAACTCCAACAACTTTTGCCATAGTAAGATGGCTTGTCTTTTTCAAAAACATCATATATATAAGTCCAATCATCAATTTGATCGAAATTTCCAATCTTCACTATTTAAAGGACCTTTTGATGCTGACACCTGAATTCCACTCATGAATTTATCATACATTTGCATCTCATAAAGTTGACCCATGATAAAAACAAAACAATCAGTTTGTACAACATTGCATTCATTTGTCTCATGGCATTCCTTTTGCACATATAAACTAGAGGCATGATCTTTCATTAATAGTTAGGTTTCAGTTCACAGAGGCCATCCGTGCATATGATGAATATTAGGAATCTCCTATACTCTTTGACTAGGGACAATGTAGTACGAGAATCTCGGGCTCCACGGCAAAAATTATGATCACTCCAAAGAGCTATAACGGCACCAATTCACACTTGGACTCAATGTTCTTCCTAGTAATTTATACCCAACTTCTCTTGATTGATTAAAGACCCAAACAAGCTCAAAACAATTGCAAGATAAGTATCACGACGATTTTGAGAAAAAAAAAAGTATCACGACGAGTGTCTTTACATCTATTTTCAAAAAATATATGGCTCACGTGCTAGTTCCAAGAATAGTTCCTAAATTTGCATTTTTTCAAGGAATGTTGGATGATCTTGCACCATGATGCCTAGACAAAAAGACAATGTTGTCAAGCCTTCAAAACTGAACTTTTCAATATCCGTTTGGTCTAAAAATTTTACACAAGCTTCGTCCGCTTGTTGACTAACTCCCCTCAACATTTTAGTGCAATCGGATGAATGAGGAGTGTGTATTCATTGTTTCCATGTGATTGCTCGGTCAACTCGTCTCTAATCCAACAAGCTCACTTTTCCTTCTTTAATTTAGTTGCCACTCTCTAATTGCCAATTGTCATGACCTTCTTAGAGGTGGACCACTAAGAGAAAGTTAATGGATTATCATGCAAGTACAAATGGTTACTCATTAAAAAGATGGTACCATTGTCTAATGCGGGCCCTCTCAAACCCCCAACAATCACAACTTTGGGGTTTTAATTAAATTATTTAGACATCCAATTCAATTCATTTAAGAAGTGCCATTAGTCTACTATGGTTGATTAAAAACTCGAGTAAAATGTGAGAGAACACTTTACTTTTGTGAACTAGAGATTTCATTTATAGGGGACTTGATTATGCTAGATAAATCTCTCCCTTTGGCACCTTCGCTTTATTTCACAAAATGTTTTGCAAGTAGCCTTGATTGATTTGGTCTTAAACCACTAACATGCGATGGATGATCATACAGGTATGGAAACAAGAAAGTAACACTCTATCAGAATGATAAATAAAATGCTTGAGCAGATAGAAAAACCTTGATGGGAATGATCTCTTCTTTTTTTGTTTTTTCTTGTTCGTTTTCTCTTTAACGTTAATCACCTTTTTGCACTCTTGAAATCCAATTTAGAGCTTGCAGAACTTCATATTTTTCGTTACCGGCTGGGAATGAATATAGAAATTTCTCCAATTGTGCCCCCTACTTGGGCATGATCAAGAATTTGAGGAACCTTCAAGGACTTCCAAGTCAATGCAAAAACCCATTCTCCAGTTTGCTTTTTCAGAGAATGATGTAAGCGAGACAAGATAGTTTTGTTTCTCCGCATCTTCATAATTGTTTCCCTTTGATCTTCATTTTTCTCCCTTTGTGGTGTGGTTCTTGACGGGATAGTTTCAAATTCACTTTCTTTTATCTTAAGTTAATAATGAATATCTGTAGCGTTCAGGGCAAATGAACTAGAATGCCCCCCGTTATTGCGATATATGTACTCTTCGCAAGTGATTTGTCAAATGAGATGTGCCACAGTCGTGTTAGGGCTGTGCTTGGATTGCGGTTCCCTTGTGTCCTCCCAGGATTGTCCATTAGGTCCAATGATTGGACTTTCAGTGCTCGGAGTAGATTCCCCCAGTGAGATTCGTTCTTCGTTTACATGTTTCCCGCGAGTAAATATCTCAAATGGGAATACCTGCAATTTGCAGCAAAAAAGGCTTCTATTTCTTCTCAAAAAAAGATATCCCTTTCATGAAAAGGAGTGACATGCATAAAATGTCTAAATACTAGGAGTTTACAAAATGTGCAAGTTTTGTTATTGCAATGTTTGGGAAGAGATTATTCACAAAATGTATGGGAAGATATTATTCATTTATTTAGAGAATAGGAAAAGCTAAAGAGAGAAATAAACTATATAGAAGCATTTTACTCATAGGAAGCAAATAAATCTGAGAGGTTAGCAAGGAGAGTGAACTTCCGTAATCAAATTGCAATGTTTTAGTAAAATAATAGTACTAATGTCTTGTGACAATATGAAGAATAGTTTCAAACTGAGAGGTCGATCTTGTTACCTACACATATAGAACTTTCTATATTCACTAAAAGAGTAGCTATGCGTGATGCATGAGCGCATATTGTGTGTGACGCACGCGCGCGCGTCTAGTTACCAACTAATCACACGTCACAGTGCCCGAATTAATGCTAGCTAATATTCACTGGTTTTATAATCTAAGCTGTGATTCCAAACTTGTCATACCCAAAATTCATCCCAAGAATTTAGACAATGATTCCCTATTACTCGGGAAAAATAAAAATAAAGAACGAATCCTTCCACGAACAGCAGTAAGCATATATATATCGACTAAGCAAATTATTTCATTGAATGATAATTATAACAACATCCATTGTATCATGAAGTAACCAAAAACTAGAGACGCATTAACCCTCTTCAGATCGCTCTCCACGTGTATCAAGAGTAAAAGTTGAGAATTAACGCAATGTATAAAAATTTTGGAGAATAGTTTTCGGAACAGTTTCCAAATAAACCTGAAGAAAAGAATAGATGAAAATGACCATATTCTTCCTAAAAGATTGATATGTGGGGAAAGTGATTTCATTACAAAATGATGCACCAATAATTATACCCATTTTAAATAGATTCAATTATGATTTTTTACAATTGATCGGTATTGCATATAGCAGGTGGTTAGGACATTCCAAGGAGGCGGCTATTTTTATGGAAAAAGAGTGAACGTAGGCAACCTAGTCCAATCCTTCTAATTTATTACTCTTAATTTATTATTATTATTGTTAATTTAATCTTATAAATAAACATGGATTTCAATTCAACGCCAGCCTTTTCATTGCCTTTGCAACTTGCAAGCGTGTTAAACGAGTAAACTCTAGAAGCACGAAATATCTTAGACAAATCAAATCGGTGGGTACTATATGCATTATTGACATAGGTTTGCGTGGATGATGAGAATCCTACCTTCAACAACTCAACTCCATCTAAGAAGTTAAAAATTAGGTCACATAAACTTGTTATACATACCTGATGTGACAACCTAGACCCGGAGCAGTACAGAAGGATGGACTGAGATCACCTTGGCAATACACGAGTGAGGCCAAGGACATGTCTCCCGTCCCACATCGCTTAGAGAAGAATCATGGGCTAGTTTATAAAGGCTAGGGTCCATTTAATCTGTATAACTTGTTTTAAAGCCGTAAGGACTCAGTGTCCAAAGCGAACAATATTATACAATGAGGCTCGGGTCGTTACACCTAAAATCTCTGACCTTGGAATGACTTGACTAGTATATTATGAAAGAGAGGGTTGTTACATCCGAAATCTTTGGCCTTGGAATGACTAGACTAATATATTATGAGAGAGAGAGAGATGACAGAGGAATGACTTGACTAATATATTATGAGAGAGAGAGAGAGAGAGAGAGAGATGGCATCTGTCATCATCAACACTGCTGGAGATATGGCTCCACAAGCACTAGAAAAAGTTGGAAATTTATAGGGCATCAACCATGAGATCGGGGCGCTCAGGGACACATGTATAACAAGTATATGTGACCTAATTTTGGCTTGAGCAATTGAAGGATGCTTTTTATGATGCACATGGCATACTTGATGAATTCAATTTAGAAGCTCTTGTGACAAGAACTAAGGGGAGCACGGTGTGTTGTAATTATTATTGTAATCATAGGTTTTAATGGCTCAACGTTATTGAAACGTCTCTTCAATTCACGCCTTTTTCAATTCACATGCAACTGTTATGTCTCTTTGGATCATGCCTTAATTGTTGCAATTATGGGTTAATGGTTCTTTGTTCTCCTGTAGTTTCTGACTTAATAATGTTGTTATTAAGGGTTAATGGCTCAACTAATGTGAGCATAATCGGTGTGACTCTTGAGTTCATGTCCTTTAAGTTTTCTACAACTAGTTCCCTTGTCTATAAATAGGTGTGTCTTCTTAATTCAAAATAACAGCAAAAACTCCTCAAAGTATTCCTCTAGTTTCTTGGTAGTTTCTTTAAGTGTACTGATTTAAAGAATTGTTTGATAAAATATTGTTCATATAGTGCTTATACAAACGGGTTTGAGGTATTGTATTTTGAGAGGCATAGTTCGCGAAACTAATTGGCACCATTGACATGAACTAATCACTTTAAGGAGATTTGATTAGCCGTACCTCACCTCTTGTTTATTTTGATATTGCTTTCTCGGAATTATTATTATTTTCCCCAATACGTATTAATGTTTCCCACAATCTTAAGGCTATTATCTTTTATTGTTTGTTAGGTTTATCAAAAAATTGAGATGAATAATAACAATCAAGTACCTAATGATGTTGGAATGTTTGTGAGAACGTTCATATGGTCGTTTCAATGAGTGAGGTTCAAATCTCATGGCCTAGTGTTGTGACAACAAATGCTGCAAACTTTCGAGCCGAAACCATCTATGATGGTACTAGTAGAAGTTGCTTGACCGATACACTGGGGACTGTTTTTCAAAAAAGTACGTATCTAATGGTGTATGGTTCAATTTATGGAGAGATGGTTGAACAAACTTTGCCTAATCTGATGATACCTTCTCCAATAACACCAAATGAGAAACCATGTGAGTTAACTAGTGTGGGCTTTAAGCAGCGGTAATAGAAGATGTTCTTTTATTGACCACACATTGAATTTAGTCAAGTACCCATTAGAGGTGTACACAATAATTAGTCTAGATGAGCAAAATGTCATGGCACTTAGGGAGCCAGAGCCTTGGAAGCACAGGGATTTTCTATATTGAAACTATATCCTTAACTATCTAGCAAATTCCTTATATCATGTTTATCGTAACATTGAAACTACTAGACAATTATGGGAGTCTTTAAAAAAAAAATACAAAATTGAGAAATTTATGTTAGTCAAATTCTTGGACTCAAGATGGTGGATTCTAAATTTGTCAAGAACTAAGTCCATGAAGTGCAAGTGATTTTGAACGTCTTTGTTGAAGAAATGTTCTTAGTGAATCATTCCAAATGGTGTTTATTATTGAGCTAAGTCTAGGCTTGCAAATGATTTAAGATGATGGACAAAAATGGAACCGTGGTTTTTAACTGATCATCTTTGTTTAAGTCAATTATATTTGTTGATGCATTCATTTTACGTGTAGTCGATCGGTCCTAACAAGAATTTGATTAAGTAGCCGCCACGGAAAAGTAAAAGGTGAACTTACTAAAGTAAATTATTGGTCAGAAGTTCAAAGTGGTATCCGAGGGGTGTCCAAATATATCCTTTTGGATTATATACGGATGGATCATGATAATGAATCAAGACGTATCTACAGCCTTCTTCAGCAAATTTGCAATCTTGTGTTTATTTTAGAATAATTGGCAATAGTGACAAAACATGTGAACCAACACCAATCGTGTTTATGTGGGTCCTACTGCAGAGTCAACGTGATTAATTGTCCATATGGATTTGACAAGATCCGAAAAGATCATACGGTACCTTCCTGCTACTTTTCTTTTATATTGCTCTCTTTCATCGTACAATATTCTGAAATTTGGCCGGTCGAGTAGCTCCACCATCACCCACTGGAAACCGCTCCTAGTATATGATTCGGGAATCTATCGTACAATCTTGCTTCTAGTTTATGTACACCGACCGGGTTTATGTGGGTCCTACTACAGAGTCCACGTGATCAATTGTCCATATGGATTTGACAAGATCCGAAAAGATCATACAGTATCTTCCTGCTACTTTTCTTTAATATTGCTCTCTTTCATCGTACAATATTCCGAAATTTGGCTGGTCGAGTAGCTCCACCGTCACCCACTGGAAACCGCTCATGGTATATAATTCGGGAATCTAATGTTAAGTCTTGCGTCTAGTGAATCCGATTTATCGCAAATGTCCATTTTGTGAATTCTAAGGATGTGAATGATAATTATTCAATGATAATTATTCTGATTAGAAATTGATTTTTAAAAAAAATATTTCTAAATGAGTTTCTAAATAAAAATATCCATTTGATAACGATACAAAATTTTTACTTTAAAAATATAAATTCGTTTAATAATGACATAAAATTTTTTCATTTCGAATAGAGATAATCGGCGGACGGTAGTGATGGCTGGCGACCAATGAGGGCCGACGATTGGTGGGTGGTGAGCAGCGGTTGGCAATTAGTGGGTGGCAGGCAACGGCGGCGAAGAATGGCGGCCGATGATCGGCGGACGACGGATAGCAGATTGCGGACGGTAGTGGCAACGGTTGGTGATGGGCGAACAAATGGCGATAGCGAAGGCAACGGTCGATGATCGGCGGACGGACGGCGGCAGCGAAGTCAATGGTAGGCAACCGATGGATGGACGGCGGCAGTGACGGCAACGACAGGCGACTAACGGACGGACGGTGACGGACGGTGGTCAGCAGCAACGGATGGACAACCAATTCATAGTGAGGTCGAATAATAAGAAGAATTTTTATTTTTCATTTCTATTTCAGAAATAAAAAAGTAGAAAATTTTTATTTCCGATTTTTATTTCCGATTTTGATTTCAAACATATTTCTGGAATAAAAATCTATTTCAAAAATAGAAAAATGGAATAATTTTATCAAATGGATTTCTATTTCAAAAAAAAGTTTGGAATAGAAAAATTATTTTCAAACAGGAATTGTAGTTTGTCATGCACCTCTTGTTGGTAATTTGTTTATGAAACAAATGAAAATGCGCCTTGTCCCACATCAAAAAAAAAATATGAGTGTGCACGTAGACGAGATTTGGCATTAACCAACGATCATTATTTTATTTATTGAAAATTCAGATTTATTTCTATAAAAATTAACTATAAATCTTGTTAAAATAGTGCGATTGTTCACGAAAATTTACAATTATTTTTTATTTTTTACCTATTTAATTCTGAATTTTTTATGTCTAACCTTTGAGATGTATTTGTTCATTTTGCAACATTTTCTGAAAGGTTGCTATTGTTCTTTTTTGCAACATTTTGAAGAGTTACCTATATTCAAAAGACAAAGATAAAGTTTTGAGATCAAACACAACTCTTCTTCCATTTTTTTTTCTTTTGAAAGAAACTATAGCCATTGTTTCTAATTATTTCCCATGAGAGATTCTGGAGAAATATTAGAATTGTTATCTAGTATTCTCATTTGAGATTTTGTTGTATCCTTAAGGAAATTTGCCGGTAACCATTAGGAACTTTGGAGGACAAATAAATCCTTAAAGAAAGCAATATCATGCCTCAAAGTCTGATTTGATTACTCTAAAGATTCGACTTCATTGTTTTACCCAATTCGAAGCTATATTTTCCAAATAATTTAAAGGATTTATTTGTGAAACAATGGAGTCGAAGGGAAGGAATTGATGGCAGAAAATGAGAGAGTTTGATCTGCACCACTACCAAGAACCAGGTTGCTATGAATCCCGCCGACACCATCTTTGATGCGAAGCGATTGATTGGAAGGAGAATCACCGACCCTTTGGTCTAGAGTAATAGGAGGCATTGGTCGTTCAAGGTCATTACTAGTCCCGGCCACGAGCCCGTGATTGTCATCAATATCAAGGGAGAAGAGAAGCAGTTTGCTAAGTAGGAAATATCATCCATGGTCCTCACGAAGACACTTGTTTCCAAGTCGAACACTTTGCTTTCCAAGTGCTCCACACCACAGTTCTCCGCCGGATCACTTATCTGCACCTTCGAATTGACGCGCTCTCCCAAAGAATCAACAACGAATGCTGACAGACTCTCAAATATGTGACTACCTCCCTGGCATTCAAATGCCATAAAAAGAATTCTCTAACCCTACAAGCGAATCCAAGGGACAAATTCGAATCCCCAAAACCAGCAACTGGAGGGTTGTCTACCTTCATGGCTGGTTTGTTCAATGTGATTATCACTGAGAACAGTTTCAAAGTGATGGATTTGTGTCTCCATCTTGAAGTTGTTCGAGTAATTATTTGGAGACGCCCCATGCCTAAACTGCAGCCGTGACTCTGGCATCAGATCACACCCACAATTGCTCCTTGTCGAACAGCCACGATTACTTCACCATACCCACGCCATCGCTGCTGGGTCTCACCCCATGCCACTCCTTGTTTTTGGGTTTGCACCAGCGAGCTTTCATTGTTTTGCAGGTCCGTGGACGGACTCAGCGACCTTCGACAAACCCCTTCAGTGCCTTGTCCGTTTTAGTCCAGTTTCATTGGTGCCGCTCCAGTTGTTCACCAACAATTTACTGCAATTACGGAAAATGGATTTCACACCTACACCGCAGTTTGTGATTGGATATCGCCAGTAACATGTGACAAATACTGGGCGTCGGACCGTGATTCACCATACTCAACCCATGGAGTGGCTTCACATTAGTGAGTTCACCGACTATTTTAAATTAATGTTGATGATTGGATTCTCCATCTCTAACAATGCAGAGCTGACATGATCGCCATCAATGGATACAAGACAAAACTATGAATGAAGAGTCTTGGGTGGGTTTATCAATCAGCGAACTATTTATGGCGTTGAGAAGGTCCTTTCCCATTTGATAGAGCTAGTACCTTTCCGCTCACTACAGGTATCGTCAATTTATGGATGAATTTGTTGCAAAACAAAAAATGAAAATTTGTGTGGGTTTGATCAATAGGAATAAATGATCTGATAACCACCGGCTGCGGTGGCTCCCCTGATTAAGTCTTCCCGATCATGGGGGGACTCACTGACCCCTTCTAGAGGGAGAGGATTCGATTCTCCGCGGAGACACTTGGTGTCTTACCTGTTCCACGGGGGTGGTGGGTCCTCCCGGGGGGCCCCAGGGTTTACCCCCCGTCACCCCGAGTCTACCGAGGCTGTCCGTGTTGGTACGGTGTGCGGGTTCCCTGGGTCATCAAAAAAATAAATAAATAAATAAATGATCTGATAAGGCTATCTAGATAAAGATACAAAGTTTTTCCCTTTTCCGATATCATTTATTCTGATGCATCCATATTTATCTTGATTAGAGGCGAACAAACTAGACTTTGACACTGGCAACTAGAAAGAGTTTGTGGCATGTGTCGAACCATCATTTAGGTTGGTTATGTTAGAGCAAACTCTATGGTTTATGTCCAATGTTCAGTGAAGGGTGTTCCTTGTTTGGTTCTAATGTATTCCATTTGTTGTCCTTGCTCCTCATAGAATTGATTCTAAGGAATAGTATAAATGAGCCAAGAGAGTAGGATTGCATCGGTCTTCTATTTTGATATTTGTATTTCATTGAGCATGAAAATTTGAGGATGCATAGTCTTGATTGGATGCCTCATGAAATATTCTTGTGGTGGGGTATCCGAAGGGGACTTCAAGTCATTGAGACTAAGAAGTATTTAACTTTCATTTTTTAAATGAAAGATTTGGATGAAGTAAGTACTATCTTAGGTATTAAATAGTGGGGGTTATTCTTTGAGTCAAAGTGATTACATGGAAAAGATGTTGAATAAATTCAAACATCTTGGCTTCAAAGAAATGTGTACTCCATTTGATTTCAGTATTAAAACAAATTATAATATTGGTAGAGCAATAGCACTATTTGAATATACGAGTACTATAAGGTCTTTAATGTATGTGATGTATTATATTAGACCCGATATTACTTATTCTGTATAAGTTGAGTACATATATTTGTAATCCAAGTATAGAATATCAGAAAGTTATTACTCAAAAATTTGATTATTATTGAGAACTAAAATTTGGGATTGTTCTATAACAATTATCCAAGTATATAAGAAGGATATGCTGATGTTAGTTAGATTACAAGTGTGAGAAATAAACGATCCATTACTAGATGGATTTTCACATTACATGAATGAGTTGTTTTTTGCATGAGCAAGAAACAAATGTACATAACTTACTCAATGATAGAATTTGAATTCATTGCTTTAGTGGCAACTGGAAAATATGCCAAATGGATTAGGAATTTGTTGTTGGATATTAAATTATAGCCTAGTCCTATGTCTCATATTTCTATTCTTTGTGATAGTCAGACCACTTTAGCAAGAGCTTATAGTAGTATCTATAATGGTAAGTCTAGACATATTAATTTAAGACATGAGTATATGAGACAATTGATTAAAGATGGTACCATAACAATTATCTACGTGAGGTCAAGTAATAATCTTGCCAATCCTTTAACGAAGGCTTTACCAAGACACATGGTAATAATGACCTCACAAGAAATAGGGCTAAAACCCTTTAATTGAAATCACCAATAATGGTAACCCGACCTTAATCAGGAACATTACTAGTTATAAGATTTAATGGGTGAGAACAAGTTATTGAATATGATTGTTTGATACTGACGTAACCCTAATTTGAGAAGTCAGTATCGTCTGTTACATTTTATAGGTTGAGTTGAATTCCTAATGAAGTATAGTACAAATATGTAATGTGTACAAATTTGTAATGTGTTAATAGGTACAGAAGCATATTGTAAATACTTTACCTATATGAGCTTAGAAGTGGTGCCGTTTTTTTTTATGAAAGTTAGGGTTGTTTTCTAAAGAGCTCATGAAAGAGAATCAAGCACAATGCCATAATAGTGTGGAATAATATAGAACTTCTCGCTGAAACAAGAGGTTAGTGTATGTGCAGTATGTTCGGTTCTATTATATAAAAGTACAAGTTTAAAGTTAAGCTACTTGTCACTTCGATAGAACTTTGAGATACTTGCACTAAATAAAGGTTTAACTTGAAAGAGACCTTTATGTATGTATATTAATCTCATGGAAATTTTGGCTTTATAAGTTACAATTATTTTTTATTTATTGTTTATTTAATTTCGAATTTTTTTTTATGTCTTTTTAAAGTAGCCTTTGAGACATACTTGTTCATTTTGCAACATTTCTTGAAATGTTGCCTTTGTTCTTTTTTGCAACCTTTTGAAAAGTTGTCTATATTCAAAAGACAAAGATAAGTACGTTTGATTTGAGATCAAACAAAAATCTTTTTCCATTTTTCGTTTTCTTTCGAAAGAAACTACAGTTATTGTTTTTAATCGTTTCCCATGAGAGACCTTGGAGAAATACTATAATTGTTATCTAATATTCTCATTTGAGACTTTGTTTTATCCTTGAAGAAATTTGCCGGTAATCATTAGCAACTTTGTGGGGCAAATAAATCTTTAAAAAAAGTGATATTACGCCTAAAGGTCCGACTTGATTACCCTAAAGATCCGTTTTCATTGTTCTATCCAATCTGAAGCCATATTTTTCCAACACCCCTAAGTGTGGAGCCAAATTTAGAGTAATTTATTGATGGTCTAAAGGGCAAGTGAGCTACCTTGCTACATGCTCAAGTCATACAATTCCAACGAGACCCAAATGAAAACATAAGAATTTGTAGTTTCCCTAAGATATTTATGCCGTGATGACATTATTCTTAAGAAGTCTTCCTTGGACAGCTTTTTTTAATCCTTGACACAATAACATCAGGGCTAATAACCTTAGGGTAACTATACCTCACACGCTACGTTTCTTAGGTATCGCTTTCAAATGATGGAACTTCCTTAGCGTTATTCCCACCCGCTCTTTCATGTCGAGGGTCTTTGGAGTTGAACCGCCGCCTAGTTCCCAATCGAAATGGTAAAGCAGTGTTGCAAGACCAAGATGAAGCACCCTATGCGCCATTGAAAGTCCGACGCATATTCTTCTGCCTGATCCAAATGGAATTAGCCCAAAGTTTTGACCCGTGTAGTCAATTTTAGATCCCATGAACCTCTCTGGTTTGAATGCCAATGGGTCCTCCCAAGCATCGGGGTCTCTTCCGATGCTCCATGCATTCACGAAAACCTGGGTATCTTTGGGTATATCAAAACCCATGAATTTGGTTTCCTTTAGAGCATTTCGTGGGATAAGTAAAGGTATTGGGGGATGCAATCTTAGGGTTTCCTTCACCACGGCTTGCAAAAATGGCATCTTTTCCGTGTCATTTTCTTCGAGCTTTCTGTTCAACCCCACAACCTGGTCAATCTCATCTTTGGCCTTTTTCATTGACTCGGGTTGGCGGAGTAGCTCCGCCATCGCCCACTCGATGGTGCTACTTGTAGTCTCCGATCCGGCGAAAAACATTTCCTGCACCATCAAGTAGACCCATTTAGTACAAAGATTAGGTCTTGGATACCACAAGTGTCCGAGTCTCGTCCTATAATTAAGAGATTCTCTTTGGCTGGAAAAAGTCACCCTCGAATCGTCAGCTCAATAGCAAAAATTATCATGCTTCACCTGATCAACAATCCTGATCAAACACAGCAGTTCCTATTCTTCGAATTGGCAGAAAATTGGCACACAAAGAAAGGAACAAGAACTTGAAGTTGACGAAATGAAACCACTAGTGACAACAGAAGTATTTATGAAAGAGATGGGGCAGGTGTTTGATAGACAAAAGGAAATAAACAACTGGAATGGCAAGAAATAGGTTGCTGGGAAATAACTGAAAGAGATTTGCAAGAGAGCAAAATGGATTAACATAAGTAAAGCTTGTTCTAAGTGTGGTCATGTTAAACGTGGAAGAGAGGAGCAAACTCACCAAAATGATTATATTGATGTTCTGGGAAGAGATTTTGTGAGGGCCTTCTTTTCCATCGCCCTCATAATCCAATACTGCGTCCAAGAAATCATTCGTTGTTCTCATCTCTCCCCTTAGCTTTCGCTCCTCCAACCTCTCTTTCACAAAGCCTTCGGCAATCTTCATGGCCCGACCCATGTCCTTCGCCATGCTTGCCTTGATCCCCTGCGGATCCAACCATTTCAACCATGGCAAGAAGTCGGCCACGTTGGGCTTGCCGGCCCATTCCATGAACAGGTTCATGGCGTCGTAGAACTCGGGCCCATCCTTCGATTTTGGGTCCAATAGATCCTGTGAGAGCACCATGTTGCCAACCACATTAAACGCCATGAGAAAGAGGAAGTGAGATAAGTCGATTCCTTGCTCTTCATAAAAATAAAATTTCTTTATGATTAATTCTAATCTGAGTATGTATAACCATACTTAACAAATTAGACATGTGAAAAATAGATTGTACCAAGTTGTGCAACTAGTTAAAGGAAAGATGCAGTCAAATCAAGAGGAACCAATCTCTAAACTGCTCGTAAGCTCCACTTGACTTACTGTGTATGCTTCAATGTCCAACACGAAAGTTTACCTCCGCAATTCAATGATAAAGCCACTCGAGCTTTACATAATTCCACAGTAGAGCCACTCTAGTTCGACTCGAACTCCCCAAAAAGAAAGCGAGTTTGACTAAAAAACAAATTAAATTCCAGTAGCTCTTTGGTAAATTGAGTTATTTACACTAGTGTTTAATTTGTTGACTCTGTCAATTACAGTACAAAAAAAGGATAGAAGTATAGGTAATCCCTAAACTTTTACAAAAGGTTTAATTAGGTCCCTTTTTTTTCGGTGGAATTAGATCCCTAAATCATATGCATACTTGTCTGGTTTGGTCTTTCCATTTAAAAGGAAACATAAATGTTGAAATGGCAATTAAGTCTCGTTGAATGTCAACACGCTATCCTATATAAGTTTTTGAAAGGATTGTGAGAATAACAATCTATTATGAATTATAAATTCTTGAAAATGTGAGTTTCACAATAATTTATAATTATTTATGATTTGATTTCTTGTGATTTAAAATTGACAGTTATTCTTACTAAATATTAAATATTATCACGCAATCATTTCTTTTAAAAAAACTTAAAATAGAATAACAAAAAAAAATCATAAATAAGGAAATTAAAAAATAACATAAATATCAAAAAAATCAAAAATAAGGAAATTTGCAAAAAAAGAAATGAAAAACAGAAGTGTCGTGAGTGAACTAAGGGGAGACTTTCGTGAATGGAGGCTATGCTGAATTAAGGATGGAGGCGACTCGTCGCTAAGGTGGCAAGGGTGTGCTTGGACGGAAGGTGGCGTTGGCGAACGGCCAGCACCCAACGATCCATGTCGTGCCTCGAAACTGCCGCCCACCCTAGGCAGGCAGCCCTCCATTCCCTTGCGCATAATTATTAGTTAGATTTATATATATATATATATATTTATTTATTTATTTATTTTTCTTACCCGTATCAGAACTATGTTTAGAAAAAAAAATTCATTTCATCAAATAAATTAGCTTAGTTAGTGCCAACGTATAGTGCTGGTGCGACATTCCTCGTAAATATTCCATCTACATATATAAGAGGAGGGCCAACTCGAACTAAAAAATATATAGGTGAACATTTTGCGGAAGTGCGAGAAGTTAAATCTAGTTGTAGGTTGCTTTCTTTACTGAAATACATTCTTTGATAGAATAGATTCTTTGCCCCTAACCAAACCATCGATTTTACCTATATTAATAGGGCTATGCTAAGAAGACGGTGTTGTCAAGTGACGGGCATACTAATCGCATATTCCAAGTGTGGGAAATTTTGCAACCAAAGTATATAACTTTCAAAATCAATTGTTAAGATTGCCTCTTGTGATGTAAACCACAAAAATTAAGGCCATTAAAAGAAGAATAATAATATACAGAGTATAATTATTTAGCATAATAAGAAACCAAAGTTAACGCAAAACCAACCTTTCATATCAATTTTAGATTCTGTGCTTGTACCAAAATTAATTTGTAGAATGTCTTGAATGATTCTCAAAGGAAAATAAAAATTTTAATTGAATTTTAGAAGTAAAAAATTACATGAATCCAATGCTATCTAGATAACGACTTCAAATAGATAGGGGTAGTACACTTCAAGATGGCAAATGAAGAACCATCGCCTAAAAGGCAAGATAGAATGTTTTCTTAAATAAAAACTATGTATGTTTTG
This sequence comes from Eucalyptus paniculata subsp. matutina, assembly GCA_017140255.1. Taxonomy (NCBI): domain Eukaryota; kingdom Viridiplantae; phylum Streptophyta; class Magnoliopsida; order Myrtales; family Myrtaceae; genus Eucalyptus; species Eucalyptus paniculata. The sequence continues at coordinate 20,121,107 of CM029436.1, read as the reverse complement.
ATTCCCCATCATCTCTCTGCTTTCATGTTGCTCACGTTCGAGTTATTGCTTCAGTAGCCGTAGTCACACCTAAACCAAGAACTAGTAGCACATAGTTTAAATTTGTGTAGACATCGATCATCATGAGAGAGTAGATAATTTCGTGCGAGTAACAAATTAGAGAAGGGATATGAAGATGTTATATTTTACCTATTACAATAATTTAGTAAAAATACGAAATGAAACACAAACCTTAGAAATTCTAATTTGACAAATCTTAAACAAGCTTTGGTCTCCCACAGTTGTGTAGTCATGGGCTAAATGTATATTATGTTTATATGGTCTAACTTTTCTGATTTTACTCTATGAAAGTCATTTTTTGGCAATTGAATTTTGAAAATGTTATATTCTTGTTGCTAATATCCCACAATTGAGGTGGGCCGTCTCGTTGACACATAGGACACAGAGTCAGCAATGACACCAAGTACCTAAGAAATAACCTTTTGTTGCTTGTTTGACTGCCATTTCTTCCTCTATATACATGATCATGCTGTCGACACACTTTTGCCTGAGGTGGGCCGTCTCGTTGATGCGCTTGTTCACGAGGAGCTCCGCGGAGCAGAGACGCCGGAGAGTGCGCCAGTAGTCACCATAACGACCAAGAGCGAGCGAGCCTTGGTCATAGCCAAGAGCAGTAAACGCCTGGGAAACCTTGCGGTCCGCGAACATGAGGTCATGGCCCTTGAATAACTCCATGGCCGCTTGAACTGATTGGATCACCATGGTGTTCACGGAACCGAGCTTCAACCACACGACAGGCCCATGCTCGGCTCGGAGGTTGTGGAGGTTCTGGTGCGGCATGGTCCCGAGGTCGACGATGTTGCCGATCACGGGCCATGCTGGGGGCTGAGGGGGAAGCTTGGTGCGCTTCCGACGGTTGAGAAGGAAAACTAGAAGTGCCGGGAGGAGGAGGCCGAGCCAAAAGAGCGAAATAGAGCTGGACTCCATTGGTTAAGCTTTGAGCTATTTCTCACCGTACGCTTCTGCGATTATTGCACGGAAAACACGATATAAATAGACACTCTTTATCCTGTTCACAGTAAAGTAACCCAAAACAATAAATAAAAGGAAATACAGGAGAAAACATTAATTTATCTTTTGGCAATGAAAAGGGGTAAACATGCTGGTCACGTTGATTCTTGTGATCCATCCATTTCATCGAAATAGGTAAAACTCGATTCGTACATCATCATAATAATTTCATTTTTGGCCCAAAAACTTACGTAAATTATGCAATCTATTCTTCTAACTCTTAATTTGTGCAATCAAGCCCTATAACTTTAATTCAATATTTAATATATTGATATCTTGTTCTTCCTTGAATTTCACGGATTGATTCATCAATTTATTTGCCTTAACAAAATCAAATAGTTATATACTTACTTTTTCCTTGGTAAGATGGCATGTTATTTATCAAATATATATATAATCCAATCATCAATTTGATCGAAATTTCTAATCTTCACTCTCCAAAGGACTACTTGATGGTGAAACGTGAATTTCACCAATGAATTCATCATGGATTATCAAAGAAAATCATTTCAGCAATCAAACTCCCAGATAATGGCTGGAGTTTACCCTTGATCAAAGAACAATTAGTTTATATGAACTTGAATTCATTTTTCTCGTGCGTTCCTCCTGCACATATGAACTAGAGGCATGATAGTTTATTAATAATTAGGTGTAGTTTATATGTACTTGAATTCATCTTTCTTGTGGCGTTCCTCCTGCACATATAAACTAGAGGCATGATATTTTATTAATAATTAGGTGTCAATTCATGTGAGTTATCCGTTTATCTCATGGAGACTAGGTATCTCCTACACTCTTCGACTAGGGATGAAGTAGCATGAGAACAGCGGGCTTGACAGCTAAAATTTTTTATTGATGGTGACTCTAGAGAGGCTTGAGTAGGAAACGGCTTTGGCTAGTATGTAGATTATGCGCACCCAGAAATTGAATGCGAGAGAGATTTATAGTTGATGATCCCTCCCAATGCAAGAGAGAAATTGATAGCTAAAATTTTTATCAATGGTGACTCTAGAGAGGCTCGAGTAGGAAACAACTTTGACTAGTATGTAGATTATGCGCACCCAGAAATTGAATGCGAGAGAGATTTATAGTTGATGGTCCCTCCCATAGTGATGGCGAAACCAAAAAGAATATGACAAATTTTGGAAGTTTGGAACAAGGCACAAATGAAGACTAGAGAGAGAAAAATGGAAATGAAAATGCTCTTTGCTTTTGTATAACTACATATTTGAAGTCCACAACCTTTTAAAGTGGTTAGATGTGTGCATAGCTGGGCTAATTCCATAAAAAAACATCAATTTTAGATCGATGGACAAATCTGGCCAAAACTTTTTTTTGTCTCATGAAAAAGCACAAACTTTAGGTCGAGGGACAAATCTGGCCCGAACCTTTTTTTTTTTTTTTTTATCTCGTAAAAAAGCACAAACTTTAGATTAAGTGACAATTCTGGCCTCATTTTTGTTTTGTCTCATAAAAAATAACAAACTTTCACTTCTATCCAAAATCTAACTCTTACTATTAACTCTCTATTTGAAGTTAACCTTATTTCAAGAGAAAAGGTTCTAACTGTGAGGTTGTTGGATCTCATCCATGGTTTCTCTTGACATGCGATGATCTACGGTTCATATTACGATAAAACAATAAAGTCTAGCGAGAGAAATTCAATCGGGAGATTTTTTTACTTTCTAGTGAAGTATAGGATATGACATAATTTCACTGTTATTCTTCAAGCTATGGCTCAAACAAGAAGAAAATGGATGGTGTTAGCCAACAAGTGCATATGGATTAAGGACAATCAATGAATATAAGTTAAGGGTGGCTAGATTTAGGATTTAAGTGAAAGTTGATGATTTTTTTTCCAAATAAAAAAATTTTGGGCTAAAATTATCACTCGACCTAAAATTTGTGCTTTTTTACGAGACAAAAAAGAGTTTGGGCCAAATTTGTCCATTGACTTAAAGTTTGTGTTTTTTTACGAGACAAAAAAAAGTTTTGGCCAGATTTGTCCATCAACCTAAAATTGGTGTTTTTTTTTTTTGGAATTAACCCGTGCATAGCTTAACTAACATCAAATAGAAAACAAGAAACTCCACGAAGTGAAGAAAAAACACATGAACAACAAATGAGACAAAGACATGAAGTCCTTGCTTCTTACGACCGAAGAAACCTCATGTTCTTTGACAAAAGGAAAAAAAAAAAAAAAAAAAAACCAAGAGCTTCCCTCTTCATATGAAAGCATTTACTTCTTGTTGAATGATAGTAGGGCTACTCAAACATAGCCCATCATAAATCGTGCCGATATTTTTCGTCTTCAATCTCCTTCCGACACACCCACCAGAGATCAAGCATTTTGGAGAAAATATTAGGTGGTCCGAAACCTCCACATCAGCGTGTTTCTCGGCCACTCACGATATGCCATGTGGAGGGATGGGCCCTACTTGGTGTCTTCTGCCTTCTTCCCCTCTCTCTTCTCTTCCTAGCTTACCGATGCCCTCTCTCCTCCTAGCCTGCTGCACGCTCTCTCTCTTGTGAGAGCATTTATTGCGGAAACTTTTCTCTTTCCTTCCACGTCCCTCTTCCATTTCTTTCCTTTCGAATTCTTTAATCTAAAATTCTCTCTCCGCGCTCGTTCCCCTGCCGTCGCCGAGCATCAAGCGGCCGTTCCCCCTGCCGTTGCCGACGAACCACATTACGGCCGCTGCTACTCCGGTGCTCGCTCGCTTCTCTCTTCGGGCTCGTTGCTGCTCCACCGTTCGTTCCGGCGTTCCCGGGATCGCAGATGCAGCACGCGGAGGAGAAGCAGGCCTCTTCGAGCTCCCTTCAACGTCGGCGAGCGTCGCCCGTTGAGCGAGACCCCCACACACCGGAAGGCTTGGAGGCGAGGTTGCTGGAGAAGCTGGTGCCGTACGCAAAACGCGACGCCGACGGTCCTCCACCTCCACCTCCGCCGGTTGACTCTGTCGCCCTCGACTCCGACGCCGACGCCAACGCCCCTTCACCTCCCTCTCGCGACCTCTGCTCTGCTCTCTCCCTCTTTCCTCTGCGAAGCACCCTTACTGGCCAACCCCGCGAGCAACCTCTCTCTGAGTCTCCATCTCCTTCGCGGCCAGGTAGAGGTCGTCCATCTCTCTCTCTCTCTTGCTGGTGTCATGGATTCTTCTTTCTTATTTATGTTCCATGTTGATTAGCAAGTGCACGCTAGCTTGATGATGCATCATGGGTAGGTTTCTTTCATGAGATTGAGATTAAGCTACACTGGTGCGGAGGTTGTTCGTAATGGGATGTGCGTCTCTTGTGCCGAATAGAGTGTTGGGTCGTGCCTTGGAAGCTCAAAAGATGAACTTTAGTTGTTTCCTTGTTCTGATTATGCTATTAGTCTGTGATATCACAAGTTCATTCGATGTTGTGATTGAAGTTTCGGTGTCGGGTTATGTTAATATTGGGAAGGTTCATGCTCTGTGTTAGTTTTTGTTCACACACTGGATTCTCTTTGTGGTATCGGCTGGGGCGTGCTCGAGGGGCTTTGATCAACTTGATTCTTGCTCTGCTCGCCATCCTCTTAGAAAAAAGGCGAAGCGGCTCGTAGTTAGTTGTTTCTTGGCTTTGTAATGGACCAAGAGTCCCGAGTGGATGAGGACTTCCCCCTCTTCCAGAAATGCTCCAAACAACCTAAAGCGCCACCATCATCATTGATAACTACTTCCTCCTCCTCCAGTCTTGCAGCCGAGACGTCAATAAAGCAAGTGGAGAAAGTGAAGGAGGATACTAGCCTTACTAGCACTAATGTCTGGGTAACAAGATTTGAAGCTTTCAATCAGAGCAAGAGTGAAATCACATGGAGTTTTAGATTTGAGGATAACTACTTCAACCGTTCCTAGGTTAAATCTTTTTGACATTGCATTCGGATTTGCATTTTTGTGCCTATGTACTCTGTCGTAAGTTTTTATCTTCTAATATTCAATGGTAGGATGGGAGAAGGCTGAAAATGAAGTCTTGGTGCTAAAGAAACAACTGGAGGCTGCAACACAAAGGAACTCGACACTAGAAGATTGAATCAGTCATCTTGATGGAGCACTTAAGGAATGTGTGAGGCAGCTCAGACAGGTGAGGGAAGAGCAAGAGCAGAAGATCCAAGAAGCTGTGGTCAAGAAAACTCGTGAGTGGGAATCAACAAAGGCCGAGCTTGAAACTAAGCTTTCCAATGTCCATGCCCGGCTTCAAGCAGCCAAGAGTGAAGCTTCTTCAGTTATATGTTCTGATCTCAGCCCTAAGCTTGATGCTACTGAAAAAGAGAATGTGGCCCTCAAAGCCAAAGTCCTTTCTATGTCGGAGGAGCTAGAACTTAGGATTATTGAGCGTGATTTGAGCACCCAAGCAGCATAAACAGTCAGCAAACGGCATTTAGAGAGCATAAGAAGGTAGCTAGGCTGGAAGCCGAATGCCGCAGACTCAGATCTTGAAAAATAAAGCAAGTGCGACAAACGATCTTAAGTCTTTCTCTGCATCATCGGTTTGTGTAGAGTCCTTCGATGATAGCCAATCAGATGTAGGGGATAGGTTGGTAGTAGTTGAGAATGACATGTAGAAAGCAAGTTGCTTGGAGCCAAGTGATTGTGAGCCGTGCCACTCTGAGTCATGGGCATCTGCTCTAATAACTGAACTCGACCATTTTAAGAAAGAGAAATCCTTCGGAAAGAATCTCATGGTCTCTTCAGGAGAACTTGATTTAATGGATGATTTTCTGGAGATGGAAAGGCTTGCAGCTTTACCAGATGCAGAAAGTGGAAGCTGCAGCCATGGAGTGGGGCCTGCTCTGGATCAAAATAGATCTGATGAAGTCACTCTCAAATCTGAGCTTGAAGCCATGATCAATAGAACGACAGAGCTGGAGGAGGAATTAGAGAAGAAGGAAGAAGAAAAGGAGAAGCTAGAGATGGCTCTAAGTCAATGGCAAAAAAGCAACTTGAAACGTCATGGAGTCAGCTCAATGAGGTTGAGATGGGATTGACAGAACTCAACAACATATTGTCTGCAGCACAAAAATCGAAGCAAGCTGCAGAGGAGGAAGCAAGGATTACCCATGAGAGGATGGAAGTAATAGAGTCAAGACTGATGGATGTTGAAGAGGAGATGAAAAACTTGCTCCTTAATGACAAATTACTACAAGAAGAGGTTAAAAGAGAGCGTGCTTTGTCTGCTGAAAATGAGGCAAAATGTGGGGAGCTGGAGGATGAAAATCTAAATATGAAAAGGGATGCTGAACTGCAGCATGAGATCGAGCTTCAGCGTGTGGCTGTCTCTGATGAACAGCTAAAAGTAAAGCAGGTTAGTTCTCTATGGCTTGTGGATGTTAGTCTATATCTAATGGAAAGCATGATAACATGAGTAAATTATTGAGATGGTATTGCTCCTTTTACATAATTTATCAAGTTTGCTGACAAACCCGCTACTACATTTTGAGTGGCAATGTTACAGTTGCATGTAGAGTGAGTTCCATCTGCATGAGAAAAGAGAGATGCCTTTCTTGGTACATTCACATCCTATGTCTGGACATCTGATTTGGGTGCTTTTTTATGAGATATGACTTCAATCTCCCAAGTGAATAGTTATTTATTTATAGCCATCTCAAGGAAGATGAAATGATTATTTTCCAGTAACGCAATATGGTTTTGATCTTCATATTGACATATAGCTATGTTAGAAACAGGAGGGCCGCATCAGCATCTTGTACTTTATTAGTACAAACTGTATGATTGGGGCACAATCTAAAAAAATCTCAAATTTCATTGTAGTATTGAAGACATTCAGAGGTTAATATAGAATTTCAAAGCACTTGACCTTTGATGTAATGTAATTTTCGAGCTTAAAAAGCACTTACAGTGTTGCGATAGGGTGCTTCTAAACTAACTTAACCAGAAAATTCTCATGCTAGGTGAACTTTTTTTTTTTTTTTCTGTGGGTTGTGGTGCTTTGAGTAACACTGCGCTTGCTAACACCATCGACTATCTGATAAGATCGGCTTACCAATGTTTTATTCATGCTAAATGGGCGATCATGACTTAGTCTGAATTTAGTTTCCTCCCTAAGTTCTCATTTAGTTTTGTTATGTAAAATAGGAGCAAGAGCTAGCAGTCGCTGCTAGCCAGTTTGCAGGTGCCAGAAGACTATTTCATCTCTCGCTCAACAATTAAAATCTCTAGCTGCAGTAGACGACTTCTTCACAGATTCCTATCCAATGTGCAATCACACGGATGAAGGATTACTAAGCCCCGAAAACAAGCTGCACCATTTAAACAGCCCGCTGGTCCTCATTTCTGCTGAACAAAGATGAAATAATCATGGTTTAAGAATTTGATTATTCAACTAGCTAAGGCAGGAAGATGAAATGAGTGAGGTGAGATAGGAAGAGTGTCTACTTTGATTTTTTGCCTTGTGACTAAACAACCACCATTGTAAATGCATTCATGACATCTCTGAAACTGACACTCGTGAATCTCAAGTATAGCGGTACATAGTCAGATTTTTGAATGATATAAGGTTTCAATTCCCTTATAGCATGTGGATGTCCAGATTCTTAAGGCGCGTGATAAAATTTTAAACAAAATTGATTTATGGCGAAATCAATTTCTTAATTTCTATTCTGATATAGGACAAGTTTAGAAAACCCGTTTGATAAATTTCAAAATTTCTATTTCGAAATAAATCCATTTGATAACATAACAAAATTTCATTTCTAGGAATATAAATTGATTAGATAACAACATAGGAAATCCTTAAATACAAAATAATAGTCGAAATAATACTAATACATTACAAAAATTGAAAATACAATTTCATGAAATTTTCGGCATATTATTATCTTTTACCATTTTATTAGCAACTGTTTTCCTAAAGCGTATTTATTTGGTTTCCCTCATCGATCAATGTATCATTTGCAAGCTCATCTTGTGAAGGTTCAGACAAGTTCTACAGAAGCATGAATATGGGTGCCATTAATGACGCCTATACAACCTTGTCATTTTATATAAAAAAAAACTAGTATTATACAAGATTATCAACAAAATAAAATTAATGGTGTAAAGGAATATATGAGAATTCTACCTTAAAGTAACGTTTATGGTTAGGAACCAATCGGGGAAGGTCGGTTTATTTTGATTCTCGAATTGAATCGGTTCAATTGCTCATCCCTAATTTCTTTATTGTTGCTCAATGAACCTTTAATGGCCCTTGCATAGCAAGAAGAGAGATTCTCTTGAATATCTTGCATTTGAATTAAAATTCAAGATTGTATAACAATTTAATTATTTTGATTTTGAAAAAATTTTGAATCTATAAAAAAATAAAGTTAAATTTCTAGGCACGTTTTTTATTCATCATTATGTAATAACTTTTTTTCAACCGGCCATGCGCATGCATTTTCTAGGAGGAAAGAGCCCCATTTTTTTTAAGTAAGCATTTAAGAACTTTGGTCGTTTTTAAAATTGGAGACCCATTCGATTGCCATTCATCCTAAAGAGGAAGTTATCAAAAACAAAATGAAAAAAAAAATACAAAAAAAACACGAGCAAAATAAGAAAAAGAAAATTAGCAATAATTTGTGAAGTTGTGGTTATGAGTGAATTAAGTTAGCAAGAAAGCACGAAGATTCTTTTATATGGTTTGATTTCGGTTTCGATTTATTTTTAAAGTTAAGTTAAAATTTCATTTTGATTTTTTCAATTTCTCTATTTCTGAAAATAAATCTGTTTTAGAAATAGAAATCAAATGCGTTACCAAACGAATTTATTCCAAACCTATTCCAGGGGGAATAAAGCAGAAAAGAAATCGAGAAACATAAATTTTATCATGCGCGCTCTTAAAGCTGCCAATTGTCTTGTTTGGTGTTAGTGAGTTGTAGCAGAGGTCGTAAGCTCATCTTGGCCCCCGGCAATCCCATGGCGGGCCACCTAGAAGAGTACACATGCCCCAACTTTCTCCGCCAGACAAAATAATTAGTGACTTTCGTGACCATTTTAGTTTGATTTTTTTAAAAATTTTCTTAGGAAAAACCTTTAGCTAGACCGTTTGGCAACTTGGCATTCAGTTTTTCCACTAAATCAAATCAGAGGTGGAAAATAAAATGAAAAGGAGTTGCGTAGGAGCAATATGAAAACTAAGCAGAAAAATAGTTTATCCTCTGAAACTTACCATCCGTACAGCTCTACATCTTGCAATTTATGTATTCTTACTTGTCCTTTGCTTTCGTAATATCAAGTCCTCTAACTTATTTTACATTATAATCTAGTAGGTCCAACATCTCGTATTGACGTTAATTTTTCACAATTTGCAAGTATGTATCTATAGTCATTTATTCTAGCTATGTCGTGTAACAGTTGATCTATCAATCTACTTTCATATTTCAATGGTATGTAAATCTCTATTCCCTTTAAAAATGAGTAGGTCTCAATTTCCTTTTATCTTCACTAGTTGTATGATTTGCCATCCAACACAACCCAATATTATTTCCAAAAAGGGTGGTTGGGCAAGAAAATAGAAAATAAATGGGGCATAGGGTTTGGACACTAATTTTTTTTTTTTTGCTCAATAATAGAATGATGTTTTAAATTAGGTGCGTGCAAAATTTGATGGATTAATTTTGAGTACGGGAACTCGTACGAATTTATTTCCAAAAGCTTTAACAAAAAAAAAAGAGTTAGAAAAGGATTGTTGGGCAAGAAATAGAGAAAAAAATGATGTATCAGGTTTGGAGGCCAAATTTTTTTTTTTTTTGCTCAATAACACAATAAGGTTTTAAACTAGATACGTGCAAAGTTTGATAGATTAATTTTGAGTACGGGAACACGTGCAAATTTATTTCCGAAAACTTTAAAAAAAAAAAAGAGTTGGAAAAAGGTTGTTGGGCAAGAAATAGAAAAGAAAAAATGAGGTATCGGGTTTGGATGCCAATTTTTTTTTTTTTTTTGCTCAATAACACAATGAGATTTTAAATTAGGTGCGTGCAAAGTTTGATAGATTAATTTTGAGTATGGGAACACATACGAATTTATTTCCGAAAGCTTTAACAAAAAAAAAAAGAGTTGGAAAAGGGTTGTTGGGCAAGAAATAGAGAAAAAAAAAATGAGGTATCGGGTTTGGACGCCAAATTTTTTTTGCTTAGTAACACAATAAGGTTTTAAACTAGATGCGTGCAAAGTTTAATGGATTAATTTTGAGTATGGGAACACATATGAATTTATTTCCGAAAACTTTAACAAAAAAAAAAAAAAAAAGAGTTGGAAAAGGGTTGTTGGGCAAGAAATATAGAAAAAAAAATGAGGTATCGGGTTTGGACGCCAAATTTTTTTTTTTTTTGCTTAATAACACAATGAGATTTTAAATTAGGTGCGTGCAAAGTTTGATGGATTAATTTTGAGTACGGGAACACGTACGAATTTATTTCCGAAAGCTTTAACAAAAAAGAAAAAAGAGTTGGAAAAGGGTTGTTGGACAAAAAATAGAAAAAAAAATGAGGTATCGAGTTTGGATGCCAATTTTTTTTGCTTAATAACACAATAAGGTTTTAAACTTGGTACGTGCAAAATTTGATAGATTAATTTTGAGTACAGGAATACGTATGAATTTATTTCCTTAAACTTTAACAAAAAAAAAAAAAGTTGGAAAAGGGTTGTTGGGCAAGAAATAGAGAAAAAAAAAAATGAGGTATCGGGTTTGGACGCTAAATTTTTTTGCTCAATAACACAATGAGGTTTTAAACTAAGTGCGTGCAAAATTTGATGGATTAATTTTGAGTACGGAAACATGTATGAATTTATTCCTGAAAGCTTTAATTTGTTCGGCACCATTCCCTCGAGTAGTTCTCACTTGAAGCAATGCACTAATTGAGCTAGAGCAAGCTTCACTTGTATTGGGTCTAACTGAATTCCGGAGCACCCCCTACATCCTAAACTGAAAGGAAGCAGCTCCAAATGATGCCCTTTCACGTCTATTCCATTGTTGGCCAATCTCTTGGGTACAAAGTCTTCGGCATTTTCCGACCATATACTAAAAGATAGGTGCTCAACAATTGAATTTCCTTAACATCACCTATCTTTTAGTATATGGTCGGAAAATGCCGAAGACTTTGTACCCAAGAGATTCGCCAACAATGGAATAGACGTGAAAGGGCATCATTTGGAGCTAAGACGAGGGAATTCTTACAAGCATAAAAAGCAATAACCGTGTTGGTAGAAGCATATGCAATTACACACCAAAACCACATATTTTCATCAACTTATGACTTTTTAACACATCATCCTATATACTCAATGAACTGCTCAACATAAAAACATATGCATTCTTCATTATCATTCTACTCTCAAGCTTCCCAAACATGGAAGATAAAAGAATTCTAACAAGCATAAAAAAACGGTTATGCTGTTATCTTTCGTCTCCTAATGAATTTTTATGTGATCATGCATTGTCTCCGCGTTCAGAATCGTTCAATTCATTTAACTTAGAATGTTGAAAAGAATTAGATGACTCCCGTATAAAGGAATAAAATATATTTTGATAAAAATGCACAATTTTCTAAACAGTGGGCATGCATAAAATATTATCTCAAAAAATGCAAGTCAACAAAAGTAAGACGACTAGTACCTGACTCAAAATGTTTTGATTGAATCTATTATGATACTCCATCATCTATTAATAAGAAAGCATTATCAATAAGCATTAAAATAGTTTACTAAAGATGAAATAATACTACAATATCAAATGATTTTCATAATAGATACCGACTAGTGAAAGGGGAATATCCATTCATAATCCTTGGTGGCATGATATATGATTGTTGCATCTATATAAAAAAAAAAAAATGACTTCATTAATATAATGTAATATAATGCTTTCATGAGACATTAAATTTCAACCAAAAATTAAATTAGTAACCCAAACTACTATATACCTAATTAGTGAACAGGAAAAACTCATTCATAATACCTAGTGGCATAATGTATAATGGTTGCATCTATGTATATATAAAAAATGTTGATCAAATTAGAAGAATGTAAAAACAAATGTTGAACTCAGAGAAACACACCTGATTATGAAAATTAATATTTACTAAAGGACCACCGATGTTGCCAGGACAAAAGGCATTTTGAATTTGATTTGCATTTCTTGAATAATCCGATAAATGAGTTTCAACGTGTGTTGCTTGAACAATCAGCTCTACATTACAAAATAAGAAATATATTAATTGGCATTATGTAGCATAAGAATAAACTAAACATATTTACTAAAATTCTATGTCAATCAAAATCAGCTCACCTTGATTTTCTACCGGCATCGAGAATATTATTTTTTTAGTTTTTTTCTTTTTTCTCACTTGAGGCTTTAAGCCTTTCATAACTTGTTCCATTTCCTTTCTTTTGAAGGGGTCCAATACCAACATCTCACACAAAGAAGCCTAATTATCATTATCATCACTAGCACCATCTGTCATAGTCACGCTTGAGTTGTATGATGAAATTTTAGTTACTGTTGCATTTAAGTTTTTCTTCGTTATTCTCATTATAATTTCATCTTGGGCTCCCAAACTCATCACTTCAAAAGCATTTTGCATTAATGTGGAAAATCTATTAGAAGTAGATGGATCCGCTGATATTTTATGAGATTCATCATTCATATGTCCTTACTTTGCACTTTAGTCCATCTTTTCAAAATATAAGCAGATGGAATGACTGAAACTGATAGGTTTGCATTCAACACATACAAAGCATAGCGACACAACTACCCTTTTGATTCAAATAACTTGCATTTACAAGAAATGGAAAAGTCAACAGGATTGAATCTGACAATATGTTCACCTTGAATCCCTTTACACTTGAGAGTGTATTCATAAACCAACCCATTGAAATTAGTACTTGAAATCTGTTGGGAGACAGTCTGCAAAAATTCATCATAAAACCTCTTAAAAATGGCATGAGTGTACACCAAAGCGGCATGCGTCAATATCCCATTATGCATAATATGCAATCTAGGCTGTCCACGAGAATTATAATTATCTTGACATTCAATCTCTCTCATATGTTTCAATTGTTCTTCATAGTAGTGGACAAATAATACAAGACTCGATGTCTTAGCCGACATTTGTTAGAAGACATTATTAGTACTCTCGCTCCTTTAACTTGATGTTATACCACAAGTAAAAATATTGCAACCAAAAGCTGAACTTCATTTATATCTCAAGTCGTACAACCTCTGAAGCCAACTCTTATTCTCAGTGCCCCACTCCTCATCAATTTTTCTCCAAGTAGATTCAAATTCGTCTTTTAATTTGCATCTATACATAAGTTTTGAAAAATATTTATCCTTAAACTCCGGCTTATAATAAAGATGTCCAATGTTTTGATTAGCATTTTTCCCAATATGCCAAGTACATAAACGATGTTGAGTATTCGGGAACACCATTCGAATGGCTTTTGCCATTGCTTGGTCTTGATTAGTGAAAATGGTTTTTGGAGCCTTATTTCCCATAGACCTCAAAAACACCTCAAATAACCATATAAATGAATTTGCGGTTTCATTCGATAAAAATGCACAACCAAATAAAGTACTCTTCCAATGATGATTAACTCCAACAAAAAGCCCACATATCAAGTTATACTTGTTAGTACGATAGGTGGTATCAAAAACCACAACATCACCGAAACAGTTATAATCAAATTTTGACAAATTATCTCTCCAAAATGAATTTGTCAATCTACCCTCTTGATCTACCTGTTATGTATAGAAAAACATTGGATTTTGCATTTGCATATAATGAAAATGATTCAAAAGCTTTTGACAATCACCCCCTTCGATAAGATTTGATCTTTCACTTTGTAGAAAATTTTGACAATCACGTAGGATGAAACCTAAGTTTTCTCTTCCTCCGGCTTCGTTGGCCAAGAATTTATATGCCATTGTCCCCCCAATGCCAACTTTAGCTATGTCAACTAAAACCCCTTTACATGTATTAGAAATCATCCTTCTACATCTTATTAAGTGCTTTTGATGTTCTGGTATAAACTCATGATTGTGCTCCGAAACATAGTCCATGACTTTATGAATGCCATTCTCAATCTTAAATTTGATAAAAGCAGGACAACCATATCTAACTTCAGGTCTTTCATATTTTTTTTTTTGAGTAGATGAGTTGACAGAATACCCCGCACAATTTCACACAAAAATCCGTCGAGTAATTTCTCCTTTGTCATTTTTTCTAGTCTTAGACTTCCTCACTCCAAAACCTTTACCTATAGCATAGGCCACATATTTATGATATGGTTCAAGTTCGCTTGCAAAAACCATTCCTATCGTAAACTCAAAATCTTTTTCCAAATCACGGGTTACATGTGCAAGATGAGAAGTTTCAAGCTGCAAGCAAATAACAAAAGGTTTTTAAAATGGTGCTTTTACGAGGAAAATAAAATTTCTTCCATTTTTTGAGAAAACAAATATCTTTCACATAGTATAAGTTTATAATTACCTCTAATTCAGCCATCGGATAACCTTACACTGTGAATTTACGGGCACAAAGGCTTTACTTGATCAGAAGGAATCTAATGGGCAGAAGCAAAATAACACCAAATCAGTTCAATGACTATAGCCATAAAACATCAAAGCATGACATCACTTAACCATTTAAAATAGAATTCATGGGAACATATATACAAAAATAGAATTATGCCAAACCCATGAAACTAAAAGGATCGAGCTCGTCACACGGAGTGTGGAATTAGGGGAAGGAGAATAGAAAACAGAGTTCCAAGGAGAGCCTCCTTCTCCATACTGATGTCTTATTACCACCACCCAAAATCACGTCCACAACACTAACTATGCCGATCAAATTATGCCAAACCCATGAAACTAAGAGGATCGAACTTATCATAGGGAGTGTGGAAACAGGGGAAGGAGACTAGGAAACAGAGTTCCCTCCTGAAATAATGTCGAAAACAAAGCAAGGAGCTAATGAGTACACAACTTTTCTATTGAACCCCCATAAACAAATTTTGCATCGTAAAAGCCCTAAACGCACCTTAAATGAGGGAGTTTAGCTAGTTGACGACCTCCCTTTGGGGCTTGAGTCTCGAGAGTATCGTGAAATCACTGAGCCTAGTCACTGATTGGCTCCGCAGCGTGCAGTGGTAGAATATGTGCCTCAGGCTCCACTCCCGCAAAACCACAGCCAAATCTCTGTCCCTGTTCCTCCGTCTTAGGAAGAAATGGCCCTTCCTCCTCCTCCGGTCGCTTGACAAATGCTAGAGCAGCGTGGAAAGAGAAGCAAGTTAGCGCCGTAGTAGGGGCCCTGCTTTGCCGACGATAGCGGGGGAATAGCTGCTTGATGAACTTCGAACGAACGCTAGAGCAGCAAGGAGCGCGCAAAGAGAAGCAAGCGAGCGTCGAAGATAGGGCAGTCGTAATGTGGTTTGTTGATGTCAACAAGGGGACGACTGCTTAACGAACACTGGAACAAACGCCAGAGTAGCAATGAAAGCGGATAGAGAAGCGAGCAGCGTATGAGCAGGGCGCTCGTAATGTAGGTTGTCGGCAACGGCAGGGAACATTGACTTGATGCACGGTGGAGCAACGACAACCGTCGAGTGAAAGAATCGTAGCTGCTGTAGAGTAATCGTGCGGAGCCTCTGCTACTTCTCTTTCCTTCGTTTGAAGAGGAAAGAGAAAAGTGCCTCTGCTTCTCTTTCCCTCATTTGAAGAGGAAATAGAAAAGTCCTCTGCTTTTCGAGAAAATATTGGCTGGGTTTTACCCTCCACATAGACCAAATGTAAGACCACTTAGGAGTTGACATGTGGCTCCATGTAGGCGACGGCATTAGAGGTTCAAAATTTGCGCACGCTTCTCCTGGGGCCCACCACTCTAACGCTCTCTCTCCTCTACTCTCCTCTGTGACCTGTCGACTCATCCTCTCTCTCCTCTCTCTCTCCCCGTTCTCCGTTCCGTTGCAGGGGGAGAACAAAAACCGAACCTTTGCCTTCCATTTGCTCTTCCCCTCCTTTGCTCTCTCTCCCCGTTGTCGTCGACGCTCCTCTGCACGGTGCCAACACCCCTCCACCTCCGTCTCTACCTCCACAGGTTGCCCGCGATGCCGATGCCCCTCCACCTCTGCCTCCACCCCCGATGCCATCGCCAACGCCCTTTCGCTTCCCTCTCGCGACCTTTGCCCTGCTCTCTCCCTCTTTCCTCTGCGGAGTGCCCTTGCTGGCCAATCCTGATGCCGACGCCCCTCCGCCGGTTGCCTCCGTCGCCCCCGACTTCGACGCTGACGCCAACGCCCCTTTGCCTCCACCCCCAGGCCTCTACCCTTCCTCTCCCCCGTCGCCAACTCTGTCGCGTCTTGTTGTTCCAGGTGAGCACCACTTTCGATTCCTTTCTCCACTTGCTCGCTCGCGACCGATCGGCTTAAAAGTGAATGTGCTTTCCCGGGAGATTCGAACTCTCTATCGAGTGAATGCACCTCAAGGTGTTGGCGGAGGTTTGTGCTGCTCGATGCGCAATGTTTGAAAGAGCGACGGCGGCTTTAGGTTCATACTATGCCGTGATATGCATTTTGTTTTTTGAAAATTTAGTGTGGACTTAGGAATGCTTGTGAAATTTGAATCTGTGATGGCAGCTGTAATGTATGATGGCTTGTGCCGACTTGATTGGGCTTGAATGGTAGTTTTGATATTAGGCCTATGTTAGAATCGAGCAGTGACTGAAATCGTACATGAGCTTGTCTATTGTAGTTGCTGCCAAAATGTTCGCGTGAGATTGTGAGGAGCCTATCTATTGTTCACGCTTGCTTGATGTTTAAGGCATGTAATTTATGGTTTCGCTCAACGAGATGCCAATGAGAAGTGTCTGTAACTGAGTGTTAAGTCATCTGTCCCTTTGCCTTCGGTCTTTTATTTAGTGGTGATTAAACAATGATGAACTTGGAGAAGATGAAAGATATTCAGGGAATTAGTTAGCTGTTTCTGATGTGCACATGCATGTGCGCACGTGAGTGTTTCCATGTGTTTTGGACAAGCAGTCAGCAGCTTCTTGCTTTTTGATGGTTTTGGGCAAATATTCTGGAGAGAGAAGTGGTTTTTGATAGGGTGCGGCAGTACATACTGTTACTTTAGTATTGTTTCAGATATAGAGCTTTAACTTAATCTTGGAAAGTTGCTCAAATGGAATATTTGATATTCCTCAATGCTTAGAATATGCCACTGCTTATCTTTGACTCTACTTGAGTGGGGACCTGAATGATGAGTCCAGGTGGGCTTCAGGAGTTCATTCAAAATGAAAATGGCACTTTTAGGATTGTAGTCTTGCACTCGTGTAGCTACCTCGATCTAACTATTAGCCTGATTGGGTGCTTTTTCTTGTATTTCTTATAAATTGATTTGATTTATCTACTTACTTATATATTCAGGATCCTTAAAGTTTCCACTAAAGAACTGTGCCATCATTTTGATGAAGAGATACCTGAAAGTGCTAGGCAACCTTCAATCTACCCTAGGAATTTTTTAGAGTTTTGCTCATACAAGGCAATGAATGCGGCAACAAAAGCTCCTGATTCCTCTTCGCCTGATGTAGCATGAGTAATAGGTAGAGATGGTTGGTGACAAAGCTGGAGGCATTTGTTCATCTAGTTTTATTAAGTGACTGTTTGTTTTTCATGTGGAATTTAGTCACAATGTCTCTCATTATTAGCCCATGCATATTAGTAGTAGGATTATGTCATTTTATTCATAAACAATAATGATTGGGATATTTTATTCCCTTAGAATATATAGTTAATTAGTGGAGGTGTCAAACAAGATGGGCTAAATATTGTAAGTTTAGTTTTCTTAGAACGTTTTAATAAATTGGATATTCCATCTTGACAATCACATTTGACAATTCCATAGGAGAAAAAAATCTCATATACTTATGTTTGCTAAAGTGCTATTATAATAAAGCTGTCTTCATGTATAATGATGTCTTAAGTCTAATGGGAAAATTACCAAAAAAGTCCTAAACCTATTGCAATTGTGTCAATTCAGTCATAAACTTTTTTTTTGTCCAATTTAATCATGAACCTTTTATAATTGTGTCAATTCATTCCATCCGGCCAAAATTGGCCAGTCGGCGCTGATGTGGACGCTAGCAGGGGACAGCTAGCTGGCGAGGTAATTTTTTTTATTTCAAATTTTTAAATATATATTTTAAATTTTTAAATTTTTTTATTTGGCCTTCTTCTCCCTCCTCTAGCTGGCCGGTGCCGGCAGAGGTGAGGGCCGGCGAGGTCAGCCTCGCCGACCACTGGCAAAGGCGAGCCTTGCCCAACGATAGCGAGCTCGGCCCTCGCCAGCCATTGGCGAGGGTGAGGCCCTGTCGCGCTGCGTGGTGTAGTCGAGGAATCCGCAGAGGAGCTCGATCTCGTCCTCATCAGTCCAGAGGCGCTGAAATAGGGCTTTGGCGACGGTCACGGCCGAGGAGGGCTGCTTGAGCTTGGAGGGGGAGATCGTGTTGACGATCAGGGGGACGGGGGAGGTGGCGGAGGCGGCGGGGGCGGCGATGGCGACGGCAACCTTGCCGGCCACTGGGCGAGGTCGACCCTCGCCCTCGCCAGTGGCTAGCGAGGCGACCGTCGCCAGATCTGGCTATGGCCGCCTCGCCGTTGCTGGGCGAGGCTCGCCTCCGCCAGTGGCCGGCGAGGCGAGGCTCGCCAGTGGCCAGCCAAGCTGACCTCGCCGGCCCTCACCTCTGGCCGGCGTCGGCTGGCTAGAGGAAGGAGAAGAAGGCAAAAAAAAAAAAAAAGAATTAAATTTTTTTAAAAAAATATTAAAAAATATTAAAAAATTACCTTGCCGGCCACTAATTTGTCCCCCCGGCGTCCACGTCAGCACCGGCCGGCCAATTTTGGCCGGATGGACTAAATTGGCACAATTATAAAAGGTTTAGGATTAAATTGGACAAAAAATGTTTATGACTGAATTGGCACAATTGCAATAGGTTTAGGACTTTTTTGGTAATTCTCCCTAAGTCTAATTAAATGCATCATCTAATTGCAGAGCTACAAAGATATTAAGTGCTTCACTCTCTCTCTCTCTCGGTCCAAATGTGCACACATGCACGAAAAGTTTGTGTCGCGACCTCCCCGAAGCGGGTTGGACCACCTAAGGGTCACATTTAATGGATTCTTAGCGCTAGGACTTAGCCGAGCTCTCCCAAGCCCATACCAATTCGCGACTTAGGGTTTAAGTTCTTAATATGCAAATGATTTTTATCATGGAGTCGCCACTAATCTATTTTTCGGCGGTTCGATTAGAAAACCCAAGTAAAGTAATGGGAGAATTACTTCACTTCTGCGAACCAGAGATTAAATGAGTTCGGGGACTTGGTTACGCTAGATTTCTCTAACGCCCTTTCGGTACCTTTTCTTTAAAAATGTTTTGCAGGCAGCTTGGATTGATTTTAATTCACTTTCCTAACATGTGAGGTGATTATGCGGGTGTGCAATCCACCAATTTAACACCTAAGAAAGCGATGAATAAATTGCAGGACTTACCTCATAAAGAAGCAAAGCGTATGCATTGTTAGATCGTAATCCACATCAACAGGCGCAGATATGATTCTAATTAACAGGCAATTTCCTTTTTTTTTTTTTTTTTGGTTTTCACTTATTTAATGAGGATCATGCAATATGCAATGCATGCTACTAATCTAACATGGGATGGCATGACAATGTGTTCTAAACTACATGACATGAGTAAAATATTATTATTATTTTTTTTTGTGTTTTCTTAATGAACATGCAACAATTAAATATGCAAATCAAAATGACCTAATTATAATGACGGGCAATTTTTAATTAAATGAGCCTAATTCTACATGACGTGCACATGATATTTCTATTCCTAACAATGCAATTTATCTTAAAAATTGAAACTAATTTATCTAAAGACAGATTTTGTATTTTTCATGATATTCGAAATTAAAAAAAATGCAAAAATTACCTAGCTAAATTAAAATTCCATCCAATTTAAACTTAGAATTAAGTCATGCTAAATCCTAATTTTAACTAAGACGTTATTTTAATCTAGCAATTTCTAACCTAAGATGCAAATTGCTCTAAACTTAAGATGAGACATGCAATTCTATTCTAAAATGCATGATGATTTTTTATGAAAATTCGTAATTAAAACACTAAAAAAAACTACTAGGGTGAATACGTTATCTCTTCTAAAGCATGCATTTTAAAAAAACCTATTATGCAACCTACAAAAAAACTAGCAACCTAAATTAATTAATTTTTTTGGATTTTTTTTTATAAAAATTTGAAGTAAAAATCTAATTCTAGATTGACACTTGCAATTCTAAGAACTAATATCCTAAATGCATTTTTTGGATTTTTTTAATTTTTTTAAAAAATGAAATAACTAAATATGCTAACCCTAGCCCTAATCTAACTCGCATTTTTTTGAACTTTTTTATGCAAAAACAAAAGTTAATTCAAATAACCCGATATCCAATCCAATCAAGATAAGATTAATACCCAAAATCGACAAACCATATCTCGCATGAGATCGGGTTGGCCAATTTTAAATTAAGTCGCTTAATCGAATCTCGGGCGTGAGATTGGATTGTCGATTTTTATACGAGATCGCGGATTTGATGAAAATCGAACTCATAATCCCTAAATTGAGGGGTTATTTTACATTGGAATTTCAATCATGCGTTAATGAATAATCACACTAAAAAAAATATAAAAACAAACTATAAACTATATAAAAAATAAAGATAAAACAATAATAATAAAAAACTACCTAATGTTCCCCTTTTGTTTTTTTTTTTCTTTTTTTTTGTTGTCTCCTTTTTCTTTTCCACGCACGGCTTGGCAGCTTCGTGGAGGTGCGCAGCCGAGGGTGGTGGTCGCCGGCGTTCCGGTGAGGGGCGGCGGGCGTCGGAGCTCCGGCGAAGGGCGGCAGCCGGCGAACCAGCAGCGGCAGAGGGCGGAACAGCGGTGCTCGAGCGAAGGCGCTGGGTCGCGGCTCCGGGCTGCAACGGGCGTCACTCGGGTTGCAGTGGACGGCGCGAGCTGGCGGCTGTTGGCGTCGGAGCACAGGCGAGGGGACCGGCGGCGGACAGAGGCAAGTGCAGCTTGGGACGCCGGGGCGGAAGTGCAGGCGCGGGCAGCGGCGACTTCACGGGCTGCTGGTGTCGCGAGGAACCGAACGGCGGTGGAGCGCAATGGCGTCGGGCAGCAGCGACTTCACAGATGGACGAGATGAGGGACAGCAGGAGCGGCGTCGTGGCTGGGTCGCGGTGACGCAGAACGACAAGCGGGGCGTTCGGATCTCTCGAGTTGCAGTGGCGGCGGGTGAGGAGTAGCTCCGGCGTCACGAACCAGTGCGGATCGGAGATGAGGCGGAGCACGCGGATTGGCGAGGGGTGGCGACGGCGCAGGGGTGCGGCGGCGCGACGTCGTAGCTGGATCTCGGGCGGAGGGAGTGGTGGCTGGCTCGGAACTAGCGCGGTGGTGCGGTGCGGAAGGTCGGCAGCTCCGCGGCTTCTTCTTTTTTAGACGGGGCAGAGGCTGGCGGAGGCGCGAGCTCGCGGGCGATGGAGGTGCGGCGCGGAAGCTCGGGCAGCAGGGGTCGATTGCAGAAGAAGAACCTGCAAGGAAGAAAATGAACAGTGCTTGTTCTTTTCCTTTCTTTTCTGTTCTGCCGCACACCCCCTCTCTGACTTTTTTTCTCTCTGCAGGTTCTCTCTCTCTTCTTCAAACGAAGGAGAAGCTCCCCTCCCGATGTAATTTTTTCTCTTTTTTAATCTTTCCCCCTTTGTCTGACCGAAGGAGAAGCCCCTCACAATGAAATTTTTTTTCTTTTTTAATCTCCTCCCCCTGACTTCATGTTTTCATATTTTCTTTTGCAGGTTCTATCCACATGGGCTCATTTTTTAAGTAGCTCTCACAATCCTCTCAAGAAAATTTTTCGTTCTGCGCCCCCTTGACTTCATATTTTCTTTTTTTCTTTGTTTTTCTCTGACACACTTCCTTACACTCGTCTGACCGAAAGAGAAACCCTTCACAATCAGAATTTTTCTTTTTCGCTCCCCTCACAGACCTCTCGTATGAATTTTCTCCTTCCCCCCCTCCGGACGCGGCTTCTTGTGGTGTTATTTATAGGCCGTCCATTGCCTCTTGAAGATAGCCAACATTATTGTGACAAGATGTAACGCAACTTTTCCAGAATTTAAGCTGAACGTTGCCCCTTTTTTAATCTTTGCCCTTTCTTCTGACAAACTCTCCCTTTATTTTTTAATATCTTCCCTTGACTTCATTTTTTCTTGTCAGAAGGAGGAGCCCCTTCCCAATGAATATTTTTTAGCTCTCTCTCTGACACTCTTCCTCCCCCCCTGTTCTTCAGCAAAGAAATATTCTAACAAGCGCCTGTCCCATTTCGTGCGTGTATGGCGATGCATTAATGAGGAGGTTTCTTCTTGGTGCCACCAAAGCTGATATATTATATAATATTATGGGTTGCTTTTGCTTCTTTGAAGATTTCCCCAGAATCCGCACGTCCACCGAATTTGTGCAAGCCTTAATAAGGAATAGATAATGGACGTGCGAGAGCTTCTTTCCTCATCATTTTTTTATGCATGTTCAGACCAGCGAAAGAGAGACCATCCTTTTGTGCATGCAATCGACCGCGAGCCCGTGCTTCTTGTTGTCCTCTTAGTACAAATGCAAATGCGGCTACATGAAATGCAATTTTACTATTTTTTCTTAGGAGTTAAAGATTAATCCCTAAATTTTTATGCAATTAATTACTAAATGATTAGTCAAAATTTAGGTGTCAACAGTTTGTTTGAAGCTAGAGATGCTTAACATTTTAGTCAGTTTGGTGCTTGAATGGATATTTGTCAATATTGCCTGAATATATTAATACTCACAATTGGTTACTTCACTTGAGAGGTTCATATATTGCATTTTTCTTACCTTTTTGTGATCATGTTATTTTTTTCTATTTGGGTGGTAATCCAACAGTAGACCATCATTGTAAGTTTGCAATGATGGTCTACTATCGTATTTCTTGAGTTTTGCAAGGTCTGCCGTTTGTTTTGCCGAAATTACATTTTGTGTTATTGGTGGTGGTGGTGGTGGTTGGTGTTCTTATTTATTTTTTTGGGGGGGGCGTCTGTGGTTTAATAGAGATTTGTACTTATTATTTCATTGTTCTCCCGAAGCTATTTGATATGTGCACCGAGAAAATATTTGTAATGTTCTAGTGAAGATTTATGCATCTGAAGGGATGCTTTGGGAAGTTATTATTAATGAAAGAGATAAAAATGTTACAAGAGAAGATATCGAGAGGGCATTTGGAATGTAGAGACAGTTTAGAATAGGTTGGCATAATGAATCAATTTTATCTAACAACAAAAATGTCAACTTAGTGTATGAATAATTGGGTTTACAAATTGATGCGTGCCCTTGCTAATTTTATTAAATGGTCACTTATTTCGAGCATCTTGTTCACCCTTTAAATAATCAGGTATTCTGATTTGTATTCTTCATCGTGGATGCTTTTACATGGTGTCTCTCTCAGCAATTGTAGAGCATCTCTTCCATCGGATTGATTCTTAAGCTGATAGGATTTGAAATACATTAACTGCAAATCTCTGGATTCTGTTTCTGATGCTAGTTGTAACTTTGCAGGGAGCTCGAGCATGGATGCTTTTGGTGGAAAAGCTACTTCGTTTATCTAATCATTGTTCGTTGAGACTAATATGCTTGAGCATAATTGCAAGGAATATCGGTACCTTCATCCTCTCTGAGTTTAGCTGCTTTTGTCTCAAGTTGTGGAATAAAAGGAAAATTAATTGCGTTGGAGTCTTTTCTTGCGGTCAGCATTTTGTCTTTTTGGACTTCCATGGAAATAATATTTGGAAGACTTGGTTGTGTTGTCTCTCCACTAAGGTAACAATGGTATCTCATATTTGATTAGTTTTGTGTTGCTTAGTTAAGGAAGGTGAGAATAAATTCCCATCTCCAACAGCTCAGTTTCAGTGAGGCTTTGTTTTCTCCCGTCAAGATAACTTGGTTTGACCAAGTCAGTCATACCAAGTCATGCTAGTTCCCATTTTATAGCGTGATGCTGATCAGTGACGGATATACTATTGAGGTAGATGTTAGTATATCATCAAGCTAAAATGTTGCACTAAACTCTCCCTTGGGATATTAGATTGACGTTTTAAGTATGGAGGTTTCTATGCTTTTCTTTCGGTACTTTTATTCTTCAATCATGAGATCATGCAATTTAAGCAGGTCCCCATGCCAGGACTGGAATTTTTTTTTTTTTTTAAAGAATGAGGTTGTACAGCTGAACAAAAAATCTTGCAAATCAACGTTCAAAGTATCGAGATTGTTCCTCATTACTTTAAAAGCAATGATGCAACAACGAAGTCTTTCCGAGATGGTCACGCATTTTCTTGAACTGTCCGATTTTCCACCAGAACATGCAAGCTTTTTAAGGTAATTCATGTGATCTCCAATATAATCCAAGTCAATCAGGTGAGAAAATTTTCCTAGACCATCCAAACATGGTCCAAGGAGTGGGGGAGCCTCAGTCACATGAGTTGTACCAGTATCTCCATTAGGTCTGTAAAACAAACAGAAAGAATGAAGTGATCACAGTATCCCGTTAGATACCATTCACAAAGACAATTTCTAACTCAACTTTATGCACATATTTTAGGTTGATTATAGAGAAAGATTAAATCAACACAGCAAACGGACAGCATCACTTATAATTAAACCACACCTTAAATTTGTCCTATGAATTTTTTCATGTCAATCTGAAGACCTGACCAATATTCAAACCCCGGTTTCAGTGTCTGATAAAACATTTGCTTTGACACGGTACTACGCACCAAGACCAATATGCCCTACCATGTTCGAATATTTCACTATAGTGTCAAAACCATACAAAACGACACATGAAATCACCTGGGCACAACTGACCAAGTCAGTCATACCAAGTCATGCTAGTTCCCATTTTATAGCGTGATGCTGATCAATGACGGATATACTATTGAGGTAGATGTTAGTATATCATCAAGCTAAAATGTTGCACTAAACTCTCCCTTGGGATATTAGATTGATGTTTTAAGTATGGAGGTTTCTATGCTTTTCTTTCGGTACTTTTATTCTTCAATCATGAGATCATGCAATTTAAGCAGGTCCCCATGCCAGGACTGGAATTTTTTTTTTTTTTTTTAAAGAATGAGGTTGTACAGCTGAACAAAAAATCTTGCAAATCAACGTTCAAAGCATCGAGATTGTTCCTCATTACTTTAAAAGCAATGATGCAACAGCGAAGTCTTTCCGAGACGGTCACGCATTTTCCTGAACTGTCCGATTTTCCACCAGAACATGCAAGCTTTTTAAGGTAATTCATGTGATCTCCAATATAATCCAAGTCAATCAGGTGAGAAAATTTTCCTAGACCATCCAAACATGATCTAAGGAGTGGGGGAGCCTCAGTCACATGAGTTGTACCAGTATCTCCATTAGGTCTGTAAAACAAATAGAAAGAATGAAGTGATCACAGTATCCCGTTAGATACCATTCACAAAGACAATTTCTAACTCAACTTTATGCACATATTTTAGGTTGATTATAGAGAAAGATTAAATCAACACAGCAAACGGACAGCATCACTTATAATTAAGAACCACACCTTAAATTTGTCCTATGAATTTTTTCATGTCAATCTGAAGACCTGACCAATATTCAAACCCCGGTTTCAGTGTCTGATAAAACATTTGCTTTGACACGGTACTACGCACCAAGACCAATATGCCCTACCATGTTCAAATATTTCACTATAGTGTCAAAACCATACAAAACGACACATGAAATCACCTGGGCACAACTGACTGCATAGTATGCTTCAGAATATGAAAATATATCTCAAATACCGCAGAAAGTGTCTCTGACTGCATCCTTCAGTGCTCCATAATATCTAGATCGAAGCTAGCTGCCTTATAATCAGCAGCAACCTGTTTACACCACCAAGCACCTTAATTTTATGATATGAAATTAGAAAATCAGAGAAAGTAGGCAGTTGTTGCATAAGAATTCCTACCTCTTCCCTCATTTTCAACATCATTTCTTGCCTAGATTTCTTTCTATCATTCGGTTGTGGATGGCTTGATTCCTCTGGTCCATTTCCTTTCTTATAATTCTTCTTTTTAACTTTTTTATCTTTATCTGGTGCTTCAGATCTATGAAGGTCCTCGTCAAATGACAGAGATATAAGTACCTGAAAAAGCATTTTGATAGTTATAAGAGAGAGAGAGAGAGAGAGAGAGAGAGAGAGAGAGAGAGAGAGAGAGGGGTGAATTAAACAAAATAACAAAGTAATTGAAACGTAAAAGTTCAAAATAGTGGCCTATTAAACATACGTGGATATTTGACCAAAAAGAGAACATACTTGAATTGAGTCAGGATGCATCTGACAATTATGAGCTTTCACATAATTTGCAATCAATCGAACAGCTGCTCCAGTTACTTCACCACTGTGTTTACCCTCATTTGTAAAGAGTGACTTAATAGTGTCACAACAAAGTTTCCTGATGATATACATTCACATCTTTTATTCAAGAGAAGAGTAGAGAGGAAAAGGGAAAAATATAAATGCGAAGAAATGCTCAAGGAATATGACCAGAAAACTAGAAGTAGAATTGTCTATCACGTGTCATCGTAGCACTTGACTCTTTAAGGAGTAGCTCCTTTTCTTGTAGTCCCAACTCCGTACCAAAAAGTAAAAAGGTACAATAAATAGAATGTTATCTACTATTTTTCAGACTTATACATAAAAAAGATCATACTACATTGCATGCATGACTTCATACAAGGGCACATGCACACATGCTCACAGATTTACATAACCACAAACATAAGCCATTGCATCTCTAAATGATTGCTAAGCGATGCTTCATCTATTTCCCTTTTGTTTGGGCAGGGAACTTAAACCAAAAGCAAGCAACAACTTATATTCATAGATAAAACAACATTGGTGATCTTATGAGTTCATCTGTCACAGAAGCACCCAAGCCATTCACAAAATGAGAATAGAATTCTGCACCCAAATGACCACATTAACAAAAGACTATCCTTCGAAGTTCTCAATTATTCAACCATTCTCCTCATCTAGTCAACCAAAGGTCTTATTTTTATTGCAAACTCTTAACATAAAAAGAATAATGAGAAGTTAAAAATATATGGCTAAACCTTATGACTTCATCCGAGGAACTTATGTTTCTGACAACAACTTCAACCAAGCTCTCGCGATAATTGAAATGAGGAACAGCATCTAGCAAAGTACAGATGCAGCGAACCACCGCATGTTGATACAAGGAGACTTTTTCTAAAACCATCAACATTTTGAAAATAAATTTTGAAATAGCTCAGAGTATATAAAATTGGATTGAAACAAATTCTTAATCAACATTAAACTAACTAAAACAGGAATGTGCAAACCAAGATCTGTAGTGTTTTTTGTCCCATTTCTGGTGAGTGCACTTCATTCAACAATCACAAGAAAATCAAGTAAAACTTTGTATGCAGACAGAAGTGTCGATTCATAATACCGCATCTTCTTGACATCCTTTGAAACTTTCATCACCAGCTCCTTCTTAGTAGGAAGTCTAATGCGGCAGCTATAATATCACAACAAAGGAAAACATCACAACAGTGCCGAGGGAAAACATGGAGAGTAGACGTAACGGTACAGATCACATCAAAATAAACTCGGCAACATACCCAGGAATGATGTCTTTGAACACAGCCAACAAAGAAGCCCAAGCTTAACGATAGCATGATTGTGATCATTGTACATCTGCAGCATTTCTTTTAACAGTTTAATATTAGACTCTGGGTCAGCAAGCAGAGCAATTCCCAGTTCTGCAAGTTTACACTTCTTAGTTTCAAATGACTCTTCTGCAGTGATGTCCTCTTTCAACTCAGCCTAAAGAAAACATGACATTGCATAAAGATCAGAAGAAATGTATTGATGTTAAAGTACTGTATGATAACCGTACAATGATACTAGCAAACTTGTGATAAACATCTAGGCATAATATCAAGTCCAAATCTTCATTGCATCTAAACCAATGGCTCAGTATAAGCAAGCTAAAGTGATCCCACAAGATATATGCACAAGTTAAAGCAAAGCTAAGTTAAAGCAAAGGTTACTTTGACATAAATTGGTAGATGACTGATGTAGGTATACCAAGAATGTGTCAAAATGGGTACACTAAATTATGTGACATGAATTAAATTGGTGATGACAGGAGTAGATTCAAATCACAAGATGGTGACTTATTCATATATCCAATGTTAGCATCATTTAGTATGATAGCAATTGTATAACTTTAGTATATCTAGAATTATTCTTGACAACAATGGAACACCAGTAAATTTTCTAGAAAGGATCGGGCCCTATTTCCTTTCTACTGAATTTAAGGTACACGATAAAAACAGAGCATAGGAATTTAAAAGCTTGTCTTAGCTACCATAGAATCCTAGTTAAAACAACAATATCACACAATCAATGAATCAATGGAGTGAAACTGGTCTTAACAGTAATCGCAATAAAAAAGCTACCTTGGAACAACTCAAGGTTCTGCATAGTGGCATGATCGAGATTAACAATTGAAGGCAACCCCTTGCTTGCAGCGGCCAATTCCATCAACTCCAGCTATTCATCCTCCATAAGCTCCATGGATTCCTTGGCAATTCTGCGAGCAGTGGCCTTCTCCACTGTAGCTTTTCATCTCTCTGCTTCTTTTTCTCGATGAAGCTCTTCTTTTTGTCTCTTTTTCTCCTCCTTCCAAACAAAAAACCAGAGAAGTTGGTAAAGAAAAGAGAAAAGAAGAGATGCTGCTTAACCAATCAAAATAAAGCAAAAGAAACTAACTAGTGAAAATGCAATACCAAGCTCAAATACTTACCTTAATAGATTCTTTCTGTAAATACTTCTCCCGTCGCTCTGATTCTCGCCTTTGCTCACGTAGCAATCTCTCCTCCTCTCTCTGCTGTTCACACATCAACCTTTCTTCTTCCTTCCTTCTTTCACGATCAAATCTTTCCATCTCTTTCCTCATTCGTTCCTCAGCCTGCAATAGAAAAATACAGGATATCAGTACATGCCAAAGTTTTCTCCACAAAACTCACATATCCTTAAGTGATAAATGAAAACCTTTCTCCTAAAAATATTTTCTTTCTCTAGTGCTTTGCAAATTCGGTTTTCATTAGCTTCAACTCCCCTAGCCATCTGGGCTTCTTCAATCTGCAACAAAATGACATTTTTGGTCACCCTAAAGCTATATCAAAAAGTGATGACAATACTCGACTCTCAGAAGCATCAGAATTACCTTATGTTTTCTTTTGACATGCAGGTCAGAAGTATCATGCAAAATTGTCATGTCAGGCATGGTAGAAGAATCTTCTTGACCGATAAATGGATGGCTTCCTTGGTGAGCATCCATTTGAATGTTAACAAAAGACTCTCTCGGCTGAAGGGAATGATCATCTCTCAGAGGGGATAAAACACTGTTTCGCTCTCTATCTTTTTGCAAGACACGACATACTTGTAGTCAGTGACCTTGAACACCATCAACACTAGGCAGCTTCTTACTTCCATGAATAGATGACACTCTGGTAGTTGGCCCATCCACCAGGACATCAAGATAGTGAGTTTGGGCAATCCATCCATGGGTATGGTATCTTGCAGGCTGGTCATGCAGCAACTGACACTCATGGTGGAAAAGTCTTGAAGCAGCCTGGATAATCACACATAACACAAATATTGGCAATGCACATATGACTTCGAAAAGTGAATGTTAACAAGCGAAACTATCATCATAATTTTATTAGATTCTTCTAAGAGCAGTAAAAGTTCTTAAAATTAAAAAAGACAATTCCAGTTTTCATACAGAAAGACAAGAAGAACAAACTTGTAAAAGTATCGAGAAAGGACATGTAGGGTGTAAATATATAGGCAACTACCTACATCAACCTCTCAAAAGAAAATTGGCATGAAAAGGTAAGTTTGAATTGAGACTTACATCCCCTCTAATTTTCAACAAAGTATTAGTACCAAACAGTTCTTGATAACTGCACTAAAAGGGACTGAAACTATTCAATATTTTTTTCCAAGCAGAACACTCACGTTATCATAAAAATATTTGTGACGACATTTCACAAACATATTCTTAATTCACAAGCACGAAGAAGTATGATCCTTGTAAACTTCCATTAACCCATGCAAGTGTAATCACAACAGAATATTTGCAATAGTTAACCACAAAACAAGGGGAAAAAAAAACATCACACAGGCAGAACAACAGGTAATACAAAATACACAGTAAAAGCCAGCCAAGAGCACTAGGACTCATTTTATAGAGATATTGATGCATAAGTACCTTTCCTTTAAGTATAGTATGCACCTGTCTCAGCTAGCCTAGATTCATTTCATGGAACTAACATTTATCGTAATGAGTACCTTAGACTCTTAATGGATTATAACCCTATAACAGTCAGCCCAACTCTTCAAAAAGATTGAAACCTTTGGAAGATGACTACATCAAGGAAATAGCAGCAAATAACAAATTAAACGTCACACAATCTCCATATGACAAGTAATGACCAACATACTAGAAGGGGTTCCTCTTTCTGTACAAAATTGCTTATGTGTGGCTTTTCTTTTGCAGCCGTTTTGTATAGGGGCAGTACCCCCTTGGTACCTTCTTAATGGAATTTTCTTTATTGTTCAAACAACAACAACAACAACAACAACAACAACAAAGACATCTCAACAGGGAAAAGAAGCCACTGACTTTATTTGACATGGCACCCCGTCGAACATACACTTTCCCATCATAAGGATTCACGGGTCCTTTTTGCTCCTCATCTGCAACTACACAGATAACATGTTAAAGTCAGATAAGTGATGGAGTAAACATGAAATGAGAACTAAGAAGAGGAAGAACTCAAATAGATAGAGGGAGAACGACCTTTGTTCAGGAGCAGGGGGCGCTTTGCAGGAGGTGACGGCGTCGGCGCCGTCCGCGTTCAGGAGCAGGGGGCGCTTCGCGGAGGAAAGAGAGAGAGAGCGACCTTCGTTCGCGGAGAGGGAGGCCAAAACGCGAGCAAGGGTTTGTCGGCGTTGGGGTTGGCCAGCAAGGCGCTCCGTAGAGGAAAGAGGGAGAGAGCGGAGCAAAGGTCGCGAGAGGGAGGCGAAAGGGCATCGGTGACGGCGTCAGGGGCGGGGGTGGGGGTGGGGGCGGAGGCGGAGGGGCGTCGGCGTCGGCGTCGCGGTTCACTGGAAAGGGCGGGAGCGTCGGCGTCGCAGTTCACTGGAAAGGGCGTCGGCGTCGGCGTCGGCGTTGAGAGCAACCCGTGGAGGCGGAGGTGGAGGGGCGTCGGTGTCGTGCGGAGGAGCGTTGGCGAGAACGGGCAGAGGAGAGAGAGCATCAGAGTGGCAGGCCCCAGGAGCGGCGTGCACAAATTTTGAACCTCTAACGCCGTCGCCTATGTGGAGCCACGCGTCGACTCCTGAATGATCTTATATTTGGCCTATGTAGAGGGTAAAACCCAATCAATATTTTTTTCATTATACATGGACACACGAAAATTTTCAAAGTACGGTAGAGAAAGGTGACGTCCACCGAGGAGGCCCTGGATCGAAGCCCCTGCGAAGTAGGGGGGCTGACGTGCTGTGGTGACATACCTAGGATATGTGGGTGGTGGTTTTACGTGCTTCCTGGGGTTTCTTTACTGGGTTTATGCGAGAGGTTCCCTGGGTCACCAAAAAAAAAAAAAAATTCAAAGTAAATAAAATGAGAAATGATAAATGATGGTCCCCATCTTGTGCGGTGCTTAGCAAAATTGGGTTCTTTATTTTAACGTGTCAATGCTCACACGCCTTGCATCCTCAAATTGTATGTGTATATTTTTTTCCCCACAATATAAGGAATATCAACTATTTTTACACTAAAAAAAGAGCTGAATGTTGACAATTCTTCACTTCAATTCATCCCCACACTAGGTTTTCCATGGAGGGTCATAAAATATGTGTAACCTTCGCAATTATATGGACACACAAAATTTTTTAGAGAAAATAAAATGATAAATGACACGAGAAATTGACGTCGTTCGAAACAAAGGTTGAAACTTGTATTAGTGAAAAGAGTAAGTTGTTAATGACCTACTAGTAAATTAGAGAACACACTATCACAATCGATGACACACTTTTAAGTAATTTCCAGTCCCATAATTACACCAAATACCCACGGTGTTTATGGAACAAATTTCATAATATACACCAAAGAGAGAGAATCCCTTCCGGTCAGATAAACGGAAGAAAAAGAAAAGACGAAGAAGAAGAAGAAGAAGACCGAGGGGCCACTAGAACCAATGATTACTCTTTCTTTTGTTTTGTATTTGCTCCTTGTGTTGACAAGATTTTCCAACAAGCTCCCCTCATGAGCTCCTCCTCTATAAAATTATACTACTAGAAGAAGGCTCTTCATTAGATGTTGCTGCTGCTTGTGAAGAGAATTCAACGAAAGTAGACGACAAACTTCATGTGTAGCGTTTGAACACACATGTAAGGAATCTATTGCAGGTTCGAACCAAATCGAAGAGGCAGTCGATTTTCATCAATTCGATCGGACTTGCTTTGGACCGTGTTAATTAACTGGTTCAAACTCAAGGCCTTATTTTAATGTAAACAAAACTAGAAAAGGGCAGTCAGAGCTGGAAGTGGGACTGGTTTCAGCAAAGGAAGAGGACCGGTTTTTGCTGAAGATTTGGAGGGATCAAAGCTGGAATGGGCCCACCGTTAGCAGCGTGTTGGGTCTGAACTCTGAAGTGAGCTGCGTATGAGGCCATTTGACAGCTGCTATTCTCGACAAAAAAGGGCTCAATGACTTGACATTGTATTTGATATTTTCCCAACAACCCTAGGAGTAGGCTCCGCTGAATTGTCTGGAAATGGCAGAGCTAAACGTGCAGGAATAAAAGAGAAAAGAACAGAGGATAATGAACGCAAAACTATTAGAGACTGTAATCTTTTTCCTTCTTCACAGAAAAACACCATTGAAAGGACGGGCATCGATCACGTGTGGCCTTCAAAAGGAAATTTCCTTTTTCTTTCTTTAAGAGTCGGTGAAAAAAGAAATTAGGAAAGGTTCTAAATAAAGGAATTAAGTGAATCTTAATGCAAATATGTGCCTAAAAAAGGCATGACCTCATTGGCTAGTCAATGGCATTTCCCCCTTTATTTTCTTTTTTTTTTTCTTTCCTTTTCCTTTTTCCTTATTCTTATTTTTTCCTTTTCATCAGTGGCTAGTTTGAAGGCCACTGACCATACGTGGAGAGGGCCAAGTGAGGGTTGCCCTCACCTTACTTGGGGCAAGGCTACCCTTGAAAGCCACAGGCAGACTTGATTTTGTTTAAAAATTGAGTTTTTCTGCTAACTCCATTTAATTTTGTTAGAGAAATCCCTTATGATGTTTTGAAGATGACAAAATAAATCAAAGGCTACTAATATATTTGATAGTTGAGTAATAGACCATGCAGATGATAGAACATGTAAAGGATATTATCAAAGTCGAAGACGCCAAGTAGGAACCTGAACGTAACATATGTCCAAAGTATATTTTGAAGATTTCCAAACTTACGTGTCAAACGAAGAGCGCAGACTCAAGACTTCAAGATTAAGACTCAAGACTCAAAGTACGAAGATTGCCAGACTCAAGCTCAAAGTCGAAGGCGCCAGACTTTAGTGTCAAAGTCGTTTCTACATCGAAATCTGTCAACTCGACTAATTCTAGACGAACGTGAATGATGAACCGGAAGACAGACTCTATCTTTGAAGTGAACCGAGAAGAAAGACTCTATCATGCTAAAGTTAAGCTGGGTACAGACCTTAAAGCTAAATCTGTTCAGAAGCATAATATGTTCAGACTCATATTGTAAAGTCTATTGCTCTCAGACTTTACATCAAGACTCGACAGATCGTAACTCAAGCCCAATCATATAACGGCTAGTGATCTGGTTTGGATTCCACATCAAGATTGATTTGATTGATTCAATCTAATTGATTGACGATTGGATCTTAAAAACAAGAACTTTCTATACGAAGAAGCTTTACTTATGGAAACCGAGATTTCATTTGTATGGGCGATCGGAATCAATTTGGGATTCTACCTTTGTCACTCAACAGCTACCAAATCTTCTAGATACGAGCTGTCCAATGGGTATATTGGAAGATGATTCTCCAGGATCTGTCCAACGGGTAGTTTGGAAGTGGAGGAGTATTTAAGGAAATCATGGACCGATGAACAAGTAAGAGACGGAGCATAGAATTTATAATTCCAAAGTCTGAGCGACTTTCGATCATATACTTGTCTCTTGAGAGCTTAAACGTTTGTGATCGTGAGAGAAATACCGAAAGAATGACTTAGTGAGATAGTGTGATCTACTACTAAGTGTTTGCACTCGAAGTTGTAATCTCTTGTTGATTGCATAGTGGAATCCAGCCAAGAAGGCTGTTAGCGTGGGAGAGTGGACGTAGGCTTGGATTAAGCCGAACCACTATAATTTATGTGTTCTTATTCTCTTCCCTAACTCCTTTGTTTGAAGTTTATTTTATTCCGCATATATTTGCCAAGATTTATTTTAAATACCTATTCACCCCATTTAGGTGTTCATACTAGCACTCACAAATGGTATCAGAGCCGACTCCCGCAACGTGTGGGGCCACGGCGAGGGCGCTGTGCCTTAGGGGGGAGAATGTGACGACCCAGACCCAAGGCGGTACGGAGGAACGAACTAAGATCGCCTTGGCAGTACGCGCGGGCGAGGCTAAAGGCATTTCTCTTGTCCCACATCGCTTAGGGGAAGTCGGGAGCCTTTATAAGGCTTGGGTCCCTTAGTATGTGCGACGCGTTTTAAAACCATGAGGGAAAAGACCGTGGCTGGGATGGCGGTGCGCGCGCGGGCGAGTGACCCAAAGCGGACAATATCATACGGTGGGGCCTGGGTCCTTACAAATGGTATCAGAGTCAAGTGCTCGGTTTATAAAAGTGTTTTTACTTTTGAGCTAAAGATTCTTTATGGCTAGTATATTGGCACTAGGACTTATGGAAGGGCAAAGCAACACAAGGCCACCATATTTCGATAGAAGAAAATACAAACAGAATGGCCAGAAAAGAACAATAAAAGAAGATGATGAGCAAGGAAATTTATGCTTGATGGCACATTCAGAATCTGAGTCGACTCAAACACGACTCGAATCAAGTCTGACTTAGACACAAACTCAGAATCCGATGAGGAAATCGAGGAAATAAAGGAAAAGAAGAAGTTGGTAAGGAATGTTTTTGGGCACATAATTCTCATTATGCTTGAAATTCGATATATCATTGATTGATTCAGATTTTATAATGATCATATTTTGCTTTATTGAAGAAAGAATCGTATGATTTGTTTTTGTGATTTGTGAGTTGAGATTTGATTTAGTACGTGCGATTATTTGAGATAATTCAGATTATTTTGTCTAATTTTATACTCTCAGATTTAATCATATTTTGCAAAGTGAAAATCTATTTTATGTGATGATGCAAGATATTCTTAGATATTCAAAGATTTAATTCTCCTGATTTTATTGTGCTTTGACTAAGTGAAATTTATTTTTCGAAATATCATTGTGCATAATATTCTTTCTTTGAATACTTTGTTACGATGAATTAAGAAAGAATATTTGATTATGGAGATTTTCTATTTTACTCTAACGTCAAGGAAGGATCCAAATTGATGGATACCAAAAAGGGAAATGAGTTGATTGCAGGAAATTCTTTAAGGGAAGGATGATTGCGAATCTACGCAAATTTTGGTGCAATCAGAAAATATCTCCTGCAACAATTGGGGGAGAAAGCGAATCTAAAAGAAAAGGAAAAGAATCGTGATCATCTCAAAAATGCAACAAATTGAGGGGAGCTTTGATCAATTATGGAAAAACATTTTTGGATTGATCGTGATCTTATTATGGATGGAAGGAAAGGTAAATGTGTCAAAATTTGTTCTAAAAAATCCAGTTAGTGCATATTTTATTACTTTTTGTCATTGATAAATATTTTATTGATATTATCATTTTATTATGAAAAAAAAAAGATAAATGAATTTTATGATGCATCCGTGATTTTTATTGAATATTTGCTGATATATATGATCAAAGTGAGCTATATTGCATATCTTTAATATTCGACTTGTTTTATAAAAGCTGATCTTTTTGGAAATTATATGTCATTTTATATTCTCTACGTGAATCTATTGTTATCGCTTTTTGATTATGACAAAAAGGGGGAGAAGATATGAATATGCATATGTGTTGATTGGTTGATATTATCTATGGCATAATATTGAGCTGCGATTATTTTTCTATATATTGTTATGCTCAATCTATTTGTTATCTTCGATATCCTTTGATTTAAATTAATATTTTTAAAAGCATGTTTACAAATCTGCATATTCAGAGATTGTTTTGTCATCATCAAAAAGGGGGAGATTGTTAGAGAAATCCCTTATGATATTTTGAAGATGACAAAATAAATCAAATGCTTCTAATATGTTTGATGGTTGAGTAATAGACCATGCAGATGATAGAACATGTAAAGGATATTATCAAAGTCGAAGACGACCCGGAAAGACTGAACGTAACATATGTCAGAGTATATTTTGAAGATTTCCAAACTTCTGTGTCAAAGTCTAAAGACGCCAGACTTTAGTGTGAAAGTTTGTTCTACATCGTGAAGTCGTCAACTCGACTAATTCTAGACTAAACGTGAATAATGAACCAGAAGACAGACTTTATGTTGAAGCTGAACTGGGTATAGACCTTAAAGCTAAATCTGTTTAGAAGCAGAATATGTTCAGACTCAGATTGTAAAGTCTATCGCACTTAGACTCAGATTGTAAAGTCTATTACTCTCAGACTTTACATCAAGACTCGACAGATCGTAACTCAAGCCCAATCATATAACAGCTAGTGATATGGTTTGGATTCCACATCAAGATTGATTTAATTGATTCAATCTAATTGATTGACGATTGGATCTTGAAGACAAGAACTTTATATACGAAGAAGCTTTACTTATGGAAACCAAGATTTCATTTGTATGGGCGATCGGAATCAATTTGAGATTCTACCTTTGTCACTCAACGGCTACCAAATCTTCTAGATACAAAGCTGTCCAATGGGTATATTGGAAGACGATTCTCCGGGATACTGTCCAACGGGTAGTTTGGAAGTGGAGGAGTATTTAAGGAGATCATGGAGTAAGAGACGGAGCGTAGAATTTATAATTCCAAAGTCTGAGCGACTTTCGATCATATACTTGTCTCTTGAGAGCTTAAACGTTTGTGATCGTGAGAGAAATATCGAAAGAGTGACTTAGTGAGATATTGTGATCTACTACTAAGTGTTTGCACTCGAAGTTGTAATCTCTTGTTGATTGCATAGTGGAATCCAGCCAAGAAGGCTGTTAGCGTGGGAGAATGGACGTAGGCTTGGATTAAGCCGAACCACTATAATTTATGTGTTCTTATTCTCTTCCCTAACTCTTTTGTTTGAATTTTATTTTATTCCGCATATATTTGCCAAGATTTATTTTAAACACCTATTCACCCTCTTTAGGTGTTCATACTAGCACTCTCAAATTTAACTAACGAAAAAATGTTGACCTAAATTTTTAAATATTTTATCTCTTCCACGTAGCGTTCTACGTACATTAAGGTTAACAAAAAACCTTAAAATGATATCGTTTTAATCCGAATCCTAATTTTTATAAAAAATCTTAATTAAATTAGGCTTAAAAAATCCAAATTTTTTTTCCATAAAAAGACAAACTCAAAAAAAAAAAAAGAGGCAAAAACATTAAATAAATAAATAAATAAATAAAGAAACATACAAAAAAAAAAAAAAACCCAAGGTTGTGATTGCTGACCCATCGTTGGAAGTGGAGGTGAGCATGATTTTAAGGTAGAACCTGGAACTTTAGAATTAGACCGATAAGAACTTGTAGATTCCAAGTTCCAATATGTGCAAGATAGACTCTAGTCTCCCAAAAATGAGGAATCTGTTTCGACGAGTAGGTTTTAGGTTCTTGATTAGAGGAACTTGGAACTTGAAATTGGAACCTATAATCTAGAACAAGTTTTAATATTTTCTTAGTCCATATCTTCATGTGATTTTGTGATATTCCATGTCATTCGATAATGAATGTATAATCTAAAAGCACTAGTTTGAGCTTCCATTTTATATTAATGTTCATATTTTTGGTGTGTTTGAATATAAGTTATTAAGTAAATTGTAGCAGCAAGTGTAGATTATTAAAGGTTTAATTCATTACAATCGGTCAATTGATAATATAGATGGAACCTAAATAGACCATAGGATCGACCTTAGAATTTGTGACATGGTAAGTTTCAGGTTGTAAGATATGCAACTTAAGTTTCAGGTTCCAAAAAATAAGGAATGTGTTCCAATGTGTAAGTTCCAAGTCTTAAGTGGAATATGTACTGAACCTAAAATCTTTCACCACTAGCCAATAGGGCGTTGAGGTTGCGAGTACCTCAATGAGGGCCGCAACCCTTGTCAACCAAAGGTGAGGGCCTACACTGCATGGATTTTTTTTTTTTTGAAAAGCTTTTAGATTAATTTTTAAACTAATTTAATTAAAATTTGGTTTAAAATTGTCTTTGGACAAAAATGTCCTTTTTCGGCTAGAATATTTAACCAGTCGGTGAGGTAGACCTTTATTTGAAAGTCCTATGGCAACTTCAGGTCTTTTTTTGAAAAAAAAAAAAGATACACTTTAAATCTTTTTTTAAGAAATTGATAGAACCTTGGACTCTTATTTGAAATTTTTTCCAGAAATTTGGGTTCTGGGACTAAGGACACAAACCCAGTATTGGCTGGGTTGGGCCAGTCCAAGATTAGTCTAGGGTTGACCCTGATATAGCTAGTATAACCACTTAGAGGGGGGTGAATAGGTGCACAAACAATTTATCGAGATACGGAAGCAATTCTAGGCAACCGATAGAAAGGAAGTTCTCTATTGATTAACAAAATGAAGTACGATCAAAGTAAAGAGAGTAAGGAAGAGAAAATTGAACACAAGGTTTATAGTGGTTCGGCTTATTTCAAGCCTACGTCCACTCTTCCGCACCGATGCCACCGGCTGGATTTCATTATGAACAAAAGAGAAGTTACAGCACAGCTTTTCCTTGATTCTACAGTGTAGATGTTCTACCACACCTCCTCAAGGTTTCTCACAAATATAGACTCTCTTTTGTATACAAAGTTTCGCTCAAAGGAATTGTCTAGACAACAGAGAGCTTCAGACTTTGGAATTCTTCTATCGCGCACTTCTCGAACAACTTAGAACGCCTTCCTTATATACTCCTTTACGCCATCATACCCGCTGGCACTTATCAAAGGAATTCCTCCAATCTACCCGTTGGACGGAATCAATTAAGAAGATTATTCAAGCTATTAAAGGAATGTGTCGATAGCTCATCAATCCTGTTCGCCCATACAATCAGGATCTCGGTTTCCATAAGAAGAACATTCCAAGAATATTTAGGCAATCATCGGATCCTTAATCTTCGAGTCAATCTCGATCAATCAAAGAATTCCGTTATGTCTTTTCCAGCCAAGAGATCTTCTCCAGTCGATAAAGTCATATCCTCAATGAAACATCCAGTTCACGGATAACCTTTCTTCAACGGATTAGAGGTCATCCAATGAGGATAGACTTTGAGTCTTGAGTCTGGCTGTCCGGAGGTCTTTAGACTTTAAATAGCAGAGTCTGCAAGCCTTCAGACTAGACTGATAGAAACGTTTTGTCAGCTTCAAAACACTTCAAAAAGATTTCTCCAACAGACCCTACACCGATGCTCGGCCTTATTATCATGTGTAAGAAAGTAGAGCAATCAAAAAAACACCACCAACAAAAGTAATATCCACAAGCATTACACAAATGAAATCAAATGAGTCATATTCAAGCCCAACGAAGTCGGATGGTTTAGTGCAAAATACTCATACATTACATAGCAAGATTTTATTAAATCGGTAAATTTACAAGTGGGTGAAGAATTGCCATCTATTGAAGGAATTTAACGATGAAAATATAAATAGTAAATTATCAACCTGTTTGGATGTTTGGCACTATAGCAAAATCTTACCTTGGTGACATACAAAGAGATTCAACAATTTGTATACATTTACCATCATGCACTTCAGATGACTAATTTTTGGCAAAGTAAGAAATTTTTTTGAATGAGCGTCTAAAGTGGGGTTATTTTTTCAAAAGATTGCCTAAGATGGACATTATTTTAAATAAGGGTCTAAAGTGGCTAAATTAATCTCAAATGAAGACCTGAGTTCGTTGGTTGGCCAAATTTTTGCTGGTTGGCAAGTACTTGATTTTTTTTTTTTTTGGTGGTCGGAAGGGTACCCTTCTAGTAGAGGACATCACGCTATTTTTTTTTCTTTGGCCTAGAGGGTGGCCAGTCAATCCGGCAAACATTTAGTTTTTCTCCTCCAACTCCCCCTCCTTGAGCATCTCACTTATGTACTTAAGAGTCAAATTGGAGTTTCACTATCTTCCGTAGATTCCACCGATGTGCTACTGGAAGCCGGCGATGCACTAGCAATCGGGTTATTAGGTTCAACGTCATGTTTGAATCCATTAACAAGATTCCGATTTGGATGGATCAAAATCAATCCATATCAAGCTTCGACCTATTCAAGGAACTAGTATTGTTCATGGTCTTTGATTTAAGATTATATTATATGGATTGGTGTCTAGTGGACCGAGTTTATCACAATCATCCATTTTGTGGACTCTTGTGTAGAATCAACTTCGGGGCAATTTTTTTTTTTTTTTGACAAGTAAAGTTTTATTGTTGGCTTAAAAGGCAAGTGAGCTACCTGCTACATGCTTAAGTCATACAATTTAAACAAGACCAAATACTAACATAAAATCTGGTAATTGCCCAAAGATATTTGGAGAAAATTATAAAAAAAAATCATAATATATTGTACTTTTGCTAATTCAATCATAAACTTTTTAATTGTACCAATTGAGTCCCAAATTTTTTCAAGTTTTACTAATTGAGTCCATCTAGCATATTTTGACTAGAAATCGTTAAAGTGAATGCCAACAGACTTTTTTTTTTTAGATAGTATTTTAATATTTTTGAATTTTTAAAATTTATTATTTTTAGTTTTCTTGTCTTTTCATTTTTCATTTTTTTCGTTTTCTTCCTTTGCCAAGCCTTGGTGATGGCCGGTGATTGGCCACAGGTTATGATTGATGAGGATTGCCCTTACTAGCCTTAGGTGAGGTCACCCTTGTTAGCCTTGAGTAAGGCTTGTCCTAACTACATTTGACGGGGTTGAGCTTTGCTTGAAGTTGGCAAGGTTGGCCCTTGCTAGCCTTTAGGGAAGGTCGACCTCGCGATCTTTGGGCAAGTCTCACCTGAGACCAGCCCTTGTGAAGACTGACGAGGTTGTGCCTTGCCCTCGCTAGATTGGGCAAAGTTGAGCCTCGCATGAAGCTATGACTTGTCGAATTTGGCAAGGTAGCAAAGTCCTCCCTTGCCAGATCTTGGTGAGGGTGACCATCATTGGTTGTAGCCTATGGTTGGTTAGTAGTCATCCTCAAGGCTCAGCAACTAGCAGAGAAAGGAAAGAAAAGAAAAGAAAAGAAAAAGTATTTAAAAATTAAAAAATATATATTAAAAATTTTCCACGTCTATGCCAATTGCACTGTGTAGGATGCCTGATATTCGTGTTAGTGATTTCCAATCAAAATTGATTATATAAGCTCAATTGGCAAAACGTGAAAACGTTTGGGACTAATTTTTATAATAAAAATATTTATAACCGAATTGGTAAAAGTATAATAGGTTTAAGAACTTTTGGGTAATTTTTCTAAGGTATTTGTGGAGTAAAAACACCATTCTTAAGAAGTCTTCCTTGGATACATGACATCAGGTCTTGTCATTTCCTAAATAACCAGTCAGGAATATAACTAGTTACCATAATATTCTAAAAACCTCACACACTACGTTTTTTAGGTATCGCCTTTAAAGGATGGAGCTTCCTTAGTGCTATTCCCGCCCGCTCTCTCATGTCGAGGGTCTCTGGAGTCAAACCATCACTGAGTTCCCAATCGAAATGGTAGAGCAACTTCGCAAGACCGAGATGAAGCACCCTATCCGCCAGCGAAAGTCCGACGCACATTCTTCTGCCTGATCCGAATGGAATTAGGTCAAAGTTTTGACCTTTGTAGTCAATTTTAGATCCTAGAAACCTCTCTGGTTTGAATGCTAATGGGTCCTCCCAAGCATCTGGGTCTCTTCCAATGCCCCATACATTCACGAAAACCTGGGTATCTTTGGGTATATCAAATCCCATGAAATTGGCTTCTTTTATAGCATTTCGTGGGATAAGCAAAGGTAATGGTGGATGCAATCTCAGGGTTTCCTTCACCACAGCTTGCAAAAACGGCATTTTTTCCGTGTCACTTTCTTCGAGTTTTCTGTTCAACCCCACAATCTGGTTGATCTCATCTTTGGCCTTTTTCATTGACACGGGTTGGCGGAGTAGCTCCACCATTGCCCATTCGATGGTGCTGCTTGTAGTCTCTGATCCAGCGAAAAACATTTCCTGCACCATCAATTAGACCCATTTAGTACAAGATCATGTCTTGCTAGGGTTACCACCAATGTTGATTCTTTTGCTATAATTAAGATATTCAGTTTCGCTCGAAAATCACTCCCTCAAATCGTGGGCTTAACAGTAAAAATCATCATGCTTCACCTGATACAATCCTTATCAAACATAGCAGCTCCTATGCTTCGAATTGACAGACAATTGCGCATAAAGAAAGGAACAAGAATTTGATTATTGGATCCTAAAATTGACGAAATGAATCCGCTAATGACAACAGGATAATTTATAAAAGGGCAAGAGCAGGTGTTTGATTGGAAAAAATGAAATAAACAACTGGAATGGCAAGAATTAAGTTGCTAGAAATAACTGAAAATGAATGGCAAGAAAGTGAAGTGTGTTCTTTTTATGTTTGTGCGTCTTTTTCCCTTTAGATGTGCTCTTTTTGTAGTCTCGGCTACAACGATTGCTTCACTGCAACTGCCGGTCAACAACTTTAAAAATTGTTCCGTCCTAGAAGTGTGACTACAATAACTGTTCGCGATAGTTTTATCCTTGCAGTCGGTTTGATTCGACCAAATTTTGTGAGCCAATGTCAATACTTCTTGACTCGACCGACATTAACTTGACTTTCATTTATAAGTCCATGGACAAAAACTGTTCATGCCTTGTCAACTTAATCTTATTGCTTCTTATAGTCAATGCTGGTGTTTGAGCATCGATTATATTTAGTCAATATCAGATCACACATCTGATCAACATACTATTCACTCATCCATTGTGGATACCCAACATGTTCTATTAATCAGTCAAATTGACATCAACTTAATTTAATAAATCATTCAATGTGTCTTTCTAGCACTGGATTTTTTTTTTTTTTTTTTAAAGAAAATAACCATAAATCAATCTTGTGTTTTTGGAGAACATTCTTAGCTAGTTATTACAAAATGAGCACAGATTGGC
The DNA here is from genome assembly GCA_017140255.1 of Eucalyptus paniculata subsp. matutina. NCBI lineage: Eukaryota > Viridiplantae > Streptophyta > Magnoliopsida > Myrtales > Myrtaceae > Eucalyptus > Eucalyptus paniculata. Next base: position 20,077,265 of record CM029436.1, on the reverse strand, counting down.
TAAATCAGGAAAGAATGGTAACATCTTTATAATGGTAGTAGCTTTTTGTTATGCAACGTTCTCTACAAACTTAAAGTGTAAAATGTTTTCATAGATAGTTGATTGGAAAAGGCTAGTTATTATAAAATCTAGTGCTAGAATGTTCTACGAAGACACAAGTCTGTAGAGAATGACGCGTGATATGACCTGCTTGTTAATTGTCAATTAAGTTTACCACCCCACTTTACAAACCGAACTGGACCTAATATCCTTAAGATGTTAATCTTTTTTTTTTTTTTTTCTTTGCCAAGAGTGGAAGAGAGGATACCAGAATTATTATGATGACGTTCTGGGAAGAGATTTTGCGAGGACCTTCCTTTCCATCGCCCTCATAATCCAATACCGCATCCAAGAAGTCATTTGTCGTTCTCATCTCTCCCCTTAGCTTTCGCTCCTCCAACCTCTCTTTTACAAAACCTTCAGCAATCTTCATGGCTCGACCCATGTCCTTCGCCATGCTTGCCTTGATCCCCTGCGGGTCCAACCATTTCAACCACGGCAGGAAGTCGGCTACGTTGGGCTTGCCAGCCCATTCCATGAACCGGTTCATGGCATCGAAGAACTCGGGCCCGTCCTTTGATTTTGGGTCCAACAGATCCCGCGAGAGCACCATATTACCCACCACATTAAATGCCATGAGAAAGAGGAAGTGGGATAAGTCGATTCCTTGCTCTTCATAAAAATTAGAAATTTTTAACGATTAATTATAATTAGAGAATGTATAGCAGAACATAATGAATTAGACATGAAAAAAATATATATATTGCACCAAGTTTTGCAACTAGTTTAAGGAGGGATGGAGGAATCAACCTCCAAGCTGCAATGTTCAAGACAAAGTTGGATTTTCAAGCTTAAGTCGAACTTAATAAAGTTCTTGATAAGCTTGTTTTCGGATATTTTTCACTAACAAAACTAAATTAGCATCTGAACTCTTAAAAACTCCAACTTGGCTTCTACAAATAAAATAAAGTGGAAAGTTTACTTTTGCATTCTCTTGCATAATAATGGGGATGTACTTGATCAATGCATATATAAAACCCAACTACTTGATCATGCTCGAGTTTGACACAATTCAATGGTAAAGCTACTCGAGCTTGCATAATTCAACAGTAGAGCCACTCTAGTTCGACTCAAACTCGAGAAGAATGAAAGCAAGTTTGACTAAATAGCACTTTAAACACCAGTAGCTCTTGGGCAACTTGAATTATTTACAATGGTATCTATTTTATTGAATTTGTCAATTACAGTAACAAAACAAAGGGATAAAAGTACCAGCAGTCCCTAAACTTTTATAAAAAGTTTTAATTAGGTTCCTAAATTTGTTGTGCAATTAGATCCTCGAGCCGTATAACTTCTTCTTTGATTTAGTCCTTCCATTAAAGAAGTATATATGAATGTTGACATGGCGGTTAGGTCCTCATTGAAAGCCAACATGGTGTCTTAAGTGACTTCTTAAAAAACCTAAAAATAGAATGACATAGAAAAATTGAATAACTAGGGGTGGAGGTAAGTTGTCGCCCGGGGTCATGCAATAAATTGAGGCAACGCTTGGGTTGGTGAATGTTTACTTGGATTTAGATTTCTTTATTTTTATTATCTTTCTTACCCATCTTAGCACTAAGTAAAAAAGAATTCGTGTCTCCCTAATTAGTTAGTCTAGTCAGTACTAACATACGGTGGGGATGCAATATTCATCGTAACCAATGCATTCGCATATTTAAGAGGAGGGCCAACTCAAATTAAAAGATGTATAATTTAAGAACTCAATAGTAGAAAAAAGAAAAAAAAAGATTTTGGAACTTAATTGTACATTTTGCAAAAAAGAAAGACCGCCGGTTCCTTTATCCGTAAAAAGCAGGCCCAATGTTTTCTTAGGTAGATCTAGTTGCAGGTTGCATTCTTTACTGAAATACGATTCTTTTGACAGCGTGCATCATTAACTCCTAATGGTGCAAAAGTCCCAACATATCTTAACGGTTGATTTTACATATATTAATAATTGAGAAGAACTTGTGACACTAGTGGGAATATTGTGTAGGGTATAGGCCTTCATCCTATTTTGATATCTTGTAAGGAGTTTAAACGTTCCTTTCTCTGTCTCTCTGTTGCTTTTTTTTTTTTTTTTTTTTTTTTTTTTTTTCCCTTTGAAGAAGAAAACTATTATTTCGGTCATTCAAGGTTACACATGCAACGCAAACGTCCAAAGCAACACGAAGCACGTAAGAAATAACCTGTTGTTACTTGTTTAACCGCCATTTCTTCCTCTAAATACACGATCATGTTGTCGACACACTTCTGCCTGAGATGGGCCGTCTCGTTGACGCGCTTGGTCACGAGGAACTCAACAGAGCAGAGACGCCTGAGAACGCGCCAGTAGCCACCGTAACGACCCACAGCGAGCGAGCCTTGGTCATAATTGAGAGCTGTCAATGCATGGGGACACTTGCGGTCTGCGAACGCGAAGTCATGGCCCTTGAAGAACTCTGTGGCGGCCTGAGCTGATTGGATCACCAAGGTGTTCACGGAACCGAGCTTCAACCACGTCACAGGCCCGTGCTTGGCTCGGAAGTTGTGGAGGTTCTGGTGCGGCGTGGTCCCGAGGTCGAGGATATTGCCGATCACGGGCCATGCGGGGGGCTGAGGGGGAAGCTTGGTGCGCTTCCGGTTGAGAAGGAAAAATAGAAGTGCCGGGAGGAGGAGGCCGGGCCAAAAGAGCCAAGTAGGGCAGTACTCCATTGGCTAAGCTTTGAGCTATTGCTCACCTTGCACTTATGCGATTATTGCGGGGGAAAAATGATATTAATATACACTCTTATCCTGTTCACAAGAAAGCAACCCAAAACAATAATGAAGAAGCAGGAGATGCGATTATTTGCTGTCTACAATATAAAAAGGAGAAAACGTTAATATATCTTTCGGCTATGAATAGGACTAAACATGCTGTTCACGTGGAGTCTGGTGATCCATCCATTTCATCGAATTAGGTTAAATTCGATTCTTATTTCATTGGAATAATTTCATTCTTGGTCAAACAACTTACATGAATTATGCAATCAAATCCGTAACCCTTAATTTGTGCATTTAAGTCCTACAACTTTACTCCAGTACTCAATATAATCCTCCAGTTTCCACAAAATTATGATGCCTTATTCTTTCTTGGGTTTCATGGATTGGTTTATCAAATAATTTGTCCTATCAAAATCAGATAGTTATGTATTTACTTTTGTTGGGAGTGTATAACAAATGTTCAATATCTTTACCCCAGGAGATTGCTAAGAGGGAGCACAAGTCTAAGTCTATTAATATATCTAATTGAACCTATCTTTACTCAAAAGCTTAAAGTAATGAGTTATTGTCCAACTAGATATATTAATTACTTGACACTGCATCAATTCTCCATTGTGGGACTTCTCAAATGCAACTTATATATGTATCTCAACAATCTCCCCATCACATGTAAGCTTAATGTTAGGTTTGTTCCCCCTTAATTTAGGTATCTTTCTACATTAACTTATCTCAACTTGAATATTCAACATTCACCTTCATCCATCCTTCGTCCATGTTCTTTTTCATTGGACTGAACCATGAAAGCACAAGTCTAAGTCTATCAATATATCTAATTGAACCTATCTTTACTCAAAAGCTTAAAGTAATGAGTTATTGTCCAACTAGATATATTAATTACTTGACACTGCACCAATTCTCCACAGTGGGACTTCTCAAATGCAACTTATATATGTATCTCAACAATCTCCCCATCACGTGTAAGCTTAATGTTAGGTTTGTTCCCCCTTAATTTAGGTATCTTTCTACATTAACTTATCTCAACTTGAATATTCAACATTCACCTTCATCCTTCCTTCGTCCATGTTCTTTTTCATTGGACTGAACCATGAAAACTACCATGGGATTGCGCTGCAATGCCACAACACACACTGCCCGGAAACTGTGAATCGAACCATGAAGACTACCATTGGGATTGTGTTATACCACAACACACATTGCCCAGAAATTGGGTTGGTCACTAGATTCCTTTTATTGAGATATCTAGAACAGATTAGGGGCCACCAATCTACTATTAGCTCTAACACCAATGTTTGGTAGTCTTGGGCTTCTCTCACCTCAATTGTTTACTCAAAGGGTGAAACTTTTCTTCATATTTATAAACTAACCACCAGACAATTCCATAATCGATGTGGGATAACTCCAACAACTTTTGCCTTAGTAAGATGGCTTGTCTTTTCGAAAACATCATATATATATATATATATATATATATATATATATATATATATATATATATATATATATATATATATATATCATCATCATCATCATCATCAATTTGATCGAAATTTCCAATCTTCACTATTTAAAGGACTTTTTTGATGCTAACAGCTAAATTTCACTGATGAATTTATCATACATTTGCATCTCATAAATTTGACCCATGATAAAAACAAAACAATCAGTTTATACAACATTGCGTTCATTTTTCTCGCGGCATTCCTTTTGCACATATAAACCAGAGGCATGATCGTTCATTAATAGTTAAGTTTCAGTTCACATAGGTCATCCGTGCATATGATGAATATTAGGAATCTCCTACACTCTTCGACTAGGGACAATGTAGTATGAGAACCTCGGGTCCCACAGCTAAAATTATGATCACTCCAAAGAGCTTTAACAGCACCAATTCACACTTGGACTCAATTTTCTTCCTAGTAATTTATACCTAACTTATCTTGATTAATTGAAGACCCAAACAAGCTCAAAACGATTGCAAGATAAGTATCACAACGATTTTGACAAAAAAAAAAAAAAAAGTATCACGACGAGTGTCTTTACGTCTATTTTCAAACAATATATGGCTCACATGCTAGTTCCTAAATTTGCATTTTTTTTTCAAGGAATGCTGGATGATCTTGCACAAGGATGCCTGGACAAAAAAACAATGATGTCAAGCCTTCAAAACTAAACTTTTCAATATCCGTTTGGTCTAAAACTTTTACACAAGCTTCGTCGGCTTGTTGACTAACTCCCCTCAACATTTTTGTGCAATCGCATAAATGAGGAGTGTGTATTCATCGTTTCCATGCGATTGCTCGGTCAACTCGTGTCTAATCCAACAAGCTCACTTTTCCTTCTTTAATTTAGTTGCCACTCTCTAATTGCCAATTGTCATGACCTTCTTAGAGGTGGACCACTAAGAGAAAGTTAATGGATTATCATGCAAGTGCGAATGGTTACTCATTAAAAAGATGGTACCATTGTCTAATGTGGGCTCTCTTAAACTCCCGACTATCACAACTTTGGGGTTTTAATTAAATTATTTAGACATCCAATTCAATTCATTTAAGAATTGCCATTAGTCTGCTTTGGTTGATTAAAAACCCAAGTAAAATGTGGAAGAACACTTTACTTTTATGAACTAGAGATTTCATGGATAGGGGACTTGATTATGCTAGATAAATCTCTCCCTTTGGCATCTTCACTTTATTTCACAAAATGTTTTGCAAGTAGCCTTGATTGATTTGGTCTTAAACCACTAACATGTTATGGAAGCAAGAAAGTAACACTATCAAATTGATAAATAAATTGCTCGAGCAGACAGAAAAACCTTGATGGGAATGATCTCTTCTTTTTTGTTTTTTCTTGTTCGTTTTCTCTTTAACGTTAATCACCTTTTTGCACTCTTGAAACCCAATTCAGAGCATGCAGAACTTCATATTTTTCGTTACCGGCTGGGAATGAATATAGAAATTTCTCCAATTGTGCCCCCTACTTGGGCGTGATCAAGAATTTGAGGAACTTTCAAGGACTTCCAACTCAATACAAAAACCCATTCTCCAGTTTGCTTATTCAGAGAATGATGTAAGCGAAACAAGGTAGTTTTGTTTCTCCACATCTTCATAATTGTTTCACTCTGACCTTCATTTTTCTCCCTTTGTGGTGTGGTTCTTGACGGGATAGTTTCAAATTCACTTTCTTTTATCTTAAGTAAGTTAATAAGAATATCTGTAGCGTTCAGGGTAAATGAACTAGAATGCCCCCCGTTATTGCGATATAGTACTCTTCGCAGGTGATTTGTCAAATGAGATGTGCCACAGTCGTGTTAGGGGCTGTGCTTGGAATGCGGTTGACTTGTGTCCTCCCCGGATTGTCCATTAAATCCAATGATTGGACTTTCAGTGCTCGGAGTAGATTCCCCCATAAGACTTATTCTTCGTTAGCATGTTTCCCGCAAGTAAATATCTCAAATCGGAATGCCTGCAATTTGCGGCAAAAAAGGCTTCTCTTTCTTCTAAATTTTTCTTTAAAAAAAAAAAGATATCCCTTTCATGAAAAGGAGTGACATGCATAAAATGTCTAAATGTTAGGAGTTTGCAAAATGTGCAAGTTTTGTTATTGCCTAGTATGGGAAGAGATTATTCATTTACTTAGAGAATAGGAAAAGCTAAAGAAAGAAATAAACTATATAGAAGCATTTTACTCATAGGAAACAAATAAATCTGAGAGATTAGCAAGGAGAGTGAACTTCCCTATCCAAATTGCAATGTTTTAGTAAAATAATAGTATTAATGTCTCGTGACAATATGAAGAATAGTTTCAAGCCAAGATGAATGACATTTGCATCAGAATGCTAACAAATCGATCATGTTACCTATGCATATAGAACTTTATATATTCACTGAAAGAGTAGCTACATGTAATGCATGAGTGCATATTGTGCGTGACGCACGCATGCACACACGTCCAATTACTAACTAATTGCACATCACGGTGCCCGAATTAATGCTAGCTAATATTCACTGGTTTTATAACCTAAGTTGTGATTCCAAACTTGTCATACCCAAAATTCATCCGAAGAATTTAGATAATGATTCCCTATTATTTGGAAAAAATAAAAATAAAGAACGAAGCCTTCCACGAGCAGCAGTAAGCATATATATATTGACTAAGCAAATTATTTCATTGAATGATAATTATAACAACATCCATTGTATCATGAAGTAACCAAAAACTAGAAACGCATTAACCCTCTTCAGATCGCTCTCCACTTGTGTCAAGAATAAAAGTTGAGAATCAGCGCAATGTTTGAAAATTTTGGAGAATAGTTTTCGAAACAGTTTCCAAATAAGCCTGAAGAAAAGAATAGATGAAAATGGCCATATTCTTCCTAAAAGATTGATATGTGGGGACAGTGATTTAATTAGAAAATGATGCACCAATAATTATACCAATTTTAAATAGATTCAATTATGATTTTTTACAATTGATTGGTATTGCATGTATCACGTGGTTAGGACTTTCCAAGGAGGCGGCTATTTTTATGGAAAGAAAGTGAACATAGGGAACTTAGTCCTATCCTTCTAATTTATTACCGTTAATTTTTTTATTGTTAATTTAATCTTCAAAATAAACATGGATTTCAATTCAACACCAGTGTTTTTATTGCCTTTACGACTTGCAAGCACGTTAAATGAGTAAACTCTCGAAGCACGAAATATCTTAGCCAAACCAAATCGGTGGGTCCTATATGCATGATTGATATAGACTTGCGTGGATGATGAGAATCCTACCTTCAACAACTCGACTCCATCGAAGAAGTTAAAAATTAGGTCACATAAACTTGTTATACATACCTGCAGTCTCTGGCCTTGGAATGACTCGACTAACGTATTATGAGAGAGAGATGGCATCTGTCATCGTCAGCATTGCTGGAGATATGGCTCCACAAGCACTAGAAAAAGTTGGAAATTTATAGGGCATCAAGCATGAGATCGGGGTGCTCAGGGACACATGTATAACAAGTTTATGTGACCTAATTTTGGCTTGAGAAACTGAAAGATGCTTTTATGATGCACATGGCGTGCTTGATGAATTCAAATTAGAAGCTCTTGGGACAAGAACTAAGGGAGGCACAGTGTGTTGTAATTATTATTGTAATCATAGGTTTTAATGGCTCAACGTTAATGAAACGTCTCTTCAATTCACGCCTTTTTCAATTCACATGCAACCGTTTCGTCTCTTTGGATCATGCCCTAATTGTTGCAATTATGGGTTAATGACTCTTTGTTCTCCTGTAGTTTCTGATTTAATAATGTTGTTATTAAGGGTTAATGGCTCACCTAATGTGAGCATAATCGGTGTGACTCTTGAGTTCATGTCCTTTCTGTTTTCTACGGCTAGTTACCTTGTCTATAAATAGACACGTCTTCTTAATTAAAAATAACAACAAATAAATCCTCAAAGTATTCCTCTTGTTTCTTGGTAGTTTTTTTAAGTGTGCTGATTTAAAGAAGTGTTCGATAGAATCTTGTTCATATAGTGCTCATACAAACGGGTTGAGGTGTTGTATTTTGAGAGGCATAGTTCACGAAACTAATTGGCACCGTTGACATGAATTAATCGCCCTAGGGAGATTTGATTAGCCGTACCTCACCTCTTGTTTATTTTGATATTGCTTTCTTGAAATTATTATTATTTTCCCTAATACGTATTAATATTTCCAACAATTTTAAGGCGATTATCTTTTACTGTTTGTTGGGTTTATCAAAAAATCGAGATGACTAATGACAATCAAGTACCCAATGATGTTGGAATGTTTGTGAGGACGTTCATATGGTTGTTTCAATGAGTGAGGTTCAAACCTCATGGCCTAGTGTTGTGACAACAAGTGCTGCAAACTTTCGAGCCGAAACCATCTATGGTGGTACTAGTAGAAGTCGCTTGACCGATACACTGGGGACTGTTTTTCAAAAAAGTACATATCTAATGGTGTATGGTTCAATTTCTAGAGAGATGGTTTAACAAGCTTTGCCTAATATGATGATACCTTCTCCCATAACACCAAATAAGAAACCGTGTGAGTTAACTAGTGTGGGCTTTAAGCAGCGGTAATAGAAGATGTCCTTTTATTGACCACACTGAATTTAGTCAAGTACTCATTAGAGGTGTGCTCAATAATTAGTCCAAATGAGCAAGATGTCACGACGCTTAGGGAGCTGGAGCCTTGGAAGCACAGGGATTTCCTATGCTGAAACTATATCCTTAACTATCTAGCAAATTCCTTGTATCATGTTTATTGTATCATTGAAACTACTAGACAATTATGGGAGTCCTTAGAAAAGATACAAAATTGAGAAATTTGTGGTAGCCAAATTCTTGAACTCAAGATGGTAGATTCTAAATCTATCATGAACTAGGTCCATGAAGTGCAAATGATTTTGAAAGTCTTTGTTGAAGAAATTGTTTAGTGAATCATTCCAAATGGCATTTATTATTGAGCTAACTCTAGGCTTGCAAATGATTTAAGATGATGGACAAAAATGGAACCGTGGTTTTTAACTGATTTTCTTTGTTTTGGTCAATTATATTTGTTGATGCATTCATTTTTCATGTAGTCGATCGCTCCTAACAATAATTTAATTAAGTAGGCGCCACGGAAAAGTAAAATGTGAACTTACTAAAGTAAATTAATTGGTCAGAAGTTCAAAGTGGTATACGAGGGGTGCCCAAATATATCCTTTTGGATTATATACGGATGGATCATGATAATGAATCAAGACGCATCTACAGCCTTCTTCAGCAAATTTGCAATCTTGTGTTTATTTTAGAATAATTTGCAATAGCGACAAAACATGTGAACCAACACCGACCGTGTTTATGTGGGTCCTACTGCAGAGTCCACGTGCTCAATTGTCCATATGAATTTGACAAGATCCGACAAGATCATACAGTATCTTCCTGTTACTTTTCTTTTATCTTGCTCTCTTTGATCGTACAATATTCTGAAATTTGGCTGGTCGAGTAGCTCTACCATCACCCACTAGAAACCGCTCACAGTATATGATTCGGGAACCTATTGTACAGTCTTGCGTCTAGTGAATCCGGTTCATCGCAAATGTCCATTTTGTGGACTCTACGTGTGGAGCCAAATTTAGAGTAATTTTCTTTTTCGACAAGTGAGGTTTTATTGATGATATAAAGGGCAGGTGAGCTACCCTGCTACATGCTCAAGTCATACAATTCAAACCAGACCCAAATGCTAACATAAGAACTTGTAGTTTCCCTAAGATATTTGTGCAGGGATGACATCATTCTTAAGAAGTCTTCCTTGGACAGCTTTCTTAATCCTTGACACGATAACATTAGCGTTAATAACCTTAGGGTAATTATACCTCACACGCTACGTTTTTTAGGTATCACTTTCAAAGGATGGAGCTTTCTTAGTGTTATTCCCACCCGCTCTTTCATGTTGAGGGTCTTTGGAGTTGAACTATTGCCTAGTTCCCAATCGAAACGGTAAAGCAGTGTTGCAAGACCAAGATGAAGCACCCTATCCGCCAATGAAAGTCCGACGCATATTCTTCTGCCTGATCCAAATGGAATTAGCTCAAAGTTTTGACCCTTGTAGTCAATTTTAGATCCCATGAACCTCTCTGGTTTGAATGCCAATGGGTCCTCCCAAGCATCGGGGTCTCTTCCAATGCTCCATGCATTCACGAAAACCTGGGTATCTTTGGGTATATCAAAACCTATGAATTTGGTTTCCTTTAGAGCATTTCGTGGGATAAGCAAAGGTAATGGGGGATGCAATCTTAGGGTTTCCTTCACCACGGCTTGCAAAAATGGCATCTTTTCCGTGTCATTTTCTTCGAGCTTTCTGTTCAACCCCACAACCTGGTCAATCTCATCTTTGGCCTTTTTCATTGACTCGGGTTGGCGGAGTAGCTCCGCCATCGCCCACTCGATGGTGCTACTCGTACTCTCCGATCCGGCGAAAAACATTTCCTGCACCATCAAGTAGACCCATTTAGTACAAAGATTAGGTCTTGGATACCACAAGTGTCCGAGTCTCGTCCTATAATTAAGAGATTCTCTTTGGCTGGAAAAAGTCACCCTCGAATCGTCAGCTCAATAGTAAAAATTATCATGCTTCACCTGATCAACAATCCTGATCAAACACAGCAGTTCCTATTCTTCGAATTGGCAGATGATTGGCACACAAAGAAAGGAACAAGAACTTGAAGTTGATGAAAAGAATCCACCAGTGACAACAGAAGTATTTATGAAAGAGCAGGGAAGTGTTCGATTGACAAAAGGAAATAAACAACTGGAATGGCAAGAAATAGGTTGCTGAGAAATAACTGAAAAAGAGCAAAATGGATTAACATAAGTAAAGCTTGTTCTTCTTATGTCTGCGCGTTTCCATTAAGATGTGCGCTTCTTATAATCTCAGCTACAATAATTGCTTTACTGCAATTGTCAGTCAACGGCTTTGAAAATTATTCCCACCTAAGAGTTTGATTGCAATAATTATTTGCACTGGTTTTATCCTTGCAATCAATTTGATTTCAGCCAAATTTTGTAAGCCAATGTCAAAATTTCTCGACTTGATTGACATTGACTTGACTAACCTGGTGATTTTATAATAACTAGTTAAATTGCTTGACGAAGACATAAGATTGATTTTAGTTTATTTTAATGAAAAGAAAAATCAGTGCGTAGACGGCAACATGATTGATTTATTAAGTAATGCGTGATGTGACCCTACTTGTTTAAATGTCACTTAAGTTTGTCGCGCCACTTAATCAACCGAATTCGACCTAATGTCTCTAAGTGTGGTCATGTTAAACGTGGAAGAGAGGAGCAAACTCACCAGAATGATTATATTTATGTTCTGGGAAGAGATTTTGTGAGGGCCTTCTTTTCCATCGCCCTCATAATCCAATACTGCGTCCAAGAAATCATTCGTTGTTCTCATCTTTCCCCTTAGCTTTCGCTCCTCCAACCTCTCTTTCACAAAGCCTTCGGCAATCCTCATGGCTCGACCCATGTCCTTCGCCATGCCTGCCTTGATCCCCTGCGGATCCAACCATTTCAACCATGGCATGAAGTCGGCTACGTTGGGCTTGCCAGCCCACTCCATGAACCGGTTCATGGCATCGTAGAACTCGGGCCCATCCTTCGATTTTGGGTGCAATAGATCCCGTGAGAGAACCATGTTGCCCACCACATTAAACGCCAGGAGAAAGAGGAAGTGAGACAAGTCGATTCCTTGCCCTTCATAAAAATAAAATTTCTTTATGATTAATTCTAATCAGAGAATGTATAACCACACTTAACAAATTAGACATGAGAAAAATAGATTGTACCAAGTTGTGCAACTAGTTAAAGGAAAGATACAGTCAAATCAAGAGGAACCAATCTCTAAACTGCTCGTAAGCTCCACTTGACTTACTGTGTATGCTTCAATGTCCAACACGAAAGTTTACCTACGCAATTCGATGATAAAGCCACTCGAGCTTTACATAATTCAATAGTAGAGCACTCTAGTTCGACTCGAACTCCAAAAAACGAAAGCGAGTTCGACTAAAAAACAAATTAAATTCCAGTAGCTCTTTGGTAAATTGATTTATTTATACTAGTATTTAATTTGTTGACTTTGTCAATTACAGTACACAAAAAAAGGGGGGGGGATAGAAGTATAGGTAATCCCTAAACTTTTACAAAAGGTTTAATCAGGTCCCTTTTTTTTCGGTGGAATTAGATCCCTAAATCATATACGTTCTTGTCTGGTTTGGTCCTTCCATTTAAACGGAAACATAAATGTTGAAATGGCAATAAAGTCTCGTTGAATGTCAACACAGTAAACCTACATAAATTTTGAAAGGATTATGAGAATAATAATCTACTATGAATCACAAATTCTTGAAAAAATGAGTTTCACAATACTTTACAATTATTTATGATTTGGTTTTTTGTTATTCAGAATTGATTGTTATTCTTACAGTATATTAAAAACTGTCACGAAATCATTTCTCTTATTAAAAAACTTAAAATAGAATAACAAAAAATTCACAAATAAGGAAATTAAAAAATAACATAAATATCAACAAATCAAAAATAAGGAAATTTGCAAAAGAAGAAATGAAAAACAGAAGTGTCTCGAGTGAACTAGGGGGAGACTTTCGTGAATGGAGGCTATGCTGAATTAAGGATGGATGCGACCCGTCGCTAAGGTGGCAAGGGTGTGCTTGGACGGGAGGTGGCGTTCGCCCCTCCGTATGTTTAGAAAAAAAAAATTCAGTTCACCAAATAAATTAGCTTAGTTAGTGCCAACGTATAGTGCTGGTGCGACATTCCTCGTAAATATTCCATCCACATATTTAAGAGGAGGGCCAACTCGAACTAAAAAGTATATAATTGAACATTTTGCGAAAGTGCGAGAAGTTAAATCTAGTTGTAGGTTGCTTTCTTTACTGAAGTACGTTCTTTGACAGAATAGATCCTTCGCCCCTAACCAAACCATCGACTTTACCTATATTAATAGGGCCATGCTAAGAAGACAGTGTTGTCAAGTGACGGACATATTGATCGCATATTCTAAGTGTGGGAAATTTTGCAACCAAAGTATATAACTTTCAAAATCAATTGTCAAGATTGCCTCTTGTGATGTAAACCACAAAAATTAAGGCCGTTAAAAGAAGAATAATAATATACAGAGTATAATCATTTAGCATAATAAGAAACCAAAGTTAACGCAACACCAACTTTTCATATCAATTTTAGATTCTGTGCTTGTACCAAAATTAATTTGTAGAATGTCATGAATGATTCTCAAAGGAAAATAAAAATTTTAATCAAATTTTAGAAGTAAAAAATTACATGAATCTAATGCTATAAGATAACGACTTTAAATATATAGGGGCAATACACTTCAAGATGGCAAATGAAGAACCATCGCCTAAAAGGCAAGATAGAATATTTCTTAAATCAAACTTATGCATGTTTTGATTCCCCATCATCTCTCTGCTTTCATGTTGCTCACGTTTGAGTTATTGCTTCAGTAGCCCTAGTCACACCTAAACCAGGAACTAGTAGCACATAGTTTAAATTTGTGTAGACATCGATCATCATGAGAGAGTAGATAATTTCGTGCTAGTGACCAATTAGAGAAGGGATATGAAGATTTTATATTTTACCTATTACAATGATTTAGTAATAATACAAAATGAAACACAAACCTTAGAAATTCTAATTTGACAAATCTTAAATAAGCTTTGGTTTCCTACAGGTGTGTAGTCATGGGCTAAATGTATATTATGTTTATATGGTCTAACTTTTCTGATTTTACTCTATGAAAGTCATTTTTTGGCAATTGAATTTTGAAAATGTTATATTCTTGTTGCTAATATCCCACAATTGAGATTTGTGGTCAGCGTGTCCTCGTCGTTTCCTAAATAGTGATCGGACCGTCTTCTTAGCTTTTTCGTCATATTAATAAATAATTAAGGGTTGTGACCCTAGTAAAAATATTGGGTAGGGTATAGGACCTTGATCTTATCTATATGGAGTTTAAGATAAGTTCATCTCTCTCTCCCTGTTGCTTTTTTACTTTTTCAAAAAGCTATTAGTTCAATCATTGGAGGCGACACATAGGACACAGAGTCAGAAGTGACGCCAAGTACTCAAGAAATAACCTTTTGTTGCTTGTTTGACTGCCATTTCTTCCTCTATATACATGATCATGCTGTCGACACACTTTTGCCTGAGGTGGGCCGTATCGTTGACGCGCTTGTTCACGAGGAGCTCCGCGGAGCAGAGACGCCGGAGAGCGCGCCAGTAGTCACCATGACGACCAAGAGCGAGCGAGCCTTGGTCATAGCCAAGAGCAGTAAACGCTTGGGAACACTTGCGGTCTGCGAACACGAAGTCATGGCCCTTGAATAACTCCATGGCCGCTCGAGCTGATTGGATCACCATGGTGTTCACGGAACCGAGCTTCAACCACAAGACAGGCCCATGCTTGGGTCGGAGGTTGTGGAGGTTCTGGTGCGGCATGGTCCCGAGGTCGAGGATGTTGCCGATCACGGGCCATGCTGGGGGCTGAGGGGGAAGCTTGGTGCGCTTCCGACGGTTGAGATGGAAAACTAGAAGTGCCGGGAGGAGGAGGCCGAGCCAAAATGGTGAAATAGAGCAGGACTCCATTGGCTAAGCTTTGAGCTATTACTCACCTTGCACTTCTGCGATTATTGCACGGAAAACACGATATAAATAGACACTCTTTATCCTGTTCATAAGAAAGCAACCCAAAACAATAAATAAAAGAAATACAGGAGAAAACATTAATTTTTTTGGCAATGAAAATGGGCAAACATGCTGGTCACGTTGATTCTTGTTATCCATCCATTTCATCGAAATAGGTAAAACTCGATTCTTACATCATCATAATAATTTCATTTTTGGTCCAAAAACTTACGTAAATTATGCAATCTAATCTTCTAACTCTTAAATTGTGCAATCAAGCCCTATAACTTTAATTCAATATTCAATATATTGATGTCTTGTTCTTCCTTGGATTCCACGGATTGCTTGATCAATTTATTTGTCTTGCCAAAATCAAATAGTATACTTACTTTTGCCTTGGTAAGATGGCATGTTATTTATCAAAAATATTATATATGTAATCCAATCATCAATTTGATCGAAATTTCTAATCTCCACTCTCCAAAGAGGACTACTTGATGGTGAAACATGAATTTCACCAATGAATTCATCATGGATTATCAAAGAAAGTCATTTCAGCAATCAAACTCCCAAATAATGGCTGGAGTTTACCCTTGATCAAAAAACAGTTAGTTTATATGAACTTGAATTCATTTTTCTCGTGGCGTTCCTCCTGCACGTATAAACTAGAGGCATGATAGTTTATTAATAATAAGGTGTAGTTTATATGAACTCATTTTTCTCGTGGCGTTCCTCCTGCACATATAAACTAGAGGCATGATAGTTTATTAATGATTAGGTGTAGTTTATATGAACTTGAATTCATTTTTCTCGTGGCATTCCTCCTGCACATATAAACTAGAGGCTTGAGTTTATTAATAATTAGGTGTAGTTTATATGAACTTGAATTCATTTTTCTCGTGGCGTTCCTCCTGCACATATAAACTAGAGGCATGATAGCTTATTAATAATTAGGTGTCAATTCACGTGAGTTATCCGTTTATCTCATGGAGATTAGGTATCTCCTACACTCTTCAACAAGGGATAAAGTAGCATGAGAACAACGGGCTTGCCAGCTAAAATTTTTATCGATGGTGACTCTAGAGAGGCTCGAGTAGCAAACGGCTTTGGCCAATATGTAGATTATGTGCACCCAGAAATTGAATCCGAGAGAAATTTATAGTTGATGATCCCTCCCATAGTGATGGTGGAACCAAAAAGAATAATGACAACTTTTGGAAGTTTGGAACAAGGCACAAACGAAGACTAGAGAGAAATAATCGATATGAAAATGCTCTTTGCTTCTGTATAACTACAAATCTGAAGTCCACAACCTTTTAAAGTGGTTAGATGCGTGCATAGCTTAACTAACATCAAATAGAAAACAAGAAAGTCCACAAAGTGAAGAAAAAACACATGAACAACAAATGAGACAAAGACATGAAGTCCTTGCTTCTTACGAAAAACCTCATGTTCTTTGACAAAAGAAAAAAAAGACAAGACCCTCCCTTTTCAATAAGAAAGTATTCACTCCTTGTTGAATGGTAGAGAGGCTACTCAAACATGGCCCACCATAAATTGTGCCGATAGTCCACAAAAAAACACATGAACAACAAATCAGACAGAGACATGAAGTCCTTGCTTCTTACGAAGAAACCTCATGTTCTTTGACAAAAGAAAAAGGAAAGACAAGACCCTCCCTTTTCAATATGAAAGCATTTACTTGTTGAATGGTAGAGGGGCTACTCAAATATAGCCCACCATAAATCGTGCCGACATTCTTTTGTCTTCAATCTTCTTCTGACACCCACCAGAGATCAAGCATTTTGAAGAATACTAACAACAAATCCAATATGCTCAAATCTTCAACAATCAATTTTATATTATTCTAACAAGTGAGGGATCACAATAAGGACATACGTAGGTGGTACTTTAGTACCAGTCCACGACTACCATTTCTGCAACTTCACTTCCCTGCCTCCTATTCACTCGGACTTATAAAGGACATAAACATGCACGAAGGTTGTGCATTGTACGCGGGATGATGTTTGGCTATGCTTGTTTCATCCATATTCTTTATTTGCGCGATTGTTTTGAACCATCTTCTTTCGATGAACTAGCGGTGTTGTTTGGTTCGCAGGCTCCATCGGACGCCTGGGAAGGAACGGAAGCGCGCATGATTTCTTATGAAATAGAAGTATTCGTGTGTCTGAAAGGTCTGTTCATGTGGTACTCCATGGACATTGGATCCCACGAGCGTGAGAAACAAAACATGTGGACATCAGCATTGATGCTGCCGCCGCTGTTTCTTTTTAATAAGCGACAACTCAGAAAAGATTAATTAATAAAAAAAACCTAAATTGTGTTCAGTATACACAAATATCACACTTTCCTTTTTGTTACTAAAAATTCTAAAATTGCCAATTATAATGCAAGTACTCTAAACTGTTTTTAGTCATAAAAAGCCCAAATCTTATCCCAATGTGACAATTCATAAGTGTATAAGTTTGAATTTTGTTGTGAAATAAAAAAAAGTTGGGAGTATTTGTATCAAGTTTGGAATTTTTGGTGACAAAAAATTAGGATATTTATGTCATAGTGAGTACAATTTGAGTTTTTTTATTGGTATTTTGCGGCACCCCTCGACGGCCCCCAATCCGTTAGGGTCACCACAGGTACTTGTCACTCATCCTATTACATACTAGTAAGGTAACTTTTTCCTTTAAAGTGAAACCATAGTTCATAAGGGTTGATCAATGGAATTCTTTACCATTTTTTTTTTTTGTAAAGGTCCCAGTGCAGTTCATCAGCAGAAGCATAAACGAGCCTCACCATCCCTCACCTCAATGACAATAATGCAATGCACACCACCTATGCTCCAAATGAAAAGACAAAGCCGAGTCACTTTTATTTATATTTTCATGATAGATATTTCAGGTCGGTATAGCAAAAGGCCAAGATTTTAACTATACTTGGCTATAACTCAAAAGAGAACTCGACCCTACATCAAACATGTACACCCCCCATCAACAAGCGTCGGCTATCCCCAAAAAGTGTCAGCTCCCACCAGCTATGCGTGCCATCACACCCAACTCGGTGCATCGGGCGGCGGCGGCGGCAGCATCCCTAGCATCACTCTACCACACCGGACATGAACAGACAAAAACTCCTAGATAACCGGGCCATTAGTAAGACCCACATCGTACATCACTAAGACACGGACTCGGACATACACCAGACCAGGCAAACTAACACAAGAATAGGTACCGCATGCAACTGGTAGTAACAGCATCTTTCTAATCTGAAATGTTAATCACCAAAAAGGGTGAGTACAACCACTCAGCAGTAAAGATCCGCCAAACTACACAATGCGTCAAACAGAACAATCAAGGTATCATGGATAAAACACATATCATTCATGCATTCAAGCATACCTCACCTTACAACCATGCATATATCACCATACGACATGCATATATCACCATGCACTTGCACTTATATCATCGAACAGCCATGCATATATCACCATGCAACGTGCATATACCACCATGCACTTATCATTAAGCAGCGATGCATATATCACAATGCAACGTGCATATACCACCATACACTTATCATCAAGCATTCCCATGAGGTTCATCCCATGCCATATGTACACATTCATGCGCATGATACAATCTCAATTTTTTATCTTTCTAGGGACTAGTGTTTGCATCCCACAATTTATCGCTCGCATCCAACTTGGCATCGTGAGGAACCTCCGGCACACACCTTCGGGCATCCGACACACACACTCCGGGCATCTCGTACCCCAACTAGCATCACGAGGTATCCTCCCGGCACACACCTCCGAGGCTTCAGGCACATACCTTCGGGCATCTCAAAACTCCCGAGGACATTCGGCACACACACTATAGGCATCTCAAAACTCCCGAGGCATTGTCGGCTCACACCTCCAACGGTCTTGTTATTATCTCAATTTATAATTACACATGTATCTCAATTTCAACATGGCATTTGATGCAACAATATCAAGGGTCTCAATCAGCTTTTGATGCCATATAACATGCCATATGTCACCACATATGCAGCATAATCAACTACTCAAAACATCATATCACATGGAGTAATTTCATTTATTTTTGTAAATATAACTAAATTTCGGATTAAAAACAGATTACGCTCCTTTAGTCATAATTCTTGAAAAATTAGTAAACAGCCTTATTAAATTCTAAAAATTTGACATGTTATATACAAGATCTAGAGGAAAGTATTCCTGGAAGAACACCATATCAAAAGAACATCACACAAATCAGTACAATCCTTGCATCACAGTCCTTAAAATTTCGGAATATTGCCATACACAGTTTGTGATAGATTAAAAACTATAATCACTATAGCCGTCTCTAACCCTCGGCAAAAATTCCCAGATCTGACCATTTCAAATAAAATCATTTCACTATCCTAAACTCATCCATTTCCTCTAAAATTTTATTATGTTACTCCTTAACATGTCATCTTCAACTTTCATTCAGAACACAAGATCAAATTTCAACCAGAGAATTTTATAAAATTCATAGAATCATACTAGATCAGCATTTCGATTCCAGATCTGACTTCTCCAAAGAAAAATAGTTTCACCAGTCTATACTTGTTCATTTCTTCTGAAATTTTGATAGGTTACTCTCCAAGAAGTTCTCTACAACTTTCATCAAGGAGTCGAAATAAGATTCCAACTAAAAAGTCACATGCAGCTCACAAATTCATCAAAGGTTGGACTGCCTTTCTAGAAATCAGAATGCAAAGCTACTATACCTTTCCCTAGAGCTTCGAATTTCCTCACTTCTACCACAACCAAAGTCTACCATTCATCAAACACATAACACAGCAAGCAAAGGGTAGGTTTTAGGACTCTACTTGCCTCAAATCCGAGCACAAACACAGCGACAAACGGCGGGCAAGACGGCGAACTCCTCCTCCTTCTTCCTCTTCTTCTCTCACACGCTCGCTCTCTTTCTCTCTTCCTTTCTTTCTCTTGGATGACCACTCTCTCTCTCTCTCTTTCTCTTCTCTTGTGCGACCCCCTCTCTTTCTCTCCCTTTCCTTGCTTAATCCGCCCCCTTCTTCTTTCTTCCCCCTCATGATTAGCTTGTAATCATTTCTTTGCATGCAGGTGACACTTGGCTCTATGGAGGAAACACTTGGCAATTTTCATGCAAGAGGGACTTCATCCAGCTGGGCTTGGGCCAACCTTGGTCGACGGCAGCTCCTCTCCCCTTTGGGCTTCACGGGCCAGGCCCAAATGGCCGAATGGTGGGGTCTGGTGGGCTGGTCTTGGCCTAAGAGTTTTGGTCCACTCTTCTCTAATTTTTCCCATTTAATCATCACCTAATTTCCCATTCATATAAATACTTAATTTCCCTTATTCACTTGGCCATAAAACTTGAAATCATAAATCAATAAATTCCAACTTATAAAACACATGTCCAATAATAGAATTTTCTTTCCTATCAAATAATTATCCATTAAAATCTTGGCCATAAATCTTATCGCAAAATATAGATTAAATGGCTACAATACAACTTGATGGTACTTCCATCACCTATTCATAGGCCTTAATGTATCCGGAGGTCGCCATGAATTTTGGGATGCCACATATTTGCCCAATTAGAAATGAATTCAAGAAAATCCATGAAACTCAAGAGATAAAAATGAAGGGTTATCAATGATCCTTCTATGGTGTTTGTTATGGGGACTATTTGTGACGTTCCAAAACGTCACGCGATGTGTTTTTTCCGATTTATAAATTATATTTATTATTAACATGTGGAAGTACAATAGAATTTTCACAACATCCCCTACAATAAATCTCATGAGTTGAATGATTCACAAAGACAAATTTTCCTTTCATAAACCTTTTCCAAGTATTAGTACAAGTACTAATAATAAGCATAATACAACACAATAACTTTCGGAAGAAGGTCAGGTCACATCCATGCTACTATACTACATATCGACAAATTTGCCAATTGGCATGCTATTGTTGTCGAAACCGGGAGGACCATTGAAGTTCCTAAGTGATCCAACCAACTCCCCATCAATGTTGGTGTACTAGGCAACAAATTGATGAGAGATCTATCTCGGTGCACCTATGTCAATCTGTACCATTGATGTCACACCCCCTTTACCCAGAGGTTGAACTGCAGGTTATTTTGCGACATCCCAAGCTTTGTCGCCGTCCTGAATTCATTTGCTTCTTATTTATGCACATGCGGAAAGCATAAACATACAATTCCCAACACAAATAACATGGAAACGTGAGATACAAACACCACTAACATATTTCATATATTATATGAGCAATGATGATTACAAGCCTTTCTTACGTACAAAAGTGGCTTGGGGTATCCCTGTCTTTGCTATGGTGGGTACTAACCAAAAGTAGGAACCCTTCTTCTTTTACCTAGAGCCGATACACCTAAACTTAGTCTGAAGCCTCGGACAGTTCATCCATATCACTAAGATTCAAGGTTGGGTTGTCAAACCCACAGAGAGGTCCTATCCATATGTCCTCATATTTCCTATACCAGACTTCGAAATGCATTGGGACAAGCTCACCCAAGTCCTTTTCTATCCATACAACAAATGACACTTTACAATAAGTAATATTAGTTTCTACATATATCACGTCCGTCATAGTAGTATCTATCTTTACAGGGCAACCAAAATGCACAGTAGCCATGGTTCTAAGTACCTATAAAAGAAACAGGGGTGAGTACTTAAAATAATCAGTAAGTATAGCTTCCGGCCTTTGAATAGAACATCGATTCATCATCAACACTAGTCGATCATTTCCTGCAAACCATGGCGAAGGAAAATCAATTGCAAGATGCAACCAAGCTTCAAGCACAAATAAATGACAATTCTTGCAATCATTCGTGCATATAATGCATGCCCTGAACTTATGAACTCTAGCCTTTCTTTCTTGCTCATGCATGCCATGCTTATTAAGCCTTTTCTCTTGTGCTCGGGACTCAAACCCAAGTCTTCCCGAAGCCATCTTAGGACTCGAACCCAATTCAATTCGAACTTTTTAACCGGGCTTTTGGCTTTTTGCCGGCTTCTGTGACTCAAACCCAATTAATATGCTCAAGACTCGAACCCAAGTCTTATGCTAGCCTTTGGGACTCGAACCCAGTTCTTGCCAGAAATTCAGGGATCTTCTTATCTTTGCTCGAGCACAAATCCCTTCTTGAGGGTGTACTCAAGTCTTATGCACGTGCCATGAACTATGCACTTTATGTTCAAACATGATGCGCGTGCTATAAAATTATGAATTCCCTCATTAATAACATCACGAATGAGCCTAAGCCCAAAGCTCCACTCGAGTAGCAAGTATAAAGGAACCCTGCATCAATCCAAGACATGAACTCGTTACGCCTCAATACCAAATCACATTTATGGCTATGGGTGAACCTCGACTTGTACTGCTCGAAAGCTATGAACCGCAACTTTGTTCTAGTCATACAAGAAATTCAAGTATATGAACAAGTCATAGAATATGTCAAACATCCAAGAATCAATCAACCTACCCTCGGCTTGTTCACAAGAGGATTTTCTAGAGTCAAAGACATCTCAAACATTACTAAAAGAAGGGAGGAACTACACTTACTTGGATGAACCTCGAACTAAGGCTCGAACTACACAAGATGGGCAGCTTGCTTGAAGGCCGAAGGAGAGAGAGGGTGTGAGGAGGAGGGCGACTAAGGAGGAGGAGGGAGGAGGAAATGGGAGCAAGGTGAGGAAATGAGAAGGGCTCCTCCTATTTATAAGGGAAAATGTCACAAATAGTCCCTATATTTTCACTCAATGTCCAATTTCGTCCATGAACTTTCGATTGGCTCAATTTGGTCCCTGAACTATTGATAAAATGTCCGATTTAGTCCCTGAACTTTCGAATGACTCAATTTGGTCCCTGAACTATTAATAAAATGTCCGATCTAGTCCATGAACTTTTGATTGGCTCAAGTTGGTCCCTGAACTATGATGAAATGTCAAATCTAATCCTTCATTCTTTCGTTTTTCTTTTTCTTTTTTTCTTTTTTTCCCTTTTTTTCCTTTTTTTTTTTTCCTTTTTTTCCTTTTTTTTTTCGCTTTCCCCGGCGGACGGCTGGCGTCCGGCGAGGGCCCCTCGCCGGCGTCCCTCGCAAGCGCCGGCGAGGGCCGTCCTTGCCCGGCGTCGCGGGGCTCTCCCTCGCCAGATCTGCGAGGGAGAGCCCCTCGCCCGCTTGCGGGACGCGGCGAGGGGCTCCTCGCAAGATTGGCGAGGAGCCCCTCGCCCGCTTGCGAGGGATGCCGGTGAGGGCCCCTCGCCGGCGTCAGGCGGGGGGCCCTCGCCGATCTGGCGAGGGAGCCCCTCGCCCTCGCCCGACGCCGGCGAGGGGCTCTCCCTCGCAGATGCCGGCGAGGACGGCCCCTCGCCAGATCTGCGAGGGAGAGCCCCTCGCCGACGTCGGGCGAGGGCGAGGCGCTCCCTCGCTGGCGTCCCTTGCAAGCAGGCGAGGGGCTCTCCCTCGTAGATCTGGCGAGGGAGAACCCCACGCAGACGCCGGCGAGGACGGCCCCTCGCCGGCATCTGCGAGGGAGAGCCCCTCGCCGGCGCTTGCAAGGGACGCCGGCGAGGGGCCCTCGCCGAACGCCGGCCCTCCGCCGGCTCCGGCAGAGGGAAAGCAAAAAAAAAAAGGAAAAAAAGAAAAAAAAAAGGAAAAAAAGAAGAAGAAAAACGGTAACGAAGAATTAGATTTGACATTTCATCATAGTTCAGGGACCAACTTGAGCCGATCGAAAGTTCAGGGACTAGATCGGACATTTTATTAATAGTTCAGGGACCAAATTGAGTCATTCGAAAGTTCAGGGACTAAATCGGACATTTTATCAATAGTTCAGGGACCAAATTGAGCCAATCGAAAGTTCAGGGACGAAATTGGACATTGAGTGAAAATATAGGGACTATTTGTGACATTTTCCCTATTTATAACCCTTGGTGTCATCATTTCTAAGCCAAGCGGTCCATTCCAATGTTTCCAAGTGTCTTAACTAAATTCTTTGGGTGGCAAGTCTACTTTGCCTCATGATTACACCTAGAAAATGAGTTGGCCAAGCTAAAGGCCTTAATTGGCAATCTAAGCTCCTAAGTGTCATCGATTATGGCCTGCTTTTTGCTCTTCCATTGGTCCACCCATATGTCACATTTAATAGACATTTAATGAAGTTTGACAATAATTGTACTATAGTTGCCAACTCGGCAATTCTAGAACATTTGGTCATTAATGAGAGCTTGTTTGTCGCTCTCTAATTGGTCCACTTATGTGCTGCCTTTTTCTAGAATCTTCAAAGATATTTTTTCCACCATCATGACTTTTGATTATTCAAAGAACAACTCACCCCTTCATTTAATGAGGGGGTTCTAGAATTTTGCTTACCTTTGTCTTTTTCTTCATTAATAAGGCAGTCTAGAGAATTCTATCATCCAAGCTAGTTCCGAGACCAGAGAAGGGATCATTAGGTACACCTCAAAAAATTGAATCACATACACCCGAGGTTCAGCCATCACACCCCATATTCGCCCAAACGATTCATTTGGATGGTCGGTTGACAAATAGGATCGATTGTCCTTTGATCGGTTCGAGACCAGTCCTAAGGCTACCCATGGTCTAACGCAAAGCCAAGGCATTCATGGACCTTAGAATTAGTGATAGAATAGTCAAGTTTATCCCTAGGCTCATTCCGATCGGCACTTAATCCACTGGTAGGGCTCATGGTCGATGCATTATTGATCCATGATCGAACATCACCAATTCGAGATTTTATTTAAATCACTAAGAATTAAATAGGGAATGATGCATTTTTGGTTGGAAGACAGTCACATTTGATCAATTCGGAGCGTCCGTGTATCAGTGCATAACCGGGCAGAATCACCCACGATTAGAAACTATGACCGGTCGGATCGACCCATGACTATCCACCAATCAAAAATCATCCCATTACCAATTCTCATGATCAAAAAGCCATCTTATGAGCTGGTGATCCTATCCCATCGATATGATCAGTAGAAATTCAAGGTCGATACCTTGACCAATTCAAGACTGGTCAGTCAGTCGATCGATCAGTCGAAACATGATCGATCCGTGATTCCTTGCCAATCGAACCAATCGATCCATGGCTAATGGCCTATGATCAATCCTTTTAGCACCTTATGGCTGATCCTTACGGGGTCGGAATCGAGGATGTTATATTTCTCCCCACTTTAAAATTTCATCCCCGAAATTTCATAACGTACCTAGGTACTCAAAATAAGTGAGGGTACTTGCACTTCATAATTTCTTCACTTTCCCAAGTAGCCTCTTCTATTCCATGGTGTTTCCATAGGACCTTGACTAAGGGAATGGCATTGTTTCTGATTACTTGTTCATGTTTGTCCACGATCCACATTGGCTCCTCAATATACGACCCTTGGTCATTTACCTCGATCTCTTCAAAGTTGAGCACATGTGCTGGATTTGGCTCATACTTTCTCAACATAAACATATGGAATACATCGTGTACCTGTAACATCCTCGATTTCAACCTCGTAAGGATCGGTCATAAGGTCCTAAAAGGATCGATCATGGGCCATCAGCCATGGATCGATCAGTTCGATCGGCAAGGAATCAAGGATCGGTCATGGTCCGACTGAATGATCGACCGACTGATTGACCGGTCAAGAATTGGTCGAGGTGTCGGCCGTGAATTTTTATCGACCATACCGATTGGATAGGATCACCAGCTCATAATATGACTTTTTAATCATGAGAATTGGTCACGGGATGATTTTGGATTGGCGGATGGTCATGGGTTGATCTGACCAGTTGTACTTTCTGGCTGCAAGTGATTCCGCTCAGTTATGCACTTATACACGGATGATCCGAATTGATCAAATGTGATCATCTTCTGACCAAAAATGCATAATTCCCTATTTAATTCTTAGTGATCATAACAAAATCTTGAATTGGTGATGTTCGATCATGGATCAGTAATGCACCGACCATGAGCCCTACTGGTGATCAAGTGCCGACCGAAATGAGCCCAAGGATAGACCCTGGTATTCCATCACCAATTATAAGGTCCATATGTTTCTTGGCTTAGTGCTAGACCATGGGTAGCCTTAGAATTACTCTCGAACCGATCAAAGAACAACCAACCCTATTGGCTAACTGACCGTCCAAAGGAACGGTTTGGGCGAATATGAGGCGTGATGGCCGAACCTTGGGTGTATGTGATTTGATTTTTCGAGGTGTACCTAATAATCCCTTCTCCATTCTCGGAACCAACTTTGATGATAGAATTCTCTAGACCGCCTTATTAATGGAGAAAAAGACAAAAGTAAGGAAAATTCTAGAACCCCCTCATTAAATGAAGGGGTGAGTTGTTCTTTGAATAATCAAAAGTCATGATGGTGGCCAAAATATCTTTGAAGATTCTAAAAAGGGTGGCACGTAAGTGGACCAATTAGAGAGCGACACACAAGCCTTCATTAATAATTGAATGTTCTAGAATTTCCGAGTTGGCAATTATAGTACAATTATTGTTGAGCTTCATTAAATGTCCATTAAATGCGGCATATAGGTGGATCAATGGAAGAGCGAAAAGTAGGCCATAATCGATGATGCCTAGGAGCTTAAATTGCCAAGCAAGGCCTTCAGCTTGGCCAACTCATCTTCTAGGTGTAATCATGAGGCAAAGTAGACTTGCCACCTAAGGAATTTAGGTGGGACACTTGAAAACATTGGAATGGACCGCTTGGCTTAGTAATGATGACACCAAGGGCTATAAATAGGAGGAGCCTCTTCTCATTTCCTCACCTTGCTCCCATTTCCTCCTTCTTCCTCCTCCTTAGTCGCCCCTCCTCTCACGCCCACTCTCTCACTCTTTCGGTCATCAAAGCAAGCCGCCCATCTTGTGTAGTTTGAGATTCATCCAGGTAAGTGTATTTTCTCCCTTCTTTTAGTAACATTCGAGACGTCTTCAACTATAGGAAATCATCTCTTGAACAAGCCGAGGGTAGGTCAATTGATTCTTGAATGTTTGGTATATTCTATAACTTGTTCATGTTCTTGAATTCCTTGTGTGACTAGAATGAAGTCATGGTTCATTGCTTTTGTTTAGTACAAGTCGAGGTTCGCCCATAGCCATAAGATGTGATTTTGTATTGACGCATACTAAATTCATGTCTTGGATTGGTGCGGGGTTTCTTTATGCTTGTTACTCGAATAAGGCTTTGGGCTTAGGCTCGTTCGTGATATTGTTGATGAAAAAATTCATGATTTCATGGTATGTACATCATGTTTGAGCATAAAGTGCATAGTTCATGGCACGTGCATAAGACTCGAGTACATCCTCAAGAAGGGATTTGTGCTTGAGCAGACAAAAGAAAAGATAAGAATGGGGTTTGAATCCCTGAATTCCTGGCAAGAACTGGGTTTGAGTCCCAGAGGCTGGCATAAGACTTGGGTTCAAGTCCTGAGCATATTAACTAGGATTGAGTCCCAGAAGTTCGCAAAAAACCAGAAGCCCGGTTAAAAAGCCCGGATTTGTGCTTGAGCAAACAAAAGAAAAGATAAGAATGGGGTTTGAATCCCTGAATTCCTGGCAAGAACTGGGTTCGAGTCCCAGAGGCTGGCATAAGACTTGGGTTCAAGTCCCGAGCATATTAACTAGGATCGAGTCCCAGAAGCCCGCAAAAAGCTAGAAGCCCAGTTAAAAAGCCCGAATTGTATTGGGTTCGAGTCCCAAGACGGCTTCGGGAAGACTTGGGAGCATAAGAGAAAAGCTAAATAAGCATGGCATGCATGAGCAAGAAAGAAAGGCTAGAGTGCATGAGCTCAGAGCATGCTTCATATGCACGAATGATTGCAAGAATTGTCATTCATTTGTGCTTGAAGCTTGGTTGCATCTTTGCAGTTGATTTGCCTCCGTCATGGTTTGCACGAAATGATTGATTAGTGTTGATGATGAATCGATGTTCTATACGAAGGCCAGAGGCTATACTTACTGAGTATTCCAAGTACTCACCCCTGTTTCTTTTACAGGTACTTAAAATCATGGCTACTATGTATTTCGGTTGCCTTATAAAGATATATACCACTACTATGGACATGGTAGATGTAGAAACTAATATTACTTATTACAAAGTGTCATCTGTTGTATGAATAGAAAAGGTCCTGGGTGAGCTTGTCCCAATGCATTTCGAAGCCTAGTATAGGAAATACGAGGACATACGGATAGCAAATCTCCGTGGGTTTGACAACCTGAACCGAATCTTAGTGATATGAATGAACCATCTGAGGATTCGAACTAGGTTAAGCGTACTGGCCCTATGTAATAGCAGAAGGGTTCCCAATTTTGATTAGAACTCACCGTAGCAGAGACAAGGATACCCAAAGCCACTTTTGTATGTAAGATAGGCTTATAATCATCACTACTCATGTAATATATGAAATATGTTAGTTGTGTTTGTATCTCATGTTTTCATGTTATTTGCATCGGGGATTGTATGTTTACGCTTTCCACATGTGCATAAATAAGAAGCAAATGAATTCGAGATGGTGACAAAGCCTGGGATGCCGCAAAATAACTTGCAGCTCAACCTGTGAGTAAAGGGGGTTGTGACAGGTTGTGGTATCAGAGCAGGGGTTATTACCGGGAGTCATAAGGTGCGCTGGGAAGCGTGGGATAAAAAATTAGGAAGATCACATGCATGATATATGATTGTTTGCTTTATGTTCTTTTTTTTTTCTTTATTCTTTTTTTTTTTATGAAAGTTACTGATTTTGATTGTATTGTAGATAAATCCTCTAGAACTCTATAGCCGTATTCCTTAGTAACTAGTGTGAGTTCCCAAGACCTAGTGACTACCCATGGAAAATCAGCTCAAGACTCGAATGCTTTGAAAGGAAAATCAAGGTAGGACCCCCGACTTGATGGAATTCTGCAAGTTCTGACCAATGTTGGGAGCTTGATGGAACAGCAAGTTCAATAGCAGCAAGCCTCTGTTTCCACTAACACCTCAAATGGAGATGAAAATGGAGACCGTCCAAAGAGTGGATTGGTTGAACAATTCCTGAAATTAAAGCCTCCAAAGTTTGTTGGAACTGGAAACATTTATGAGGCTGAGTCCTGGATTGAAGAGCTCAAGAAAATCTTTGATCTTTTAAGGTGTTCTAATGAGGATAAAGTGACCTTGGTAGTGTATCGATTACGGGGGTAACGCCAGTCATTGATGGAGAGCCACTAAGAGGATAATATTTCCTGAAGGTGCTCCTATGACTTGGGATGCCTTTGTGCAGGCCTTTAACAACAAGTATTTTTCCGAAAGTGCTCGAGATAGAAAGATGGCCGAATTTTTGCACTTGCACTTGTGAAACATGATAGTGGATTAGCGTGAGGACAAATTTACCGAATTATCGAAGTATGCTTCTCGATTGATTGAGAACCCAATTGATCGAGCTAAAAGATTCAAAGATGGCCTCAAACGTGACATTCGAAGTTAGCTGGTACCCTTAAATCTTAAAGATTATAATGAATTGTATGAACTGGCTTAGTTGGTTGAAAAGGATAGGCAAGAACGCGTCGCGGCATCAAATTTCCAAGGGAGGTCTTCTTATTTGACCTTCCATCCTAATCAACGACAAGGCAAAAGGTTCGTGCCAAGAGGAAAGCACGTGTCTAAAAAGAATAAGAAGCAGAAAGCGAATGTGGTGTTGTCTAAAGTATGCCATAACTATGGAAAACGGCATGGTAATGCCCCTTGTTTAGCTAGAAAAAGGAGTATGTTATGGTTGTGGCCAACCCAGCCATATGTTGAGGGATTGCCCTCAAAGGCGACAAACTTTACTGCCATCACAACAACAGCCGATGACATCCAGTGGAGTTCTACGCAACATAATTGTCCTTTAGCTCAAGGACAAGTGTATGTAGTGACACAAGAAGAAGCAAAGAACTCCAAGACCATTATCACAGGTACGGTCTCTTTACACA
Organism: Eucalyptus paniculata subsp. matutina; assembly: GCA_017140255.1. Lineage (NCBI taxonomy): Eukaryota > Viridiplantae > Streptophyta > Magnoliopsida > Myrtales > Myrtaceae > Eucalyptus > Eucalyptus paniculata. The sequence goes on along the minus strand of CM029436.1, from coordinate 20,047,136 downwards.
ATTATCCGACTTATGTCTTGTTTGATACGGGTGCAACGCATTCTTTTGTATCGGAGAGATTTGTGCGTATGGTAGGATTGAAGCTCGAACCCCTTACGATGATTCTTAGTATATCCACCCCGATGAGACATGAAATGTTGTCCACTATGGAATGTAAGGAGTGTAGAATTGTCATAAGTGGACAAGAGGGAAGAATAGATTTAGCCGTATTAGATATGTGTGATTTCAATGCTATTATTGGAATGGATTGGCTTCGTAAACAATGAGCCAAAGTGGACTGCTATAGCAAGATAATCAAGTTTAGTCCACCTAATGGAACCGACTATCAATTTATCGGAAATGGAGGAGGACCCTCAACGCCTCTGATTTCCATAACAAAAGCAGTACGACTTCTTAAGAAGGGTTGCTGAGGTTACTTAGCAACCGTAGAAAATAAGTTAGTTGAAGAACCAAAGTTGGATGATATCCCGGTGGTGAGGGAGTTTCTTGACATATTTCCAAAGGAGCTACGGGGATTACCACCTGAAAGGGAGATAGAGTGCACTATTGAGCTAGTTCCGGGAACGGAACCTATTTCTAAATCGCCATACCGAATGTCTTTGGTGGAGCTTAAGGAGTTGAAGGTGCAATTACAAGAGTTACTTGATAAGGGTTTTGTACGCCGTAGTGCCTTACCTTGGGGTGCGCCAGTCTTGTTCGTAAAGAAGAAAGATGGGTCGTTATGTCTCTGTATCAACTATCGACAGTTGAATTAAGTTACCGTCAAGAACAAGTATCCACTACCATAGACCAATGACTAGTTTAATCAACTTCAAAGAGCGGTGGTACTTTCCAAGATTGATTTACACTCAGGATATCATCGGTTGAGAATCAAGAAAGAAGATATTCTGAAGATGGCCTTCAGAACTCGGTATGGTCATTACGAATTTTCTGTTATACCGTTTGGTTTGACAAATGCCCTAGCAACTTTCATGGATCTCATGAACCAAGTATTCAAGTTGTACTTGGATTACTTCGTCATAGTATTTATTGATGACATTCTAGTCTATTCAAAGAATATGACAGAACATGAGCAACACTCGAGAATGGTGTTGCAAACGCTTCGAGAACACGCATTATACGCAAAATTCAGTAAGTGCGAGTTCTGGTTAAATAGCGTGGTATTTCTAGCCCATGTGGTGACTGGTGAAGGGATATCAGTAGACCCTGCCAAGGTGGAAGCAGTAATAAATTGGCCAAGACCAACTACGGTTGTCGAAATTTCAAGTTTCCTTGGTTTGGTTGGATATTATCGGAGATTCGTGGAACGATTCTCTAGCATTGCTGCTCCCCTCACTCGATTACTAAGAAGGATGTGAAGTTCAAGTGGACGGATAAATATGAACGAAGTTTTCAAGAATTAAAACGGAAACTTACAACGGCTCCGGTGCTCACAATTCCGTCTAGATCAGGAGCTTTTAAAATATATAGTGATGCCTCGCATAAGGGACTTGGTTATGTGTTAATGCAGCATGGTAAAGTGGTGGCCCATGCGTCCAAGCAATTGAAGCCCTATGAGTTAAATTACCCAACTCATGACCTGGAGCTAGCTGCAATTATTTTCGCTTTGAAGATATGGTGACATTATCTCTATGGAGAAAGGTTTGTAATATACACTGATCATCAAAGCTTGAAGTATTTATTCTCCCAAAATGAGTTGAATATGCGGCAAAAGTGATGGATGGAATTTCTGAAAGACTATCATTGTGAAATATTATACCATCCTGGCAAAGCAAATCGAGTTGTGGATGCCTTGGGTGAATGATGGCTCGAGAATGGAATCTCTTAGAAGAAGTCCGAGATTCTGACTTCAAGCTCAAGATAGGATAACTTGCGGGTTTACTAGTGACACTTAGAATTGAGCAAGAAATAATACAGAAGATAAAAACATTACAACAAGTCAATCTGCAGATTCAAAAGCTTCAGAAATAAGCCAGGGATAAGAAAGGAAATGATTTCCGCATTGTGAAAGACGAAACCTTGAAATTATGTGAACGTTGGTGTGTACCCAATGACGATAAGCTCAAGGAAGAAATTTTGGCGGAAGCGCACCGAAGAAATTATAGTTTCTACCTTGGTAATACGAAGATGTACTACAACCTTTGACAAAACTACTGGTGGAATGGCATGAAGGCAGATGTTGCTAAGCATGTTGCCAAGTGCTTATCATGTCAACAAGCGAAAGATCAATGTTGCAAGCTTGGTGGATTATTACAACCACTTGGAATTCCCGAATGAAAATGGGAACACATTACCATGGATTTTGTTCTGGAACTACCAAGGAGTCAAAGAGGAAATGACTCGATTTGGATAATAGTCGACCGATTAACAAAGTCAGCTCATTTTCTAGTGGTAAAAAAGGATTTCTCATCGGAAGATTATGCACACTTGTATGTACAACAAGTAGTACGTCTCCATGGGGTACCAGTGACAATCACTTCTGATCAAGATCCTAAATTCATGACAATGTTTTGGCAAAGTCTTCAAACTGCATTGGGAACAATACCGCAGTACAATACGGCTTTCCATCCCCAAACTGATGGCTAGACAGAAAGAACTATCCAGACATTAGAGGATATGCTGAGAGCCTATGTAATTGATTTTAAAGGAAGTTGGGACGAGCACTTGCATCTCGTTGAATTTGCTTATAATAATAGTTATCAGCAAAGCATTGGTACGGCTCCATTTGAAGCATTATACCGTCGGACTTGTAGAACTCCAATTTGTTGGAATGAGGTCCGGGAAAAGAAGCTTACTGGTCCTGAGTTTGTGCAGCTTACTACGGAGGCAATGTAAGTAATTAGAAAGAGACTTAGAGCCACCCATAATAGGCAAAAGAGTTTTGTAGATAAGAGACGAAAGCTTTTAGAATTTCAGGTAGGAGACCACGTATTCCTCAAGGTGTCTCCATTGAAAGGCATGTCTCGTTTTGGTGAGAAAGGTAAGTTGAGTCCATGGCACATAGGAGCTTTTGAAATCCTAAAAGGGATAGGGAATATGGTTTATCAGTTGGCATTGCCACAAAAACTTGCTCAGGTACATGATGTATTCCATGTGTCCATGTTAAGAAAGTATGAGCCAAATCCGGCACATGTGCTCAACTTAAAAGAGATCGAGGTAGACGACCAAGGTTTGTATATTGAGGAGCTAGTGTGGATCGTGGACAGACATGAGCAAGTAATTAGAAATAGGGCCATTCCCTTAGGTTAAGGTCCTACGGAAACACCATGGAACGGGGAAGAGGCTACTTGGGAAAGTGAAGAAATTATGAAGGGCAAGTACCCTTACATATTTTGAGTACCCAGTGCGTTATGAAATTTCATGGATGAAATTTTTAAAGGGAGGGTGTGACATCCCAAATTTCACCAACCTTCATTAGTGTAATTAGATCATTAGGAACATAGATTAATTAGATTGGGCCAGAAATTGAACCCGATGGATGGTGAGGAATGTGTGGGCTTGAGAAATAAGTGGGCCACACAAATTGGACTTGAGAAATCTAATGAGGGATTATGGGCTTGGACTTGGCTTGAAGCAGGCCAAGGTTCAGAATTATCAGATTTGTAGATTTAGTTTAGTGGGCTGGGATTGTTATAGATTAAGCCTATTGGGCCGGGAATGAATATTTAGGCCCGAATGATTTTATTTTATAGATTATAGTTATGATATTTTGATTAGTGATTGTAATGTTAGTATCAATTTCTAACTTTAGCATTTTTGTGATGAATTCTTTGTAGACTAATGTTGACTAGTCGATATGTTATGTCATGACTTTGTATAATTACAAAAGGATTGAAATCAAGTAGAAACAAAAGGAAATCAATTGAAAAACATTAGAAACTAATGAACCGACTAATGACTTGGATTAGAGATTAATTGATTTTTGAGTGACAAATTAAACTTGAGAGAATAAACTTGGAGGCCACATCACCCTCTCTCTCTTGTTTCTTCTTGCATGCGACACCCATGGTTTTCTTTCCTCTAGAAACCGAAACCATCAACTCAAGGGAAAACGATCATTACCAAATCTCATCATTAGTCTAGCCTAGGGATTAGCTTGTAGCCTATTTACCCCCCTTAAGTTCCGTACCCTCTCTCTCTCTCTCCATATAAAACCAAGCAACCCATCTTCATCTTCTTCTTTCTTTTCTCTCGGTTGAGCGGTGAAACCAGAAGCAAACCAGAAGCAAACTAGTGATTTCTTCTTCTTGCATGCGAGATTTTGGTGTTGATCTTGAAGCATCTTTGTGTTGTCTAGTAGCTGAACGAGGTAAGGAAAGATATAACTCTAAATTGAAAGTTATCCATTGTTTTGTCAAAAAAGCTTGCGGGTCAATCCAAACAGTGAAGGATTTAGTTTGTAGTTGCTGTTTTGTGGTTAATCTAAGCTAAGTAAGTGTTAGATTAGAGTTAGAAGCCATTGCATGTTGTTTTTGAGGATTGCATGTTTCGAAATCCAAGTGTGAGTATGTTGTTTTGTTGAGTGGAGTGAAGAAATGGATGCCGAGTGGATGGATATGGTGTATATTGTGATGAGTGAACTCACGGATGCGTTTATACTTCGAGTCGAGTTGTGGATTGATTATTTGTTAGAGAAAGACATGCCGAAGGTGCCTTAAGTTACTGAGATTAGGCATTGAAGTATTGTAGAAGAGGTTTTTGAAAAGATAAGTGGTTTAGCCGGGTTAGAAATAAAGGAAATCGTGTACCTATTCTGTTCTAGGTGAAAATGATTATAGAGCCTTCTGTTCTGTGTTATTTTCTTTATGTATGTTAATGGAAATAAGATAGAAACCATTCTACATGATAGAAGACCTATAAGATCAAGTTATACACGTAGCTATAACCATATGAATATAGAAAACGTAGAGATAGAAGTGAACTTAGTAAAACCAGTAAACTGTTTTGTGAGAAACGGTTTGACCTTTATTGATTATATGAATTTTCTGTATTTACCTAGTTATATTTGGACTTCAAATCCTTAATGGAAATTGTATAACACATCTTAAGGAATTACGTGTCAAAATTTGAGATTAAATCGATAAGATTTGGCTAGTGAAACAATTTTCTTTGTAGATACGAAATCTGGACGTCGGTACAGGGTACTGGTAAAGATTATGGCAATTGTTACTCTTAATAAAGTGAGAATTAGACTTAAGTTTCTTCACAATAATTGTTAGTCTATGTCTTAAATATAACATACTAAAATTTGGTAGTATTTCGACAAGAATTGATATACCTTCTGTGTCTGAAACCAAAACTGTACATTTAGTTAGTAAACTGCCTGGACCCGAGAACATATATTAGAGGTTGTGTCTTTTATATTAGGCTTTTGTGATGCACGTAGAGTCTAATAAACCTCATAATAGATGTTAGTCATATAAGAGCAAGTCTCATATATCACTTGAGATATAAGTGCATATAGAATCATGTGTGTGCAATGAGTGCGGTGCATAGTGCTTGATTATGGGATAAATATCTATTCGCCATGGAATGGGACCTGACGTAATGGGTTTTATCTTATAATTTGGACATGCACGTGTGCTAGGTTCATGAGAGTTAGATATATAGTTAGATACTTTGGAGTCTTTTCTTTTGCATACGATAAATGCATTAATCAAAGGTGTGGTGGTGTGAAACGTGTGCTTAAGATGAATGAACCCATCGGTAGAGAGATACCGGTGATGCCCCCGGAAGTTTGGGATGCCCTTGCTCCGTGGTCTTGGATGCCTCAGTAGAGAGATACTGAGATGCCTCGGAGTGAGATGCCCCTTGCTGTGTGGTCTTGGGAGGACCTCGGTTGTGTGATACCAAGATGCCTCGGAGTGAGATGCCCATGATAGAAATATTGTGGAAGTCTAGATAAGGTAACTTCCGGAAGTGACTTAATCAGCCGGTTGAATTCCAGTTAGTGATTGATCGAGGGTGGATTATGTGCACACTAAATATAATTATATTTGGCGAGTGAGTCCATTTATTATTGTTGCATTGCATCTTGACATGAGATTGAGTTTGAGAAAGGTAAGTAGAGAAATGGATGCACATAAGGTGATTATATACATGATGTGTTAATATCCAATTGTTTATGCTTGTGATATACTTCCTTTAGCATCCTAATTTGTTTGATGATTCTCTTGTAATCTTGATGGCTGTGGATTGTTTAAGTTAGAGTTTTATCATTCTTTACATTTTCAGATTGATAGCATGGATGTACCGCCAATAGCTCGATACGGGGCGGTAGTGTGTCTTGATGTTTCTCTTCTTGACATGTATGATCCCGACATTGACATGGTTTTCTCCAAGTATGAGGCGACTTTATGGATGGATGACGGTAGGGCTGAGTTGATACCGATGACGTTCATTGCATGGTTTATCAACCATGAAGGGGAGATGTTCGGACCTTTACCCTTTGGAGCAGGAGGACCTGGAGCGGGGATGGATGGCGCCTAGACGCCTTGGATCGTGTAGAGGCTGACTGACTTCTATTTTTTGTTAGATGCAGGCTTGTGTGGGAACTCATGGAGTAGATACCCTCACCCTTTATCCCTGGCTTTTGTTACGCCTTACTTTTGTAATGTATATGTTGTATATATAGGCGATGAACATGGAAAGAGTCCTGGTTGATAAATTTTGCAAGCCCTGATGATGATAAGAAGAAATGAAGCTTCTTGTGTCCTTGTTTATGTGCATAGATGATTTGGCCAATACTTAAATTGAAGGTAGAGTGATTGCAGGATAACCTCATAATATAAACTTGAGATTTTAAATAATCCATGTTATACATGCTAACCTTCAATGGTAAACGCTATGGGTTATCTAAAGGAGATTACCAGTTAGGAAGATAATGATAATTATAAAGATATAATTCTGCTTGCGCTTAGTACGTGACGCCCTGGGACATCACAGAGGGAGCATTGTAACATCCTCGATTCCAATCCCATAAAGATTGGCCATAAGATCCTAAAACATTCAATCATGGGCCATTGGCCATGGATCGATCGGTTCAATCGGTAAGGAATCGTGGATCGGTCATGGTTCAACTGACCGATCGATCGACCAACCGACCAATCACAAATTGATCGAGGTGTCGGCTGTGAATTTTCTACCGACCATACCAATTAGATAGGACCACCAGCTCATACGATGACTTTTTGATACGAGAATTGATCACAAGATGATTTTGAATGGCGGGTGGTCATGGGTCGATCCAACCGGTTGCAGTTTCTGGTTGCGGGTGATTCCGCTCGGTTATGCACCAATACATAGACAATCCATATTGATCAAATGCGATTATCTTTTGACCAAAAATGCATCATTCTCTGTTTAATTCTTAGTGATTGGAGCATAATCTCAAATTGGTGATGTCCGATCATGGATCGATAATGCACTGATCATGAACCCTACCGCTGGATCGGATGCCGACCAGAATGAGCTCAGGGATAAACCCGGCTATTCCATCCCGACTATTCCATCACTAATTCTAAGGTCCATGAGTGTCTTGGCTTAGTGTTAGGCCATGGGTAGCCTTAGAATTGGTCTTGAAGTGATCAAAGGACAATTGACCCTATTGGCTGACCGACCGTCCAAAGGAACGGTTTAAGCAAATATGGGACGTGATGGCCGAATCTTGAGTGTACGTGAGTTGGATTTTTGAGGTGTACCTAATGATCCTTTCTTTGACCCTAGAATGAACTTGGATAATAGAATACTCTAGATCGCCTTGTTAATGAAGAAAAAGACAAAAGTAAGGAAAATTCTAGAACCCCCACATTAAATGAAGGGGTGAGTTGTTCTTTGAATAGTCAAAAGTCATTATGGTGGCCAAAATATCTTTGAAGATTATAGAAAAAGGCGGCACATAAGTGGACCAATTAGAGAACAATATATGAACCATCATTAATGATTGAATGTTCTAGAATTGCCGAGTTGGCAACTATAATACAATTATTATCAAATTTCATTAAATGTCTATTAAATGTGGCATATAGGTGGACTAATGGAAGAGCGAAAAGTGGGCCATAATCGATGATGCCTCGGAGTTTAGATTGCCAAGCAAGGCCTTAGCTTGGCCAACTCATCTTCTAGGTGTAATCATGAGGTAAAGTAGACTTGCCACCCAAGAAAATTAGGTGGGACACTTGAGATCACTAGAATGGATCGCTTGGCTTATTAATGATGACACTAAGGGCTATAACTATGAGGTGCCCCTTCTCATTTCCACCACCTTGCTCCCATTTCCTCCTCCTTCCTCCTCCTCACGCCCTCTCTCCTTCGGCCTTCAAAGCAAGCCGCCCATCTTGTGTAGTTCGAGCTTTAGTTCGAGGTTCATCCAAGTAAGTGTAGTTTCTCCCTTCTTTTAGTAACATTCGAGACGTCTTCGACTCTAAGAAATCCTCTTGCGAACAAGCCGAGGGTAGGTCGATTGATTCTTGGATGATTGATGTATTCTATGACTTGTTCATGTACTTGAATTTCTTGTATGATTAGAATGAAGTCATGGTTCATAGCTTTTGTTCGATATAAGTCAAGGTTCACTCATAACCATAAGATGTGATTCAGTATTAAGGCTTACCGAATTCATGTCTTGGATTGGTGCGGGGGTTCCTTTATGCTTGTTATTCAAGCGGGCTTTGGGCTTAGGCTCGTTCGTGATGTTGTTGATGAGAAAAATCATGATTTCATAACACGTGCATCATGTTTGAGCATAAAGTGCATAGTTCATGGCACATACATAGGGCTCAAGTACATCCTCAAGAAGGGATTGGTGCTTGAGTAATGATAAGAAAAGATAAGAATGTGGTTTAAATCCCTGAATTTTCGGCAAAAACTGGGTTTGAGTCCCAAAGGCTAGCATAAGACTTGGATTCGAGTCCAGAGCATATTAACTGGATTTGAGTCCCAAAAACCGGCAAAAAGCCAGAAGCCCAGTTAAAAAGCTCGAATTGAATTGGATTCAAGTCCCAAGACGGCTTCGGGAAGCCCAGTTTAAAAGCCTAAATTGAATTGGGTTCAAGTCCCGAGACGGCTATGGGAAGACTTGGGTTCGAGTCCTGAGCACAAGAGAAAAGCCAAATAAGCATGGCATGCATGAGCATGAAAGAAAGGCTAGAGTGCATGAGCTCAAGGCATGCATCATATGCATGAATGGTTGCAAGAATTGTCATTCATTTGTGCTTGAAGCTTGGTTGCATCTTTGCAATTGATTTGCCTCCGCCATGGTTTGCATGAAATGATTGACTAGTGTTGATGATGAATCGATGTTCTATACGAAGGCCAGAGGCTATACTTACTGAGTATTCCAAGTACTCACCCCCGTTTCTTTTATGAGTACTTAGAATCATGGCTACTGTGCATTTTGGTTGCCCTATAAAGATATATATCACTACTACGGACGTGGTAAATGTAAAAGCTAATATTACTTATTGTAAAGCGTCATCCATTGTATGTATAGAAAAGGGCCTAGGTGAGCTTGTCCCAATGCATTTCAAAGCCTGGTATAGGAAATGCGAGGACATATGGATAGGATCTCTCCATGGGTTTGACAACCCGAACTTGAATCTCAGTGATATGGATGAACCGTCCGAGGATTCGGACTAAGTTAAGTGTATCGGCCCTATGTAATAGAAGAAATGTTCCCAATTTTGGTTAGTACCAGCCGTAGCGGAGACAGGGATACCCCAGGCCACTTTTGTATGTAAGATAGGCATGTAATATTCACTACTCATGTATTATATGAAATATGTTAGTGGTGTTTGTATCTCATGTTTCCATGTTATTTGTGTCGGGGATTGAATGTTTACACTTTCCGCATGTGCATAAATAAGAAGTAAATGAATTCGGGACAGTGACAAAGCCTGGGATGTCGCAAAATAACCCACAGCTCAACCTCTGAGTAAAGGGGTTGTAATAGCGTTGTGTTTTCCTTGCCAAATTTAGTTGACATTTGCTTGGAGGACTATGCAAGATGTAAACATCTCCCACAACTGGGCTAACTACCTCACCTTAAGTCATTAAAGATTTTTGGGCTGGCTGCATCGGAATATATTGAGTCAAACCATTCATCTACTTTAATAGCATCATTTCCTAGTCTACTAAGCTTACAGATCAGTGATTGTGAAAACTTGAAAGCCATGCCACTAATTCCACAGCTTGAGGATTTAATGCTTATTAAAGTCGACATAAAGTTGATAAATCATATATTTTGCCTTTATAAGTTGAAGGCTCTGTCTATCTTGGAGATGCGGTTTCTAGAATGTTTGTTTGAGAAGTGTTCGAAAATTCTCACGTCACCTGAAATTCTTTATATCTATGATTGTCCTCAATTAACTTCCCTCTCACTCAGCACGCGACATCTATCAAACCTTGTGCATCTCAATTTAGAGGGTTGTGAGAAGCTTGATTGCTGACCTATAATCACTTCAATGGCTTGAAATCATCCGATGTCCCTCATTGGCATCATTACTTGAAAGAATGCGAAGGCTTGAATCCCTTAGTCACCTAAAAATTGCAGCTTGCCCAGATTTTAAGGAGATGTGGGAAAAAGATGTAGGCAAGGACTAGTACAAGATTGCTCATATCCCGCACATGACTCACCAGCTCGAATATTACGAGCAAATCCTATACCTTGACTAGAAATTTTCCACTTTTTCTTTCTGTAGGTATGTGGACCCTTTTTCCCAGAATTTACATGTATAATTTCGTTCAAATTGGGCTTCGATAATTGATTCTATCGGGGAACATGGACAAATCGCTGATAGTTTGGGACATATCCTTGTTTGTACCCCATATGCAGGTATTTGCAAGGTGAGGAAACATTGATGTCGACGTTGTTCCTTCAAGATCTATATTTCTTGAACTTTGTGTTCACATAGAATCTGAAAAATCATCCGATCCCGGCTTAAAGGAAAGGATTTGCTTGTTTGGTTGTTTAGCCTGCTTGGACTTGATATAACTTCGACAAATGCATCTGTTTTCAGGTTGCCTTGGTTATTCTGTCAGCGAGTAATTACTTCGTCAAGATATTCAGTAACTTTAATTACTTTAATCCCGCATAAAATTATGGTTACTGTTGGAAAGGAAGCAAGCGGTTGCCCTACACATCGTAACAAGAGAACTCACGTCAATTCTTAATCTAACACTAACTTATATATAGCGTCTATCAAATGACACATTAATTTATTTAACTAAGTTTTGTATATTTTATGATAATAATTACTAGAAAAAAGTGATTACCGGCGTAGGCAAATCCATCCTAAAAGCAAGAATTTCTCCTCCAATTGGGCATTAGCGAAGGCTCAAGGTCCTAAAAGTGTGAATGAATTTGGGGCCAGCTTTGATCAATCTACAATTAGTCTTCCATTATGGTTGCTCTATTATTGTCTGGGTATATTTTTTCGTCCCATTCTAAATGTTTCCTAACAAATCGAAATTTAATGTAATAGAAACAATTATTTTAATTGGGATCAAGTAATCAAACATGGATTTTCAGAATAAATCCATGTTATGAAATAATCATTAGTATATTATATCTACAAAAAAATGTAAATATACTATGTCGATATTTTGACTGTCTTGTATTAGCTAAAAAAGAATAATGAGATACACAAAAGGTTTCGCGAATGATAACCATTTTGGCCAGAAATTGATATCGAAATAGAAATAGATTTTTCTATTTCTATTTCTAGATAAGTTTTTCTATTTCTATTTCTAGATAAGTTTTTAAACAAAATATATGTTTGATAACAACACAAAATTTATACTTCTAAAAATAGAAATTCTTTGATAACAACACAAAATTTCTTTCTTTGGGACAACGGTTGGTGGCAGGCGACCAGTGGACGGTGGTGGCAATCACCAGGATGTAGCGGCGGTGACGGCCGAACGTACGGCGGCCATGGACGGCAACCGGACGGTGGTCGGCAAAGAACGGATGGACGATCTGTTCATAGCAAGGACGAACGATAGAAATTAATTTTTATTTCTCCTTTCTGTTTCAGAAATAAAAAAGTAAAAATTTTTTACTTCGATTCTGATTTCTATTCTAAATAAACTGAAATAATTTTATCAAAACAGATTTATATTAAAACAAGTCTAAAATAGAAAAATTGTTTCTGGAATAAAAATTGTAGTTTGTCATGCACCCCCTAAAAGACCAAAGCTTGCACAAGATGCACTCCTAAGTAATCCTTAAGGAAGTCTTGTTATTATGGCCTATCACTTCTAGATTTAACTATATATCATCATGTGATTGGAGCTTCTACATTACCAATAATCCATCAAAATGATAAAAGTGTAGTTCTCTCCACTAGATACAGACATATCAAAACATTATTTAGGGCGACTGCATACCATTTTTCACAATTCAGGTACACAAGCATAGAGCTCGGCTACTTAAAGATCCATGAAATATCCTAAAAGTTTAGACTTTTAGCCTATGCAGGTGGCCTTGATTAAAAATGGTGGCATGTAGTTGATAGGATTTGGAAAGTGACAATTTTTGAGCTGATAAGCCCCTCATATCCCAAACAATCGGGCCAATTTTGCAAGATACTTTTCAAATAATGGTCCACTGCTAATAGATGTGCATGCCGAAGTTCAAGCGACGAAGAGAGTTCCTCTTGCTTGCATCTCATTATATTGAGAGATCAAGTCAAACAAACAAAAGCATCACATAAAGGAAATAAAATATGTTCATAGGGCACAAGTATACTTACGTACCTCGATCATTCTTTGTAGTTATCTCCCATCCTTTGGTCATTGTCCGACTTCATGCATTTCTCTCTTTAGTTGATTTGCAGCATGACTGCATAGATTCATACCCATCTAATGTTCAATTGTTATTGCTCTTAACTTAACCTTTGGATATTTATTTTTTACCCCTCAATTTATGATGCTCAATCTGATAATTTTTCGAGCATTTAAGTGCCTTTAGCGTTATTTGCTTCAGCAAACTTTCATAAGGCGAGCTAAGTCATATTCAAGCCCCATGAATGAATCGGCTTATTCAATGCGATACACCTGTGCCTCTTAAATCATGAGTTTAATTGAAAAGTTAAATATATATATCATAAGAGCCATCACGCTGTTATGTCTCAAAAAGCGTGAAATCTCATGTTTAATTCTCCATCTGAATAACTATTTAGGTCGTACCATAGAGTAATTCTTCCAAAATTTCCTAATCCCGACCTTGATAATTTGTCTTTTGACTAAATCGAAAAGATATATTTAACCTCTGGTGCGAGAAAATTTACCAAGACACCACCTGGCCAAGCAAAGGGAAACAGATCAGATCCTTAACCAAAGAAAATGGTAGAAACAGCAAAAAGCTACCGAGTCACGCGAGTCCCTCTGCTCAGCGCAACGGCTTGTCGTTCAACCGTTCTTCGATCAAAGTTTCAATCTCAACGTCGTCCAAATTTCTTTCCCTTTCTCTTCCGATCCGGCGAAAGCTGATCGCAGCGTAGAAGACGGCTCCCGAAACCATGCCCACCGGTTGAGGCATCAGAGCTCTCTGGACCCTCAACAGCCACGACGCCGTCGTCTTCTCCAGGTCGCTCTCTCTCGTGGGTTTTCGTTTTTTGCGTTCGAAACTGTCGGTGGGGTCACCGGTTTTTCCGATACTAATGCTGTTTAGCAACTGGGTCGCTTCGATTGTGTATGCTTGTTTTGATGCCGGTGTTTAACAACTGGGTCGCTTCAATATGTCGGTCGCTTGCTGTGACCCACTCGCTTAAATTCTCGGTTAAAGGGTGTAGTGATTGCTTTGCCGTGTGAATGTGAAAAGTTGTTTCGGTAGCTCTTATATTGTACTTAGAGAAGGGCTTGGATTAGTGTTAACCTCTGTGCTTTGTAGAGTGGATCGAGTCGGGGAACCGCGACGATGACAAAACCATCTCCCCGCAGAGGCTCGAACTATGGAGTGCCTGGCTTACTGCTGTGGATTGTTTATTGATGGGAGTTTTATGTTTCTTCTTTTGATTGGATGTGATAACAGGAGGTTTCCGCTGGTGGAGTAACAGTGGCGGGCAGCTTGCAAAAGTGAGATTGAGCGCAATGGTGGCAGTGTTGACGGCATGGCATCGCTGTATTTGCCGTCTGATTCAGAGTCGGCGTCTTCATTTGCAGAGAGAAAGAAGAGGTTTGTCAAGATGTCACTACAACGAGTTGAGAGCCTCTTGATGTTTCACATGATGAGTTTACTTGGATCTTTGCTTATATTTCTACACATATTGAACAGTACTATTAATTCCCTATGTCAAAACTGCATTTGCATGTTGTTTGCTGATGTATGTCTGATGTAGATAGCCTCCAGGAACAATCATTTACACTTCTGTTGGTGCTGTCTCATCAGATGCTTTGAAAGTTGGTTCAAGGCCGTTGAATAAGGATGCACCAAGGACTTATATTAGTAGCTCAATGCCCTTTGGTCAGTGATGTTTACTCCGCTTATGGCAGCTGCTTTTATTGCCTTTTTCTTCTGACCTGTGCTTTTCCTCTTTCTAGGATAGGCTAATGGTTTATTTGTTTCTATTCTTTAAATATATGTACCCCTTTGGATCTCGATGCTTCCAATATTTTCTCTATCAAGCTTAATGGGTTTTCTTCAGCAGATCTGCCTCCTGCAGATGTCAAACAGCCTGCATGGAAGCCATATCTTTACAATGGGAAGCAGAAAATACTTTTTACTATTCATGAAACTGTTGCTGCTGCGTTGTATGATCGTGATGAAATTCCAGACAGCATTTCAGTTTCAGGTCAGTTTAATTGTCGAGCAGAATTAGAAGGACTGCCTGATGTGTCCCTTCCTTTGACAGGACTGAATAGCAGCCACATTGAGTCTTTATCATTCCATCCATCTGCTCAAGTTCCAGAACCGAGGGTGGATAAGCAGTCAGTGATGTTTTCACCACTGTTGGGTAATTTTGTCCTGATGCGTTATCAAGCATCCTGTGGGATTGGACCTCCCATAAAGGGATTCTATCAATTGTCAATGGTTTTTGAAGATGAAGGTGCATTTTTGTTCAGACTAAGCTTGATGGAAGGTTATAAGGCTCCTTTGACAATGGAGTTCTGTACTCTAACAATGCCTTTTCCTAGGAGAAGGATTATTGCTGTGGATGGAACTCCTTCAGTCGGAACTATTTCAACTACAGAGCATTCTGTCGAGTGGAAACCTTTTAGTAAGTGGACGAGGTCTTGTTGGAAAAAGCATTGAAGCTACCTTCCCGGGGACAGTTAAGTTTGCACCATGGCAAATCAAAAGGTTACCTTTTACAAAATCATTTTTCGGAAGCATGGCAGAGGAAGATAGTGATGTTGACACAGAACCCACCAATAATATGGTCAATGTAGAGGAATTTCTGATGGGGAAAATGACCAAGGATCTCCCTCCAGTTGATTTAGAGGAACCATTTTGTTGGCAGGCATACAATTATGCTAAAATATGAATGTCTGAGCTCACTTGGGTGTTAGTATGTAGTTTATTTTCTTGTGATGCATCATGCATTTATGGCTTCATGTATGTGGTTCTGTGGGCATAGACAAAGCTGTACCTTTCTTATAAAGTGGAGTTCACTGGTTGTCTTTCTTCTGCCAAGAGAAGCCAGTCATTCTTCCCAGGATAGGTATTCATGAAATGGTTTTCTTAGCTTAGTATTGTTTGTCTACTTGAAACTATGTTGGTGCACTCTCAATGGTACTGGACTGTTTAACTAATTATACTTGTTCGTAGTGTGAATGGAAAAGGAAACCATTCATCATTGAACTACTTATACAGCCAATCCCATGCGTCTTCTGTTGGTTGATATGTCAGGTGGGTAATTATCATAGAGGACCTCTGTTAGAGATGTCTTAGAGTTGGCACGCTACAAAATAGTTTGGCATCAGCAATTTGGTTGCAAGAATAGCGAATGTTCTAGAGAGGATTACTCAAGATGTTTTATTAGGTTTACTGTTGATGCACTACTAGTGCTTGCTTTTACATTCCCATTTCAACTAGTGCTTCACATTTTTATCTCTCATAACTGATGTGGGAAATTCTGTTATGAGCTACTGTTTGCATGATTGTAGGTGTCTTTTAGAATTGCTGGGGCATCATTGTCTGGGATATCCATTGATCCTAAATCTGTAAGTTTCTTTCCTACAACTTACTAAAGTCCTTTTGGCTTACAGTAGAAAAGTGACTTTGTTGCTCTCCTGCTGCAAATAGTTTGCTGTACCCATAAGACTTTAGTTTTGGAGAGAGGTGCAGAAATGTAATGCGTGCTTTTTGAATACCTCTTCAAAATGTATATTTCATTCTTTTATGGTCGTCATGTACTAAATAGTTGAACTTTCAATTTGAGAGATTGCCTGGCTTGGTATGTCTGTCTTATACATGTTCTTCTTTCTATGAGGCACTGTGAGACTGGAATGGGCTGTCTCTGAATGAATCTGAATCATATTATTCAATAGGCAGCTGTTCAATTTGGAAAAGCTGACTTTATCTGCCCATTTGTAGTTTCCAATTATTTGAGAAGACTGGCACTTCAGTTTTACTGCTGTTTGCAGATAAGGGACTTCTAAATATTCCTTTTATTCTCTCTTACAATCATATAGAACTTTACAGAATTAGCAGCTCAAAAATCTTGTCTAACTTTTAGTCAAATAGTAGTTTATCCTGTTCAATATTGTGAGGCATAAGAAACAGCCACTATGTTTTCTCTTTGTTACCGTGTCTTCCATAAATGCAGGTGAGCATCTATTTTTCTGTTAAAAGCACCAGTGGAGTTCTCAATTCAGGTAGCAGTCCTCTTCTTTCCAAAAACTTAAAATTGATTTTTTTTCCCCAATTTGCTTGAGAGGGCCACCGTGTAATAAAAAGCAAAGTAATACACATTTCTGTGCATGAAGATGATTACGTTGCCGAAGTTTGGTTCAGGTAGTTTGATCAAGCTTAAAGCTTGAGGCTAGTGGCTGTGACTCTGCATTCTGTTCTTTTGCATGCTTGCACTTCTATATATGATTTTGTGTAGTGGATCTAGTGCATTGCAAAGAGTATGGTGAAATAATCTAACTGTTTTAGAAAGTACCCATTTGGCTGTACTAATGTGTGCTTTGGTCAAAATATGAGTTGCCCATGTGATATTCTTTGACCAGAAAATATGTGCAAGTGATTAGTGCAGTCACAACGGAAATTAAAATTTGTTCTGGTATTTTTCCTAGGCCAGTAACCCCAGTCTCTTGCTTTCTTTCCTCTTCCTCTCTATGGTCATTGTATAGAGTGGATATCATTGAATGAAATCAAAGGTTTGCTATTTGAACGGATGTGTGAAATTTCTCGTAGTTGAATTCAAGGATTCCAAATTGTCATGTTTTAGTTGATTCATCAATCACCATATGGTCCTTAATCTTATCACTTCCTGATTCGGTCTTTAAAGTATAAATTTTGTTGTAGTAGTGACTGAAATATTCATTCTGCCTTATCTTTTAGCCTCATTTTGGAAGAATGCTAGTCGTGATCTTCTTTTTCAAGTGATACTACTGTGAATTATAGCTTAGCAGGATGTGATAAGAGCCCAGATGGGCCATCTCCATGATACACATTTAGGGTGCCGCTGCTTCTCCAAAAATTTCATGACGAAGGAAAATACTTTCTCGGAACAGTATTTTCAAGGAAAATGTTTAGTTTTCATTTGTTTGGTGATATAGGAAGAGTTATTTTCTTATTGCCTGCCAGAATGGGACGTCGTTTTCCCTAATCTAAGCTTAATTTCAGTTCATGAAAAATGTTCTATATAAATCAAATAATTTTCTGTCATAGTCGGAAAGTCGGAAAATAATTTCTCAAAAATAGTTCTTTTTTTCAAAACAAACGGATCCTATGTACTTTTGTTGCAAAGTTTGGCCAACTAGAAGAAACCCATGACCTAGTTTCATACCCCAAAAACGATGAAGAAAAGAAAAATATAGGCTAAGACTCTTGAGTAAATTTGGCAAGGATAGGGCACCCTCCGATCAAATAAATTACTTACGAGGCTAAGGAGAAAACAAGGAACACTTGAGTGAGTTCAAACCCTAAGTTTTAGGGAACTGGAGTGAAAGCTGCAAAATCCTTAGGTGGATGGCTTGAAAGAGGAATCGCAATAACTGAGTTTGAGAACATGGGCAATTTTCCTTATAGTTTAGATAAACCTATACCTTAATCTATACTATTATATCAAGCAAAGATGATCTTTTATTTTTAAGGAGTCTCAACTATCTTCACAAATATCGTGCATTACTCATCTAACGGATATTGTGCCCATGAACAAGTGTATAAATTCATAATTTTATTTTATTTAGTGCCATATTTCAATATGAAAAATTCGGATATGTTCTATCCTATACCAATGAACTAAAAGATTACGAATCTTAAAATATTTTTCTCTGTTCAAATATAGTTACAGTTTCTTTGCATTATTATCCATTATCTCTTTTCATTATTAAATGATTGAAATATTTCTTAAAAAACAATTTTGTTTGATCTTTCAGATTTTAATTTTTTTGCGCACGCAGATCGCTTGTGGGTGTGCACATTTGCTAGTCTGATTCAAAAGGAACATGGGCATTTTTCCTGTAGTTTAAATCATCCAGTAACTTAATCTAAATTTAAAAGAACTAGACCAGCTAAGACAATCAACATCAACACCTTCAAAGAATAGCATACTCTTTTTCATCATGAAGTTTAGAGAAATTCGCAAGTGACATGCAATCATACTTCCAGTATTTAAACAAGTTGCTTCTTGAAATTGTGCACTTTTTCACCAAACCCATCAGTGCGAACGATTCCATTCCATTAGAGGATCAAATTTGCCAGACAACTTAGGATCTCAAAATTGATTAGACAAAGAATTACATGGCGCATGCGAATTTTTTAAGTAAAAAAGAAGGGCTACTGTTTTTGTTGTCTCCTTACTTTTCATGCTCAGAGCATATCTACTGTAGATACAGTAGATTGACAAACACAGGTACATGGGTAATCGACCTGCTTTGATTAACTAGATCAGGTTTCAAATACCGGATGGGAAATTTCTTTTTTCTTGAGACTGTTTGTTTTTGTGAAAATTAAATGATTTGCAAAATATCTTAATAATTAACCGATGAAAAATATTTTCATTATTGAGAAAATTTTATTTTTAAACATAATAGTGGATGAGGAAAATATTTTCGTTCATTCATATACTTTTGTAAGCTATACGAACAAATATTTTTAGGGAAATATTTTTTAAATTATTTATTTTTCCACAAAACGAAAGGAGTTTGAGACACTTGAAATTCCCTCCCACCTCTCCCTCTCTCTTAGATTTGCGCAGCGGTCGCTGTTCTTAAGTGACCACCCGCAAATGGCCTCTCTCGTCTTTTTTTCCTTTTCAGTAATTTAATTGATTCCTTCTATTTTTTAAAACGCTATCCTAAGGGCACCAAACACTTGATGGTATCTTCTATGTTCACATCTTCAGTGCTTGGATTTTTTTTTCTTTTTATGAGATCTTTATCATCTCCCATCGAATTCTAATCCCTGTCTCAACGGATGAACTTGGATATCGATCACATATGTCCTAGATCTTTATCTAGTGTGGACAAGATATAGTAAAAGGACTGAAAATTCAACATTAGTAAAAAGGAAATGAAGCAGATGGAGCTCGACAAACCAGAGAAAAGGAAGAGGAGAGAATTGGAGACTGGCAAACTTTTTAATTGCTCTCTCTCTCTCTCTCTCTCTCTCTCTCTCTCTCTCCCTCCCTCTCTCTCTCTCTCTCTCTAATTCTGTCTCTCGTCACACTGATCGACCACGATTACCACCATAGACGCAACCACCAAAGTGGTGGTCGTTGTGCATAAGCGACTGCCTTAAGGATACAGCCATTTCCACCACTATATTTTTTGTTTTTGCTAACAAAACATTTTAGTTAAAAGGTCCGGGTGACTACTATCAATTTGATCAATCAAAACGGAGCCCCTAATTTTTCTTTATGAAGATTGAGTAATTCTGCCAGCTTCCTTGCTTTGTAATAAGATGACTTTCAAGTCAATTTTATGCTCCACCGATAATAGTTTCTTCCCCGATCTTTTCTAAGGCATATCAAGAAATTTCGTTGAAAAAGACATTCTAAATAAAAAGTAGTGAAATAAAAATAACAGTCAGAGATATATCACCTTTATAATATTTGTTAGTTCATATAACTTGTCCAATCTCTTTATTAAATGAGTATTTCATGAAATTCTTCCATATCTGATGAGTGCCATAAAAACCTCGAGTCTTTCGGGTCACATCTTAACCATACTCATCAAGTAAATGCTGTCATCTTCGATACATAGCACAAATTTCTTTAGTTAGATGTTTAATGAGTGTTGTGCAGGACAACCTTAGATTAATTGGTATATAAAACTCCTGGGGCACACCAACTGTCCTTAATAAGTAGAGTCGCAAGACAGGGACCATTAAGGGAAAGATCACCAAATCCTTTCTAGTTTTAGAAAACATCAATGCAATCATTTGACTCGTACAATCGCAATCTAATTCGTCGGGCCAAAAGTACTTAGAAAATTTGTTTGAGAGTTCCAAGATGTCAGGTTTACCTAATCCTAGTGAACCAAAAAGAATGAATTTTAATAACTAAATGTCAAAATTAGATGACAAATCCTATATTTCACCGTCCTCCGTTTCACTTTTACCCATAAGAGCAAGAGACCACCTTGATTTCTTAAGTAATTTCATATTATGGATGAGGATCTGGTGTAATTCTGACATATTGTCTAGGAAATGAGTTCAGCAATGACTTGAATTCAATGTTCATCACTCCCATATGCTTTGAAAGTGCAATGTAATCATAGGAGGTGTACAATTAGAATTTCATTGGCTGCTTTAAGCTATTGGTGGAAAAGAAAAAAAAAATATTTGGGAGAGACCCGAGAAGTCTGCAATATTCCTTTGGTCTAGAGATCTAATTACACCCTCTTCTCTCTAATCACTTCGTAATGTGAAGAGAATTTGTGAGGTAATAATTAGTGGTTATCCAAGCCAAGTCCCTGGTGAGCAACTGGAGATCAATCCATCTAAAGAACTAGAAGTAGCTCAGCAGTTAAACACCAAGCACAACTAGTATTGAAAATATTTCACTCGGTTAAGTAGGTGAAGTTATTTCATCATAATTATAGCAGTTATTTATATTTCGATGGCATTTCAAAAGTTTCACATAGTTGTGCTTAGACTAAATTTCTTTGGTAATCAAATCATGATCAAGTCCCATTTAAAGATTTGGATATTTGAGCTCTCCAACTTTTGAGATCTAAATATTTGAGATTTTAACGGCACAACTAGGTATGGCCTTTTTGCACAGCCATATCTCAACTCTAAGAATAAGTACTTATGTATAAAAATCGATTTCCAAAGTCAATTAATAAATTATAGGATGAACTTTTGATTTTGCTCCCTCACAATTTGTTGCATCAATCTTTAAACTGATTATCCTTAATTGGGTCTGGTGTCTATAATGCTCTTAACTTCAAACTGAAGACAGATGACCTAGCTGTCACCTTCGAGAAACAATGAGCATGAAACTCCTAAGAGGGATTAGACCACCGAAGAAACGTGTCAAAGAAATGGGTCAAGCTGAGATATGCTTCAACCCCATATCCATGTTGGTTTCACAAATGCAATGATTAGAGGTGTACAATTAGAATCTAATTGGCTCCATTAATAATGTATCATGTGCAAGAGTTTCAAGATGTCAGCAAACAATCTTTTGGTCCATTGGTCCATGTCCCAAAATTCTCACCCTCCCACCCCTCCCCCCCCCCCCCCCCCCTCTCTCTCTCTCTCTCTCATACATTCTGTCTGGAGGAAGTGAAAAAGAATCCTAGAAGGGCTAGAAGAAAAATAATAGGAAAAAATCTCTGGGGACATGGAATTTTCTCTGAAAAGTTAAGGTACAAGAAAGGGAGATGCATTTTTAGTGTAAATGACAGGGTTTGAAGCAGAGGAGACATGATGGCTTCCATTCTTACATGTCCATGCCTGAACCTGACATTATCAGTACTTCAAAAAGTCTCTCTCTCTCTCTCTCTCTCTCTCTCTCTCTCTCTCTCTCTCTCTTCCCCCCTCCCCACTTCCCTTTTGGGGCCAAGTGTGAGGTTAGAATGACGCATGGCTCTATCAGCATTATATTGGCAGCTGGCAAGCTACTTTGGACAAGAGCAAAAGGGTTTTTCGTGGAACGTTGGGAAAGAACGTTTAAGAGCCGTAGAAAAGGGTAAATCTTGCTCGTTCATAGTAAAATTTTTAGATTTGTGTGATATGATCTTTCATATAGAAATTAGAAAAAAGTAAGAAGTGACATCGGGAGATCCATTCTCCGGAGGGTCATAGCGAAATGGGGAGATAAGGGCAAATAAAGAGGAGAAGAAGAAAAAGGCAAAAAGAAGAAGAAGAAGAAGAAGCAAGCTCATTGTGAGATAACACTTAAATCTACCTGATTAATATGTGCTCAATATTATAAGTCATCATTTTATATGTGAACTTAATACAAAGTTAAGTAGCCTAATTCTTAAATTGCTATGTCTCAAGCAAAAGGAGCATTGTGTCAAGTCAAGGAGGATTAAGGCCTTATAGATTCTTGGAGAATGAGATACAATTGTAATATTTCTTGCTTAAATATCATGTTACTGTCAAATGTCAATCATTCATGACGCACTTTTTAGCGCATTTTTCGCATCCAGAACTATCTTTAGGCATTTATTGGCATGCCCTTATGACATATTTTGATTGTATGCATTCACTCTTCCATATGTAGTGATAGTCTCAATTACAGCCTCATTTTCTTCTACCTCAAATTGTAGCATTACCTCTTACTCATACTTCTACTTGTTTTTAAGGACGAGTTTGACAATTGATATCAATCCTTGTACAATTTTGGCATTGGTACTTTGGACAAACCAAATTGGCATGGCAATTGGATTATCCATTTGATTAAGTTCAGTTGGCATTCCTCTTTTCCTACAGCTCACCACTCAATTTATCGTTTCATGCCAAACCTGTCTAGTACGGGGTGTATACCATCTAATCAAGTAAGCAATGCCAATCAGCACTTAAGGCTAAGTATAAAGATCACATATACAATATATTTCTCGCATTTTGAGATCTAATGCTGACTGTACTCGAGCCAAATAGTACTTGGTTCATATGCAAAGTGTAAACTACTTCGTTCTCAAAGATCAATTTGCTATTCTCTTCAAAGTACCACACAAGGTTTTGTTTTCCTTTCTTACAACTTTCCGCATAGAATAGTCAAACAGAGAGGGGAGGTCATGTTAACATTATCTGAATGAGCAAATATCTTGAGTTGAGCAAATGAGAGAGAGAGAGAGAGAGAGAGAGAGAGAGAGAGAGAGAGAGTTGTAAAGTAGCAAATCAGCAATTGGAATTCCACATGCCATCTACCCTAGGACAGAACAACGCCCATTGGCAATTGCAATTGGAATTGGAGACAGGGAGCCAATGAGACAACAGAGTAAACGATAAGGGTCACAGGTCACCGGGAAGAATGATGTTTGTCGTGGAGCAACTGGAAGGGAGAGTTTGCCATTCATTTCTTTTCCTTATTTTACATTCTTCCATCCTTTTTCCTTTTGAGGCGAAGCATGCACAGCATGAGGAATGATGTGGCGTGCCAATCGAGATAGATTTTGTTTTTTAATTTCCCCCCCTTGAAGGGCTCGAGGAAAATGAAATTATTTGGTCACTCCCGAGTAGTGTCAGTGTGTGAGTGTGTGTTCTGGTTTTGTGGGGGCAAAGACTATTATGTGCACTTAAGAGCTTGCCCTCCAAACATGCCTTGTTTGGATCAAAACCTTTTGGCATAGTGTGAGGCATACATGATTCATGTGGGAGCTCCTCCAAGTAGATTCATTCATTCGACGTCTCTTTTTCTAAAACGTTTGGTTCCACTTTGTATTACCCACGGTGCCCCCCCCCCCCCCCCACCAAGAATGACACCCTTAACCAAAATGAAAGAAAAAAAAAAGAATACAAGTAACTGCAGCCTAGCTTATGAAAGAGAGAATTCGAAGATTGTGGATTGGATTGGCCAAGCAATTATGCACTCGATTGGATGACGGTGGATTGCGTGTTCGAATCATGATGTCTTCTATTTAGAGTAGAATGAGGGTTTTACCTATCGGAGCCTTGCCGGATGCACGTGGACATGATAGTTTGTGTGCATTCTTATAGGGATAGTCAAGCCAAATGTTGGCATACCCCATATTATTCAAAAGTAGAAGAAAAAACAGATGGAGGAATTATGTAAGGAGTTGGAGAATTCTTATTAGGAAAACAAGAAAAATATTAATGGTGGTCTCACCTCTCTCTGGCCTTTAAATAGTCTATCGAGTTGATAGTTTAAGGGAATTAGATCTTGAATGCAACCGAGAATTGGTTTACTTCAAGATTTTAAAAATCCTAACATGGAATTCACATAGGTTTTACTCGCCCAACTTTTTGAAGAACTTGCAATCTCGAACGTCCATATGAGATGGTAGTAATAATTGTAAGACGTGACTTAAGTTCAATAAAGAGATTGCTACCTCGCGGTTGAGCCAATTTGACTAATGATCGTCCCATGTGAAGATGTAATTAATAGTGAAGTTCCGGGGAGAAGTTTGAATGGGACCAAACTATATGCATGCATGAACATGTTGCTGGCATATGTATATTAAAGTAGCATACTTATCCAGATTGCCATGATAAGCCATCGATTCTTTCAAAGGCAGTTTTTGGGTCCAGATGTACTTTGTTTTCAATGCTTTTTGATGATTTGTGACTCGACATGTGCCGTTCAAGTCCTAATCAGATATGTCTTCTCCATTCCAGCCAGTTGATGTCTCTTCATGTTAATGAAAAAGTGTAGGACTGGCTACATC
Source organism: Eucalyptus paniculata subsp. matutina (assembly GCA_017140255.1). NCBI lineage: Eukaryota > Viridiplantae > Streptophyta > Magnoliopsida > Myrtales > Myrtaceae > Eucalyptus > Eucalyptus paniculata. The sequence goes on along the minus strand of CM029436.1, from coordinate 20,022,161 downwards.
AACAGCCTTAAGGCATTTGATTGTCCTAAGTTTAAATGTTAGTTCCACAAAGGACTCGGTGAGTTAAGAAATTTATATCTAATCTGGGAAAACAACCCTTCCCCGAAAAGAAGACAATTGTTTCTAAATTTGCCTCAAGTCATTATGCAATGTGAAGCTTTACCTCATTCTACCTATTTGCTCCAAACAAGTACCCAACCGCATTAGTTTCTCAATCAAAACTTACGAACTTAGCTGAAGTATGCATTTAGTTTCCTCTTTCGTTATTTACACCGGGTGTCTTGACCTCTTAGAACACTAGATAAATCTCTATCAAGTCGCCACAGTCCCTAATCTCACTGTAATGGGTAGGTAAATTAATCAACACCACAAGAGGCTCTTAGTGGAGAGAGATGTCACGTTTTCTCGTATTAATGGAAAATAATCATACGCATCTTTGATGTTGGTATTTCCCAAAATAAGACTAAAAAGGTGGGTTCCATCCACAATTCAGCGAAAGAATTGGGTGCGCATGGAACAGTAGCACTCAGGATTGTTCATTAGTGCCCCCAAAAGATCAACTATCTATCCGGCTATAGAAATGTATAAAAGTGCGTATCAATCTGCTACGCACACTCACATGTGCGGGAATTGTGCGCGTGCAAGCATGCTTGGCGGCTAAAAGGATTTTGTGGTTCGATGCCAACAAGAATTGCCAATGTCCCTCAAAGCAACGACCTTGTGGGGACTCCCATGTTTCTTACAGGCTAAAATAATGACAAGCAGATGGAATATCGAAACCCTAGATCAAGAATGGCCCTTGTGCTGCCAAGAAGTTGGGGCACATCCTAGATTATGCTAAGCTAGTGTGGGACCTCCTTGTGGTGGTCTGACGAGGGCACAATCACAGTTGATTTAAAAGAGTGGGGTCCAATTATGGTTTTGGTCCACCGTTTGGGTAGGAATAAAATCATTTTAATTTCTTTTCCCTTTTGGAAAATCATTTTTATAATTGAGTGATTTTTTTTTCATTCTAATCCGACGATGCTACCGTATAAGATTGTAATAAAATAAGTCACTTTTCTTAAGATCCTATGAAGGTCTCATTAGTTCCGATGCATGATAATTAGATATGATAAAATTAGGCTGTACAACAATTTGGTGATTGGTAGGAATTAAAATATACTCTGGAAATACTCAATATTTGCAAAAGGGCTCTTCCACTTTGTGGGACCAAAAAGCCCACTGGCTAGCTCGTAGCTACTAGCTTGTGCATCTACTCTACAATTGCTTTCCTTCCAGCTTCAAGTTTCAAAGTTGAAAAGACTTGATTTTATAATTGTAGGGAGATAAGATTTCGTCAAACTTCTCTTTATGTGAAAAGGCGGGTTTAGGATTTTAGTGTGGGAGTTCGATTTGGGGACTTTTTAGGGTAGAGTCGATTCAAAAAAATATGCATGCATGGTTCCACACTTTGGAAAGTTGTTGACCGAGGGAGGTGGAGAGAGATGATGCGTGTGCTGGCTTGCGTGTAAGATGTGGGCTTATCTCTCTCATGGCGATGCGCGTGCAAGCCAGGGGGTGCAATGTGTGGTCATGATAGGTCCAGCATATCGCCCACACATAGTTTTGAGCGACAAGAAATAGCTGTTTCCCGATTCTAACAGGGTTGATGGGGGCGTCACACTAGAAAAAATTGAAAGGCTTGGAAATAGACAAGCAAATAATGCCTATCCAATCACCGATAAGGATGGACAATTTTAAACTGAGTGAAAGTCAATGAACCTTAGCCTAAGTCTAGGACGAGGGTGAATTGGATCCTCACTTGAATTTTAGCAAGGAGTCTACGATCCCCATTAAGGGCTAGTAATAGTTACGGTCAGAATTTTAAGTGTTACTTTCTTAATATATATATATATTTGAAAGTGAGGTTTGCTTCAGTATGGTCAAATAGTATAAGATTGGATAGTTGTATGTGATTGTTTTAACGAATCAAATTCTATACATTTTGGAGTTTTTAGGGAACTTTATATCCCAAAAAACTGTGTTGCTTAAAAAATGGGAAAAGTACTAAAAAAGTCATAAATGTATTGCATTGGTACCAATTTAATCCTAAACTTTTCAATTGAACCAATTCAATCATAAACATTTTAATATGTGTACCAATTCAGTCCATCCGGCCAATTTTGGCTAGTCGACACTAATGTAGACGTCGACCGGTGGTTGGACATTGACGTTTCAATTTTTATGATTTTTAATTATTTTTTTTGAATTTTTGAATTAATTTTTATTAATTTTTTTCTTTTTCCTTTTCTTTTTCCTTTTCTTTTCTGCTTTCTTCTTGGCAGTGGCCCAGCGAGCCTCGCCGGGCCAGCGAGCCTCTCGCCGGTGAGGCTCGCTTGCCATTGGGCAAGGGCCAATAAGCCCTCACCTGTCACCGACAAGGGTCGCGGCCCTTGCTCGGCCTCTCCCTAGGCCGCTGGCGAGGCTATGGCGGCCATCGCTAGGGCGGAAGCGAGGGCCGCAAAGCCCTCGCCAGCCACCAGCGAGGGTCGTGACCCTCGCTCGGCCTCACCCAAGGCCACGGGCGAGGCGGCTTAGCCCAAATCTAGGCTAGGCTAGCCTCGCACTAGCCTTGTTGCGGGAGGAGGGAGAGGAGGGGGGGATGGGTTGTGGGACTGGCACCATCGGAAGAAGGAGAGGAGGGTGTTGGGGTGGCGGGCTAGGGTTTCGGAGGCGAAGATCAGGCGGAGGAGCGGCGGCTTGAGGCACAGGAGGTGGGGGACCAAGGCCTTGAATTGGGATTTCATGGAGGTGAGGATGGCAGTGACTAGGTTGAGAAACTTCGGGGTCGATAGCGGAGGAGGCACCTAGGACTCAACGGCAAGGCCACCTCGCCGGCAAGCAAGGCGGCCTTGCCCGGACTCGGGCGATGGCCGCCATGGCCTCGCTAGCCACGGCGAGGCGGCCTTGCCTAGATCCGAGCGAAGTACCTCACTGACGGCCCTAGGAGAGGCCCGGCGAGGGCCGCAACCCTCGCTGGCCACTGCCAGGAAGAAGGTAGAAAATAAAAGGAAAAATAAAAAATAATAATAATTAATAAAAATAAATAAAAATTTTGAAAAAAATCATAAAAATTGCCACGTCGGGCGTCCGATCACCAACCAACGTCCACGTTAGCGCCGGCCGGCCAAAATTGGCCGGATGGACTGAAATGGTACCGATATTAAAAGGTTTAGAACTGAATTGGTACCGATGCAATAGGTTTATGACTTTTTTAGTACATTTCCCCTTAAATTTTTTTTTTAAAAAGAGTCTTTCAGCAGTTCTGTGTATTTATTGAATCTAATTATTTGTCTTTGGTTCTTGGATCCATGTTGGGTCAAGAGTCAATATAAGTGTTTGATTTTCTCTAAGGAATATTGTTGTTATATTTAAAAGTTGAAAATAAATTATCTTGATTTTCCCTATGCTTGAAGGATCTTCCAAGTTAAGTTTGTTGAAATCCCCTAAGGAGTTGATCTTGAGGGTGTGAGAGTGTTTCGATTAATGACTTTTGTATTTGAACTCCTAGATTGGAGTTTTACCTTAGGCAAAATAACTATAAAAAAAATTATAAACCTATTATATTTGTGCTAATTTAGTATCAAATCTTTTAATTATACCAATTTAGTTTTCAACATTTTCGCATTGTCAATTGAGTTTATCTGGACAATTGTGGCTATATATTTGCTAATGTAAATGCCAACTATTTTTCATGGCACAGTTGGCACTAACACGTACAATTTTAAATAATATTTTAATAATATTTAAAATTATTTCATTCTTTTTTGTTCCTTTTCTTTTTCTTTTCTTTTCTTCACTTTATTATTATTATTATTATTATTATTATTATTATTATTATTATTATTATTATTATTATTATTATTATTATTATTATTATTATTTTGGATTGAGACGGGCAAGATGTCATGCACGACATCCATCTTGTCCATTTATTATTCATAATTATTATAAGCATGCGAAAGTGCAAATATTCAAATCGCATGAGAAACACAAATTTGGCAAGTTTGAATAATTTACGTATGCATTTTTCCGTTATCTTCCCTTTTCTAAGTGTTAATACAAGTACAAAAAGAAGCAGAGCACAATGCATTAACTCTAGGAAGAGGTTGGGTTTCATCAATACTATCCCATACTCATATACCCAAAAATTTGCCTGCACAATGTCACGCTACTATGTTTTGGATTGACAACTTCACCCATTGACATGCCATCATCGTCAAAATCCGGGGATAGTCGAAGTCCCTAAATGGTCCAACCAATTCCCCATCAATGTTAAAGTACTAACAACAAATTGATGAGGAACCCACTCCAATATACCTACATCGATTTATGCCAGTATAAACTATCTTTGATTCAAGTACTAACACATCTTGATACTCGTAATCAAAATATATGGGAACTCCAAAATGCAGTATGGAGAGTGATCCATCCTACAAACCTTAAAAATAAGAAATGAGTTAAAGCCTAATAAATGAAATATCTAAATCTAAGGTAGGAGCTCATCTCCGCACTTAACCTAGTATCTAGTACCCAATGTTGAATCAAGACAAGTACAAATTAGTTATGGGAGGCAATTTAAAGAAAAAATGTACTATTCTTCCTATCACAACATGTCAATAGGAATTGATGAACAAATTTGCATAAGATTATTCACTTCATTGCAAGCAGATGGCATAATACATTTGATACACGACTACCATCGATTAGCTCGTTAATAGGCACATATGAACATATGCATTTATATATACACATGCACGGACACATATCATATTCATTTTTAGCATATCATCTCATCGAGAACACTTGCAAGGCATCTTGACACATAGGGCATCTCAACTCTGAGGCATCATCCCTACCAATATATGGGTGATGAAAACATAACATTACTTTCCATATTTACATAACATTAGTGCACATAACAACACTCAAATCTTGTGATCTTCCTTACATCAACAATGAATTCAACACCTATTTATCATTTCTTGCATAGCCGCTCTCAAAATGAACATTTGATACACAATATCATCTTATACAAATCATTACCGAAATATATTTGGTACACAACATCATCTTTTCCATGCATTACTTACATAAGTAGTAATAACACCCTTACGTCTTTTCCTTTCTCATGCATGGAATGATAACATTCTCAGAGAATTGACAGCATGAATATCAACAATTCAATGAATCGACAATGCAAACATCAACAACTTGGTCTCAATCAACAAGTCAACTTGAAAATTGACAATGTCTAAAGTCAACCAATACTTAGTGGGTATTACAAAAGTATCAGTTTCTAGTTTAATTTCACTATTTCTACTTTTTATACTATTGATTCTAACGGAAATTGATAAATTGCAATCTCAGCATGTAAAGACTCATCGATTCAAAGCAAAGGGATACAACAATTCAACATGCAATTATTACAACTTTCTCACACTTAACATCAACATTTAAATTAAATTTAACAATCATCAAACAAACAAATTAAAAGTGCTAAGTAGATCAACCTAATTTGTCCCCTAGAGTTTCACTTAATTAGATAAAAGGCTTGAGCAAAATCAAAATTTTACTTACCTTCAATGCAAAATAATTAAGAACATGAGTAAATAACTTTCAATCCTTTTAAATAAAAAAAAAAAAAATAGTTTAATAAATGGGAATAAAGCCCACAAAATCATAAATGCTAGAAAAATCAATAAGAAAGTTTGATCAACGTAAGACTGGAACCCTTGCTTCTACTCAAAAGATTGGAAGTGAATTTTTTTATTTTTTTTGGGAGGGGGGGATAGAGAGAGATGTATTTAGAAACTCAATGAGGTACAAAAGGAGAAGAACAATTAACTTAGGGTTACAAGTAATGCTGACTTGAGTTAAAAATACTTGGTGGTGGATGAGGGAGAGGTGCACAAATCATATAGTGGCACTTGGCTTACCTATGGCGTTTCAAGGTAGATATTTTAATAAATTGCCAAAAGATCTAGCAAATCAGTGCGTAAATAAAGAAATCAATGTCTGTTCTAAACATTAGCAATACAAGAAAATGATTTCAACCTATTAAAACATTTAACAATAATTACTTGATGCTAGAAAGGACTCAATTCAATAAATTTCCAGCCTACTATTTATCCGATACGTAATTTTCAAAGCATATCAATCTCCATTAACAACTAATATGGCGATACACATATCATCATCACTCTAAATGGTCGACCCGAGATGAAATATTTACTAATTTGATTCATATGATATCATTTTCCAAAAAACTACTAATAAGAAGAACACAATTCAAACCTTCCTCTACTATATCATTAATAATATAATATGAATTTTCACTGGTGACATCTATCTTCTTCACATTCCTACATATTATTTGATGGAAGAATTTTATGGAGGTGACGCAAAATGCTCTTGTCGGATTTGGGTAAGCGCCACAACATCCGCACCAAGCAAGGGCATGTGGGTGTTGCAGCCCTCACCAACCTCAACACCCAAATTAGGCAAGGTGGTTGCGGCCCTTGCCTAAAACCAGCTAGGGTTGGCCGGTGACCCTTGGTGGCCCTCAATCTAAAAAAAAAAAATTGAAGAAAATAATACAATAATAAAGATATAAAAAAAATCAAAAAATAATTACAAAATTATTTAAAATGTCTACATCGGTGCCGACCATGTCATGTAGGATAGCTGATGTTCACATTAGCGATTTCTAGTTAAAATTGACAAAAATAGAATCAATTAAGAAAACATAAAAATGTTTTGAGACTAATTAGCACAATTGAAAATTTTGAGATTGAATTAAAACACTTGTAATAGATTTATCTTTTTGGGCAATTATCCCCTTTATCTTAAATATATATATCTCCTGTTGAATCCAATCATATGTAGAGTTATATCCCATGTATCCTCATGTGAATTTTTTAGGTCAAGAGCATCTTGCTTGTTGCATTGTTAATTTAATGCCTTCCATTAGTTTTGATTTTGTTAAGAAAAATATTAAAAGCAATAACATATCTATCCTAATCACATTAACAATATTTTCAATTACATCAAGTAGGCCGGATTGCACAAATCAAACAATTCATTGGAGAACCTATTTATATGGAAAAAATTAAAATTTAAAGGGAAAATTCCAAATAAATACCTAAAGTTCTCTCATTTTCTCAAATAAGAACTTGAAGTGAATCTTATTTTATATAAGAACCTAAAGTGGCTATTTCAATCTCAAAGAAAAACCTGAAGTGATTATGTCATTCTCAAAGAAGGACTTGAAGTAGTCATGTCGGCCTCAAAGAATGGCCTAATCTCACCGACTAGTCAAGGGAACTTTCATCATTCATTTTTTTCTTCTCTTTTTCATTTTTTTCCATAAAAAAGACAAACTCAAAACCAAAAAAAAAAGGCTAAAACATTACAAAAAATACACTAAAAAAAACCTAGGCCAGCCTAGCCACTACCTCCATCGTTAGTGGGGTGTTGGCAATGGCCAACAAGGTTGCCGATACCTTGGCAAGTGCCAATGACCTTTGTCAACTGGAGGCAAATGCTTGCCAAACCTCGCTAGAATCGGAGAGGGCCATGACCCTCTTCCAAACTGAGTAAGGGCTGCTGCCCTCAGCCACTAGTCGATATGTGGCCTTTTCAATCTCATTGATAGCCATGGCTTCTTGGAACAGTGCTCTAGTAACTCTCTCAAAGGAGATAATACCAATGTTCCTACTTCTTTCTTCGTTTCTCTTCTTTCGTGAGACTTTTCTTCTTTTCTATTGTTTTTCGATATGATAGCATTTCTATGTGAGTTCTTCAATTCAACAATTCCAACAAAGGACTATGCTCTTGCATGATCAGCAAGTGACCGTGTGCATTGGCGATATTGCTCCTCGACATACTTGAAGCCTTGTTCATGAATATCTTGCACTACTTCGACTCCAATTGTCTTTGAGATATCTCTCTTTCATTATTTGTCCTTGTATTGTCATTGTATGACAAGGGATTAGTCGAGAACATTGAGTTGATTTAGCATCATTTTGTTGTTTTTTTCTTTGCTGCAGTTTTTAATAATGAGATCGGAGCACTACTTGAGTTGTATAAGAAGTTGGGGGCCGGCAACCCTCGCCTAGATCTAGGAGAGGATTGCACCCCTCTCCTAGCTCTAGCAAGGGCCAGTAGGCCCTCACTGAGGTGCCAATGACCCTACCGACCATTGCCAACACCTCATCGGTAATGGAGCGGTAGCCACAGGTAGGCCTGTTTCTTTTTTGTTTTTTTTTTTTTTTAGCCCTTTTTCTTAGTTTGTCTTTTTTATGGAAAGCAAACAATTGAAAAAGGGAAAAAAGAAACAAAAAAAAGGAAAGAATATAAAAATTAAAGGACAAAAATGCCCTTAACTATTGGTGACATCAAGCCCCTTTTTTAAATCAATATGGTTATTTTAGGTCTTTATTTGAAATAATGTTCACTTTAAGTTTTTATTTGAAAATATGATGGTACTTTTGAGAAAACAAGGCAATTTCAGCTCTTATTTCGATTTTTTCCAAATTTAGAGGATGAAACCAAAAAAAAAAAAAAAAAAAAAAAAGACTTAATGTCAATACAATATATATATATACGTATTATTTGATGTAATGCCTGGGAGGGAACTTCATTTGAAATTTGGAATCTCGAAAACGCAATCGATGTGCAACTAAGGAGAACAAAAGCAGAATGATATGATAATGCCACCACTTGAAACTGCATTGGTAAAAGTTACTGGTCAACTTTTTCAATATCATGTACGATCCTCCCGATATCAAGGAAAATGTTGGAAATTATCGGCTGTCAATTTTATTATATATGATTTCTTTTCTTTTACATATAATATAAACGTTATGTAGGTGTAACAAGAAACAAAGGCGTGACAATTTTCGAATTAATTTTTTTGTCCACTAGTTTAAAATAGAGCTATTTAAGGGGACCTATGAAGAAGCAAATTATCTGGCTAATGATATCGGAATCTACTAATTATGAGCGAGATGCAGAGATTGCCACGCATAAGGGACACTTAGACTTATGTATGATTGTGTTTGTGTTTTGGAGAGAACTGTCGTGCGAATGATTTGGACACTTATAATTTCCTTACACTGTGCATGGTTAGGGTTTGACCAGATGCATGCCCGACTTTCTTTGAGTGTTGCCTCATTTCTTGCAACATGTATGGTCTCCAATCTATTTGAGCGTGATTGCTTACTGAAAAGATAGAGATAATTTTCTAGGGACACGACGTTTCCTGCCGAGTAACCTTAATTAAGATGGCTAATTAGAATGAAATGTATCTGGTTCACGAAAATAGTGTCAATCAAATATCTTCCAACGTATAGATAAATTGATGGGTGAATTGGCAAAGGTTGTAAATGGTCTTTTGTTGAATTAGACAACAAAGTAAATGGCAAGAAAATTAAAGGTACGGAGGCTCGAAGCAATTGTGGTTGACCATGTAAATTACACCATTGTGAAAATTACAAGATAGGTTTGCGAGGACATCCAAGTTTTTTTTATTAATTGAGGGGGTTTACAAATAGTACACTTTGGGGTATTTATTTTTGGAAAACATCCCTATGATATTTTGATGATTACCAAACTCTCTTTGGATTCTAGCTTTTATCATGACGAATGCAAATAGGGAAATTGGTTGTACATCATCAATGATCTTGCTTATTAGCAAAGACGGAGAAACTAATCCTTGATAGTTTGAGTTTAAGGACCAGTCAAGATAGTGTTCTTGAAATCTTTGGTACTAATAAGAATTGAAGAATCATTAATCTTAATATCTCATGTCATTCAGTTGGGATTGTCATTAAAAATAGCCAGTAAAGTTACTAATAATCGGCACCGGAGATAGTGATAGTGATGGTGATGCATTACGTTTGATATTAATGAGATATGCACTAGAAAGATCACTGATGATAGTATAGAGCGTAGCCATTACAGAACTGGACTTTGTAGTTAAAAAACTAGGAAAGCAATTAGAAAAGTAGCTGAAAGTTTATTATTTTGACAATTGCAGCAAGCCTACTTCTAGAAGCCTCGACATATATGACTTCATCCTTAGTGAAGATTCTCGTTGATAACTGATGTTTGTTAATTGATAAGTTTATCATAGTTATCGATTCTTTTCAGGTTGTTGACGGTTTAGTTCATCAATGACTCTATACACCACACACTACTATTATCAACTAAATCTATCACTTATCGATAACAACAATCAATTTTTTGGTATCAAGAGTAAGTAAGTATAAATCGCAAATTGCAAATTACTACGTTGGTCATCACGTCATTCTCTCATATTAGGAAGAACTGTAGTTACATGTCTCGATGATGCTTTTAATAATATTATTCATTAAATATGAGTTTAATTTATATTTGTCAACTATGAGTCCAAGATGATATTTGATCTTTTACCATAAGTAATTGTTGAATATGAATCAAATATGAAATAGGCATCTCTAATTGTCGAACTCTTTCAGAACACCATCATAAAAAATAATTTTCAAAATTTCTTAATAAGATATGCCTGATTCTACTATTTCTTGTACATCAATTGGAGACTAAACACGCACAATCCATTAATTCTTGTACATTCGATCATATATTTATTATCAAAATATGCATAGATATTAGATATGCAGATTGGAGATTTACTAAAATTAAAGATTTGCTAAAGTGGCCAAGAAAACTAAATTATCAGGTTAAGCTTACTTGCGGACAATCACGTGACTCAATCCTGGACAAGCTTTACTCATAAATAGGTTTGCATTTGGCAAGGGGGAACAAGAAAATCCGCGTGGCCAGAAATTTCGTTTTTCTGTTCTTGTCCGACGAATCAAGATCTCACAAAAGAAAAAAAGAAAAACCGAAAACCTGAAAAATTGGACACCATCGTATTCATTCCATAATGCCTGCAATCATTGTTCTTGGTTGCTTCACCCGCATGCCCCCCCTCCTTCACTTCCCCTAACCCACTTACTCTCTCACTCGCTCTCTTCCCCCACCTATAAAAACTGTCCACTTCCCACTTCTCTCTCACTTGCAATCCTTTCACATTTCACACCATCTCTCTCTCTCTCTCTCTCTCTCTCTTTCTCTCTCAAACCTTACCTTAACTTCCCAGAAAGAAAAAGAAGAAACATCTTGTCTCAAACTTTTTTTTATATTCTTTCTTGTGAGCTGAAATGGCTGTTTCTGGTTTTGAGGGCTTTGAGAAGCGCATAGAGCTCCAATTCTTCGGCGACGACCCTTTATTCACGGGCTCAATGGGTCTCAGAAATCTCGACTTCGAGTCGCTGGAGGAAATACTCCATGCGGTGCAGTGCACGGTGGTGTCGGCCGTGGCCAATCGCCACTTCGACGCCTACGTTTTGTCGGAGTCGAGCCTCTTCGTCTACCCGACCAAGATCATCATCAAGACATGTGGGACCACCCAGCTGCTGAAATCCGTCCGTCCGTTGGTCCACTTGGCCAGCGATCGCCTAGGCCTCACGGTGCGCATGTGTAGGTACACCAGAGGTAGCTTTATCTTCCCCAAAGCCCAGCCTTTCCCCCACACAAGCTTCGAAGAGGAAGTCATTTTCTTGGAGGAGAATTTGCCAAGCAGGCTTTGCTTTAGAAAGGCGTGTGTCATGCCCTCCAATGTGTCCTCTCATTCATGGCATGTCTTCACTGCTTGTGATGGTGATAATGATGATGACTCATCTCATCATCATGAGCTAGGGGAAGATCAAAATGATGCCCTCTACACCATTGAGGTGTGCATGACCGAGCTCGACCAGGCTTCGGCACGTAAGTTCTTCCGTCGAGGGGCTTGCGATGATGAGAAGTACTCCGGGGACTCTGCCGGGAGGGAGATGACAGGGCTCACTGGCATCGGAGACATCAATCCGAGGGCTCTCATTTGTGATTTTGGGTTCGACCCATGCGGGTACTCCATGAACGGAATCGACGGCGACCGTTACTCGACAATACATGTGACCCCTGAGGAAGGGTTCAGCTATGCGAGCTATGAATGTGTCGGGTCAATCTATGATGACCCGCATGAAATTTCTAGGGTTTTGAAGAAGGTGGCACAGGTTTTCCGACCGGGGACCATGTCAGTGGCAACCACTTGCGCGAGCCACGACCTGTGGAGGAGGGTGGCCAAGGCCCTAGAGGTCGTTGGGCTCAAATGCCGGAGTTGCTCGGCCGATGAATTCCCTGCTGCTGGGACCGTCGTCTTCCAAACGTTCACGACGACTCGCCGGAAGTGAGAAGCGCTGGCAAAGTTATCCGGTTAGAGTGTAGAGACTATGAAAGAGATAAAAAAAAAAGGAGTAATTATGAGAGAGGGAAGGGGCAACAATTAGGGTTTTAGAACAATTGGGGGGGTTATGGATTGATTAAATATGTTCATGGGACTTGAGATGGGTAATAACGTTATCGGGTGATGGGTTATGTAGTTAGAGAAGGATAAATATTTTGGGGGGGGGGGGGGGGTCGAGGGGAGAGAGAGAGAGAGAGAGAGAGAGAGAGGAGTACTAAGAAGATAGAGAGATGATGTTGAAGTTGAGAGAGAAAATGGGAGGATCATGTATATCATGATAATGCTCCCACTTAGGTTTGTCACGCCTAAAAGATCATTTGAGGTTCTTTGTGTAGTGGCGAAGTGCCGATGTGGAGGAATTGTAAGAGAGGAATTTGAATTTCCCTTCCCTTTCTATTTTGATTAAAGCTTTCTTTTTCCTCTCTCTTGCACTTTTTCTTCTCTTTCTTCCTTTTCTCATCATTTTTTTTTTCTCCCATCGTGCCTTGTTCTGTCATTCGCTCCTAGATTCTTCATAAACAGAAGATCCAAATTTTCCAGTCCTTAAGAACGTCAGTTCTATGACGATCCCTTGAAATGTCTGTTTCTTCCACCTGTTGCATAGTTGGAGCCATAATCAACCCGGAAAAAGCACAAGAGTTTTTAACGAGTTTCATCGCTACCAATGGCGTTTCTTGAACTTTTTGTGGATATTTTTTCAGGATGACATTCTTTTTATAATTAAAAGAGTGAGAAGGGGAGATCGATCGGATGACCCTGCATGTAAACACGTGCTCTCTTCATAAAACCAGAAAGATAAATAAGTACTTAGGTCAAGCTTCGTTTTTGTGGGCCTTGGGAGGTGTCCAACTCGTTGCCGGTATAGTTTCATGATGTGGTTTGAATTCTTCATTGAGGTTTGGGTATATGTTATATATACTAAGAAGGTAGAAGTTCATGAAAAACTAGTTCATTAGACATATGATATGATGAGATGAATTGGATAATTAAAACAAGACCCGTATTCAAGTGCTATTGGATCACCAATTAATTCAACCTTCTTTGCACCTAGTATTACTCTATTACATACCCGAATTTTATAAATGGGGTCGATTGCAGGCCCTCCTATTCACATTTCTATCCCTCTTTCTAATGTGGACATCTGCTTCAAGTTTCTTCGCCCTCATATTCATAATCAAACCTATGGCAAGATTTGACATCTAACGATCCCGTAAAGATTTATTTATCTAGGTTAAAAAGTGACCAAAAGACCACAAGGCCATAAAGGCCCCAATGAAAGCAACCGAAAGGTCACAAGCCCAAGACCGAATACAAGGCCATGGTGAACCTCAAGGCTGCCAACCACGTGTGTAGGAAATGAAAAAAAGAAGGGAAAATAACATAGATAATCCATGAACTTTGGTTCAACATGTAATAAGGTCCATGAATTTTAAATTTGTTTGATATGGTCTTGAAATTTTAGCCGAACATTAAATATTGTCCCTACACTTTTAATTTGTTCAATATGATTCTTATACTTTTTGTAAATGTTCAATTTAATTCCTAAATTGTATGAAAATGTTTAATATTGTCCTTAAATTAAAATCACTAGAAGGACAACATTAAACATTTTCATACAATACAAGGACTAAATTGAGCATTTACTAAAAGTCCATATATCATGTTAAATAAATTAAAATTTTAAGAACGACATTGCATATTGGACTACAGTTCATGAACTATATTAAACAAATTTAAAGTTCAAGACCACATCACAAATTAAGTTAAAATTTATGGACCATTTGTGTTATTATTCCACATAAAAGACCTTAAAAACTTCCTTATTGATGGAGAAAATATTCAGTGCGTATTATATCACGTGGAGAAATCAGTTTATAACAAGGGAGAGTTTCGAAATTCGAACGTAATATATTTGAGTTGCATGAACGTCATATGAAACGCATTTTCCGCATTGGCGAAAGTGGCAACCGTCCGGGAAATTGAAGGTTGCATTCGACAGCGACAAGCAAGGTCAAACGATGGCAATCCATGAGCAAGGTCACTCGACTACATTAAACGATGCAGCAGCGGCATACTTCCAGGGGTTCCAGGGTGTCGACTATGCGTGGAAAAGCTATAAACCATTGCGAAGGGTCGAGGCGCAGTAGGGATGATATGGGAAGGATTGTGGGAATAACTGGGCCCAGCCCAAAGTTTAAAGCCTCGGCCCATTATTTGTCTCTACCGCTTTGGAAGAACGACAGGGAACGATAAAACAGAAACGCTACCGGGGGGGAGAGAGGAACTTCTTCGTAGTTCGTACGATATACAGAGAGGGAGAAGAGAATAGAAAGGAAAATTCGTGCGTACTCGCCTTTCGCAGCATTTGGTAAGGGATCAAACCCTTTGTCCGTTGGAGAAATTTTCAAAGTTAAGCCATAAATTCAGATATTTGTAGATATCAGTTTTTCGGGTTAATTTTAGAGAGCAAGCTACAAAATTATATAGAGATGATAATTTAGGGTATGATCCCACAACAATAGTTTCGGCCCCAATTCTACCATAATCTTTTTTTCAAAAAAAAAAATCCAATTTTCATTCTAATTATAAATCTGCCTGGATGTTAAGAGAAAATATTTCAGTGCTAAATCTTCTATGTACTACCCTGCTCAATGGACGACAAGTAGCCCCCACAAGTAGCACGATGGGGACCCACCGTAAAAAAAAAATTGGAAAGTCTCTCTCCCCTCTGTCGGTTCGATTGGATCTCTTTCCTAATCTCTTTGCTACTCAATAGAACCATCGATCTCTTGGGTTTCGCCGCCACTCACTCCCTCCCCAACCACAACCAAAATTCCCGATGTGATAGCCAAAAGCAAAATAGGGACTTCCTCCTCCACCTCGAGGCCTAGCTTGCCGGGCAAGATGGCATCGACAACGCCCTTAAGATCTCCAACTACGCCACAAAGATCATCCTCTCCTCCTCCCTCCTACTCAAAACCTACCCCTCCATCACGGCCTCAAGAGCTTCGAGTCAGATGTCAGCCTGAGCCGGAAGGCCCACGAGTTCGTCCAAAACGTTAATGCTCTTTGGTCTCACATCTCGACTTCGAGCAGGACTTGATCCTCTCCGTCATCGCGTACAGAAGTGAGGGAATATACTGTTTCGTTTAGCAATTCATCTAGTTGGCAAGATCAGGCCTCATCGATGGCCACCACTCGCATGTTCTATTGAAGATCAGTGCATGGGCGGAGTTCGTCGGATACATAAGGCGTGAATCTGAGAATTAGAGATTTGAGGAGGCTGCGAGAAGATAAGACATGCATTGAGTCATGCAACGAGATCGCGACATCGCTGGGGATTAATTGCAAGGAGGAAGATTTGAGCTAGAGTATTTATCGTCTTCCACATGTCCATAGCTCAAATGTTCATCGTCTTCAACCAAGATTCTATTATGATTTTTTGAAAAACACGTGCATAGGTAAAATTATAAATAAATAAATAAATAATTGCAGCGGATGCAAAAAAATCCCATAAACATATCTCCAAAAGTATTGTTTGTGCGTTTTAATAAGAATCACGTGGAAATGAAAAGGAGGGCTAATTGCATTACTGTTGAATCCTACCCAAAGCAACTTGGTTATGACATTCTTCAGATCCATACCACAAACATTTGATTTCCTCTTAGTGTGCTTAAAGTATTATGGTTTTAATATTCTTCAATTTTAGCGCCATAAATATCAGACCTCTGGTTCAGACACACCACCGGTCACACATCAAATGATAAAGAGAAATTTGAGAGTTCACCGCTTCAATTATGCTAACAATTATTCTTGTGTGTGACTAATTTGATTGGTCTCTACCATCACATAACCATCTCTTAATCACATCTTGTTATGAGTCTCACATCCCATTTATCTAAATCAATTCAGCTCATTAACTATGAAACAATTTCATAGCATTAATTCAGCCATTGAGTCTGAATCCGCTTCAAAGTCTAAGGCCCTGTTTGGTTCAGCATTTGGAATGCTCATTTGGGCTCTAAAGTCCCTTGACCAAATGCAAAGCTGTTTGGTTCGTTTTTTTGCGCGACTTTGGCGAGATGCAATTGCATCTCCAAGTGGCTCTAAGGGCCTTTAGCACAATGCAGCTCTTGAGGTCCTTTGGCAAGTTGCATCTTCGGAATGCAACTTTCGGTATTATTCATCTCTCCGGTGGAGAAGCCAATCGGTCGCCTGAATAAAAATAAATACGTTTATATTTTTATATAAAAATATATATTTTATATTTATATAAATATAAATATATAAACATATCTATTTTTTATATTTTATGTTTATATATATTTTATATAGATATAAACATATCCAATTTTTATATAAATATATTTTATGTTTATATTTTTATATTTTTTTATATAAATATATGTTTATATAAAAAACATAAACATATTTTTTATTCAGGCGGTTTGGCCGAATTCGGTGGTCCGGTATAAATATATAAACATATATTTTATGTATATTTTTTATATAAAAAATATAAACATATCTATTTTTTATATTTTATGTTTAATAAATATATATTTATAAAAATATAATATATATTTATATAAAACATATATATATATATATATATTATATAGATATAAACATATCCATTTTTTATATAAATATATTTTATGTTTATATGTTTATATTTTTTATATAAAAATATGTTTATATAAAAAATATAAACATATTTTTTCTTTTTTAATTTAATAAAAGTTAATTACAAAAGTAAATTTTACCAAACGGTATTTTGGCCAAAGTTGTTTCTCAATGCAAATTTTACCAAACGACATTTGCATTTCGGAAAACCCCATTTACCCAAAAGGTATTTGCATTTCGCAAACGCATTCCCCAAAAGCCGAACCAAACGCCCTAAATCTGAAAATTGATTTCAAACAGTTTCTCATGATTAATTCGAGCATTAATTCTATGGCCATTACATAATATTATTATGGCTATTAATTCTATGACCATTATAAAACTTTAATGCAATTGTTGACGCCTAAAATTTCCTTTTAATTAATTAGGTTTTACTTTATTTTATTTTATTTTATCTTTTTCGGATAATAAATAAACAAATAACAAAAAAATAGGAAAAAAAAAAGAAGCAGCCCTTGAATGGGCCCTTACGGCCCATTTCCCCTTTCAGCTCGGTCCCATCGGTCATCTCCTTCCTCGCACCTCTGCAGCCCACGCGCAAAGGACGCGACGCCGGAGGGACAGGCGGACGGCGACCCATGTGGGAGGGGCAGTTGGCGTCATATGAGACGCTGGTTTGGCCAGCTGAGGCCACTCGGCGCACGGGGACCAGCGGTCGAAGCTCCATTGACCGGCCGCCCCCTCGCCTATAAATAGGCCCCCGTTTCCATCGTCGAAGAGGCACGCCAGAGGATCACAAGCTTGGAAACCTCCTCCTAAGAGACTTCGGAGGAGGTTGAAGAGCGAGAGAGAGAGAGAGGTAGGTTGCGAGCTCAAACGGCCTTCCTCCGAGAGACATCGGGGGAGGCCGCGGGCAAGCAAGCTTGCAAAGGGGAAGTGGGGGAGGAAGGCAGGCAGATTGAGTCGCGGGCTTTGGATATTCCACTGAGAGACTTCAAGGGGGTCCGAGGACTCGTGGCTGCGGATTCGAGCCTCGCCGGAAGACGAAGTAGGGAGAGAGGAGGAAGCGTAAGCGGCAAGGCGAGTCGATGACGGCCCAGATCTGACCAGGTCTGGGATTCGCCGTCGCCGACGCAGCCGCGTCTCTGCCACCGCTCCGACGCCGTTGCAGTAGCCAATTCACCAAGGTTGCATCAGATCTGGAAGTTGTAGGTACGCCATTGCCAATCCGTCGCTGCTGCCCGCACCTGCAGCCCTTTGTCAGCCACCACCGTCCTGACGCCATCGCCACAAACAGGTAGTGCTACCGCCACCGCCGCCATTGCCATCGCCATCGCCATAGCCTCCCCCCCCCCTCTCCGTAGTCCAACCCTCGTCGCTACAACCGCTATTCGAAAACCCTAGGGTTCCCGATTTTCCGAGTCACAACCCCGGGTTGTCGAGTCAAACCCGGATCAGGAACCGGGTAGGGATTCCGCGATTTCGGGGGCGGCGGGAGTCAAGTCGTGAGTTGGAGCCGGGTCGGGTAGGGTTTTCACCGGAAAGCAGGGTTGTGGAGCCGGTTTTTCGGGCCGGGCCGGGTGTCCCCAAACGCCCGGCCATGGCGTCGTTTCATAAAGTTAAAAAAAAAAAAAAAAAATCCGAGTCCACGTTCAAGTCGACTTTTTAAATTTTATTTTAAATAATATTTTTAATAAATAAATAATTTATTTCAAAAAAATCAAAAAATATATTTTATTTTCGAAAAATATTAAAAAATATTTTAATTTTCAAAAAACAAAAATATTGAAAAATATTAAAAATATTTTATTTTCCGAAAAATAAAAAAAAAAAAAAAATATTACATATTTTCCAAAAAAAATGCCAAAAAAAAAAAAAAAGCCAAAAATTCATGAAAAAGCCAAAAAGACTTGTATTTTTTTTCCAAAAATACCAAAAAATCCAAAAAAATCCCTTTTATGTCCAAAAATTAGAAAAATACTCAAAAATGTTTTTCCTCCCAAAAATGCATGGAAAATCCTCGAACATCCAAAAAACCTCAAGGTTTAAACAAGATTAGGTACCGAAAAGGGCATTAGTGATTAACTAGTGTAATCAAGTCTCCGATCCTAATTTCTCTAGTTGCGCAGAAGTGAATATTTCTTCCGATACTTCGTTTGGGTTTCTAATCGACCCACCTCAAATCGATTAGTGGCAACTCCATTTTAAAATTAATTTATAGGTTAAAAACTTAGACTATTAAAGTTGTTAATTGGTGGACTTGGGAGAGTCTGGGCATAACTAATTTCAGCCGAGCCATTAGCCTCCTTAGGTGCCCGTACCTGATTGCGGGCGCTGAAAAAAAAGAAGAGGTCGCGACAGCAATTGTTAAGTTTGAAACTATTTCAAAACATTAATTTGGTTGTTTGATTCTAAAACCGATTTAGAGCATTAATGTGGCCATTGATTTGAAACTATTTCATATTATTAAATTGGAAAATGGTTTCAAATTTGGCCATTAATTCTTAAATCGTTTAAGTCCATTAATTTGGTTGTTAATTCTAAATCTGTTTCAAATGATTAATGTGACCATTTATGGTCCCGTTTCAAATCACTAATATGGCCATTGATTCTAAAACCGTTTCAAATATTTAATTTTATTGTTGGTTTTGGAACCATTTCAAAGCTTTGAGCTTCAATCGACTCAATTTTATTGCCACACTTGCAAATGCAATTGTAATATTATCTCTCCCATTCAAACACAATTCCGTGTATGACATCCTAGGCTCATCACTAAATTGACAATAAGACTTATACTAACACATTAGTACAATCAACATAATTAATTGTCTTATTCAATCTCTAGTTTCCACAAATCATAAGTAACATCTAACAATATGGCATGGCTACCTAAGTAGTATAAATGTTTTAAGAACACAATAAACCCGTCGGCTTACCATTGCAACAACCCAATGGGGTTATTGTCGTGACTTCCCCAGCGCGTCACCAACCCATTTCTTTCGATTTTATCTTGTTCTTACAAGCATGCGAAAGCGTGCACAACAACTATCTCCCAAACAACACCACAATCAAGCAACCAAGAAAATAAACCATGAAACATATTACTTCTATTCAACATCAATATTGTCGCGACCTCCCCGAAGCGGGTTGGACCACCTAAGGGTTCGGCTAATGGATTGCTAAGTCTAGACTTAGCTCGAGCTCTCCCAAGCCCATACCAATTCGCGACTTAGGGTTTAAATTTTAACATGCAAATGATTTTTATCATGGAGTCGCCACTAATCTATTTTTGGTGGGTCGATTAGAAACCCAAGTAAAGTAATGGGAGAATTACTTCACTCCTACGAACCAGAGATTAAATGAGTTCGGGACTTGGTTACACTAGACTTGTCTAATGCCCTTTCGGTACCTTTTTTTTTAAAAATGTTTTGCAGGCAGCTTGAATTGATTTTAATTTACCTTCCTAACATGTGAAGTGATCATGCGGGTGCGCAAACCACCAATTTAACACCCAAATAAAGCAGTGACTAAATGGCAGGACTTACCTTATAGCAATGAAAACATCTACAATGTTAAATCAGAATTCATATCAACAACCCTAGATATAATTTCTAATTAACACGCAATTTCTTTTTTTTTTTTCTTATTTAATGAAAATCATGCAATATGCAATGCATGCTACTAATGGAATAATATGACATGATAATGTGTCCTAAGCTATATGATGCAAATGTGATGTTCTTGTGTTTTCTTAATAAGCATGCAATCTATCTTAGAAAATAAAACTAATTTATTCTAAGACATTTTTTTTTTTTTTTGTATTTTCATGAAATTCGGAATTAGAAAAATGTGAGAATTATCTATCTAAATTAAAAATGTCATCTAATTTGTATTAGGAATGAGGATAAATCAAATCCTAATTTAAGCTAGAATGTTATCCTAATTTAGAAATTCCTAACTAAAATGCATTTTATCTAAAATATTTCTTAAATTTAAAAACTATTATTTAGAATTAAACTTATGAAATTTTACCCTAAAATGCAATGGTATGCAAAGAGTGCCAAAATTATAATTTTTTTTTTTTATGTTTTTGTATTAATTTCGAAATTAAAAAAAATTGCCAAGTAATTAAACATGAAACCTAAGTTAAAACTAGCAACCTAAATTGATCGATTTGATTTTCTTATTTTTTTTATTCGAAATAAAATTCCTATTCTAAATATGTAAACCATAAAACAGGAAATAAACCTAATTCTCACCTACATGAAATGCAAATGCAATTTTTGTATTTTTGAGATAAGCAAAACAATAAAAATGTACCAAATCCTCCATGGTTGTTTCGCTAATAAAATCAATAAATTGATCTTAAGCCTTAAAGACCAAAATATCAATTTTATTCCCGTGATTAATTATTTCATCTAAAGCCTTATAGATGAAATAAAAAAAAAAATCATTGTACGGTTTCGAATTAGGTGATACGTCGGGGATTTTCAAACATGCATCAAGAACTAATTCAAACAAGGAAACGAAAACATAAAATAACATAACATAAAAAACGAAATATTAAAGCTAAAATAAAATAAAACAGATCTACCTAATAAAATAAACTTACCTAATTTGGACTTTTTCCAAATTTGCCTCAACAAGTGGTGCTTTATGGACCAAGACAGGGACTCAGCTCACGGCCGGGGTGGCTGCTGTTGCGACGGGCAACAGTGGGCGGTGGACACGGTCGTCGGAGGAGCTCCGGCAAAGGGGCAGCGAACACGCGGCGAGGGAGGAGCAGGAGTCGCGTGCGGTTGGAGCGGGCAGCGAGCTGCTGTGATGCCGAGTCAGCGAGCTCAGGACAACAAGGGCGTCGTGGCTGGTGGTGCTGGGCGGACCGAGAGGCAGCGGCACGGGCAGGCGTGAGAGAGGGACGAGCAGAGGCAGCAGACAGCAACAGCTCGTCGGGGCCGGTGAACAACGCCTGGTGGTCGTCGTGGGTCAGCAGGCGGGCTCGGAGCGGCGGTGAAGGGACAGCAGCAACGGGCGTCGGGGTGAAAGGGGCAGCGGTCCGGCTCGGGTCCGGCTGTGGCGGAGGCACAGCGACGGCAGGAAGGATTCGGGATCTGCTACAGGGTAGCTATTGAGGAGGCGCTGGTTGGGAGCGGAGGCGGAGCAGGAGCGTTACGGGCGGAGCTGTCGTCGGGGGCTGAAAACAGAATGTGGAGGCTGAGCAGAGGGACGCGCGGTGGCTCGGCTGCAGGGTGGTGTCGGCTTCGCGGCTTCTGGGCAGGAGCAGCGACACAAGCTCGCGGGTGGAGACGGTGGCCAGTGACACGGCGACAGTCTCGTCGGCGCTCGGGTGGAGGGGCAGGTTGCAGCAGCGGCCAGCGGACTTCAGGGGGGTGCGGCGGCCGGCTCAGGTGCTGCAACGGAGGTGCTGTTTGCAGAAGCAGCGGTGGCGGGCGGTGATGGTGGCGCGCGAGGGCAGAGGCGCGGCGGCGGGCTCGGAGCTCACCGGAAGGAGGAAAGAGGCGGGTGGGCGGCTGCAGCGCCGGGCGACCAGCAGCAGCGAGGAACTCCCGAAGAAGATGAACAGTAGGGGTCTTTTCCTCTTTTTTCTCTCTTTTTTTTTTCTGCTGTTCGATCACTTCTTTTCTGTCTCTCTCTCACGTCTCACTCTCTGCAGTCTCTCTTTCTCGCTTTTTCTCTTTTTTTTAATCTCCTCCCCCTGACTTCATTTTTTTTTTTTCTTTTTACTTCCCGCTGACTTCATTTTCTTTGGTTCTCTCTAACGAGCATCTCTTCTTTTTTTAATCTCTCACAAAACCTCTCCGGTGAATGCCCCCCCTTCTCCGCTCCTTTCCTCGCTTATTTATAGGCAACAGTGAACAGAGGCAGCCGCAACTTTTCCTTGCTTGTTCAAGTTTGGTTCTTTTTTTTCAAATATGGTAGCCACCGCCCGACAATCCACCTATTTTATAATATTTTATGAGTTCATTTTGCTTCTTTGAGGCTCTTTACGTCCGCCGAATTGTATGCATGCATGTGCATGCATTAATGAGCGTGAGACAATGGACGTGTAGGAACTTCTTTCTTCTCCAGCTGATTTGCTCTCTAGGAAGGAAAGTAATATAAAATGTCAGCCCATCTTTTTGCATGCGTCTGTAGAATTTTCACGTCTCCCATTCATGCGTGCATGTGCAGGCATTAATGAGGGGAAGAAAATGCACGTTCATGGATTCTTCTTTCTTCTGCATGCTTGGGGTTTCTTATACGGCTACTTGTACCTCTCTTCTATAGGATAGCCACAATTTTTGACTTTTCTTGTTTGTTATTTGCTTCCTCCTTCAGCAAATTTCTCGTTACTTCTCCTAACAACCCACACTTGACAGAGAGCATATTATATAATATTATATCATGGGCTCATTTTGCTTCTCTGAGGATTCCTCTAGCATTCGCACGTCCACCGAATTTGCGCGTGCATGCGCATACAATAATGAGGGAGAGACAACGGACGTGCAAGAACTTCCTTCCTCTTTTTTTTTTTTTTTTTTTTTTGACTTTCGCTCTTTTGCGTGCTCAGACCAATGGAGAGAGACCGTCTTTTTGTGCATGTAATCGACCACGAGCCGCTGCGTCTTGTTGCCTTTTAGTATCGATGCAAATGCGACTACATGAAAATGCAATTTTACTATTTTTTTCTTAGGGGTTAAAGATTAATCCCTAAATTTTCATGCAATTACTTATTAAATGATTAGTCAAAATTTAGGTGTCAACAGCTGCCCCTCTTTGAAGGTGAGCTCGCAGAGGTTGCATTCAAAGATAACACGATACCTAAATTTTGATCATGAACATGCAATGGATGATACTTTGGCAAGACTATTTTTTGTTTTTGTTTTTGTTTTTTTTGTTTTTTTAAATGCAATTTATATGATGCATGGAAATGCTAATGCCAGTGGTAAAAGGAACTTACCTGGAATAACTTACCTTCGAGGAGGGTAGAGTAACTCGAGATAGTTGGTGTCACATGTCCAGGACCCGTACCATTCTACGGTCGCCTAGAATAGTAACATGACTTTACAAAGAGACTGCTTTCCCAGGACCCGTACCATTCTACGGTCGCCCAGTATGGCATTGCTTGGTTGTACCTAGGACCCGTACCATTCTACGGTCGCCTAAACGGGGATTCATTTTCCAGGACCCGTACCATTCTACGGTCGCCTAAACGGGGATTTATCTTCCAGGACTCGTACCATTCTACGGTCGCCTGAATAGATGTTGTCTAGGACCCGTACCATTCTTCGGTCGCCTAAACGGGAAAAAGTTTTGAGACATCCAGATCCAGACTGAGATGTCAAGAATTTGGGAACTTAACCAATAGACACTCAATGTTAGGTGAGATGAATATTGGATTAAGAGGGTTCGAAATACCTAGATCCAGACTAAGGTATAGCGAAAAAGATCAGAAAGCATTCATATCTAGAATGAAATGCTTAATGAACAGTTTTGAGACATCCAGATCCAGACTGAGATGTCAAAAATTTGGGAACTTAACCAATAGACACTCAATGTTAGGTGAGACAAATATTGGATTAAGAGGATTCGAAATACCTAGATCCAGACTAAGGTATAACGAAAAAGATCGGAAAGCATTCATATCCAAAATGAAATGCTTAACGAAGAGTTTTGAGACATTTATCAAGAATTTGGGAATACCTAGGACAAACCTGGGATATTCGTGAAAGTCACTTACCTCTTGGTAGAAAGAAGTTTTGGAACATCGAGGATGTATTTCGAATATTCATGGAGGTTTCTCACCTCGAGGCTTCTGAAAGGCAACATAAATACCAGGAGCTCTTGGGTCTTCAAGGAAACATTACTGTCGCCGACATGATTAGAGCAAAAATACATGCATTCATGAAAGAAGTAAGCAATTCAGTACACTCCAAAGTCTACTGAAGCTTTTATCCATTCAACCAAGATTTATGCATGATGGTTTTACCATATTTGCACCACCAAATTTCCACTAGGGAGAATCATCGTTTAAGACAATTTTCCCTCATGACATGGATTTTCAAGAATACCAAATGAGAGACTTTCAGTTAGAAAGGACTTTCACTCACTCTCATTAAGAAGGCTATTTTGTCCCGACCATTAATGTCGGATCACAGGAATCACTCAATCTTACTTTCATCATGTCAACAAGGGTTCGAGTATTCTCGCAAGCGGTACGACCTGGTCAATCTGAGAGGTCTTTATCAGGACTGTAATGTAGGCTCGGTCAATGGCTCAACAAAGAGGGACTCTTCGAGTCAAGGCTAATGAAAGAACAATACTTCGCAATCACCTTCGGGTTTACAAGTCAAGGAACCTGCGGAATGAGATAGAAATGGCCTTGCTCACACTTCTTCGAGCGATGCTTTTAAGCATGTGAATTCCTACGTTAATTTCGGTGCCCTAATCTGAAGAGACTTTGTAAGGGACGTAACGTAGGTTGAGTTCATGGGTTGAGAAGTGAATGGATCATTAGGCTCAAAATGTGTATAGGGGGATGAGAATTGGCGATCATCTTGGCATTGTCACCGGTCTTCTTCTTCACCATTGGGATTTTCCTCATAGGTACTATAAAAACCTGGCATTTGAGTTCTTTAAGTACCACTCCATTGGGAATACACCCTTTTACAATTGATAATCATTTATCTTGACTCTTTCTTTCATTTTTTATGGGCATTGGCCTTGCTTTTACCAGGCACACTGCTTTTTCATGCCCCTTTTGTTTTGTTTTGAATAACCACGTAATGCTTTAACATTTGGGTTCTTGAGGAGTTTTCATTTTTTGTCGGCACTCGGGATTCTGCTGCTCGAACATTTGCTGTTTGCCTTGCCCCGGTGTGGGGGATGATCACCAATTGGGTTTAAATGAAACGAATTTACAGGCTCAAGGGGCTATGCAATGGATAAAGTGTGTTGGATAGAGAAAGAACTGCTCTTCACCATCCTAAGGCACTTAAATTACCGTATGAATTCAATGTAATAGCAATACCTGAAGATTGATGCAAGTGAGAGCAAGAATATTCCTATCAATTTCCTCACCTCATGATGTCGTCTTACCTCCAGCTTGCCCCAATGTGGGGTGGTTCTTGACAGGGGTAATTTAAAAATTATTCACGTGTGTGGGCTCAAAAGGGTTTAAACAATGGATGATCATGTAGTGTTTGGGATAGAGAATGAACCGCCTCTCATCATTTCGATCATCGTACCTTTCGCGAGAAAACTCTTTACCTTAGAAACATGGAATTTTCTACACTCATCTCACCAGTATATGAGCAAGGGACTGTGTATAGGATAAGGCTTGCCTTTCATCACCCTGACATGTCTCATTTAGCATGTTCAATTCATTCCACATCATTCATTAACTTGATCGATGGTGACAATCCTCAGTAGAATTGGTAATTAAACAGGTAAAACTATCACGCAAAATTCTCATTTGAAAGGTCACAAGTACTTCATGAACTCATCACAAAGAGTTTACAGCTCAAAAAGAAAGAAAAGGATTGGTAAATTTTTTTTTTTTTGCAAACTTGTTGCCGTTTCCAGGATCGAACCCTGGTTGTTTTCGGACCCTTTCATTCCCCATGCCACCAGGCCGAGGCACCGGTGGTTGTCCTCGTGGCATTTCTTTTTTTATTTAATTGAACCGACTCTGGGTAAGCACGTCTGTCGTATCGAATCAGATGAATTTGATATGCATATGGAACAGGGCCTACTTTTCATCTCATTCATTCCATTCCGACACAATTCAATGAAGAAATGAGTACCTTTGATTCACAACAAAGTCTATCAAGGGTAATACTTCTTCACAGCATCAGAGTTAACAGGATTAGAAAACTCACGACCATCCATTTCTGTAAGGATTAAGGCACCTCCAGGGAGTACCCTCTTCACCATATACGGGCCGCTATAATTTGGAGCAAATTTGCCTCCAGGATCAGGAAAAATCGGCAATACCTTTCTTAGAACTAGATCATTCACTTCGAAGTGTCTTGGCCGTACCTTCCGATTGAAAGACTTGGCTACTCTTTGTTGATACGCCTGACCATGGCAAAGAGCTTTTAACCTTTTCTCATCAATCGTGTTCAACCGCTCGAACCTTTGTTGTGTCCATTCCGCTCGGACAATTCCGCTTGGGATAAGACTCTCAAAGAGGGGATTTTTACTTCCACAGGCAAGACTGCCTCCATGCCATAAACCAAGGAGAAAGGGGTTGCCCTGGTGGATGTTCGGATCGATGTCCGATACGCCATTAGAGCAAAGGGTAACCTATCATGCCAATCTCGATAATTCTCGGCTGTCTTAGCCAGGATCTTCTTGATGTTCTTATTAGCTGCCTCAACAGCTCCATTCATTTGCGGGCGGTAAGGTGATGAATTCAAATGCTTGATTTTGAACTTACTGAACAACTCATCAACGAACTTGTTATTCAGATTTGTCCCATTGTCAGTGACAATTGCTTCGGGGACACCATAACGGGCGATTATGTCACGCCTGATAAACTTCACAACATTTCGAGCCGTGACATTAGCATATGATGCGGCTTCAATCCACTTTGAAAAATAATCTATTGCCACCAATATGAATCGGTGCCCATTTGAAGCTTTGGGATTTATTGGGCCAATCACATCGATCCCCCACATTGAGAAAGGCCATGGCTCAGATAGCTAGTGCAACTCCGTTGGAGGAACATTTATTTTATCTCCATGAATTTGGCAACGATGGCAACTTCTAACATGCTGTATGCAATCACTTTCCAGCGCAAGCCAATAGTAACCCAGTCTCATAATCTTCTTGGCCAACATGTGCCCATTCATGTGTGGGCCACAAACTCCTTCATGCACTTCATGCATGATTTGGGTAGCTTTTGCTTCATCTACGCATCTCAATAAAACCGAATCATAAGATCTCTTGTATAAATTCTTACCACTGACGAAGAACTTTGAGGCCATCTTCATTATGTATTTTCTATCGGCTGGAGTGCTCCCTTAAGGAAATTCCTGCTTTTGAATATAGTTCATGATGTCATAATACCATGGCTTCTCATCAAGCTCTTCATTCACGGCCATGCAATAAGAAGGTTTGGCTAGAACCTCAATTTTCAAAGGCTCAACTTCTAAACCATCAGTAACTTGTAACATAGATGACAACGTTGCCAAGGCATCGGCGAACTGATTATGGGATCTAGCCAAGTAGTCAAATGAAATTTCATCGAACTCCTTCACCAACTCTTCAAGGTACTTATGATATGGCAGTAATTTGGCATCCCTGGTTTTCCATTCGCCTACGGTTTGGAGGATGATCAGTGCAGAATCTCCATATACTTTCAATTTGGCCACTCCCATTTCAATTGCGGCCTGAAGTCCAAGAATACAAGCTTCGTATTCAACAATATCGTTAGTGCATGGAAATATTAATTTCGCGGCTATTGGGTGGTGGTGTCCGTCTGGGGATATTAGTACTGCCCCAGTACCAGAACCGGACAAGTTCACAGCTCCATCAAAGAACATAGACCATGCATCTTCGCTTATGGCCAAAATACGATCATCCAAAGGACAATCATCATCATTCAAGTTTCTAGGATTCTCAGCCAATATATCAGCAATTACTCGGCCTTTAACTGATTTTTGTGGCATGAATTGCACATCGAATTCCGAAATCAAGACCTGCCATTTAGCTAGCTTACCCACCAAAGCTGGTTGATTAAATAAATACTTGATGAGATCGTTCTCAGTCACGAGAAACGTCTGGTAATGCAAGGTGTACTGTCGCAGTCTATGCAATACCCATACTAACGCAGCACAAGTTTTTTCAGCATCAGAATATTTTAGCTCTGAGACAGTGAACTTTTTACTGAGGTAATAAATGGCCCGTTCCTTCTGATCCACGAGACTTTTCTGAGCTAACATCGCGCCAAGTGACTCACTATGGATTGTGAGGTACAAAATCAAAGGATGCCCCGATATTGGTGGGACAAGAACTGGTGGATTCATTAAATATTGCTTCAACTTATCGAACGCCTTTCGACATTCATCATTCCACTCAACTTGTACGTTTTTCCTCAAGAGTTTGAAGAACGGCTTAGCGGTCTCAGAGAGTTGGGAAATGAATCGTGCAATGTAATTCAATCTCCCTAAGAGACTCCGGACCTCTTTCACTGTTGACGGAGGTTGCAGCTCACATATCGCCTTGGCTTTAGATGGGTCAATTTCAATCCCTTTACTACTCACAATGAACCCAAGTAATTTACCCGACGCTGCCCCGAACACGCACTTGGCAGGGTTTAAACGAAGCTTGAATTTACGGAGTCGGTCAAATAACTTCCTGAGGGTTTCAACATGACTTCTCCTAGGTCGGGTTTTTGTAATCATATCATCAACATACACCTCAATTTCTTCATGCATCATGTCATGGAACAATGTAACCATGGCTCGCTGGTAAGTTGCCCCTGCATTTTTGAGTCCAAAGGGCATGACCTTATAATGAAAGGTTCCCCACAGGGTGATGAATGATGTCTTCTCTTTGTCTTCATCCTTCATTCTTATCTAGTTGTAGCCAGAAAAGCCATCCATGAAAGAGAATAATTCAAATCCAGCAGTACTATCCACGAGAACATCGATATGTGGCAATGGGAAGTCGTCCTTTGGGCTGGCCTTATTCAAATCCCGATAATCAACACACACTCGGACTCAACCATCTTTCTTCATGACCGGCACTATGTTGGCCACCCATTCAGGGTATTGCGAGACTTCAATGAATCCCACTTTGAGGAGTTTCATTACCTCCTCTTCTATCTTCTTCGAGAGCTCTGGTTTAGTCCTCCGAAGCTTCTGCTTCTTAGGGCGCATGTCTGGATTGGTGGGCAAACAGTGTTCCACAATTGACGGATCTAGACCTGGCATATCAGCATACGTCTAGGCAAAGATATCCCGATATTCTTTTAACAACTGAGTCAAGTGCTCGGCCTCATCTTTGGGAAGATTTGCCCCAATCTTTATCTCTTTGGGCTCCTCGGCATCACTCAAATTGATAGTGATGGTTTCCTCGGAGGTGAGAACTTTGGGTTTTTCATGCTGCTCCCAACTATGTTGCACTTCAATGGAGTCACCATTTGGATCATCAGGGTCATCACTGTCATCGCTCATTGCATTGGATTGGACCATTGTCACCTCCTTGCTTGCCATAGGGTTGCTCTTGAAACATAAAATGGATAGTTCAGAAAGACAAACAGGGCTAAACAACATGGATTTCTTATCTATTTTCTGATTTTTCTTTTTTCGATTTTTTTTCAAATTTTTATTTTATCTTTAAAAAATTTTGGCAAAACATTTTGGAAAAGCTTTTTGTCATGAGAAAGCATGATGAAGCCCAGGCCTCAGAATTCTCCTTGGATTTTTCTTTTCTTTCATCGGTTGGATATCATCAACGGGCTGGTTTGGTATACCCCATCATACCCTCAAAATAAAACTTGTAATTGTAATTGATATTCATCAACCAAATTACATTTATTGGATTGAAAAGTACGGCAATCAAAGTGAAATGAAACCCTAACAGTCAAACCCTAGCAAACATCAACTCCTGACAAACGATATGCAGAATACAATAAGCAAACCCTAGAAAACATTAAATCCTAAAAGCGATAAGATTCCCACGCAGGGGAGTGCGGAAAAGTAAACGTGTTACTCTTGTGGGCTAGCACCCGCTTCCTCCGATGGTTCTTCATCAATGGCACCTATAAGGAGATCATCAAATAGGGTTGTGATCCCTTCCATCCCATTATCTGGATCCTCTGCTTTTGAAGTTATTGGGTCATCAATGCTACTCCATCCATCGGGCACGATACCTCGGGTGGCGATCACTTCTCCTTCATCATGCATCATTCTAGCAAGGCTGGGGAATGTCTCGCGGATATCGAGGAGTAATGAGTTTTTCCTCTCTTGCTCATGTCCTCCACCTTTTCCATGGTACCCTAATCCGGCGGAACGAGACCTTCGAGGGGCTTCAATAGGGTTCCGGATACCCTGTTCTTTTTTACCATGTCCACGGCCAGGAATAAAGCCATTTCCAACCATCACTCTTGCTACCATAACTGCTGCATTTGACACATCAGGGATAGGTGTTGTCGATCCTCGAGATGCATGAATAGTGGATACGAGCTCAAACGATTGGTAGCTCGACTCCTCCCTACGTTCCGGCTCGACATAGGGGATAGCCGTCTCATGATAGATTCGATGATCCTCCTCGCCATGAACAATGACTAGCTTTCCTTTGACAACAAATTTCACGCTTTGGTGGAGACTTGATGGCACAGCTCCAGCAGTATGAATCCAAGGACACCCTAATAGGAAATTGAATGCGGTAGGAATATCCATCACCTGGAAAAGGACGTTGAACGTCACCGGGCCTATTTGCAGATCAAGGTGGGTCTCCCCTATCACCTCCTTTCTTGTACCATCAAAAGCTTGGACGGAGGTTTTTGCAGCATTTATTTTTGAAGGATCTATTTTCAAGTGGTGAAGAGTCGCCAATGGACAGATATTCAAGGCAGACCCATTATCAATGAGTACTCGAGCCACATGGGAAGCCTTGCACTTGACGAATATATATAATGCCTTAGTATGTCCCCTCCCCTCGAGAGGGAATTCTTCATCAGAAAAGGCTATTAAATCCTTAAGAAGAATCGATCCTACAAATTCCTCCAACCTGTTTACCTCAATCGTCTCTGGTACGCTAACTTCGCTCAAAACCTTCATTAGAGACTTTTGATGTGTGGGAGATGTTTGCAAGAGTTCAAGTAAAGAGATTTGAGCGGGCAATTTTCGCAACTGGTCGACCACGTTATACTCACTTGCTTTGATTATAGCCAGAAATTCTTTGGCCTCTTCGTCAAGAATCGGCTTTGCAAGGTTGGGCATTAGCTTGAGCATAGGTCCGACTGCACCTTGTAATCGTGTCAACATCTAGCTCGTATGACCGGTGGGACTACTTTGTTATCCTTGTACTCATACGGTTGGGGCATCTCAATAATTATTTCTTCATTAGTTGAAGGCACTTCCACCGTCACCCTTCATGGTCGAGGCATCCTCAAGTGGGGGCATGTCTCGATCAATGGATCTCGGTTCACTCTTTTCAGCACTGAGCTTAGCAAATTCCCTCTCCCAATCAATGATGACTTCGGAGATAGTTGACACTATTCCAGCTTGGTTAGCATACACGATCACGCCAGCCTTAACCATTTCTTGAACCCTTTCCTTCATGGTAGGCAAGGGAGGATTCTCATCTGTCGAATAGTAACCAACTCTAACTAATCCGCTATAGATATCTTTGACAGACACCTTCAAGTTTGTCTTTTTGCCAGCATTGAAGTCAAAGATTGTATTCACGTTTCCCTCATGTTCCGGCAACGGATTCTTCTTGACATTCGGTTGGGTGGTACGGAAAGAAAATGCCTTAGTATCCAATAAATTTTGAATCTTGTGCTTCAAAGTCATACATTCATCAGTTGAATGGCCCACCTCTCCCATATGATACTCACATTTTTTGGAGGGATCATATTTGGATAATTTTTCAGCATTGGGCCGCCTTGGTTCGTGGGAGATCAGTCCCTTCTTTTGGAGTATCAGCAGGACCTGAGATAGAGGGCCAGGAAGAGGAGAGAATTGCTTTTTGGTGAATTGCCGCGGTGTAGGCACTCGGCCTCCATCTTGCTGATTCCTAGGGACACGAACCATCTGCGGCTTACTAGGGGCTGTTGCGCATATGCAACATTGATTTCAGTGGTCGGTTCTTTATCTTTCTTCATGGTGAACCTTTTTCCTTGATGAGTCGGTTCATTGAACCATCCATCCCTTAGCCCCATCTCGATCTGTTCACCCACTGGGATGAGTTGGTTGAAGTTCTCGACGTATGTACTAGCCATCCGGTTACGGAACTCATACGAGAGAGTCTTGACGAACAACTTCATCAACTCCTTGTTTGTAGGCTCAGGAGTGATTTGAGCTGCCAAGTTTCGCCATCTTACAGCATACTCCTTAAATGACTCACTTTTCTTCTTCTCCATTCGCTCAAGATCCTCTCGGGAAGGTGCAATGTCCATGTTGAACTTATACTGCTTTAGGAAAGCGTCAGCCACTTCATTCCAGGTGTCGAGAAGGTTTACATTTTTCATTATGTACCAGTTGAGTGCGGGCCCAGTCAAGCTTGCATGAAACGATTGGATCATGAGAGGCTCGTTCTTGACATATTGGGCCATGCGTACGTGGTACATCTGCAAATGAGCTTTTGGGCAGGAAGTGCCGTCGTATTTTTCGAACTCCGGCATCTTAAACTTCTTCGGCATTTTGACCTTCTCATAAACCGACAAGTCGAACGGGAGTGAATTCCGCGACTCTTGCAATTGTTTCAGTTTCTCTTCAAGTTTGGCGAAGCGTTCATCTTGCTCCGCCTTATGGACATTGTCGGGCTTAGCCTTTTCGGCAGTGACGAACAGTGGGTCATCCTCCAGCTCAGGCATGTCGTCATCACCCATTTGGGCCTTGTCCGTCTGCTTTGGGACTACTATCTCGGGGAGAGTGGGCGCAAGAGTCTGATTCACTTGGAGGGATTGCATTTGATTTGTCATAAGTTGCATAGATGTGAGCAGCTGCTGGAGTTGATTTTCCATAGCATTCATACGATCACGCATTTCGGTTTGATCGGCCATTTTTGCTCTTGATCGTGTAATGATAGGCGAACGTGGAGGATCCGTTATCACCTAATTTGGAGAAATGAATACACATAAGCATTTCGTATAAAACATGCCGGTCCATGACGAAAGTCTAACCGCTTTTATTTATTAATGAAACTGTTTGACATTGACAATGTAAAAACTTGAAAAGCCCTAAACTAATCAAGTAAAATGACTCAACTTCCTAAACATTAAGCTAAAGTAAAAAGACTAAATAGATTGAAGCTACTTTATTTGGCCCGATCTATAAACAATCGGGAAGCCAACGCTCGACGTAATTGCCTCTTCTCCTTAGCGTCCTTCTTGGCTTGCTTTTCAAGTTCTTCAATCTTCCTTTTGTGACGATTAAGCTCTGCTTGTCGAGTGGGCTTTTCAGTCACATCTGGCACTTTTGGGAGAAACTCGATCGGGATCTTATGCTGACGGATGTACCGAGCCGTGGCATAATAAGTCTTTTCTTTCCCCTCAAGCTCATCTTCAGGCAAGCTCAATTTTTGTTCGTGACATGCGAGCCAAGCTTGTTCAATATAGCGAAGCTCCTTTTGTGATCATCATCCTTGGCAATGAATCGGACTTGGAACAAACCCAGCTTAAGAGGGGCGGTAGATCCTGCACAATTCGATATTGACGGGCCACTCGAAGTGGGTAGTAGGAAGTGGCACCAGTGATCCCCAATAGCGGGATTGGCTCATTATCGCCATGAGAGAGGCGTGCCTTTGAGACTTGGAACCATTTAGCATGCCATAGGAAAATCTTGGTATTCGGATTTTTCAACAATTTGACCCATTTTGAAAAAGAAAGATTTGGAGTTCGATCTTGATGATTTTTGAACACCTCGATGGGATGATGGGAATCAGTGATATTAATAATTTTCATGCGAATATCAATCCTACTCATATGAGAAAAGAACCAGATTTGTAAAAGCTCAATTGGTGCACGAAAGGTTCTATCTTCATCTTCCTTAAATCGAGTGAGTGACAAGAATGTTTCAGCTAAAATAGTGTTGACAAAACTAATCCTTGCACATACTTGTTTGACTACCCATGCAACAAGAGGATTAATGGCGCCTTTGCGAAGAGGAAAAACAATAAACCCGAAGAAGGCTAAAAGGAAAATCTTACTTTTTAAAAGAGTGTCAGCATTAGCAAAACTCTGATCTAGGAAGGAGAAAGGACATGCATGACAATTATCTTTTAAAACTCCTTTTATTTGATTCTTATCCATCCTAAGAAAGTCAGACAAAATTGATTCAGGTTCTAATTCAAGGGGTGGGTTTATTAATTCCAATTCCAAAGGTTTTCCTATGGCAATGCTATATTCTTCCAGAGTCGGAGTCAACTCGTGCTTACCAAATATGAATGTTGATGTTTGGGGACACCAGAAATGGGCAAGTGCTTGCATGACGCCGCTTTGGACATCGATGTCGAGGAGGGGAACAAGGCGACCAAGTCTACTTTCCACATAGCTTTGACCATCGGAGCCAAGACGATCCCACCATGATTTGAGTTCAACCTTTGGTGCAGGCACGAATCGAATGTCGGACCTTCCCATTGTTTATAGACCAAGACTCAACCAACCTAATGTCATGGACCGACCAAAGACATAATAAGGTAAGTAAATTGCAAGAGTAAAGGGTAGAGAGCTTACTTTACCGGCGATTAAAGCAATCACATAGACAAGCACATGAAAAAGTGGGGTTCGATTTCTAACTAGGAAGGCTAAGCAAAGTGGAGTTAAAAGGGTAGGATGACTAGTCGCAGCCTCGCGTACTAAATCAAATCCTCTTAACTCCGGCTTAGTCAAGAATGATACCCTAATGCGACACAGTCTCGCGGGCAGAGGTAAACATTCCTGACACCAAGAAAGAAACTTTCGGGATTGAGTTTGGCAACCTCTACTACGCGGCCTCGCGGTCGAAGTCGTATCCAACTCAATACCATCCTAAGTGTCCTAGTGCGGCCCAGGTCCGGCGGCGGGTTGTGTGTGTAATGTTGTAGTGCAAATGCAAGGCATGCACAACAGTTTATATCAAGCAACACTTCATATGTGAAAGTAAACCATACATTCCTACCCCTCCCTGCAAAACAAAGGTCAGCAAACACTTCCCCTTATACCTCCCATTCTGCAAGAACATTTAACACCTTAAATGTTAGGGACGTACCTGGGATCCTCGCTGCCAAATACAAATATTTTTCAAAAAGAAAATTGGCCTAAGTCCACTAAAAGTTTCAACTCAAGTCCCCAGCAGAGTCGCCAAGCTGTCGTGACCTCCCCGAAGCGGGTTGGACCACCTAAGGGTTCGGCTAATGGATTGCTAAGTCTAGACTTAGCTCGAGCTCTCCCAAGCCCATACCACCCGCGACTTAGGGTTTAAATTCTTAACATGCAAATGATTTTTATCATGGAGTCGCCACTAATCTATTTTTGGTGGGTCGATTAGAAACCCAAGTAAAGTAATGGGAGAATTACTTCACTCCTACGAACTAGAGATTAAATGAGTTCGGGGGACTTGGTTACACTAGACTTATCTAATGCCCTTTCGGTACCTTTTTTTTTTAAAAATGTTTTGCAGGCAGCTTGAATTGATTTTAATTTACATTCCTAACATGTGAAGTGATCGTGCGGGTGCAAAACCACCAATTTAACACCCAAATAAAGCAAAGTGACTAAATGGCAGGACTTACCTTATAGCAACGAAAACATCTGCAATGTTAAATCAGAATTCACATCATCAACCCTAGATATGATTTCTAATTAACACGCAATTTTTTCAATTATTTAATGAGAATCATGCAATGCATGCTATTAATCTAACATAGAATAATATGACATGATAATATAGCCTAAATTATATGATGCAAATGCGATGTTTTTGTGTTTTCTTAATAAGCATACAATCTATCTTAGAAAATAAAACTAATTTATTCTAAGACATTTTTTTTTTTTTTTGTATTTTCATGAAATTCGGAATTAGAAAAATGTGAGAATTATCTATCTAAATTAAAATGTCATCTAATTTGTATTAGGAATGAGGATAAATCAAATCCTAATTTAAGCTAGAATGTTATCCTGATTTAGAAATTCCTAACTAAAATGCATTTTATCTAAAATATTTCTTAAATTTAAAAACTATTATTTAGAATTAAACTTATGAAATTTTACCCTAAAATGCAATGGTATGCAAAGAGTGCCAAAATTCTAATTTTTTTTTTATGTTTTTGTATTAATTTCGAAATTAAAAATTGCCAAGTAATTAAACATGAAACCTAAGTTAAAACTAGCAACCTAAATTGATCGATTTGATTTTCTTATTTTTTTTATTCGAAATAAAATTCCTATTCTAAATATGTAAACCATAAAACAGGAAATAAACCTAATTCTCACCTACATGAAATGCAAATGCAATTTTTTTGTATTTTTGAGATAAGCAAAACAATAAAAATGTACCAAATCCTCCATGGTTGTTTCGCTAATAAAATCAATAAATTGATCTTAAGCCTTAAAGACCAAAATATCAATTTTATTCCCGCGTGATTAATTATTTCATCTAAAGCCTTATAGATGAAATAAAAAAAAATCATTGTACGGTTTCGAATTAGGTGATACGTCGGGGATTTTCAAACATGCATCAAGAACTAATTCAAACAAGGAAACGAAAACATAAAATAACATAACATAAAAAACGAAATATTAAAGCTAAAATAAAATAAAACAGATCTACCTAATAAAATAAACTTACCTAATTTGGACTTTTCCAAATTTGCCTCAACAAGTGGTGCTTTATGGACCAAGACAGGACTCAGCTCACGGCCGGGGTGGTCGTTGCAACGGGCAACGGTGGGCGGTGGACACGGTCGTCGGAGGAGCTCCGGCAAAGGGGCAGCGAACACGCGGCGAGGAGGAGCGGAGTCGCGTGCGATTGGAGCGGGCAACAGCGCTGTGATGCCGAGTCGCCGAGCTCGGGACAACAAGGGCGTCGTGGCTGGTGGTGCTGGGCGGACCGAGAGGCGCGGCACGGCGGGCGTGGAGAGGGACGAGCAGAGGCAGCAGACAGCAACAGCTCGTCGGGGCCGGTGAACAACGCCTGGTGGTCGTCGTGGGTCAGCAGGCGGGCCCGGAGCGGCGGTATAGGGACAACAGCAACGAGCGTCGGGGTGAAAGGGGCAGCGGTCCGGCTCGGGTCCGGCTGTGGCGGAGGCGCAGCGACGGCAGGAAGGATTCGGGATCTGCTGCAGGGTAGCTGTTGAGGAGGCGCTGGTTGGGAGCGGAGGCGGAGCAGGAGCGTTACGGGCGGAGCTGTCGTCGGGGGCTGCAAACAGAATGTGGAGGCCGAGCAGAGGACGCGGTGGCTCGGCCTGCGGGGGTGGTGTCGGCTTCGCGGCTTTCGGGCGGAGCAGCGACACAAGCTCGCGGGTGGAGACGGTGGCCGCGTGACACGGCAATCAGCCTCGGGGCGCTCGGTGGAGGGGCAGGTTGCAGCAGCGGCCAGCGGACTTCAGGGGGGTGCGGCGGCCGGCTCAGGTGCTGCAACGGAGGTGCTGTTTGCAGAAGCAGCGGTGGCGGGCGGTGATGGTGGCGCGCGAGGGCAGAGGCGCGGCGGCGGGCTCGGAGCTCGCCGGAAGGAGGAAAGAGGCGGGTGGGCGGCTGCAGCGCCGGGCGACCAGCAGCAGCGAGGAACTCCCGAAGAAGATGAACGGTAGGGGTCTTTTCCTCTTTTTTCTCTCTTTTTTTCTGCTGTTCG
The DNA here is from genome assembly GCA_017140255.1 of Eucalyptus paniculata subsp. matutina. NCBI lineage: Eukaryota > Viridiplantae > Streptophyta > Magnoliopsida > Myrtales > Myrtaceae > Eucalyptus > Eucalyptus paniculata. The sequence continues at coordinate 19,983,656 of CM029436.1, read as the reverse complement.
GTCACTTCTTTTCTGTCTCTCTCTCACTTCTCACTCTCTGCAGTCTCTCTTTCTGCTTTTTCTCTTTTTTTAATCTCCTCCCCCTGACTTCATATTTTTTTTCTCTCTTTTTACTTCCTCCCTGACTTCATTTTCTTTGGTTCTCTCTAACGAGCATCTCTTCCTTTTTTTAATCTTTCACAAAACCTCTCCAGTGAATGCTTCGTCTCCCTTTCTCTGCTCCTTTCCTCGCTTATTTATAGGCAACAGGTGAACAGGAGGCAGCCGCAACTTTTCCTTGCTTGTTCAAGTTTGGTTCTTTTTTTTGTCAAATATGGTGGCCACCGCCTGACAATCCACCTATTTTATAATATTTTATGAGTTCATTTTGCTTCTTTGAGGCTCTTTACGTCCGCCGAATTGTATGCATGCATGTGCATGCATTAATGAGCGTGAGACAATGGACGTGTAGGAACTTCTTTCTTCTCCAGCTGATTTGCTCTCTAGGAAGGAAAGTAATATAAAATGTCAGCCCATCTTTTTGCATGCGTCTGTAGAATTTTCACGTCTCCCATTCATGCGTGCATGTGCAGGCATTAATGAGGGGAAGAAAATGCACGTTCATGGATTCTTCTTTCTTCTGCATGCTTGGGGTTTCTTATACGGCTACTTGTACCTCTCTTCTATAGGATAGCCACAATTTTTGACTTTTCTTGTTTGTTATTTGCTTCCTCCTTCAGCAAATTTCTCGTTACTTCTCCGACAACCCACACTTGACAGAGAGCATATTATATAATATTATATCATGGGCTCATTTTGCTTCTCTGAGGATTCCTCTAGCATTCGCACGTCCACCAAATTTGCGCGTGCATGCGCATACAATAATGAGGGAGAGACAACGGACGTGCAAGAACTTCCTTCCTCTTTTTTTTTTTTTGACTTTTGCTCTTTTGCGTGCTCAGACCAGTGGAGAGAGACCGTCTTTTTGTGCATGTAATCGACCACGAGCCGCTGCGTCTTGTTGCCTTTTAGTATCGATGCAAATGCGACTACATGAAAATGCAATTTTACTATTTTTTTTCTTAGGGGTTAAAGATTAATCCCTAAATTTTCATGCAATTAATTATTAAATGATTAGTCAAAATTTAGGTGTCAACAAATATATTTACAAGCCCTTTTCTACGGGTACTTTCTTATTTAAATTAATCTTCTATCAATTGTAGGTTGGGGGGTTCCTATCTTCTCTAGCGTGGCCTCGACTCCAAAGGGATTAGACTTCCATACCTACAAATCTAAGGAAAATTATCGAAGTGAGTCGAAGACTCAGTAAGTAAAAGCACTAAATCTCAGTTAAGAGAACATCTCATCACTGAATCAAGCACGTGAATCTCAACCTCATTAAGGTGTCGATGGCAAATCAATAACAAATCCATTGCAATATCTTGACTATGTGCACATGAACAACTTGGCTTACTTGTGATGCAAGCACTACCAAAATCATCAAACCAAAACATAGAAACATGCACACAAAATTTCATTTATTAACTAAAATGAAATCCATCAGTTCATTTGAAATCCACCAAGTATCCCATTCTCATGAAGGAGGTAACATTATCCGTCGCTTCGGTAGTTGCATGCTTTTAGACCATCTCTCATCCCAAACTGATATTGTCCTCTTCAAGGCATGCTCTTTGTGACGTCCTAGCAGTGTCACATACTAAATACGAACATAAGCTATATAGACATAACTTGTTTTATTCAATAATTGCACTAAGATATTTTGACCTAATTGGTTAGCATGTAAAGATGAATAGTACATGGTGTTGAACTCTTCTAAGGCATGAATCATCATGTCATATCCCGTCATATACTATGAGTTATTCAAGTTATAAACACATACAAAGGATCATAAAAGAGTTTCATTTCACTTCTTGTTAAGGTCATCACAGGCTTTACTTACATTGACCTAAAAATTAACAATTATTGTGCATATATACAGAGATTATTACAAGTCAACGCCCAAAAGTATAAGTATCAGGCCTAGGAAAGGGTCAAAAGGGAGCCTAACTTCACTACTCTTTAAACTACCATACATCAATCAAAACAACAAAAGAAGTCTTCTTTAGCTTCAACACGAACTTGATGCCCTAAGCACCACTAGCCCCAACTCTAGGTCCTCCATATCTATATCCAAGAGGGCCAAACAACTCCTCTTCATGGTTTATGAACCAAACTTCCAACCTCATCAGTATCTAATCGACCCGTCCATTGTCCATCCAAAGAGTCATTTTATAACACGTATATGTCACCTTGATATCAGGGTCGTACACATCATGGAAAGACATTTCTATGTAAACTACGACCCCATATCATGCCACTGTCAATATGTCTATTCTAACAATCTGAGAAAAAGAGAGAAATTAGCAATATCCAGTAAAGATATGATAAGGTCCTAAACTAGATAATCTAGCAGTCGTTAAAGAATGTAAGATGCATAACCAGACAGCATACATAAATTGGGGCAAAATTTTCATATGGTCCACTTTATTGTCACCTCAACTCACATTTCTATGCCCCATATGCAAAGTACAACACTATTAGCACACACATTTTATGCTACTAACCAATGCTATGATGTGATGCAATAACATGCAAACACACACGCCAAGTGGAATTATTTTATAGTGTATTTCAAAACCTACCCTTGATCAGTTCTCCCATTAGATTACAAGCCGGCCCGATCGAATTACTTCTAAATCCCTCATCCGAACTTCCATTATATTACTATCATGGACATTTCACTCCAAGGCATCCTAGTATATACAACTGAGGCATCCCATGAACACACAATAGTGGCATCTCATTCCAACGTATCCCAGTATCCCACAACCGAGGCATTTTTAATCACACATAGGGGCATTTCACTTCGAGACATCCAGTATCTCACTCAACTAAGCCATCTAAGAATACACAGCATGGGCATCCCACTACTCGGAGCATCACCGGTATTACAAGACCGATGGAAATCTCTTAAATTCAGTTTGTTCCACACATTTCATGCATCATGCTTTAGAATTACAACACCACAACACAATGCATATCCGCTTAAATGCATAAAACCATTCCAAACTAAGAATCAATGCTTGTAGACACTATCTCAAAGCATGCTTCACTGATTGCACTTGTGAGACTCAATTAGCAACAACTTATATCATCTCATTTCAAAAATGGAAGAAAGACATGTATATGCATCAACCAGCAATGAATAGAAGGCTATTGGACTTCCAAAGGTCCCCAAAAGAGTAGACAAAACAACTACCATCAAATTCATAAATTCGGACCAAGGCAAATTTGAGACTGGTTTGAATAGTTCGTAACATAAAAGCAAAAATATAGTAAACCTTGTTGAAAAATTATAAAATTCTAATATGTTGTAGAAAAGACATAGATAAACATTTTCCATGGAGGAACCTAAGCATATTTCTCGTTGTACAAATAGTAGCAATTTGCTAAACTAACCTCTAAATCTGTAGCGTTTTCAAAACTAGCGCTCGCAAAAGAAAGGTCATCTTACTACCCAAACTTCGATCATTTGCTCTCAAATATTAATATGGCATTCCTATGAATGTGCTCTACAACTTTCATTGAAGTGAGTAAGGCCTAATTATGTCCCGAAAAGTGCATAAAATTCACAAAACGCCCTAAAGTTCTTCTAGTTCACACAAGACAGCTTGCTATTACAATGGAAAGATGCTCACACTAGTTAAATTTATGCAAGAAAACTCTAGTAAAGAGTATGTTGTAGCTTAAAATCTTTAGTATACTCTTAAGAAGATTATTTGTCCAAATGACAGCATGTTTGAACTCAAAAGAAACACATAAACCAGTAACTACTGTACTCTAATTTCCCATACATACCACACCTAAATACAATCCTCTATACTCCACCACTCCAAGCTAGTTAATTCACCTACGACTACATTTAGAGCCTCAACCACACAACCATAGTGTCGAAACAAGTCTTCACTACCCACTATTCCTCGTAGTGACTTGATAGTCTCAATCCGAACCAAGATCGACTCACAGCCACCCAAAACTAACATGCAGCTCACTTTACTGCCTATCTGACCCTCCTACACAGCAACCTTGATGCCCATAGCTTCTTCTCACCCTGTACTACATCTCTTCGACCTTAATCCTCACATGCAAACTATCTAGCTCTCATATGGCCTCTCGACTAGCCCATACATGCTAAAAAAAAAAGACATCAAGCCTTAGTTCGCTCTTGTCCAATTCGCTTCACAACTTCTCTCGGCCACCAACGGATAAATCAAGTTTAGCACCCCCACCATTTCCTTACCTAGTGGCCTGGTGGCGCTCACGTGTCACTACTTTTCAAGAAATGGCATTCATTGCTCAGATTTGGAGACAAAGAAGTTGCTGAGGATGATAGGATTTTGCTTTGTTCAAGCCAAGGGAGGAAAAGATAGAAATGGAGAGAGAATGGAGAAAAATGGGTCAGTGAGGATATCATGAAGGTTGAGGAAGGTTTATAGGAGGATTTTTGTTATGGATCCCAATGAAGAGTAATCATTATGGAAGGCAGTGATGGTGTTCCCTATTAAGATTTTAAACTGAAGGAAAACCTTGAGGAGATGGGAGCAGGCGGCTTCTTGCATGAATTTTCCTTAATGCACGACACTTGGCATATGCAGAAAAAAATAATGGAATTAAGTCCTAATCTTTATTGTAATTAGATCACTTCTTTCTAATGTTTTTCACTTAGTTTGTCTCAAACCCTGCCAATTTCGGTTCCCTCACAACCACAAGGGTCTACTAGGCTCATGTAGACTAATTAACACTTTAATATCTCGACATTAGCCTATGATCGAAAGTAAAGGAAGAATTGTGAGAAAATATTAAGCTTAGTGTTTAGAGAATTATAGTCACTAGTAAATAATAAGATCCCAATTAAATTCCATGTATAATTAATCTAAAATCTTAATTGTAAAATTAAAGTTCTTAGACCTTAATACACATCACTAGTCCATCGAGCTCATTTCATGGCCTACTGGACCTAATCCATGGCCCTACCGAGCCCAAACCTTAGCCTGTCCCATGCTAGGCCCAATTTATGGCCCATATTGTGGCCTGCCGAGTCCACATTTGCTGTCCCTGTTAATTCCTTAAATCCATTCTTTCCTTATGGCCCACTAAGCTTGTCATCTAGCCGCTTTCAACAATCTAAGACCATATCAGTCTGTTTATAATTGTAGGGTCAGAAAATCTAGGGTGTCACACTCTTGAATCATCCCCTTCAAGGATTTGCCTTGGTGTAGTGAAAACTATTACCAAGACCCGTCAATGGCTTTTATCTTTCCTTTATGTAACCACACATCATGCATCACAGAATATGGTTCGTTATCTTTTTATTTTAGCCAATGCAAATAAGACCCAAAAGTGTACTCATGCAAGTATGTGTACCATGACCTAAGACATCATAACTACTAATATGTTGAGTGCCGCACGGAACTCGTGGTTTGAACCTTCACACCTAATGCTAAACCAAAGTCAAGCAAGACTCAAATCGACACGCCTCAACGCCAATCCAAAACCAAGTAAGGCTCGGATCCGTCACGCCTTAACATTGATCTCAACACCAAGCAAGACTCATTCGTGACTCGGGGCATGAACATACTTGTGCATGCAAAGACATGAACTATATTAATATGCTGAGCACGACACGTGACTCATGACTTAAACCAACATGCTTAAATGCCGATTTGAAGTCAAGTGAGACTCAAATCAGCATGTCTCAATACTGATCCAAAGCTAAACAAGGCTTAAATCGTCACGTCTCAATGCCAATCTCAAAATCAAGCAAGACTTGTCCGTGACTTGGGGCGTGATCATACTTATGAATACAAGATATGAGGAAACCATACAAAATTAGTCCTCATCATGCACACAACTATATAAAGCCGAGTACATGACTAAATCTAACAACTCACCCTAGCCAAGGGTTAGAAATTCTATTTACAACTTGACAGTGTGGCAACAAAAGGCCAAGAACGGCCAACCAAGAGGGTGAGCGGGCGAGTGACACCAATGAGGAGAGTAAGGCGTGCGAGTGAGACCAATGACAAGAGGAAGGCATGAGATGAGGATGGTGAAAATGGAGGGTGGTGCCCTATTTATAAGTCTAATCTCCCTAAATAACCTTAACATATGGGCCCAATAGGCTTTCTTGGAGTGGCCTTGCTATCTTGAAGAGGTGGCATGCCTTATTGGATGGTGTGGCACCCTCGGGCTTTAGGGAAATGATTGTTGACCCTTAGTGCACTCCTTATTGGTCCACCTATGCTATGAGTCACCACATAGTTATGATTTTGCCTTGTCCTCCATGCCAAATCTCCTTGCCATTATTACCAAAGCTCTTCTTGGCCATCTAAGCTAGTGAGTCATGCCCTTCATTAAATGTTCAAGATATGGTCATCATGGGTTTTGAATTTTATTACACATTTCTAGGCTTTCTTGTTCCCCAAGCCAATCTTTTGGCAAACATTACCAAATCTCTTCTTGGCCACCTAAGTGAGTGAGTCATCATTTTTATTAAATGCTTAGATTTGGAAATCATGAGGCTTGGATTTTGTCATATCTTTCTCATGACTTAGGCTACTTGTTTTCCAAGTCAAATCTCTAACTTGTCACTAAAGTTTGTGACTCATCCCCCTCATTAAATTACTATATTCCAAAGAATATAATTGCAAGCATGAGAAGGAAGCCGATGTAAGCGATATTATTATTGGATGAGAGTTTCTCGTGTTTATCCACAATCAATTATTCTATTCAGATCGAAGTTCATGGCTAATCCACAGTTGAACGAGGATGGACATGTCCAAGCCTAACTGGCATGGCTAGATTGGTGGCCTATTCTAGCCAACGCATGGCCAAGATCGGCTAGGCATAGAGCCGAGCTGATCAAACTCAAAGTGGGGCTAACTAGGCTTAGGTTTGGCTAATCAAGCTTAAGGCTAGTTGATCGAGCTTGGAGTTAGCTCATGGCCTAGCACAAAGCCAAGCCAAGCTTATGGCCTAACTAACCAAGCTTAGGATCGAATCCGTGGCCGGACTAACTAGGCTCATGATTAGATTTATGGCCAATCCATGATCTTTTGCAACAAGCAATGGTCGGTTTGTAACCAATCCATGTTTGAGCATAGCTAATCCATGGTCAACCCTCAGTTATCATGCGGTCACATGGGATTGATTGATCCGCGACCGATACACGATCGCGTGGATTCAGTCCATGGTTGTCCATTGCTAGTGTATGATCGTGCATAATCACTTGTGACTAGTGCATGACTGCATGAGATCAATCCATGACCGCCCACTGATTGATCCATGATAATGCGTAATCGTCCCATGACCGACCTTTATGGTTGAGTGGCCAATCCATGATTTAAAAAAAAAAAAAAAAAAAAAAAAAAAAAAAAAAAAAAAAAAAAAAAAAAAAAAAAAAAAAACTCAATGGACTTGCCTGATCGGTGGATCAATTCACTATCGATCCCTTGGCCAAGCCATGATTGATCCTTCAATCGAATCATGGTTGATCCCAGTTGCCTTTCTCGATTGGGCCAATTAGCCCATGACTGATCCCCATTATCGACATCCAATCCCCAAGCCATCTCTCATGATCGAGACAAGGGCCAGAATTATGGATGTCACAACCATGTAATTCAATCATTCTATATTGCTATGTCCCAATCGAAAAAAAGCCCTGGAAATGTTTGACAAACTACCATTTTGATTATTTGTCCAAATCTAATCGGCATGTATTTCTACAAGACACAAACTATTCATTCTCGATTAACCCCACTTGAGAATTACAATATAATGTCACGATTGGATGGCATAGGACATCAATTTTCTATCTTGTACATATACCAAGAAGATGGATTTAATATTACGTACGCATATGCCTTCATATATGAACAAATTATGACCATCCAATATAGAGACAATTTGGCCAAATGTCAATGTACACACTTATGAACCGTAACCAGCCAACATACTAGTCAACATTATGCCTTAGGTTTACATAAAACCAAAACATGAATGATTAGTTATTGACCCTGCTAAAAACTTCCATGTTGCTAATTGTTTTGTGGATGTTATGTTTAGTGAACGTGTTCAATATAAGCACATGTATTCTAGCTCGGGTATCACAATGCCCAATAACTTATGACTCATTATTTCCTTAGGTATCCAACACTAAATGGTGAAACTTGAGAGCACACCAGTCTCAACAAGATTACCAAGATCCTCTTAATGATCTACTGACCAAGAATTATTTAAGATTTAGTCTAATTGTAAACTTGTCACACATATTCTTAACATCTTAAAAATAGATTCAGTTACTACTAATCTTATAGACTTATTCATATAAATGGGACAATGAATAAATATGCTTTTTCCATTAAATAAATAATACAACTTAAATCTCTAGCATGTAATTACTATATGTTTGCTTTAGGACATATAGCCATTAGACTCATCATCTTGAGACTCTTGAAGCTATGGAACAATAATTGAAGGTAAATCGAACTTCAAAATGAAGTTCGCTCATGGTCTTCATCTTCATACTTTACAACCCAAGATGAAATTCTGTCACCATCTTCAACCAAAGATTCCTCATTTTTTTTCTTTAGGATAAGTGTAATAGAAGTTCTAAAACCTGTGACGAAAATGCAATTGAATCCTAAAACTTGCAAAGTACAATCAAGTCCTAAAACTTGTCAAATTGTTTCAATCGAGTCCTAAAGTTAACACCATCAAGCCTTTTTAACGGAAAATGCTGACGTGGCATTTTTAATTATTTTTTAAAGTCCACATTGCTTTTAAAATTATTTTTTATAGTCCAAATGGCTTTTTTAATTATTTTTTTATTTAAATTAGATTTAAAATAAATAAAATTTAAAATTTATTTTAAAAACTAAACCGTTATAAAAAATAAAAAATAAAAAAAATCCAGCTTCCTTGGCCACCACCCATTGCTGGAGGGGCCGACAACAGTCACCGACCCTAGGTGGGGGTAGTCGGCCCTCGACTAGCCTGGGCGAGGCCTCATCAGCACTAAGCGAGGGCCGGCAAGCCTAGATATGGGCACCCTTACCCGAGCTTGGCAAGGGTTGCCAGCCCTCGCCTAGGACCAGCGAGGGCCGACCACCCCCACCCACGGCCAGCAACCGTCGCCCGCCCCTCCGGCAATGGGCGGTGGCAGCGGGGAAGAGTTGCCATTTTGTCTTCTTTTTTTTTTAACAATATTTAAAAATAAATTTATTTTTTATTTTTTAGTTTTTAGTTTTTAAATATAATTTTTAAAAAAATAATAATTGAATAAAAATAATTAAAAAAAGCCACGTGGAAAATGAAAAATTATATAAAATGCTACGTCCCCGCCACGCTAGCATTTTCTGTTGGTAAATTTAACGGTGTTAACTTTAGGACTCGATTAAAATAATTTGACAAGTTATAGGACTTGATTGCATTTTTGTAAGTTTTAGGACTCAATTGCATTTTCATGACAAACTTTAGGACTTTTTTGCACTTATCCCTTTTTTTCCCTGTTCCTTTTTGGGAATTTTCAAGGGTTTCATATAACTTTGAGGAGCTAATTTAAGAGCCAACCTTGACCAAGAGAAGCAAGTTAGTTCCATTTTGTCATCTAATTCTATTTTAAATGCTTTGCTTCACGATCTTTTTTTTTTTTTTAAATAAGATTGCTTCACGATCTTTTTACTCTCCATAAATTTCAAGGTCGTTAAACTCCTATGACCACTATCCGAGTCGTCGTCCATGACAACTCGACCATAGATTCATAGTCGCTGAACCCCCATGACCTCAATTTGAGGTCGTGGAAGCCATGGACAACCTCAAATGAGGCCATTGTCCATGACGACTCAACCTTTCCATAACAACTATCCAAGTTGTCATCCATGACAACTCGACCATAAATTCATAGTCGCTAAACCCCCACGACCTCAATTTGAGGTCGTGGAAGCCATGGACAACCTCAAATGAGGCCGTTGTCCATGACGACTCAACCTTGTATTGTGAAGCTCGTAGGTCGCAAGTCTCGCTCATGAAGATTTCCCTTATCCTTGCCCCTTCAACTTTGCTCATGAAGATTTTTCTTTGTTTCCAAAAAAGAAACAAAGAAAATAAGAAGAAAATGAATAGTAGGCACAAAAAGGGAAGAAAAAAATATGACAGGTTGAAGATGATGAGCAGAGTACTGAAATCTATGTCAGGTTGCTGAGGTGGATTTATCCCCCAACATGAAAATGCAACATTGGATGCATCGAGCAGAAGGTTACCAATGGGATAGGTTTGAAAATTAAGTGAAGTTGGAGTTTGTTTTTTTTTTTTTCTAGACTAAAAAAGGCGTAGAATAGAATTGTGGATGAAGCTAAAGTTTGGGATTTTTAGGATATTGAACTTTTAAGGTATTGTGAAGCATGGGATTTTATAGAAGTCCAAATTATAATTTGATTGGAATGAATTTTTAAAGTTTCGAGTGCGGTGTTGCCTAATTATGAATTTGCTATGTTTGGCAATGATTTTCGGCTGTCTTTTGAGTTGGCAAAATTTGAGATCCTTTAATACTTTGAAAGAATCTTTTTTGACACTAAGTTCATTTGAATCGGAGTTTGATGGAGAGGTTGTCACGCGACCAAATTCAACACGAACTAGGCATAGCAAACAACAATTGATGTTAGCTTATGGGCGAGCTTTTTTCTTCGGCACGTGAAAGTTATTTTGTTGGCAAAAAGCTTAAGTTAGTCTATTTATAGGTAAGTTAGCATTTTGATTGGTTTTGATATCATTTCTCACTAAGTTGATAAGATTTCGAGTTCATTAGCTTGAGCAATTTATGGGGGTAGGTTTTGCAATCTCAAGTAAGTGGTATTTATCTCTTTTTTGAATTTGTAAACTCATATTTTCAAAGTCATTAAGTTTAAACATATTTTGTGCAAGATATGACTATTAAAAGGAAAAAGAGTGATGTTTAAATCAAATTGAATTAGGCTTTATTACCCTTTTTGGTTAATTGAAATAACAAAATATCCTTTAAAATAGTTCTAGTTGATTATTTGTGAATGGTTTAACAAAAGCTTTGCGAAAGGGATTGCGAAAGCTTGTAAGCATTGATATATGAACATGGTTTTTGAAAGATATTTGGTTTGATAAAGTGAACTGTGAAAGATTATATCTTTTGTTTTGTAAACTTGATTTTTTATATGGTCCTCGGATTGACTTTGTAAGTTATTGGAGAATAATGTAAGTAGTGGTTTGATGATCATTATAGGTATGTTCTTAACCCATTAAGGGGTTTGTGGGTATTGCATACTATTTAGAATATCCTTATGAACCAAGTTGACCTAGCCAAAAGGGGGAAACTTGGTTGTTTCTATCATGAGGCATTAAGCAAGACCATAGTTGGATATTGAGCACAAAATCGATCAATGAAATAGATCATTGATGTGTGATTTAAACAAATTAATCAATGGTCTAAATCATTAATGTTTGTTATAATATTATTAATGAAATGATTATTTCTAACATGAATATAGTTACATTGCAGCAACAATACTCATTTTGACATTGTATGTGTCTAATATACTAGATTTGGGATAGATGAGTTACTGTACTGTTTTATAAATACGCATAGTGGATGTTTGATCTTCTTTGTAGAAATATGTACAACTCATTGTAGTTGCTCATATCATTTATCATACAAACCTTTTCAAGTTCTTTAGCTAACACCAAGTAAAATGAGAACACTACCAATTGGGAACATTTGGTGATTAGACTTTTGGGTATCAATCTGAATAGATATAGATGCGTCTACATGATGGTTGTTGTTTTAGCTGAATTCGGATATATATCTGATGGATTTAGAACTTAGTCTGGTAATTTATCGAATATAAAGATGGAGGTATATTTTTGGATGATAGGTCAACATCGATTATGTTGAGGTTGGGTAGGAGCATAACGGTGTCATTTTCCTTTATTTGTAGGAGTTGGGATGTGATGATCCTAGGCGATGGAGAAGAGGGATGAGAGATCAACCAAGAGCCACAGAGACCGTGAAGGAGAATCGACGACAAAGAATCATAGCAAAGGGACAAATATGACAATATGAATCCACAACGGTGATGGAGAATAGAGGCAGCCAAGTATATGATAGAACTCATTTAATCACTTCCATCAACTTCATCAAGTCTATAACTAAGTCATAGAAAAAGGAAAAAAATCCAAATAAGACCTTAATGTGCCCACATTTTCTCAAATAAAGTCACGAAGTGGATATTATTTCAAATAAGGCCCTAAAGTGGCCAAATCGTCTCAAATAAGGACTTTTGGCCGGCTAGTGACTATTCTTGCCATCTTAGAAGGGGCATTTTAGTCAAAAAAATTCGAAGTATATGTTTAAAATTTTTTATTTTATTTCCTTTCCTTTTCTTTTCTTTTTTTAAATTTTTTTTCTCTTTTTCTCCATTGGCCATGGCAGAGGTTGCCAAACTCAGGTGAAGGCCACCGTCATCAGCATCGAGTAGCTCTCACCTGACGCTGCTCAAGTGAGGGCAGGCTTGGGGCCGACGACCTCCGTCATGGCCAGCGGAGGAAAAAGGGGAAAAAGAATAAAAAAGGTAAAAAAGAAATAAATTAAAATAATTAAAAGACAAAAATGCTCTTCAACAAGCAAGAAGATTAGGCTCCTCTATGAAACTAATATGGCCATTTCAAACCTTTATTTGAAACAAATATAACTTCAACTCCTTATTTGAGATGATTTGACAACTTCATGCCTTTATTTAAAATAAGGCCAACTTTAGACTTTTATTCAAAAAAAAAAAAAAAAAAAAAAAAAAGCATTTCTTCATCGCTTATAGTAGAAATTTCCCCTAATTCTGTTATCATTAGAAATCTGACCAAACCCAGCGAAACATTACAACCCGCACCAGATACTGCCCCGATTCACGTCCCCGTTCACCTGGCCTCTCCCCGAAAGCGTCCAAGTTCACGTTGACCTAAATCTTATATAATGAAGAAGGAAGAACGAGGAAGAAGAAGAAAGCAAGTAGTTCTCTCTCTCTCTCTCTCTCTCTCTCTCTCTCTCGATACAGACATGGCTTCGACTGGTAAGATCGAAAAGGCGGAGGAGGAATGGAGAGCTGTCCTCTCTCCCGAGCAGTTTCGGATCCTGCGCGAAAAGGGCACCGAGTAATTCTCCCTCTCCCTCTCTCTCTCTCTCTCTTTTCCTTATGCGCCATTGCTCATTTATCTGGTGGAATTGGGTTGACTCCAGCCTTATCCTGTTTAATGGGCGAATTTCCCTTCTTTCTTTGAGGGGGCTTGGCTTCTAGGATATGTGGTTTTCCTATTGGGTCCTTCTGTTTGATGATTCATCGATTCTTGATTGTTCAATTGGGGTAGGACTGCGGGGGGTCAGCGCGCTGTTGATTGATACTCTGATTAAGTTGGGTCCTACAATGATTACAGAAGCGAAGATGGTTGGCCAATTGTTTTAAGCCGAAAGTTTTCAGATCTCAGAGAAATCTAAATTGAGCGAAATATGAGTTCGAATTGGGGAATATTGTTATGTCTTGTGCACACTGCGGAGGACCCGGAAAAATGCTTGCGATGTGTCCTCTAGGCTTGTGACATCTTAGGTTACTGGGGAATAAAGAAGGAACGATGGTCAAGGTTGAGCGTTTCAGTTGTAATCTGGGCGATATAGCAGATGATCTTGTCTTTGTGAATTCAGAATGTCTTTTTATATAACTATGTTGCCGTTCACGGTACAATCAAACCACAGAGCTTAGACACATCTGTTGGGTGCTGTACTGTGTACAATTAGAGACTGCGCCCCAAGAGACCGGCTGCTTAATTTGTGCTTTAGAGTTCTGATTCAGCTAGCTGTGGTCGTTTTCGGTGAGAGTGGATCTTCTTTTGAATTTGTTATCGATGCTTCTCCTCTTGCGAGCAAGCTAGAACTCTTGAATTGTTATGATATGACTTTCGCAGGCTGTATTCAGTAATTTTTTTTGTGGTCTTTTGTTAAAGATTGACAGATTTGGAGAATACTGTATGTTTGTAAGGCTTAGATTTGATTTTTGTGCAGGTTGCGAGGCACAGGGGAGTACAACAAGTTCTTTGCTGAAGGTGTTTATAACTGTGCTGGATGTGGGACACCGCTTTACAAGTCCACCACCAAGTTTGATTCCGGCTGCGGCTGGCCAGCTTTCTATGAGGGTCTCCCTGGTGCAATAAATCGCACTGTGAGTTCAATCTTTGGTTCAGTCTTTGTCGTCATTCTCAGTTATGTTGCTGATTGCACCTCTAAGAAGAATTGTTTTTCAGCCTGACCCAGATGGAAGAAGAACTGAGATTACATGTGCGGCTTGTGGCGGGCACTTGGGCCATGTTTTCAAGGGCGAGGGATTTTCGACACCGATTGATGAACGTCATTGTGTCAACAGCATTTCGGTCAAATTTGTGTCTGAGAAATCCTCATGAAACTCGACAGAAGGCTATGCTGGGATATTAGTCAGTAATGTATGGCAAAAAAATAGACTCCTTGTTGGTGATGACCGGACTTAGGAACGTTATTGCCTAGCCCTACCTTGTCTAATAGTATGTGGTTGTACTGAAGAATGAGAGTATGATTCTGCATGGAATGCGTTCTCTGCTTCGTTGTACGGATGAGAACAGTAACTGGAGAATAAACTGAAGATTTGACTTTGGCTTTGCAGTGAAATTGATTGAATTCTGTTTACAGTAGTGATTCCATCTGAGATTCTGAATCATCTGAAGACATCCATGTAACTGATCGTCTTAATCATTATCGGCTCTCAAGAGTGCCGCCACTGATATGCGAACTGATTATATTGAACTGGGATCTAATCTAGAAAGACACAGAATTAGGCACAAACATCGAATGGAGAAATGAAGCAAAAGAGAGGGACCGGATAGGTCGGAGGTGTCCCGAAAGAAGATTGATCGAAAGCTTGAGAGGAAGTGAGCATTGCCTGGACTTGTTCTTGTAGGCAAATCACATGGTACGAATATGTGATACCCAAAATCACGCTCTTTAAAGAACAGTGTTAGTTTTCGTACGTGATTGGCTTGGTTCACCAAATTGCTCATCTAATGCATGTAATTTGCTTTAGAGGAGAAGAGCGATGGGAACGAGTTAAAGATCCCACCAATGAGACATGAAACCAGGCATCCCCTCCATCCACATCTAGGAGAATGGGCTGTTGATTTTCTCCCAGTGCAGTACAACAAGTGCAATACGTGGAGATCATTTTACTTAAGATTTTTGTGATCGAAGTGTGTGCGACTGAGGGATGGCCATGTTGAAACTTAGGCGTAGATCTAACAGTTCTTACTCTATACTCGTCGATGGGGATAGAAAACTAAGACACGGTCAATTAAAAGAGAAACACAATGGCCATCGAAATGAGATGATGGATCACGTAACCTAGAAGCAATAGCAGTTTGCAGGGAAGAGTAATGGCCACTTTATATGGCTAATTACAAAGGAAATGCAAGCCGTGGATCCGTGACAAGAAGTTTAGGCGGAAGAGGTCATGTACAATAATGAAATCTACGGTGACTTCTAATCACACCAACCTCAATTGAAGATAAACAAGTCGAACATAGTGCAATATTTGTCCAGTTTCAGAGAGATTAATCGAAATTCACTGGAAAACATTGTTTATAGACCACACCTTCAAAACAAATTAGACATGAGAGTATTCCTAATAAGCTAGCATGCATTTCTGGAATGAGACAGCTTATTTTAGACTCTTTTGCCATCCCTCCTCTCAACTGCTTCCACTTCTTCCCAGGACAGAGAATACGGCTTGATCTTCATGGAAGAAATATGACATGGAAGGTGGAACTTAGGACCAAAATACAAATTTTGACATTGGCAATCAACCTGCCTCTGGTTGGCTCTCTTGAGGTATCCAGAGAATGGTAACGGTATTAAGCCTGTGAAGGTGGTCACGACTACCCTCCTACGTCAACATTCAATAATATTTGCTAGGTATTATATGACATAAAGGCGTGCAAACCCATATACAAAAGGAGCTGAGAACACCAAGAAAGAACTCATCTAGAAGACAAAGCAACTATAACGTGAATCAATGCATTCATCCCAAGTAACTTCCCACTCAAGAAGTATGTTGAACTAGCTTCATCAGTTAAGAAAACAGAGATACTGTTTCCTTCAAATGCTATCTTGTTTTGCTCTGTCCAAATCTGCCAACCTGCGCAGAATATTCTTGTCCAAGGACAACAAAGGAGATGCCTCACAATTTGTCCCTTTATGCATAGCAAACCATCTATTGACCGGCACATTCTGTCTTTTTCTCAGATTTTTATGGACAGAATTGGATCCCAAGTTCTCAAATTAAGGGGAAAAAAGGACACAAAAGACTATTTTTGCACTCGTGTTGCTTCATAGCAAGTGTCAAATTCTATAGCTGCTGGTATTCCTGATAGAAAAAATTAGTAACAAGTTCTTTGCAGGTATCTATAATCATGCCATTTGCAACAGACCAGTTCACAAGTCCACATCCAAGTTTGGCTCAGCAGCAGTGGGCCAGCTTTCTAGAGGGTGTCCCGAGAGCAATGATGCTGCAATGTGATCTTTCATCTACATTGGTTTATGTCAAAAACAATATTGCACCTACGAAAAGAACAGATTCACAGACAAACCCAGATGGAAGAGCAACTGAGATTAAGCATGCAACTCGTGGTTGGCATTTGGGCCATGTTTTCGAGGGCAAGGTGCTGCTGACTCAGATTGCTGGATGGCACCATGCCAACACTGTTTCAATAAACTTTGTGTCTGAGAAATCCTCATGAACCTTGAAGAACAACAGGTTTGTGCTCAGAAATTTGACAACAATGGAAGACTAGACGGGACTTCTTGTGGGAGATGACAGGACTTTGGAGTGTAATTGCCAAGTCCCTTGACTCCACCATTGCATTTATCATATCTTATTGCAACAAAGAACAAGATTATGGTGTGTTCTGGCATGTACCTAACCTAAGACAAGTATAAATGGGAGGTTACACTGATGTATGTTAGACAGTATTGGATGCAGTGGCCATTATATCGAATAACCAACAATTGGCTTAGCTTTGAGGTGAAGTTTATTGAATTCCGGTTACCACAGTGGCCCAGTGCCTAACAAAACTCCAGCATCTGAACTCCTGAAAATGGCAAGCAATGAGCACACAAATCTACTAAGACAAAAACCATCGTATAGTTGCCTATCAAACTCATTTGGAGGACCAGGCCAACCAAATCACGCACTTTTAATGAGCATAACCTGACAAAGATCTCTACCAGTAAAATGGTTGATATTAATAGGGACAAAAATGGCTTCTTTCATCTCCTGGAATAAAGAAAAACATAATGGACTTTATGTGAGAAGAGTAATATATTCTACCGCCAGCTGTTCCCCAGTTTTAATACAGAACTGCTCACAAGCCGAATACATTTTCCTGGACCCATGTTACTGGTTTCAAGCCCTGCATGCTCCACGGGAAGCTTCAAACTCAGCCAATAATTCATACACTAACACCATGAACTGGTCATATCTTTTGAATTGCAACAGCTTCAAACACATCATAGAGGTGCAATATTAGAGTCATCATCTTAGGATATCCACCAAACAAAATGTCTAACCAATAAAGGCCCTTAAAGGTACAACTCTCATGATCCAGATAAATCATTTTCAAGCTGTATTCAAACTAAAGATAAGCAAAGAACGAGGTATTATAGGCAGCAAAGCAAAAGAGGGACAAGATATAGAGAGAAAAAGCTGAACACTCTGCAATAGAACAGCAACAAGGACAAGCCCAAGAATCCCACCATGGAGAAAACGCATGCATGTATGTCCCCATTCCAAAGTGGAGGGACAGCTCAATATTTGGTACATGATATTCACTTTGTAAGAAAAACTGACCACATTCGGATGACACACCTTCAGACACCACATGAACTAGGAGTATCATTTTCAATATTTGGAGGGGGCCATTTCTTAGAAGTTCCAGCACCCGATTGCATCAATTCATAGGATGAGCTAGCCTCACTCTACTTGCCAATCCCAGTGGGAACCTAAAGACGGCAAAAGCCACCTCAAAGGGCTTATTATCAAAGAGGAAAAGCTTGGCTTGCCAAATTCTTCCGGCAGATGCCATATGAACAAAATTAAGAATGTCCGACCACACTCTCATCACATCGACCTTCAATTCGAGATACACAAGCCGTGTTTATCGCTCCATCAATCAAATAAAATCAACTAACTTCTCTCATAAACACCAACTACAGGAAGAATTTCCAAAAAGAGGTCAACTTTCTGTTTCCTGAAGTTAACTAAATAATAGGTATGAAGCAACCTCGCAGTTCACGATGCAGCATTCAGCCCCAGCTAAGAAGTCCTCCCTCGCCTCCAACTGAAAAAAAAGAGAGGCAAATCTTTAGCCCTTTAGAATACAAAAGGCAACGAGAGTGTTTCATGGTTCAACCTTTGTAGAATCTTCACTTCCCTCCTCTGCCGCTCCTCTTCTCATTGCACGCCTTGAGAGCTTGCACTTCTGTCGGTGACGTCAAACAACACAAAAAGCACGATCGCCGTCATCAGATGCGTCGCCGATTCTTCGACGTAAATTACACGACAAACCCATCTCCGGCATACCTTTTTGGCACGATTTCCAGTTCCTATTGTGGTTGACGAGACAATCCTGAAGATTCCCACGAAGGATTTTTACAATCAGAAGCGGCGAAAGGGAATGATCGGAGGAGGGTTCACGGTTCAGCGTACCTGCAGCGACAGGTACAGAGCAGAGCACTCGCGGAGCTGCTTCACGTTCTCGTCGTCCTCGTCGGCGTCGCTCTGGTGGATCGGCGGCGGCGACGGCGGCGGCGGCGGCGGCGGTGGGACTTGCCCGCCGGCTAAGGGCGGCGATGAGGTCATCGTTAGAATAGTCGTGGGCGAGTCTCCCCTGTTGTCGGAGTTTGGGTTACTTTTTGTGGGCTTCGCCAGCCCGGTCCAAATTAATGCACAAGAGTCCGACACCCCGTCCGATAATGATTTTACTAAACTGCCCCTGGATCAAACTCTTGCGAGACTTTATTTGAGGTGACTCTAACCTTGATTTGTTCCTTTTTTATAATTTTATAATATTTTCATAAAATAGTAGTGAATTATTTTTGACGTGTCTATCTTATTTTACATCCATGAGCATAGTGATGAATTACTTTCGACGTGTCTCTCTTATCTAAATATATAATATTTTTAATCAATTCTTGGAATTTAAAGTAATTTTTCATTTTCAAATCTTAATTGGAAGAGAGGATGGTCATGTCTTATAAAACAAAAGAAAAAAAAAATCACCTTGCACTTCTTCCTATTTCCCTTTATTTTCCATCGCTTTAAAAAAATACACTCTCTGAACCAAGTTGTAATCCCACATTCATCTTAACTCTAATCGGGGGTCTCCCATTGAACTTCAATATTTGATTAAGGCATAATCTCACCATTGAAGCCAGACTTCTAGCTTTCGTAGCCTATCCATTTGATATATAAGGACCGTGAGCTCCACAAATATGAATTTTAGGTTTTATTTGATAACATTCCCTAAATCCAATTGATTCTTTCTTCTTTTCCTTTCTTTCTTTCTTCTTTCGAGCTGGTCACCAGCCACCATTGTCATTGTTGGCAATGGTTGGTGATTGGCTAGGCAAGGCTCCAATGAGCTTGTTGGACCTCACCCACCCGATCGCCAACCATCACCATGGCTAGGGACTAGCCACAAAGAAGAAAAGAAGAAGAAGAGAAAATGAAAAAGAAAAATATAATAAAAGTATTAAAAAATTAAAAGAGACAAAATCTTACCAAATGCATTTTTATTCGGAATAAAAATTTTGAATAGTTATTAACCATTTTCAAAAACTCAAAAATTGTTTTTTGAAACAAAATAAAATTTTTTTCCTAAATCATAATTATTTTTGAAAACAATGATTATCAAACACGACTTTAGTGTTTAGACCCTCTATCATCGTCTCCACTACGACTTTAGTGTTTAGACCCTCTATCATCGTCTCCACTCAAATAGCGTTTTAGTATTTACATTCCTGTACTTTCATCCCCGGTGAAAAAGTCACCTCCTCCTCTTCCGCCTTCTGTCTCTCTTCCTCCCTCCTCCAATCTCTCAAATCTAATCTGCGATTTCGCAGGTACTCAGTCAAATTTCTAATCTCCATTTGGGCCTTCTCTTCGGTAGTTCGAGTGCTAAGATACTGCCAACATCACCGTCTGCCACGAAAGAGAGGCTCGATCATTGCGATTCCGTCCGTATTGACCGGACAAGGTGCTTGACGGAATTCTCTTTATTTTTCCTTTTCCTTTTTTCTAGTTTTGCGGTTGTAGTTGGGGAAATTCGGTTAGATAAGTTTGTGTTCGTGATATAAGAAACGATGGTTGCGGTTAATCGAGGGGCCGTTTGTTTTTGCTAAGAATGAAAAAAGATATTTTAATTGTTTAAGAAAATATTTAAATGTAAAATTATTTCAAGTGATAGGAATATATTTTCTAGATCATTCTTTTTCTACGAAACAAATAGACCCTGAGTTGTTGTTATTGATTACTTTGAGTCATGGAGTTTGTACTTTCGATGGAGTCCGCTCGTATTTGCAGGAATGGTATTGGTTTTGATTAATTGAGCCGTAATGATCTCAACGTCGATGGTTGTTCGGATGGAAAGGGAGCAGAGCTTCAGTTCAGCTTCAACGACATGTTCTGCAACGACTCGAAGCGAGATGATGTCTATTCGTTTCTGTCTCATCCTATCGTTCGATGTTTATCTGGCATCACTGTGGCACATCGCAGATGTGAAGTCTGTGAGTCCAACATGATGTCTGCTTTTTTTAATCATTTCTAGATGTGCAAGTTATTGGCTCCCTAGACTGGAAATCAATGAATAAAGCATTAGGTGCTTGTGTCGACATGCGCATTTTCTTCATCTTTCGTTGTTAAATGAGATTAGTCGTGTATGGGCATCCACTGCTTTCTCGTCCTTTAATTGGTGATTTAGATGAATCGATTATTTTCATCCAAATCCGGTGCTTTCTTCTGTCATTAGGTGGGTGTTCATTGTGAGAACGTATTGCTAACACAGCATGCGTTATCTAGTTTACTTCCAGGGGTGTTAACTATATGCTGCTCTTTAATGTAACATATGTGGCAGATGGAGTTTCAAACTTGTACTGAAAAAGAAATGAACGCGGGCAGCTGCAGAAGCCATTGGGTTTACATATTCTCGTGCACCTGGCTGAATAAAGTTTTGTTTCTTGAGCGTGTCCAGAGCATTTGGAGAACTCATTCTCGTGAACCTGGCTGAAAGTTGAGAAAACAAGATCAGAGAGCAGGGTTCTTGAAGAAGCTATGACCATCAATAAGTCCCTCCTAGCACTTGGAAACGCAGTACATGCCTTGTCATATTCCCTATCGCAACTCCAAACTTACTCTGATTTTACAAGATTCTGCTGTGAGAAATACCCCCATTAGCTCTTCCATTGTCCAGCTAGCATGTATTGAAAACCTGAACATTGAGTTTGTCTCGCAGGGAGGGATCTCCCAAATAGCATTGCTATATTGTTGTTCACCCAGCCCTTCAAATGTGTCAAAAATCCTGTCAACTCTCAGGTTTGGTGCTAGGTATGGAAGTTTGAAGTCAAACGTATTTAGGGCAGGGTATGTTCTTATTCTGATGGACGTGTTCATTTGGAATATACAGAGAAAAATGACAAATTTTTAGAATCAGGAAGTTCTGGCTTTTGCTATTCGTGTAAAAGGCCTGCAGAGGAGATAATTGAAATAAGAAAAATCACATAGAGCTTGCCAGGTTTATTGACCAGAAGCAATCTAAGATAAGTTTCTTTGTCATTCAACTAGTTGAAACAGACACATAAATGCAATACCTACAAGATATAGAAATGACACCTTGAGCTCAAATTTCAGATACAACTACGTATCCCGTCATAGATGATGTGAGTTGTGTGGGGGTGTGGATGCCGCATGTGCTTTCTAATTCCAATTTCTTTATCGTTTCTTCAAGGAAAAGCACATAAAAGCAGTACTGCTTGTCCATTGTACTAAAGATAAACATGCTGAGAGATTTGGATCATGCTCCTCAACCAAAGATGAATCATGTGAAAAAGTAGTATAAGAGGTTAAGATTTTCAAGACATCTAATGAAAACCAATTGATCAATCCATATCACCCTCTCACATTAGACATTCGTAGTCAATGGAGAGCATAGATGCTGAAAATGTCAAGTTGCTTCAGGATTTGTTCACATGGGAGAGAAGAGCACTCGATCCTAATTTTCTTAAGGACTTGGAAGTTGATTGTGGGCAGGCTGCTGCACCAACTAATATTCCATTGCAATAAGCCGTCAAGGAGCTTCCTGCCTCCGCTGTCAAGCTGGTTAGTCAAGACTCTGTTGCACTTATCAGCATATTTTATGGTTTTTCTTTTAATGATGTGACGATTCTACGCCATTTTACTGTAATAGAAATTCTACTCTGGTGACTGAGAATCGAGTTACCGACTCATTTTAAAACTGGAGTCTTGGTGGGAGTTTTTTTCACTTTCATGGAACTGAATAATTGCCTTATCCATTTGTTTTGCAGAAAATTTTACACTTACTAACAGTACTGATTGACTACCATTTTTTTCTGAATAATTTCTGGTTAGTTCTCAGATTTCAGCCAAACAATAGAAAACATTGTCGTTTTCCTGGAATATGATTTGTGAACTCATTGTTTATGTTCTGAAATTTGTGCTAGCAGGATAATGGAAGGGCTAATGGGGGCCATCTCACAAGAGAATCTAGTAATATCCGAGTAAGTTTGGAGCTGTGGTAAGGATATGATTCTCTTTTGGGCCCCAGGTCAAGGCATGTGCTAAGTTTCCAAGCGCCGAGAGGGACTTATCGATGGTCTTAGCTTCTTCGAGAACCCTGCCCTCCGCTTCTGCTTTCTACAAAAAATTTACCAAGAAATCACCGTTGGATACTGTTTGGTTAATTCTTGGTGCACCGAGAACATGTGAACACAATGGCTTCTGTTGCTGCCCGCGTTAGTTTCTTCTTCAGGTTAAAGTTTGTAACTATATGCATAATAAGGTAAGGTGGCAGATATTTTAGAAGAAAGTTCTGATCTAGGTATGCAAAATGAAGAACAATACAAGAGGAAATCTCAGCCTTGTGCACTTTGTTTTGTAGTCCAAAGCCCTCCATCGCATTATCAAATTTGGTAATCGCGTTGGCATCCCAAATTTGATAATCACATTAACAAAGTTGGTCGACGACTTTTCTTCCTGATTGTCGTGATCTTGATGGCCGAAGGCTTTCGCACTACGAGACAACGAAAATTTAAGTCATCCCATTGAGATTTGAAATTGTAATTTGAGATCATAGGCCTCTTTTCCTTCATTCATTGATGGGTACGACAAGGGCTTTTACTGAAAAAAGCATACAAGTTGATCTGTATTCCATGTCGTTGGTATTTCGTGGAGACATTAGTGCTTCATGAGATTTTTATCACCATGAAATTCAGATCGGTTTTTCTTTATCAAGGAACATTAGAATTACGCAAAGACAAACATTTTGACCCTATCTTTCAAGCTTATCATCCTGGGATAGACTAACATCACACGCTTCTGTCAAAACTCTGCACGCTGCTAGTACCATTACCAGATATTCGTCATGCTTATTACTCAATGACAAAGTGAATCATATACCAGTTCATGCACACACCAACTAACGACAGGTCAAACGCTCCGATGTAGGAATATTACAGAGAGTTCCTTCCTCGTTACAAAAATACAAATAGTCCTAAATGGATCATGTAACAATGTTTCATCACCTTGCGTCTTGACAGTTGAATCGTAGAAGTCCTACAGTTTGCTTGCTTGCTTTTCTTTATATTTTTTGTACTGGAACTGAGCCTGCCCAATTTATGTAAAGCTTCACACCGAATTAATTGACGTAGAAAATGACATGGCATGAACTAATTCTTTTCAATTGACACCAGATATTCGTCATGCTTATTACTCAATGACAAAGTGAATCATATACCAGTTCATGCACACACCAACTAACGACAGGTCAAACGCTCCGATGTAGGAATATTACAGAGAGTTCCTTCCTCGTTACAAAAATACAAATAGTCCTAAATGGATCATGTAACAATGTTTCATCACCTTGCGTCTTGACAGTTGAATCGTAGAAGTCCTACAGTTTGCTTGCTTGCTTTTCTTTATATTTTTTGTACTGGAACTGAGCCTGCCCAATTTATGTAAAGCTTCACACCGAATTAATTGACGTAGAAAATGACATGGCATGAACTAATTCTTTTCAATTGGAAAAAAAGGTTCATTGTTAATGGAGCAAAGATTCGCAAGCACAACCTTATGGTAAGGCTCAAGCCCGTCTATCTGGTCTGATCTCTTATTGAAGTGGCTTTTTCAGGGCATAAAGGCCTTGTTGTTTAAAAGCAAGTACATGAGCATGATATTTGGTGATCCAGCCTTTTATAATCTCGACCTCCCTTTTTCGTTGCCTGACCAACCAGTTTGGATCAGCTTGTTCTGAAGCAAGTATGTCCAAACAATGGGAACCTGCAAATTATATAGCCATGATATTAGGGGAGTATTTGAATATATATTTACCTTTCACCTTTCACTTAATTTAAATCTAACTTAAAAAAAAAAATTTGAAATACCCAAAACTTTCACAACAATGCAAATAGTGTCAAGTATTTTCGTACGATCTAGATGTTTTTCATACGATCCATGTGCATTCAAGATGAGTCACGGGACAATAAGTATATGCTTGTTAAGGATTAACCTTTTGATTTATCTGCTAAATCAAGATTGTAATAGTATATATACCTTTTTGTGTATAGATGGCGACGATAGTGTCTGAAATGTTCTTGAGGATCCTGAGATTAAGATGGAGAAAATGTTAAGCCAGATTAAATGGAAATTTTGATTATTCAGCATATAAGTTAGTTAAGTTTCGATACCCGCCACTACTGTAAGGATCTCGAAGTCCATTTGAGAAAATAATGTTGCTGCCGAATCTATGAAGGACTCGTTCTATATCCTGCAATTTCATGAACGAGAGGAAAACAAGTGGTAAGCAAAGATTTGAGGGTTTTCTTTGAACTTTAGATACATGGAAATCAATTTCATTTACTGACAAAATATCGAGGCCATAACTTTATAGAAAGTCGCTGAGAGTCATACATGGCCGCCGTAATAGGTGGTGATCCAATGCGGCCGAGGCACGACACCATACGAGCTGTTGCATCCATTGATGAAGTCGGTTAAGTTGAAAGGATATGCTTGAAACATAGAATTGTTTGTAATGCCTATGCCCATTACCATCTCGCTGCATCTCTGCAAACACCTCTCTTTCAGTCCAAGCGTACTGATGTGATTTAATTACATAATTACATTAGGACATCACCTCACCATGATAATTGCGAAAACAAAGATTGTCTATGGGATGAGCGGATTCAATTCATCCTACTTGGACATAAAAATGTTGTAAAAGGTTCTCGTACCCCAAGGATATGTAAAATGCAAGCAATACATACTTATGCCATATGATGAAACACCCTGCACTAAATACTTAATTTATGAAGTCCCTTTTCGCAAAATTGTATAGATTAGACAAACCCGTGATCGTCTTTAATGGTTAAAACAAGCAATCTTTGGCCGATGATTGACTTACAAAGATGGATTTACAAAAATTATTTTTCTAATTGATATATCAGACTGTTAACGTCACTCAAAATAAATGGATCATATTCAAGAACGAACAATCTTTCACTTCACTCAATAAAGCAAAACAAAATGTAGAGTAATATACCTGCCAACTATAACCCAACTTGGTTTGAGTAGGGGCAGTGCCATTGGGAGGAACAATGTAGCATGTGGAGTTTCTATCCAAGGCAACGACGCCTGCAAATAGTTTTTCAAGAATGCCCTTTCCAGAAGCATTTGCCCCATCAATGCCTCTACATACTATTTCCACCGGATATCTTGGTGGATCGTCATACTGAGCTGCCGCTGCGTACCGTAATATCAGATAGTTCTTCAGCTCATCCCCACTCTTCAAAGGCCTGAGTCATCCAAAGTACATTCAGAACAAGTACTAATCGGATATCAATTTAGCCTCAAACATTGATGACACGTTATTGACTCTAGAAACAAAAAATAAAAATAAAAAAGTGGTTAAGTTGCGCATGTATGTTGTATGTCATGATTGGCACTATCAGTAAATGAAGACCTTGTTTAGATGTGTGATTGTGACATGCATAGGCACTTAAAAAGCCGTACCTACAAGTTTTGAAGATATTGCTTAATCGGGAGAGGCCATTGGGCTTGGAAGCAACTCTATCAATCTCCGCCCATGAGTGTCTTATAGTTTGGTAGCATGTCTTGCTTGCTTCCTATGTAAACCAAGCAAGGCAAAGCACTAGTTATGAAAGAGACATTAAGACCCCAAAGATTACTGAAGTGATATGTGCACCGTCCTTCTCACTTATGTCCTGCTTTGAATTACCACACTGGCACATTCTCTTAGTGTTAACACTTAGGCAAGAAGGCTGCCTCATCTAATTGATATGCAAATTGGGTGCTCATGAAATCTTGGGCAACCCGTTATTGGAACAAATAGAAAAGAAGAGATAATTAGGAGGAGTGCAATTACCTTGAAGTCCTTGGTGACTATCGAAAAGTATCCATCTTGTGGGGTAATGCCGTCAAAGTAAAGTATCGGAGCCGACGAGGCTAGAGCTCCAAAGGCCAAATGGGGATACTTCAGCCGAAACCACAAAGCAAGCACTGGAATCCCCATAAGCTAGCCATTAACAATTTGATAAATAAAATGGATTATATATATTTCTTGAAAAATTCCTATTTTCTCAGAGTCCTTGACAACGAAGGTATTAACAGCTCATCATTTCAACTATGCGTTCCGCAATTGGATGATTGCAAGAGCGGAAAGAAAAATAAGTAATTTTACAAGAAACTGATTAAAATGAGAAATTAATAGAGATGTTGTTGATAATGTCATTTTTTGTCTTCTCAATATTCTAATGCAATGGTAATAAGGGAAGGCCAAATAGGTCAGACAAAACCCCATTTTTCTCTATTGAGTGTCTAATTTTTCCTACATGTATGAGAAGTTTCAAATGTACATACATGTCTTGAAAATGTATTGATATGTGTTACACTTACTTCCCCCATATGATCCTCCCACGACGATCACTGGACAATCTCTGGCCTTTCGTTTCTCCTTCACGTGCCTGATTATAGCTGCGTAGTCGGCCAAAGCTTGGGATGAGCTAAAGTATCCCCGAGCAATAGGGTCATTGAGGGCTTCTTCCAAGCTCATCCCAAAGGGAATTGACCTACCATAGTACCGATGCTGAACAGGGAAAAGCATTTCGCCAAAATTAAAATGAATTTAACTACTTATTTGACGTCTAAATAGATCAAATCGTTCATGCGTAGACCAAATAAGGATGATATAATCCAAATGTGTACCTCAATATAAACTAATAAAGCTTTGAATTGAGCAGCATTCTCGGTTAGAAACCCGATCCCGTTTAGGTCGTTTTCAATCGGTGCTTCAGCACCGAGGTAAATGAAGATCGGAGCACTAGAATTAGCGCCACCCCAGTACCTGGAGTTGATCAAGTACCTTTGTCTAAAGGTGGTGTAGCTCTTGGGTTGATAGTTGAAGTGATCAAGCGTTTGGTTGAAGTAGAAAGTTGTGAAATCATTGGTTACAGATACTGGAACCCTGCGTTGGGGATCCTGGAGGACATTCTCGCGGTGTAAACTCAGCCTCGGAAAATCAAACTTCTGTGCACAAACGGAAGCTGCGATTGAAATGAAATGGACGATCAAAGAGAGCCAAGAAAGAGTCATCGCCTGCGGAGATAAAAGAAAATTTGTTGTGATGAATGCAAAACTTAATAGGACAATGAAATGGGAGAGTGTCATGACCTTATATGGCAATTTGCCAGCAACTAATTGTGCAATTTCTGGGGTCTTTTGTGTTTTTATTCTTAGATAATTGAAAAAGGGTCAATAGTTAGGTTCTTAATCACAAAGACAGCTGAACACATCCTGGCACGGCATGCTTTTCATGCATGCCTATGTCACGTCTACGTTATGCGTTTGGATAAGAAACTTAAAAAGGATTCTTCCTCCTATATGGAAATAATCATGTGAAGGCTCTTTCACTGAGTTTTTCCCAACTAAGCTTGTCAGTGATCTTTTTGTCCGTTTCCCACCGTGGACATCAACAAGGATCATAGACTGGTACAATTTATTTCTGAATTGAGTTTCATGGACTGACTCAAAAAAATCGTGCGTTCTTCTTATATCTCTTGCTGGTCATATCAAATTGGCAATTGTCTACTGCACAATCCAATGGACGGAGCATTAGCCGAAGTATATTGAGATTTGGAAGGAAATTTCTTCGATGGATTTGTCAAAGACGTGCGAACCTCCTCAGCTTTGATGGTCGCAACTTGTGCTTAGAGAAGCCCTCAACTTTTTGAAGCAAAAAATTGATACGTGGTCAGTAAGTGATCCGAAGGTGTACCTAGAAACTAATAGCTTATCACTCTTCAGGTTTATTTTGGGTACAAATCAACCTCCTTAGGAACTTTGAGCTTTGATTGAAGAATGCAAAAGGTGCTTGGTCCATCTCGATTCATTACAAGTGGCCCACTGTCTGGGCTCTAATCAACTGGCTGACTGGATAGGTAAGGCCCACCAAGGCCCATCGTGCGGAGACCCTCCCATCCTCCCACCTCCCCCCGCCCACCCCATGTGGGATACTCTATGTTTTGAAGCTCAACAACTATGTTCTAAAAGTGAGGTGATGAAATGAAGAATGTTCTTTTGACCAGAAAAAAGATAGGGGTAAAGGGTTCCGAACTTATTTCTCAGCTTTCAATTGGCTATTTATAGGTCATTCATCTCATGCTCGTTGGGTTGGTGTTGAAGGTGGTGACTAAGCTATGACAATTGTCAATTGGTCATAACAAATTGCAACATGTTATGACAAGTTTGATATGACTTGACATGTGAAATTATTTCTCATCTTACACACTTCTAACCGGGCTTGACTTTTAAGTAGTCTTTTCACTATTAATACCTTTATAGAATAGGTTTAAAGTGGAGGTCTTATAAATGCATTTTCCACTAGGATAATCCGTCTTGTATCGATATTGAAATAGTATCATTCTTTCATCATTCTCATTTTAGTAAGAGTATTCTGATCTTGAAAGGATATGTATGGACATGTGTCGGGTGCCCAATGGTTTGCCAAAATTGTTATCATTGCCCTTGACCAAATCTAAATTTGTATGCTGCATTTGGTCATCGGAATATCCTTATTTGATAGAAAAGGTAATATAGAATAAAGATCAAAGAGGATACTGATAGGATTTATAATATGATGTCCAATACTTGGTAAATGTCTGAGTGTCTGAGTATAACACGAACAATGAGAGAACCTCGACAAGAAATCCGCCGCTCTTGATCACCATCAACGAGTTTTCCGAGGAGTCCAAGATGCAGACGTGAGAGTGAAAAACGAAAAAAGATCGAAATAGGGACCTTCCAGGGAGAGATGGCTCGGTTCTTCTCCATCGATCCACCGTTGCTATACATCCTGCAACTTCAATTTCCACTGAGCCTTGTCTTCTTGTCATCATTACAGCTCCATCATATTCCCTTTCACCCACCGGTCTTACTAACCTTCATCGACAATGCCAAGGCTTGTCAACTCAACTCACCAACACAGCCCGGAAAGTCATGCACACCTCCATCTTCATCTATCTTTTTGTCTTCTTACAGAGTCATTCCCCAATCTCTCTCTCACTTGACCAACACCCAACAACATGGCCATGAATCATAACCTGGCGTTGCCCAGTTTTCCATAAGCTTTGACCTGGAACGATCATTCACAAAATCATCCAAATCAGGGGATGTTATGAGAGCTCGCAGCTGTTAGTCCCCCATTGGCGGCCCCAATTTCGACGGAAACGATTTATTTGAGCCCATTTGTTTACAGCGTATGACTGATAGTTCTTTAGAGGCCTGAGTAGGGTGATCCTAATCATTTGCTTGCCAATCAACGAACAAACAGGGAAAGGTAAAATTTTGGTTTTATCCATGGTTCGCGGTCCTTTGTAGTTGGAGCGTAGCGACAGAGCTTTGCAGACACGACCGTTCGAAATTCCAGCCATAGTTAGAACTTAGAGGTAGACTTCTTGATGTTTCATTAATTATAATTCTCAAGTAATCTGAATTTTTGGAGCACACACTAGGACAGTAGGATGGCGTGATCCATGATTTCTCCACATCTGTTACTTGAAGCAAACTTGGGGGTAATTAAACTTTACATTATCAAATTTTGATTATAGGGAAATAAGAAACGGGGAAGACTCTAGTTTCCTAATAAGAAAGATCACATAACCTTAGACAGGAAATAGAGATATTCTTTAATCTTTGCAAGATTTCCCTAGATCAAGCTTATACAAGGACTTGTTCTTACCATATTGAGGGGTTGAAAATATCAAAATGTTTAGAATTAAATTGGCACAATTGAAAAGTTTAAGACTAAACTATAAATTATCAAAAAGTTTAAGACTAAATTGACACAATTAAAGGTGAATTAACCTCCATACGTTAGATTTAGGACTTTTTAAACAATTTTCTCCATCTTTTTTTTTATCATGATTATATCTATTAATGTTTGTTTTTATAGAAAATCACGCATTGTACCTTTTTGGTGTACATGTAGTTTGTCTATTAATGCACATTTATTACTAATTAAGATTACTATAATACCCACTTGTGTTTCTTAACCTAAAACCCATGCAGATGCTGAGAAAGATCATGTAATTGTTGCAAGACATACTAACGTAAAATTATCAAATTGTGTTTGGAACAAGCTATATGTTCATTGGGAGTTGTAATAGATACAAGTGATGCATAAAAGTCATATGCATGTCACGGGCCGACATATTCTTGATCATGAAATAATCTATGCAGTGCCTTGTAAGCCAAGAACACCAAGTCAGCCTTTCTTTTGAATTGTTCTTAAGAGCAGTGTGACAAATAACATACTCATATGACATTGTACAATGCACAATTTAGCTTGAGCATCTAATCTCTTGAACGAGACATACAGAATACTTCAGTACAATAATTGGTTTCGGCCTATCATGGCCTCATTAGAAGAGGAGCATTAGCTTCTGATCAATTTATGTATGAGAGGTCAATTTTGCATTCAAAGCTATTCAAAGTACTCTTACAAACTAGTTGTATCATCCATTTTGCATGAATCACTGTCCACCCTGATGCCACAAAGCTTCTCTCTTTTGTTGACAAGGGTACGGAGAATTCGATCCGGACACATGCATTACAAGCCCTCAGTTTTGCAATCCGCCAGAGCCCATGGTATTACACTACGGATGAAACTGACATCGTTTTCTCGTGTCATTCAGTGTCCTTTTGAGCTAATTAATACAGGGAAGAATAGAGACAGTAACGACATATGAGGCTTTGCATGAACCATTTTTTTTTTTTTCGGTAAGTGCATGAACGTTATTGATCCTGGTTGTTTAACGTGAACCGTACCCTATTACCATGAATTATCTTGGCTCCATTCGCTTTACTCTGAGCAAGACTATAGTTGATCTATAAATTATTAATTTCATCAAATCACGGGAATATCCCGGTGTGCGAATGCGTGCCAAAAATAGTTAGGAACCAAAATTTACCCTTCTGACACCCTTAGGAATATTTCCATGAACTCAACAAAATTTTGGTAACAAATCTATTTTTTTTTTTTTTTTGGTTATTACCTTGAAAAATCTCAAACCGGTACACTTGTGATAAATTTACCACAAAAAAAACCCCAAAATTGATATACTTTTGATAAATTTATCCCAAATTGGTATACTTGTGACAAATTTACTCCCTGTTAATTTTCGTTAAATTTTACTATCAAATTATTAAGTTAAGTGACATGTGACAGTTGACTGGTTTACCAATTTGGGATTTTACGCTACGTTTGTCACAGTTTACAATTTTTGTGATTTTTTGTGGCATTAATTCAATTTAGCGGAGGGTCTATTTATCACAAATTTACCAGTTTATGATTTTTTATAGTTAGTTGGGATAAATTTATCACAAGTATATCAGCTTAGAGTTTTTCATGGTTAAAAAAATAATTTTTGGTTGTCACAAATGTACCGGTTTGAGGTTTTTAGGGTATTAACCATTCTGTTTTATGTTTTCTTGTTCTTTGGAATAGAAAAAGAACAAAAAATTGTTTATGCACATCAGTTGATTTTTTTATTCTCCGGAATAAATAAGTGGTCAAAGAATAGATTTGGAACGGAACTAAAAAGTAAAAAAGAAAATTGCTTTTTTGTTCTAGGAATAGAAATAGAAAAAACTGTTTTTAAATAAAAATTATTCTGGATAACAGAAATATTACTAAATACACTCTTAGTTAACCTATAAAGATGGCTGAGCCACATAGCGAATCAATTTGGAACCAAATTTATTACATGTACTAAGAGAGTATCGGCAGATGTAGGTTTATGCATTAGCAAATTAGGCGTCGCATTTTAGAAAAGGCATAAGTAATGTACGCGTTGGTATTTATAGATCCTCGTACGGGCCCTTGGTATTGGATGAAATTGCCATCATCATTATATGTAGAGGGTACAGAAACGGCTTGGTTTTCCAGGATAGAGTAGGATAATGCTTTCGACTGCATATAACTGCCGTAATTGTGAAGGGGGATCCTCATTTCGTGGGGTACACTGAATGTCATTTTGGGGTTTGTTGCCAAAAAAAAAAAAAAAAAAAAAATTGAAAATATTTTATTAAAAATGATCGTTTATATTATTTAAAAATGAACAAATAAAAAATAGTTTTATCGTCCACAAAAATGTTTCAACATAAATTACTGTCAATAATAAAAATACTTTCGATTGACTAAAAATTTTAAGTGATATGAGCAATCATTTTTAAATAAAAAAAAAATATATATATATATATATATGAAACCTATATTCGGTTTAGCTCAGTTCTAAGCTTTTTGAGTTGGCCAGCAGTTCGATATAAGCCATCGAGATGGTTTAGCCTAGTGGACACTAAATCCGAGGCTATGAGTTCAACCAATGGGTAGATTAAGCTACTCTTAGAGGAGGTTACCAACGTTAGTAGCCACGGCAACCTTTTCTTATACACGAGAAAAAAAAATTGAATGTATCATCAAGTATGATTTTTGGAAAAGTTACGGCGCTATAAAAAGGGTTAATACCCTGAAAAACCCCAAACGGGTACACTTGTGACAAATTTACCCCCAAATTATTTTTTTGACCATGAAAAACCCCAAACTGGTATACCTGTGATAAATTTACCCCGACTGACTATAAAAAAACCCTAAACCTGGTACATTTATGACAAATTTACTCCAAACTAATTTATTCGACTGCAAAAAACCCCAAAATGGTAAATTTGTGACAAATATACCATTTACTAAATTGGATTAATACCACAAAAAAATCACAAAAATTATAAAGCGTGACAAACGGAGCATAAAATCCTAAATTGGTATATTTGTCAACCGTTACGTGTCATTTAACTTAATAATTTGAGAATAAAATTTAATAAAAACTAATAGAGGGTAAAATTGTCACAAGTGTACCCGTTTAGGGTAAATTTGTCAAAGGTATACCAGTTTAGGATTTTTGGCGGTCAAAAAAATAGTTTAGGATAAATTTGTCACAATTGTACCGGTTTGGAATTTTTCAAGGTATTAACCCCTATAAAAATGGTATGTTCTTTCGTTTTTTACCTTATGGTAATTGTATTATTAATTAGAAATTATAAAGTCTTTGTGAGAAAAGAAAAGAATTACATTACATCCATTTAATTGTCGCTATCGTGTGGTTTTAGGTCTTTCATATATGTCTTTCTATTTGGTTGAAAGTCTCAATGAAATTTAGTTGTGGGCAGGAAGCCACAATCGTTACTGAGCTCAACCTTTTAGAGATTGGGATAATCGAGTGGGGACACTGGGCATTTTCAATGAGCATAGGCCAGAGACCTCTCTCTCTCTCTCCCTCCCTTGTCAATTGGCCCGAAGATGCCACCAAGAAGGGAGGCCTTTAGGATTATGGTCTTATGACTTGGGAGATCTTTTTTATTATACACGGGTTGGAATTGTGTGAATCAAGCATTCGGCGAAGAAGAAAAAACTATGACATTGTAATTAAATTTGATACTGATCAGTGTCCATGTGTAATTTGAAATCTAGTAGTAATACAATTTAGATTGCAAGGTGTGCTTTTAAGATTAGAGAATGGACCTATGAACCGTCTAGGATGCACATAAGTTGAAAAAAAAAAGAAAAAAAAGAATGTCCAGCAAGTGAGAAATGCTGCCTTGCTGCGTATCCTAGGTTTGCTTTGCAAACTGATGCATAAATTGATATGGCAAACTGTTAATAGATTTGAACATGACCCTGTCTATCTAAATTTTGTATATAATCAGTCACATTAATTCAAATTATTAAAATATTATCCTATTACTCTTGACAACAGGTCTTAAATGTTCTTTATATCATGTTTGTAAATGTATGTCCACCCTCATAAAATGCTCGCAATTCGAATTGTACGTTTAATAATAGTCTTTATATTAATGTAAGCTATATTTCACACGGATATAGATCGTTCCAAATGTATCTAGGACTTCGCAAAGCAAACTTGAGTCTAAAAGCTAGACGGTGGACTTTGGCATTTTTCCAGCAAACGCTTGTGAACGATCATTTGGTCCAAAACGAAATTGGACCTGTCTATGAATATGCTGTCCTTTTTCTCTCCCCCTCGTGAATATTGTATTTTACGTCGTCTTATCACGAAGATGTTTTGGATTGGCATGCAGAGACAACGGCTCGTGAGGGGTCTCGGGGCTCGAAAGAATAGGACAAGACGGAAGCCAATTCTCGTCGTGTTAATCGCTTTTGTTTGGATATATTCTAAGTGTCCTTGTCGGAGCTGCAAGCATTAACTCTGACACTTCATGGGAAAACGTCACCCCTAAAATTCATCACCAGTTGGATTTGATCATGAGTAGAGAGCTCAACTCGTGCAATCTCTTATGGAAGGAAATAAATTATTGCATCCCTGGCCCATGTACATTGTTTTCTTTTTCAGTTATTTAACCAAAGTCATACCGAGCTAAGTGAGAAAATGAATTTATCACTTTAGAAGATTGGAACTTGAGGAAAAATGTGTTCCGTATACACATATATCTTTGGGTGAGAGATTGCTGTATCAAGTCTACTGTCTTTATTGATATTGTAAAAAGAGTTGATAAGTAAGGTATATGAAAGTTATATTGGTATTAATTAGAGAAAAATCAGTAAGTCACACAGTTGTTAACTTCACAGGACAATTGAAAGATGATGATAAAAAGGTAACTAAAAGTCAGTAAAAAATAAGAAAATCTTTTCCGAGATAAGAGAAATTTGGAATTAAAATTAAAAAAAAAAATAGACGTAGGTAACTTGCTGAAATAAGAATTGGCGACACGAAACTAATTGGTAAATTAATCAAAGAAAAGTCGGCAATCACTCCAGTCAGAGTTATTGATTTCTGAAATATTTGATAAATCTGAGAAATTAGCAAGCAAGGTAGATAGATTAGATACTAACTTTAAGAAACAATAAATAAACATTGTCAACAACTCAAATGAGAGATTGTAACCTAAAACTAGTAGGTAACTCAAACAAAGAAAGGTTAGTAAATTACTTAATAGTTGTATATAATAGTTAGTAAGTTGAAATTGTTGTTAAAATTGGTTAATAAAATGTAGTAAATGATAAGAGACACTTTACGAGAGATAAGAGATGCTAGTAATTTTGTAAAAAACCAAATAAAATTGGTAACCAATGGAAATAAGAGTTAGGAATGCAAACCTAGTTGGTAGTTTAATCTGAGAAAACTTGGTAATTGGTCCTTCGACCAAAAGTTTGTAAAATTTAAAAGTTGGCAAGCTAGGCAAATAAAATTGGTAACTCAATAAGTTAGTTGGTGATTTAAGACTATAAATAAAATTTAGTAACTCAAAACTAGTTGATAATTAATCAGAGAAAAGTTGGTCAGTCATATAAATAAATATTGGTAATTTCATATAATAAATGGCAAATTTAAGCCGTCGATAAGAAAGGCAAAAAAACAAAAGTTGGTTGATGAAAGAAAAATCTCTTTCCATCAAAGATAAGAGAAAATAATAATTTCAACAAAAAGATTAGACATTGGTAAGTAACACAAATAACAGCTGTAACAAAAATCTAGTTTGCAATTTAATAGATGACAATTTTGTAATCACAATAATTGAAGTTGGTAAATTTTAAGAAGTTCGTGAAATTCAAAAGTTTACACGCAAGACGAATAAAGTGATAACTCTGCAGAAAAGTATTTGAATTAAAAATAAATACATATTGACTAATTTTAAAGTTGACAAGCAAGGCAAATAAATGTGGTTAATATTAAAAAGTTGGTGAATTTAAAAAAAAAAATTAATTCTGGCAAGCGACTTGAGTGAGAGTTGTAGTATAAAACTAGCTAGTAACTTAATTAGAAAAAAGACAATAGTCATTGAAATGAAGGTTGGTAATTTCATATTATAGTGAGCAAGTTCAAGCTATTGGTAAAAAACGTGAAGATAATAATATGGGAAAGATAAGATAATTTTTCTCTTAGAGATAAAAGAATGTGATTATTTAAGAAGACCAAATAAATAGCGACAACTAACTTAAGCAAGAGTTGATACAATAACACAAAATAGTTAGTAACCTAATTGGAGACAAGTTAAGAATCACTTTAACTAAGGTTGATGATTTTGAAAATGAGATGAAAAATTAACACGTTGATAAGGCAAATAAAAGCTTGAAAGAAGAGTTGGTAAATTAGAATAAATAAATAAATAAATAAATAAATAAATAAATAAATAAATATTGGTTAGTAGGGGTGATTAAAATTAGGGTGGATCAGTTCCTATCCTAGAACCAAATCGGACAAGACCAGCTCCTAATTTGTGGTATCAAGAACCAACCCTATTGACCCTAAAATTAGTGGCGTTTGTTTGTTTTTGGTTTTTGGTTTTTGGTTTATTCTACTCAAAACTTTATGCAAATGCCCTATTCAAGAAAACTATTTTGACCATTTAAGCACCATGTGTATTCGGGGAGCTGCAATTATTCTTTGCAAGGAAATAACTATTATTACAAGAAAAGTCTAAAGATGATTCCAGAGGAGATCACCGGAATAGCCAAATGTTTCTGAAGGCAGTAGCCAGTTAAATTTTCTCGCCTGAGTTTGCCTTCTCAAGTTAACATATGAGTAGGAATTTGCAGCTATGTGACAAATTTCGTATATGAACTCCAAAAGAGTTTATTTCTAAAGGTCAGGAAGAAATAGACATTGCAACTGGACACTGTTTATACTCTTGCCGGTATTTACAGATCATTGGAATCATTGTTCTGGTATCTTTACTCTGTCTACATAATGTAGATCATTCCAACTCAAGGGCCAACTCGGTCCACAAGTGGAATAAGGAAAGATGTGCAGGAACCTTGAAAAGACGAAGACGAGTGCAGCATAGTTGGGGGAAGTGAGAGGCGGAGACTTAGCATGAGCAGAGGGAGCTGTGAGAGAGAGAGAGAGATCTAACGTTGATTTTAGGGCTTTCATAGGACAGATTTTGCTGGTTTAGTTTGGTCTGATTCCCAGTTGGTTCCACACAAAGAATCAAGAACTGGACCAATTTCGCTCGAACCACCAAAAACCAGCAAGTCTGGTCCAATTTGGTCCTATCGCTGATTCAACCTAGGACTCATGCTCTTTTGGTTAGCAACTCCAATGAGATTGAACCAAAATTGGTTGGTAAGAATAGCTTATGAATCTTACAAGTAAAAATTGGTAAATTCATGTAGAATTTGATTAACTTAAGGCGTTTACAAGAAAGTTAAATAAAATTGGATAAACAATACCAAAAGTTGCTAATTTGAAAGGGGGGGGGGGGGGGGGGAGACAAATCTACGGTCAAATGAGAATTGACAACCTAAAATTAATTCAATTGGAAAATTTTGATAAGTCACTCAATACAAAGATCATTAGATTCTAATAAGAGTTGGTAAATTTAACATGTTAGTGAAAAAAAAAAAAAAAGCAAGTCAAAGTTGGTTAAATATAAGAAGTGTAGCTAATGAAGACTTGGTAATTTAATAATAAAAAAAATGGATAATGTCACAAATAGTTCTTGATTTCGATCAAATATGCAATTTGGTCCATGAGCTTTTAATTTGTTCAATGTAATTATTGAACTTTTAATTTATTCAATATAATTTTTGAACTTTTAGTACATGTTTAATACGGTCCCTGAACTGTATAAAAATGTTCAATGTAATCTTTCCATCAATTCAAGACTAGAGACTACATTAAACATTTTCATATAGTTTAGGGGCTACATTGAACAAATTAAAAGTTTAAGGACTATATTACATATTAAGCTAAGTTCATGAACCAAATTACACATTAGACCAAAGTTTAGGGACTTTTTGTATTATTTACCCTTTAAAAAAATCAATAATTTAGTACTTTTTAGAATAGTATTTCTTTAGCAATTACCAATTTCTTCATAATTCTACCGGTTAGGAAAAAAAATATCATATTTCTTTAGAAAAATAACGAATTTGAGAGATTTTACTTAACATCAACAATGTTTGAATAAATTCTGTAATTAGACTTATAAAACATGAAATCGATATTATATGATCACGACACAAAATGTAATTTTTGAAACTTCTTTTCATGTTTTTGAACATGTAGTTCTTATTCACTCATCCTATTATTGACATTTCTCATATCCGTATTTTGTCAAGTTGCATTATCCTTTCCTTTTCTTTTTGTCTATCATACCATCTCCCATCTCTCTCTTGGACTTTTGCTATTGTAAAGTATGAAAGTCGAATCCGACATCCACCCCTCACCCAATTCCCTCACTACTGGTTTGGGCGCCCGGTGGATGTCAAGTTGCGTTAACATGTTGTGCCTAGAAGAACTGAAAGAAGAGATGAGGAATAAGGTTGGTAATACAATTCCAGAATTGAGGTCATCCAATCCACTAAGAGAATCAGCAGGCATGGGTGACAAACTTATCTAAACTCAGAAAAACACACAACAAAACATTATTATCTATCGTCAGCTTCGGACAAGACACAAATTGTCTGCCCACATTATACAAATCAGAGCCAATCGCATGTTAGGTCCTTCCGTCCGAGTAGCACTTATTTTTTGGGAAGGGAGAGCAGCCACAAGAGCCGAGCCAGGTAGTGGATTGCAGCCGAGCTGGCAGCTTGAGGAGCCGCCACTAAGTTGCGATGACTCACGCTCTCCCCCCGCCAGAAACTATAAATTGGTGGTGTCGTCTGTCACTCTCTCTGCTCATCACACGTTGAGGCCACTGCCATTTTCTCACTCCAGCACTCAAACCCTTCGTAGAAAACAAAAACTTCCGCACAGCAGGTCTCTATAAGCGTAGCAATTCCTATTTCTAGAGCACAGAGAGAGAGAGATTGTGTTGGTGAAGATGGAGAGTAGAACAAATGGTCATGCGTGTGCTGACTCATCAGTCAACAACAATGCCTCACTTGAGAAAAAGGTAGGAGAGACCTTCCCTATTTTCTTCTCTCATGTTTTGGTTACCATTTTGGAATGTATGTCTGTCTATGCAAAGTCTTTCTCTTCTTGTACTCGAGAGGGAACTCCTGCAGACTGTGCCTTCACTGTTGTGCGAGTTCTCAGTACCCCCACTAGGGGGTGTTACCAAATGAAGGCTGTAAATCTCCACTGGACTAGCACAAAAATGAAAGAAAAACAGAGGGAGCCTGACATGATCTACCTATGCACTGTCGTTGACTCCGTTCAAGGAGTAGCAAAGCTTCTAACGTGGCTCTTGATCTGTAAGAGGAGGCGGACCTTTCCCTCTCTCACAGGTCTGCTTAATATGAAGGATCGAGAAAAGTCAGCATGCAATTAATTTTTATGGACTTGGGCCTTTTTAGTTTTTTTTCCCCTTTTTTTGGGCTATATGGTTTGTAAGAGTTTTCCTAATGTGGACTACATTAATTGATTGATTTAAGGTTCTTAATTAGTTTAATAAGAGACATTAATGGTAGAGTTAATTTACCAGTAATGAGAAGCGCATTAAAAACTCTATAAATATCGTTGAAGTCTTCTAACCTTATTCTCAAAAGGAGTGTTAAAGGAAGAGGGTGATACAAAGGGCGATAGAGAAGAATGATCACGCGATCCCAAAACAGGTTTATTAATCATTCTAATCAATTATGCATGTTCTTATTCTTGTTATAGAGATCTGGGATTGCGCAAATTTTAATCAATTATGCATGTTCTTGTTCTGGTTATGGAGATCTTGGGATTACGCAAATTTGCATCCAACACGGTTTCCTCCAATCATGCCCTGATTGGTGAATAATCTTTATGGAGAGTACCAAATTTGAAGGTGGGTGATATAAAGCTACCGATCAGGTATGGTTGGAATGGTTCTGAGGGAAAACATGGCCCCTTCTTTTGGAGGAAAAAGGTCGAGCACATTAGACAACATCAACCCTCTGAAATTACCTTCTATGGGAAAATGGATATGCTGGCTATCATCCTTAGAAAACTTACAAGGAGATACTTGTGCGGTTCTAGAGCACCATGTTACCACCTCATGCGATCCAAATCCACCCACTTAAATCGCTCAATTATTCGAGTAATTATTGCATCCATCCGATGCATTAGGCATTAGCGTGTAGTTGATTGGATAGGGAGGTCCACATGATCCAATGGATCACTTGCACCAGGCCTATATACTTCAACAGAAGTATAGCCTTCGACTTATCATTTTGAGAAAGGGGAGGGGAAAATAAATACCATGCTTTAAATCGTCCATGTACTCTGCTCGTCCAGAGGTGGTCAAAGTTAAGATGCAGACGAGAAATGACTTTGATTTGTACTTTTCTTTCATAAAGATGAATTACCAGAAAGAAAACTTAAATTTTAGCTCTTTCCTTTTCAGAATATCTTCAGTGCCAACCTATATGATTAGTTTTATTTTATTGGGTACATCATCAGATGACCCCTATTTGCTCTGTAGGCAGTGAAAATTTATCAACGTTGTAATATTATTTTTGCTTTTCCTATGTTTTTCTGGCCAGAGAGTGCATATCTTCGGCAAAGGATGGTGCGAGGGAAACAAAGGGATGAAGTCCCTGGTGAGCATTCTTGA
Organism: Eucalyptus paniculata subsp. matutina; assembly: GCA_017140255.1. Lineage (NCBI taxonomy): Eukaryota > Viridiplantae > Streptophyta > Magnoliopsida > Myrtales > Myrtaceae > Eucalyptus > Eucalyptus paniculata. Next base: position 19,942,107 of record CM029436.1, on the reverse strand, counting down.
GCTTCATATAGATGCAAGTCAAGCACAAATGATTGTCTGTACCAGTTAACATCTAGTTCCAATTATATGTTAAGCATTATGTGTTTAGTCAGCCATGATATATAGTTTTACTTCTCACATTTTCAGGATTATAATCACTTAAAATGCATTTTCATATCAGAAGTGTAAATATGCACTAATCATGGAATATTTCGTGAACTTGAACGTGCCAATGTATTAATAGTTGGGAGGGAAAGGAGCCAACTTGGCCGAGATGGCAAGCATTGGCTTGTCCGTGCCACCTGGACTGACAATATCAACCGAGGCATGCCGCGAATACTTGCTGAATGAGAAGAAGTTGCCAGATGGATTGTGGGATGAGGTTTTGACAGCTTTGGAACGTGTTGAGAAGGAAATGGGGGCTTCACTAGGTGACCCTTCAAAGCCGCTTCTCCTCTCTGTACGCTCTGGTGCTGCTGTAAGAACCCTATCACAACTTTTATGTCCTTAATCAGTTGAACTAACCTGGAAAAGAGGTTGAAGCCACCAAGCATTGGATGGCTTAGCTTTTGCTCTTGAAGTAATTGTATGTTAAAGGGATGCTTGGGATCGTTTATATTGATGCATGAGGCATTGTTTACTGACTGTTTCACATTGAAATGTGTACTAGATCTCTATGCCTGGCATGATGGACACTATCCTCAACCTGGGATTGAATGATGAAGTAGTGGCTGGTTTAGCTCTGAAAAGTGGGGAGCGCTTTGCTTATGACTCGTATAGGCGATTCTTAGACATGTTTGGAAATGTTGTAAGTGGACTATCCTTCTTCAACTCTGTACACAAAAAGAAAAAAAGAAGGGAAAACCTAGAGAACAATCTGTCGAGTTAAATTGTACAGTTTTGTTCCTTATAAAACCAGTCCATTAGTAAGATTGTTCGCTTCTTTTTCATATGATTCGACAACAAAGCAGAATGGGTCAAACTCTGAATTGGTACTTTCTTGATAGGGAATAACTCTTTTACCATCTTGTTTTCTAAGACTTCGACTTATTTATAAGTTTTTCCTGCAATCTGAAGGTACTGGGCATTTCTCACTCCTCATTCGAGGAGAAGCTAGAAATGTTGAAGAATGCAAAAGGTGTGGACCATGATACTGATTTATCAGCCTCTGATCTCAAAGATCTGGTGGAAGGGTACAAGAAGATTTACACCAGAGTTAAAGGTGTAGAGTTTCCTTCAGGTACTGAACAAAGACCTAGCAACACAGGATTCAATGTTTAGAAAATAGATAATGAAAGTTATCTGCAACAACTTAGAAAAGAAGTCGAATTGGTCATTTCTGTTACTCTAACTTATTCACAGACCCGAAGACACAACTAGAATTGGCTGTAAAGGCTGTTTTTGATTCATGGGACAACCCAAGGGCTATCAAGTATCGAAGCATCAATCAGATAACGGGTTTAAAGGGAACTGCTGTGAACATCCAATGCATGGTTTTTGGTAATATGGGGAACTCCTCAGGAACTGGTGTTCTTTTCACCAGGAATCCAAGCACGGGTGACAAGAAACTCTATGGGGAATTTCTCATCAATGCTCAGGTCATAGTGCTGGTTTTCAATGCAATTTTTGCTTGAGTTTCCGCATTAATGAGCTTTACTGGCTCATGATTTGCTGTCTGAATATGCTCTAGGGAGAGGATGTGGTTGCGGGAATTAGAACTCCTCAGGACTTGGATTCCATGAAAAATTGCATGCCCGAAGCTTACAATGAGCTGGTGGAGAATTGTGAAATCCTAGAAGCACATTACAAGGATATGATGGTAAATGACCTTCCTCGAAATGGCAAGATCAGTCCTATCATCCAGTATCTTCTGGTCTTGCTTGAATTTCTTTCCTTGCTTTTGGATGTGATCCAGAGTGACAAGTCAAAGTTGCCAATCCAGTTCTCTTCACTTTTTTTTTTTTGGTCGAAAGTTCTCTTCACTTGATTTGTTTGAATTCTTTGTGCAACTATTGCAGAATCAGCATAATTAGCATGATGCTAATATTGAGCTGGTGCAATATTGGCTTTGACAGGACATAGAGTTCACTGTGCAAGAAAATAAGTTGTGGATGTTGCAGTGCCGGACCGGAAAGCGCACTGGTGCAGGTGCTGTGAAGATTGCGGTAGACATGGTTAAGGAAGGGCTAATTGATAAGCATACTGCAATCAAGATGGTGGAACCGCAGCATCTCAATCAACTTCTTCATCCACAGGTAATTGCATTGACCCAAGTCCATTGCTCATAACTGGATCAGGAGTATCAATGAAAATAGCACAGTCAAGTGTCCAGTGGTAATTGCGATTTTAAAGGAAGAAACAAGGAGTGCTGTTTTGGCGCACATCACATAACTAGCAATGAGTCTTATGACCAACCATATCACATTTTTTCAAGGGTTTGTACACGGGCTTCAAGCCAACCATCCTAGCAAAAAAGCCTCAAGCAAAAGTCTCTTCTCTAAGAACACACGAATCTCTCAATCTTCATTGCGTATTCTGATGGTGGTGGACTGCACTCTACGTGCATGTAAAAAAAAATCTGTCATGCGCTGGTTTATAGGTCAATGATAGTGAAATGTGGCATTGATACTGATGAAGATTTTCTTTCTTCTCTGTAGTTTGATAAGCCATCTGCTTACAAGGACAAAGTGGTTGCCAGGGGTTTGCCTGCATCTCCAGGGGCTGCAGTTGGCCAGGTTGTTTTCAGTGCAGAGGATGCTGAAGTGTGGCATGCTGAAGGAAAACAAGCCATCTTGGTACTCCCTCTCACTTGCTCTCTGTGTATACAGACACCACTGTAAACATGTGGTCACGACCATTCTATTGGTAGATAAAAGTGAATAATGCAAAACCATGATTTTTATGAGCTCTTCAGTCAAAAAGTGATGTATAAGCAACCTGATCATAAGAACACAAATTTATGTCGCTGGTATTTGTTGCCAATTTGCAAGAACGTTCATGTTATTAAGAGATAAACAGTCCCCTTCAACTTTAAGAACATAATGGTTGAAAAATTCAGTTAATAAGAGTTGAATAAGATATTGTGGCAGAGCATATGCTCGGTTAAGAGTAATAATCTAATATGCCAAATGTCATGTTGAAATGTCGAAGATCAGTTTATGGATTTTATTAATGTTCATAGATCCATTGCACAATTATTCTAATTTGTTGAATTTGTATTACTGATTATAGCGTGCACAACTTAGAAGAAAACTAAATCCATTGAAATCTTTGAAATCAAAGCATATTCAGTGCACTTGCCACACAAAATCAGGATCCTCTCCGTGACTGTTGCAATGATGTGGATTGCGTGAGTACAGGTCATGGGCAATAGAGTCATGAATTATCTCCCAAGTCGATCTGATCACTGGAATGTTATGTAGTCAAGTGGGTGCGCTTCAGCTAGAACTGCAAATTCTCGGAAAATCCATACGAACTAATAAAAATGTGCATCTCCGATTATTGTTTATCCCTTTATTGTGATTTCATTATTGCCATTTTGTTCTGTTATATGCAAAAGGTAAGGACAGAGACTAGTCCAGAGGATGTTGGAGGAATGCACGCTGCTGCTGGTATTTTGACAGCTAGAGGTGGCATGACATCTCATGCAGCTGTCGTGGCGCGTGGTTGGGGAAAGTGTTGTATCTCTGGATGCTCGGATTTGCGGGTCGATGACATTGGGAAGGTACAATGCAGTAACCTTTGGGGAATATTGAAAAGGAGGAATTCATGTAGCGAACAATGAAGAAAATTTCATTTGCAGATACTTGTGATAGGTGACCTGGTAATCAAAGAAGGAGAATGGATTTCGCTCAATGGGTCAACAGGTGAAGTGATACTAGGAAAACAACTTCTCTCTCCCCCAGCTTTGAGCAGAGATCTTGAGACCTTTATGTCATGGGCTGATGAAATGAGGCATCTCAAGGTGCTTCCTTAAACGTTAAATGGAGAGAGCATTCTGTTGATTTTGTGCTTTCAACGTGAAATCAGCTCTAAAATGTACATTGGTACGATGCTTGCAAGGTCATGGCTAATGCTGACACTCCTGAGGATGCTGCAACAGCAAGGAAAAATGGTGCTCAGGGAATTGGACTTTGCAGAACTGAGCACATGGTATTTAGTTTGCTATCGCACTATAGTCCATACAATTGCTCGATTTTCTGCGACATTATCTGGCTAAGGCAGTCGATTTGCATACTTTTCTGTTCGATCAGTTTTTCACTTCTGAAGAGAGGATAAAGGTTATGAGAAAGATGATCATGGCTGTAACACCTGAACAGAGGAAAGCAGCACTGAACTTGTTGCTTCCTTTTCAGCGATCAGATTTTGGGGGAATTTTCCGTGCAATGGATGGTACCGTTCTTTTTCTGATCATCAATCAAGCAATTTGATGCAAGAAGCTACTCTTTTGTTGGACAGTTACTCATGAGTTTTTTTGACATTTGCTACGTAATTTTCTCAACTTCAGGTCTTCCTGTGACGATTCGTCTATTAGACCCACCACTTCATGAGTTCCTCCCTGAAGGCCACATTGAGGATATCGTCAGTGAATTGACAGCGGAGACTGGTGTTAGTCAGGAAGAAATCCTGTCAAAGATCGAGAAATTGTCTGAAGTTAACCCAATGCTTGGTCTTAGAGGCTGCAGGTTTGTGGTACATCCAGAGAGTACATTCGCATGATCATCTGTGATGCTCTAAGATGATAAAGAATTCAGTTTTGACAGTTAATTTAATCAGACCCACTTAACGTTCTTTCAATTTTGCACTATGATTTGTACCTGCCGTATTGAATGGCATTTTTCCATAGAAATCCTGGAGAAAGAACCAGAAATGCTTCTTCTTATTTTATCCTGCTCACTTTTGACAGATACCAACTAAGGCATCGAATCTGCCCCTTAGTATACTCGTCTCTTGCAGCTTTTACAACAATGTTTTCAGAGGGAAAAATCCATGTCTAGAACAGGATTAAGGCCATTTATTCATTACATTCTCAAGCTAAGATGCCAAAATGGTTGCCTGACAAAGTGACTTGAGATATTGGGTACAACATGGGCAGATCATTATCATGATTTATGCAAAGTGCTAACCGTGTGTGTACAGGCTTGGAATATCATGCCCTGAATTGACGGAGATGCAGGCACGAGCTATATTTGAGGCTTCGCTCTTGGTAAGCAAGGAGGGCATCACGGTCCATCCCGAGATAATGGTTCCACTCGTTGGAACACCTCAGGTATAAGTTCTTCAATTACCTATTACTTAATATTTCTACAACATTCCAACCCAAAGCAATTACAGTTCATCATGCATCAACAGCAGTGAAAATTCATTTTAAGGTTGTACTCATCATACAATGCAAACAGTTGACAGTTTGCAGCATTTCCATATTGAGGTAAAGGCAGGTTCTAAATGTTAACTTGCAGGAGCTAGAGCATCAGGTCAATCTGATACAGAGTGTGGCAAAGAAAGTGTTCTCTGAGATTGGTTCTTCCATAAGCTATGAGGTGGGGACCATGATTGAGGTCCCGAGGGCATGCTTTGTTGCAGATGAGGTACGTAAGAATGAATCTTCTCCGTATTTTCTTCTCCATCCATTTCCATCTTGAGTGTTCCCTGTTATTAGCGTCTCAATTTTTTCTTCTCCTCCAATTCAATAATGATAGATAGCGAAGAACGCAGAGTTTTTCTCCTTTGGGACGAACGATCTTACACAGATGGCTTTTGGGTACAGCAGAGATGATGTTGGCAAGTTCTTGCCAACATATCTCTCAGAGGGCATTTTGCAAGCCGATCCATTTGAGGTGAGCTATTCATATATATCGACCACTCGCATGAATGATCAACCCCTCGGCAGTTTTTAGCCCTTTGTCATCCTTCTAAGTTGTAACTGCAACCGTGTCAAACATAACTTGCAGGTACTCGATCGGAAAGGCGTGGGGGAACTGATCAAGATTGGGATAGAAAAGGGACGGAAAGCTAGGCCTGCCTTAAAGGTAATGAACAGATTCCACGTAATGCATGCCTTCGAAGGACTAAGGAACATTTTGAGAGTTGGTTCAAAGAATTCGTGTTACCATAGTCTTGAAATTCTGGTCTCACGAGTCTCACATCAGAAGTTCATGCTTAAATTCTTTTTTGTTAACGCCAAAACAAGCAAATCGACCATTTCACGTGTTGTTTTTGAGGATAACTCTCATACATAGGAGGTTAGCCAACTTGATGTTTCGTGAAACAGGTCGGAATATGCGGGGAGCATGGGGGAGAACCATCGTCTGTCGCGTTCTTCGCAGAGGTTGGGCTGGACTACGTGTCCTGTTCCCCATTTAGGTAAGGAGGCTTTCTTCATCGTCAGGTTTTTGGTGATTTCGCTTCTGAACAACACTAGAGACACTACGCATCTTCCGACCAAATTTATGTCGCGAAAGTTAAACCGGCGTTTAAACAAGTCCGCTACTTTGTACATTGACTCCACTCTTTAAGGACACGATCAATGTCCGTTGCATCATTTAGTTAACCAAGTTAGTTGTTGTTGCCTTTAATATTGTGTTTAGCAAAACTGTTGTATGCTTCGCCTGATAGATGTGCTGACGCATTGACACTTGAAACAGGGTTCCTATTGCAAGGCTAGCTGCAGCTCAAGTTGCTGCATGAAGAGTAGAGTTGGCTATGTTGTCCTGTATTTCTAGAGAAGTATCAATTGGCAAAATAACACATCCTTATAGGATGCTCATGATGATGATGATCAATTCCTTGTAAAATGAGTAGCTATGCGAGTGCCATGCACGCACAGCCTGACTGAGCTTTGTACGCACTCTGTGTTGTAAGACTCATCTGAAGTTCTGCTATGTGGATTGATCACTACTTTATATGTCTTCTTTGCGAGACTAGGCTAAGTAGGTCTTTTGAGTTCTCTGGATTTTTCATGTGCTCTAAATGGGTTTGGTCACGTAGATCATTATGGTACAATGCGACGTGGCAGATGCGGGACTTGCCTTTAGTGACAAACGGAGCGGTGCCCTGGGTCATTTGATGTTTTAACAAAAAGTAATATTTCCCAAACATTTTTATCAAATTTTTATATCTTGTCTCTCTAGTCATGTTCTGCAATTCCTTCTTTTTTGTTAATGAGGGTCATGCTATTTCCACTTTTTTTGGGCAATACGCACCTTTTTTAGTTAATTGATCAAATTGGTCTTCAACTTCACTAAACATGTAGTGTATCTACTAGCACCTTTTTAGCAAAGTTAATGATTCATGGGTTGCTGCATCCCTATTTGGTTTAAATCAAAATTTTCCTTTTTCACTCTTATTTTCACCCATGCTTGAAGAGAGCAATTTATTTTTTCCTTCAAAATAGCAAAAAATAAAATCTAAAGGTATATTCAACTAGAAGTTCAATTCAGGATTTTAATTCTTCTGTTTCTTCAAGTCTTTTGAAATAAAGACTAGAATAGAGAAAGAAAAGAAAATGGAAAAGAAAGATCAAGACTAAACTTCTTTTTATTTTCTGATCATGAACAATGTTATAACATTACTCGTGAACCCACTTCTTAGAATTCTTTCTACCAATCCATATAAGTTTGAGTGAGAATGAGAGTAGTTAGATTTGGGCTTCCATCAAAGTCGCTCAGATCTTCAATAAATTAATGAATTCATGGTCTTGAAAAGGAAAGATATTTTTTAATTTTATAACATAGTTTTACTTAGGATTAAAGACATCTCTTGTTCAATGGATCAAAAGGACATCAAGTACAAATTAACTAATTTGTTCACAAATATGGTATGTGAAGGATAGAGATGATGAAATTAATTTTTAGAATGCGAGGGAGATGATGTTAATTATGAATGTTGAACCAAATCTTGTTATTGAAGCATAATTTGATCGGTTAAAATCGAAATAGTGCGTTTTATATAAACAAAAAAAAAAATTGGCGGGAAAAGTGGTCACTATAAGCTAGGATTGTTAAATATACCTAAACCGACCCAAGAAGACCCTTTTGGGGTCGGCTCACCTTTTGGTTCGGATAATAAATACAAAAAAAATCAGGTGTCCTTACGGTTTGGTCCGAATTGAATTAAATCGTGCATCTCTCGCTCCCAAAGTTCGTCGTCGTCTCCTTCCTCTTTGTGCTCTTCGCTTTGCTTTCCACTCCGTCGTCGTCATCTCGATCTCCCTCTTCGTCGCGCCGCCGCTCCTCCAGCCTTTTCATGGCATCATTGCCTCTCTGTCTCCCATCACTCGTCCCCATCGGTGGCGACCTTGTCACGTCTCTCGCGCGGCGCGACTAGAGCCTACTCTCGTCGACAAGGACAAGAGGGGACGACAACGAACCTGGATTGATCCTACGTCGACTGCTCGGATTGGCCCCGATCCGAGGTGCGGGGACAAGGGGATTGCGAAGGAGAAGGTGTTGGCCATGGGATCGAAATGGATGCTGGAATGGACAACAGCAACGGGAATTTGGAGGTTGTGGAAGGAAATTTGGAGAAGGGATAGGTAGAGGGTACGGTGAGGAGGACGACAATGACGATGTTGCCGGTGCTGCCCAGGACGACCTAGCTCCGGTTGTACTCAGTGCCGCCCGTGGTTCGGGTCACGCACTCCGACAGCAGCGGGTCGTGGCGTTGGTCAGACGTCTACAAGCATAATAGAGGGAGGAATGGTTATCGAAACAGCAAATGCAGGTGAGATCAAATTTGGGTTTCCCACTTCATCCATATTTATTTCCTTATTCTCATATAGAATGTGGTTATAATCTCCATTGTATCGCTTGATTTATAGTAAAATTCATTATTTCTCTTCCCTATAATCCAATCACATAAATTTAATTTCCTCATTATGTTTATTTTATTATTCAATCACTTACTTTTGCAACATATGTTCAAGCCCTCCAAAGACTTCCATCGTTCATCACACTTCCAAGCCCTAACCAAAATCATGCCGAAAATAACTTGCCGTAACTTGATCGGAAGGGTCGAGTTTCAGGTGATTTTTTTTTTATTATTGGTCCTACTCTATTCTACTTTTGAAACTAAATCGTCCGCACCCCAACCCCCTAAAATGTGGGGATTCGAACCCCCCACCTCCCCCTTCCATGTTGGAAGGGTGGCCACTAGAGCAAACCCCAATAATTAACGCTTGACATAATGTTAGCCAAATTTAATGGGTGTTCAAACAAGTCCACCTCTCCTGTATAGTGCCTTCAAGCATTTAAGTCCTCAATTAGAGTCCATTACATCAATAAAACTCCATTTACTTCGCGAAAAATATGATATTTCAGAAAAATATTTTTCGAGGAAGTCATTATTCATGAAAACAACAATATTTTTTCATATTTAACTAAGATCTGAAAATTGACAAGAAAATATCGTGACTCATATTGAAATTCTTATTTGATATTCCCTGGGAAAATTATTGAAAAATTCGAATTTTTTAATTCAACGATTTTCCTGAGAACTCAGGCCCAGGTCCATAAAAGTCGTGTGCAGATTCTTGACGCTTGGATCCTAATTAATGAAATGCTTGTTCTTGTAAAGATATTTTTAAAAAAAAAAAAAAAAAATCAATTTTTTTTTATTATTTTTCTTTTTCTCCTTTTTTTTTCATTTTCTTTTTTCTCCGGCCGATTAGCGGCTACCCACAGGCAAGGGACGACCTCGCCCCCATCAATCTGTTACTCACTCAGCCTCCCACGGTGCAAAATCAAGGTAATTTTCCCACCATAACTTTCACTAGCCTGAATTCTAAAGGCACGCAACATAAAGAAAAATCGTCTCTTGCTTTTTTCTTCATTGAAATTCACAAGACTCCACCTTATTGGAAACTGCATGCAACAAATGTTACAAATCTATTCAGACTTACATGCAAACAGACATTTGAAAAAACCAAAAAGTAACCTTTATGTTTTCCTCCACTCAGGTTAACTTGAAAACTTAGAAAGCTATGGCGCCTGAATGAAAGTATCAACAGAGTTCACAGCCAGAAAATACATGTCCCTGGAAACTCTGGATAAAAGAGAAAGATTTAAATTAAAGAAAGGATCTAAATTACAGAGCCCCCTTCTCTTTCTAAAGGTCCACGCACAGGTAGGTGATCACCGACCCCGCCCTGCGCCTGGTCCTCTCGCTGACCTTGGACTTCTCGACCAGGACCTTCTTGATGTTGGGGCAGCTGGAAATCACGGTCGCCACCCCGGCCGAGGTTATGCCATGGCAGTACACCATGTGGCACGTTTCTAGCATGCTGCAGTTTCTGACCAGATGGGACAGACCGGCGTCTGTAATGTAGCGGCAGTGAGAAATGATTATCTCTCTGAGCAAGGGACACCCTTCTCCTAGCTTAGCCAATGCGATGTCCCCCAATCTCTGCGGAGAATATTTCGATTTCGCAAATAAATTCATGTCTAGTAAAATACAAATCAGAAAAATAATTGAACATCAACTACGCACCCTTGCATCTAAAAGCCAAAAGGAATAAAAGATCGGGTTTGTGGCAATCCAGAGAGAAACAAGATTGAGAGCTAACTACATTAAGACAGATCTACGAAAGCAAACACCATACCCGCCCATTCAAGACTCCTGTACAACTGCAGTAACGCCCCCATCAAATTGAAAAAGATTGCCACCAGACAGTGGGCACGCCCAATAGTGAGCAGATCCACCAGAAGAATTCAAAGGACTCATATTGGAAAAGGAAAAAAAGCAAAAGATTTCCTTTGGTTGCAAAATTTGGACAGAAAGGCTACACAACTGCAGACGTTCTATTGTCAAAGGGTAGAGTGCAAGCACTAATGGGATTACGGGCAAACAGAATGCAAAAGTTTCCCCAATAGGAAAGAATAAACACAAGCAGTACATCACTTAACGGAAAGATTTCAAGGGAAGAAAGCGTCTATGGGCTTCATGTGCCAACTTTTCTGAATTAGCTGTCTTATTACTCTTTCTTCTACTGTTCTTTTATATTCCTCATGCACTCAAAACAGTTTTCCCAGTTAACAAATTACTACTTTATAAAGAAAAAGAAATATTTCAAGGGAAGAGATAGGAGTGAAAGTATTTGAGAGAGAGAGAGAGAGAGAGAGAGAGAGAACCGACCTGAAGGACACTGACATCAAGGGAACGGAGCTGAGGGCAACCTCTTGCAATGGCTATAATTCCAGGATCACCAATCTGATGACAGCCACTGACATTCAAATCGGTTAAGTTGCAGCCCTTTCCAATAGCTATTAGGGCCCTATCACCAACTCTATATCAAGAAAATCATAGAGTCAGCAATAATCAAAGGCATCAAGAAATCCAATAAGTTCACAAAGTTACAAAGGAGTGGCCAAAAAGAGTACAACCCCCACAACAAACTAAACTTTACTCCACTACTGAGGCGTGCAGATAAGTGGGGTACACTTTATTGAAGGGGTAGAGAAAACAGATAATAAACACTACTCCTTTAAAAAAAACAAATGAGAGAGAGAGAGAGAGAGAGAGATTGCTGAACAGAAGTGGAAGATATCTAGAAGCCCATTACCTATCACAAAAACGAATGCTCAGATCTTTCAGAGACTTGCAATGCCGACCAATAGCAACAATTGCCTTGTCACCAATCTATTTGGGAGAAGAAAATGATTAAACAACAATTCATGTTACTTGAAGAACAAAATAACAACCACGTAACAACCATGAATTCCTCCCTGCCTCTGGTGACCACCATGCTGTGTAGAACAGGAACATAGTTTTCATTGGGAAAAGTAAACTAAAAGTCCTAAAAGGACAAGTTTCATGGTTTAAGAAACAGACCCAACAGAGCAAAAATCCTAATGTGCAGATCACAAATGACTCTAAAATGATTTTCTCTCTGGCCTGTTACTCTTTTTCTCCACGCTACTTTCAGCTTAATTCACCATTCATCTGCAGTTTCTACAACTCCACCCACTTTTTCACCACCCATCCTTTGATCATGGCCTCAATTGCTTCCTTCTTCCCAAAAAATGTAACTTCAAGAACACAATGCATCGCCACCATGCTCACTTGTATTAAATGAATATTTTACATTAATGGGGCAAAGTAAGGAACCAATCCATCCTCTTATCCCCAGAAAAACAAATGTAAACAAAAACAATGGCAAACTCTATTGGAAACATTTATTCTTCTGAAAAAGAATCAAATCATGGCAATATTTAGAAAGAGAAAGCTCCTTAATATCCTTTTATATGACTGGCATCTGCCGGAGACAACAAGTGAGATGGTGCCAAGCATAACTGAAATTAACCTGAAAGACTTAATAAAAAGACAGAATTATAATATGTGGTACTTTCTGGATAAAATTACAGTGGTATCATTTAGTAGCACCATAAAGTCAGCAATAAGAGGCACAGAGAGAGTCAACCTCATAGCATCGACGAATATGAAGTCTCCTCAGATTTTTGCAGCCTTTGGCTATACTAATAATTGCGTCATCCCCTATAATGGAGCAATCGACCAAGTGAAGAGCTTGCAAAAATTTACAGCCCCTACCAATTTCAAGAAGTGCACGGCCACCAATTCTTTGGCAGTATAACAAAGCCAACTCAGTGAGATTCCTGCATCCGGTTGAAAGCTTTAAGCCAAAACAAGCAAAAACCCACAACTATATAGCTCAGCTAAATGTGAAGATCTAGACATGGGATACATCTTGCTCTTTCTGTATCAAATGCAAGCTGTAGAGTTCATTTTGGTTGAAGATAAATTGAACTTACTATGTCCATTTCAGAATGTAAGGGAGAACTTAGAAAATTAGGCAAGAAATAATTCCATGAAAACCATGTCTATCAGTAAAATGACCAGAGTAAAGGATAACTCAGTTTGTCTGGTTGAAAAATAACAGACACCCTACTGAAAATTAAGACATATTGCAAAATGCATGGTTAAATTGATTATCTAAGTTGACAATTTGTTGGTCTACACATTGGACATAAAGACATGATACCAAATCAAAGGAGGATATTTCATTATAGGTCCTAATCACAATGTTGGCAAGCTAAGCCGTCAAATCAAAATGCAGTACCAGTGAAAAAACTAGGGAATACTTCTCATGATGGGAGAAAACATCATTTGGAACAAGAGTGAGAACCTTGAAATATACATGAACTTCGGTAAAGTATACTAATGAGAGTAAGAAAACAACCAAACTAAATGAAATTAACAAGCTACTTGCAGGGAAGGCACAAATTCTACATGTTATGGCTTATGACTCATAAAATTCCTCAATGTTATAAGCCTGCAGCTAAGGCCTGATAGAACAACCAAAAGAAGCTACCATTTAAATGAAGGCAACAAAAAGAACTCTAGAGAAGCTCTACTAGTTTTATATGCAAACTTTATAGAAACATACGGGCAAGACTTCCCCACTGACTCCAGTCCAAGAGTCCCAATGCCATGGCAACCATTCACTTCCAAATGAGTAAGCTGTTTGCAACCAGTTGCAACTTTTCCCAAACCATTGTCGGTGAGGAAATTGCAGTCAGTCAGAGTTAGACTCTTCAAATTTTTACACCCATTCCCAACTGAGTGTAAACCCCTGAAACAATAGGCAGCGAAAGTCAAAAGAAACCATAAACAGTAATTTTGAAAGGCTGGATTAGTGAGCTTTTACTTGATACAGAATAAGATCAAAAGATTATTAATATAATACTCTATCCAGACAAGCCCAGACAGCATACAAGCATATCCTAGCACTGTGGAAGTGATCTATCAACAATTTCAATTAAAAGAATAATAATGAATAACAGGATGGGGAGAACAGTATCTGCTACAGTGCTTCTTCTTAGCTTTAAAACATTTTCATGCATCATCAACCAAAAATGACAAGAAAGTGGAAGTACTCATGCAAAGCTTCATCAAATATACAGAGAAGAACTTGCCAGGGGAAACGTGTAAAGTTTAATGAGAAGAGTTACTGACACATCAGTGAATCTCTGGAAACTGTGTAGAGCTAGCTCCTCCAATGACAAACAGCACCTGCCTACAGTCCTCAGGGTTTCATCTGTAACATTTGCACAATGAAGCTTCAAGACCTTCAAATAATGACATCCTCTGGCCACAGAGAGAAGCCCAATATCATGCATGAACTCTGAATCCAGTGACAACGTCTCCAGATATTGACAGTGAGAGCCGACTGCTTCTAGAGAAGCATCAGTCATTTTTGCACAGGCAGCAATTCCAAGAGATTTCAGTGATCTCCCACACCCAGCGGTTAATTGAACCAACCCCTTGTCAGTCAAGCCCTCACAAAACCGCAAATTCAACTCTTCAAGTTGCTTGCAACACTCTCCAACAGCTGCTAAGCCTTGATCTCCAACATAGCAACCCTAGAAGGGGGAAAAAGAAATCATTGGAATTGCAGGAAGAAGAAAGAATAGAATAGAAACAGCGTGCATTAAACATTCTTGATAAGTAAAAGTGTAAATGGACTATTACTAGTTTGTATGAAAGCTAATGACTCCTTTGAAGGCTCTGATTAAATAAAAGGAGTCTAGACACTAGGTAGAAGCTTGATGAGATTAGGCAACAAAATCTACAAATAATGAGATGGACTCCTGAAAATTATATGTTGAAGTATTATCCCATATCGATTGACAACGGGTCCTAAATGCTCTTTATATTCATGTTGTCTCCCTCTATCTATTGACTTAAGCTTTTGGATTAGAGTTTCTAACATGATATCAGAGCCAGTTACCCCTTACACAAAGATGCATAGTAAAAAAATTCCACGTGAATGTGCGGAATCAAAATTCCATGTGTAATTCATAATCCACAAAACAATTGACAACAAATCCTAAATGCTCTTTATATTTATGTGGTCTCCCTCCACCTATTAACTTAAGCTTTTGAGTTGGAGTTTCTAACATTATAACAATCAATAAATTAAAGTATTTACCTGCAAGTCCAAAGATTTCAAGAACATACACCTCTCTGCAAGTGATCTTAACCCCACACTTGAGATGTTGGAGCACCAGATCAAGCTTAACTTCTCCATCTTCGGAAAACCTTCACCAAGAACAGCCAATCCATCATCTGATAATGAGGAAGACTCAGATACGTCTGCAACACTCTTTCTCTCAGTTTCCTCATGCATCCGAAGAAATAAAAGTGCCGGGTCTGCGAACTGATCATTGCGACGCCTTCTTCCCTGAAAGGTAAATAAAATTTCTCACAAACCATGCAAATGACAATAAACCTGCTTAAAACAGATAGCATAGCCACTTTAAACCCATGCTGAAGATGTTGGTTCTGCCACCATAATGCACTTGCGCATGGTAGTCTAGCTGCTTCACAACCCCATTTATTTACTTTTCAATTAGTTACTAACTTTCAGGTGCAATCAGGACACTTCTATGCCAAAAAATTTCCCCATTATGTCTTTTCATTTTGAGTTGTTTTTGTCATTGTCTTCTTCCCATTTTCATATTAAATTTTTATAATGCACCTAACTCCCTTACATTTGCCTGCAGTACCTCTAGGGGTACTTTTTCGTCTCTCTTTGAGAGAAACCATTGTCTTCTCGCAAATCAAAAAACTTCATACTTATTTATTTTACTATTTATCCTAGTAATTCTCACTCAATAAAATCAATTGCCTTAATCTTCATTGGACATTGACTCTGACCGTTCACATCTGTCCATCGAACTAGAGCTTCGCCCAATAAACACTTTATCACTCACTCAGATAATGATGAAACAAAAGTGGAAAGGATAAATGCTGTTAATGAGGCGCTCCCACTGAGGCCTGCTATGCAATTGATTACTGCATACAATTTAGGACTGACTGGTAAATCCAAAATGCAGCAGGTTTGGGCTCAATAGGAAACTCAGTCACCTTTATGATTTTCCATATGGAAAATCCCTATCTTGTTCATTTGGGAAAAAAAGATTTCTTTGTGCAGCAGCAAAAAAGAACGCTCTTTTGGAGCAAGATACTATTTCATCAATCAATTCATAGGTATCTAACGTATTCACACCTAATGATTTTTCACAAAGTGTTGAAAGAAAGGTCCAACTTGTACAATTTTTTCTATTTTACAATTTGATTCAATCCATTAGAACATAATGCTGTTTACTAAATCGCAGACATTTCTAGAATACATCTAATAGAAAGACAAATAGTCAATTGTGAACAAACTTATTGTCAACCTCTTTCTGATAAGAATCTATCTGATTCAGAAGGGAAAAACTCGTATGATCTGTCAATTTCAATTTAAACATGGGTTTGCTTCATGCTCTATGTTCTAAGCACTTAGTTAACCTGTTGAAAGTCGGCCGCTCTTTGAAGATAATTAGCTTCTAGAGAAAAATAGGATCATTAGAGAAAGAGTCTTTTAAAGATAAAAACAATAGAAAATAACTACAGCAGTCAACAAAGCAACGAATTTTACCTCTTCCTGAAAGTATAAACTAAGAAGCCTAGCCAAATTATGTGTTTGCTAGCTTTACCAGTAAAGGCAAAGGCCGCATATAGATATACGCAAATTATCTTTCCCTGTGGAAGATGCAGGCGTGAATATAATTACAACACAACAAACAACAGGTCAATAGCTCGAGACTAAGAACAATGTCCAACTAAAAACGCTGGTTGAAGGATTTTCATTTGTATGTGAAGAATTCTTTTCCCACTACAGAGCTGAGCCTATGCTAGGTTATAGTTGGTCTGTTAACTAAGATTTATGAGTGAGACAGTATATTCAGACCCCTCCTTCTAAGACAAAACAGGTATCCTTAATTTCTCTTTCTATAGTTTGATTGGTTTGGAAAGCTGGGAAGACAAGAGTCTTTAAAGGGCAAGAGTCTGCTATTCAGGCCTTAATCACAAATCAACTATTTGATTTAGTGGGGATTTACACAAGGATGTAAATGCTTTGATTGATACCATATATTTTCTGTCTCTATAAATGAGCTTCTTTCTGGCTTTGAGTTCTTTTGGGTGTTGGCCTTTGGTCCTCATACTTGGAGTGAGTTTCTCTTTTCTTATAAAGTACTACAAGAGTAAGATTGAATTCCAATAAATCAATTCAATAATTAACTAGCGCACTTCCAGAGCCTAAGACAGTAAAATTAAAAATGATTTGACCGTGAAGTCATGCAATTCAAATGCCGACAACTCCTTCCAACAAAATTTATTGCAGCTCATCAAAAAAATATTATTCACCTGGCAATCATAGTTTAAAATGGACGCTTCATTTATGGTACTCTAATGATCTGCAATGTCAATATCAACAATCTCAATGTTCAATTAAGGGAATTTTGCTCACTAGCTACATCCGCAAATGACTTAAGCCATCCTCTCGTTGTTCCACAAACTAAACCTCAATAAGGTCAGTAGTCGAAGTAGTCCTACCACATTGATGTTCAGGACGATACTGCTAACAGAGCATAGCTCTTGTTGACGTCATCAAATGACTGGATAATCAAGATCATCCTCCGCCATAAATATTCGCCAAAAATTAATACTTACTTCTCAAAACACGAATCTTTCCGATAACCTCACGTAGGATGTCAACAGTTAATCTCGGAATTCATACCGAGTGACAGTTCCTAGTCTAGCATCGAAGAACTTAACCATCTATATACCATTTCTCGGTAAAAAATTATCAAAATTGACCCCACATCTTACCCCGCTTTTAGACATGCAATCTTCCCCAATTTCCTTCCACCATTCCATGCACAGGAAAGATATATGGTCCAGGCAATACAAAAGACACCATTTTTTTTCCTTCCTTTGGGGCTAGGCAGAGACACCATCATTCTTCACAGCACAGAGTCTTAAACTCACATAATCACAGAGCGATCAAGATCAACGAGCCGTCCAATCGCAACCTCTTCGCCAGCCCTAGTTCGCGAGACCCGCTACCGAATTCCACAATCGACGGCACGCGACCCCAATCGCGCCGGCGCGAATCATACAAAAAAGGAAGAGAATCGCGATCGAGCAATGGCGAAATTCGATGGCTTACGAGGCGAGCGGGGAGGGAGATGGAGAGGCGCTCGTCGACGTGGACGTTCCTCACGTTGGTGAAGCGGGCGGCGAGGAGCTTGAAGAAGCGGTCGGAGGTGCCGGAGGCGCCGACGCGGAGGGTGGCGCGGGTGAGCCTCTCGAGGCCGAGCCACCGCTTGCAGACGAGGGAGCAGGCGTCGTGGGCCGACTTCGAGCCCAGCCGCTGGAAGATCTCCACCATCAGCTCGTCCGGCAGGCAGCTGTTGATCCGGTCGCGGCCCCGCATGGTCGGTCGATCGGCGCCGATCCGATTCCGATGAGAACGACGGGGAGAGAGAGAGAGAGAGAAGAGAGAGAGATGGAAGGTGCGTCGGTTTTGTGGGGGTGTCTCCGGCGAGCGCGGGCGGCGGCGGGCGGCGGTCTCGGGCGGCGGAGGAGGAGGAGGGAGCGGGTTTTATATGTAGTTCTCGGCTTCGGGTGGTGCATGGATGACATGTAGCCAAACGGTCCGCTACGATTTTACCTTTTTACCCATCCTTTTTCCTTTTTATGAGAAATTGGTTTTTAAATATTAGTTGTGTTTTAGAATGTATTTGGTAACATTTTTCCTATCTTAAGAGAACAAAGAAGTAATTTTTTTTTTTTTCGTCTTATTTTTGTTTCGAATCTAGTCATTAGCTACTTTTTTATTCTATAAAATAAAAGTTAAGTAGTATTACCAATCCGTGAAACAAAAGAACAGATAATTGAAAATATATGATGGCTATTAAGCATACTCTTAATATATAACATAAGTAACGATCGACATTAACATTGTCTAATCTCCAAAAAAAAATGTATCAAGAACCTTTTATAAGTTATTATAGAAATGCCCCACGCTATGTGATCCAAATGTTTAGCTCAAACTCATAATTGCTATTTATTTTAAGGTAGCATGTAATCGCTGCATTACCAATTACAAGTCGAATTAAAGTCGAATCGAAGTGGACCGACATTTCATGGGTAAGTAAATCCTATTCAACTCAGCCATCTTGAGGATTTCAAATGTGTAATTTGCCTCAACTATAAGCCCTTTTCTTTTAAAGCTGTTAATTTGGATAGGGAATCAGGCTCTAAAAGGGAAAATCTCAATATCAAAGGTGATTTTGGTAGGAAATGCGACCAAAAAAGAAAGTAACATAATTGCACACTGATGACAAGTTCATTGCAGTGACAAATGATTGGGTAAATACATGGAACAATATAATGAGGCAAGTTCATCACATCAATGCACATATTAAGAGATATGACAACTTGCGGTAAATCCACTATATGACCCATTTAGTTGGAAAGCTATTTACAACTTAGAATACTTACTAGATTGATCCTAATATACCTAATATAGGCACTCTTTATTTGACGATTTAATAGATCAGTCTTAACCCCTTCGAAAAGATAGATCCGATCAATTTTACGTACATTTTAAACCCCTTTGAAACCATACATTTATAGAGACGCTTGTGGGGACTTGGAAATATATATATATGTTATCTAACAAATTTATTCACTTATACTTGAATTTTACATCTACTTATAAAAGTGATAAAAAGATATCTACATCATAATAAATTTATTTTTAATCTCTTTTCTCTCGCTAGCATCAAAACAACATTATAACTTAATCCCTCCAAATCCTTTTTCCTCTTTCTCCTTGTAATTGTCTAAATCCCATCTTGTCCTTCCTAATTACTCTATTCAAACCGAGTGCAAAGTGGTTTCATGTATGATAAATGCACGATTGACGCATTTGGTGTGCGCAACATGGCGGTTTTAAGTATCGTTTAATTGAGGTGTAACGATCACGCCAGCTACTACCTTTAGTTTTACATTTGTATTAAAAGTACTTCCATGCATTAGTATGAAATGATCGAAAGTACATTACTACATAAACATTAAAAATGCTTTATTCATGTTCTTAAGAATTGTGAGTTAGTGCAACTAAATTTTGAGGCTACTTAATAATCCATCTAGTGAAAATTGGAAAACTTAGGAGGAATTTAGTTCCAAAATACCTGGATTTCTCCCGCCCAATGATTCCCTCTAGTGTTCACACTTCAATCGTTATTTTGCTAATTTTGTGCAGTTTAAGGATAAGGGTTAATTATATGAAAAATTGTAAACTAGTATATTTGTAATAAATTTATTACCCCAAACTGAGTATACTTATGAAAAGTTTAACATTCGTTAGTTTTCATTAAATTTCACCAAATCAAATTGCTAAGTTATATGACAATTTATGACTTTTGTGGTATTAATATAATTTAACAGAAATTAATTAATGATAAATTTATCACAAATTTACCAATTTGGGGCTTTTGATTTGGTAAATTTATCATATATGTAGTAGTTTGGAATTTTTGATAGTCAAAAAAATTAGTTTGAGGCAAATTTTGTCGCACGTGTACTAATTTGGGCTTTTTTTTTTCTTTACCCAAAAAAAAAAACTCTAAGAATAAAATGTCATTGACAATGATCTACGGCACGGTTGCCGTGCAATTGTACGTCATCGTATCTAACTTTTTTTGGACCACCCCACAAAAAAACTAGTCAGATATTGATAGTTGAATCTAGGGTTTTATTTCAAGGACAAAACTATCGACCCTAACGTCCATTGTCATTTGAGATCGAAGGTATATAAAAATGGAGTCCATCCGCACTTTTCTTTGCTTGCGATTTCATGATTTAGGAGCTCGAATTTTTAGCAATCTTAAGGGGCCGATGGAGAGTTATTAAGGATCAATCGAAATTAAAAACATTTGACTCAGACTAGCCAAAATAAAAGGTTAATAATTCAATTGACAATATTACAATACGCTTAGAAACTCATGCTATACAATTATTTTTATCTAGATGGTGTTTAAGATGTGCTAGATTCAAATATGTTTGCGAGTATTTTTACACCGTTATACAAGCTTTACCTTTATTCGTACATTTAATGAAGATAATCATGACATTTTCATATTATAATATTTTTGTACGTTTATCAGAGAGAGAGAGAGAGAATTGAGGCTGCTCAGGCGACTAGGGGAGAGCTTTGATTAAGGGTGCTAGGGCCCCGACCTTAGGCCCCGACCACTTGAGGCCTCGAACTTAAGTGGTGACCCTCAACCAAGGGTCAGAAAGGGTGGCGACCGCTCTACTAGCCACCCCCTGCCCCCTCTCTTCATACCTTATGTTCCTTTGAATTTTTTTTTTTAATTTCCTTTATATAATTTCTCTTAGTCTAGTAAAGATTCTATATGTTACTGATTCTATTTTAAAAAAAAAACATATGCTTTAATATGATCATAAGTAAGACTTTATATTGCTTCATTTGAAATCTATAACGTAAAATCTAAGGGTCACCAAGGGTGGCAACAGCTCTACTAGCTACCCTCTCTCTCTTCACAGCTTTTGTTCGTTTTAAAATTCTTATTTTTTTTTATTTGCTTTATTATAATTTCTCTTGATCTAGTGAAGATTCCCTATATTAGTGATTTTATTAAAAATATACATATGTTTTAATAAGGAAAATGTCAAAATATGCTCCTTGAGCACTTGCGAAGCCCTAATAAATAATGCTTTTATAAAGATGTATTTGCCATTTGAAGTAAGAAACTTTTAATTAAATACATGAATTTGTCATTTTTAAAGAATTTAGAAAAATGTTATTTCTACTTTTAGTTACTTGAACTAGTGGCACTAGCGCACTTATTAACAAAGATCATGTCAATTTCCATGGTGCTAGTTAGCCACATAAGAACACCTACAACGATTTATTTACTAAAATAACATCTAACCAATAGAGTTACAATTGATATAAAATGAAGATCGTCCACTTTCTAGTGGTGACCACCCCAACTAGGGTTTGCTGACCAGCCACCCTCTCTCTTCACGGCATCCATTCTTCTATATAATTTTTTTTTGCCTTTCCATCTTTTATTTTAATTTTTCTTAAATTATTCAAGATTGTCTGAATTACTTATTTTAAACTGGTATATATGTTTCACGAGGATAAATACCACAAAGTGGTCGTGAGCATTTGTTAAGCGGAGTAATATTCTGTAAAAGCAAAATTTACCATTTGAAACAAACAATTTTGTTAAAAAGCATTTTTTTCTTCATTTTTGAAGAATTTAAAATAATATTATTTCTTCTTTTAGTTAATTTAACTAGTGTATAGGGGCACCTGTTGGTAAGGTCCAGCGCATGATGCTATCTGGGACCTAACCTAACCCTATTATTACCAAAAATGTAAAAGCGATAAAAAATCTTAAATTATATTCATTATAACACATTTATTCTAAAAAATGTTTTTATGATAACAATGACACAATTACTCCAAATTTGCACAACGTAACACATTTATTGGAGCTTTTTTGTGACAACAAAAATTTTAATTTTAATTTATGTAATACATTTATCCTAAAAATTTAATATCACAAGTATAAGTTTGGGGTTTTAGTGTCGCGGGAAAAAGTTCGAGATAAAATTTTTTGCTTCGCGAAAATTAGTTTAGAATAAATGTGTTACAATAAGCAAAGTTTGGATTTTTTTTTTTTTTTTTTTGGCTCTTTTGCTTACCAAAATAATAACCAACTAAGGGAGCTAAAAAGTCAAAATGATGTAATAGTGATAGTTTGGGCCTCTCTTGAATAAAGTTTAATTTGTGGGGGCTCAAATTGATAAACAAAAAAACCTTAACCCTGCAATTTTTTGTTTTTTTGCCATTCCGTCCTTGCCATTTGCAAAAAGCCCCCCTTGTTTCTTCATCTCCTCCCACCGCTCAAGCTCCAAATCCATTTTGCCATCGCCAGTCAATTCCCTGCGAATCAAGAATCAAGAACGACGCCATAAATCCCAAGAAGAAGAAGAAGAAGGAGGAGGAGGAGGGCACGAGGAGGAGGTTCTCTGCCGGTACGGTCGGAGCTTGCACAAACCCACTTCGTTCTTCTTCCTCTTCATCCCCAGAGACATGACACTCGGGCAGAGAACCCACCGCCGTCCGCTCCGTCGACGTCGAGAGGTGAAAATTCTTTACGAGGCGTTGTTGGATGTTGGGACTGTTCTTGATTAGCATGCTTCGCTAGAGCCCAAAAGGGTTTCGAGAATGATTGTCTATGGTAGCTGCGCGCGCGTTCGCGATTACAATGTGACTCGGTTGATCGACATTTGATGAAACGGTGCATTTTCGTGTCGCGAATCTGTTTTCGACTCGCTCGGAATTTTTGTTTCGCCGACCAAGAGGGTGTGAAGGAGTGACCGACGAAGCGGGAGGTTCGTACCCGCTAGGAGTGCTTGCTTTTCACAATTCCAACTGCCAGGGCTGGTGCATCCATGTGGCCTCGTGGATGAAATTTCCCAGATTGCTATGAATTCGACGCTTCTTGCGAAATCTTGTCATGGTGACATCCGGCCATTGGGCTACTGTGCCTGTGGTCGCTTTGTTTAGAATTGACTCGGTTGGATTTGATTTCGACTCTTATTTGGAGTGGAAGAACAAATTAATATTCTGTCTGTTCTATCGTCCTTACAGATTTTTTGGTTTTAGTGTAGAATTTGTGACAATGCAACAGCGACTATTGATATTCCTGATGCTGCTTTCTTTTGGGCCTGGTGGCTGAACTAAATCAGGAGATGGTCAGCTATCGATTAAAATGGTTAAATTGAGTTTTTGGCTGTATAAGGATAATGCTATGTGTGCATATGTGGTTTACAAAAAATGGTATACTGTCGAGTGTTGACTATGATCCATTTAATTAAAGGACCATTTGCAGTTGGTCGAATCACTTTGTTTATGAATTTTGTAGACTAGTTTAAGTAAATTTAGCTTGACTCTTTCTATGTTCACAATGCTAGCGTTTTTTAAGCAATGTTGCTTATGTCTTGGGTCCTTGATTCTCCTGATATTTAGCTATAGTTACAATGAGCTGATTTATTGAGGTTTCTATGTTATCTTGCTTACTTTATTTTCTTATTTCAGGTACAGCTTTAAAGACTGAGGAATGCTTGGTGCTGTATGTGAGAGGGATTTCAATGGGGGTGGGGGAAGAAGAGTTTGAACATGAGCCATATGTGGGGTTGGAGTTTGATACTGCAGATGATGCTCGTATTTTCTATGGCAATTATGCATCACGAGTGGGTTTTAGAATACGATCTGGTCAATTGTATCGATCGCGAGTGGATGGATCGGTTTGTAACAGGAGATTTGTGTGCTGGAAAGAAGGGTTTCAAATTAATTCAAGGACAGGATGCCCTGCATTCGTAAGGGTGAAAAAATCTGATTCTGGCAAGTGGGTCCTTGACCAATTTGCGAAAGATCATAATCATGAACTCGACACTTGTGAGGAGAGTCATCCTGCCAATTCCCGGTGCAAAAGTTCAGCAACAACTGCTCAAGTAGTTGATTTGTGCCGTAAGCCACAGATAAAACAGCTTGATGTTGTTGATAATGGATGCTCATCTTCTTCAAGTATTTTCAGTGCCAAACGCATTAAACCAGGGGCAAATGAAGGACTAGTGAAATTTGAGCCCTATGTGGGTCTAAAGTTTGATTCAGCTAACGAAGCATACCAGTATTATGATACATATGCTGGGAATGTGGGATTTAGAGTTCGTATTGGTCAGTTGTTTCGATCAAAGAATGATGGTTCAATTACTTCTCGGAGATTTGTATGCTTCGAAAGAAGGATTTCAGCATCCTTCTAGGGTTGGGTGTGGTGCATTTATGAGGATTAAGAGGCATGATAATGGAAGGTGGATTGTTGATCGTTATCAACTAGAGCATAACCATGAGCTTGAGATGCAAATGAAAGCCAACAGAGGTTCAGCTTCTAGGAAACTTTTAGATGAGATTAATGAAACATCGGAAAAACTAGACATTGCTAAAAAGCACAATGGGAGCCTTGTAAAGAAACGTCATGTGAACAACATAGGAAGTGATTGGTATACCATGCTTCATAATTACTTTCAGAACCGACAGGCTGAGGACATCGGATTCTTTTATGCTGTCGATGTACAGATGGGTTGCTGTAGAAGTATTTTCTGGGCTGATGGCAGATCTAGGTTTTCCTGCAGTCAGTTTGGTGATGCCATCATTTTTGATACCTCCTATAAGCAAAACAATTATGTGGTGCCATTTGCTACTTTTGTTGGTGTTAATCACCACAAGCAGCCGGTTCTTCTTGGATGTGCTATAGTTGCTAATGAATCGAAGGAGTCCTACATATGGTTATTTGAGACATGGCTCAGGGCAATGTCTGGGTGCCATCCCAAGTCGATAATAGCTGATCATGATGATTCCATTCTGCAAGCGATTGCACAAGTTTTTCCTTCGAGTCATCATCGATTCTCAATGTGGCAAATTAAGACAAAAGAACGTGAGCATTTGAGTCCACTGAGTAGTGATTATAAATATGAATATGAGAAATGTGTTTATCAAAGTCATACAGTTGGTGAATTTGATGCTGCATGGGACGCTCTTCTCAGCAAATATAGCCTGAGGGAAAATGCTTGGCTGAAGGAAATGTATGAAAAGCGTGAAAACTGGGTTCCACTGTACTTACGTGGAACATTTTTTGCTGGAATTCCCATTGATGGTCGAGATGCCTTTTTTGATCCATATTTAAATTCTCAAACGTCACTTGAAGAATTTGTCATGAGATATGAGCAAGGTTTGGAGCAACGTCGTGGCAATGAAAGGAAAGAAGATTATAATTCATTCAACTTGCAAGCATATTTGCAGACAAATGAACCAATGGAAGAGCAATGTAGGAGGCTTTATACCCTTTCTGTTTTCAAAGTTTTCCAGAGGGAACTTTTACAAAGCTACAGTTATCTAGGTGCCAAGATTCATGAACAAGGGGCCATCTGCAGATATTTGATCCGTAAGTGTGGCAATGAGAATGAGAAACATATTGTTACCTTTTGTTCATCCAATCTCGATGTGAGTTGTGGCTGTCAAATGTTTGAATCAGAGGGTGTATTGTGTAGACATGCTTTGAGATTGTTCCAGATTCTAGATATTAGGGAGCTTCCATCTCGCTACATCTTACATAGGTGGACGAGGAGTGCTGAGTATGGCACTGTACGTGATTTTGAATCAGGAGGTAGCTCCCATGAAATTAAGGCTAAGATGGTCTGGAGTCTTCGTGAAATTGCTGCCAAATATGTAGAGTTTGGTGCCACATCTTTTGAGAAATACAAACTTGCTTATGAAATTATGCATGAGGGTGGGAGAAAACTTTGCTGGCAGAGGTAAGAATAGGATAATTTTGTAGTTTGGAGTGCATCTATAGTTTCTTTTCCAGCAGGCCTGACTTTTGTAACTAGAGGGCATCAACTTGTTTTATACGGTATAAAAGCTTTCTCAATTAGAAGTGAAATTATGTGGATACAAAATTATGCATTCTACTAGTTCTTTTTGTTGGTTTCTTCTGTTTATCTCACCTCAGAGGCTAGGGGTAAGGGAGGCGATAAATTGAGAAGAGCGAACGAAGAATTATGCTTAAAAATATTACCTTCAGTTTCAAAAGGCAAATTTCAACTATTGTCTAGCGAGGGGAAGCCATCACAAGCCCCCTGACAGTATGTCCTTGAGAAGCTGACCTGATATTTGAAGAACCTGTAGACCTGTGCTCTGGTGTAATATCCTCCAGGTTATCCAATTTCTCTCTCTCTCTCTCTCTAGTGTAAATTTGGCAAAAGGAATGGGAGACATGGATGACTCTTAGTTTTGGTGCAGAAGTTAGCAAGAGACACCTGCCGGTCTGGCATTTTAATTAGCTAATCATAGTCAGGTTAATGATATACATGAGCTGTGGTGATTTGCAATTTTTCCTCGCCTGTATAATCTGACGTGAGCCTAAAAGGAAAAGTGAAGCTCATCTAATCTAAATGTCTGATTCATTAATCAATCACAGTCCAGCACCTCAGTTGTAGTTGCAGAAAGTTACCTGGGATTTTTTATTTGGTAATTATTTTTCCAGCAATATTTGGAAATGCCATTTGACATTCCATGATGTGGCTGATTTCTTGTATCATTTCTTGTATTTCATCTTATTTCTTGGCCATACATTTTCTTTCCCTATGTGGCTTTAATAGGACTTATCATAGCTGACAACCTTCTGTTATTCAACTTTGATGAAATGTTTTACTATATCGGAGTGTGCTGAATAACTCTCGTAGTACAGATTTGAGTGCGAAGAGCAATATTGGTGAAGACATGCAAAATGAAATATCTCACAAAAGTATAGTAGATACTCTCAATCGTATGTGTGATAATGGCTCATGAAGCAGCCTAAGTTGTTCATAAAGATGCACAGGTAGCTCTTTAATGAATATCTATCCATTAGCATTTAAATATATGAGGAAACTAGGGCAATCGCAACTGTGCTGGTATATAGATTTGTTCTTGTGGCAACAGAAATGAACTTCTTCTTGTTATAGCAAGTTAGGCTACTCTCACCGGGAGAAACCATGAAAGAATATTTGGCTGAGCGACCAAGTGCTGTATGGGCAGATAAGTAGCTCAGTGTTGCTATTGACATGTAGCTTAGACTTCTGAGGCTGAAGCTGATGTACAGCACCTGTAATGAGACAAGATTCAGAAATGCATGAATTGAGATTTGCCTGATCGAGTGCTTCATAGTGTCCATGTTCACATCATAAATGACAATCTAGAAAAATTTTAGGAATACCTTGGTATTGTATGATATGTTAACCTTGTCTCTCGATGCCTTGACTTGAAGCCTTGAGCTTGAATATTATTTGAGATCTGAACATGCCTAGTGCTCTGTAAAAATCATAGATCAACAATGATTGAACATGCCTTTCCGAATTCATACTCTGATGTGATGTCAATCGAGAATATGTGCAATTTTGCTGTTATTTTGTGAGACGATACTAGATTTTTTGTGACCAGTCACGATTCATTACATTGATTTTTCTATTTTTTATTTTAGTCAAGATTCATGCCCATTTTGTTTTTTGGATGGATGATTGAAGTAAGTTTTGCAAGAAAAATTGCCCGAAAAGTTAGGAAAATAAGCAAGAAGTTTCTTTTTCCATGGGCTTATAAATTCGATACAAGATACGATACCGACAAATGTAAATGGACTTGCTGCTAAATCTACGGCCTGAAAAATTGAATTACCAATTTCCCAATGCGCTGTTTGTTTCCACATCCAATACATGAAAGCTTTCTTTTAATTGATTTCAGTATGATGATACAAAAATTGTAGAGATCAATAGATGGGCTTCAGCAACTGAAGAAAATATCATATCAGCAAAAAGTTTTGGGTAATCTGGAACCAATTCATGACCATCAATCTCATTCATCGTGTTGGTCTTTCCTCTCTATCGCATAGTGTAATTGTCACTCTAATTTCCACACAAGAAAAGGGAGTGACACCGCCGTCTCTTGAAAGATGAAGCTTTGAACCGATCTCGCCATGTACCAACTATACCCAGATACGTACATATCCATGACAAAAAGCTAATATCAATAAAATTTAGCCCAATAATTCGCACGTCAAAGCTGCTCTTTTCATGCGTCACGGGAAAAGGAGCTTGGAAGGTTAAAGAAAAGGAGGTAATAAACCATAGTTGGGTGAGTGATAATTATCTCTTTATGTGGTCAGGCATCAACTATGAGCATTTTATAAGCATTGCCTCTGCTAAAAACAATTAACCAGACTTATACAGCCAAAGCAAAATACTGGTATTAGTAGATCAGGATATTTACTCAACAAAGCAATTTGGCATAAAACAAAACTATATAGGCGATGGAATGTTAGATCAGCAACAGCTTTATTTTCCTTGGTTTATATATGGATTGCTCATAAAATTTGTTTGGACATAATTACACGTGCTTATGTTGTTACATGAGTCCATCCTAAGTAACTCGCCATTATGTCCAATATCTATTTAGATAAGACAAATAAATTCATGGGAGGATCAATGACATGTTGTAACCTCTATGACAATATGTTGTAACTAGAATTCTTTAGTCGTAACATGCTTATTTTTCGATCGGCAAATACATATTTTAGTACATTTATCCATACTTCACCAAAAATTGTAAGAGTAACGAAGTTAGTAAATTCCAACATGGCTGGCCTTGGTTACAAAACATTATGTGACAGCTTTGGACAACCCTTTACAATTCCATGAAAAACTTACAATGAGAATAGATTTGGTTTCAAGATGTTGCGCAAAATCTTATGATATTTTATAACATCACTTCATGGTGCTTTGAATAAGTTACAAAAGAACAATGGGATTTTGTATATTAAGGAGAATGTCCATTATATTGTCACCAATCAATTTATTTGACCTTTTGAATTTAATTTGAAAGAAGCTTTTGGTTCTTTTCTATTGTAACACAATGGATGAAAGTTGTGATAGATCTTGTTGGGTCATGCTTTAGTTCGATTCTATCCTATACTCATGTTACAATCAATCTACTCATTTGCATCTTTTTGTCAATCGATGACTATTTGGTTTGAGATGATTACCATTGAAATGAGAAAAATGGATGAAACAAGCTAAAAGCATCGTAACAACGGCTATGGACATAGTAAAAAGTTCTAAACCTTTTAGTTATTTTGTAGCTTAGTCTTATCGGGTCAAGGTTATGACCAATTTCAAGTGCAATTAGTCGAAAATTAGTAAGTTATGAACGGAATTGCCCTCATTACATTGAATCCCCTCTAAGCTTACAACCTATTACAAGTGCGATATTTTGAAAACAACAAGGTAGCAATGGAAATGTCCATTGGCCACATATATTTACTTCTAACTTGTGACCTATTACACGTGTCGTATATTGAAAATCAGTGAGTTACAATAGAGAAGGTCTTCGTCACGAAATGTTTGCTTTAAGTTGACCAATTTTTACGATGCACCGATCCATGGTGTTTGGTTTTTAGGACTTGTGGAAGCATCATTTCAAATTTTAACAATCATAACAATTCATGAATTAATTATGTATTTTCGTAATATTAGAATAAATGTGCCATAACAATAGATTATTTATATCCCAACAGGCTGTCAATCCTAGTAGCTTGTTTTGAAACTGAGACCAATTTGTCGGTGGGTTTAAGAAAATAAAGAATATTAAAGATAATATTATTTTTTCACTATGAGGAAGAAGTGAAATTATTTTTAATAAAACATTTGAAATTTCAAGAGGAATCACCGGGAACACAGAATATATAAATCATTAAAACATGACGACATGAAATAAAGAATCAAACAAACATATGGTCGGTATGAACAGTTCTCCAAATAGCGAAATATTGCGCTTATTTCCTATTTTAATAAAACTTTACGTGTTCTAATTGAGAGGGATAGTTTTAGATTGAGATGTTTAATAGATCTTTAGCTTCGCATCTCTTTATTAATGTGCAATAAGCTTTTTTAAACTAGCATGTAAGACTCCTTATTCATTGAGACATGAGTAAATTCCTTATAGGAATGGTATTTTACCAACCATCCATGTAAACTTCCATATAAGTTGGACTAATTTAATGGGATGTTAGTAAGTCCCTTAGATATTGGTAGTTTTACTAACCATGCACTTGTAAAATTTGTAAAAACTCGCTAACTTACTAACTTACTAAGATGTTTGGTAAATTTGTTATAGCATCAGTATTTTACGAACCACACTTGTAAAATTTAATTGCAGTTGACAATTTTACTAATTTATTAAAAATTCAATAAATTCAGTATGGTGTTGGTAGTTTACCACTCAATCTTGTAAAATTTTAAAGAAATTATTAAATAATGGTATGTGGGCATATTCCTTGTAGGGTTGGTATTTTGATTATTTGTTTTAGAATGAAGTAATTTACTAAATTATTAGATGTTAGTAAAATTCCTTATAGTGCAAGTATTTTACTGGCAACGACGGCAGAATTTACAAGAAGTTGGTGGCTTACTCATTTCTTGGAACGTTAGTAACTATCTTGTGGGGGTTGATACTTTAGTAAATACACTTGGAACGGTTCAAAAAAGTTGAAAAATTACTAACTTATTGCAATATTAGTTAATTTATTATGGTGCTTGATTTACTTGTGACACGATAAAATTTAAGAAGAGTTAATAATTTATGAATTCATTTGAAAGTTGGTAAATTCCTAATAGTATTGATGATTTCTCTTAGGTCACCTGACCTTTGAGTTACCAGTCATACTTTTCCAAAAAATAAAAAAATAAAATCAACAGTATTAGAATTTTACCAGCACTTTCTTAAATTTATTAACTGCAGGAAATTTGTAGTTTTTTCCCTTAACTAAATCCAGGATTCGTCTGAGAAGTCCAATCAGCTTGTCTTCTCATCCATATTTCAAGAGAAACGCCAATCCTACTCAAATTTTCAGTTTGCTAGACACAGCAAGATAGATCAGTTAGCATCAGTATCATTGTAATTATTTGTTCTATTGTTGAATAAGATTGTTGTATAGGTTTGAGAAGATGAACAGGAAAAGGGATCCCATTAACTTTCAGTTCTGTAGAAGCATAATGTTAGGTATTGCCAAATTGTTGTTTGTATGTTTCCACTGCACTTTTCATGTGAATGAGAACATTTCCTGACTCACAGAGAAAAGAAATGCCGAGTTGCGCAAGTCAAACTTGTGCAAGCCCAAGGATTACAGTCTGTTTATACTTCCCGAAGTTCTCTTGCTAAGACATTGGAAGAGATGAAACAAACTGGTGCATCTCATGTTTACTGAAGTAGAAGTCAAATTGCCTTTCATTCAAAAGAAAGTCAGACATGCCAAATTGAATGAGTTTAGCATATGACGACACTAAAAATTTGAACGAATTGCTTTGAAATGTCTTCATTTTATACATATGTTTATAAAAAACTTTCCTAAGTTTCAAGATACGAAGATAAGCAAAAATACCATTCCAAACTGACAACTCAAACATAGGAAGATGTCTATGATGCTAAAGGGTAATGTTGAACTCAAATACCGAAACATTGAGACGACTCGCGAATGTAGGATGAAACCAATGTGAGGAAGACTAGGTCTGAGCTTGGACACCTTATTTTCTCTCCCTTTGGGAAGCTTCCCTTACATGAGGATCTTCTCTCAATGACCTCAATGTGGAGAAAAGAGGTTCACAGTCTCTCAGCTTGTGGGTCCCTCCCTGATTTGATTGATGCATTTGGCCTTTCTTAACAAGCGACTTGAATTTTAGACCTTCAATGCAAGCTTATGAGCAGCAAGAGCTTCAGCCTCAAGGGTGGGCTCTCATGTAATTGTAGTTTCTGCATGTAACGAGGTCACAACATATGGTTTCATGTTTGAGACAGGACGCCCATCTTTCAAGTAACCTGTAAATCATTTTAAGCCATTAACTGACTGAGCAAGGAAGGTGAACTTTCTATGTTCTATCAATATTAAGAAATAACGAAGCATTCCAGAAAGCTTTTTGAGGCACCAAAAGAACTGAGATGTCCAAGTCTTAACTTCAACGGGTTCTGTACATATTGGATTAATAAGGACTGATATGAAGATTTACATTTGTTTAGTAAGGAAAACTAGGGAAATGCTTTATGAGTGTCAACAATTAAAATTTCTTTCATAGTAACAATCATAGAATCAGAGACCAAAATGAACAATTACTTTCTATGTACTATCTTTTTTTTTTTTTTTTAATATAATGGTAGAGTTCTTTGAATCATCCATGAAAGTTAAGGGTCTCTGATTGATATTCAGACAGCACAAAAGGGAACTGTTATGCTCATTGCTATAGTACCTTTTCCTTGCCTCTTAGTGTTATGGCCCACTCAGAATGAGCAACCACGATTGGCAACTACCTGCATAATTGATTTCAATTAATTTAGGCATCCCAAGATTCAATTGAACGGGCAATCTTCAAAGTTGAGTAGCAGTTGGTATGGTTCTTCTGAGCATTACCCAAGAAAATGTGTCAATATTGGCTGTTTCATGCTGGCCCGTCAACCTTCTCCCATTTCCTTCTCCATAAGAGGTGCCAATGTGCTCTTCGTGGCGAAGTGAGAGATTCAAAATTGCCTTCTTTATCACTTCAAAGCCTCGCTCTTCTCCCATGCTTTTTGTATTGCAAAATAGATGAGGAACACACTCTAAGAGTCCTTCAATTAACAAAAATACTTAATCAAGTCCCTATTATTTCTATGGTGTGAACCTGCAATTAGTGGGGCATCCCGCACCATTCCAGTCACCCTCAAAAGGAACATAATAATATACTTATCAACTTTGGGATAATATGTTGCGTAAATGGTGATAGTGAAGTCAGCTACCTCTATCAGCTTTGGAGCTAAAGTGAGGACAACACCAAGTTGCTCAATAAATCTCTGTTATATAAGAAACATAAACAATTAAGTACTTAAATACTGAAGAACATGTCTGTATGCACTTATTCTATTTGTTGTTAATGGCATTATGTTATTTTCTGGAGCAAGTAATTGAAATTTCACCTCGAGAAGGTATCTTGAACGCCATATATGATCTGCTTCAATTCCCATGCTTGGTCCCACTTGGTATTCTTATTGCACGATAGAAGCCAGTGTTGATGGCAACCGTTCTGTGCTTTTGTCCTTTTCAAAAAAACTGGCAAGATGGAGGTCAGCCATGATCAGGCCCGGCACCACCTCTCCATTGGTGCCACTAATGTTGATACTGGCAAGTAAGCAAGTCTTGTAGTGAGCATTGGTATGTCTTGGCCAAATGACTTAGCAGCCCCAACACAATAATAATAAGGCCCCTATATGGACACAAATCCTCATATCATTACAAATTTTCTCATCAACTTGGCCTAGGGAAATTCATTGTGAAATAATTTCTCACCTGGGGTACTGGATATCCTCCAACAGGACAACCCGATGGCCAATGAACATTTGTCTGCAGTAGGGTGTTTTCTTTCCTCAATCCCACAACCTAATGTGGACATGTAGCCAAATTCATGAACCTGTCCATCACAAAACTTTCTAGCTCGTAAGAGAAAACTCATGTTTCTAGATCTCCTGCCATCAAACTTCATTGAAAACCTTTGGATTGCTGAAAATTTCAGCACGTTTGTTTGTTGGTATAGGCTCATGTAGCTAGTGTGTATGAATCGCATATGGCATGCAGATGGACAATAATTCTCTGTAAACTAATTGAAATGTCCTTTCTCGTTTGATTAACCTGCTCAGATGATCTTATGGATGAACAATTTTGGACAACATAATACTTGTTTCCAGGATGATCACCAAGATACTTTTGCCATCTCCAAAAGGATCCTTGACAATTGCTTAAGGGTTGTTAAAAAATCACAAACTCGATGGAATGATGTGAAGGCAAATATAGCAAGACAGTTTGGGGTTTTTGTCATCTTACTATAAGATCAGTTCACAATCCTCCCTTGGAGCTTAACTAGTACTTGATCCATCAAAGTTCACAAGGGAAGTTCATACGGGTGCTTAACAGGTCTAGGGATCATCTGATAATTCAGGAATCAATAGATCAGTAGCATGTGGCACATAAAAATAAAATTGCTACATATTGTATTGTCGCAATTCGTACCCTTGATTTGCCGTGTAGATCTATGCTAGAACCTCCAATCCTGTTTAATATTTAGACTAACATAAAAACGCGAAACAAGATTTGCTAACGTAGAAACTTAAACAAAAAAATGGTGTCGCTTGCAGAATGTGCATAAAACATATGACATACTTATTCTGATGCAAATCAAGCGAACTTATAAACTCAGTACATAATAGTTCTAGTATTGTTCATCTTTTTGTGCATCATACTTAAAGGTTTTAGTGCATGAAAACATACCAAATGTATTCTACAATTATCGTATTAGTGTGGGGCGTGACATCCAAGTTGAGAAGACTCTTGAACCTATAGTAGTATTGTTCTCGGACTTCAAAGCATACACCCTGAATTTAGAAAAGCTCTTGGTGTTTCCACTCTTCTTCTGTTTTGGCAAGAGAGAAATCCATGTGTTTGCTGTCATGGGACTGGCAGTCAGTGACTTCTTTGTGATGCTTATCTGGCATCGTCTTTGGTGCCAAGATCAACGCCATTTTCACCTAGTCAAAAAAGTAAAGCAGCATGAGTAATAGACATATCTACTGAAATAAAAATCCTGGGAACTTAATCTTATGGAAGATAGTCCAAACAACAAGCTCTATTTGCATGAATTGGCCTTCTGGTATTCACAAGAGCTTTGTTTTGAAATGGTAAAAGGATAAACTGGGTACTTCAAAGAAGGGTTTCTTTAGCAAGTGCCAGCACCGAAAAGCAAAAAACCACTTTTTGATGACTAGTTTCAAGTAGGAAAACTTTACATTTTTGAAGCATAAATGATGAAAGGACGCTACCACATTCTCCTTGAAAAATAAACTAAAACAGTGGCATAACTATACTTTTCCTTTTAGAACTATTTCATGGTTATTCTCAGGCCTCATTCCCAAAAGAGAACTTGTGAACAAGTAAAAAAACTGTGTGCAGTTACATAGCCAAAGGAAGGTCAGACTGCAGAGTGCAACAATTTAAGAAATTAATGAAATTTTACCTTACCAAGGACTAATCAGCAAACACGTTATTCTTATATATCATTAGATCTGATAAATGATCGACTTGTCAATTTTGAAAGTGCACCTAAATCTTTCCTCTTGCAATCAAAAGGCAATCACATTGAAGTCCTTTCCTCTTTCGAAAACTTGGCATCATTACAAATCACTTTTGCCAACTGCTTTGGCGAAAATATCCATTAGATATTGCCATGACAGAGCAATACTACCAAGCACAGCCATAACCAGTATGACCAATTGAAGTCACAGAACAAGAAAAATCTAAGACAAGAGTGAAGATGAGAAATTGAGTCTACATGAAGTCCACAACATAGACTTCAAATTGGCAATAATCAGTTTAGTTATCAAAAGAAATGGCCTGCTTCGTTCATTCATCCTGCCTCACACAAATCCATTTCTTTTGCAGACATTGTTGTCACAAGGAGATGAAGAAAACGTCAATTGTCAACCAAACAGAATGTGCCGGACAACGTTGCAGCAATCAAAATGGAGAAGTCATAGAGTAGACTCTCAGTCCAACTGCCATAAGACCTCTTTGAATGTCAGACATCTACTCAATTGCTTAAGACGGTGCTCAAAATTGGCAAAGTATTTACCTGAGAACCTCTGTAGAATGGCTGAACAGCAAACCAATAATGTGCATTTCCCTTCTCTCTCGCTCTCTCTCTCTCCCCACCATTGCATTTCCCTTCAAACTCTCCAGTGAGAGACTATAGAAACTCTACTATAATACAAAACCATTTGCAGCCTTTAGTTTACACAATGTTGCTGTCAAATGCTAACAATAAGATCACTTCACTTTCCTACCTTTGGAGCTTGACTGGTACTTGATCCATAGGAATTTCACTTTGGAAGTCCAGACAGGTGTGCCGCAGGTCTAGGGATCACTTGATTCAGGAATTAATAGATCAGTAGCATGTGGGATGTGAAAGGAAAAATGCAACATATTTCATTGCTACAATTCATACCCTTGATTTGCTGTGCAAATCTATGCCAGAATCTTCAATTCTTTGGGAACATGTTGAGATAAAGTGCTCAAGAGAAACATTTCATCACTCTATCTATGAGAGTTTCCCAGAATCATCAGACTCTGCAGGCATTTCACTCCATGTGAAATCAAATAAGCAGATTGCATGCTTCATCTACAGCATGACTCACAATGGGAAAAAAGCGAAGTTCCCACACCTTGTAAATACCCACATTCAAGGATATGTCCAAACCTTTCAGCAATCTTTCCACATGTCCCCCAATCAAATCATGTAGCATTGATAGATACCTTTATCAACTTTATGTGCAGGATATGAGATATCTTGTACTAGTCCTTGCCTGCATCTTTTTGGCACCTCTCCTCCAATTTTGGGTGACCTGCAATTCTTAGGTGAGTACAGAATAGTTCTAGTCTTGTTCATGTTTTTGGGCATCACAAAAGGTTTTAGTGCATGAAAACATACCAAATGTATTCTGCAATTAGCGTATCGGTGTAGGGCATGACGTTCAAGTTGAGAAGACTCTCGAGTAGTATTGTTCTCGGACTTCAAAGCATACACACTGAACTTAGAATCGCTCTTGGTGTTTCCATTCTTCTTCTTGTTTAGCAAGAGAGAAATCCATGTGTTTCCTGTCACGCGACTGGCCTTCAATGAGTTGTTTGCGATCCTCATCTTGCATTACTCGCTGATGCCAAAATCTGCTTCATTTCTGCCCAGTTTGAAAAATAAAATGGCATGAGCAATAGACAAGTCTACTGAAACAAAAAACCTGGGAGCTTAATCTCATGGAAGATAGTTTAAACGGCGAGCTCTATTTGTATGACATGGCCTTCTGGTATGTATAAGAGTTCAGTTTCGAAAAGATAAAAGAATGGACAAGGTACTTCAAAAGAAAGGGTCTCTTTAGCAAGTGCTAGCAATTTTTCCCTAAGCTTAATCTCATGAAACCGCTTTTGAAGACTAGTTTCAAGTGGGAAAAACTTGCATTTTTGAAGCATAAAAAAGCGAGGTTTAAACACAATTGTCATGAACAATTTTACACAAACAACTTAAAAGTACAGAACCCCACTCATCAAATATAGAGCATGACGATCCAAAACCAAAATGCCATTGAAAATTTGAAATGGCAGCCACCGACCACACATCATAATTGTTTTTAGAGCTACAAGAGTCCAGTTCAAGAAGCCAAATCAGCAAACTCGGCTCATCTTCACCGGATCAAGCAATAAATCAAAAGATACAAAAACAAATTCATATGACGCCAAACAGATGTGCACAACTTCGCTCAGAAATTCACTAGAAGCACCAACAATTCAAAGTTAAAAACTACATGCTGAACTCAGTGGGCATTGTCCTCTATCTCCATAACCAAATCACATCGCAAACCCTCTCTCTCTCTCTCTCTCTCTCTCTCTCTTTCTCTCTTCAGCGCTCTATCCATGTCCCCCAAAATCAAATCAAGTATTCGAGACACAATTCGAAAAATTATTCATGCAAAAATCTGGGAAACAAGGTCCCACATACCTTCAGTGAAGAAAATTAGGGCTAGATCTACCATCCAATTCGTATGTTTGGGATATGAGCGATCTTGTCCCAGTCCTCGCCTGCTTGTCTTTTGCAACTCTCCTCCAATTTTGAGTTTTCTGCAATTTCTAGGTGAGTAAGGGATGTGAGCCTTCGCATTGCTTCAGGGAATGATGTCAACGAGGAGCACCCACAGATTTTTAGATTTTGAAGTGATTGAAGCGCCTCGATATGCTCTGGTATATCCTTCAAATTGTTGCAATACCAAATTTTGAGACGCTCGAGATTGCAGGCCTGTAGAAGCCACTGTGGGAGAGATGTCAATTTGGGAAGGCCAATGATTTCCACGGAGCGGAGAGTCTGAAGGCCTCCATGGAAATCCAAGATGTTGCCACTTTCATCTTTGAATATATCTAGCTCTTCACATTTCTCGATTTGCTCCGATAATTCCTTAAAATTGGGGCACCTGGAAATTTTGAGCGTCTCGAGACTGAGGAGCAGAATCCACTGTGGGAGAGATTCTAGTTTGGGAATTTCTTCGAGTTCCACGGACTGGAGACTCTGAAGTCCATGGAAATCTACGATGATGTTGCCGCTTTCATCTTTGGATAAATCGAGCTCCTCGCATTCAGAAATATCGAGATTCTCGAGACTGTGGAGCTGTAGAATCCACTGTGGGAGAGATTCTAGTTTGGGATTTCCTGTGATATTTAGAGACCGGAGACTCTGAAGGCCTCCATGGAAATCCAAGATGTTGCCACTTTCGTCTTTGGATATATCCAGCTCCTCACATCCCCAGATAGAGAGATAATCGAGCTTCGATAGATGCCGCAAACCAAGTGGGAGGGAAGTTAACCGAGGAAGACGCCAGATATAAAGAGATTCAAGTGAGGTGAGACTTTCCAGACACTCCCCAGGCAAATATTCTAGAGAGTTCATCCGATAGATGTTGAGATGCTTCAACTTACTCAAGCCTAATTGGGGGAACCGTCTACATCTTTCACACTCATTCAATTCTAACTCAACTAAATTGGGCAGCTCGGTCATCCACCTCGGGAAACTCTCACCATTATATCCCTTAATAATCAACTCCTGCAGATTGTCGGGCGGCCTCAATCCATCTAATAGTGCTTCATCTCTCTTCGTAATCATTGCTTCATCGGTAATATCGAAAATGCCCCTCTTCGTAATCATTGCTTCATTTGTAATATCGAAAATGCCTTTCCATGAAAGAACCAATAATTCCAGAGAACGCTTCTTTCTTAGGTTCGCGGCCTGGGATTCTTCTACCGCATCCGTCACGCTTCCCAAATTTTCAATGGAAAGTCTTCCCCGAATGTTATTAAGCTTATTTAGCTCCCTAAGTCCGCAATATTTCTTAACAAGAGCTTTATCTTTGGGCAATATAAAGTTACTTAACGCATGCAACGAACTCAATTGCCCTAGTCCACAAGGCATATAACTAAGTTTATCACAATAATCTATGCTTAGATTTCGAAGGTTGACTAACTTCCTTATACCCCTTGGCAATTCTTCGAGGGAACTACAATTGTTGAGATTAAGTGTTTGCAAATTATGCAATCTCGTGATGGAGCTAGGAAGCCTTTTGAGTGCACTATTGTTAGAGAGATCGAGATACGTAAGATGCTTCAACTTACAAATGAACCTTGGCACCTTCTTGATACTTGCCGAATGCATATCCAAGATGCGCAACCTCTTGAAACTTTGAATGAGTCGGCATAGATCCGCTTGACTTTTTGGTTCCCTTAACCAATATTCAGTAATGGACAAAAATGTTCTAAGTGCACTTGCTTTCAAGCATGAGATTAGAGGTTTACCCATCAAATTGGAAGTTGAATCATAAGAAATATGACGAGTTTTTTCATGTATGAGTTTTGTATCATCCCATGCCACCCAACACTCAGTCCCTGCAACTGAGCAGGCTAGATCATGCATCAAATCATGCATCTTGCAAGTCCCCACGTTCTCTTGAAATTCCTGGAAGAAGTTGCTCCAAAGTAGATCCATGAAATATCCATGAGCAATGTCTTCTAAATGTTGACCTCTATCTGATGGCCGGATAAATCCTTCTGCCATCCAAAGATTGACCAAAGTTTGCTTTTTTAACTCATAATCTTTGGGAAACAATGAACAAAATGCAAAACATTGTTTCAAATGTGAAGGAAGATGGTCATAACTAAGTTTAAGAACTGATTGTATGTGGTCTTCTCTTTGAAACACATATGTGAGCTCATTATCTTTGAATTGTGACCATTCGTGTTTACTTTCTTTAAAGGATAGTAAACCCCCAACAGTTCGAATAACCAATGGAACCCCAAAGCACTTTTTAACTATCTCTGTGGCGATAGCTAGCATTTCAAAATCTTGTCTCTCCTCTTCTTTTCGACAAGCCATTTGCATTAATAAATCAACAGATTCACTTTTGGACAAGCCCTTGAGAAGATGAGATGAAGTAGTGCTAGTGATCTTTGCAACAGAAAGAAGGCGTGTAGTTATAAGGATCTTGCTTCCTCTAGCACCTCCCCCCAATAAAGTTTTCAAGCTCAGCCATGTTTCTAGTTCTATATTCCACAGATCATCTAAAACTAAGAGATATCTCTTTCCATCAATTTCTGGCCTCAATTTTTTTTGCAACGGTTCCATCGTATCCT
The DNA here is from genome assembly GCA_017140255.1 of Eucalyptus paniculata subsp. matutina. Taxonomy (NCBI): domain Eukaryota; kingdom Viridiplantae; phylum Streptophyta; class Magnoliopsida; order Myrtales; family Myrtaceae; genus Eucalyptus; species Eucalyptus paniculata. The sequence continues at coordinate 19,901,353 of CM029436.1, read as the reverse complement.
CAATTGGTCTTTCCTTATTTGTACAAGCAATGATATTTTTCACTATTTTTATCAGGTCAAAGTCATCAGAGACACAAACCCACATTTTCAATTCAAACCAATTACCGACCATCTCATCATTATACACAGATTGAGCGAGAGCTGTTTTTCCAAGCCCACCTATACCAACAATTGGAAGGATGGAAATTGGCTCTTCCATATTTGAATCCATTAAAAATCCTTTGACAGTCTTCTTATCAGCATCTCTGCCAATAATATATCCTTTAGGTATATACGAATGCGTGTCTCTTCTCTTCCTCCGCTCTCTCTGTACTTCCAAATCCACTGGGCACTCTTCCAAGTCGAATCCCCTATCAGCTTTAATGGCTTCTATGCTCTCCCTCACTGCTCTTACTTTGTAACTCATTTTCAGTTTAAAAGCAAGCTGGTTTGGACTTGAGAAAAATGTTTTTACCACCTTCATCATTTCATTGTGGCCCCTCAGTTCTCGTCGCATAGCTTCTATGTTGAATTCTTCAAGCACATCTTGCGCCTCATAGAAAGCATCTTTCAGTTGCTCAACCCAAATTTGGATGTGGGGATGGTGGTATTGCTTTTCTGCATCGTCCAATACACGCTGAAGAATGGAGACAGTGTTCCTGAGTGCCTTGAGTTCATGCTCGATGCCCCGTAACTTTCCAACTGTTTCTATTGCTTGAGAACCTAGAATCTCAATGATCTTTTCAGCAATGCTACCAATGACAGCTTCTGCCATTTTTGTTTTCTCTGTCTCCCTTTCTTTGTCTCTCTGTGGATCAAAAGACATTAGTACAGCTGTTCCAAAGCTATAGGCTTATCAGAACATGTATAAGAACGATGCTTACGTAAGCCTTGGCAAATAAAAAATCCTAACAAATTTAATATTCAACTTCCTTGACCGTCGCAAGTTGTTGAATGTAGGAATTCTCATAGTACATGCAAGCCTCAATCAAAAATGCATATGGGACCCACCAAGGTCGGGTTTGAGGTCCGCGATTGAAGCCTAATTGTATGCTGTTATTAAGAATTAAACCTAGGTGTGGTTATTGATGCATAATTTCCTGATGAAATTAAATTTCCCCGTATATCAATCTTTTCAAAAGAAGCTGGCCTTTTTCAACTTTTTTTTTTTTTTAAGGATTATCTCGAATTATTATTAAAAACCATTCCACAAAATAGCTTAATTGGATGGAGACTCTCCCAAATTTTCAAAAATTGCATTAATCAAATTAAGAGAGAGTCGGAGAGGGCTATAGAATTTCTAGATTTTGGTTAATTCATGATATAATGGATTTTATTATAATATCATTCAATGAAAGGTTTGCTTAGTCAATATAAAAAATTTAAAATTACTGTTTGTTAACACCTGAATTTTTGTCAATGTTTTAAATATCCATTCATTTGGTGAAAATATAAAATTTAAATAAAAATAAAAAGAAAAAAAAGAAAAAAATATATAAAGCATATATAAAAAAACGAAAAAAAGAAGAAAAAAATGATGAAGTCTTGTGGGACAGCGTGTCCGGCCCATTTGGCAACTTTCAGCCCGCTGAGCCCATTCCCCCTCAACCGGTGGCCAGATGGCGGTGGTGTTCAGTGTTTCTGGCAGAAGGAGATGAGTTGCAGGAGCTCGGTTTCGTTGAAGGAGGGGCGAGAGGTTGAAGATGATCCGGGAAGAAAAAGAAAAAAACAGAAAAGACAAAAAAAAAAAAAGTGAAAAGAAATAAAAGAAATAAAAAAAGAAAAGAAAAAAACCGTTAAAAAAGGGAGAGGCGGGTTTTGGGCTGGTTTTGTTGAGCGCTAGGTTCTTTGTAGAATTTGGGCCAGAGAAAAAAATTAAAAAAGAAGAGAAGTGTTCATGGGCTCATTTAATTTTTTCGGAGTGGGCCTTTCGAGGTTAACATTTTAAGCCCAACCCGATCCGATGGGGTTCGGATCGGTTTAGTTAGGTCGGGTATCTTGACCCGGTCCGAATTTCTTATAAATTAATATTAAAAATAATAATAAATAAAATTTTAAAAGCTTTAGGAATAATTTTTTTTTTTGGAAAATTCAAAAATCAATAAAAAAAATTACCACCCGTGTGGTGGCGTAGGTGGTTGAGCAAGGGAACTTTTCACGAGAGGTTCCGATTTCGATCCACGGCGTCGTCGTTGCTTAAGTGCTAACACGTCTTAAGTGGGTTGTCGGGGGTGGTGGGTCCTCCCGCTTACGCAGCCCCCCAGGGTTTACTCTCCACCGCGAAGCGGCGAGCGGAGGTTCCTAGGTTACCAAAAATTAAAAATAATAAAAAATAAAAAAAATTAGAGTTTTAGAAAATCGTTACAAAATTAAAAAATAGAAAAAGTCAGTAAAAATAATTATGATTATAAATTAAAAAAATCAAAATTACAAAACCCATAGAAATTGAAACCCAAAAATTGGACAAGTCTTTATGGATTTACAATAGGGTTCTTTATTTTTTATTTTCTTTTTATCTTCAAGAATGATAGTAAGATGCTTGTGTAATTTTCTTTACGATTATCATTGATTGCGCATTTTAATATTTTGGGTGTTACTTTCCAAACCTTAGATTTCTTTTGGATAGGTTATTATAGCGTTAGTTAGCACATGATCAAGTTAGATACTAAAAAGGTGTTAATCTTAGGGTAGGTGTTAATCTTAGGGCTAACGTAATCAGTCTCTAAGTTTGGAATCTGTGGTCAATTTGGTACAGCTCTTGTGGCCCACACCAAAACAATATTGTGTAAATAATAAAATATTCTCCTATATCTTATTAAGTTTTTAACTACCAAAAAAGGGCTAATGGTAACTCCTTTATTAAAATTTGCATAGATTTAATTGATTAAAACTTTGAATGCCTGATGTCATGCGAAGTATAAGCTTGAGAAAGCCTAAGTCAATAAAAAGCCGTCGACCTGAAGTTGATAATACCTCTAAACCTAACGGTCTCTCCCCCATGAGAGTTTACATTACAAACCAAGGGCATATTAGCTAGTTTCGATCAGGGCACTGGGAGGTGTGAGAATTAGTGTATATGTACATACATACGTAATATGCGTTAGGATAGAGATTCTTTCCTCAAATTAGAAAGTTTTGTATGCATGGGTAACATGATGGATCTGTTAACATTTTGATATGAACACTATGCCTATCATTTCACAACTCTTCTTTCTATTGTCACATGCCATTATTGCTATTATTTTACTAAAGCATTGCAATTTGATTTAGGAAGTTTCCTCTTCTTGCAAATCTCTCAAATTTATTTGCTTCCTATGAATAAATGCTTCCATTTTTTTTTCATTCTTTCTTAATTTTTTTTTCCTATTCTCTAAGTAATTTGCTTTAAAGATCTCTTTCCAGGCTAGGCAACGTGAAATTCTACATTTAGGCAATTTAAGGAATGGTGCCTATTTTCATAGTTTCATCACATGCTTTCCTTATAAATCAATGCAAGTTCACATGCATGCCCCAATTTTTTTTGTAATAACATCGAGTACTAAAATCAATTGGATCTAGTCCTTGAGAAGATAGAAAAGTTTTACAGCTGCCTGGGCAACTTCAGCATCTAACTTCACGTGGCAAAAAAACTTTATGTTCATGAATCTTGGCTTTTTCTAATGATGCCCACTTTTATGATTTCGTTGTTTAGTAGTGACATAAGAGTATTAAAGCTAACGAGATTTGGATCTTGAGAAGACAGAATGTTATTATAGGTGCCTGAGCAACTTCAGTATCTCATTTCACATGGTAAAAGAATTTATGTTCATGAATCTTTGCATTCGCCCAATTTTAGAAATAGAGAGATTAGATTATGAAGTATTGTGTGAATGAAATAGTTTGAAACATTTTGTGTGCAACAAATAAATTATATGTTGGCATTGAAGTACCAATGTGCGGTGGGCTCATGAAAGCAAGCTGATAAGGATATTTTTAAACTTTTAATTTTAATGTGTGCAATGGTGAAACAACTCTTGAAGTTGGCTAATCTTTTCTTTGAATTCTATTTAGAATCGGAAGCTGGGGACATGTTATGTGGCCATGTTTACACCATAAAAGTCATATCTCTAAATCCAAATAAAAGACACTGATAGTTTCCCCAATCATTCTTTGTTTCGGTGGAAGATGAGTGATCTTGAGTGATTTTATTTTTAAAATTTTGAAATGTTACGGTCAATTTGAGCCATGTCATATAAGTGATAGAGCAAGGTGAATCAATTGTAATAAAAATCATCACTCGTACAATGCTCAGGCTATATTCATCTTCAGAAAAGCAGAGAGCTTCTCTCTAATTAGTTGCAATAAGAAAGCACGAACCTGGCTAATGGTGGGCTGACTGACGGTCGACCAACAAAAGCAAGCCCACAACCCCTGAGATAAGATGGCGTTGGCGAGATCGAGACAGAGAACAGATCAGACGGCGTCCGCAAGACAGAAGAGAGAGAGAGAGAGAGAGAGAGAGAGAGTGACTGAGAGCACCACCGCAGAAAGTCGAGAGACTAGAGAGATTGAGAGAGAGAGAGAGGGAGAGAGGCCAAGTTCGAGTGTGAGAACTAGAAAAGAAGTGGAGTTTAAATAGAAAAGATTCAGGATGGTTTTGAATGAAAGCCAGTTCTGCCCGAGAATTAACTAGGCTGGTTTCTAGGTAGAAACTGACCACTTCAAGATATGCAATTAAGACCTCTTTTTCGTTTTATTTATTTATTTATTTTTAGGTTGTGCACCACGTCTGTCTTCTTCCTCCGCTGCATTTTTCAGAAAGAGAGGCCGGGAGCTTTTGGAACACTCGATATTGAATGCCAAATATTAAACTGTTAATTATCACTCCTTAATGGCCGGCCATTTATTGTACAAAAAAACCCTCTTAAAGATTGTATAAGTGTACAATAATAATAAATAGTTAAAAATATTTAAATGACAAATACCGATGGCAAAATATATATATATATATGTGTGTGTGTGTGTGTGTGTGTGAAAGATTACATCCAATTTAATAAACAAGGTAAGTTGATGTTGATGTATAGTTTAAAAAACATCATCCTAGATTCATTGCAATGATTAAGTGTTTTCTACTTTAGTTTAAAGCAATATGCCTAATTAATGTTAAGAAAAGTGGGAAGGAATAGAGTTTTGAAATGATATATCTCAACCATTAGGCCCCATTCTATCTTACTTACTTTATATATATATAAGGTTTCCAAATGACACATGATACAATAGCACGGAAGAAGGTAATCATAATCATTAGAGTTTGCTGAGTTTTATTAGAACACTTATTTATGCTTTTGAAAATGCAAAAAACTAAAATTTATATTGTTATTCAAATACTAAAGGATTTTCAAAAATTATGTACAAATTAAGCATTAATAAGTGTTGTGAAAATTTCAAAAGTTTTAAGCCAAATACATGTAAAATTTCATTCAAGATAATAGCAGATTAAATATATATTTATTATATAATATATGTCAACACAGGCCTTAGATATTTTGTTGAGGTTCGTGAGAATGCAAAGCTCGAAATTCATTAGAGGTAGTACCATTGTGCTGCGATTTGATGTGTCTTTTTTTCTTTTTAACTTTTTTCCTTGTCTTTTTCCAAGTGCAACCATAAAAAGGATAAAGGTAAGAATGAATATCACAAAAAACATATATTTACGATAAATTTATGCTAAACAAAAAATTTCAAATAATATATTTACTCACGAAAAAAGTATTAATTTAAATGGTAAAATTCCACATTAATATGTCTGTCAACTATCGCGTATTTAATTTGATAATAAAATTTAATAAAAATTAATGAAAGACAAATTTACCGTATATTAAATTAATTTAGAATAAATTTATTATATATCAATTTATATTTTTTCGAATATTAACTTGGGTTAATACCCTAAAAAACCCCAAACTAATATATATGTAACAAATTTATCACAAACTATTTTTTTGGCCATGAATAACCCCAAACTCGGTATACCGTGACAAATTTACCCCGACTAATTATAAAAAAAAAACCATAAACTGGTACATTTATGACAAATTTACCCCAAACTAATTTATTTGATCGCAAAAAATTTCAAATTAGTAAATTTGTGACAAATATATCCTCCGCTAACTTAATAATTTGAGTATAAAATTTAACAAAAACTAACAGAAGATAAATTTATCACAAGTGTATCAGTTTGGGATAAATTTGTCAAAGGTATACCAATTTTGAGTTTTTTGAGGCCAAAAAATAATTTGGAATAAATTTATCACAAATGTATAAATTTGAAATTTTTTGAGGTATTAACACTGTTAACTTTAAAGAGAATGTGTTTGGTAAAACAAAGCAAAACAAAAAACAATGAGAAAGAGCATCTTTCACATGGGACTGTGATCACACTTTGGGGTCAAAAAATTCTGCTGGTGCGTTGCAAAGCTGGATTGGCAACGTGTTCAAAGACAGATAGGACAAGCATGATGAGTTGGGTCCTATGGCTATCACTAAGGCCTACAGAGAGAGATAAGACTAGTACAATGGAGTTGGGTCCCACAGCTATTTAATTAGGCCTAGTATTAGGGTTCGCGTGTATAAAGAGTGAAGACGTACTACTATCCGCATAATGGACGTACTACTATCTGCACCATGAAGTTGACAAGAGATGAAGCGTAATAATTGCCAAGTGATTGATAGGGCCTAAAAGTAACTTAACTTGACTATGGTTAACTATTAACCATCACTTTGGGTTCCGAGCCACGGCTGTCTTCTTTCTCCTCCTTCGTGTATTTTTGATAGAAAGACCATCTGCTTTCCAAGTTCTAGAAATTAGTAATCCAATGTTGACTTATTAATTATCCTCATTAATGACTGATCGCCTTGTTCATTGCATAAAACTTAAAGATAACAAAAGTGCATGACAATAATAAATAATAGAAAGTTTTTAAGTGATAAATACTAATAGCAAAACATTGCATTTCATCGTTGCTCCCCGTGTGTGTACACAAGAAAGATTAAGGCTTGTTCATATATGTATGGCAAATTCATGTTCATATATTGTTCTAGAAATATTATATTAGATTAAGACCTCATTTATTTCTTGAAAAATAAATAATTTGAAATATTTTTCAATAAATAATCTCTTATATTGATTGAAATAATTAATCAATCAAAAATATTTCAATTATTGATAACAATACATTGATAATATTTGTGATATTTTATTTTCATAAGCGATACAATCAATCATTTTTATTTCGAATTCTTTTTATGACATAAAAAACTCCAAATTATATTCACCATGACACATTCACTTTAAACTTATTTTTTGTGACATCAAAAATCCTAATTTTATACTCATTTGATGCATTTACTCTCCATCAACATTTCGTTGGTTGATTTTCCAACCAAAACGTCATTTTTATTTTACCCAAGCCACGTTGGTACAATGTCAATCTCGTTTGTCTTTCATCGTCTGTGATGCTAGATTTTTAACGATACTTATTATAAGAATTTTATGGAGGGTAAATGTATTACATAGGCATAAATTTAAAATTTTTGATGTTACAAAAAATATTTAAGATAAATATCACAGTGGATAAAATTTTGAGTTTTTAATGGCTTTTTCCCCTTACCAAATGAGATGATTGAGTTTTATTCTACTTTATTGTAAAGTAATATAACTAATTAATTTAAGAGATGTGAAAGAACGGAGTTTTCTGATAATGAGGCTCAACCATTTAACTGCACTCTACCTAACTTTCCTATCATTGATAGATATAAACATAAATACATGGTTCCGGTTTCCCAAATGACACATAACACCTGAATTTTCTTAGCACTCATTTGTTTGTGTTTCTTAAACTCAAAAAACAATTGTTTACTTTTCTGTTAAAATTCAAAATATTAATCAAATACAATATATATATACATAATTTGGTTTCATAAATAACACACAATAAAATAGAATGAAAGAAGGTAATCATGATGATCAGAGTTAACTAAATTTTCGTAGGATTTGTTTGTATATGCTTTTTAAAATGTAAAACTAAATTTTGAAATGTTATTTGAATAATAAAAGATTTTGAAAAAAAGTATGCCTAAATAATTTAACATCGGTGAAAATTTGATAGGTTTCAAGCCAAAAAACTTGAATTTCACAGTATTATTGTCCTTCGATATGATGTGTCCACTTTTTCCCTTCTCCTCTTTTTTCCTTACTTTATCCTTTTTCCAAAGACAACCATGAAACAGTAAGATAACGTGTTTATTATTCCATTAGTACATGGTGATTTTGGATTGGACAACATGTAATAAAAAAGATAGGACAAGGAGGGTAGATTTGGGTCCCACAAACATTCACTAAGGCCTAACTACTACTGAGGTTCACCTTTGTGAAGTCGTACTGCTAGTACTGCCCTAAGGTTGACAAAAGAGGCAGCATAATAATTACCATGTGACTAACATGGCCAGTGTTGGTTATTCCATTAGTACGTGGCGATTTGGATTGGACAACATGTAATAAAAGAGATAGGACGAGGAGGGTGGATTTGGGTCCCATGAACATTCACTAAAGCCTAACTACTACTGGGGTTCATGTTTGTGAAGTCATACTGCTAATACTGTCCTAAGGTTAACAGAAGAGATAGCATAATAATTACAATGTTACTGACATGGCTAGTGTTGGTTATTCCTTTAATGCATATGGCGATTTTGGATTGGACAACATGTAATAAAAGAGATAGGACGAGGAGGGTGGATTTGGGTCCCACAAACATTCACTAAGGCCTAACTACTACTAGGGTTCACGTTTGTGAAGCCGTACTGCTAGTACTACTCTAAGGTTGACAAAAGAGGCAACATAATAATTACCATGTGACTGATATGACCAGTGTTGGTTATTTCATTAGTACATGGCGATTTTGGATTGGACAACATGTAATAAAAGAGATATGATGAGGAGGGTGGATTTGGGTCCCATGAACATTCACTAAGGTCTAACTGCTAGTACTGCCCTAAGGTTGACAGAAGAGGCAGCATAATAATTACCATGTGACTGACATGGCCAGTGTTGATTTTTCTATTAGTGCGTGGTGATTTTAGATTGGACAACATGTAATAAAAGAGATATGATGAGGAGGGTGGATTTGGGTCCCACGAACATTCACTAAGGCCTAACTACTACTGGGGTTCACATTTGTGAAACCGTACTGCTAGTACTGCCCTAAGGTTGACAGAAGAGGCAGCATAATAATTATCATGTGACTGATATGACCAGTGTTGGTTATTCTATTAGTACGCGGCAATTTTGGATTGGACAACATGTAATAAAAGAGATAGGACGAGGAGGGTGGATTTGGGTCCCACGAACATTCATTAAGGCCTAACTACTAATGGGGTTCATGTTTGTGAAGCCGTACTGCTAGTATTGCCCTAATGTTGACAAAAGAGGCAGCATAATAATTACCATGTGACTGACGTGGCCAGTGTTGGTTTTTCCATTAGTGCGTGGCGATTTTGGATTGGACAACATGTAATAAAAGAGAGAGGATGAGGATGGTGGATTTGGGTCCCACGAACATTCACTAAGGCCTAACTACTACTAGGGTTCACATTTGCGAAGCCGTACTGCTAGTACTGCCCTAAGGTTGATAGAAGAGGCAGCATAATAATTATCATGTGATGACATGGCCAGTGTTGGTTATTTTATTAGTATGCGGAAATTTTGGATTGGACAACATGTAATAAAAGAGATAGGATGAGGATGGTGGATTTGGGTCCCATGTTCATTAATGCCTAACTACTATTGGGGTTCACGTTTGTGCTGTTAATACTGTCCTAAGGTTGACAAAAGAGGCAGCATAATAATTATCATGTAACTGACATGACCAGTGTTGGTTATTCTATTAGTATGCAGCGATTTTGGATTGGACAATATGTAATAAAAGAGATAGGACGAGGAGGGTGGATTTGGGTCCCATGAACATTCACTAAAGCCTAACTACTACTGGGGTTCATGTTTGTGAAGTCATACTGCTAATACTGTCCTAAGGTTAACAGAAGAGGTAGCATAATAATTACAATGTTACTGACATGGCTAGTGTTGGTTATTCCTTTAATGCATATGGCGATTTTGGATTGGACAACATGTAATAAAAGAGATAGGACGAGGAGGGTGGATTTGGGTCCCACGAACATTCATTAAGGCTTAACTACTATCGGGGTTCACGTTTGTGAAGCCGTACTGTTAGTACTGCCCTAAGGTTGACAAAAGAGGCAGCATAATAATTATCATGTAACTGACATGACCAGTGTTGGTTATTCTATTAGTATGCAGCAATTTTGGATTGGACAACATGTAATAAAAGAGATAGGATAAGGAGGGTGGATTTAGGTCCCACGAACATTCATTAAGGCCTTACTACTATCGAGGTTCACGTTTGTGCTATTAGTATTACCCTAAGGTTGACAGAAGAGGCATCATAATAATTATCATGAGACTGACATGGCCAGTGTTGGTTATTCTATTAGTACGCGGCGATTTTGGATTGGACAACATGTAATAAAAGAGATAGGACGAGGAGGGTGGATTTGGGTCCCACGAACATTCATTAAGGCTTAACTACTATTGGGGTTCACGTTTGTGAAGCCGTACTATTAGTATTGCTATAAGGTTGACAAAAAAGGCAACATAATAATTACCATGTGACTGACATGGCCAGTGTTGATTATTCCAATAGTGCGTGGAGATTTTGGATTGGATAACATGTAATAAAAGAGATAAAATGAAGAGGGTGGATTTGGATCTCACAAACATTCATTAAGGTCTAACTACTAATGGGGTTCACGTTTGTGAAGTCGTACTATTAATATTGCCCTAAGGTTAACAGAAGAGGCAGCATAACAATTACCATGTGACTGACATGGCCAGTGTTGGTTTTTCCATTAGTGCGTGGCGATTTTGGATTGGATAACATGTAATAAAAGAGATAGGATGAGGATGGTGGATTTGGGTCCCACGAACATTCACTAAGGCCTAACTACTATTGGGGTTCACATTTGTAACTAGTACTGCCCTAAGGTTCACAGAAGAGGCAGCATAATAATTATCATGTGACTGACATGGCCAGTGTTGGTTATTCTATTAGTACACAACGATTTTGGATTGGACAACATGTAATAAAAGAGATAGGATGAGGAGGGTGGATTTGGGTCCCATGAACATTCATTAAGGCCTAACTTCTATCGGGGTTCACGTTTGTGCTATTAGTACTGCCCTAAGGTTGACAAAAGAGGCAGCATAATAATTACCATGTGACTGACATGGCCAGTGTTGGTTATTCCATTAGTGCGTGGCGATTTTGGATTGGACAATATGTAATAAAAGAGATAGGACGAGGAGGGTGGATTTTGGTCCCACAAACATTTACTAAGGCCTAACTACTAATGGGGTTTATGTTTGTGAAGCCGTACTGTTAGTATTCCCCTAAGGTTGACGGCAGAGGCAGCATAATAATTACCATGTGATTGACATGGCCATAAAGTAACTTAACTCAATCATGGTTAATATTAACTATCAATGTGTTCTGTTGTCTTTGTTTTTTTGCGCCATGCCTTTCCTCTTCCTCTGTGTTTTTTTTTTTTTTTTTTAATCGTGGTAAATCCTCAGCATTTTTTTTTAGATAGAGAGACCATGCACTTTTGAATCTTTAGAAGTTAATAATCATTGACTTACTAATTGTCCTCATTAGTAGTTTTGCCTTCTTTTGGTCGATTCCGGTACGATTATACAAAAATTGTAGATATCCATAGATAGGCTTCATGAGCCGAAGAAAATATGATCTGAGTAAATTATTTTGGATACTCCAAGACTAAATCATAGCAATCAATCTCATTTTTAGTTTCGATCCTTCCCTCTCATCACATAACGTAATTGTCACACTCCAATTCCCACACAAGAAAATAGGAGTGACGTGACAGTCTTTCAAGAGAAGAACGAAGCCTCAAACCAATCTCGTCACATACCCATATGGGCCCAAAATAGAATATAGCCCAATAATCTGGACATCAAAGCTTTTAAGTTACCTTATTCTTATAGATACCCATCAATTTATTTCTACAATTTTTTATGAAGTTAGGTCATCACCCGCTTGAAGTCAGAGTACGTGGCATTTTCAATGCATCTATGGTGTGAAAATATGTTTCAGGTTCTACTCAGGTCACTTTAAGTTGCTACAATTCAAGTTAAACATAACTTACAACAAGTAGCCAATTGGTGTTGTTGATTGAAGAGACAAGCGGTGACGCATCACTCCTTTGTGATTGTGCAATGACAAAATCACATTCAAAGAGAATTGACGTGAGACTTGAGAAAGATATGAAATGAATTATCCGCACTCATTCAAACTAGCGATGTCGCGACCTCCCCGAAGCGGGTTGGATCACCTAAGGGTTTGGCTAATGGATTGCTAAGCCTAGACTTAGCTCGAGCTCTCCCAAGCCCTTACCAATTCGCAACATAGGGTTTAAGTTCTTAATATGTAAATGATTTTTATCATAGAGTCACCACTAATCTATTTTTGGCGGATCGATTAGAAACCCAAGTAAAGTAATGGGAGAATTACTTCACTCCTACGAACTAGAGATTAAATGAGTTCGAGGACCTGATTACGTTAAATTTTTCTAACGTCCTTTCGGTACATTTTCTTTTTATTTTGAAAATAAATGTTTTGCAGGCAGCTTGAATTGATTTTAATTTACTTCCCTAACACGTAAGATGATCATGCGGATGCGCAAACCACCAATTTAACACCCAAATAAAGTAATGAATAAATTGCAGGACTTATCTTATAGCAACGAAAGCGTCTACAATATTAAATCAGAACTCATATCAACAGTCCTAGATATGATTTCTAATTAACATGCAATCGCTTAATTTTGCTTTCACTTATTTGATGAGAATCATGCTTTATGCGATGCATGCTACTCATCTAACATGAAATGATATTGACATAACAATATGGCCTAAACTATATGATGCAAATGTGATGTCTTTGTGTTTTCTTAATAAGCATGCAATCTATTTTAAATAATGAAATTAATTTATTCGAAGACAAATTTTTTGGTATTTTTCATGAAATTTGAAATGAAAATTGTCCAATAATTAAATGTGCAATCTAAATTAACCAAATGACCTAATTCTAATGACGAACAATTTCTAATTAAATGTAACTAGCAACAATCACTAAATGACGTACATTTCATGAACCTATTTGTAATTAAAATTGCTAAAAATAAAAATCTAAAGTGAAATGTTATCTATTTTAAATACCTTCTAAACATGCCTTTTTTAAAAAATAACTAACCTATCATGTAATCAATTCTAATCTATATGGGATGCAAATGCAATTTTTTTTTTTTGGGTGTATTTTCGAGATAAATAAAGCAATTGAAAGATAAGAACCAAATCATTCACGGTTATCAAAGACATTATCCATTGTTCGAATTAGGAAACAACACATAATCAATTTGATTATTTCGCTAATAAAATCGACAAATTGATCTTAAGCCTTAAAAATCAAAATATCAATTTTATTCCCGCGTGATTAATTATTTCATCTAAAACCTTATAGATGGAATACAAAATTGACATGCGGTTGCAAATTAGGTAATAAATCCTAATTGGGAATGCACTTATCATTCAAATATGCACATTAGACATTGAATATCCAAATAAATCATATTTGGATGAGATCATTATCTAATTCAAGGATATCATTTCCGAATTTGAGCGATGAATGGCTTGGGTTTGCTAATCTTGCTCGAGCGTGAAGTGTTCGTAGCTCAATGGGTCCACACACGTGTATTTTTTTCGTGAATGGGTCTCCACTAATTCCCACCTTCACCGTTTTGCTGTTTCGCTCTTTTTCCTTCTATTATCTTCCCTCCCCAGAGCACGTGACTTTGGAATTCGCTGCAGGTGGAGATATCTGCAAAATAAAAGCATATGAAGGTTGCTAACTCAGTTGGGCAGCGACCTCTTTGTCACGGACAAGGGGAAATTCACGACAGCTCCTCGGCTTATGAAAGTAATGGACACGACGGATTCAGGTGGACAGTGGCGACATCCCAGAGTTGGATTCAGCAGCAATGTCGTCTTCGCCGAGGGATAGCATCGAGCAGCGTTCACCAGTAGAAGATTGGCAGTAGTGTCGTTGCTGCTCACGGCATCGAGCTGGGTTCCGGCGAGCGGTGGCAACAGCAATGCGGGCGGTGATGTGAACACCAGTTTGGACGAGTAACTTCGATGCAGCAACGGGAGGCGAGCAGAGGCAGCGAACAGCAGCAGCTCGTCGGGGCCGGTGAACAACGCCTGGTGGTCGTCGTGGGTCAGCAGGCGGGCACGGAGCAGAGGTGAAGGGACAGCAGCAGCGGGCGTCGGGGCGGAAGGGGCAGCGGTCCGGCTCGGGTCCGGCTCTGGCGGAGGCGCAGCGACTGCAGAAAGGATTCGGAATCTGCTGCAGGGTAGCCGTGAGGAGGCGTCGGCTGGGAGCGGAGGCGGAGCAGGGGCGTCGCGGGCGGAGCTGTCGTCGGCGGTTGCAAACAGACGCGCTGAGGGCGTTGCAGCAGGGCGGAGAGAGACACCGGCGTTCGGAGGCGTGGCGGTGCAGCGCAGGGGGTCGGCTCATATCTGGGCGACGGCAGCAATGGTGGCGAGGCGATGGGCGGCCGGAGGCGCGGCGACGGGCGGTCAGAGGTGCGGAGGCGCGGTGGGTTGCTGCAGCTTCGGCGTTCGCAGATCGCCGGAAGAAGGGAGGCGGAAGCGAATCAGCAGCTGCGAGGAGTGGGGGCCTGAAGAAGACGACCTCTCCTCTCTCTTTTTCTCTTTTTTTTTTTCTTCTGACAAACCTCTCAAATTTTTTCGTTCAGCTCTCCTCTTTTGTTTTTCTCTGACAATCCTCTCTTTTTTTAGTTTCCTTCTCTCAACTCGTGTGTTCTTTTCTTCTTCTCTTTTTCGACCGAAAGAGAAGCCCCTCAAAATGAACTTTTCTGTTTTTTCTTTTTTTTGGACAAGAACTTTTCTGTTTTTCTTTTTTAGCTCCCCTCTCTCTGACCACACTCCTTGGTTTTTCTCTAATGAAACTCTTATTTCTCTTAATCTCTTCTTTTCTCCACTCGTCTGTATGAATTGAGAACTTCACCGCCTTACGTTGCCGACTTCAGTGTGAATTGAGAACAGCCGCAATTTTTCTTCACGTCCAAGTATTAGCAAGTTGAACTTTGCTTCCGGCTCCTTGAAGGCTCCAGTAGCTACTATAATATTATAAAATGTGTGCCCCTTTCTTTTGACTTTCTTCTCCAGCCGATTTGCTCTCCAAGAAGGAGAGAACTCCTTCACAATAAAATGTTATAAAATTGTGAGCCCTTCTTGCATACGTCTGTAGAATTTTCACGTCCTCTCCATTTCGTGCGTGCATGTGCATGCATCAATGAGGGGGAGAAAAATGAACGTTCATGGATTCTTCTTTCTTCTTCATGCTTGCGGCTACTTGTCCCTCCCTTTTATAGGATTGCTGTAACTTTTGACTTTTCTTGCTTGTTACTCGCTTCTTTCTTGAGCAAATTTCTCGTTGCTTCACCAAGACCGATAACCCACACTTGATAGAGCATATTTTATTATGAGCTCCTTTTGCTTCTTTGAGGCTTTCTCTTGAGTCCTCACGTCTGCCGAATTTGTGCATGCATGCGCATGCATTAATAAGGGAGAGACAAAAGACGTGCAAGAACTTCTTTCCTCATTTTTTTGACTCTCTCTTATGCGAGTTCAGACCAGCAAAAGAGAGACCATCCTTTTGTGCACGTAATCGAATGCGAGCCCCTGCTTCTTGTTATCCTTTGGTATCGATGCAAATTCGACTACATGAAATGCAATTTTACTATTTTTTTCTAGGGATTAAAGATTAATTCCTAAAAAATTTTATGCAATTAATTACTAAATGATTAGTCAAAATTTAGGTGTCAACAAGTGACATCCACAGCTTGAAGAGAAATAGTCTTTGACCTCGAACCTCTGGGATTTGGCATTGTGTGATTTCAACGTTTTGTTTGGAAATTATAGCCTTCCAAATTAGCGGTTGCAAGAAAAAAGAGTAATTTCTGCACATAAATACAATCTATTTGAATTACTTTTGAGTTTGATCCTTGTTAGGAAATTGTAGTATCACATGAGGTCTTTTCAACAACATAAAAACCACTAGATTCAATTATCCGTAGAGTGAGACCTTTTGGCAGCTTGCCTGATCCATCCAAAAGTCTTATTGCACAATGCAAAGACTACTGTGTTAAACTCAGAAACTATGAAAATTGTGAAAATCATGGAACATGGGTTTCAAGATATCCAAAAAAATTTTAGTCCTGAGGTTTTTTAATGACTCTTCTCCTAGGTTAAATGATATGATTGAGTTTTATTCTACTTTATTGTAAATAATATGTTTAATTAATTTAAGAAAGGTGAGAGAGTGGAGTTTTGTGATAACGTGACTCAGTCATTTAACTGTGCTCTACCTTTCCTATCAGGGATAGATATGTATATACGTAAGGGGTTTTGGTTTCACAAATGATGCATAATAGCTGAATTTTGTTAGCACTCATCTGTTTGTGTTTCTTAAAACTCAAAAACAATTGTTTGCCTTTTTGTTAAAACTTAAAATATTATTCATGTACAAAGTATACAAATAATTTGGTTTCACAAATAACATACAATAAAATAAAATGAAGGAGGGTAATTATGATGATCGAGTTAATTGCGTTTTCTTAAGACTAGTTTGTTTATGCTTTCTAAAATGCAAAAAGTAAATTTTAAAATGTTATATAAATATTAAAAGATTTTGAAAAAATTATGCGTAAACTACAAATCAAGATTTAATGGATGTAAAATTCGATAGGTTTCAATCCACAAAAAAGAGGAGAAAATTACCAAAAAAGTCATAAACCTATTGCAATTGTGCTAATTTAGTCATAAACTTATTTTTTTGACCAATTGAGTCCTAAACCTTTTACAATTCTTCTCGATCAGTCCATCCGGCTAAAAATGGCCAGCCGATGCTGACGTGGCAACCGGCCGGCGCCGATGGCATTTTTTAATAATATTTTTTTGAAATATTTTATTAATTTTTTTTCCTTTTTTTTTTCCCTCTCCCCCTTCCTCCTCCTCTCCTCCTTCTTCCCTTGGCTCCGGTGACCGGCGGGGGCAAGCCCTTGCCAGATCTGGCAAGGGGGCCTCACCGTCACCGGGTCTGGCGAGGCGAGGGCTCGCCTCGCCAGTCGGCGCGCGCCCAGCGACGGTGGGGCAAGCCCTCGCCGGATTTGTGGGCACCGCGAGGCGAGCCCTTGCCGATTTGCAGGGAGCCGCGGTTTCTCTCCCCCCCGCATGTGATTCCGGGGGCCGGCTTCCACCGCACACGATGGTGGCTGCAGTGTTGACACCGATGAACCCTAATAAGGTGGCAGCAGCGACGGTGACGGGTCGAGGAAGAGGAGGCGGTGCGGGTCACGCGAGGCCTTTGAGGTCGCCGGATCTGGCGAGGGCTCGCCTCGCCAGATCCGGCGGGGGCTTGCCCCGCCGTCGCTGGGTGCGCGTCGATTGACGAGGCAAGCCCTCGCCAGACCCGGCGACAGCAAGGCCCCCCTCGTCGGATTTGGTGAGGGCTCGCCCGGCCGGCCGCCTCAGTCTGGTGACCGGCCAACCCTCTCCTCTGGCCAGTCGCCGGAGCCAAGGGAAGAAGGAGGAGAGGAGGAGGAAGGAGGGAGAGGGGGAAAAAAAAAGGAAACAAATTAATAGAATATTTCAAAAAAATAAAATATTATTAAAAAAATGTTGCCGGCGCCGGTCGACAGCTACGTTAGTGCCAACCAGCCATTTTTAGCCGGATGGACTGATCGGGAAAAAATTGTAAAAGGTTTAGACTAATTGGTCAAAAAAATAAGTTTAGGATTAAATTGATACAATTACAATAGGTTTAGGACTTTTTTGGTAATTTTCCCCAAAAAAGAGTGTAAAAACTTGTTCTAAACAAGGTTATATATAAATATATATAATAACACAGATTTTTGCTGAGGTTAGTGAGAGGGTAGAGGTTTAAATTCACTGCAGGTGGTATCATTGTCCTACGATTTGATGTGTCTTCTTTTTCCCTTTTCCTTGTTTCCTTGTTTCTATTTTTTTGTCAAATGCAACCATGAAAAGGATAAGATAACGGGTTAAAAAAAAAGGATAAGATAACGTGTTGGTGATTTCCTTATTACGTGGCAACTCTAGATTGGACAACTTGTACTAGAAGATAGATAAAACGAGTACAGCGGATTGGGTCCCACGACTATTTACTAAGGTTGAACCAGTGGGATCCACGTCTAAGAGGTTGTATGACTATCTACATAATAAGGTCGACAAAAGAGGAAGCATAATAATTGCCGTGTAACCGACAACCAACAAGTAACTTAACTCGATCATAGTTAATTATTAACCATCACTTTGTTCTTTTGTTTTAAGATTTCTCGTGAGTCACGTCTTTCTTTCTCCTCTTCTAGGCGTCAGAATGAGACCATGCGCTTTTGAAGTTTTAGAAATTAATAGTCAAATCTTTGAGTTATTAAATCGTCCTCATTAATAAGTGAGCTTTCATTCAGTCAATTCCAATATGATGAAGCAAAAATTGTAAAGATGAATAGATGGGCTTCAACAACTTAATAACATATAATCTCAATAATAAGTCTTGGATACTCCAACGGCCAAAGGCTAACACCAAAAGAATATAGCCCAATATCCACATGTCAAAGCTTTTAAGTGACTTATAGATATCCACTGTTTTGTTTTTACAGCTCTTTGCAAAGTTGGCCCATTCCAACTTGAGTTTTGCTACGTAAAAATCAGATATGCAACTTATCGACTCATTGTATCGCCTGCTTGAAGTAGGAGTATGCACCATTTTCCATTCACATATGGTGCAAAAATATGTTCTAAATTCTAATCCAGCCATTTCAAGCTACTATAATTCAAGGTAAACAAGCTTACGAGAAGTAGCTAATTAGTGTTGTTGATTGAAGAGACAAGTGGTGATGCATCTCATCACTCCTTATGGTAAAGGTGCAATGATACAATCGCTTTGGAAGAAGAATGACTTGGGACTTAATAAGATATGAAACAAAGTATCCACACTCATTCAAAGGTTTGGGTCTAGCAAAAATCGATGAAAGCAAAAATCGATGATGAAATTCTATTGGGGGGTAGATTTTTATATTCCAAACCATAAAGGGAATTTCGTAATATTGAAAAAAGAGAAGAAAAAGATTAAACATTCGGATTATTTTGAGAAAGCAAGAAACGATTTTGGGAGGATGGCGACGCTGGAGGTCCAAGGCTCGCCGGGGAGTGTCCTTCACCGCTGGAAAATCGCTCTAAATGGCAATATCCATGGCTTGAACTAATATTTCCTTTGACATCGAATCCTTGGGACAGGGTATTGCGTGATTTCAACGTTTCATTTGGAATTTACACCCTTCCAAAGTTGCGGTTGCTGGCTAGAATAAAAGCGTAATTTTCTTACATAAACACAGTCAATTTGGATTACTTTCAGGGTTGATCCTTGTTACTAAATTGTAGTCTTTCCAACGACACAACAACCTCTAGATTCGATTATCCACAAAGTGAGAATTGAATGCACGAAGCGGGCACCTCTTGTAATCTGGGTTTTTACGAGCATAGTTCCTTCCAACAGTTGCCCGGTCCATCCACAAGTCGTATCGTGACATCAATTTCTTCATTAAACTCAATGCAGATACTACTATGTTATGAAAATTGTGCAAATCATGGAATATGGCTTTATGGATATCCAAAAAATTTCAAGTCGACCTGGTTAGTTCGAATATAGATAGTGGTTGTGGAAGTTTCTAATTCCTCTGAAAAGTTCGGTGCAATTATTGAAGAAAAAGAGTTAGCCCAATCAACATTGGAAAGATCTAATCTTTTCTGTTTTCTGAAAAATAAAATAAACTAATTTCCGCAAAGAATGATTATTTAAGATGATTGAAAGAGTCAAATATTTGTTGGGTCATGGGGTGCGTGTTGGGGCCATGGGCTTGAAATTGAGTCTCGGAGGGCATTTACATAATAATTGTCTGAAATGGGCTTTTGAGCCCAAGTGCACTCAGCCAATGTTTAGGGACGGAGGAAATCAACGTTGAGTTGTGTGGCTTGAATTAGCGACTTATCGAGGTATGCAATTTCTGCCACTTCCATATTTTGTAAAAATTGCATGACATGATTTGCCGAGAAAAAGCTATATTGATGGTCTTTTTATTTTATTTTTATTTTATAGTATGTAAATAAATGTCCCTATATGGAAAACTCAATCAAGAATTAGATAATTTTGAACCTTTC
Organism: Eucalyptus paniculata subsp. matutina; assembly: GCA_017140255.1. Classification (NCBI taxonomy): domain Eukaryota; kingdom Viridiplantae; phylum Streptophyta; class Magnoliopsida; order Myrtales; family Myrtaceae; genus Eucalyptus; species Eucalyptus paniculata. The sequence goes on along the minus strand of CM029436.1, from coordinate 19,880,925 downwards.
TTGTCCAGAAATATTTTAAATCGAAATACTATATATATGCAAATCAATATTCTTTTTGAACTTTATCACGAACAACTCGATTTACGGGATTCAATCATAATTGATGTGATTTTTGGGGTTTAATCATAGTTGATAATATTTTTGAGACTTGTCATGAGCAAAGTGTGACCGTATGAATTCTTAACATTAAGTTTGATATATGCTGGTTACATTATGTGGGTTACGGTACAATGCATAATTTTTTATTCATTGGATTAAAACATTCTACTTATTATATGGGAAAATGCAACGAATGTGACTGTCTTGATACATTGATGCAATTTTATTTCTAATGATACATTATACTTTGCTTGAATTTATAGAAGTGTCATGATTTTACTCACCCATTTTTAGTAGCATTTATGTTTCAAACACGAGAGAGTTCAAGTGAATGCACATGAATTGTGATTTGAGAGCAACATTGGAATTTATTGTAGACTATTTGAATAAATTTTATCAAATTGGGTTTAAGAATTTCTAATAATTGGCATTGGACATTGTTATAGTTATCATTGAACGAGAGGCTTCGCTTGGTCAATAATACATTTTTTTTTTTTATCTAAAATCACTAATTTAGGGTGAAGGTTTGGTCCTTCATTTCTTAAGAAGGATGGCCGGTCAATACCTACGTTCTCCGTATGAATGTGAGTTATGATGACTATAGGGAGAAATGAAAAAAGATGGAGAGTATTTTCTAGACTGTATGTGCAAAATGATGCGCTCGGGGGAATATTAATAGAGCAGACTCGATTCCTATCAAAGTTCCATTTATAGTTCTCTATGTGTGTTCCTAGAGCGGCGAGATTGAACTTGGAGTTATGCCAAGCGGTCTTTGAATTGAAAAAATCGCCCGGTTTGATTAATAGCTACGTCCCCATGTGATGTTAACTTACCGAATCAAAATGCAAGTTGGCCTTCGAAGCGTTGGTCTCTAAAACGGTATGAGCCAAGACCTGGTGTCCATCGTCTTCTTTCACGGAAGCCTTCGATTCTCCTCAGGAGATCAATCATAAACCAGAGCCGACCAAGTAAACTGGAAAATCCTCCGAGGGGAAAGCGGAGATGGTGGGAGGTGTGCGAGGAGCGAGCAGGAGGCGACCGGATGCCGTCCGGACGCAGGCAGTGATCGTGAGCTCTCGCGAGAGAATTGGACGACGTCGTCGCGCAAATGGAGAGAGAGAGAGAGAGAGAGAGAGAGAGAGAGCCACGCGACCTCAAAACGCACACGAATCGGAGCCAAAAAAAGCCGGTTGGATCCACCAGCTTCGATCGTCGCTGCCGACGCCGTCCGAGACTCCGTCTGGTTAGTTGAACAACCGATCGTGACCGATGATCGCTCCTCGCTGAGATAAAAGCTTTCTGTTCTGTTTTGAGTGTCGCACGTGAGAAATAGAGACCGAGAGCTTTGTTGTTTGCTAGTAATGAAGATTGTTCGCGTCCGAGATTATATTACTAACAACTGCGACTCGGTCTTGATGATCTCGTGCTGATTGGGTCGTGATTCTCGTTCTCTCGTTGCTGGACTGTGCCGTTTCATCGAATGCACATTAAATGTTTGGTGAAATGCCTGAGCCGTATTAGTCTGAATACGGCTTTGAATCTGACTGACATCGTCTTTGTCTGCTTGAATGATTCACCATACCAGTTGGATAGGTTAAGTAGATCTAAATTGATATCCACTTTTGAGTCCATTCCCGAATGTCTCGGTCTTGATAGGCTTCCAGTGCTCTAAGGCGGATAAACTCGACTCTCTGAAATTAGCTAAAAATGATGACATGCTGAATTGTAAATACTCTGTCGATGGTTGCTGGTGCGCTCATGAAGCATAGGCTGATCATGTAGACTAATATATTGTAGTGCAGATCCCGTTTGCTATACATATTTTTTTCTAGTAGTGAATTTGTAATCATGTCTTCTCTGTGAGTGAAGGTGAATATGTATTCAGCAGATGTAAAAATGCAATGCGAATTTGTGTTTGCATTCATGCTGGATTGTGGTTGTTGCTTGCTGGTTATATGTTATCTAATGATGCTGAGGTTTTACTTGGAGCTCTTGCATAAATAACTAGGAAATTTCACCATGTACGGTTTATACCTTTATTCATACAATGTGATGAAGATAATCACCCCATTTTTTATTTTCAAAGATTTTGAAAAAAATGTTATTTCTATTATGAATTAATTTAACTAGTGTCATAGGAATGTTGTTGATAATCACCCCATTTTCTTGTTACAATAAGTAACTTAATCCACTGAGGACATCGGATTCTTTTATGCTGTTGATGTACAGGTGGGTTGTTGTAGGAGTCTTTTCTGGGCCCATGGCAGATCTAGGTTTTCCTGCAGTCAGTTTGGTGATGCCATCATTTTTTATACCTCCTAAAAGAAAAACAATTATGTGGTGCCATTTGCTACTTTTGTTGGTGTCAATCACTACAAGCAGCTGGTTCTTCTTGGGTGTGCTCTAGTTGCTGATGAATCAAAGGAGCCCTTCATATGGTTGTTTGAGACATGGCTCAGGGCAATGTCTGGCTGCCATCCCAAGTTGATAATAGCTGATCAAGATGATTACATTCTGCAAACGATCGCACAGGTTTTTCCTTCAAGTCATCATCATTTTTCAATGTGGCAAATGAAGACAAAAGAAAGGTGAGCATTTTGAGTCCACTGAGTAGTGATTGTAAATATGAATATGAGAAGTGTGTTTATCAAAGTCATATAGTTGGTGAATTTGATGTTGCGTGGGATGCTCCTCAGCAAATATGGCTGAAGGAAATATATGAAAAGCATGAAAACTGTGTTCCACTGTACTTATGTGCAATGTTTTTGCTGGAATTCTATTGATTAGAGTAGATGCCTTTTTTGATCCATATTTAAATTCTCAAATGTCACTTGAAGAATTTGTTGTGAGATATGAGCAAGGTTTGGAGCAACGTTGTGGTGATGAAAGGAAAGAATATTTCAATCCATTCAACTTCTAGGCATTTTTGCAGACAAACAGACTGTTGGAAAAGCAATGTAGGAGGCTTTACAGTCTTTCCATTTTCAAAGTTTTCCAGAGGGAGCTTTGACAAAGCTGCAGTTATCTGGGTGCCAAGATTCATGAACAAGGGGCCATCAGAAGATATTTGATCCGGAAGTGTGGTAACGAGAGTCAGAAACATGTTGTTACCTTTTGTTTATCCAATCTTCATGTGAGTTGTGGCTGTCGAATGTTTAAATTGGAGGCAGTATTGTGTGGACATGCTTTAAGATTGTTCCAGATTCTAGATATTAGGGAGTTTCCATCTCATTACATCTTACATAGGTGAATGAGTTGTGCTGAGTATGGCACCATGCATGATTTAAAATCAGCAAATAGCTCCCACGAAAATAAGGCAAAGAATATAATAGAGTTTGGTGCCACTTCTTTTGAGAAATACAAACTTGCACATGAAATTATGCATGAAGGTGGGAGGAAACTTTGCTGGCAGAGGTAAGTTTAGGATGAATTTTGTAGTTTGGAGTCTGTCTATAGTTTCTTTTCTAGCAGGCCTGACTTTTGTAACTGGAGGGCATCAACTTGTTTTTCAATATAAAAGCTTTTTCAATTAGAAGTGAAATTATGTGGATATGGAATTATGCATTCTGCTAATTATTTTTGTTGGTTTCTTCTGTTTATCTCATCTCAGAAGATAGGGGTAAGGGAATAAATTGAAGAGAGCAAATGAAGAACTATGCTTAAAATTTCCTTGGTTGTACTGTCAGTTTCCAAAGGCAAATCTCAGCAGAAGTGGGAAGCCACCACAAGCCCCCTGAATGAGTGTCTTTGAGAAGCTGACCTGATATTTGGAGAACGCAAAGAACTATGCTGATGTAATTTGCCATCGACTGAGTGTTTTGAGAAGCTGATATGATATTCGAAGAACCTCTAGATCTGTGCTGGTTTAATTTCCTCCAGGGTATCCTCTCTCATAGTGAAGTTAATGATATACATGAATTGTTGTGATTTGCATTTCAATTTTTCCTCACCCTGAATAATCTGACATGAACAAAGATGGAAGAGTGGAGTTCATCTAATAGAAATGTCTGATTCAATAGTCAATCACACTCTAGCACCTCAGTTGCACTTGCCGAAACTTACTCAGTGGATGTGATTTTCTATTTGGTAATGATTTTTTCCAGCAATATTTGGAAATGCCATATTACATTCCATGATGTGGCTGATTTCTTGTTTCGTGTTTTGTATTTCAACTTATTTCTTGGCTGTACATTTGGTTTCCCTATGCAGCTTTAATTGGACGTGTCGTAGCCAACAAACTTCTATTATTCAACTATGTTGAAAAGTTCCACTATATTGGAGTGCGTTGAATAACTTTTATAGTACAGATTTTAGTACAAAGAGCGTTACTGATGAAGACTACTCGTACAGATTTTAGTTCAACTACTCATGCAAAATGGAATATCTCACAGAGGTATAGTAGAAACTCTCTGTCGTTTGTGTGATACCGGCTCATGAAGCAGCATAATTTATTCTTTAAAATGCACGAGCAGTTCTTTAATGGATATCTGTCCATTAGCACTTAAATATATGAGAAAACTAGGGCAATCACCACTGGACTGGCAGATATATTTGTCTTGATGGCAACAGAAATGAGCTTCCTCTTGTTATAGGAAGTTAGGCTACTCTCGCCGGTAGAAACCATGAGGGAATATTTGGCAAGGGACCAAGTGGCGTATATAGCTAGCTTAGAGTTGAACTTGCTTGTGGGCAGATAAGTAGCTCCGGACTGCCATTGATATGTAGCTTAGACTACCAAGGCTGAAGGAACACTTTGGTATGGTATGATATATTGACATTGTCTCCTGATGCCTCGACTTGAAACCTTGAGCTTGAATATCATTTGAGATCTGAACATGCCCAGTGCTCTGTTAATGAAGATTGCAGGCACGGCCATAGTACCTGGAGAAGGATTTGCACGTTCTCATGCATCAGGTATGATTGTACATTCCTTTCCGATGCCAATCGAGACTACTGCATTATTTTCATCTTTGTACGCTAAGATGATCTACTGCATAATTGTTGATTAAAATAACTTGTATCTAAAGAAAAACATGTACTCTCTCCCAATATGTGAATGCTGTTATTATGTGGTATGATACTTGATTATTGCGACCAGTCACAATTCATTGCATTGAGAACTTTTTAGTTAAGACTCATGCCCACTTTGTTTTTAGGATGGATGATCAAAGTAAGTTTTGCAAGGAAGGTTGCCCGAAAAGTTAAGAAATTAAGGAAGAATCCCATGGCTCATAACTTTTACCCTAGATATGATACTTATAAATGTAAATGGACTTGCCGCTAAGTTTACAACCTGAAAGATCGCATCACCAATGCACTGATGTTCTGTTTGTTTCCACATCCAACACATGAAAGCTTCCTTTTAGTCGATTCCAGTATGATGATACAGAAATTGTGAAGATGAATAGATCGGCTTCAGGAACTGAAGGAAATATGATCTTGGTAAAAAGTTTTGGGCACCGCAAGACTAAATCAAGGCCATCATTCTCATTCTCCAAGTTGGTCCTTCCCTCTTATCGTATGGCATAATCCTCACACTCTTATTTCGGCACAAGAAGAAGGAAGTGGCATGGCCATCTTTTAAGAGAATGACAAAGCCTCAAGCCAATCTCGCTGCCTATAACCTATACCAAAAAATACATATTTTGACTAAAAGCTAATACCAAAAGAATATAGCCCAATAATTCGCACATTGAAGCTGCTCCTCACGTGGGCCACAGGGTAAGGAGCCTCAAAGGTTTGAAGAAGAGGAGTGAGCAAACAGCAGCTCAATGAGTCATGATTATCTCCATATGATTGGGCACCGAATGTGCACATTAAATGAGCATCACCTTGGCTAAAAACATTTAACCAAACTTATACAGCCAAAGCAGCATATTTGTAGCGATAGATCAAGATATCTACTCAACAAAGTAATTCGGCATCAAACAAAACGAGATAGGCGATGGAATGTCAAATGAGCAACCGCATTTTTTTTTCCTGATCATAACATTCATTTGGACATAATTACAGGTGCTTATGTTGTCGCATGAGTCCATCGTACGTAACTTGGCATTATGTCCAATTATCTATCTAGATAGAAAAACTAAATTTTGAGTGTAAATAACATGTCGTAACCTCTGCGACAATATGTTGCAACTAAGGACTGTTCAATGGTAACATCCTCATTTTTTTCCATTAGTAGATACTTGTGTTAGACAATTTATACATCCATGCTTCATATAGAAGAGAAGAATAACTAAATTAATGAATTCCTACATGACTAGCCTTGATTACGAAACATTGTGTGACAGCTTATGACAAGCCTTTACAATGCCATGAATAATTTACAATGAGCAGACTTGGTTACAAGGCATCGTGCAGAACCTTAAGACGTTTTATGACGACCCTTCACAATGCCTTGAATAAGTTATCAGAACAGTGGGATAATGGGATTTTGTATATTAAGGAAAATGCCTGTTACATTTTTAACAATCAATCTATTTGACCTTTGAATTTTATTTGTCATTCGAATTGATTTAATTTGATTAATTAGAAGGACATTTCAGGTTGTGAGTCAATGGATAAGAATCGTAATAGATCTTGGAGGCATGGGTTGCAGTAGGTTGTAAATTCGGTTATTTTTAGTCATGATTCAGTTCAATTCTATCCTACACACATGATACAATGGATCTACTCATTTGCATTTTTTTTTTGGTCAATCGATGACTATCTGGTTTAAGATGGAACAAATTAAACGCGTTGTAATAATGGTTATGTACACCGTAATAAGTTCTAAACCCTTGTTAACTTTTTTGGTAACTCAGTTTTTTTAGTCCTACATTTACAATCTGTTACAAGCGCAATAAGTCGAAAATCAGTAAGTTATGTCAGAAATCACCTTGATTACGAGGCATTCCCTCTAGGCTTACGATCTATCACGAGTGCAATACTTCAAAAATGACAAACGAGTGATGGAAATACCCTTTAGCCACGCACATTTTCTTCCGGCTTATGACCTATTATGAGTGTCATACTTTGAAAATCAGTAAGTAAAAACTAAAAAGACCTTCGTCACGAAATGTTTGCTCTAAGTTTATGACTTTTTACGATGCACCTTTCCACGGTCTTTGGTTTTGGGGACATGTGGAAGTATCATTTCAAATTTCAACAATCATAACAAATGTAAAGCTATTTTTGTATTTTCATAATATTAGAATTAATGTGCCATAGCAAGAATTATTTATGTCATAACGAAGTTGTCAATCCTATTAGCTTGTTTTGTTATTTAGATTGGTTTGTCAGTGGGTGCAAGAAAGTAAAGAATAATACTATATATGAGATTATTTTTTTCATTATGAGGAAGGAGTGAAATTTTCTTTTAATAAAAGATGTCGAAATTCGGCCGAAACTACCCAAAAGGCAAAAAATGTAAATCGCTAACACATGACACTACGAAATAAAGAATCGAACAACACATATAGTCAGTATTGACACTATTTTTATAAGAGTTTTGCGTGTTCTATTTTAGTGGGCTATTTTAAATAAAAGATAGTTAACGGTTCTTTAACTTTACAGCTCTTTATCGATGTGTAGTGCACTACTTATTTAAAAGATGTTAGTAAATTTCTTATGGGGACGGTATTTCACCGGCCATACATATGAACTTTCAAAGAAATTGGACTAATTTAATAGGATGTCAGTAAGTCCCCTACATGTTGGTAGTATACTAGCCACGCTTATAAAATGTGAAAAAAGTTGCTAATTTACTAACTTATTGAGATGTTTGGTAAATTTGTCAATAAATTGGTATTTGGTAACCACACTTGCAAAGTTTAAAAGAAGTTGGTAATTCATTAATTTATTAGAATTTTTGTAAGTTCTCTGTGGTGTTGGAAGTTTACTACTCCATCTTGTAAAATGTTAAAGAAATTAGCAAATAATCAATTTCATGGAATGTTCGCAAATTCTTTAGAAGGTTGGTATTTTGTGTAAATTTTAAAGAAGTTGACAATTTACTAACGCATTAAGTTTTAGTAAATTCCTTATGGTGCAGTATATTACTAGCAACAATGGTAGAATTTAAAAGAAGTCGGCAGCTTACTAATTCGCTGGGATATTAGTAAGTTTATTGTAGGCTTTGATATTTTACTAATTCGCTTGTAACGGTTCAAAGAAGCTGATAAATTACTAGCTTATTGGAATGGTGGTAAATTTATTATAGTGTTGGAAATTTACTTATGATACCGGTGTAATTTACTAATCCATTTGAAAGTTGGTAAATTCCTAATAGTATTGGTGATTTCCTAACAAGTACCTTGACATTTGAGTTACCGGTTACAATTTTTTTTTTCGAACATTATTAGAAATTTGCCAGTAATTTCATAAATCTATTAACTGCTGAAAATTTTGCAGATTTCTCCTAACGGGACCTTGGAATCGTCTCCAATCAGCGTGTCCACTAATCCATATTTCAAGAGAAACACCAGTCCTACTTCTCAAATTTTTCTATCTACTAGATACGGCATGATAGATAAGTTAGCATCAGTGTCATTGTTAATCATTTGTTCTATTGTTGAATAAGACAATTGGTGTGAGGAGATGAAAATAAAAAGGACCTCAGTCATTTTCAGCTCTGCAGACACAAAATGTAGGTATTGCCACATTGTTGTTTTCATGTTTGTACTGCACTTTTTGCGTCAGTGAGAACATTTCTTTCCCTCACAAAGAAAAAAAATTGCCGAGTTGCATGGACAAACTTGCGCGACCCCAAGGATGGAGGTCTGTTTATACTTTCCCAAAGTTCTCTCAAGGAAGCATTGGAAGAGAAGAAAATAACTAATGCATCTCATGTTTGCTGTATCAGAAGTCAAACTGCCTTTTATAATGAGTTCAGCACATGAGGACATTGAAAATATAGATGAATCGTGTTGAAATATCGAAGTAACTGACAATTTGAACACATGATTATGTCCATGATGCTAAATGGTAATGGTGAACTCAAATGCCCGAAACGTTGAGATTACTTGTGAATGCAGGATGAAACCAATGTAGAGGAGACTAGGACTAAACTTGGACATCTAATTTTCTTCCCTCTGGGAAGCTTTATCTACATGAGGTTCTTCTCTCAATGACCTAAATCTTGAGGAATAGCGGTTCAGAGCGTCTCAGCTTGTAGGTCATCACCAATTTGATTAATGCATTTGACCTTTCTTAATCAGCAGCTTGAATTTTAGACCTTCAATGCTAGCTTCTGAGCAGCAAGAGCTTCCGCCTCTAGCGTGGGCTCCATAAAATTGTAGTTTCAGCAAGTAACGAGATCACAACATATGGGTCCATGTTTGACGCAGGACGCCTGTCTTCCAAGTTATCTGTATATCATTTTAAGCCATTAATTGACTGAGTAAGGAAGGTGAACTTTCGATGTTTTATCAATATAAAGTTTTTGAGGCGTTAAAAGAACTGAGATGTCCAAGTCTTAATCAATAAAAATCTGTAAAAATTGGATCAGTAAGGACTGATATGAAGATATACATTTGCTTAGGAAGCAAAACTGGGTGACTGCTTTCTGGGTGTTAACAGTAAAAATTTTCTTTCATAGTAATAATCATAGAATCAACTCAGAGCAAAATGAACAATAAGTACTTTGCATGTACTAATTTTTTATGGTAGCATTTCTTGAATCATCGATGAAAGTTAAGGGTCTCCGATTGATACTCAAAATGAGCGCAAAAAGGAAATGGTATGGTTAGTGTTATTGTACCTTTTCCCTACTTCACAGTGTCACGGCCCCTCAACCTTCTCTTTTCCTTCTCCATACGCGCTAATGTGCTCCTAGTGGTGAAGTGAGAGATTTAGAATTGCCTTTTTTGTCACTCCAAAGCCTCCCTCCTCTCATGCTTTTCGTATTGCAGAAAAGACTGGAGAACACACTCTTAAAGTCCTTCAATGAACAAAAATACTTAACCAAGTTCATGTTATTTCTATGGTGTGAACCTGTAGTTAGTGTGGCATCCTGCACCATTCCAGAAACCCTGAGAAGGAAGGAAAATTTTTTTTTTTTCAATGAACCTTGGGATATATGTTGCATAGATGGGGATAGTGACGTCAGCTACCTCTTATCGACTTCGTATCTAACATGAGGACAACACCAGCTTACTCAGTTACTCTCTGTTATATAAGCAACAGAAACAATTAAGTATTTGAATACTGTAGAATATGTCAGTATGCACTTAATTCTATTTGCCGTTAATGGCATTCCGTTATTTTTCTTGAGCAAGTAATTGAAATTTCACCTCAAGAAGGTATCTTGAAAACCATAGATAATCTCCCGCTTAAATTCCCACGCTTGATATTCTCACTGCACGATAAAAGCCAGTAATGATGGCAACAATTCTATTGTTATTTTTTTTTCTTCTCCTTTTCAAAAAAACAGGCAAGAAGGAGATCAGATATTACTTGGCCCTGCATCACCTCTCCATTGGTACCGCTAATGTTGATATCGGTGTATAAGCAAGCCTTGCAGTGAGCATCGAATATGTCTCAGCCAAATGACTTATCAGCCCCAACACCACAGTAAGAAGGCCCCTATATGAACATAAAGCCCGTATCACAATACAAATTTTCTCATTAATTTAGCCTATAATCCATCGACATATCAGGAAATTCATTGTGAAACAATTTCTCAGCTGGGGAACTGGATATACTTCAATAGGCGCCAATGAACATTTGTCTGCAGTAGGCTGTTTTCTTGCTCAACCGAACCTAATGATATCATTTAGCCAAAAGTCATGAACTTGTCCATTTCAAAACTTTCTAATTCATGATAGAAAACTCATGTTTTTGAATTTCCTACCATGAAACTTCGTTTATAGCCTTTGGGTTACTGAAAATTTCAGCAACCCTGGCACGTTTGTTTGTTGGATCAGCTCGCCAACTGGTGTGCATGAATCACAAATAACCTGCAAACAAACAATATTTCTCTGTAAACTAATTAAAACATTCTTTGTCCGCTCAACTTGTTCAAATGATCTGATGGATGAACAATTTTTGACAACATAATACTTCTTTCATGGATGATTACCAAGATATTGTTGCCATATCAAAAAGGATCCTCAAAAATTGCTTGAGGGCTGTTAAAAATTCAAGAACTTGATGGAATGATGTGAAGGCAAATATAGTTAGACAGTTTTGAGATTATGTCATTGTACTAGAAGATCACTTCGCTATCCTCCCTTAGAGCTTGACTAGCACTTGATCCATCATATTTCTACTAGGGAAGTTCAGATGGGTGCTCAACAGGCTTAAAGAATGTTTGATTATTTAGGAAAAATAGATTAGTACCATGTAGCATGTAAAAAGAAAAACACTACATATTTAATTGTTCCCATTCATACCCTTGATGTTCTGTGCAAATCTATCCCAGAAACTCCGATCCTGACTCATAGTTAGACTAACTCCAAAATGTGAAACAAGATTCACCAATGTTGAAACTGAAAGAAAAAAGGAGGTGTCAGCTGTTGAATGTGCATATAACATATGACATACTTATTCTGATGGTAGATTGAAGAAAACTGCAAACTTATAATCTCAGTACAGAATAGTTCCAGTATTGTTCGTCTTTTTGTGGACCGCACTTAATGGTTTTAGGCATTAAACATACCAAATGTATGCTGCAATCATCATATGGGTGTAGGGCATGATGTCCAAGTTGAGAAGACTCTCAAGCCTGTAATAGTATTGTTCTTGAACTGTAAAGGTTACACCCTCAACTCAGAAAAGCTCTTGGTATTTACACTCTTCTTCCATTTCAACAAGGAGAGAAATTCATGTGTTTGCTGTCATAGGACTAGTTGTTAGTGAGTTTTTTGCGATCCTCATCTAACATTGTTGTCTGTGCCAAAATCTGCGCCATTTCTTCATAGTCTAAAAAATAAAGCAGTGTGAGTTAGACATATCTACTAAAACAAAAAACTTGGGAGCTTAGTCTCATGAAGATAGTTCAAACAACAAGCTCTATACATATGACTTGGCCTTTTGGTATGCATGAGAGTTTAGCTTTGAAATGATAAAAAGAATAGACTAGGCACTTCAAAGAAAGGGTCTCTTTCGCAAGTGCCAGCCACAAAAAGTAGAAAACAGCTTTTTGAGGACTAGTTTCAAGTAGGAAACTTACATTTTGACACATAAATAGTGAGTCTTACTGATTGCCCCAAGGATGCTGCCACATTCTCCTTGAAAAATAAGCTAAAAACAGTAGCATAACTACACTTCTTCTTTTGGAACCATTTCAAGTTTATTCTCAAGCCTCATTCCCAAAATTGAGCTTGAGAGGACATAAAAAACTGAGGGCAGTTACATAGTTGAAGGAAGCAGACTACGAAGTGCAACATTTTAAGAGATGAATGAAATTCCACCTTACCAAGAATCAATCAGCAAACATGTTATTCTGATATTTCATTAGATCTAATGGATGATCAACTCGTGAATCTTGACAGTGCACCTAATTCTTTCCTCTCGCAGTCAAAGGGCAAACACCATGAAGTACTTTCTTCTTTCACAAACTTGGTATAATTGTAAATTACCGTTGCCAACTGCTTTGGCGAAAATATCCATCAGATTTTGCCATGGTAGAGCAAGACTACCAAACGCAGCAATTACCTACATGACCTATTGCAGTCACGGAACACGAAATATCTGACACAAGAGTGGATACAAGAGAAATCGATTCCACACGAGGTCCACAACAAAGACTTAAAATTGGTAGTGATTGATGTAGTCATCAAAAGAAGCGACAACAATGACTACTGCTTCGTTCATTCATTCTGCATCACAGCAAGCATTTCTTTTGCAGACATTGTTGTCACAAAGAGATGAAGTCCATGTCAATTCCCAACCAAGCAAAATGACTAGTACAACCTTGCAGTGATCAAAATGAAGAAATAATAGATTAGACTCCCAGTCTAATTGTGATAAGACCTCTTTTAATGTCAAATTACCCAATTGCTTAAGATGGTGCCCAAAATTGGTAAAGGATTTACCTGAGAACCTCTGCAGAAAAGCAAACCAAGAATGTTAATTGTTGTCAGATGCTAACAATAAGATCTCCTCTATCCTCCTCTAGAGCTAGACCGGTACTTGATCCATAGTAATTCCACTTTGGAAGTTCAGATGGGTGCTCAACAGGTCTAGGGATCGCCTCATTTCAAGAATTGATAGATCAACTGCACGTAGCGTGTGAAAAGGAAAAACGCTACATATTTTATCGTCGCCAATCATGCCCTTGATTTGCTGTGCAGATCTATGTCAGAGCCTCCAATCTGTGGGAACACATTGACATAAAGTTATTTTTAAGGGAAGAAAACCAGAAGCCGTTCTCTAGAAAAACATTTCATCACTTCACATGAGAGGTTTCCAGAACTGTGCAGGCATTTTGCTTATTGTGAAATCAAATAAGCAGATTGCAAACTATATCTACAGCATGAGTCATAAGCCAGATTTAATGAGCTTGGAATTGGATGAAGAAAAGTATGAATTTTCTTCATTTTTCTCACATGTTCAGGAATAAAGCAATGTCCAGACCTTTTAGCGATCTGTCTGTCTCCCCAAATTGAATCATGTGGCGTTGATAGATACCTTTATCAACTCTATCAGCAAGATATGAATATCTGGTACCGGTCCTTGCTTGCATCTTTTTGGCACCTCTCCTCCAATTTTGGGCAACCTGTGATTCTTAGGTGAGTACAGAATAGTTCTAATATTGTTCATCTTTTTGTGCATCGCACTTACGGGTTTTAGTCCATGAAAACATACCAAATGTATTCTACAATTATCTCCTGGTGTTTCCGCGTCCTTTGTTTTAGCAAGAGAGGAATCCATGTGTTTGTTGTCATGGGATTGGCGGTCAGTGAGTTCTTTGTGATCCTCAACTGGCATTATGTCATCGGTACCAAAATCTGCACAACATCTGCCTAGTCTGAAAATTAAAGTAGCATGAGTAACAGACATATCTACTGAAACAAAAAACCTAGGAGCTTAATGTCATGAAAGATAGTTCAAATGATGAGCTCTATTTGTATGAATTGGCCTTCTGGTTTACATGAGAGTTTAGTTTTCAAAAGACAAAAAGAATAGACTGGGTACTTCAAAAGAAAGGGTCTCTCTAGCAAGTGCTAGCACCTTTGCCCTAAGCTTAATCTCATGAAACCGCCTTTTAAAGACTAGTTTCAAGTGGAAAAAAACTCTTGCATTTTCGAAGCATAAATGGCAAGGTTTAAACACAATTGCCATGAACAATTTTACACAAACAGGGTCTTGATAGAGGTATAAACTCTTACTTAATTTGCCTGGAATATTTGTAGAAAATGAAAGCAGCAGAAATCATGAAGATGGAAGGGTTAGAGCAACTTAAAGGTACAGACCCCCACTCATCAAATACAAAGATGATTCAAGCCAAAATGCCATTGAAAATTTGAAATAGCAGCCACCACCCACCCATCATAATAGTTTTTAGAGCTGCAAGAGTCCAATTCAAGGAGCCAAATCAGCAACCCTGCTCATCTTCACCAGATCGAGCAATGAATCAAAAGATACATAAACAAATTCGTATGACGTCAAACAGATGTACTCAGCTTCGCTCAGGAGATAGAACAGAGCGAGAAATTCTCTAGAAGCACCCACACTTCAAAGTCAAAAACCACAAAAAGCATTAACGATGCTGAACTCAACGGCATCGTCCTCTCTCCATAACCAAATCACGTCGCAAACCCCCCCCCAACAAAAAAAGCGATATGTCCATGTCCCCCAATCAAATCAAAATATTCGAAACACAATTCGAAAAATTATTCATGTAAAATCTGGGAAACAAGGTCGCACGTACCTTCAGAAAGAGAATCGGGACCTGATATCTATGTGGAGGATATGAGCGATCTTGTACCAGTCCTCGCCTGCATTGCTTTTGCACCTCTCCTGCAATTCTGGGCACGAGGCGATTGTTAGGTGAGTAAGGGATGTGAGCCTTCCCATTCCTTCAGGTAACGATGTCAACGAGCAGCAAAATTCGATTTCGAGGCATTTAAGTGATTGAAGGGCCTCGATCTGCTCTGATAATGCCTTCAAATTGTCGCAATGGGAAATTTCGAGACGCTCGAGACTGCGGAGCTGTAAAATCCACTGTGGGAGAGATTCTAGTTTGGGAAGAAAACCAATTTCTAGAGACCGGAGACTCTGAAGTCCATGGAAATCCAAGATGATGTTGCCGCTTTCATCTTTGGATAAATCGAGCTCCTCGCACCAGCAAATATTGAGATCCACGAGCTTCGATAGATGCCGCAAACTAGGCAGGAGGGAAGTTAACTGAGGAAAACCACTGATAGCAAGAGATTCGAGATTGCGGAGCTGTACAATCCACTGTGGGAGAGATTCTAGTTTGGGAAGATGAATGATTCGTAGAGACCGGAGACTCTGAAGTCCATGGAAATCCAAGATGATGTTGCCGCTTTCATCTTTGGATAAATCGAGCTCCTCGCAATCATAAATAAAGAGATCCACGAGCTTCGATAGATGCCGCAAACCAGGCAGGAGGGAAGTCAACCGAGGAAGATTGACGATACTAAGAGATTCAAGTGAGGTGAGACTTTCCAGACACTCCCCAGGCAAATATTCTAGAAACTTCATCCCGGAGATGTAGAGACGCTTCAACTTACTAAGGCCAAATTGGGGGAAATGTTTACATCTTTCGCAATTTATCAATATTAACTCAACTAAATTGGACAGCTCGGTCATCCACCTCGGGAAACTCTCACCATTATATTGATCAATAACCAACTCCTGTAGATTGTCGGGCGGCCTCAATCCATCTAATAGTGCTTCATCTCTCTTCGTAATCATTGCTTCATCTGTAATATCAAAATTGCCCCATGAAAGAGACAAGTGCTCCAGAGAACGCTTCTCTCTCAGATCGATGGCTGGGGATTCTTCTACCGCATTTGTCACGCTTCCCAAATTTTCAATGGAAAGTGTTCCCCGGATGTTATTAAGCCTATTTAGCTCCCCAAGTCCGCAATATTTCTTAGCAAGAGCTTTATCTTTAGGCAAAATGAAGCGAGTTAGCCTATGCAAGGAACTCAATTGCTCTAGTCCACATGGCATATAACTAAGTTCATCACAGTCATCTATGTCTAGATTTCGAAGGCTAACTAACTTCCTTATACCCCTTGGCAATTCTTCGAGAGATCTACAATGGGAGAGATTAAGTGTTTGCAAATTATACAATCTCGTGATGGAGTTAGGAAGCCTTTTGAGTGCATAATTTCCAGAGAGATTGAGATACGTAAGATGCTTCAACTTACAAATGAACCTTGGCACCTTCTTGGCATTTGCCCAATGCAAATCTAAGATGCGCAACCTCTTGAAACTTTGAATGAGTCGATGTAGATTTGCTTCACTTGTTAGTTCCCTTTCCAAATATCTAGCAACGAACAAAAATGTTCTAAGTGCACTTGCTTTCAAGCATGATATTAGAGGTTTACCTATCAAATTGGAAGTTGAATCATAAGATATATGACGAGTTCTTTCATGTATGGGTTTTGTATCATCCCATGCCACCCAACACTCGGTCCCAACAACCGAGCAGGCTAGATCATGCATCAAATCATGCATCTTGCAAGTCCCCTCGTCCTCTTGAAATTCTTGGAAGAAGTTGCTCCAAAGTAGATACATGAAATATCCATGAGCAATGTCTTCTAAATGCGGACTTCCACTTGATGGTTGGATAAATCCTTCTGCCATCCAAAGATCGACCAAAGTCTGCTTTTCTATCTCATAATCTTTGGGAAACAATGAACAAAACGCAAAACATCGTTTCAAATGGGAAGGAAGATGGTCATAACTTAGCTTCAGAATCAATTTTATGCGGTCTTCCCTTTGAGACACTTCCGGGAGCTCATGATCTTTGAAATGTAACCATTCGTGTTTAGTTTTCTTAAAGAATAGTAAACTCCCAACAGTTCGAATAACTAATGGAACACCGGAGCACTTTCTAACTATATCTTCACCAATAACTCGCATTTCAGGATCTTGTATATCCTCTTCTTTTCGAAAAGCCAGTTGCATTAATAAATCAAAAGACGCATTTTCAGATAATTCCCCGAGAGTATGAGGCGGAGCAGTGCGGGTGAGCTCAGCAACCGAACGCAGTCGTGTGGTTATAAGGATCTTGCTTCCTCTAGCACCTCCCATCAACAAATTTTTCAAGCTTAGCCATTCTTCCTGTTCTTCATTCCACAAGTCATCTAAAACCAAGAGATATCTCTTTCCATCAATTTCTGTCCTTAGATCACGTTGCAACTGTTCCACTGCAGCCTCACTAGGTCCTCTTCGCTTTATACAAGCTAGGATATTTGTGACTATTTTTTTCACGTCAAAGTCATTTGAGACACATACCCACATTTTCAAATGAAAGTGTTTACTTACCATCTCATCATTATATATGCATTGAGCAAGAGCCGTTTTTCCAAAACCACCAATACCAACTATTGGAATGATGGAAACGTCCTCTGTCACGTTTGGGTCTAGCAAAAAGTCCATGACCGTCTTCTTATCATTATCTCTCCCAATAATAACTCCCTTTGGTATAAACGAATGCATCTCTTCTCTCTTCTTCTGCTCTCTCTCTACTCGTGAATCCACAGGGCGCTCATCCAAGTGGAACTTCCTATGAGTTTTAATGTCTTCTATTTTTTTCCTCACTGCTCTTACTTTGGAACTCATCTTCAAATTAAAAGTAAACTGGTTTGAACTTGAGAAAAATGTCCTTACCTCCTTTGTCACTTCATTGTGGCCCCTTAGCTCTCGTTGCCTAGCTTCTATATTGAATTCTTCAAGCACGTCCTGCACGTCATATAAAGCGTCTTTCATGTTGTCGAGCCAAACTTGGATTTGGTCATTTTGGTAGCATCGTTTTTCTGCATCGTTGAGTACAGCTCGAAGCGTGGGGACAATATTTTTCAGCTCCTCGAGTTCATGTTTGACACCCCATAATTTCCCAATCTTTTCCAATGCTTGAGGAACCTGGTTAGCAAGGATCTCTCCAATGGCTACGAGGACAGCTTCCGCCATTTTGTTCTCTCTTACTCTGTCTATCTTTGTGGAAGAGAAGATGTTAGTTCAGTTGTTCCAAGGCTAGATATATAGGAAGATCATGTTGACGCTCATCAAAGACTGGCAAACCAAGTCCTGACAAACCAAGTCCTGACAAATCTAACTTTCAATTTCTTTGAACAACTTGAGTAGTCAAAGATAAAAATTCTCATCGTCCACGCAAAGTCAAAATCAATAATGCATACTGGACCCACCAAGGTTGGGTCCTAGGTCCGAGATTTATATCTTTGCATTGTTCTTTGAAGTCCAACTTTTTGTCTGCAAATATTCAGCACTTCTTAATCGCACAATTTTCATAATATTTGTATTATGGCACGTACTTTTGTATATAATTTTTTTTGTAATTTTAAGTATGCTTTTGTTGACACGCGCCCTTACTTTTCACATGGCATTATCATACTGAGCATCTCAGTAAAAGAAAGAACGGTTTGTATAAATCTAACAATTCAAATTAATATAAAAAACCAATAAGTATACACAATAATTGCCTATTATTAGGGCCACGTGTATGAAGCCATACTGCCAAATTGCCACGTGACCGGCATGGCCAAAATGTAACTTAACTTGACCGTAGTTTACCATTAACCATCGCTTTTTAATTTATCATTTTCCTTAGGTTTCGCGCCAGTCTGTCTTCTTCGTTCTCCTCTGCGCTTTTTAGACACAGAGGCCATGCGCTTTTGGAGCTTTTGGAACTCTCCATATAAGCCAAATATTAATGTCGATTGTCACTCATTACTGGCCAATTACATCATTTATTACATAAAATTTAATATACACCCTAGTCCCTACCTCAATTATTGTGTAAAAACCCTCTTATAGATATTAAAAAAATATTTTAAATGACAAATACACATATATATATAAGATAGAACGAAAGGAGGTAAACATAATGATCAAATTTAGCTGATTTTTCTTAGAACTTGTTTGTTAATGCTTCTTAAAATGCAAAATCTAAAATTAAAAATGTTATTTAAATATTAAAAGATTTTGAAAAAATTATGCATAAATTATGTGTCAAACCTTTGACAAATTTACCACAAACGATATACTTGTGATAAATTTACCTCTATTAGTTTTCGTTAAATTTTATTATCAAATTATTAAATTAAATGACATGTGACAATTGATTAATATATCAATTTGGGATTTTACAATCTATTTATCAAAGTTTACAATTTTTATGATTTTTTTGTGGTATTAATCGAACTTAGCGAATGATATATTTGTCACAAATTTATGAGTTTGGGGTTTTTGATCAAATAAATTATTTTGGGATAAATTTGTCATAAATGTACTCAATTTAAGGTTTTTTATGATCGTCGGGGTAAATTTGTCACAAATGTATTCAATTGAGGTTTTTCATTATCAAAAAATAGTTTTTGGTAAATTTATTATAAGTGTATTAGGTTTGTGATTTTTCGGTATTAACTCATTAATAAATGTATATTGAGCCCAGCTAGCCTAAAGTGGGGCTTTTGTGACGGTAGGAACCGGCAAATTTCAGCCACGCATTTTCATGGAGGAAATTGGAAGATGGGCTCCACCGGTTTCAGTTTTTATTTTTATTTTTGACTTCCCATTGCTTCCTATTTTCTTGGCTTAATTTAGGATTAGATTAGAGGATTTAAAAAGGTCCAGAAAGCACTAATTTGAAAGGGAAACTATCACAAATCTCATTAACTGGAATTTTTTGAATATAAAGGATGAAAAAACAAATTAAATACTGAAATATAGATAACCACAAATCACAAGCAGGAAAAAAAATCGCTAATTAAAAAGAAATCATTAATAATAAATTAGTAGACGAAAAAATTACCTCCTAATTCAAATCTTATAGATATTGATCAAAAAAAAAATCAAATCTTATAGATGAAGATTAGCGATGACCTAAGACATTACAAGATCAATTTTAGGATCATGAGTTAAAACTAAATTTAAATAATAAAAAAAGGATTTTCAATCAAAAGGATATTTCATATAAATTCTTTTTGTGTTATTAAATTTCTTTTATTTGGTAACAATATCCCTCAAATCTTTTCTTTGGCTAAAAAATAATATTTACTATTTTTAAATGATGCAATTGAAAACTTTTGAGTCTACTTAAATATCCATTAGTTATTGACCTTAAATCTTTTATTCACCGGCGAGTCTTCCATTTTTTTTTTATCTTTTAACACTTATGGCTAACATTGCACCATCTGTTTTTCGAAATATCAGCACCGTTCTCTACTCATTTCCTTATATATTTGGTTCAGCTTTCCCAAGGCCCCTTGGGAAAAATATTTGGTGTTTGGCAACCATTTTCGAAAGCTACTTGGCCAAATTCTATATATTGGCATTTTGTGGATGTCATTTCTTTTTCATAAATTTTAGTAGTCCCATCATTTTCTGGTGGCGCCCATTTTCATAGCTTCATCACATGCTTTCCTTAAAAAATCATGCACGTTCACATGCTTTCCTTAGAAATCGATGCAGGGTCACATGCATGCCCCAATTTTTTAGTAATAACATCGAGTACTAAAATCAACTGGATTTGTTTCTTGAGAAGATGGAAAAGTGTTATAGATTCAGCATCTACCTTCGCATGGCAAAAAACTTTATATTCATGAATTTTTGCTTTTTCCCATATAAGAAAAAAAAAACTATGAAGTATAGTTGTTAAAACCAATAAACCCGACTTTATGCTCTTGAATCTCTGCTTTTTCTAATGATGCCCATTTTTATGATTTTGTTGTTTAGCAGTGACTTCAGAGTATTTAAGTTAACGGGATTTGGATCTTGAGAAGACAGAATGTTAGTATAGCTGCCTGGGCAACTTCAAAATCTTACTTCATATGCTAAAAGAATTTATGTTCATGCATCTCTGCATTTGCAAATAAAATAAATAAAAAAGAAAAAGAAAAGATTATGAAGCATCATGTGAATGAAGTAGATTGAAGCATTTTGTGTGCAAAAAAGGAATTATATGTTGGTATTGAAGTACTAATGTGCGGCAGGCTCATAAAAGCAAGTTGATGAGGATGTTTTTTAACTTTTAATTTTAAGATGTGCAATGGAAAAACTGCCCTCGAAATTGGTTAATCTTCTCTTTTGAATTATATTTAGAATTGGAAGCTGGGGACATGTTATGTCTTTTTATGTGGCCATTTCGGAGAAGGCTAATAGCCTATATATGTAAATCTCGATGGCCATGTTTTCACTATCTAGGTCATATCCCTAAATCCAAAAACAGACATCGTTAGTTTCCCCAAGCTTCTTTTTTTTGGCCGAAGACAAGTGATCTTGAGTAATGTAAAAGGAATTTTTTTTTAAATTTCGAAATGTTATAGTCAATTTGAGCCATATTATAAGAAGTAAAAGATTAAGGTGAATCAATTAATATAAAACTAATCACCCAATTAGCAGAAGGGGAAGGACCATCAAGAAGCACAGAGTTCCTTTCGAGCTAAATAGAGTAGGTAGCCCCATTTCAAACATAGTTCTAATAGAGTTTTTGAAAAAAATTTAAAGATAAGAAGTCTTGTCACCTTTGAAAAAGACCATAAGATCACAAGAAAGTTTAAATCAATTAACTTGATATGGGAAGCAAATTA
The DNA here is from genome assembly GCA_017140255.1 of Eucalyptus paniculata subsp. matutina. NCBI lineage: Eukaryota > Viridiplantae > Streptophyta > Magnoliopsida > Myrtales > Myrtaceae > Eucalyptus > Eucalyptus paniculata. Next base: position 19,859,092 of record CM029436.1, on the reverse strand, counting down.
GGTCCGATAGGAAAGCTGGCCAGACTTGAGACTATCCATTGATCACCTATTTTTTTGCCTAAAGACTTGTTTGTTTTTGCTTTTTAAAATTTAGAATGTGATTCTAAGATAAAAATGCCATGAAAAAATTACATATGAATGAGTATCAAGTGTTACGTGAAAATTTCATATGTTCAAGGCCAAAAAAAAAAAAAAAAAAACTTTAAAATGAGTTCGAGACAAGATTAAATTAAACGAAAGCAAAATGTAAAATCTATCGAGAGAAGTATTTAAAAAAAAAAAAAAAAAAATTGGGAACGAACTGGTTCCCCAAGAACAAGCGTAGAAAGCTTCCCCCTTTTTTTTTTTTTCAAATTTTCATTTTTTTGGGACTTTAATTTTCTTTTTCTTTTTTTGGGCCGACCGCACACTTGCAGGATGAGTTAACTCTTAGCAGTGCATAATTCACGGACGAAACAAAAACCACGTCAGCAGCAAGCAGAGAAATTCTTTGGCGGTAATCGTCATTCTGCCATTCTCATTGTTTCAGATTTCCTATCCTCCCTGCTTTCGTGGAATTCCTCAAAAGAAGAAGGGTAAAACGCAACGTACGATGCTCAGGCTTTATTCATCTCAGAAAAGCACAGAGCTTATCTCTAATTAGTTGCTATAAGAAAGAACGAACCTGGCTGACAGTGGGCTGACTGACGGTCGACCAACAAATGCGAGCCCACAACCCACGAGATGGCGAGAGAAGGAGATGAGACAGTGTTGGCGAGACCGAGACAGAGAAGAGACGAGACGGTGTGCACTAGACAGAAGAGAGAAAGATCGAGAGTGCCACTGGAGAAAGCAGAGAGAGAGAGAGAGAGAGAGAGAGACCAAATATGAGAGTGAGAACTAGAGAAGAAAGTAGAGTTTAAATAGAAAGAGTCAGGATTGGTTTTGAACGGGTCCAAAAAGAGTTCTACCTGAGAGTTAACCTCGCAAGTCCGGTTTTTGGATAGAACTAATCGGTTCAAGATATAAAATCAGGAACTGAATAGGTTAACACCGTTTCCCAAATTTTTTACCTGAGATCTAAACCGATCTCCATTCGAACCGTCTTAAAACTGGCTAGGTTCAGTTTGATTCTCGGATGAAACTGGCAGATTTTTCATCTACAGTAAAATGTTACATTTTGAGTTCTAACAACAGTCATTACAAAACTAATCCCTCGATTTAACAGGAGGGGAAGGACCATCATGAAGTAGAGAGTTCCTTTCAATTTAAATGAAGTGAATAGTCCCATTCCAAGCAAAGCTCTAGTAGAGTATTTGAAAAAAATTCCCATTGAGGGATTGAAAAGCCCAATGAAATTCGATGTCCCCACATCCTTCCAATAGCTCTGTTAGCATCAGAGAAAAAGGATGTGTCCCGCAACTGTCTTATAGAAAGAGTACTCAGAGTAAAGGTAAAATCTAGATTCAAAAATAAGCATCACATATAAAACAAGTGCAGCTTGCACCACAACATTGGCTAAGCCTATCATTAAGAAGCAGCTTGTTCAGGGTATCGACCCAAGCTAAGGAACATTAGGATCAATCCAAATAGGTCAACGTCATAGCAACTTGCGCATCCTATTTTTGACCAATTCCCAAGGATTAGCAAATGGCTTTAAAGCATGGCACAAACGTACAAGTTCGGAGTTTTTAAAAAGTCATATATGTGTAGGTAACGTAACGTATTTGTTTTTTTTCACGTGTGAATACAACTTTCGGTTCAAAACTTTCCTTCATATTTTGTCACGTGACACTGTTAATATTACGTTACCAAAATATTACAGTTTGATTAAGAAAGTTCACTCTCCTTGTTAATATTTCAAAATTATTTGCTTCTTATAATGAATGGTTCTACATTATTTCTTTCTTCTGTTATTTTTGCCTCTCTTATAAATAAATAAATAAATGGACCTGAGCAAGTCCTTGAAAGCTCAAGAGGAAGAAATAGGCAAGAGATCCGCCCTAGGGTGGGAGATCCCACAATATCACCCCCGTATTCCTTCTCTGTTTGGAATACAAAGATAGACAGGGAATTAGAGGGCCTCACAGTAGTAAAGGTAGACACCACAACTTCGATTATGACTATCGCTAGATAGGCAAGTAGAGAGCTTCCCACGTCTGGGGCGAGTAAAGGTGGGTAAAATCCCCACTACAAAGGTTGGCATGCCTAACGGGACTGTCAACATAACTGACAAGCTAGCTGACATACCCCGATTATGTTTTTTTTTTTCATTTTGATGACCCAGGAGCCCTGTACAACCGGTAGCCGGTTATGTTGACGATGCTAAAATTGCCTTAAAGATCTCTGCCCATACTAGGCACTATCAAAAATTGCATATTTATGCAATGTAAAATCCAATATTTAAGCCTTCTATGCATGTCCTCCTTTTTCATGAATTTTGAAAGGATTCCCATGTAGGGACAGAATGATTGACACACTCATGGGATTTTTTTTCTTTTATTAGCTTATACAATTTGTACAAAATTTATGCTATTTCAATTTTCTATTGCAATCATATCGATTAGTTTGGCTTTATTTGTTTTACAAAGAATGAATAATTTTAAAAAATTCCCTAAAAATGATCTCTTGAAATAATTTATCACTGAAAAATATTTTCATTATCGATAACAATTTACATCTAAATATTTTTATGGACGAAATTTATATTTCTTTTGTTTATTTTCGTAAGTAATACAAGTGATCATTTTGATGAAAGAGTTTTTCAAATCATTCATCTTTCATAAAACAAACACAATCTTAATTCAAATTTATCAATTTCCTTTATCAATTACTGTAAGACAAGTTATCTCTCTTATCTTTTAAGTCGGGCTGTTATTTCTAGCCCCTAACATATCATTCTTCTAATTTATATCTATTCAATATACACAATCAAGTCTTTGCTAAATTTCCTTGTAGATGTTTTCTAATTGTATACTTGCAATACTGTAGCAATTCCTAGTTAGGCACTAGTGACTCCTCAGCGAAACCAGGCCGAGCAGACTTTGTCACTACTATGAATGCATTTCGAAGGTCTAACAATGGATAGTGGCATGGGTTCTTGAGACATGGCTAGAATACGCAAAGCATCTTCAATATCCTAAAAAGCCCGTGTTGTTTTATTGCGTGAACACTTTAATTTTTACCTAGATTACGTGAAGTACCCTTTAACATACTTCTGGAGCATCTTTTGTATGTAGACACGTTTATCCGCGTATATGTGCTTGCTATGTGTGAAAGACTTGGAGTCAATATTATTCAAAGAGGATGCGGTAGGAGAAATAACTCTTCATAATCTTGTGCAATAATGAAATTTGTAACTCTACCAGAAAGAAGGTAATTCTCGTCTTCCCTTTCCAAGGGTATGTTCTTCGACAGTCACTTCGACTATGGTGGGGGGTGCTGTTGTTCATACATTTCTGGAGTCTCTGATTTTTTCCTCTTTTTCATTACAGAAACAAAAAGTTAAAGGAAGGTTAAGCAAAAAGTCCTAAGCAACCGATCAGCCAGTACGTGATGAAAGTGACTCGCCAGTTCCCACAAAACCAACCGACTGCTGAACATGCATCCCAACACGAACCTCGTCTCTCTGAAGATATAAATTCCCTTTGTCAAAGAATAACCGCACCAATAATTTGTATATCTTTTCACTGTTCTTTTTTTTTTTTTTGGTCGGGTTTCACTGTTCTTCGAAGACCGATCTTTTGTCTATGGGTTCAGCGCTTCTTAGTCGCACGATTTTCATTATATAGGCACGTGCTCCGTATACAATTATTTTTTTATAATTATAGGCATGCTTTTGCTGAACACGTGTCCTTACTTTTCACGTATCATTATCATACAAAGCATCTAAATAAAAGAAAGGACGATTTGTACAATTCAACCATTCAAATTAATTATAAAAAAAAAAAAACAAAATGATTACACAATACAAAGATAGAGGATGAAGACGGTAGGGAGCCCCGGCTAATCAGTGAGGCCTAGTATTAAGATCCACATGTATGAAGTCGTACTGCATCCACCATGGGGTTGACAGAAGACCACACGTGACTGACGTGGCCAAAAAGTAACTTAACTCGACTCGACCATGGTTAACTATTAACCCTCGCTTTTTCCTTTTATTTCTTTTAGGTTGCGCACCATACCTGTCTTCTGCTTCCTCCCCTGCGTTTTTTAGAAAGAAAGGCCAGGCGCTTTTGGAACACTTGATATTAAATGCCAAATATTAAACTGTTAATTATCACTCCTTAATGGGCGACCATTTATTGTACAAAAAACCCTCTTAAAGATAATATCAGTTTACAACAATAATAGATAGTTAAAAATATTTAAATGACAAATAGCAATTGCAAAAAATCTATATATTATATACATATATATATATATATATATATATGAAAGATTGCATCCAATTAAGTAAGTAAGGTAAGTCGATGTTGATGCATAGTTTTAAAAACATCATCTTAGGTTAAATGCAATGATTAAGTCTTTTCTGATTTATTTTAAAGCAATATGTCTAATTAATGTTAAGAAAAGTGAGAAGGAGTGGAGTTTTAAAATGACGTAACTTAACCATTGTGCTCCATTTTATCTTACTTTCTCATATATATAATAGCTTGTTTTCCCAAATGACACGGTACAATAGACCGGAAGAAGGTAATCATAATCATCGGAGTTAGCTGAGTTTTCTTAGGATGTTTATTAATGCTTTTGAAAATGCAAAAACTAAATTTTATATAATGTTATTCAAATTTTAGAGGATTCTGAATAATTATGTATAAATTAAGCATTTATAAGTGTTGTGAAAATTTCCAATGCTTTAAGCCAAATACATGTAAAATTTTGTTCAAGATAGTATTAGATTAATATATATTTATTATATAATACACATCAACACAGCCCTTAGATAGGATGCAAAGCTCAAAATTCATTACGGCCTACGTCATTGTCCTCATTTGACGTGTCTTCCATTTCTCTTTTACTTTTTTCCTTGTCCTTTTTCCGAGTGCAACCATAAAAGGGAGGAAGACAAGAATGAATATCACAAAAAAACATATATTTATGATAAATTTTAGTCAAGTAAAAAAAATTTAATTAATATATTTATGATTAATTTACTTTTTATTATTTTATATTAAATAAAATTAATATCACGAAAAAAGTATAAATTGACATATTGATAATAAAATAATTTTATTATAAAAATGAATGAATAATATATTTATTATAGATATATCAAATTAATTTAAAATAAATTTATTATAAATATATTAATTTAAAGTTTTCCGAATAAAAACCCTAAAGATAACGTGTTTGGTAAAGCATAGCAAAGCAAAACAAAAATCAGAGGGTAAAAGCATCTTTCACATGGGGCTGCGATCACACTTTGGGGTCGAGAGATTCTGTTGGCACATGGCAAAATTGGATCGGACGACGTCTGTAGAGACAAATCGGACGAGATGATGGAGTTGGGTCCATGGCTATCAATAAGGCCTATGCTAGGGTCCATATCAATGAAGCCGTACTACATCGCGACGTTGATAGAAGACATGGCCAAAAAAATAACTCAACTCTATCATGATTAATTAGGGCCTAAAAATAATTTATGTTTTCCGGAATAAAATTTTTTGTTCTTTTATTTTAAAAACGAAAAAAGGAATAAACGTGTTTGATAAAATTTTTATTTTTAGAAATAAAAAATCTATTTTTTTGTTCACAGAATAAATTTGAAATAGAAACATGAAATAAAAAAAAGTAGCTTTTTGTTCCGAAAACATTTTTTTTTTCTTTTTTTTTTTCTTCTCTTTTCTTCTCTTTTTTCTTCTTCTCTTTTATTTCCTTCATCTTCCTTTTGGCCGGTCGTCAGAACGTTGCCAACCCCCGGCAACGTCGAGCCATGACAAGGCTCATTGGCTTGACCCTCGTCGTGGCTAGCTGAGGCTCGACCTCACTAGGCCACCGCTAGGTCGACGTCACCCAGCGGTGGCCTGGTGAGGTCGAGCCTTGTCGGTAGCTAAGTGAGCTCGGCCTCACCAGATCTGGGCACGAGGCTTGGCCTCACCCAAATCTCGCGAGGCTCCAGTGAGCTCATTGGACCTCACTCAGCCTGTCGCTAGCTAGCGCCATGGCTAATGACTAGGGGTGAGCAGCGGTCTGGGGTCGACCCTGGATCGACCCTGGACCGGCCCAACCCTGCCGGTCCTGGTCTGATTCCCAAGGGGACTGGGTCGATCCTTAATCCTGAAATTCCAGGACCAACATCACATGGGTGCGGGTTGGTCTTGGCCTAATTGTGACAACCCTGACCAACTCGTATATTATATTATATTATTTATATATATACCCAAACCTAAGTAAAATGTCTGTTATATTATATTATATTATATTAAGATATTATGTCAATAGCACTAATAATAACTTCAATCTAAAATTTTTGTTAAGTATTAATTAAGTGTCGTTTGTTTTGTTTTAAAGTGTTTAAAATTTTAAGTGAATTAACAAAATGTGAAGTTATTTTGAACTTTTTATGGTTTAATTGTATTTTACTAATGAATTTCAGCTGCACTTTGCTTTTCAATTTGTGTCAAATGGTAGAAGTTTTTGAAGAGTAGAGTAGTATTGTAGTTGCTACGGTGATTTGCTACATGATCAAATGCAGGAAAACGCTTTTGCATATGGTTTTATGAATATTAAAGATAGATGACTACAATAACTTTCCATCTTGTCCCATATCTTAATAAGCGGTTAGTAGGTACAAAATTTATATTATTGTGTCATCTTAAATTTGCTAAATATGTATTGGTATTTATAGTTTAATTGCACAATGCTGCATTATTGATGGATGTGTAATTTGAATGTGTAGGTTTGTTTTTTTTAGGGAGTATAAAAAATAAGATGAAAAAATTATTGATTGGTCCCGGGTTAACCCTGGAACCGGACCGAACCCATTGGGTCGGTCCGGTCCTTGGTCCTAGGCTCAATAGGGTCGATCCTTGGTCCTAAAAATTGAGGACCGACACTGTACGGGTTGGTCATAGGGTTAGGGGGTGGCCCGGACAAACCCGGACCATGCTCACCCCTACTAATGACTAATGACCGGCCACAAAGGAGGAAAAAAGAAAAAACAAGAAAAAAGAGAAAATATAATAAAAATTATTTAAAAAATTAAAAGAAATAACAAAATTATACAATTTACGAAATGCATTTCTATCCAGGGAATAGAGAGTTTTTACAATTGCTAAGTGCGCATTCTTATATTCAGAAATTGTTCTGGGAACTAAAATAAAAAAATTATTTCTCATCAAAAATTGTTTGCTATGACAGAATCGTTTCCAAACATCCTTAGCAACCATCACTTTCCTCCTTTGATTTTCTTTTTCATTTTACTTTTTGTGCCATGTTACCTTTACGTTTTGAGAGAGAGAGAGATTAGGCCCTTTTGAAACCACATAAATTAAGGACATGTTTACCAACATTCCTATTTCTCTATTTTTCTCTTCATTTACTCTTTAAAACGTAAAATAACTAAAATTTATTTATGAACATTGTTTTATTTTTCGGAATAAATTAATAATCAAGATAAATTTAGAACATAAAAAAGTAGTAAAAAAATCTACTTTTTTGTTGCCAACAGCAAAAAGAGGTACAATGATGTTTTAGAGAAACAAATTTACTATAATCTAATACTCATCTTTACACAATCGATATAAGATCTGGGTGAGACCCATATTTAGGCCAGGTCTCCTAACCTGATTAGAGTCACCATTTTTCAAAATAAAATAAAAAATTCAGAAATTTAGGAAAAGATTCAAAAATTAGATTTTAAGTAGGTCTACTAAATTTCAGTATTATTTCTAGTTTAGAATTAGTTTGGCATAAAAAAAATGGAAATCTTTTGATGAAAATTGGATTCACAATTGAATAAGCTCTTAATAGTTTTACCATATAAATTTTTTAATGTCATTTTCTTTTAGAGACAATGTTAAGTCAGAATAGCTTGATGATGTGACTAAGAGAAGTCAGTCTTCTTTCCTTAAGATGCTATTGGAGATATCATTTAAAATCATATACAATTTTGTTTTAATAGAAAATTAAATGACTTTAAACAAGTCTTTTCCATTATTATTTGTATTGTGTTCATAGCAGTCAAATAAGCCTGTGCTACATGAATTTTCAATGTCATTTGCTCGAAGATTTGTCCATCATGAGTTATTTTGTCCTTGTCCATGACACCAAGCAATGTTTGGTCTTTTTTCTTGTGGTTAAAAAAAGCTCAAAAAATCTATGCATTTGTTTATTACAATGTCTAGAGATTTATTGTTAACCTCCTTATATTGTGAGTTATAAACCACCGGGACTCTCTATTACTATTTTCAACAATCCATCTTTGACTAATTATTATGTTAAAATTTCTAAGCCATCTTAGAATTATCTTGATATGAAAATCCAGTTGTATTCAAATATGAATTGTTAAGTCCCACTGACTTTTTTAATTAAATGAAAAAATTATGAATGGAAATTTTTTAGATTATACCAAATGCATTTCTATTTTTTTTATTTCAAAAATAGAAATTTTTATATAGTTATTAAACTCATCCTCCTACTAAAAATAAAAAATTAATTTTTTAATAAAATTCGTTTTGGATTGTGATAACGCAAAACTAGAGAATTCGCTGTAGATGGTATCATTGTCCTCATCTTCCCTTATCCTCTGTTTTTCTTACTTTCTCCTTTTTTCTCCAAAGGCAACCATAAAATGGGTAATAAGATACGTGCTTGGAGAAGCCAAGCAAAACAAAATGCAGAGTAAAAAGCATCTTTCAGGTGGGCCCACGACCGCACTTAAGCGTGGAGTTACTGTTGGTACGTGGGGAAGCTGGGTTGGACAGCGTGTACAAAGATGGGTAGGACGAGTATGATAGTGTTGGGTTCACATCTCTGAATTTGTACCACCGCCAGGTTGACAGAAGACATGGCCAAAAAGGAATTTTACTCACCTAGTTAACTATTAACCATCACTGTATTCTATTGTTTTGTTTTGTGTTGTTTTGTTCTTCTGTTTGTGCCACGTTTGTCTCTCCCTTCTTTTTCTATGAGATCACACTTTTGAAACTCTATAAATTAAATACCAAATGTTGATTTATTAGTTGTACTCATTAATGGCCAACCACTTCATTCGTTGCATAAAACTTAAAATAAGTGCGTGACAATATTAGATAATAGAAAGTATTTAAATGATAGGTTAATATCACAAAATTTTTTAAATTAACACATCTATGATAAATTTAGGTTAAATTAATTTTTTAACTACAAAAAAATCTTAAATTGAGATATTTATGATAAATTTATTCCAAAATATTTTTTTGATCGGCATATTTATGATAAATTTATTTTTTATTGGTTTATGTCAAATTGGATTAATACTATCAAAATTTACACATTGGTTCACTTGTGACAAACGAAGGGTAAAACATAAAACAATACATCCGTCAACTTTCATGTGTCATCTAACTTAGCAATTTGATAAAATTTTTTTAATAAAAACTAATTGAGAGTAAATTTTTCAAAGATAATTTAATTTTTTTATGGTCAAAAAATTAATCTAGAATAATTTACGAATTTAAGATTTTCTTGTTTTGTTAACCCTTAAATGATATATACTAATAGCAAAACATTACACTTCATCAATGCTCCCTGTGCATGTAAACAAGAAAAATGACATCCACTTAATATGTAAGTTGATGTTCATATATCACTATATCACTCCAGAAATAAGGGAAAAAAAATCAAAAACTCTAAATTATATTAAGAGCGACACATCTACTTATAATTTTTTATGATATAGAAAATTATAAATTATACCCACTATGACTCATTTACTCTAAATAGTTTCTCGTGATATCCAAACCTAGTGTAATACCCACTATGATTGCATGCAATGATTTTCTAACAAAAACAACATCACTTTTTATTTTACTCAAGCCACGTTGATGCCATGTGAACATCATTTATCTTCCATCGTCCATAAGGCAAATGGGTCAAAGAGTGACACAGGTATATGTTTACGATTTTAAATTTAGGATAAATGTGTCCCGGTAGGTATAATTTAGAGTTTGTAATGGCTTTTTCCTAGATTGAGTTTTATTCTATTTTATTATCACATAGTATATCTAACTAATTTAAGAGAGGTGAGAAAGAGTATAGGTTTGTGATAATGCAACTCAATCATTAAATTGCACTCTATCGAACTTTCCTATCTTCAATAGATATGTATGATGTATGCATGTAGAGTTTTGGATTCACAAATAACACAGAATAGCTGAATTTTCTTAACACTCATTTGTTTGTGTTTTTTAAAATGCAAAAAATATTGTTAACTTTTCTGTTAAAATTTAAAAAATTATTTAAATACAAAAATGGTGAAAAAATACATATAAATTACGTTTGTGAAAATTTTACATGCTCTAGGCCTAAAAGTTATAAAACTGATTTTATATTAAGATTAATTAAATTAAACGGATAAGTTCTTGTGGATGTTTGTGAAAGCGGAGAGCTTCAAGTCTACCACAGGTGGATCATAATCATTGTCCTTTGATTGACGTGTCGTCTTTTGTCCTTTTCCTTTTTATCTTTCTTACTTTTTCCAAAAGCTGATCAGAAAAAGTGTGAGATGATGCGTTGGTGAAGCAAAACCATAGCTTTTCAATCTAGACAAATTGGAATCATCGTCCCCTTACAAAGGCTACACCGCGCCTAGCACAATCACTCAAGCCAACCAATCATCTTGTTGCAGCTTAGACCCCAACAGCAGCACAAGAAATGTGCAATCTCTCGTATTAAGTGAATAGTATCAGCTTATGCTTAATCATAAAATGCTACATTTGAGTTCTAACAGCGACTATAATAAAACTCATCACTCGATTAGTAGCAGGGGAGGACCATATAAAACTAATCACAACCATCATGAAATATAGAGTTCCTTTCAGTCTAAATAATGTAGATAACCCTATCTATGCAAAGCTCCAAGGGAGTTCTGAAAAAGTTTTTCTTTTGAGGTATTGTACAGCCCACTGAAATTCAACGTCCCCATGTTCAATAGCTCCGTCAACATCACAAAGAAAGGTCGTGTCTCGAAACTCTCTCGTTTTTTGGAAAGAGTAGTCAAACAAAAGGTGACACCTAGATTTAAAATTAAGCATCCCCAAAATAGTAAGTGTAGCTTGTATGACAACATTGGTTGTCTATCAATACTAACTAGCTTGTTCATAATATTAATCGAAACTTAGGAACATTAGAATTAAACCAAGTAAGTTTGCCATAGCAACTTGGACCTCCTATTTCTATTCTTAAGCATTCAGAAATGGCATTAGAGCATGGCAAGATTAAATCACATCACCTTTCTTAAATTTCAACCAGAATGTAGGAATATTTAAATAACAAAATATATAACGATCTAATAGTTTAAGTTTTTAGAACAATTAATAATTGTCTGGCAAACATATCACATGATATCAAAATGTGAGGTCCCAAATTCTAATCTTCCATATTCCTATTTGCCTTTTCAATTGCATATTTTCACACTTTAGCCTAAGGGAAAAATCCAGTCTAAGCATAAGGAGAGTTAGAATATTTATGGTTCTCATTAATATGTTTGACATTAGGCTTAAATATGCTACTCCATTCAATAAAATTATCTCACTAATAGTAAAGACATTTTTGGATATAATATAAAAATTAAAAAGTCTCTTCTTCATCATTGATCTTATAATAACTTATCTATTTTTCGTCCCTCTCATCTCAAACTCACTTTCTAGGTGAATTTTTTTATTAATTTCATTAGTCTAAAATATTTATCAAGTCTGTTTATTTACTATATCAAAGAATTTATCTTTTTTCCTTATTATATTGACGAGATACTTTTATAGAGAGCATGTAAATATTGTGCACAGTGACGTATCTTAATATTTTTACATAAACAGTTCATAGATGATTTTGATTTTTGTCAATCCAAAGTTCTTACTTTATGCAATGTTTTGGTTTGATAAATTTTATCTACTTAACAATTTATCCATAAATTTGATCAACTATGTAGAAAAGAATTAGATTTCTTGGAAATTTCTCTTTTTGACTAAACAAATCTTTATGGAAGTAATATCTAACTATAAAAAAGCATAGTGCCTTTAATTTACCTAGAAAATCTGCAATAAACAATATATATATGAAATTCTTATTTTGGTAAGTAGATTTTACATAGATATAGAAATACTAAAAAAATGGAAAATAAGTAAATCTGGGATCTTCGATTTTAATTGCAATTGAATGATAGAAGGCAATTTTGCCTTTTTGGTGAAAAGTGGATGGAGTTAGTCATATAGGGGTGGAAATAGCGCCCCCTTTGTTAATTGTCCCTCATTAATGGCCAATCACCTCGTTTTAAAGATAAAACTTAACATCGACACCATACCTTAATTATTTTACAGAAACACTCTTAAGGTAATACGAGTGTACAATAACAATAGAAAAATTGAAACTACCTAAATGACAAACACTAATAGCAAAACCTCCCTTCGTCAATGCTCCAAACTGTTTCATCACATGCTTTCCTCAGAAAACATTGCACGTCACATGCAAGCCCAAATTGTTTAGTAGTAACATCAAATATTCAAATTAGTAGGATCTTGAGAAGATATAAAATTATTATAGCTCTCTAGGCAACTTCAATATCTAGCTTCACATGGTAAATAAACTTATGTTCACGAGTCTCCACTTCTGCCCTAACGAAAAAGAAGAAAGTACCATTTTGAATGAAGTAGTATGAAATCTCTTGTGGTAGGCTCATAAAGCAAGCTTATGAGGATTTTTTATAACTTTAAAATTTTAATAAAAGGAATGGTAAAATAGTTCTTGAAGTTGGCTAATTTTCTCTTTGCAATTACTTTATAAAACCCGTATTATTTTCTCGTGTGAATACTTTAATATCTATATAGGCTACCTGAAGTATCCTTTAACATCTGTTTGGATCATCCACGGGTCTCATGTTCTGCGTGAAAGTCAAGTAGTCATCATCTTTGATAGAGGATGTGGTAGGAGAAGTAACTCTTCTCCACGACTCTTCCAGAAAGATGTAATTCTCGTTTTCCCTTGACAACAACATGTTTCACGACCATCACTTCATTTATCATTGGTGGTGTTGCTGTTCATCTAACTTTGGTGTCCCTCTTCTAATGCATTTCTTCTTTTCATGCCTTCGGACTCTTGTGTTGTCGTTTTGCATTAAGGAAACAAGAGAGTTGCGGGAAGGTTCAACGAAAAAGCCTTTGAGCAACCAGTCAGCCAGTAGGTGACGAAGGCGATTTGTTAGTTCCCACAAAACGAATTGGCTATTGAGATTGCCGCCTAAAACCAACCTTGCCTAATCCGAAGATATTCTTGGCTGGTGGGTAAGTTTCCTTTCGTCGAGACACAACGGCAAATGTATATCTTTGCATTGTTACTTAAAAGCACGATTTTTCATCTACATGTGTTTGGCGCTTGTTAGTCGCACAATTTTTAAGAATATATACATATTAATTGATACGTACTTTCGTTTATAATTTTCTTATAATTTGTGTTGTGGCAGAAAAATAAAAAGATGTATATTTATGCTGAACACATGCCCTGACTTTCCACATGTTATTATCACGTAGCATCGAAGTAAAAGCAAAAACGATATGCATATATTAACTACTTAAATAAATAATAGAAAGAACCAAAAAAGTTACAAAAATATCTTTCAGGTGGTGGACCCGAGGCCCGAGATCACGATTTGGGGTAAAGATTTCGTTGGCATGTGCTGAATCTGGAGTGGACAACTGTGTACAAAGATTTTTCCAAAAAAAAAAAAAAAATGTGTACAAAGATAGACAGGACAAGTGCGGAGTGGGGCCCACATGTATGAAGTCCTATTGGTACGTGACCGGCAACTTAACTCTCCACCATGGCCCACATCACTTTGTTATTCTTTTTTTTTCGTAATTTCTTTTTGGGTTTTGCGCCACTTCTGTCTCCTTCCTCCTCCTCTGTATTTTAAAGATAGAGACATGAGGCGCACTTGGAACTCTAGATATTACAAGCCAAATATTAATACGTCTATCATCACTCATTGATGGCCCACCAGCTCATTTATCGCATAAAACTTTATACAAGCACCCACCTCATTTGTTGTAAAAGAACTCTTTAAAGATAATATAAGTGCACAATAATAATAGATAATAAGTAATATTTGAATGACAAATACCAATTGCAAAACCTACGTCTATATGTATATATTGAAAAAAATTATAAAGCAACATGTCTAATTAATGTTAAGGAAAGTGGGAATGAATGGAGTTTTGTAATGATATAGCTTAACCATTAAGCTCTATTCTATCTTACTTTCTCATTATATATATGAGCTTAGCAATGATCTCTTCCGCAATCTTTTCAATGACAGATTCCGCCGTTTTTGTTCTCTCTCTGGATTAGAAGATAATTAGTCTAGTGGTTTTAAGTCCATATACTTCTCAGGACATGCATAGCAAGTTCGTGTTGAAAGTAGCATTTCCCCTCTGTCACTCGTAATAGAAGACGAAGCTTAACTCAATAATGCATTTGGGACCCACTGACATTGATATTTATTTCGCAAATTGGTATTACCTGATAGTTTCTGACGTCCGAAAGCAAAGGAAAATAGGACCAAGGTATGAAAGCAAATTGCGTCTCCAAGGACAAATAACTTCATTTTTTTCCCCAGGCTTCATTGTGTATATTTTTTTTAAATGAAGGAGGTCATTGTCTAATTTCTCGGGATGGATTTTGAGGTATGATAAAGTTGGTAACAAAAAAACTTAGGGCATATTAGTTTACTTTCGTTTGGTTACCGAAAAAGTGAGATGCGATTAACTAGTAACTTATGTATGTATGGATATATTGATACATATGTTATATATGTTAGAACAGTAATTACTTCCATTAAAATAGAAAGTTTTACATGCATAGATAACAATAGACTTGTTAACATTCCATTGCCAGCACTAAACCTCTCAATTTATAACTCTCCTTCATATCTTCACTTGACATTATTGATATTATTTTACTGAAACCTTATGTTTGATCGAGGAAGTTCTCTCTCCTTGCTAATCCCTCAAATTATTTGCTTCCTATGCAGAAAATGCTTCTACATTGTTTCTTTCTTCCTTTAATTTAAATAAAACTACTTTAAAGATCTCTCTCCAATGCAATACAAAAACTTGCACATTTATGTAACATAAAATTTCAATATTTTGGCATTTTATGCACGTCACTCCTTTTTCATAAATATCAAAAGAGTTCCTATATAGATGCAAAATGACTGGCATACCCTAGTTTTTTCTAGCATATATAATTTGTACAAAATCTCTTACCATTTTTGCTACCTATTGCAATCATATCAATTAGTTTGGAATTTTAGTTCAATTTTATAGCTTTTTTTTTTTAACAATTACTATAAGACAAGTCATTTGTCTTTATCTTTTGAGTCGGACTCTTATTTCAATCCTCCAACAAATTATTATTCTAATTTAACTCTATTCAACATACACAATCGTATCTTTGCCGGATTTCCTTATATAGATGTTTTTTTAATGGTACTGGCAAGACAGTAGAAATTCCTAATTGGGCACTCCTGACTAGTCAGTGACACCAGCCAAGCCAACCTCGTCACTACTAATGATGCATTTCGAAGGTCTAATAGCAAACAGTGATATGGATTCTTGAGGCATGGCTAGAATAGTCGAAGCATCTTTTAACATCCTCGAAAAGTTTTTTTTTTTTTAAATCCATCTTGTTTTCTTGCGGGAATACTCTAAAACCTGCCTATTCTACTGGAGATAACCTTTAACATACTTTTGGGGCATCTTCTGTAGAGTAGACACGTTAGTCTGTGTGCTTTCGCCCGGGCCATGCGTGCAAGACTAGAAGCCATTATCATTCATAGAGGATGAT
This sequence comes from Eucalyptus paniculata subsp. matutina, assembly GCA_017140255.1. Lineage (NCBI taxonomy): Eukaryota > Viridiplantae > Streptophyta > Magnoliopsida > Myrtales > Myrtaceae > Eucalyptus > Eucalyptus paniculata. Next base: position 19,843,075 of record CM029436.1, on the reverse strand, counting down.
AGAGGATGTCATAGGAGGATTAACTCTTCATAACTTTGTTCGACGATATAATTTGTAACTGTTCCAAAAAGAACGAAATTCTTGTCGTCCCTTTCCAACAATTAGTTCCCGACAATCGCTTCAACTATGGTGATGTTGCTGTTCATCTGCCTCTAGTGTCTCTCTAGTACATATCTTTTTTCTTCTATTATAGAAACAAAAGAGTTACATGAAAGTTTGGCGAGAAGCCCCGAGCACCCGGTCTGCCAGCAGGCGATGAAGGTTGTTCGCTATATTCCCACTAAAATTAATCCGTTGTTGAAATTGCATCCCAAAACAAACCTTCTCTCTAAAAATATATGAACCTCCTTTGTCAAGACAAACTGGAAGATGTATATCCTTGCGTTATTTGAAGCTTGGGCTTCCTAGTCATACAATTTTCATAAAATATGTTTTGTCGCATGCTTTCGCATATGATCTTATAATTAAATGTGCGATTTTGTTGACCACGTGCCCTTACTTTCCACGTGTCATTATATCATAAAGCATCTAACTAAAAGGAGAACGATTTGTGTAAATCAATTATTCAAATTAATAAAATAAAATAAAAACCGAAAAGGTTACGTATTACAGAGAGAGATAAGATGAGTACGGTGGAGTTGGGTCCCACGGCAATTTAATTAGGCCTAGTACTAGGGTTCACATGTATAAAGAGTGAAGACGTACTACTATCTGCATCATGACGTCCTGCCATCTGCACCATGAAGTTGACAAGAGATGAAGCGTAATAATTGCCAAGTGACCGACAGGGTCTAAAATAACTTAACTCGATTATGGTTAACTATTAACCATCGCTTTGGGTTCAAGCTACGACTGTCTTTTTTCTCCTCCTTTGCGTATTTTTGATAGAAAGACCATCTGCTTTCCGAGTTTTAGAAATTAGTAATCAAATGTTGACTTATTAATTATCCTCATTAATGACCGATCGCCTTGTTCATTACATAAAACTTAAAAGATAACATAAGTGCATGATAATAATAAATAATAACATTTTTTAAATGATAAAATACTAATAGCAAAACATCCCATTTCATTGTTGCTCCTCATGTGTGTACAAAAGAAAGATTAAGGCTCGTCCATATATGTACGGCAAGTTCATGTTCATATATTGTTCTAGAAATATTATATTAGATTAAGACCTCATTTATTTCACGAAAAGTAAATAATTTGAAATATTTTTCAATAAATAATCTCTTATATTGATTAAAATAATTAATTAATCGAAAATATTTCAATTGTTGATAATAATAATAAATTGATGATATTTTTGTTCTTTCATTTTTATAAGCGATACAATCAATCACTTTTATCCCGAATTCCTTTTAGGACATAAAAAAACTCCAAATTATATTAATCATAACGCATTTATTCTAAACTTATTTTTGTGACATCGAAAACCTTAATTTTATATTCATGTAATGCATTTACTCTTCGTCAATATTTTGTAGGATGATTTTCCAACCAAAACATCATTTTTATTTTACTCAAGCCTTGTTGGTGCTATTTCAATCTCGTTTGTCTTTCGCCGTCTATGACGTCAGATTTTTAACAATTTTCATTATAATAACTTTATGGAGGGCAAATGTATCACAAGGCATAGATTTAAAATTTTTGATGTCACAAAAAATGTTTAAAATAAATATCACAGTGGATAAAATTTTGGGTTTTTAACTGCTTTTTTCCCATCGATTGAGTTTTATTCTACTTTATTGTAAAGTAATATATCTAATTAATTTAAGAAATATGAGAAAGAACGGAGTTTTCTGGTAACGAGACTAAATCATTTAACTGCACTCTACCTAACTTTCCTATCATTTATAGGTATAAACATAAATATAGTTCTGATTTCACAAATGACACATAATAGCTGAATTTTCTTAGCACTCATTTATTTGTGTTTCTTAAAACTCAAAAACAATTGTTCACTTTTCTGTAAAATTCAAAATATTATTCAAATACAAAATATATCTATAATTTGGTTTCACAAATAATATACAATAAAATAGAACGTAAGAAGGTAATTATGATTATCAGAGTTAACTAAATTTTATAAGGACTTGATTGTTTATGCCTTTTAAAATACAAAAACTCAAAATTTAAAATGCTATTTAAATATTAAAAGATTTTGGGAAAACTATCCCTAAATTAAATATCAAAATTTGACAGGTTTCAAGCCCAAAAAAAGTATAAAAACTTGTTCAAGGCAAGATCATACATTTTGTGCTGAGGTTCGTGAGAGCACAAAACTGGAAGTTCACGGTATCATTGTCCTTCGATTTGACGTGTCCACTTTTCCCTTGTCCTTTTGTTTTTTCCCTTACTTTCTCTTTTTCCAAGGGCAATCATAAAAAGGCCAAATAACTTGTCGGTGATTCCGTTGGTACTTGGCGATTTTTGATCGGACAACGCGTAAGAAAGTAGATGAGACGAGTAGTAGGGTGGAGTTGGGTCCCACGAGTATTCACTAAGGCCTGCCTACTTGGGGTTCACGTCTGTGAAGCTGTGCTATCGTAAGTTTGACAGAGGAGGCAGCGTAGTAATTACCACGTGACCGATGTGGCCGGAAAGCAACTTAACTTAATCATGGTTAATATTAACCATCAATGTGTTCTTTTGTCTTTGATATTTTTTTTGGGCCACGTCTTTCGTCCTCCTCTGTGGTCATCTTTCTTCTCGTCCTCTGCGTTTTTTAAATGAAGAGACCATGCGCTTTTGAAACTCTAGAAGTTTTTTTTTTTTTTGGTAAATGTAATAATATTAATGAGGAGGAGAAATGTACAAAATATCAGATCCAAATAAGCACTCTTAACAAAGGAGCAAGAGTGACGGGGATCCGATAAAAAGCCCGAGGACGCCAGCAAGAACACAAAAGCTATGAAGCGAACAAACAAGCCGTAACGACAGGAACCCGTAGCGTCCCCATCCCTCAAGCCCTCAAAGCTGAAAGCGGAGAACGGAGGAGGAAAGAACCTGTAACTACAAGAACAAGAGCAGACCGAATCACCAGCAACCTAAGGAGGAATAGCTACAGATGAAAAGATCATTGGGTGGAATCCCCACCCCCTTTGCAGTCTTCTGTTTCTCGGAGAAGGAAGAACTTCCGTGAATGTGAGTGCTTTGTCCTTAACCACCTTGATTAGGTGATTTTTAAGGGCAGGGACTACCAAGGATTCATCTTCGAAGATAATCACATTCATCTTCTTCCAAATGAGATGGCACAAAGCACCGAAGGAGAATTGAACTATCCTGTGGTAAAAATCCTTCCCCATGAGGAATTTCCTGGCCCAAGTGAGCGCCTCACTCCAACATCTATTCCTCCATGGCAAGTTACATCTGGCCGCCCAAAAAAAGGCCAACGAGGCGGAGATGCGACACTGGAAGAATAGGTGTTCAATTGAGTCCGGTTCTTCACTACAAAAGCACATAGATTAAAATCAATTCGACCTTGATTTAACAACCTCACCTGAGTGGGAAGACGGTTTCTAGATATAAGCCATAGAATAAACTGATGGCGCGGGACTATATCAATATTCCAAATCAAAGAAGCCCACTCCACCCGATCTCTCTTGGTTCTAATGACATTCCATACAGAAGCGACCGAGAAGGAGGCTGATGGATCGCCACACCAAATAAACTTATCATTATAAGCCTCCAGAGTTGGTAAAGGTACACCCCATCTGATTAATATCCGAGAGAACGAGTCACCTAACGGGGTATATAAGTCAGCAACTACTGCATTATAAGAGAGCCGCATATTGTCCCTAAACAAGGGCGGAACGAATCCATCAAGAGGGCCACATGGAAGCCAGTAATCATGCCATAAGGATATCGATAGGCCATTACCAATTTTCCACCTAAACAAAGTTCTGAAATGCTTTCTAAGCTGGAGGATTTTCTTCCATGCCTAGGAGCAAGTCGCAGGTTGAGATGAAACCCAAAAATTCTTCCTTGTCAAGAAAATGGAATGAATCCACCGGCACCACATCGATTCCTTATCCGAGAAGAGGATCCATATGAATTTGAGCATAGAGGCTTTGTTGCAATCTCTGATATTCCTAATGCTAAGACCCCCTTCAAGTTTCGAAAGACATACATCCTCCCACGCTACTTTTGCTCCTCCACGGCCAAGAGCTGTTCCCTTCCATAAAAATTGCCTCATAATTCTCTCGATGTCTGACAACACCGAAGCAGGAAGCATAAAGACACTTGTCCAGAATGATTGAATCGAGTAAAGAACCGACCGAATCAGCTGCAGTCTCTCTGCAAAGGACAGAAAACGATGCGCCCAGGACTGAATCCTAGCCGTAATACGCTCCGTTAATGCAATACAATCCCCCTTATTCAATCTGGTAGATATGATAGGTACCCCAAGATAGCGAACAGGGAGTTTCCCTTCCTTAAAACCAAATGCCGACTGGATTCTGTTTCGAATAGAAGGGTCACCACCTGCAATAAAAATCTCGCTCTTGTTTTTGTTAGGAACCAATCCACTCCAGGATGAGAATATATCTAAGCCTCTTTTCAGCATGGATACTGACGGCCAGTTAGCTTGAGAGAAAAGGAAAACATCATCAGCAAAGGATAGATGCGTTAGTTGGACTGGCTTACACCTCCAATAATACCTGAATTCATGATTTGAAGTTTGAGACACCAATAAATTGGAAAACACTTCCATCACTAGGGTGAAGAGATAAGGTGACATAGGGTCACCCTGTCTCAAACCACGTCCTCCCGAAAAAAAGCCATGGAGATCGCCATTTATAGAAATGGAGTATTTAGGAGTCCGAACACAAACCATGACTAACTTAATGAAATTCTCCGGGAAGTGGAAGGCTAGGAGAACAAGTTCAAGGAACTCCCAATCTACCGTGTCATATGCCTTATGGAAATCAACCTTAACCGCACATTTAGGCAGGTATGGGGGGAGATGAAACCCCGCAAACAATTCCTGAGCCAAGAGGATGTTATCCCTAATTCTCATTCCTTTAACAAACGCATTCTGAGATGGACTTATCAATACATTTAAAACCGCCGCTATATGATTGGCCAAGATCTTGGTAATCACCTTATATATAGTATTACAACAAGCAATCGGCCTAAAATCCGAAACAGCACTGGCGTTAGGAACTTTAGGGACGAGAGCAAGGATGGTTGCATTTACCTCTCTCAGCAGCCGGCCGGTGTGGAAGAAGTCGTGAACCGCCTCCAGAACCAATGGACCAACGATCTCCCAGTTGGACTTGAAGAATTCAGCCGAGAATCCATCAGGTCCAGGGGCCTTACCTTTGGCTAATGAGAACATCGTAGACTTGATATCCGCATCAGAAACCGGATTAGAGAGAAGGCACATCTGATCAGCAGCTAGAGGTTGACGAATAACCCGCTCCACCTCTTGGACGGACGGCCTGATTAACGCATCATGGGGGGAGTACAACGAAGAGAAGTAGCTAATGAACACCTGCGGAACCAACTCCGGGTTAGTGATCAGCGCGCCGGTAGGATCCTTCACCGAAAGGATTCTGTTGATTAGCTGTCTCCTCTTGACAGACTGTTGGAAGAAATTCGTATTCCGGTCACCCTGCTTTAGCCATCTAATTCTGGACTTTTGTCTATAATAAGATTCCTCTTGATTCCTCAATTCAACAAACACCTGACGTTGGCACCTTTCTTGATCAGCCAAAGCAAATTTAGATGGGTTTGATTGAAGTTGAACTTGAGTGGCGTTGACAGCTTCTCTTGCCTCAGCAGCTCTAGTCGAAATGTTAGAGAAAGCATCTCGATTGAGGGTCTTGAGTTGAGCTTTCAAAATCTTCAACCTAGAAACCAGTTTAAACATAGGGACACCTCTAACCGGAGTATTCCATACACGCCGCACGATCGCCTTAAACTCTGGATGATTTGTCCAGAAATCAAAGTATTTGAAAGGTTTCCTCCTCGGGGCCGGATGGACAATTCTTACAACCATCGGCGTGTGGTCAGATATGCCAGGATTCAAAAAGGACGCCTCCGAATACGAGAAATCAAGGTTCCACTTGCTGTTAACCAATACACGATCTATCTTTCTCATATTCCTCCCAGTCCTAGATGAAGTGGACCAAGTGTAACGAAGCCCGACAAATCTGAGGTCAGAAAGATCAGTTTGGTCCAAGCACTGGCGGAATTAATCAAAATACGGAATCCAATTGGTGGCGCCTCCAACACGGTCCGAAGGATCCTTGATAGCATTAAAATCACCAGCAACTAGCCATGGTGAGTCGAGGAAGAGTTCACTGCAGCGCTGGAGATTTTCCCATAACGGTCTACGACGGGCAAACGTATGTTCTCCGTAGACAGCCGATATACAAAAACTCCTTCCAGAAAGATTGCATTTTAAAATGCCATGCAACACTTGGTCATTAATAGAGATAGCAGAAAAGGCAACGAGATCCGGGTTCCATCCAACCCAAATCCTCCCACGCGGAGCATAATCATAATTAGCACACCAATTCCACCCCTTAATGAGGGTGGCTGAAATAGAATCAAAAAGCTTTAAAGGAACTTTAGTTTCAAGCAAGCCAATAAAACAAAGCTTATTTACCGCTGCAAAACGTCTAATTTCGGCACGCCTAAGAGGATTTAAGATACCTCTAATATTCCAAAAACCAACAATCATCAAAAAACAAGGAGCAAAATTACCTCTTTTTAGAGGTCCTCAAAGCTGCAACTTCCTTCTTCAAATCTTCTGGACCATCAGATAGGAGCATACGAAGCTTTTCCTGGAAGTTTGCCATTAACGGCGAGGTGAGCCTTTTAGATTCGGGAATATCCCCAACTTGAGAATCTACTTCAATCGGGTTCTCTTGGATCCTAGAATTACTAATTTCGTCGGAGGTATCAATTAAAACCAGGGGATCATCCGAGCGGGGGGTCCGCTATAGAAGGGGATAACAATCTTGCCGGGGAATGAATCACTGGATCAAGAGATTTTGAAGGGTCGTTTGGTTTCATCATAGACAACTTTTCAACCTCCGCTTGAACAATATCGCAGGTGCTATAGCATTTGCATCGGTAGCAACGAAAGTAGCACGGCGTGGCCACCTTCCTTGCCGCTCGCTTCATCTTCTTTTCTTATTTTTCCTATTAACTTGCTTCCATCCTTCCTCCTCAGAAGCGTGCGGGTCAGGTAGAGCATCCGGTCCTTGAGGAGCCGCCTTTCCCGAGCTTGATTCCCCAACATAGGAAGGCCTGTCACTAGCCACACCAGATACGGGTTTTGTTGCACCCACTTTAGAACGATGGGTGACTTGAACATCTACATCTTCTGCAGAAGGATGCTGCATAACCACCTCCTTTCCTTTAGAGGAGTGGGCCTCAACTACCGGATTAGCCTTCTGAATACTTTCTGAAGCTCCCTCAGATCGTCCAGCAGAAGGACCAGGAGTAACATTTTTACAGGTGTGACCAAACATTTCACATTTAGAACAAATCATCGGTTTCCATTCGTACTCAACTTCCACCACGACCTTTGATCCATTAGTAGTTAAATCAATGGTTTCGTATTGAGGTTGCTGAGTTGTCATTTCTACACATACTCGGGCAAAAGTCAACATGGACATCTGCTCAGTTTTCTGATCAACATAGAGCGGCTTACCCAAGGCACTAGCCACCTTACTGATAGCTTGAGCAGACTAGAAGGCAAACGGAAGGTTCCTTAGTCTTACCCAAACTGGAACAGATCTATGAGTATCTCTGTTTAGCTCGACCCCCGGTTTCCATTGTTGAAGGATCAAAGGAATTCTTGCAATGGTGATGGGACTGCCCTCCAGGATACTCCTTCTGAATTCGCGATCAACAATGCGCAGAAGAAACACACCACGCCCATTGGACATTACTTCTACCAAATTCGGTCCCCAAGCTCTCCTCAAGGACTCCTCAACCAGCTTAAATGGAAGATCCTTCCCAATGAATTGTCCCACAAGGCAGTCATACAACTTAGGGTCCGCGGCATCGATATCAGAATTGTCCATTTGAATAATTGGCTTGTTATTCACAATTATTGGGGGAGTAAACTCAAGGTCATATCCCGTATTCGCACCACTTGCGACAGCAGCCCAGGAACGGTTTTGAGGCTTCTTCGATTGACTCCTAGACTGAGGTCTTTTCGATTTAGAAGGCTCTCTATTAACAGGACGACTTCTTGATGTCGTTGGGGGTTTTAATGTCCCGACTCCAGCAGAAGGGGGTTTCATTTGGTTACTCACATTCGCCACAGAAGCATTCATCAAAGGATGATCATTCTTAGGGGAAAACGGTCCAGACGAGCGCAATCCCTCATCATTCAGGCGAGGTCGAATAGAGTCGGCCTCCATCTCAAATTAAAATCCCAGATCTCAAAACCTAGTCCATCAGCAACAAGAACAGCCCGAAGGAGAGGTAAGAACAAGCTGACCTTTAGGGAAACCTCTTCACGCTCAAACCGGCTCACCAGAGCAACCCTCGCGCCGCCACTCAACGCCTCTGCGTCCGTCCGCACCCTGGTCCCGAGCCGCCGACGATGGTCCGGCCACACGCAGACCCGAATGCAGCTCCTCTTCGTTCCGGCCAAAGCAGGCGCCGTCGTCGCCGGTTCAAACCGAGATGGGATTTCCAACAAGAGAAAGAGGAGACTCACGGAGGTTATGGGAGAAGACCCCAATGCTCGAGCGCGAACCCGCACCCTGGTCCCCGAGCTGTCGATAATGGACCGGGCGCCCTCCTTCTTCGATCCCGCCGAAGCAGGCGGCCTTAACCGAGAAGGCCCTCCAACGAGAGAAGAGAAGTCCTCGCTCTGCAATCCTCTGCAATCCTCTTCGAGTTTCTTCGTTCGGCTGAAGCAAAGCCCTCTTCAAACCCGCCGGAGCAGGCGCCTCCGTCGCCGGCTTAGCCGAGAAGGCCCTCCGACGAGAGAAGAGAAACCCTCGCTCGCAAACCCTCTGCCCTCTTTCCTTCGACCACGCAAACCCTTGCTCTTTGAACCCTCGCGAAACCCTCGCTCTCGAACCTTCACTCTTCGAGTTTTTTCGCTCGGATGGAGCAAAGATCTCTCCGATCCCGCCGGAGCAAGCGCCGCCGTCGCCGGCTTAACCAAGAAGGTCCTCCGACGAGAGAGCGAAAACCAGTCTTTCCTTCTTGAAACTCTAGAAGTTAATAATCGATGACTCACTCATTGTCCTCATTAATAGTTTTGCTTTCTTTTAATTGTCCTCTAGAAGTTAATAATCGATGAAACTCTAGAAGTTAATTGTCCTCTCCGGTATGACCATACAAAAGTTGTAAATATCCATAGATGGGTTTCATGAACCGAAGAAAATATGAACTAAGTATATTTTTTTGGGATATTCCAAAACTAAATCATAACAATCAGTCTCATTTTTAGTTTTGATTTTATCTCTTCTATCACATAGCGTAATTGTTTTTTTTTTTTTTTTTTTTTGGTAAAGGGTAATAATATATTGAGCTTTAACCAACAAATTTACAAGATCAGGCACCACAAAACTTGCACTCAACAAGACACAGACGTCTAATCGAGTGAAAGGGCGCCGGACACATGAAAGCACACCGCAAAGCGGTAAAGGTAAGCATGGCTAAACAAGCAGCCCAAAGGAACAGCCACAAAGGGCCGGGAAGAGCAACGAAACTAAGGCAGCCACGCAGGGCCAGAAACCAAACCACCAACAAAACCAAATGAAGACAAGAACAAAGAAACGCCAAGGGCGAGACACCGACGATACCAGACAAACCCCAACAAAGTGCAGGCGAGCCAAGAGAGACAGCGGGGGCAGGAGAAGGCACCCGCAATGCTAGAGCAAAGAGGACTAGCCGATCGGCGTAGGAGGACTGAAAATAGCAGGGTCAAGTCCCCAATTCCGTTGTAACCTCCTGTTTCTCGGACAATCTTCCACGTACTTGAAGGTTAAGGCTTTATCCTTAACAACTTTAATGAGATGCTTCTTGACAGCCGCAACTACGACCGGTTGCTCTCTAAAGAGAATGTCGTTTCTATACTTCCAAATGAGATGGCACAGAGCACCGAAGGAGAAGCGACCAATGGAATGATAGAAATCTTTACCTGAGAGGAATTTCATAGCCCACTGCAGATTTTCCCCCCACGTCATGTTCCTCCACGGGAGGTTATTCTTGGACGCCCAAAAGTAAGCCATAGAAGCCGTGATGCAGCAACCGAAGAAGAGGTGGTCAATAGAATCTGGCGTGAGCTTGCAAAAGGCACAGACTTCTCTCCCAATTCTCCCATAGGACATAAGAAAAGCTTGGGTAGGGAGACGATTCTTTATGATCAGCCAGAGATTGAATTGGTATCTCGGAGTGATGGCCTTATTCCAAATAAAGGAAGACCAATCCACCCTTGCTTTCCTTCTCCTGAAGATATGCCAAGCTGAGGCGACTGAAAAGAGGCCGGACGGATTGTCACTCCAAACAAATCTATCCGGGCCATCGGAAAGGAGCGGCAGGGGTTGGATCCAAGAATCTGATATTGTCCTGAAGACTTGACCTGCAGAAGAGAATAGGTCTGCAACAGTTGCATTCCTAGGAAGCCCGGAATCCAAAATAGTCTGCTCTGAACAAAATATCTCCAGCGGACCTCTTTGATGCCAATGGTCAAACCAAAGGGAGACCCTTCGTCCATCTCCAATCCTCCAGCAGAAATTGAGTCGAAATTCGGTTCTCAGCTGGAGAATTTTCTTCCATGCCCATGAGCAATGCGTCGGAGCCTTAACCACCCAGAAATTCATCCCTCCTTTCAGAAAAGTAGAGTGAATCCATTTGCACCATAAGGACTCCTTATCCGTGAAGAGGGTCCAGATGTGTTTCAGCATCGCAGCCTTGTTGCACTCTCGCAGATTGCGAATTCCAAGACCTCCTTCCTCCCTTGGGAGGCATACATCCTCCCAGGACACTTTAGCACCTCCCTTTCCAAGGGTAGGACCCTTCCAAAGGAATTGTCTAAGGATCTGCTCAATACGATCTAGGACCGCCATAGGAATAACGAAGACACTAGCCCAATAAGATTGTATAGCATGGAGCACTGACCTTATAAGCTGAACTCTCCCAGCAAAGGAAAGGAAGCGATGAGTCCACGATTGCACTCTCGCTGTAATACGATCCACTAATGATACACAGTCCGCCTTGCCAAGCCTTGAGGAAATAATTGGAGCTCCTAGGTAACGCACCGGTAGCTTCCCTTCCACAAATCCAAAGGTGTCCTTGATCTGACACTTCAAGTCATCCGAGCCCCCTGCAAGAAATACCTCACTTTTGCTATTGTTCGGCTTCAATCCACTCCAAGCGGCGAATGTGTCCAGGCCATCCTTCAGGAGCAAGGTGGAGGCTATATCCGCACGGCAAAAGAGAAAGACATCATCTGCAAAGAAAAGGTGCGATAATCTAGTGGCCTTGCACCTCCAGGAGAATTTGAAATCCGGCTGCTCCGCCCGAGAAGTGAGGATCCCTGAGAAGACTTCCATAACCAAGGTGAAAAGATAAGGAGACATAGGGTCACCCTGTCGAAGGCCTCGGCTACTCGGGAAGAATCCATGGAGCTCCCCATTCAAGGAGATAGAAAACATAGGTGTGCGCACACAGACCATGATGAGACGAGTAAGATGGTCCGGGAACCGAAACGCACGCAGAACCAGCTCCAGGAAGTCCCAGTCTACCGTATCGTATGCTTTCTGAAAATCCACCTTGACAGCACATTTAGGAGCAAATGGCTGAAGATGAAACCCGGCAAATAACTCCTGAGCAAGGAGAATATTGTCCCTAATCCGCCGACCCTTGACGAATGCATTCTGAGAAGGGCTGATGGTGTCCTGAAGCACTGCGGCTACACGGTTGGCTAAGACCTTGGTAATACATTTATAGATCGTGTTGCAGCAAGCAATGGGCCTATAATCATTTACCGAGGTAGCATTAGGCACCTTTGGAATTAACACCAAGATGGTGGAATTAATCTCTCTTAGAAGTCTCCCCGTAACAAGGAAATCCTTAGCCGCTTCAATGACCAATGGTCCAACAAGGTCCCAATTGCTCTTGAAGAATTCGACACCAAACCCATCCGGCCCCGGGGCCTTCCCACGGGATAGAGAGAACATGGTATCCTTAATTTCCATCTCTGAAAAGGGGCGGGCGAGAGAAGCTCTCTGATCTTCCGTGAGCGGGCAACGGATAACTTGTTGCAAGTCTCCCAATTCCGGCCTAAGAGGGAGGGTACGCGTCGCAAACAGCTCTTTAAAATGAGTGACAAATGTGTCTTGGACACGGCTCGGCTCAGTGACAAGATTCCCATCTCTATCAAGAACCGAGATAATCCTATTCCTCATTTGCCTTGTAGTCACCGAATGATGAAAGTACTTAGTGTTCTTATCACCATTCTCAAGCCAACGGATTCTGGATTTCTGTCTAAAGAAAGCCTCCTCCTGACTTTTCAATTCTACGAAGGTCTTGCGATGATTCTTCTCAAGCTCCGCCAAGAGGTTGTTGGTCGGATCCTGCTGAAGGTCCACTTGAGCTAACCTAAAGGCATTCCTGGAATGAGCAACCCTCTCGGATATGCAAGAGAAGGAATCTCTATTCAACTGCTTAAGACGACCCTTAAGAGCTTTCAGCTTGGTAACCAGTCTAAAAATGGGGACTCCTTCTCCCGGGGCCTCCCACACCTGATTAACAATGGCCTGAAAGGAAGGGTGCTCCATCCAAAAGTCAAAGAATTTGAAGGGCTTCCTTCGCAGAACTGGTTGGATAACCTTGACTACCATGGGGGAGTGGTCAGAAATACCAGAAGTCAGAAAATTTGCTTCTGAGTAAGAGAAATGCGAGCTCCATAAATTGTTCACTAACACCCGATCTATCTTCCTTGCTTTCCGGTTAGCCCCCGAAGACGTCGACCAAGTAAACCGAAGCCCCACATATCTCAAATCCTCAAGCTCCGCCTGATGCAGACACTGATTAAACTCATCAAAAGAAGGAGGCCAGGCGTTGGTGCCACCAAATCTATCGGATGGGTCCCTTATGGCGTTGAAATCTCCCGCCACCATCCAGGGAAGGTCGTAGATGCAAGAACTCATTCTGATCAAGTCCGCCCAGAGAGGCCTCCGAGAAACAAAAGAGTGCTGGCCATAAACAACCGAGATGCAGCAACAGAGACCCGACGAAACATGCTGGACTCTACCATGGATGGCCTGATCAGTGGAGGAAATCACCTCAAACTTAACCAGCGAGGGGTTCCACCCCACCCAAATCCTGCCTCCCGGAGTAGAATCATAATTGGCCATCCAAGACCACCCAGATAACAGCCCCGACGACAGGGGACAAAAGAGATAGTCCGGGACTTTAGTCTCCAATAAACCGACCAAACAGAGGCCGTTAGACTGAGCCAATCTACGAACCTCGGCTCTCCTCAAAGGATCCATAAGACCTCTAATATTCCAGAAACCGAAATACATATATAAACTATGTATAGGCTAAACTACTCTACACAAAGAAAACACATAGCGTAATTGTTGCGTTCCAATTTCCGCACAAGAAAATGGGAGTGACACGACGGTCTTTTAAGAGAAGAATGAAGTCAAATCAATCTCACCACATGCTTATATGAGCCAAAAGCTAATACCCATAGAATGTAGCTCAATTATCCGCACGACGAAGCTTTTAAGTTACTTTATTCTTATATCATTTTATTTCTACAATTCTTTACAAAGTTAGGTCATCACCTGCTCGAAGCAAGAGTACGTGGCATTCTACATGCATCTATGGTGCGAAAATATGTTTTAGGTTCTAATCAGAGCACTTTAAGTTGCTATAATTCAAGATAAACATAACTTACGATAAGCGATTGATGATGTTGATTGAAGAGATTAGTGGTGGCATTGTTGCTTTTACTTTACCAACATACTACAGTTATATTAAGGAAGTTCTATTCTCTAAATAAATAAAAAATTGTCGTAAAGATCTCCGCCCATAATACGCAACACCAAAAGTTGCACATTATGCAACTGAAAATCCAATATTTAGGCCTTTTATGCGTCACTCCCTTTTTCATAAATTTCAAAAGGATTCCCGTGCAGGGGCAAAACCATGGACGTACCCCATGGTTTTTCCAGCATATACATTTGCACAAGATCTTTTAGTATATCAGTTTCTTATTGCGATCATATCCATTAGTTGTAATAGCCTTTAGTTCAAATTTATCACTTTCCTTTATCAATTACTATAAGGCAAGTTATCTCTCTCATCTTTTAAGTTCGGCTCTTATTTCTATGCCCTAACATATTATTCTTCTAAGTTAGCTCTATTCAATACACAAACAAATCTTTCGTGAATTTCCTTGTAGATGTTTTCTAACAGTACTTGCAGACCCTTGCATTTCCTAGTTAGGCACTTGTGTCTAGCCATGGACACCGAGCCAAGGAGACCTCGTCACTACTAAGAATGCATTTCAAAGGTCTAATGGCTGATACAGGCGGCAATTCTTGAGACATGGCTAGAGTGTGCAAAGCATTATTTAACATCCTTGAAATATTAGGAGTCTTAGAAAACCAGGCCTGTTATCTTGTGTAAATAATTTAATATCTGCCTAGAATACTGAAGTACCCTTTAACAATTTTTTGGAGTATCTTTTGTTGTGTAAACACATTTATCCATATTCCTATGCATACTGTGTATGAAAGACTTGTAGTCATTATATTTTCATAAAGGATGTGATAGGAGAGGTAACTCTTCTTGACAACTCTTCTAGAAAGATGTAATTCTTGTTCTCCCTTGCCAACTACATGTTTCACGACCAGTACTTTAATTATGGTGGGGTTGCTGTTCATCTACCTCTGATGTCCCTCTTCTGATGCATTTCTTCTTTTCATATCTTTGGATTCTTGTGTCGTTGTTTTGCATTACGGAAACAAAGGAGTCCCGAGGAGGTTCAGTGAAAAGTCCTGAGCAACCAGTCAGCTAGCAGGTAGCAAAGGCGATTCGCTAGTTCCCACAAAATCAACCGGCTGCTGAAATTGCCATCCAAAACCAACTTCACCTAATCTAAATTGGCTGGTGGGGGAGTGTCCTTTTTTCAGGACACACCATCAAATGTATGTCTTTGCACTATTACTTAAAAGCATAATTTTTTGTCCGCAGGTGTTGGGTGCTTTTTAGTCGCACAATTTTTAATAATATATATGTACATACTTTCATATATAATTTTTTTATAACTTATATTATGGTAGAAAAGTAAAAAGTTGTATATTTCTGCTAAACACATTGCCTCACTTTTCACGTATTATTAACGCGTAGCATCTAAGCAAAAGAAAAAAAATGACATGTATATATCTACTATTCAAATAAATAATAGAAAAAACCAAAAAAATTGCACTATATTACAGAAAGTCCTTCGCAAAAATATCTTTTAGGTGGGGCTGAGGCCCGAGATCACAGTTTGGGGTGAAGATTTTGTCGGTGTGAGTTGAATCTGGAGTGGACAATTGCGTACAAAGACAGACAGGACGAGTACGGAGTAGGGCCCACGTTTACCAAGTCTACTGGTACGTGATCCACATAGCCAGAAAGCAACTCAACTCTCCACCATGGTCAGTGTTACAGAAAGAGATAAGACGAGTACGGTGGAGTTGGGTCCCACAGCTATTTAATTAGGCCTAGTACTAGGGTTCACGTGTATAGAGAGTGAAGACGTACTACTATCTGCACCATGGACGTACTGCCATCTGCACCATCAAGTTGACAAGAGATGAAGCGTAATAATGGCCAAGTGACCGACAGGGTCTAAGAGTAACTTAACTCGACTATGGTTAACTATTAACCATCGCTTTGGGTTCCAAGCCACGACTGTCTTCTTTCTCCTCCTTTTGAGTATTTTTGATAGAAAGACCATTTGCTTTCCGAGCTCTAGAAATTAATAATCAAATATTGACTTATTAATTATCCTCATTAATGATTGATCGCCTTGTTCATTGCATAAAAATTAAAGATAATATAAGTGCATGATAATAATAAATAGTAGAAAGTTTTTAAATGATAAATACTAATAGCAAAACATCCCATTTCATTGTTGCTCCCCATGTATGTACAAAAGAAAGATTATGGCTCGTTCATATATGTATGGCAAGTTCATGTTCATATATTGTTATAGAAATATTATATTAGATTAAGACCTCATTTATTTCCGAAAAATAAATCATTTGAAATATTTTTCAATAAATAATCTCTTATATTGATTGAAATAATTAATTAATAAAAAATATTCAATTATTGATAACAATAAATTGATAATATTTTTGTTTTTCATTTTTATAAGCGATATAATCAATTATTTTTATCCCGAATTCTTTTTACGATATAAAAAACTCCAAATTATATTCACCATGACACATTCACTTTAAACTTTTTTTTTTTTTGGTAAAGACTTTAAACTTATTTTTGTGATATCAAAAACTCTAATTTTATACTCATGTGATGCATTTACTCTCCGTAGACATTTTGTCGGATGATTTTCCAATCAAAATGTTATTTTTATTTCACTCAAGTCACGTTGGTACTATGTCAAACTCGTTGGTACTAAAAAGAATTATTTATGAAAAAAATTGTTCCCTAGCAAAAAAAAGATTACCACGCGCACTATTAACTGCACTCTACCTAACTTTCCTATCATTGTTAGATACAAACATAACTATATGGTTCTGATTTCACAAATGACTTACAACAACTGAATTTTCTTAGCACTCATTTGTTTTTTTTGTCTTTTTGGTAAAGCTTAGCACTCATTTGTTCTTTTATTTTTTATTTTTTATGATCCGGGAATCACTATCGACCGGCAGCCTAGACGTAAGCCCTGAGCAGACTGAACCACCCCACCACCACAGATCCAGCCGTGTTTGAGTCGCACAAACTCGACGCTTCTAGATTCGAACTCCTCCCCTTCGTGAGAGGGAGGGAGTTCGAAGCCAATTGCGCCCGTAGGCGGTGATAGCACTCATTTGTTTGTGTTTTTTAAACTAAAAAAAAAAAATTGTTTACTTTTTCATTAAAATTCAAAATATTAGTCAAATACAAAATATATACATAATTTGGTTTCATAATGACACACAATAAAATAGAATGAAAGAAGGTAATCATGATGATTAGAATTAACTAAATTTTCGTAGGATGTGTTTGTATATGCTTTTTAAAATGTTATGTGAATAATAAAAGATTTTGCAAAAATTATGCCTAAATAATTTAACATCCGTGAAAATTTGATAGGTTTCAATCCAAAAAATGTGTATATATATATATGAGGTTCGTGAGAGCACAAAAGTCGAATTTCATGCTGCTATTGTCCTCCGATATGATGTGTCCATTTTTTTCGTTACTTTATCCTTTTTCCAAAGACAACCATGAAATGGTAAGATAACGCGTTGGTTATTCCATCGGTACGAGGCGATTATGGATTGGACAACGTTTAATAAAAGAGATAGGATGAGGAGGGTGGAGTTGGATCCCACGAGCATTCACTAAGGCCTAACTAGTACTACTGCTGTGGTTCACGTTTGTGAAGCCGTACTGCCAGTCCTGCCATAAGGTTGTCAGGAGAGGCAGCATAATAATTATCATGTGACTGACATGGCCAGAAAGTAACTTAACTCAATCATGATTAATATCAACCATTACTGTGTTCTTTTGTTTTTGATTTTCTTGTGCCGCGTTTTTCCTCCTCCTCTGCGTTTTTTAATTTTATTTTTATTGTAGTAAATCCTCTGCATTTTTTTCAGATAGAGAGACCATGCACTTTTGAATCTTTAGAAGTTAATAATCGTTGACTTACTAATTGTCCTCATTAGTAGTTTTGCTTTCTTTTAGTCGATTCCGGTACGACTATACAAAAATTGTAGACATCCATAGATAGCTTCATAAGCCAAAGAAAATATGATTTAAGCAAAATTATTTTGGGTACACCAAGACTAAATCATAATAATCATTCTCATTTTTAATTTCGATCCTTCCCTCTCATCACATAGTGTAATTGTCACACTCGAATTCCCACCCAAGAAAATAGAAGCGACATGATGTCTTTCAATGGAAGAATGAAGTCTCAAACCAATCTCGTCACTTGCTATGCGAGTCAAAAGCTAATACCAATAAAATATAGCCCAATAATACTGATGTCAAAGCTTTTAAGTTACTTTATTCTTATAAATACCCATCATTTTATTTCTACGATATTTTACAAAGTTAGGTCATAACCTGCTTGAAGCTAGCATTTTCCATGCATCTATGGTGTGAAAATATGTTTCAGATTCTAATCAGGTCACTTTAAGTTGCTATAATCCAAGTTAAACATAACTTACAACAAGCAGCAATTGGTGTTGTTGATTGAAGAGACGAGTGGTGAGTCTGGTGACGCATCTCATCACTCCTTGGTGATTGTGCAATGATAAAATTCGAAAAGAAGTAACATGAGACTTGAGAAAGATATTAAACGAATTATCTACACTCATTCATAGCAGCGAAATCCATGGCTTGAACTGAAATAGCCTTTGACCTTGAACCTCTAGGATTTGGCATTGTGTGATTTCGACGTTTTGTTTGGAAATTACAGCCTTCTAAATTAGTGGTTGCAAGAAAAAAGAGTAATTTTCACACATAAATACAATCTATTTGAATTACTTTCGAATTCGATCCTTGTTAGGAAATTGTAGTATCACATGAGGTCTTTTCAACGACATAAAAACCACTAGATTCGACTGTCCGTAGAGTGAGAATTGATTGCACAAATCCAATACTTCTTGTAATCCGGGTTCTTACGAGCGCAATTCCTTTCGGTAGCTTGCCCGGTCCATCCAAAAGTCTTATTGCACAACGTAGAGACTACTGTGTTAAACTCAAAAACTATGAGAATTGTGAAAATCATGGAACATGGGTTTCAGGATATCCAAAAAAAAATTAGTCTTGGGGTTTTTTAACACTCTTTTCCTAGGCTAAACGAGATGATTGAGTTTTATTCTACTTTATTGTAAAGTAATATGTTTAATTAATTTAAGAAAGGTGAGAGAATGGACTTTTGTGATAAATGTGACTTAGCCATTTAACTGTGCTCTACCTTTCCTATTATGGATAGATATGTATATACATACATAGTTTTGGTTTCACAAATGACGCATGACAGCTGAATTTTGTTAGCACTCATTTGTTTTTTTTTTTTTTGGTAAAGATGTTAGCACTCATTTGTTTTGTTTGTGTTTATTAAAACTCAAAAACAATTGTTTGCTTTTTTGTTAAAACTTAAAATATTATTCATGTACAAAGTATACAAATAATTTGGTTTCACAAATAACATACAACAAAATAAAATGAAGGTAATTATGATGACGAGAGTTAATTGCATTTTCTTAGGACTAGTTTGTTTATGCTTTTTATAATGCAAAAAATAAATTTTAAAATGTTAAATAAATGTTAAAAGATTTTGAAAAAATTATGCATAAACTATAAATCAAGATTTAATGGTGGTTTCAAGCAAAAAAAAAAAGTGTAAAAACTTGTTCCAAACAAGATTATATAAAAAATAAAATTATATATATAATAACACAATCCTTCAGATATTTTGTTGAGGTTAGTGAGAGGGCAAAGGTTTAACTTCACCATAGGCGGTATCATCATCCTACGATTTGATGTGTCTTCTTTTACCCTTTTCCTTGTTTCCTTCTTTCTCTTTTTTTATTTTTATTTTTTCAAACGCAACCAGATAAGATAACATGTTGGTGATTCCTTGTTACGTGGTGACTTCGGATTGGACAATTTGTATTAAGAGATAGATAGAACGAGTACAATGGATTGGGTCCCACAGCTATTCACTAAGGTTTAACTAGTGAGGTCCAAGTCTATGAAGCTATACGACCATCTACGACATAAGATTGACAAAAGAGGAAGCATAATAATTGCTGTGTGACTGACAACCAAAAAGTAACTTAACTCGACCATGGTTAATTATTAACCATCACTTTGTTCTTTTGTTCTAGGTTTTCTCGCGTGCCACGTCTTTCTTTCTCCTCCTCTGGGTGTTAGAGAGAGACCATGCTCTGTGGAAACTTTAGAAATTAATAATCAAATCTAGGAGTTAATAGTTAAATCTTTAACTTGTTAATGGTCCTCATTAATAAATGAGCTTTCTTTTAGTCAATTCCAGTACGATGATACAAAAACCATAAAGATGAATAGATAGGCTTCAACAATTGAATAACACAATCTTGGTAATAAGTTTTGGATACCGCAAGACTAAATCTTGACCATTAATCTCATTCATCGTGTTGGCTCCACACAAAAATAAGAGAGATGGACCTGAGCAGGTCCTTAAAAGGCTCAAGGGGAAAATCACTCGATTGGAGGAAGTTCCTCCATGGGAAAATAACCCAATCGGAGGGAGAACCTCCCAGGGGTGAGAGACCCCAGTCGGGTGTCCCGTATTCCCTTGGGATGGGAAGAAAAATAAACTCACCCCACTGCCCCTCCCGCCACCATAGTCCGATACACAACCGGCTAAGGGAGGCGCACACCGGTGAGGACCGGGTTGGAGGCCACCGGCCACTCTCTACGGAGAATTAGGACCAGCAGGATCAAAAGTTTTGGATACCGCAAGACTAAATCTTGACCATTAATCTCATTCATCGTGTTGGCTCCACACAAGAATAAGAGAGGGACATGGGCATCTTTCAAGAGAAGGATGAAACCTCAGACCAATCTTGCTACACCATAAACATACAAATATGGGCCAAAGGCTAACACCAAAAGAATATAGCCCAATATCCACATGTCAAAGCTTTTAAGTGACTTTATCCTCATTTTGTGTTTACAGCTCTTTGCGAAGTTGGGCCATTCCGACTTGGGTTTTGCCATGTGAAAATCAGAGATGCACTTTATATTCCAAACCATAGAAGGAATTTCGTAATATTGAAAAAAGAAAAGGAAAAGATGAAACATTCGGATTATTTTGAGAAGGCAAGAACCGATTTTGGGAGGTAATTATGGAACTTGCCTTAGCATAGCTTGGCTTGTTGTCTCTTCTGATATTCCTAGGATTGGCATTTGCCATTATTACCCAAAATTAAAGAGAGAGGCAAGAGGGCAGAGAGGACAGCGACGATGGAGGCCCAAGGCTCGCCGGGGAGAGTCCTTTATTGCTGGAAAACTTGGCGATATCCATGGCTTGAACTGATATTTCCTTTGACCTCGAATCCCTAGAATTAGGCATTGCGTGTTATCGGCGTTCTGTTTGGAAATTACACCCTTCCAAAGTCGCGGTTGCTGGCTGGTAAAGAAGTATGACTTTCATGTATAAACACAAACTATTTGGATTATTTTCAAGGTGGATCCTTTCTACAAAATTGTATTGTTATATGAGGTCTTTCCAACCATACAAAAACCACTAGATACAATTATCCGTAGAGTGAGAATTGAGTGCCCGAAGCCAACACCTCTTGTAATCTAGGTTTTCATCACTGCAGTTCCTTTCGGCGGCTCACCCAGTCCATCCAAAATTCTTATTGCGACACCGTTTTCTTTGTTAAACTCAACGCAAAGACTACTATGATATGTGAAATTTTAATGATTTTTTAAAATACATAAATTTCTATTATTACTTAGAAATTATGAGAATTGTGAAGTTATGGAACATGGTTTATAGGAAGTACAAAAATTTCAAGTCGATTTCGTTAATTCAAATATAAATATTAATTGTGGAAAATTCTAATTCCTTTGAAAAGTTCGGTGCAATCATTGAAGAAAAAGAGTTAGCGTATGTGACATTGGAAAGATCTAATTTTTTCGGTTTTTTGAAAAATAAAATTAACTAATTTCTGCAACAAAAAAAAAAAAAAAAAATTATATCACATGATCGAAAGAGTAAAATATCTGTTGGGTTGTTCAGGGCCTATGCCCTTGCAATCTAGTCTCGAAGGGCATTTATGTAATTTTAGTTTGAATGAGCTTTTCAGCCCAAGTGCATTCAGCCGTCGTTCAGGGATGGAGGAAATATGAGATAAAGTTATGTGACTTGAATTAGGGATTTATTGAGGTATGTAATTTCCACCACTTCCATATTTTGAAAAAGTGCATGACATGATTTGCCGAGGAGAAGCTACACTGTGGTATGGTTTGTTTGTTTGTTTGTTTGTTTTTAAAGCATTTTAAGCATATAAATAGACATTCTTATATGGCACGCTCTTTTAAAAAGTTAGATCAAGCATTGGATATTTTTTAGCCTCTCTAATCCATAAATATTCTAAACTGAAATGCTATATATGTGTGTGTGTGTGTGTGTGGTGTGTGTGGGCGTGCATAACAAATATTGTTCCGAGACTTAATCATAGCCAATTTGATTTACGGGGTTCAATCATAACTAATGTGATTTTTGGGCCTTGATCATAGCTGATGATAATTTTAGGCCTTGTCACAAGCAAATTGTGACCGTAGGGTTTCTTGGCATTAAGTTTGATTTTTGCTGGTTACAATACGTGGGTTATGGTGTAGTGCATAATTTTTTATACATTGAAGTAAGCATTCCGCATATTTTATAGGAAAATGCAATGAATGTGATCGTCTTGATATGCAAACTTGTTTGTAATGCTACATTATTCTTTGCTTGATCCCATTGCAGTGTCGCGATTTTACTCAAATTTTTACTACCATTTCAGGTTTTGAACCCTAAAGAGTCCAATCGAATGCACATGGAAAGTAACTTGAGAGTAGCATTGGAATTTATTGTAGACTATTTGAATAAAGGTTATCAAATTGGTTTTATAAATTTATAATAATTGGTTAATTCGTGAATCATCGGAATTTATTATAGTTATCATTAGATGAAATGTTTCGCCTAGTCAATAATTTTATTTTTTTAAAAATCACTAATTTTGGGTGAAGAACCTTCATTTGTTAAAAAGGATGGCCAGTCAATCCCTTACTTCTCGCTATGAATGTGAGGTACGGTGACTATCAGAAAAAATGAAAAAGATCGAGAGTATTCTCTAGATTGCATATCACACGGTTAGGGGTCTATTACTAGAGTGGACTTGACTCATATAAATGTTCGATTTATAGTTCTATGTGTGTTCTTAGAACGGCGAGATTGAACTTGGAGATATGCCAAACGGTCTTCGAATTGGAAAAATCGCCCAGTTTGATTAATACCTATGTCCCCATGTGATGTAACTTACCGAATCAAAATGCAAGTTGGCCTTCGAAGCGTTGGTCTCTAAAACGGCATGAGCCAGACCCGGTGTCGATCGTCTTCTTTCACGGAAGCCTTCGATTCTCCTCAGAGATCAATCAAAAACCAGAGCAGAACCAAGTAAACTGGAAAATCCTCCGAGGGGAAAGCGGAGATGGTGGGAGGTGCACGAGGAGCAAGCAAGAGGCGACCGGATGCCGTCCGGACGCAGGCGGTGATCGTGAGCTCTCGCGAGAGAATTGGACGACGTCGTCGCGCAAATGGGGAGAGAGAGAGAGAGAGTGCCACGCGACCTCAAAACGCACACGAATCGGAGCCAAGAAAGCCGGTTGGATCCACCAGCTTCGATCGTCGCTGCCGACGCCGTCCGAGACTCCGTCTGGTTAGTTGAACAACCGATCGTGACCGATGATCGCTGCTTGCTGAGATAAAAGCTCTCTGTTCTGTTTTGAGTGTCGCACGTGTGAAATAGAGACCGAGAGCTTTGTTGTTTGCTAGTAATGAAGATTCTTCACGTCCGAGATTATATTACTAACAACTGCGATTCGGTCTTGATGATCTCGTGCTGACTGGGTCGTGATTCCCGCTCACTCGTTGCTGGACTGTGCCATTTCATCGAATGCACATTAAATGTTTGGTGAAATGCCCGAGCCGTATTAGTCTGAATACGGCTTTGAATCTGACTGACATCGTCTTTGTCTGCTTGAATGATTCACCGTACCAGTTGGATAGGTTAAGTAGATCTAAATTGATATCCACTTTTGAGTCCATTCCCGAATGTCTCGGTCTTGATAGGCTTCTGGTGCTCTAGGGCGGATAAACTCGACTCTGTGAAATTAGCTAAAAATGATGGTTTTCTGAATTGTAAATACTCTGTCGATGGTTGCTGGTGCGCTCATGAAGCATAGGCTGATCATGTAGACTAAGCAGATCCCATTTGCTGTACATATCTTTTTCTAATAGTGAGTACCTCCTGATCATGTCTTCTCTGTGAGTGAATGCCAGTATGTTATCTCATGATGCTGAGGTATTACTTGGAAATTTCGCCATGCATGGTTTATGCCACTATTCGCACGATGTGATAAAGATGATCACCCCATTTTCTCATCATAGTAACTTAATTAGAATGCGTGAATTTTTTTTTTTTTTTTTTCAAAGAGTTTGACAAAATGTTGTTTCTGCTTTTAATTAATTTAACTAGTGTTGTAGGAATGTTGTCGATAATCACCCCATTTTCTTGTTATATTAAGTAACGTAACCCGCTGAGGACATCAGATTCTTTTATGCTGTCAATGTACAGATGGGTTGTTGTCGGAGTCTTTTAAATTCTCAAACGTCACTTGAAGAATTTGTTGCGAGATATGAGCAAGGTTTGGAGCAACTTCGTGGCAATGGAAGGAAAGAAGATTATAATTCATTCAACTTGCGGGCATTTTTGCAGACAAATGGACTGATGGAAGAGCAATATAGGAGGCTTTATACCCTTTCTGTTTTCAAAGTTTTCCAGAGGAGACTTTTACAAAGCTACAGTGATCTGGGTGCCAAGATTGATGAACAAGGGGCCATCAGCAGATATTTGATCTGTAAGTGCGGCAATGAGAATGAGAAACATATCGTTACCTTTTGTTCATCCAATGTCGATGTGATTTGTGGTTGTCAAATGTTCAAATCGGAGGGTGTATTGTGTAGAGATGCTTTGAGATTGTTCCAGATTCTAGGTATTAGGGAGCTTCCATCTCGCTGCATCTTTCATAGGTGGATGAGGAGTGCTGAGTATGGCACTCTATGTGATTTTTAATCGGGAGGTAGCTCCCACGAAATTAAGGCTAAGATGGTCTGGAGTCTTCGTGAAATTGCTGCCAAATATGTAGAGTTTGGTGCCCTATCTTTTGAAAAATACAAACTTGCTTATGAAATTATGCATGAGGATGGGAGGAAACTTTGCTGGCAGAGGTAAGTTTAGGATAATTTTGTAGTTTAGAGTGCGCCTAAAGTTTCTTTTCCAGCAGGCCTGACTTTTGTAACTAGAGGGCATCAACTTGTTTTATGCGGTATAAAAGCTCTCTCAATCAGAAGTAGAATTATGTGCATATGAAATTATGCATTCTACTAGTTCTTTTTGTTGGTTTCTTCTGTTTATCTCACCTCAGAGGCTGGGGGTAAGGGAGGAAAGAAATTGAGAGGGAATGAAGAACTATGCTTAAAAATTGTACCTTCAGTTTCAAAGGGCAAATTTCAGCAAACGGCTAGTGGGGGAAGCCATCACAAGCCCCCCTGACTGTCTTTGAGAAGCTGACCTGATATTTGAAGAACCTGGATCTGTACTCTGGTGTAATTTCCTCCAAGTTATTCAATTTCTCTCTGTGTGTTGTAACTTTTGGCAAAAGGAATGGGAGACATGGATAACTATTAGTTCTGGTGCAGAAGTTAGCAAGAGATACCTGCTGGTCTGGCCTTTTAATGAGCTACTCATAGTGAAGTTGATGATATACATGAGTTGTGGTGATTTGCATTTCATTCCTCACTCTGAATAATCTGACATGATCATATCAAGAAAAAGTGAAGTTCATATAATAGAAATATCTGATTCAATAATCAATCACACTCCAGCACCTCAGTTGCAGTTGCAGAAATACTCGGTGGATGTGATTTTCTATGTGGTAATGATCTTTCCAGCAATATTTGGAAATGTCATATGGCATTCCATGATGTGGCTGATCTCTTGTATCTTTTTTTGCATTTTATCTTATTTCTTAGCCATAAATTTTCTTTCCCTATGTGGCTTTAATAGGACATATCGTAGCCGACAACCTTCTGTTGTTCGACGAGGTTGAAATGTTCCACTATGTAGGAGTGTGCTGAATGACTCTTGTTGGACATATTTGAGTACGAAGATCAATACTGATGAAGACAATGCAAAATGAAATATCTCGCAGAAGTATAGTAGAAACTCTCAGTAGTATGTGTGATACTGGCTCATGAAGTAGCAAAATTTGTTCTTTAAGACGCACGAGTAGCTCTTTAATGGATATCTGTCCATTAGCACTTAAATATATGAGGAAACTAGGGCAATCGCAATTGTGCTGGCAGACTATGGCAACAGAAATGAGTTCCTCGTTATAGCAAGTTAGGCTACTCTTACTAGGAGAAACCATGAGAGAATATTTGGCTGGGGGACCAAGTGGCATATATAGCTAGCTTAGAGTTGAACTTGCTTGTGGGCAGATTAGTAGCTCAGGGTTGCCATTGATATGTAGCTTAGACTGCTGAGGCTAAAGCTGACGTACAACACCCGTAATGAGACAAGATTCGGAAATGCATGAATTGAGATTTGAATGATTGAATGCTTCATAGAGTCCATGTTCATATCATATATGACAACCCAGAAAAATTTTAGGAACACTTGGTTTGGTATGATATGTTAACATTGTCTCCTAATGCCTCAACTTGAAACCTTGAGCTTGAATATTATTTGAGATCTGAACATGCCTAGTGCTTTGTAAAAATCATAGATCAAGAATAAATCATGATCTCCCCTAGTTAAATTGAAGTTAAATTTTCTTCTTCAGTTGTGTAGTCTTAACTAGGCTTGATACACTTCAACTGAAACTTGCTGACATCATACAAAGAGACCAGATTTATCATTATTTTTGTGAATTTTTCTTTCAAGTCAATGTCAGAGTATGTTTTGATTGTTGGATCATTGTCTATGCATCTCCTTAAGAGCATCCTAGTAAAGCAAGTGACCAATGCCATTCTGAGAAGAAAACTAAGTCCTTGAACCACCCTGCTTGTGAGAGTGTATAAGGTATGGTTATCGATCCAAAATCCTGAATGATGACAAAAACACGAAAAAGAGAATAGAACAATTGTGGCCAGAGTTTAATGTGGTAAAGTTACAAACTGAGAAAAAGTTTCAAGCAGAAAAAATAAGAACTTGAAAGGGCATTTAAGCATGTTTTGGTGAAGCTATTTCCTAAAGTTGGTTCTGCAGCTTGATTTGGCCATCTCTGAAAAAGCTACTGGTTGCTTGTCCAAATTTGTGTAAATAACTGGGAAATTCCGTACAATGTGATGAAGATAATCACCCCATTTTTTATTTTCAAAGATTTTGAAAAAAAATGTTATTTCTATTATGAATTAATTTAACTAGTGTCGTAGGAATGTTGTTTGATAATCACCCTATTTTCTTGTTATAATAAGTAACTTAATCTGCTGAGGACATCGGATTCTTTTATGCTGTTGATATACAGATGGGTTGTTGTAGGAGTCTTTTCTAGGCCCATGGCAGATCTAGGTTTTCCTGCAGTCAGTTTGGTGATGCCATCATTTTTTATACCTCCTAAAGGCAAAACAATTATGTGGTGCCATTTGCTACTTTTGTTGCTGTCAATCACAACAAGCAGCTGGTTCTTCTTGGGTGTGCTCTAGTTGCTGATGAATCAAAGGAGCCCTTCATATGGTTGTTTGAGACATGGCTCAGGGCAATGTCTGGCTGCCATCCCAAGTTGATAATAGCTGATCATGATGATTCCTCTGCAAATGCCTGAACAGGTTTTTCCTTCGAGTCATCATCGATTCTCAATGTGGCAAATTAAGACAAAAGAACGTGAGTATTTGAGTCCACTGAGTAGTGATTGTAAATGTGAATATCAGAAGTGTGTTTATCAAAGTCATACCATTGTGAATTTGATGCTGCATGTAGTGCTCTTCTCAGCAAATATGGCTTAAGGAAAAATGCTTGGCTGAAGGAAATGTATGAAAAGCGTGAAAATTGGGTTCCACTATACTTACGTAGAACATTTTTTGCTGGAATTCCCATTCATGGAAATCTAGATGTGTTTTTTGATCCATATTTAGATTCTCAAACGTCACTTGAAGAATTGTTGTGAGATGTGAGCAAGGTTTGGAGCAAGGTTGTGGCAGTGAAAGGAAAGAATATTATAATTCATTCAACTTGCGGGCATTTTTGCAGACAAATGGACCGATGGAAGAGCAATGTAGGAGGCTTAATACCCTTTTCCGTTTTCAAAGTTTTCCAGGGGGAACTTTAACAAAGCTACAGTTATCTGGGTGCCGAGATTCATGAACAGGGGACCATCAACAGATATTTGATCCGTAAGCGTGACAATGAGAATGAGAACCATATCATTACCTTTTGTTCATCCAATCTCAATGTGAGTTGTGGCTGTCAAATGTTTGAATCGGAGGGTGTATTGTGTAGACATGCTTTGAGATTGTTCCAGATTCTGGATATTAGGGAGCTTCCATCTCGCTACATCTTACATAGACGGATGAGGAGTGCTGAGTATTGGCACTGTATGTGATTTTTAATCCGGAGTAGCTCCCATGAAATTAAGGCTAAGATGGTCTGGAGTCTTTGTGAAATTTTGCTGCCAAATACATAGAGGTTGGTGCCCCATCTTTTGAAAAATATCAACTTGCTTATGAAATTATGCATGAAGGTGGGAGGAAACTTTGCTGGCAGAGGTAAGTATAGGATAATTTTGTAGTTTGGGGTGCGTCTATAGTTTCTTTTCCAGCAGGCCTGACTTTTGTAAGTAGAGGGCATCAACTTGTTTTATAAGGTATAAATCCTTTCTCAATCAGAAGTGGAATTATGTAGATATGAAATTATGCATTCTATTAGTTCTTTTTGTTGGTTTCTTCTGTTCATTTCACTCAGAGGCTGGGGGAAAAGGAGGGGATAAATTGAGGAGAGCGAATGAAGAGCTATGCTTAAAAATTGTATCTTCAGTTTCAAAAGGCAAATTTCAACAAACGTCTAGCGGGTAAAGCCTTCACAAGTCCTTTGACTGAGTGGTCTTTGAGAAGCTGACCTGATATTTGAAGAACCTGGACCTGTACTCTGGTGTAATTTCCTTCAAGTTATCCAATCTCTGTCTGTGTTGTGTAACTTTGGCAAAAGGAATTGGAGACATGGATGACTATTAGTTCTGGTGCAGAAGTTAGCAAGAGACCCCTGCTGGTCTGGCCTTTTAATGAGCTACTCATAGTGAAGTTAATGATATACATGAGTTGTGGTGATTTGCATTTCAATCCTCACTCTGAATAATCTGACATGATCATAAAAAGAAATAGTGAAGTTCGTATCATAGAAATAGCTGATTCAATAATCAATCGCACTCAAGCACCTCAGTTGCAGTTGCAGAAAATTAATCGGTGGATGACTTTCTATGTGGTAATGATTTTTCCAGCAATATTTGGAAATGTCATATGATATTCCATGATGTGGCTGATCTCTTGTATCATTTTTGTATTTCATCTTATTTCTTGGCCATACATTTGCAATAGGACATATCATAGCCGACAAACTTCTGTTGTTCAACGATGTTGAAATGCTCCACTATATTGGAGTGTGCTGAATATCTCTCATGGTACATATTTGTGTATGAAGAGCAATACTGATGAAGACGATGCACAATGAAATATCTCACTGAAGTATAGTAGAAACTCTTAGTCCTATGTGTGATACTGGCTCATGAAGCAGTGTAATTTGCTCTTTAAGATGCACAAGTAGCTCGTTAATGGATATCTGTCCGTTAGCATTTAAATATACGAGAAAACTAGGGCACTCACAACTGTGCTGGCAGTTAGATTTGTCCTTATGGAAACAGAAATGAGCTTCTTCTTGTTATAGCAAGTTAGGTTACTCTCACCAGGAGAAACCATGAGAGAATATTTGGCTGAGGGACCAAGTGGCGTATATAGCTAGCTTAGAGTGGAACCATTGATATGTAGCTTAGACTACTGAGGCTGAAGCTAATATACAACACCTGTAACGAGGCAAGATTCAGAATTGCATGAATTGAGATTTGCCTGATCGATTGCTTCATAGAGTACATGTTCATATCATATATAACAACCTAGAGCTTAAATATTGAGCTCTAGGTTGGTATGGTATGATATGATATGTTAACATTGTCTCCTGATGCCTCCACTTGAAACCTTGAGCTTAAATATTATTTGAGATCTGAACATGCCTAATGCTTTGTAAAAATCATAGATCAAGAATAAATAATGATCTCCTGATGCCTCGACTTGAAACCGTGAGCTTAAATATTATTTGAGATCTGAACACGCCTAGTGCTTTGTAAAAATCATAGATCAAAAATAAATCATGATCTCGCTTAAATATTATTTAGATCTGAACATGCTTGGTGCTTTGTAAAAATCGTAGTTCAAGAATAAATCATGATCTCAAATTATTAAATTCAGGTTACATTTTCTTTTTCAGTTGTATACTCTTAATTAGGCTTGATACATTTCAACTAGTTGAAATCATACAAAGAGAACAGAGTTCTCATTATTCTCATGAATTTTTCTTTCAAGCCACGTCGGAGTATGTTTTGATTGTTACTGTCCACACACCTCTTTAAGAGCATCCTAGTAAAGCAGGTGACTAATGCCATTCTGAGAAGAAAACCGAGTCCTCAAGCCACCTTGCTCGTGAGAGTGTATAGGGTATGGTTATCGCTCCAAAATCCTGAATCATGTCAGAAACTAAAAAAAGATAATAAAACAACTGTAGCTAGAGTTTTATGTGGTTGTAAAGTTTCAAAATGAGGAAAAATTTTGAGCAGAAAGGATAAGAACCCGAAGGGGCATTAAGCATGTTTTGGTGAAGCTTTTTCCTGGAGTTGGCTCTGCAGCTGGCATCAGTCAGCTTGGAGAAAGGTATTGCCTGCTTGTCCAAATTTGTTCTGTGTAGGATAGTTTAAAGACTTTGGTGTGATCTGTCTGTCTTCATTTTCTCTTTGTTTTTCTTTACCTTTTTAAAACGTGAGTAGCAACATCAAATGCTTCTAAGTTCAGTTAGTTCTAATTTTTTTAATACTTTCAAAGGAATTTGTAGGAGTTATCAGCCATGGCCTTCTTACAGTAATTGAATAGACAAAACATGATCTTAGGGTTGTCAAGATGATTAGGATAACTACTTGTCGGAAGGAAGCCCGAGTCTTGCTGAATGCTGCTCTACTGGGGTCATCCCTAGTCACCTCTTACTGTGGAAATTGTTCATTTGTGCTCAATTGAGAGACTATCATGAGCCTGTTGGATTAGTTGGGTGCTCTGGAATTCCTAACACCAAATTACAGAACACTATCAAGAATCGGCAAGTAGCATTTGTTGCAGTTGTTGTAACTGTAAAATCCTATGAAGCATTTGATTCATCTGAAGCATCATTACTAATGTCGGCCAATGGCATTACTAGTTCGTATTGGTTTGGCCACTGTATTCCTGGGTTGTGCTGTCGAAGTGAGATTTTTCTGCTTCATCGGATTTGGTTTATCTATCGGCAACTCAATAATGATTGAGATGGTCGAGTCTGATGAGAAAATATGGTGGATAGTGAATGAACATGGTAAAGCATTGACACATGGCGAGGTTTCTAATTGAACATGACGATATTGCAGAGTGAATGAGCTTTTGAAAGAGTTGGTCAAGCTTGTGGGGATTATATGATGAGAACTTTATTAATGAAAAATTGTAGGCTGAACTTTAGCACTGGACAAGGATTTAGACGCTCTCATGCATCAGGTATGATTGTACATTCCTTTCTGAATTCATACCGTGATGCCAATCGAGACTACTGCATTATTTTCATATTTGTATTCTAAGACGATCTACTGCATTGTTTTATCTTCTACCGCATAATTGATGATCACATCACCAATTCACCGATGCTCTGTTTGTTTCCACATCATACACGTTAAGGCTTTCTTTTAGTCGATTCTATTCATCGATGCTCTGTTTGTTTCCACATCATACACGTTAAAGCTTTCTTTTAGTCGATTCCAATATGATGATACAAAAATTGTAAAGATCAATAAATGGGCTTCAGCAACCGAAGACAATATAATCTCGGGAAATTTTTTGGGGTATTCCAAGACTCAATTATGACCATCAATCTCATTAATCATTTGGTCCTTCCCCTTTATTGCATAGTGTAATTGTCACGCTCTAATTTCTGCACAAGAAAAAGGGAGAGACATGGCCGTTTTTCAAGAGAGAGAAGGACGAAACGTCAAACCAATCTTGCCACACGCCAACTATACCAAAAACATACATATTTGTGCCAAAATCTAATACCAATAGAATTTAGCCCAATAATTTGCACGTTGAAGTTGCTCCTCTTATACGTCAGCAGGAAAGGAACTCGAAAGGTTAAAGAAAAGGAGGGGATAAACTGCGACTCGGTGAGTGATAATTATCTCTCTGTGTGATTGGGCACCAACTATGCACATTTTATAAGCACCCCTTAGCTAAAATCAATTAACCAAAATTATACAGCTAAAGCAAAATACTTGTATTAATAGATCAATATATTTACTCAACAAAGCAATTCGGCATAAAACAAAACTAGATAGGCCATGGAATGTCATATGAACAATGGCTTTATTTTCCTTGGTTTATATATGGATTGTTCATCAAATTTGTGTGGACATAATAACACGCACTTATGTTGTTATGTGAGTCCATCCTATGTAATTCATCATTATGTCCAATATCTATCTAGATAGAAAATATAAATTCACAATAGTATCGATAACATGTCGTAACCTCTATGACAATATGCTGTAACAAAGTATTCTTTAGTTGTAACATGCTCATTTTTTCGATCGGCAAATAATTATGTTAGTCAATGTAGCCATACTTCATTAAAAAGGTAAGAGTAATGGAATTAGTAAATTCCGACATGACTAGCCTTGGTTACAAAACATGGTGTGACGGCTTATGACAACCCTTCACATTGCCATGAAAAACTTACGATGAGAATAGACTTGGTTATGAGAAATTGCTAGAATCTTACGACATTTTATAGCACCACTTCGCGGTGCCTTGAATAAGTTACAACAAGAACAGTGGGATTTTGCATATTAAGTATTTTGCATATCAAGTAGAATGTCCATTATATTTTCACCAATTAATTTATTTGATCTTTTGAATTTACTTTGTATTTCAAATTGATCCAATACGATTAATTTGAAAGACGCTTTTGGTTCTTTTCTATTATCACACAATGGATGAAAGTCATGATAGATCTCGTGGGATCCTGCTTTAGTTCAAGCATGTTACAATCAATCTACTCATTTGCTTTTTTTTGGGTCAATCGATGACTATTTGGTTTGAGATGATTACCTTCGAAATGAGAAATATGGATGAAACAAGCTAAAGGCATTGTAACAACAGCTATATACATAGTAAAAAGTTCTAAACCTTCTAGCTTATTTTGTAACTCGGTCTTAGTGGGTTAGGTTTATGACACATTTCAAGTGCAATAAGTCCAATATCAATAAGTTATGATTGAAATCATCTTGATTATGATGAATCCCCTCTAAGTTTACGACCTATTACAAGCGAGATACATTGAAAACGACAAGGTAGCGATGGCAATGCCCATTGGCCACATACATTTACTTCCAACTTGCTACCTATTACATCTGTCGTATATTGAAAATCAATAAATCACAACAGAGAAGGCCTTCATCACAAAATGTTTGCTTTAAGTTGACAACTTTTTACGATACACTTGTCCATGGTGTTTGGTTTTGGGGACATGTGGAAGCATCATTTCAAATTTTAACAATCATAACAACTCGTAAATTTAATTATGTATTTTCATAATATTAGAATAAATGTGCCATAACAATAGATTATTTACATCCTAACAGGTTGTCAACCCTATTAGCTTGCTTTGAATCTGAGACCAATTTGTCGATGGGTACAAGAAAATAAAGAATATTAAATATAATATTATTTTTTCACTGTGAGGAAGGAGTGAAATTATTTTTAATAAAAAAATGTGAAATTTTAAGAGGAATTACCAGGAACGCAAAATATATAAATCATTAAGAGATGACAACGTGAAATGAAAAATTGAACAACACATAGGGTCGGTACCAATAGTTCTCCAAATAGCGAAATATTGCGCTTATTTCTTATTTTTAATAAAGCTTTATGTGTTCTAATTTGGAGGGATAGTTTTAGATTAAGATGTTAATGGATCTCTAACTTTGCATCTCTATATTAATATGTAATGGGCTTTTTCAAGCTAGCATGGAAGAGTCCTTATTCAGTGAGACATTAGTAAATTCCTTATAGGAATGGTATTTTACCAACCATCCATGTAAACGTCCAAAGAATTTGGACTAATTTAATGGGATGTTAGTAAAGTCCCTTAGATAAGGGCAGTTTTACTAACCACACTTGTAAAATGTGTAAGAACTTGCTAACTTACTAACTCATTGAGATGTTTGGTAAATTTGTTGTGGCATCGGTATTTTACTAACCACACTTGTAAAATTTAAACGAAGTTGATAATTTTACTAATTTATTAAAATTTCATTAAATTCACTGTGGTGTTGGTAGTTTACCACTCAATCTTGTAATTTTTAAAGAAATTGGTAAATAACGGTATGTTGGCAAATTCCTTATAGGGTCGGTATTTTGTGTAAATTTTTAAGAATATGGTAATTTATTAAATTATTAGGTATTAGTAAATTCCTTATAGTGCAAGTATTTTACTACTAACAATGTCAGAATTTAAAAGAAGTTGGTGGCTTACTCATTTGTTGAATATTGGTAACTTTTTTGTGGGGGTTGATTCTTTGGTAGATACACTTGTAACGGTTCAAAAAAGTTGATAAATTACTAACTGATTGCAATATTTGTTAATTTATTATGGTGCTTGATTTAGATACGATAATATTTAAGATGAGTTAATAATTTATGAATTCATTTGAAAGGTGGTAAATTCTTAATAGTATTGATGATTTCTTAATAGGTCACCTGACCTTTGAGTTACCAGTCAATACTTTTTTTTTCTCAACATTATTAGAATTTTACCGGCAATTTCATAAATCTATTATCTGTTCCATATTTCAAGAGAAACGCCAATCCTGCTCAAATTTTCAGTTTGCTAGACACGGCAAGATAGGTACGTTAGCATCAGTATCATTGTTAATTATTTGTTCTATCGTTGAATAAGATAGTTGTATAGGTTTGAGGAGATGAAAAGAAAAAGGACGCCAGTAACTTTCAGTTTTGTAGAAGCAAAATGTTAGGTATTGCCAAATTGCCCTTCTAATGTTTGCACTGCACTTTTTATGTGAATGAGAACATTCCTTTGACTCACAAAGAGACAAGAAATGCCGATTGCACAAAACAACTTGCGCGACCCCAAGGGCTATGGTCCGTTCATACTTCCCGAAGTTCTCTTGATAAGACATTGGAAGAGATGAAACAAACTGGTGCATCTCATGTTTACTGAAGTTGAAGTCAAACTGCCTTTCATTCGAAAGAAAGTCAGACATGCCAAATTGAATGAGTTCAGCATATGACTGTAATTCTGGACAAATTGCATTGAAATGCCTTCATTTTATACATATGTTTATAAAGCACTTCCCTGAGTTTCAAGATACGAAGATAAGCAAAAATACCAATTCAAACTGACAACTCAAACATAGGAAGATGTCTATGACGCTAAAGGGTAATGTTGAACTCAAATGCCAAACCATTGAGACGACTCGTGAATGCAGGATGAAACCAATGTGAGGAAGACCAGGTTTGAGCTTGGACACCTAATTTTCTCTCCCTTTGGGAAGCTTCACTTACACGAGGATCTTCTCTCGATGAATTAAATGTGGAGAAAAAGAGGTTCACAGTCTCTCAGCTTGTGGGTCCTCCCTGATTTGATTAATGCATTCGGCCCTTCTTCACTAGCAACTTGAATTTTAGACCTTCAATGCAAGGTTATGAGCAGCAAGAGCTTCAGCCTCAAGGGTGGGCTTTCATAAAATTGTAGTTTCTGCATGTAACGAGATCACAACATATGGTTTCATGTTTGAGACGGATGCCTATCTTCCAAGTAACCTGTATATCAATTTAAGCCATTAATTGACTGAGCAAGGAAGGTGAACTTTCTATGTTCTATCAATATTCAGAAATAATGGAGCATTCCAGAAAGTTTTTTGAGGCACCAAAAGAACTAAGATGTCCAAGTCTTAACTTCAACAGGTTCTGTACGTATTGGATTAATAAGGACTGATATGAAGATTTGTTTAGTAAGCGAAACTGGGGGAATGCTTTATGAGTGTCAATAGTTAAAATTTCTTTCATAGTAACAATCATAGAATCAACTGACACCAGAATGAACAATTACTTTCTATGTGTTTTTTTTTTTTTTTTTTTTAATGTAGAGTTCTTTGAATCATCCATGAAAGTTAAGGGTCTCCGATTGATATTCAGACAACACAAAAGGGAACTGGTATAGTCATTGTTATAGTACCTTTTCCTTGCCTCTTAGTGTTACGACCCACACAAAATGAGCAACCACGATTGGCAACTACCTGCATAATTGATTTCAAGTAATTCAGGCATCCCAAGATTCAATTGAATGGGCAATCTTTGAATTTGAGTAGCAGTTGATATGCTTCCTCTGAGCATTACCCGAGAAAATGTATCAATGTTGGCTGTTTCATGCTGGCCCGTCAAACGTCTCCCATGTCTTTCTCCATAAGAGGTGCCATTGTGCGCTTCGTGGTTAAGTGAGAGATTCAAAATTGCCTTCTTTATCACTTGAAAGCCTCCCTCTTCTCCCATGCTTTTTGTTTCGCAGAATAGACTGGGAACACACTCTTTAAGAGTCCTTCAATGAACAAAAATACTTAATCAAGTCCCTATTATTTCTATGCTGTGAACCTGCAATTAGTGTGGCATCCTGCACCATTCCAGTCACCCTAAGAAGGAAGATAATAATATACTTCTCAACTTTGGGACAATATGTTGCGTAAATGGTGATAGTGAAGTCAGCTACCTCTATCGGCTTTGGAGCTAAAGTGAGGACAACACCAAGTTGCTCAATATATCTCTGTTATATAAGCAACATAAACAATTAAGTACTTAAATACTGTAAAGCATGTCTGTATGCACCGATACTGTTTGTTGTTAATGGCATTCTGTTATTTTCTAGAGCGAGTAATTGAAATTTCACCTCAAGAAGGTACCTTGAACACCATATATGGTCTCCCGCTTCAATTCCCACGCTTGGCCCTGCTTGGTATTCTTACTGCACGATAGAAGCCAGTGTTGATGGCAATCATTCTGTGCTTTTCTTTTTGTCCTTTTCGAAAAAACTTGCAAGATGGAGGTCAGATATTACCTAGCCTGGCATCGCCTCTCCATTGGTGCCACTAATGTTGACACCAGCATATAAGCAAGCCTTGTAGTGAGCATCGATATGTCTTGGCCAAATGATGTATCAGCCCCAACACCATAATAATAAGGTCCCTATATGGACATAAAGCCTTGTATCATTACAAATTTTCTCATCAACTTGGCCTAGGGAAATTCATTGTGAAATAATTTCTCACCTGGGATCTTGGATATCCTCCAACAGGCCAATCCAATGGCCATTGAACATTTTTCTGCAGCAGGGTGTTTTCTTGCTCACTCCCATACCTAATGCAAACATTTAGCCGAAATTCATGAACATAGAAAACTCATGTTTCCGGATCTCCTACCATTAAACTTCACTGAAAACCTTTGGATTGCTAAAAATTTCAGCATGTTTGTTTGTTGGGATCGGCTCATGCAGCTAGTGTGTATGAATTGCATATGGCATGTAGACGAACAATAATTCTATGTAATCTAATTGAAATGTCCTTTCTCGTTTGATTAAAACCTGTTTAGATGATCTTATGGATGAACAATTTTTGACAACATAATACTCGTTTCATGGATGATTATCAAGATATTTTTGCCATCTCTAAAAAGGATCCTTGAAAATTGCTTGAGGGCTGTTAAAAAATCACAAACTTGATGGAATGATGTGAAGGTAAATATACTTAAGACAGTTTGGGGTCTATGTAATCTTACTATAAGATCACTTCACTATCCTCCCCTAGAGCTTGACCAGTGCTTGATCCATCAAAGTTCACTAGGGAAGTTCATGTAGGTGCTCAACAGGTGTAGGGATCATCTAATTATTCAGGAATCAGTAGCATGTAGCACATAAAGATAAAAATGCTATATATTGTATTGTTGCCATTCATACCCTTGATTTGCCGTGCAGATCTATGCCAGAACCTCCAATCCTGTCTCATAGTTAGACCAACATCAAAATGTGAAACAAGATTTGCTAATGTAGAAATGGAAAAGAAGGTAAAAAAATGGTGTCACTTGTAGAACGTGCATAAAACATATGACATACTTATTCTGATGGAGATCGAAGAAAAATGTGAACTTATAAACTCAGTACATAATAGTTCTAGTATTGTTCATCTTTTTGTGCACTGCATTTAAAGGTTTGAGGCATTAAAACATACCCAATGTATCATGTAATTATCGTATCAGTGTAGAGTGCGATGTCCAAGTCGAGAAAACTCTCGAGCCCAAAATTGTATTGTTCACGAACTTCAAAGCATACACGTTGAACTTAGAAAAGCTCTTGGTGTTTCCATTCTTCTATTGTTTTAGCAAGAGAGAAATCCATGTGTTTGCTGTCATGGGACTGGCAGTCAGTGACTTCTTTGTGATGCTTATCTGGCATTGTCTTTGGTGCCAAAATCAGCATCATTTTCACCTAGTCTCAAAAGTAAAGCAGCGTGAGTAATAGACATACCTACTAAAACAAAAATCTTGGGAACTAAATCTCATGGAAGATAGTTCAAACAACAAGCTCTAGTTGTATGACTTGGCCTTCTGGTATTCATAAGAGTTTTGTTTTGAAATGATAAAAGAATAAACTGGGTACTTCAAATAAGGGTTTCTTTACCAAGTCCCAGCACCGAAAAGTAGAAAACCACTTTTTCATGACTAGTTTCAAGTAGGAAAACTTTACATTTTTGAAGCATAAATGACGAGTCTTATCGATTGCCCTGAGGATCTACCACATTCTCCTTGAAAAATAAACTAAAACAGTGGCATAACTATACTTTTCCTTTCAAAACTATTTCATGGTTATTCTCAGGCCTCATTCCCAAAGAGAGCTTGCAAAAAAGTGAAAAAAATGTGGCAAGTTACATAGTCAAAGGAAGGTCAGACTGGAGTGCGACAATTTAAGAAAATAATGAAATTTTACCTTACCAAGGATCAATCAGCAAACACGTTATTCTGATTTATCATTAGATCTAATGGATGATCGACTTGTGAATCTTGAAAGCGCACCTCGCAGTCAAAAGGCAATCACATTGAAGTCCTTTCAAAAACTTGGCATCATTACAAATCACTTTTGCCAACCACTTTGGCGAAAATATCCATCAGATATTGCCATGGCAGAGCAATACTACCTAGCCCATCCATAACCGGTGTGACCAATCTAAGTCAGAGAACAAGAAAAATATGAGACAAAAATGAAGACAAGAAATTGAGTCTACATGAAGTCCACAACATAGACTTAAATTGGCAATAATCGATTTAGTTATCAGAAGAAATGGCAACAAAGAATACTGCTTCGTTCATTAATCCTGCCTCACACAAACGCATTTCTTTTGCAGACATTGTTGTCTCAAGGAGATGAAGAACACGTCAATTGTCAACCAAACAAAATGCGCTGGACAACCTTGCAGTGATCAAAACGGAGAAGTCATAGAGTGGACTCCCAGTCCAACTGTCATAAGACCTCATTGAATGTCAAACATTTACTCAATTGCTTAAGACGGTGCTCAAAATCGGCAAAGGATTTACTTGAGAACCTCTGTAGAATGGCTGAACAGCAAACCAAGAATGTCATTTCCCTTCTCTCCAAAGGATTTACCTGAGAACCACCATTGCATTTCCTTTCAAACTCTTCAGTGAGAGACTTCAGAAAATACAAAACCATTTGCAGCTTTTAGTTTATATAAAGTTGCTATCAAATGCTAACAATAAGATCACTTCACTTTCCTACCTTGGAGCTTGACCAGTACTTGATCCTTAGTAATTTCACCTTGGAAGTCCATACGGGTGCGCAACAGGTCTAGGGATCACATGATTTCGAAATTAATAGATCAGTAGCATGTAGGATGTCAAAAGAAAAATGCAACATATTTGATTGCTACAATTCATACCCTTGATTTGCTGTGCAAATCTATGCCAAAATCTCCTATTCTTTCGGACATGTTGAGATAAAGTTCTCGAGAGAAACATTTCATCACTCCATCTATGGGATTTTTCCCGAATCATCAGACTGTGCAGGCATTTCTCTCGTTGTGAAATCATATAAGCAGATTGCACACTATATCTACAGCCTGACTCACGATGGGAATAAAGTGAAGTTTCCACACCCTGTAAATACCTGCATTCAAGGATATGCCCAAACCTTTCAGTGCTCTGTCCATGTCCCCCAATCGAATCATGTAGCGTTGATAGATACCTTTATCAACTTTATGTGCAGGACATGAGATATCTTGTACTAGTCCTTGCCTACTTCTTTTGGCACCTCTCCTCCAATTTTGGGTGACCTGCAATGCTTAGGTGAGTACATAATAGTTCTAGTCATGTTCATCTTTTTGTGCATTGCACTTAAAGGTTTCAGTGCATGAAAACATACCAAATGCATTCTGCAATTGTCGTACAGGCGTAGGGCATAACGTCCAAGTTGAGAAGAATCTAGAACATGTAGTAGTATTGTTCTCGGACTTCAAAGCATACACCCCAAACTTAGAAAAGCTCTAGTTGTTTCCATTATTCTCATGTTTTAGCAAGAGAGAAATCCATGTTTTTCTTTCCACGGGGCTGGCGGTCAGTGAGTCCTCTGTGATCCTCAACTGCCATTATGTCATTGGTGCCAAAATCTACGCCATTTCTGTCTAGCCTGAAAAATAAAGTAGCGTGAGCAGCAGATATATCTACTAAAACAAAAAACCTGGGAGCTTAATCTCATGGAAGATAGTTCAAACAACGAGCTCTATTTGTACGACATGGCCTTCTGGCATGCATGAGAGTTTAG
The DNA here is from genome assembly GCA_017140255.1 of Eucalyptus paniculata subsp. matutina. Lineage (NCBI taxonomy): Eukaryota > Viridiplantae > Streptophyta > Magnoliopsida > Myrtales > Myrtaceae > Eucalyptus > Eucalyptus paniculata. The sequence continues at coordinate 19,801,853 of CM029436.1, read as the reverse complement.
TTTCGAAAAGATAAAAGAATGGATAGGGTACTTCAAAAGAAAGGGTCTCTCTAGCAAGTGCTAGCAATTGTTCCCTAAGCTTAATCTCATGAAACTGCTTTTGGAGACTAGTTTCAAGTGGGAAAAACTTGCATTTTTGAAGCATATATAGCGATGTTTAAACACAATTGTCATGAACAATTTTACACAAACAACTTAAAAGTACAGACCCCCACTCATCAAATACAGAGCATGATGATCCAAAACCAAAATGCCATTGAAAATTTGAAATAGCAGCCACTAACCACACATCATAATAGTTTCTAGAGCCGCAAGAGTCCAGCTCAACAAGCCAAATTAGTAAACCCAGCTCATCTTCACCAGATCAAGCAATAAATCAAAAGATATAGAAACAAATTCATATGACGCCAAATAGATGTACTCAACTTCGCTCAGAAATTCTGTAGAAGCACCAACAATTCAAAGTTAAAAACCACATGCTGAACTTAGTGGGCATTGTCCTCTCTCTCCATAACCAAATCACGTCGCAAGCCCTTCTCTCTCTCTCTCTCTCTCTCTCTCTCTCTCTCTCTCTCTCTCTCTCTCTCTTCAGCGATCTTTCCATGTCCCCCAAAATCAAATCAAGTATTCGAAACACAATTCGAAAAATTATTCATGTAAAAATCTGGGAAACAAGGTCCCACGTACCTTCAGTGAAGAAAATTAGCGCACGATCCGCTCTCCAAGTTTTATGTGTGGGATATGAGCGATCTTGTCCCAGTCCTCGCCTGCTTGTCTTTTGCAACTCTCCTCCAATTCTCCGCAATCTTTGATGGTTAGGTGAGTAAGGGATGTGAGCCTTCGCATTGCTTCAGGGAATGATGTCAACGAGGAGCACCTGTAGATGAGGAGATTTTGAAGTGATTGAAGGGCCTCGATTTGCTCTGGTATATCCTTCAAATTTTCGCAATGCCGAATTTCGAGGCGCTCGAGATTGCAGGCCTGTAGTGGGAGAGATGTCAGTTTAGGAAGGCCATAGATTTCCATGGAGCGGAGACTCTGAAGGCCTCCATGGAAATCCAAGATGTTGCCGCTTTCTTCTTTGGATATATCTAGCTCCTCACATTTCTTGATTTGCTCTGATAATGCCTTAAAATTAGGGCAATCGATAATTTCGAGACGCTCGAGACTGCGGAGCTGTAGAATCCACTGTGGGAGAGATTCTAGTTTGGGAAGATGATTGATTTGTATAGACCGGAGACTCTGAAGTCCATGAAAATCCAAGATAATGTTGCCGCTTTCATCTTTGGATAAATCGAGCTCCTCGCAATGAGAAATAGAGAGATCCACGAGCTTCGATAGACGCCGCAAACCAAGTGGGAGGGAAGTTAACAGAGGAAGACTCTCGATATAAAGAGATTCAAGGGAGGTAAGACTTTCCAAACACACCCCAGACAAATATTCTAGAGAGTACATATCATCGATTATGAGCCGCTTCAACTTACTAAGGCCAAATTGGGGCAAATGTTTACATCTTTCGCACCCCGTCAATTTTAACATAACTAAATTGGGCAACTCAGTCATCCACCTCGGGAAACTCTCACCATTATATTCCCCAATAATCAACATCTGCAGATTGTCGGGTGGCCTCAGTCCATCTAATAGTGCTTCATCTCTCTTCGTAATCATTGCTTCATCAGTAATATCAAAATTGCCCCATGAAAGAGCCAAGCATTCCAGAGAACGCTTCTCTCTCAGGTTCGCGGCTTGAGATTCTTTTACTGCATCTGTCACGCTTCCCAAATTGTTAATGACAAGTGTTCCCCCGATGTTATTAAGCCTATTTAGCTCCCCAAGTCTACAATATTTCTTAGCAAGAGCTTTATCTATGGGCAATATAAAGCAACTTAACCTATGCAACGAACTCAATTGCCCTAGTCCACATGGCATATAACAAAGTGCATAACAATATTCTATGTTTAGATTTCGAAGGCTGACTAACTTTCTTATATCCCTTGGCAATTCTTCGAGGGATTCACAACCGTCGAGATTAAGTGTTTGCAAATTATGCAATCTCGTGATGGAGTTAGGAAGCCTTTTGAGTTCAATATTGTAAGAGAGATCGAGATATGTAAGATGCTTTAACTTATAAATGAACCTCGGCACCTTCTTGACCTCTATGGTATGCAAATCCAAGATACGCAATCTTTTGAAACTTTGAATGAGTTGGCATAGATCTGCTTCACTTATTGGTTCCTCTTCCACATCTTCGGCAGTATACAGATATGTTCTTAGTGCACCTGCTTTCAAGCATGAGATTGGAAGTTTACTCGTCAAATTGGAAGTTAAATCATAAGATATATGACGAGTTCTTTCATGTATGGGTTTTGTATCATCCCATGTCGCCCAGCACTCGGTCCCAGCAACTGAGCAAGCTAGATCATGCATTAAATCATGCATCTTGAAAGTTCCCACATCCTCTTGAAATTCTTGGAAGAAGTTGCTCCAAAGTAGATCCAGGAAATATCCATGAGCAATGTCTTCTAAATGTTGACCTCTATTTGATGGCTGGATAAATCCTTGTGCCATCCAAAGATTGATCAAAGTCTGCTTATTTATCTTATAATCTTTGGGAAACAATGAACAAAATGCGAAACATTGTTTCAAATGTGGAGGAAGATGGTCATAACTTAACTTAAGAACAGACACTATGCGGTCTTCCCTTTGAGATATGTCTGGGAGCTCATTATCTTTGAAATGTGACCATTCGTGTTCACTTTTCTTAAAGAATAGTAAACTCCCAAGAGTTCGAACAACCAACGGAACCCCAGAGCACTTTCTAACTATCTCTTTGCTAATAGCTAGCATGTTAGAATCTTGTATCTCCTCTATTTTTCGACCAGCCATTTGCATTAATAATTCAAGAGATGCACTATCAACTAAGCCCTCGAGCAAAAGAGGCGTAGCAGTTTCCATGATGTCCACAATTGAAGAAATGCGTGTGGTTACAAGGATCTTGCTTCCTCTAGCACCTTCCCACAATAAAGTTTTCAACTGCCACCATTTTTCTTTTTTGATATTCCACACATCATCTAAAACTAAGAGATATTTCTTTCCATCAATTTCTGCCCTCAGTTTCTTTTGCAACAGTTCCATCATATTCTCAGTTGGTTCTTTGTCCTTTGCACAAGCCAACATCATTTTCACTATTTTTTGCACAACAAAGTCAAAAGGGACAGAAACCCACATTTTCAAGTCAAATTCACTATAACGATACACATATTGAGCAAGAGCCGTTTTTCCAAGTCCACCAATACCAACTATTGGAAGGATGGAAACATTCTCTTCCACATTTGAATCCTGTAAAAAATTCATAACCTTCTTCTTATCATCATCTCTTCCTTTAATATCTTCCTCACGAATAAATGAATGTGTCTCTTCTCTGTTACTCCACACTCTCCCAGAGCGCTCCTCCAAGAGGAAAATCCTATTATTGTTAATGTCTTCTATTCTCATCCTCACTTCTCTTACTTTGTAACTCATCTTCCAATTAAAAAAAAGCTGGTTTGAACTTGAGAAAAATGTCAATACCTCCTTCATCATTTCATTGGAGCCCCTCAATTCTCGTCGCTTAGCTTCTATATCAAATTCTTCAAGCACATCTTGTCCCTCATAGAGAGCATCTTTCAGTTTCTCAACCCAAACTTGGACGTAGGAAAGCTCGTGGTATTGCTCTTCTGCATGGTCCAGTACACGCTGAAGAATGAGGATAGTGTCTTTGAGGGTCCTGACTTCACGCTTGATGCCGCAAAACTTTCCAACTGTTTCTACTGCTTGAGAACTTAGCATCGAAGAGATCTTTTCGGCAATGCTAACAATGACAGCTTCTGCCATTTTTCTTCTCTCTATTTCTCTTTCTCTGTCTCTCTGTGGATCAGAAGACATTAGTACAGCCGTTCCAAGACTATAGGCTTATCAGAACATGTATAAGAAGTTTATGTTAAAGCTCACGTCAGAGTTTGGCAAATCAAAAATCCTGACAAAACTAATATTCAACTTCCTTGACTTACTCGAGTTGTTGAACATGCGAAGTCTCATCGTCCACGCAAGCCTCAATCAAAAACGCATATGGGACCCACAGAGGTCGGGTCTGAGGTCCGTGATTGCAGCCTAATTGTAAGCTGTTATTAAGAATCAAACCTAGGTGTGGTTATCGGTACACAATTTCCCGACGAGGCTTGACTTTCCCCATATATCAATCATTTCAAAAGAGGCTGCCCTTTTTCATCTATTTTTTTTCAGGATTATCCGGAATCACTATCAAAAACCATTCCACAACTCAGCTTTGATTGGATAGAGACTCCCAAATTTTCAAAAATAGCATTAATCACGTTAAGAGAGAGTCGGAGAGGGTTAAAGAATTTATAGATTTTGGTTAATTCATGATATACTGGATTTTATTATAATTATCATTTAATGAAAGGTTTTGCTTGCCAATATAAATGTTTAAAATTACTATTGTTAGTTTAAGGCTTCGTTCTTTATTTTTTCAAAGGATGGCAAGTCATTCTCTAAACTCTTGGGATGAACTTGATGTATGACAAAATTAGTATCAAGAGCTTGCGTTATGAGCCAAGGGAATAATAGTTAGCTTTAATCGAGGCACTGTGAGGTGTGAGAATTGGTGTATATTTACATACATACGTAATATGCATTAGTATAGAGATTCTTTCCTTAAATTTGAAGGTTTTGTATGCATGGGTAACATGATCGATAGGTAAACATTCTGATATGAACACTATACCTCTCAGTTTAAAACTCTTCTTCCTATTGTCACGTGACATTATTGCTATAATTTTACTAAAACATTGCAATTTGATTTGGGAGGTTCCCTCTCCTTGCAAATTTCTCAAATTTATTTGCTTCCTATGAATAAATGCTTCTATATTTTTTTGTTCTTTTTTTTCCTATTCTCTAAGTAGATTGCTTTAAAGATCTCTTCCTTCCCATGCTAGGCAACGTGAAATTCTATATATTGGCATTTTGTGGATGTCATTTCTTTTTCATAAATTTTAGTAGTCCCATCATTTTCTGGTGGCGCCCATTTTCATAGCTTCATCACATGCTTTCCTTAAAAAATCATGCATGTTCACATGCTTTCCTTAGAAATCGATGCAGGGTCACATGCATGCCCCAATTTTTTAGTAATAACATCAAGTACTAAAATCAACTGGATTTGTTTCTTGAGAAGATGGAAAAGTGTTATAGATTCAGCATCTACCTTCGCATGGCAAAAAACTTTATATTCATGAATCTCTGCTTTTTCCCATATAAGAAAAAAAACAAAAAAGACTATGAAGTATCGTTGTTAAAACCAATAAACCCGACTTTATGCTCTTGAATCTCTGCTTTTTCTAATGATGCCCATTTTTATGATTTTGTTGTTTAGCAGTGATTTCAGAGTATCAAAGTTAACGGGATTTGGATCTTGAGAAGACAGAATGTCAGTATAGCTGCCTGGGCAACTTCAAAATCTCACTTCACATGCTAAAAGAGTTTATGTTCATGCATCTCTGCATTTGCAAATAAAAAAAAGATTATGAAGCATCATGTGAATGAAGTAGATTAAAGCATTTTGTGTGCAAAAAAGAAACTATATGTTGACATTGAAGTACTAATGTGCGGTGGGCTCATAAAAGCAAGTTGATGAGGATGTTTTTTAACTTTTAATTTTAAGATGTGCAATGGAAAAACTGCCCTTGAAATTGGCAGATCTTCTCTTTTGAATTATATTTAGAATTGGAAGCTGTGGACATGTTATGTCTTTTTATGTGGCCATTTTGGAGAAGGCTAATAGCCTATATATGTAAATCTCGATGGCCATGTTTTCACTATCTAGGTCATATCCCTCAATCCAAAAAAAGACATCGTTAGTTTCCCCAAGCCTTCTTTGTTTTGGCCGAAGACAAGTGATCTTGAGTAATGTAAAAGGAATTTTCTTTTAAATTTCGAAATGTTATAGTCAATTTGAGCCATATTATAATACGTGAAAGATTAAGGTGAATCAATTAATATAAAACTAATCACCCAATTAGCAGAAGGGGAAGGACCATCAAGAAGCACAGAGTTCCTTTCGGTGTAAAAAGAGTAGATAGCCCCATTCCAAACATAGTTCTAATAGAGTTTTTGAAAAATTTTTAAAGATAAGAAGTCTTGTCACCTTTGAAAAAGACCATAAGATCACAAGAAAGTTTAAATCAATTAACTTGATATGGGAAGCAAATTAGGTCCGACAGGAAAGCTGGCCAGACTTGAGACTATCCATTGATCACCTATTTTTTTCCGAAAGACTTGTTTGTTTTTGCTTTTTTAAAATTTAAAATGTGATTATAAGATAAAAATGCCATGAAAAAATTACATATAAATGAGTATCAAGTGTCGTGTGAAAATTTCATATGTTCTAGGCCAAAAAAAAAAAAAAAAATTAAAATGAATTCGAGACAAGATTAAATTAAACGAAAGCAAAATGTATAATCTATCTAGATAAGTATTTTTTTTTTTTTTTAATTGGGAACGAACTGGTTCCCCAAGAACAAACGTAGAAAGCTTCCTCCGTTTTTCAAATTTTCTTTTTTTTTTGGGTTTCTTTCGTTTTTTTTTTTTTTTTGGGGGGGGGGGGGGGGGGGGCGATCGCACACTTGCAGGATGAGTTAACTCTTAGCAGTGCATAATTCACGGACGAAACAAAAACTATCGCAGCAGCAAGCAGAGAAATTCTTTGGCGGTAATCCTCATTCTGCCATTCTCATTGTTTCAGATTTCCTATCCTCCGTGCTTTCGTGGAATTCCGCAAAAGAAAAGGGTAAACGCAACGTACGATGCTCAGGATATATTCATCTCAGAAAAGCAAAGAGCTTCTCTCTAATTAGTTGCTATGAGAAAGAACGAACCTGGCTGACAGTGGGCTGACTGACGGTCGACCAACAAATGCGAGCCCACAACCCACGAGATGGCGAGAGGAGATGAGACGGTGTTGGCGAGACCGAGACAGAGAAGGGACGAGACGGTGTGCACGAGACAGGAGAGAAAGATCGAGAGTGCCACTGGAGAAAGCAGAGAGAGAGAGAGAGAGAGACCAAATATGAGAGTGAAAACTAGAGAAGAAAGTAGAGTTTAAATAGAAAGAGTCAGGATTGGTTTTGAACGGGTCCAAAAAGAGTTCTACCTGAGAGTTAACCTTGCAAGTCCGGTTTTTGGATAGAACTAATCGGTTCAAGATATAAAATCAGGAACTGAATAGGTTAACACCGTTTCCCAAATTTTTTACCTGAGATCTAAACCGATCTCCATGCGAACCGTCTTAAAACTGGCTAGGTTCAGTTTGATTTGCGGATGAAACTGGCGGATTTTTCATCTACAATTTTTTTTTTTTTGAACAGAGATTTTTCATCTACAGTAAAATGTTACATTTTGAGTTCTAACAACAGTCATTACAAAACTAATCCCTCGATTTAACAGGAGGGGAAGGACCATCATGAAGTAGAGAGTTCCTTTCAATTTAAATGAAGTGAATAGTCCCATTCCAAGCAAAGCTCTAGTAGAGTATTTGAAAAAAAATTCCCATTGAGGGATTGAAAAGCCCAATGAAATTCGATGTCCCCACATCCTTCCAATAGCTCTGTTAGCATCAGAGAAAAAGGATGTGTCCCGCAACTGTCTTATAGAAAGAGTACTCAGAGTAAAGGTAAAATCTAGATTCAAAAATAAGCATCACATATAAAACAAGTGCAGCTTGCACCACAACATTGGCTAAGCCTATCATTAAGAAGCAGCTTGTTCAGGGTATCGACCCAAGCTAAGGAACGTTAGGATCAATCCAAAAAGATCAATGTCATAGCAACTTGCGCATCCTATTTTTGACTAATTCCCAAGCATTAGCAAATGGCTTTAAAGCATGGCGCAAATGTACAAGTTCGGAGTTTTTTTGCAATATTAACCCAATATAAAAAGTTGTATATGTGTAGGTAACATGATGTATTTGTTTTTTCATGTGTGAATACAACTTTTGGTTCAAAACTCTCCTTCATATTTTGTCGCGTGACACTATTGATATTACGTTACCAAAATATTACAGTTTGATTAAGAAAGTTCACTCTCCTTGCTAATATTTCAAAATTATTTGCTTCTTATAATGAATGGTTCTACATTATTTCTTTCCTATGTTATTTTTGCCTCTCTTATAAATAAATAAATAAATAAATGGACCTGAGCAAGTCCTTGAAAGCTCAAGAGGAAGAAATAGGCAAGAGATCCGCCCTAAGGTGGGAGACCCCACAATGTCACCCCTGTATTTCCTCTCTGTTGGGAAGACCAAGATAGACAAGGAATTAGAAGGCCTCACGATAGTAAAGGTAGACACCACGACTTCGATTCTGACTACCGCTGGATAGGCAGGTAGAAAGCTTCCCACGTCTGGGGTAAGTAAAGGTGGGTAAAATCCCCACTACAAAGGCTGGCGTGCCTAACGGGATTGTCAACATAAACCGGGATTGTCAACATAACCGACAGGCCAGCTGACGTACCCCCGGTTATGTTAACAGTGCTAAAATTGCCTTAAAGATCTCTGCCCATACTAGGCACTACCAAAAATTGCATATTTATGCAACGTAAAATCCAATATTTAGGCATTTTATGCATGTCCTCCTTTTTTCATGAATTTTGAAAGGATTCCCATGTAGGGACGGAATGATTGACACACTCATGGGATTTTTTTTTTTAATTGCTTATACAATTTGTACAAAATTTATACTATTTTTATTTTCTATTACAATCATATCGATTAGTTTGCCTTTATTTGTTTTGCAAATACTGAATAATTTTTAAAAATTCCCTAAAAATGATCTCTTGAAATAATTTATCACTGAAAAATATTTTCATTATCGATAACAATTTACATCTAAATATTTTTATGGACAAAATTTATATTTCTTTTGTTTATTTTCGTAAGTAATACAAGTGATCATTTTGATGAAAGAGTTTTTCAAATCATTCATCTTTCATAAAACAAACACATTCTTAATTCAAATTTATCAATTTCCTTTATCAGTTACTATAAGACAAGTTATCTCTCTTATCTTTTAAGTCGGGCTGTTATTTCTAGCCCCTAACATATTATTCTTCTAATTTATATCAATTCAATATACACAATCAAGTCTTTGCTAAATTTCCTTGTAGATGTTTTCTAATTGTATACTTGCAAGTCTGTAGCAATTCCTAGTTAGGCACTAGTGACTCCTCAGCGAAACCAGGCCGAGCAGACGTCGTCACTACTATGAATGCATTTCGAAGGTCTAACAATGGATAGTGGCATGGGTTCTTGAGACATGGCTGGAATACGCACAGCATCTTCAACATCCTAAAAAAAATTCGGGGTGTTAAAAAAACCCGTGTTGTTTTCTTGAGTGAACACTTGAATATCTACCTAGATTACGTGAAGTACCCAACATACTTTTGGAGCATCTTTTGTAGTGTAGACACGTCTATCCACGTGCATGTGCTTGCTATGTGTGAAAGACTTGGAGTCATTATTATTTAAAGAGGATGCGGTAGGAGAAATAACTCTTCATAATCTTGTGCAATAATGAAATTTGTAACTCTACCAGAAAGAAGGTAATTCTAGTCTTCCCGTTCCAAGGGTATCTTCTACGACAGTCACTTCGACTATGGTGGGGGGTGCTGTTGTTCATACATTTCTGGAGTCTCTCTGATTTTTTCCTCTTTTTCATTACAGAAACAAGAGAGTTAAAGGAAGGCTAAGCAAAAAGTCCTAAGCAACCGATCAGCCAGCACGTGATGAAAGTGACTCGCCAGTTCCCACAAAACCAACCGATTGCTGAACATGCATCCCAACACGAACCTCGTCTCTCCGAAGATATAAATTCACTTTGTCAAAGAATAACCGCACCAATAATTTGTATATCTTTGCACTATTCTTCGAAGACCGATTTTTTGTCCATGGGTTCAGCGCTTCTTAGTCGCACGATTTTATTATATATATATATATATATATTGGCACGTACTTCGTATACGATTTTTTTTTTTTTTTTATAACTATAGGCATGCTTTTGCTGAACACGCGCCCTTACTTTTCACGTATCAATATCATGCAAAGCATCTAAACAAAAGAAAGGACGATTTGTACAATTCAACCATTCAAATTAATTTAAAAAAAAAAAAAACAAAATGATTACACAATACAAAGGCAGAGGATGAGGACGGTGGGGAGCCACGGCTCATCAGTGAGGCCTAGTATTAAGATCCACATGTATGAAGTCGCACTGCATCCACCATGAGGTTGACAGAAGACCACGTGACTGACATGGCCAAAAAGTAACTTAACTCGACTCGACCATGGTAAACTATTAACACTCGCTTTTTCCTTTTATTTCTTTGGGATAATACCCTAAAAAACCTCAAATTAGTACATTTGTGACAAATTTACCCCAAATTATTTTTTTGACCACCAAAAACCCTAAACCAGTATATTTTTGATAAATTTATCCCAAACTAGTACACTTGTAACAAATTTACCCTATGTTAGTTTTCGTTAAATTTTATTCTCAAATTATTAAGTTAAATGACACGTGATGCTTAACCAATATATCTATTTAGTGATTTTACGTTCCGTTTATCACAGTTTACAATTTTTATGACTTTTTTGTGCTATTAATCCAATTTAACATAGGGTATATTTGTCACAAATTTACCAAGTTAGGGTTTTTTAATCGAATAAATTAGTTTGGGCAGTAAATTTGTCATGAATGTACCAGTTTAGGGTTTTTTATAATCAGTCGGGGTAAATTTGTCACAAAAGTTTACTGGGTTGGGGTTTTTCACAAAAAAATAGTTTTTGGTAAATTTGTCGCATAAATGTATTTGGGGTTTTTTTAAGGTATTATCCCTATTTCTTTTAGGTTATGCACCACGTCTGTCGTCTTCTTCCTCCCCTGCGGTTTTTAGAAAGAAAGGTCGGGCGCTTTTGGAACACTCGATATTAAATGCCAAATATTAAATTGTTAGGGCCCGTATGTTGGTGTTTTTTTTTTTTTTTTTATGTTCATGAACAGATTTTTATTTTTTTTGTTTCCGAGAATAAAAAAAAAAACGTTTAAACGCGTTTGTTTGCGTTTTTTTGTCAAAAATCTAATTTTTTGTTTGAGGAACAAAATTAGAATAGAAATAAAAAAACAAAAAAAAATTATTTTTTTTCTTAAACACTTTTGAAGAATAGAAATAATAAAAAGTTATTTTTTCTTCTTTTTTTCTTTTTCTTTCTTTGGCCGGTCTGCCTCGGCCACGGCCGACGACGACGGCCGTCGAGGGCGGCTACCTCACCGGAGGGTTGCCGACCCCCGGTGAGGCTCAGCGAGCCTGAGCCTCGACGGATCTGGGCGAGTCCGAGCTCGCCCAGCCAAGGCAAGGCTGAGCCTCGCCCAACCACAGTGAGGCTCGGCCTCGCCAGGGGTCGGCGAGCCTCGTCGTGGCTGGGCGAGGCCACCGGCCCTCGTTGGCTGGTCGCCGGCCATGGCGGAGGCCGATGACCGGCCAAAAGAAGAAAAAAAAAAAAAAGAAAGAAAAATAAAATAAAATTATTAAAAAATTAAAAGAAACAAATATATATATATATATATATATATATATATATATATATATATATATATAAATTTACCAAAACATGTTTGTATTCATTTTTTATTCCCGAAAAAAGTTTTTACTAAATGCGTCTTTTTCGGTCAAAAATTATTAGGAATATAAATAATTTTTTCTATTTCTGTTCCCAGAAAGACTTTTTGAATAGAAACACAAACAAATGCGCTCTTAATTATCACTCCTTAATGGCCGACCATTTATTGTACAAAAAAACCCTCTTAAAGATAATATCAGTGTACAACAATAATAGATAGTTAAAAATATTTAAATGACAAATACCAATTGCAAAAACTCTCTATATTATATATATGAAAGATTGCATCCAATTTAGTAAGTAAGGTAAGTTGATGTTGATGCATAGTTTTAAAAACATCATCTTAGGTTAAATGGAATGATTAAGTCTTTTTTGATTTATTTTAAAGCAATATGTCTAATTAATATTAAGGAAAGTGGGAAGGAATGGAGTTTTGAATTGACATAGCTCAATCATTATGCTCCATTTTATCTTACTTTCTATAAATATATATATAATAGCTTGTTTTCCCAAATGATACACGATACAATAGACCGGAAGAAGGTAATCATAATCATCAGTGTTAGCTGAGTTTTCTTAGGATGTTTATTTATGCTTTTGAAAATGCAAAAACTAAATTTTATATAATGTTATTCAAATTTTAAAGGATTCTGAATAATTATGTATAAATTAAGCATTTATAAGTGTTGTGAAAATTTCCAATGCTTTAAGCCAAATACATGTAAAATTTTGTTCAAGATAATATTAGATTAATATATATATATTTATTATATGATATACATCAACACAACCCTTAGGTAGGATGCAAAGCTCAAAATTCATTACAGCCGACATCATTGTCCTCCGATTTGATGTGTCTTCCATTTCTCTTTTACCTTTTTCCTTGTCCTTTTTCCGCGTGCAACCATAAAACGAAGGAAGACAAGAATGAATATCACCAAAAAAAAAAAAACATATATTTATGATAAATTTTAGTCAATTTAAAAAATTAAATTAATATATTTATATAAATTTACTTTTTATTATCTTATATTAAAGTAATTTAGTATCATGAAAAAAGTATAAATTGACATATTGATAATAAAATAATTTAATTATAAAAATTAATGAATAATATATTTATTATAGATATATCAAATTAATTTGAAATAAATTTATTATAAACATATTAATTTAAAGTTTTCCAAATAAAAACCCTAAAGATAACGTGTTTGGTAAAGCAAAGCAAAACAAAAATCAGAGGGTAAAAGCATCTTTCATATGGGGCTGCGATCACACTTTGGGGTCAAGAGATTTTATTGGTACATGGCAAAATTGGATCGGACGACGTGTACAGAGACAAATAGGACGAGATGATGTAGTTGGGTCCATGGCTATCACTAAGGCCTAAGCTACGGTCCATATCAATGAAGCCGTACTGCAACCTACATCGCGACGTTGACTAATTAGGGCCTATTTGCTAAAAATAATTTCTATTATCCGGAATAAAAAATTTGTTCTTTTGTTTCTGATAACGAAAAAAGAATAAAAATTTATTTGGTAAAATTTTTATTTTTGAAAATAAAAAATCTATTTTTTATTCCCATAAATAGATTTGAATCATAAACATGAAATAGAAAAATGTAGCTTTTTTATTAAGAACAATTTTTTCTCTCTTTTCTTTTCTTCTCTTTTCTCTTCTTCTCTTTTCTTTCCTTCTTCTTCATTTTGGTCGGTCGTCAGAACATTGCCAGCCCCTGACGACGCCAAGCCATGGCAAGGCTCATTGGCTTGAGCCTCGCTGTGGCTGGCCGAGGCTCAGCCTCATTGGGCCACCGCTAGGTTGACGTCACCCAATGGTGGCTTGGCGAGGCCGAGTCTCGTCAGTGGCTAGGCGAGCTCGGTCTTGCCAGATTTGGGCCCGCTCAAGTTTGCCTAGCCAAGGCGAGGCCGAGCCTCACCGGCCGCGCGAGGCTTCGGCGAGTTCGTCGGACCTCACCCAACTAGCGCCATGGTTGGGGACCGGCCACAAATGAGGAAAAAAAAGGAAAAAAGAAAAATTATAATAAAAAAATAAAAAAATAAAAGAAACAACACAATTATACAATTTACCAAACAAATTTCCATCCAGGAATATAAATTTTTTCGTAATTACCAAATGCATTCTTATACTTAGAAATTGTTCACCAGTGAATGAAACAAAAAAAACTATTTCTTATAAAAAATTGTTCCTCAAAATAGAATCGTTACCAAACACTCTTAGCAACCATCACTTTCCTCCCTTGATTTTCTTTTTCTTTTTACGTTTTGTGCCACGTTACCTTTACGTTTTTAGAGAGAGAGACCAAGCCCTTTTGAAACTACATAAATTAAGGACATGTTTGACGACATTCCTATTTCTCTATTTTTCTCTTCATTTACTCTTTAAAACAGAAAATAACTAAAATTTATTTATGAACATTTTTCTATTTTTCGGAATGAATTAATAATCAAGATAAATTTAAAACATAAAAAAGTAGTAAAATTTACTTTTTTGTTGCCAACAACAAAAAGAGGTACAATGATATTTTAGAGAAACAAGTTCACTATAATCTAATACTCATCTTTACACAATCGATATAAGATTTGGGTGAGACCCACATCTAGGCCAGGTCCCCTAACCTGATTAGAGTCACCATTTTTCAAAATAAAATAAAAAATTCAAAAATTTAGGAAAAGATTTAGAAATTAGATTGTATACTAAATTTCAGTATTAATTCTAGTTTAGAATTAGTTTGGCATAAAAAAATGGAAATCTTTTGATGAAAACTGGATTCACAATTGAATAAGCTCTTAGAGTTTTACCATATCAATTTTTTAATATCATTTTCTTTTAGAGACAATGTTAAGTCAGAATAGCTTGATAACTTGACTAAGAGAAGTCAGTCTTCTTTCCTTAAGATGCTATTTGAGACATCATTTAAAATCATCTACAATTTTGTTTTAATAGAAAATTAAATGACTTTAAGCAAGTCTTTTCTATTATTATTTGTACTGTGTTCATAGCAGTCGAATAAGCATGTGCTACATGAATTTCCAAAGTCGTTTGCTCGAAGATCATTATGAGTTATTTTGTCCTTGTCCATGACACCAAGCAATGTTTGGTCTTTTTTCTTGTGGTTAAAAAAGCTCAAAAAATCTATGCATTTGTTTATTACAATATCTAGAGATTTATTGTCAACCTCCTTATACCGTGAGTTATAAACTACTAGGACTCTTTGTTACTATTTTCAACAATCCACCTTTGACTAATTATTACGTTAAAATTTCTATGCCATCTTAGAATTATCTTGATATAAAAATTCAGTTTTATTCAAATATGAATTGTTAAGTCCCACTGACTTTGTTAATTAAATGAAAAAATTAGGAATGGAAATTTTTTAGATTATACCAAATGCATTTCTATCTTTTTATTTTGAAAATAAAAATTTTATATAGTTATTAAATTCATCCTCCTACTAAAAATAAAAAATTATTTTTTTTAATAAATTCGTTTTGGATTGTGATAACACAAAGCTAGAGAATTCTGTAAATTGGAAAGAATCTTGCTAGCGGAGGACTCACCACTCCGATATCGCACTTAAGACTCTGTGTGACCAGCAGGATTCAACCTTCTTCACTTTCGTTGGTTTTATTGGAGAGTTTTATCCAAGTGAGCTACTATAAGCGGTTGTCTTATTCTCTGTTTTTCTTACTTTCTCCTTTTTCTCCAAAAGCAACCATAAAATGGGTAACAAGATACGTGCTTGGAGAAGCGAAGCAAAACAAAATGCAGAGTAAAAAGCATCTTTCAGGTGGGCCCACGACCGCACTTAAGCGTGGAGTCAATGTTGGTACGTGGGGAAGCTGGGTTGGACAGCGTGTACAAAGATATGTGGGACGAGTATGATAGAGTTGGGTCCACATCTCTGAATTTGTACCGCCATCAGGTTGACTAAAGACGTGGCCAAAAAGGAACTTAACTCACCATGGTTAACTATTATCCATCACTATATTCTATTGTTTTGTTTTGCTCTTTTGTGTGTGCCACGTTTGTCTCCCCCTTCTTCTTCTATGAGATCACACTTTTGAAACTCTATAAATTAATTACCAAATGTTGATTTATTAGTTGTACTCATTAATGGCCAACCACTTCATTTGTTGCATAAAACTTAAAATAAGTGTGTGACAATTAGATAATAGAAAGTATTTAAATGATAGGTTAATATCACGAAATTTTTTAATATATGATAAATTTAGGTTAAATTAATTTTTTAACCACAAAAAATCTTAAATTGAGATACTTATGATAAATTTACTCCAAAATAATTTTTTGATCTTTAAAAATTTCAAATCATTATATTTGTGATAAATTTATTTTTTTATTAGTTTCTGTCAAATTGGATTAATACTACCAAAATTCACACACGGCTCACTTGCCACAATGACGAAACGAAAAATAAAAAACCTAAAACGATTCATCCGTCAACTACCGTGTGTTATCTAATTCAGTAATTTGACAGCAAAATTTAATAAAAATTAATGTAGAGTAAATTTGTCAAAGATAATTTGAATTTTTTTATGGTCAAAAAATTAATCTAGAATAATTTTTTTTTGGTCAAAAAATTAATCTAGAATAATTTTTTTTTACATATGTATTAATTTAAGATTTTCTTGTTTTGTTAACCCTTAAATGATAGATACTAATAGCAAAACATTCCACTTCATCAATGCTCCCTGGGCGTGTAAACAAGAAAGATGACATCCACTTAATATGTAAGTTGATGTTCATATATCACTATATCACTCTAGAAATAAGGGAAAAAATCAAAAACTCTAAATTATATTAAGAGCAACACATCTACTCAGAATTTTTTATGATATAAAAAATTATAAATTATACCCACTATAACTCATTTATTCTAAATAGTTTCTCATGATATCAAAACCTAGTGTGATACCCACTATGATTGCGTGCAATGATTTTCTAACAAAAACCTCACTTTTTATTTTACTCAAGCCACGTTGACGCCATGTGAACATCATTTATCTTCCATCGTCCATATAGGCAAATGGGTCAAAGAGTGACACAAGTATACGTTTAGGATTTTAAATTTATGATAAATGTGTCCTAATAGGTATAATTTAGAGTTTGTAATGGCTTTTTCCCTAGATTGAGTTTTATTCTATTTTATTACCACATAGTCTATCTAACTAATTTAAGAGAGGTGAGAAAGAGTATAGTTTTGTGATAATGCGACTCAATCATTAAACTGTACTCTACCGAACTTTCCTATCTTCGATAGTTATGTATGATGTATGCATGTAGAGTTTTGGTTTCACAAATAACACTGAATAGCTGAATTTTCTTAACACTCATTTGTTTGTGTTTTTTAAAATGCAAAAAAAAAAAAAAATTGTTAACTTTTCTGTTAAAATTTAAAATATCATTTAAATACAAAAATGGTGAAAAAATACATATAAATTACGTTTGTGAAAATTTTACATGCTGTAGGCCTAAAAATTATAAAACTGATTTCATATTAAGATTAATTAAATTAAACGGAAAAGGTCTTGTTGATGTTTTGTGAAAGCGGAGAGCTTGAAGTCTACCACAGGTGGATCATATCATTGTCCTTTGATTTGACGCGTCGTCTTTTACCCTTTTCCTTTTTATCTTACTTACTTTGTCCAAAAGCCGATCAGGAAAAGTGTGAGATGATGCGTTGGTGAAGCAAAACCACAGCTTTTCAATCTAGTTGGTAGACAAATTGGAATCATTGTCCCCTTACAAAGGCTACACCGTGCCTAGCACAATCACTCAAGCCAACCAACCATCTTCTTGCAGCTTAGACCCCAACAGCAGCGCAAGAAATGTGCAATCTTTCGTATTCAGTGAATAATATCAGCTTACGCTTGATCATAAAATGTTACATTTGAGTTCTAACAGTGACTATAATAAAACTAATCACTCGATTAGTAGCGGGGGAGGACCATATAAAACTAATCATAACCATCATGAAATACAAAGTTCCTTTCAGTCTAAATAATGTAGATAACCCTATTCTATGCAAAGCTCCAAGGGAGTTCTGAAAAAGTTTTTCTTTTGAGGTATTGTACAGCCCACTGAAATTCAACGTCCCCATGTTCAATAGCTCCGTCGACATCACAAAGAAAGGCCGTGTCTCGAAACTCTCTCGCTTTTTGGAAAGAGTAGTCAAACAAAAGGTGACACCTAGATTTAAAATTAAGCATCCCCGACATAGTAAGTGTAGCTTGTATGACAACATTGGCTGTCTATCAATACTAACCAGCTTGTTCATAATATTAATCCAAACTTAGGAACATTAGGATTAAACCAAGTAAGTCTGCCAGAGCAACTTGGACCTCCTATTTCTACCCTTAAGCATCCGGAAATGGCATTAGAGCATGGCAAGATTAAATCACATAACCTTGCTTAAATATCAACCAGAATATTAGAATATTTAAATAATAAAATATACAATGATCTAATAGTTTAAGCTTTAAGAACAATTAAGAATTGTCTTGCAAACATATCACGTGATATCAAAATGTGAGGTCCCAAATTCAAATTTTTCAGATTCCTATTTGCCTTTTCAATTGCATATTTTCACACTTTAGGCTAAGGGAAAAATCCAGTCTAAGCATAGGAGAGTTATAATATTTATGGTTTTCATTAATATGTTTGACATGAGGCTTCAATATGCTGCTTACATTCAATAAAATTATCTCGCTAATAGTAAAGACATTTTTGGATATAATATAAAATTAAAAAAATCTCTTCTTCATCATTGATCTTATAATAAGTTATCTATTTTTCGTCTCTCTCATCTCAAACTCACTTTCTAGGTGAAATTTTTATTAATTTCATTAGTCTAAAATATTTATCAAGTCTGTTTATTTACTATATCAAAGAATTTATCTTTTTTCCTTATTATATTGACGAGATACTTTTATAGAGAGCATGTAAATATTGTGCACAATGACATATCTTAATATTTTTACATAAACAGTTCATAGATGATTTTGATTTTTGTCAATCCAAAGTTCTTACTTTATGCAATGTTTTGGTTTGATAAAATTTTATCTACTTAACAATTTATCCATAAATTTGATCAACTATGTAGAAAAGAATTAGATTTCTTGGAAATTCTCTTTTGACTAAACAAATCTTTATGGAAGTAATATCTAACTATAAAAAAGCATAGTGCCTTTAATTTACCTAGAAAATCTGCAATAAACAAAATATATATATATGAAATTCTTAATTTTGGTAAGTAGATTTTACATAGATATAGAAATACTAAAAAAAATGGAAAATAAGTAAATCTGGGATCTTCTATTTTAATTGCAATTGAATGATAGAAGGCAATTTTGCCTTTTCGGTGAAAAATGGATGGAGTTAGTCATATATGGGTGGAAATAACGCCCCCTTTGTTAATTGTCCCTCATTAATGGCCAATCACCTCATTTTAAAGATAAAACTTAACATCGACACCATACCTTAATTATTTTACAGAAACTCTCTTAAGGTAATACAAGTGTACAATAACAACAGAAAAATTGAAACTACCTAAATGACAAACATTGATAGCAAAACCTCCCTTCGTCAATGCTCCAAACTGTTTCATCACATGCTTTCCTCGGAAAACATTGCATGTCACATGCAAGCCCAAATTGTTTAGTAGTAACATTGAATATTCAAATTAGTAGGATCTTGAGAAGATATAAAATTATTATAGCTCTCTAGGCAACTTCAATATCTAGCTTCACATGGTAAATAAACTTTATGTTCATGAGTCTCCGCTTCTGCCCTAATGAAAAAGAAGAAAGTACCATTTCGAATGAAGTAGTATGAAATCTCTTATGTGGTAGGCTCATAAAGCAAGCTTATGAGGATTTTTTTATAAATTTAAAAATTTAATAAAAGGAATGGTAAAATAGTTCTTGAAGTTGGCTAATTTTCTCTTTGCAATTACTTTATAAAACCCGTATTATTTTCTCGTGTGAATACTTTAATATCTATATAGGCTACCTGAAGTATCCTTTAACATCTGTTTGGATCATCCACGGGTCTCATGTTCTGCGTGAAAGTCAAGTAGTCATCATCTTTGATAGAGGATGTGGTAGGAGAAGTAACTCTTCTCCACGACTCTTCCAGAAAGATGTAATTCTCGTTTTCCCTTGACAACAACATGTTTCACGACCATCACTTCATTTATCATTGGTGGTGTTGCTGTTCATCTAACTTTGGTGTCCCTCTTCTAATGCATTTCTTCTTTTCATGCCTTCGGACTCTTGTGTTGTCGTTTTGCATTAAGGAAACAAGAGAGTTGCGGGAAGGTTCAACGAAAAAGCCTTTGAGCAACCAGTCAGCCAGTAGGTGACGAAGGCGATTTGTTAGTTCCCACAAAACCACTTGGCTATTGAGATTGCCGCCTAAAACCAACCTTATTCTTGGCTGGTGGATAAGTTTCCTTTCGTTGAGACACAAAGGCAAATGTATATCTTCGCATTGTTATTTAAAAGCACGATTTTTCGTCTGTAGGTGTTTGGCGCTTGTTAGTCGCACAATTTTTAATAATATATACATATTGATTGATGCATACTTTCGTTTATAATTTTTTTATAATTTGTGTTGTGGTAGAAAAATAAAAAGATGTATATTTATGCTGAACACATGCCCTAATTTTTCACATGTTATTATCGCGTAGCATCCAAGTAAAAGCTAAAACGATATGCATATATTAACTATTCAAATAAATAATAGAGTAAACCAAAAAAGTTGCAAACATATCTTTTAGGTGGACCCAAGGCCCGAGATCACGATTTGGGGTGAAGATCCCATTGGTATGTGGTGAATCTGGAGTGGACAACTGTGTACAAAGATAGACAACACGAGTACAGAGTGGGGCCCACCTGTATGAAGTCATATTGGTACGTGACCGACATAGCCAGAATGCAACTTAACTCTCCACCATGGTCACCTATTACCATCACTTGGTTATTATTATTATTATTATTATTTTAAATTTCTTTTTGCGTTTTGCGCCACTTCTGTCTCCTTCTTTCCTCCTCTGTATTATAAAGATAGAGACAACTCTAGATATTAAAGGCCAAATCACCTCAATTGTCACTCATTAATGGCCCACCACCTCATTTACATAAAACTTAATATAAGCACCCACCTCATTTATTGTGAAAGAACTCCTTAAAGATAATATAAGTGGACAATAATAGTAGATAATAAATAATATTTGAATGACAAATACCAATTGCAAAACCTTTGTCTATATGTATACATTGAAAAAAATATGTAAAGTAACATGTCTGATTAATGTTAAGTAAAGAAAGAAAGAACGAAGTTTTGCAATGATATAGCTCAACCATTAAGCTCTGTTCTATCTTACTTTCTTATTATATATATTAGATTAGCAATGGTCTCTTCAGCAATGCTCCCGAGGACAGCTTTTGCCATTTTTGTTCTCTCTTTGGATTGGAAGATGATTAGTCCAATGGTTCTAAGTCCATAGACTTCTCAGGACATGTACAGCAAGTCTGTGTTGAAAATAGCATTTCTCATCGGCCACGCATAACAGAAGGTGAAGCTTAAGTCCATAATGCATCTAGGACCCACTGACATTGATACTTATTTCACAGGTTGGTTTTATCTGGCAGTTTCCGAGGCTCGGAAGCAAGGGAGAATAGGACCAAGTTGTGAAAGCAAATTGCCTCTCCAAGGACAAACACTTCATTTTTTTTTCCCAAGGTTTCGTTCTATATATTAATTTTTTTTTTTTTAAATGATGGAGGTCATTGTTTAATTTATTGGGATGGATTTTGAGGTATGACAAAGTTGGTAACAAAAAAAAACCTAGGGCATATTAGTTTGCCTTGATCCAACACTGTGAGATGTGTGATGTGATTAATTAGTAACTTATATGTGTAGATATATTGATACATATGATATACATGTTAGGACAGAGATTATTTCCATTAAAATAGAAAGTTTTATATGCATGGATAACACAAGATTTGTTAACATTCCATTGCTAGCACTACATCAGCACTACACCTCTCAATTCAAAACTCTCCTTCATATCTTCACTTGACATTATTGGTATTATTTTACTAAAACCTTACTGTTTAAGGAAGTTCACTCTCCTTGCCAATCTTTCAAAACTATTTGCTTCCTATGAATGAAATGCTTCTAGATTATTTCTTTCTTCCTTTATTTATCACATTCTCTAAATAAATGAATAAAACTGCTTTAAAGATCTCTCTTCCATTACTAGACAATATGAAAACTTGCACATTTATGTAATGTAAAATGATATATTTAGACATTTTATGCTTGTCACTCCTTTTTTATAAATTTCAAAAGGATTCACATGTAGGGCAAAATGACATACACACGATTTTTTCTAGCATATACAATATGTACAAAATCTTTTACTATCTCAGTATCCAATTGCAATTATATCGGTTAGTTTAGAATACTCTTTAGTTCAAATTTATAGCTTTTTCTTTAACAATTACTATAAGATAAGTCATCTTTCTTATCTTTTGTGTCTGGCGCTTATTTCAATCCCCCTAATATATTATTCTTCCATTCAATGTACACCATCAAATCTTTGCCAAGTTTCCTTGTGGATGTTTTCTAATAGTGCTTGCAAGACCGTAAGAATTCCTAGTTGGCCATTAATGACAAGTTAGTGACATCGGATCAAGTAGACTGTGTGCGACAATAAAATTTGTTGAAGTGGTATGGATTATTGTGACATGGCTAGAATGTGCAAAGCATCTTTTAACATCCTAGAAAAGTTTGGAGTGTTAAAAAAATCCATGCCGCTTTCTTGCTTGAATACTCTAATACCTGCTTGAACTACGCAAGATACCCTTAACATACTTGTGGAGCTCGTTTGTAGTGTAGACACGTTCATCTCTATGTATGCGCCTAAGCTATGTGTGAAAGACCAGTAGCCATTATCATTCATGGAGGATGTGATAGGAGTAACTCTACATAACCTTGTGCAGCAATGAAATTTGTAACTCTTCCAAAAAGAACCTAACTTTCGTCTTCCCTTCCCAAGAATATGTTTCCCGACAATCATTTCGACAAGCATTTCCTTTTTTTTTTCTTTTTTTTTTCCATTACAGAAACAAGAAATACTATTTGTCCACTGGTGCTTGGTTGGTAATATTCGAAGAATTTCTCCAATTTTTTTTTCTCGAAAGTGAAGCAAAAGACAAAAAGAGGTAATGGCAAAGAAACTCCAATAAATTCCAAGAAGACCACAACTTCTGCAGGACACAAATTGAAGTTTGTTGCTTCGTTTTTCGCATCCCTCCTCATGAATCCCCATGAGAACGTCTCTTTTTCATCACTAGTAGAACTTCCATGCATTATGTTTGGATTAATCTCTGTTGTTTTTTCTTTTTTCAAAATTGTCTCAATTCGAGGCATTTGTTATCGTAATGATTTTATTGACACAATTCGTTTACCCTGTGAATTGGGTGATGTGGAGAGAGTTTGTATTGGCTTAGATAATCTTAGCATCTAATGTCTTTATTGACGTGGCAACATCTCAAGATGTCATATTGGACACTTATATGGACATTTAACAACTGTTTAACGGTGTTGGCATCATGTCAACATTTTTTCTTTGGAACGTTAACGAAGGCCTCACATTGACCTTCATGAAAAATTCAGATAATTGATTGAACGAGAAAACTTTAGGTACCTAATTGCGAAAGGGCTAATAATACAAGTACTTGTAATGTCATTGTTCCAAAGAGTTTATCTCAAAATCATTGGTCTAGGCTCAAATCTCAAACATACTTTTATTTACGGAATATTTGCTCCACAACTCATCCGCTCGATTCATTTCTTGGTTTTCCTTTAATAATTTTCCTTTGTAAGATTATTCATTCTTTCGCGTGAAAGAAAACAGGAGATACTTTTGTTAATTTCACGCGCCAAAAGATTTCAATGGCTAAATGTCAAGCACATTGGAAGACTACAAAATTTCTCAATGTCGATTTCGCTTAGATTTTTCCTAATCATTCAATCATAAAAATTCAAGCTTTACACTTGAAAATTTTTAGTGGATTATCAAACGTTTGATTGAAAATAAACTTTTTCTTAGTACTTGATCTTAGTTCGGTTGGATATCATATTAATAGTATTATCATCACATGTAACTGTACGGGCACACTTAATTTAAAACCTTAATTTCTTTACCAATTACATCTAATTTGCCTAAATAATATTTTTTGTAGATAATTTGTTCCAACTTTTCGAGAGATCAATTGATATCATCTGGAATCCCCGGTCTGACCTGCAAGAGACAAAATTGATACCCCAAAGAATATATTGCAGCCCAATATAAGCAGTTAACGACTACTCAATAGCATTGATGTCATATAAACATTTTTTGTTCATGATTCAATGGAGGTGTCGCATTGACCCACATCCGAAATGTCGAGATAATTGATTGAATGAAAAAAACTCTAGATACTTGATTGCCAGTTCATAGGTAAGAAATTTCATGCACCTCATGATCTGGTTTTATTTCAGTCAATTTGAATATTTTTGGAAGCCGTAGATACATAATGAAATAGTTGACATTTCTTTTATGAAGGGTTTGCTTCAATCACATGTATGTAAAATCGAATAAGCGCCACCTCTGATTGTCTTTCTCTTTTCCTTATTCAGCCAGATCCCAAATGCTTGAAACAAGGCACCATCAAATCATATATATGTGCCAAGAGATATATACAAGGCGATTGTTAATGATAGTTGTAAAGTTATACACATATTTCAACAGTATTGAAATACTCCCTCATCCATTTAATTTTGGTGCTCTTCATCGCATTATGGTCAATATTGAATATTTTTTTCTCTTTTAATAGTCAATAACTTCGCGGATTCCAAATTTTTTATTTTGTGAAAAAAGAAAAACGGAAAATTGATAGTGCTTGTAGTTGAGGCCTCCATGTACCAAATTAGATTAGTGCATTTGTCAATTTATTTATTTATTTTTTTTTATGTAGGCACTCATATTTGGTTCAAGTACACCAACTTATGAGGTTGGAGTTGAAAACAATCAACCATAAAAACAGCTCATTTTATGCTAATTCCTTATTCTTAATCAGATGTGATCTGGAAATATCGGATATGGACACTAGTAAATTTCATATTTTAGATTTCATAATTAAAGGACCTCATTAATTGGCATCAAATTCAAATGAACTTTGGATTTCATAAACAATATGTTTACTCACTTATTAATTTTTTCTTTTTTCTTTAATAGATTCCAAGAAGACCAAGACTTTTACATGTTTGTATGTTAGTGGGAAAGAAACTTCAATAGATACCAAGAAGACCAAGACTTTGTATGTCTTTCTCGCCATTACCAATAGAATTTCTAGGCGCTACAAGTCTTGCTTAAAATTAACAATGCCATAATTTTCCTCCAATTCTTTTTGGGTTTAATCATTTTGGAATTTTTTTTTTCATTCATTAATCTCTATTGTATCGCAAAGTGATGATGAGCAAATGGAGAGAGAACCATAAAGTCCGGGAAGATCAGGACTTTCACCTACTAAAAGTATTGTTTTCAGACAAGGACTTTCACCTACCAAAGATGTCATTTTTTTTTCTTTTTTTTGGTGGAAAGTGAAGCAAAAGTGAAAGAGTGATGGCGAGAAAGAAACTGATATATTCCAGGGAGACCAAGACTCTACATGTCATTTGATTGTGCATGTCTTTTGATGGTGGGAAAGAAGCTTTAATATATTCCAAGAAGACCAAGACTTTTGCACGTTTGTATGTTAGTGGGAAAGAAACTTCAATAAATGCCAAGAAGACCAAGACTTTGTATGTCTTTCTTGCCATTACCAATAGAATTTCTAGTCACTACAAGTCTTGCTTAAAATTAACAATGCCATAATTTTCCTCCAATTCTTTTCGGGTTTATTCATTTTGGGATTTTTTTTCATTCATTAATCTCTATTGTATCGCAAAGTGATGATGAGCAAATGGAGAGAGAACCATAAAGTCCGGGAAGATCAGGACTTTCACCTACTAAAAGTATCGTTTTCAGACAAGGACTTTCACCTACCAAAGATGTCATTTTTTTTTTTTTTTTTTTTTTTTTTTTTTTTTTTTGTGGAAAGTGAAGCAAAAGTGAAAGAGTGATGGCGAGAAAGAAACTAATATATTCCAGGAAGACCAAGACTCTGCATGTCATTTGATTGTGCATGTCTTTTGATGGTGGGAAAGAAGCTTTAATATATTCCAAGAAGACCAAGACTTTTGCACGTTTGTATGTTAGTGGGAAAGAAACTTCAATAAATGCCAAGAAGACCAAGACTTTGTATGTCTTTCTTGCCATTACCAATAGAATTTCTAGGCACTACAAGTCTTGCTTAAAATTAACAATGCCATAATTTTCCTCCAATTCTTTTTGGGTTTAATCATTTTGGGATTTTTTTTTTCATTCATTAATCTCTATTGTATCGCAAAGTGATGATAAGCAAATGGAGAGAGAACCATAAAGTTTGGGAAGATCAGGACTTTCACCTACTAAAAATATCATTTTCAAACAAGGACTTTCACCTACCAAAGATGTTTTTTTTTTTTTTTTTTTTTTTTTTTGTGGAAAGTGAAGCAAAAGTGAGAGAGTGATGGTGGAAAGAAACTAATATATTCCAAGAAGACCAAGACTATGCACATCATTTGATTGTGCACGTCTTTTGATGGTGGGAAAGAAACTTTAATAGATTCGAAGAAGACCAAGACTTTTGCACGTTTGTATGTTAGTGGGAAAGAAACTTCAATAGATGCCAAGAAGACCAAGACTTTGTATGTCTTTCTTGCCATTACCAATAGAATTTCTAGGGGCTAGAAGTCTTGCTTAAAATTAACAATACCATAATTTTCCTCCAATTCTTTTCATTTTGGGACTTTTTCATTCATTAATCTCTATTGTATCTTTTCAAATTTGAGTTCAACAAATGAAAAGAAAAAAGCAAAGAGAAAAACTGACAAGAAGAAAGAGCAAAAAAGTTAAAAGAGGAAATAAAGAAGGAAAGGGGCAAGATAGAGCACCATCGAAGCATGGCCATAGCGTGTTGTTGCTGTTAGCACCGTCACTTTGGTGACTATTTCCAACTTGCCACCTTATAAGTAGAGCTGTTAAACGGGTGGGTTGGGTCGGGTTTGGGTTGGGTCATTAATGGTCCGACCCAAATTGACCCATTAACCCATTAACCCATTAACCCATTTATGACCCATTTATATCTAATGTAAATTTTCTGACTCATACCTGACTCAACACATACCCAACACATACCCGACCCAACCCATATTAATAAAATATTTTCATATTTAACCAAATTTAGAAAAAATTATTCCTATCTATATATATATATATATATATATATAAGATTATATTACTAAAATACTTCTAAGCTTATTTCTTATATATATTTTAAAAATGGTATTGCTAAACTAGTTTTATACAACACAAATTTAATGGTAAATTTTTTTATAATTTTTTAAATAATTATTTTTAAAAAAATTTAAAATTTAATTATTTTTTATTTTTTAAATATAATTTTTCTTTTTTGTTCTTCTTCTTCTTGGCCGGCTGTCGGCCACGATGATGGTTGGTGGCCGGCCACAGGCGAGCCTCGAGCTCGCCCGGCTCGCCAATGCCGATAAGCTCGAGGCTTGCCCGATGTCGGCGAGGCCTCCGCCTTGCCAGATCTGGTGAGCTTGAGCTCGCCCCTTGCCAGATCTAGCGAGGCCTCTAGTGAGCTCGAGGCTCGCTAGTGTCGAGCGAGCTCGAGCTCGCCCCTCGCTGGGTGTCGGCGAGGCCTCCACCTCGCCAGATCCGGTGAGCTCGAGGCTTGCCTGGCCGATCGTCAGCCATCGCCGTGCCGGCCACTGAAGGAAGAAGAAAGAAAAATAAAAAAATAATTATAATTTTACCACTTCTAATAAGGTAGACTAGATAGTGGGTATTTTTAATGGGTTGGTAAATGGGTCTACTCTGTACCCATTTAAGACCCATATATTTTAGTCCATTTATTTTTAAAACCCATCATCGGTGTCTTGGGAAATAAAGCCTAACCCATTAACAACCCATTTAAGCAAACATGGGTCCATAAATGGGTTGTACAACCCATTTAACACCTCTACTTATAAGTTACAATGACCTTCATAGACAATATTTTTCTTGAGATGTTTTTCTTAGAGTGGTTCAGAAATTGAGGATAATAACATCGAAATTATCAAAACTTTCGCTTGTTTTACAATAGAGTACCTAAACTTTTCTTTTTTCAATCAAGTATCTCGCTTTTTCAAATTTGATACAATTTGAGGCATTCGCTAAATGAATCATCATGTCATATGATTTTGGTTACATGATTCGCTCACCTTGCATATTGAGTAATGTGGAAAGAAAAAATATTGACTTAGATAATCGTAGTGTCTTATATATCTCAACCGATGTGGCAGTATATCAAGATATCGTAGAAAACAAGAATGTGGGCAATTAACGACTATTTAACAACAATAGTATGATATCAACATTTTTTGTTAGTGATTTAATAGAGGACTTAACCTATATTCGGAAAATTGAGGTAATTGACTGAATGAAATAAAATTTTGGTATGATTAAAAAAGGGTAATAATTTGGATACGTGTGCGTCATTATCCAATCATTTATCTTTTTTTTTTAGGTGATATTTATGTGAAAGAGAATATTAAATAGTTTTGTCAATTTCAAGCCATTGCAAAAAGATTTTAGTGGCTATATGTCAAGCCCATTTGGAGACTATAACGTTCTCAATGTTGATTTCCTTTATATTTTCTGCAATCATTTGATCATAAACCATTCCTGCCCCTTTTTCTTGGCCAATTCCACTGCTTTCCCTTTCATCTATTCACCCAAAACTCAAAAAGTATGTGTAGTTTGGCCTAAATCAGTTTGAACCAGTTTGAAAATGTACCGATTTTCAAAATTGGATCTGCCTAGTTTTAGAATCCCATGGGTATAGAACTGGGCTTTTGGCTACTATTGCACATGGTGGGACTCAAGCACTCAATTCCACGGATCACCGGCATTTTACTTTATCACCAAGGCCGAACGATTCATGTGTTCATGGGCAATTGACATCATTACATATCTATAATCGTTTGCTCCGGACACAATCACTGATTCACTCCTAGTCCAATCATTAGGACCGCAAACTGGCAACCTAACTGGTTCTCCGATTGGCCTAAGTTTGAAAACATTGGTGCCAAGTTCCTATCCCTTCTTAAAACAAGTAGATAATGGCCATCTTATATGAATTGAGTTGTAATTGACGCAATACTTTTGCCACGTAATGAAAGATGATAGCTAAGTGATTATAACTAATAAACGTTGATGCTCCTCTTTCTCCTTGATTATATTAGACCTGGAAATTCTTCGTACTGCTCCAAATGAGGTTGATGCTCAACTTCCATGGTACATTACTCCTATCGTTGCTCTAGTTGGAGCTATGACTCATGCTTGACCTTTCCCTTAAAAATTTCGTATTCAATGGTAAGTCTTTGCTTTGGCATCGCACAGACTTCAATTTAAGATGCTAAAATCTTAGTCAAGAGGGAAAAAAAAGTTAACATCTACCACTCTTAGGAACCTTATATGCTATTAGGAACTTTGTCGAGCATGGCATGCTATTGAGAGGTCGTAGGACTTTGTTAGGCTTAAGAAGAGATCTAATCTCCCCAATCAAAAGAAATGAAATCTATCAACCATTGGATTTTTTTATAAAGCAAAAAACCAGAAAATGATGTAGTGCAATATATTTAGCTACACAGTAGTAGTTTGATTTGTCACATGCAGTTTTTGGATATCATGGTTTTATGAGCATGAGAAGTAAACTAGTCACAACATTTGGAAGCAAATTACTCAGTATCATCTCTAGTGAGTTTGCTAAGAATTCTCTTTTGATAAGCAAAAGAAATTTAGTGCACAATGGCGTCAAGCAGATGCTAGCCCATGTAACAAATGATAAGAAAGAATGCACATTAGTAATATCATTGTCACACTACCAAAAGCCGTGGAAAGCCATCTATCATTCAAATAATAAAAAAAACCAGTCTTGCTATTTTCAGAAGCTCTTGTATTTCTTTCTTCACAACGAAACAGTAAGCTATTGAAGTGAATCAACCATGAACACAGCCCAACATAAACAAGGAGTAATAAAAAATACTTACTGTCTGATGTTGGGTTCTAAAATCCAACAAAAGGAAGTTCTCTAGTAGAACCCAAAAACAGGAGTGTGCCATAGATTCACGGAGAATTTAAACAAAAATTACAAGACCTATGAAACAGGCAATCGGATAGAAAGCAAATGAAGGTTTGTTGCAGAAGGTAGTCATAGACATTGTGGACCTGAATATCCATGCATAGTGATGAACAAGGCATTACTGCAGGGTGAGCTTGGCATTTAATTTGTAACAACAAGAGAGAGAATGTCAATCATCATACCAGCTGAGGCTGTGTTCTCCATGATAGCTACTACCCAATCATCTCTTTGACCTAACAATTGAGATTTAGATGCAGGGTGGCAAGTTCATCTTCAGAATAGCAGATTAGTATAGTCGCACTCATTAAGTTAGACCAATAACTGAGAATGAACCGGTAATTGTAAATAGACTGCTTCTGATGACTTTGCTGGCATCAAGGCGAGCTAAGAGTTGCCAAAAGCATTATCTGCACATTCTTTTTGAATCATTGATTTCAGGAGTTCCAGTGGCAATTTTTAGGACTAACAAGGAATGAGATGGATCAGTCCACTATTAATTAACTTGGTTTATAGATGTAAGTAGAGTTTGTCTAATTAAATATGTACAAAAACTCAAATCTTTGAACTTGTGAAGAAGAAGAAGACTAGAAAGCAAGTTATCTTGACAACTCGAATAAGAACATATGACCTTAAAATGAATCATGAGGCTTGTATTTATTGTCAATTTCATGTATATCCATTAAGGAGCTATCTCCAATTGCAATATCCTCCAATTCATTGATGGCTTCTATTTGGTTAAGTTGCATAGCAATGCCTCCATCCTTAGAGCTACCCTCTAGAAAATCATTATCTTCCATATCTAATAAGTCCATAAAAGTTTCCATCTTTTTCTTCCTCCCTCTATAACCAATAAGGCTTAGGACTTTTTCCTTCCAAATAACGAGCAGACATTTCTGAATCAGCTCCGCACCTTCATAAGCTCCTCTGAAGAACACACTAAACCTCTTTCCCCCCTCAGAGACATAGAAAACGCCATAATTCTTCAACAGGAGTCTTATAAGCTTTTGAGGCATCACAAATTCTTGTCAAAAGTGCACGAGGTGATTGGTTACCAACCTCTTATCCATTGTGAAGCTAAGTAACTCGTGCATTGCTGCAATGGGTCACTTATTGAATTCTTTCAATCCAGCTTGAAGGCCACATGCATCAGCGTAAGGAGTCAAGTAAGACCTTTTCTGAAAGTGCTCAATGTTCCCTCCATATCTACACACCTTCTTGTAACTGGCAGGAAACTTCAAGGGGAAAGATAGGGAAAGCAACCCTGGAGTATGAAAAGGCAAATTCTGATACCCCCAATAATTCTGTGATAGCCCAAGCAGG
Organism: Eucalyptus paniculata subsp. matutina; assembly: GCA_017140255.1. Lineage (NCBI taxonomy): Eukaryota > Viridiplantae > Streptophyta > Magnoliopsida > Myrtales > Myrtaceae > Eucalyptus > Eucalyptus paniculata. Next base: position 19,770,424 of record CM029436.1, on the reverse strand, counting down.
TTTCCACTCTATGTGCTCGAGGTAATCAACTTCATCTGGAGATTTAACCACTTTGAAGTGCTGCGGATACTCGTGTACCCACTTGCTCCTAAAATCAGCTGGCAAACTAGACTCTCTCCTGAAATGAGCAATTTTGTCCAGAGGAAGCCATTTATGGACTGACATCATCAACATCCTAGTCACGTATTCAACAACCATGCCAGAATGTCCCCTAATCAATCTCTCCCCTTCCTCTAATAAGTCTTCAGCTTCTTTAGTTAATTCCAAACCACAATACCCCTTTTGATCCTTACACAACTCAAAACAGTTTTGGTGACTTCCGAATAAAATCCACTATACCGTTTGCTTGGCTATAGATCCAGCGATCTCACAGGGATTATCATCTCGGGTTCCTTTTTCAACATTTCCATCAAAACCAACACCTCTGACACCACTTTTGCTTCTCAGTGGCAATTTCGAGATCATGGACCCTCTTGTCCTTGTTCCTATCTTGCACTCTCTTGCTGGTGGTCATGAATCTACGCTGTGACCAGTTAAGTAAAATCTCCCCAAAACTCAAGTTTCCTCTTAGGGTAGGCGCATGCACTGGTGAGGCGACAAAGCAACCAAACTCTCTTGCCACGCTTCATTCATTCGAGAAAGCCATTGTTTTACCAATGATTTGAAAACGGGTCATCTCAAGATGGTAATGCCTCGCTCCAAATTCAAGAAACAAGCCCAACAAAAGCAAATGCCTCTCGCTCAGGGCAAACATCAAACGGCTTACGTGCAATGGAACGAGGAACAACAAGAGCCCAAGAAAAAAACATTCGAGAAGATCGCCGTAAAAGAAAACACATGCTCCATGCCTTTTATTGAATCACTGAGTTACAAATTTTAGGACGTGTGCCCAAACTAGTCACAAGCAAGTTCTTAGCAAGTCATTCCGGATGACTCAATTATTCATTGATATCTTCTTAATTCTGTGAGCAATAAGCGTGCAGTTTGAACATAATGCAGCTAAACCAAATATCGACCACAATATGGATTGATTCTTTTCCTTTTTTTAAGAAGAACTTAATTCAGTCCAATTTAAGAAACTTATAAGCCGAACAGGATTAAGATAAATATAAAACCAAGCTAAAAAAAACTGAGTTATTTAATGTGAAATAAATAAATAAATAAATCAAATCAATATTTTCCTCTCCCTCTTTAGGAGTGTATCTGATAAATTCTTAAAACAGATCCATTAAACCTCAGTCAAACCTCAGAATAACGAAACCCAGTCAAATCTCTTTTTCTTAAAAGAGAAAAAAGAAAAAAGAAAAATAAGCCGAGAGCCATTCCCCCCCGCTTCCCCCCTCTCTGTATATATAAGATTCCCTCCAATTTCCGATCGTTTACAAAATCTGCAAAAAAAAAAAAAAATCGAAAGTTTCTCCTCCTGCGCAGAGTGAAATTCCATCGTCGTCGAAGATGCTTTTGTCTCTCAGGTGAGTTTCACGAAGCTCCGCTTGATTTCACCTCATGTCCTTTTCCGCAGCGCGATCGCCGGCGATGATGATTCTGAGTTTCGTCTCGTGTTCGCTCGTTGATGTTCAGAGCCAAAGAGCAGAAGATCGTGGAACGAGAGGACGTCGACGACGGAGCAGAAGACCTGCTCGAAACGATCGACAAACAAACGTGAGTTACGGCAAAACAGAGTGTAGGCAACTCCTCTCAGTTCATAATGCGTTTTCGTAATGCGTTTCGGTGCATCCTTTGATTCTGAGATGATTATCGTGATTTTCTGATCCGTGTTCCGAAAGTTAAAATTGAGATGCAAATGGTTCGATGAAGCTATGGCTGTGATTATCGTGATTTACATCTCGAGCTTTCTCTCGAACTTGCTGTGATTTCCTGCGCGTGCAGTGGTAAGTGGTTTTCACTTTTCAGTTTTTGTCTCCTGACCATACAAGAGCAATTCCAGCCTTCCTTATGTTACGTGACCTTGGAATTGCACCATCGTACGTCTTATTTTCCATGTATTCGTGACGTAGCTGGATTAATAACGAATGTCCCAAGCTTAATTCATCAATAAAGACTGTTGGAACGCTACATTGTCATTGATCATTTAGGAAATGCTTTTGTCCTGTCATTCTACATTCACCAGAAAACATAGAGTTTAACACGATGGTTAAGCTCGAGTCTTCTTTGAAGGACGATTCTGAATCGCTCAAATCCAGCAAAGTGAAGAATAATGTGGAGAGAATCGACCTCTGGAAGCCAAGCCCTCGATAAGCTTTTAGGCGGCAACAGACTTTCTTTTGCAGACTGTGTCTTTTTCTCCATGCATTTCAACGAAAACAAATTTCACCGGTTTGGCAATGTTCACAGGTGGTATTGAAATTCTGGCAATTACAGAAGGATTTGGCGAACTTGGGTGAAAATCACAGTCCAATAACGTTACCTTTGATGAACATTTAGTTGCTTTTGTTAATTAGCTTTCTCAGAAAAATGCTGCTGACGTCACTTCAGCATGCGTTACTTCTCAGGTTGGTCTGAATTGGATATTAGGTTTCTGTCTTGAACTTCTGTTGCATTTGTTTTTTTTTTTCTGATGAAAAATGCCAAATAGTAACCTAGTGATCGAATTTCTATGGAATATAAAGATGTGCGGGATCTTGGCATCATGATGTGTGTATTAGGTGATTCTGGAAGTATGGCACTCTCATTTTTTTTTTCTGTAATCTGCAGTCAGTATACTGGAACGCATGTACAGTGGCTCCAACCAAGCAGGAAAAAGGCCAGAAGAGTTTGTACTATGTCACAACCGAGTAAAAGCCTTAATCATAGTCGGACTTGGACTTGGGTTGATCATTAGTCGAATGTGATGCCTGAAGATACTCTACTTTATTTGCAAATCCTACAACAGTATTTATCCCTATTTTCAATCATTCTTTATTAATGGTTTGTGGATTCCAAGGCCGTAAAATATTTTCAGCTGCCAACTCACATGAGAGGAGGAAATGGCAAGGTAGCTTATATCGACGGAGTAGAAACTTTGTATTTTTCTTGACCTCAGACAAAGATACTTGTGTTTTTTAATCGTCATCTGTCCATGTGCGCATGTGCACTTTCTTAACTTAGTACACCTGCATTCTTAGATAATGTAAGCAATGCACTTTCAATTTTAATCAAATTCTAGACATTAAACATGCTCCATGTCCGTCACTCTTTACTAAATCACCTAGTTACAAATTTTAGAATGTATGCCGATCTAGGTTCAGCACAACCAAATCGGTCACGAGTAAGTGCTTGGCAAGTCATTGTGAATAAGCTTAATTGTTGATTGATATTTTCATGATTTTATGAGCGATAAGTGTGGAGTTTGAGCACAATGCAACTAAACCAAGAATTGACCACAATGTGGATCGATTACTTTCCTTTTCTAAGAAGAAATTTGTCGGGTCCAATTTGAGAAAATTATAAATCAAGCGAGACGAAGGTGAGTACAAAATTAAGCCAAATCGCATTAAATTATTCAGTCTGAAATAAAAAAAGTCATACCCAATTTTCTCTCATCCTCTTTAAGAGTGGATTTAAAAAGATTTTAAGAATTTATCAGATCCATTAAAGCTTAATTTATAATAACAAAACTCCATCAAACCTCTTTTTCTATACAAAAAAAAAAAAAGAGAAAAAAAAAGAAAAAGAAAAATAAGCCAATAGTCATTCTTCCCCACTTCCCGCCTCTATATCTGTATAGATTCCCTCCGATTTGCGATCGTTTCCAAAATCCACAAAAATTTTCAAAGTCTCTTCTCCTGCGCAGACGCACCGAACTCCATGGCCGACCGTCGCACTCCATCACCGTCGAAGATGCTTTTGAGTTTCACGATCGACGAAGAAGACCTGCTCGAAGCGATCGACGAACGTAAGTCGGGGCAAAACAAGAGCGTAGGCAACAGCTCTCTGTCCATCTCATCGCTTTCGTTTTCTCGTCGATGTTTCGGTGCGTCGTTTGATTCTGAAGTTGATCATTGTGATTTTCTGGTCTCTGTTCTCAAGTTGACTGTATATCTCTTTGAATGTCGATGTTAAGTGACTCTGAATACTGCTAAGTGCATGAGCTTGATTTCGGTTTCGGTTGCTCAGTTTCGTTCGATTTTCCTGGAACATCACCGTGAATCCATTGGTGTTTTTACATCTAGGCCTTTCTCTCGAACTTGTCGCGATTTTCTGTGCGCGCATGATAGTTTTTAGTTTTTGTCTTCTGATCATCCAAGAGCAATTCAGCCTTCGTTATGTTACGTGACATCCACCGGATGTCTTTTTTCCCGTGTATCTGTGACGTAGCTGGATTAATAACGAATATCCTAAGCTAAATTCATCAATAATATCTGGTGGAACGCTAGATTGTCAGTGATGATCTAGGAAATGCTTTTGTCCTGACATTCTACATTCACCAGAAAACTTAGTTTAACGCGATGGTTAAGCTTGAGTCTTCATTGGAGGACAATTCTGGTTCGCGAAATCCAGCAAAGTGAAGAATGATGTGAAGAGAAAATCAAAGACTAAGGTCGAAGAGTATCTTGAGCGTGTCATGCGGAAAGCTGATATATCTGCCGAGGAGGATCTGAAATTGGAAAGGAAGCTTACCAAGAAGCTCAAGGTGAAGGATGGACAGTTATGTGGGTCAGACGATGGAATGAATATGTTATTTAAAGGAATTCCTTCTATTCTTGATTCTTTTGAACAAGAAGCTCCAGGGGTAAGAGAAAATCGTAGCGAAAGATTTGAAGGTAAATCTTCAGGGAAAAAAAGTGAAATGTCCAACTAAGAGCATATGCAGGATGATGGAAAAGCTGTTCATGTTAAGGCTGGAGCCTGTGACTCAGTAGACTAGAAACCCCTTCATTTCAGCTCTCAAGTGAGTTCGTGAGTTCCACAAATTTCAATTCATTTCCTTTTCGTGATGTAATTGCCAAGAATGATTCTGAGTTTCCATTCGACTTCCTCTTGAACTTGTCGTGATTTTCTGTGCATACAATAGTTTAATTTTCTTTCCTTAAATGACGAGAAGTAATTTCCGCCACTACTTGAATATGATACGTCTAATTCACCTCTTTGACGTATGTCTTCTAAATCATACAAGAGCAATTTGGCCTTTGTTATGTTACATCACATAGTAATTGCACCATCGGTACATCTATTATCCATGTATTTACGGCATAGATGGATTAATAACGAATCTCCTAAGCTAAATTCATCAATAATCACCATTGGAACACTTGATATTCACCATAAAATATAGAGTTAAACACGATGGTGGGTTGTTTTTTTTTCGTTTGCAGGTATTTCTCAGGGAATCCATGCTGGAGATGTGAAAAAAGATACAGGATGCGGGGATCGACACTTGCAAATTTCTTGATGATGCATACAGAGAAGGTATATCTGATATTCAGTTCCGAAAATTAAGTGGAGGTATTATTTGGCTAAGGTGATTTCCTCTATCTTTGTTTTGTTTTTTTTGTAGCACTTAACTAGAACCAAAGGTTTCTCTGAAGCAAAAGTTGATAAGATATGTGAATCAGCTGAAAAGATAGTGGTTAGAGCTTAATTTCTTCTTATCCTGAGATGGCGATGTAATCAATTGCAACTTCTATATGCATCTCACAGTAACTTCTCTTTGTTTTCATCAGAATTCTCATTTTATTACGGGAATTGAAGCTGTGCTCAGAGTAAGTCCTTAATTCGGCAAATTTAGAGCTAAAAATGGTTCAGAAGACCTGAATGAGTCATTGACCCTTGAAATAAAGCCTGCAAATTAGCATATCGACTGTAGAAAACTGCACTTGCTCTAAACACTACTTATCTCACAGCACAAAGTACTTTCAGTGTCTTTGTTTTTTCCAGAGCAAGTCAGTTATTTGCATCACAACTGGAAGCCAAGCCCTCAATGAGCTTTTAGGCAGTAATAGACTTTCTTTTGTAGATTTTGTATATTATTCTTCATGTGTTTCAACAAAAACAGCTTTCCCTGGATCTGCAATGTTAAACAGGTGGTACTGAAACTCAGGCAATTACAGAAGCATTTGGCGTATCTCGGTGACAAGCACAGTTCAATAACGTTGCCCTTGATGAACTTTTAGTTGCTTTTGTTAGTTGGCTTTCTCAGAAAATGCTGCTAACGTCACTTCAGGTCTGGGAAAACGCAGCTTGCACATACCCTGTTTGTGACTACTCAGGTTGGTCAGAATTGCATGTTAGGTTTTCGTCATTAACTTCTTCATGTTATGTTTCCTAGATGAACAACATAAATAGCAAGATAATGCTTGAATTTCTAGTAAAGAATAAAGCTGTGGTTAATATTGGCACCGGAACATGTTTATTAGGTGATTCTGGAAGTTTGGCACTCTCATCTTCTGTGAACGGCAATCAGCATACTGGAACACACAATCTATAGTGGTTCAAACCAAGTAGGAAAAAGGCCAGGAGAGCGTACTATGTCATAACCAATCAGAAGCCTTAGTCATTGTCAGACTTGGACTTGGGTTGATCATCAGTTGAATAGGATGCTTGAAGTACTCTACTATATATGCAAATCCTACAACATTATTTCCTTCTTTCCATCACTCTTCATTAAAGCTGATCCCGTTCATGATATCTTATGGTTTGTGGATTCCACGATCCTAATAATTTTAACAGCTGCCAACTCACGTGGGAGGGGCAAATGGCAAGGTAGCATACCTCGCCACAGAAAAAACTTTGTATCCTATTATAATCTGTTGGTCATTTCCTTGCCCTCAACAAAGCTGCTTTTGTTTCATACTCGGCTTATGTCCATGTAAGTGCGTATGCACTTTCTTAACTTGGTACACCTGCAGTTGCCATGATTGAATTGTACAAATAGCTGAAAGATTTGGCATGGATCCTGGTGCCGTTGCACGTAATGGAAGCAATGCTTTCTACACTGGTGGCAAGTCTTCCTTCTTTTCTGGCTAATGTACTTGCTGTAATCTAGTCTTTCCATGAATTTGAAGATCATTTATGCCCGTGCCTCTACTTCTGAGCATCAGTACAACTTCCTTCTCAGTTTGGCTGCCAAAGTGTCTGAAGAACCATTTAGGTTCCTGGTAAGACAGTGCTCAAGAATCAAACTGCACACATTTTGTAAGGTGTCGATGGTTGACCTTAGCTGAGTAATATCTTTCAGATTGTGGATTCAGTGATCGCTCTCTTTTGAGTGGAATATAATGGAAGGGGAGAACTTGCAGGGCGTCAGGTCGATTCTGAAACCATCAAATCATGCGAGTTGCAAATTTTCAGCTCATCTAGTTTGACACTAATAGATTTCCAATTGCAGCAAACATTGGCACAAATGCTCTCACGCTTACTTAAGATAGCAGAGGAATTTAATGTGGCAGTGTACATGACCAATCAGGGTACTGCATCACATCTCATTTCTCCCACCTAGTCATGCATCCTTTAAAGGATCTTATCCAATTTAGCTCTTTGATGGTTGCACACTGAAAAATAGCAATTTGGTGACTACACTAAGTTCATACTAGTTCTCGTAAATCTCAAGAACCAGCTATTTGGTGTAAACTAGTGATGCATACGGTAGCTGCAGTCCATGAGTTAAGCAAAAAAGATAATTTTTTTGACGACTTTTTCTTTAATTTCTTTGTTTCAGTGGCATCAAAGAAGCATGCAGGTGGGCATGTTCTGGGTCATGCAACCACAATTAGGTTGATGTTTACGTATGGCAAAGGTGAGCAGTGGGTTTGCAAGGTGTTCAAAGCCCCAGACCTACCTAAAGCTGAAGCTATATCCTTAAGTCTGGATCTTTGTCTAGCTATACACTTTATTGAAATTTACCAGATTACACTGCAGACATTAAACGAAATTTCTAGAAATCTAATATCAATCGGAGAGAAAGTTGATACTAAGTCTATATATGGATAGGTGGAGACTAGAATTTGAGAATTTGAGCAGTATACTTGTAGTATACTTACATGCACTGCCTGTGCTATGGAAACAAAATACCCAACCATTGATGATGCCTTACTGCAGATCTTCCTCTAGTTATATGCTTCGTTGAAATTTTTCAGACCATGCTGCAGAGACCAAGTAAAATATCTGGAAGTCTAGATCAAAATCTGCGAGAAAGTCGATAATTAGTCTAAATAGGGATAGGTGGAGACCTGATTTAAGCATGATACTCACTTTATACTTGATGTTGCCTGGAGATCCATGAACATGTTGAATACGAATTTTGTCCAGAGGAATTAAACAAAAAGAAGTAGCTATTGAGAATTTTCCTCAGTAGGACCGGTATGTTATTTTTAGCTGTGCTGTTATGTAGATGATGCACATCTATCAAGATCATCACTTAATTTAATCAAAAAATTTAGGAAGAGCTCATCTGTCAATAAGATGAGACTGAGATATTCCATATATGTTGAACTTGACAAACGCATGTTTTTCAGATAACACCAGGAGGCATCACCGATGCGAAGGACTGAAGGAGTCTCTCCAACTAGGAAGGCAGGCGAAGTGCTTTTTTTTGTTAATCTGCAATTTGATGTTAGTCATCGTATTGACCGCAAGAGGCATATAATGAGCTCCCGAGCACTTGTTCATTTCCTTTCTCTGCAATGAGCACTTTGTCACCCTTGTCATAGCTTGTCCCTAAGTTTCATGTGCTTGACAACAAACCATTCGTGAATGACATGAGATACTTTCTCTAACTGTGATGGTGACCCAAAAGATTTGTCAACTACAATGTCACCTTTGTGTATCAAATGCAAAATATATCATAAGGGTAAGGCCGAAGTATCCTTTCTGCTTCTTCTATTTATGTTTAGCCAATTGAATGCAAATAATACAGCCTTATATGCTCTTAGCAACTTAATTGAGCATGGCATGTCATTGAAAGGTCATAGGACTTCATAAGAGATGTAACCAAAAGAAAATTATTCAGTGTCATTTCGAATAACCTCAAATGAAATGAAATTTATCAATCACTGTGTTTCGTCATAAAGAAAAAAAAAATTATCCACTGCAATATGTTTTTAACTACACATAATAGCAGATGGGTTTAAGGTCAACAATTTGTGGATACCATGGTTTTTATGAGCCCGAGAAGAAATCTAGTCACAATATTTGAAAACTAATAACCCAACATCATCTCCATTGAGTTCACAATAATTTTCTTATGATAATTAAAAGAACTTTGTTGAACTTTCTTACACGAGCAATCTGGCTTTTGTTTATGTTACACGACATTCAAATCGCACCATTGCAGTAGCTGCAGTCCTTGAGTTAAGGAAAAAGATGATTTTTGATGACTTTGTCTTTGATTTATTTGTTTCAGTCGTAGATGATCTAGGCGGTGCTGTGTTCATATCAGACCCAAAGAAACCTGCAGGTGGGGATGTTCTGGCTCATTTAGCCACAATTAGGTTGATATTTAGGAAAGGCAAAGTTGAGCAGCGGGTCTGCAAGTTGTTTAAGGCCCCAGACCTACTGAAAGCTGAAGCTAAGTCGATACTGAGTCTACATATAGATAGGTGGAGACCTGATTTAAGCACGGTGCTCACAGTATACTTGATGGTGTATGGAGATCCATGAACATGTTGAATACAAATTTTGTGCAGAGTAATTAAACAAAAAGAAGTGGATATCCAGAATTTTTTTAAGCAGGACTAGTAAGTTAGTTGTGCAGCCTGTGCTATGTAGACTGCACATCTATCAAAACCATCACTTATGTAAGAAATTTTAGCGAGAGCTCATATGTCAATAGGGTGAGATCGACAAACGCACGTTTTTCAGATAACAACAGGGGCATAGCTGATGAGGACTGAAGAGGTCTCTCCTACCAAGATGGCCAGGTGAAGTGTTTTTTAATTTTAATTTTAATTTTAATTTTAATTTTAATTTTAATTTTAATTTTTTATTTTTGGGTTAATCTGCAATTTGATTTTAGTCATCGTATTGATAGCTACCTCTATCTTCATGTTAAGTTTGTATTGGCAGGCATCAAGCTCCTTTTGACAGCTTTAAAATTGCACGAGAGGTTACCGTTTTAGCCTTAATATCTAACGTGCTATCATTGTCTGTTATTAAGTTCACATGACCCTTCACAAGGTGTTGTGTAAACTTGATTTCCATATGAGAACCAGCATGCTCCAAGTTATAATGGTTCACATTTGTTCTCATATGACAATATCGTCCTGGTCTGATTTACTAGTAGAGATTCTATGCGGAAAATATTACATTGGATAGACTTTGCATGATGGCTAAATGAAATGCCAGAAAGATATTACTGCACAAAGCATGATCAGCTGCATAAAAACGATGTCATCTCAAACTCTCAATATAGAGCAACAGACCATTAGAACTGAAAAAATTGTCAATGTATGAGAAAGGGTGACTGGGTCATAAGCAACAGAAGGCCATTCAATAGCTAATGGCCTGGCCAAAAGGGGCCACAATGCATATGACTTGGCAGTGAAAGGACAAGTTCGCAGCACTCCCAACTCTAGGCATACTAGACTCCTTAGTCTCTGCACCACTTCAAATGTAGCGCTTTGTACTCAGCCCAAGCTATTCACCCTAGGAACTGGCTTCACCTCATTCGGTGCATGCTCGTAACTCCTCAAACATTTAGAGCTGGTAAAGAAGCATCCTGAGTTGGAAAAGAAGGCAATGTTAACAGGTGAACGATTTGGCACTCAAAAATCATTGGAAGAGCAACATTGTACGTGAAAAGGCACATTTCAATACATGGATACAGGTAAAGAACACCATTTTAACCTTAGATTATAAATTTATGTTCGAAACCAATTTTTCCAAAATGCTGTTACCCAACAACATAACATTCTCCTCTGAACTCTACTTAATATCAGCAGAGCTCATCCGTCCTTACTTTTCAGATTGCAATGCATGGACCAAATTCCAGTGGAGCCGCATCAACAAACTGCAAAAATAATTACCTTTAGGAAATGGTGCGAAAGACTTCCCAAAACCCATCTTCACGACTTCTGCATCATCTGAGCAAACAAGACTGCCTCCAGAATCAATTCCCCAGAAGGAAGGAAAACTGCCATGACATCCTAAATGATTCGGAGGACAGAAAGGATTAGATATAGATCACAGGTGGAGGGAGAGATTGAGAGCGATATCCCAGAACGAAACCAATGAACATTATTGTTACTCACACAGGCCAGAAAAGGGGTTTTAGAAGAGCTGTCGAAGAGCACAAAACCAAACTTCCTGCTGATGTCTCTCATGACTTGATCAGCAGGGTAGGCCTCTGATCCCTCAGAGTTCAATAAGCTTCTACGACGATAATGACCTCATTAGCGGTTTTATTCCATCCATATTGCTGCTTAAGAAGAGCAACATTGCCTCTGTCCTTGGAACAAGCAACCGCAAACAATCTGTCACAGAGGGTAAGGCATGTCAAATCTCGATATGGGACGAGCTGATTGAGAAGAGAAGACAGTACGGCAATTTCCGTCAATTAACAATCCAATAAATTTCATTTTCTGGCTTTCAAAATGAACCAGAGACTCGAGTTCCACTACTCCTTTAGGCTGACAAATGGAACCTTTCATGGTATCACAGTAAAGTCCAACAAAAATCAGTTTGATCTAACCGTTGCCTCTCTAAACAATGAAATCATGATTATTTTTTCTTTTTTGGTGGTTAAAGCTACCTTTATCAAGAGATGGAGTGGGAATTTGAATAGAAGAAAGATAAACTTTATTCTTTGACCAGGTAATCAGTTTTTAAATGGGTTTCGGCCAACATAATTCATTCAAAATTTAGCTGTTTCATTCACATATTCAAACCTCTGTTTTAAATTTATTCTTCCATCTATACAATAACTGTTATGGGAAGAAAGAGAGCTTCTTATTTTGAATATTGACCTGTAAATGTTAAAAGGATATTATCTAGCTTAAATTGTGCCTTGACCCTTGCAGTCTCGAGATGGTTTGGATTAAGCCGGCAAAGAATCCCCAACAATGAACCAACTTCGCTCTTCAAGAGCTCGGGAGGCGACGACATAGGCAGGGCTTCAGGAGGCGACGGCATGGGCGGGCTTCGGGAGCGATAGTGGGAACCTGTCACGGTCACTAGCATCGTGTTAACATGAAGTTAAACTCTACTGAGCAGAATCTGTAGAAAACCCTAACCTTCGGGACGCAGCGGACGTATGGAAGCCGCCAATGGGGCTTTGACAGGCGATGGCGTTGACGGTGTCAGTGGCGTTAGCGTTCACGAGCAGATTTAGCGTTGCGGAGGGGAGAGAGAGCAGATTGATTCAGCGCTAAGGCACGGTGGCTCGGGAGGCAACGGCGAAGGCAACAATTTTTTCTGTTTGCCTTTTTGAAATAACAAGCAATCAGGAGGTCAGGTATTACCTGGCCCAGATCACCACTCCATTGGCGCTATCAATGTTGATACCAGCATATAAGCAAGCCTTGTAGTGAGCATCGGATATATGACTTATCAGCCCCAACACCACAATAATAAGGCCCCTAAATGAAGACAAAACCTTGCATCACAATACAATTTTTTTGTCATCAACTCAAAGCCTATTATTTATCAATATACAGGAAAATTCGTTGGGAAAAAATTTCTCACCTGGGAACCTCGATATCCTCCGATAGGCTAACCGAATGGCAATTGAACATTTATTTGCAATAGGGTGTTTTCTTGCTCAAGCCAATATATAGTGTGAACATTTAGCCCAAAAATATGAACTTGTCCATTTCAAAACTTTCTAATTCACGATATATAACTCATGTTTTTGGATCTCCCACCATGAAATGTCATTGATAACCTTTGGGTTACTGAATTTCAGCAACCCTGACGTGTCGCTGGGATCGGCTTACCAGCTGGTGTATATGAATTGGAAATAACCTGAAGACAAACAATAATACTCCGTAAACCAATTGAAACACCCTTTCTCGTTTCATCAACCTGTTCAGATGATCTAACCAGTGGTTAGTGAGTTCTTTGTGATCCTCATCTGGCATTGTGTCCTCAGTGTCAAAATTCACACCATTTCTGTCTAGCCTGGAATATAAAGCAGTGTAAGAAATAGACATATCTACTGAAACAAAAGCCCTATGAGCTTAATCTCACGAAAGATAGTTCAAACAACGAGCTCTATCTGTATGACTTGGCCTTTTGGTATGCATTAGGGGTGAGCGGTTCCAGGTTCCGGTTTGGTTCCGTCTGGAACCTGGAACCTACCCTCGAGTACAGGTTCCTCAAAATGAGGAACCTGGAACCTACTTGTGGGAACTGAGAACCTGGAACCTACCCTGTCACAGGTTCCAGGGTCGGTTCAAGGTTTCAACAGGTTTTTTTTTTTTTTTTTGTTATTTTCAGATTTGAACTATAACATATGCGCACGTTACCCAAAAAAATATAACGTACGCACACGTTACCAAAAAAACACTATAACATATGAACACGTTACCAAAAAAAATATAACATATGTGCACGTTACAAAAAAAAAAAAATATAACGTATGCGCACGTTACCAAAAAAAAACTATAATGTACGTGTATACTACACGGTAACTTCCCATTGACATGTTGTCTTGATACATTAACTTCGCACTGCACAATAATAATATAATATAATTAGAAATTTCAAAACAAATAGCAAATTAGAAAGTAGAAATAAAACACCACTAGAACAAGAATGTCTAGAGGTACAAGTTTTGAAAACAATTTCAATTAAACCCTTAAATGAACTCAGAAAATTCTGAAATTTGGACACGTTGTATTTAAGACCTAGAGGTACAAGTTTCATGAAGAAATCGTAGTCCAATTCATTCTGGATTAAAAGATAAAATCGATTTACTTTTCCTATTCTCTACTTGCACAGTTTTTGAAACATTTTTGGTTAAATAGGCAAATGAACTACAAAAATTACGAAATTTAAATATCTTGTAGTGAAGTCATGAAGAGAGATATTTCATACAGAACACATTTCCAAAAGAACCTCATGCAAAATGATATAGTCCACGCATTGCAACTTACAAGATCCGAACACATCAGATTGCACAGTTTTAGAAACATTTCCGATTAAATACCCAGATGACCTTCAAAAATTATGAAATTCGACTATGTGATAACCAAGACCATAAGGTAGATACTTCATGAAAACATTAAAGTCAAATTCGTCCTAGATAATTAAATATGGACGGTTGAAATCCCTGTTTGTAGTACCGTAATTCCAGATCTAACCATCTCCAAAGGACCACGATTTCACCTACCTATTCTTGTTTGTTTTCTCTAAATTTTTGAAATTTTTTACCTCAGGATGTCCTTTACAACTTTTGTTAAGAAACCGAAGTGAAATTTTGACAAAAAGGTTGCCTTACAGTCCATGCATTCATCAAGGGTCGGTCCCAAAATCTCCAGATCCAGTCTTTCCAAAGAATAACGATTTCACCCACTTATACTTGTTTGTTTTGTCCCAAATTTGATTATGTTATACTCCAAGAAGTCTTTTACAACTTTCATTTAGAGGCCGAAGCCAAACTTCAACTAGAACATCACATACAACTCACTAGAACATCCAAGGTCAAGCTTTTTCTGCCCTAAGTAACCGGTTCCGCTTGGAACCGGAACCAGAACCGGAACCGGAACTCCCGGTTCCCAGAAAAAAGGAACCGGAACCGGAACCGGTCCCCCTTGGAACCAGGAACCGAACCGGACCCTCCTCTGGTTAGGTTCCAGTTCCCGGGTAACCCGGGAACCGCGCTCAGCCCTAGTATGCATGAGAGTTTAGTTTTGAAAAGATAAAAAGAATAGACTGAGTACTTCAAAGAAAGGGGTCTCCTTAGCAAGTGCCATTGCCGAAAAGTTGAAAACCGCTTTTTGGAGACTAGTTTCAAGAAGGACGGCTTACATTTTGAAGCATTAGTGAGTCTTATCGATTTCCCTAAGGACACTACCACAAGTTTCCTTTAAAAGATAAACTAGAAACAGTGGCATAACTATGCTTTGCATTTTGGAACCATTTCAAGGTTCTCAAGCCTCATTCCCAAAAGCGAGCTTGCGAACAAGCAAAAAACCGAGGGCAGTTACAGAGTTGAAGGAAGTAGACTGCAGAGTGCCACAGTTTAAGAGATTAATGAAATTCCACCCCAGCAAGGATCAATCATCAAACATGTTATTATGATATTTCCTTAGATCTAATGGATGATCAACTTTTGAATATTGACAGTGCACCTAATTCTTTCCTCTTGCAAGGCAATCACATTGAAGTACTTTCTTCTCTCACAAACTTTGCACAATTGCAAATTGCCCTCGCCAACGCCAATGGCTTTGGCGAAAATATCCATCAGATATCACCATGGCAAAGCAAGACTACCAAGCACAACAATCATCAGTATGGCCGATTGAAGTCACAGAACAAGAAAAATCTAATATAAGAGTGGATACAAGAGAAACCGATTCCACACAAGGTCCACAACACAAGACTTCACATTGGTAGCGATTGATTTAGTCATCTAGTCATCAAGAGAAATGACAACAATGACTACCACTTCATTCATTCATTCTGCCTCACACAGCACACATTTCTTTCGCAGACGTTGTCGACGAGAGATAAAGAACATGTCAATTGTCAACCAAACAAAATGTGCAGGACAACCTTGCTGAGATCAAAATGGAGAAGTCACAAATGCAACCTCTTTTAATTTCAAAACATTTACTCGATTGCTTAAGGTGGTGCTCAAGATTGGCAAAAGGAATTTACCTGAGAACCCCTGGAGAATGGCTGAACAGCAAATCGAGAGCGTTGATTGTGGTCAAATGCTAAAGATCACCTTCGTTGTCCTCCCCTCGAGCAGAAATATACCCCTGGGAAATCAATCGCTGGATGAGACGAAGTACGAATTTTTCCTCATTTTTTCTCGCACTCTTTGGAATGGAGCGATGCGCCCAAACCTTCCAGCGATTTTTTTCATGTCCCTCCCCAAATCGAATCGAGTGTGGAAACATGATATTCGCAAATTAAGAATGCAAAAATCTGGGAAACAAGGTCCCATGTGCCTTCAGTGAAGAAAATTAATGCACGCCCTGCAATCCAAGTATCATGTGCGGGATATGAGCGATCTTGTCCCAGTCCTCTCCTGCTTGTCTTTTGCAACTCTCCTCCAATTTTCCGCAACTGGAGATGTGTAGGTGAGTAAGGGATGTGAGCCTTCACATTGCTTCAGGGAATGATGTCAAGAAGGGGCACGCGATGATGGCAAGATTTTGAAGTGATTGAAGGGCCTCGATCTGATCTGGTATATCCTTCAAATTGAGCCAATAATGAATGTAGAGACGCTCGAGATTGCGGGATTGTAGAAGCCACTATGAGAGAGATGTCGGTTTGAGAAGGCCATAGATGTCCACGGAGCGGAGACTCGGAAGGCCTCCATGGAAATCCAAGATATTGCCACTTTCGTCTTTGAATATATCCAGCTCCTCACAATACCTGAAATGGAGATCCACGAGGCTCGATAGATGTCATATACCTTGCGAGAGGGAAGTCAATTGACGACAATAATTGATGCTAAGAGATTCACTTTGGAAACCCTCCTCAGGCAAACATTCTAAAAACTTTATATCGCAGATATCTAGTCTCTTCAACTTATTAAGGCCAAGCATCATCTAATTTATCAACAATGCTCCGTTGGCTTCAGTCAGAACTAACCCCTCAAGATGAGGAGTTAGTGGCATGGCTTTTAATTTTTCACAGCCACGGATCTCCAAATATAATAGACTAGGAAATGATGCTGGTGAAGGGGATGATTGGTCCGACTCGATATATTCCAATTCAGGCATATGAATGATACGCAAAGACTTGAGGCAAGGTAGTTGGTCTAGTGGGCATAGACGTTCACATCTTTTGCAAAAACCAAACGATACGTCAACTAAATGCGGCAAGAAAGATACAAGGCTATCCATCATCCACTTGGGAAAGCTCTCACCTTTATATTTCCAGATCTTCAACCTTTGCAGATTTGAGGGCGGCTTCAGTCTATCAAACAACACTTCATCTATTACTACATCATCAGTATTGAAATCGCCCCAACTAAGTACCAAAGATTCCACAGAATGCTTCTCCATCATCCACTTGGGAAAGCTCTCACCTTTATATCCCAAGATCGTCAACCTTTGCAGATTTGAGGGCGGCTTCAATCTATCAAACAACACTTCATCTATCACTGCATCATCATAATTGAAATCGCCCCAACTAAGTACCAAAGATTTCAGAAAATGCTTCGCCATCAATATCTCATCCTCACATTTGACTTCCGCATTTATTATGTATCCCAAATTTTCAATTGAAAGTTGTCCCCGGATGTTATTAAGCCCCTTTAGCTCCCCAAGTCCGCAATAATTCTTAGCACGAGCTTTGTCTTTGGGCAAAGTGAAGTTTGTTAGCCTATGCAAAGAACTCAATTCCCCTATTCCACGTGGCAAATAACTAAGTTTCAAACAATGATCTATGTCCAGATTCCGCAGGCTGACTAACTTCCTTATATCACTTGGCAATTCTTCGAGGGCATCACAATAATGGAGATTAAGTGTTTGCAAGCTTTGCAATCTCGTAATGGAGTTAGGAAGCCTTTTGAGTGTACGGTTGTAAGAGAGATTGAGATATGTGAGATACTTCAACTTATAAGTGGACCGTGGCACCTTCTCGACCTCCATACTATGGAGATCCAAGGTGCGCAACCTCTTGAAATTTAGAATAAATTGGCCTAGATCTGCTTCATTTGTTAGTTCTCTTTGTTCTTTTTCTTCCCAATAATATCCAGTAGTAGTAGATAAAAATGTTCTCAGTGCACTTGCTTTCAAGTGTGAGATTGGAAGTCCACCCATCAAATTGAAAGTCGAACCATATAATATATGACGAGTTCTTTCATTGTATAGATTTTGTACCATCCCATGCCGCCAAACACTTGTTCCCTGCAACTGAGCAGGCTAGATCATGCATCAAATCATGCATCTTGCAAGTTCCCACATCCTCTTGAAATTCTTGGAAGAAGTTGCTCCAAAGTAGATGCATGAAATATCCATGAGCAATGTCTTCTAAATGTTGACCTCTATTTGATGGCCGAATAAATCCTTCTGCCATCCAAAGATTGACCAAAGTCTGCTTTTTTAACTCATAATCTTTGGGAAACAATGAAACATAATGCAAAACATTGTCTCAAATGTGAAGGAAGATGGTCATAACCTAGCTCCAGAACTGATTTTATGCGGTCTTCCCCTTGAGACACTTCCGAGACTCATGATCTTTGAAATGTAACCATTCTTGTTTAGTTTTCTTAAAGAATAGTAAACTCCCAACAGTTTGAATAACTAATGGAACACCGGAGCACTTTCTAACTATATCTTCACCAATAACTCGCATGTCAGGATCTTGTATATCCTCTCTTTTTTAAAAAGCCAGTTGCATTAATAAATCAAAGGACGCATTTTCAGATAATTCCCCGACAGTATGAGGTGGAGCAGTGCGGGTGAGCTCAGCGACCGAATGCACTCATGTGGTTATAAGAATCTTGCTTCCTCTAGCACCTTCCACCAACAAATTTTTCAAGCTTAGCCATTCTTCCTGTTCTTCATTCCACAAGTCATCTAAAACTAAGAGATATCTCTTTCCATTAATTTCCTTCCTTAGATCACGTTGCAATTGTTCTATTGTAGCCTCGCTGGGTCCTCTTTGCTTTATACAAGCTAGGATATTTGTGACTTTTTTTCACGTCAAAGTCATTCAAGACACAGACCCACATTTTCAAGTGAAAGTGTTCGCTTACCATCTCATCATTATATACGCATTGAGCAAGAGCCCTTTTTCCACAACTACCAATACCAACTATTGGAAGGATGGAAACGTCCTCTGTCACGTTTGGGTCTAGCAAAAATTCCATGACCATGTTCTTATCATTATCTCTCCCTATAATAACTCCCTCTGGCATAAACGAATGCATCTCTTCTCTCTTCTTTTGCTCTCTCTCTACTCGTGAATCCACAAGGCGCTCGTCCAAGTGGAATCTCCCACGATCGTTGATGTCTTCTATTTTTTTCCTCACTGCTCTTACTTTGGAACTCATCTTCAAATTAAAAGCAAGCTGGTTTGAACTTGAGAAAAATGTCCTTACCTCTTTCATCACTTCATTGTGGCCCCGTAGCTCTCGTTGCAAAGCTTCTATATTGAATTCTACAAGCACATCCTGTGCATCATATAAAGCATCTTTCATGTTGTCGAGCCAAACTTGGATTTGGTCATTCTGGTAGCCTTGTTTTTCTGCATCGTTGAGTACAGCTCGAAGCGTGGAGACAATATTTCTCAGCTTCTCGAGTTCATGCTTGACACCCCATAATTCCCCAATCTTTTCCAATGTTTGAGGAACTAGATAAGCAACAATCTTTTCAGCAATACTGACGATGACAGCTTCCGCCATTTTGGTTCTCTCTATCTCTCTATGGATAGGAAGATATTAGTCTAGTCGGTCCAAGGCTAGAGACTTCTCATGACATGTATAACAAGTTAATGCTAATGCTCACCTAAGACTGGCAAATTGAAAGCTTGACAAATCTAATTATCAACTTACATTACTGACTTTACCTGTCATGCATAGGAGTTCGGGTCATCCATGCAAGTCTAAATAACATATGTGGACCCACCGAGGTCGCATCCAATGCCCACAAGAACACTTCTATATTTTCAAAGGCTTCATTCTTCACCTTTTTGTCAAAAGATGACCTATCATTCTTTATACTCTTGGGATGGCTTTAATGGATGACAAAGTTGGTAACAAAACTTACGTTATAAACCTAGGAAATATTAGTTTGCTGTGATTCGGGTACTCTGAGATGTGACCTGCGATTAACTAGTTATTGATATATATGTGCATATACGATTATAAATATGCAATGCACATTAGGATAGGGATTATTTATGTGAAATTAGAAAGTTCTATGCTTAGGTAACATGATGAATTTGTTTACATTTTGATGCCAACACTACACCTCTCAATTCAAACCTCACCTTCATATTGTCACATGACAATATTACTATTATATTACTAAAACAATACAGTTGATCAGGGAAGTTCACTCTCCTTGCTGATATCTCAAAATTATTTGCTTCCTAAGAATAAATGCTTCTACATTTTGTTGTCTTCCTTTACTGTTTCCTATTCTCATAATAAATAAATAAAACTGCCTTAAAGATTTATTCCCATGATAGGCAATTTCAAAACTTGCACATTTATGCAATGTAAAATCTTATATTTAGGGAATTTAAAAAAATTCCTGTGCAGGGGCAAAATGACAGACATACTCTCGTTTTTTCTAGCATATACCATATGTACACAATCTCTTATTTTTCAGTTTCTTATTGTAACCATATTGATTAGTTTAGAATCCTTCACTTAATTCAAATTTGTAGCTTTTATTTAACAATTACTATAAGAAAAATCATCTCTCTTGTCTTTTAAGTCGGGCTATTATTTCTATCCCCTAACATATTCTTCTTCTCATTTAGCTCTATTCAATATACACAATCAAATCTTTGTTGAATTTACTGTTTAATCATACTATTAGCTTGCCTCTATCTTTTAATCTAAAGTTATTTTTTGCCTTTTATATTAATGACTAATAGACAGGCTATTCTTATTTCCTTTGTTTCGATTCAAATTCAAAACATCGCACCGACGTTTATTATTCATTTTACATATAAAAAATGCAACAACTATTTATCTTATCATGATAATAATCGTTTGTTTTTCATAAGAAGTATGACTAGTCTTCTGAATAATTATTATGCACCATCACGCATCTACTTTTGTTAAATTGCGACATGCTCATCCTCCCACCATCAATAGGAACAGTCTTAATCATTATTTTTTAATGCATTTTTCTGTATGCATGACAATCCTTTTTGCATACTTCAATGAATTCTCATGTCGGGTTTGCTTCATATTTCATAAATATATTATTCCTTTTTGCAGTTTCATAAATTTACTAACAAATGCCATTATCAGGCACTTATTACAGATGATTTCACACGAACATTGTGCCTGAAATAAGTCTAAATTAAAAAAGAAAAAAAGAAAAAGCATTTAGTTGTTTTGTTGATGCTTGTGAAAGTGTAGAGCTTGAAATCCACCACGCGGGCCGCGGGGGGACCAACTTGAGATTGAAAACAGGAATCCTCGTCATCCACGCATATTACAAGAGTGAGGCCTAAATCAATATGCATATGGAGCCCCACCAAAGTTGGGTCCAAGGTCCGTAATTATTGTCTAAGCTTTTATGTGCTTCTTGTGTTTACTCGTCTAACATGCTCTCAGAGGCAAATCAGTGCTCTTATAGTTCATAAAACAATAAACCGATGCATTCATGCATTCATGGTGAAAATAACTGAGAGCGAAATTACCAGGAGTACGGGTGATACCAAAGGATCGAATTTGACAGTGGCGAGCCTGAATGAAATACAAGCAACAAGATAAGAAACGATGAAGAAATGGTTCCTCAGTGCTGCCTGCATTTATGCTCGTCGCACATCATATAGAGAAAGAAAAGAGGAACATTCCTTTCTTATGTTGACGCAACAAGAAAACTTGGGAATTGTTCCTTTCTTTGCCCCCTCAGTTACCATTACCACAAGAAAGGGATTTCTTTGCATTTTATTCTTACAAAGGGGTCACGTCTGATTACTTTCTTTAGTTCGACAGAATGGTTCTTTCATATCCAATAATCATATTTTAGCATGAACAGTGTAAGCATCAAAAGTGAAATGTTCAAGTGTAAAACCCAAAATGTTGGCAAGTATTTAATCTTCCAAGGAATCTCGCAATGGTTAAGTTCTTTTTGACAGGGTTGAAACAATTCTATTTTCATATTGGATGGTCTCCCCAGTACCTTTTTTTTCTCTACCATCATGGAAATATTATCTAATCAATTTTTTCCTTTTTCTTTTCTACATTACAAACACTGATATATTGATTTTAATAATTAGGTACTCTTTGTAGTATTATTTTTTTGCTTACGATTTGATTTAGCATTACTTATTATGTATTCTTTTTCCGTATTTTGTTAATGCATGTCCTAAATTCATGAAATTAGACATTGCCCCTTTTCCCCTTTTGTTAGGTATGCTTATAAGCTAGTCTCAATGCCCATTGACAGGCATAGGTGATACTTTACTGTTCATTATTGTATTAAAATTTTTGCTGAACATTGTGATATTATAATTTGAACAAATAATAAGACTAAATTTCGAAGATTATGTTATATATTCTTCTCGATTTAACTATTTATTTTAGATGATGTGGCTAGAGCATTCTAGCCATCAATGTATTCTTTATTGTTAACTCTTAGAATACTAATTATCTTTCTGGAAATGATTGTATAAAAGTTACACTCTTGGCTGTTGACCTTGTGAATTTTGAGTATGTTAGTATATATATATATATATTTAAGGGTAATTGCGTAAAAGATTTTACTTTGATTTTAGTTGATTATACACTTCTCGGTATTAGAATTTACATTTGCATGAAACCAGATAGATTTAAGATTAGTGAAATTTTTCATTACACTTGTAAATTTTACATAAATTATTATTTTTTGGTAATTATACGTATATTATCAAATTGTATAGTTGATTACATCTTTATGACTCAGTGGTATCTTTAGCACTACCATAGAGGTTTTATTTATGGTCTCATCTTTGGAATAAAAAAGGTCACATAGAATATTAAGAACTTATCATTGCTGGCTTATGTACAGTTGATTGTATATTTTATTCAAATAGTTCAACAACTATATTTCAAAGTCAAAAATTAAATTTAAATCTAACCAATCTTGACCTTTTGGGTTTTTTCCTGAAATTAATTGTTTGGTTTCTGTAGTTAAAGATCGCTTATTTGTGCTGTCCTTTGACCTTTTTGACTATTTGTTTTCTAAATTGCAAAGTGGAGATTGTAACTCTACTTTCACTTTCAAACTCACATTTCATATTTCATAGGAATAATTTGAGCATTTCTTAAAGTTGTCATCCACTTGCTATGAGATATGTATGTATGATTGATATTAATTACTTTCTTCATGGTAGAAATAAAATGACAAAATATAATCTAATATTAAGCACACGTGTATTGTAATATACATGTGGTGCATTAATGTATTATACATTTATATTGTAGTCATCATAGGAAATAGTGTCGATGAAGACACTTTTTACACCGGACAGATTTGAATTTAAAATGGGGTAAATTATGATCTAGTTTCTTTTTTAATGTATATTATAAGATGAGATGTACGTTTTAGTTGTGTTAGAAAAAGTATATTGGATAATTGATGTGGTGTAAAATAGTTAATATATATCAGTTGGCTCATATCTTTTGAATGAAGGTAGGTTCAGACTTGAGCTCTTTCTTGACTATCTTCTCACTAGAGTTCCCAATATTATAAAGTTGGCACTTGCCATCTGAGAAGATAATACAACTCAATTAGTGGACCTGCACTAACTAAAATGATTATTGACATGGACAACTATGTCAAAATATTGCTAGTGACTTGTATGTCCACATTAGCAAATTGTTGGATGTATGCCCTAAAGCTACTATGTAATGGTTACATATTAGGGATTTCAGTTGTACTTTCATTATTATTATTTAATTAATGGTAATGACGTATTCATTCATTTGTCCAATTATTTTATATTGATGAATGATTCCATAAGATCAGTTGCAACTAGACCTATTCTTGAGACGTCAAGAATATATGTGACTAGTTCATAGTTAGACTGAATCTTTAAATCGTTCCTGGTCGATGGATTATTGAGTGGATATTAATAATCCTGTTGAGGCCGGTGTGTTCTTAACTTGCCATTAAGTATTAGATACTTAAGGGAATGATGAGTCATATGTCATTGGATATTATGATGCCTGAGTTAGAACACAGGTGTTTGTATTAGACAAATTCACTGAACGTGACGCATATGGAACGATTAGCGACATGGAAGCTTTTAGCATGGTCAATGTCTAATTGTTCATGTTTTGGTCTTGTGTAAATAATCCTTAGACCTGAGGCACAGTGTTAACTTGTGTATTGAACAACTATGGTTTACAGGTGCACATAATGCCGGGTCATTGATCCGTCTTTATATCTGATGGTCATAGTTTGTTCATATATGAAGTTACACGTGTGCGCGATATGGAATCTGTCTCCTTATTATATGCAAGGTATGATAATGATGTCCTATGCAATCTAATTGTGACAATGTATTGAAATCCTCGGCCGTGGTTGTAACCAAGAATAAATTGTTTATGTCTCGAATAAAATGCATGTCAATTAGATTTGTGCATATGATCGAATTAATGACTTGACAAATATTCCATTGTCTTTGTTTGATCGAGACATAGTAAGACATAGGGATTGAATTACACTGTAGCCAAAGCTGAGAGGTTCATTACGTTCTTAAAGTATTCACACTATCTGGGTAGCCATGATATATTGCTAGATGTTAATCATGGCTTGTAGGACCTAAAAGATTAATCGAGACAATTAATTCTTTTGGAAGTACTAATGTGTTAGTACAAGTCTTACTACTAGTTTAGTGATGAACCTAGGGATGTCACACACCATAAACAATTAGGATGACGTGGAACAGGAGAGAAATATTATTGCAAATGTGTTTGCAATTACTGCAATCGAATTGAGTTGATTTGAAATTAAATTAAATGAGATTTAATTTAATTTATGTTATAGTCACGAGCCTACTTGCATATGATGCACACGCATGCCCAAAGTGGATATATGTTAACATACCCCAATTGTGTACTTTCATTATTATTATTTAATTAATGGCAATGAATTGACCAAATGGGTTTGAGGTACCAAACAAGTTGGCTTTAGTGCAAGTGGGAGATTGTTAGATGTATGCCCTAAAGCTGCTATGTAATAGTTACATATTAGCTTTATGTACATATAAAGAATATGTTCTTTTTTATTTTAAAAAGGGATTGATTAATAAATTATTTATTAGTTTAATTAATTAATTAATTAATGCCTTTTAATAACTAATAAAAAATTAAAGTGTGCATGTGCACGAAATCGTGCACATGCACGATTTGCACAAAATCGTGCGAGATGGTTAGCGATTGCTGACCATCATGCATGTAGCATGGATGGTCAGCATGGATGGTCAGCAACTGCTGACCATCATGCACGAAATTGTGCACGAACGGTCAGCGGTTCCTGACCGTTTATGCACAATCGTGCATAATCGTGAGGATCAGCATCGGTTGCTAATCCCACGATCAGCAACCATTGCTGAACCATGAAGTGCTTGTCCAAGAAATGCCTTAAAAGGGTTAAAAATTGGTGCGAAAAAAGGTGTGCTCATTTTGTTGAAAAACAAAGAAAAGTGTTTACGTGTTCTTGTATATTTGAGACGCAAGAAAGAAGAGCATTATCTCGTTCGGGCCGTGACTATTATACATCAAGAATACGACGGATTATTTCCACATGATTGCTAGCACGATCGAAGTGGTGAATATCCGAAAGTTCTCTCTTCAGTTCGACGTTCGTTGTTGGTGTGTCTAAACTAGAGGTCCGATGACGCTTGTGGGACTCAAACTGTAGAACATTCGAACCGACTCGTTTCAAGGTGCGCTTCGAGAGGTATTTCGTTTAACTCTCTTTTATGTGTAGATTTTTGATTAAAACGCACGAACAACGCCTAAGGAAAATCATGTGTAATATTTATCTTTGTTTCTACTGCGTTTATTTTGTTGATTTTTCTTATACATGATTCATGAAACCCCAACAAAGTGGTATCGAGCCAACCTTAGGCATTTTTCGTGCGTTTAATTGATTTGTAGTTCAAATCTATTTTTGCGTTCTAATGGCCAATTTATTTTTGTTAAGAGAATTGGTTCTCTTACTCTTATGTGGCCTATAGAAGTTGATTGATTTATGTGATAAATTTAATCAACAAAGCAAAAAATTAGAACTAAATCAATTTTGAATAAAAAATCCGCAACTTGTTATACTTTATGTTTATATTTTGCAAATGATATGCAAAATTTTATGCATGCCTTCCATAGCTTTAAATTTTGAATTTATGGCTCGTAAGGAATGGTGGTGATCATGGAAAAATCCCTAAATGTTGTGATTGTTGTATGGATGAATGTATGATGATTACAGGTATTCTTTTTGGGGATGTAATTATTAAATGGAGGCTGTGTCCTTCCTTTTATATTTATTTTTATGAAATGTAATTTTAGTATAGTTTAATATTTCAATTATTGATATAAATACTACAAGAGAAGAGGAGCCATTGGAGGAGCCATTAAACCGGTGAGCTCTTTGGGCCCGATCTTTGAAGAGTTCAAAGATTGAAGAAAAAGTGAAGAGCAGGTCCATATTATTAAAACATTAAAATGGCTAAATGGATCTTTTTGGCTCGAGACCCATTGAACCATAATTCCATGATCACCACATAGGATAGATATTATGTGATATATATTTATTTATTGTGTTTATGATATCGTGCATGTTAAACTGGTTAATGTGCAAAGTGAGACCGTTAATAACGACCCAAATCTCCTTACAAAGAATATTAAGTCGAAACGGATTTCAGACTTGTGGCCTTCCATCGTCGTGGTTTGATCCAATATTATAGTGGTTAACTAATTGGTTATGGATACATAGGGGTTAATTACCATTTATAATATTGGACCACTCCATTATACTCGCTTCTATATTTGACAAGAATTGTTTGACTGGACCCAATTTCACTGATTGGGTGAGAAATTTGAGAATTGTTCTCAATTCAGAAAAAATTAAGTATGTACTTGATGAAAAGATGCCAACCTCCTTTCCTGAGGGTGGGACCCAAGAGGAACGTGTCACTTATGATAAGTGGCGTGATGATGACTTAAAAGTTAGGTCATATATGCTTGCTTCGATAAATAATGAATTACAGAAGAAATATGAATCTATGGAAGATGCTGGGTCGATCATTTTGCACTTAAATGAATACTTTGATGAGAATGGTCGAACCTCTAGATATGAGATATTTAAGGCATTGTACCGTATGAGAATGGCTGAAGGATCATCTGTTAATGATCATATATTGAAAATGATCTAGCACATTGAAGAATTGGCTAGGCTGAATCTCGTTATGGACAATGAGTTAGCTGTGGATTTGATCCTCCAATCTTTACCCGATTCCTTCTCTGGTTTTGTCCAAAACTTCCACATGCATAAGATGGAGAAAACTCTTGCTGAGTTACATAGCATGCTAGTAGTTTATGAGAAGGAAATGCATAATACGAGGCCAAATGTAGTGGCTATGGCTAAGGCTTCTTCTTCAAGGGGTAAGACTGTTTTAAAGAAGAATATATGGAAGAGGCCTGCCAAACCTGTTGTGCAACCAAAACCCATGATGGATAAAGGGAAATGTCATTACTGTGGTGTCAAAGGGCACTGGAGGAGGAATTGTAGGAGGTACCTCGCGAGCTTGAAGGTCAAGCCCAAGAACCAACCTTATGCAGATATGGTGTCTATGCTTATTGAAACTAATCTTATGGTTAGTGCTGAATCCAGCTCATGGGTTCTAGATTTTGCTGCAACTTCACATATTTGTATGTCTTTGTAGAATCTGGAAATAAGCAGGATGCTAGGGCGAAATGAGATTGTCCTGACGTTTGCCAATGGAGCAAGAGTTGCTACATTAGCTATAGGGACTTTTCGTTTATGTTTGCCTTCTGGACATGTATTGGTTTTAAAAAACTGTTTGCATTATAAGAATGCTGTTAGGAACATCATCTCTATACCTCGTCTGGGTAAAGAGAATTATGAATTTTCTTTTGCTGATGATGTATGTTCTATTTATCATAATAGAATATGTGTTGGTTCTAGCTTATTAACCAACAATCTTTATACCATTACAATGTTCGATAATGCGATTACCAATGTCAATAAGCAAAATAGAATTGATATAAAAGCCATAACTAATAAACACCCTGGAGACGGTCCAAATAAAAAGTATGTTTGGCATCTCCGATTAGGTCATATTGGAGAAGACAGAATTAACAAGTTGAGTAATTATGGATACATTGATCCTTCAAATTTTGAGTCATACTCGACTTGTGAGACATGTCTTCTAGGAAAAATGACCAAAGCGCCTTTCGTGGGACAAAGTGCGTGAGCTGCTGACATATTAGAATTAATACATATAGATGTATGTGGACCAATTAATGAAACTGCTAGAGGTGGTTACAA
Source organism: Eucalyptus paniculata subsp. matutina (assembly GCA_017140255.1). NCBI lineage: Eukaryota > Viridiplantae > Streptophyta > Magnoliopsida > Myrtales > Myrtaceae > Eucalyptus > Eucalyptus paniculata. The sequence continues at coordinate 19,742,126 of CM029436.1, read as the reverse complement.
TTACTTCATTACCTTCATTGATGATCAGTCACGGTATGGTTATTTATACCTCATGAAGTATAAATCTGAATCTTTTGAAAAGTTCAAGGAATTCAAGGCTGAAGTTGAGAAACAAACAGGAAAATGTATTAAGGTTCTTCAATCGGATTGATGAGGCGAATACCTTAGTACTGAATTCCTGGACTATCTTAAAAAGAATGGCATTTTATCACAATGGACACCTTCTGAAACTCCAGAACATAATGGTGTATCTGAACGAAGAAATCGTACTTTATTAGATATGGTACGATCTATGATGAGTTACACCGATTTGCCAATATCCCTTTGGGGATATGCCCTTGAGACAGCTGTATATATACTGAATAGAGTGCCGTCCAAATCTGTTTCAACTACGCCTTATGAGATATGATAGTAGGAAACCTAGTCTTAATCATATTAAGATTTGGGGTTGTCTAACTTTTGTGAAAAAGCTAAAAATGGAAAAATTGGAGGCAAGATCTGAACAAGGTCGCTTCATTGGATATCCAAAGGAAACTTTTGGATATTATTTCTATTTTCATTCAAACCAAAGAATTTTGGTATGCAAGCACGCTTCTTTTTTGGAGAATCAGTTCGTCCAAGAAAGTGGTGCTGGGCGGAAAATAGTCTTACAAGAAGAAAATAATGAAGTGCCAAACAATCGAGTTTAGATACCAATCTCTGATTCAGTGGGAGCTTCTGATACACAACCTCTTAGGAGAAGTGCGAGAACGTCTCGCCCACCTGCTCGTTATAGACACTCGGTTGATCATATTGAACCATTATTCATTGTGAATGATAGTGATCAACCCGGTGATCCTAAAACCTATGAGGAGGCGATGTTGGACATCGATTCTGGTAAATGGCTAGAAGCCATGAAATCCGAAATGGATTCAATGTATTCCAATGAGGTTTGGACCTTGACTGACCTGTTTGATGGTATTGTACCAATTGGCTGTAAATGGATCTTCAAGAGGAAGATGAATGCTGAAGGTCAAATTGGAACTTACAAAGTACGGTTGGTGGCGAAAGGATATCGTCAAAAAGAAGGAATTGATTATGACGAAACTTTCTTACTTGTGGCCATGCTAAAATCCATTCGGATTATGTTGGCTATAGCTGCACACCTTGATTATGAGATATTCCAAATGGATGTAAAAAAGGCTTTTCTAAATGGTTTTCTCGATGAGGACATCTATATGGAACAGCCACAGGGTTTTGAATCCAATAGTGAAAAACGGAAGGTGTGTAAGCTTAAGAGATCCATTTATGGACTCAAACAAGCCTCCAGAAGTTGGAACATCCGTTTTGATGAGGTAGTCAAATCATTTGGTTTCATAAAAAGTCCGGATGAACCTTGTGTATACAAGAAGATCAGTGGGAGTGCAATTGCATTTCTAGTTTTGTATGTCGATGATATACTTTTGATAGGAAATGATGTACCAATGATATCATCAATAAAACTATTCTTGTCACAAAAATTCTCCATGAAAGATTTAGGAGAGGCAACCTACATTTTAGGTATCAAGATCTATAGAGATAGATCAAGACGATTGATTGGCCTCTCACAGTCTACGTACATAGACAAAGTGTTAAGACGGTTTAACATGCAATGTTCCAAGAGAAGATTATTGCCTTTTAGACAAGGGATCCGTCTTTATAAGGATATGTGTCCTAACACTCCTAAAGAAAGAGAGCGGATGGCAAAGATACCATATGCATCTGCTATTGGAAGCATAATGTATGCTATGCTATGTACTAGATCTGATATCGCGCATGCTGTAAGTATTACTAGCAGATATCAGTCTGATCCAGGAGAAGAGCACTGGATAGCAGTCAAGAATATCCTTAAGTACTTGCGAAGAACTAAAGATTTATTCTTGATATATGGAGAAGGAAAATTTGAAGTTGTAGCTTATACTTATTCTGATTTTCAATCGGATCCCAATGATTATAAGTCTACGTCTGGGTTTGTCTTTACATTCAATGGTGGTGCAGTTAGTTGGAAAAGTTCCAAATAAAGTATAACTATCGATTCCACTACTGAGGCAGAGTATGTAGTTGCTTCTAAAGCAGCAAAGGAAGCCGCTTGGATGAAGAAATTTATTTCTGAACTTGGAGTCGTTCCTTCAATTGAGCAACCGATCACATTGTTCTGTGACAACAATGGGGCGATAGCTCAAGGTAAGGAACTAAGGTCTCACCAAAAGTCCAAGCATATTGAGAGACGCTTCCATCTCATCAGAGAAATTGTTGGGAGAGGTGATATCGCCTGGCAGAAAATTGCCTCAGCAGAAAACGTGGTAGATCCCTTCACTAAGGCCTTACCTCAATCTTCTTTTGAAAGACATATTGACAAAATGGGTTTGAGGTACCAGACAAGTTGGCTTTAGTGCAACTGGGAGATTGTTGGATGTATGCCCTAAAGCTACTATGTAATGGTTACATATTAGGGATTTCAGTTGTACTTTCATTATTATTATTTAATTAATGGTAATGACGTATTCATTCATTTGTCCAATTATTTTATATTGATGAATGATTCCATAAGATCAGTTGCAACTAGACCTATTCTTGAGACGTCAAGAATATATGTGACTGGTTCATAGTTAGACTGAATCTTTAAATCGTTCCCGGTCAATGGATTATTGAGTGGATATTAATAATCCTGTTGAGGCCGGTGTGTTCTTAACTTCGCCATTAAGTATTGGATACTTAAGGGAATGATGAGTCACATCTCATTGGGTATTATGATACTTGAGTTAGAACACAGGTGTTTGTATTAGACAAATTCACTGAACGTGACGCATATGGAACGATTAGCGACATGGAAGCTTTTAGCGTGGTCAATGTCTAATTGTTCATGTTTTGGTTTTGTGTAAATAATCCTTAGACCTGAGGCACAGTGTTAACTTGTGTATTGAACAACTATGGTTCACAGGTGCACATAATGCCGGGTCATTGATCCGTCTTTATATATGATGGTCATAGTTTGTTCATAAATGAAGTTACACGTGTGCGCAATATGGAATCTGTCTCCTTGTTATATGCAAGGTATGATAATGATGTCCTATGCGATCTAATTGTGACAATGCATTGAAATCCTCGACCGTAGTTGTAACCGAGAATAAATTGTTTATGTCTCGAATAAAATGCATGTCAATTAGATTTGTGCATATGATCGAATTAATGACTTGACAAATATTCCATGGTCTTTGTTTGATCGGGACATAGTAAGACATATGGATTGAATTACATTGTAGCCAAAGTTGAGAGGTTCATTATGTTCTTAAAGTATTCACACTATCTGGGTAGCCATGACATATTGCTAGATGTCAATCATGGCTTGTAGGACCTAAAAGATTAATCGGGACAATTAATTCTTTTGGAAGTACTAATGTGTTAGTACAAGTCTTACTACTAGTTTAGTGATGAACCTAGGGATGTCACACACCATAAATAATTAGGATGACGTGGAACAGAGAGAAATATTATTGCAAATGTGTTTTGCAATTACTGCAATCGAATTGAGTTGATTTGAAATTAACTCAATTCGATTGCTACAATCGTGCATAATCGTGAGGATCAGCAACGGTTGCTAATCCCACGATCAGCAACCGTTGCTGAACCGTGAAGTGCTCGTCCAAGAAATGCCTTAAAAGGGTTAAAAATTGGTGCGAAAAAAGGTGTGCTCATTTTGTTGAAAAACAAAGAAAAGTGTTTACATGTTCTTGGGTCTTTGAGACGCACGAAAGAAGAGCATTATCTCGTTCGGGCCGTGACTATTATACATCAAGAATACGACGAATTATTTCCACGTGATTGCTAGCACAATCGAAGTGGTGAATATCCGAAAGTTCTCTCTTCAGTTCGACGTTCGTTGTTGGTGTGTCTGAACTAGAAGTTCGACGCTTGTGGGACTCAAACTGTAGAACATTCGAACCGACTCGTTTCAAGGTACGCTTCGAGAGGTATTTCGTTTAACTCTCTTTTATGTTTAGATTTTTGAATAAAACGCACGGACAACGCCTAAGGAAAATCATGTGTAATATTTATCTTTGTTTCCGCTACGTTTATTTTGTTGATTTTTCTTATACATGATTCATGAAACTCCAACACAAATATGGTGTCCCGCACGTGTAGGTTGGATTGCCACGTCAATGTCAACTGCACTATTTGACTCAAAGGGTAAACTTGTTTCAAAAAATATATTCCATGCTAGAAAATTCATCGTAGAAGACGCGTAAAGGTTATATCTTAACAATGAATAAATAAATAATAAACCAAAGTTTGAAGAGAGAAGTGTCATGCCCCGATCCTCGAGCACGCACACATTCTTCTCACTTGGTCGATTTTATAATGCGATATCCCAGGACAATGTATCGCCGACCCTTTCAATTATTAAGCACATGCGGAAGTAGTTAAAATCCCCAGACAATAAAACGATGGGATAGAAAAGTAGGGCCATATTTTTTATATTGAAATTTATAATCAAACTTTTATACAAAACACAACCCAGAGCACTTCACAACTTTTTACTCTATCTCTATTCACATCAAAATGGAGATCTCAAAAGAAGATAGAATCTCAATCCATCCAGGCTGTACTCAAGGTCCCTCTCGGAACTATCTTCTTCTTCCAAAAATCCTTCTCCTCAGATCTCACTTCCGAGTTCTCCTTCATAGACTTCTCCTCCTCAGCTCCTCATCGGGGTCCTGAAATGTTTTTCCCCAAATTGGGATGAGACTATGTCTCAGCGAGTTCTACCCCACTAAGCCCGATTAGTAAACTATTATATTATAGGCTGCCTAAACACGCACAGGGCAGAGGACTTACCTTGGCCTCAGATCCCACCTGCAAGTCAGTATAATTCACAATAGGCACCCATTTACTCCAAACAAAATGAACCAGTCGATTACATGTCATATAAATCAATTTCCATTGAGGAGTATCTAAAAGCTAGGCCACGTGCATTCTCTAGGATGACCTTCCAAGTCTCCGAGCCACGTGACTCAAACCTTGGGCCCACCTGCATTCTCTAAGGCGACCTCTTCACCAATGTGGTACATCAAGTCACCGAGCCACGTGCCCTTTTAGATGCTATTCTCAAATACTGGACCCATGTGCATTCTCTAAGACACTCAATTGCCAAGGTGACGCATCAGATCACCGATCCACGTGTCATTTTTACGATGCCCAGGCCCATGTGCATTCTCTTAGGTGCTATCTCACCAAAGTGATGCATCAATTCACCGAGCCCACGTGCCCTTTTAGATGCCTGGGCCCACGTGCATTCTCTTAGGTGCTATCTCACCAAAGTGATGCATCAATTCACCGAGCCCACGTACCCTTTTAGATGCCAAATTCTATCACCGAGCCACGTGCATTCTCCAGGATGACATACCAAGTCTCCGAGCCACGTGCATTCTCTCAGGCGACCTTTTCGCCAAGGTAACATATTCGACCACTGAATTCACCTGCATTCTCCAAGTGATATTTCAATTCACTGAGCTCATGTGTTTTCTTTCAATTGGTTACCAATTTACTTTCAATACCGACAACCAATGCCCAACGATTTCTCAATCAAATAATTAAATCAACTCAACAAAGTATTGTAAATGCTGAATAACATACTTGGCCATTTACCATTCAACAATTCAATCTCAATCAATTCCAATCAATTTAGGGTAAATCCCTAAAATATCACAATTTATTCAATTCCATACAACGTGGAGCTCAAATAAATAAACGGACTACGCCACGACGATCAGCACGAGATTTTGGTCGTCGGCCATCAAAATCTTAATTTCTGAAAAATAAATAAATAAATAAATAATTTCGAAAATTAATTAATAATTATTAAAAAATTCAATTTAGCACAAAATATATCCCAATTAAATAAACGGACTTCACAACGGTCATCAGCATAATTTTCCGGTTCGGACCATCTCAGTTGAATTTTTGGAAAAATAAATAATTATTTAATTTAATTCCGAAAATTAATATTTAAATACTAAAAATTCCACTTAGGCCCGGAAAGCCTAATTGGAGCCCACTAAGGGTCGGGAAAAATCCCGAGGCACTTCCAATAATTAGTAGACCACGTCTACTTGCTAATTGCGCAATCAATTTATCTAAATCGCATCACAATTGATTAATAATTGCTAATTTATTCTAATTTAACAACATAAACATAATTAATTAAAACTAAACCAACCTTAAGCATAATTAGCCAACTAATCAGGGATTAGTGAGATTACTCACCAAATCGCGCGCAAATCAGATCAATTCGATGGGGGCGACGCGAGGAACAACAAACTCCAAAGCACGGCTCGGGTTCGGGGCCCGGAAATGGCCTAAAACAGCCCACGAACAGCCTAGAAACCCACTCGCGGGTTTGTTGGATCAGCTACAAAATAGAGAGAAAGAGAGAGGGTCGGGGGCGGCAAGAGGTCGGGAGAGCAAGCGGAGCTCCGGTGAGGCCAGACGGCGGCTCCGGCGGCCTGCTCAGCCGCTCTCGGTGGCTAAACAAAGGCCGAACAGAGGCTGGGTCGCACGGTAGGGATAGCAAGCGCAGGCGGCGCACAGGCGGTGAATGGCGGACGTGCGGCGTGCGCGGGCGGGCGTGAGGTGCGGCGGCGGGACGAGCGGTGACAGCGAGCTACTGTCTTCGATTTCTGCTTCTGGTTTTGCTTGTAACAGAGGCGAGGGAGAGCGTGTCAAGAGAGAAGGAGGGATGAGAGAGAAAGAGAGAGAGAAGATGAGGGTGTGGGGTTTTGACTAGTCAAAAAGGGAAAAAGAAAGAGAGAGAGAGGGCAAGCGGAGGGGGAAATCGCACGAGGGGGAGGGGAGAGGAGAGAGAGAGAGAAAAGAAAGAAAAAGAAAGAAAAGAAGAGAGAGGGAGAGAGAGAAATAAAATATTACCTTTATACTTATTTTATTTCATTTCTCTTTCCCTTTCTATTTTCTTTTGGTTTTCACTTTTCTTCTGATAATTTCTTTATTGAAATTTCGGACTCGTCAACAATTTGACGGATAATGAGACAGGATCCTAAAAATAATAATTATGACGCGCTTAATTCGATTCTCGAAATCGAGTTCAATTTCGTGGTTAAAAATCTATCAGACGTGATTTTAGCCCAATCCAACCAATTAGGTAGTTTTTAGGGATTTTACAGCTGATACATCCCTTAACGGCTTTATCCAATAGGTTAGTTAATTTATGAGTGATCAGCTCAGAGAAAAAGGGCCATAGGCACGTCGACGAAATACCCATTTCACTTTATCGAAAATGGGTGGAATTTCAAGATGTCACAACTCTTCCCCTCTTATAAAAATTTCATCCTCAAAATTTAAACCATTACACTTTGTTCAAAAAAGCGGGGGTACAACTGTCTCATCGACTCTTCAGTCTCCCAAGTCACTCCTTCAGTACCGTGATGTTGCCAGACCACTTTGACCAACGGAATGGTCTTTGTACGCAGAACTTGCTCTTTACGATCAACAATCTGAACCGGGCTTTCCACGTATGACACACGGTCATCCACGTCCAATTCCTTGAAATTGAGCATGTGGGTCGGGTCAGGCTCGTACTTCCTTAACATCGACACGTGAAAGACGTCATGCACTTGCGCCAATCTTGGTGGCAACGCAAGACGATACGCTAGGTTTCCGATTCTTTAAGAATCTCAAACGGACCTACATACCTCAGACTTAGCTTGCCTTTCTTACCAAAGCGCGAAGTTCCCCTCATTGGTGACACTTTCAGAAAAACGTGATCACCAACTTGGAATTCCAAAGACCTTCGACACTTATTTGCATAACTTTTTTGCCTGCTCTGCGCTGTCTTTAATCTGTCTCTGATCACTGCCACGGTATCTACTGATTGTTAAACCAACTCTAGGCTTGTTATTTTCCTTTCTCCGACTTCATCCCAACACACTGGAGTTTTACACGCTCTGCCATACAACGCTTCAAAAGGAGTCATCTTGATGCTTTGCTGATAACTGTTGTTGTAGGCGAATTCCACCAGATGAAGCTAATCTTCCCAACTTCCTTTGAAGTCTATTACACACGCTCTCAGTATGTCTTCAAGAGTCTAAATTGTCCTTTCAGACTGGCCATCCGTTTGAGGATGATACGCCATACTGTACTGAAGCTTTGTACCTAAAGCACTCTGCAAGCTTTTCCAAAAAGCAGCAGTAAACCTCGGGTCTCTATCAAACGTTATCGTAACCGGCACTCTATGCATTCGAACCACTTGACGCACATACAGGTCTGCGTGTTTATCCCGACTCAGGTCCTTTCGAACTGCAATGAAGTGAGCCGACTTTGTCAGCCTGTCGACTACTACCCAAATCGAATCATTTCTCCTCTGACTCCTTGGTAGTCCAGTCACGAAGTCCATCGTGATATGCTCCCACTTCCATTCTGGGATCGTGAGAGGTTGCAGAACTCCTCCCGGCTTGCAATGCTGGGCTTTTACTTGCTGACAAATGAAACACTTGGCCACATGCTTGGCGATGTCCGCCTTCTTACCTGACCACCAGTAGTGTTGACGCAAATTCTGATACATCTTAGTGCTTCCAGGATGAACGCTGTAACTGCTACGATGTGCTTCAGATAAAATTTCTTGTCTAAGCTCTACATCGTCAGGTACAACCAAACGTTCACGAAGCCTAAGTACCCCATCATCAGAAACTTGAAAATCAGCCTTTCTTTTATTGGTATCATCTTGAAGAATTCTCTGTACGTCTGGATCTGTCGGTTGGAGTCGCTTAATTCTGACCTGGACATCCGGCTCAATTCTGAGGGTGGCCATAAAACTTGAAAGGTGGCCTACCTTAAATTTGAATTCCGAATCTCGAGCTCTCTCGATTAAGTTCCACTCCTTAACCAAGATCCGTGCCACTGAAGACTTCCGACTCAATGCATCGGCGACCTTGTTCACCTTTCCCGGGTGATAAAGAATATCACAGTCGTAGTCTTTCAACAATTCCATCCATCGCCATTGACTCATGTTCAACTCCTTCTGAGAGAACAAATACTTGAGACTCTGATGGTCCGTGAAGATCTGAAACTTTTTCCCACACAAGTAATGCCTCCAAATCTTCAATGCAAATATGATAGCTGCGAGTTCTAAGTCATGCGTTGGGTAATTTAATTCATGAGATCTCAGCTGCCGAGAAGCGTATGCAACAACTCTGCCATGTTGCATTAGCACGCAACCCAATCCTTTGAAAGACGCATCACTATAGATCTCGAATCCTCCAGGACCAGATAGAATCGTCAGCACAGGTGCGGTAGTCAGCTTTTTCTTCAGCTCTTGGAAACTACGCTCGCACTTGTCTGACCATACAAATTTCTCTTCTTTCTTCAAGAGCTTTGTCAGAGGTGACGCTATCGATGAGAACCCTTTCACAAACCGTCTGTAATAACCTGCTAACCCCAGAAAACTTCTGATCTCTGTCACTGATGTCGGTCTCGGTCACTTGATCACGGCTTCTATTTTGCTCGGGTCGACGGAGATTCCTTCTCCGGAAATCACATGACCTAAGAACGCAACACGAGTCAAGCAAAACTCGCATTTGCTAAACTTAGCATACAGCTGATGAGTTCTTAAGGTTTGGAGTACTACTCTAAGATGATTCTCATGCTCTTCATCACTTCTCGAATAGACCAAGATATCATCAATGAACACGATCACAAATTGATCCAGATATTCCTTGAACATTTTGTTTGTCAAATCCATGATAACAACTGGAGTCTTCACCAGGCCAAATGATCTTATAATACTCTCGTAAAGACCATATCAAGTACGAACAGCTATCTTTTGTACAACCTCATTCCTGGTTTGTAACTGATGACTTCATAATCTCAAGTCGACCTTTAAAACATCGATACTCCTTATAACTAGTCACACCATTCATTGATCTTTGGCAAAGAACACTTGTCCTTGATCTTCACCTAATTGAGTTGACGATGGTCGATGCATGATTGCAATGAATCATATTTCTTTCTCTCTCCACAAAGCTGATGTTCCCTAAAGTGATGCACTGATCTGCATGAATTCCTCATTCCTCAATCTTTACATTTGCATCTTCAATTCTACCAATTCAGACAACAACAGCTGGTAAGAAACCTTCGAGAGTAGCTCTATCTTGGTGTTAGCTCGATCACGCTTTCTATCTCTTTCTCTGACGACGGTCTGACAATTCTTGTGACAACACATCTAGAAATTCTTAGACCACTGAGATGTCCTCCATCTCTAGTTCTTCAATTTGTCCTACCCAAGACAACCGTCAAGTAATCCTGAGCAACCTTCATCTACCCAACGATCTACCTCTTAAGACGAGATTAGGGAAATCAAGGGCCTTCTTCGACTTTTGATAAATTCGAAATTTTCCTCCGTTGATGGATTAAACTGTATCTCATTACAACAACACTTCCTTACAACAAAGGCTCCTTGAGTCAAACCTTTTTATATATGGTATCAAGTTATACATAGGCAACTAGTCAAGTATGACTATAGCTAGTGATTCCTCTTTCCTTCACTTTTCTTCAACAATTTAAGTTCTACCAACTCAACACAAAGCTCTGCTATGCTGCTCTGATAAAAATCACTTCCAACACATTCTTTCTCTAATCGGTGCAAGGTCCATTCTACTCCCATTCCTTTTGCCATCCTAGTGGCGTTCTGGCCGCAACAGCGATGTCTATGCTACCTTAGACTTTCATTGACAGTCTTTCACCTTATGGCCATGCTAGTCATCATCACAATAGGTTCTAGTCATACTCAAACACTGGATTTATCCATACTTCCTTCTACAATTCCGACACCTATCTGGTGTGTCTTCTATCTTCTATCAGGTGTAAGCATGCACTCTTTCCGGTTGCCCCATCAGTTTGCTAGGACCACTCCCGACCAAATATCCCTGCTGGCTATACTCCAAACAATTTCGCGTCCTTAGAAGGACATAAGACCGATCTCCATTATCGTGTCTGGAAACAACCTAATCTATTTGACTCGGTACTGACTTGACTACCCCACCCTTCCTCGCGAGTGGAATAGAATACTTTTCTCTCGACCTCGGTCTTTTCCCTGACCGATTTCCATTTTTGCCTGAACTGGATCTATACCTTGGCTCGAATGCAATGACTCGCTCCCGGATCACATCTCCACTCTGGATCTCAGCAGGTGAGGCAACAACTGCGGTAGTGATAACGACAACAACAACGGCTTGATCCTGAGCTTGCTAGCTCATCCAATTCCCAAGGAACACTAGCATCAGAACGATCCTATCGAACTTAGGATCATTCGACGCTGCTACACTAGTACCAACCTGCGGTGGTACTCTTACACTTGAGCTAGCTAGAGCCAACACTCTGACACAACCACCTCGGGTACCGACCTTTGTTAGTGCTTTATCCCGAGTCACAAAGGACATTGTCCTCTTACTAGGAGTTCTCAGCTCCTACTCGCTCATGGTTCAGTCTTTACACTGCAACCCGTCTTCCAAATCCACACTGAATTAGAAGATGAGCGATCCACGCACAACAAACAATTTTAGCATTCAGCTAACATAGACATGCACTGGCATGAATTTAAAGGCCTTTCCTACTAACTATCCCATGGTCATCGCTCCTTATCACTACAATCTTGAACTTCACTCTGATACCACTTAAACTAGATGTCACGCCCCAATCCTCAAGCACGCACACATCCTTCTCACTTGGTCGATTTTATAATGCGATATCCCAGGACAATGTATCGCCGACCCTTTCAATTATTAAGCACATGCGGAAGCAGTTAAAATCCCCAGACAATAAAACGATGGGATAGAAAAGCAGGGCTATATTTTTCATATTGAAATTTATAACCAAACTTTTATACAAAACACAACCCAGAGCACTTCACAACTTTTTACTCTATCTCTATTCATATCAAAATGGAGATCTCAAAAGAAGATAGAATCTCAATCCATCCAGGCTGTACTCAAGGCCCCTCTCGGAACTATCTTCTTCTTCCAAAAATCCTTCTCCTCAGATCTCACTTCCGAGTTCTCCTTCATAGACTTCTCCTCCTCAGCTCCTCATCGGGGTCCTGAAATGTTTTTCCCCAAACTGGGATGAGACTACGTCTCAGCGAGTTCTACCCCACTAAGCCCGATTAGTAAACTATTATACTATAGGCTGCCTAAACACGCACAGGGCAGAGGACTTACCTTGGCCTCAGATCCCACCTGCAAGTCAGTACAATTCACAATAGGCACCCATTTACTCCAAACAAATCGAACCAGTCGATTACATGTCATACAAATCAATTTCCACTGAGGAGTATCTAAAAGCTAGGCCACGTGCATTCTCTAGGATGAGCTTCCAAGTCTCCGAGCCACGTGACTCAAACCTTGGGTCCACGTGCATTCTCTAAGGCTACCTCTTCGCCAATGTGGTACATCAAGTCACCGAGTCACGTGCCCTTTTAGATGCTATTCTCAAATACTGGACCCACTTGCATTCTCTAAGGCACTCAATTGCCAAGGTGACGCATCAGATCACCGATCCACGTGTCATTTTTACGATGCCCAGGCCCATGTGCATTCTCTTAGGTGCTATCTCACCAAAGTGATGCATCAATTCACCAAGCCCACGTGCCCTTTTAGATGCCTGGGCCCACGTGCATTCTCTTAGGTGCTATCTCACCAAAGTGAAGCATCAATTCACCGAGCCCACGTACCCTTTTAGATGCCAAACTCTGTCACCGAGCCACGTGCATTCTCCAGGATGACATACCGAGTCTCCAAGCCACGTGCATTATCTCAGGCGACCTTTTTGCCAAGGTGACATATTCGACCACTGAATTCACGTGCATTTTCCAAGTGATATTCCAATTCACCGAGCCCACGTGTTTTCTTTCAAGTGGTTACCAATCTACTTTCAATACCGACAACCAATGCCCAATGATTTCTCAATCAAATAATTAAATCAACTCAACAAAGCATTGTAAATGCTGAATAACATACTTGGCCATTTACCATTCAACAATTCAATCTCAATCAATTCTAATCAATTTAGGGTAAATCCCTAAAATATCACAATTTATTCAATTCCATACAACGTGGAGCTCAAATAAATAAACGGACTGCACCATGACGATTAGCACAAGATTTCGGTCGTCGGCCATCAAAATCCTAATTTCCGAAAAATAAATAAATAAATAATTAATTTCGAAAATTAATTAATAATTATTAAAAATTCAATTTAGCACAAAATATATCCCAATTAAATAAACGTACTTCACCACGGTCATCAGCATAATTTTCCGATTCCGGCCATCTCAGTTGAATTTTTGGAAAAATAAATAATTATTTAATTTAATTCCGAAAATTAATATTTAAATACTAAAATTCCACTTAGGCCCGGAAAGCCTAATTGAGCCCACTAAGGGTCGGGAAAAATCCCGAGGCACTTCCAATAATTAGTAGACCACGTCTACTTGCTAATTGCGCAATCAATTTATTTAAATCACATCACAATTGACTAATAATTGCTAATTTATTCTAATCTAACAACCTAAACATAATTAATTAAAACTAAATCAACCTTAAGCATAATTAGCCAACTAATCAGGGATTAGTGAGATTACTCACCAAATCGCGCGCAAATCAGATCGATTCGATGGGGGCGACGCGAGGAACAACAAACTCCAAAGCACGGCTCGGGTTCGGGGCCCGGAAACGGCCTAAAACAGCCCACGAACCGCCTAGAAACCCACTCGCGGGTTTGTTGGATCAGCTGCAAAACAGAGAGAAAGAGAGAGGGTCGGGGGCGGCAAGAGGTCGGGAGGGCGGGCGGAGCTCCGGTGAGGCCGGACGGCAGCTCCGGCAGCTTGCTCAGCCGCTCTCGGTGGCTGAACAGAGGCTGGGTCGCGCGGCAGGGACGGCAAGCGTGGGCGGTGCATGGGCAGCGAATGGCGGACGTGCGGCGTGCGCGGGTGGGCGTCGCGGGCGTGCGGTGCGGCGGCGGGACGGGCGGTGACGGCAAGCTGCTGTCTCCGATTTCTGCTTCTGGTTTTGCTTGTAACAGAGGCGAGGGAGAGGGTGTCGAGAGTGAAGGAGGGATGAGAGAGAAAGAGAGAGAGAAGATAAGGGTGTGGGGTTTTGACTAGTCAAAAAGGGAAAAAGAAAGAGAGGGAGAGGGCAAGCGGTGGGGGAAATCGCACGAGGGGGAGGGGAGAGGAGAGAGAGAAATAAAATATTACATTTATACTTATTTTATTTCATTTCTCTTTTCCTTTCTATTTTCTTTTGGTCTTCACTTTTCTTCCGATAATTTCTTTATTGAAATTTCGGACTCACAACAATTTGAATGAGACAATGAGACAAAATCTTAAAAATAAGAATTATGACGCGCTTTAAAATTGATCTCTAAATCGAAGTTCAATTTCGTGGTTAAAAATCGATCAAACGTGATTTTAGCCCAATCCAACCAATTATGTAGCTTTTAGGGATTTTACAACTGATACATCTCTTAACGGCTATACCCAATAAGGTTAGTTAACTTATGAGTGATCACTCTATAAAAAAAAAGCCACAGCACGCCGATTTAAACGCCCATTTCACTTTATCGAAACGGGGTCGAATTTCAGGATGTCACAAGAAGAATCATATAACATTACAAAAATCCTCTCCGCAAGAAAAGAGACAGATACCTTTCTTTTTCACTACTTCGGATTGGGTGAACCAATGTGGACAGGACACCATAAAGAGATTATTCGTTGAAGCGACACCACTTATTGCATCTTACATATTATTACATCAAAAATGAATATTAATTTGATTATATCGTCCGCTTCTTCTTTTTTCATTTTATTAAGTATAAACACCATATGTGTTACAAATTACACAAACTTGTTGATATTAATCCCTAGAGGTGGCAAATGAGTGAGTTGGGTCGGATTTGAGTTGGTCATGAGTAGGTTCGGTCCAAATTCATTTACTTAATCCACATTGGCCATTTATTTTCTAAACAATATAGTTGGTCCATGCCCAATCTAAACACACTGCATAACTCACATTTTTTGACTATACTAATTAAGCATTTAGGAAATTTAAAATATATTAAACATAAAGAAAATACATCCAGCCACACAGATTTCCATTTCGCGTAGGTACCAAATGAACATCGGCTTTGCCCCTGCCTTCGCCGCCAGCACCATCCTGAGCCACCGCGGCACCTCGACCACCAATTCATAAATATGGATTAGGTCATTTTACTGTTGTCCATCGAGGGAGAATTAATTAAGCTAGTTCTCGATTGACCTCGTGCAGGTCATGAGCAGTCTCGTACTATTCTTCTCCCAGTTCATCTTGTTGTTTTTCCTAGAATAATCAAAATAATTGATCACCGCCTCTTAAAAGATGTTGAAATTGCTCAGGGATTGCAAGGTAGATTAAGACCCTGATGCAAATGGTAAAAGGAAATTTTATTTTTTTTTGAGCTCTCTCGTGTCTCCATTAGCTGAAGTTACTTCGGCCAAACCAAGTAAGTTTTGGGCTCTTTCCAAGCTCCATAGCAGGAGCAGATAAGCCATGATTTGCACCAATCACCTAAATCAAAGCCATTTCTAACTAACGCTTGATTCTGATCTCATCAACTGCTCATATGGAAACTACAAAAGATGTGTATTCTACGGGGTGACAAGGGCTTGCATGTACTGTTCCTCAAAGTATTTTTCGAGCCCTCTCTCTTTGCTAACTTATGTTTCCGTTTGATCTCTCGACAATGCACATTCTATCAGCACTCAAACGCCAAATGTTTGATTAGAAATCTGAGCTTGAATGTTGGCTAGATTAAAGGATAATGCTATTACTAGCCGTCATATCTGGCCCCGGGTGCATCTTTACCAAAGATACAATTTCAAATACTAGTTTAATATCATTTCCCAGAAAAATTTGGTATCTTCTTTAGCATAGAGTTATTCTTAACCTACAAATTTTGTTATATCTGCTAAAAGAGAAAATATAGTACAACATGAATGGAACTTACAAAGTAGATTGTCACTGTTGTGATATTATATTTTCAGATGTGTTAAATTAGGTAGATCCTAAACTGTTAATAGAAAAGCAGGAGATCTACTTGGAATCTCAACATAATACTTATCTACTTGAGGATTTCTGCTAAAGCAGACCTTGAAGACGATAATAAAGAGACAAAAAAGTTCTGACTTTCAAGGGAAGTGCCTCTAAGGAAACATATAATCACTTCATGTGTGAGAGTTGTCTATGGCTTCCAGAGTTCATCACACTGCTCAGATTTCACATTGAATTAGATTAACGAGTTCGGAGTTGGATGAGAAGGAATGCGAATTTTCATTGCTTGTCTCGCAGCGGTGGTGATGAGGCGAGAACTTAGTTCGGGGCCATCCTGCAGAAATAACATATATGATGATGTTTTCACACCGTGTAATTGCTCGCATCTCTAATATCCAATCGTCCAGAACTTTCGCTAAACTCTCCATATGTCCCCCGATCCAATCAAGTATGATCGCTCGTACTATTGATGAAGCAAAGAGCTATTGATATACAATTTGAAAGCAGATGGTAATGATACTATTGGAATGAAAGGCACCATGTACCATGAGAAAGAAAACTGGAGAATTTCTGATCATTAAAATAGTCGTCGCTCGTAATAAGTGAGCTTGTGAATGGTGTGGGACATGAGCAATCTTGTATAATCCTCTACAGCATCTTTTTGCACCTCTTCCAAATTTGGGCAAGCTGCAAAGTTTTGGCGACTAAATTAGCAACGAGAAGCTTCCGCCATAACTTAGCGGCGATCTTCCTGGCAATGCCGATGATTACAGCTTCTGCCATTTTTGTTCTCTCTATGTTTATCTTTCTCTGCCTCCCGTGCATCAGAAGATATAGTCCAGTCATTTCAAAGCTGGATGAAGACTAATACAAGATGAAAGCCTAAATCAACAATTCAATTCGATCAATGTCTTTATCTTCTAAGAGAAGACTTCAACTATTAAATGAGCTTGCAGTGACATATATATATATCTTTTTTAACCTTTTAAAGTTGCTTTCATAATCCAACCTCTCTTTTCTCTTTAGCCTCTCCTCTAGCACAGAAGTGGACTCAATTTGCAATGCTGATACATCATGTGGGCTCGTGATCTTCGAATAGGCCATCCAAGGAAATTTAGAGGCACATTTGCTAAATTAAATCAGTCAAATCTGAAGAAAAAATCGTAATTAAACCCACAGGAGAAGAATATTGATAGATTTCAAACTGCTAAAAAATATGGACAAGATTTTACTCGAAGGACAAAAAAATTTCTCATCGTTAAATTTTCCGTTCGCGCAAGTCTTCTTGTTTGCCACCTGACAAGTTCATAGATCGATCGTGGACCATGTGGCAAGTCTTCGTAGCTGTGAGGTGTGCGAACTTAAATGCAACGTGACAAGCATGTCCACCCAAAAAAAAAAAAAAAAAAAAAAGAAAAGAGCAGGCAACCAACATTCTGTTTTTTGAATTTTGATGTACTTTCGAATCTCTATGGAGAGTCGCTTACACTTTAAGGTTCTCTCTCTGTTATATCCTGCCAGACAACTCGGCGATTCGTCGCTCGATGCCCGTCGCAGCGTCGACCTTGCGTCGTTTCGTGGCAGTAACATACCAAATCATTGCAGGATGCCATGAGCGATTTGACGGATACGAGTCAGTCATAAAATTGAACATCTTAGGTTAGCCCTTTCTTGGGAGTGTAATACTCTGCTCCGTGATCGCTCTCGCCTATCATGAAATTCTTGTAACGAAATTCCTATACACGAGTAAAACAAGAACAACTGCGGTTTGCTCAAAAGTAGTCATTAGATCACCCATTCCAGTTCTCTGTTCCATTTTTTTTTTTTTTTTTTCAGGTTTATTGCGAAGCAGTTTTAACATTCTTTTTCTTCAGGTCTTATCTTCCCCGATTAAACTCTAAATGTGATCCCGATTCATTCTGGATTTGCCTCTTGACCTATGCTCTGTTTTGCCGTCTTTTCATTGTATTGCCTTACCGGATCATCACTGAGCCATTGCCGCAAACGAGATTCACCGTTTCGTCGGTCCATAAGGTTGTGTTTTAAAAATTGTTGGCGAGTGATGTGTTTGTGTGCAATGCGGTGGTGTCAAAAGTGTGGATGATGCCATTGTGTGAGACGATGTGCAGAAGTGTTCGATGAAATGTCCGATAGAGGGATCTGTAATGTTGCTGTGCTGAATAAGATTAGGCTCTGGCAGGGATCGTAGAAATGTGCTTCTCTCGTTTAGAGAATTTCATCTCCAACGAATTAGCTAAGTCAAGTATCTCTCAGTTCGATTGCTTGCTATTACACTTTCGGAGCTCATTTTTCATGTATTCCAGTCTCTATCCATTTTTTTTTATTATGTTTCTCGTCCAGATTAAGTTTGTCGCTGATCTCTTCAATTGCAGGGCTGGAATCTGGCCAGTCGTGTCGGTGATGGTTGGTGCCGTATGTTCAGGTACGATTTTTCTCAAGTTCTAAATTCAGATCTAAGCGTTAGTGACATGCTAAACCCAAACGATATGTGTGCTTTATGCCTTATTGGTTCAGTGTGCTTTATGCCTTGACATGCTTCCCGAGAAATTGGAAGTTCATTTTTTGAACAGATATGTTGGTATTGCCAAGTTGCCGTTTCTATGTTTGTACTGCACTTTTGATGTCAATGGGGGCAAGTCTTCGCCTCGCATATAAAAAGAACTTGCCAAGTTGCACGAACAAATTTGTGCAGAAGGATTGCGATCTGTTTATACTTCCCAAATTAATAAGACATTTGAAGAGATGAAACTAACTCGTGGATCTCATATTTGTAAAATCGGGAGTGAAACTGCCTTTTATTCAAAAGAAAGTCAGAAGTGCCAAATTGAATGAGGTCAGCATATGACACTGAAAATTTGGATGAATTACATTGAGATGTCGAAGTAACTGAAAAGACAAATACAGGAAGATGTCTATGACACTAGAGGGGCTTAAGGTGAGCTCAAATGGCCAAAACGCCGAAACTACTTGCAAATGCAGGATGTAACCAATGTAAAAGAGACCAGGTGAGCTTGGACACCTAACTTCTGTCCCTCTAGGAAGCTCTATTTACATGAGGATCTTTCAACGACCTAAATCTCAAGGTAACAAGGGTTTGTCTTATCTCAACTCGGAGGTCTCCACTGATTTAATTAATGCTTTTAGCCTTTCTTAACCAGCAGCTCAAATTTTCGACCTTCAATGCTAGCTTCTGAGCAGCAAGAGCTTTAGCCTCAATGGGGCTCTCATAAAATTGTAGTTTCAACAAGCAACAAGGTCACGACGGATGGGTCCATGTTTGAGGCAGGACGCCTATCTTCCAAGTAACCTGTATATCATTTTAAGCTGTTAACTAACTGAGCAAGGAAGGTGAACTTCATATGTTTTATTGATATTAAGAAATACTGAAGCATTCCAGAAAGTTTTTTGAGGCACTAGAAGAATTAAAATGTCCAAGTCTCAACTTCTGTTTAGGAAGCAAAACTGTGGCAATGCTTTATTATTGCAAAAAGCAAAAATTCCTTGCGTAGCAGTAATCAAAGAATGATAGAATCAGCTGAGACCAAAAAGGAGAAAGCATACTTTTATATATTCTTTCCTTATGGTAGTGCTTCTGGAATCATCTATTAAAGTTGGTTGATATTCAAACAGAGCACAAAAGGGAACTGGTATGATCATTGATATAGTACCTTTTCCTTGCTTCTAAGTGTCACGGATGACATAGATGTAGCAACCACGATTGGCAACTCCCTGCATAACAATTCAAGTAATCCAGGCATCACAACAAAATTTGAGTTCATTAAAAGGGCAATCTTTGAATTTGACTAGCATTGGTATGCTTATTTTGAGCATTACCCAAGAAAATGTGTCGATGTCAGGTTGATGTCAGCTATTTTAGGCTTTCTTGTCAACCTTCTCCCATTTCCTTCTCCACAGGCGCTAATGTGCTCCTCGTGGCAAAGTGAGATTCAGAACTGTCTTTTTTATCACTTCAGAGCCTCCCTCTTTTCTCATGCTTTTTGCATTGCAAAAAAGTCTGGGAACACTCTTAAGCTTCCATTGAGCAAAAATACTAAACCAAGTCCATGGTGTGCACCCATAGTTAGTGTTGCATCCTGACCATTCTAGTCAGCCTGAGAAGGAAGAGAATGCCTTTTTAATCAACTTTGGGGTAATATATTGCGTAAATGGTGACATTGAAGTCAGCTAACTCTATCGGCTTTAAATCTAACCTGAGGACAACGCCAACTTGCTCAATAATTCTCTATTATATGAGCAACAAAAACAATCAAGTACTTAAATACTGTAGAATATGTCTATGTGCACTTCTTATCTTTGCTGTTAATGGCATTCGATTATTTTCTTAAGGAAGTAATAGAAATTTCACCTCAAGAAGGCATGTCGAACACCATGTGCGATCTCCCGCTTCAATTCCCACTCTTGGTCCCACTTAGTATTCTTACTGCACCCTAGAAGTCAGTGTTGATGGCAACAGTTCTGTGCTTTTTTTTTCTCCTTTTCAAAATAGGCAAGATGGAGGTCATAAATTACCTAGCCTGGCATCACTCCATTGGTGCCATCAATGTCGATACTGGCATATGAGAAAGCCTTGGAGTGAGCATCGAATATGTCTCGGCCAAATAACTTATCAGCCCCAACACCACGGCATCTAAATGAACATAAAACCTTGTATCACAATACAAACTTTCTCATCAACTTAGCCTATAATCCAGCAATACATAGGGAAATTCACTGCGAAAACAATTTTTCACTAGGGGCCTTGGATGTCCTCCATCAGTCTAATCCAATGGCCATTGAACATTTTGTGTGCAGTAGGGTGCTTTCTTGCTCAATCCCATAACTATTGTGAACATTTAGCCAAAAGTCATGAACTTGTCCATTTCAAAACTTTCTAATTCATGATAGAAAACTCATGTTATTGGATCTCCTACCATGGAACTTCATTTATAACCATTGGGTTACGGAAAATTTCAGCAACCTTGGCATATTTGTTCGTTGGGGTTGGCTCGCTAGTTGGTGTATACGAATCACAAATAACCTACACATGAACAATAATTTTCCGTAAACTAATTGAAATGTCCTTTCTCATTTGGTCAACCTATTCAAATGATCAGATGGATGAATATTTTTTGATGATATAATTCTTGTTTTGTGGATGATTACCAAGATATTGTTGTCACCTCAGAAAGGATACTTGAAAAGGGCTATTAAAAAGTCCAGAACACGATGGAATGATATGAAGGTAAATATGGTAAGATGGTTTTAGGTTTATGTCATCTTACTATAAGGTCACTTCACCATCATCCCCTGGAGCTTGGCTAGCACTTGATCCATCGTAGTTCCACTAGGGAAGTGGAGAGGGATGCTCGATAGGTCTAGGGATCGTGTGATTATTCATGAATCAATAGATCAGTAACATATAGCGTGTAAAGAGTAAAAGGCTACATATTTTATCGTTACCATTCATACCCTTGATTTGCTTGGAGATCTATGTCAAAACCTCCAATACTGTCTCGTAGTTAGACTAACATCAAAATGCGAAACAAGATTTGCTAATGTAGAAATTCAAGGGGAAAAAAGAGAGAAAGGTGTCACTTGTTGAATGTGCATAAAACGTATTATTACTTGTTCTGATGGTCCATTGAAGAAAGATGCAAACTTATTATTTTAATACAGAATAGTTCAAGTATTTTTCACCTTTTGTGCACCGCATTTAAAGGTTTCAGGCATTAAAAAATACCAATTATAATATGCAATTATCATACCGGTGTATGGCATGATATCCAAGTTGAGAAGACTCTCGAGCTCATAGTAGTATTGTTCTCGGACTTTAAAGCATAAACCCTGAACTTAGAAAAGCTCTTGGTGTTTCCACCCTTCTTCTATTTATTTAGCAAGAGAGAAATCCATGGGTTTCATGTCATGGGACTGGCGGTCAGGGAGTCATCAGTGCCAAAATCTATGCCATTTTTGCTTGGTCTAAAAAATAAAGCAGTGTGAGTAATAGACATATCTCTTGAAACAAAAAACCTCAAACTTAATCTCATGGAGGATACTTTACGACGGGCTCTATTGGTATGACTTGGCCCTGTAGTATGCATGCGAGTTTAGTTTTGAAAGATAAAAGAATGGATTGGATACTTCGAATCAAGTGCCAGCACCGAAAAGTAGAAAACCGCTTTTCGAAGACTAGTATCAAGTAGGAAAAAACTAACATTTTTGAAGCATAAATAGTAGGTCTTATTTATTTCCCTAAGGACGCCACCGCAGCCTCCTTGAAAAATAAACTAAAAACAGCCGCATAACCATGCTTGTCCTTTTAAAACCATTTCAAGGTTATTCTCAGGCCTCATTCCCAAAGAGAGCCTGTGAACAAGCAAAAAACTAAGGGCAGTTACGTTGTTGAAGGAAGCAGACTGCAGAGTGCAACAGTTTAAAAAATTATGAAATTCCACCTTTCTTAGGATCAATCAGCAAACGTGTTACTCTGATATTTCATTAGATCTAACGGTCAATCAACCGATGAATCTTGACAGTGCACCAAATCTTTCCTCTTGCAATCAAGAGGCAATGATAATGAAGTACTTTCGTTTTTCACAAACTTGGCAAACTGCAAATTACTCTTGTAAACTGCTTTGGCAAAAATATCCATCAGATATCGCCAAGGTAGAGCAAGATACTGAACATAGCAATAATCAGTATGACCAATTGAAGTCATAGAACAAGAAAAATCCGAGACAAGAGCATATACAAGAGAAATCGCTATATGAGGTCCACAACGTGGACGTAAAATTGGTGATGATTAATTTAGTCACCAAAAGAAACGACAACAAATAGTACTGCTTCATTCATTCATTCTGCCTTCCACCAAATGCAATTCTTTTGCAGACAGTGTTGTCAAGAAGAGATGAAGAACATGTCAATTGTCAACCAAACAAAATGTGCAAGACAACCTTATAGTTATCAAAATGGAGAACTCATAGATTAGACTCCCAGTCCAATTGTCATAAGACCACTTTTAATGTCAAACGTTTACTAATGTCAAACGTTTACTCAATTGCTAAAAATGATGCTCAAAATTGGCAAAGGATTTACCTGAGAACTTCTGCAGAATGGCTGAACAGCAAACCAAGTATTGGAACAGCATATCCTAGATTTGCTGGGCAGATCTATACTAGAACCTCCAATTCCATGAGAACGCATAGAGATAATAAATTTTAAGGGAAGCAAACCGGCAGCCATTCTCCAGAGAAGCATTTCATCAGTTCATCTATGAAGAGAGTTATCCAGAAGCATCGGATTGTGCAGGCATTTCGCTCCTTGTGAAATCAAATAAGCAGATTGCACATTATATCTATAGCATGAGTCATGAGCCAGATTTAATGAGCTTGCAGTTGGAAGACGAGTATGAATTTTCATCATTTTTCTTGCACATTTGGGAATAAAGCGATGTTTCCACACCCTGTCAATATACTTAAACCTGTCCAAACCTTTCACCGATCTGTCCACTTACCCTGGTGGGGAATTTCTAGTCAAAATCATCGAGCTCGTGAGTTAAGTTCGGGATATGAGCAATCTTGTACCAGTCCTCGCCTGCATCTCTTTTGCATCTCTCCTCCAATTTTGGGCAACGGAAGATTCTTAAGCGAGTTAGGGATGTAAGCTTTCGCATTCCTTCAGGTAATGATGTCAACGAGGGGCAATCGAAGATTTCAAGCTGTCGAAGTGATTGAAGGGCCTCGATCTGCTCTGATATAGCCTTCAAATTTATACATTCAGAAATTTTGAGATGCTCAAGATTGCCGAGCTGTAGAAGCCACTGTGGAATAGATGCTAATCTGGGAAGGTTAAAGATTGCCACAGACTGGAGACTCTGAAGTCCATGGAAATCCAAGAAGTTGCCACTTTCATCTTTGGATAAATCAAGCTTCTCACAATCCCCAATAGAGAGATGCCTGAGGCTCAATAGATGTTGCATACCGAGTGAGAGGGAAGTTAACCAAGGACATCCACTAATGTGAAGAGACTCAAGTGAGGTGAGACTTTTCAAACAATTCTCAGGCAAACATTCTAGAAACTCCATACTCCAGATGCCTAGCCTCTTCAACTTGTTAAGGCCAAGCATATGATTTATCAATGCTAGGTTTGACTCAATTAGAACTAAATCCTCAAGATTTGGAGTTCGTGGTAGGACTTCCAATTTTTCACAGTATTCAATACTTAATGTCAATAGACTAGGAAATGATGCTGTTAAAGTGAATGAATGGTCTGACTTGATACATTCCAATTCAGTCAGATGATTAATCTTTAAAGTCTTGAGGTGACGTAGTTGGCCCAGTGGAGGGAGATGTTTACATCTTCTGCAATGCTCCAAGCATAACTCGACTAAATTTGGCAAGGAAAACATAAGGTTATCCATCATCCACCTTGGAAAGATCTCACCTGTATAATACGTGATCTTCAACTTCTTCAAATCTGAGTGTGGTTGCAATCCATCTAATAGAGCTTCATCTCTATCCCCAATCATTACATCATCAGTACGGAGATAACTCCAATGAAGCTCTAAAGATTCTAAAGAATGCTTACCTATCAAGTTTGCAGCCCTGGATTCTTCTACTACATTTATTGCGCTTCCCAAATTTTCAATGCAAAGGCTTCCCTGAATATTATGAAGCCCATTCAGCTCCCCAAGTCCGAAATAATTCTTAGTAAGAGCTTTTTCTCGGGGCAAAATCAAGCGTGTTAGCCTATGTAGAGAGCTCAATTGCCCTAGTCCTCGTGGCACATAACTAAGTTCCCAACAAGCACCTATGTCTAGATTTCAAAGGCTGACTAACTTCTTTATGCCCCTTGGCAATTCTTCAAGGTAATGACAACCGTAGAGATTAAGTGTTTGTAAATTTTGCAATCTCGTAATGGAGTTAGGAAGCCTTTTGAGTGCCCGATTTCTAGACAGATCGAGATAAGTGAGATACTTCAACTTACATATGGAAGTTGGCACCTTCTTGACACATGTGTCATGCAAATCCAAAATGTGCAACCTTTTGAAACTTTGCATAAGTTGGCATAAATCTCCTTCACTTCTTTGTCGAGGCATAGCAGAAAGAAATGTTCTCAGGGATCTTACTTTCAAGCGTGAGATTGGAAGGTCACCCACAGATATATGACGAGTTCTTTCATGTATGGATTTTGTGTCATCCCATGCCACCCAACACTCATTCCCTGCAACCAAGCAGGCTAGATCATGCATCAAATCATGCATCTTACAAGTCTCCTCATTCGTGTATGGATCTTTTTAAAATCTTGGAAGAAGTTACTCCAAAGTAGATCCATGAAATATCCATGAGCAATGTCTTCTAAATGTTGAATTCTATTTGGTGGCTGGATAAATCCTTCTGCCATCCAAAGATTAACCAAAGTCTGCTTCCTCATCTCATAACTTTTGGGAAACAGTGAACAAAATGCAAAACATTGTTTCAAATGTGAAGGGAGATGGTCATAACTTAGCCTAAGAGCATATTTTATGTGGTCTTCCCTTTGAGACACATCTGGGAGCTCATAATCTTTGAAATGTAACCATTCGAATTTAGTTTTCTTAAAAAATAGTAAACTCCCAACAGTTCGAACAACCAATGGTACTCCAGAGCACTTTCTAGCTATCTCTTCGGCGATAGCTAGCATTTCAGGATCTTGTATTTCCTCTCGTTTACCACAAGCCATTTTCATTAATAAATCAACAGACGCTTTTTCGGATAAGCCCTCGAGAAAATGAGGCAAAGCAGTGCCAATAATCTCCGCAACCAAAGGAAGGCGTGTGGTTATAAGGATCTTGCTTCCTCTAGCACCTCCCACCAATAAAGTTTTCAAGCTCAACCATTTTTCTTGATCTACATTCCACAAATCATCTAAAACTAAGAGATATCTTTTTCCATCAATTTCTCCCCTGAGTTCACTCTGCAAATGTTCCATAACAACCTCGGTTGATTCTTTCTTCTTTGCACAAGCTATGATATTTTTCACTATTTTTTTCACATCAAAGTCATTAGAGACACAAACCCACATTTTTAAGTCAAAATATTTAGTGACCATCTCGTCATTATATACGCATTGAGCAAGAGCCGTTTTTCCAAGCCCACCAATACCAACTATTGGAAGGATGGAAACGTGCTCTTTCACGTTTGAATCCAATAAAAATTTCATGACTATCTTCTTATCATCATCTCTCCCCGTAATATCTCCCTCGCGTATAAACGAATGTGTCTCTTCTCTCTTCCCCCACTCTCTCTCTGCTTGTGAATCCACGGGACGCTCATCCAAGTGGAATCTCCTACCAGCGTTAATGGCTTCTATTTTCTCCCTCACTGCTCTTACTTTATAACTCATCTTCAGTTTAAAAGCAAGCTGGTTTGAACTTGAGAAAAATGTTCTCACCTCCTTGATCATTTCACTGTGGCCCCTTAGTTCTTGCCGTATAGCTTCTATATTGAATTCTTCAAGCACATCTTGGGCATCATAGAAAGCGTCTTTCAGTTTCTCAAGCCAATCTTGGATTTCGAGATTACAGTATTGCTCTTCGGCATGTCTCAGTACAGCTCGAAGCGTGGAGACTGTGTCCTTGAGCGCCTCGAGTTCATGCTTGAAGCCCCATAGCTTTCCAACATTTTCTAGTACTTCAGGAATCAGATAAGCAGTGATCTTTCCAGCAATACTAACGATGACAGCTTCTGCCATTTTTGTTCTTTCTCTGTGGATTAGAAGATATTAGTCCAGTCGGTCCAAGATAGAGACTTCTCACACCATGTATAACAAGTTTGTCTTGATGCTGACCTCAGACTGGCAAATCAAAAGCCTAACATATCTAATTATCTACTTCTGTGACCGACTTGAGGTGTCGAAGATAAAAACTCCAAACATCTACGCAAGCCCAAATAAAAAATGCATATTGGACTACCGAGGTCGCGTCCAAGGTCCACGATTGGTTTGTCTAAGATATTTGGTGATTACTTTGTTTACTAGTCTAACGTGCTTGCAAAGGCAATGGAAATGCTGGTGTCGAAGTTATCGAAATACTTATTCAGCAGATTGATCTATCTAACAATTTGTCTAACAGTCCCGATACCCAGAAGCAGACGAGATTTGTGAAATGAAATTGCGTCTCCAAGGACAAACACTTTTATTTTTTCAAATGCTTCATTCATTCTTTATTTATTTATTTATTTATTTTTGAGAAGATGACCAATAATTTTTCTTGGGATTAGTTTGAGGTTTGACAAAGTTGGTATCAAAGCTTACGTTATAAACCTAGAAAATTTTCGTTTGCTTTAATTTGGGCACTAGGAGATGTGAGGTGCGATTCATAGTTACTAATATATTGTGTACATAGGAGAGAGATACTTTCTGCAAAAATAGGAAGTTCTATATGTGTAGGTAATATAATGGATTTGTTAATGTTATGATGCCAAACGCTGCAACACTCAATTTAACTCCCCTTCATTCACATGACATTATTGCTAGTATCTTACTAAAACATTACAGTTTAATTACAGAAGTTCACTCTCCTTGCTAATCTCTCAAAATTATTTGCTTCCTATGAAAAAATGCAGGAAAAGTGCCAAAAAAGTCCTAAACCTTTTTTTGGTGCCGATTTAGTCCTAAACATTTTTACGTTGTGCTAATTCAGTCCTTTCCGGCCAATTTTGGCCGGATTTTGCTGACTGGAAGCCGGTCGCTAACGTGGCCTGATCGGCGCTGATGTGTACAATTTTTAATAATGTTTTAATATTTTAATTTTAATTTTTCTATTTCTATTTTTATTTTTATTTTTATTCTTTTATTTTCTTTTTCTTTTTTTCTTTTTTTCTTCTCATCTTCTTCCTCCAGCCGGTCGCCGGAGTTGGGTGACCCGAGGCGACGGCCGGCGAGGTTGACCTCGCCGGCCACCTCGCCGGATTTGGCGAGGATCGAGCCTCGCCCATGGCTGGCGAGGCTCGACCTCGCCAGATCCGGCTCACCACCCAGGCCGCGAGGGGCCTCGCGCCGGGCGGGCGAGGCTTGGCCTCGCCGGATCTGGCGAGGGTCGAGCCTCGCCCATGGCCGGCGAGGGCAAGCCCCGCCAGCTCGGCGCGAGGCCAGCTGCCTCGGAGAACCCAGGAATCACAAAACCCCCACCCCCGACAAATCGCCGCCGCCGGAGCCGCGCGACCGAAGACACCCCGAGCTCCCGTAAACCCTAGAGATGACGACGACGACGAGCGGAGGAGGGAGGAAATTTCTAGGGCGAGATTGGTATCGGAGAACGGAGTCGGGGAGGAGTCCAGCTGGCCTCGCGCCGAGCTGGCGGGGCTCGCCCTCGCCGGCCATGGGCGAGGCTCGACCCTCGCCAGATCCGGTGAGGGCGAGCCTCGCCACCTAGGCTGCGAGGGCAGCCTCGTGCCGGGCGGGCGAGCGAGGCTCGACCTCGCCAGATCCGGCGAGGGCGAGCCTCGCCCCCCAGCGCGAGGCCACCCTCGCGGCACCGGCGAGGTGGCCGGCAAGGTCGACCTCGCGTCGCCGTCGCCTACGGCCGGTCGCCGCCGAGCTCCGGCGACCGGCTGGAGGAAGAAGATGAGAAGGAAAAAAAAAAAAAAAAAAGAAAAAGAAAAAAGAAGAAAATAATAAAAATAAAAATAAAAAAAAGAGGAAAAATAAAATAAAAAATAAAAAAATATTTTAAAATATTAAAATATTATTAAAAATTATACACGTCAACGTCAATCAGGCCATGTCAGTCAGGCGGCGTCTAGTCAGCAAAATCTGGCCAAAATTGGCCGGAAAGAACTGAATTGGCACAACGTAAAAAGATTTAGGACTAAATCGGCACCAAAAAAAGATTTAGGACTAAATCGGCACAAAACCAAAAGGTTTAGGACTTTTTAGGCACTTTTCCCGAAAAAATGCTTCTACATTGTTTCTTGCTTTCTTTACGTTTTCCCGTTCTCTCAATGATAATAAAAAGCTTCCTTAAAGCTCTTCCCATACTAAACTTGCACATTTATCTAATGTAAAATCCCATATTTTTGGAATTTTAAAAGGATTTCCATGTGAGGGCAGAATGACATACATACTCTTCGCTTTTTCTGGCATATACAATTTGTACACAATCTTCATAATAATTTTGTGTATGCCATACATCTACTTTTATTAAATTGCAACATGCTCATCGTCCTACCAGTCACAGAAATGGTCATAATTATTTTTTATGCATATTTCTCTATGCATGACAGTCCTTTTCGCATACTTCAATGAATTCTCATGTAGGGTTTGGTTCATATTTGATTAATATATCATTCCTTTATACAATTTCCTAAATTACTAACAAATGGCATTATTAGGTAATGGTCACAAGAAATTTTACGTGAGCATTGCTCCCTGCAAGAATGACTTGATATAGGCGGCACGCTCCTGATTATTTTTATCTGTTTGTATATTTTGGAGAGTTTTTGTTTAATGAGTTCGCAATTGGGCTTACTGGAGTTGACTTGTGCCTATTCCCTACACCTTTCTAGTGGGTCTGGTGTCCTATGTCTTCCTGACATGTAGTAGTGTATAATTGGGTTGTGTCCTCCAAGCACATAGCAATCCATCCATATGGAATAATCCTCAAAGCAATCCCTCTTATCCTCTCCCTATTAATAAGAAATCAATTACCAAAAAAGCTCTAGATTTGTTGTAATTATGGCAATTCAATCATAAATCTTATTTTTGCCAAATTAGTCCTAAACATGTTCCATTTGTGTCAAGTTAGTCTATCCAATTGATTTTGATAAGAAATCATTGACATGGATGACATCTGTCCTATCCGGCGCAGCTAGCATCGGCATGGACATTTTTATTAATATAAATTTAGTAATTTTTTTCTTTTTTATTTTCTCTGTCTTTTCTTTACTTTTTTTTTTCTAATTTTTGGGCCAAGGGCCGGTGACGCTGGCCCTCAGTCCCCCCATAATAAAATAGAATGAAATAAAATGATCAAGATGATAAGATTTAGCTAAGGTTTCTTATGACTTGTTTGTTTGTGCTTTTTAAAAAAGCAAAAGTAATTTCTTGTTTTCTTGCTAAGATTTAAAACATGATTCAAGTCTAAAAAATTATGAAAAGATTGAGGTACTTTAAAAACAAAATAAAAACAAGCGTCTAACAGTTTTGCCGATGCTTGTGAAAGCATAGAGCTTGAAATCCACCATAGGATGAGGCCTAATCAATATGCAAATGGGACCAACCAAGGTCAGGTCCAAGGTCCGCAATTGGTTTGTCTAAGATTTTACGTGCTTCTATTATTTACTCGTCTAACATGCTTACAAAGGCAATGAAAATGCTGGTGAAAACAGAGTGCTAATCTTATAGTTCACTAAACAATGAACCGATGCATGCTTGGTGGAAATTAGTGAGAGCGAAATTACCAGGAGCGTGGGCAATGCCGAAGGACCGAATTTGACAGCGGCGGGCCTGAAGGTAATGCAAGCAACAAGATAAGAAACGGTGAAGAAATGGTACTTGATTGCTGCCTGCATTTATCCTCCTCGCCTGTATTTATCCTCTGTCGCGCATCAAATGGAGAAATAAAAGAGGAGCATTCGTTTCTGAGGTGGACCCAGCAACGAAACGTGGAACATGGCCCCGTTCTTGCTTTGTCGGTAGGACACTGGACAGATAGGGAAAAAGGTGTCAGATCCGACTCCATGATTTTTGGTAGTCTCAATAGTTGTTGATGTATTAATATAAATACTTCTGTTTCTTTCTACATAAGACAGTAACCCGATGATTTCCACTAGAGACAATTTTCTACCTGAACTCTTCCAGACTGCAATTATTTTGATCTCTACAATTTTATAATAGTTCAATTTCAGTGATAACTAAGATCTAAAACAATTTTTCCAATCACGATTCTAAAATCTTTATAATTGTAAATAGCACATGGTATACTTTTTAATCTTATATTGTAGTTCATATATATAAATTTTATGATTTTAACATATAACTTTAATTGCTAAAGGAATAACTACTAATATCCATAACTAGATAACAGTTAATAATCATCATATAACAGTAAATTCAAATAACGAATCAATCAATGTAAGAAGGGTTACCTTAAGCTAACTTAAAAATAAAAGTCATAATTCATGCATTCAATTTTTAGTACAATGGAAGTTTGATTTCATCAAGTAGCCATGAATGATCATTTCGTGATACACATAACATTCACTAATAATGACAGTTGATCTCAGTCAGAACCATCTAATTTAAGTAATTATATCTTATCATTTAAAACTAAAATTACCACTGAAAAATTAATATTTGCTAATATATATTTATATAGATGTTGTTGATTGAACCTTACCACCAAACAGTAGGCTCGTGAGTGGAATTAGATGCCTCTTAGTGTCGTCAAGAGTAGAATTAGATGCCATCTGTGAAGCGGCTTGTTCCCATCAATCTGACCCTAGCATATATACTACGCTAAGCACCTAAATGGGATTTAGATGCTACTTAGCTTTAATTTGTCCAGAACAAGATTCGCCCCATCTGTAAAGTGGCTTGTTCCCATCAATCTTGTGATTGGCTCGCAAGATTGATTGACTTTACGAAAAATTTTTGAAGAACATTTTTAGCTGATAGGGTAGTGAAGAAGTGTAAGAAAAGTTATGAATTTATTGTATAAGTGTCAATTTAGTCATAAACTTTCTAATGATGCCAATTTAGTTTCAAACTTTTTGACCTTGAGCCAATTTAATCATTCCAGCTAATTTTGACCAAATATTACTTACATGGATATTGGCTTGTCTACGTGGTATAGTTGATAATGACATGGATAAGTTTAATGATATTTTATTATTTTTCCCTTTCTTCTCTTTCTCATACTTTTTTTTTTTGTCCTTCCCTTCCTTTTTCCTCTAGTTAGTGCCTAAGTGATTGGCCAAAGGTAGACTAGTGAAAGCAAGTCTCACCAATGGCTGGGCAAGGCATAACCACGCCCATGGCAGCGAGGTTTGACCCTTGTTGAGCCTCGCCAGCCCAATGCAGGGCCACCCTCATGGCATTAGCAAGAGCTTGAGCCTTGCTAGGGGTTGGGCAAGGCACCACCTCACTTAAATTGGCAAGATCGAACCTAATTGTTGTTGGGTATTTCAATCTCACTGACTCTTGCCTCTAGTCGATTGTCAAGGTTTGGCAATCGGCAAGTGGAAGAAGGAAAGGAAGGGGGAAAAAAGAGAAATAAATAAATAATTCGAAAATTATTAATATATTATTAAAGGTTGTCCCTCTCAATGTTGCCTTTGCCATGTAGGTCGGCAAGCATCACGTTAGCAGTATTTTGTAAAAATTAGCTAGAATGACTAAATTATGTCAAAAAGGTTTATGATTAAATTGGCACCATTAAAAGATTTAAGATTGAATTGATATCCATGTAATTGGTTCAAGACTTTTCTAACATTTTTCCCCAAGACAAGCGGTCTAATTCCATAAAATATTCCAAACTTTAGGTTCAATCCTAATTCTATCTCGAACTTTTTGTCTGAAAAGAATATTTTAAATTTTCACTCTAGTCGTAGATCTGCCCACAAGTCTAAAAGTCACTACTAGATTTTTTCAAAATTATCAACATTAGAGCCAATTAGAGGTCCATTATTAGATCTACATCTTCATTGACATTTTCACCTTTGTATAAAATAGCAGTAGCCCCCTAATGTCGATAATTTGGAAGAAATAAATGGAGATTTTTGGATGTGTGGGCAGATTTGGGATAAGTGAAATTGAGGATTTCTTTTTAGACGAAAAAAGTCCATATTGGAACTCAAATTAGAACTAAAGTTGTGAGTTTTTAAAGGGAATGAATTGGGATTGGATCTAAATTAGCCATAGCACATAAAGGGAATCATGAATCATTCCATCTACCCCTCCTATGGTGAACAGTCAAATTCACAACCCAAATGTTAGCAAGCATTCGATCTTCCAAGAAATCTCGCGACGGTTTAGTTAGTTTAAACAAGGTTGACTCCAACCCCCAAAGCTGCCTCTTAAAATAGAGAAGGATACTTGCCGATATTTGGGTTGTGAATATGCTATTATGTCAAATTCATTCTTTTCGCATGATATTGTATTTGACTAACCAAAAGAGTTTCTGTCCAAGAATAGAAATAGCGAGGTTTCTCTTCTTCACAAAAGCGTTCATCAAAGGGAACTTATTTTTAGTATATAAGTCTATATAAATTCCTTTTTTTTTTTTTGTGTTTTTTTTATCACCTTATTATAAAGATTATAATAACTATTGGAGTCTTTCTTATCTTTCTGGAAATGATTTTATTAGAATTTTAGTGGACTCTTGGTTGTTGATGTAACATCCTCCATTCTAATCTCGTAGGATTGGCCATAAGGTCTTATATGGATTGACCATGGGCCATTGGCCATGGGATTGATCAGTTCGATCGATAAGGAATCAAGGATCAGTCATGGTCCGACTAACCAATCGGCCATGAACTAGCCTAGGTGTCGGCCGTAATGACCTACCAACCATATTGGTGGAATCGGATCACCAGCCCATAAGATGACATTTGGCACGGAATGATTTTGGATCAGCGGATGGTCACGATTGGTCATAGCACTTGGCCACGGGTGATTCCGCCCGGTTATGCACCGATTCACGATTGATTTCATGCAATCAAATGCAATCGTCTTCCAATAAAAAATACATCATTCCCTATTTAATTCTTAGTGATTTGAAAGGATTCTCGAATTGGTGATATCCGACCATGGATTGGTAATGCACCGACCATGAACCTTATTGGTGGATCGGGTGCCGATCGGAATGAGCTCAGGGATAGACTCGGCTATTCCGTCACTTATTATAAGGTCCATAGGTGTCTTGACTTTGTGTTAGGCCATGGGTAGCCTTAGAATAGGCCTTGAACCAATTAAAGGACAACCGATCCTATTGGTCAAATGACCGTCCAAAAGAACAGTTTGAGCGATATGGGACATAAGGGCCGAACATCAGGTGTACGTGATTCAATATTTCAGGGTGTACCTAATGATTCATTCTCTAGCCTCGGAACGAACTAGAATGATAGAATTTTCTAGATGGCATTCCTAATGGAGAAAATGACAAAATAGGGAAAGTTCTAGAATTCCCTCATTAAATGAAAGGGTGAGTTATCTCTTGAAAAATTCAAAAGTCATGATGGCAGCAAAATATCTTCAGATGTTCTAAAAAAAGGTGATGTATATGTTGACCAATTGGAACGCGCTACGCGAGCTCTCATTATGGCCTAATATTCTAGAACCCCTAAGTTGGCATGATCATCAATAGGCTTCATTAAATGCCCATTGAATGCAGGGTGTTGGTGGACCAATGGGAGAGTGAAAAGTGGGCCGTTATTGATGATGCCTAGGAACTAGATTTGCTGAGTAAGGCATTTTAGCCTTCCAACTCATGACTTAGGCCACAATTATTGGACCCATAACCTTGCCACCCAAAAAAATTAGGTGGGACACTTGGAAACATTGGAGAAGACCACTTAGTTTGGTAATGATGGCCCCAAGGGCTATAAATAGGAGGAGCTCACTCCATTTTCCCTACTTTGCTCCCATTTTCTCCTCCCGCCGTCTCCTTGAACGCCCCCTCCTCATGCCCTCTCTCTTCGGCCTCCAAGCCAAGTCACCCAATCTTTGTAGCTCACATCCTAGTTCAGGGTTCATTCAGTCTTGTAGGCATGAAAGTCTCATGTCAGTTTTGGAAACTATAGTCACATTAGAGGCGATAGGATTTCCCTTGGCCTATGTGGAAAGCTTGTTTTGTGATATAAAAAGAAAAGAGGGCCATAAAAAAAGGACTTGTAAAAATACTATTATATTATAAATCAGTGTGTTCTGTGTAATGTATGTCCCAATCTTCCAGCTATTGTTTGTCTGGGGAGT
Organism: Eucalyptus paniculata subsp. matutina; assembly: GCA_017140255.1. NCBI lineage: Eukaryota > Viridiplantae > Streptophyta > Magnoliopsida > Myrtales > Myrtaceae > Eucalyptus > Eucalyptus paniculata. The sequence goes on along the minus strand of CM029436.1, from coordinate 19,707,045 downwards.
TATTGTTCACGTTTCCACATGTGCATGATAACGAGATTAAAAAAAATAAAATCGGGATGGCAACAAGCCTAGGACGTTGCAAAAATAACCTGTAGCTCAACCTCCGAGAAAAAGGGGGTGTGACAGTTGATGCCGTGAATTTTGAGTATCATGGTTCTAACATGCACTTTTTTTCCTTCTCCTATTGTAAATTGCGTAATTGCAATGTTGTGTCTGAGATTTTACTTTGATTTTAGTTGATTATACATTACTCTTTAACAGAATTTACATTTGCACTAACCTATCTAGACATTAGATTAGCAAAACTTTTTCATTATACCTGTAAATTTATGTGCATTTCTTTTTTTTTTTTTTTTGGTAATTGCACGTACATCATCAAATGTATAGTTGATTATATCTTTATTATTCAGCGGTATCCTTAGGATAAACGTAGAGCTTTTATTTATTGTCTCATTGATGGAAACATAAAGACCATATAGACGGTAGAAACTTCTATGTGTAATGGCTTATGTACACACAATTAATTGCACATTGTTATTTGAGTATCTTGACAACTAAATTTTAAAGTTGGAAAACTATAATTTAATATAATCGATCTTGACTTTGTGGTTTTTTGCCAGAATATGTTTCTATAGTTAAAAAATATCGCTTATTTGAGCTTTCCTTTGAGTTTTTTTATACATTTTATTTCTCAAATGCAAAATGGAGGTTGAAACTCTAGTTACACCTTCTTCAGTTTCAAACTCACATCTCATTATTTTAAAGGAAACCTTGATCATTTCTTAAAATTTTGGCCCACCCACTTTGATATATGAATGTATAATCTATTGTGACCCTCGAGATAGGCATCAGATTGGGGATCAACAATCCCCAATTGGTGTGGATTCTCCCAAGTCATTACCTTGTGCAAGGTTGGGATTTTAAATTTTGATCTAATTAATCCTATAATAATTCTACATGACATGGAGCCGTGACTAGCATATTGAGGCCAGCTAGGAGCCAAGTAAGATATGAGAATATTTTTCACATCCTATAGAAATAGTGTTCTAAGGTTGAAAACATGATTACAATAGTTATTCAACTAATGTCTTTTCGGTACCTAAATTGATCATTTGTCAATTAAGATGTCCACACGGTCTTTTTACCAAATTATGAGTCATGAAGTTTTGATATGCCAAAAGCCCACATAGTATATTTTGTGTTTATTCTGATCATAAGATATAACCTTATTATTTAATTAAAACAAGCAAATCACAACACAAAAGCGAGACAAAAATATTGCAACAAATTCGTCAGGAATAGTAATAAGAGAAAGAGATAAGAGTGTGCTAAAGTAACCCAAGATGAGTTGGCCATGATATAAGATGACAGTGTTATTAAGCCTCAAACAGCAACCCATGAGTTGAATTCAAATTGCATCCAATTTCTTTAGATATGGTCTAAAGAAAAGCACGATTTAAAGTTCGAGCATGCTTCAACAATCGTCTCATCGGTACAAAGCATGATCCCTTTCTTGCTTTGTGGCCTAGTTAGAATGTGGGACGGATAGGGAGAGATGTTACGTCCAACTCGACAACCCATATCTCATTCCCTCCCCCAACTACTAATAAAGATGTTTATAATAAAAATTTCCCATATATAGAATAGTTCCATTTCAGTGATAATTAATGTGTAATTTTTTTTAAATCATAATTCTAAAATCTTTATAGTTGTAAATAGCACATGATATACTTCTTAATCTTAAAATTGTAGTTCATATTTCTTCTATAATAACATGTAATTGTAATTGCTAAAGAGATAACTAATAATGTCCATTACTAGATAATAGTATCATAATCACCATATAACAATAAATTTAAATAACGAATCAATGTAGGAAGGTGTTGCCTTAAGCTAATTGCAATTTAAAAATTACAATCCATTTCATCGCACAACCATGAACTGTTTACTTAGTGATATACATAACATTTAATGATAATAACAATTAATCTTAGGCAGACCAATATAATAAAAGTAATTGTATCTCATCATTTAAAACTAGAATTAGCACTAAAAAGTTAATATTTTCTAATATAATATACATGTTCTTGGATGAACCCTTCCACCAAAATGTCGATTGGGAAAATGCAATGAATGTGATAGTCTTGATACATTGATGCAAGCTTGATTCTAAATCTAAATTAATCTTTGCTTGATCTCCTAGGAGTGGTGGTTGTCACGCACTGAGTCGTAGTTTTCCTCACTCCCTTTTATTTTCATTTCAGGTATTGAACACGAGAATGTTTAATTGAATGCACGTGAAGGATGATTAGGGAGTGGCATTGGAAATTTTTTTTTTTTTTTTGGTTGAAAATAATGCATCCATTACTAACCCACTAAAGGGGTAACATTTGTTGGAGAGTCTAAACATAAGATAAAACATAAGGAGCAAGGGGGTTAGCTAACCAGTTACGAGGGAGCAAATTCATGCGATGGGCTTTGGCGATCCAATCCGCGGCTTTGTTCGTGTCTCGGGCCTCATAGATAAGTGATACTCCAGGGAATCGGCCCAAAATGTCTTTACAATCTGCTACTATGGGCTGGGCTGTCCACGGTGGTTCCTCCAGACCTGTTATGCTACTAACGAGTGATTGGCTGTCAGAGGAAAGCATCACGTGTAGATCAGCTTCAGTTTGTGTGAAGACTTCGCCTGTTCATGCAGATCTTCGGTGAAGAACCCACTGTGCCGCCTCTCTCGGCGCTAGGGCTTTAGCAACCCATGCGGATGGAGCTGCGACGGACTTCGCGAAGCCATGGAGGAGGATGCCATCTTCGTTTCTGCAGATTCCGGTGATCGAACCGGTCTTGAACGCTTCACACCAGGAGTCGTCTATGTTCACTTTCAGTTCGTGAGCTTTGGGTGGGTTCCATTTCTTCTCTGAAAACGATTGTTCACCTGATCCTCACTCTATTTTGTTCCCCGGTAGGTACCACTTTGTGGATAAAGCAGCCGTGAGGTGCGCTTCTTCTTGAGCTGGAAGTGGGTCAGGCTTTCGGCCTTGAAAAACCAGAGCATTCCTGCATTTCCAGATCTGCCATAAAGCTACAGCAAAGAGGGCTTTCGAGGATTGGTCCATTCGTGAGGTAAGGTTTTCGAAAACCCACTTGTCGATTCGGGTGATCCTCTCTGGGGTTGTGTCGGCTTGAAAGTGGGGGTTTAACCATAGGCTTTTTTTCCAATCGCAGAGGATGAAGAGGTGTTATGCTGATTCCGGGGCTTTTCTACATATCTGACAGGTAGGATCATCAAGTATTCTCCTTTTGTGTAGGTTTTCTTTTGAGGGGATTGAGTTGCTACATATACTCCATAGGAAGCGTCTGATTTTTGGGAAGGTTTTGATGTTCCAGATCTTGCTTCAAAGCAACTTGGGGGTTTGGTAGGATGAGGACGGGGTGTTTGTAATGGGAGTATCAGGTATGTTGTGTAGGTGGTTATATCCGCTTTTCACAGTGTATGATCCTGATTTGTTTGCTGTCCACACTAGTCTATTTGGGTGGTGCATTTGGCTTATAGAAATGGCTATGATCTCTTTGGCAACTTCTTCCTCGAACAGTTCGTGTACTCGTTGGGTGTCCCATGTACATGAGGCATGATCAATTAACTTAGCCACCACCTATGGTTCATCCCGATTTGCTGGGCCAAAGAGCTTCCCTGTCGATAGCCATGTATCTTGTCTGATTCTGATTTTCTGTCCATCTCCCACCACCCACCTTGATTTAGGTTCAATCGTTTCTCTTCCCATTAAAAGGCTTTGCCAACCCCATGAAGGGCGAAAGCCTTTATTTGCTGTCCAAAACTCCCCTATTGGAAAATAAATGCTTTTCAGAACTTTACACCATAGTGCTTCCGGTGTTTGGATAAATCTACATGCTTGTTTTCCCAGCATTGCTTTGTTAAACTCCGCTAGATCTTTGAAGCCTAGACCCCCACGATCTTTCCTGTTTTTCAATTCCTCCCACTTTTTCCAATGTATTCCTCTTTTGGTAGCATTTTGTTTCCACCAAAAGCAAGCTATTCTTTGTTCTATTGCACGGCATATAGATAGTGGAATTTTGAAAGTTGTCATGGCATATTGAGGGAGAGCTTGAATAACTATTTTGATTAGGACTTCCTTACCTGCCTTTGAAATTAGCCTCTCTTTCCAGCCTTCTAGTTTCCAATCAACTCGAGTAAGAAGCCACGCGAACATTTCCTTCTTAGTCTGTCCCCAATCCGATGGTATCCCCAGATATTTACCTATTTTTTCAATGATAGGGACCCTTAGTTCAGCAGCTAGATTCTGTTTGAGACTTTGTGGGCAATCTCTCCTTGTGAAGAGCCCTGGTTTGTTAAGATTCATGGCTTGTCTCGACGCATAGCAATATTGGTTTAGTACGTTTGCCACGTTTTGAGCTTCTCTTATTGTTCCTTTTAAGAAAAATATTGCATCATTGGCAAAGAGGAGATGTGATAGAATGGGGCACGTGGGGTTTAGGTGGATACCTCTAATGCTTCCATCCACGACTGCTTTGCCCATAAGGGTAGATAGGACGTTAGCCATGAGTATAAAAAGATAGGGGGAGAGCGGATCCCCTTGTCGAAGCCCTCGGGTTGGCTGAAAATCAGCTGATGGTACCCCATTGACTAGGATACTAAAGGATATCGATGAAATACAGTGCTTTATCCATTTTACCCACTACTCATTAAACCCCACTTGCAGCAAATAAGCACATAAGAAATCCCATTCAACCCTGTCGTAAGCCTTCTTCATATCTAACTTTATAATGGCTTGAAAATGACGCTTTCTTCTCCTTACCCTGAGCTGATGGATAACCTCTTGTACAATTAGGATGTTGTCTTGTATCTGGCAGTTGTTAAGAAAAGCACTTTGCTCCTCATAAATGAGTTTTGTGAGCCAAGGTTTCAATCTATTTGCTAGTACTTTTGCTATGATCTTGTAATTGAAATTGCACAGGCTGATGGGTCGGAATTGGGTGATATCTTCAGGATTTGGGACTTTGGGGATGAGGGTGATATGCGTTTTGTTTAGGTCAGGATCGAAGGTGCCATGGCTGAAGAAAGAGTGGACCATATTAAAAGTGTCTTCTTGTATGATAGTCCAGTGACTTTAATAATAAAAAAAAAACTCCATTTAGCCCATCTAGGCCTAGTGCTTTTGTTGCTCCTAGTTGAAAGACAGCTTCTTTCACTTCCTCTCTTATGACTGGTTTAATTAAATCTACATTCATCTCCTCAGTCACCATTGCCAGGCACTGGTCTAATACTGGTTGATAATTCCTCTCTCCCACCAAGCTAAATAAAGACTTATAAAAGCTGCATATATGTTGGTTAATGGTAGAGGGGTCACGGCACCAAGTCTGGTCATTAAGTCTTAGCATAGTGATTTTGTTGTGTTGACGCTGTTGTACTGTTGTAGCATGGAAGAACTTTATGTTTTGATCTCCCCATTTCAACCACTGAATTCTCGACCTCATACACCAGTATGTCTCTTCTTGTTGCCATAAATCTTCAATTTTCCTTACAATATCATGTGCTTTCTCTCTGTTTTGCTCCTCGTTAGTGCTGTTTGTCAAATTTTGAGCCTTTGTTTGAGCAGGACAATCTGTTTTCTAGCATTTTTGAAGTTCTTCTGCTCCATCTAGTTAAATTAGCAGCTACTTTCTTTGTTTTAACTACCATAAGCGGCTGGTCTGCATTTTTTGTATGCCAGGCTTTCTTCACCACTTCTTGGCATTATGGATGTTCTTGCCAATATGTCTCAAATCTGAACATTTTCTTTCTTTTTAGCTCTGTGGGGGTTAAGGATAGCAATATTGGGCTGTGGTTAGAGCCGATTGCTGGAAAAGCAAAAGCCTCAGTTGTGGCACCCCGAAGCGCCTGAGGTCACCACAGATACCAAAGAAGAACCTTAGTTCCTAGGCATTTTTTTTTTAACGGTCCCAGCGCATCTTATTTATGGAAGCATAATCAAGTCCTACTAATTCTCCCTCCAACAATCATGATACAATAGCACACCACTAAACACCATAAGAAAAGATAAAGCCCAGACACTTTTATTTACATATTTTCATGATGGATTTTCTCGGGTCGATACAACAAAAGAAATGCTAAAAATTTTAGCTACACTCGGCCATAACCCCATAAAGAGACAACTCGACCCACTATGTCGATCATGCAAAATCCTCCATCCACTAGTGTCGGCTATTGTCCAAAAAGTTGTAACTCCTACTCCTCACGCACGGGCCGTCACACCCATCCCAGTGCATCAGGCGGTAGCGGCGACAACATCCCCCGCATCACTCCGTCTCGACGAACATGAATAGATATAAACTCATGTATGACTGGGCCCCCAGCCAGGCCCACATCATACATCACTAATGCACGAACTCGAATAAATGTCAGACCAAGGATAGTGGGACAGTCGATCTCCACACACTCGACCTCCACGTCCGAAGGAAGGCCGTAAAAGACGCCCCCCGTGACAGTAAGGAGCAGCATCTTTCTAATCTGAAATGTTGGTCCCCGAAGGAGTGAGTACAGCTACTCAGCAGGTAAAGGACCCAATAAACCATTCAGTGCATCACACAATACAATCATAACAATCATAGCATAATATATATCATTCATGCATCCATGCATAACTTACCTTGAAGCCATGCATATGTCATCACACCACATGTACATACATCCTCATGTAATCATCACCATCATGTCATATATGTACCATCATGCCATAGGTGTACATACATCCATGCACTCACTATCATCATATCACATATACCATCATGCCATAGGTGCACATACATCCATGCACTCATCATCATCATGTCATACATATACCATCATGCCATAGGTGTCACGTCCCGATCCTCGGGCACGCACACATCCTTCTCACTTGGTCGATTTTATAATGCGATATCCCAGGACAATGTATCGCCGACCCTTTCATTTATTAAGCACATGCGGAAGCAGTTAAAATCCCCAGACAATAAAACGATGGGATAGAAAAGCAGGGTCATATTTTTCATATTGAAACTTATAACCAAACTTTTATACAAAACACAAACCAGAGCACTTCACAACTTTTACTCTAAACTCTATTTACATAAAAATAGAGATCTAAAAAGAATATAGGATCTCAATCCATCCAGGCCGTACTCAAGGGTCCTCTCGAGTTTATCTTCTTCTTCCAAAAATCCTCCTCAGACTCCTCCTTCTCAGCTCCTCAGTGGGGTCCTGAAATGTTTTCCCCAAACTGGGATGAGACTACGTCTCAGCGAGTTCTACCCCACTAAGCCCGATTAGTAAACCATTATACCATAGGCTGCCTAAACACGCACAGGGCAGAGGACTTACCTTGGCCTCAAATCCCACCTGCAAGTCAGTACAATTCACAATAGGCACTCATTTACTCAACATAAATCGAACCAGTCGATTACATGTCATACAAATCAATCCCTACTATGGGATATTTAAAAGTTAGGTCACGTGCATTCTCCAGGACGACATTCCAGGTCTCCGAGTTCACGTGCCTCGAACCTTGGGCCCACGTGCATTCTCTAAGGCGACCTCTTTGCCAAAGTGATACATCAAGTCACCAAGCCACGTGCCCTTTTTACGATACCCGGGCCCACGTGCATTCTTTAAGGTGCTATCTCACCAAAGTGATGCATCAATTCACCGAGCCCACGTGCCCTTTTAGATGCCTAGGCCCACGTGCATTCTCTTAGGTGCTATCTCATCAAAGTGATGCATCAATTCACCGAGCGCGTGCCTTTTAGATCTGCCTGGGCCCACGTGCATTCTCTTAGATGCTATCTCACCAAAGTGATGCATCAATTCACCGAGCCCACGTGCCCTTTTAGATGCCAAACTCTGTCACCGAGCCACGTGCATTCTCCAAGATGACATATCGAGTCTCCGACCACGTGCATTCTCTCAGGCGACCTTTTCGCCAAGGTGACATATTCAACCACTGAATTCACGTGCATTCAGGTAATATTCCAATTCACCGAGCCCACGTGTCCTCTTTCAAGTGATTACCAATCTACTTTTAATACCGACAACCAATGCCCAACGACTTCTCAATCAAATAATTAAATCAACTCAACAAAGCATTATAAATGCTGAAAAACATACTTGGCAATTTACCAATCAACAATTCAATCTCAATCAATTTCAATCAATTTAGAGTAAATCCCTAAAATATCACAATTTATTCAATCCCATACAACGTGGAGCTCAAATAAATAAAGGGACTACGCCATGACGATCAGCATGAGATTTCGGTTGTCGGCCATCAAAATCTTAATTTCCGAAAAATAAATAAATAATTAATTAATTTCGAAAATTAAATAATTAATATTAAAAATTCAATTTAGCTCAAAATAAAGTCCGATTAAATAAATGGACTTCACCACGGTCATCAACATAATTTTCGGTTCTGGACCATCTCAATTGAATTTTCAGAAAATAAATAATTATTTAATTTAATTCCGAAAATTAATATTTAAATACTAAAAATTCCACTTAGGCCGAAAAGCCTAATTGGAGCCCACTAAGGGTCGGGAAAAATCCCGAAGGCACTTCCAATAATTAGTAGACCACATCTACTTGCTAATTGCACAATCAATTTATCTAAATCGCATCACAATTGACTAATAATTGCTAATTTATTCTAATCTAACAACCTAAACATAATTAATTAAGACTAAACCAACCTTAAGCATAATTAGCCAACTAATCATGGATTAGTGAGATTACTCACCAAATCGCGCGTAAATCGGATCAATCCGACGGGGCAACGCGAGGAACAACAAACTCTAAAGCACGGCTCGGGTTCGGGGCTCGGAAATGGCCCAAAACAGCCCACGAACCGGCTGGAAACCCACTCGTGGGTTTGCTGGATCAGCTGCAAAACAGAGAGAAAGAGAGAGGGTTGGGGGCGGCAAGAGGTCGGGAGAGCAGGCGGAGCTCTGGTGAGGCCGAACGGCGGCTCTGGCAGCCGCTCTCGGTGGCTGAACAGAGGCCGAACAGAGGCTAGGTCGCGCGGCAGGGACGGCAAGCACGGGTGGCACACGAGCTGCGAACGGCGAGCGTGCGACGTGCGCGGGTGGGCGTCGCGGGCGGTGGTGCAGCGGCGGGACGGGCGGCGACGGAGCAGCGATGGCGAGCTGCAGCTTCTGGTTCTGGTTTGCTTGCTCGAGCGTGCGGAGGGAGGAAGAAGAAGAAGAAAGAGAGAGAGAAGATAAGGTTGGACCAGTCAAAAGGGAAGAGAGAGAGAGGAATCGGTGGGGGGCTGTCCGCACGGAAGAAAAAGGGAGAGAGGAGAGAGAGAAAAGAGAGAAAAAGGAGAGGAAAAGAGAGAGAAAGAAAAGCGGGAGAGAGAGAAAAAGGAAAAAGAAAATACATAATACCATTATTTCAATTGTCCTTTTCTCTTTTCATTTTCCTTTCTATTTTCTTTTGGTCTTCAATTTTCTTCCGATAATTTCTTTATTGGAATTTCGGACTCGTCAACAATTTGACGGACAATGAGACAGAATCCTAAAAATAAGAATTATGGCACGCTTAAAATTCGATTCCCGAAATCGATTTCAATTCCGTGGTTAAAAATCGATCAGACGTGATTTTAGCCAAATTCAACCAATTAGATAGCTTTTGGGGATTTTACAGCTGATACATCCCTTAACGGCTTTACCCAATAGGTTAGTTAACTCGTGAGTGATCGGCTCAGAGAAAAAGGGCCATAGGCACGTCGACGAAATGCCCATTTCACTTTATTGAAACGGGGTCGAATTTCAGGATGTCACAACTCTTCCCCTCTTATAAAAATTTCGTCCTCGAAATTTAAACCATTACACTTTGTTCAAAAAGGCGGAGGTACAACTATCTCATCGACTCTTCAGTCTCCCAAGTCGCTCCTTCAGTAACGTGGTGTTGCCAGACCACTTTGACCAACAGAATGTTCCAATACCATACTTCCAGATCTGCCGTCTTCAAAAGAAAATCGTTTCACTAGGCTACACTTGCTAGTTTTACCTAAAATTTGAGTATGTTAATCTTCAGGATGTTCTCTACAACTTTTGTGAAGAAGTCGAAGTGAGATTCTCGGTAAAAAGTGACATGCAATACACAAAACCACCAAGAGGTCAACAAAACAGTTTCAGATCTAGCGTTTTCGTAGAGGAAGGGTTTCACCCCTTAAAACTCAGCTATTTTGTCTCAAATTTTAGTCTTATACTTTGGGATGTTGTCTACAACTTTCGTGAAGAAGTCGAAGACAAAATCCGACTCAAACCACGCATGCAAGGCTCTACAACGTTCGGAGTCAGGCGGCACACTCGAAAACATAATACATTTTCAAGAACAACACACTCTAGCTTCGGTTTCTCATACCCTAAACATCTGAGATTTACCACCACTCAATCACACATCCAAGAGACAACATGCAAGAGCAGAATATGGATCCCAACTTACCTTTGTACCGAGCAAACAATGGCACACGGACGACGATGGACGAGCGGACCTCCTCCTTCGCGCGGCTTCTCCCTTTCTCTCTCGGTTTCTCACTCTCTCGGCACCCTCTCTCTCTCTCTCTCTCACTTGGCTTGGACGACAACCCCCCATAACCGGTCACTCTGTCCCTTTTATTCCCCCTAATCACAATCATTTGCAATGATTAAGAGCCACCCAAAGTGGCCAATGGATGAAGTCTCCTTTTTGCCACTTGGCAAGACCCATGCATAATGGGCTTGGAAGAATTGGGCCGGCCACTCCCCCTCTCTCCTTGGTCGATGGTAGCCCTCTCCATGGGCTTCATGGGCCGGCCTTTTGGCCCATCAAAGGTCCACACTCTTGGGCCTAAGACCCAAGCCTAATTAAATCAAATTTTAACCCCATTTTTAAATACTAATTAAATCCTTATTGAACCAAAGTACTATAGTGTATAAATTAAATAACTATACACTTGAAATCACAAATCCATAGATTCTAACCCACAATACATATGGCCAAAGATAGATTATCCTTTTCCAAAATTTATCCATTAAATTTGGCCATAGTCCTTAATACAAGACATCAATTTGAGCACCCCTAATGACTTGTAAGGAATTTCAAGATGCCACATCAGCGTTAGGGTAAAGAATTTGCCACTCCATATTGCATAGCACTCTATCCAGCCTTTTTTTAACTAACGCATTACCTTCTCTGTTATTTGACCAGGTGAAAGTGCACCCTTTACTCTCAATGTCCATCAACGAGCAAGTATCTAGAAAATCATGAAAAGCCGCGATACGGTAGCGATCCACTTCTTTCCTCCCGAATTTCTCCCAGTGGTAGAGCACTTCATTGAAGTCTCCGATGCATAGCCATGGACTTGATGTATGGTTGTAGGTGCTGTCTTTTAAAGAATTCCATAATCTGACCCTTTCTTGAAAGTTGGTGGATGCATGTATGAAGGATATCCTCATTAAACAGCCCCTGTTTAAGTCTTGACATTTGATGTTTATTACCTCATTTGAGAACCCCTCCACTTCCACTTTGACCTCCTCATCCCACATTAGTGCTAGTCCTCCCCCGATACCAATCGGATCGATAATCAGGGAGTGAGGGAGCTGAACCCGTGCCTTCACTCTATCTACTACTTGTTCCTTATTTTTGGTTTCCATGAGGAACACCAAATTGGGCCGTTCTTGAGCCACTAAGGCTCTAAGGTGCTGAACTGTCAAGGGTGTGCCCTACCCTTGACAGTTCCAGCTCAGAAGTTTCATCTATTCTGAGGTGGCTGTTTCGGGCTAGCCACCAAAGCCCCTGCACTTGCCCCTTCCCATGAGTGAATTGGGGCATCCAGGAGTTGTTCTTCATCTATAAAAGGGTCTTGTGAGGTTTTCTTCTCATAATGGTTGATTCACTTTAGCTTTTGAACTACGGGTGCTTTGTACACTGCCTTCCCTTTCTTTATCTTCATGTTGTTCTCTTCATTCTCTGCAGAAGATGGTAATAATAGTTGGGTCTGTTGTGGTCTTTTGTTGCTGCTTGTTGGGTTTGGATTTGTCTTATGAGCCTCCATTCTACTTTCCTTTACATTGGGAGAAGCTAGGAATATTGCTAAAGCGATTGGTTCTTCTTACTCGATTCTCAGGGGTTCATTAGCAGCCATCATTGGAGTTTCCAGCACCACCTCTTCCTCCATTGCAGTGATTTCCACTTTCCCATAAAAAGTCTTCCAGTAGGGGCTGACCTCTCGGACTTCAGCCTTCAGCCACGCCCCATACCGGCCTGGTTGATCTTGGGCTAGACCGGTTTCCTCATAAGGTATTTCTGAATAGTAATTTGCATAATGTCCAATGCACCCACAAGAAAAGTAGAAGTGTGGGAGTCATTCGTATTTAAAATCTATTCACCATTTTTTATCCCCCGTAGTAATGATAGTTCCTGTTTTGAGGGGGCTTGATAGGTTCAACAGCACTTTGGCCTTGCCTCCTTTTCGGGAATTGTTGTTTTTCGCCTCAATTTTTATCTCTTCAACTTGCCCGACTTTGAGGCTAAACGGCGTATGGATTCTTCAGTTACTCGAGCTCGAGGAAGGCCTATGAAATGCACCCAGAATGCGTAGTGGGAGAACTCATAACAGTGTTCAGGTATATTTGGATCGCCTTCTTTAAGGACCAGTAGGCTGCTTAAAAATGACCACGAACCCGTTGCTAAGACCCTGTTTTTCTCTTCAACGGTGTTGAATAGTAAGGAGAAGTACCCTGGCTCAATCTGTTCACATTTTACCATATCTGCTTTCCAAACTCGTCTCATAGTGGAAATGAATGCCGGGAAATTAACATTGGGTTTTAAATAGAGTTTCCTATAGAGAGTTAACTTGCTTGCTGTTCTTCTTCTGGAATTTCAGCCCCAAGGTCAGTTATATCCTCCTCGACCATAGATCTCCCATTCTTCGACACAAAGCTGCCATTCGGAGGTGGGTATCCTCCCCCCTTTCCATTTCTACCAGTTGTTTTAGGATAGGTGAGGTGTACTGGGTGATAGTTGTGGATTGAAGGGAGTTCTGGTTTCGGTATGCATTTGCATCGGGATTTTGGTTTTATGGGTAGTGGTCATGTGGCTTCTGCATATTTCTGTATTCTGGTTTTCTAGGTATGGGCTTGTTGATTTTGATTTAGGCTAGGTTTTGATTGTTTTTCAGAAATTTCTCTACAAGATTGCTAAATCTAAGCAACATCAAGGCCAGCCTACGATCAGTAGTGCAATGAAACTTACGATTTCCTCCATTCGGCTTCCTCAGTGGCGAATCTTCCTCTGATTTGCTGGGTAAAGCTATGGACGGTCTGAGGGATGGGAATGTGTGATTGTGCTGCTCCACTCCAAACACTGAAGTTGGCCGAAATGGATGATCAGAGCGTGGAGATATTTGTCGAGCAGGAATCTCTGCGTCCCCCCAGAGTGTGGGTCGCATCTTCGTCCATGGAGGTGAGAGTGGGTTTTGGGAGCATGGGTTCTGTGGTGGATGGCATGCTGAGGAACTAGAGATGCTGGATGGCTATGCTGGTGGGAGAGATCTAGGATCAGCCATTGATTTGGATTTAGGGTTTCTTGAGGGCAGATTTACTATCACCCAGTGGGATAGAGGATTAGCTCAACAGCAGTTGAGAGAGACCTCCGACGAAGGAGAGAGAGACGATGCTAAGCATATCTCACATGGCATTCGATGTTAACAATGTTGTGGGGTTTAGCTTGTGATTGTGGTTTTGGCCTCGTGTCGCCTGATTCCGGGACGGCATTGGAATTGACTATAGGTTATTTGAGTAAGTTTATCAAATTGGATTATATTTATCATTCAATGAAAGGTTTTGATTGGTCAATATATTTTTGTAAAATCACTATTTTTGGTTGAAGGCTTGGTCCTTCATTTTATTAGTATGGCCAGTCATTCCCTAAATTCTTGGTATAGATGTGGGGCATGGTGGATATTAGGAAAACAAAAAGTCGGTCAATATTTTCGCAGAATGATGCCCTTTGGGGATTATTACTAGAATGGACTAGACTCATATTAAGGTTTCATTGTAGTTATTTATGTGTCCTTAGAACAGCGTAAAGGAGACTGAACTTGGTATTATGCCAAACGTTCTTTGAATTGAAAATCCTTTAGTTTAATGAACTACTGTTTCTCATGTGATATAACTTACCATCATAAGATAAAATGCCAATTGACCTTCGAAGTGATAGTCTCTTGACGATCACATTTGAAGAATCTGAGACAAGTGTAGCTCTAGAATAGCCTCGATTGCAATTCTAGCGAGCCATATGAATCACTGTACTTACGTTTTTGCCCAAAAAATCAGATAATTGGCAGACGATAAAAATTAATAAGAAAGTATGCATCAGCTAATGACCGCATTAATGAAGATAGTGGTCATAAATGAAGTTATGCATCCTTTTTAAGTACGTAAAGTTATATTCACTTATCAGAGGACTCACATGTTTTAGATAATTAAACAAGGGGATAATGATACAAATAGTATCAGAACTTTAACATAATACGCAATTTGATTCATGAACTTTTAATTTATTTAAACAATCCCTAAATTTTAATTAATTAAATATGGGGATAATGACACAAACAGTCCACGAATTTTAGCCACATATGCAATTTGGTGAAGAAACTCTAGCTCAATATGCAATATAGTTCATAAACTTTTAATTTATTTAATATAATTCCTAAAAGTACATGTTCAATATAGTCCATGTATTGTATAAAATATTCAAATTGAAAGTATAGAGATCAAATTGTATATTGGTCAAAGTTCATGAACTATTTGTTTCATTTTCCCATTAAATAATTAACCATCTAAATAGATTTAATTATTATTAAATTGGATTATGATTTTCATTGAGAATATATCCAAACCTCTACCATGAAAATAAAAATGATTACGAAATTTCCATGGAATACAACTCTAATGTCTTAAAGCACAGATTAATAGGTGTACTATTTACATCGGATTTGTAATAATAACTACTCGGATCTAGTTTTATCTTGTGTCTGTAAATGAATACTAAAATTATGATATCATATGTTGTCTCCCTTAACCTTTCATCACTTACCTCGTTGTTTGAGAATGCAAAAGGTTTACTCATAAATCCATAGTGAATTCTTCCAATGCAACGATAGAAAATAGTAGAAAACAATAGAACATATCTCAAATTTATTCCAGGCGATGATTATCTATATGGAGCATTGCGCATAATTATAACTATTTTGCTTCACAATTCTGTGCTGCATCATCCAGCATGTTTAGTTTTGATATACAACGGGCATGGACTTCAGGAACTGATTTCTCCGTCTCATAGATGAGAAGAACAGAGGGACTACAGAGCGAGTGCATCATAACAAGAGAGATCAAAGAAACCGCGAAGTTGCAGTGAACGATCCGATCCTATCAGTTGTTTCCAAAGATAATGAAGTAAGATTTGTAGTACACTCTTGGTTTAAGCAAGCTTATGCTAATGAAGTATGATTTGTCTATTTAAGATCTTGGCCAACTTGTTGGAACAAGCTTGGATCCAATTCTTGCTACTCTTAAACCCACAGACGAAATTAGTTCTTGAGTCTATGAAATCTCACGTGTTAGGATGAAACTGAACCGTACAGATTATGCGTTCACATTGCTCGTATTGTTGTGTCTGCTCGTAAATCCTGATCACAAAAATTTAATTCCATTCAGTCAGTTGGAGATGATCCACTCCATGATTTCTATGTCGTTACCACGATAACATGTTACGAGTTAAAATCTATAGTGTTTCTTGGATACGAAATTAATTATTTTTATCAAATCTAAAATTCACCCATCAAAGATTATATTTTTATTTATTCTTCATCTCATAATCTAACTTTAATGCATACATTCATCTTTATAAAAATATGCCACAAATGTAATATGCGTTTCCTTTTTGCGGTTTCACATGTGAATAATAAGAAAGTTGGATAGAATCGAGTTCTGTTGTTGACCTGCATCTTCATGAAGCTCACTTTGCTATAAATTATTTAGAACCAGCCCTTCACATTAATTAGATTAAAAGCTTAATTTTCTCAAATGATTAATACCTATGCTCCCAAAAGTATCACTTCAAGTAAAGTTTAACAAACCACCGAGATTTACTCTAGGTCATCCTTCCCACATGAAAAGAAGGAAGTGAGGGGGTTTGAATCCCCACCTTCTCAGGGAGGTTGGGGTGGAGACAATTTAGCTTAAGGTGTGGGTTTCAACTCTAATATCTTACAAGGAAGTAATGTAAAAGTCTAAGAATAAAAGTTAGAATGGGAGTAAAGTATAACAAAAAAAAAAAAAGGAGTAAACTTTGATAAATTATTAATTCGTATGTAATTTGAATTGTCATTAAATCTAGGGTTAATACCTTGAAAAACTCCAAACTGGTATACTTGCGACAAATTTACCAAAAACTATTTTTTTGACCATAAAAAACCCCAAACTAGTACACCTATAACAAATTTACCCCGACTAACTATAAAAAAAAAAAACCATAAATTAGTACATTTATGACAAATTTACCCAAAACTAATTTATTCGACCACACAAAACCAAAAACTGATAAATTTGTGACTAATATACCCTCCACTAAATTAGATTAATACCACAAAAAAATCACAAAAATTGTAAATTGTGACAAACAAAGTGTAAAATCCCAAATTGGTATACCGGTCAATTGTCACGTGTCATTTAACTTTATAATTTAACAAGAAAATTTAACTAAAACTAACAGAGGGTAAATTTGTCACAAGTGTACCGATTTATGGTAAATTTGTCAAAGGTATATCAGTTTGAGATTTTTGATGGTAAAAAAAAAAAAAAATAGTTTGGGGTAGATTTCACAAATGTGGTTGGGGTTTTTTAGGGTATTAACCCTTAAATCTAAAATGCTAATTGAAAATATTCTTTTAGTCTTTTTCATATATGTGATTGATATATGACGTTTTTATTAATTGATTGTACATCAGTTGTAATATACCTAACACAAACACTTTCTAAATATAATTTAGTAGATTAGTCCTGATAAACTTGACATAAACACCTTTCGCACGCGCTTGCATTGTGGACAAATATATGTGACGTTCCTGCTCAAAGATACATTTATCCACTAAGGTTATACATGCATGACATGCGCAAAGTGCACCTGGTGCGTACACTGATTTTAGTATCAATTTATTGAAGTGCACGATTTATAGTGTTACATTTGTCTACTAATGCTATGTTTGTCAGGAGGGATTAAGAGGAAAGAGACAGCTTAGAAAACACAATCGTGTTTGGAAGGAGAGGAAAGAGATGGAGGGACATGATTGGAAAGATTATGAGAAATTATGAGAGATCAAAAGGGATTGATCCCGTCAATTCTATGTATGTTATAAATCCCTTCGAATCTCTCCGAATATGGGAGGACTCGAAGGGATTTGGAGATTTTTGTTCATTATTTGACAAATTTGTTCTTCCTTCTTGCTAATATCCATCCTTATTCAGTATCAATTGATATTAAGGCATATCGATTATGCCAATTGCTAACCTTTAGTTTTACAATTGTCTATTAAAGCACTTACATGAATGAGTATGCAATGATCGAGGGAACATTATTACATATACTTTAATGTTTTTTTTTAAATTATTCTTAAGGTTTGTTAGTCCACTAAATTTTAGCGGTCATTTAATAATCCATCAAGGAAAAATTCGAAAATCTTCGTAGGGAGTTAGTTTCACATTATTTAGATGTGTCCAGTCCAATGATTCCCAAACATCGATCATGATTTGCTAATTTCGTTCCTTCTAAAAATAAAATGGCGTGGATAATAATGTACGGTGTGGTTGCCACGTGATTGCACATCTTCGCATCTAGCTTTTTTGGCCGTCCTAAAAAGCTAGTCAAATTTTGATTGTGTGATATCTAGGTTTTGTTTTAAGAAGTAAATGTTAAAGAGATGACCTGCACAACAGTCTCAAAAGCACGTCCATTGTAGGCTCCTGCTCGTCTGCAGCCACTTCCGTTGAGTGACTCATGTTTGAGAGCCGATGGTGACAAGTTTCGTGATCATTTTGCTCGTCGTAGAATGGAGTCCATCTGATCCCTGATGCATCCAACCTCCATTGTCTTGAGATCGAAGGTTGCATAGAACGGAGTCTATTTGCATTTTCTTTTGCTTTCGATTCCGTGATTTATGACCTTGAATTTTGCTATCTAAAGAATCTTGAGGTCTGAGGGGGCTATTATTAAGGATCGATCGAAATTAAAAATATATGTTAGGCAACTAGCCAATAAAAAAGGTTAATAATTCAATTAACGAATTGACATGATGATACCCATTGAACTTATGCCACTAATTATTTTATTTAGATAGTGCGTAAAATGTGCCAACATATGCCTTTGAATTATTTTTCGCAATGTACAGTTTATGCCTTATTCATATAATGTGATGGAGGCCACAAACTCCAAGCAGCAACCCTCGGCTGACGGTTGCCAAGGGGGCAACAGCTCTACTAACCACCCTATCTCTCTTTGCGGCTTATGTTCCTTTTATATTCTTTTTCTTTTCTTCTTTATTTTGATTTTATTTGTGATAAATGTATTAAAAGCTCTAAACTTGTTATGAAAATATAATTGAATTCTCAAATTTAAAAAAAAAATACAATTAAGTCTTAAAACTTGTTAGAATTTTCTGATTGTCAAGCTGGATAGATTAAATGGAAGGAGACTTGACAAGTTTTAGAACTTTGTTATACTTTTTAAAAGTTTTGTGACGTAATTGCACATTTTGAAAATTTTAATATTCAATTGTGCTTTTATAATAAGTTTTAGGAGTTTCAGTGCACTCATCACATTTTATTTTGATTTCTCTGAATTCATCTAATATTGTCTAAATTAGTTATTTTAAATTGGAAAAATATGTTTCACATGGAAAATTGTATAAGTGGCTCGAGCACTTATTAAGCCCTATTAATTATGCTTTTTAAATGTGAATTTACGTTTTGAAGTAAGTGACTTTATTAAAATGCGTGAACTTTTCATTTTCCAATAGTTTAGAAAAATGTTATTCCGTTGAATCTTCAAAATACTAGTTGGCTATGTCAGCTAACCTACTATAATTATTACCAAAATAACATCCGACTGTTGGAGCTACAATTGATATATAATGAAGATAGTCCCGATTACAATCTCTTCTTATCTTATGTCTTCACATTTATTACTGAGGAAGGGAGGGAGGGACGGCCCTTCATAACATTTTTCTATATGAAAAGCAATCTTATAATTTTTAATAATCAAGAGAAATTAAAATTAAAAAAGAAACAAAACTAATCTAAGAAAAGAACGGAGGCCATGAAGAGAGAGGATGGCTGGTTGAGCTGCCACCATCCTCTGACACGTTGCTGAATGTTAAAACTGTTTTTGATTAGTGTGCTTAACTAGAACCTAAAAGGGTTTCGAGATGTCGATCAGTTTATGAAAACGATTGTTTGTAGCATTTATACTCGTGTTTGCAATGGAATATGATATGCTTGGTTGGCATTTGATGAATGGTGCAATTTGTGTTGTGAATCTGTTTTTGATTCGCTTAAAAAAAATTTCACCCGCCAAACCCGAAAGGGTGCGAAGGAGCGATCAAGGAACCGGCATCTTCATACCCGCTAGGAATGTCTGCTTTCCGTCAAGCCTATTCTTCATGGAGTTATCGGGGGACGGGCCTAGGGGAACTACCCAACTACTAGGGGATTGGCCCGGCCCCGTGGATAAAATTTCCCATGTTGGTTCGAACCCGAAAACTCTTGCAAAATCTTGTCATGGAGACATCCGACCATTGGGCTACTGTGCCTGCGGTGGCTTTGCTTAGAATTTATTCCGTTGGATTTGGTTTCGACTCCTATTCAGAATAGAAGCACGAGTCAGTATTCTCGTCTGTTCTATTTTCGGATCTGTTGGCTTTAGTGCAGAATATGGGACAAAGCTACGATGACTATCGATAATCCTGATGCTGCTTTCTGTTGGACCTGGTGGTTGAACTAACTCAGGAGATGGTCGGCGGTAGATTTGAATGTCTAAGTTGAGTGTTTTGGCTGTGTAAGAATAAAGCAAGTGGATGCACTGGTTTGTAACAGGAGATTCGTGTGCTGAAAAGAAGGTTTTCAGATTTATTCAAAGACAGGATGCCCTGTGATCATAATGGTGAAAGAAATCTGATTCTGGCAAGTGGGTCCTTGAGCAATTTGCAAATGATCATAATCATGATCTCGACACCTGTGAGGAGAATCATCCTGCCAATTCCCGGAGCAAAAGTTCAGCAACAACCGCTAAAGTAGTTGATTTGTGCTGTAAATCATGGATAAAACAGCTTGATGTGGTTGATTATGGATGCTCATATTCTTTAAGTATTGTCAGTGCCAAAGGCATTAAACCGGGGGCAAATAAAGGACAAGTGATCCTTGAGCCCTTTGTCGGTCTAAAGTTTGATTCAGCTAACGAAGCATCCAGTATTATGATACATATGCTGGGAACATGGGATATAGAGTTCATATTGGTCAGTTGTTTCGATCAAAGAGCGACAGCTTGGTTACTTCTAGAGATTTGTCTGCTTGAAGGAAGGATTTCAGCATCCTTCTAGGTTTGGGTGTGGTGCATTTATGAGGATTAAGAGGCATGACAATGGAAGGTGGGTTGTTGATCGTTATCAACTAGAGCGTAACCATGAGCTTGAGATGCAAACGAAAGCCGACAGAGGTTCAGCTTCTGGGAAATTTTTAGATGAGATTAATGAAACGTCAGAAAAACTAGACATTGCTAAAAAGCACAATGCGAGCCTCATAAAGAAACATCGTGCAAGCAACATAGGAAGTGACTGGTATACCGTGCTTCATAATTACTTTCAGAACCGACAAGCTGAGGACGTTGGGTTGCTGTCTTTTCTGGGCCGATGCCATCATTTTTTATACCTCCTATAAGCAAAACAATTATGTGGTATCATATGCTACTTAGGTTGCCATTGGTGTTAATCACCTCAAGCGGGCGGTTCTTCTTAGATGTGCTCTAGTTGCTAATGAATCGAAGGAGTCCCTCATATGGTTGTTTGAAACATGGCTCAGGGCAATGTCTAGGTGCCATCCCCAGTCGATAATAGCTGATCATGATGATTCCATTCTGCAAGCGATTGCACAGGTTTTTCCTTCGAGTCATCATCGATTCTCAGTGTGGCAAATTAAGACAAAAGAACATGAGCATTTGAGTCCACTGAGTAGTGATTGTAAATGTGAATATGAGAAATTTGTTTATCAAAGTCATACAGTTGGTGAACTTGATGCTGCATGGCAATGTATCATAAAGAAGGTGTTGGATATCTTGCCGAAAAATGCAATATTCAATTTGTATTTTCAAAGAAACTCGAAATTTTTTCCCCAAATCCCCAAAGTTCATATGTAATATTCCCTTGATTGATTTTTGTCGTGACCCTCCGACATGGGGAAGACGGGTTTCAGAGGTAGTGTTAAGCTGGGGATCGGTACCGACTCTCCCAAACCCTCACTTCACGTGATATTGAGATTCTCATTAGTCAATTAGTTAGCATGATGGTTAACCGTACTCTGAAACACGGGGAAAAAAATATCATTGGCTTATAAGAATTCTAGGTAAGGAGGAATCATCACTAATTCATTCTAGTCAATTAAAAATCAAGTGAGGCATAAGATGATGCATCACTTCTTACATGAATAGAGATCTAGAATTGGGGACTTGATTACACTAATGCCATTTTGATACTCTAAAGTTGCGTTTGGTAATCCGGATTTAAGTTCTAGAAAAGACTAATCAATTAGGCGTCACATGTGATCTTTTTAGCCAATTATAAGTCTTAAAAGTCTTGTCCACTAAGTGTCCATACAATATTTTTGTGTTTATTATGATCCTAAATGTAACCTAAACATTCAACTAAAACAAGTAAGTCATAACATAAAAGCAAAATAAAAATTGCAACCCAGTCATCAAAGATAGTAATGAAAGAACAATTAAAAAAAGTAAAGTGAAGTAACATGGCCTTGTTATGAAGTCTTGGGACAACAATCACCCTAAGCTAAATTAAAATTGAATTCAATTTTTCTAAGGAGACTAATCAACGTAAAACTAAAGTAGTGAAAATCATCAATTTTCATAAATATCTAAATGAAGTTAAACGAATTCTAATTCTAAGATCTAACCAACATAACTGTAATCAAGGCCTATTATTCTAATCATTTTACAATATTTTTAATCTTTTTTTATTCGTATAAGAGGGGACTTGGGCTAGGTCCTTGGGCCAGGCCCGGTCCGAATGCGTATCAAATTCATATTCTAAAGGTTCGGGTTACTAAAGTGCACGGGTTCATTATAAGAAGCCCACCTGATGCTGAGAATAGCATCACGCTATCTTCATCCGCTTCTTGACTTCTACCTGTCGGCCGCCATCCAAAACGACATCCACTCAAAACTCCCGTACATAGCAACAGCACAACCGAAGCAAACAGATAGCGTGAGACACAATAAAGAAACTGCTGCAAACGAGTGCAGAGGTGTTAACACTCAAGCCATAGATTTATCGCAATCATCTCGGACGTTTTTCTGCAGGCGATCTCCATTGACAGTCACGGGAACACGGCGAAACACAAAGTAAAAAAGGCAATAGAAAGATGCGTTCAGATTCAATCGTGATAACAATGAAATGGAAATGCAATCAAAGCTGTGCGTTACAAAAATAATTAATCTACACCAAAACGCCCTCAGATTGTGTAAAAAAACATAAGCTATTTCGTAACAGTGTCTTAGAGGTATTTTAACAAATAGTTTGTGTGCATCGAGAACATTGATTTTGGTCACGAATTTCCAAGTAATTTTTCATCTAAAACTGACACTGGCACAACAATGTCGTCACCTATCATCATCAGGAAACACTTTAGATTCTCAGTGATTTATGCATGAGTGATATGAATGCAACTCGGTCTTGTATCTCGCAAGAACGACGCAGAACTGGGGATGATGAAGTTACCAAGTTAACAGGACAAGATAAAACAAATATGATGTTGTCAATCGAAATCAAATCCAGTAGAAGTAACTCAAGCGAGATCCATGCACTTCGGTCTTCCCGGAAGGGAAACAAAGCAAAACAGAGAGGCCACTGTGTAAAGTTTAAGGCAGCGAACAGCAATGGCGGCAATAGATATTAGTCGCCTGAATTCGATGAATAAAGGCTGCAAAGTGAAATAAACCAGTGAGATCGTTTTCTCCATACTCTCGCAGCTTCAAAAAAAAAAAAAGGGATAATATCCTAAAAAACCCCAGGGCGATAGTGAATGACAAATTTACCCCTGAAATTATTTTTTTTTACCACCAAAAACCTCAAACTAGTATACTTTTGACAAATTTATCCCAAATCAGCACACTTGTGACAAATTTACCCTATGTTAGTTTTCATTAAATTTTATTCTTAAATTATTAAGTTAAATGACACAATGAAGATACCAATTTAGGATTTTCCGATCGTTTGTCAGTTTACAATTTTTACGTTTTTTTGTGATATTAATCCAATTTAGCAATGGTATATTTGTCATAAATTTACTGGATAGGTTAGGGTTTTTTGCAGTCAAATAAATTAGCTTGAGGTAAATTTATTATAAATGTACTAGTTTATAGTTTTTTATAATCTCGGGGTAAATTTGTCACAAGTTTAGAGTTTGGGTTTTCATGAACCAAAAATAGTTTGGGTAAATTTTGCAATCTATCCAGTTTGGGGTTTTTAAAGGTATTAACCAAAAAAAAAAAAAAAAGATTCTCTCAATGGGAGATGGTCCAGAGGGCGATGTCGAATGAAATCGATGAAGGAGCCTCTGAAAATTCAGGAAAAGACCGAGAAACCAGCGTTACTGACTGAACTGCACCTCTTGTGACGTGGGTTTTCACGCACGCTGTTTCTTCCGACGACTCATGCAGTCCATCTAGAAGCAGATCGCAACGCTGTTTTCTCTGTCAAACCCAAAAAAGAGAGTACTTTGTTCTGTGAAATTTTCCCGACTTTTGAAAATATTAGATTTTTCTGTTGTTTTTCAGATGGTCTTCTCGATATTCAAAAATTTTCTAGTCAATCTCTGGTCTGTTTTATATATATTGTGGAAAATTCTAATCCATAGCTTTGAAAAAAAAATGTGAAAAGTAGGTGAATTATTGAAGAAAAAAGTTAGCACGTGCAATATTTGCATATATATATATATAATTACCAATTTTCTAAAAAATATATAAATTATATTGTGCAAAGATTTTTTTTTTTTTTTGGATTGTTCACAGAGCTCAAGCAATTTTCAGGTCGTTAGGGGTGCATACTGGGGCCACGGACTCGGAATTGAGCATAGGAGGGCATTCAAGTAATTTTCCGTTAGAGCGGGAGTTTTTGTCCCAAGTGCATCGGCCATTGTTTAGAATAACTAATTTCTGTAAACGGTATTGAATTGTGTTTAAGGACCGATGAAATCTGAGATTAAGTTATGTGGCTTGAATTAGCAATTTAATTGAGGTTAATAATTTCTACCACTTTTATATTTTGCAAAATATTGCATGACGTGATTTGCGGAGAAAAAGCTATATTGTGACATGGCATGTATTTTTGAAGTATATTAATAAATATTATTTTATGGCATATTCATTTTGGATCAAGCATTAGATACTTTTGAGTCTATGATCTAGAAATATTTTAAGCTGAAATGCTATTTGTGTATATAATGTGTGCATGAGCACACAAACCAAAATTGTTGTAGCGCTTAATCTAGACCGATGTGATTTACAATGTTTATTCATATCTCATGTGATTTTCGGGGCTTAACCGACAATATTTTTGGACTTTCTCATGTGGCGAAGTGTGACTATAGGGTTTTTTGACATTGAGTTTAATATATGCCGATTATAGTACGTGGGTTTATGATATAGTGCAAATTTATGATTTATTGAAGTAAGCATTCTACTTTTTACATGGGAAAATGCAATTCATGTGATTGTCTTGATATATCAAGGCAAACTTGCTTCTAGAGGTACATTATTCTTTGCTTTATCCCAAAGGAGTAGTGTTTGTCACTTATTGAGCCGTGGTTTCCCTCACTTGTTTTTACTACCATTTTAGGTTTCGAAAATGAGAAAGTTTAATAGAATGCACAAGAAGAGGGATTCGAGAGTGGAATTGGAACTTACAATAGACCATCTGAATAAACTTTTGATTTATGAATTTGTGGTAATTGGTTAGTTCCTGATTCACTAGACTTTATTATAGTTATCATCCAATGAAAGGTTTTGCTTAGTCTACACACACACATGTATATATATAAATCACTATTTTGGGCTAAAGGGTCGATCCTTCCCTTTTTTTTTTTTTTTTAAAGTTGGATGGCCATTCCCTAAGTTCTAGATTGCATATGTAGATCAATGCGCTAAGGGACTATTACTTGAACAAACTCGACACATTTATAGTTTTCAATGCGTTCTTTGTAAAGGAAATTGAACTTGGGAGTTATGTGAAAAGTTCTTTGAATTGAACATCCTCCAATTTAATGGAGGAAATAATAAGATAAAATGCAAATTGGCCTTTGAAGCGATAAGCTCTCGACTATAGGGGATCTAGATAAATAAAAATTGCCTTAAACATCTCTTCACACACTAGGCCATACCACAAGTTATACATTTATGCAATGTACAATCCTATATTAAGGCATTTTATGTAGGTCACTCTATTTTCATAATTATCAAAAGGATTCCATGCAATGGCAAAATGACGGACATACACCTCAATTTTTGGCATATAGAATTTGGACAAAATATTTTACCATTTCTTGTTCCTATTTCCATGATATCGATTAGTTTGGAATATCCCTTAATTCAAAATCATAACTTTTCTTTATCAATTTCCAGAAGATAACTTATTTCTATTATCAAGTCTGATTGTCATTTTTATCCCCTAACATATTCCTTTTCTAATTTGGCTCTATTCAATCCACACAATCAAACCTTTCTTGAATTTCCTATTTGATCATACTATTAGCTGCCTTTATCTCTTAATTTAATTTTTTTTAACATTCTCTATTAATGACTAGTGGATAAGCTTTCTATTGTATTTAGTAACTTCCTCTATCGTACTTTTACATTCTCTATTTGCCGCACCCAATGATCATCAATTATGCACTTCACACGTCTACTTTTGTTAAATTGTAACATGCTCACCGCCTTTTGACACCTGAATTTTTTACAAACTAATTGGACATGAATTTTTTTAACAAAAAAAGTTAAAATAAATATAGAATAGAGAATTACAAAAAAAAAAAACAATAAAAACAATAAATGATCCATGAAACATCCCATCTATGGAGTCCGGCTCACATTCATTCCATATGGGCTCAAGGCAATCCAGACCATCACCCCAAATTCACATACTCCCAACGCTAAAAAATTGGTGAAATCCAATCCCGTCAAGAAGAGCTCAGGATTGTCTTCTTCCATGGAAGCCTTCAATTCCCTCAGAGATCATCACACCCAGAGCCGGATCGGAACTGGTGGAGTTGTGCGAGAAGCGAGCAAGAGGCGATCGGATGCCGTCGGACCCATTGATCCTAAACTCTCGTGAGAACGCAGATAGCCTCTCGGCAGGAGAACGAGAACTGATACGCGCCTCAGACGCACGGGAATTGGAGCAACAGAAAAGCCTGTCTCGCTCGATCCTCTTACGTGTTCCAGAACCTTCTCCACCGCTGATCGGCGTCGGAACCCCACCGCTTACCTCGCCACATCTGTGCTCTTCAAATCGCGATGTTCAGAACATCACTCGATCGCTACAAAAGGATTAGAAAAACCAAGTTTGGAGAGCGCCTGTAGTTTCTTTTCCAGCAGGCCTGACTTTTGTAACTATATAGAGGGCATCGAGTTGCTTTATGGGGATCCGAAATTAAGGGGATGCGAAATTTTGCATTCTGCTGCTACTTGTTGCTGGTTTTTTCTGTTCATCTCATCTCGGAAGACAGGGGCGAGGGAGAAGAAACATTGAGGAGAGAGAATGAAATGCTTAAAGTTTCCTTGGTTGTACATTCTGAGTCTCTGAGAAGCTGACCTGATATTAAAGAACCTCTAGACCTTTGCTTGAGTAATTTACTCCAAGTGATCCAGTCTCTTGTGTGTGTGTGTGTGTGTGAGTGTGATGTAACATTGACAAATGGAATGGGAGACATGGGTGACTCTTAGTTTTGGTGCAAAAGTTAGGCAAGACAGCTGCTGGTCTGGCCTTTTAGTGAGCTGATCATAGTGAAGTAAATGATAATGATATACATGTGTCGCGTTGATTTGCATTTCAATTTTTCCTCACCTTGTATAATCTGACATGAACATAAAAGGAAAAGTGAAGTTCATCTAACAGAAACACCTGATTCAATAATCGATCACCCACACTCCAGCACCTCAGTTGCAATTGTAGAAAGTTACCTGGTGGATGTGATTTTCTATTTGTTAATGACTTTTCCGGCAATATTTGGAAATGCCATTTGACATTCCATGATGTGGCTGATTTCTTGCATCATTTTTTGTATTTCATCTTATTTCTTGGCCATACGTTTGCTTTCCCTATGCGGCTTTAATAGGACATATCATAGCCGACAACCTTCTGTCATTCAAAGATGTTGAAATGTTCCACTATATTGGAGTGTGCTGAATAACTCTCGTAGTACAGATTTGAGTGCGAAGAGCAATACTCATGAAGATGATGCAAAATGAAATATCTCACAGAAGTATAGTAGAAACTCTCAGTCGTACATGTGATACTGGCTCATGAAGCAGCATAATTTGTTCTTTAAGATGCACGAGTAGCTCTTTAATGGATATTTGTCCATTAGCACTTACATATATGAGGAAACTAGGGCAATCGCAACTGTGCTGGCAGATAGATTTGTCCTGATGGCAACAGAAATGAGCTTCTTCTTGTTATAGTGAGTTAGGCTACTCTTACTAAGAGAAACCATGAGAGAACATTCGGCCGAGGGACCAAGTGGCGTATATGGCTAGGTTAGAGTTGAACTTGCTTGTGGGCAGATAAGTAACTCGGGGCTGCCATTTATATATAGCTTAGGCCACTGAGGCGGAAGCTGATGTACAACACCTGAAATGAGACAAGATAAATGCATACATTGAGATTTGCCTGATCGAGTGTTTCATAGAGTCCATGTTCATATCATATACGACAGCCTAGAAAAAATATAGGAACACCTTGGTATGGTATGATACGCTAACATTGTCTCCTGATGCCTTGACTTGAAACCTTGAGCTTGAATATTATTTGAGATATGAACATGCTTAGTGCTTTGTAAAAATCATAGATCAAGAATAAATCATGATCTCCCCTAGTTAAATTCAAGTTACATTTTCTTTTTCAGTTGTGTAGTCTTAACTAGGCTTGATACACTTCAACTGAAACTTGTTAACATCTTACAAACAGAACATACTTCTCATTATTTATGCGAATTTTTCTTTCAAACCAATGTCAGAGTATGTTTTGATTGTTGGGTCATTGTCTTTGCATCTCTTTAAGAGCATCCTAGTAAAACAAGTGACCAATGCCATTTTGAGAAGAAAACTGGGTCCTTGAACCACCCTGCTTTTGAGATTGTATAGAGCATGGTACTGATCCCAAATCCTAAATGATGACATAAACACAAAAAAGAGAACAAAACAACCGTAGCTAGAGTTTTATATGGTAAAGTTACAAACCGAGAAAAATTTTTGAGCAAAAAGAATAAGAACTTTAAGGGCATTGAAGCATGTTTTGGTGAAGCTATTTCTTGGAATTGGTTCTGCAGCTTGCATCGGCCATCTCTCGAGAAAGGTATTGCCTGCTTGTCCAAATTTTTTCTAGGTTAGGATAGCTTAAGGGTTGTTTGGTTCATTTTTTTTCCCAAGGGGCTTTGGGCTCCCAAAGCCCCTTGGAAAAAATATTTTGTGTTTGGCATGTGTTTTTGAATGCCCATTTGCCCAATGCCGCATCCCAATGCCGAAAGCCCACGTCGGGTTGGGGTTGCTTTGAGCATTCCCATTTTGGAGATGTGATTCCGAGTCACTGTTCATCGCCTTCTTCACCGCCCATCTTCTTCGCCATTTGTCTTCTTCACCGCCCATCTTCTTCGCCGTTCGTCTTCTTCTTCGCTTGGCCGCCAGAGGGCCAAATCTGGCCGCCGGGCTTAGCCGAGGTGGCTTGAGGTCCAGCGACCTCGGGCGTCACCTGGGTCGCTCGACCTCAGGCGGCGTCACCTGAGGTTGCGCAGCCTCAAGTGTCGCTTGAGGTCGAGCGACCCAGGCGTCGCCTGAGATCACGCGACCCAGTCAACGCCGCCTGAGGTCGCGGGGCCTCAAGCGTCGCCTGGGTCGCACAATCTGAGGCGACACTCGCCTGAGGTCGCGCGGCCTCAGGCGAGCGTCGATCGACCCAGGCGACGCTCGCCTGAGGCTGCACGACCTCAGGCGACGCCCTGGGTCGCGTGACCTTAGACCCAGGCGACGTCACGTTGATCGACCCAGGCGATGCTCGACTGAGGCCGCGTGACCTCAGGCGACGCCCTGGGTCGCGTGACCTTAGGCGAGCGTCGCCTGAGGTTGCTGACCTCAGGCGAGCTGCCTCCCCGCCATCGCCACCACCACCGCTTCACCACCACCACCACCACCAGCACCACCGCCACCAGCCGCTCCCCCACGATCACGCAGCTCCATCTCCTCCTCCATTTTCTTTTCTTTTCTTTTCTTTTTTTCCTTTTTTTTTTCACCTGAAAATTACTTTGCAAAATATATACTTCCAAACACGTTTGCTTTTAGAGAATGCCCATTTACTCAAGGATACTTGGGGAAATGATTTTGCCTTTCCTCAAAATTGAACCAAACGGGCCCTAAGACTTTGGAAAGATTTGTCTGTGCTTCATTTTCTCTTTGTTTGTCTTTACCTTTAGCAACATAAAATGCTTCTAAGTTCATTTGTTCTAATTTTAGTTTATACTTCTAAAGGAATTTGTAGTAGTTACCGGCCGTGACCTTCTTAGAGTAATTGAATATGCGAGACATGATCTTAGGGTTGTCAAGATGATTGCAATAACTACTTGTCGGAAGGCAATGGCCCGAGTCCTGCTGAATGCCGTTCTTTGGGGTCATCTCTAGTCATCTCTAGTCGAGTGCACTGGAATGCCAAACACCAAATTACGGAACACTGACAGAGAATCGGCAAGAAACATATGTCGCAACTTTTTTAACTGTAAAATCCTATGAAGCATGTAATTCATCTCAAGCGTCATTACTAATGTCGGCCAATGGCATTACTAAGTTCGTCTTGATTTGGCTGTTGTATGCCTTGGTTGTGCTGTTGAAGTGAGATTTTTACAAGAATGATTGAGATGATCAAGTCCGATGAGAAAATACGGTGCATAGTGAATGAACATGGTAAAGCATCTGACACATTGTAGAGTTAAGAAATTAGTGCTTGGGGGGGTTGGCCGTGGGGCTGAGACCTAATCTCAAACTCTGGGAGCAGCAAAAGAGAAAAGGTGAGGTTTCTATTTGAACATGACAATATTAATGAAGATTGCAGGCTCAACTTTTAGTACCTGGAGAAGGATTTAGACTGTCTCATGCATCAGGTGTGATTTTACATTCCTTTCCAAATTCATGCCGGGATGACAATCGAAACCACTGCATTATTTTCGTCAATGTATTCTAAGATGATCTACTGCATAACTGATGACAAAAATAAATTGTATCTACTCTCTCCCTCCCTCTCTCATGTGCAATTTTGCTTATGTGATATGATACTAGATTTTTGCGATCAGTCACGATTCATTACATTGAGAACTGTTCAGTTAAGACTGATGCCCATTTTGTTTTACGGATGGATGATCGAAGTGAGTTTTGCAAGAAAAATTGCCCGAAAAGGTAGGAAAATAAGGGAGAAGTTTCTTTTTCCATGGGCTTGTAACTTGATACAAGATATAATACGTACAAATGCAAATGGATTTGCTGCTAAAACTATGACCTAAAAAATCGCCTCACCATTGCCGATTCTAAAATCTCTCCTGTTTGTTTCCACGCTCTTAAGTCCTTCGCATCACCATTCCTGTCACCATGAGAAGGAAGAGAACATTTTTATCAGCTTGGGGACAATATGTTGTGTATATGATGATAGTGAAGTCAGCTACCTCTATCGATGTCGGATCTAACATGAGGACAACACCAGCTAGCTTAGTTATTCTCTGTTATAAAAGTAACATAAACAATTAAGTATTTGACTACTGTAGAACATGTCTGTATGCACGGACAATTAAGTATTTGAACCTGTAGTTATTCTGTTTGCTGTTAATGGCATTCCATTATTTTTCTTGAGCAAGTAAATTGAAATTTCATCTCAAAAGGTATCTTGAACACCATATATGATCTCTCGCTTTAATTCCCATGCGTGGTCCCACTTGGCATTCTTACTGCACAATAAAAGCCAATGTTGATGACAGCAGTTTTGCGTTTTTTTCTCTTTTTTCCTTTTCGAAAACACAGGCAAGATAGAGGTATGATAATACCTAGCCCGGCATTGCTTGTCCATCGGTGCCACTAATGTTGATACCGGCATATAAGCAAGCCTTGTAGTGAGCATCGCATATGTCTCAACTAAATGACTTTCCAGCCCCTAATGAACATAAAACATCCAACAAGTCAACTGGATGGCCATTGAACATTTGTCTGCAGTAGGGTGTTTTCTTGCTTGATCCCATACCTAATGTGAAGATTCAGCCTAAAGTTGTGAACTTGTCCATTCCAAATTGTAATTCACGATAGAATACTCATGTTTTGGGGTTTCCTACCTTGAAACTTCATTGATAACCTTTGGGTTACTGAAAATTTCAGCTACTCTAGCACATTTTTCATTGGGAACGGCTTGCCAATTGGTGTGTGAATTGCAACTAACCTGCAGACGTACAACAATTCTTCATAAACTAATTGAAATGTCCTTTCTTGGTTGATCAGCCTATTCAGATGATCTAATGGATGAATAATTGTTGACAACATAATACTTGTTTCATGGATGATTACCAAAATATTGTTGCCACCTCCAAAAAGATCCTTGAAAACTGCTCAAGGGTTGTTAAAAAATCAAGAACTTGATGTAATAATGTGAAGATAAATATAGTAAGACAGTTTTGGGTTCATGTCATCTTATTATAAGATCAATTCACTGTCCTCCCCTGGAGCTTGACCAATACTTGGGGTGCGTTTAGTTCAGCAATTTCCAAGAAACTTTTGACCTCCAAAGCCTTTTGGAGAAATACTAAACCATTCAGCAATTATTTTGAATGAGCTTTCACTTGAAAGTCAACATTGGGAAGATTAAAAACCCATTACTAATAGGGATTAGCATTGAGCTTTCAACATTTGCCTAAATGTTGAAACTCATTTTTTTCCTTCAAAACTATTATCACCAATTCTTCAAATTTCCAATCACTTTAAGAGAGAGTCGGAGAGGGTTAAAGAATTTCTAGATTTTGGTTAATTCATGATATAATGGATTTTATTATAATTATCATTCAATGAAAGGTTTTGCTTAGTCAATATAAATGTTTAAAAAACTATTTGTTGACATTTGAATTTTTGTCAATGTTTTAAATATCCATTTATCTTGTAAAAATGTAAAATTTATATAAAAATGGTAAAATATATATAGCATATAAAAAAAAAAAACGAAAAAAGAAAGAAAAAATGATGAAGTCGTGTGGGACAGCGTGTCCGGCCCACTTGGCAACTTTCAGCCCGCTGAGTTCGTTCCCCCCTCCTATCTTTGTTTCTTCCTTATTAGGCCCATCTTCATGTCCTTTGTTTTGAGCCCATCTTTATTTCCGTTGTTTTGAGCCTATAAAAGCCCTAAAGTGGCCCAGCCCAAGGTCACTTCTTCCTCCTTCGTTTGTCCGAACCAGCGCCTGTGAGGAGAGAGGGAAGAGTGACCTGCGGGTGATGGAAATAGAAGAGTATCCTCCGAGCGTCCGTGAGTGCCGGTGAGCGAGGAAAACGCGACAAGCAGTGACAAGGTGATCCAAACCTTCTAGAAGGGTTGAGCTGGCAAATCCTAACGGAAAAGATTCCTGCGGGAGGAAGGGGCTGAGCGAGGAGTGGGTGAAGGACAAGAGAGCACGCTCGCGGCTACAGAGATTCAAGGGGGAGAACGGAGGAAGGCTCAAGGTTTTTGGCAGGAAGTCCAGTCGCCGGAGCCCCGCCTCTGATTCCCGGGTTCCGATCGGAGGTCCGTGAACCGACCTCCACTTGCTTGACAATCCTTCTGCAACTGGAGAGCTGTTCTGGCCAAGCGTCCCCCGCCGTTACCGATCGAGATCCCGACTCGACTAAGAAGCCCGGTACGAACGCCCTTTCCGTCAGAACATGCTCGAGCCGTTTGGACTTAGTGATCAAAATCTTGGCAAACCGAAGCAAGTTTAGGACGATTCATGATGTTTCGAGGTTGATGCATCGCGTATGGACTGATGAATACTTTAGATTTAGACTTAAAGGTCGTGTGCATCAGTGCGTGCCGACTGTTTGATATATTGCCTGAATGAAGCATAGAAACCTTCAAGAATACCGAATCTGATGGTTAAAGGTTTAAGTGAATCATAGCAAAATAAGACTGATCCAGAACGAAATATGTTTATCTAGACCTGTGTGTGTCGTTTCTGGTTTGAAAACTGCATGGAATCTTGCTCCGGAACCCCTTTGTTAGACCGCACATTAACTGTTTGAGGAAATGCCTAAATGAGTTGCCGAAATCTTCAAGGCAGATCGACTTTTATAAACTTGGCTCAATGCATTGATTGTTCTTGCATTTTCGAATGACGTCTAATATCATGCTTTTCCTGTGTTTCCCTTGCGATTACATACCATGCCTATCATTTTTGAGTCGCCGAAGAAGGAATACACCAACGGAGCCTCTCGCCAGCAAGCCCCTGTCCATGGTTCAAGGCTACTCAAGTCAGCTTTCCACTCTGTTTTAACGTGCTTGTGCTAGTTTTCTTGCTGAGTTTGTTGATATTAGAAGTTTGAGTTCCGGGTGTTGTTCATTTTGGTGTTCCGTGGTGTCCGGAATGGCAAACCAGAAATGGTAGGCATCGGTTGGTGGCGGTTTCGTCGGTGGTGTTGGCTCGGGGATGGTGTGGGACGGGGGTACCGGTGGCCAGATGGCGGTGGTGTTCAGTGTTTCTGGCCGAAGGAGATGAGTTGCAGGAGCTCGGTTTCGTTGAAGGAGGGGCGAGAGGATGAAGATGATCCGGGCAGAAAAAGACGAAAAAAATGAAAAGAAATAAAAGAAATTTAAAAAAGGTTAAAAAGGGAGAGATGGGTTTTGGGCTGGTTCTTAGTGGAATTTGGGCCAGAGAGAAAAATTAAAAAAGAAGAGAAGTTTTTATGGGCTCATTTAATTATTTCCGAGTGGGCTTTCGGGGTTAACATTTTTGGCCCAACTCGATCCGACACGGTTTACTTGGGTTGGGTGTCTTGACCCGGCCCTAATTTCTTATAAGTTAATATTAGAAAATATTAATAATAAAAAATATTTAAAAAATTTAAAAATTCAGAAAATGATAAAACATTTTAAAAGCTTTAGGAAATAATATTTTTTTTGGAAAATTCGAAAATCAATAAAAAAAAAATAGAGTTCTAGAAAATCGTTAAAAAAATTAAAAAATCTGAAAAAGTCATTAAAAATTTAAAAAAATCAAAATTATAAAATCCTTAGAAATTGAAACCCAAAAATTGGACAAGCCTTTTCTTTTTTTATTGTCTTTTTTTCTTTAGGGACAATATTAGGATGCTTATGTGCTTTCCTTTACGATTATCATTGATTGCGCATTTCAATATTTTGAGTGTTACTTTTTTGCTCTAGAATGGTTAGGACGAACATTAGATTTCTTTTGGATAGGCTGTTATGGCATTTTATTAACATATGATCAAGTTAGGTACCGAAATGGTGTTAGTCTTATGGCTAACGTAATCAAGTCCCCGAGTTTGGAATCTTTGGCTGTGTATTTTGAATGCCCGATGTCACGCAAGGTATGGACTTGGGAGAATCCGAGTCAATGGAAGGCCATTGGCCCGAAGTTGACAATATCCCTAAACCTAATAATCTCTCCCGTGCAAGGGGTTAGGTTGCAGAGGTATTCTTATTTTGAGACTTTGTTTTTTATTATTTTCAAAGGATGGCAAGTCATTCTCTAAACTCGTGGGATGGATTTGATGTATGACAGAGTTAGTATCAAGAGCTTATGTTATGAATCAAGGGAATATTATTTAGCTTCAGTCAGGGCACTATCAGGTGTGATAATTAGTGTATATGTACATACATACGTAATATGCATTAGGATAGAGATTCTTTCCTTAAATTAGAAAGTTTTGTCTACATGGGTAACATGATCGATTTGTTAATATTTTGATATGAACACTATGCCTCTTAGTTTAAAACTCTTCTTCCTATTGTCACATGACATTATTGCTATTATTTTACTAACACATTGCAATTTGATTTAGGAAGTTCCTCTCCTTGCAAATATCTCAAATTTATTTGCTTGAACAAATGCTTCAATATTTTTTCGTTCTTTCTTTATTATTTTTTCCTTATTCTTTAGGTAAATTGCTTTTAAGATCTCTTTCCATGCTAGGCAACGTGAAATTCTATATTTAGGCATTTTATGGATATCATTCCTTTTTCATAAATTTTAGTACTTCCATCATTTTCTGATGTGTCCATTTTCATAGTTTCATCACATGCTTTCCTTAGAAAACCATGCACATTCACATGCTTTCCTTAGAAATCGATGCACGTTCACATGCATGCCCCAATTTTTTAGTAATAACATCGAGTACTAAAATCAACTGAATCTGGTTCTTGAGAAGATAGAAAAGTGTTATAGCTGCCTGGGCAACTTCAGCATCCAGATTATGAAGTATTGTTGTGAAAACAAATAAGCCCAACTTTATGTTCATGAATCTCTACTTTTTCTAATGATGCCCATTTTTATGGTTTCGTTGTTTAGTAGTAACATCAGAGTATTAAGGTTAACGGGATTGGATCTAATAAGTAAGGTGAGTTCCTATTCATACATTATTCTAGATACATTATGTTAGATTATACAAGATTAAATTTTTTCCTACTATACCGTCCAATTAACATTAAGGGAAATGGGAGGTAATTGAGTGATGATGTGGTTTAACCGTTAAACTGCATTCTACCTAACTTTCTTATTAGTTTGGTTTTCATATACGACATATAATAAATTAGAACGAAACAAGGTAAGCACAATGATTGAGGCTTATTGACATGTAAAAATAACTTTGTTCTTTCTTGTTAAAATTCAAAATGTTATTCAAATATAAAAAGTTATGAATCAAATTACATATTAATGTTTACGGGTTTTGAAAATTTCATATGTTTAAAGACAAAATAATGTAAAATGTAGACTGAGACAACATTAGAATAAACAAGAATAAAATGTAAAAATCTATCAAGACAAGCCATTAGCTACATTGGTGATGTTCTTGAAATCTCTAGTGTTCAGTGGACAAGATCGGCTTATGTTCAGTAATAAAATGTTGTACTTTGCAAGACCGTACATGTCAGAGAACAAGACAAATGAAGATATTGAGTCTAAGGTCCGCTGTGCTTGTCAGTTTGTGCACAGTCTCATCTGAACTCTATATCAAGCCGCTTTTCTGATTAGTGTTACACTCAAGTTCTATTCTAAATCACATCGAGCAAGTAAAGATAAGTGTACTCCAACATATAACCTATTCTACACGAAGAAAAATTATACAAAGTGGCGATAATTTGAACTCATGTCCAATTATGAGTAATAGCACGGGTCCTAACATGAAATTGAAGATTTCACGAAACATTTGGCAATATGCTTGAGATCTTTAATAAAGATAGCGGGTGTTGGACGTTCTTATTCACTCCTGATCATGATTAGTTGTTGGATTTGGTCACTCCCCCTTCCACGTCAGTTGCATGTTCAAAATTTCTATGGATACTAATTCAATTATATGTTGTTCCATTTCTTTCTAAACTTCCTTGCTCTGCTAGGATTTTCAAAAATAAGCCTTTAGTAGTTACAGGTTATTTCACACTAGAACTAGATTAAAAAATAAAACAAAAATAAGCCTTTAGTTCTTGCGAAAGTGTAGAGCTTGAAATCCACCAGGGGAGGTGAACCAACTAGAGTCGTTGAAGATAGGAATTCTCATCCTTTACGCGCATTACAAGATGAGGCCTAAATCAATATGCCTATGGGACCCACCGCAGTCGGGTCCGAGTTCTGTGATTGGTTTGTCTTAGATTGTGCGTGCTTCTAGTGTTTACTAGTCTAAGATGCTTGCACAGGCAAATGAAAATTCTGGTGAAAACAAATCACTGATCTTATAGTTCTTAAAACAATAATTCTATGCATGGTGAAAATAACTTAGAGAGCGAAATTACCAGGAGTACTGGTGATATTGAAGGACCGAATTTGACAGCAGGGAGCCCGAATGAAATGCAAGCAACAAAATAAGAAATAGTGAAGGAATGGCTCTTGAGTGCGGCCTGCATTTGTCCTCGTCGCACATTATATATAGAGAAAGAAAAGAGGACCATTCCTTTCCTACGTCGACACAAGAAGAAAACTTGGGACTTGATCCCTTTCTTTGCCTCCTCAGTTTACCATTAACACAAGAAAGGGATTTCTTTGCATTTAATTCTTGCAAAAGGGGTCACATCTGATTACTTTCTTTTGCTTGATGGAATGATTCTTTCATATGCAACAATCATATTTTAGTAAGAATAGTTTTAGCGCTGAAAGTGAAATGTTCGAGTTACAACCCAAAACATCAGCAAGTATTTGATATTCCATGAAATCTCGCAATAATTAAGTTGATTTTTGAAAAGGTTGAAAAAGTTATATCTTTCATATTGGATGGTCTCCCCAATCCTTTTTTTCTTTAACTACCATGGAAATATTATCTAATCACAGTTTTTTCCTTTTCCTTTCATATATTATAAATATAAATATATTGATTTTAATAATTAGGCACTCTTTATAAAATTATTTTATTGCTTGCGATTCGATTGAGTATTACTTGTATATTCTTTTTCTGTATTTTCTTAATGCATTTCCTAAATTCATGAGATTAGACATTGCCTTTCTTTTTCCTATGGTTCTCAATGCCCATTGACAGGCAAAGGCTATGCCCTACTATTCATTATGGTATTAAAATTTTTGCTGAACATTGAGATATTATATTTTAGCAAATTTTATGACAATAATTTCAAACATAATGTTATACATTTTATTAGGTTGGTTTTGAGCCGATTCTACCCTTAATGAGAAACCTATCAGGTCCAGGCCGGTTTCCAAATATTTTACATGGAAACTGGCCTTATCAGATCAATTTCAAGCCGGATCACACGGGGAATCTTTTAATCGACTCGTTGCTCACCCCTAGTAAAAATAACCATCTCATGCCTCAATGGGCACATATATTTGGTCTCTTGATATTTATCTACTTAAGTGATCCCATAAAGCGAGACATATGGGTTGAACCTTCAAGACAATAGAATAGTTACAATTTGCAAAAGATGCTTAAATTTATACAAATTTTAGGTACATGATAATTAGGCTATACCTAGTATCTTTGAGCTCAATGGGCAAGCGGTTTTCACTATGGTTCCTTTTAGATTCTTCATAACTATCGCTCCACCAAAATTTTGGCCCATGACACATCTCTTTTCAATAATTCTTCAACTTGTGATCTGAAAAATTATCATCACTTTAATAAAATTGTAAAATGCAATACCCGTCAGAACTTAATTCTTTTCAATCCTGCTGCGTAGGTTCTCAAATTCAACAAACGTCGAATCTACGTAAGGCATTGCCACGTCATCTTCTCCAACTTCTTTCCCCATCTTATTGGCATAAGGCTTGAATCATGTGTTCTCACTAACAACACGATTAGTATCCTCATTCTTAACCACTGAATGATTCTTCACAAAATGTATATTGCCTCCCTCTGGCAAATCTCGAATGTGATTTGCAATGTTACTGTTGATAGAACCGTGGATGTATTCGTTCTAAACTAAACATACCCCAAAAAATAAAATTCAATTGGCAAGCAAAGTAACTGAAAATAAAAAAGAAGGACAACTCACCTTCTCATCTGGAAGAAACATATCGATATTATTCAGTTGCCTATTTCTTTTAATGTTAAATCATTCCATAGTGTCGAAATCTCGTACTTTAATTTTTTTTCTTTCCAAATTTCAACAACCCTCCCGTGCCCTTAATGTTGCCAGTAATTTTCCAACACTGTTGCTAAAAAAATATTTCTGTTTACTTGCTTCTCAGTTCATCCGTTAGCAAATTACCAATATTATCGAGATTTTATTAACAGCCAAACAAATTAGCAAATCATCAACTCCTCTGAAATTCTACAAGTATGATTAGTAATTTATCAACATTATAGTAAATTCACTTACGTTCCACAAAATTACTAACTTACTATATATATATATATTTGAAATTTTACAAGTTTGATCAGTAAATGACCGACTCTATAAAGAATTTGCCATCCTGGCGCTATATTAGTGGTCACCAACTATTTCAACTTGTACAAGCCTGGTTTTTAAGCTACCTACACTCGTCCAAATGAATTAGTAAACTTACCAACTCTTCGGAAATTGTACAATTGTCATTAGTGACTTATTAATACTTTAATAAATTTACCAACATTCCACTAAATTCGTAACTTTATAGCTTCTTTGTAATTTTGCAAGTGTGAGTGGAATACCAACCCTATAGGAAATTTCCCAAAAAAATTAGTAAGCTACCAACTTCTTTAATTTTTACAAACATGGTTCATAAACTTTCAAAACTGTAAGGAATTTACTGATGATTTAGGGCATTACCATCACAATTAAAATTAATAGGTCAATTATATTGTAAGGAATTTACCGATGTCCAAATAAATTAACAAATTACTACATTTTTAATTTTACAAGTGTGGTATTTGTGATATCCTGAAATTTAACTCATTTCAAAATATATGAAATGTTATTTTATTATGAACTGATTACTCATAAATTAACTAATCTATTAGGCAATGTCGTAGACGGTTAAAATGAGAAAGACCAGAGAATTCAATTAGGGATTGACCGCTCGACCATAAGGATCGACAATGGTTAGTACTACGCTATTATAAGTCAATTAACGAACAAATATAAATCGATTCGACAAAAGTATGTAGTCGGTTCGCAAGTGGTTCCACACGATTACGATACTCGTGTTGAACGACGATAAACTGATTTTTTTATTGATCTTGTACTCAGGGTACATAATTGAATTGTCGCTATTACATGACAATTGAGGGTCATAACGATTCAAAGATGCACAAACGTTGATCGAAAACTATTGACTATGAATCAATCGCACAAAAACCCCTAAAAGCTACCCAATAACTTAGGTCGTACTAAAATTGCATTTGATTGATTTTAACCACGAATTTTAATTCGATTTCGGGTATCAAACTTTCAAACACTTCAAGATTAGCCTATTGGACATTGCCTCATTTATCCCTCAATTTATCAGTAAGCATTAAAATTTTCAAATAAGGACTAATCAATCGAGAATTGGAAGCCGGAAAGTAGAGGTGGCAAAATGGGTCATGGACCCATTTTGCACCCATATTTTTCATATATGGGTCGAATATGGGTTAATAGCCCATTACAACTATTAACCCACGTTCGACCCATTTTTAGTTCAATTTTATATGGGTCAAAAATGGGTCACATTCTCTGACCCATTTTCGACCCATTTTTAAAACCCAAAAAACGTCGAGTCTTCGTCTTCGACCTTCACCTTCGAGTCTTCAACCCACCTCCGCCGCTCGCCTCCGAGCGCCTCCGAGCCGCCTCCGCCACTCACCGCCGCAGCTCGCCTCCAAGTCGCCTTCGCCACCCCCCTCCGAGGCTCGCCTCCGCCACTCCCTTGAAGGTCGACGAGCTTCGTCACCCACCTCCGCCACTCGCCTTCGCGGCTCGCCCACGAAATCGGTGGTGTCCAGGCTGACACCCTGCGGTTCGGCCTCCATGGCGTCAAGAGCGAGATCATCGGATCTCACCCTCTCGAATCCGCCTACCAATCGGAAACCCTTTTTTTTTTTTCTCCCTTTCCATTGGTGCGGGTGGGGGACTTTCTATTCGCTCTTTGTACTACCCTCTCGTCTCGGGGATGTTGGAATTAAGCGGCATTGGGTTCATGTCGATGTGGGTATCCTGAATCGTTGCTCATCAAGAAGATGTAGCGACCGATCATCGAGACAAAACGAGGCGTTTTCAGCTGTGTGCGTAGCTGGTTTTTTTTTTTATCATGACTCAGCAAGCGTGCATTAATTTTTTTTTGTTTGCTATTCTAACGCAGGCAGTAATTGCGGATGGTAATCCGGTAGTTCCCATAGGCAGATGTTATTTGGTTTTTGAAATTCTGTTTCCAGTTGCGGTGCCCCTTGAGGCGTCTCCTATGGTTGCCCTTTGGGTGTTTTTGTATTGCTGTTGCCATTGTTGATATTGATATCATTGATTGGCAAGCTATTTCAAAATTCAAAGGTTAGTCATCGGTACCATAAAGCCACAATCTATGTTAGTTTTGTTACCGAGTCAATTCCTGCAGATGTACTTGTCCATGAACAAATAGAGCTTTGACTCATATCAACTGTCATTTAAAGGTGGAATTTCCTAAATTAGCAGTGATACTTTCAGAGTAGTTCTGGTTATTTTTGAAGATCAACATTCTAAATAACTTTACCAAAAAAAAAAACATTCTAAATATCATTGCTATAGTCAGGAGACTTGTGATTGGACAGTGGCGAAGTTCATTGTTTATCTCTTGAAATAATAAATCGTAGTGGTTGTTGCTTGTGGAAGAATTTCTCCGAGTAGTTATCCATAATCTTCTTTGGCTTATCTGAAAATGGAGCCATTATTAGACATATGCTACTAATTTGTGAAGAAGAAACATCATCTCATATGTATTCTACCAAATCAGTAAATGTTTTTTACAATCGACAGATTTTTTGGCATATTTGCCACCTGAGAAAGAGGTTGTGTTACGAGTCTGTTTCTTTGTTCTCGACCTTGCAGTCGTGGGAAGTAATAACATGTTAACCTTTCTGGGAGAAATTCTCTTTTGCTTTTTTATTTTGTGGGTCATGGGTTTGGTTGTTCTTAAAAGATCTAAAAGGCACTATCTTCTTGTGATATTGTAATACCCTGTCTCCCATTTTGGAATATGCATTTCACAAGGCTAGGGCTTCTGCAAACCTGATGTCATATGATTGAGATAGCTTCTGTTTTTCTAAAACAAAGTTGAATTGTGCATCTTGAGTCCACAAGTACAAGAACAGTTCTCTGCATTGTTGCAATGCTTATCGGGATTCTGCATTGAAGACTTGAAATCATATGCTATTGGTTTATTTCTTTTTGTTGATTGATTAATGTGGAGGCTAACCTTTTTCTTCTGCATGTTTTCTCTTTTGTACTCTACTCTTAAAGGAGAATGAAAGTTGGAGATGTTTTCTTTTAGTGTTAAATAGAAATATAACATGTCATTCTCTTTGAGTAAATGACTTGTTCTAATTCACGTTTTCTTTAACAAATTAGTTGACATGTCAAGATCTAATGAGGATCAAGAAGAATATTCAACAACAGAAGGGTCTAAGAGGCATAGAGTTGTATCCTTACTTCATGAGGATGTGGAAGATAACTCTACTTGCTCTAAACAATCGAAAAAATGCACTTCTACTGTATGGTATGAATTCGAAAAATTCACGGATGAGGATGGCAAGAAAAAAGCCAAGTGTAAATGGTGCAAATCAACTTACATGGCTAGCCATGGGACAAAAAATTTGTTGCGTCATTTACAT
This sequence comes from Eucalyptus paniculata subsp. matutina, assembly GCA_017140255.1. NCBI lineage: Eukaryota > Viridiplantae > Streptophyta > Magnoliopsida > Myrtales > Myrtaceae > Eucalyptus > Eucalyptus paniculata. The sequence continues at coordinate 19,663,955 of CM029436.1, read as the reverse complement.
ACTTGTTCCAATCGAGAGGCCAACGTTGATGATTCCACAGAACAGTTTGATCAAACTGTGTTTAGAAGCAAGCTAGCAAAAGCAATAGTCAAACACAATTACACATACTCTTTTGTAGAGCATGAGGCTACTAGAGAGTTGCTTAGTTATCTTAATCCCAATGTGAAGCACATATCGAGGAATACAACAAAAAGTGATGTGGTGAAAGTTTATGAGAAGGAGAAGAGAAATTTGAAATCAAATATAATGTCACTTTCTAGCAGAATATGTTTAACTTCTGACTTGTGGACTTCTGTGACAACTGATCATTATATGACCATCACTGCCCATTACATTGATGAGAATTGGGAATTGCATGCAAAGGTTTTGTACTTCTCCTATGTGCCACCACTGAGGAGATTCCCCAAGAGGAGATTCTTTGCTGGTTTAGTTTTTTGTTGTAATTGAAGGTGGATAAAGCAGGGGCGACCGTGCTGTTTGAGGAGCCAACCAAGGGGAGCAACAATGTGGGAGTGGTGGTGAGTCCAGTTCGTCTTGCCAGCCTTGGCGAATTCAGGAGTCCTCAGTTTGTCGCGGACAAGCTCATACAAGCTGAAAAGCACATAATAGGTGCTGCTTCAATCGATTGCTTGGTTTTGAATGTGGAATGTCTTAACAGTACTGCATTTGAAGCCTCTTATGTTTTGGGGCAATCTATTATTTGGTAGATAATTTGGTTCTTAGTAGAGTTGCTGAGAATTGTGTCTTGGAGCTGTCTTATTGAGGGGAAACATTGAAGTGAAGTATCTTTCTGCAGTGCTGAAAAATTATTCCTTCGTATGGTCACCATACGAATTTCTTATTCAAAAGGCTGGAAATGTAAGCCTCATATCTTAATCAAGATGATGAACTCATTTGTGAGTAAATAATTTGACCTCAATAGTATGCTTACTTTAAATAAGAGAAGCATATGTATAGTCCAATTCTTCATAAATATTTCAATTTATAGGTTTTTATCCAATTAGCATATAGCTTAAAGTGAGCGTGGGTTTTTTTTTTAGAATATTAGTAAGTTTTAGCAATATGGGTCGAGTCGGGTATGGGTCATTATATTTACATTACAAGAATATGGGTCAAAACGGGTTAAATGGGTCGAATATGGGTCGACCCATTTTCGACCCGACCCATACCCGACCCAACCCACCCATTTGCCACCTCTACCAGAAAGGGAGTCATGCCAAGCGAAGGCCCAATGGGCCTCACGCCCATGATGTTCAGCCATGAGGGCCCAAGTGGGCCAAGCCAAGCCCACCAAGCTCATTTCAAGCCCATTCAAGCAAACGGGCTGCCCAAGGACAAAATTGGAAATTTTGGTCAAAAAGTATGTGAAATGTCCAAAACACCCTTCTTGAAGCTTTGCATTCATGGACTAGATGACAAAATGAGAGAATGAAAGGAGGAGAGTGAATTAGGGATGATTTTAGGGATTTTTGCTGGAAATTAATGATGAGATTTTGAGGAAAATATCTCATTTCTCTCTCTCTCTCTCCCCTCATTTCCCAAGCTGGTCGAAGCCCTCTCAACCCCATCTCTCTCCATTTTTCTCTCATTTCATCATTTTTTTCTCCTTGTCCTTCTTCCCTTGATCACCTCCATAGCTGGCCACCTCAACCAATGCCTTTTCGCCGCTACCGTCCCTTGCGCACCTTGTTGTGCCGCCAACTCCATTGCCACAAGCCGCCACTACCTCCATCCTCACCCAAATTGAGCCTCCAAGGAAGCTATGGGCCTTAATTGTCAAACCACCACCATTCGTTTCTCCGTTCAAGTCAGGAACACCGTGTTCTCGACGCCATTGTGCCGTTGTTGCCGTGAGCTCACCGTTGTCGAAAACCATGAGTTAACTCATAATCCTTGTTTAGGGAGTTAATTGCACTTAGGGGTAGGCTAGTTTAAGGGTAATGGTGGTTAGTGGTAGATAAGGATGGTTTAGCTTTAATTATGGTTAAGGGTGAATTAGATTAAGGCTGAAAGAAATTAGTCTTAATTAATCGTGGTTAGTAATTAATCAATGTTAATTTTAATTAATCGTGGTTAGCTTAATTAAGCATATTAGCTTAATTAATTGTGATTTGCTTAATTAATCACGATTAGTGCAAAGTAATGACAGATTAGTTGATAGATAAAATTTTATGATTGATTTATTGGATGAATTTATGCATAATTCCTATTATTTGAGCTTGTTATGCCATGATATTGATTGCCCAATTTATAAACCTTAAATGTTATTTTTAAAAATGTTTTATTGGCAAGAAAATGACAGATTTTGAAGTGTCATGTTTGGACGATGTGCTTTACTTGTTAAATAGGACAATGGGGTTTAAAAGGAAAGTGTATAAAATTTGGCGAGTTAATTTTAAATACGTGATCACATGCGATTATTTTACTACAATTTTAAGTGTAAAAATTTCTCAAAATTTGTTATTTGAGTACGAACTTTTTGCATCGGGCTAATTGATGGCAAAACTTGAGTGTTGGCGTGCTTGAGTGGTCACTTAATTGAACCCATCCCCCCAACGAGAGTTTGGGGACCATGTTAGATGCTTATCGGATGCCCGACGGTAGTCGAGATGTTGAGTCGCAATTGAGGTAGGACCGATACTCCTTAAGTAATACATTTTAGGCGGGGGTTCTAGATGATGCCGTGCCCGATGGGGGGAGACGATGTCCAGTTATGCCGGAAGACCGCCAACTCTTGTGTTGGCCGTGGCCCGAGGGGTCATAATAATTAGAGCACGTGTGTTGATAATGTGCATGGAGATTATGGGATGTGTTCTGATTATTTATTATGCTTAATGCATTGATATTGATATATGTGGTATGCTAATATGTAGGAGATTGCCAATGCGAGGTAAGAATATATATGGTTGCATGCTTAGACTTGCTGAGATTTTTATCCCGCCCCTATTGTTGTTGAATATTTTCAGACCCATAGTTATGGATATGCACCCTAATCATTTTGGAATCCCCGTGTCTTTTGAGTGGGACGTGACCGAATATGATGTGTCAAGGACCGAGACGACTGTTCTAAAGTACACCCCCACCTTTTGGGTTCAGGAGAGACTAGATCATTTGGTTCCCCACTGTTTTGTGGCTTGGTTCATTAAGTTCAACGGGGATCTCCTCGGTCATTTCCCAAGGATCAATGGTCTACCGTAACGGACCAATGTTGGTGTAGGAATCACCTTTTTGGATGGTCCTCGTTTAAAGGACTAGGTTAACCCCAACCTTTCTGACTCTTTTTGTATGTTGGTTGTTTAGGAAGTTGTCTTCTAGGATGGGCTTGTAAATGTCAAACTTCTTAGGGTTAACAGTGAATAAATAAATGTTGTACTTTGGGAATTGTCAGATGTGTTTTTACTATCCCTATGTTTATGTGTTGACTAGGTGTTGTTTTACATATAAAATGCTTCCGCTTGCGTTTAAATCGAAAAAATTTAAAAAATGGGTCGGCGATACATCTTGGAACATCACAAGTTTATCGATCGTCATAGAATGTTCGCGTTCGGGAGTTCGGGGCATGACAACGTAAGTTACCAATAATGTAATTAATGTACCAATAGCAAATTAATTTTTAAGAATTTGTTTGGAGGAAAAACGTTTTCCTTTTTTGGATATTGAAAGAGAATTTGTTTGGAGGAAAAATGTTTTCTCTAACCCGATCAAAAATAAGCTTGAGGTTATGGGTTTGACTCTGGCTAGTTCGAAACGAACTATCTAGTTCGGATCCAACACTTTGAAGCGCCCCCACATGTTTTCTTTTGTTTGCCTTCTTTGCCAGATTTCGATCGCCCCATTGTCTGGTAACCAAGTCTATTCTAGTTATAAATTATTCAAGATATTGTAAGGTGACGTCATAACACGTCGTAAGTTGCCGAGCAATATCCCATAACCAAATTAATGAAGGCAAATGAGAGGGAACGGTGGGACTTCTTCTTCTCGGCCATTCATTCCACAGACACGTCCAGCCACCGCCAACCACCGCCAGTCGCCAGCCTTCCATCTCTAGCCGCCACAAATGCACTCGGCACAGTGTACGGCTGGAGGCCAACTCGGTGACCTCAGCTGGAGGGAAGTACAGACCCCCCCCCCCCCCCCCCTCTCTCTCTCTCTCTCTCTCTCTCTCTCTCTCTCTCTCTGTCTGCTCGAATCCTCCACAGAGCATCGGATGAAAGATGGGTGCTCTGTTATGCTGTGTGTTTGTGATTGATATTGTCGTCCTCTTATTCGTCGCTAAACCTGAATTAAAGTTGGACCGGAATCAGCTCGGCCGAGTTTCAATATACCTGGTCATATCTTCCCTAATTAAACACTAAATGCGATCCTGATTCATTCCCATGCTCTGTTTTGCCATCTTTCATTGTATGCCTTACCGGATAATCACTGAGCCATTGCTGCATACGAGATTCACCGTTTCTTCTGTCTGTAACGTTGTATGTACTAATTGGTTCTTGAGTGGTGTGTTTGTGTGCAATGCGGTGGTGTTGAAGTATAGATGGTGCCATTGCGTGAGACGATGCCCTGACGGTGTTCGGTGATATCTCTGATAGAGGGATCTGTAATTTTGCCTCGCTGAATTCGATTAGTCTCTGGCGGGATCATAGGAATGTGCTTATCTCATTTAGAGGATTTCATCTCCAACGAATAAGCTAAGTCAAGCATCTCTCTGTTCAATTGCTTGCTATTACACTTTTAGTGGCTCATTTTCGTGTATTCTAGTTTCTATTTATTTATGATGTTTCTCGTCCAGATTAAATTTGTTGCTGATCTCTTCAATTGCTGGCTGGAATCTTGCCATTGTGTCGGTGATGGTTGGTACCATATCTTCAGATACGATTTTTTTGGACTTCTAAACTAAGATCGAAGTGTGGATGATTATTCTCTGATTCTTGAAGTGGATGGTGCTGGAATTTCACGGTAAAGAGAAAGAATAAGAAACTCTGGATGAGAAATCAATATCGACTTGTTGATCTTTAAGTTTTGAGCCAATTTAATGTCGTACTAGTTCGAGTGTGTTTTATGCCTTGACATGCTTACCAAGAAATTGGAAGTTTATTATTTAACAGATATGTTGGTTATAATTGAAAAATTAACAACACTATTTCCTTGTGTAAGATTCTCTTAAGTTTTCATAGTCACATAACCCTTTCTCATGTACTTGCGACTTCTGCTTTGTTTGCTCCTTAATTTCCGAGCAGTAACATCAAGTCCAAATCGTAATTCGTTGCTGCAATCTGAAATCTGTATTTGGATGGCCATCTCAGTCTATGATGCTTGGTTCGTTTTCGCTCCATCTCATGCGTTGACTCTGTTGGAACTTTTCCTGTATTGTATTGTCATTTTTGATTGCACAATTATTTTTATCTCGGTTACATGTACTAAAGCTGGCGTGTTTATTATAAGTCGACAATAGAAGATTCGGTATACTAATGAATTGGTTCCTCGGTTTGTTAACACGCGACTTTCAATGGCCAAATGTCTTCTTCAAATGTGCTGAGTGCTATCCTCAAATGAATGTGGCTTTTGACTGGATGAGTCTCGAGATTGAATCTTTTTGTTTTGTATCTCTTTGGGTCGTTCTTCGTTTCACTAAATCACTCTCCTTTTCAATATTTTTTGTTTATGTCTATCCATCTCTAGGTATGTGATCTATTCTTCCACTAAATAAAAAGATAAAAAGATATAAAAAAAAATGAGAAAGAAAGAAATTAAGAAAAAAACTCATAATTGCATTTATGGATCCCTTCGAGATAAGTCTTTGTTTCAAGTATTGTTTAATGGGTATCTTTTAGTATAGAATTCTCTTTTTTATCACAATTAGCCTTAAATTTAATTCTAGCTCGTGGAGGCTTATATCCCGAGACTCACTAATAATGCCATGTATAATCTTTACTTGACTTGTATCGGATTTATTTTCCGCACATTGTTCTTACTTATCTTTGTTATTTTTTTCATGCTCTGTGTTGATCTCTTTATATTGCCTTCATGATTTATCAACATTATTAAAATTTACTGGCAATTTCATAAATTTATTAATTGCAGAAGTTTGCAGATTGTCCCTTAGCTGGACCCTGGAATTGTCGAAGTCCAACCATGCCTTCTCATCCATCTGTGTAGAGAAACACCTATCCTACTTCTTGAATTTGTTATCTGCTAGATACAACGTGATTGATAAACTAGCATCAGTATCATTTTTAATTATTTGTTCTATTGTTGAATAAGACGTTTGGATCAGTGTGAGGAGATGAAAAGAAAAAGGCCCTGAGTAACTTTCAGTTTTGTAGAAGCAAAATGGTAGGGACTGCCAAATTGCATCTCAATGTTTGTATTGCACTTTCCATGTAAATGAGAAACATTTCTTCGCCTTGCAAATAAAATGAACCTGCCAAGTTGCATGGACAAACTTCCGTGACCTACTTCCCAGAGATGAAAGTAACTCATGAATCTCATGTTTACAGAATGAGAAGTCAAACAGCCTTTTATTCAAAAGAAAGTTGGACATGCCAAATTGAATGACTTAAGCATATGAGGACAGTCAAAATTTGGATGAATTACGCTGAAATGTCTAACTAAGAATACAAAGACAAGAAGCCGTCTGTGACACTAAAGGCAAATAGGTGAACTCAAATGCCATAACAGTGAAACTACTTGCAAATGCAGGATGAAAACAATGTGATGGAGACCAGGTCCGAGCTTGGACACCTAATTTTCTCTCCCTCTGGGAAGCCTTATTTACATGAGGATTGTCTGCCAATGACCTAAATCTGAAGAAAAAGGGGTTCATAGTATCTCAGCTTGGAGGTCTTCACTCGTTTAATTAAGGCAGTTGGCCGTTCTTAGCCAGCAATTTGAATTTTAGACCTTCAATGCTTGCTTCTCGTAGTGACAGCTTCAACTTTGATGGTGGGCTTCCACAAAATTGTAGTTTCAGCAAGTAACGAGGTCATCGTGGGTCCATGTTTTGAGGTAGAACACCTGTCTTCCAAGTAACCTGTATATCATTTTAAGCCGTTTAACTAATTGAGCAAGGCAGGTGAACTTTGTACGTTTTATTGATATTCAAAAATAGTGAAGCATTTCAGGAAGTGTTTGATGCACTAAAAGAACCAAGATATCCAAGTCTTTACTTCAGCTTAGGAAGCAAAACTGTGGGGATGCTTTATGATTATTAAAAAGTCAAAATTCCTTGCATGGTTGCAATCATAGAATCGACTAAGACTAGAAAGGATAAAGAATACTTATAGGTATTATTTTTCCATGGTAGTGTGTCTGGAATCATTTAATAAAGTTGAGCATCTCCAATTGATTTTCAGATAGAGCACAGAAGGGAACTAGTGTGGTCATTGTTATGGTACCTTTTCTTTGCTTCTCAATGTCACAGCCCCCACAGATTGAACAACCACAATCGGCATCTCCCTGCATAATGATACATGTAATTCAGGCATCACAATAAAATTTGACTAGTAGTTGGTATGCTTCTCCTGAGCATTACCGAAGACAATGTGTCGGTTGGCTGTTTCATGCTTTCCCATCAACCTTTTCCATAGGTGCTAATGTGCTCCTCATGGTGAAGTGAGAGATTCTGAATCGCCTTCTTTATCACTTCAAAGCCTCCCTCTTCTCTCATGCTTTTTGTATTGCAGAAAAGTCGAAGAACACACTCTCAAAGGTCCCTCACTGAACAAAAATTCTTGACCAAGTCTGTGTTATTTCTATGGTGTGAACCTGTAGTTAGTATGGCATCTTGCACCATTGCAGTCACCCTGAGAAGGAAGATAATGTTTTTATCAACTTTGGGGTAAAGTATTGCGTAAATGGTGATAGTGAAGTCAGCTACCTCTATTGGCTTTGGATCTTACATGAGGACAACACCAGCTTGCTCGGTTATTCTCTGTTGTATAAAATACATAAACAATCAAGTATTTAAATACCTTAGAACATGTCTGTATGCACTTATTTTGTTCACTGTTAATGGTATTTCGTTATTTTCTTGAGCAAGTAATTGAAATTTGACCTCAATAAGGTATCTTTAACACCATAGATGATCTCCTACTTCAATTCCCATGCTTGGTCCGACTTGGTGTTCTCACTGCAAGATAGAAGCCAATGTTGATGGCAGCAATAAGCTCCGTGCTTTTTTTCTTTTTTTCCTTTTTGAAATAACAAGCAAGCTGGAGGTCGGGTATTACTTGGCCCAAAGCATCATCACTCCATTGGTGCCATTAATGTTGATACCAGCATATAAGCAAGCCTTGAAGTGAGCATCGGAAATATCTCGGTCGGATGACTTATTAGCCCCAACACCATAGTAATAAGGCCCCTAAATGAATATAAAACCTTGCATCACAATACAATTTTTTTGTCATCAACTTAAAGCCTATTATTCATCAATATACAGGGAAATTCATTGGGAAAAAATTTCTCACCTGGGAACCTGGATATCCTCCAATAGGCCAACTGAATGGCCATTAAACATTTATCTGCAATAGGGTGTTTTCTTGCTCAATCCAATACCTAATGTGAACATTTAGCCCAAAATCACGAACTTGTTCATTTCAAAACTTTCTAATTCACGATATATAACTCATGTTTTTGAATCTCCCACAATGAAACTTCATTGATAACATTTGGGTTACTGAATTTCAGCAACCCTGACATGTTTGGTCGCTGGGATCTGCTCACAACTGGTGTGTATGAATTGCAAATAACCCGCAAACGAACAATAATACTCTGTAAACTAATTGAAACACCCTTTCTCGTTTCATCAACCTGTTCAGATGATCTAACTGGCAATCAGTGAGTTCTTTGGGATCCTTATTTGGCATTGTGTCCTCAGTGCCAAAATCCACACCATTTCTGCCTAGCCTGAAAAATACAACAGTGTAAGTAATAGACATACCTACTGAAACAAAAACCCTATAAGCTTTAATATCATGGAAGATAGTTCAAACAACAAGCTCTATTTGTATGACTTAGCCTTCTGGTATGCATGAGAGTACACTTTTGAAAAGATAAAAAAAAATGGACTTGAGTACTTCAAAGAAAGGCGTCTCCTTAGCAAGTGCCATCGCTGAAAAGTTGAAAACCGCTTTTTGGAGACTAGTTTCAGGAAGGACAGCTTACATTTTGAAGCAAAAATAAGGAGTCTTATCGATTTCCCTAAGGACACTACCACAAATTTCCTTAAATAATAAACTAAAAATAGTGACATAACTATGCTTCCCATTTTGGAACCATTTCAAGCTTATTCTCAAGAACTGAGGGTAGTTACAGAGTTGAAGGAAGTAGACTGCAGAGTGCAACAACTTAAGAGATTAACCACCTTACCGAGGATCAATTAGCAAGCATGTTATTATGATATTACATTAGATGTAATGGGCGATCAACTTGTGCATCTTGACAGTGCACCTAATTCTTCCCTCTCTAAATCAAAAGGCGATCACATTGAAGTACTTTCTTCTTCCACAAACTTGGCATAATTGCAAATTATTCTTGCCAACAACCTTGGCGAAAATATCCATTAGATATCACCATGGCAGAGCAAGACCACCGAATACAGCAATTATCAGTATGACCAATTGAAGTCACAGAACAAGAAAAATCTGAGACAAGAGTGGATACAAGAGAAATGGATTCCGCACGAGGTCCACAACATAAGACTTAAAATTGGTAGTGATTGATTTAGTCATCAAAAGACACAACAACGATGACTACTGCTCCGTTCATTCATGCTGCCTCACACAGCACGCATTTCTTTTGCAGACAATGCTGTCACAAAGAGGAGAAGTCCATGTAAATCGTCAACCAAACAAAATGAACAGGACAACCTTGCAGTGATCGAAATGAATAAGTCATAGATTAGACTCCCAGTCCAACTATGATAAGCCCTCTTTTAATGTCAAACATTTACTCATTGCTTAAGATATTGCTCACAATTGGCAAAGGATTTACCTGAGAACCTCTGCATAATGGCTGAGAAGCAAACCAAGAATGTCAATGGTTGTCAAATGCTAACTATAAGATCACTTCTCTATCCTCCCCTGGAGCTTGACCGGTACTTGAACCATAGTAATTTCACTTTGGAAGTTGAGACGGGTGTTTGATAGGTCTAGGGATCACCTGATTTAACGAATTAATAGATCAACAGCATGTAGCACGTAAAAAGGAAAAACACTTCATATTTTATTGTCACCAATCATACCCTTGATTTGCTGTGTAGATCTATGTCAGAACCTCTAATTCTATGGGAACACAATGAGATAAAGTTATTTTTAAGGGAAGCAAACCGGAAGCCGTTCTCTTGATAAACATTTCATCACTTCATCTATGAAAGTTTTCCAAAGTTTTCCAAAACTGTGCAGGCATTTTGCTCCTTGTGAAATCACATAAGCACATTGCACACTATATATAGGATGAGTCACAAAACAGATTTAATGAGCTCAGAGTTGGATGAAGAAAAGTATGAATTTTCTTCATTTTTCAAACATTTTCAGGAATAAAGTAATGTCCAAACCTTTCAGTGATTTGTCCATGTCCCCCAATCGAATCATGTAGCATTGATAGATACCTTTATCAACTTTATGTGCAGGATATGAGATATCTTGTACTAGTCCTTGCCTGCATCTTTTTTGCGCCTGTCCTCCAATTTTGGGTGACCTGCAATTCTTAGGTGAGTACAGAATAGTTCTTGTCTTGTTCATCTTTTTGTGCATCGCACTTAGAGGTTTCAGTGCATGAAAACATACCAAATGTATTCTGCAATTATCATATTGGCGTAGGGCGTGATGTCCAAGTTGAGAAGACTCTAGAGCATGTAGTAGTATTGTTCTCAGACTTCAAAGCATACGCCCCGAACTTAGAAAAGCTCTAGGTGTTTCCATTATCCTCATGTTTTAGCAGGAGAGAAATCCATGTTTTTCTTGCCACAGGACTAGTGGTCAGTGAGTTCTTTGTGATCCTCAACTGCCATTATGTCATCGGTGCCAAAATCTACGCCATTTCTGTATAGCCTGAAAAATGAAGTAACGTCAGCGACAGATATATCTACTGAAACAAAGAACCTGGGAGCTTAATCTCATGGAAGATAGTTCAAATGACGAGCTCTATTTGTACGACACAGCCTTCTGGCATGCATGAGAGTTTAGTTTCAAAAAGATAAAAGAATGGACATGGTACTTCAAAAGAAAGGGTCTCTCTAGCAAGTGCTAGCAATTTTTCCCTAAGCTCAATCTCATGAAACCACTTTTGAAGACTAGTTTCAAGTGGGAAAAACTTGCATTTTTGAAGCATAAAAAGCGAGGTTTAAACACAATTGTCATGAACAATTTTACACAAACAACTTAAAAGTACAGACCCCCACTCATCAAATACAGAGCATGATGATCCAAAACCAAAATACCATTGCAAATTTGAAATAGCAGGCACCGACCACACATCATGATAGTTTTTAGAGCTGCAAGTCTCGTTTGAGAAGCCAAATTAGCAAACTTGATTCATCTTCACCAGATGAAGCAATAAATCAAAAGATACAGAAACAAATTCAGATGACGCCAAACAGATGTACTCAACTTCGCTTAGAAATTCTCTAGAAGCACCAACAATTCAAAGCTAAAAACCACATGCTGAACTCAGTGGGCATTGTCCTCTCTCTCCATAACCAAATCACGTCTCTCTCTCTCTCTCTCTCTCTCTCTCTCTCTCTCTCTCTCTCCAGCAATCTGTGCATGTCCCCCAAAATCAAATCAAGTATTCGAAACACAATTCAAAATATTTTTCATGTAAAAATCTGGGAAACAAGGTCCCACATACCTTCAGTGAAGAAAATTAGAACCACGTATAAGATTCAAATCGTATGTTCGGGATATGAGCGATCTTGTCCCAGTCCTCGCCTGCTTGTCTTTTGCAACTCTCCTCCAATTCTCCGCAATCGAAGATGTATAGTTGAGTAAGGGATGTGAGCCTTCGCATTGCTTCAGGGAATGTCAACGAGGAGAACCCGCTGATGCTGAGAATTTGAAGTGATTGAAGGGCCTCGATTTGCTCTGGTATATCCTTCAAATTGTCACAGCTCCAAATTCCGAGACACGTGAGATTGCGGGCCTGTAGAAGCCACTGTGGGAGAGATTCTAGTTTGGGAAGGCCATAGAATGCCATGGAGCGGAGACTCTGAAGGCCTCCATGGAAATCCAAGATGTTGCCGCTTTTGTCTTTGGATATATCTAGCTCCTCATATTTCTCGATTTGCTCCGATAATTCCTTAAAATTGGGGCATTTGGAAATTCCGAGACGCTCGAGATTGCGGAGCTGTAGAATCCACTGTGGGAGAGATTCTAGTTTAGGAATTCCATGGAAAGACATAGATTGGAGACCCTGAAGGCCTTCATGGAAATCCAAGATGATGTTGCCACTTTCATCTTTGGATAAATCGAGCTCCTCGCAATCCCAAATAGAGAGACGCTCGAGATTGCGGAGCTGCAGAGTCCACTGTGGGAGAGATTCTAGTTTGGGAATTCTAGTGAAATACACAAACCGGAGACTCCGAAGTCCATGGAAATCCAAGATGATGTTGCCGCTTTCATCTTTGGATAAATCGAGCTCCTCGCAATCGTTAATAGAGAGATGCTTGAGCTTCGATAGATGCCGCAAACCAAGTGGGAGGGAAGTTATCCGAGGAAGACTGTTGATTACTAGAGTTTCAAGTGAGGTGAGTCTTCCCAGACACTCCTCAGGCAAATATTCGAGAAACTTCATATTACCGATCTGGAGACACTTCAACTTACTAAGGCCAAATTGGGGGAGATGTTTACATCTTTTGCACTCCGTCAATCTTAACTCAACTAAATTGGGCAACTTAGTCATCCATCTCGGCAAACTCTCACCATTATATCCATTAATAATCAATTTCTGCAGATTGTCAGGGGGCCTCAATCCATCTAATAGTGCTTCATCTCTCTTCGTAATCATTGCTTCATCAGTAATATTGAAAATGCCCCATGAAAGATTCAAGGCTTCTAAAGAATGCTTCTCTATCAAGTTCGCGGCCGTGGATTCTTCTTCTACATTTGTCACGCTTCCCAAATTTATAATGGAAAGTTCTCCCCGGATGTTATTAAGCCTATTTAGCTCCCCAAGTCCGCAATATTTTGTAGCAAGAGCTTTATCTTTGGGCAATATAAAGCAACTTAACCTATGCAACGAACTCAATTGCCCTAGTCCACGTGGCATATAACTAAGTTTATAACAACCATCTATGTCTAGATTTCGAAGGCTGACTAACTTCCTTATACCCCTTGGCAATTCTTCGAGCAATTTACAATTGTAGAGATTAAGTGTTTGCAAATTATGCAATCTCGTGATGGAGTTAGGAAGCCTTTTGAGTGCATAATTTTTAGAGAGATCGAGATACGTAAGATGCTTCAACTTACAAATGAACCTTGGCACCTTCTTGACACGTGCACAATGCAGATCTAAGATGCGTAACATCTTGAAACTTTGAATGAGTCGGCGTAGATCTGCTTCACTTGTTGGTTCCCTTTCCCAATATCTAGCAACGCACAAAAATGTTCTAAGTGCACTTGCTTTCAAGCATGATATTAGAGGTTTAACCATCAAATTGGAAGTTGAATCACAAGATATATGACGAGTTTTTTCATGTATGGGTTTTGTGCCATCCCATGCCACCCAACACTCGGTCCCTACAACCGAGCAAGCTAGATCATGCATCAAATCATGCATCTTGCAAGTTCCCTCATCCTCTTGAAATTCTTGGAAGAAGTTGCTCCAAAGTAGATACATGAAATATCCATGAGCAATGTCTTCTAAATGCGGACTTCCATTCGATGGTTGGATAAATCCTTCTGCCATCCAAAGATCAACCAAAGTCTGCTTGTTTATCTCATAATCTTTGGGAAACAATGAACAAAACGCGAAACATCGTTTCAAATGGGAAGGAAGATGGTCATAACTTAGCTTCAGAATCAATTTTATGCGGTCTTCCCTTTGAGACACTTCTGGGAGCTCATGATCTTTGAAATGTAACCATTCGTGTTTAGTTTTCTTAAAGAACAATAAACTCCCAATAGTTCGAATAACTAATGGAACACCGGAGCACTTTCTAACTATATCTTCACCAATAACTCGCATGTCAGGATCTTGTATATCCTCTTCTTTTCGAAAAGCCAGTTGCATTAATAAATCAAAAGACGCATTTTCAGATAATTCCCCAAGAGTATGAGGCGGAGCAGTGCGGGTGAGCTCGGCAACCGAATGCAGTCGTGTGGTTATAAGGATCTTGCTTCCTCTAGCACCTCCCACCAACAAGTTTTTCAAGCGTAGCCATTCTTCTTGTTCTTCATTCCACAAGTCATCTAAAACCAAGAGATATCTCTTTCCATCAATTTCTGTCCTTAGATCACGTTGCAACTGTTCCACTGCAGCCTCACTGGGTCCTCTTTGCTTTATACAAGCTAGGATATTTGTGACTATTTTTTTCACGTCAAAGTCATTTGAGACACAGACCCACATTTTCAAGTGAAAGTGTTTACTTACCATCTCATCATTATATATGCATTGAGCAAGAGCCGTTTTTCCAAAACCACCAATACCAACTATTGGAAGGATGGAAACGTCCTCTGTCACGTTTGGGTCTAGCAAAAATTCCATGACCGTCTTCTTATCATTATCTCTCCCTATAATAACTCCCTTTGGTATAAACGAATGCATCTCTTCTATCTTCTTCTGCTCTCTCTCTACTTGTGAATCCACAAGGCGCTCATCCAAGTGGAATCTCCTACGATTGTTGATGTCTTCTATTTTTTTCCTCACTGCTCTTACTTTGGAACTCATCTTCAAATTAAAAGTAAACTGGTTTGAACTTGAGAAAAATGTCCTTACTTCCTTTGTCACTTCATTGTGGCCCCTTAGCTCTCGTTGCCTAGCTTCTATATTGAATTCTTCAAGCACGTCCTGCGCGTCATACAAAGCGTCTTTCATGTTGTCGAGCCAAACTTGGATTTGGTCATTCTGGTGGCGTTGTTTTTCCGCATCGTTGAGTACAGCTCGAAGCGTGGAGACAATATTTCTCAACTCCTCGAGTTCATGCTTGACACCCCATAATTTCCCAAGCTTTTTTAATGCTTGAGGAACCTCGCTAGCAATGATCTCTCCAGCAATGGCTACGATGACAGCTTCCGCCATTTTGCTCTCTCTTACTCTGTCTCTCTGTCTTTGTGGAATAGAAGATATTAGTCCAGTCGTTCCAAGGCTAGATATATAAGAAGATCACGTTGACGCTCACCAAAGACTGGCAAACCAAATCCTGACAAATCTAATTTTCAATTTCTTTGAACAACTTGAGTAGTCAAAGATAAGAATTATCATCGTTCACGCAAAGTCTAAATCAATAATGCATATTGGACCCACCGAGGTTGGGTCCTAGGTCTGAGATTAATATCTTTGCATTGTTCTTTGAAGTCCGACTGTTTGTCTGCAAATATTCGGCACTTCTTAGCCGCACAATTTTCACAATATTTGTATTTTGGCACGTACTTTTGTATATAATATTTTTTTGTAATTTTAAGTATGCTTTTGCCGAACACGCACCCTTACTTTTCACATGGCATTATCATACAGCGCATCTAAGTAAAAGAAAGAACGGTTTGGATAAATCTAACTGTTCAAATTAATATAAAAAAAAACCAATAAGTATGCACAATAATGGCCTATTATTAGGGTCCACGTGTATGAAGCCATACTGCCAAATTGCCACGTGACTGGCATGGCCAAAATGTAACTTAACTCGACCATAGTTTACCATTAACCATCACTTTTTTTTTCTTTTTCCTTAGGTTTCGCACCACGTCTATCTTCTTCATTCTCCTCTGCGCTTTTTAGACAGAGAGGCCCTGCGCTTTTGGGACTCTCCATATTATAAGCCAAATATTAATGTCGATTGTCACTCATTACTGGCCAATTACATCATTTATTACATAAAATTTAATATACACCCTAGTCCCTACCTCAATTATTGTGTAAAAACCCTGCTATAGATATTAAAAAAAATATTTTAAATGACAAATACACAGATATATAAGATAGAACGAAAGGAGGTAAACATGATCAAATTTAGCTGAGTTTTCTTAGAACTTGTTTGTTAATGCTTCTTAAAATGCAAAATCTAAAATTTAAAATGTTATTTAAATATTAAAAGATTTTGAAAAAATTATACATAAATTATGTGTCAATATTTGACGGTTGTGAAAATTTCATATGTTTCAAGCCAAAAAAAAAAAAATATATATATATATATATATATAAATTTAGACAAGATTAGATTTATAAATGTATATTGAGCCCAGCTAGCCTAAAGTGGGGCTTTTGTGACGGTAGTAACCGGCAAATTTCAGCCACGTATTTTCATGGAGGAAATTGGAAGATGGGCTCCACCGGTTTCAGTTTTTATTTTTATTTTTGACTTCCCATTGCTTCCTATTTTCTTGGCTTAATTTAGGATTAGATTAGAGGATTTAAAAAGGTCCAAAAAGCACTAATTTGAAAGGGAAACTATCACAAATCTCATTAACTGGAATTTTTTTAATATAAAGGATGAAAAAACAAATTAAATACTGAAATAGAGATAACCACAAATCACAACCAGGAAAAAAATCGCTCATTAAAAAGAAATCATTAATAATAAATTAGTAGAAGAAAAAATTACCTGCTAATTCAAATCTTATAGATGAAGATTAGCGATGACCTAAGACATTACAAGATCAATTTTAGGATCATGAGTTAAAGCTAAATTTAAATAATAATAAAAAGGATTTTCAATCGAAAGGATATTTCATATAAATTCTTTTTGTGTTATTAAATTTCTTTTATTCAGTAACAATATCCTCAAATCTTTTCTTTTGGCTAAAAAATAATATTTACTATTTTTAAATGATGCCATTGAAAACTTTTGAGTCTACTTAAATATCCATTCATTATTATTGATCTTAAATCTTTTATTCACCGGCGAGTCTTCCATTTTTTATCTTTTAACACTTATGGCTAACATTGCACCATCCGTTTTTCGAAATATCAGCACCGTTCTCTACTCATTTTCTTATATATTTGGTTCAGCTTTAAAGGCTGGCTTTAAAATATTTGGTGTTTGGCAACCATTTTCGAAAGCTACTTGACCAAATTCTATATATTGGCATTTTGTGGATGTCATTTCTTTTTCATAAATTTTAGTAGTCCCATCATTTTCTGGTGGCGCCCATTTTCATGGCTTCATCACATGCTTTCCTTAAAAAATCATCCACGTTCACATGCTTTCCTTAGAAATCGATGCAGGGTCACATGCATGCCGCAATTTTTTAGTAACAACATCTAGTACTAAAATCAACTGGATTTGTTTCTTGAGAAGATGGAAAAGTGTTATAGATTCAGCATCTACCTTCGCATGGCAAAAAGCTTTATATTCATGAATCTCTGCTTTTTCCCATATAAGAAAAAAAAAGACTATGAAGTATCGTTGTTAAAACCAATAAACCCGACTTTATGCTCTTGAATCTCTGCTTTTTCTAATGATGCCCATTTTTATGATTTTGTTGTTTAGCAGTGACTTCAGAGTATCAAAGTTAACGGGATTTGGATCTTGAGAAGACAGAATGTCAGTATAGCTGCCTGGGCAACTTCAAAATCTCACTTCACATGCTAAAAGAGTTTATGTTCATGCATCTCTGCATTTGCAAACTAAAAAAAAAAAAAAAAAAGATTATGAAGCATCATGTGAATGAAGTAGATTGAAGCATTTTGTGTGCAAAAAAGAAATTATATGTTGGTATTGAAGTACTAATGTGCGGTGGGCTCATAAAAGCAAGTTGATGAGGATGTTTTTTACCTTTTAATTTTAAGATGTGCAATGGAAAAACTGCCCTTGAAATTGGCTAATCTTCTCTTTTGAATTATATTTAGAATTGGAAGTTGGGGACATGTTATGTCTTTTTATGTGGCCATTTTGGAGAAGGCTAATAGCCTATATATGTAAATCTCGATGGCCATGTTTTCACTATCTAGGTCATATCCCTAAATCCAAAAAAAGATGTCGTTAGTTTCCCCAAGCCTTCTTTGTTTTGGCCGAAGACAAGTGATCTTGAGTAATGTAAAAGGAATTTTTAAAAAATTTCAAAATGTTATAGTCAATTTGAGCCATATTATAATAAGTAAAAGATTAAGGTGAATCAATTAATATAAAACTAATCACCCAATTAGCAGAAGGGGAAGGACCATCAAGAAGCACAGAGTTCCTTTCGGTCTAAAAAGAGTAGATAGCCCCATTCCAAACATAGTTCTAATAGAGTTTTTGAAAAAAATTTAAAGATAAGAAGTCTTGTCACCTTTGAAAAAGACCATAAGATCACAAGAAAGTTTAAATCAATTAACTTGATAAGGGAAGCAAATTAGGTCCGACAGGAAAGCTGGCCAGACTTGAGACTATCCATTGATCACCTATTTTTTTCCTAAAGACTTGTTTGTTTTTGCTTTTTTAAAATTTAAAATGTGATTATAAGATAAAAATGCCATGAAAATTTTTTACATATAAATGAGTATCAAGTGTCGTGTGAAAATTTCATATGTTCTAGGCAAAAAAAAAAAAAACTTTAAAATGAGTTCGAGACAAGATTAAATTAAACGAAAGCAAAATGTATAATCTATCTAGAGAAGTATTTTTTTTTTTTTTTAATTGGGAACGAACTGGTTCCCCAAGAACAAACGTAGAAAGCTTCCCCCCGTTTTTCAAATTTTCATTTTTTTTGGGTTTCTTTCGTTTTTTTTTTTTTTTTCTTTTTGCTTTTTTTGGGGCGATCGCACACTTGCAGGATGAGTTAACTCTTAGCAGTGCATAATTCACGGACGAAACAAAAACTATCTCAGCAGCAAGCAGAGAAATTCTTTGGCGGTAATCGTCATTCTGCCATTCTCATTGTTTCAGATATCCTATCCTCCCTGCTTTCGTGGAATTCCGCAAAAGAAAAAGGGTAAACGCGACGTACGATGCTCAGGCTATATTCATCTCAGAAAAGCAAAGAGCTTCTCTCTAATTAGTTGCTATGAGAAAGAACGAACCTGGCTGACAGTGGGCTGACTGACGGTCGACCAACAAATGCGAGCCCACAGCCCACGAGATGGCGAGAGAAGGAGATGAGACAGTGTTGGCGTGACCGAGACAGAGAAGAGACGAGACGGTGTGCACTAGACAGAAGAGAGAGAAAGATCGAGAGTGCCACTGGAGAAAGCAGAGAGAGAGAGAGAGAGACCAAATATGAGAGTGAGAACTAGAGAAGAAAGTAGAGTTTAAATAGAAAGAGTCAGGATTGGTTTTGAACGGGTCCAAAAACAGTTCTACCTGAGAGTTAACCTCGCAAGTCCGGTTTTTGGATAGAACTAATCGGTTCAAGATATAAAATCAGGAACTGAATAGGTTAACACCGTTTCCCAAATTTTTTACCTGAGATCTAAACCGATCTCCATTCGAACCGTCTTAAAACTGGCTAGGTTCAGTTTGATTCTCGGATGAAACTGGCAGATTTTTCATCTACTATAAAATGTTACATTTTGAGTTCTAACAACAGTCATTACAAAACTAATCCCTCGATTTAACAGGAGGGGAAGGACCATCATGAAGTAGAGAGTTCCATTCAATTTAAATGAAGTGAATAGTCCCATTCCAAGCAAAGCTCTTGTAGAGTATTTGAAAAAAATTCCCATTGAGGGATTGCAAAACCCAATGAAATTCGATGTCCCCACATCCTTCCAATAGCTCTGTTAGCATCAGAGAAAAAGGATGTGTCCCGCAACTGTCTTATAGAAAGAGTACTCAGAGTAAAGGTAAAATCTAGATTCAAAAATAAGCATCACATATAAAACAAGTGCAGCTTGCACCACAACATTGGCTAAGCCTATCATTAAGAAGCAGCTTGTTCAGGGTATCGACCCAAGCTAAGGAACATTAGGATCAATCCAAATAGGTCAATGTCATAGCAACTCGCGCATCCTATTTTTGACTAATTCCCAAGCATTAGCAAATGGCTTTAAAGCATGGCACGAACGTACAAGTTCGGAGTTTTTAAAAAGTCGTATATGTGTAGGTAACGTAACGTATTTGTTTTTTCACGTGTGAATACAACTTTCGGTTCAAAACCCTCCTTCATATTTTGTCACGTGACACTGTTGATATTACGTTACCAAAATATTACTGTTTGATTAAGAAAGTTCACTCTCCTTGCTAATATTTCAAAATTATTTGCTTTTTATAATGAATGGTTCTACATTATTTCTTTCTTCTGTTATTTTTGCCTCTCTTATAAATAAATAAATAAATGGACCTGAGCAAGTCCTTGAAAGCTCAAGAGGAAGAAATAGACGAGAGATCCGCCCTAGGGTGGGAGACCCCACGATATCACCCCTGTATTCCTTCTCTGTTGGAAAGACAAAGATAGACGGGAAATTAGAGGGCCTTACAGTAGTAAAGGTAGACACCACGACTTCGGTTATGACTCTTGCCAGGTAGGCAAGTAGAGAGCTTCCCATGTTTAGGGCGAGTAAAGGTGGGTAAAATCCCCACTACAAAGGTTGGCGTGCCTAACGGGACTGTCAACATAACCGACAAGCCAGTTGATGTACCCCGGTTATGTTTTTTTTTTTCTTTTGATAACCCAGGGAACCCCATACAATCGGTAGCCGGTTATGTTGACAATGCTAAAATTGTGTTAAAGATCTCTGCCCATACTAGGCACTATCAAAAATTGCATATTTATGCAACGTAAAATCCAATATTTAGGCCTTCTATGCATGTCCTCCTTTTTCATGAATTTTGAAAGGATTCCCATGTAGGGACAGAATGATTGACACACTCATGGGATTTTTATTTTTTTTATAGCTTATACAATTTGTACAAAATTTATGCTATTTCAATTTTCTATTGCAATCATATTGATTAGTTTGGCTTTATTTGTTTTGCAAAGAATGAATAATTTTTAAAAAAAAAATCCCTAAAAATGATCTCTTGAAATAATTTATTACTGAAAAATATTTTCATTATCGATAATAATTTATATCTAAATATTTTTATGGATGAAATTTATATTTCTTTTTTTTATTTTTGTAAGTAATACAAGTGATCATTTTGATGAAAGAATTTTTCAAATCATTCATCTTTCATAAAACAAACACAATCTTAATTCAAATTTATCAATTTCCTTTATCAGTTACTATAAGACAAGTTATCTCTCTTATCTTTTAAGTCGGGCTGTTATTTCTAGCCCCCAACATATCATTCTTCTAATTTATATCTATTCAATATACACAATCAAGTCTTCGCTAAATTTCCTTGTAGATGTTTTCTAATTGTATACTTGCAAGCCTGTAGCAATTCCTAGTTAGGCACTAGTGACTCCTCAGCGAAACCAGGCCGAGCAGACATCGTCACTACTATGAATGCATTTCGAAGGTCTAACAATGGATAGTGGCATGGGTTCTTGAGACATGTCTAGAATACGCAGAGCATCTTCAACATCCTAAAAAGCCCGTGTTGTTTAACACTTTAATATCTACCTAGATTACGTGAAGTACCCTTTAACATACTTTTGGCGCATCTTTGTAGGGTAGACACGTTTATCAACGTGTATGTGCTTGCTATGTGTGAAAGACTTGGAGTCATTATCATTCAAAGAGGATGCGGTAGGAGAAATGACTCTTCGTAATCTTGTGCAATAATGAAATTTGTAACTCTACCAGAAAGAAGGTAATTCTCGTCTTCCCTTTCCAACGGTATGTTCTACGACAGTCACTTCGACTATGGTGGGGATGCTGTTGTTCATCCACCTCTGGAGTCTCTCTGATTTTTTTCCCCTTTTTCATTACAGAAATAAGAGAGTCAAAGGAAGGTTAAGCAAAAAGTCCTAACCAACCGATCAGCCAGCACGTGATGAAAGTGACTCGCCAGTTCCCACAAAACCAACCGATTGGTGAACATGCATCCCAACACGAACCTCGTCTCTCTGAAGATGTAAATTCCCTTTGTCAAAGAATAACCGCACCAATAATTTGTATATCTTTGCACTGTTCTTCAAAGACCCATTTTTTGTCTATGGGTTCAGCGCTTCTTAGTCGCACGATTTTCAACGAGAAAATATTCAGTGGTATGTGCGCGCCACGTCATCCGCTGATGTGGCGCGCACGTTCCACTCAGCTTTCGACACCTGTCGCGTGGGACCCGCTGGAAAATGAAAGGATCCGCTCAGCTCGGATCGGCTCGGCTCGGCTCGTTGGCAGAAACAATGTCAGGTCAATAAATGCTTTAACGCTCCCGCCCAAAAAATTTCTCACTCCTCAATTGAATTTATTGGCTTTTTCTCTCTCTCCTCGCAGAGAACAAACAGAGAAGGACCGTCTGTTTCCTTCTCCGCGCATCCGGTTCCGGCTCCGCCTCTGCCTCCCAAAAGCCTCGCCGGTCGTCGCCTCCTTCAAGAGCCTCGCCAGTCGCAGTTGGGTCCTCACCTCCTCCGCCTCCGGCTGTTCCAAACGTGGAGATCGAGCACAAGGTTTGTGCTCGCGTTGGTTACTCGGCAACTTTTGGACCTCCGACGAACGCGTCATCAGCTCCGACTCCGAGTAGCCCGAGGTCTTTGGACTCTATGTCCTCGAGGTCGACGGTCGGGACGTGAGGGCCTCGTGCTTCTTCTGCTCCCCGCCTCCCAAAAGCATCGCCGGTCATCTGCCGCTGACACATTGCCCCCTGAGAGCCCCGCTGATTGCAGCTGGTTCCCGATCCCCCTCTGCCTCTGCCTCCGCCTTCGACTATTTTCAACGCGGAGATCGAGCACAGGAGGAGAAGAGAAGAGAAGGACAAAACCACCCCCTTCCCTCCCCTCCCGTCTCCTAAACTCCTCTCGTGGTTCCGGACAGCTTCATCGATGCCTTCGATAGTTGTGCCCGATTCAGCTCAACCCCGGAGAACTCCAGAAGCAAGAGCAAAGAGAAGAAGATGAAGGCGAAGGTCCAGCTCGAGGCCGATGGCGGCTTCGCGTCTTCGGCGGAGTCGGACAAGAAGCACAAGAAGGAAAAGAAGAGCGGCAGTAAAGGCTCCGAATCCAAGCAGCCGAAGCTCCCGGAGCATCAGGGGATGCGAAGAAGGAGAAGAAGAGGAAGGCGCTGGAGTTGCGCAAGGACGACGAGGAAGACAAGAGCGAGACCAGCTCCGAGTTGGTTGACCCCGAGAACTTGAAGGGGAAGAAGAAGAAAAAGAAGAAGGCGAGGTTGAGGGGCGGCGATAATAAGGTGGCTCAGGAGGAGAAACCCAACGCTGTGTTGAATTTCAGGATCTTGGACAGCTTGAGGTTGAAGTTGAAGGACAATGGTATCGAGGCGCTGTTTCCCATTCAGAGCATGACGTTTGATATCGTCCACGATGGGACTGATTTGGTCGGCCGTGCCTGCACTGGTCAGGTATGAACATCTTTTTATTTGAATTTCGTAGGATTGACATGTTGATGGTCGCGTGCTTGTTTGAAATCTGCTAATTAACTGACAATTTAGAGAAGTGAATGGTCTGGATGTTGGAGTAATGATAGTGTGTGATGCGGAAAAGGGTCACGAAGCTGACATATATGGAAAGAGAAGCAGGTTTTATCTGCTCTATGAGTAGTGAATGGTTGATGTATGAGCTTGGTGAATATTGTTTTAATTAACAGCACGACAGAGCAATCATGGTGTAGAGTGTAGCAAAGTGCACTTGGTTCGTGAACTGTCTTTTGTGCATTTCTGGTCCTAAATCCCTGTATTTCTGCCCCTGATTGTCATTGCAAAAGTCAAATTCCAACCGATCTTTTCAGGCATTCGAACCTACAGCTGGTAATTCGACCAAAAAACCTACAGCTATATAAGTCTTCTAGTTTGTGGCAGAGTCATCTGTACATTAGTTCATTGGTGTTATTTGACATAAAAAAAAAAACCAAAAGTGGTGTGAAGACTGTTTGGCCGCAGTCGCATTTCAAGTTTTTTAAAGATGATTGGCTGCTAGGAACATGAGTTTTCGAACTGGTTGCTCATTGCTGTAGTTGATGGGTTTTAATTTTTGAGCACTGATTATCACCTTGTTCACTGTGTGAATTGTACCTGCGCAAAACTCTAGCTTTTGTCTTGCCCATTTTGGAATCTCTGACGAATGGGCCTGCAAAAACCTCAAGGAAGACAGGATGTGGTAGGCCACCAAGTGTTTTGGTGCTTTTACCTACTAGGGAATTGGCCAAGCAGGTATTGGAATCAAGCTTATAGAAATAATCTCAGGTTTGGTTTTTACATTCTTCATGGAGTTTCTTTCCTAGTAATTTGGCTATTTGCAAATGCAATAGTGTGAAGAGCCTGTTTCAAGTACATTGTTCATTTAACATACTTGGCTTTTATTATAGGAGTTTGTGGGCTTTGGAGCAAATCATCACAGACATCCTCGGTGAAAGTGAGGATATCTCCTTGAGGCTTCTCAGTCCTCTCCTTGCTAGTGTTTTAAAAGAAAATAAGGTAATTGTGTTGTTCCTTTTGCCATTTCAGAGTGGTTTCTGTTTGCTTTAGTTTCTAATAAGGTGTATAATGTGATTTAGAAAGTTGCACCTTTGTGTTGGAAGCTTGGAGACAGGGTCATTACCAGCTGTGTAGCTAAGCTTGGACCTCTTCTTTGGGGAGCAGTACAATCCAATGGCTCTACTGTGGATGATTACTCTCCAGTTGTGGCTTCTGTATGTGAAATGAGCCAACTATGGAGAATAATCATGCTAATGGTTCTTCACATCCAGCGGTGCATCTTTTGATTTTTATAGGACCCTATGCTTTCTTTTGTTTGCTGAAGACAATGGTATTGCTTCTGATTTGCCATCTTCCATGGAATAATCTTCTAGATGAAATGGACTTCAATGCCATCCTTTTATTGTCATTTCTAATAAAGATTCTTCCATTGCCCATGATAAGCTGCTGAAATCTTCAAATTTTTTACTCTGGCTACTTCATCCCATTGTTGTTCTCTTATGTGGTGGATACACAATGCTTCCATACATAAGCTGATTTTCAGGGCTTGATTTGTTGGAGTTGTCATACTTCATGTCTAGCTTTGCTCATCTTTCTGTCGTTCATGTATCACTTACTAAACTAATGGGGATAACAGTGAGTAGTGAGGTGAATCTTGCTTCAGTTCTTTGGCATGGTTCATGACGATTATATATGTTGTTAAATTAATTGCACTATTTGGATTTTGAGGTTCTGCTATGACATATTAAGTGGCTGTATGAGCCAGAAAAGACTTTGGTCCCACCCAAAAAAAAAAAAAAAAAAAAAAAATGAAGGTAAAAGACTTTAGACAAAATAAAATAGAAGGTCAATAGAGAAGTATTCCATAACGTCTCTTTCTCTAGCACATGTCCACCATTTATCTCATGCGCCCTCCACGGTTTGGCTGTTAACAAACAAATCCCTCATTTAATACAGTTTTCCTTCTAGTTTTCCATTCCAGTAGACTTTCTCTCTATCTGTTAGTCCTTGTCTTTGTTTTCTTTTCCCCTTGGCTAGATTGAACCTATTAAATAGCTGAACAGAACCATTATTCTCACATTCAAAAGCTTTCCCACAGGTGGCTTATGGGGTCGTTTGTTCCCCTGGAGAAGTTGTTCCTGAACTGGATAGTGCTCCTAGATCGAACACTAGTGATGCTGCTGTCCTTCTTTTCCCCAATGATATTGTTCCTGTTGCTAAAACAAGTACAAAAAAGGCTCATTCTGCAGATTTTAAGGGTTCACTGAAGCTGGGAATTGACTTATAGGCACTTCCAAAGAAAAGGGAACATAAAGGTAACAAGTTGATGAACCCTGATGAAGGCTATGACCTCTCTTGGCTATATGCAGAGAGGCAAAAATTGTCGTATAAGGGTCCTTGGGAATGGACACAATCTTTCAGCTGCCTCTAAAGTTCCCTCAAAAATGAGAAGAATGCAGCAAATGTTAAATATTGAGCCAGGTGCAGGTGAGAGCACTGTTGCTCGGGATGAGGAAGCTCCAGTCCTTGTTGATATTGCTGGGAAAAAATCAAAGCTCCTGGTAGTGGGGGAAAGATGAGCAATTATAACAATGCTGTATTAAAGGTATAATCGTAATTTTTGCAGTATAATCTGATTATGTTAATTGGTACAGTGCTATATTTTTATTATCTTTTCTTAATTAGAAAGCCTTTTTTTCCCCTTCAATTAAAATACTGAAGTATATCAGAAAGTTTCTATTGAACATTTCTGATACAATAGTCAAACAGTACTGGAACTGCTTCTGCTGCTATTATTATTATTATTATTATTATTATTATTATTATTAGTAGTAGTAGTAGTATAGTAGTAGTAGTAAAACTGAAGTAGTTTAAAAAGCTCCGCTGAATTTTGTGGTTACAGTAATTAGATAATGTTGACATGTTTTTTCTTACTTTTTCGTAATTACTACGTGGTTTAATCTTTGTGCCCTTTTTTTAAAAAATTTTATGTACTCATGTATTTTCTTAATAATTTTCAGGATGCTGGAGTGCTCGCTGAAGGATTAGTTGGGCTTAGAATAAAGGCCTGGTGGCCATTTGATGAGATGTGAGCACTCTAGACATTCACTAGCAATACTTTATTTCTGTCTTGGTTGAGCATGTTATTTGTCAATCCTCATCTCCTTCTTTCACTTGCGACTGCTGTTCCTTCGGTGATGGCTGGCTGCTGCTGTTGTTCCAATAATGGTCTACAGCAGTAATGGTTGTTTATGTCATTTTATTGCTATTCCTCATCGTTTGTTTTACAGGTTCTATGATGGCCTAATTCAATCTTACAACTCTCTAACGAAAAAGCGCAAGGTGAGGTGACTATCAGTCTTTGAAAGTTTTTCCCTTTCAGTTTGCAGTCATTGACAATTGTTTCACGTTTTAAATTGCTGCTGTCAGGACATGGTAATTCTTCCTTACAAAGACAGCCTTCTGTTATTCAGTTGGTATCTGCAACAATTTGATTTGGATGGCAATCAGGTATGTGTTTAATTTTTTGGTGAAAATAGGGAGTTCCGTCTCCATCTGTAGTTTCCAAAATGTTAAATCTCAAATTGTTAATTTCACAGGTCAATCAAGGGCTTACTGTTTATGGGAATAAAGGAAGCACCGATCAGCATGCGTAAGTTATTTTTTGATAAAGTAATGCCACTATTACTTTTACATGTTGGTGACATGATTATTCCTGATGCATGTTATTGTCTAATTTCGATATAGCTACAAACAACATCTTAGAGAGGGTGTGCACAACTTCTTCGTAACATTCATTGAAGTGCTTTGTGAGAGACCACCTGGTCATGATTGGGAGCTTGAACCTAGTGTTACCTGTGGTGACTATCTGTTTAGAATGCTTCAAGTTAATTTACAATAAGAGCTACTAATATTTACCTTTAAGAAGATTCTAGCAATAGTTGAAGTTGTTATGTCTATTGTTTCTGAAGTTTAAGATCTCACACTTCTCTTGGAAAGGAGACATGAGTACAGTGGATGATTTACTTATAGTCACTTGGTTGTTTTCTGCAATTGATCTCTTTTAGATATGGTGAACTTTTGTAGGGAACGGGCTATGCTCTATATGCCGATGATCGTGAGTCTATAAGTCACCGTTGAAGAAGTGACCCCTAGATCAGTGGGGGCTCTTACAGCGTTGTATGAGCGAGCAGTTGAGATATTCGCCTCATTAGTTAATATTAATGCCTATCATCAACTTGGTAAATAGTTTACCTCATAATGCTTATTTAAATTAGATGGTTGCTATATGTTTTGGGCTTATTGCTGTTGAGAATATGTGTGGCCTCTCTGAGTCAAGAAATTAAATCAATTCATCCAATTGGCTTTTTTTTTCTTGGCCCCGATGTGCGACTGAAATTCTTAGGTGTCGAAGCTGGGAAAAAGGCAGCAGCAGAAGTATGTGCTCGTCATAAACGGGTTCTGGCTGTACTCAGTGAGGCCAGGTATCTTACTATAACAAGCTTGTCTAAGATGGAAACTATCAGCTCGTAAGGAACGGGGAACACTTAAAGAAACTATTGAGTGGGGGGTGGTAGAAACATGGATAAGAAGAAAAGCAAGCTCATAGGCATTGCAGATGATGGACAGAAAGAGATCCGCATTGAAAGGGCAGATGAATTTGGCCGAATAGTAAGTTTTCAACGAAAAAAAGATATTAATCATAAAGCCTTGTAATACTAAATTGTCCATTATAATTTCTTTTGCCTCTGAGAAAGAAACGCCAATTCATTACTTTGATGTTTTTATGCCAATCTTCTTGTTTTGAATGTTTGCAACAGTTAACCCCAAAGGAAGCGAAGCTTTCCGATTGCTTTCCCATAAATTTCATGGAAAAGGCCCTGGCAAAATGAAGCAAGAGAAGCGCATGAAGCAATACCAGGAAGAGTTGAAGTTGAAGCAGATGAAGAATTCAGACACGCCTTCTTTGTCTGCATAGAGGATGAGGGAAGCTCAAGCTCAAATGAAGACACCTTATCTTGCGCTTAGTGGTCATGTTAAGCCTGGGTATGTTTTCCTGTGTTAAAAAATCAAGTTACTAGTTCTTTATTCATTGGCATTTAAGTACATAGCATTTTAGATTAATCTGCCTTTATAAGATGTCAATGTGGAGTGTCTTGTTCCATGACCAAAGTGCTTGACTGTCTTTTCGCTTTGCTGCTTCAAATTTTCTATTTATCCCAAATCCCTCAGAGCTTGGGCTCTGCTGAGGAGATGTTTCTGTTTGCTAATGTACAGCTCCATGGATCACTGCCTGGATGACTCTTTCCAGATTATATTTCCCTTCAAGGGAACATTAAGTTAACTTAAAAATCATAGCCTATGACCATGCATTATAGATCAACCTATAGATGTCTCCATCTTTATGCTTAAAAAGGCGGCACCTTAATAGAAATTTGAGTGGTCTGACTTGATTGATGATAAACAATCTATATCTGAGAAGACAATCAGACACCATCTAATAAGTGTAAGCTGGACTTCATGCAATGTCTATTTACCATGGTAGTTGAATGATAAAATAATGATTAGATTTTTGTTACTTTGTGCCTGTTTATTTAATTGTTTTTTTTATCTTTTTTCTTCTGGGGTGTTTCCTGTCAAAACAGTGATCCAAGAAAGAAGTCAGAGCCACCATTGAGAAGGATCCTGGGAGCTTAACGCCCATTGCTTGGAGATAGGAAGGTCAGTGTCGACCCAAGTTTGTTGCTTTTTCATCTCTAAATATAGGGCGCAAAGAACAAATGGAGAAAGCAGGGGAGAAAGAACGAATGAGAAAAGAAAAACAAGAGAGGGAAAAAAAGAGAAGCTGAGGGGAAAGCTGGCAGCAGAACATGATCATCTATCGACTGGAGTCCAAGATAAGGGAATTACGGCAAGTCATCAAAAGTTTAATCATGCAGTACACACAATTGATTTTCTGTAGTCAACATGATTCCAACAATCTGGACATTTGTTGTTCTGTATAGCATGCTGTGGAAGAAAAAGATGAGTTTTTAACACCGGCAAATGAGGAAGAGTCAATTGTATCATCTGAACCTATTATTGATGCTGAAAGCAAGGTGGCTAATAGTTATATAGATGCAGAAGTACTTTTTCTCAACTCTTTTGCTTTTATTGCTTTAATGTGACTGCAAACCCTTAGATTTCTCTGGTTAAATCTGGTGCAATCATAAGCAAGTATTATGTCATAGATGCTTTTTGCTTACCACAAGTACTGCCTTTGCAATGAAGCGATATGCATGAAATTTTATGTTCTCATACCAAACTTTGATTTCAGTCAATCATAGCAGCAAAAATGTTATGGCTTGGCAGAAGTGAATGTCTGATAGAAATCATGTTGGCCATAGAAATTATAGTCGTCCTCATCACCTTCATTAATGGACTCCTCTTGTCTCATGTTTTTATGTAATATGATCCCATTCGATGCTTGGGGTATCTCTGCTTTCTCTGACATCATTCCTTGCAGATGAATTGGTTAAGCATACTCCTTTTCTGCCATTGGCAGTGTATGAAACATAATTCACATGTCATGGAAAATTCTGTTAGATTTAACTCAACATGAAAAAATATATTCTGATTACACTTTTGACTTCTAATAGAAAATGCAGCTTCTTTCTCAAAATTTGGCAAGAACAATCTGATTTCTCAGTGTAATTTCCATCATGTAGATATCATAGGTTTGAGAATGAATATCTTTACTCCAGGTGTCTACATGACTGCATGTTACTTTTCTTCCTCTTGCCCAATGCAGAGCATTTTATTTTTATGGAGTTTCTGAAGTTCTTGTGGGTTTGAATTTGAAATGATCTCAGATATCTCACTTTAGCTGGCTTTTCCAGAACTCGTGAATGATTTTTTTATTACTTGTAGGGAGATGACGCATCTGAGAATGCTGACGAACTGTCAAAGGAAGAGTTGGGTCAACTTGTTGCTTCTCGTTGGACAGGGGAAAAGACAGAGAAGGAAAGCGGGGAAGACTTTGCAAGAGATAATAATAATGAGGAACAAAGTAGGGAGATCCCAAAAGACACGCGTGATGGTATTGATGATATATATGCGTTAGAAACTGCTAACAGCGAAAAGAAAGAGTATGATAATGTGGAAGATGCATTTGATGAAGATTCTGCAGTGAAGGATCATTATGATTTCAGTTCTCATTACAAAGGTGGATCAGTTAGTGACTCAGACGATGAATTAGACTTTGAAGGTTCGCTTTTATGGCTTCCTGTGAATTTGAATATCCTATTTTAAATCGAGAAATTATTCAGTAGTATGAGCGCGCCACATCATCTGCTGACGTGGTGCGCATCTACCACTCAGATATCGACACATGTCTGTAGGTTGTCAAGACTTCTGTTTTCATATTTACTTTTTAAGAATCTTTCATTTATTCTTGAGTTTTTTATGCTCATAATCCATTGAAATTCATGATGGACAGACTATAATTTGCTCGAGGAAGTGAAGAGGGTGACTGAAGCAACTCACAGAACAAGAACTAAATTAAGTGTGCATCCTTATTTTAAGTTGCCGTTTCCCCTCCGAAACCTCCGGCGTGCAGCTGCTAGTAGGAGAACGAAAATCTTGTTCCTTCCAAGTGGACTGTCAAGAGTTGACAAGCAAAGGGAAAAGACCTTGGGTTTCCTGATGGTATCCTAATTAATGGCTTCGGTCCCTATCAATATGACAAGCAACTTGTTCCAGACGGCATTACTTATCAGATAATCAATGTTGAACCAGGTAAGCTATGGCATACATCTGTGAGCTTATAAGTTTTGGCCATACAGTGAGTGATTTTAGAGTTATACTTATGGGCAGTCACTTGATTTGCAGTACCATCCTCAACTTTTTAGAGATGAAGAAAGTAACACAACCTTTTGTTTTACGTGAAACAGCAAAAACTTACCGCATTAGGGTGCGCAATGTTGGTATTTCCACTAGTTTAAATTTCAGAATACAGAATCATAACTTACTACTGGTGGAGACTGAAGGATCATACACGGTTCAGCAAATTTATACAAACATGGATATTCATGTGGGGCAGTCATACTCATTCTTAGTCACAATGGATCAAAATGCAAGCACTGACTACTTCATAGTTGCCTCTCCGAGCTTCAACTCCTCTAAGTTCAGTAAAGCCGCTGGAGTTGCTGTGTTGCACTACTCCAACTCTCAAGGGCCGGCTTTGGGCCCTCTCCCTGATCCTGGTGAGAACGATGCATATGCCTCAATGAATCAAGCCAGATCCATAAGGTTGTAGCTAATGGTAACTCTCATCTATTTAATACATCTAGTTTTATTATGTGCTGAATGCAATTCAAAACTAATGTCGAAGTCTTACACTTTAATTTGGTCTGTATCTATTTCTGTCTTCCTTTGGGCTCATAATTTTCTTCACCATCTTAGGTATAACAACTGGGTGAGATAACATGTTTGGACTCTGGTGTTTTTACTTAGTTACGAGCCTTTTGTTTTCTCCTGCACATTGGCTTATT
Organism: Eucalyptus paniculata subsp. matutina; assembly: GCA_017140255.1. Classification (NCBI taxonomy): domain Eukaryota; kingdom Viridiplantae; phylum Streptophyta; class Magnoliopsida; order Myrtales; family Myrtaceae; genus Eucalyptus; species Eucalyptus paniculata. Next base: position 19,631,820 of record CM029436.1, on the reverse strand, counting down.
GATGTTAAATAAATCTCATATTCAGATGGAATGTCTCTGCTGGTGCTGCTCGTCCGAATCCACAAGGTTCTTTTAGGTATGGTGACATTACTGTTACTGATGTGTATGTCATCCTTAACAGATCTCCGGAGCTTATCAATGGGAAATGGCGTACCACCTTGAATGGTATATCTTATTTACCACCTTCAACTCCCCTAAAGCTTGCGCAGCAGTTCAACCTTCTTGGTCTTTACAAGCTTGATTTCCCGAATAGACTAATGAACAGACCCGCCAAACTTGATACTTCTTTGATAAATGGAACTTATAAAGCTTTTCTGGAAATCATCTTCCAGAACAATGGCACTAATGTCCAGAGCTACCACTTAGATGGCTATGCGTTCTTCGTCGTGGGGTGAGCCTCTAGCCTTGTCTTTCTAAAAAGCTTGGTACTCTGCCCCCTTTTCTTCCCTAGAATTTGAAAGATAAATGAGTTGGCGATATTGTGGTGCACTGCAGTATGGACTTTGGAGTGTGGACAGAAAGTAGCAGAACCACTTATAACAAATGGGATGGAGTTGCTCGTTCCACTACACAGGTACCTCTATGCTCTCTATCTTATGTGCTTGATCCTGAGTATTAAATCAATTCTTGGGGCAAAGATCCTGCATTTAAAGTTTTCCCACAGGCAGAGTGTTTATATATTTGAAAGTTCATGAACGCCTAATTATTGTTCATCTTTGCAACGGTGTGGAATATCAGTTGGGTGCCTGTTATAATTTTTACAAGTCATTTTTTTAGCGCAAACTTCTAGTTGGCACTACTGTTAGCTTTACTTTATCAGAATCTTTCTGTATTGCTGTTATGGAAATCTGAAGACATCCTTTGTTACTTGGAAGGAAATTTTTATAGTTTAAAAATTTGCCAAAAAAGGCTCTGTATGATTAGGAAGTTCCATCTGTATTACAGGTTTTTCCCGGAGCTTGGACAGCCATCTTGGTTTCACTTGACAATGCTGGCATTTGGAATCTCCGCACTGAGAATCTTGACTCATGGTATCTGGGTCAGGAATTGTATATGAGTGTTGTCAATCGAGAAAATGACACAACCGAGTTTCAGTTGCCTGATAATACCATATACTGCGGCGTACTATCTTCGTTTCAGAAGTAAGATCTCACAAAGCCAACTGACAGCAGCTTAGTTAATCACTACCTATTGATTTGAGGAAAATAAGCTGGTAGCAAGTAATATCCATTCCAATAGATGTTTTTCTTGGAATGGACTAGGTTAATATTTTGGTTGAGCATTCGACTCATCTATATTTGATAGTTTAAAAGCAAAAGCCAATGCACAAACATGTGCACACATGTTTACATGCTCACCTGCATCCATCTCTAATTGACATAAATGCATCCATGCAGATGCATGCAATAGAGAGACATCCTGAGAGCCTCATGATTTTTCTAACTGCATGTCTCCCTTGATGAGTATTATATATTGGAAAAGAGCCGTGGCCAACCAGGGATTTAGTATTCTCTTGTTTGGAACTTTACATCTTTCCTAGAATAACGTTTTTGTTCCTTGTTCTGCAGTGACCAAGCTCAGAGGTTCAAGTTTTCCAGCGCATCATCTACTTCTAATGGCCGTAAAATATTTCTAATAGCATTAGTAGCAGTAGCGTTTGGGTGCTTTGTCCTTTCGCCAAGTTAAATGATTCTGCAGCGAGGACTTACTGTTATAGCAAAATGGGAGCATTTTCCATGCTTTGAGGTTGAAGGCAAGCTATGGCTCTTCGATTGCGGAGGTCAAGATGCCAAGAGAACAAGTCAACCTACAATTTTGCTGGTCGAGAATGGTAGCAAAGAGGTGGAATCTCCTAACGGCAATTAAATCTATCATACTATGCAATTGAAAGTGCTATGTATGTAAGAGAGGATTGTAGAATACTAATCTTTTAGAAGTGAGTCAGTGGGATCTCTATACTTAATAGTGCTGTCTCTGTTCATTCGTCTTTTTGTGGGTATTTGTATTGTTTTCTATTTAAACATAAATAGAGGAAGGCCTTTTTGAAGGTTTATGTTGATGGAAGTGTTTATTCTGTAAGCCAAATCAGATATCACTTCTAAGGTTCTTCTTCAAACATTGCCTTCCAGCATGCGAACCTTGTAAGTGTCACAGGGCACTGTTCATCTTTAAGTTTGAAGATACGTGCTTTCTAGTTTCAATTGCATTGCAAACTTGAGCTTGATTCATTCATATCTTGATATAGGCATTCCGCTTTGACGTGTTTGGCAGATTTGTCAAACTGAATTCAACGGACCTGGAAGGATTCTTCATTTCTTTCATTGACTTGTTCCTTGATCTCTCATCCTCCAGGTAGTATACTCCTAATATATCTCCAGCTTCCTGTTATTACAGTGGATGCTCCTCGATCTTTCATTTGTCATGTCAAGTGTATTTTAAATCTCATTGCGATGATGACAATTTATATTGAAACGGAGACTCCTTAATTTTCCTCATTTGGAATATTTACTCACAGTTCGATTGGCTGTCATCTGACGTCCAATGTCGCTATTATTCTATAAGAAGTTAGACCAGTTTATCTTTCTTCTACTAAGTCCTCCCTTCCATCAATATTAGAACTTTTCCTCCAGTTTAGACTTGGTCTTTCATATTTTTTCTCATTGTCGACCAAGTAATTTCGAAATGATTGCTTGGCCAACTAGCCGTCTTGTGCCATGTGGTTTCCAAACCGTAAACTAATCTCACTGAGCTTGGAATTTTTTCTTTTTGGTTTTGATTTGCTGTTGTTTCATTCAAACAGGTCCAGACTTAGCTCATCGAAATAAAATTACATTCATTACTCAAAGAATACATGAAAAGTACATAAACTTTCATAGCAAAGCAAATCAAAGTAGATTAAAGGCCACAATATTACAAAGCAAAGCCAAATTCAGAAAACAAGAAGGATCAACATAGCATTGGTAGGGTTAAGCATACACTCATTCCATAAGAATGGATTGGACATGTCAAGTAAAATAATTGACAGCCAATCACCGGATCTTATGTTATCGTTAGTGATAAGTACATGTCGAGAATTCCTTCTCCAAAAACTATGGCGCTGCCAGTTGGTGGTGCATGCCTAGGTTTGACTTCCGCTATACCATTGCCATACGAAATAAACACAGATCTAATTTTTAGTAGAGCAAATCTTTGTAGTTTAGCGAGACGCTAGAGTTTCTGCAATTATTTTTGAAACTAGAGACAGAGGACTTGTATATGGACAAAGCACAGGTATCGAATTCCTGAAATATTATTAAAGTATTAAATTTTGGGAAAGAAGAACTTGTAGATTAAGAACAAGATTAGAAGAGTTCAGACTCTCAAATATAGAATGATTAGGAGAAGAAAACTCCTAGATTTAGATTGGGAGAAAAGAAAAAAAAGAAGAAAAGAACAAAAAAACTTCATATAAAATCAACTATGGATGGAGATGGAGGGAGGGTGAGATTAGATCAAACTCTCCCCCCCCGGATTGAAGGTGGAAGAAGACCATGGGGGAGAAAAAGAGAGGAACAGACTTTGATTTGACGTAACCCCTTATGACTTGCTTAAATTGGCAACCATCAGCCGCTGAATATAAAGGAACTAAAGGCATAGTGTCCCTGAGAGGCTGTAAGAGATCAACTCTTGCAACATGGGAAAGCTTTTGTCTGTGGTGTTCATCTTCTTCTCCCTAATCATCCTGCCCAAAGCTTCATCATCATCCGACGGCATTTCCTTCAACTTCACAAATTTTGACCCCATTGACAGTCGCGTGCTAGTGGAAGTAGAAGCGACTAAGGTGAATGGCGCCATCCAGGGATGGGCAACCAGGCTTGATGGTGCATGGCTCCTCTCCTGGGGACAGATCTGGCTTACCTTCCAGTGGCTGAACTTCAGGTGTTACAATAGAATTCTCTCCACTCAAAGACCTCTTGCTTGGAAAATGGGAGCCACCAAGCATTTGAGATACTTTTTCCGTGCTAGACAATGTCTTGGATCTTGACCCACAAATTTTCGTCCGAGCTTGGTTCAAACTGGAATCGAGATGGCTTATTGGCTCAACTGAATCACTTTTTGAGCGGCACTTGGGACATTGCCATTTCCCTAGTGGAATCCGCTGGAAATGGAAAACCATAAAATGAGACAACTAAATTATCTCAATCAAGTACGATAAGACAAATGACAGCAATTAACACATCTAACTCAAGGCAAGACCCCTCAAATAGCTATGAACTACCTTGAGAGGAGGATCAAGGCATATACGTTCCATCCCCAAAACTCAGCAGAACCTCAACACAGCATCTAATTCTCTTTATCCCAAGACATAAGCTCGTGCTGCGAGACACAAGCATGAAGTGTGAGGCACGTGTCAATGATAGCTAACGAAAAAAGAGAGAGGAAACCGTTAACTAGTTACCAAATCGACCAGGTCCCATGAATGGTTCAGCTTCATCTGTCACACCACCTTGCTGCTGCTCCTGAAATTTTTCATGTGAAAAAGCGAAAAAATCAGTTGCCTCAAAGATTTTACTCTACGAGAACGACAAATGCTAGCTGTTAATTTTGTGATCCTGGCTAGATAGATAAAAGAACGACTCTGTTTTAAGAAATTGGAGTGTTGAAAGAAGACGTTCTACTCACGGCATCAGTCTCCATTTCAGCAGCTGACAGCAACCTATTTAAACAGTGTCCAGATATTTTGCAAACCAAGAGCTCATTGGCAGGATCCATAACAGTTTCTCTGCACGTCTCATCACAGACTGAAAGAAAAGACGATGATGAAGGAAACCTCATTAGGAAAGACATTCCTGCACGACACATAAATTGGATATACTAAAGAGACTTCTCATTGTTAGCAATTAAAGTATTTTACCCTGAACATTTCCAGTCTTCTCACAAACAAAGACATCGCCAATTTGATGATAAGAACACGTTTCTCCTGAACAAACATGGTCCAGAACCAATGAATCAGTGAACCCTTTGCTGCTTTTCCACAAAGACACTTGATCAGCAACTGTCTTGTCAAGAATTATCCAATCATCATTCACCTTCAGAAGCAAACACGCATGTGAAATTAAAAGGATGAACCCACGAGTCCTTGAGCAAACCAGAAACATATGCAGTACCACTTGGAATATTTCAAGGAAAGTAACTCTAGTAAAGCATGTTGATCAAGAATAATAGTGTAGTAATGCTAGTCAGGATTAAATCTCAAGCAAAAAAGCCTTTACAAATAAGAGCCACTAAAGCAGCAACCATCAAGTCTTTTTCCTTTGACCAGTTTCCATAACTTCATTACGGTTGTAACGCAAAAATGAAGAGGATCAACCAGGATATTATTAGTATAAAGCTAAAGAACTAAATGTGAAAGTCACATCAGAAGACACCAAGTGCACTTCTACCCAACAATCTGCTTTCTGGAAGAAATCAAAGTCAAGGTTTGAACAAGCTATAGCACTGGCACCAATTTATACAAAATTCCAACAAATCTAACCTTTGACCTGTAATATCATCACAATGAAGAATCCTTACAAAAAGCAAGCTCCATCTACCTGTGAAGGAAGAGGTGCCTGGCTTCTCTTTGCAGCTTGCATTTGGATACTACATTGTTCCTGGCGTAGTCTCTGAGACCTCCAAGGCTACTGAATTCTGTTCTTTATCATATTTCTGAGTGTCAGGACTGTTCTTAAGTACTGGGGACAAAAGCCTCGAGCTACAGCTTGCCATGTAAGCTTGAGACTGAAAAACTTCTACAAACTCCAGAATTTAACAGCCGATTCATCTCGATCCAGGAGCAAATAATACATTCCTCAGGGATATCTATGAGCTCAAGACAAGGGATTTTGTACAAACTCACATTATGCAAAACCTGAAGAGATGGACCAAGACAGGCTAAGTCAAAGAATTTTGGTGAGAGAGATTGAAAAGGCCTCCATGCACCAGCTTCTAGTAAGATGTGGATGCTTCTGACAACTTCATATCTGTACAAAAGAATTTTCCTTGACAGAAAGGTATAGCTGACAAAATTGCTGCCAATCCCAGAGTATCCCCTTCCTCAACCGTTGATCCCAGAGCAAATGCTCCTATCTAGAAGTCGTGCAGAAGATGAATCAGATTGCCTAGTCGAAAGTTATGTTTATGAATTTCCTATCACAAGTTAAACAAGATGGGCTATAAAATAGATTTTCACCTATTTTTTAGTTCATGGACAAAAAACCAATTTATTTTGAAGCCTGATGAAGCCAATAATAGCACAGGAAGGCCAAAATGGCCCAGGAACATAAACTGGAACCTGGCCCTATATTTGCTACTGTAGTAAATGTTATGCGAGGATTACAGATCCTACTGATAATATAGTTGTCTTTGGCTCAGAAGAAAGGGAGAAACCAAAAAGAAAAGATATCGGCAAAGCGTTAGATGCGGCGAGTTCATCGTGATCCATCAACCAAAAGAGCCCATTTAGCATGTGTCCCACTGTTTGATCATTCTCATTACACCTCTCATGTAAGTGAAGGGAGATAGAGCTCCATGCGATGAATATGTTCATTGTTAATCAGAATATGCAAATAACTTTCACATAGCTAAGATCAAAATCATTAGATGTCACCAGGGAATCAATTAGAAATTAGAGGCATCTAGTAATCAAATGAGAAGTATGAGTGAGATCTTAAGCATAGTGCCCCATGGTAATGACGGAACGGATTAAGCACTGCTTGCAAAGCCCAAGGACAGATTCAGATGAGTAAGCAAACAAGAGGCTCGACAATATTTGTTTTGAGTGGGACTAGCATGTGGAAAGAAAATGAGATCCATCACAATTATCATCACATTAAGAGGTTACTCTGTCAAGAACTTGCATGTTGTCTAAGTCACTTTGGGGAGTTTAAGAAAGCAAGAGCAATTAGTTTTCAAATAAAGAAATGACTGTTAATGGGATGCAAACCTGTTTCCTCACGGTGAGTATGAGGCCTCTTTTCAGTTCTTCGCTGTAAGGTTCACCTTCCACCAGAATGACAAAGGCATAAATGCCTTGTCCTTTCACCTAGAGACAAAAACATGATTTGTTGATTTGTTAGCATTTAAAGCAAGTGCAATGAAAATTTTATCATCAATTTAGTCCTCTCTAAAGTACCTCATGCTCAACACCAACAACCGCAGCTTCCGCACATTTGGGATGCGAGACAAGAGCAGATTCACCTTCTGCTGTTCCAATCCAGTGTCCACTGCAGAGGCAAGTGAAGCATCATCAGATAACTAGTCCAGAATTCAAAGCGCTGGGTGCTTTAAGAAGGAAAAGAATTGGTCTTTGGAAGTTTCTCAACAAAAACAAAGCCACATTGTATGAGCACATAAAAAATGTTTGAATGAAGGTACCAAAAGAGAAGATCTTGAGAAATTCATGTAGCACCTGACATTGATGACATCATCAACTCTACCAGTCAGCCAGTCGTAACCATCCTTGTCCCTGAATGGGTTGAGCGAATTAAAAAATAAGTAAATCAAATTGCACAGCTTATGCTGCAAAAAATATAACCATAACTACACCTTCCAAAGATATATAAGCGCAAGATTATCATTCAAGTTGAGGAATTGTATAAACATCCCTAGTAAGAACCCAGGCATAATGCAAGTACCTCAAGCAATAATTTAATAGTTGTATCAACTAACCTGCTGCAGCCATCACCAGTAAAATAGTATCCTGGGAATGGTTGAAGTATGTTGTTTCGTATTGCTCATGATCACCATAGACTGTACAAAATGCCCCAGGCCAGGAACTTTTAATGCACAGGTATCCACTACACTCACCTTCAATTTCAACCCCTTTTCATCCACTATGACAGGCTGCACAAAACAAATGTGGAAATTAGTCGGAGAGACACCTTGTGAAAGGCTCTTAAGTTGTTCAAAAGTCAAAGGGAATGAAAGAGTTTAGAGACCTGAACCCCAAAGAAAAGAAAAGTAGCAGATCCAGGTTTCTGTGGCCAGGCACTAGATAATGGCGTGATCTGCAGGGAAGGTAAGCATCACTGGAATCAGACTGAGACCATAAAGTGGATATTGTGGGCATTCTTTGTAAAAAATTCTAACATGATAAACCCAAACAAATAACAAAATGTACCATGAAGCCACCAGTTTCAGTTTGCCACCGAGTGTCAGATATAGGGCACTCTGAATCCCCGACTACATTGAAAAACCACCTGAAGAAATGTACACAGGTTTATGGATCTAGTGAAATATTATCTACATTAGAAAGTTAGGATAAAGCTCAGTACCTCCACGCACTTGGATTGATAGGCTCGCCAACACTTCCTAGGACCCACAATGATTTGCGTGAATACTTACCAAATAAGCTTCCAATTCAATGAGTTACTTTCCCACGGCCAGGTGTTCCAATCATTATATCGACCCCTCTCCTCGATTGGCTCTCCTGAGCATGATAAGGAGCTCCACCGTACAAACAACATGATGTTAAGCCCACTGCTCCACCATTAACTTCAAAATCAAAAAACACCTAAAATAATAGAGTAAACGATGTCGGACATCTATCTCTGTAAAAAGATGAGATTATTTCTATAAGCTTGATTCCAATACCTGCTTGGCCAATTCCCTAGTAGGTAAAAGCACCAAAACACTTGGTGGCCTACCACATCCTGTCTTCCTTGAGGTTTTTGCAGGCCCATTCGTCAGAGATTCCAAAATGGGCAAGACAAAAGCTAGAGTTTTGCCCTGATACAATTCACACAGTGAACAAGGTGATAATCAGTGCTCAAAAATTAAAACCCATCAACTACAGCAATGAGCAACCAGTTCGAAAACTCATGTTCCTAGCAGCCAATCATCTTTAAAAAACTTGAAATGCAACTGCGGCCAAACAGTCTTCACGCCACTTTTGGTTTTTTTTATGTCAAATAACATCAATGAACTAATGTACAGATGACTCTGCCACAAACTAGAAGACTTATATAGCTGTAGGTTTTTTGGTCGAATTACCAGCTGTAGGTTTGAATGCCTGAAAAGATCGGTTGGAATTTGACTTTTGCAATGACAATCAGGGGCAGAAATACAGGGATTTAGGACCAGAAATGCACGAAAGACATTTCACGAACCAAGTGCACTTTGCTACACTCTACACCATGATTGCTCTGTCGTGCTGTTAATTAAAACAATATTCACCAAGCTCATACATCAACCATTCACTACTCATAGAGCAGATAAAACCTGCTTCTCTTTCCATATATGTCAGCTTCATGACCCTTTTCCGCATCACACACTATCATTACTCCAACATCCAGACCATTCACTTCTCTAAATTGTCAGTTAATTAGCAGATTTCAAACAAGCACGCGACCATCAACATGTCAATCCTGCGAAATTCAAATAAAAAGATGTTCATACCTGACCAGTGCAGGCACGGCCGACCAAATCAGTCCCATCGTGGACGATATCAAACGTCATGGTCTGAATGGGAACAGCGCCTCGATACCATTGTCCTTCAACTTCAACCTCAAGCTGTCCAAGATCCTGAAATTCAACACAGCGTTGGGTTTCTCCTCCTGAGCCACCTTATTATCGCCGCCGCTCAACCTCGCCTTCTTCTTTTTCTTCTTCTTCCCCTTCAAGTTCTCGGGGTCAACCAGCTTGGAGCTGGTCTCGCTCTTGTCTTCCTCGTCGTCCTCGCGCAACTCCAGCGCCTTCCTCTTCTTCTCCTTCTTCGCATCCCCTGATGCTCCGGGAGCTTCGGCTGCTTGGATTCGGAGCCTTTACTGCCACTCTTCTTTTCCTTCTTGTGCTTCTTGTCCGACTCCGCCGAAGACGCGAAGCCGCCATCGGCCTCGAGCTGGACCTTCGCCTTCATCTTCTTCTCTTTGCTCTTGCTTTTGGAGTTCTCCGGAGTTGAGCTGAATCGGGCACAACTATCGAAGGCATCGATGAAGCTGTCCGGAACCACGAGAGGAGTTTAGGAGACGGGAGGGGAGGGACGGGGGTGGTTTTGTCCTTCTCTTCTCTTCTCCTCCTGTGCTCGATCTCCGCGTTGAAAATAGTCGAAGGCAGAGGCAGAGGCAGAGGGGCTCGGGAACCAGCTGCAATCAGCGGGGCTCTCAGGGGGCAATGTGTCAGCGGCAGATGACCGGCGATGCTTTTGGGAGGCGGGGAGCAGAAGAAGCACGAGGCCCTCACGTCCGACCGTCGACCTCGAGGACATAGAGTCCAAAGACCTCGGGCTACTCGGAGTCGGAGCTGATGACGCGTTCGTCGGAGGTCCAAAAGTTGCCGAGTAACCAACGCGAGCACAAACCTTGTGCTCGATCTCCACGTTTGGAACAGCCGGAGGCGGAGGAGGTGAGGACCCAACTGCGACTGGCGAGGCTCTTGAAGGAGGAGACGACCGGCGAGGCTTTTGGGAGGCAGAGGCGGAGCCGGAACCGGATGCGCGGAGAAGGAAACAGACGGTCCTTCTCTGTTTGTTATCCTGCGAGGAGAGAGAGAAAAGCCAATAAATTCAATTGAGGAGTGAGAAATTTTTTGGGCGGGAGCGTTAAAGCATTTATTGACCTGACATTGTTTCTGCCAACGAGCCGAGCCGAGCCGATCCGAGCTGAGCGGATCCTTTCATTTTCCAGCGGGTCCCACGCGACAGGTGTCGAAAGCTGAGTGGAACGTGCGCGCCACATCAGCGGATGACATGGCGCGCACATACCACTGAATATTTTCTCTACAAAGACAGGATGAGGACGGTGGGGAGCCACGGCTAATCAGTAAGGCCTAGTATTAAGATCCACATGTATGAAGTCGTACTGCATCCACCATGGGGTTGACAGAAGACCACACGCGACTGACGTGGCCAAAAAGTAACTTAACTCGACTCGACCATGGTTAACTATTAACCCTCGCTTTTTCCTTTCATTTCTTTTAGGTTGCGCACCACATCTGTCTTCTTCTTCCTACCCTGCGTTTTTTAGAAAGAAAGGCCAGGCGCTTTTGGAACACTCGATATTAAATGCCAAATATTAAACTGTTAATTATCACTCCTTAATGGCCGGCCATTTAATGTACAAAAACCCTCTTAAAGATAATATCAGTGTACAACAATAATAGATAATTAAAAATATATAAATGACAAATACCAATTGCAAAAACTCTATGTATATTATCACACACACACACACACACACACACATATATATATATATATGAAAGATTGCATCCAATTTAGTAAGTAAGGTAAGTCGATGTTGATGCATAGTTTTAAAAACATCATCTTAGGTTAAATGCAATGATTAAGTCTTTTCTGATTTATTTTAAAGCAATATGTCTAATTAATGTTAAGGAAAATGGGAAGGAATGGAGTTTTGAAATGACATAACTCAACCATTATGCTCCATTTTATCTTACTTTCTCATATATATTTATTTATAATAGCTTGTTTTCCCAAATAACACCGTACAATAGACCGGAAGAAGGTAATGGAGTTAGCTGAGTTTTCTTAGGATATTTATTTATGCTTTTGAAAATGCAAAAACTAAATTTTATAAAATGTTATTCAAATTTTAAAGATTCTGAATAATTATGTATAAATTAAGCATTTATAAGTGTTGTGAAAATTTCCAATGCTTTAAGCCAAATACATGTAAAATTTTGTTCAAGATAATATTAGATTAATTTATATTTATTATATAATACGCATCAACACAGCCCTTAGAAAGGATGCAAATCTCAAAATTCATTACAGCCGACATCATTGTCCTTCGATTTGATGTGTCTTCCATTTCTCTTTTACCTTTTTCCTTGTCCTTTTTCCGAGTGCAACCATAAAAGGGAGGAAGACAAGAATGAATATCACAAAAAAAAACATATATTTATGATAAATTTTAGTCAAGTAAAAAATTTTAAATTAATAAATTTATGATAAATTTACTTTTTATTATTTTAAATTAAATAAAATTAATATCACGAAAAAGTATAAATTGACATATCGATAATAAAATAATTTAATTATAAAAAAATTAATGAATAATATATTTATTATAGATATATCAAATTAATTTGAAAAAAATTATTATAAATATATTAATTTAAAGTTTTCCGAATAAAACCCTAAAGATAACGTGTTTGGGAAAGCAAAGCAAAACAAAAATCAGAGGGCAAAAGCATCTTTCACATGGGGTTGCGATCACACTCTGGGGTCACGAGATTCTGTTGGTACGTGGCAAAATTGGATCGGACGATGTGTACAGAGACAAATAGGACGAGATGATGGAGTTGGGTCCATGGCTATCACTAAGGCCTAAGCTAGGGCCATATCGATGAAGCCGTACTGCAACCTACATCGCGACGTTGACAGAAGACATGGCCAAAAAAATAACTCAATTCTATCATGATTTTTTTTTTTTTTATCCAGGGAATCTTCGTGCGCCACTTCGCGGCGGAGAGTAAGCGCAAAGGGTGGTGGCCACCACCATGACTCCGGCCATGCAGGTAAATCGCGTTTTGCGTTGAACGCGTGGACGCTGAGTCTTGAACTTTTCCCTACGGATGGGGTCTGCAAGCCTTAACCATTATACCACGCGGGCGGTGGTCTCAACTCTATCATGATTAATTAGGGCCTGTTTGCAAAAATAATTTCCGTTCTCCAAAATACAAATTTTGTTCTTTTATTTTCGGGAATGAAAAAAGAATAGAAATATATTTGGTAAAATTTTTGTTCCCGAAAATAAAATAAAAAAATTCTTAAAAATAGATTTGGAACATAAATATAAAGTAGAAAAAAATAATTTCTTATTTTCAGAAACAATTTTTTCTTTTCTCTTCTTTTTTCTTCTCTTTTTCTTTCTTTCTTCTTCCTTTTAGCCAGTCGTCGGAACATTGCCAGCCTCCGGTGACGCCAAGCCATGGCAAGGCTTATTGGCTTGAGCCTCGGCTTCATTGGGCCACCGCTAGGGCCTGGCGAGGCCAAGCCTCATCAGTGACTAAGCGAGCTCGGTCTCGCTTAAATCTCGTGAGGCTCCAGCGAGCTTATCAAACCTCGCCCAGTTGGTTGCCAGTTGGCGCTATGGCTAGGGACCGGCCACAAAGGAGGAAAAAGGAAAAATTAAAAATTAAAAATATAATAAAAAATTAAAAAATTAAAAGAAATAACAAAATTATATAATTCACTAAACGCATTTCTATCTAAAGAATGAAATTTTTACGATTCTAAAGATATTCTTATATTCAGAAATTATTTTAACCAAAACAAAAAAAAAAATTATTTCTCATAAAAAATTGTTCCCATAACAAAATCGTTATCAAACACGCTTAAAGCAACCATCACTTTCCTCCTTTGATTTTCTTTTTCTTTTTACTTTTTGTGCCACGTTACCTTTACGTTTTTAGAGAGAGAGACCAAGTCCTTTTGAAACTACATAAATTAAGGAGATGTTTGACGGCATTCCTATTTCTCTATTTTTCTCTTCATTTACTCTTTAAAACAAAAAATAACTAAAATTTATTTATGAACATTTTTTTATTTTTCGGAATAAATTAATAATCAAGATAAATTTAGAACATAAAAAAGTAGTAAAAAAATTTACTTTTTTGTTGCCAACAACAAAAAGAGGTACAACGATATTTTAGAGAAACAAGTTCACTATAATCTAATACTCATCTTTACACAATCGATATAAGATCTGGGTGAGACCCACATCTAGGCCAGGTCTCCTAACCTAATTAGAGTCACCATTTTTCAAAATAAAATAAAAAAATTCAGAAAGTTAGGAAATGATTTAGAAATTAGATTTTAAGTAGGTCTACTAAATTTCAGTATTAATTCTAGTTTAGAATTAGTTTGGCATAAAAAAAGTGGAAATCTTTTGATGAAAATTGGATTCACAATTGAATAAGCTCTTAGAGTTTTACCATCTGAATTTTTTAATGTCATTTTCTTTTAGAGACAATGTTAAGTCAGAATAGCTTGATGACTTGACTAAGAGAAATCAGTCTTCTTTCCTTAAGATGCTATTGGAGACATCATTTAAAATCATCTACAATTTTGTTTTAGTAGAAAATTAAATGACTTTAAACAAGTCTTTTCCATTATTATTTGTATTGTGTTCAAAGCACTCGAATAAGCCTGTGCTACATGAATTTTCAATGTCATTTGCTCGAAATTTGTCCATTATGAGTTATTTTTTCCTTGTTCATGGCACCAAGCAATGTTTGGTCTTTTTTCTTGTGGTTAAAAAAAGCTAAAAAAATCTATGCATTTGTTTATTACAATGTCTAGAGATTTATTGTCAACCTCCTTATACCGTGAGTTATAAACTACTATGACTCTCTGTTACTATTTTCAACAATCCATCTTTGACTAATTATTACGTTAAAATTTCTAAGCCATCTTAGAATTATCTTGATATAAAAATCCAGTTTTATTCAAATATAAATTGTTAAGTCCCACTAACTTTTTTAATCAAATGAAAAGATTAGGGATGGAAATTTTTTAGATTATACCAATGCATTTCTATTCTTTTATTTCGAAAATAAAATTTTTATATAGTTATTAAACTCATCCTCAAATAAAAAAAATAAAAAAATTTAATAAAAATCGTTTTGGATTGTGATAACGCAAAGCTAGAGAATTCGCTGTAGATGGTATCATTGTCCTCATTTTCCCATATCCTCTGTTTTTCTTACTTTCTCCTTTTTCTCCAAAGGCAACCATAAAATGGGTAACAAGACTACGTGCTTGGAGAAGTGAAGCAAAACAAAATGCAAAGTAAAAAGCATCTTTCAGGTGGGCCCACGACCGCACTTAAGCGTGACGTAACTGTTGGTACATCGGGAAGCTGGGTTGGACAGCGTGTACAAAGATAGGTAGGACGAGTATGATAGAGTTAGATCCACATCTCTGAATTTGTACCACCATTAGGTTCACAGAAGATACGGTCAAAAAGGAACTTAACTCACTATGGTTAATTATTAACCATCACCATATTCTATTGTTTTGTTTTGTTTTGTTCTTTTGTGCATGTACAAAGATAGGAAGGACGAGTATGATAGAGTTGGGTCCATGTCTCTGAATTTGTACCGCCATCAGGTTGACAGAAGACACGGTCAAAAAAGAACTTAACTCACCATGGTTAACTATTAACCATCACTGTATTTTATTGTTTTGTTTTGTTCTTTTGTGAGTTCCCCCCCTCCCCATGGTTAACTATTAACCATCACCGTATTCTATTGTTTTGTTTTGTTTTGTTCTTTTGTGCGTGTACAAAGATAGGTAGGACAAGTATGATAGAGTTGGGTTCACATCTCTGAATTTGTACCGCCATCAGGTTGACAGAAGACACAGTCAAAAAGGAACTTAACTCACCATGGTTAACTATTAACCATCACCGTATTCTATTGTTTTGTTTTGTTTTGTTCTTTTGTGCGTGTACAAAGATAGGTAGGACGAGTAAGATAGAGTTGGGTCCACGTCTCTGAATTTGTACCGCCATTAGGTTGACAAAAGACACGGTCAAAAAGGAACTTAACTCACCATGGTTAACTATTAACCATCACCATATTTTATTGTTTTGTTTTGTTTTGTTCTTTTGTGAGTCCCCCCCCTCATGGTTAACTATTAACCATCACCGTATTCTATTGTTTTGTTTTGTTTTGTTCTTTTGTGTGTGTACAAAGATAGGTAGGACGAGTATGATCGAGTTGGGTTCACATCTCTGAATTTGTACCGCCATCAGGTTGACAGAAGACACGGTCAAAAAGGAACTTAACTCACCATAGTTAACTATTAACCATCACCGTATTCTATTGTTTTGTTTTGTTTTGTTCTTTTGTGCGTGTACAAAGATAGGTAGGACGAGTAAGATAGAGTTGGGTCCACGTCTCTGAATTTGTACCGCCATTAGGTTGACAAAAGACACGGTCAAAAAGGAACTTAACTCACCATGGTTAACTATTAACCATCACCATATTTTATTGTTTTGTTTTGTTTTGTTCTTTTGTGAGTCCCCCCCCCTCATGGTTAACTATTAACCATCACCGTATTCTATTGTTT
Organism: Eucalyptus paniculata subsp. matutina; assembly: GCA_017140255.1. Lineage (NCBI taxonomy): Eukaryota > Viridiplantae > Streptophyta > Magnoliopsida > Myrtales > Myrtaceae > Eucalyptus > Eucalyptus paniculata. The sequence goes on along the minus strand of CM029436.1, from coordinate 19,615,763 downwards.
TGTTTTGTTTTGTTCTTTTGTGTGTGTACAAAGATAGGTAGGACGAGTATGATCGAGTTGGGTCCACATCTCTGAATTTGTACTGCCATCAGGTTGACAGAAGACACGGTCAAAAAGGAACTTAACTCACCATAGTTAACTATTAACCATCACCGTATTCTAGTGTTTTGTTTTGTTTTGTTCTTTTGTGCGTTCCCCCCCCCCCTCTTCTATGAGATCACACTTTTGAAGTTGATTTATTAGTTGTACTCATTAATGGCCAACCACTTCACTCGTTGCATAAAACTTAAAATAAGTGCGTGACAATATTAGATAATAGAAAGTATTTAAATGATAGGTTAATATCACGAAAAAAATTTAAATTAACACATCTATGATAAATTTAGGTTTAATTAATTTTTTAACCACAAAAAATCTTAAATTGAGATACTTATAACAAATTTACTCCAAAATAATTTGTTGATCTTTAAAAATTTCAAATCGGTATATTTGTAATAAATTTATTTTTATTAGTTTCTGTCAAATTGGATTAATACTACCAAAATTCACACATTGGTTCACTTGTGACAAATGAAGGATAAAACCTAAAACGATACATCCGTCAACTACCACATGTCATCTAATTCAGTAATTTAATATTAAAATTTAATAAAAACTAATAGAGAGTAAATTTATCAAAGATAATTTGAGTTTTTTTTATGGTCAAAAAATTAATCTAGAATAATTTTTTTACATATGTATGAATTTAAGATTTTCTTGTTTTGTTAACCCTTAAATGATAGATTTTAATAGCAATACATTCCACTTCATCAATGCTCCCTGTGCGTGTAAACAAGAAAGATGACATCCACTTAATATGTAAGTTGATGTTCATATATCATTATATAAAAAAATCAAAAACTCTAAATTATATTAAGAGCGACACATCTACTCAGAATTTTTTATGATATAAAAAATTATAAATTATATCCACTATGACTTGTTTACTCTAAATATTTTCTCGTGATATCAAAACCTAGTGTGATACCTACTATGATTGCGTGCAATGATTTTCTAACAAAAACAACATCACTTTTTATTTTACTCAAGCCACGTTGACGCCATGTGAACATCATTTATCTTTCCATCGTTCATATAGGCAAATGGGTCAAAGAGTGACACAAGTATATGTTTAGGATTTTAAATTTAGGATAAATGTGTCCCGGTAGGTATAATTTAGAGTTTGTACTGGCTTTTTCCCTAGATTGAGTTTTATTATATTTTATTATCACATAGTATATCTAACTAATTTAAGAGAGTTGAGAAAGAGTATAGTTTTGTGATAATGCGACTCAATCATTAAACTGCACTCTACGAAACTTTCCTATCTTTGATAGATATGTATGATGTATGCATGTAGAGTTTTGGTTTCACAAATAACATAGAATAGCTGAATTTTCTTATCACTCATTTGTTTGTGTTTTTAAAATGCAAAAAAAATTGTTAACATTTCTGTTAAAATTTAAAATATTATTTAAATACAAAAATGGTGAAAAAATACATATAAATTACGTTTGTGAAAATTTAACATGCTCTAGGCCTAAAAATTATAAAATTGATTTCATATTAAGATTAACTAAATTATACGGATAAGGTCTTGTTGATGTTTGTGAAAGCGGAGAGCTTGAAGTCTACCACAGGTGGATCATATCATTGTCCTTTGATTTGACGTGTCGTCTTTTGTCCTTTTCCTTTTTATCTTACTTACTTTTTCCAAAAGCCGATCAGAAAAAGTGTGAGATGATGCGTTGGTGAAGCAAAACCACAGCTTTTCAATCTGGTTGGTAGACAAATTGGAATCATCGTCCCCTTACAAAGGCTACACTGCGCCTAGCACAATCACTCAAGCCAACCAACCATCTTGTTGCAGTTTAGACCCCAACAGCAGCACATGAAATGTGCAATCTCTCGCGTTCAGTGAATAATATCAGCTTATGCTTTGATCATAAAATGTTACATTTGAGTTCTAACAGCGACTATAATAAAACTAATCACTCGATTAGTAGCGGGGGAGGACCATATAAAACTAATCACAACCATCATGAAATACATAGTTTCTTTCCATCTAAATAATGTAGATAACCCTATTCTGTGCAAAGCTCCAAGGGATTTCTGAAAAAGTTTTTCTTTTGAGGTATTGTACAGCCCACTGAAATTCAACGTCCCCATGTTCAATAGCTCCGTCAACATCACAAAGAAAGGCCGTGTCTCGAAACTCTCTCGGAGTCAAACAAAAGGTGACACCTAGATTTAAAATTAAGCATCCCCAAAATAGTAAGTGTAGCTTGTATGACAACATTGGCTGTCTATCAATACTAACTAGCTTGTTCATAATATTAATCCAAACTTAGGAACATTAGGATTAAACCAAGTAAGTTTGCCATAGCAACTTGGACCTCCTATTTCTATTCTTAAGCATCAGGAAATGGCATTAGAGCATGGCAAGATTAAATCACATAACCTTGCTTAAATTTCAACCAGAATGTTAGAATATTTAAATAATAAAATATATAATGATCTAATAGTTTAAGCTTTTACAATAATTAATAATTATCTCACAGACATATCACATGATATCAACATGTGAGGTCCCAAATTCAAATCTTCCAGATTCCTATTTGCCTTTTCAATTGCGTATTTCCACACTTTAGGCTAAGGGAAAAATCTAGTCTAAGCATAAGGAGAGTTAGAATATTTATGGTTCTCATTAATATGTTTGACATGAGGCTTAAATACGCTGCTTACATTCAATAAAATTATCTTGCTAATAATAAAGACATTTTTGGATATAATATAAAATTAAAAAGTCTCTTCTTCATCATTGATCTTATAATAACTTATCTATTTTTCGTTCCTCTTATCCCAAACTCACTTTCTAGGTGAACTTTTTATTAATTTCATTAGTCTAAAATATTTATCAAGTCCGTTTATCTACAATATCAAAGAATTTATCTTTTTTCCTTATTATATTGACGAGATACTTTATAGAGAGCATGTAAATATTGTGCACAATGACGTATCTTAATATTTTTACATAAACAGTTCAAAGATGATTTTGATTTATGTCAATCCAAAGTTCTTACTTTATGCAATGTTTTGGTTTGATAAAATTTTATCTACTTAACAATTTATCCATAAATTTGATCAACTATGTAGAAAAGAATTAGATTTCTTGGAAATTTCTCTTTTTGACTAAACAAATCTTTATGGAAGTAATATCTAACTATAAAAAAGCATAGTGCATTTAATTTACCTAGAAAATATGCAATAAAAAAATATATATGAAATTCTTAATTTTGGTAAGTAGATTTTACATGGATATAGAAATACTAAAAAAAATGGAAAATAAGTAAATCTGGGATCTTCAATTTTAATTGCAATTGAATGATAGAAGGCAATTTTGCCTTTTCGGTGAAAAATGGATGGAGTTAGTCATATAGGGGTGGAAATAGCGCCCCCTTTGTTAATTGTCCCTCATTAATGGCCAATCACCTCATTTTAAAGATAAAACTTAGGATCGGCACCATACCTTAATTATTTTGCAGAAACTCTTTTAAGGTAATACAAGTGTACAATAACAATAGAAAAATTGAAATTACCTAAATGACAAACACTGATAGCAAAACCTCCCTTCGTCAATGCTCCAAACTGTTTCATCACATGCTTTCCTCGGAAAACATTGCATGTCACATGCAACCCCAAATTATTTAGTAGTAACATCGAAAATTCAAATTAGTAGGATCTTGAGAAGATATCAAATTATTATAGCTCTCTAGGCAACTTCAATATCTAGCTTCACATGGTAAATAAACTTATGTTCATGAGTCTCCACTTCTGCCCTAACGAAAAAGAAGAAAGTACCATTTCGAATGAAGTAGTATGAAGTCTCTTATGTGGTAGGCTCATAAAGCAAGCTTATGAGGATTTTTTATAACTTTAAAATTTTAATAAAAGGAAGGAAAGGTAAAATAGTTCTTGAAGTTGGCTAATCTTCTCTTTGCAATTACTTTATAAAACCCGTATTATTTTCTCGTGTGAATACTTTAATATCTATATAGGCCACCTGAAGTATCCTTTAACATCTGTTTGGATCATCCGCGGGTCTCATGTTCTGCGTGAAAGTCAAGTAGTCATCATCTTTGATAGAGGATGTGGTAGGAGAAGTAACTCTTCTCAATGACTCTTCCAGAAAGATGTAATTCTCGTTTTCCCTTGACAACAACATGTTTCACGACCATCACTTCATTTATCATTGGTGGCGTTGCTGTTCATCTACCTTTGGTGTCCCTCTTCTAATGCATTTCTTCTTTTCATGCCTTCGGACTCTTGTGTTGTCGTTTTGCATTACGGAAACAAGAGAGTTGCGGGAAGGTTCAACAAAAAAGCCTTTGAGCAACCAGTCAGCCAGTAGGTGACGAAGGCGATTTGTTAGTTCCCACAAGACCAATTGGCTATTGAGATTGCCACCTAAAACCAACCTTGCCTAATCCGAAGAAATTCTTGGCTGGTGGGTAAGTTTCCTTTCGTCGAGACACAATGGCAAATATATATCTTTGCATTGTTACTTAAAAGCACGATTTTTCGTCTGTAGGTGTTTGGCGCTTGTTACTAGCACAATTTTTAATAATATATACATATTGATTGATACATACTTTCATTTATAATTTTTTTATAATTTGTGTTGTGGCAGAAAAATAAAAAGATGTATATTTATGCTAACACATGCCCTGATTTTTCACATGTTATTACCACGTAGCATCCAAGTAAAAGCAAAAATGATATGCATTTATTAACTATTCAAATAAATAATAGAGTAAACCAAAAAAACATATCTTTTAGGTGGACCCGAGGCCCAAGATCACGATTTGGGTTGAAGATTCTGTTGGTCTGTGGTGAATCTGGAGTGGACAACTGTGTACAAAGAAAGGTAGACAACACGAGTACGGAGTGGGCCCACCTGTATGAAGTCATATTGGTACGTGACCCACTGACATTGATACTTATTTCACAGGTTGGTTTTATCTGGCAGTTTCCAAGGCTCGGAAGCAAGGGAGAATAGGACAAAGTTGTGAAAGCAAATTGCCTCTCCAAGGACAAACACTTCATTTTTTTTTTCCCAAGGTTTCGTTCTATATATTAATTTTTTTAAATGATGGAGGTCATTGTTTAATTTATTGGGATGGATTTTGAGGTATGAAAAGTTGGTAACAAAAAAAAAACCTAGGGCATATTAGTTTGCTTTGATCCAACACCGTGAGATGTGTGATGTGATTAATTAGTAACTTATATGTGTAGATATATTGATACATATGATATACATGTTAGGACAGAGATTATTTCCATTAAAATAGAAAGTTTTATATGCATGGATAACACAAGATTTGTTAACATTCCATTGCTAGCACTACATCAGCACTACACCTCTCAATTCAAAACTCTCCTTCATATCTTCACTTGACACTATTGGTATTATTTTACTAAAACCTTACTGTTTAAGGAAGTTCACTCTCCTTGCCAATCTTTCAAAACTATTTGCTTCCTATGAATAAAATGCTTCTAGATTATTTCTTTCTTCCTTTATTTTTTCACATTCTCTAAATAAATGAATAAAACTGCTTTAAAGATCTCTCTTCCATTACTAGACAATATGAAAACTTGCACATTTATGTAATGTAAAATGATATATTTAGACATTTTATGCATGTCACTCCTTTTTTATAAATTTCAAAAGGATTCACATGTAGGGCAAAACGACATACACGATTTTTTCTAGCATATACAATATGTACAAAATCTTTTACTATCTCAGTATCCAATTGCAATTATATCGGTTAGTTTAGAATACTCTTTAGTTCAAATTTATAGCTTTTTTTTTTAACAATTACTATAAGATAAGTCATCTTTCTTATCTTTTGTGTCTGGCGCTTATTTCAATCCCCCTAATATATTATTCTTCCATTCGATGTACACAATCAAATCTTTGCCAAGTTTCCTTGTGGATGTTTTCTAATAGTGCTTGCAAGACCGTAAGAATTCCTAGTTGGCCATTAATGACAAGTTAGTGACATCGGATCAAGTAGACCTTGTGCGACAATAAAATTTGTTGAAGTGGTATGGATTATTGTGACATGGCTAGAATGTGCAAAGCATCTTTTAACATCCTAGAAAAATTCGGAGTGTTAAAAAAATCCATGCCGCTTTCTTGCTTGAATACTCTAATACCTGCTTGAACTACGCAAGATACCCTTAACATACTTGTGGAGCTCTTTTGTAGTGTAGACACGTTCATCTCTGTGTATGCGCCTAAGCTATGTGTGAAAGACCAGTAGCCATTATCATTCATGGAGGATGTGATAGGAGTAACTCTACTTAACCTTGTGCAGCAATGAAATTTGTAACTCTTCCAAAAAGAACCTAACTTTCGTCTTCCCTTCCCAAGAATATGTTTCCCGACAATCATTTCGACAAGCATTTCCTTTTTTTTTTTTTTTTTTTTTTTTTTTCCCCATTACAGAAACAAGAAATACTATTTGTCCACTGGTGCTTGGTTGGTAATATTCAAAGAATTTCTCCAATTTTTTTTTTTTTCTCAAAAGTGAAGCAAAAGACAAAAAGAGGTAATGGCAAAGAAACTCCAATAAATTCCAAGAAGACCACAACTTCTGCAGGACACGAATTGAAGTTTGTTGCTTCGCTTTTCGCATCCCTTCTCATGAATCCCCATGAGAACGTCTCTTTTTCCATCACTAGTAGAACTTCCATGCATTATGTTTGGATTAATCTCTATTGTTTTTTCTTTTTTCAAATTTGTCTCAATTCGAGGCATTTGTTAAAAAGTTGCCACATCGTAATGATTTTATTGACACAATTCGTTTACCCTGTGAATTGGGTGATGTGGAGAGAGTTTGTATTGGCTTAGATAATCTTAGCATCTAATGTCTTTATTGACGTGGCAACATCTCAAGATGCCATATTGGACACTTATATGGACATTTAACAACTGTTTAACGGTGTTGGCATCATGTCAACATTTTTTCTTTGGAACGTTAACGAAGGCCTCACATTGACCCTCATGAAAAATTCAGATAATTGATTGAACGAGAAAACTTTAGGTACCTAATTGCGAAAGGGCTAATAATACAAGTACTTGTAATGTCATTGTTCCAAAGAGTTTATCTCAAAATCATTGGTCTAGGCTCAAATCTCAAACATACTTTTATTTACGGAATATTTGCTCCACAACTCATCCTCTCGATTCATTTCTTGGTTTCCCTTTAATAATTTTCCTTTGTAAGATTATTCATTCTTTCGCGTGAAAGAAAACCGGAGATACTTTTGTTAATTTCACGCGCCAAAAGATTTCAATGGCTAAACGTCAAGCACATTGGAAGACTACAAAATTTCTCAATGTCGATTTCCCTTAGATTTTTCCTAATCATTCAATCATAAAAATTCAAGCTTTACACTTGAAAATTTTTAGTGGATTATCAAACGTTTGATTGAAAATAAACTTTTTCTTAGTACTTGATCTTAGTTCGGTTGGATATCATATTAATAGTATTATCATCACATGTAACTGTACGGGCACACTTAATTTAAAACCTTACTATAATTTCTTTACCAATTACATCTAATTTGCCTAAATAATATTTTTTGTAGATAATTTGTTCCAACTTTTCGAGAGATCAATTGATATCATCTGGAATCCCCGGTCTGACCTGCAAGAGACATATTGATACCCCAAAGAATATATTGCAGCCCAATATAAGCAGTTAATGACTACTTAATAGCATTGATGTCATATAAACATTTTTTGTTCATGATTAGGTGTCGCGTTGACCCACATCCGAAATGTCGAGATAATTGATTGAATGAAAAAAACTCTAGATACTTGATTGCCAGTTCATAGGTAAGAAATTTCATGCACCTCATGATCTGGTTTTATTTCAGTCAATTTGAATATTTTTGGAAGCCGTAGATACATAATGAAATAGTTGACATTTCTTTTATGAAGGGTTTGCTACAACCACATGTATGTAAAATCGAATAAGCGCCTCCTCTGATTGTCTTTCTCTTTTCCTTATTCAGCCAGATCCCAAATGCTTGAAACAAGGCGCCATCAAATCATATATATGTGCCAAGAGATATATACAAGGCGATTGTTAATGATAGTTGTAAAGTTATACACATATTTCAACAGTATTGAAATACTCCCTCATCCATTTAATTTTGGTGCTCTTCATCACATTATGGTCAATATTGAATATTTTTTTTTCTCTTTTAATAGTCAATAACTTCGCGGATTCCATAAGTTTTTATTTTGTGAAAAAAGAAAAACGGAAAATTGATAGTGCTTGTAGTTGAGGCCTCCATGTACCAAATTAGATTAGTGCATTTGTCAATTTATTTATTTATTTATTTTTTTATGTAGGCACTCATATTTGGTTCAAGTACACCAACTTATGAGGTTGGAGTTGAAAACAATCAACCATAAAACAGCTCATTTTATGCTAATTCCTTATTCTTAATCAGATGTGATCTGGAAATATCGGATATGGACACTAGTAAATTTCATATTTTAGATTTCATAATTAAAAGGACCTCATTAATTGGCATCAAATTCAAATGAACTTTGGATTTCATAAACAAGATGTTTACTCACTTATTAATTTTTTCTTTTTCTTTAATAGATTCCAAGAAGACCAAGACTTTTACATGTTTGTATGTTAGTGGGAAAGAAACTTCAATAGATACCAAGAAGACCAAGACTTTGTATGTCTTTCTCACCATTACCAATAGAATTTCTAGGCGCTACAAGTCTTGCTTAAAATTAACAATGCCATAATTTTCCTCCAATTCTTTTTGGGTTTAATCATTTTGGGATTTTTTTTTTCATTCATTAATCTCTATTGTATCGCAAAGTGATGATGAGCAAATGGAGAGAGAACCATAAAGTCCGAGAAGATCAGGACTTTCACCTACTAAAAGTATCGTTTTCAGACAAGGACTTTCACCTACCAAAGATGTCATTTTCTTTTTTTTTTTCTTTTTTTTTTGTGGAAAGTGAAGCAAAAGTGAAAGAGTGATGGTGAGAAAGAAACTAATATATTCCAGGAAGACCAAGACTCTGCATGTCATTTGATTGTGCATGTCTTTTGATGGTGGGAAAGAAGCTTTAATATATTCCAAGAAGACCAAGACTTTTGCACGTTTGTATGTTAGTGGGAAATAAACTTCAATAAATGGCAAGAAGACCAAGACTTTGTATGTCTTTCTTGCCATTACCAATAGAATTTCTAGGCACTACAAGTCTTGCTTAAAATTAACAATGCCATAATTTTTCTCCAATTCTTTTCGGGTTTATTCATTTTGGGATTTTTTTCATTCATTAATCTCTATTTATCGCAAAGTGATGATGAGCAAATGGAGAGAGAACCATAAAGTTTGGGAAGATCAGGACTTTCACCTACTAAAAATATCATTTTCAAACAAGGACTTTCACCTACCAAAGATGTCATTTTTTTTTTTTTTTTTTTTTGTGGAAAGTGAAGCAAAAGTGAGAGAGTGATGGCGAGAAAGAAACTAATATATTCCAGGAAGACCAAGACTCTGCATGTCATTTGATTGTGCATGTCTTTTGATGGTGGGAAAGAAGCTTTAATATATTCCAAGAAGACCAAGACTTTTGCATGTTTGTATGTTAGTGGGAAAGAAACTTCAATAAATGGCAAGAAGACCAAGACTTTGTATGTCTTTCTTGCTATTACCAATAGAATTTCTAGGCACTACAAGTCTTGCTTAAAATTAACAATGCCATAATTTTTCTCCAATTCTTTTCGGGTTTATTCATTTTGGGATTTTTTTCATTCATTAATCTCTATTTATCGCAAAGTGATGATGAGCAAATGGAGAGAGAACCATAAAGTTTGGGAAGATCAGGACTTTCACCTACTAAAAATATCATTTTCAAACAAGGACTTTCACCTACCAAAGATGTCATTTTCGATTTTTGTGGAAAGTGAAGCAAAAGTGAGAGAGTGATGGTGGAAAGAAACTAATATATTCCAAGAAGACCAAGACTATGCACGTCATTTGATTGTGCACGTCTTTTGATGGTGGGAAACGAAAATGACCAAGACTTTTGCACATTTTGTATGTTAGTGGGAAAGAAACTTCAATAGATGCCAAGAAGACCAAGACTTTGTATGTCTTTCTTGCCATTACCAATAGAATTTCTAGGGGCTAGAAGTCTTGCTTAAAATTAACAATACCATAATTTTCCTCCAATTCTTTTCATTTGGGGACTTTTTCATTCATTAATCTCTATTGTATCTTTTCAAATTTGAGTTCAACAAATGAAAAGAAAAAAGCAAAGAGAAAAACTGACAAGAAGAAAGAGCAAAAAAGTTAAAAGAGGAAATAAAGAAGGAAAGGGGCAAGATAGAGCACCATTGAAGCATGGCCATAGCGTGTTGTTGCCGTTAGCACCGTCACTTTGGTGGCTATTTCCAACTTGCCACCTTATAAGTAGAGCTGTTAAACGGGTGGGTTGGGTCGGGTTTGGGTCGGGTCATTAATGGTCCGACCCAAATTGACCCATTAACCCATTAACCCATTAAACCATTTATGACCCATTTATATCTAATGTAAATTTTCTGACTCATACCTAACTCAACACATACTCAACACATACCCGACCCAACCCATATTAATAAAATATTTTCATATTTAACCAAATTTAGAAAAACTTATTCCTATATATATATTTTAAGATTATATTACTAAAATACTTCTAAGCTTATTTCTTATATATATATATATATATTAAAAATGGTATTGCTAAACTAGTTTTATACAACACAAATTTAATGGACAATTTTTATAACTTTTAAAATAATTATTTTTAAAAAAATTAAAAAATTAAAAAAATTAATTATTTTTTATTTTTTAAATATAATTTTTAATTTTTAATTTTTGTTCTTCTTCTTCTTCTTGGCCGGCTGTCGGCCACGATGACGATTGGTGGCCGGCCACAGGCGAGCCTCGAGCTCGCCGGCTCGCCAATGCCGATAAGCTCGAGGCTTGCCCGATGCCGGCGAGGCCTCCGCCTTGCCAGATCTGGTGAGCTTGCGCTCGCCCCTTGCCAGATCTAGCGAGGCCTCTAGCGAGCTCGAGGCTTGCTAGTGTCGAGCGAGTTCGAGCTCACCCCTCGCTGGGTGTCGGCGAGGCCTCCACCTCGCCAGATCTGGCGAGCTCGAGGCTCACCAATCGTCGGCCATTGCTGTGCCGGCCACCGAAGGAAGAAGAAAGAAAAAAAAAAAGGAAAGAAAAATAAAAAAAAAATTATAATTTTACCACTTCTAATAGGGTAGACTAGATAGTGGGTATTTTTAATGGGTTGGTAAATGGGCCTACTCTGTACCCATTTAAGACCCATATATTTTAGTCCATTTATTTTTAAAACCCATCATCGGTGTCTTGAGAAATAAAGCCTGACCCATTAACAACCCATTTAAGCAAACATGAGTCCATAAATGGGTTGTGCAACCCATCTAACACCTCTACTTATAAGTTACAATGACCTTCACAGACAATATTTTTCTTGAGATGTTTTTCTTAGAGTGGTTCATAAATTGAGGATAATAACATCGAAATTATCAAAACTTTCGCTTGTTTTACAATAGAGTACCTAAACTTTTCTTTTTTCAATCAAGTATCTCGCTTTTTCAAATTTGACACAATTTGAGGCATTTGCTAAATGAATCATCATGTCATATGATTTTGGTTACATGATTCGCTCACCTTGCATATTGAGTAATGTGGAAAGAAAAAATATTGACTTAGATAATCGTAGTGTCTTATATATCTCAACCGATGTGGCAGCATATCAAGATATCGTAGAAAACAAGAATGTGGGCAATTAACGACTATTTAACAACAATAGTATGATATCAACATTTTTTGTTAGTGATTTAATAGAGGACTTAACCTATATTCGGAAAATTGAGGTAATTGACTGAATGAAATAAAATTTTGGTATGATTAAAAAAGGGTAATAATTTGGATACGTGTGCGTCATTATCCAATCATTTTTCTTTTCTTTTTTATGTGATATTTATGTGAAAGAGAATATTAAATAGTTTTGTCAATTTCAAGCCATTGCAAAAAGATTTTAGTGGCTATATGTCAGGCCCATTTGGAGACTATAACGTTCTCAATGTTAATTTTCTTTATATTTTCTGCATTCATTTGATCATAAACCATTCTTGCCCCTTTTTCTTGGCCAATTCCACTGCTTTCCCTTTCATCTATTCACCCAAAACTCAAAAAGTATGTGTAGTTTGGCCTAAATCAGTTTGAACCAGTTTGAAAATGTACCGATTTTCAAAATTGGATCTACCTAGTTTTAGAATCCCATGGGTATAGAACTGGGCTTTTGGCTACTATTGCACATGGTCGGACTCAAGCACTCAATTCCACGGATCACCGGCATTTTACTTTATCACCAAGGCCGAATGATTCATGTGTTCATGGGCAATTGACATCATTACATATCTATAATCGTTTGCTCCGGACACAATCACTGATTCACTCCTAGTCCAATCATTAGGACCGCAAACTTGCAACCTAACTGGTTCTCTGATTGGCCTAAGTTTGAAAACATTGGTGCCAAGTTCCTATCCCTTCTTAAAACAAGTAGATAATGGCCATCTTATATGAATTGAGTTGTAATTGACGCAATACTTTTGCCACGTAATGAAAGATGATAGCTAAGTGATTATAACTAATAAACATTGATGCTCCTCTTTCTCCTTGATTATATTAGACCTGGAAATTCTTCGTACTGCTCCAAATGAGGTTGATGCTCAACTTCCATGGTACATTACTCCTATCGTTGCTCTAGTTGGAGCTATGACTCATGCTTGACCTTTCCCTTAAAAATTTCGTATTCGATGGTAAGTCTTTGCTTTGGCATCGCACAGACTTCAATTTAAGATGCTAATAAATCTTAGTCAAGAGGGAAAAAAAAGTTAACATCTACCACTCTTAGGAACCTTATATGCTATTAGAAACTTTGTCGAGCATGGCATGCTATTGAGAGGTCGTAGGACTTTGTTAGGCTTAAGAAGAGATCTAATCTCCCCAATCAAAAGAAATGAAATCTATCAACCATTGGATTTTGTTATAAAGCAAAAAACCAGAAAATGATGTAGTGCAATATATTTAGCTACACAGTAGTAGTTTGATTTGTCACATGCAGTTTTTGGATATCATGGTTTTTATGAGCATGAGAAGTAAACTAGTCACAACATTTGGAAGCAAATTACTCAGTATCATCTCTAGTGAGTTTGCTAAGAATTCTCTTTTGATAAGCAAAAGAAATTTAGTGCACAATGGCGTCAAGCAGATGCTAGCCCATGTAACAAATGATAAATGCAGTTCATGCTATGAAGTATAAGAAAGAATGCACATTAGTAATATCATTGTCACACTACCAAAAGCCGTGGAAAGCCATCTATCATTCAAATAATAAAAAAAACCAGTCTTGCTATTTTCAAAAGCTCTTGTATTTCTTTCTTCACAACGAAACAGTAAGCTATTGAAGTGAATCAACCATGAACACAGCCCAACATAAACAAGGAGTAATAAAAACTACTTACTGTCTAATGTTGGGTTCTAAAATCCAACAAAAGGAAGTTCTCTAGTAGAACCCAAAAACAGGAGTGTGCCATAGATTCACGCAGAATTTAAACAAAAATTACAAGACCTATGAAACAAGCAATCGGATAGAAAGCAAATGAAGGTTTGTTGCAGAAGGTAGTCATAGACATTGTGGACCTGAATATCCATGCATAGTGATGAACAAGGCATTATTGTAGGGTGAGCTTGGCATCTAATTGTAACAACAAGAGAGAGAATGTCAATCATCATACCAGCTGAGGCTGTGTTCTCCATGATAGCTACTACCCAATCATCTCTTTGACCCAACAATTGAGTTTTAGATGCAGGGTGGCAAGTTCATCTTCAGAGTAGCAGATTAGTATAGCCGCACTCATTAAGTTAGACCAATAACTGAGAATGAACCAGTCATTGTAAATAGACTGCTTCTAATGACTTTGCTGGCATCAAGGCGAGCTAAGAGTTGCCAAAAGCATTATTTGCACATTCTTTTTGAATCATTGATTTCAGGAGTTCCAGTGGCAATTTTTAGGACTAACAAGGAATGAGATGGATCAGTCCACTATTAATTAACTTGGTTTATAGATGTAAGTAGAGTTTGTCTAATTAAATATGTACAAAAACTCAAATCTTTGAACTCGTGAAGAAGAAGAAGACTAGAAAGCAAGTTATCTTGACAACTCGAATAAGAACATATGACCTTAAAATGAATCATGAGGCTTGTATTTATTGTCAATTTCATGTATATCCATTAAGGAGCTATCTCCAATTGCAATATCCTCCAATTCATTGATGGCTTCTATTTGGTTAAGTTGCATAGCAATGCCTCCATCCTCAGAGCTACCCTCTAGAAAATCATTATCTTTCATATCTAATAAGTCCATAAAAGTTTCCATCTTTTTCTTCCTCCCTCTATAACCAATAAGGCTTAGGACTTTTTCCTTCCAAATAACGAGTAGACATTTTTGAATCAGCTCCGCACCTTCATAAGCTCCTCTGAAGAACACACTAAACCTCTTTCCCCTCTCAGAGACATAGAAAACGCCATAATGCTTCAATAGGAGTCTCATAAGCTTTTGAGGCATCACAAATTCTTGTCAAAAGTACACGAGGTGATTGGTTACCAACCTCTTATCCATTGTGAAGCTAAGTAACTCGTACATTGCTGCAATGGATCTCTTATTGAATTCTTTCAATCCAGCTTGAAGGCCACATGCATCAGCGTAAGGAGTCAAGTAAGACCTTTTCTGAAAGTGCTCAAAGTTTACTCCATATCTACACACCTTCTTGTAACTGGCAGGAAACTTCAAGGGGAAAGATAAGGAAAGCAACCCTGGAGTATGAAAAGGCAAATTCTGATACCCCCAATAATTCTATGATAGCCCAAGCAGGTTTCCACTCTATGTGCTCGAGGTAATCAACTTCATCTGGAGATTTAACCACTTTTAAGTGCTGCGGATACTCGTGTACCCACTTGCTCCTAAAATCAACTGGCAAACCAGACTCTCTCTTGAAATGAGCAATTTTGTCCAGAGGAAGCCATTTATGGACCGACATCATCAACATCCTAGTCACGTATTCAACAGCCATGCCAGAATGTCCCCTAATCAATCTCTCCCCTTCCTCTAATAAGTCTTCAGCTTCTTTAGTTAATTCCAAACCACAATACCCCCTTTTGATCCTTACACAACTCAAAACAGTTTTGGTGACTTCCGAATAAAATCCACTATACCGTTTCCTTGGCTATAGATCCAGCGATCTCACAGGGATTATCATCTCAGGTTCCTTTTTCAACATTTCCATCAAAACCAACACCTCTGACACCACTTTTGCTTCTCAGTGGCAATTTCGAGATCATGGACCCTCTTGTCCTTGTTCCTATCTTGCACTCTCTTGCTGGTGGTCATGAATCTACGCTGTGACTAGTTAAGTAAAATCTCGCCAAAACTCAAGTTTCCTCAGGATAGGCGCATGCACTGGTGAGGCGACAAAGCAACCAAACTCTCTTGCCGCGCTTCATTCATTCGAGAAAGCCACTGTTTTACCAATGATTTGAAAACGGGTCATCTCAAGATGTTAATGCCTCGCTCCAAATTCAAGAAACAAGCCCAACAAAAGCAAATGCCTCTCGCTCAGGGCAAACATCAAACGGCTTACGTGCAACGGAACGAGGAACAACAAGAGCCCAAGACAAAAACATTCGAGAAGATCGCCGTAAAAGAAAACACATGCTCCATGCCTTTTACTGAATCACTGAGTTACAAATTTTAGGACGTGTGCCCAAACTAGTCACAAGCAAGTTCTTAGCAAGTCATTCCGGATGACTCAATTATTCATTGATATTTTCTTAATTCTTTGAGCAATAAGCGTGCAGTTTGAACATAATGCAGCTAAACCAAATATTGACCACAATATGGATTGATTCTTTTCCTTTTTTAAGAAGAACTTAATTCAGTCCAATTTAAGAAAATTATAAGCCGAACATGATTAAGATAAATATAAAACCAAGCTAAAAAAAACTGAGTTATTTAATGTGAAATAAATAAATAAATAAATCAAATCAATATTTTCCACTCCCTCTTTAGGAGTGTATCTGATAAATTCTTAAAACAGATCCATTAAACCTCAGTCAAACCTCAGAATAACGAAACCCAGTCAAATCTCTTTCTCTTAAAAGAGAAAAAAGAAAAAAGAAAAATAAGCCGAGAGCCATTCCCCCCGCTTCCCGCCTCTCTGTATATATAAGATTCCCTCCAATTTCCGATCGTTTACAAAATCTGCAAAAAAAAAAAAATCGAAAGTTTCTCCTCCTGCGCAGAGTGAAATTCCATCGTCGTCGAAGATGCTTTTGTCTCTCAGGTGAGTTTCACGAAGCTCCGCTTGATTTCACCTCATGTCCTTTTCCGCGGCGCGATCGCCGGCGATGATGATTCTGAGTTTCGTCTCGTGTTCGCTCGTTGATGCTCAGAGCCAAATAGCAGAAGATCGTGGAACGAGAGGACGTCGTCGACGGAGCAGAAGACCTGCTCGAAACGATCGACAAACAAACGTGAGTTACGGCAAAACAGAGTGGAGGCAACTCCTCTCTGTTCATAATGCGTTTTCGCGTTTCGGTGCATCCTTTGATTCTGAGATGATTATCGTGATTTTCTGATCCGTGTTCCGAAAGTGATAATTATCGTGATTTACATCTCGAGCTTTCTCTCGAACTTGCTGTGATTTCCTGCGCGTGCAGTGGTTTTCACTTTTCAGTTTTTGTCTCCTGACCATACAAGAGCAATTCCAGCCTTCCTTATGTTACGTGACCTTGGAATTGCACCATCGTACGTCTTATTTTCCATGTATTCGTGACGTAGCTGGATTAATAACGAATGTCCCAAGCTTAATTCATCAATAAAGACTGTTGGAACGCTAGATTGTCATTGATCATTTAGGAAATGCTTTTGTCCTGTCATTCTACATTCACCAGAAAACATAGAGTTTAACACGATGGTTAAGCTCGAGTCTTCTTTGAAGGACGATTCTGATTCGCTCAAATCCAGCAAAGTGAAGAATAATGTGGAGAGAATCGACCACTGGAAGTGGAAGCCAAGCCCTCGATAAGCTTTTAGGCGGTAACGGACTTTCTTTTGCAGACTGTGTGTCTTTTTCTCCATGCATTTCAACGAAAACAAATTTCACCGGTTTGGCAATCTTTACAGGTGGTATTGAAACTCCGGCAATTACGGAAGCATTTGGCGAACCTGGGTGAAAATCACAGTCCAACAACGTTACCTTTGATGAACTTTTAGTTGCTTTTGTTAATTAGCTTTCTCAGAAAAATGCTGCTGACGTCACTTCAGGTCTGGGAAAACACAGCTTGCATGTACCCCATGCGTTACTTCTCAGGTTGGTCTGAATTGGATATTAGGTTTCTGTCTTGAACTTCTGTTGCATTTGTTTTTTTATCTGATGAAAAATGCCAAATAATAACATAATGATTGAATTTCTATGGAGTATAAAGATGTGGGTAATCTTGGCATCATGATGTGTGTATTAGGTGATTCTGGAAGTATGGCACTCTCATTTTTTTTTTTCTGTAATCTGCAGTCAGTATACTACAGTGGCTCAAACCAAGCAGGAAAAAGGCCAGAAGAGTTTGTACTATGTCACAACCGAGTAAAAGCCTTAATCATAGTCGGACTCGGACTTGGGTTGATCATTACTCGAATGTGATGCCTGAAGATACTCTACTTTATTGGCAAATCCTACAACAGTATTTACCCCTATTTTCAATCATTCTTTATTAATGGTTTGTGGATTCCATGGCCGTAAAATATTTTCAGCTGCCAACTCACATGAGAGGAGGAAATGGCAAGGTAGCTTATATCGACGGAGTAGAAACTTTGTATCTTATTATGCTCTATCTGTATTTTTCTTGACCTCGACAAAGATACTTGTGTTTTTGAATCGTCGTCTGTCCATGTGCGCTTGTGCACTTTCTTAACTTAGTACACCTGCAGTGTTAGATAATGTAAGCAATGCACTTTCAATTTTAATCAAATTCTAGACATTAAACACGCTCCATGTTTGTCACTCTCTACTAAATCACCTAGTTACAAATTTTAGGATGTATGCCAATCTAGGTTCAGCACAACCAAATCGGTCACGAGTAAGTGCTTGGCAAGTCATTGTGAATAAGCTTAATTGTTGATTGATATTTTCATGATTTTATGAGCGATAAGTGCGGAGTTTGAGCACAATGCAACTAAACCAAAAATTGACCACAATGCAGATCGATTATTTTCCTTTTCTAAGAAGAAATTTATGCGGTCCAATTTGAGAAAATTATAAACCAAGCGAGACGAAGGTGAGTACAAAATTAAGCCAAATTGAATTAAATTATTCAGTCCGAAATAAATAAAAAAAGTCATACCCACTTTTCTCTCATCCTCTTTAAGAGTGGATTTAAAAATATTTTAAGAATTTATCAGATCCATTAAAGCTCAATTTATAATAACAAAACTCCATCAAACCTCTTTTT
Source organism: Eucalyptus paniculata subsp. matutina (assembly GCA_017140255.1). Classification (NCBI taxonomy): domain Eukaryota; kingdom Viridiplantae; phylum Streptophyta; class Magnoliopsida; order Myrtales; family Myrtaceae; genus Eucalyptus; species Eucalyptus paniculata. The sequence goes on along the minus strand of CM029436.1, from coordinate 19,597,021 downwards.
CTATACAAAAAAAAAATAACAAAAAAGAAAAATAAAAATAAGCCAATAGCCATTCTTCCCCACTTCCCGCCTCTATATCTATATAGATTCCCTCCGATTTGCGATCGTTTCCAAAATCCACAAAAATTTTGAAAGTCTCTTCTCCTGCGCAGACGCACCGAACTCCATGGCCGTTTGATTCTGAAGTTGATCCTCGTGATTTTCTGGTCTCTGTTCTCAAGTTGACTGTATATCTCTTTGAATGTCGATGTTAGGTGACTCTGAATACTGCTAAGTGCATGAGCTTGATTTCGGTTTCGGTTGCTCAGTTTAGCTCGATTTTCCTAGAACATCACCGTGAATCCATTGTCGTTTTTACATCTCGGCCTTTCTCTCGAACTTGTCGCAATTTTCTGTGCGCGCACGATAGTTTTTAGTTTTTGTCTTCTGATCATCCAAGAGCAATTCAGCCTTCGTTATGTTACGTGACATCCACCGGATGTCTTTTTTCCCGTGTATCTGTGACGTAGCTGGATTAATAACGAATATCCTAAGCTAAATTCATCAATAATATCTGTTGGAACGCTAGATTGTCAGTGATGATCTAGGAAATGCTTTTGTCCTGACATTCTACATTCACCAGAAAACTTAGTTTAACGCGATGGTTAAGCTTGAGTCTTCATTGGAGGACAATTCTGGTTCGCTGAAATCCAGCAAAGTGAAGAATGATGTGAAGAGAAAATCAAAGACTAAGGTCGAAGAGTATCTCGAGCGTGTCATGCGGAAAGCTGATATATCTGCCGAGGAGGATCTGAAATTGGAAAGGAAGCTTACCAAGAAGCTCAAGGTGAAGGATGGACAGCTATGTGGGTCAGACGATGGAATGAATATGTTATTTAAAGGAATTCCTTCTATTCTTGATTCTTTTGAACAAGAAGCTCCAGGGGTGAGAGAATCGTAGCGAAAGATTTGAAGGTAAATCTTCAGGGGAAAAAAGTGAAATGTCCAACTAAGAGCATATGCAGGATGATGGAAAAGCTGTTCATGTTAAGGCTGGAGCCCGTGACTCAGTAGACTAGAAACCCCTTCATTTCAGCTCTCAAGTGAGTTCGTGAGCTCCACAAATTTCAATTCATTTCCTTTTCGTGATGTAATTGCCAAGATTGATTCTGAGTTTCCATTCGACTTCCTCTTGAACTCGTGATTTTCTGTGCATACGATAGTTTAATTTTCTTTCCTTAAATGACGAGAAGTAATTTCCGCCACTACTTGAATATGATACGTCTAATTCACCTCTTTGATGTACGTCTTCTAAATCATACAAGAGCAATTTGGCCTTTGTTATGTTACATCACATAGTAATTGCACCATCGGTATATCTATTATCCATGTATTTATGGCATAGATGGATTAATAACGAATCTTCTAAGCTAAATTCATCAATAATCACTATTGGAACACTTGATATTCACCAGAAAATATAGAGTTAAACACGATGGTGGGTTGTTTTTTTTTCGTTTGCAGGTATTTCTCAGGGAATCCATGCTGGAGATGTGAAAAAAGATACAGGATGCAGGGATCGACACTTGCAAATGTCTTGATGATGCATACAGTGTGGCATCCTAAAACTTTGTGGCAACCTCTAGATGCCTTACAACCTTTGGAAGGGCGATGGACGCATCATTGATCTATGTTATGGTCTTTAGACCAAAGAAGTGTAATAGAATTAATGGCCGAACACCTATTGGGTGAATATTTTGTTGGAAACATGTTCCATGCCTAGGTGAGATCCAGATTTATTTGATGAGGAAATTATGTTTTTGGCCATGAATTTTATAAGTTGGACTTTATTAATCTATGTTACAAAGTATTATAGCCATTTAATTTGCAATTTAGTACTTTGATTTAATAGGGATTTAGTTAGTTTTTAAGAGGGTCAATTCTGGATTTATTTAAGCTTGGGTCTTAGGCCCAAGAGTGTTGGGCCTAAGACGGGCCTTAATGGCCGGCCCATAAGCCCATGAAGGGCTGTTGTCGCACGAAGGAGGGGAGGGAGTCCGGTTTGCATGCCTCCCCCCATTTGTCCCATGGTGATGGCCAAGTGTCACCCCATGCAAAAGGTAATGATGGCTAATGATGAAGGAAAGGAAATTAGGGGGAAAAGGGTGGCCGGTTTAAGCGAGAGAGAGGAGGGTTCGTCCGAGAGAGAGAGAGAGAGAGAGAGGAAAGAAAGAGAAGGAAGAAGGAAGAAAGAAAGAAAGGAAGAGAGGAAGGAGGAGGGCCGTCCGTTGATCGTCCGCCTTGCTCACCGTCATCCGTCGTCGCTGTGTCCTACTGTGTCTCGCTGTGTGCTCGGTCTAGAGGCAAGTGGGATCTTTTGATCTACTCTTGCATGCTGTGCTTAGTGTGTGTGATTGAATGGTAACAATTTCGGATGTATAGAATGTGAAAAATTGAAGTTATAAGAGTGGTGCTCTAGTCTAGTGTACTGTTCTTGAGAAAAACAGCTCGACCTTGGATGTTCTAGTGACTTGCATGTGATGTTCTAGTTGAAGTTTGGCTTCGACCTCTAAATGAAAGTTGTAAATGACTTCTTGGAGTATAACATACTCAAATTTAGGACAAAAAAAACAAGTATAAGTGAGTGAAATCGTTATTCTTTGGAAAGACTGGATTTGGAAATTTCGGTACTAGGAACAGGGGTTTTAACCGTCCAAATTTAATTACCTAGGATGAATATGACCTTGATATCTTCATGAACTATTTACCTTATGGTCTTAGCTACCACATAGTCAAATTTCATAAGTTTTGAATGTCATTTGTGTATTTAATCGAAAATGTTTCTAAAACTGTGTAATCTGATGTGTTCGGACTTGGTAATATTGCAATGCGTGGTCTATACCGTTTTATATGGGGATCTTTTGGTGTAGTATTCTTCATAAAATATCTGCCTTTATGTCTTGATTATCACATGTTCGAATTTCATAATTTTTTAAGGTTATTTGGGTATTTAATTAAAATGTTTTCTAAAACTGTGCAAGTTGGATTGTGCGAATTTCAAAAGTTGTAATGCATGGACTATTCTGTTTTGTATGAAATTCTGGTGGTGTTGTGTTCTTCATGAGATAAATGCCTCTAGAGCTTTTCTATGATGTATTAAATTCTTAGAAATTATTAGGGCCAATCACTAAATTTTAAGAAGTGCAAATTAAAAGAACGCATTCCATTTCTAAAATAATAGCAATAATCCATGAGTTTGCCCCATGAATTATATTGTTTTTAAGTGATTGAATCTTGCTGCACATGTGATGATATTTGGCATTACATATAAGATCAAAAGCTGAAATTGACCTTGTTGCCATTACATCATGTGTCATGTTGATATTGAGACACTAATGTGAATATGAATTATGATAAATGAGGATACTATCAGAGGTGTGAGCCGACGATGCCCCGAGAGTGTCGGGATGCCCGGAGGTGAGTGCCGGATGCCCGGAGTGTGTGTGCCGAATGTCCTTAGGAGTTTCGAGATGCCCAAAATGTGGGGGTGCCAGAAGCCTCGGAGGTGTGTGCCGAGGGATACCTCGTGATGCCAGTTGGGGTACGAGATACCCGGAGGTGTGTGCCGGAAGCCTCAAAGGTGTGTGCCGGGGGATACCTTGTGATGCCAGTTGGGGTACAAGATGCCCAGAGGTGTGTGCCGGATGCCTGAAGGTATGTGTTGGAGGTTCCTCGCGATGCCAGGTTGGGCGCGAGCGATAAAATGTGGGATGCAATTACTGGTCCCGGGAAAGAAAAATGTGGTGACCCAATTGAAAGATAAAAAGTTGAAATTGAATCATGCATGGTATGGTGACATGTATGCATGGCCGGTGTGATATAATATGGATAAGTGCATGGTGGTATGTGCACATAAGGCATGGATATGCATGAATGCTTGATGATGAGTGCATGGTGGTATGTGCACATAAGGCATGGATATGCATGAATGCTTGATGATGAATGCATGGTTGTATATGCACCTATGGCATGATGGTATATGCATGAATGCTTGATGATGAGTGCATGATGGTGTATGCACATATGGTATGATGACATATGCATGGCTGCAAGGTAAGTTATGCTTGGATGCATGAATGATATGTACTCTACTATGATGTTATGATTGTTTTGTTTGATGCATTGAGTAGTTTAATGGATCTTTTACCTGCTGAGTGGTTGTACTCACCCCTTTGGGAACCAACATTTCAGACTAGATAAGATACCTCTGCTGCCACTGCCACTGGTAGATGGATCAAGTGGTTGAATATGACCGTGAGGAGGAGGATAGCAAAGGAAGGAACTTTTGAACGCCGATACTGAACGATGGACTTTGAGTATATGACTATTGGAGGAGATGTTGGTCATATTTTGAAGTATAGCCGAGTATAGAAGACTACGGCATTTTGATGTACCGATGAATGATGTCCATCTGGTTTAAGAAAATAAAAGTGTTCGGCTTTTACCTATAAATGTTTAGTTGGTGTGCATCGTTTTCTGGATATAAGGAAGGGAGTTGATGGATGTGTTTCCGTCATATAAATTGCGCAAGGACTAATCTAAAAGATGTAAACCCCCAGGATTGATAGACCTTCAGGTCAAGCAAGAGAATGGAAATCGAATTGTGGTGACCCTAATGGTTCAGGGGCCGTCGAGGGGTGCCACATACAGAGAAGGTAAATCTGATATTCAGTTCCGAAAATTGAGTGGAGGTATTATTTGGCTAAGGTGATTTCCTCTGTCTTTGTTTTGTTTTTTTGTAGCACTTAACTAGAACCAAAGGTTTCTCCGAAGCAAAAGTTGATAAGATATGCGAATCAGCTGAAAAGATAGTGGTTAGAGCTTAATTTCTTCTTATCCTGAGATGGCGATGTAATCAATTGCAACTTCTATATGCATCTCACAATAACTTCTCTTTGTTTTCATCAGAATTCTCATTTTATTACGGGAATTGAAGCTATGCTCAGAGTAAGTCCTTAATTCGGCAAATTTCGAGCTAAAAATGGTTTAGAAGACCTGAATGAGTCATTGACCCTTGAAATAAAGCCTGCAAATTAGCATATCGACTGTAGAAAACTGCACTTGCTCTAAACACTACTTATCTCACAGCACAAAGTACTTTCAATGTCTTTGTTTTTTCCAGAGCAAGTCAGTTATTTGCATCACAACTGGAAGCCAAGCCCTCAATGAGCTTTTAGGCAGTAATAGACTTTCTTTTGTAGATTGTGTATATTATTCTTCATGTGTTTCAACAAAAACAGCTTTCCCTGGATCTGCAATGTTAAACAGGTGGTACTGAAACTAAGGCAATTACAGAAGCATTTGGCGTATCTCGGTGACAAGCACAGTTCAATAACGTTGCCCTTGATGAACTTTTAGTTGCTTTTGTTAGTTGGCTTTCTCAGAAAATGCTGCTAACGTCACTTCAGGTCTGGGAAAACACAGCTTGCACATACCCTGTTTGTGACTACTCAGGTTGGTCAGAATTGCATGTTAGGTTTTCGTCGTTAACTTCTATTTCATGTTATGTTTCCTAGATGAACAACATAAATAGCAAGATAATGCTTGAATTTCTAGTAAAGAATAAAGCTGTGGTTAATATTGGCACCGGAACGTGTTTATTAGGTGATTCTGGAAGTTTGGCACTCTCATCTTCTGTGAACGGCAATCAGCATACTGGAACACACAATCTATAGTGGTTCAAACCAAGTAGGAAAAAGGCCAGGAGAGCGTACTATGTCATAACCAATCAGAAGCCTTAGTCATTGTCAGACTTGGACTTGGGTTGATCATTAGTTGAATAGGATGCTTGAAGTACTCTACTATATATGCAAATCCTACAACATTATTTTCCCTTCTTTCCATCACTCTTCTTTAAAGCTGATCCCGTTCCATGAGATGATATCTTATGGTTTGTGGATTCCACGATCCTAACAATTTTAACAGCTGCCAACTCACGTGGAAGGGGCAAATGGCAAGGTAGCATACCTCGCCACAGAAAAAACTTTGTATCCTATTATAATCTGTTGGTCATTTCCTTGACCTCAACAAAGCTGCTTTTGTTTCATACTTGGCTTATGTCCATGTAAATGCATATGCACTTTCTTAACTTGGTACACCTGCAGTTGCCATGATTGAATTGTACAAATAGCTGAAAGATTTGGCATGGATCCTGGTGCCGTTGCACGTAATGGAAGCAATGCTTTCTACACTGGTGGCAAGTCTTCCTTCTTTTCTAGCTAATGTACTTGCTGTAATCTAGTCTTTCCATGAATTTGAAGATCATTTATGCCCGTGCCTCTACTTCTGAGCATCAGTACAACTTCCTTCTCAGTTTGGCTGCCAAAGTGTCCGAAGAACCATTTAGGTTCCTGTTAAGACAGTGCTCAAGAATCAAACTGCACACATTTTGTAAGGTGTCGATGGTTGACCTTAGCTGAGTAATATCTTTCAGATTGTGGATTCAGTGATCGCTCTCTTTCGAGTGGAATATAATGGAAGGGGAGAACTTGCAGGGCGTCAGGTCGATTCCGAAACCATCAAATCATGCGAGTTGCAAATTTTCAGCTCATCTAGTTTGACACTAATAGATTTCCAATTGCAGCAAACATTGGCATAAATGCTCTCACGCTTACTTAAGATAGCAGAGGAATTTAATGTGGCAGTGTACATGACCAATCAGGGTACTGCATCACATCTCATTTCTCCCACCTAGTCATGCATCCTTTAAAGGATCTTATCCAATTTAGCTCTTTGATGGTTGCACACTGAAAAATAGCAATTTGGTGACTACACTAAGCTCATACTAGTTCTCGTAAATCTCAAGAACCAGCTATTTGGTGTAAACTAGTGATGCATACGGTAGCTGCAGTCCATGAGTTAAGCAAAAAAGATAATTTTTTTGACGACTTTTTCTTTGATTTCTTTGTTTCAGTGGCATGAAAGAAGCATGCAGGTGGGCATGTTCTGGGTCATGCAACCACAATTAGGTTGATGTTTACGAATGGCAAAGGTGAGTAGTGGGTTTGCAAGGTGTTCAAAGCCCCAGACCTACCTAAAGCTGAAGCTATATCCTTAAGTCTGGATCTTTGTCTAGCTATACACTTTATTGAAATTTACCAGATTACACTGCAGACATTAAACGAAATTTCTAGAAATCTAATATCAATCGGAGAGAAAGTAGATACTAAGTCTATATATGGATAGGTGGAGACTAGAATTTGAGCAGTATACTTGTAGTATACTTACATGCGCTGCCTGTGCTATGGAAACAAAATACCCAACCATTGATGATGCCTTACTGCAGATCTTCCTCTAGTTATATACTTCGTTGAAATTTTTCAGACCATGTTGCAGAGACCAAGTAAAATATCTGGAAGTCTAGATCAAAATCTGCAAGAAAGTCGATAATTAGTCTAAATAGGGATAGGTGGAGACCTGATTTAAGCATGATACTCACTTTATACTTCATGTTGCCTGGAGATCCATGAACATGTTGAATACGAATTTTGTCCAGAGGAATTAAACAAAAAGTAGCTATTGAGAATTTTCCTCAGTAGGACCGGTATGTTATTTTTAGCTGTGCTGTTATGTAGATGATGCACATCTATCAAGATCATCACTTAATTTAATCAAAAAATTTAGGAAGAGCTCATCTGTCAATAAGATGAGACTGAGATATTCCATATATGTTGAACTTGACAAATGCATGTTTTTCAGATAACACCAGGAGGCATCACCGATGCGAATGACTAAAGGAGTCTCTCTAACTAGGAAGGCAGGCAAAGTGCTTTTTTTTGTTAATCTGCAATTTGATGTTAGTCATCGTATTGACCGCAAGAGGCATATAATGAGCTCCCAAGCACTTGTTCATTTCCTTTCTCTGCAATGGACACTTTGTCACCCTTGTCATAGCTTGTCCCTAAGTTTCATGTGCTTGACAACAAACCATTCGTGAATGACATGAGATACTTTCTCTAACTGTGATGGTGACCCAAAAGATTTGTCAACTACAATGTCACCTTTGTGTATCAAATGCAAAATATATCAGAAGGGTAAGGCCGAAGTATCCTTTCTGCTTCTTCTATTTATGTTTAGCCAATTGAATGCAAATAATACAGTCTTATATGCTCTTAGGAACTTAATCGAGCATGGCATGTCATTGAAAGGTCATAGGACTTCATAAGAGATGTAACCAAAAGAAAATTATTCAGTGTCATTTCAAATAACCTCAAATGAAATGAAATTTATCAATCACTGTGTTTCGTTATAAATAAAATAAAATAAATTATCCACTGCAATATGTTTTTAACTACACATAATAGCATATGGGTTTAAGGTCAACAATTTGTGGATACCATGGTTTTTATGAGCCCGAGAAGAAATCTAGTCACAATATTTGAAAACTAATAACCCAACATCATCTCCATTGAGTTCACAATAATTTTCTTTTGATAATTAAAAGAACTTTGTTGAACTTTCTTACACGAGCAATCTGGCTTTTGTTTATGTTACACGACATTCAAATCGCACCATTGCAGTAGCTGCAGTCCTTGAGTTAAGGAAAAAGATGATTTTTGATGACTGTCTTTGATTTATTTGTTTCAGTCGTAGATGATCTAGGCGGTGCAGTGTTCATATCAGACCCAAAGAAACCTGCGGGTGGGGATGTTCTGGCTCATTTAGCCACAATTAGGTTGATATTTAGGAAAGGCAAAGGTGAGCAGCGGGTCTGCAAGTTGTTTAAGGCCCCAGACCTACCGAAAGCTGAAGCTAAGTCGATACTGAGTCTACATATAGATAGGTGGAGACCTGATTTAAGCACGGTGCTCACAGTATACTTGATGGTGTATGGAGATCCATGAACATGTTGAATACAAATTTTGTGCAGAGTAATTAAACAAAAAGAAGTGGATATCCAGAATTTTTTTAAGCAGGACTAGTAAGTTAGTTGTGCAGCCTGTGCTATGTAGACTGCACATCTATCAAAACCATCGCTTACTTATGTAAGAAATTTTAGCGAGAGCTCATATGTCAATAGGGTGAGATCGACAAGTGCACGTTTTTCAGATAACAACAGGGGCATAGCTGATGAGGACTGAAGAGGTCTCTCCTACCAAGATGGCCAGGCGAAGTGTTTTTTTTATTTTATTTTTTGGGTTAATCTGCAATTTGATTTTAGTCATCGTATTGATAGCTACCTCTATCTTCATGTTAAGTTTGTATTGGCAGGCATCAAGCTCCTTTTGACAGTTTTAAAATTGCACAAGAGGTTACCGCTTTAGCCTTAATATCTAACATGCTATCATTGTCTGTTATTAAAGTTCACATGACCCTTCACAAGGTGTTGTGTAAACTTGATTTCCATATGAGAACCAGCATGCTCCAAGTTATAATGGTTCACATTTGTTCTCATATAACAATATCGTCCTGGTCTGATTTACTAAAAGATTCTATGCGGAAAATATTACATTGGATAGACTTTGCATGACGGCTAAATGAAATGCTAGAAAGATATTACTGCACAAAGCATGATCAGGTTCTGTAAAGGCTTGGTTTTATAAGTACATATACAGCTGCATAAAAACGATGTCATCTCAAACTCTCAATATAGAGCAACAGACCATTAGAGCTGAAAAAATTGTCAATGTATGAGAAAGGGTGACTGGGTCATAAGCAACAGAAGGCCATTCAATAGCTAATGGCCTGGCCAAAAGGGGCCACAATGCATATGACTCGGCAGTGCAAGGACAAGTTCGTGGCACTCCCAACTCTAGGCATACTGGACTCCTTAGTCTCTGCACCACTTCAAATGTAGCGCTTTGTACTCAGCCCAAGCTATTCACCCTAGGAACTGGCTTCACCTCATTCGGTGCATGCTCGTAACTCCTCAAACATTTAGAGCTGGTAAAGAAGCATCCTGAGTTGGAAAAGAAGGCAATGTTAACAGGTGAACGATTTGGCACTCAAAAATCATTGGAAGAGCAACATTGTACGTGAAAAGGCACATTTCAATACATGGATACAGGTAAAGAACACCATTTTAATCTTAGGGTCCATTCATTTCGTGGAAAATGAGCCACTTTAGGAAAATATTTTCCGAGAAGTCATTTTCCAGGAAAATGACAATATTTTATGATGTTCGGCTAAAACTTGAAAATATTTCGGAAAATATTTTCCAATGCTCGGTAAGGAAAATATTTTCTGCTCCCCAGACCGGCGAGCGCGAGCATCAAGCTCGAGGCTCGCTAGATCGACGAGCGCGAGTTTGAGATCGACGAGCTTGAGGTTCACTTGGTCTGATGACTAGCCAAGAAAGAAGAAGATGAGAAACAAAAAAAAACAAAGAAAAAAAGAAAAAAATAAAAAGAAGAAAAATAAAAAAAGAAAAAGGAAACAAAAAGGAAATTAAAAATAATTCGAATTAAAAAAGAAAAAATAAAATTAAAAAATAATTCAAATGAAAAAAGAAAAGAAGAAAAAGAAAGGAGAGGAGGAAGTTAGGATTTGTAGAGGTGTGAGATAAGAGAGATCAAGTGAGAAAAATGTTTTCCACTTCATTTTCCACTTTAGAAGATTTTTTTTCTTTGATGGAAAACATTTTTCTCAAGGAATTCATTTTTCCGTAAAACAAACGCCAAAAAATCCGGAAAACGTTTTCCCGGAAATTATTTTCTGTGAAACGAACGGACCTTTAGATTATAAATTTATGTTCGAAACCAATTTTTACAAAATACTGTTACCCAACAACATAACATTCTCCTTTGAACTCTGCTTAATATCGTGAGAGCTCATCCATCCTTACTTTTCGTGCAATGCATGGACCAAATTCCAGTGGAGCCGCATCAACAAACTGAAAAAATAATTACCTTTAGGAAATGGTGCGAAAGACTTCCCAAAGCCCATCTTCACGACTTCTACGCATCATCTCGAGCGAACAAGATTGCCTCGAGAATCAATTCCCCGAAGGAAGGAAAAGCGCCATAACATCCTGAATGATTCGGAGGACGAAAGGATTAGATATAGATCACGGAGGTGGAGGGAGAGATTGAGAGCGATATCCCGAACGAAACCAATGAACATTATTGTTACTCACAGCACGAAAAGGGGTTTTAGAAGAGGCGTCGAAGAGCACAAAACCAAACTTCCTGTGCGATGTCTCTCACGACTTGATCGCCAGGTAGGCCTCCGATCCCTCGAGTTCAATAAGCTTCTACGATGATAATGACCTTATTAGCGGTTTTATTCCATCCATATTGCTGCTTAAGAAGAGCAACATTGCCTCTGTCCTTGGAACAAGCAACCGCAAACAATCATCACGAGAGGGTAAGGCATGTCAAATCGATATGGGACGAGCTGATTGAGAAGAGAAGACAGTATGGCAATTTCCGTCAATTAACAATCCAATAAATTTCATTTTCTGGCTTTCAAAATGAACCGAGACTCGAGTTCCACTATCTCCTTTAGGTGACAAATGGAACCTTTCATGGTATCACAAGAAAGTCCAACAAAAATCAGTTTGATCTAACCGTTGCCTCTCTAAACAATGAAATCACGATTATTTTTTCTTTTTTGGTGGTTAAAGCTACCTTTATCAAGAGATGGAGTGGGAATTTGAATAGAAGAAAGATAAACTTTATTCTTTGACCAGGTAATAAGTTTTTAAATGGGTTTCGGCCAACATAATTCATTCAAAATTTAGCTGTTTCATTCACATATTCAAACCTCTGTTTTAAATTTATTCTTCCATCTATATTGTTAAGAACATGAGAACACAAACTCATAAAGATTATTATGCTGCTATGGAGTTAACGAAGGCAGAGAATGAAAGCATTGCAGAAACAGAGACGGCTGTCATTGAAAAAGGTCAGAAGAAGCGGAGTGCACAAGTCAGGGCCAAGGATGTTATCAGCCGTGTGTCTACACAATGCGATGGAAATAAGTCGGTGTAAATAGCACATGCCATGTACTCAAAAGGAGAAGAGAAGTTGTTAGTTCAGTTTTTCGATGTATAACAGAATAGATGAGATAGTTCTTTTCTTCTTTAAGTCTTTCAGTGATTCTATTTTGTATAACAGCTGGTTCTTTCGTTTAGCTTCTGTAGTATATAGAAGAGCTTAGCATTCTTCTTCATTGAGTCGATGTAACAGAAAAGTTAGAAACAGAGGAAGAGCACGCCATTGAAATGTGCTCAGTGTTGTATCGCATATACTGAGATAATACATAAAGAGAAGAAAGTTTTATAATCTTTCTTCAGTGTTCATTCATCTTGTTCATCTTCACATGGTATCAAAGCACAGTCGATCATCAGTGTTGAATAGTTTTCATGAATACTCAATCGTTCGTGAAATCAAATCGAAGGTGCTGAAGATTTAGAAGATCGAAGTGGCCTATGAACTTCAATAATCGCAGCAGATCAAAGTAGCTGTTGATCATTCTTGTGTTTGAAGATACAGAAGATCGAAGTGGCCTCTAAACTTCAATGATCGTAGCAGATCAAAGTAGCTGTTGATCATTCTTGTGTGCTGTTTTTTTTTTTTTTTTTTTTTGTGAAGATTTCAAAGTGTTTTGCATTCGATTCAACTACTCTTTGTTAAGATCTGAACATTGCTGGTGACACGAACAGAACGTCATCTTGTAAGATCAACAAGTAATCCTGATTTCAGTCACAAAATCGACTTTCTTCATCATCAAACCTCTATGAGCATAGAAATGGCAGCAAGAACACAGAAGTATCCCTTTCCAATACACGTTAACATCTCCAATTTTGTCACAATCAAACTTGCTGAAGATAATTTCCTGTTGTGGCAAGCATAGTTTCATAGATTTCTTCGAAGTCAAGAACTTTTTGGTTTCATGAGTGGTGAAATTCCTTCACCTCCTCGAACATTACAAGCTGAAATTGAAGACTGTGAAACTGAAGCCATAAATCCATATTACACAGATTGGACAAGAACCGATCAGCTTGTTTCATCTTGGATTAGTGGAGCTATATCTGAAAATATTCTGAGCTTGATCATTGGCTTAGAAACTTCCTACGAGGTACGGCAAACACTTCTCAATCGCTTTACTCAGAAATCAGTTGGTCGAGAGTTTGAACTGAGAGGAAAATTGCAAGCATGTCAAAAACGAGATCGAGTCCTTTCTGTTTATCTAAGAGAGTATAAGTCCATCTATGACCAGCTGAATGCGATTGGAAAACCTATAGATGAGATAACCAAAATGTTCGGTGTTCTTGAAGGACTAGGCTTTGAGTATGAGAACTTTCGAAACCCTAGCCAAATTATGATGAAGTGATAGCACAGCTTGAACGATTTGAAACAAGGCTAAAGACATATTCGATGAATCAATTTAACCCTAATCTAGCCTATTTTGGACAAAGAAATTCTGAGACATAGCAGAAAGCGAACTCTGAAAGAGAATATAGCTTTCAGAATTCTAGTTTTGGAGGTCAAAGAGGTAGTAACGGAGGAGGACGTATTTTTGGTCGAGGTCGTGCAATGAACAATGCAAGTCGTAGTTATGGCTATTCAGGAAGAAATCAGCACTACAAACCAAACAACTTGAATAAGGATCGAACAGATCAACAATTCAGGTAGAGGATTGATTACTCTAGTCCTAGACAGGGGTTTCGACTATATGCAAGTTATTCACAAAGGTATCAAGACACCAAATCTTATCCAACTCCAATCTTAATGCCTCAGAAACACTTGCAAGATGAGAAAACAACAGAAAACACTCGGTTAGAATGTCAAATTTGTAAACGACCAGGACATGATGCTCTTCGTTGTTGGTATTGATTCGATAATTCATATCAGGCTGAAGAGATTCCAACAGCGTTGGCAGCAATACATCTAGAGGATCCAAGAGGAAGTGAGTGGTACCACGATCGAGAGCAAAGCACATATCGTCTTGATCCTAGTATTCTTCTCAACTCTACTCAATATATTGGAACTGATACAATCATGATAGGTAATGGCTCATGTCTACCTATTGCTTATATTGGTGATACTCAGTTGAATACAGAAAACAACACATTACCTTTAAACGATGTCTTGATTGTTCTTGAAATCAAAAAGAACCTTCTCTCTGTTTCAAAATTGATAGATGACTATCCTTGTTCGTTTGTTTTTGATAAAATTGGGGTCTATATAAAGGACAACCAAACCAACAAAATAGAGATGCTCGAAAGGAAAATTAGAGGACTTTACTGTGTGGATCCACAAACTACAACAACATACTTTACTCGAAGACACAGAGTGATAGCAGCAGATGTGTGGCATCAAAGACTGGCTCACACAAACTTGAAAATAGTGAAGCATTTACAAAGTCAAAACTTGATTTCCTGTAATGCACAATTTGAATCCATATGTAGCAGCTGTCAAATAGCAAAAAGTATAGCTTTACCTTTTCCATTATCAGACTCTACATCTACTATACCCTTAGAAAAGATACACTGTGACATCTGGGGTCCTTCACCAGTGAGATCTTTTCAGAACTTTCAATACTATGTCATCTTTGTAGACAATTTCTCTCGCTATAGCTGGATCTATCCAATGAAGCTGAAGTCAGACTTTTATGATATCTTTATCATATTTTAGAAACTAGTTGAGAAGTAATTTGATCATCAAATCAAAATGTTTCATTGTGATGGTGGAGGAGAGTTCACCAATAACAGGTTTCAGAATCATTTGCGGAATTGTGGTATAAAGCAGAGTATGTCTTGCCCTCATACACCAGAACATAATGGAATCTCAGAAAGGAAACATCACCATATAGTTGAATTGGGGTTAGCTTTGCTGTATCATTCTAGAGTTCCATTGAAATTCTAGGTAGATGCTTTCATAACAGCTAACTATATTGTCAATATTCTTCCTATACCGAAGTTACAAATGGTCTCTCCTTATTACAGACTTCATAATCAACAGCCCAGCTATGAACATCTCAGGGTATTTGGATGTGCCTACTATCCCTGTCTTCGATCTTATGCACAACATAAGTTTGACCCCAGATCTCTTACCTGTATATTTCTAGGCTATAGTGAACGACATAAAGGGTATTGTTATCTTGTACCTACTGATGGTCGTATCTATATTAGTCGCCATGTGGTCTTTGATGAAACCTTCTTTCCCTTTACAAAGAAGGTAATATCTGACTATGATCAGTACACAACTCTGTATAACCAATGGGCAGAAGAAGTTAATCTTCTTGATTCCACAAACACAACCTCAGTGGATAGTCACTCTAATAACCATAAAACAAAATTTCAGTTACCTCCTCCTTTAGAAGTTGATCACACCCATACATCACAGTCTGAAGGTGTGCCACATATATCATCTTTCCCTCAGCTACAGTCTGACTCTGTTGCCACAGAGCAACAAGATCCTCTGTCTACAATTATCGAACCAGCTGAACTTGACACTGATCAAGAGCAACCAAACTTAACAGCTACTTCTTCAAGTATTTCCTCTGTTCATCATATGCAAACTCGACTGAGATCTGGCATCATCAAACCAAACCCCAAATATGCAGATTTGGCTGACTATAAAGTACCTTTGGAACCAAAATCAGTTAAAACAGGCTTAGCCGATAAAGGATGGTACAAAGCCATGCAAGATGAAATGGATGCTTTGCATGAAAATCAGACCTGGCTATTAGTTCCTAGAACTAAACAAATGAATGTTATAGGCTGTAAATGGGTGTTTAAAACTAAACTAACACCTGATGGCAGTCTAGATAGATTAAAAGCTCGCTTAGTTGCGAAGGGGTTTCATCAAGAAGCAGGGTTCGATTTTACTGAAACGTTTAGTCCTGTCATCAAGCATGCCACTATTCGGATAGTTCTTTCTATTACAATGATGAAGAATTGGACCATACATTAGCTTGATGTTAAAAATGCATTCCTCCATGGTACATTAAACGAAACAGTATACATGGAGCAGCCCCTTGGCTTTATTGATCCGCAACAATCTCATTGTGTGTGTCTTCTTAAGAAGTCTCTATATGGCCTTCGCTAAGCGCCACGAGCATGGTTTGATAAATTTAGCAACTTTCTCCTGGAGAATGGATTCTTCTATAGTACTACTGACCCTTCTCTCTTCGTGCTTCACACTGGTTCAGACACAGTACTAGTACTACTGTATGTCGATGATATAGTGCTGATAGGTAGCTCAGCTCAGCTATTAACTACTTTGATCAAATCACTGAGTCTGCATTTCCACATGAAAGATCTGGGCCATCTTCATTACTTTCTCGACATTGAAGCCAAACGATCTTCTCATGACTTATTTCTTTGTCAAACTAAGTATGCCATTGATCTTTTGACCAGAGCTCATATGACCAATTGCAAACCTGTATCAACTCCTCTTCAACTTTGATCAGTTGCTATGACAGATGATATTGCTCTACTCTCTAATCCACTTGAGTATAGAAGTCTTGTGGGTGGTCTTCAATACTTAACAATTACCCGTCCTTATCTTGCTTATGCAATGAATACTCCGTGTCAGAAACTGCAACATCCAACAGTTGCAGACCTTCATCGATTGAAACGAGTCCTTCGATATGTTAAAGGAACCACTCATCTTGGCCTTTTTCTCCATTCTAATAGCTCAATAGCTCTCTATGGTTTCTCAGATGCTGACTGGGCTGGGTGTACTAACACCAGGCGATCCACAACTGGATATTGTGCGTATCTTGGCTCCAATCTTCTCTCGTGGTCAGCTAAGAAACAACCAACTGTCTCTCGCTCTTCCACAGAAGTTGAATATCGAGCTCTTGCCTCCATTACTGCTGATCTTACCTGGATCAGTTTTGTCTTGCGCAGTATTGGTATATCTCTTCCGTCTCCAACACTCTTATTTTGTGACAACAAGTCTGCTATCTCCCTTACAACTAATCCAATCCTACATGCCCGTACCAAACATATCGAAGTTGATTTCCACTTTGTTCGGGAGAAAATCTCCTCAGGATCACTCAGTGTTCGCTATGTTCCTAGCCATCTTCAACTTGTAGATATTTTTACAAAATCTTTGTCGCACTTTGCTCATTCTACTCTTCGCGCCAAATTGGGTATGGGATTTTTATCCCTTCCCAATCCAATCCTACATGCCCGTACCAAACATATCGAAGTTGATTTCCACTTTGTTCGCGAGAAAATCTCCTCAGGATCACTCAGTGTTCGCTATGTTCCTAGCCATCTTCAACTTGCAGATATTTTTACAAAATCTTTGTCGCACTTTGCTCATTCTACTCTTCGCGCCAAATTGGGTATGGGATTTTTATCCCTTCCCAATTTGAGGGGGGATGTTAAGAACATGAGAACACAAACTCATAAAGATTATTATGCTGCTATGGAGTTAACGAAGGCAGAGAATGAAAGCATTGCAGAAACAGAGACGGCTGTCATTGAAAAAGGTCAGAAGAAGCGGAGTGCACAAGTCAGGGCCAAGGATGTTATCAGCCGTGTGTCTACACAATGCGATGGAAATAAGTCGGTGTAAATAGCACATGCCATGTACTCAAAAGGAGAAGAGAAGTTGTTAGTTCAGTTTTTCGATGTATAACATAATAGATGAGATAGTTCTTTTCTTCTTTAAGTCTTTTAGTGATTCTGTTTTGTATAACAGCTGGTTCTTTCGTTTAGCTTCCGTAGTATATAGAAGAGCTTAGCATTCTTCTTCATTGAGTCGATGTAACAGAAAAGTTAGAAACAGAGGAAGAGCACGCCATTGAAATGTGCTCAGTGTTGTATTGCATATACTGAGATAATACATAAAGAGAAGAAAGTTTTATAATCTTTCTTCAGTGTTCATTCATCTTGTGCATCTTCACATATACAATAACTATTATGGGAAGAAAGAGAGCTTCTTATTTTGAATATTGACCTGTAAATGTTAAAAGGATATTATCTAGCTTAAATTGTGCCTTGACCCTTGCAGTCTCGAGATGGTTTGGATTAAGCCGGCAAAGAATCCCCAACAATGAACCAACTTCGCTCTTCAAGAGCTCGGGAGGCGACGACATAGGCAGGGCTTCAGGAGGCGATGGCATGGGCGGGCTTCGGGAGCGATAGTGGGAACCTGTCACGGTCACTAGCATCGCGTTAACATGAAGTTAAACTCTACTGAGCAGAATCCATAGAAAACCCTAACCTTCGGGACGTAGCGGACGTATGGGAGCCACCAATGGGGCTTTGACAGGCGATGGCGTCGACGGCGTTAGTGGCGTTGGCGTTCACGAGTAGATTTAGCGCTTTGCGGAGGGGAGAGAGAGCATATTGATTTAGCGCTAAGGCATGGTGGCTCGGGAGGCAACAATTTTTTCTGTTTTCCTTTTTGAAATAACAAGCAATCAGGAGGTCAGGTATTACCTGGCCCAGATCACCACGACATTGGTGCTATCAATGTTGATACCAGCATAAAAGCAAGCCTTGTAGCGAGCATTGGATATATCTCAGTCGGATGACTTATCAGCCCCAACACCACAATAATAAGGCCCTAAATGAAGACAAAACCTCGCATCACAATACAATTTTTTTGTCATCAACTCAAAGCCTATTATTTATCAATATACAGGGAAATTCGTTGGGAAAAAATTTCTCACCTAGGAACCTCGATATCCTCCGATAGGCCAACCGAATGGCCATTGAACATTTATCTGCAATAGGGTGTTTTCTTGCTCAAGCCAATACATAATGTGAACATTTAGGCCAAAAATATGAACTTGTCCATTTCAAAACTTTCTAATTCACGATATATAACTCACGTTTTGGATCTCCCACCATGAAATGTCATTGATAACCTTTGGGTTACTGAATTTCAGCAACCCTGACGTGCTTGGTTGCTGGGATCGGCTTACCAGCTGGTGTATATGAATTGGAAATAACCCGAAGACAAACAATAATACTCCGTAAACCAATTGAAACGCCCTTTCTCGTTTCATCAACCTGTTCAGATGATCTAACTAGTGGTCAGTGAGTTCTCTGTGATCCTCATTTGGCATTGTGTTCTCAGTGCCAAAATTCACACCATTTCTGTCTAGCCTGGAAAATAAAGCAGTGTAAGAAATATACATATCTACTGAAACAAAAGCCCTATGAGCTTAATCTCACGGAAGATAGTTCAAACAACGAGCTCTATCTGTATGACTTGGCCTTCTGGTATGCACGAGAGTTTAGTTTTGAAAAGATAAAAGAATAGACTGAGTACTTCAAAGAAAGGGGTCTCCTTAGCAAGTGCCATCACCGAAAGGTTGAAAACCGCTTTTTGGAGACTAGTTTCAAGAAGGACGGCTTACATTTTGAAGCATAAATAGTGAGTCTTATCGACAAATTTTCTTTAAAAGATAAACTAGAAACAGTGGCATAACTATGCTTTGCATTTCGGAACCATTTCAAGGTTCTCAAGCCTCATTCCCAAAAGCGAGCTTGCGAACAAGCAAAAAACCGAGGGCGATTCGAGTTGAAGGAAGTAGACTACGAGTGCCACGGTTTAAGAGATTAATGAAATTCCACCCCAGCAAGGATCAATCATCAAACATGTTATTATGATATTTCCTTAGATCTAATGGATGATCAACTTGTGAATATTGACAGTGCACCTAATTCTTTCCTCTTGCAAGGCAATCGCATTGAAGTACTTCTCTCACAAACTTTGCACAATCGCAAATTGCCCTCACCAACGCCAATTGCTTTGGCGAAAATATCCATCAGATATCACCATGGCAAAGCAAGACTACCAAGCACAACAATCATCAGTATGGCCGATTGAAGTCACAGAACAAGAAAAATCTAATATGAGAGTGGATACAAGAGAAACTGATTCCACACAAGGTCCACAACATAAGACTTCACATTGGTAGCGATTGATTTAGTCATCTAGTCATCAAGAGAAATGACAACAATGACTACCACTTCATTCATTCATTCTGCCTCACACAGCACACATTTCTTTCGCAGACGTTGTCGACAAGAGACAAAGAACATGTCAATTGTCAACCAAACAAAATGTGCAGGACAACCTTGCTGAGATCAAAATGGAGAACTGAGGTCACATCTTGTTTGCAAACTTGAGTTGTGGACTGATGTATGATATATCAGACTTCTGTGAATAGTATTGCATTATATACTATGAGGTTTGCTTTGCATAAAAGTGTGGTCGTAAATATGACCCTACTTTTCTATCCCATTGGTTTATTATCAAGGGATTATTTTATACTTCCGCATACGTATTAAAATAAAAGGGTCGGTGATGCGTCCTGAAACGTCGCTATAAATCGACCAGGTGAGGGATGGGCACGCGTTTGAGGATCGGAGCATGACATGGAAATCTCACGTCAGTTTTGGAAACTATAGTCACATTAGAGGAGATAGGATTTCCCTTGGCCTATGTGGAAAGATTGTATTGTGATGTAAAAAGAAAAGAGGGCCGTAGAGAAAGGACTTGTAAAAAGTACTATTATATTATAAATCAGTGTGTTATGTGTAATGTATGTTCCAATCTTCCAACTATTGTTTGTCTGGGGAGTTATTGTTCACGTTTCTACATGTACATGATAACGAGATAAAAAGAAAATTGGGACGGCAACAACCCTTGGACATCCCGAAAATAACCCACAGCTCGACCTCCGAGGAAAGGGGGTGTGACAGTTGATGTCGTGAATTTTGAGCATCATGGTTCTAACATGCACTTTTTTTCCTTCTCCTATTATAAATTGCATAACTGCAATGTTGTGTCTGAGATTTTACTTTGATTTTAGTTGATTATACATTACTCTTTAACTGAATCTACATTTGCACTAACCTATCTAGACATTAGATTAGCAAATTTTTTTCATTATACCTGTAAATTTATGTGCATTTTTTTTTTTTTTTGGTAATTGCACGTACATCATCAAATGTATAGTTGATTATATCTTTATTATTCAGCGGTATCCTTAGGAAAAACGGAGATTTTTTATTTATTATATCATTGATGGAAACATAAAGACCATATAGACAGTAGAAACTTCTATTTGTAATGGCTTATGTATACACAATTAATTGCACATTGTTATTTGAGTATCTTGACAACTAAATTTCAAATTTGAAAAATTATAATTTAATGTAATCGGTCTTGACTTTGTGGTTTTTTGCCAGAATATGTTTCTATAGTTAAAAAAAAAAAACGCTTATTTGTGCTTTCCTTTGAGTTTTTTATACATTTTTTTTTTTTTGCGGAAATGCAAAATGGAGGTTGAAACTCTAGTTACACCTTCTTCAATTTCAAACTCACATCTCATTATTTTAAAGGAAACTTTGATCATTCCTTAAAATTTTGGTTGACCCACTATGATATATGAACGTATGATCTATTGCGACCCTCAAGAGGCATTAAATTGGGGACCAACGATCCCCAATTGGTGCGGATTCTCCCAAGTCATGACCTTATGCAAAGTTATGACTTTAAATTTTGATCTAATTAATCCTATAAGAATTCTACGTGACATGGAGTCACCACTAGCGTATTGAGGCCGACTAGGAGCCAAGTGAAATATGGGAACATATTTCACTTCCTACACAAACGAAGTGCTAAGGTCGAAAACTTGATTACAATAATTATTCAACTAATATCTTTTCGGTACCTAAACTTGATCATTTGTCGATTAAGATGTCCACACAATCTTTTTACCAAATTATGAGTCATGAAGTTTTGATATGCTAAAAGCCCACATAGTAAATTTTCTGTTTATTCTGATCATAAGATATAACCTAATCATTTAGTTAGAACAAGCGAATCAAAACACAAAAGCGACACAAAAGAATCACAACAAATTCATCAAGAATAGTAATAAGAGAAAGAGATAGAGTGCGATAAAGTAACCCAAGATGAGTCGGTCATGATACAACATGACATTGTTATTAAGCCTCAAACAGCAAACTCATGAGGTAAATTCAAATTGCAACCAATTTCTTTAGATATGGTCTAAAGAAAAGCACGATTTAAAGTTTGACCACGCTTCAACAATCGTCTCATCGGTACAAAACATGATCCCTTTCTTGCTTTGTGGTCTAGGTAGAACACGGGACGGATAGGGAGAGATGCCACGTCCAACTCGACAACCCATATCTCATTCCCTCCCCCAGCCACTAATAAAGATGTTTATTAATAAAAATTTCCCGTTTGTAGACTAGTTCAATTTCAGTGATAATTAATGTGTAAAACATTTTTTCAATAATAATTCTAAAATCTCTATAGTTGTAAATAGCACATGATATACTTCTTAATCTTAAAATTGTAGTGGCGAATAAATTTAAATAACGAATCAATGTAGGAAGGTGTTGCCTTAAGCTAATTGCAATTTAAAAATTACAATCCATTTCACTGAGCAGCCACGAACTGTTACTCAGTGATATATATAACATTTGATGATAATAACAATTAATCTTAGGTAGACCAATATAGTAAAAGTGATTGTATCTTATCATTTAACACTAAAATTAGCACTAAAAAGTTAATATTTTCTAATTCTTGGATGTACCCTTCCACCAAAATCTCGATTGGGAAAATGCAATGAATGTGATAAGTCTTCATACATTGATGCAAACTTGATTCTAAATCTAAATTAATCTCTGCTTGATCTCCTAGGAGTGGTGGCTGTCACTTACTGAGTCGTAGTTTTCCTCACTCCCTTTTATTTTCATTTTAGGTATTGAACACGAGAATGTTTAATTAAATGCACGTGGAGGATGATTAGGGAGTGGCATTGGAATTGACTATAGGTTATTTGAATAAGTTTTTCAAATTGGATTATACTTATCATTCAATGAAAGGTTTTGATTGGTCAATATATTTTTGTAAAATCACTATTTTTGGTTGAAGGCTTGGTCCTTCATTTTATTAGTATGGCCGGTCATTCCCTAAATTCTTGGTATAGATGTGTGGCATGATGGATATTAGGAAAACAAAAAGTTGGTCAATATTTTCGTAGAATGATGCGCTTTAGGGATTATTACTAGAATGGACTAGACTCATATTAAGGTTTCATTGTAGTTATTTATGTGTTCTTAGAACAGAGTAAATGAGATTGAACTTGGAATTATGTCAAATGTTCTTTGAATTGAAAATCCTTTAGTTTAATGAACTACTATGTCTCATGTGATATAACTTACCATCATAAGATAAAATGCTAGTTGACCTTCGAAGCGATAGTCTCTAGACGGTCACATCTGAAGAATCTGAGACAAGTGTAGCTCTAGAATTGCCTCAATTGCAATTCTAGCAAGCCATGTGAATCATTGTACTTACGTTTTTGCCCAAAAAAATCAGATAATTGGCAGACGACAAAAATTAATCAGATAGTTGACCTTCGAAGCGATAGTCTCTCGACGGTCACATTTTAAGTGACTTTATTCTGGTAGGTTTTTACCATTTTGTTTTTACGGTAAGCTAGACCATTTCGACTTGAGTTCTGCTATGTGAAAATTGCAGATGTAACTCGTCGACTCACTATATTACCTGCTTGAAATAGGAGTACGCAGCGTTTTCCATGCATTCTATGGTGCAAAAATATGTTCCAAGTTTTAATCATATCATTCCAAGCTACTGTAATTCAAGGTAAACACAACTTATGGCAAGCGACTAATTGGTGGTGTTGATTGAAGAGACAAGCGGTGACTCATCACTCCTTTGTGAAGATGCGATGACAAAATTGCATTGGAAGAGAAGAGACTTGGGACTTGAGAAGCATATGAAATGAAGTATTCTCACTCATTCAAAAGTTTAGGTCTAGCAAATTTCGACAATGAAATTCTTTCAAGTAGTAGATTTTTGTATTCTAAACCAAAAAGGGAATTTCGTAATATTGATAACAAGAAAAAAAGAAGAAGAAGAAGATGATGAAACATCTTGATTATTTTGAGAAGGCAAGAAGCGATTTTGGGGGTATTTATGGAACTTGCCTTGGATAGCTTGGGTTGTTGCCTCTTATATTCCTAGGATTGGCATTTGCCATTATTACCCAAGACTAAACAGAGAGGCAAGAGGGCAGAGGACAGCGACGCCGGAGGACAATGCTTGCCGGGGACTGTCCTTTGTTGCTGGAAAACCACTCTAAATGGCGACATCCATGGCTTAAACTGATACTTTCCATTCACCTTGAACCCTTAGGATTTGGCGTTGTGATTTTGGCCTTTCGTTTGAAAATCACGCTTTTCCAATGTCACGGTTGCAGGATGTTAAAGAAGTGTAACTTTTTTACATGAACACAATCTATTTCAATTACTTTCGGGGTCAATCCTTGTTATAAAATTGTAGTATCACAGGAGCTATTTCTAACGACATAAAACTTCTAGATACGATTATCCTTAGAGTGAGAATTGAGTACACAAAGCTGCCACCTCTTGCAATCTGGGTTTTCACAAGTGTAGTTCCTTTTGGCGGCTTACCTAGTCTGTCCAGAATTCTAATCGCAACATTGTTTTCTCTGTTAAACTCAGCACAGAGACTACTATCTTATGTGAAATTTTCATGATTTTTGAAAATATAGAAATTTCTGTTAGTACTCAGAAATTACGAAAGTTGTGAAAGTTTTCTAGTTTATCTCATTAGTTCGAATATAGATATTAGCTGTGGAATATTCTAATTCCTTTGAAAAGTTCGGTGCAATTATTGAAGAAAAAGAGTATAGCACACTCGACATTGGAAAGATCTAATTTCTTCGATTTTCTGAAAAATAAAATAAACTAATTTTTGCAAAGTATGATTACTTTTTTTTTTTGGTCGGTAAAAGTATGATTACTTTAGATGGTTCACAGAGTCAAATATTTCTTGGGTCATTGTAGTTTGTGTCGGGGCCATGGGCTTGAAATCCGGTGTGGGAGGGCATTTATGTAATTTTGTCTGAACTGGCTTCTCAGGCCAATTGCATCTAGGAAAACCTGAGATTGAGTTGTGTGGCTTGGATTAGCGATTTATCGAGTTATGTAATCTCCACTGCTTCCATATTTTGAAAAAGTGCATTACATTATTTGCCCTGAAAAAGTTATATTGTGACGTCGTCTTTTTTTTTTAGTATATATATTTATAAGGCATGATATTGTGTTTGGGCACGCAAAACAAATATTATATTGAGACTTAATCGTGGCCAACTTGATTTTCGGGGTTCGATCATAATTAATGTGATTTTTGGGGCTTAATCATAGCTGTTGATATTTTTTTAGCCTTGTCTCGAGCGAAGTGTGACTATAGGGTTTTTGAAATCAAGTTTGATATATGTTGGTTATATTATGCGGATTATGGTATAGTGCATAATTTTTTTATTCATCGGAGAAAGCATTCCGATTGTTATATTGGAAAATGCAACGAATGTGATCATCTTGATACATCAATGCAAATTCGTTTCTATTTGTATATTATTCTTTGCTTGATCCCATAGAAATGTCATGGTTTTCCTCACCCATTTTTACTACCATTTCACGTTTCAAACATGAGGAAGTTCAATCAAATGCACATGAAAAGTAATTTGGAAGCGGCATTGGAATTTATTAGTAGATTGTTTGAATAAAGTTGATCAAATTAGGTTTATGAATTTCTAATAATTGGTCAATTCAGGAATCACTGGACTTTGTTATAGTTATCATAGAATGAAATGTTTTGCTTGGTCAATAATTTTTTGTTTTAAATCACTAATTTTGGGTGAAGGCTTGGTCCTTCATTTCTTAACAAATATGACCGGTCAATCCCTAAGTTTTCAATATGGATGTGGGTTATGACAGACTGTCAGGAGAAATGAAAAAGATTGCGAGTATTCTCTAGACTGCACATGCAGCAGAGTGATGCACTTTGGGGACTACTACTAGAACGAACTGTACTCCTATTAAGCTTCCATTTATAGTTCTATGTTTGTTCTTAGAACGGCGAGATTGAACTTGGAGTTATGCCAAACGGTCTTTGAATTGTAAAAATCGCGCGGTTTGATTAATGTCTATGTCCCCATGTGAGCTAACTTACCGAATCAAAATGCAAGTTGGCCTTCGAAGCGTTGGTCTCTAGAACGGTATGAGCCAGACCTGGTGTCGATCCTCTTCTTTCACGGAAGCCTTCGATTCTCCTCGGAGATCAATCAAAAACCAGAGCCGACCAAGTAAACTGGAAAACCCTCCGAGGGGAAAGCGGAGATGGTGGGAGGTGTGCGAGGAGCGAGCAAGAGGCGACCACCGGATGCCGTCCGGACGCAGGCGGTGATCGTGAGCTCTCGCAAGAGAATTGGACGACGTCGTCGCGCAAATGGGGGAGAGAGAGAGAGAGAGCCACGCGACCTCAAAACGCGCACGAATCGGAGGCAAAAAAAGCCGGTTGGATCCACCAGCTTCGATCGTCGCTGCCGACCCCGTCCGAGACTCCGTCTGGTTAGTTGAACAACCGATCGTGACCGATGATCGCTCCTCGCTGAGATAAAAGCTCTCTGTTCTGTTTTGAGTGTCGCACGTGTGAAATAGAGACCGAGAGCTTTGTTGTTTGCTAGCAATGAAGATTGTTCACGTCCGAGATTATATTACTAACAACTGCGACTCGGTCTTGATGAGCTCGTGCTGATTGGGTCGTGATTCTCGCTCTCTCGTTGCTGGACTGTGCCGTTTCATCGAATGCACATTAAATGTTTGGTGAAATGCCTGAGCCGTATTAGTCTGAATATGGCTTTGAATCTGACTGACATCGTCTTTGTCTGCTTGAATGATTCACTGCACCAGTTGGATAGGTTAAGTAGATCTAAATTAATATTCACTTTTGATTCCATTCCCAAAGGTCTCAGTCTTGGTAGGCTTCCGGTATTAAAAGGCAATGAACTTGAGTCTCTGAAATTAGCTAGAAATGTTGGTGTGCTGAATCGTAAATACTCTGTCGATGGTCGCCGGTGTGCTCATGAAGCATAGACTGATCACGTGGACTAATACATTGGAGAGCAGATCCCGTTTGCTATACATATTTTTTTCTAGTAGTGAATTCCAGATCATGTCTTCTCTGCGAGTGGATGTGAATATGTATTCAGCGGATATAAAAATGCAATGTGAATTTGAGTTTGCATTTATGCTGGATTGTGGTTGTTGCTTGCTGGTTACATGTTATCTAATGATGCTGAGGTTTTACTTGGAGCTCTTGCATAAATAACTTGGAAATTTCACCATGTACGGTTTATACCTTTATTCGGACAATGTGATGAAGATAATCACCCCATTTTTTATTTTCAAAGATTTGGAAAAAAAAATGTTATATCTATTATGAATTAATTTAACTAGTGTTGTAGGAATGTTGTCAATAATCACCCCATTTTCTTGTTATAATAAGTAACTTAATCCACTGAGGACATCGGATTCTTTTATACTGTTGATGGACAGATGGGTTATTGTAGGAATCTTTTCTGGGCCCATGGCAGATCTAGGTTTTCCTGCAGTCAGTTTGGCGATGCCATCATTTTTTATACCTCCTAAAAGTAAAACAATTATGTGGTGCCATTTGCTACTTTTGTTGGTGTCAATCACCACAAGCAGCTGGTTCTTCTTGGGTGTGCTCTAGTTGCTGATGAATCAAAGAAGCCCTTCATGTGGTGCCCTTCATGTGGTTGTTTGAGACATGGCTCAGGGCATTGTTGGGCTGCCATCCCAAGTTGAAAATAGCTGATCATGATGATTCCATTCTGCAATCGCCCGAACAGGTTTGTCCTTCCAGTCATCATCGATTCTCAATGTGGCAAATTAAGACAAAAGAACGTGAGTATTTGAGTCCACTGAGTAGTGATTGTAAATGTGAATATCAGAAGTGTGTTTATCAAAGTCATACAGTTGTGAATTTGATGCTGCATGCAGTGCTCTTCTCAGCAAATATGGCTTAAGGGAAAATGCTTGGCTGAAGGAAATATATGAAAAGCGTAAAAATTGGGTTCACTGTACTTACATAGAACATTTTTTGCTGGAATTCCCATTGATGGAAGTCTGGATGTGTTTTTTGATCCATATTTAGATTCTCAAACGTCACTTGAAGAATTGTTGTGCGATATGAGCAAGGTTTGGAGCAACGTTGTGGCAATGAAAAGAAAGAAGATTATAATTCATTCAACTTGCAGGCAATTTTGCAGACAAATGGACCGATGGAAGAGCAATGTAGGAGGCTTAATACCCTTTCCGTTTTCAAAGTTTTCCAGAGGGAACTTTAACAAAGCTACAGTTATCTGGGTGCCAAGATTCATGAACAAGGGGCCATCAACAGATATTTGATCCATAAGTGCGGCAGTGAGAATGAGAACCATATCATTACCTTTTGTTCATCCAATCTTGATGTGAGTTGTGGCTGTCAAATGTTTGAATCGGAGGGTGTATTGTGTAGACATGCTTTGAGATTGTTCCAGATTCTGGATATTAGGGAGGTTCCATCTCGCTACATCTTACATAGATGGATGAGGAGTGCTGAGTATTGGCACTGTACATGATTTTTAATCAGGAGTAGCTCCCACGAAATTAAGGCTAAGTTGGTCTGGAGTCTTTGCGAAATTGCTGCCAAATACGTAGAGTTTGGTGCCCCATCTTTTGAAGAATATCGACTTGCTTATGAAATTATGCATGAGGGTAGGAGGAAACTTTGCTGGCAGAGGTAACTATAGGATAATTTTGTACTTTGGGGTGCGTCTATAGTTTCTTTCCTAGCAGGCCTCACTTTTGTAGCTAGAGGGCATCAACTTGTTTTATAAGTATAAATGCTTTCTCAATCAGAAGTGGAATTATGTAGATATGAAATTATGCATTCTATTAGTTCTTTTTGTTGGTTTCTTCTGTTTATCCCACTCAGAGGCTGGGGGAAAGGGAGGGAATAAATTGAGGAGAGCGAATGAAGAACTATGCTTAAAAATTGTACCTTCAGTTTCAAAAGGCAAATTTCAACAAACGTCTAGCGGGTAAAGCCATCACAAGTCCTTTGCCTGAGTGTCTTTGAGAAGCTGACCTGATATTTGAAGAACCTGGACCTTTACTCTGGTGTAATTTCCTCCAAGTTATCCAATCTCTCTCTGTGTTGTGTAACTTTTGGCAAAGGAATTGGAGACATGGATGACTATTAGTTCTGGTGCAGAAGTTAGCAAGAGACCCCTGCTGGTCTGGCCTTTTAATGAGCTACTCATAGTGAAGTTAATGATATACATGAGTTGTGGCGATTTACATTTCAATCCTCACTCTGAATAATCTGACATGATCATACAAAGAAATAGTGAAGTTCATATCATAGAAATATCTAATTCAATAATCAATCGCACTTAAGCACCTCAGTTGTAGTTGCAGAAAATTGATCAGTGGATGTGATTTTCTATGTGTTAATGATTTTTCCAGCAATATTGGAAGAGTCATATGACATTCCATGATGTGGCTGATCTCGTGTCATTCTTGTATTTCATCTTATTTCTTGGCCATACATTTGCAAGAGGACATATCATAGCTGACAAACTTCTGTTGTTGATGTTGAAATGCTCCACTCTATTGGAGTGTGCTGAATATCTCTCATAGTGCATATTTGTGTATGAAGAGCAATACTGATGAAGACAATGCAAAATTAAATATCTCACAGAAGTATACTAGAAACTCTCAGTCCTATGTGCGATACTGGCTCATGAAGCAGCATAATTTGCTCTTTAAGATGCACAAGTAGCTCTTTAATGGATATCTGTCCGTTGGCATTTAAGTATATGAGTAAACTAGGGCAATCACAACTGTGCTGGCAGTTAGATTTGTCCTTATGGCAATTACAACTGTGCTGGCAGTTAGATTTGTCCTTATGGAAACAGAAATGAGCTTTTTTGTTATAGCAAGCTATCGGCTTGCTAGTGGTATGCATGAATTGCAAATAACCTGCACACGAACAATAATTCTCAGTAATCTAATTGAAACGTCCTTCTCGTTTGATCAACCTATTCAGATGATCTAATGAATGAACAATTTTTGACGAGGTAATACTTATTTCGTGGATGATTACCAAGATATTATTGCCATCTCAGAAAGCATCTTTGAAAATTGCTTGAGAACTGTTAAAAAATCAAGAATTTGATGGAATGATGTGAAGGTAAATATAGTATGACAGTTTTGGGTTTATGTCATCTTGCTACGAGGTCACTTCAATATCCTCCCCTAAAATTTGACCAGTGCTTGATCCATCCTAGCTCCACATGGGAAGTTCAGACAGGTGCTCAACAGGTCTAGGGATTGTCTAATTTTTCAGGAATCAATAGATCAGTAGTATGTAGAATGTAAAAAGAAAAATGCTACGTCTTTGATCGTTGCCATTCATACCTCGATATGCCGTGCAGGTCTATGCCACAACTTCGATCCTGTCTCATAGTAAGACTAACGTCATGACGTTCAACAAGATTTGCTAATGTAGAAATTGAAAAAAAAAAAAAAAAAAAGGTGTCAGTTGTTGAATGTGCATTCAACATGACATTTATTCTGATAATAGATCGAAGAAAAATGTGAACTTATAATCTCAATACAAAATAATTCTAGTATTGTTCATCTTTTTGTGGACCGCACTTAATGGTTTTTTACATCAAAACATATCAAATGTATTCTGCAATCATCGTATCAGTGCAGGGCATGATGTCCAAGTTGAGAAGACTCTCAAGCCTGTTATAGTATGGTTCTCGGATTTCAAAGCATACACCCGGAACTTGGAAGAGCCCCCCCCCCTTTAGCAAGAGAGAAATCCATGTGTTTGTTGTCATGGGACTGGCAGTAAATCAATTCTTTGTGATCTTCATCTGGCATTGCGTCATCGATGCCATAATCTGTATCATTTCTGCCTAGTCTGAAAAATAAAGCGGTGTGAGTAATAGATATATATACTGAAACAAAAACCTTGGAGCTTAATCTTATGGAAGATAGTTTGAACAATGAGCTCTATTTGTATGATTTGGCCTTCTAGTATACATGAGAGATTAGTTTTGAGAAGATGAAAAGAAAGGATTGGGCACTTCAAAGAAAGGGTCTCTTTAGCAAGTGCCAGTGCCGAAAAGTAGTAAACCGCTTTTTGAAGACTAGTTTCAAGTAGGAAAACTTAAATTTTGAAGCATAACTAGCAAGTCTTATCGATTGTCCCAAGGATGCTGCCACATTTTCCTTGAAAAATAAACTAAAAAAAATCGCATAACTATACTTCTCCTTTGGGAACCATTTCAAGGTTATTCTCAGACCTCATTCCCAAACGTGAGCTTGTGAACAAGTAAAAAACTGAGGACAGTTACATAGTTGAAGGAAGCAAACTGCAGAGTGTAACAGTTTAAAAGATTAATAAAAAACTCCGTCTTACTAAAGGATCAATAAGCAAACAAGTTATTATGATATTTCATTAGCTCTAACAGATGATCAACTCATGAATCTTGACAGTGCACCTAATTCTTTCCTCTCGCAATCGAAAAGCAATCACATTGAAGCACTTTCTTCTTTCGCAAACTCAGCATAATTGCAAATTACTATAGCCAACCACTTTGGTGTAAATATCTATCAGATATTGCCATGGTGGAGCAAGATTACCGAACACAGCATTAATTATTATGACTAATTGAAGTCACTGAACAAGACAAATCTGAGACAAGAGAGGATACAAGAGAAATCAATTTCACTTGAGGTCCACAACATAGACTTAAAATTGGGAATGATTGATTTAGTTATCAAAAGAAACAACAACAAAGACTTATGCTTCGTTTATTAATCCTGCCTCACGCAAACATATTTCTTTTGCAGATATTGTTGTCACAAAGAGATGAATAACATGTCAATTGTCAACCAAATAAAATGAACAGGAAAACCTTGCAGTGATCAAAAGGGAAAAGTCATAGATGAGACTCCCAATCCAATTGTCATAGGACCTATTTTAATGTCAATGGCAAAGCATTTACCTGAGAACACCTCTGTAGAATGTGTGTGTGTGTGAGATCACTTCACTATCCTCCCCTGGAGTTTGACAAGCACTTGGTCCATAGTAAATCCACTTTGGAAGTTCAGACGAGTGCTCAACTAGTCTTGGGATCGCTGATTTCAAGTATTAATAGATCAGTAACATACAGCATGTGAAAAGAAAAATGCTACAAATTTTATTCTCATCATTCATACCCTTGATTTGCTGTGCAGATCTATGCCTTACTCTTCGATTTTATATGGCAACGCATCGAGATAAAAGTTATTTTTAAGGGAAGCAAACCATAAGCCACTCTCCAAAGACACATTTCATCACTTCATCTGAGTTTTCCAGAATCATTGGACTGTGCAGGCATTTAACTCCTTGTAAAATCAAATAAGCAGATCGCACACTATATCTACAACATGAGTCACGAGCCAAAGTTTACGAGCACGGAGTTGTGTCCAAACCTTTCAGCAATCTATCCATGTCCCCCAATCAAATGAAGTATTGAAACATGATTCAAAATTTATTCATGTAAAATCTAGGTAAGAAGGTCCACATACCTACAAAAAGAAAGTGGAGAATTTCCAGCCAAATTATTCGTGACATTTGAGCTCGTGAGTTATGTGTGGGATATGAACAATCTTGTCTCAGTAAATTTCAAGACGCAATCATGCACCTTCAGAAAGGAATCTGGTCTTAGTAATATCTAAGCTCGTGAGTTATGCGTGGGATATGAGCAATCTTGTACCAGTCCTCGCCTGCATCTTTTTTGCACCTTTCCTCCAATTTTGGGCAATTGTAGATATTTAGGTGAGTAAGGGAGGAAAGCCTTTGCATTCCTTCAAGTAATGACATCAGCAAGTGGCACCCGGTGATATCAAGCCATTGAAGTGATTGAAGGGCCTCGATCTGCTCTGGTAAAGCCTTCAAATTGGAGCAACGGTGAATTACAAGAGACTTGAGATTGTTGACCTGCAGAAGCCATTGTGGGAAAGATGCTAATTTAGGAAGGCCAAAGATTTGCACGGACGAGAGACTTTGAAGTCCATGGAAATCCAAGATGTTGCTACTTTCGTCTTTGGATAAATCGAGCTCCTCGCATTCTGATATATGGAAATCCGTGAGATTAGATAGATGTCGCATACCGAGTGAGAGGGAAGTTAACCTTGGACAATGATTGATGGAAAGATATTCAAGTGAGGTGAGTCTTTTCAAAAGCTCCTCAGGCATACATTCTAGAAATTCTATACTCCAGATAAGTAGCTGCTTCAACTTATTAGGGCCCAACGTCTGAATTAGCAATGCTTGGTCGGCCTTAGTTAAATGTAACCTCTCAAGATGTGGAGTTAGTGGCATGGCTCTCAAGTTTCCACAGTCACAGATCTCTAATTCCATTAGACTAGGAAATGATGTTGTTGAAGTGGATGAATGGTCTGACTCAATGTATTCCAATTCAGGCAGATGAATTATCTTTAAATTCTTGAGTTGAGGTAGTTGGCCCAATGGAGGGAGATGTTTACATCTTCCGCAGTGCTTCAACACTATCTCAACTAAATTTGGCAAGGAAGACACAAGGCTATCCATCATCCACCTTGGAAAGCTCTCACCTTTATATTTCATGACCGTCAACTTCTGCAGATTTGAATGCGGCCTTAGTCCACCTAATAATGCTTCATCTCTATCCCCAATTACTGCATCATCAGTATTGAAATCACCCCATTCAAGTTTCAAAGATTCTAGAGAATGCTTCCCTATCAAGTTTGCAGCCCTGGATTCTACTACTGTATCTCTCACACTTCCCAAATTTTCAATGCAAAGGTTTCCTCGGATGTTATTAAGCCCATTTAGCTCCCCAAGTCTACAATAATTCTTAGCAAGAGCTTCATCGTTTGGCAAAATGAAGTGCGTCAACCTATGTAGAGAACTCAATCGCCCTAGTCCACGTGGCAAATAACTAAGTTGCCAACAGTTGGCTATGTATAGATTTCGAAGTCTTATTAACTTCTTTATACCCCTTGGCAATTCTTCAAGGGCACAACAATCATAAAGATTAAGTGTTTGCAAATTTTGCAATCCTGTAATTGAATTAGGAAGCCTTTTGAGTGTTGTATTGAGAGAGAGGTCAAGATATGTGAGATACTTCAACTGACAAATGGATCTAGGCACTTCCTTGACATTTGTGGCATGTAGATCCAAAATGCGCAACCTCTTGAAACTTTGAATGAGTTGGTGTAGATATGCTTCACTCATTGGTTCTCTTTGTTCCCTTCCCCAATATCTAGTATTAGATAGAAATGTTCTCAATGCACTTGCTTTCAAGCATGAGATTGGAAGTTTACCCATGAAATTAGAAGTTAAATCATGAGATATATGACGAGTTCTTTTGAGTGTGGATCTTGTGTCGTCCCATGCCACCCAATATTCGGTCCCTGCAACCAAGCAAGCTAGATCATGCATCAAATCATGCATCTTGCAAGTCTCCTCATTGGTGTCTAGATCTTTTTTAAGATCTTGGAAGAAGTTACTCCAAAGTAGATCCTCAAAATATTCACAAGCAATGTCTTCTAAATGTTGACTTCTATGCGATGGCTGGATAAATCCTTCTGCCATCCAAAGATCGAACAAAGTCTGCATCTTTATCTCATAATCTTTGGGAAACAATGAACAAAATGCAAAACACTGTTTCAAATGTGAAGGAAGATGATCGTAACTCAACCTAAGAACTGAATTTATGCGGTCTTCACTTTGAGACACTTCTGGGAGTTCGTCATCTTTGAAACATAACCATTCACGTTTAGTTTTCTTAGAGGATAGTAAATGCCCAACAGTTCGAATAACCAATGGAACCCCAGAGCACTTTCTAACTATCTCTTTAGCGATAGCTAGCATTTCAGGATCTTGTATTTCCTCTTCTTTATGACAAGCTATTTGCATTAATAAATCAACAGACGTTTTTTCAGATAAGCCCTCAAGATGATGAAGCATACCAGGGCTAGTGATATTCGCAACTGAAAGAAGTCGTGTAGTTATTAGGATCTTGCTTCCTCTAGCACCTCCCACTAATAAAGTTTTCAAACTTAGCCATTTTTCAGGGTCTTCATTCCACAAGTCATCTAAAACTAAGAGATATCTCTTCCCATCAATTTCTGTCCTCAATTCACTTTGCAATTGTTCCATTACACTCTCGGTTGGTTCTTTCTTCTTTGCACAAGCTATGATATTTTTCACTATTTTTTTCATGTCAAAGTCATTTGAGATGCAAACCCACATTTTCAAGTCGAAATGTTTACTGACCATCTCATCATTATACACAAATTGAGCAAGAGCTGTTTTTCCAAGCCCCCCAATACCAACTATTGGAATGACGGAAACGTTCTCTTTCACGTTTAGGTTCAGTAAAATTTCCATGACTATCTTCTTGTCATCATCTCTCCCTTTAATATCTCCCTTGAGTATAAACGAATGCGTCTCTTCTCTCTTCCTCCACTCTCTCTCCATTGGCAAAACCACAGGGCGCTCGTCCAAGTAGAATCCCCTATCAGCCTTAATGGTTTCTATTCTCTCCCGTACTGCTCTTACTTTGTAACTCATCTTCAGTTTAAAAGCAAGCTGGTTTGATCTTGAGAAAAATGTCCTTACCTCCTTGATCATTTCAGTATGGCCCCTCAATTCTCGTCTTATAGCATTTATATTGAATTCTTCAAGCACGTCTTGCGCATCATAGAAAGCATCTTTCAATTTCTCAAGCCAATCTTGGATTTCGGAATTATGGTATTGCTCTTCTGCATGTCCCAGTATAGCTTGAAGCGTGGAGACAGTGTCCCTGAGCTCCTCAAGTTCATGCTTGACGCCCCACAGCTTTCCGACATTTTCTAGTGCTTCAGGAATCAGATAAGAAGCGATCTTTCCAGCAATACTAAGGATGACAGCTTCTGCCATTTTTCTTCTCTCTGTGGATCAAAAGATATTAGTCCAATCGGTCCAAGGATAGAGACTTCTCACAACAGGTTGAATAGGTTTAACAGGTTTACAGGTTTGTGTTGATGCTCACCTGAGACTAGCAAATCAAAAGGCTAACAAATCTAATTGTCTACCTCTGTGACCAACATGAACTGTTGAAGATAAAAATTCCAACCATCTATGCAAGCCTAAATAAAAAATGCATAATGGACCAAAGAGGTCGCGTCCAAGGTCAACGATTGATTTGTCTAAGATATTTGGTGCTTCCTTTGTTTACTCGTCCAACGTGCTTGCAAAGGCAATGCAAATGCTGGTGTTGAAGTGATAGAAATACTCTTAGCAAATTGTCTAACAGTCCCGAGATCCAGAACCTGTGGAGATTTGTGCAAAGAAATTGCGTCCCCAAGGACAAACATTTTTAGAAGATGACCAAAAATTCTTCTTGGGATGGATTTTAGGTATGACAAACTTGGTATAAAAGCTTATGTTATAAACCTAGAAAATTTTCCTTTGCTTTGATTCGGGCACTAGGAAAAGTGAGTGGCGATTCATTAGTACTAATATATATGTGTATATAGGCGATATATACTTCTGCAAAAATAGAAAGTTCTGAATGTATAGGTAACATAATGGATTTGTTAACATTATGATGCTAACATTACCGGATTCAATTCAACTTCCCTTCATTCACATGACTTTATTGCTATTATTTTACTAAAATATTACAGTTTGATTAGAGAAGTTCACTCTCCTTGCTAATCTCTCAAAATCATTTGCTTCCTATGAATAAATGCTTCTATACCGTTTCTTGCTTTCTTTATATCTTCCCGTTCTCTAGATAATAATAAAAAAAATTGCCTTAAAACTCTTCCCACGGTAAACTTGCACATTTATGCAATGTAAAATCCCATATTTAGTAATTTTAAAAGGATTACCATATTTATGCGAGAATGACTTTGATATATGTGGCACGCTTCTAGAATATTTTTATCTGTTTGTATGATTTGGAGGGTGTTTGTTTAGTGAGTTTGTAACGGGGCTTATTGGAGTTGGCTCGGGCCAATTCTCTAAACCTTTCTGGTGGGCCTAGTGTCCTTCTGAGTCCTCTTGACATGTGTTAGTGTATCATTGGCTTTTGTCCACCAGGCACGTGGCAGTCTGTTCGTATGGCATAATCCTCTGAGCAATCCTTTTGATCCTCTTGCTATGAATAAGATATCAATTACCAAAAAAAAATTAAATTAAATTACCAATTTAGTTCTAAATTTTTTTATCATGGAAATTTTATCCTAAACCTTTTGCATGTGCGAATATAACTCATCCGTTCAATTTTGGTTAGATATTATTGATATATACACCAACTGTCCTATGTGGCACAACAAGCCCCCAAAAAAAGTAAAGAGAAAAGGAAAAAATTACAAAAATTTTAAAAATTTTAAAAATTTATTAAGAAATTATTAAAAAGTTCTCATTAATGTCGGTCATGCCATGTAGAATGGCAGGCTTTCATGTCAACGATTTATAGCCAAAATTAATTGGATGGATTGATTGGCATAAATGCAAAAAGATGTAGGACTCAGTTGGTTAAAACAAATAAAGAGTTTAGGATTGAATTAACAAAATTGCAACAGGCTTAAAATTTTTTTGGTAATTTTCCCATCACAATTAAATAGGGACTAAAGAGACACAAATTCGTTAGATAGGTAAAACATCACATCCAGTTTAATAAGTAAGGCAAGTCGAGGATGTTGTTCTTGTATGTAAAAGATTAAATGGAATGATTTATTTATTTCCCACTTTATTGCAAAGTATGTATATACGTTGGAGTTTTGCAATCAATGTTTGCCATTTGAATATTTTATGTTAGCTATAATTATTGTATACTTATATAATCTAATTTTATATATTTAGTTTTGTTTCGCAAATGACACATAATAAAATAGAATGAAATAAAATAATCAAGATGATAAGAGTTAGCTGAGGTTTCTTATAACTTGTTTGTTGTGCTTTTTAAAAACGCAAAAGTAACTTCTTGCTTTCTTGCTAAAAAAAATATTATTCAAGTATTAAAAATCATGAAATTATTGATGTAGATTATGTGAAAATTCAATATGTTTTAGACCAAAAAAAAAAAAATGTTAACATGAGTCCGAAATGAGATCAGATTTATTTAAAAAGAAAAGAAAAAAAGAGTCTCTTGTTGTTTGCCGATGCTTTTGAAAGCATAGAGCTTGCAATCTACCACAAGAAGTGAACAACAAACTTGAGTTGTCGAAGACAGGATTTCTCATCAGCCATGCACATTACGAGATAAGGTCTAAATCAATGTGCACATGGGGCCCCACTTAGGTCAGGTCCGAGGTCCATGATTGGTTTGTCTAAGATTTTACATGCTTCTAGTGTTTACTAGCCTAACATGCTTGCATAGGCAATGAAATTGCTGGTGAAAACAAATCACTAGGCTTATAGTTCATAAAACAATAAATCGAGGGAGAATTACCAAAAAAATCCTAAACATATTGTAATTGTGCCAATTCAGTCCTAAATCTTTTTTTTTTTTTTTTGCTAATTTAGTTTTAAACCTTTTACAATTGTACCAATTCAGTTTATTCGACCAAATTTAACCAGTCGGCGACTGCTGACAAGGCACTTTTCCCCCATCTTCTCCTTCCTTTGGCCGGCAGCTAGAGTTGAGGGCTGGCGAGCCTCTCCTAACCAAGGCAAGGCCGACCTCGTCGTCGCTAGACTCGACCCTACCAGATTTGGATAGGCTCAACCTTGCCCAACCAAGGCAAGGGTCGACCCTACCAATTGCCAGCGAGGCTCCTTGCCCAAAAATAATGAGGCTCGACCTTGTCATGGCTAGGCAAGGCTAAGCCTTGCCCGATCTGGTGATAGTGACCTCATCGTTGCTGGGCAAGGCTTGCCAACATCAGTGGCCGACGGGGGCAAGCCTCACCCCTGACCAATGTCGACCAACCAAAGGAAGGAGAAGATGCCCAAAAAAAAGAAAAAAAAGAATTCAAAAAAAAAAAAAAAAGAAGAGAAAATATATTAAAAATGGCACGTCAGTGTTCGTCAGATGGCCATCACTGGCCGGCATATATGTCAGCACCGACCGACCAAATTTGACCACATAGACTGAATTGTTATAATTACAATATGTTTAGGATTTTTTTGATAATTTTCCCACAAATCGATGCATGCATGGTGAAAATAACTTGAGAGCAAAATTACCAGGAGTACTGGTGACACTGAAGGACCGAATTTGACAGCAGCAGCCCGAATGAAATGCAGACAACAAGATAAGATATGATGAAGAAATGGTACTTGAGTGCTGCCTGCATTTGCCCTCGTTGCTGTATTTATCGTCGTCCCACATCAAACGGAGAAGAACATAGGAACATTCCTTTCTTACGTGGACGCAGCAAGGAAACGTGGAATATGATCCCCTTCTTGCTGTGTAGTCTCTGCAAGACAGATAGGGGAAAGATGTCACGTCCAACTCGAAGATTTATGTAGTCTCAATCGTTATTGATATATTAACATAAATACTTCTGTTTCTGTCTACATAAGACATTAACACGATGATTTCCATCGATGACCATTTTTCCCCCGAACTCTTCCAGATTGCAAATATTCCAATTTCTAAAATTCTAGTTCAATTTCAGTGATAATTAAAATGTACAGCAATTTTTCGATCATAATTCTAATATAGTTATAATTGTAAATAGCACCCGGTATATTTCTTAATCTTATAATTGTAGTTCATATTTTTACCGTAATAACATATTACCATCATTGCTAAGGGTAAATACTAATATCCCTAACTAGATAAAAGTATAATAATCGTCATATAACAATAAAATTCCACTAATGAATCAATGTAAGAAGTGTTACCTTAAGCTAACTGCAAATAAAAAATCATAATTCATGTGTTAAAATTTTTAGTATAATAATATTTGATTTCATCGTGTAACCATGAACTATCATTTAGTAATATACATAACATTTAATGATAATGACAGTTAATTTTAGTTAGACCAATCTAATACAAGTAATTATCTCTTACCATTTAAAACTAAAATTACCACTAAAAAATTAATATTATATATATAGATATATAATATTATATATCCCTACCACCAAATGCTAGGCGGGTAAGTGGGAATCAAATGCTACTTAGCGTTAATTTGTCGAGAACAAGATTCGTGCCATCTGTAAAATGGCTTGTTCCCGTCAATCTTTTGATCTTGCCATGATATAACACTAGGCAAGTGAGTGGGAATTAGATGCTGCTTGGCGTTAATTTGTCAGAATAAGATTCATGCTATCTGCAATGGCTTGTTCCCATCAATCTGGTGATTGGCTCACAAAATTGACTGATTTTGCAAAATCTACATATATAAGACTAGGCAGGTGAGTGGGAATTAGATGCTACCTAGCGTCATTTTGCCGAGAGCAAGAGTCATGCCATCCGTAAAATGACTTTTTCCCATCAATCTTGTGATTGGCTCACAAGATTGATTGATTTTACAAAAAAAATTCCAAGAACATGTTTGACAAATAGGACAGGCGGCCTAATTCCTTAAAATATCCCAAACTTTAGGTCCAATCTCAGCTCTTCCCCAAACTTTTCTTTTTATCTAAAAAGAAAATTTGAAAATTTTACTCTAGTCTTAATTCTGCCCACGAGTCCAAAATTTGCCATTTGTTTCTCCAAAGTTATCGATCTCAAGGCCAACTAGGAGTCTATTATTAGAACTACGTCCCCGACAACACCTTCACCTTCATATAAAAGAATAGTAGCCTCTTGATGTTGATAATCTTGAAAAAATCAATGGCAATTTTTGGAAGCGTAAGCAACTTTGGGACTAGAGTGAAAATTGAGATTTTTTTAGATGAAAGAAATTCAGGACAGGATTGAGATTGGACCAAAAGTTACAGATTTTTTAGGAAACTTTAGTTAATGAATTGGGACTGAACCTAAATTAGCCCTGGGACAGAATGTGAATCTTGATTCTGTTTATCTACCCCTCCTACAGTGAAGTACTCAAAATTAAATCCCAAAATATCGGCAAGCATTTGGTCTTCCAAGGAATCTCGCAACAGTTAAGTTGGTTTTAACAGGGTTAACTTAACCCCCAAAGCAGCCTCTGAAAATATAAAAGAAT
Organism: Eucalyptus paniculata subsp. matutina; assembly: GCA_017140255.1. Taxonomy (NCBI): domain Eukaryota; kingdom Viridiplantae; phylum Streptophyta; class Magnoliopsida; order Myrtales; family Myrtaceae; genus Eucalyptus; species Eucalyptus paniculata. The sequence goes on along the minus strand of CM029436.1, from coordinate 19,555,959 downwards.
ACTTGCCGATACTTGGATCGTGAATATGTTATCATGTCAAATTCATTCTTTAGGATGATATTGTGACGTGAACCAAACTGGAAATGTATGCATTTGACTAACCAAAAGAGTTTCTGTCCAACAATGGAAATAGTAAATTTTCTGTTCTTCAGGAAAGCGTTTGTCAAAGGGAACTTATTTTCAATATATAAGTCTATATAAACTCTTCCCTTTTTTATGTTTTGTTTTTAATCACCTAATTATAAGGATTAGAATCATTATTGGAGTTTTCTTATCTTTCTGGAAATGGTTGTGTTAGAATTTTAGTAGACTATTGGTACATGCACTTTTTTCCCTTACCTATTGTAAATTGCACAACTGCAATGTTGTATCGAGATTTTACTTTGATTTTAGTTGATTATACATTACTCTCTAACTGAATTTACATTTGCATTAACCTATCAGGACATAAGATTAGCAAAACTTTTTTTTTCATTTTATGTACATTATTTCTTTTTGGTAATTACACGTACTTTATCAAATGTATAGTTGATAACGTCTTTATTATTCAGTGGTGCCTTTAGAATTAGCATAGAGATTTTATTCATGGTCTAATCAACGGAACCATAAAGACTATATAGATGTTAGCAACTTCTATTTGTGACAGTTTATGTATACACAATTAATTGCATATTTTTATTTGGATATTTTGACAATTAAATTTCAAAGTTGAAAAATTATAGTTTAATCTAATCAATATTGACCTTGTGGGTTTTTTGCCAGAATATGTTTCTATAATTAAAAGATTGCTTACTTGTGCTCTCCTTTAATTTTTTTACACATTTTTTTCTACAACGCGAAATGGAGGTTGAAACTCTAGTTACACCTTTTTTTACTTTCAAACTCACATCTCATTAAAGGAAACTTCGAGAATTTCTTAATTTTGGTCCACTTGCTATGACATATGAATGTATGATCTATCGTGACTCTCTTGATGGGCGTTAGAGAGTGGTTTTAGAAATAATATCGAGTTGGAGACCAACAATCCTCAATCTGTGTGGTTTCTCTCAAACCCTTAGCTTTCGCGAAGTTAGGATTTCCACTTTTGGTTCAATTAATTCTATAAAAATTCTACATGGCATGGAGCCGCTACTAACTTATTGGGTCAGTTAGGAGCCAAGTGAGATACCAAAGGATATCTCATTTCCTGCGCAATCAGAAATCTAGAATCAAAGAGTTGATTACATTAGTCATGCAATTAATGCCCTTTTGGTATAAATTAAGGTGTCCACATGATCTATTTATCAAATATGAATCCTAAAGTTCTCATTCACTAGGTGTCCATGCAATGATTTTGGTGTTTATTATAATCCTAAGATATAACATAATAATTTAGTTAGAACAAGCAAATTCACAACACCAAAGCGATATAAAAGAATTGCAACTATTTCGTCGATAACAATAATAAGAGAAAGAGACCCATGAGCTAAATTCAAATAGCATCCAATTTCTTGTCTAAAAGATTAATGTACTAAAACTAAACTATATCGAGATATTTGCTAAAATCCCTAAACTATATACACTAACTAAATGAAACTAAATTAAAACTAATATGAAAATCTAAGCTAATCAAGCCCTACTTTTTAAAATATTTTCCATTTTTTATTTTTTGAATTTTTATCTTTATTATGTCTATTTTTCATTATCTATTATTTAAGAAGACATAGACTGAACCCATGGGCTCAACCCGCGTGTAAGTTCAGGTTTAGGCTCGCAAGGACGTGGGCCGAGTTTTGGACTCGCCCTGTAGGCAAGGTCAAATTTGAAATTCATTGGGATGGGCTGCACACGGGCTCATTAAAGCCCATTTCCTATAAGAAAGCCCGATTACTCATTTATATTTCTCTTTTTTCCTCTTTCATTATTTCCATTTTTTATTTTTTTATTTTGTTTTTTTCCCCATCGTCCTTCTCCTGTCGTATCTTTTTACTGCTCAGGAACTTCTACCACTCGCACATTTATTCCAAAATACCAAAGCTTCAATCACGATAAATCCATATCTTATACTAAACGAGAATAGCGTGATCTACCCTTAACCACCACCGATCACTGATTTGCCGCCGTTAATCTTCGGCCACACAATTGCACATGGACTCATAGCGAATATAGACATGAAACACTAACACGGTGAAGATCTCAGTCATGAGCATTTCCAGAAACGAGGGCTAGGAGTAATGGCTCCTGATTACATACTCTCACCATTAGACGTCATGGAATATTGCAGGAACACACAAAAATATAGAACAAAAATACAAAGATGTAGTTTGAAGCAGTCTCAGTGATGATGAAATATAGCTGAAATCATGCTCAATAACCAACGAATAATAACTATCGTGTAGGAAACGTCCATGCACACTCAAAATAATCCAGGATTAGAGACAAGTCTACACGAATTTGGTTCAAGCATTTTGTCGAACAGGTAACGAGCATATTTATGAATGTGTTTACACTCAAAAGTGAATGAAAGAATAACATCCCGGTTAACATCAAGCATGTTTAATGTTAGAAGAATCACCAAAATATCGCTACTCGGGCTACCGGAAACTAGATCTTTAGAGTTTCTGTTCTTACTCATAATAAACTGAGATGGAACATATTGAACTCACCTTGTCGGGAACAAATCTCGGTCACAGATGCTGATTGAGAATGCATCGCCAGTGAGGAAGAATGCCGGCGCTGGAGCTTGATTGAGAATGCAGCTCTTTGAGTTTCGCAGAAAAAAAAGAAGAAGAAAAAAACAGGGTAAAGCAGAGGAGACTCGCGGCAGCAATATAATGCCGGTCAACAACAATAATAACTGCAAGAACTAGCTCAGGAACGGAAGCGATAAGCAGCAAACCACGACGTTGATTAACAATGGAGAAGCATTCTCGAAAAGCTTCTTGAGAGAAGAATTTTCTCTTCTTCTTATTTTTCTATTGAGCCTTTTCGACGAGCCCCTTTTTATTAGGGGCTTGCGAAGGTGCTCCTTTTTCTATTTATGGGTCAATTTGAATTTCCTTTTTCTCAATCGGATGGACTTGGGAACGGCTATGCTTCGAAATTCGTGAATTTTCAGTTCTGTTTGACGCACCGAACGGGTTGAAATATGTAATTTCCAGGCTGAGGATTCGAGCTGCACAAGTTGGCCTCTGTTCCTTTATTTAACCGTTTAATTTTTTTCTTATAGATTCGTCGACTAAAATTTGGGTGTTGACTTGATCGATTTGAATTACAGGGCAAGATATTCCCCTTTTCTTTTCCTATTCGTGTTTATATTTCGTTAACTTTAGATATGATCTAAAGAAAAGCATGATTTAAAAGTTTGATCATGCTTCAAAACATGATCCCTTTCTTGCTTTGTAGTCTAAGTAGGACACGGGACAGATTGGGAGAGGTGTTACGTCCAACTCGACAACCCATATCCCATTCCCTCCCCCAACTACTAATAAAGATGTTTATTTATTAAAATATCCCATATATATATATTTTTTTTTGAACGAAAGGTCGACTTTCATTACTACGAAAAACCCTTACAACCCGCGGCAAGAGCGTCCGCGCATAAAAGATTGAAAAGAGGAGAGGGCAGACGAATGGCCCAATTATCAGACAAAGATGTGCCCGTATGGGCCTTGCAAGCCCAGTCAGCAACCGAATTCGCCTCTCTACAGCAAAACCCTAACTTGAGATTGGGAAATAGGGTTAGAAGGAAAGCAGCTTCGGCGAAGAGAGATCGATCGTGCCATGGCGGCTGGGAGCGACGATTCAGCGTTTCCACAACAGTGAGGTTATCTGATTCAACGATTAGTGCTGCAGTTTGAAGGCCTTGCTGCAATAGGTGACGAAGCGAGTAAGAGAGGGCTTGAATCTCGACCTGGAGAGCAGAGACAGCCACGACACGTACGGAGAAGCCATCGGTAAGTCTACCTTGATGATCCCTGCAAATACAAGCAATCGTACCATAATTTCTCCCTTGATGGAAAGAACCATCGAGATTGACCTTCAAAACTCCGAGATCTGGAGGACGCCATAGATGGGATCTATTTCTAATGGAACTCCTTTGATGCAGAGAGGGAGATGAAGATAAGCGATCAACTTGGGCGTGAGTCAGTGCCGCCTCTACGACCTGCTTTGGATTAGGATAAGAACCGCGGAAGACAAAGGCATTCCGAGCACGCCAGATCTGCCACAGAATGTTAGTAATGAAGGCCAGCCGGGTTAAGCGATGGCCGTCACCAATCGTTGTCACAATCCATGAGTCCAGACGCTGAATGCGAGTTGGAAGGACTGAAATCCCAATCTGTGAGTGATTCCACACCCTTTGAGTCCATGAACAGAGTAAGAACAAATGCTCTAATGTTTCTGGATTCTTACTTTTGCATAAAGTGCAACAAGGATTGTCTAATATATGTCTGCGATGCAGGTTTTCTCGCGTCGCCAAAGCATTACTACAAAGTGACCAGAGAAAGACTCGGAGCTTAGGTGCAGCAGGCATCTTCCAGAGATTACGCCATAACCAGGTAGGAAGTTGATACGAAGTAGACGCAGTTGCAGTGACTGTACTTAATTGTGTCTGATGGATTGCGTGATATGCTGATTTGACTGTGTAAACTCCCTGTTTAGTTGCTGTCCATATAAGTGCATCGAAGTGAAGTTAGGTCGAATTGGAATGTACGTGATCTGTTGAATGATTGGCTTGTCGAAAATGTTGTGTAGTAAATCAACCTTCCATGAACTGGTGGTCTGGTCAATAAGATCAGCTACTAGTGTAGGTTCAGCAGGGGCTCTAGGTCCACCGAGAATTCCCATAGGAAGCCAGCGATCTTCTCTAATATTAATACATGTTCCATCTCCCACAGACCAAGTGATGTGTGGTAAAATTGCATTCCTCCCACATAATAAGCTCTGCCAACCCCATGAGGGCCGAATACCTTTGTTTGCTTTTAAAAAAGTGGAAGAATGATAATATAAACCCTTAAAAAACTTACTCCATAATGATAATGGTTGATGCAATAGACGCCAAGCTTGCTTACCAAGCATAGCATGATTAAAACTCACCAGATCACGAAAACCCAATCCACCTAGCTCTTTTCTTTGCTGAAGATTTTTCCAACTCTGCCAAGGAATTCCAGATCTACTTGTATCATTACTCCACCAGAATTTTGCCATTCTTTTCTCAATAACTTTACATAATGATATGGGAATCTTAAACACAGACATTGCGTATTGAGGGATAGATTGAATAACTGTCTTTAATAAAACCTCTTTTCCACCCTTTGACACTAGTTTCTCCTTCCATCCTTCTAATTTCAAATGAACTCTAGTCAACAGCCAGGAAAACATATCCTTTTTAGATCTTCCCCAGTCAGTAGGAATGCCTAGGTACTTCCCACAGCGCTGTAAAATTGGTACCCGTAATGCACCTGCGAGATTTTCCTGGAGAGATGTAGGGCAACAAGGACTAAAGAAAACACCAGACTTGTTTCGATTGATCATTTGTCCTGAAGCCAAGCAATATTGATTCAATATATTGGAAAGATTCGACACTCCAAAGCAAGGTACCATTAAGAAAAACAACGCATCGTCGGCGAAAAAAGAGGTGCGATAGAGTAGGACACCATTGATTCGGTTGGATTCCGTGAGCGAGCCCATATTCATAGCATTCCTAATTAGGAAAGATAAAAGATTTGCGACAATGATGAACAAGTAAGGGGAAAGAGGATCTCCCGCCTCGGACCACGGGTTGGGTGGAAAGTCGGTAAAAATTCCCCATTCATTTTAATTGAGAAAGATGGCGTGGAAATGCACTGCATAATAAGATTAACCCAATGAGAATGGAAGCCCAAGTGAAGTAAATAATCGCGAAGAAAGTCCCATTCAACACGATCATAAGCTTTCTACGCATATCTAACTTGAGTATTGCTTTAAAATGACGCCTACTTTTCCGTGTCTTGAGCTGATGAATAACTTCCTGTACAATTAGAACATTGTCTTGAATTTGTCTGCCAGCAACGAACGCACTCTGTTCTTCAGGAATCAGCAGAGGCAGCAATGGTTTCAAGCGATTAGCCAGCACCTTAGAAAAGATTTTATAGGCATAGTTACGAGAGACTAATAGGCGATGCGATCCAAGCTTTCCGGGTTTGGGGTTTTAGGAATTAGAGTGATAGCAGTTTTGTTTAAAGATGGAGGTAGTATACCGAAGAAAAGAACTGAAGAACTGCTCTGTGTATATCAACTTTGAGAATTTCCCAATGTGATTGATAAAATAAGCCACTTAAACCATCCGGGCCCGGTGCCTTGGAAGCACCTAATTGAAAGGTAGCAACTTGAACTTCTTCAAGGGTGGGTGGAGCTAGGAGAGTTGCATTCATTGTTGCATCAATCATGTGTGGACATTGGTCTAAAATCTGTGCATAAGGTCTAGGCCCAGAGGTAGTATAAAGCTGAGAGAAGTAGTTAGTGGTCATTTCTTTAATTTGTTCAATATCCCTAACCCATTCCTGAGATTCATTCCTCAACATACTAATTTGATTGCGATGCCGTCGTTGAATAGTGGTAGCATGAAAGAACTTAGTGTTACGATCTCCCCATTGTAACCAGTTGATCCTAGATCGCATCGCCCAATATTGCTCTTCCCTCTGCCATGTTTGCTGAAGTTCAAGTTTAATCTTTTGTTGCTGAATATCCCATATATATAGAATAGTTCAATTTCAGTGACAATCAAAGTGCAAAACAAATTTTCAGTCATAATTCTAAAATCTTTATAATTGTAAATAGCACATGATATTCTTCTTGATCTTATAATTGTAGTTCATATTTCTACTATAATAACATATAATTGTAATTGCTAAAGAGATAATTAATGATATCTGTTATTAGATAATAGTATCTAATCACCATACAACAATAGATTCAGATAACAAATCAATGTAGGAAGTGTTACCTTAAGCTAATTTCAACTTAAAAATCATAATCCATGCATTAGAAATTTTATTATAATGAAATTTGATTTCATCGTTTAGCCATGAACTATCATTCAGTAATATGCATAACATTTAATGATTATGACAATTAATCTTAGTTAGACCAATTTAATACAAGTAATTATATTTTCTCATTTAAAACTAGAATTACCATTAAAAATAATATTTTCCAATATTTTATATATATTTATATATATATTTGGATGAATCCTACCATCAAACATCTTATTTGGGAAAATGCAATGAATGTGATAGTCTTGCATACTTGATTTGAAAGCTAAATTAAACTTTCCTTGATTTCATAGGAGTGGTGGCTATCATTTACCGAATCATAGTTTTCATCACTCCCTTTTATTATCATTTTAGGTTTTGAACACAAGAAAGTTTAACGAAAAGTTTCATAGGATAGCCAGTTATTCCTTAAATTCTTGGTATAGATGGGACATGACAGTTGTCAGGAAAACGAGAATTTGCTAAATATTTTCGCATAATTATGTGCTTTGGGATTGTTATTATAATGGACTTGACTCACATTTAAGGTTCCATTTGTAGTTATCTGTGTGTTCTTAGAACTGCGTGAAGGAGATTGAACTTGGTGTTATGTCAAATGTTCTTTGAATTGAAAAATCCTCCAATTTAATGAATGATTATGTCCCATATGATATAACTGACCATTATAAGATAAAATGCCAGTGGGCCTACTTGCCTTTTTTGCGCTAAAAATACTTATTCATAAGATAATTGACAAACGATGAAAATTAATAAGAAAGTATGCACCATTTATTGATTGCGTTAATAGTTATAATAGATGAAGTTATGCATCCTTTTTAATGACGCATAGTTATACCCACTTCTCAGAAGACTCATATGTTTTAGTTAATTAAATAATTAACCATCTAAATAGGCTTAATTAGTTTTAAATTGGATTAATATTTTCTTTGAGAATATATCCAAACTAGCTTATCTACCATGAAAATGAAAATGATTACAAAATTTCCGTGGAATACAACTCTAATGTCTTAAAGCAGAGATTAATAGGCGATCTATTTGTACCGTGGCTTTGTAAAAATAACTACTCATAATTAGTTTATCATCGAATTACGTCTGTAAATAAATACTTTAAATTATGATATCTTGTGCCGTCTCCTTTAACCTTTTATCAATTAGCTCGTTGTTTGAGAATGTAGAAATTTATTCATATATCCATATTTTGCATTTTACGAATAATTGTCAAGAATTCTCCAAATGCAACAATAGAAAATAACAGAAAAAAGCGGAATAAATCATCAAATTTATTCCACGTGACGATTATCTATATGGATCAATGCGCATAATTATAACTATTGTGCTTCGCCCTTCCGTCCTGCATCATCCAGCATGTTTAGTTTCAATACACAGCGGGCATCGACTCTAGGAACTGATTTCTCCAACTCAGGAATTCTACAACCGAAGCAAACAGATAGCGCGAGATGCAAGAAGCAAATTGCTACAAACGAGTGCAGAGGTGTTAACACTCAAGCCATAGATTTATTGCCATCATCTCGGATCTTTTTCTGCAGGCGATCTCCATTGACAGTCACGGGAACACGGCGAAACACAAAGTAAAAAAGGCAACAGAAAGATGCATTCAGATTCAATTGTGATAACAATGAAATGTAAATGCAATTAAAGCTGTGCGTTACTAAAATGATTAATCTACACTAAAACGCCCTCAGATTACGCAAAAAACATAACCCATTTCGTAACAGTGTCTTAGAGGTGTTTTAACAAATAATTTGTGTGCATCGAGACCATCGAATCTGGTCACGAATTTCTAAGTAATTTTTCATCTAAAACTGACACTGGCACAACAATGTCGTCGCATATCATCAGGAAACACTTTAGATTCTCAGTTATTTATGCATGAGTGATATGAACGCAGCTCGGTCTTGTATCTCGCAAGAACAGGGATGATGAAGCTACAAGGTTAACAGGAAGAGATAAAACAAATATGATGTTTTCAATCGAAATCAAATCCAATAGAAGTAACTCAAGCGAGATCCGAGCACTTCGGTCTTCCCGGTAGGGAAACAAAGCAAAACAGAGAGGCCATTGCTTAAAGTTTAAGCCAGCGAATGGCAATGGTGGCAATATCTACTAGTCGCCTGAATTCGATGAATAAAGTTTGCAAAGTGAAATAAACCAGTGAGATCGTTTGCTCCATACTCCCCGCAGCTTAAAAAAAAAAACGATTCTCTGTTTTCCGTTCCTATCATGGCCCACCTCAAAGCAGTCGGAGATGGAGGTACGACAGTCAACGATCGGCAGTGGCAAACAGCATCCAGAGGGTGATGGTGAATGAAATCGACGAAGGAGCCTCTGAAAATTCAGAAGAGACCGAGAAACGAGCGTTACTGACTGTACTAAAATCAGGAACCAAAGGAAGGTAGACGGAACTTAGCTTTTGCGGCGATCGAACAATGAAGAACTGAGTTCCGATCATCTAAGCAGAACTGAGGAATGTCGGATTCAGGACTGGATATCGTTGAAGACTGGATCGACTTGGAATAGCCAGAATTCACTGTTTTTGGAGGAGCTATGGAGTTCTAGAGAGCTATCCGTGAACTCAGAGAATGGGCATTTTGCAATCTATCCTTGTTACGAAATTGTAGGAGCTATGGAGTTCTAGAGAGCTCTCTGTGAACTCAGTGTCACTGACTGTACTGACATCCGGAACGAAAGGAAGTCTAACTGATTCGATTATTTTTAGAGTGAGAACCGAATGCATGAACGTGGGTTTTCACGCACACTGTTCCTTCAGGCGGCTCGTGCATTTCATCTAGAATTCAGATCGCAACACCCTTTTCTCTGTTAAACCCAAAAAGGAGAGTACTCCGTTCTGTGAAATTTTCCTGATTTTTGAAAATATTAGATTTTTCTGTTGTTTTTTAGAGATTAGGGAAATTGTGGAAATTATGGGTGATGGTTTTCTCGACATCCAAAAATTTCCTAGTCAACGTGGTGTGTTCCAATATATGTATATTAATTATGGAAAATTCTAATTCATAGCCTTCGAAGAAAAAACTGTGAAAAGTAATTATTGAAGAAAAAAAGTTAGCACGTGCAATATATGCAAAAAATATATAATTGTCAATTTTCTAAAAAATATATAAATTATATCGTGCAAAGAATTATTTTTTCGGATTGTTCACACAATTTTAGTAATTTTCAGGTCGTTGGGGGTGCATATCGGGGCCATGGACTCGGAATTGAGGATAGGAGGGCATTCAAGTAATTTTCCATCGGAACAGGAGTTTTTGGCCCAAGTTGATTCAGCCATTGTTTAGAATGACTAATTTCTATAAACGGTATTGAATTGTGTTTAAGGACCAAGGAAATCTAAGATTGAGTTGTGCGGCTTGAATTAGTGATTTAATTGAGGTGAGTAATTTCTACGACTATTATATTTTGTAAAATATTGCATGACATGATTTGTCAAGAAAAAGCTATATTGTGACATGGCATGTATTTTTGAAGCGTATCAATAAATATTAATTTTATGGCATACTCTTTTTAGATCAAGCATTAGATACTTTTGAGTCTATGATCTAGAAATATTTTAAGTTGAAATGTTTTTTTATGTATATAATGTGTGCGTGAGCGCACAAACCAATATTGTTTCAAGTCTCAATCTAGATTGATGTGATTTAAAATATTTATTCATACCTGATGTGATTTTCAAGGTGTAACCGACAATATTTTTGGGTTTTATCATGTGGAGAAGTGTGACTATAGGGTTTTTTGACATTGAGTTTGATATATGCCGATTATAGTACGTGGGTTTATGATATAGTGCGAATTTATGATTTATTGAAGTAAGCATTCTACTTTTTACATGGGAAAATGCAATTAATGTGATCGTCTTGATATATCATTGCAAACTTGTTTTTAGAGGTACATTACTCTTTGCTTTATCGCATAGGAGCTATGTCTGTCACTTACTGAGCCATGGTTTTCCTCACCCATTGTTACTACCATTTTAGGTTTCACAAATGAGAAAGTTTAGTTGAATGCACATGAAGAGGGATTCGAGAGTGGAATTGGAATTTACAATAGACTATCTGAATAAACTTCATCAAATTTGATTTTTGAATTTCTAATAATTGGTTAGTTCTTGATTCATTAGACTTTGTTATAGTCAATATAGTTATCATCCAATGAAAGGTTTTGCTTAGTCTACACACACACACACACACATATATATGGGTTAAAAGGCTCAATTCTTCATTTTTTATTTTTTATTTTTTATTTTTAAGTTGGATGGCCATTCCCTAAGTTCTAGATTGCATATGTAGATTGATGCGCTAAGGGACTATTACTTGAACAAACTTGACACATTTATAGTTTTCGATGCGTTCTTTCTAAAGGGGAATGAACTTGGGAGTTATGTGAAAAGTTCTTTGAATTGAGCGTCTTCCAATTTAATGGAAGAAATAATAAGATAAAATGCAAATTGGCTTTTGAAGCGATAAGCTCTAGACGATAGGGGATCTGGATAAATAAAAATTGCCTTACAAATCTCTTCGCACACGAGGCCATACCACAACTTATACATTTATGCAATGTACAATCCTATATTTAGGCATTTTATGTAGGTCACTCTATTTTCATAAATATCAAAAGGATTCCATGCTGAGGCAAAATGACGGACATTCACCTCAATTTTTTGGCATATAGAATTTGGACACAATATTTTACCATTTCTTTTTCCTATTTCCATGATATCGATTAGTTTGGAATATCCTTTAACTCAAAATCATAACTTCTCTTTATCAATTTTCAGAAAATAACTTATTTCTGTTATCAAGTCTGATTATCATTTTTATCCCCCAACATATTCCGTTTCTAATTTGGCTCTATTCAGTAGCTTCACCTTCGATTCTTTTGGAATTGTCACTGAAGTCTGTTCCCTTTAGATTGTCAAACATCTCGCTGGATTGTACTTTCTCGCTTCTGCTCCGTTATCCAGTCAGAGTGCTCGAATTTACTCACAGCTCATTAGATTCTCCTTCACCGGCTTTGATCATTGCTTGCGACACGTCCAAGACTTTCTCTGGTTAGTTGAACTACCGATTGTGACCGATAATCGCTCCTCTCTGAGACAAAAGCTCTTCGCTCTGTTTTGAGTGTTACGCATGTAAAATAGAAACCAAGAGCTTTGTCGTAGACGTCTGAGATTATAGTAATAACTACGCTTCAGTCTTGATAAGCTTGTACTGATTGGGTTGTGATTCTCGCTATCTCATGGCGGCATTGTGCCATTTAATCGAATGCACAACGACTGTTTGGTGAAATGCCCCAGTCGTATTGGTATAAATATGACTTCGAATCTGATTGAGATTGACTTGTCTGCTTGAACAATTCACTGTACCAGCTGTATAGGTTAAGTAAATCTAAATTGATACTTACTTTTGAGTCCATTCCAGAAGGTCTCAGCCTTGATGGGCTTTTGGTGTTCTAAGGCGATTAGCTAAATATGTTAGTGCTTAATTGTAAATACTCGTCATGGTCGTTGGTGTGTTCATGAAGCATAGACTGATCATGTAGACTAATAAATTGGAGCGCAGATCCCCTTTGCTGTGCATCTCTTTTCTAATAGTGAATTCCGGATCATGTCTTCTCTAATGAGTGGATGTAAAATGCAATACAAATTTGTGTTTGCATTTGTGCTGGATCGTGGTTGTTGCTTGCTGGTTATACGTTATCTAATGATGCTGGGGTATTACTTGGAGCTCTTGCAAGAACTTTCTTGTCGGTTCTAGATTAGTTTATGTTCAATTGAAAGCTTCGTTAAGGATCCGGTTTAATAGGTGAAGGTAGGAAATAATGTCCATCGATGAGTAGGTTGATGCTGTATTTCCGCTGGGGATGAACGAATTGGGTTTGGTGTCTGAGGTAGGTTAGTCTGGCAACGAGCAAGAAAAGGAAGAGATGAAATTGATTCACCTAGACAACTAACTAGAATTTGTGTTTGGGCGTGAGAGAAAGATAAAGAGAAGGTTCAAAGGAAAGAGAAAAAAATTGAACTCCGTGTGTTCTGGGATGGTGGTCTGAGAAAAGGAAAACATAATAAATATAAATATAAAAGATTAAATAAATAATAAATAAAAATTGGAAAATGATTAGGAAAATAGGTCTTGATTAGGTTTAACTTATTCTTATTAGTTTATGTCACTTTCTTCCCAATTTAATTGTGGTCCTAACTCCTGACTTCATCTCTGATAATCTATGGGATATGTAAAAGATTGCATCCAATTTAATAATTAACGCAACTTTATGTTGATTTATTGCTCTGGCGTTTTAAATTAATGTTAAGGGAAGTGGAAGGGAATAGAGTTTTGTAATGATGTGGCTCAATCATTAAGCTCCGTTTTACCTAACTTTAGTTTGGTTTCACAAATGACACGTGATGAAATAGAAGAAGGGAAATCATGATGATGAAAGTTAGTTGAGTTTTCTTAGGATTTATTTGTTTGCGTTTTTTTAAAAAGCTAGAACAATTTTTACTTTCCTATTAAAATTAATTATGTTATTCAAATATAAAACAAAATTGTGGAAAATTAATGAAAATAACAAATAAATGTTTACGCGTTGTCAAAATTTCACATGTTTTAAAGCCCTAGAAATGTAAACATGTGTTAGAGATAAGATGCTTGTGAAAGTTTATAAAAAAAAAAAAGGTTAAAATATGTCAAAACAAAAAAAATGTAGAATTTGATTAGAATTAGCCCATAGCCGTTCTGAGGCTGCGACATAAACAAGACTTCTGGAACTTTAACATTCATCTCGAGGCAGTATTATACACAACTCATGAAGAGTAAACTTCTGAGGGCAATCAAGATGCTCATTGTCAAATCAGTAGTAGCAAATCATCACAATAAGCTCTGTCGTATCTAACAAAAAAACAATTCAATTCCTGAAATTTGAGCTTTGAACAGGAAATTTTGAAACTTCTGAAAGACATTTAAATTTGAAAAATAAGAAATCTTGTCACCTTTAAAGAAAATTAGAAGCTGTGGTTGAGGGCGGGAGACTGAGGCTCATCGTATGAAGCCTCTAGAGGCACCCAAGCTCCAATTCCAAGTCCTCAGACTCCAACCTGAGCACGGCCACCGCCACCAGCGAGGACAACAAGGCTGCTGCGATCTCATCCTGGAAGCTCCACACGACAAGATCTCTAACCGCGATCTCGTCCGACCCGTCGTCTCTGACTCACGTCCATTGAATATTAGCATGAACCTTTTATAGCGGAGACAAAAAGAGATAAAATGAGACGAGGGAGAGAATGTAAAGTTTGGGCCCGGGGAATGTGAATGCTTAGGTCGTCACGGACGTCTTGCTGTCTTCTATTTCTTTTAGCTCATTTTTTTTTTTTCGGAAATAAATGATTTGAATTTTGTTTAAAAAAATAATTACTTGTATTGCTTAAAATAGTTAATCAATGACTAATATTTTCATTATCAATAACAATTTATATTTAAAATTTTTCATGAACGTTAAAAATATTCTCCATTAATTCATTTTTATAAGCAATATAAATACTTATTTTGAGGATTTTTTTTTTGAATCATTCACTTTCTTTAAAAAAAAAAAATTGAGTCTTAGCTTTGTGTTTATTGTGTCACATAATGATCTTTCCTTTTTTCTAGCATATTCAATTTGGACACAATCTTTTACCATTTATGTTTCCCATTACAATTATATCAATTAGTTTGGAATATCCTTTAATTCAAAATCATAACTTTTCTTTATTAATTTCTACAAGACAGCTTACTTATACTATCAAGTCTGGCTCTGATTTCCATCCCCTAACATATTCCTCTTCCAATTTAGCTATAGTCAACGTACAAAATCAAACCTAGAATTTCCTATTTAATCATACTATTAGCTGCCTCTATCTTTTCTTCTAAAGCTATTTTATTTTATTTTATTGCATTCTCTAGTAATGACTAATTGATAAGTTTTCTATCATATTTATTAGCTGCCTCTAACACACTTTTATATTCTTTATTAGCTGCCACCAATAATCATCAATCATGCACGTCCACGCCTACTTCTGTGAAATTACAACATGCTCACTGCCGTTCGACACCTGAATTCTTTACATTCGAATATGCGTTTAAAAAAAAAAAAAAAGATAATGAATGTACAATAGAGAATGAAAAAACAGAAATAAATAAGAATTATATTAAAAGAACAAAGATCAATGAAAGATCCATCTATGGAGTCCAGCCTCATTAATTCCGTTGGTGGGCTTCAAGGCAATCCAGCCCATCACCCCCAAATTCACAACTCCAACACGACACTCAGTTTGGTGGAAATCCACTTCCGTCGAGAAGAGCTCATGGTCATGAATCATGATCACCTTCTTCCATTGGAAGCCTTCGATTCCCTCCGAGATCAATCGAAATCAGGGTGGAGATGGCGGGATTCGTGCGAGAAGCTTGACGCAGGCAGTGATCGTAAGCTCTCTTGAGAGAATTGACGACGTCGGCAGGAGAAAGGAGAAGTGAAAAGGCCTCTCTCTCGATCCTCTTACGTATTCCAGAAGTCTTCTCCCCTGCATACCTCGCCACATCCAGTGCTCTTCGAATCGCGATGTTCTCGCGCGGTTGAGCTTCGAATCCGTGTGCTTCATCAATGGACTCGAGTTTATTGAACCAAGGAAGTCCTTCGAACCTTCGACAACTTGGAGCCTTGGAGCTTTCAGTTTTCATTGACGCGTGTAGAAGAGAAACCGAGAGCTTTGTTGTTGCTATCATGAACATTGTTCACGCCTGAGATTATATTAGTAGTAACTTTCGATTCAGTCTTGATGATCTCGTACTGATTGGGTTGCGATTCTCACTATCTTGTTGCTTCATCGTGCCGTTGAATCGAATGCACATCAAGTGTTTGGTGAAATGCCCAAGTCATATTAGTATAAAACGACTTCGAATCTTACTGAGATCATCTTTGTCTGATTGAATGATTCATACCGTACCATTTGGATATGTTAAGTAAATCTAAATTGATATCGATATTCGCTTTTGAGTCAATTCCTGAAGGTCTCGGTCTAGATATGCTTATGGTGCTCTAATGATGCTGAGGTGTTAGTTGGAGCTCTGGGAAATTTCACCATGTTCAGTTTATGCCTTTATTTTACAATATGATGAAGATAATCACCCCATTTTCTTGTCATAATAAGTATCTTAATTAGAACGCGTGAATTTTTCATTTTCAAAGAGTTTGAAAAGATGTTATTTCTACTTTTAATTAATGTACCCAGTGTTGTAGGGGCACATGCTAATGAGGTTCATTACAATTTTTAGAATGCTAGTTGGCCAAATCAGCTAAACGAGGATTGTTACCAGAATCACATCCAACTGATGGAGCTACTATTAATACAAAATGAAGATAGTCACGATTACAATTTCTTATTGTCTTATGTCTTCACCATATTATTGAGAGAGAGATGAAAAGTAATCTTGCAATCCTTAATAATTCAGGAGAAATTAAAATAAAGGAAGAAAAAATATTATAAAAAATAACGGAGGCCGTGAAGAGAGGGTGGCTGGTTAAGCTGCTAGCACCCCTCTAGATGTTGTTAAATGCTAGAACTGTTCTTGATTGGTGTGCTTCACTAGAGCTTAAAGGGTTTCAAGATCCTCAGTCAGTTTGGGGGGATGATTGTCTATAGTATATGTGCGCACGTTTGCATTACAATGTGATGTGCTTGATCGACATTTGACGAATGGTGCATTTCGTGTTGCGAATCTGCTTTTGATTTGCTTAGAATTTTTTTCACCTAGCGAAAGGGTGTGAAGGAGTGAACTACCAAGTGAGAGTTTAATTACCCATTAGTAGTGTTTGCTTTTCAGTCATAGCTAATGCTCATGGATTTCTCAGGAAATGGGCCTAAGAGGGGACTAACCCAACTACTAGGGATTGACCTAGTCAACTACTACCACAATTCCAACTACCAGAAGCGGGTATGTCCATGTGGCCCTTGTAATAAAATTTTCCAGATCTGTTCAAATCGAGACCTCTTGTGGAATCTCGTCATGGATACACCCAACCATTGAACTACCATGCCTGTGGTTGCTATGCTTAGAATGATTCATTGGATTTGGTTTTGACTCTTATTCAAAGTAGAAGAACAGATTAGTATTCTGTCTGTTCTATTGTCCTTATGGATTTTTTGGTTTTAGTGTAGAATATGTGACAATGCAACAACAACTACTGATAATCCTGATGCTGCTTTCTTTTGGG
Organism: Eucalyptus paniculata subsp. matutina; assembly: GCA_017140255.1. NCBI lineage: Eukaryota > Viridiplantae > Streptophyta > Magnoliopsida > Myrtales > Myrtaceae > Eucalyptus > Eucalyptus paniculata. The sequence goes on along the minus strand of CM029436.1, from coordinate 19,538,665 downwards.
CCTAGTGGCAGAACTAAATGGCGCAATGGTCAGTGATAGATTAGAATGTCTAAATCAAGTTCTTGGCTATATAAGAATAATGCTTGGTGTACAGACACAGTTTACAGAATTGGTATACATATGGCAGACTCCTATTGAGTGTTGACTATGATCCATTTATTTAAAGGACCACTTGCAGTTGGCCAATTCACTTTGTATTCAAATTTTGTAGACTAGTTTAAGTAAATCTATCATGACTCTTTCTATATTGACAATACCGTTATTTTTTTAAGTAATGTTGCTTATGTCTCGAGTCCTTGATTCTCTGATATTTAGCTGTAGTTACAATGACTGATTTATTGAGGTTTCTACGTTGTCTTGCCTACTTTATTTTCTTATTTAAGGTGCAGCTTTAAAGACTGAGGAATGCTTGGTGCTGTATGTGGGAGGGAATTTCAGTGGGGGTGGGGGAAGAAGATTTTTAACAGGAACCCTATGTGGGGTTGGAGTTTGATACCGCAGATGATGCTCATATATTCTATGGCAATATTGCATCACGAGTGGGTTTTAGAATACAGTCTGGTCTATCGATTGCAAGTAGATGGATCAGTTTGTAATAGGAGATTTGTGTGCTGGAAAGAGGGTTTCAGATTAATTCAAGGACAGGATGCCCTGCATTCATAAGGGTGAAAATATCTGACTCTGGCAAGTAGGTCCTTGATCAATTTGTGAAAGATCACAGTCATGATCTCAACGTTTGTGAGGAGAATCATCCTGCCAATTCCTTGTGCAAAAGTTCAGCAACAACTGCTAAAGTAGTTGATTTGTGCCATAAGCCACAGATAAAACAGCTTGATATTGTTGATAATGGATGCTCATCTTCTTCAAGTATTGTCAAAGCCAAACACATTAAACCGGGGCAGATAAAGGACAAGTGAAACTTGAGCCCTATGTGGGTCTAAGTTTGATTCAACTAGTGAAGCATACCAGTATTATGATACATGTGCTGGGAATGTGGGATTTAGAGTTCTTATCAGTCAGTTGTTTCGATCAAAGAATGATGGTTCAATTACTTCTTGGATATTTGTCTGCTCAAAAGAAGGATTTCAGCATCCTTCTAGGGTTGGGTGTGGTGCATTTATGAGGATTAGGAGGCATGATGATGGAAGGTGGATTGTTGATCGTTAACAACTAGAGCATAACCATGAGCTTGAGATGCAAATGAAAGCCAACAGAGGTTCAGCTTCTAGGAAACTTTTAGATGAGATTAATGAAACATCGGAAAAACTAGACATTGCTAAAAAGCACAATGGGAACCTCGTAAAGAAACATCGTGCGAACAACATAGGAAGTGATTGGTATATCGTGCTTCATAATTACTTTCAGAACCGACAGGCTGAGGACATCGGATTCTTTTATGCTGTCGATGTACAGATGGGTTGCTGTAGAAGTCTTTTTTGGGCTGATGGCAGATCTAGGTTTTCCTGCAGTCAGTTTGGTGATGCCATCATTTTTTATACCTCCTATAAGCAAAACAATTATGTGGTGCCATTTGCTACTTTTGTTGGTGTTAATCACCACAAGCAGCCGGTTCTTCTTGGATGTGCTCTAGTTGATAATGAATTGAAGGAGTCCTTCATATGGTTATTTGAGACATGGCTCAGGGCAATGGCTGGGTGCCATCCCAATTCGATAATAGCTGATCATGATGATTCCATTCTGCAAGAAATTGCACAAGTTTTTCCTTCAAGTGATCATCGATTCTCAATGTAGCAAATTAAGACAAAAGAACGTGAGCATTTGAGTCCATTGAGTAGTGATTGTAAATATGAATATGAGAAATGTGTTTATCAAAGTCATACAGTTGGTGAATTTGATGCCGCATGGGATGCTCTTCTCAGCAAATATAGCCTGAGGGAAGCTTGGCTGAAGGAAATGTATGAAAAGCGTGAAAACTGGGTTCCACTGTACTTACGTGGAACATTTTTTGCTGGAATTCCCATTGATGGTCTAGATACTTTTTTTGATCCATAGTTAAATTCTCAAACATCACTCGAAGAATTTGTCGTGAGATATGAGCAATGTTTGGAGCAACGTCGTGGCAATGAAAGGAAAGAAGATTATAATTTATTCAACTTGCAAGCATATTTGCAGACAAATGAACCTATGGAAGAGCAATGTAGGAGGCTTTATACCCTTTCTGTTTTCAAAGTTTTCCAGAGGGAACTTTTACAAAGCTACAGTTATCTGGGTGCCAAGATTCACGAACAAGGGGCCATCTGCAGATATTTGATCTGTAAGTGTGGCAATGAGAATGAGAAACATATTGTTACCTTTTGTTCATCCAATCTCAATGTGAGTTTGTGGCTGTCAAATATTTGAATCAGAGGGTGTATTGTGTAGATATGCTTTGAGATTGTTCCAGATTCTAGATATTAGGGAGCTTCCATCTCGCTACATCTTACATAGGTGGACGAGGAGTGCTGAGTATTTTACTGTATGTGATTTTGAATCAGGAGGTAGCTCCATGAAATTAAGGCTAAGATGGTCTGGAGTCTTCATGAAATTGCTGCCAAATATGTAGAGTTTGGTGCCACATCTTTTGAGAAATACAAACTTGCTTATGAAATTATGCATGAGGGTGGGAGGAAACTTTGCTGGCAGACTTAAGAATAGGATAATTTTGTAGTTTGGAGTGCATCTATAGTTTCTTTTCCAGCAGGCCTGACTTTTGTAACTAGAGGGCATCAACTTGTTTTATACGGTATAAAAGCTTTCTCAATTAGAAGTGAAATTATGTTGATACGAAATTATGCATTCTACTAATTATTTTTGTTGGTTTCTTCTGTTTATCTCACCTCAGAGGCTAGGGGTAAGGGAGGCGATAAATTGAGAAGAGCGAACGAAGAACTATGCTTAAAAATAGTACCTTCAGTTTCAAAAGGCAAATTTCAAAAATAATGTCTAGCAGGGGGAAGCCATCACAAGCTCCCTGACCGTATGTCCTTGAGAAGCTGACCTGATATTTGAAGAACCTGTAGACCTGTGCTCTGGTGTAATTTCCTCCAGGTTATCCACTCTCTCTCTCTCTCTCTCTCTCTCTCTCTCTCTCTCACTCGTGTGTAACTTTGGCAAAAGGAATGGGAGACATGGATGACTCTTAGTTTTGGTGCAGAAGTTAGCAAGAGACGCCTGCTGGTCTGTCCTTTTAATTAGCTAATCATAGTGAGGTTAATATACATGAGCTGTGGTGATTTGCATTTTTTCCTCACCTGTATAATCTGACGTGAGCCTAAAAGGAAAAGCGAAGCTCATCTAACATAAATGTCTGATTCAATAATCAATTGCAGTCCAGCACCTCAGTTGTAGTTGCAGAAAGTTACCTGGGATTTTTTATTTGGTAATTATTTTTCCAGCAATATTTGGAAATGCCATTTGACATTGCATGATGTGGCTGATTTCTTGTACCATTTCTTGTATTTCATCTTATTTCTTGGCCATACATTTTCTTTCCCTATGTGGCTTTAATAGGACTTATCATAGCTGACAATCTTCTGTTATTCAACTTTGTTGAAATGTTTTACTATATTGGAGTGTGTCGAATAACTCCCGTAGTACAGATTTGAGTGCGAAGAACAATATTGATGGAGACATGCAAAATGAAATATCTCACAGAAGTATAGTAGATACTCTCAATCGTATGTGTGATAATGGCTCATGAAGCAGCATAATTTGTTCATAAAGATGCACGGGTAGCTCTTTAATGGATATCTATCCATTAGCATTTAAATATATGAGGAAACTAGGGCAGTTGCAACTGTGCTGGTAGATAGATTTGTCCTTGTGGCAACAGAAATGAGCTTCTTCTTGTTATAGCAAGTTAGGCTACTCTCACCAGGAGAAACCATGAGAGAATATTTGGCTGAGGGACCAAGTGCCATATGTAGCTAGCTTAGAGTTGAACTAGCTAGCTTAGAGTTGAACTTGCTTATGGGCAGATAAGTAGCTTAGTGTTGCCATTGACATGTAGCTTAGACTACTGAGGCTGAAGCTGATGTACAGCACCTGTAATGAGACAAGATTCAGAAATGCATGAATTGAGATTCGCCTGATCGAGTGCTTCATAGAGTCCATGTTCACATCATAAATGACAATCTAGAAAAATTTTAGGAACACCTTGGTATTGTATGATATGTTAACATTGTCTCTTGATGCCTCGACTTGAAACCTTGAGGTTGAATATTATTTGAGATCTAAACATACCTAGTGCTTTGTAAAAATCATAGATCTGAAGAATTTAGAGAAAAGAATTCTGATCATTCTCAATATTTTGTACCAGGATTACAAAGCTATTTATAAGACTTCTACAAGTACTAACTAGGAAAAAACAAATCTGTAAAATATAGCTATAATCCCACAAATCAAGGGATACTAATAAATCATTTCCTAACTAATTATTTACAGCTATTTCCTAATAATTAGGACCCAAAAAATCAGGATTGAATATTCCTAATAATCAGATCCTAAAAATCAAGATAATTCAACACTCCCCCTCAAGCTGAGGAATAGATGTCTTCCATTCCCAGCTTGGAGGTTATTTCATGAAAGATCCCACCATTAAGTCCTTTGGTTAGCACATCAGCTAGTTGATCTCTGGAAGGTATGTAGGACATGCAGATCAAGCCCTCTTCTATCTTTTCTTTGATGAAATGTCTGTCAATTTCAATATGCTTCGTCCTATCATGCTGTACAGGATTATGAGCAATATTAATTGCTGATTTATTGTCACAATACAGCTTCATAGGATCCTCCCACTTGATTTTCAAGTCTTCTAGGATGATTTTAAGCCATAATAGCTCACATATTCCTTGGGCCATTGCTCGAAATTCTGATTCAGCACTTGATCTTGCAACTACATTCTGTTTTTTACTCCGCCAAGTCACTAAATTTCCACCAAGAAATGTACAATAACCAGATGTTGACCTTCTATCCACCATGGATCCTGCATAGTCAGCATCGGTATAAGCTTGCAGCATCGTTTTTGATTTCTTCGAATATGACTCCTTTTCCAGGACTTCCTTTTAAATAATGTAGCACTCGATTGACGGCTTGTAAGTGTGATTCTCTTGGATCATGCATAAATTGACTAATCACACTTGCGAATAGGCAATATCAGGTCTAGTATGAGCCAAATAGATAAGTTTCCCAACCAATCTTTGATACATTTCTCGATCTACAGCAGGTTCTTCCTTTGCATCTCCAAGCCTTTTATTAGGCTCAATAGGTGTGGCTACTGGTTTACAACCAAGTTTTCCAGTTTCCTTCAAGAGATCGAGTCACATACTTCTGTTGTGAGACAAAATTCCCTGTCTAGAGTAAGAAACTTCAATGCCAAGAAAGTATTTGAGTCTTCCTAGCTCTTTTATTTCAAACTCTTTAATCAAACACTGCTTTAGCTGCTGTTTCTCCTCATCATCGTCTTTGTGACAATAATATCATCGACATACACTAGAAGTGCTGTTACTCTCCCTCTTGTCGAATGCTTAATGAAGAGGGTATGATCACCTTGGCTTTGTTTGTAGCCTGAAGCTTTCATAACTCTGGAAAATCTCCCAAACCAGGCTCTAGGTGATTGCTTGAGCCCATATAGTGCTTTCCGTAATCTACATGCTTTGTTTGTTGTTTTTTCTCCTTCAAATCCCGGTGGAATACTCATGTAGATCTCTTCTTCTAGGTCTCCATGTAAGAATGCATTCTTCACATCATACTGCTGAAGTTGCCAATTAAAATGAGCTGCCAAAGAGAGTAGAATTCTCACAGTGTTCATCTTTGCCACCGGAGCGAATGTCTCTTGATAATCTACTCCATAAGTCTGAGTATAACCCTTTGCCACCAATCGTGCCTTATATCTCTCAAGAGAACCATCAGCTTTGTATTTCAAGTCTGAGTATAACCCTTTGCCACCAATCGTGCCTTATATCTCTCAAGAGAACCATCAGCTTTGTATTTCAAGGTAAAAACCCATTTGCAGCCCACAAGATTCTTTCCTTTAGGTTTTTCAACAATCTCCCAAGTCTGGTTTTTTCTAGTGCATCCATTTCTTCTCTCATTGCATTCCTCCATTCTTCTTTAGACAATGCCTCGAGATAAAGTATTTGGAATAGAAAAGGTGTTTAGACTCACAATGAAATTTTTATGAGATGGTGATAGGCGGTCAAGTGACACATAGTAAGATAGTGGATATAAGGGTCGCTTTGTGCATTCTCTAGTACCTTTTCTAACAGCAATGGGAAGATGCGAGTCATTTTCAGGCATATCAATTGATTGTTTATGCAAAGGAGAGTCGAACTTACCGGAAATTCATTTGCAAAACTCGGATGGGAATCTTGAACTTGTGTTTGGTCCTGGAACAGCTGTCTTTCTTGAGTATACCGAGGAAATCTCATAGAGTCATAAATACGAGGAGATATGGGAGTGGACTCTTGTTCCGAATAGGCTCAATCGTAACGGATTCATCGAAACTGATTCATGAGGAGCCTGTTGATCGAATTGGAGGCTGATTGGTTAGGAGTTGATTGATTAGGGATTGGTTGATCGAAGTGGGAGCTCGGATTGGAAGATTATTAGGAGGTAAGTCAAGATTAAGGACCTCAAATTCTTTATATTCAGCTAATGACTTCTCCCCCGAAGATAAGATTGTGGAAAGTAAGGTTTGTTTTCTACAAATGTAACATCAACTGAAATATAGGTTTTTCGAGAAGGAGGATGATAACATTTATACCCCTTTTGTGTAGCGGAGTAACCAAGAAAGACACACTTGATTGCTCTAGGATCTAGTTTTCCCCTTTGCTGATTATGAACATGTACAAAAGAGGTGCAACCGAAGATTCTAGGTATGAGATTATTTATTGTCCTAAAATGTGGATAAAAGCTAGAAAGAACTGCCATAGGAGTTTTGAAATCTAATACTCTTGATGGCAATCTATTAATCATGTATGTAGATGTAAGGACAGCTTCCCCCCAATAAGACTTAGGGACATTTCCATGAAACAATAATGCTCGAGTAGTGTTGAGCAAATGACCATTTTTCCTTTCAGCCACCCCATTTTGTTGTGGTGTGTTTACACAAGATGACTCATGGATTATCCCTTCCTTTTGAAAATAAGTTGACAAAATCTGATTAAAGTAGTCTCTAGCATTATCTGATCTAAAGTTCTTAATTTTAACTCCAAACTGATTTTGAACCATAGAATTAAAATTAGGAACAATACTACTTACATCAGATTTGTGTTTGAGTAAGAATATCCATGTGACCCTAGTGCAATCATCGATTAGAGAAACAAACCATCGAACCCCTGAAATATTTGGAATTGTGGAAGGTCCCCAAATGTCACTGTGAATCAAATCAAAAGGATGAGAACTTCTTTTGTTGTTTATAGGAAAAGATACACGGGTGTGCTTAGCAAATTCACAAGTATCACATTGGAATTGACTCATATCTAATCCTTTAAACAAAGAAGGAAACATGATATTTAAGACACGAAAAGATGGATGACCAAAACGAAAATGGTAAAGCCAAATGACATCCTTATTTGAAGCACTAAGAAATGACAAGGGTGAATTGTTCATGACTCTTTTTGAAATCCTTGGCGTCTCAAGATAGTACAACCCATTCTTTTCCTTAGCAAGTCCAATCTTCCTCTCCGAATCCTGCTCCTGAAAAACACAGTGGGTAGGGTAAAAAATTGCATAACATTTGAGGTCATTGGTGAGCCTTTGTATGGAGACTAGGTTGGCTGATAATTTTGGCACATGGAGGACATCTTTTAGAGTGAGAATAGGCGTAACATAGATATCACCAACTCCTGCAACAATGGCCAAAGAACCATCTGCCACCCCTATTTTTCTATTGCTTGGACAAGGGGTGTAGGTACTAAAAAAATGAGAAGTGTGAGTCATGTGATCGTGGCACCTGAGTCTAGTATCCAAGCTTCACTTGAAAGTTTTTCTCGAGGCATTTAAACTAAAAGAGAATGGAGACTTACCCGAGAGTGCTAAGGAACATGCACCGAGGGTTTATCAAGAGACCCCAAAAGCCCTTTAATTCTTTCTATTTCCTCACTGCTGAAGGATTCTTTCACCTGTCCTTCACCGTGACTGATTTGCTGGTTGGTCTGTTCAATTAGATAAGCTTGGGGCCTTGGCTGTCCTCCTTTGTTTCCCCACTCTCGGCTTGAGGTTGCTGGTTTGCCATTCAGTTTCCAGCAACGTTCCTTTGTATGCCTTGGCTTCTTACAGTAGGTACACCACAAACTATCTCGATTATCCCTCCATGTAGACCTCGAAGCATCCACCTTTCCTCTTTCTTGTGTTGACACATTGCGAGTTACTAATGCTGAGCCTTCCATAGCTTGAGGCTCTAGCATTATTCCCTTCGACTTTCTTCTGCCCGGATTAGAGAGATTGTCTCTTCCAAAGAAGGAATTTCTTCTTTTCCAAGTATTTGAATTCTCGACTTGGTCAAATTCAGAATTAAGACCTGCCAAGAAATCATATACTCGATCCTTTTCAATGAAGGTTTTTAGAGTTGCAGCATCATCTGCACACTTCATCTCAAATACTCGATAATGATCGAGTTCTTGCCATAGATTTTGAAGGGAATTGGCATATTCTATCACCGTTTTGGTCCCTTGTTTTGTTGCACTTGTCTTTACCTTGATTTCATATACTTGTGCTGCATCTCGAGCCTTCGAATAAGTCCTGTGAATAGAATCCCAAATCTCCTTTGCAGTTTTGAGAAACATACATGTATCACTTATGGCCGGATCCATTGAATCCCAAAGCCATGACATGATCATTGAATCTGCCTCATCCATGCGTTGAACGTGGGATCTTCTGGTGTTGGACCTGTTCCGAGAAGATGGCTGAGTCTTCCTTTACCCTTCAAATAGGTCTTGACGAATTGTGACCATTTGAGATAATTCTTTCCATTCAGCCTATAAGTTGCTCTCACATTTTGTAGATCTCCGGTCATATGGTTGGTGTTGGCCTCCTCATTTTGACCTGAAGTATCTCCAATCAATTTTCTCTCAGACATGGATAATTCCAGGCACAAAGAAAGTACTTGGAAAGGAAGAGTGAAAGAAAACAAAAGCAATAAAGGCTGCTGCAAGTGAATGAGGTTTTAGGGTAAAAGAAGAAAAAAAAATGGGATAAGTTTAGAAGCAAAGGGGGAAAAATATAGCTAAAGGGATCACAACAATGACAGTTGCGATCAGATTGTTAAGGACAAAGACAAATCCAGCAATGAAGGCTGTGACTGGAAGATTATTGCATCAATGAAAGATGCACTGCAACATTATCCCAGAAAAATGAGCCTAATGCTCGATACCATGAAGAATTTAGAGAAAAGAATTCTGATCATTCTCAATATTTTGTACCAGGATTACAAAGCTATTTATAAGACTTCTACAAGTACTAACTAGGAAAAAACAAATCTGTAAAATATAGCTATAATCCCACAAATCAAGGGATACTAATAAATCATTTCCTAACTAATTATTTACAGCTATTTCCTAATAATTAGGACCCAAAAAATCAGGATTGAATATTCCTAATAATCAGATCCTAAAAATCAAGATAATTCAACAAGATCAACAATGAATCGTGATCTCCCCTAGTTAAATTTAAGTTACATTTTCTTTTCAGTTGTGTAGTCTAAACTAGGCTTGATACACTTCAATCGAAACTTGCTGACATCATACAAAGAGACCAGATTTTTCGTTATTTTTGTGAATTTTTCTTTCTAGCCAATGTCAAAGTATGTTTTGATTGTTGGGTCACTAGCTATGCATCTCCTTAAGATCATCCCAATAAAGTAGGTGACTAATGCTATTCTGAGAAGAAAACTGAGTCCTTGAACCACCCTTCTTGTGAGGTTGTTTAGGGTCTGTTTATCAATCCAAAATCCTGAATGGTGATAGAAGCATGAAAAAGAGAACAGAACAACTGTGGCTAGAATTTTATTGGTTAAGTTACAAACTGAAAAAAAGTTTCAAGCAGGAAAAATAAGAACTTGAAAGGGTATTGAAGCATGTTTTGGTGAAGCTATTTCTTGGAATTGGCTCTGCAACTTGTGTCGGTCTTCTTTGAGAAAGGTATTACCTGTTTGTCCAAGTTTGTTATGGGTTAGGATAGTCTAAAACTTTGGAGTGATCTATTTGTGCTTCATTTTCTCTTTGTTTTTCTTTAGCTTTAGCAACATAAAACGCTTCCAAGTTCAGTTGTTCTAATTTTAGTTTAAACTTCTAAAGAAATTTAGCTGTTGACACCTCAATTTTAATTAGGTTTATTTTATTTTATTAATTAAGTTTTTATTTTATTTTGTCTTTTTCGGAATAATAAACAAACAAATAACAAAAACAACAAAAAATTCAAGAAAAAAACAAAAGAAAAGCGAAAGAGGAAAGGCAGCCCCCCTCCCCGCGTGGGCCTTCGGCCCATCGTCGCCTCAAGCCCGGCCCCCTCCGCGTCGTCTTCTTCCTCGCGTCACTGAGGAGCACGCGCGGGCAAGCGCGACGCCGGAGAAGCTTGAGCAGAGACGGTTGCGTGCGGAGCAGAGGAGCAGGGGCGTCGACGGGACGTGACCGGAGGAGGCGATGATGGCCGATGGGACGACGGTCCAACCGGCGGGTCGAAGCCTCGCCGACCGGCCGCTCCCGCGCCTATAAATAGGCCCTTCATCCCCGACGAAGAGGGGGCACCGAGATCGCGGAGGGAGAGAGGGAGCCAGATCGAGTCGCAGCCCTTGGACACCCCATTGAGAGACTTCAGGGGGGCCGAGGGCTCGCGGCCTCAGATCTGACCCCCGTCGAAAGGAGTGGAGAGAGAGAGAGAGACGCTGGAGAAGAAGAAATCCGCGGGAGGAGGTCGCATTGTCATCCCCCACCCTCGTCGCGCCATCACCGCGAACAGGTAATGTGCCGCCTCCGTCGCCGTCGCCGTCTCCGTCACCGTCCAGTCCTGGTCGCTGCCGTAGCCGTCGTCACCGTAGCAGCCGTAGCCGCCGCCGCTACCGTTGCCGCCGTAAGCCTCCCGTTTTCCCCCTTCGGCGCCGCGGATTTGCAAACCCTAGGGTTTGCGATTTCCGGGTCTGCGAGCCGGGTCATGCGCCGGATCCGGGTCGGGTAGGGTTCCGGAGGAACCGGGTCGTGGAGCAGGAAGGTGGGGCGGGTAGTCGAGCCGGGCTGGGCGTCCCCAAACGCCCGGCCACGGTGTCGTTTTAATTAAGATTAAAAAAAAAAGAAGATAAAAAGATAAAAAAAATCCGAGTCGGGCCCGCAACGCGGGCCCGTCCTCATTCGGATCACTGGCCCGGATCGGACCCAACCCGCGGATCCGACCCAGGTCAGTTTTTATATTATTTTAATATAAAATAAATTTTTAAATAAATAAATAAATAATATTTTATTTCAAAAAATAAAAAAATGTTTTATTTTCAAAAAATATTTAAAAAAATGTTAAAAAAATGTTTTATTTTCTAAAAAAATCGAGAAAAATAAAAAATAATTTATTTTCCAAAAATGTCAAAAAATATTTAAAAAATATTTTATTTTCCGAAAAATAAAAAAAATAAAAAATATTTCATATTTTCCAAAAAATGTCAAAAATCCAAAAAAGGCCAAAAATTCATGAAAAAGCCAAAAGACTTGTATTTTTCCAAAAATACCAAAAATCCCTTTTGTGTCCAAAAAATTAGAAAATGACTCAAAAAAAACGTTTTTCCTCCCAAAAATGCATGGAAAATCCTCGAACATCCAAAAAACCTCGGGGTTTAAACAAGATTAGGTACCGAAAGGGCATTAGTGATTAACTAGTGTAATCAAGTCCCCGATCCTAATTTCTCTAGTTGCGCAGGAGTGAGTATTTCTCCCGATACTTCACTTGGGTTTCTAATCAACCTACCCCAAGTCGATTAGTGACGACTCCATTTTAAAAATTGATTTACAGGTTAAAAACTTGAACCATTAAGTCGTGAATTGGTAGACTTGGGAGAGTCCGGGCTTAACTAAATTCAGCCGAGCCATTAGCCTCCTTAGGCGCCTGTACCCGATCGCAGGCGCCGGAAAAAAAAGAGGTCACGACAGGAATTTGTAGGAGTCAGCAGCCGTGGCTTTCTTAGAGTAATTGAATAGGCAAGACATGATCTTAGGGTTGTCAAGATGATTGCAATAGCTACTACTTGTCGGAAGGCAATGGCCCAAGTCCTGCTGAATGCTGCTCTTTAGGGTCATCTCTAGCTACCTCTTACCATGGAAATTGTTTGGCTGTGCTCAATGGGGAGACTATCATGAGCCTGTTGGAATAGTCGGGTACACTGGAATACTAAACACCAAATTACAAAATGCTAACAGAGAATCAGCAAGAAACATGTTGCAATTTTTTTAACTGTAAAATCCAATGAAGTATGTAATTCATTTCAAGCATCATTACTAATGTCAGCCAATGGCATTACTAGTTCATCTTGGTTTGGCCGCTGTATTCTAGGGTTGTGCCGTTGAAGTGAGATGTTTTAGCTTCATCAAATTTGGTTTATATTTTGGCAATGCAAGAATGATTGAGATGGTCGAGTCCAGTGAGTACGGTGGATGGTGAAAGAACATGGTAAAGCATCGACACATTGTAGAGTTAAGAAATTAATGCTTCGGGGGGTTGGCTATAGGGAAGAGACTTGGTCTCAAACTTTGGGATAAGCAAAAGAGAAAAGGGGAAGAAGGATACTAGAAATGTCAAAAGTTGTGTACGGTATTTACTTTAGTGCCAAAAGTTTTTCCTGGCTCACTTAAGTGTCAAATCAAAGAAAAAATGATCATTTAAGGGCCTTCAATGAGAAACTTTGGTTAGAGAAATTACATAACGTTTATAATTAAAAATTTTATTTGAGGTGGCAATTTTTTTTATACTGAAGTGATCACTTTTTCATTGAGATTGACACTGAAGTGATCATTTTTCAATGATCATTTTTTTTTAATAACAACTAGCATTGAAGTGATCATTTTGGGGTTATATGTTAATTAGGCACGCTGTCAAGCCACGTAAGATTGAGAAATTTATAAAATATGGTCATGTTGGATTTCCAATGACTCAAATTGGAGTTGAAACTTAAGTAATTGTTTTTTTTTAGGTGGAACTTAAGTGATCCAAAAAAAATTTGACATTAAAGTGTACTGTACACAATTTTTGGCATTTTTAGTGTTATTTCTTTAAGAAAAATGTAAGGTTTCTATTTGAACATGACAATATTAGAGAGTGAATGAGCTTTTGAAAGAGTTGATCAAGCTTGTGGGGATTATATGACGAGAACCTTATCAATGAAGATTGCAGGCTCAACTTTAGTACCTAGAGAAGGATTTACACGCTCTTGTGCATTAGGTATGATTTAACATTCCTTTCCGAATTCATACTGTGATGCCAATCGAGAGTACTGCATTATTTTCATCTTGTATTCTAGGATGACCTACTGCATTATTTTATCTTCTACTGCATAATTGATGAAAAAATAACTTGTATCTAAAGAAAAACGTGTAGCAACTCTCCCCCACCTCCTCCACACCCCCCCCCCCCAAAAAAAAACCCCGGGCCAAAAAAAAAAAACAAAAAAACAAAATATGTGCAATTTTGCTGTCATTTTGTGAGACGATACTAGATTTTTTGCCACCAATCATGATTCATTACTTTGATTTATTTTTTTTAAAGTTAAGATTCATGCCCATTCTGTTTTCTGGATGGATGATTGAAGTAAGTTTCTAAGAAAAATTGCCTGAAAAGTTAGGAAAATAAGCAAGAAGTTTCTTTTTCCGTGGGCTCATAATTTCGACACGAGATACATACCTACAGATGTAAATGGACTTGCTGCTAAAACAACGACCTAAAAAATCGCATCACCAATTCATTGATGCTCTGTTTGTTTCCACTTCCTACACATGAAAGCGTTCTATTAGTCGATTCCAGTATGATGATGCAAAAATTGTAGAGATCAATAGATGGGCTTTGGCAACCGAAGAAAATATCATATCAGCAAAAAGTTTTGGGTAATCCGGGATGAAATCGTGACCATCAATCTCATTTATCGTGTTGGTCCTTCCCCTTTATTGCATAGTATAATTGTCACTCTAATTTCCACACAAGAAAAGAGAGTGAAACTGCTGTCTCTTGAAAGACGAAGCTTCAAATCAATCCCACCACATACCAACTATACCCAAAAGACCGTACATATCTATGCCAAAAGCTAATACCAATAAAATTTAGCCTGATAATTCGCACGTCGAAGCTTCTCTTTTTATGCGTCACGGGAAAAGGAACCTGAAACGGTAAAGAAAAGGAGGTAATAAACCATAGTTGGGTGAGTGATAATTATCTCTTTATGTGGTTAGGCATCAACTATGCTCATTTTATAAGCATTGCCTTTGCTAAAAACAGTTAACCAAACTTATACAGCCAAAGGAAAATACTTGTATTAAGAGATCAAGATATTTACTCAACAAAGCAATTTGGCATAAAAAAAAAGAAAAAAAAAATAGATAGGCGATGGAATGTTAAATCAACAATAGGAGTGTTTGCTTTTCAGTCATGGCTAATGTTCATGGAGTTCTCAGGAAATGGGCCTAAGAGGACTAACCCAACTACTAGGCATTGGCTCAATCAACTACCACCACAATACCAACTACCAGAATCAGGTACATCCATGTGGCCCTTTGGATTAAATTTCCCAGATCTGTTCAGACCCGAGACTTCTTGCAAAATCTCGTTATGGATACACCCGATCATTGGGCTACCGTGCCTGTGGTTGCTTTACTTAGATTGATTTGATTGGATTTGGTTTTGACTCTTATTAAGAGTAGAAGAACAAATTAGTATTCCGTCTGTTCTATTGTCCTTACGGATTTTTGGTTTTGGTGTATAATGTGTGACAATGCTACAACGATTACTGATATTCCTGATGCTGCTTTCTTTTGGGCCTGGTGGCTGAACTAAATCAGGAGATGGTCAATGATAGTTTAGAATGTCTAAACTGAGTTTTTGGCTGCATAAGAATAATGCTAGGTGTTCAGATGTAGTTTACAAAAATTGGTATATTATGGTAGACTCCTATTGAGAGTTGACTATGATCCATTTATTTAAAGGACCACCTGTAGTTGGCTGCATCACTTTGTACACGAATTTTTTAGACTAGTTTAAGTAAATGTAGCATGACTCTTTCTATATTCACAATGCTATATTTGCAATGAGCTGATTTATTGAGGTTTCTATGTTATCTTGCTTACTTTATTTTCTTATTTTTGGTACAGCTTTAAAGACTAAGGAACGATTGGTGCTGTATGTGGTATGGAATTTCAATGGGGAAGAGTTTGAACAGGAGCCATATGTGGGGTTGGAGTTTGATACTGCAGATGATGCTTGTATAACAATTACGCATCATGAGTGGGTTTTAGAATATGGTCTGGTCGTGAGTGGATCAATTGGTTTGTAATGGTAGATTTGTGTGCTGGAAAGAAGGGTTTCAGATTAATTCAAGGACAGGACACCCTGCATTCATAAGGGTGAAAAAATCTGATTCTGGCAAGTGGGTTCTTGATCAATTTGCAAAAGATCATGAGCATGATCTCAATGCTTGCGAGGAGAATCATCCTGCCAATTCCCGGTGCAAAAGCTCAGCAAACAACTGCTAGAGTAGTTGATTTGTGCTGTAAGGCACAGATAAAACAGCTTGATGTTGTTGATACTGGATGCTCATCTTCTTCAGGTATTGTCAGTGCCAAATGCATTAAACTGGCGGCAAATGAATAACAAGTGAAACTTGTGCCCTATGCGGGTCTAAAGTTAGATTTGGCTAATGAAGCATACCAGTATTATGATACATATGCTGGGAATGTGGGATTTAGAGTTTGCATCAGTCAGTTGTTTTGATCAAAGAATGATGGTTTGATTACTTCTCGGGATTTGTCTGCTCGAAGGAAGGATTTCATATGGCTATGAGGATTAAGAGGCATGATAATGGAAGATGGATTGTTGATCGTTATCAACTAGATCATAACCATGAGCTTGAGATGCAAATGAAAGCCAACAAAGGTTCAGCTTCTAGGAAATTTGTTAGATGAGATTAATGAAACATCAGAAAAACTAGACATTGCTTGAAAGCGTGATGGGAGCCTCATAAGGAAATATTTTGCAAACAACATAGGAAGTGATTGGTATACCATGCCTCATAGTCACTTTCAGAACTGACAAGCTGAGGACATCAGATTCTTTCTTGCTGTCGATGTACAAATGGGTTGCTGTAGGAGTCTTTTCTAGGCTGATGGCAGATGTAGGTTTACCTGCATTCAGTTTGGTGATACCATCATATTTTATACCTCCTACAGTCAAAATAATTATGTTGTGCCATTTGCTACTTTTGTTGGCGTTAATCACCACAAGCAGCTGGTTCTTCTTGGATGTGCACTAGTTGCTGATGAATTAAAGGAGTCCTTCATATGGTTGTTTAAGACGTGGCTCAGGGCAATGTCTGGGTGCCATCCCAAGTTGATAATAGCTGATCAAGATGATTACATTCTGCAAACGATCGCACAGGTTTGTCCTTCAAGTCATCATCGTTTTTCAATGTGGCAAATGAAGACAAAAGAAATGTGAGCATTTTGAGTCCACTGAGTAGTGATTGTAAATATGAATATGAGAAGTGTGTTTATCAAAGTCATATAGCTGGTGAATTTGATGTTGCATGGGATGCTCCTCAGCAAATATGGCCCGAGGGAAAATGCTTGACTGAAGGAAATGTATGAAAAGCGTGAAAACTGTGTTCCACTGTACTTACGTGGAATGTTTTTGCTGGAATTCTCATTGATGTTGCACGGGATGCTCCTCAGCAAATATGGCTGAAGGAAATATATGAAAAGCATGAAAACTGTGTTCCACTGTACTTATGTGGAATGTTTTTGCTGGAATTCTATTGATTAGTGTAGATGCCTATTTTGATCCATATTTAAATTCTCAAATGTCACTTGAAGAATTTGTTGTGAGATATGAGCAAGGTTTGGAGCAACGTTGTGGTGATGAAAGGAGAAAATATTTCAATCCATTCAACTTCTAGGCATTTTTGCAGACAAACAGACTGTTGGAAAAGCAATGTAGGAGGCTTTACAGTCTTTCCATTTTCAAAGTTTTCCAGAGGGGACTTCGACAAAGCTGCAGTTATCTGGGTGCCAAGATTCATGAACAAGGGGCCATCAGAAGATATTTGATCCGGAAGTGTGGTAACAAGAGTCAGAAACATATTGTTGCCTTTTGTTTATCCAATCTTCATGTGAGTTGTGGCTGTCGAATGTTTAAATTGGAGGCAGTATTGTGTGGACATGCTTTAAGATTGTACCAGATTCTAGATATTAGGGAGTTTCCATCTCATTACATCTTACATAGGTGAATGAGTTGTGCTGAGTATGGCACCATGCATGATTTAAAATCAGCAAATAGCTCCCACAAAAATAAGGCAAAGATAATTTGGAGTCTTTGTGAAATTGCTGCCAAATATAATAGAGTTTGGTGCCACTTCTTTTGAGAAATACAAACTTGCACATGAAATTATGCATGAAGGTGGGAGGAAACTTTGCTGGCAGAGGTAAGTTCAGGATGAATTTTGTAGTTTGGAGTCTGTCTATAGTTTCTTTTCTAGCAGGCCTGACTTTTGTAACTGGAGGGCATCAACTTGTTTTTCAATATAAAAGCTTTTTCAATTAGAAGTGAAATTATGTGGATATGGAATTATGCATTCTGCTATTTATTTTTGTTGGTTTCTTCTGTTTATCTCATCTCAGAAGATAGGGGTAAGGGAATAAATTGAAGAGAGCGAATGAAGAACTATGCTTAAAATTTCCTTGGTTGTACCGTCAGTTTCCAAAGGCAAATCTCAGCAGCAGTGGGAAGCCACCACAAGCCCCCTGAATGAGTGTCTTTGAGAAGCTGACCTGATATTTGGAGAACGCAAAGAGCTATGCTGATGTAATTTGCCATCGACTGAGTGTTTTGAGAAGCTGATATGATATTCGAAGAACCTCTAGATCTGTGCTGGTTTAATTTCCTCCAAGGTATCCTCTCTCATAGTGAAGTTAATGATATACATGAATTGTTGTGATTTGCATTTCAATTTTTCCTCACCCTGAATAATCTGACATGAACAAAGATGGAAGAGTGGAGTTCATCTAATAGAAATGTCTGATTCAATAGTCAATCACACTCTAGCACCTCAGTTGCACTTGCAGAAACTTACTCAGTGGATGTGATTTTCTATTTGGTAATGATTTTTTCCAGCAATATTTGGAAATGCCATATTACATTCCATGATGTGGCTGATTTTTTGTTTCGTGTTTTGTATTTCATCTTATTTCTTGGCCATACATTTGGTTTCCCTATGCAGCTTTAATTGGACGTGTCGTAGCCAACAAACTTCTATTATTCAACTATGTTGAAAAGTTCCAGTATATTGGAGTGCGTTGAATAACTTTTATAGTACAGATTTTAGTACAAAGAGCGTTACTGATGAAGACTACTCATACAGATTTTAGTTCAACTACTCATGCAAAATGAAATATCTCACAGAGGTATAGTAGAAACTCTCTGTCGTTTGTGTGATACCGGCTCATGAAACAGCATAATTTATTCTTTAAAATGCACGAGCAGTTCTTTAATGGATATCTGTCCATTAGCACTTAAATATATGAGAAAACTAGGGCAATCACCACTGGACTGGCAGATATATTTGTCTTGATGGCAACAGAAATGAGGTTCCTCTTGTTATAGCAAGTTAGGCTACTCTCGCCGGTAGAAACCATGAGGGAATATTTGGCAAGGGACCAAGTGGCGTATATAGCTAGCTTAGAGTTGAACTTGCTTGTGGGCAGATAAGTAGCTCCGGACTGCCATTGATATGTAGCTTAGACTACCAAGGCTGAAGGAACACTTTGGTATGGTATGATGTATTGACATTGTCTTCTGATGCCTCGACTTGAAACCTTGAGCTTGAATATCATTTGAGATCTGAACATGCCTAGTGCTCTGTTAATGAAGATTGCAGGCACAACCATAGTACCTGGAGGAGGATTTGCACGTTCTCATGCATCAGGTATGATTGTACATTCCTTTCCGATGCCAATCGAGACTACTGCATTATTTTCATCTTTGTACACTAAGATGATCTACTGCATAATTGATGATTAAAATAACTTGTATCTAAAGAAAAACATGTACTCTCTCCCAATATGTGAATGCTGTTATTATGTGGTATGATACTTGATTATTGTGACCAGTCACAATTCATTGCATTGAGAACTTTTTAGTTAAGACTCATGCCCACTTTGTTTTTTGGATGGACGATCAAAGTAAGTTTTGCAAGGAAGGTTGCCCGAAAAGTTAAGAAATTAAGGAAGAATCCCATGGCTCATAACTTTTACCTTAGATATGATACTTATAAATGTAAATGGACTTGCTGCTAAGTTTACAACCTGAAAGATCGCATCACCAATGCACTGATGTTCTGTTTGTTTCCACATCCAACACATGAAAGCTTCCTTTTAGTCGATTCCAGTATGATGATACAGAAATTGTAAAGATGAATAGATCGGCTTCAGCAACTGAAGGAAATATGATCTTGGTCAAAAGTTTTGGGCACTCCAAGACTAAATCAATGCCATCATTCTCATTCTCCAAGTTGGTCCTTCCCTCTTATCATATGGCATAATCCTCACACTCTAATTTCGGCACAAGAAGAAGGAAGTAGCATGGCCATCTTTCAAGAGCATGACAAAGCCTCAAACCAATCTCGCTGCCTATCACCTATACCTAAAAATACATATTTTGGCTAAAAGCTAATATCAAAAGAATATAGCCCAATAATTTGCACCTTGAAGCTCCTCCTCACGTGGGCCACAGGGTAAGGAGCCTCAAAGGTTTAAGAAGAGGAGTGAGCAAACAGCAGCTTAATGAGTCATGATTATCTCCATATGATTGGGCACCGAATGTGCACGTTAAACGAGCATCACCTTCGCTAAAAACATTTAACCAAACTTATACAGCCAAAGCAGCATATTTGTAGCGATAGATCAAGATATCTACTCAACAAGGTAATTCGGCATCAAACAAAACGAGATAGGCGATGGAATGTCAAATGAGCAACAGCATTTTTTTTTTCCTGATCATAACATTCATTTGGACATAATTACAGGTGCTTATGTTGTCGCATGAGTCCATCGCGTAACTTGGCATTGTCCAATTATCTATCTAGATAGAAAAACTAAATTTTGAGGAGTGTAAAAAACGTCGTAACCTCTGTGAAAATATGTTGCAACTAAGGACTGTTCAATGGTAACATCCTCATTTTTTCCATTAGTAGATACTAGTGTTAGACAATTTATACATCCATGCTTCATTTAGAAGATAAGAATAACTAAATTAATGAATTCCTACACGACTAGCCTTGGTTACGAAACATTGTGTGACAGCTTATGACAAGCCTTTACAATGCCATGAATAATTTACAATGAGCGTAGACTTGTTACAAGGCATCGTGCAGAACCTTAAGACGTTTTATGACGACCCTTCACAATGCCTTGAATAAGTTATGAGAACAGTGGGATAATGGGATTTTGTATATTAAGGAGAATGTCTGTTACATTTTTAGCAATCAATCTATTTGACCTTTGAATTTTATTTGTCATTCGAATTGATTTATTTGATTAATTAGAAGGACATTTCAGGTTGTGAGTCAATGGATAAGAATCGTAATAGATCTTGGAGGCATGGGTTGTAGTAGGTTGTAAATTCGGTTATTTTTAGTCATGCTTCAGTTCAATTCTATCCTACACACATGTTACAATGGATCTACTCATTTGCATTTATTTTTTGGTCAATCGATGACTATCTGGTTTAAGATGGAACAAACTAAATGCGTTGTAACAATGGTTATGTACACCGTAATAAGTTCTAAACCCTTTTTAACTTTTTTGGTAACTCAGTTTTTTTAGTCCTAAATTTACAATCTGTTACAAGCGCAATAAGTCGAAAATCAGTAACTTATGTCAGAAATCACCTTGATAACGAGGCATTCCCTCTAGGCTTACGATCTATCACGAGTGCAATACTTCAAAAATGACAAACTAGTGATGGAAATACCCTTTAGCCATGCACATTTTCTTCCGGCTTATGACCTATTATGAGTGTCATACTTTGAAAATCAGTAAGTTACAACCAAAAAGACCTTCATCACAAAATGTTTGCTCTAAGTGTATGACTTTTTACGATGCACCTTTCCACGGTCTTTGGTTTTGGGGATATGTGGAAGTATCATTTCAAATTTCAACAATCATAACAAATATAAAGCCATTTTTGTATTTTCATAATATTAGAATTAATGTGCCATAGCAAGAATTATTTATGTCATAACGAAGTTGTCAATCCTATTAGCTTGTTTTGTTATTTAGACTGGTTTGTCAGTGGGTGCAAGAAAGTAAAGAATAATACTATATATGAGATTATTTTTTTCATTATGAGGAAGTAGTGAAATTTTCTTTTAATAAAAGATATGGAAATTCAGCCGAAACTACCCGAAAGGCAAAATATGTAAATCGCTAACACATGACACTATGAAATAAAGAATCGAACAACACATATAGTCAGTATTGACACTATTTTTATAAGAGTTTTGCGTGTTCTATTTTAGTGGGCTATTTTAAATAAAAGATAGTTAATGGTTCTTTAACTTTACAGCTCTTTATCGATGTGTAGTGCATTACTTATTTTATAAGACTACTTGTGAATGCAGGATGAAACCAATGTAGAGGAGACTAGGACTGCACTTGGACATCTAATTTTCTTTCCCTCTGGGAAGCTTTATCTACATGAGGTTCTTCTCTCAATGACCTAAATCTTGAGGAATAGGGGTTCAGAGCCTCTCAGCTTGTAGGTCATCACCGATTTGATTAATGCATTTGACCTTTCTTAATCAGCAGCTTGAATTTTAGACCTTCAATGCTAGCTTCTGAGCAGCAAGAGCTTCTGCCTCTAGCGTGGGCTCCATAAAATTGTAGTTTCAGCAAGTAACGAGATCACAACATATGGGTCCATGTTTGACGTAGGACGCCTGTCTTCCAAGTTACCTGTATATCATTTTAATTAATTGACTGAGCAAGGAAGGTGAACTTTCGATGTTTTATCAATATAAAGTTTTTTGAGGCATTAAAAGAACTGAGATGTCCAAGTCTTAATCAATAAAAATCTGTAAATATTGGATCAGTAAGGATTGATATGAAGATATACATTTGCTTAGGAAGCAAAACTGGGTGATTGCTTTATGGGTGTTAACGGTTAAAAATTTTCTTTCATAGTAATAATCATAGAATCAACTCAGACCAAAAACAAACAATAAGTACTTTCCATGTACTATTTTTTTATGGTAGCGTTTCTTGAATCATTGATGAAAGTTAAGGGTCTCTGATTGATACTCAGAATGAGCACAAAAAGGAAATGGTATGGTAGTACCTTTTCCCTACTTCAGTGTCATGGCCACACGAATTGAGCAACCACGATTGGTAACACCCTGCATAAAAAAAAAATTCAAAAGGTTCAGGCTTAAAAAAAATTTGAGTTCAATTTAATGGGAAATTTTTGAAGTTGACTAGCAGCTGTATGCTTCTGCCGAGCATTACCCAAGAAAATGTATGATGTTAGCTATTTCATACTTTCCCCTCAACCTTCTCTTTTCCTTCTCCATAGGCGCTAATGAACTCCTAGTGGTGAAGTGAGAGATTTAGAATTGCCTTTTTTGTCACTCCAAAGCCTCCCTCCTCTCATGCTTTTCGTATTGCAGAAAAGACTAGGGAACACACTCTTAAAGTCCTTCAGTGAACAAAAATACTTAACCAAGTCCATGTTATTTCTACAGTGTGAACCTGTAGTTAGTGTGGCATCCTGCACCATTCCAGAAACCCTAAGAAGGAAGAGAATTTCTTCTTCTTTTTTTTTAAATGAACCTTGGGATATATGTTGCACAGATGGGGATAGTGAAGTCAACTACCTCTTATCGATTTCGTATCTAACATGAGGACAACACTAGCTTACTCAGTTACTCTCTGTTATATATGCAACAGAAACAATTAAGTATTTGAATACTGTAGAATATGTCAGTCTGCACTTAATTCTGTTTGCCGTTAATGGCATTCCGTTATTTTTCTTGAGCAAGTAATTGAAATTTCACCTCAAGAAGGTATCTTGAAAACCATAGATGATCTCCTGCTTAAATTCCCACGCTTGATATTCTCATTGCACGATAAAAGCCAGTAATGATGGCAACAATTTTGTTGTTACACTTTTTTCTTTTCCTTTTCAAAAAAACAGGCAGGATGGAGATCAGATATTACTTGGCCCGGCATCACCTCTCCATTGGTACCGCTAATGTTGATATCAGCGTATAAGCAAGCCTTGCAGTGAGCATCGGATATGTCTCAGCCAAATGACTTATCAGCCCCAACACCACAAAAAGAAGGCCCCTATATGAACATAAAGCTTGTATAATCCATCGATATATCAAGAAATTCATTGTGAAACAATTTCTCAGCTGGGGAACTGGATATACTTCAACAGGCCAACCCATGGCCAATGAACGTTTGTCTGCAGTAGGCTGTTTTCTTGCTCGATCCCGAACCTAATGATATCATTTAGCCAAAAGTCATGAACTTGTCCATTTCAAAACTTTCTAATTCACGATAGAAAACTCATGTTTTTGAATTTCCTACCATGAAACTTCGTTTATAGCCTTTGGGTCACTGAAAATTTCAGCAACCCTGGCACGTTTGTTTGTTGGATCAGCTCGCCAACTGGTGTGCATGAATCACAAATAACCTGCAAACAAACAATATTTCTCTGTAAACTAATTAGAACATTCTTTCTTGTCCACTCAACTTGTTCAAATGATCTGATGGATGAACAATTTTTGACAACATAATACTTCTTTCATGGATGATTACCAAGATATTGTTGCCATATCAGGAAGGATCCTCGAAAATTGCTTGAGGGCTGTTAAAAATTCAAGAACTTGATGGAATGATGCGAAGGCAAATATAGTAAGACAGTTTTGAGGTTATGTCATTGTACTAGAAGATCACTTCGCTGTCCTCCCTTAGAGCTTGACTAGCACTTGATCCATCGTAGTTCTACTAGGGAAGTTCAGATGGGTGCTCAATAGGCTTAGGGAATGTCTGATTATTTAGGAACAATAGATCAGAAGCATGTAGCACGTAAAAAGAAAAACAATGTTGAAACTGAAAGAAAAAAGGAGGTGTCAGCTGTTGAATGTGCATATAACATATGACATACTTATTCTGATGGTAGATCGAAGAAAACTACAAACTTATAATCTCAGTACAGAATAGTTCTAGTATTGTTCGTCTTTTTGTGGACAGCACTTAATGGTTTTAGGCATTAAAACATACCAAATGTATGCTGCAATCATCATTTGGGTGTAGGGCATGACGTCCAAGTTGAGAAGACTCAAGCCTGTAATAGTATTGTTCTTGAACTGTAAAGCATACACCCTCAACTCAGAAAAGCCCTTGGTGTTTACACTCTTCTTCCGTTTCAGCAAAGAGAGAAATTCATGTGTTTGCTGTCATGGGACTAGTTGTCAGTGAGTTTTTTGTGATCCTCATCTAGCATTGTTGTCTGTGCCAAAATCTGTGCCATTTCTTCATAGTCTGAAAAATAAAGCAGTGTGAGTAAGACATATCTACTAAAACAAAAAACTTGGGAGCTTAGTCTCATGAAGATAGTTCAAACAACAAGCTCTATACATATGACTTGGCCTTTTGGTATGCATGAGAGTTTAGCTTTGAGAGGATAAAAAGAATAGACTGGGCACTTCAAAGAAAGGGTCTCTTTCGCAAGTGCCATCCACAAAAAGTAGAAAACAGCTTTTTGAGGACTAGTTTCAAGTAGGGAAACTTACATTTTGACACATACATAGTGAGTCTTACTGATTGCCCCAAGGATGCTGCCACATTCTCCTTGAAAAATACGCTAAAAACAGTAGCATAACTACACTTCTCCTTTTGGAACCATTTCGAGGTTATTCTCAGGCCTCATTCCCAAAATTGAGCTTGAGAGGACATAAAAAACTGAGGGCAATTACATAGTTGAAGGAAGCAGACTACAAATTGCAACATTTTAAGAGATGAATGAAATTCCACCTTACCAGGAATCAATCAGCAAACATGTTATTATGATATTTCATAAGATCTAATGGATGATCAACTCGTGAATCTTGACAATGCACCTAATTCTTTCCTCTCGCAGTCAAAGGGCAATCACCATGAAGTACTTTCTTCTTTCACAAACTTGGTATAATTGCAAATTACCATTGCCAACTGCTTTGGCGAAAATATCCATCAGATTTTGCCATGGTAGAGCAAGACTACCAAACACAGCAATTACCTGCATGACCAATAGCAGTCATGGAACACGAAATATCTGACACGAGAGTGGATACAAGAGAAATCGATTCCACACAAGGTCCACAACAAAGACTTAAAATTGGTACTGATTGATGTAGTCATCAAAAGAAGCGACAACAATGACTACTACTTCGTTCATTCATTCT
This sequence comes from Eucalyptus paniculata subsp. matutina, assembly GCA_017140255.1. Taxonomy (NCBI): domain Eukaryota; kingdom Viridiplantae; phylum Streptophyta; class Magnoliopsida; order Myrtales; family Myrtaceae; genus Eucalyptus; species Eucalyptus paniculata. Next base: position 19,512,993 of record CM029436.1, on the reverse strand, counting down.
GTATCACACAGCAAGCATTTCTTTTGCAGACATTGTTGTCACAAAGAGATGAAGTCCATGTCAATTCCCAACCAAGCAAAATGACTAGTACAACCTTGCAGTGATCAAAATGAAGAAATCATAGATTAGACTCCCAGTCTAACTGTGATAAGACCTCTTTTGATGTCAAACATTTACCCAATTGCTTAAGATGGTGCCCAAAATTGGTAAAGGATTTACCTGAGAATCTCTGCAGAAAAGCAAACCAAGAATGTTAATTGTTGTCAAATGCTAACAATAAGATCTCCTCTATCCTCCCCTAGAGCTAGACTGGTACTTGATTCATAGTAATTCCACTTTGGAAGTTCAGATGGGTGCTCAACAGGTCTAGGGATTGCCTCATTTCAAAAATTGATAGATCAATTGCATGTAGCGTGTGAAAAGGAAAAACGCTACATATTTTATTGTCGCCAATCATGCCCTTGATTTGCTGTGCAGATCTATGTCAGAGCCTCCGATCTGTAGGAACACATTGACATAAAGTTATTTTTAAGGGAAGCAAACCAGAAGCCGTTCTCTAGAAAAACATTTCAGCACTTCACATGAGAGGTTTCCAGAATTGTGCAGGCATTTTGCTTCTTGTGAAATCAAATAAGCAGATTGCAAACTATATCTACAGCATGAGTCATAAGCCAGATTTAATGAGCTCGGAATTGGATGAAGAAAAGTATGAATTTTCTTCATTTTTCTCACATGTTCAGGAATAAAGCAATGTCCAGACCTTTTAGCGATCTGTCTGTCTCCCCGAATTGAATCATGTGGCGTTGATAGATACCTTTATCAACTCTATACGCAGGATATGAAATATCTCGTACCGGTCCTTGCCTGCATCTTTTTGGCACCTCTCCTCCAACTTTGGGCAACCTGTGATTCTTAGATGAGTACAGAATAGTTCTAGTATTGTTCATCTTTTTGTGCATCGCACTTAAAGGTTTTAGTGCATGAAAACATACCAAATGTATTCTACAATTATCTCCTGGTGTTTCCACGTCGTTTGTTTTAGCAAGAGAGGAATCCATGTGTTTGTTGTCATGGGACTAGCGGTCAGTGAGTTCTTTGTGATCCTCAACTGGCATTATGTCGTCGGTGCCAAAATCTGCACAACTTTTGCCTAGCCTGAAAATTAAAGCCGCATGAGTAACAGACATATCTACTGAAACAAAAAACCTAGGAGCTTAATGTCATGAAAGATAGTTCAAATGATGAGCTCTATTTGTATGAATTGGCCTTCTGGTTTACATGAGAGTTTAGTTTTCAAAAGACAAAAAGAATGGACAGGGTACTTCAAAAGAAAGGGTCTCTCTAGGAAGTGCTAGCACCTTTGCCCTAAGCTTAATCTCATGAAACTGCCTTTTAAAGACTAGTTTCAAGTGGAAAAAACTCTTGCATTTTCGAAGCATAAATGGCAAGGTGTAAACACAATTGCCATGAACAATTTTACACAAACAGGGTCTCGATAGAGGTATAAACTCTTACTTAATTTGCCCAGAAAGAAAATGAAAGCAGTAGAAATCATGAAGATGGAAGGGTTAGAGCAACTTAAAGGTACAAACCCCCACTCATCAAATACAAAGCATGATGATTCAAGCCAAAATGCCATTGAAAATTTGAAATGGCAGCCACCACCCACCCATCATAATAGTTTTTAAAGCTGCAAGAGTCCAATTCAAGGAGCCAAATCAACAACCCTGCTCATCTTCAACAGATCGAGCAATGAATCAAAAGATACAAAAACAAATTCGTATGACGCCAAACAAATGTACTCAGCTTCGCTCGGGAGATAGAACAGAGCGAGAAATTCTCAAGAAGCACCCACACTTCAAAGTCAAAAACCACAAAAAGCATTAACGATGCCGAACTCAATGGCATCGTCCTCTCTCCATAACCAAATCACGTCGCGAACCTTCTCTCCCCCTCCCCCCACCCCCACCCAAAAAGCGATATGTCCATGTCCTCCCAATCAAATCAAAGTATTCGAAACACAATTCAAAAAATTATTCATATAAAATCTGGGAAACAAGGTCGCACGCACCTTCAGAAAGAGAATTAGGGCCTTATATATAGGCTGGGGATATGCTTGATCTTGTACCAGTCCTCGCCTGCATCGCTTTTGCGCATCTCCTTCAATTCTGGGCACGAGTAGATTCTAGGTGAGTAAGGGATGTGAGCCTTCGCATTCCTTCAGGTAACGATGTCAAGGAGGGGCAAGATTCGATCATGAGCCATTGAAGTGATTGAAGGGCCTTGATCTGCTCTGATAATGCCTTTAAATTGTCGCAACTGGAAATTGTGAGACGCTCGAGATTGCGGAGCTGTAGAATCCACTGTGGGAGAGATTCTAGTTTGGGAAGATCAATGATCCATAGAGACCGGAGACTCTGAAGTCCATGGAAATCCAAGATGATGTTGCCGCTTTCATCTTTGGATAAATCGAGCTCCTTGCACTGCCAAATAGTGAGATCCACGAGCTTCGATAGATGCCGCAAACCAGGCAGGAGGGAAGTTAACCGATCGCTTAGTTGGATCGTAAGAGATTCAAGCGAGGGGAGACTTTTCAAACACTCCTTAGGAATATATTCTAGGCTCCTCATGTTCACCATGTCGAGTCTCTTCAACTTATTAAGGCCAACTTGGGGGAAATGTCTACATCTTATGCAAGACCCCAATGTTAACTTAACTAAATTGGGCAAATCAGTCAGCCACCCCGGAAATCTCTCGCCTTTAAATCCCCAGACGCTCAACTCCTGTAGATTTTCTGGCGGCCTCAATCCATCTAGTAGTGCTTCATCTCTTTTTTTAATTGTTGCTTCGTCAGTAATATCGAAATCGCCCCATGAAAGAGACAAAATTTCCAGAAAATCCTTCTCTATCAAGTTCGCGGCCTGGGATTCTTCTACTGCATTTGTCACGCTTTCCAAATTTTTAATGGAAAGTGTTCCCCGGATGTTATTAAGCCTATTTAGCTCCCCAAGTCCACAATATTTCTTAGCCAGACCTTTATCTTTGGGCAATATAAAATCACTTAACCTATGCAACGAACTCAATTGCCCTAGTCCACATGGCATATAATTAAGTTCATCACAACCATCTATGTCTAGATTTCGAAGGCTAACTAACTTCCTTATATCCCTTGGCAATTCTTTCAGGCTAGAACAATTGTTAAGATTAAGTGTTTGCAAATTCTGCAACCTCGTAATGGAGTTAGGAAGACTTTTGAGTGCTTTATTGCCAGAGAGATCGAGATATGTGAGATACTTCAACTTACCAATGGACCTTGGCACCTTCTCGACCATTGTGGCATGCAAATCCAAGATACGCAATCTTTTGAAACTTTGAATGAGTTGGAGTAGACCCGCTTCACTTGTTGGTTCTCCCAGATATTCAGTAGTATACATATATGTTCTTAGTGCACTTGCTTTCAAGCATGAGATTGGAAGTTTACCCGTCAAATTTGAAGTTAAACCACGAGATAAATGACGAGTTCTTTTATGTATGGGTTTTTTATCATCCCATGCCACCCAACACTCGGTCCCAGCAACCGAGCAGGCTAGATCATGCATCAAATCATGCATCTTGCAAGTTCCCACATCCTCTTGAAATTCTTGGAAGAAATTGCTCCAAAGTAGATCCATGAAATATTCATGAGCAATGTCTTCTAAATGTAGACCTCTATCTGATGGCTGGATAAATCCTTCTGCCATCCAAAGATCGACCAAAGTCTGCTTGTTTAACTCATAATCTTTGGGAAACAATGAACATAATGCAAAACATTGTTTCAAATGTGAAGGAAGATGGTCATAACTTAACTTCAGAATCAATTTTATGCGATCTTCCCTTTGAGACACTTTTGGGAGCTCATGATCTTTGAAATGTAACCATTCGGGTTTAGTTTTCTTAAATAGTAAACTCCCAACAGTTCGAACAACTAATGGAACACCATAACACTTTCTAACTATATCTTTACCAATAGCTAGGATGTTAGGATCTTGTAACTGCTCTTCGTTACAGCAAGCCATTTGCATTAGTAAATCAAAAGATTTACTTTCTAATAAGCCTTCGAGAAAATGAGGCGGAGTAGTACAGGTGATCTTTGCCACTGAAGGAAGGCGTGTAGTTATAAGGATCTTGCTTCCTTTAGCACCTCCGACCAATAAAGTTTTCAAGCTCAACCATGTTTCTAGTTCTATAGTCCACAAATCATCTAAAACTAAAAGATATCTCTTTCCATCGATTGTTCGCCTCAGTTCACTTTGCAATCGTTCCATTGCACCCTCCATTGGTTCTTTCTTTTCTGCACAAGCTATGATATTTTTCACTATTTTTTTCATGTCAAAGTCATCAGAGACACAAACCCACATTTTCAAGTTAAATTGTTTATTGACCATCTCATCATTATACACGCTTTGAGTGAGAGCTGTTTTTCCAAGGCCCCCAATACCAACTATTGGAAGGATGGAAACGTTCTCTTGCACGTCTGAGTCCAGTAAAAATTCCATGATCTTCTTCTTATCATCTTCTCTCCCTATAATATATCCCTCACATATAAACGAATGCGTCTCTTCTCTCTTCCTCCACTCTCTCTCAGGGCGCTCATCCAAGTGGAATCCCTTATCAGCTTTAATGGCTTCTATTCTCTTCCTCATGTCTCTTAGTTTGTAACTCATCTTCATTTTAAAAGCAAGCTGGTTTGAACTTGAGAAAAATGTCCTTACCTCCTTCATCATTTCATTGTGGCCCCTCAATTCTCGTCGCATAGCTTCTATATTGAATTCTTCAAGCACGTCCTGTGCATCATAGAAAGCTTCTTTCAATTTATCAACCCAATCTTTGATTTGGGGACTCCGGTGGTATTGCTCTTCTGCATGGTCTAGTACAGACTGAAGAGTGGAGACAGTGTCCCCAAGTGCCTCGAGTTCATGATTGATGCCCCATAACATTCCAACATTATCTAGTGCTTGAGGAACCAGATAAGCAACGATCTTTCCAGCAATACCGACGATGACAGCTTCCGCCATTTTGGTTCTCTCTATTTCTCTGTGGACAAGAAGATATTAGTCCAGTCAGTCCAAGGCTAGAGACTTCTCACGACATGTATAACAAGTTAATGATGATACTCACCTAAGACTGGCAAATCGAAAACTTGACAAATCTAATTATCAACTTACATGGCTGACTTTACCTGTCATACATAGGAGTTGGGGTCATCCATGCAAGTCTAAATAACATATGTGGACCCACCGAGGTCGCATCCAATGCCCACAAGAACACTTCTATATTTTCAAAGGCTTCATTCTTTACCTTTTTGTCAAAAGATGACCTATCATTCTTTATATTCTTGGGATGGCTTTAATGGATGACAAAGTTGGTAACAAAACTTACGTTATAAACCTAGGAAGTATTAGTTTGCTGTGATTCGGTTACTCTAAGATGTGACCTACGATTAACTAGTTATTGATATATATATGTGCATGTAAGATTATATATATGCAATGCACATTAGGATAGGGATTCTTTATGTGAAATTAGAAAGTTCTATGCCTAGGTAACATGATGTATTTGTTTACATTTTGATGCCAACACTACACCTCTCAATTCCTCCTCCATATTGTCACATGGCAATATTGCTATTATATTATTAAAACAATACAGTTGATCAGGGAAGTTCACTCTCGTTGCTGATCTCTCAAAATTATTTACTTCCTAAGAATAAATGCTTCTACATTTTGTTGTCTTCCTTTATTGTTTCCTATTCTCAAAATAAATAAATAAAACTGCCTTAAAGATTTATTCCCATAATAGGCAATTTCAAAACTTGCACATTTATGCAATGTAAAATCTTATATTTAGGGATTTGAAAAAAATTCCCGTGCAGGGGCAAAATGACGGACATACCTCTCGTTTTTTCTAGCATATACCATATGTACACAATCTCTTATTTTTCAGTTTCTTATTGTAACCATATTGATTAGTTTAGAATCCTTCACTTAATTCAAATTTGTAGCTTTTCTTTAACAATTACTATAAGAAAAGTGATCTCTCTTGTCTTTTAAGTTGGGCTCTTATTTCTATCCCCTAATATATTCTTCTTCTCATTTAGCTCTATTCAATATACACAATCAAATCTTTGTTGAATTTACTGTTTAATCATACTATTAGCTTGCCTCTTTCTTTCAATCTAAAGTTATGTTTTGCCTTTTATATTAATGACTAATAGACAGGCTGTTCTTATTCCCTTTATTTCGATTCAAATTCAAAACATCGCACTGACGTTTATTATTCATTTTACATATAAAAAATGCAACAACTATTTATCTTATCATGATAATAATTGTTTGTCTTTCATAAGAAGTATGATTAGTCTTCTGAATAATTTATTATGCACCATCACGCATCTATTTTTGTTAAATTGCGACATGCTCATCCTCCCACCAGTAATAGGAATAGTCTTAATCATTATTTTTTAATGCATTCTTCTCTAAGCATGACAATCCTTTTGCATACTTCAATGAATTCTCATGTTGGGTTTGTTTCATATTTCATAAATATATTATTCCTTTATGCAATTTCATAAATTTACTGACAAATGCCATCATCAGGGACTTACTACAGATGATTTCACACGAGCAATGCGCCTGAAATGAGACTAAATTAAAAAAAAAAAAAAAAAAAAAGCATTTACTTGTTTTGCTGATGCTTGTGAAAGTGTAGAGCTTGAAATCCACCACGCGGGCTGCGGGGGGACCAACTTAAGATGTTGAAAATAGGAATTCTCATCATCCACGCATATTACAAGAGGGAAGCCTAAATCAATATGCATATGGGGCCCCACCAAAGTCGGGTCCAAGGTCCGTAATTATTTTCTAAGACTTTGCGTGCTTCTTGTGTTTACTCGTCTAACATTCTCTCGAAGGCAATGAAATTGCTAGTGAATACAAATCAGTGATCCTATAGTTCATAAAACAATAAACCGATGCATGCATGGTGAAAATAACTGAGAGCGAAATTACCAGCAGTACAGATGATGCCGAAGGATCGAATTTGACAGCAGCGAGCCTGAATGAAATACAAGCAACAAGATAAGAAACGATGAAGAAATGGTTCCTGAGTGCTGCCTGCATTTATGCTCGTCGAACATCATAGAGAGAAAGAAAAGAGGAACATTCTTTTCTTCTGTTGACACAACAAGGAAACTTGGGAATTAATCCCTTTATTTGCCCCCCTCAGTTACCGTTACCAGAAGAAGGGGATTTCTTTGCATTTCATTCTTGCAAAGGGGTCACGTCTGATTACTTTCTTTAGTTCGACATAACGGTTCTTTCATATCCAATAATCATATTTTAGCATGAACAGTGTAAGCGTCAAAAGTGAAATGTTGAAGTGTAAAACCCAAAATGTTGGCAAGTATCTAATCTTCCAAGGATAAAAACTCCAACCATCTACGCAAGCCCAAATAAAAAATGCACATTGGACTACCGAGGTCGCGTCCAGGGTCCACGATTGGTTTGTCTAAGATATTTGGCGATTCCTTTGTTTACTAGTCTAACGTGCTTGCAAAGGCAGTGGAAATGCTGGTGTTGAAGTTATCGAAATACTTATTCAGCAGATTGATTCTATCTAACAATTTGTCTAACAGTCCCGAGACCCAGAAGCAGACGAGATTTGTGAAATGAAATTGCGTCTCCAAGGTCCACACTCTGCCTTCCATGTTAGTTGCATGTTCAAAATTTCTATGGGTACCAATTCAATTATATGCCGTTCCTTTTTTTCTAACCTTCCTTGTCTGCTAGGATTTTCAAAAATAAGCCTTTAGTTGTTACAGGTTATTTCACACGAGACTAGATTAAAAAATAAAACAAAAATAAGCCTTTAGTCGTTCTTACGAAAGTGTGGACCTTGAAATCCGTCGGGGGAGATGGACCAACTAGATTTGTTGAAGATAAGAATTCTCATCTTTTACGCAGATTACAAGATAAGGCCTAAAACAATATGCATATGGGACCCACTGCAGTCGGGTCCAAGGTTCGTGAACAGTTTGTCTTAGATTGTGCGTGCTTCTAGTGTTAACTAGTCTAACATGCTTGCAAAGGCAAATGAAAATTCTGGTGAAAACAAATCACTGATCTTATGGTTCTTAAAACAATAATCCGATGCATGCATGGTGAAAATAACTTAAGAGAGCGAAATTACCAGGAGTACCGATGATACTAAAGGACCGAATTTGACAGCAGCGAGCACGAATGAAATGCAAGCAACAAGATAAGAAATAGTGAAGGAATGGTTCTTGAGTGCGGCCTGCATTTGTCCTTGCTGCACATTATATAGAGAAAGAAAAGAGGAACATTCCTTTCTTATGTTGACACAAGAAGGAAACTTGGGAATTGATCCCTTTCTTTACCTCGTCAGTTACCATTAACACAAGAAAGGGATTTCTTTGCATTTCATTCTCGCAAAAGGGATCATGTCTGATTACTTTCTTTTGTTCGACAGAATGATTCTTTCATATGGAACAATCATATTTTAGTAGGAACAGTTTTAGCGCTAAAAGTGAAATGTTCTGAGTTACAAACCAAAACATCGACAAGTATTTGATATTCCAAGAAATCTCGCAATAGTTAAGCTGGTTGTAAAAAGGTTGAAAAAGTTATATCTTTTTTATTGGATGGCCTTCCCAATCCCTTTTTCTTTAACCACCATGGAAATATTATCTAATCAAAGTTTTGTCCTTTTCCTTCCCTATATTATAAATATAGATATATAGATTTTAATAATTAGGCACTCTTTATAGAATTATTTTATTCTTACGATTCGATTAAGTATTACTATATTGTTTTTCCGTATTTCATTGATGCATTTCCTAAATTCACGAGATTAGACCTTGCCTTTCTTTTTCTTTTGGTTAGGTATACTTATGCGCTAGTCTCAATCCCCATTGGCAGGCAAAGCCTATGCCCTACTGTTCATTATGGTATTAAAAATTTTCCTGAACATTGCGAGATTATAAATGTAGCAAATTGTATGACAATAATTTCATACATAACGTTATATATTTTATTAGGTTGATTTTGAGCCGATTCAACCTTTAATGAGAAACCTATTAGTTCCAAGCCTGTGTCCAAATATTTTACATGGAAACTAGCCTTATCGGGTCGATTTTATGCCGGATCACATGGGGGATCTTTTAATCAACTCGTTGCTCACCCCCAGTGAAAATGACCATCTCATGCTTTAATGGGCACATATATTTGGTTTTTTGATATTTATCTACAAAGTGATCTCATAAAGCAAGACATACAGGTTGGACCTTCAAGACAATAGAATAGTTACATTTTGCAAAAGATGCTTAAATTTATACAAATTTTAGGTACACGATAATTAGGCTATACCTATTATCTTTGAGCTTAGTGGGCATGGTTTTCACTATGGCTCCATTTACATTCTTCATAACTATTGCTCCTTCTCCAAAATTTTGGCCCATGACATCTCTTTTCAATAATTCTTCAACTTGCGATTGAAGAATTATCATCATTGTAATAAAATGTAAAATGTAATACCCGTCAAAACTTATTCTCAATCCTGCTGCGTAGGTTCTCAAATTCAACAAATGTCGAATCTACCTAAGGCATTGCCATGTCAAAATCTCCAACTTCTTTGCCAATCTTATTGACATACGGCTTGAATCATGTGCTTGTTGTCACTAACAACACGATTAGTATCCTTATTCTTAACCACTGAATGATTCTTCACAAAATATATATTGCCTTCCTTTAGCAAATCTAAAAAGCGATTTGCAATGTTGCTGTTGATAGAACCATGGATGTATTCGTTCTAAACAAAACATGCCCGAAAAAAAAAAAAAAATCAATTGGCAAGCAAAATAACTGAAAATAGAACAGAATGACGACTCACCATCTAGAGAAGAACCATGTTGATACTTTTCAGTTTTCTATTAATTTCAGCTTTAAATCATTCCATAGTGTCGAAAATCGTACTGTGATTTTTTCTTCTCAAATTTTGAGTAAAGGAACCACTACATACTAAAAAATTCAAAAAACATTTGAATTTGACTATCACCTCTTTGTCTGAAGCGAAGATTCATGATTTGTAAAATAGGCGCTCTTCGTATGAATGATTTGACATTAGAGAAAATTCTAGCTATAAAAAATACCAGTGATGGGAATTATACAAAAAAAATGGGAATCTACATAATCAGGAACAATTATCTGAAAGAGCTTTGCATATCTGCCCCTAATTTTTATCAGTAATCATCTGCCCCTAATTAAACATTGAAATAAATTTTTATCCTCATCCTGAAAAGCCGAGGCCTAGGACGTGCGCACTTGAGAAATTCCATCTGTTCCTGCACATATACATTGCTTTACACGAGAGCAAGAGATAAGAATCTCTTGTGGCTATGCCAGCTTTGGCTTTATGCATCGCATTTTCAAGACATAAATTAGAGAGAAAAAACAGAATATATGAAAGAGCTTTGCATATCTATTGAGGACCACTGCTTCTGTCCTGCTTTTCATTCTTAGTGTTGCTGGTATTTTTTCAATACTGTTGGCAAATTAATATTGCCGTTTACTTGCCTTTCAGTTCATCCGTTAGTAAATTACTAAATTTATCGAGATTTTACCAACGTCTAAATAAAAGTAGTCAATCATCAACTCCTCCGAAATAGTATCATTAGTAGTTTAATGACATTATAGTAAATTTACATACATTCCACAAAATTAGTAACTTACCATTTTTTTTTTTTTGAAAAATTACAAGTTTGATTAGTAAATGACCGACTCTATAAAGAATTTGTCCACTTGGCGCTAAATTAGTAAGTCATCAACTTTTTTCAACTTTTACAAGCTTGGTTTTTGAACTACCAACGCTATAAAAAAAGTCAACAATCCAAAACGTTCAAATGAATTAGTAAATCTACTTGCCAACTCTTCCGAAATTATACAATTGTCCCTAGTAACTTATTAATGCTTTAATAAATTTACCAAATTCCAATAAATGAGTGATTTAATAGCTTCTTTGTAATTTTTCAAGTGTGATTAGTGGAATAACAACCATAAAGGAAATTTTCCAAATAAATTAGTACGCTACCAACTTCTTTAATTTTTACGAATGTAGTTTATAAACTATCAAAACTATAAAGAATTTACCAATGATTTAGGGAATTACCATCACAATTAAAATTAGTAGATCACTTATATTGTAAGGAATTTACCAATGTCAAATATATTAACAAATTAGTACATTTTTAAATTTTACAAGTGCGGTACATAAGTTACCAACAATGTAATTAATGTACCAATAGCAAATAAATTTGTAAGAATTTGTTTGGAGGAAAAACGTTCTCCTTTTTTGGGGTATTGAAAGAGGAAAAAGGTGGACTTGGTGAACTTTGTAAATGGTTTCTTTAACTGGATAAAATTCAAGCTTGAGGTCACGGGTTTGACCCTGTCTAGTTCCAAACGAACACTCCGGTTCGGATCAACACTTCAAAGAGCCCCACATGTTTTCTTTTGTTTGCCTTCTTTGCCAAATTTTGATGGCTCTGATGTTTTGTAACCAAGTCTATTCTTGTCGTAAATTATTCAAAGCATTGTAAGAGGTCGTCATAACATGTGAGTTGCCGAGCAAAATCCCATAACGAAATTCATGAGGGTAAATAATTAATTTCATCAAATGGTGGAAGTTTACTACTCAATCTTGTAAAACTTAAAGAAGTTGGCAAATAATTAATTTCGTGAAATGTTGGAAAATTCCTTATAAGGTTGGTATTTTGTGTAAATTTTAAAGAAGTTGGTAAATTATTAGTTTTTTAGGTGTTAGTAAATTCCTTATAGTGCTAGTACATTACTAGAAACAATGGTAGAATTTTAAAAGAAGTTGGTTGCTTACTAATTTCTTGAAATATTAGTAGATTTCTTGTAGGATTGATATTTTACTAAATTCACTTGTAACAGTTCAAAGAAGCTGATAGTGTTGGTGATATCCTAATAAGTAACCCAACATTTGTTAACACTTAGATTTTTGCCAAATGATCGTTAAATAGGACCTTGCTTTCATACCCATTTTCTTGCGTAAAAAAAAAAAAAAGTTGATTTTCTTGCGTAAAATTCTGTTAAAGTTTCCTAGTCACGTACCAAGTACTAGCGGTTTCTGCTTTGTTGATGGTATTTACCATATTCTAATAAGTTGATAGTATCTGGTTAATTAAATATTGAGTTTTTGCGATTTAGATTACTTAGGCATTTTGTACATTTATAAAACAGGATTAGTTTTTTTGGAATCTTCTTTCTCAAAAAATAAAAAACAGTAAATATAATATCAAGCAGGAGAGAACGGTGGGACTTCTCGGCCATTCATCCCACAGACACGCGCAGCCACCGCCAACCACCGCCAGTAGCCAGTCTTCCATCCCCAGCCGCCGCAAACGCGCTCGGCACAATGGTACAGCTGGAGGCCAATTGGGTGACCTCAGCAGGAGGGAAGCACAGATCTCTTCCTCTTTGCTCGGATCCTCCACAGAGTATCGGATGAAAGTTGGGAGCTGAACTCCATGGACGCAAGAAGGAGAAACAGAGACGAACGACGGAGGATGCAATCGACAGACTCCACAACCTGATCGCGATGATGCTCCAGCGAACGCGAATCTCCTCTCTCTCTCTAGCTGGAACCGTTACACTCCTCCCTCCTGATTCAATTTGTGGCAGAGCTTCAGCCGACGCACCAGAGGCTCTGTTTTCGGATCCTTTATTCGCCCCGGTTCAGAAGCTAGCTCTCCGCGTTCCAATCTTTGTCCGTCCGTTCCGGAAGCTCCAGACGTTCGTTCCGCACTTCGGCGACGATCATAGAAGCTCCCGTTTCACCTAAAACCAATGTCGCAGAGCGGAGGCCGAGTGTCCCTATTATTATTTTTATTTTTATTTTTTTTATCTTCGTCGTCGTCGTTTCCTCATCTTCCGCCATCAGAACACTTCACAGTAGTACTTCGTCCTCGCGCACCTGTCCCTGGCAGCACACGTACATATAACGACACCCCTTGGGATCGTCAAATCTGCCCTGGACAGCCCCACAGCATACTGCTCTGTTATGCTGTGTGTTCGCGATTGATATTGTTGTTCGCTTATTCGTCGCTAAATCTGAGCTGGAGTTGGACCAGAATCAGCTCGACCGAGTTTCAATTTACCAGGTCGTATCCTTCCCGATTAAACTCTAAATGTGATCCTGATTCATTCTAGATTTGCTTATTCTCTGTTTTCCCGTCTTTTCATCGTACTGCGTTACCGGATAATCACTGAGCCATTGCAGCATACGGGATTCGCCATTTCTTCTGTCCGTAAGGTTTTATGTACTAATTGGTTCTTGAGTGGTGCGTTTGTGTGCAATGCAGTGGTGTCGAAGTAGGATAGTGCCGTTGCGTGAGACGATGCCCAGACCATGTTTGATGAAATGTCCTACAGAGGGATCTGTAATGTTGCCTCGCTAAATTCAATTAGTCTCTGGCGGGATAATAGGAATGTGCTTATCTCATTTAGAGGATTTCATCTCCAACGGATAAACTAAGTCAAGCATTGCTCTGTTCAATTGCTTGCTATTACACTTTTACCAGCTCATTTTCGTGTATTCCAGTTTCTATCCATTTATGATGTTGTAATAAGTAACTTAATCAGAACACATGAATATTTTATTTTCAAAGAGTTTGAAAAAATGTTATTTCTACTTTTAATTAATTTAACTAGTGTTGTAGGGGCACATGCTAACAAGGTTCATTTCAATTTTTAGAATGCTAGTTGGCCACGTCAGCTAAACGACGACTGTTTCGAGAATCACATCTAGAATCACATCTAACTGATGGAGCTAAAATTGATATAAAATGAAGATAGTCACGATTACAATCTCTTATTATCTTATGTCTTCACCTCATTACTGAGAGAGAGATATATGAACAGAAATCTTGCAATCTTTAATAATTTAAGAGAAATTAAAATAAAAAAAGAATATAAAAAAGAACGGAGGCCATGAAGAGAGAGGGTGGCTAGTTGAGCTGCTACCCCTTAGTCAGTTTGCAATTTTTAAGTAATTTGAGACGTTGTTAAATGTTAGAACTGTTCTTGATTGGTGTGCTTCGCTGGAGCTTAAAGGGTTTCAAGATCCTCAGTCAGTTTGCAAGGATGATTGTCTGTTGTATATGCGAACGCGTTAGCAATACAATGTGATTTGCTTAGTTGACATTTGACCACGTGCTTAGCCTATGGTCGCTTTGCTTAGAATTGATTCATTATTTGGTTTTGACTCTTATTCAGAGTAGAACAACAAATTAGTATTGTCTGTTCTATTGTCCTTACGGATTTTTTTAGTTTTAGTGTAGAATATGTGACAATGCAACATGGACTACTGATATTCCTGATGCTGCTTTCTTTTGGGCCTGGTGGCTGAACAAGATCAGGCGATGGTCAGTGATAGATTAGAATGTCTAAATCGAGTTTTTGGCTGTATAAGAATAATGCTTGGTGTACAGACGCAGTTTACAGAAATTGGTATACATATGGCAGACTCCTATTGAGTGTTGACTATGACCCATTTATTTAAAGGACCACTTGCAGTTGGCCAATCACTTTGTATTCGAATTTTATGGACTAGTTTAAGTAAATCTAGCATGACTCTTTCTATATTGATAATGCTGTTATTTTTTTAAGTAATGTTGCTTATGTCTCGAGTCCTTGATTGTCCTGATATTTAGCTATAGTTACAATGAGCTAATTTATTGAGGTTTCTATATTATCTGTCTCAGTCCTTTGAAGAGGAATGTTTGGTGCTGTTTGTGAGAGGGATTTCAATGAGGGCGGGGGAAGAGAGTTTCAACAGGAGCCATAAGTGGGATCGGAGTTTGATACTGCTGTTGATGCTCGTATATTCTATGGCATTTATGCATCGTCATTGGGTTTTAGAATACGGTCTGGTCAATTGTATCAAACGATAGTGGATGGTTCAGTTTGTAATAGGAGATTTGCATGCTGGAAAGAAGGGTTTCAGACTAATTCATGGGCAGGATGCCCTGCATTCATAAGGGTGAACAAAATCTGATTCTGGCAAGTGGGCCTTTGACCAATTTGCGAAAGATCTTAATCATGATCTCAATGCTTGTGATGAGAATCATCCTGCCAATTCCCAGTGCAAAAGTTCAGCAACAACTGCTAAAGTAGTTGATTTGTGCCGTAAGCAACGGATAAAACAGCTTGATGTTGTTGATAATGGATGCTCATCTTCTTCAGGTATTGTACATTAAACCGGGGGCAAATGAAGGACAACTGAAACTTGAGCCCTATGTGGGTCTAAAGTTTGATTCAGCTAACAAAGCATACCAGTATTATGATACATATGCTGGGAATGTGGGATTTAGAGTTCATATTGGTCAGTTGTTTCGATCAAAAAATGATCAACGTGTCTTCTCATCCATATATTTTTTTTTAAAATCAACATTATTAGAATTTTACCAGCACTTTCTTAAATTTATTAACCGCAGGAAATTTTGTAGTTTTTTCCCTCAACTGAATCCGGGATTCATCTGAGAAGTCTAATCAACGTGTCTTCTCATCCATATTTCAAGAGAAACGCCAATGTACTCAAATTTTCAGTTTGCTAGACACAGGAAGATAGATCAGTTAGCATCGGTAGCATTGTAATTATTTGTTCTATTGTTGAATAAGATTGTTGTATAGGTTTGAGAAGATGAACAGGAAAAGGGATCCCATTAACTTTCAGTTCTATAGAAGCATAATGTTAGGTATTGCCAAATTGTCGTTTGTATGTTTCCACTGCACTTTTCATGTGAATGAGAACATTTCCTGACTCACAGAAAAAAGAAATGCCGAGTTGCGCAAGACAAACTTGTGCAAGCCCAAGGATTACAGTCTGTTTATACTTCCCGAAGTTCTCTTGCTAAGACATTGGAAGAGATGAAACAAACTGGTGCATCTCATGTTTACTGAAGTAGAAGTCAAATTGCCTTTAATTCGAAAGAAAGTCGGACATGCCAAATTGAATGAGTTTAGCATATGATGACACTGAAAATTTGGACGAATTGCATTGAAATGTCTTCATTTTATATATACGTTTATAAAAAACTTCCTTAAGTTTCAAGATACAAAGATAAGCAAAAATACCATTCCAAACTGACAACTCAAACATAGGAAGATGTCCATGATGCTAAAGGGTAATGTTGAACTCAAATGCCAAACCATTGAGATGACTTGCGAATGTAGGATGAAACCAATGTGAGGAAGACTAGGTCTGAGCTTGGACAACTAATTTTCTCTCCCTTTGGGAAGCTTCCCTTACATGAGGATCTTCTCTCAATGACCTCAATGTGGAAAAAAAGAGGTTCACAGTCTCTCAGCTTGTGGGTCCCCTCCCTGATTTGATTGATGCATTTGGCCTTTCTTAACAAGCGACTTGAATTTTAGACCTTCAATGCAAGCTTATGAGCAGCAAGAGCTTTAGCCTCAAGGGTGGGCTCTCGTATAATTGTAGTTTTTGCATGTAACGAGGTCACAACATATGGTTTCATGTTTGAGACAGGACGCCCATCTTCCAAGTAACCTGTAGATCATTTTAAGCCATTAATTGACTGAGCAAGGAAGGTAAACTTTCTATGTTCTATCAATATTCAGAAATAATGAAGCATTCCAGAAAGCTTTTCGAGGCACCAAAAGAACTGAGATGTCCAAGTCTTAACTTCAACGGGTTCTATACATATTGGATTAATAAGGACTGATATGAAGATTTACATTTGTTTAGTAAGGAAAACTAGTGAAATGCTTTATGAGTGTCCACAATTAAAATTTCTTTCATAGTAACAATCATAGAATCAGAGACCAAAATGAACAATTACTTTCTTGACAATCATAGAATCAACTGAGACCAAAATGAACAATTACTTTCTTGACAATCATAGAATCAACTAAGACCAAAATGAACAATTACCTTATATGTACTATCTTTTTTTCTTTTTTCTTTTTTAATATATATGGTAGAGTTCTTTGAATCATCCATGAAAGTTAAGGGTGTCTGATTGATATTCAAACAGCACAAAAGGGAACTGTTGTGGTGATTGCTATAGTACCTTTTCCTTGCCTCTTAGTGTTATGGCCCACACGGAATGAGCAACCACGATTGACAACTACCTGCATAATTGATTTCAAGTAATTTAGGCATCCCAAGATTCAATTGAACGGGCAATCTTCGAATTTGAGTAGCAGTTGGTATGGTTCTTCTGAGCATTACCCAAGAAAATGTGTCAATATTCGCTATTTCATGCTGGCCCGTCAACCTTCTCCCATTTCCTTCTCCATAAGAGGTGCCAAGGTGCTCTTCGTGGCGAAGTGAGAGATTCAAAATTGCCTTCTTTATCACTTCAAAGCCTCCCTCTTCTCCCATGCTTTTTGTATTGCAGAATAGACGAGGAACACACTCTGAGAGTCCTTCATTGAACAAAAATACTTAATCAAGTCCCTATTATTTCTATGGTGTGAACCTGCAATTAGTGGGGCATCTTGCACCATTCTAGTCACCCTCAGAAGAAAGATAATAATATACTTATCAACTTTGGGATAATATGTTGCGTAAATGGTGATAGTGAGGTCAGCTACCTCTATCAGCTTTGGAGCTGAAGTGAGGACAACACCAAGTTGCTCAATAAATCTCTATTATATAAGAAACACAAACAATTAAGTACTTAAATACTGAAGAACATGTCTGTGTGCACTTATTCTATTTGTTGTTAATGGCATTATGTTATTTTCTAGAGCAAGTAATTGAAATTTCACCTTGAGAAGGTATCTTGAACACCATATATGATCTGCTTCAATTCCCATGCTTGGTCCCACTTGGTATTCTTACTGCACGATAGAAGCCAGTGTTGATGGCAACCGTTCTATGCTTTTGTCCTTTAAAAAAAACTGACAAGATGGAGGTCAGCCATGATCAGGCCTGGCATCACCTCTACATTGGTGCCACTAATGTTGATACCGCCAAGTAAGCAAGTCTTGTAGTGAGCATTGGTATGCCTTGGCCAAATGACTTAGCAGCCCCAACACAATAATAATGAGGCCCCTATATGGACATAAATCCTCGTATCATTACAAATTTTCTCATCAACTTGGCCTAGGGAAATTCATTGTGAAATAATTTCTCACCTGGGGTCCTGGATATCCTCCAACAAGCCAACCCAATGACCATTGAACATTTGTCTGCAGTAGGGTGTTTCCTTTCCTCAATCCCACAACCTAATGTGGACATGTAGCCAAATTCATGAACCTGTCCATCACAAAACTTTCTAGTTCGTAATAGAAAACTCATGTTTCTAGATCTCCTGCCATTAAACTTCATTGAAAACCTTTGGATTGCAGAAAATTTCAGCACGTTTGTTTGTTGGGATAGGCTCATGCAGCTAGTGTGTATGAATGCATATGGCATGCAGACGAACAATAATTCTCTGTAAACTAATTGAAATGTCCTTTCTCATTTGATTAACCTGCTCAAATGATCTTATGGATGAACGATTTTGGACAACATGATACTTGTTTCCAAGATGATCACTGAGATACTTTTGCCATCTCCAAAAGGATCCTTGACAATTGCTTGAGGGTTGTTAAAAAATCACAAACTTGATGGAATGATGTGAAGGTAAATATAGTAAGACAATTTGGGGTTTATGTCATCTTACTATAAGATCAGTTCACTATCCTCCCTTGGAGCTTAACTAGTACTTGATCGATCAAAGTTCACTAGGGAAGTTCATACGGGTGCTTAACAGGTCTAGGGATCATCTGATAATTCAGGAATCAATAGATCAGTAGCATGTGGCACGTAAAAATAAAAATGCAACATATTGTATTGTCGCCATTCATACCCTTGATTTGCCGTGTAGGTCTATGCTAGAACCTCCAATCCTGTTTAATAGTTAGACTAACATAAAAACACGAAACAAAATTTGCTAATGTAGAAACTTAAACAAAAAAATGGTGTCACTTGCAGAATGTGCATAAAACATATGACATACTTATTCTGATGCAAATTGAAGAAAATGCGAACTTATAAACTCAGTACATAATAGTTCTAGTATTGTTCATCTTTTTGTGCATCATACTTAAAGGTTTTAGTACATGAAAACATACCAAATGTATTCTACAATTATCGTATTAGCGTGGGGTGTGACATCCAAGTTGAGAAGACTCTCGAACCTATAGTAGTATTGTTCTCAGACTTCAAAGCATACACCCTGAACTTAGAAATGCTCTTGGTGTTTCCACTCTTCTTCTGTTTTGGCAAGAGAGAAATCCATGTGTTTGCTGTCATGGGACTGGCAGTCAGTGACTTCTTTGTGATGCTTATCTGGCATCGTCTTTGGTGCCAAGATCAGTGCCATTTTCACCTAGTCAAAAAAGTAAAGCAGCATGAGTAATAGACATATCTACTGAAATAAAAATCCTGGGAACTTAATCTTATGGAAGATAGTTCAAACAACAAGCTCTATTTGCATGAATTGGCCTTCTATTATTCACAAGAGTTTTGTTTTGAAATGATAAAAGGATAAACTAGGTACTTCAAAGAAGGGTTTCTTTAGCAAGTGCCAGCACCAAAAAGCAGAAAACCACTTTTTGATGACTAGTTTCAAGTAGGAAAACTTTACATTTTTGAAGCATAAATGATGAAAGGACGCTACCACATTCTCCTTGAAAAATAAACTAAAACAGTGGCATAACTATACTTTTCCTTTTAGAACTATTTCATGGTTATTCTCAGGCCTCATTCCCCAAAGAGAACTTGTGAACAAGTAAAAAAACTCTGTGCAGTTACATAGCCAAAGGATGGTCAGACTGCAGAGTGCAACAATTTAAGAAATTAATGAAATTTTACCTTACCAAGGACTGATCAGCAAACACGTTATTCTGATATATCATTAGATCTAATGGATGATCAACTTGTCAATCTTGAAAGTGCACCTAAATCTTTCCTCTTGCAATCAAAAGGCAATCACATTGAAGTCCTTTCCTCTTTCGAAAACTTGGCATCATTACAAATCACTTTTGCTAACTGCTTTGGCAAAAATATCCAGTAGATATTGCCATGACAGAGCAATACTACCAAGCACAGCCATAACCAATATGACCAATTGAAGTCACGGAACAAGAAAAATCTAAGACGAGTGAAGATGAGAAATTGAGTCTACATGAAGTCCACAACATAGACTTAAAATTGGCAATAATTAATTTAGTTATCAAAAGAAATGGCCTGCTTCGTTCATTAATCCTACCTCACACAAATGCATTTCTTTTGCAAACATTGTTGTCACAAGGAGATGAAGAAAACGTCAATTATCAACCAAACAAAATGTGCAGGACAACGTTGTAGCAATCAAAATGGAGAAGTCATAGAGTAGACTCTCAATCCAACTATCATAAGACCTCTTTGAATGTCAGACATTTACTCAATTGCTTAAGACGGTGCTCAAAATCGGCAAAGTATTTACCTGAGAACCTCTGTAGAATGGCTGAACAACAAACCAATAATGTGCATTTCCCTTCTCTCTCGCTCTCTCTCTCTCTCCCCACCATTGCATTTTCCTTCAAACTCTCCAGTGAGAGACTATAGAAACTCTACTATAATACAAAACCATTTGCAACCTTTAGTTTACACAATGTTGCTGTCAAATGCTAACAATAAGATCACTTCACTTTCCTACCTTTGGAGCTTGACTGGTACTTGATTCATAGGAATTTCACTTTGAAAGTCCAGACGGGTGCGCCACAGGTCTAGGGATCACTTGATTCAGGAATTAATAGATCAGTAGCATGTGGGATGTGAAAGGAAAAATGCAACATATTTCATTGCTACAATTCATACCCTTGATTTGCTGTGCAAATCTATGCCAGAATCTTCGATTCTTTGGGAACATGTTGAGATAAAGTGCTCGAGAGAAACATTTCATCACTCTATCTATGAGAGTTTCCCAGAATCATCAGACTCTGCAGGCATTTCACTCCATGTGAAATCAAATAAGCAGATTGCAAGCTTCATCTACAGCATGACTCACAATGGGAAAAAAGCGAAGTTCCCACACCTTGTAAATACCCGCATTCAAGGATATGTCCAAACCTTTCAGCTATCTTTCCAGGTCCCCCAATCAAATCATGTAGCATTGATAGATACCTTTATCAACTTTATGTGCAGGATATGAGATATCTTGTACTAGTCCTTGCCTGCATCTTTTTGGCACCTCTCCTCCAATTTTTGGTGACCTGCAATTCTTGGGTGAGTACAGAATAGTTCTAGTCTTGTTCATCTTTTTGGGCATCACAAAAGGTTTTAGTGCATGAAAACATACCAAATGTATTCTGCAATTAGCGTATCGGTGTAGGGCATGACGTCCAAGTTGAGAAGACTCTCGAGTAGTATTGTTCTCGGACTTCAAAGCATACACACTGAACTTAGAATCACTCTTGGTGTTTCCATTCTTCTTCTAGTTTAGCAAGAGAGAAATCCATGTGTTTCCTGTCACTCGACTAGCCGTCAATGAGTTGTTTGTAATTCTCATCTTGCATTACACGCCGATGCCAAAATCTGCTTCATTTCTGCCCAGTTTGAAAAATAAAAGGGCATGAGCAACAGACAAATCTACTGAAACAAAAAACCTGGGAGCTTAATCTCATGGAAGATAGTTTAAACGGTGAGCTCTATTTGTATGACATGGCCTTCTGGTATGCATGAGAGTTCAGTTTCGAAAAGATAAAAGAATGGACAAGGTACTTCAAAAGAAAGGGTCTCTTTAGCAAGTGCTAGCAATTTTTCCCTAAGCTTAATCTCATGAAATTGCTTTTGAAGACTAGTTTCAAGTGGGAAAAACTTGCATTTTTTAAGCATAAAAAGCGAGGTTTAAACACAATTGTCATGAACAATTTTACACAAACAACTTAAAAGTACAGAACCCCACTCATCAAATATAGAGCATGCCGATCCAAAACCAAAATGCCATTGAAAATTTGAAATAGCAGCCACCGACCACACATCATAATTGTTTTTAAAGCTACAAGAGTCCAGTTCAAGAAGCCAAATCAGCAAACTCGGCTCATCTTCACCAGATCAAGCAATAAATCAAAAGATACAAAAACAAATTCATATGACGCCAAACAGATGTGCACAACTTCGCTCAGAAATTCTCTAGAAGCACCAACAATTCAAAGTTAAAAACTACATGCTGAACTCAGTGGGCATTGTCCTCTCTCTCCATAACCAAATCACGTCGCAAACCCTCTCTCTCTCTCTCTCTCTCTCTCTCTCTCTCTCTCTCTTCAGCGCTCTGTTTATGTCCCCCAAAATCAAATCAAGTATTCGAGACACAATTCGAAAAATTATTCATGTAAAAATCTGGGAAACAAGGTCCCACATACCTTCAGTGAAGAAAATTAGGGCTCGATCACCTAATCAAATCGTATGTGCGGAATATGAGCGATCTTGTCCCAGTTCTCGCCTGCTTGTCTTTTGCAACTCTCCTCCAATTTTGAGTTTTCTGCAATTTCTAGGTGAGTAAGGGATGTGAGCCTTTGCATTGCTTCAGGGAATGATGTCAACAAGGAGCACCCATGGATCTTGAGATATTGAAGTGATTGAAGGGCCTCGATCTGCTCTGGTATATCCTTCAGATTGTCGCAATACCAAATTTCGAGACGCTCGAGATTGCGGGCCTGTAGAAGCCAATGTGGGAGAGATGTCAATTTGGGAAGGCCAATGATTTCCACGGAGTGGAGACTCTGAAGGCCTCCATGGAAATCCAAGATGTTGCCGCTTTCGTCTTTGGATGTATCCAGCTCCTCACATTTCTCGATTTGCTCTGATAATTCCTTAAAATTGGGGCACCAGGAAATTTTGAGCGTCTCGAGACTAAGGAGCAGAATCCACTGTGGGAGAGATTCTAGTTTGGGAATTTCTCTGAGTTCCATAGACTGGAGACTCTGAAGTCCATGGAAATCCAAGATGATGTTGCCGCTTTCATCTTTGGATAAATCGAGCTCCTCGCATTCAGAAATATTGAGACTCTTGAGACTGCGAAGTTGTAGAATCCACCGTGGGAGAGATTCTAGTTTGGGATTTCCTGTGATATTTAGAGACCGGAGACTCTGAAGGCCTCCATGGAAATCCAAGATGTTGCCGCTTTCATCTTTGGATATATCCAACTCCTCACATCCCCAGATAGAGAGATGATCGAGCTTCGATAGATGCCGCAAACCAAGTGGGAGGGAAGTTAACCGAGGAAGACGCCAGATATAAAGAGATTCAAGTGAGGTGAGACTTTCCAGACACTCCCCAGGCAAATATTCTAGAAAGTTCATCCCATCAATGTCGAGACACTTCAACTTACTAAGGCCTAATTGGGGGAACCGTCTACATCTTTTGCACCCGTCCAATCTTAACTCAACTAAATTGGGCAGCTCGGTCATCCACCTTGGGAAACTCTCACCATTATATCCCTCAATAATCAAGTCCTGCAGATTGTCAGGCGGCCTCAATCCATCTAATAGTGCTTCATCTCTCTTCGTAATCATTGCTTCATCGGTAATATCGCAAATGCCCCTCTTCGTAATCATTTCTTCATTTGTAATATCGTAAATGTCTTTCCATGAAAGAACCAATAATTTCAAAGAACACTTCTCTCTCAGGTTCGCGGCCTGGGATTCTTCTACCGCATCCGTCACGCTTCCCAAATTTTCAATGGAAAGTCTTCCCCGAATGTTATTAAGCTTATTTAGCTCCCTAAGTCCGCAATATTTCTTAACAAGAGCTTTATCTTTGGGCAATATAAAGTTACTTAACGCATGCAAGGAATGCAATTGCCCTAGTCCACATGGCATATAACTAAGTTTATAACAATAATCTATGTGTAGATTTCGAAGGCTGACTAACTTCCTTATACCCCTTGGCAATTCTTCGAGGGATTTACAATAGCGGAGATTAAGTGTTTGCAAATTATGCAATCTTATGATGGAGTTAGGAAGCCTTTTGAGTTCACAATTGTAAGAGAGATCGAGATATGTAAGATGCTTCAACTTATAAATGGACCTTGGCACCTTCTTGACCTGTGTGGCATGCAAATTTAAGATACGCAATTTTTTGAAACTTCGAATCAGTTGGTGTAGATCTGCTTCACTTGTTGGTTCTCTCGTGAATTTAGTAGTGTACATATATGTTCTTAGTGCACTTGCTTTCAAGCATGAGATTGGAAGTTTACCCTTCAAATTGGAAGTAAAATCATCAGATATATGACGAGTTCTTTCATTTATGGGTTTTGTATCATCCCATACTGCCCAACACTCGGTCCCTGCAACCGAGCAGGCTAGATCATGCATCAAATCATGCATCTTGCAAGTCTCCATGTCCTCTTGAAATTCTTGGAAGAAGTTCCTCCAAAGTAGATCCATGAAATATCCATGAGCAATATCTTCTAAATGTTTACCTCTATTTGATGGCCGTATAAAGCCTTCTGCCATCCAAAGATTGACCAAAGTCTCCTTATGCATCTCATAATCTTTGGGAAACAATGAACAAAATGCAAAACATTGTTTCAAATGGGAAGGAAGATGGTCATAACTTAGCCTAAGAATAGATATTATGCCGTTTTCCCTTTGAGATACTCCTCGGAGCTCACAATCTCTGAAATTTAACCATTCGGATTTAGTTTTCTTGAAGAATAGTAAACTCCCAATAGTTCGAACAACCAAAGGAACCCCATAACACTCTTTAACTATCTCTTTGCCAATTGCTAGCATGTCTGGATCTTGTTGACAAGCCATTTGCATTAGTAAATCAAGAGATACACTTTCAGATAAGCCCTTGAGATGATAAGAAGCAGTGCTAGTAATATCCGCAACCAAAGGAAGGCGTGTGGTTATAAGGATCTTGCTTCCCCTAGCCCCTCCTATCAATAAGTTTTTCAACTCTTGCCATTTGCCTAGTTCTAAATTCCATAAATCATCCAAAACTAAGAAATATCTCTTTCCATCAATTTTTTTCCTCAATTCACTTTGCAATCGTTCCATCGCACCATCGTTTGGTTCCTCATCCTTTGCACAAGCTATGATATTTTTCACTATTTTCTTCACATTAAAGTCATTAGAGATACAAACCCACATTTTCAAGTTAAAATGTTTACTAACCGTCTCATCATCATACACACATTGAGCAAGAGCTGTTTTTCCAAGCCCACCAATACCAACTATTGGAAGTATGGAAACGTGCTCTTTCACATCCAAATCTAGTAAGAATTCCCTGACCTTCCTTTTATCATTATCTCTTCCAATAATGTCTTTCACACATGTAAACGAATATGTCTCCGTCTGCTCTATCTCTGCTTGCAAATCCATAGGTTGCTCGGCCAGGTGGAGTTCCTTTTCACCCTTAATGGCTGCTATTCTCTCCCTCACTGCTCTTACTTTTCTACTTATCTTCAGTGCAAAAGCAAGCTGGTTTGAACTTGAGAAAAATGTCCTTACCTCCTCAATCATTTCATTGTCACCCCTCAGTTCTTGTCGCGTAGCTTCTATATTAAATTCTTCAAGCACGTCCTGAGCATCATAGAAAACTTCCTTCAGTTTCTCAACCCAATCTTTGATTTGGGAACTCTGGTGGTATCGTTTTTCTGCATCGTCCAGCACAGCACCAAGCGTGGAGACAGTGCTCCTGAGCTCCTCGAGTTCATGCTTGACGCCCCCTAACTTTCCTCCTTTTTGCAGTGCTTGAGTAATTAGATTGTCGAGGATGCTTCCAGCAATGCTGATGATAGCTTCTGCCATATTTGTTCTCTCTATCTCTGTGTCTGTCTCTATGGGGATGAGAAGATTTCAGTCCTGTCGTTCCAAGGCTAGAGTCTTCTCAGATGATGTATAACAAGTTTGTCCTTAAAATTAGATAAGTGTACAACAATGGTAGATAATAGAAAATATTTAACTGACAAAACACTAATTCCAAAGCATCCTATGTCATATAAGATTCCATCCCATGTAATAAGTAAGGCGAGTGCCTATTAATACATTTTTCTAGAAACATTATGTTAGATTATATGAGATGATTAAGTTTTTTTCTACCATATCGTTAAGTAATATGTCTAATTAACATTAGGGGAAATGGGTGGTAATTGAGTGACAATGTGGTTCAACCGTCAAACTCCATTCTACCTAACTTTCTTATAAGTTTGCTTTTCACATATATGACACATAATAAATTAGAACAAAACAAGGTAATCACAATGATTGGAGGCTTTTTAAAAAGTGAAAATAATTTTGTTCTTTCTTGTTAAAATTCAAAATGTTATTCAAATATAAAAAGTTATGATTCACATTACATATTAATGTTTAAGCGATGTGAAAATTTCATATGTTTAAAGACAAAATAATATCAAATGTAGACTGAGACAACATTAGAATAAAAAAAATAAAATGTAAAAATCTATCAAGACAAGCCATTAGCTACGTTGGTGATGTTCTTGAAATCTCAGGTGTTCAGTGGACAAGATCGGCTTATATTCGGTAATAAAATGTTGTACTTTGCAAGACCGTAAGTGTCAGATAACAAGACAAATGAAGATATTGAGTCTACGGCCCACTTCCATGTCAATTTGTGCACACTCGTCTGAACTCTATATCTAGCCGTTTTTCCGATTAGTATTACACTTGAGTTCTATTCCAAATCACACTGGACAAGTAAGATAAATGTACTCCAAACATATAACTATTCTGCACAAAGAAAAAGTATATAAAGTGGAGATCATTTGAAATCAGGTCCAAATTTATGAGTAATAGCACGAGTCCTAACATGAAACCAAATATTTCACGAAACATTGCCAAGATGCTTGAGATCCTTAATAAGGATAGCAGGTTTTGCATGTTCTTATTCACTCCTAATCACGATCACTCCCCCTTCCATATTAGTTGCATGTTCAAAATATATATGAATGCCGATTCGATTATATGTCGTTCCATTTCTTTCCAAGAAATGATGCTTTTTGCAACGTAATAGTAAATCTTAATACATAAAACTACAAATTCACATGAGGTTTGTAACATATTCATGGGAAGAGTAAGTATGTACGTGCTAGTATGTACGTAGCTAGTAATTTTTCATGTGATTAGTAACTTTTTACAAGAATTTCGACATATATATTTATATATAAAGACAAATTTGAAAAGAAATTATGCTTTCTGCAATGTAATAGTAAATCTTAATACATAAAACTACAAATTCACATGAGGTTTGTAACATATTCATGGGACGAGTAAGTCTTTACCTTAAAAAAGTAATTACCACCGACCTGTTTTATTAAAAAAAATGATAGGTATTGGCAAACAATTGTCAACCTTCCCGCGCGGTCTAAAAAGTGAAAATTAAAGTTTCCTTTTTTCGGCAGATGCAAATAAAAAATTTCTCTTGAAGGGGGCTAAAGAACAAACGAGCCCAGCTTTTTTTTTGGTGATGCCCATTTTCCCAGTTTCGTCACATGCTTTCCTTGCAAAACAGTGCATGTTCACATTCTTGCCCAAATTGTTTAGTAGTGACATCGAGTATTCAGTGGAACAGGATTTGGATTTTGAAATGAAAGAAAACTGTTATAGCTGTTTGGGCAACTTCAGCATCTAACTTCACATGGTAAAAGAAAAATTTAACTTCATGAATCTCTGCCTTTGCGCGATTAAATAACAAGAGAAAAAGATTATGAAAATAGATTGTGAATGAAGTACGGCACTCGTATCAACCAGGGGTACAGCCCTGCCTCCGGTCCATAGAAGTGCCGTCGGGAGGCAGGACTGCAGTAACTGTGCACGGGTCCCCCCTCCCCCCAATTCTCACCCAAACTTTTCTTTAACGGGAATGACATTGTAGGGTCTTTTTATCTCAGGACAGATCTCTAACCTATTTCTTTCCTTTAAAAAAAATCTTTTGTGTGCAAAAAAGAAAAT
The DNA here is from genome assembly GCA_017140255.1 of Eucalyptus paniculata subsp. matutina. NCBI lineage: Eukaryota > Viridiplantae > Streptophyta > Magnoliopsida > Myrtales > Myrtaceae > Eucalyptus > Eucalyptus paniculata. The sequence continues at coordinate 19,484,941 of CM029436.1, read as the reverse complement.
ATATACTGGTACTAAAGTACCAATGTGTGGTGGGATGATAAAACCAAGCTGATGAGAATTTTTTGAAATTTATAATTTCATATGTGAAAGGTAAAACAGCTCTTGAAGTTGGCTAATTTGGCGAAGGCTAAATCACCTAAACATGAAAATCTTGAGGGTCATGTTCACCCCATATAAGTCATATCTCTAAGTCCAAATAAAGGACGTGGATAGTTTCCCCAGTCATTCTTTGTTTCATCAGGCTATTTATTTTCAGAAAAAGCTCTCTGATTAGTTGCTATAAGAAAGAACGAACCTGGCTAATAGTGAGCTGATCGATGGCTGACCAACAAAGGCAAGGCCCCAACCGACCAAATCAAGAGAAGAGCATAGGAGACGTGTTGGCAAGATCAAGAGAGAGATGTAATAATACGACGCGGGCAAGACTCCAGGAGTAGAGAGATCTGATGGGGAAAGTCGAGAGACTAGAGTCTGAGAGACAGGCTAGCTATGGGAGTGAGAACTAAAAGAGAGTAGCAAGGGTCTTAAATGAAAAAGATTTGGCATTGTTTTGAACTATTCTAAACCAGTTCTTCCAAAGGCTGGTTCCCAGAATAATTACATGACCGAAAGTCGTTGGGGTCGGTGAATCTGAAACGTGGCGGAGCGTGTGGGCATGTGCAGCAGAAAACAGGGCTGAAATTTTGGGGCTCGTCTCTTTTAAGGGCCGCAAGTCTGATGGTAGTGTCGATTTCGTAAAAGAAACAGTAGAAAGGGGGCATAACAACACTTAATAGCGATGGGTTTGACCAAACATGAATACTAGCACAGCTGACGTAATATTGCTGCAACCACCACTATAATAGATTAGACTCAATGGCGCCTCATTAATTTATAATGGATCTGATACCATGATAAAAATAAATTAGAAGAGAGAAAATGGAGAAATAACTGTATATTGTTATGTGCTGATAAACAATACATGAGACTTTATTGGATAACTATTTAAAGTAATAAGATAAGCATAATACCTGAAATAATTAATCAAGGCACAAAGAAGATATATGGATAATCCTGAGATATATGCAAAGTCAAGTGTGTTGGAGAAATTCTCTTGAAGTGTTTTGAAATTAACAAAACGTTTCCATCAGTCTAGTCTGAAGGCTTGCAGACTCTGCTATTTAAAGTCTCAAGACCTCCAAACAGCCAAACTCAAGACTCAAAATCTATCCTCATTAACAGTTTCTAATCCGCTGAAGAAAGGCTATCCAGAACTGGATGTTTCATTAAGGATGAGGCCTTATCGACTGGAGAAGATCTCTTGGCTGGATATAACATAACGGAATTCTTTATTTGATCATAATTGATTAGAAGATTAAGGATCCGATGATTGGCAAAGCATACTTGGAAGGTTTACTTATGGAAACCGAGATCCTGATTGTATGGGCGAACATGATTGATGGGCTATCGACATGTTCCTTTAATAGCTCGAATGATCTTCATAATTGATTATGTCCAACGGGTAGATTGGAGAAATTCCTTTGGTAAGTGCCAACGGGTATGATGGCATGAAGGAGTATATAAAGAAGACATTCTAATTGTTCGAGGGTGTACACGATAGAAGAATTCCAAAGTCTGAAACTCCTTGTTCCTAGTTAATTCATTTGTTGAGCAAAATCGTGTAAACAAAAGAGAGTCTATATTCGTGAGAAACCTTGAGAAAGTGTGGTAGAACATCTACATTGTGGAATCAATGAAAAGTTGTGCTGTAACTTCTCTTTTGTTCATAGTGAAATCCAGCCGGTGGGCTGTTAGTGCGGAAGAGTGGACGTAGGCTTGGAATAAGCCGAACCATTATAAATCTTGTGTTTATTTCTCTCTTCCATAACCTTTACTTTACTTTGATAGTATTTTCTTTTCTATCGATTGCCTAAAATCGCTTCCGTATCTCGAAAATTTGTTTATGCACCTATTCATCCCCCTCTAGGTGATTATACTAGTTATCTCAATTGGTATCAGAGCCTGTGTACTTACTTTGTTTGAATTTTTTTTAACTTCAGAGTTAAAAATCCATGGCTAGTATGTTGGCTCCAGGGTTGGTAGAATGGCAAAGCAATACCAGACCACCTTACTTTGATGGAAATGATTACAACATATGAAAAACAAGATGAAAGCATTCCTAAGATCAAAGGATCCTCTGGAATGGGACGTTGTAGAAAAAGGAATCATTCCTAAAGCTACATCTGTCTCAGAAAGAGGAAAAGATGCTGTTGAGTCTAGCGAAATGACTTAGGAAAATAAAATCAAGAGACAAGCTCTTGATGCAAAAGCAATTTATTCTTTATATTGTGCTTTATCCCCTACTGAATATAACAGAATATCTTCTTGTGTTACAGCTAAAGAAGTCTTGGATAGATTACATATTACCTATGAAGGAACCGATCGAGTGAAAGAGACCAGAATCAACATTCTCCTCGGTCAATATGAAGCCTTCAAAATGAAACCAGGAGAATTTATAACTGATATGTTTAATCGTTTTACAGATATTGTGAATGGTCTTGAAAATCAAAATCAACCAATTTCCGATCCCATGAAAGTAAACAAGCTATTGCATGGACTCTCCAAGATTGGAATCACGTAAAGACCTCAATCAGAGAGACCCAAAGAATCATGCATCTATCTGTTGATGAGTTGGTTAGGACTCTTCAGTCTTATGAAGTGGACGAATCAATGAAGACGAAGACCCTAAAGGTAAGAAATCCATTACATTAAAATCTAATGATGATTCTGATGTTACAGATTCTGAAGACGATATGGATGATGAGGAACTTGCTCTCATGATTAGAAGATTCAGAAAGCTGAACAGAAAATGAAGAAGATTCAATCCAAAGAAACAAAGTTTTCAAAAGCAATAGACTAAGTCTATTGAAGATGATGAATCAAGCAAATATGTAGTCTGCTTTGAATGTAAGAAAAAGAGACACATCAGAACCAACTGTCCTCTTCTGAGGAAGAAGAAAGGAAAAACTGAAAAGTATCGAAAAGCTCTTAAAGCTAAACCATAGAGTGATACAGAGTGTGAAGAAAGTGATGATGATTATGCCAATATATGTCTGATGGCACAATCGGATTCAGATTCAAATTCCGAGACAGATTCAGACTCAGAAAGCGAATTTGAGGTAAGTAACTTCAAAATCCCTATTAAGGTTTCAAAGTATATTGATGAATTGTGTTTAAGTCTTAAGACTTCTCTTAAAAGAATTTCCGAACTCAAGAAAGAAAATTCTGCTATAAAACAACAGGAAAATATTTTGAAAGAAAAAGTGAAAAGTTTAGACAAGAATGTTTCTTCTCTTAAAGAAAGTGAAGATAATTTATTAAAAGAAAATGCATTCTTGAAAAGAGATATCTCAAATATTTCCAAAAGATTTTCTATAGGATCTGAGAAACTAGAAAAAATTCTTTCTATTCAAAGACCTTATTTTAATAAATCTCGTTTGGGAATGACTGATGAAACTATTCATTTAATTGATTTTCCTAAGGTGAAGGAAAGAATCAAACAAAGACCCACAAGATATGCTTACAAAAATCATTTTAAAAGAATCTTTGTAAAACCAGTAGGTCGCAATGCTCTCAGATGCTCAAAGTGCAATAGTGCATATCATTTTGAAAAAGAATGTCCATGATTTGGAAACCTATTAAAAAGGTATGGGCAAAAACAGCATATCATACTAACACCAATGGACCCAAGAAAATATGGGTACCAAAGAAGGCTTGAGTTTCTTTTTTAAATGCAGGTCACTATCAAGAAAAAGGTAAAATGGTATCTAGATAGTGAATGCTCAAGACACATGACAGGAGACTCAAATTTCTTCATAAAGCCTATTCGAGAAAATGGTGGAAAAGTTTTTTTGGAGAAAACAACAAAGGAAAAATTGTGGGATTTGGAACTTTAAAGATTGGAAATCTCAAAATCAGCAATGTTTCCTTAGTGGAATGGCTCAATTACAATTTGCTCAGTATTAGTCAGCTATGTGATACTGGTTTCAAAATCAACTTTCAAGAGGGAATATGTTCTAGAATTAGTAAAGATTCTACTCAGTCATTCATGGGTCGAAAACATGGAAATATCTACCTCTTGGATGTGAAACCAGATGAATCACAATTTCTAATCTCAATCCAAGACGAAGCAAACTTATGGCACAGAAAGCTTGGGCACATCAATATGAAGCAAATAGCCAAAATCTCAGCAAAGAAGCTTGTTCGTGGTCTACCTAATTTATCGTATCAAAAGTCTGATCTATGTACACCATGTATATTGGGAAAACATGTAAAAAATTCCTTTAAGCCAATAAATCAAGTTTCCACTAATCGTATACTGCAGCTTCTGCATATGGATCTTTTTGGACCAACCAGAACGCAAAGCATTGGAGGTAAAAAATAATGCCTGGTAATTATGGATGATTACTCACGATTCACTTGATTATATTTCTTGGCAAATAAGTCTGAAACATTCTCTTACTTTGAAAAGTTTACTAAAAAGATTCAAAATGAAAAATGGTATGTTATCTCAAGTATAAGAACAGATCATGGAGGTGAGTTTGAAAATCATGATTTTACAAAATTCTGTGATGAATCTGGTTTTCAGCATGAATTCTCCTCTCCATATACTCCAGAGCAAAATGGAGTTGTGGAAAGAAAGAATAGATCTCTTCAAGAAATGGCTAGAACTCTTTTAATTGAAAGTAACATCTCTTCACGTTTTTGGGCTGAAGCAGTTTCTACAGCATGTTACATAATAAATAGAGTTTTTCTAAGGCCTATTATGGAAAAAACCCCTTATGAACTATTCAAAGAAAAGAAGCATAGTGTTTCATATTTTCATGTATTTGGATGCAAATGTTTTATACTGAAAAATGCAAATGATCGAGTTGGTAAGTTTGAAGAAAAGTTAGATGAAGGTATCTTCCTTGGATATTCAACCACAAGCAAAGCGTACAGAGTCTACAACAAGAAGACTCAAACAGTGGAAGAATCAATGAATGTTAAATTCCAAGATTCTATTCAAAATGAATCCATTCAGACTCATCTTGAAGAATTTGAACCTGCTCCAGACTCTACAAAGTCTAAAATAGCTCAGACTTTGAAGGACCAACAACAAGTGACTATTGAACATTCAAGTGAAGGAAGTGACCATCAATCTGACAAATTAACCAGCAACTGGAAACATAAGTCCAATCATCCCAAAGATCTTATTATTGGCGACATCAATAAAGGAATTCGCACAAGATTCAAAAGGCGCGAAGAGTCTAGTGCTGTGGCTCTTATTTCTGAAATAGAATCCAAAAGCATAGAAGAAGCTTTATCTGATGAAAGCTTAATTGAACCTATGCAAGAAGAGCTCAGGCAATTCAGTATTAATGATGTCTGGGAATTGACTCCTAAACCGAAAGGTAAGTCTGTTATTGGAGTTAAATGGGTTTTCAAGAACAAGATTAACGAGAAAGGAAAAGTCATAAGAAACAAGGCAAGACTCGTGGCCAAGGGATATACACAAGAAGAAGGGATAGACTATGACGAGACTTACGCACCAGTAGCAAGGTTAGAAGCAATTCGATTATTACTTGCTTTTGCTTGTTATAAGAATTTCAGGTTATTCCAAATGGATGTCAAAAGTGCCTTCCTAAATGGATTCATCCAAGAGGAAGTCTATGTGGAACAACCTCCTGGGTTTGAAGACCCAAGGAAACTAGACTCAGTATTCAGACTCAAAAAGGCTTTATACGGCTTGAAACAAGCTCCTCGAGCTTGGTACGACAAACTGAGTAAGTTTTTAATTGAAAATGGATTTGTTAAAAGTAAAGTAGACACTACTCTTTTCATTAAAAGATAAAGCAAGAGTTTTCTACTTGTTCAAATATATGTCGATGACATTATTTTTGGATCCTTTAATGAAAGTCTGTGCAAGAAATTCTTTAAGACTATGCAAGATGAATTTGAAATGAGCATGATGAGTGAGTTAACCTTCTTTCTTGGACTTCAAGTAAAACAATTAAAGGAATGAACTTTTATTCATCAAGAAAAATATGCTAATGATATTGTGAAGAAGTTTGGACTGGACAATTGCAAAAAGGCTGATATACCAATGTCAAGCTCCGTAAAGATAAATAAAGATGAAGGAGGAAAGAAAGTCGACCAAAAGTTATACAGGAGTATCATCGGTTCACTTCTTTATCTTACCGCTTCTAGACCTGATATTTTGTTTAGTGTTTGCATTTGTGCCAGATTTCAAGCAGACCCTAAAGAATCACATTTAAATGTTGCAAAGCGTATTATCAAATATATTGCATCAACTTCAAGTTTCGGTCTCTGGTATCCTAAAATGGGAGACTTTACTCTTCTTGGGTACTCAAACGCAAACTTAGCCGGATGCAAAGTTGATAGAAAGAGCACCTCAAGTACCCGTCAACTACTTGGAGGCAGGACAGTGTCTTGGTTTTCAAGAAAGCAAAGTACATTAGCTCTCTCTACAGCAGAAGTAGAATATGTAGCTCTTGGAAGTTGTTGTTCACAAATTCTGTGGATAAAATAACAGCTAAGAGACTTTGGAATTAAAGATTCATGCACGGAGATTAAATGTGACAACACCAGTGCAATCAATCTCACCAAAAATCCAATTCTTCACTCAAGAGCAAAGCATATAGAGATTCGACATCACTTCATTAGAGATCATGTTCAAAATGGAGAAATTTCGATTCAGTTTGTTGACTCAAAGAATCAACTAGTGGATATATTTACAAAGCCTTTGGAGAAAAATCAATTTGAAATTATCCGTTCAAGACTCAACATTTTGAAGTTTGAAGAAGTTAAAGTCTAGAGACTCTCAGACTCAGACTATAAGACTTTGACTGTAAGTTATTCTCTCTCTATAATCTCATTTTAAAAATGTACGTTCAGCAACCGTGTTGATTATTGTTATCTCAATCGCTATCTTTAATTGACGAAATTATTGCATCGTTTCTTTTATAAAAAGAAGTTATTTTGATGTGACCATTTTTCGAAAAAGGCAGTTATTTTTTTTTAAAAGGCATCTTTTCACTTACCATTACGACGGTTGGTATCCTCTCCTTACGACTGTCTTATATACAGTCGTTTTCTCCTCGCTTAACTCCAAAACCCTAAAAAGCACCAATCTTCCATTCCTGTTTTCTTCTCTTGTTTAATCTTCGAAAAAGTTGTCATCTTTCTTGGGAAAGTCAGGCAAGGAATCTTTCAAAGACTAAGAAAGATGTCGTCTTCAAGAAAGTCTTCGAGGATCGCAAGCAGGGGACCACGGCGAATGAGTGAGAGGCCTACGCACTTCGATCTCATTGAAGAAGAAGTGTCTCCAAATCAGCAGCAGAGCCCACAACATTCTCAGCAGCGTCATTCTCCTCCATCTAGTCCTCAAGATGTTGATCATCATCAAAATGAAGAAATCATTGAAGATGCAGACCCTGTAAGAGTTCAAAGGCCCTCTTTTATTTATAAGTTGTATCGTGCTTTAAAAGGGACTGGACTCCATTGAACTATGTTGATGATTTTCTTAAGGACAAAGGATATGAAATGAATATATCTTTTTGCGAAAAATGGAAAGTTTGGGAATTGCTCGTAAAGGTGTGGCAGAAGAATCCCTTGCGAATATCCCAAGTGACCCTCGTGATTGGGGAGTTAATCCAGTGGATGGAAATGATGATGACAAATTATACAGCGAATTTCAGCCAAGAATGGGAATTGCGGCGGAAAATCAAGAAAAAGGGGAGAGTTGTTTAGATCGAAGGAACAGATGGATCTATACTCAAAATTGCTGAAGCGTGGGGTGATAAACCCTAGAAGTGTGGATTTTGACTTTCTGGATGCTGTAAATGTGAACTTAAGGGAAAAATTCGGTCATTTTCAACTTGAGAAATTCTGCTCTTACTTCACAGAGGCCTATCCTCAACTAACTGTATATTTCTATTCAAATCTTAGTTTCTTGGATGTGAATAAATTCTCCTTAGTGTCAAAGATCAAGACTTTGTTGTGGATATAAATATGCTGGCAGAAGTGTTAAGAGTTGAAAGAGGAAGGTATCAACGGATCAAAGTTTCTATTGTTCGTACTACTCTGGAACTTGTTAAGGACAAGAGAATAGAGGGAAAGATTTCCTATTCAAGGATGAGTGCATTTAACATCTTGCTGCACAAAATTGTAATCAATTGCCTCAGACCGAAATCAACTTCCAAGACCGATGTCTCAAGTTCAGAGGCAAAGCTAATGTATGCTATCATAACTGGGAAAAGATTTTCTCTTCCTCACACTGTTATGTTCCACATGTATAGAGCTGTGATGAAGGACAGAGGACAACTTCCTTATCCAGGTCTTATGACGAAGTTATTCAGACATCTGAACATTCAGCCTCCGCAAATTCTTTGTGCTCGATCATGCGATCATATGGTGGTAGGACTGAAAATGGTGACCAAGATGCATCTGAAGGAACTAAGCAAGGCATTGGAGAAATTTAAGGAGAAGACTCCAGTCAAATCTCATCAATTCTCTTCTGCAGGAAAAAGGAAAGGGAATGAGCCCATGGATGCTCCATCTAAGAGAAGAAGAGCTCTCCTCATTGAGGATGAAGATGATGAGGAAAACATCACTATTTCTGCTTTGAAGAATCTCAGTCGATCTGTTCCAAAGAAAGAGTCAGAACAACAGATAGAAGAAAGAACAGAGAAAGAAGCAGAGGAAAAAGAAACGGAGGAAAGAGGAGAAGAAGAAGAAGAAAGAGATGCTGAGCAAGAGAGAGTTGAAAAAGAAGAAGAAGAGAAAAGAGATCAAGAAGAAGGAGAACATGAGAAGCACTCTCCACCTAAAGGCATGGACACAAGGGGAGACCAAAAGAAAAGAGGAATGACCTCAAATCCTGCAACCAGTGAGGGAGTCAGTCGATCCCCAGTAGATCCAGAGGAAGTTTTTGCCTCTCAGTTTCCTGAGGAAGGTCATGAGGTTTCTTCACCAAATCTGCGTGATTATGCTGATCTACCATCGTCTGCATTTACTCCATCAGATCGTGCTAATGCCAGTACGCAGACCAAAAATTCAGCAGACTTTCGCAGAGTGATGGATATTCTCTTGGAGATGCAAGGTCAGATATATGCATTGGGATGTGAAGTTCAGAACTTGCAGAATGTAGGACAAGTCTCTTCGGGTTCATTAAATGATCAAATCCAAGCATTTTCTCTTCAGATTCAGGCTAATGCTAAGGGTGAGGATGTTGCTCAGCTGAAGGAAGACTTTAAAAGGCTGGAATGCATCGTTCAGTCGATGGGAGATTTCCAGCTTGTTCGTGTTCCCAAGAATCCTTGACTTCATTTTCATCTCAATCTTTTTTATGCTGACAAAAATGGGGAGAGTTGCGAGACTTGAAAAACTTTGAACTTAAATTTGAACTTAAATTTGTCGAACTTTTGGCTTGTTTGGTTTGTGCTTTGTTTTGACTTGACTTGTGTCTGGATGTGGACTAAATCTGGGATTTGGATTTGACTGATTATTATTAACTACTATTGATGTCTTATGGATGGCTTTATTGCATACTGGACTAACCTATTTTCTGTGGTTGCAGATTCTAGTGTTATTCATTTAACCATTTATCTATAAGATATGCATATGTGTTTGAGAAATGTTTTGCAGGTCAAAGTTTTCCAAATCCGCAGGAAAGTTTTGTCACCATCAAAAATGGGGAGATTGTTGGAGAAATTCCTCTTGAAGTGTTTTGAAGTTGACAAAACGTTTCCATCAGTCTAGTCTGAAGGCTTGCAGACTCTGCTATTTAAAGTCTGAAGACCTCCGGACAGCCAGACTCAAAACTCAAAGTCTATCCTCATTGACAATTTCTAATCCGTTAAAAAAAGGCTATCCAGAACTAGATATTTCATTAAGGATGAGGCCTTATCGACTGGAGAAGATCTCTTGGTTGGATATAACATAACGGAATTCTTTATTTGATCATAATTGATTCGAAGATTAAGGATCCGATGATTGGCGAAGTATACTTGGAAGGTTCTACTTATGGAAACCGAGATCCTGATTGTATGGGCGAACATGATTGATGGGCTATCGACATGTTCCTTTAATAGTTCGAATGATCTTCCTAATTGATTCTGTCCAACGGGTAGATTGGAGGAATTCCTTTAGTAAGTGCCAACGGGTATGATGGCATGAAGGAGTATATAAGGAAGACGTTCTAGTTGTTCGAGAGTGTACACGATAGAAGAATTCCAAAGTCTGAAACTCCTTGTTCCTAGTCAATTCATTTGTTGAGCAAAATCGTGTAAACAAAAGAGAGTCTATATTCGTGAGAAACCTTGAGGAAGTGTGGTAGAACATCTATACTGTGGAATCAAGGAAAAGCTGTGCTGTAATTTCTCTTTTGTTCATAGTGAAATCCAGCCGGTGGGCTGTCAGTGCGGAAGAGTGGACGTAGGTAGGCTTGGCATAAGCCGAACCACTATAAATCTTGTGTTTATTTCTCTCTTCCATAACCTTTACTTTACTTTGATCGTATTTTCTTTTCTATCGATTGCCTAAAATCGCCTCCGTATCTCGAAAATTTGTTTGTGCACCTATTCACCCCCTCTAGGTGATTATACTAGCTATCTCAAAGTGAGTATCCAAATATCACTAACAATTAGAACGGAGATTTTACATACTATGTACTAAAAATTAAATGTTAATTAGTTAATTGTCCCTCATTAATGGCCAATCACCTCATTTTAAAGATAAAACTTAATATCAGCACATGCCTTTATTATTGTACACAAACTCTATTAAGATAATACAAGTGTACAATAATAGTAGAGAAATCGAAACTACCTAAATGACAAACAATAATTGCAAAACCTCCCCTTAGTCGATGCTCAAAATTGTTTCATCACATGCTTTCCTCGAAAAACGTTGCACTTCACATGCATGCCCAATTTGTTTAGTAGAAACATCGAGCGAGATTTGATCTTGAGAAGATATAAATTATTATAGCTTTATGGGTAACTTCAACATCTAACTTCACATGTTTAACTAAATTTTCTTAGGACTTGATTGTTTATGCCTTTCAAAATGCAAAAGCTCAAAATTTAATATGTTATTATGCCTAAATTACACATAAAGATTTAACAGTTGTAAAAATTTGACAAGTTTCAAGCCAATAAAAAGTGTAAAAACATATTCAAGGCAAGATTATATATTGTGCTGAGGTTCGTGAGAGCACAAAACTCGAAATTCATGGTCATTGTCCTTCGATTTGACGTGTCCACTTTTCTCTTGTCCTTTTGTTTTTGCCTTACTTTCTCTTTTTCCAAAGGCAATAATAAAAAGGCAAGACAACTTGTTGGTGATTCCATTGGTACGTGGCGATTCTGATTGGACAACGTGTAATATAAGAGATAGGACAAGTATGGCAAAGCTGGGTCTCACGGCCACGAGTAATCACTAATGCCTTGCTACTAGGGTTCACGTTTGTGAAGCCATGCTATCGTAAGTAAGGGTGTTAAGATGGGTCATAGACCTATATGACCCATTTAAATCATAAATAGATCATATATTGGTAACTTATTTTTGACAAATAATAGTTAAATGAGTTTCATAATTAAAAGCTTAAAATAGGTGGGTCTTAAGTGAGTTTTAAATGAGTTGGATTAAGAACTCATTTTCAACCAAAACCTTATAATCTTTCTCTTCCCTCTATAACTTTATAAAAAATATATATATATTTTTTTATAAAAATAGAAATTATAATTTTTATTTTATTTTTATTTTCACTTTTCTTTTTCTTTCCTTTTTTTTTTTTTTTTTTTCCTTCCTCCTTCCTCCTTCCGATCGCCGGCACGGTGACGCCGGCGAGCTCGAGCTCGCCGAATCTGGCGACACCCGGCCAGGCTCAAGTCTCGCTGATCTGATGAGACTCGAGCTCGCCGGCGTCGGGCGAGGCTCGAGCCTTGTCGATATAGCGAGCTTCGAGCTCGCCGGATCTGGCGAGGCGGTGGCCTCACCGACATTCGGCGAGACTCGAGCTCGCCTGTGGCAGCAAAGAACCGGCAGAAGAAAAAAAAAAAAAAGAAAAATATATATTTATAAAATAAAATAAAAATAATTAATTCGATTTTAAAATAATTATTTTAAAAATTATAAAAATTGTCAATTAAATTTGTGTTGTATAAAAATATTTTAGTAATACCATTTAAAAAATAATAATATATATAAAAGAAATAAGCTTGGAAGTATTCTAATAATATAATCTTTAAAGAAAGACATAGGAATAATTTTTCTTAATTTGGTTAAATATGAAAATATTTTATTAATATGAGTTGGGTCAGGTATGTATTGGGTATAGTTTAGGTCGGGTATGGGTCGAAAAATTTATATTAGGCATTAATGGGTCATAAATGGGTTAATTGGTAAATTTTGGTCGAATCATTAATGACCTGACCCAAACCCGACCGACCTATCCGTTTAATAGCTATAGTCGTAAGGTTGAAAGAGGAGGCAGCCTAATAATGACCACGTGACCGACGTGGCTAGAAAGCAATTTAACTCAATCATGGTTAATATTAACCATCACTGTGGTCTTTTATTTTTTATTTTTGTTTCTGAGCCACGTCTTTCCTCCTCCTCTACGGTCATCTTTCTTTCTCCCCTGCGTTTTTTTAGATGGAGATACCATGCGCTTTTGGAACTCTAGAATTTAATAATCGTTGACTTTCTAATTGTCCTCATTACAAGTTTTTCTTTCTTTTAATCGGTTTCAGTACAACCATACAAAAGTTTTAAATATCCATAGATGGGCTTCATGAACGGAAGAAAATTAGAATTAAGTATATTTTTATGGGTACCCCAAAACTAAAGATGCATTTGGTAACGTTTTTATTCTGAGGAACAATTTTTGAACAAAAATAATTTTTTTCTATTTCTATTCCCAAGAACAATTTATGTTCCTAGAATAAAAAAAAACAGAAACATGTTTGGTTAACATGTTTTGGGGAGCTCGGCCTCACTGGGCCACCACCGGGTTGGCGTCGCCAGGGGCCAGCGACACTCCGACGAGGCTACCGACCATGATCGAGGCCGGTGACCGGCCAAAGAAAAAAGAAGAAGAAAAAGGAAGTGTTTCTCGAAATTGTTCCCGAGAACAAGAAACTAGTTTTTTTCTATTTCTTGATTCTGTTCCAAATCTATTTCCGGAACAAAAAGATAGATTTTTTGTTCCTGAGAACAAAAGTGTAAACAAATGAGTTTCTGTTCTTTTTTTGTTTCCCAAAACAAAAGAACAAAAATTTGTGTTCTAAACAAACATCCCCTAAATCATAACAATCAGTCTCATTTTTAGTTTTGATCTTATCCCTTCTATCACGTAGCATAATTGTCACACTCCGATTTCCGCACAAGAAAATAGGAGTGACGACATTGTCCTTCAAGAGAAGAACGAAGTCTCAAACCAATCTCGCCACTTGCCCATATGGGCCAAAAGCTAATACCAATAGAATATATCTCAATTATCCGCACGTTGAAGCTTTTAAGTCACTTTATTCTTATGGATACCCATCATTTTATTTCTACAATTCTTTATAAAGTTTGGTCATCACTTGCTTGATGTAAGAGTACATGGCATTTTACATGCATCTATGGTGTGAAAATATGTTTCAAGTTCTAATCAGAGCACTTTAAGTTGTTATAATTCTAGGTAAACATAACTTATGATGAGCAGTTGGTGATGTTGATTGAAGAGATTAGTGGCGACGCATCTCATCACTCCTTTGCGACTATGCAATGACAAAATCACATTGAAAGAGAAGTGACTTGAGACTTGAGAAAAGATATGGAACATATTATCCGTACTCATTTAAAGTAACGACATCCAGCTTGAATTGAAATAGCCTTTGACCTCAAACCCTTGAGATTTGGCATTGCATGATTTCGATGTTTTTTTTCGAAGATTACACCCTTCCAAAGTAGCGATTGCAAGAAAAAATGAGTAACTTTGGTACATAAAAACGATCTATTTGGATTACTTTCAAGGTCAATCCTTGTTAGGAAATTGTAATATCACAAGGTCTTTTCGACACATAAAACCCACTATATTCTATTAGCCATAGAGTGAGAATTGAGTGCATGAAGCCGACACCTCTTATAATGTGGGTTTTTACAAGCGCAGCGCCTTGTAGCAACTTGCCAGATCCATCCAGAACTCTTATTGCAATATCGTTTTCTCCGTTAAACGCAATGCAGAGACTATCATGTTATGTGAAATTTTCATGAATTTTGAAAATACGAAAATTTCTGTTAATGCTCAGAAATTATGAAATTTGTGAAAATCATGTCCCATGATTTTTGGGATATCCAGAATTTCTTTAGTCGAGCTAGTTAGAAGGAATACGTTATAGTGCGCATAATTGAGGGTTTTTAGCGCTCATTTATTTGTGTTTCTTAAAACTCAAAAACAATTGTTTACTTTTCTGTTAAAATTCAAAATATAATTCAAGTACAAAATATACAAAATAATTTGGTTTCACAAATAATACACAATAAAATAAAACAAAAGAAGGTAATCATAATGATCAAAGTTACCTGCGTTTTCTTAGGACATATTTGCTTATGCTGTTTAAAATGCAAAAACTAAATTTTAGATTGTTGCTGTTCGTCCATCTCTGGCGTCTGTCCGATGCATTTCTTCTTTCCGTAACAGAAACAAGAGAGTTACAGGGAGGTTTAGCGAAAAGTCTGGAGCAACCGGTCAGCCAGCAGATGGTGAAGGTGATTCACTGGTCTCCACAAAACCACCCGCTAGTTGAACATGCAGCCCAAAACAAACCTCGTCTCTCTAAAAATATAAATTTCCTTTGTCAAGACAAACCACACCTACAGATGTATATCTTTCCACTAATCTTTGAAGACCAACTTTTTGTTCGCAGGTGTTTAGCGTTTTTTAATCACACGATTTTCATATATACAAATTTTGGCACGTACTTCGTTTACGATTTTTCATAATTATAGTTATGCTTTTGATAAACACGTACCCTTACTTTTCACGTGTTATTATCATACAAAGCATCTAAGTAAAAGAAAGAATGGTTTGCATAATTTAACTATTCAAATTAATTAAAAAACCAAAATAATTGCAGAGTACAAAGACAGAGAGGATGAGCACGGGAGGGAGCCACGGCTAATCAGTGAGGCCTAATATCAAAATCCACGTGTCTGAAGTCGTACCGCCATCTACAGCATGAGGTTGACAGGAGACCAAGCATAAAAGTTGCCACGTGACTGATATGGCCAAAAAGTAACTTAACTCAATTACTTTTTTTTTTTTTTTTTTTTTTAAGGTTGCGCACCACGCCCGTCTCCTTCTTCCTCCACTGCATTTTTCAGAAGGAGAGGCGGGGGGTTTTTGGAACACTCGATATTAAATGCCAAATATTAAACTGTTAATTATCACTCCTTAATGGCCGACCATTTATTATAAAAAAAAACCTTTTAAAGATAGTATAAGTGTCCAATAATAATAGATAGTTAAAAATATTTAAATGACAAATACCAATTGCAAAACCTACATATATATATATATATATGTGTGTGTGTGTGTGTGTGTGTGTGTGTGTGTGTGTGTGTGAAAGATTACATCCAATTTAATAAACAAGGTAAGTTGATGTTGATGTATAGTTTAAAAAACATCATCTTAGATTCAATGTAATGATTAAATGTTTTCTGCTTTATTTTAAAACAATATGCCTAATTAATGTTAATAAAAGTGGGAAGCATTGGAGTTTTGAAATGATATATCTCACCCATTAGGTCTATTCCATCTTACTTTCTTATATATGTAGTCTGGTGGGAAGGAATTGAGTTTTGAAATGATATAGCTCAACCATTAGGCCCATTCTATCTTACTTTCTTATGTATATATGTATAGTATGGTTTCCCAAAGGACGCACGATACAATAGCACGTAAGAAGGTAATCATAATCATTAGAGTTTGCTGAGTTTTATTAGAACGTTTATTTATGCTTTTGAAAATGCAAAAAACTAAATTTTATATTGTTATTCAAATACTAAAGAATTCTCAAAAATTATGTACAAATTAAGCATTAGTAAGTGTTGTGAAAATTTCAAATGTTTTAAGCCAAATACATTTAAAATTTCGTTCAATATAATATTGGATTAAATATATGTTTATTATATAATATATATCAACACAGCCCTTCATATTTTGTTGAGGTTTATGAGAAGGCAGAACTCGAAATTCATTACAGCTGGTATCATTGTCCTGTGATTTGATGTGTCTTCTT
Source organism: Eucalyptus paniculata subsp. matutina (assembly GCA_017140255.1). Taxonomy (NCBI): domain Eukaryota; kingdom Viridiplantae; phylum Streptophyta; class Magnoliopsida; order Myrtales; family Myrtaceae; genus Eucalyptus; species Eucalyptus paniculata. The sequence continues at coordinate 19,468,610 of CM029436.1, read as the reverse complement.
TTTTTCTTTTTTTTTTTACTTTTTTCCTCGTCTTTTTACAAGTGCAACCATAAAAAGGATAAAGATAAGAATGAATATCACAAAAAACATATATTTACATTAAATTTATGCTAAACAAAAAATTTCAAATAATAAATTTACTCATGAAAAAAGTACAAATTTATATGGTAAAACTCCACACATATGTCTGTCAACTATCACGTATTTAATTTGATAATAAAATTTAATAAAAATTAATGAAAGATAGATTTATCGCACACCAAATTAATTTAGAATAAACTTATTATATATATATATATATGTATATATCAATTTAGATTTTTTTGAATAGTTACTCTAAAGATAACGTGTTTGGTAAAAGCAAAGCAAAACAAAAAATAGTGAGAAAGAGCATCTTTCACATGGGGCTGCGATCACATTTTGGGGTCAAAAGGTTCTGCTGGTACCTGCCAAAGCTGGATCGGACAACGTATTCAAAGACAGATAGGACGAGCGTGATGAGTTGGGTCCCATGGCTATCACTAAGGCCTAAGCTAGGGTCCACATCATCGAAGCCGTACTGCGATGTATAGCGTGACGTTGACAGAAGACTTGGCCGAAAAGAATGACTTAACTCTACCATGGTTCATTAGCAAACATCACTTTGCTCTTTTTTTTTTTATACTTTTTGTGCCACGTTTGTCTTCTTCCCCCCACCTCCACGTCTTTTTAGAGAGGGAGACCATGCTCTTTTGAAACTACAGAAATTAAGGGGGTATTTGATAAAAGTTCTATTTTTCTATCTTCCTATTCTTTTGCTTTCTAAAACAGAAAATAATTGAAAATTATTTATGTATATCAGTTAATTTTTTTTTTTTTGGAATAAATTAGTAGCCAAGATAAATTTAGAATAAAAATAAATAGTAAAAATATTTACTTTTCTATTCCCAATAACAAAAAGAGGTATAATGTCATTTTAGAGAAACAAGCTCACTATAATTTAATATTTGTCTTTACACAATTGATACAAGATCTAGGTGAGACCCACATTTAGGCTGGGTCTCCTAACCCAATCAGAGTCGCCATTTTTCAATTTAGGAAAAAAAATATAAATTAAATTTTGATTAGTTCTATTAGATTTTAGTATTAATTATAGTTTAGAATTAGTTTGGCATAAAAAATATATTTTTTTTATGAAAATTGGATTCACAATTAAACAGGCTCTTGGGACTTTACCATATTAATTTTTTTATTGCCGTTTTCTTTTAGAAACAATGCTAAGTTGCAATAGCTTGACAACTTGGCTGAGAGACAACAGTCTTCTTTCCTTAAGATGTTATTAGAGACATCTTTTAAAATCATTTGTAATTTTGTTCTTAGAAAATTAAATGGCTTAAATGAGTCTTTCGTGTTACAATTTGTATTATGTTCATAGCAGTCGAACAAGCTTGCGCTACATGAATTTTTGATGTCATTTGCTTGAAGATTTGTCTATTATGAGTTATTTTGGGTGCGTTTGGATGGGCATTTAGAAAGCCCATCCAAACCCCAAAGCCCTTTCACCCTAAATAGGGGTGTTTGGCAAAGATTCCCAAGGGGCTTTCAAGTGAAAGTTTACCCTTGGGAATGCTGAAGGCTTTAATGAAAATATTAAGTTCCCTATTCTACCCCCAAAAATCTCTTGAAAACCCACCGTTGCCCTTATATTTATTTATTTTTTAAATGAAAAAGGAGCAGCCCTTCGCCGGACCGGCGAAGGGTGACGGCCGCCGGCGAGCCAAATTTGGCGTCGGCAGTCGTCAACTAAGGTCGCCCGAGGTCGGGCGACCCTCGCGAGGGTCACGCGACCCGGCCCGAGGGCCGCCCGGAGGTCGCCCGACCTCGGCGACCAGTGGTCGCGAGACCCAGGGGCCGCGAGACCCTCGCCGAGGGTCGCCCGAGGTCGGGCGACCTTCGGCGGCCCTTGGCTGGGTCGCGCGACCCTCGCCGAGGGTCGCCCGAGGTCGGGCGACCTCAGTCGACGGCCACCGACGCTAGATTTGGCTCGCCGGCGACCGCAGCCCTTCGCCGATCCAACGAAGGGTTTAGCTGAATTTTCAAATAAAAAAAAGAAAAAATATATATACAATACCCATCAAAGCCCCTTGCGAAAAGTTTTTTTTTTATCAAACGCACATTCAACTCAAAGTTCATTTACAAATTTTTTTTACCAAACACAATTGCATTTTTTCCAAGTAGCTTTAGGCTTTCAGCATTTGTATTGGACTCAAAATCCATTGCAAATGCTGAACCAAATGCAGCCTTTATCATTGCCCATACCACCAAGCAATATTTAAGTTCAAAAAGGTCTGTGCACTTGTTTATTGTAACTTATAGAGGTTTACTAGCAACCTCTATAAACAACTAGAACTCTTTGCTATCAATTCCAGCTATCCATTTTGATTAATTATTACGTTGGATTTTCTAAGCCATTTTAGAATATTTTGATTAGTTGAATCTTTATAAAAAATCCAATTTTATGCAAACGTGAATTATTAAATCTCCATTGACATTTTTTAATTAAATGAAAAAATTAGAAATATTTTTTTTTTTGAATTGTATCAAGTGTTTTTTTATTTTTTTTATTTCGAAAATAAAAATTTTATATAGCTATTTAACGCGTTATTCTATTAAAAATGTAAAAAAAACAATTTTTTGATAGGAATCGTTTTCGGCTTGATATAACGCGAAGCTAGAGAATTCACTATAGATGGTATCATTGTCCTACGATTTGATGGTATAATTTTTCTTACTTTCTCCTCTTTTTTTCCAAAGGAAACCATAAAGTGGGTAGAAGACTTTGTGCTTGGAGAAGCCGAGCAAAACAAAAAGCAGAGTAAAAAGAATCTTTATGGTGGGGCCACGACCGCACTTAGGGGTGGAGGACGAGTACGATAGAGTTGGGTCCACATCTCCGAATTCGTACCGCCATCAGGTTGACAGAAGACATGGCCACAAAGGAACTTAACTCACCGTAGTTAACTATTAACCATCACTGTATTCTACTGTTTTGTTTTGTTTTTTCCTTTTTGTGTGCCACGTATGTTTTCCCCTCTCTTCTTCTGTGAGATCATGCACTTTTGAAACTCTATAAATTAAATATCAAATGTTGATTTATTAGTTGTCTTCATTAATGGCCAGTCACTTCATTCGTTGCATAAAACTTGAAGATAAAATAAGTGCACGATAATATTAGATAATAAAAAGTATATAAATGATAATTTATATTACGATTTTTTTAAATTAATACATTTATAAGAATTTATCATAAATTAATTTTTTATCACTAAAAATTATAAATTAGGATACTCGTAATAAATTTACTTTAAATTATATTTTATTTTAAAATTTTTTAATTAATATATTTGTGATAAGTTTATACTTTAAATTTGATTAATACCATGAAAATCCACACATTAGTTCACTTGTGACAAATAAAGTGTAAAACCCTAAATCGAGTACATTTGTCAATTGTTATATGTCATCTAAATTAGTAATTTAATTTTAAAATTTAATGAAAATTAATAGAGAATAAATTTATCAAATATAGTTTAAATTTTTTTGCTATCAAAAAATTAATTTAAGTAAATTTATTTTATATATACGAATTTAAGAATATTTCATGTTGTTAACCCTTAAAATGATTGATACTAATAGCAAAACATTCCACTTCGTCGGTGCTCCCTTTGCATGTAAACAAGAAAGATGACAAAACCACTAAAAAATCTAAATTATATTCATTATGAAAAATTTATTCAAAACTTTTATGTGATATAAAAAATTATAAATTATACCTATTATGACGCATTGCTCTAAACTTTCTTTTGTGATATCAAAATCTTAACTTTATATCAATGTGATACCCACTATGATTGCGTTAGATGATTTTCTAACCAAAATAACGTCATTTTTTATTTCACTCAAGCCAGGTTGACAACATCATTTGCCTTCTATCATCCACGTGGGTAGATTTAGAACCTAGATGGGGGTTAATGAGTCACATAAGTATAAGTTTAAGATTTTTAATGTCACAAAAAAATATATGATAAATTTGTCTTGACAGGCATAATATAGAGTTTGTAATGGCTTTTTCCCTAGATTGAGTTTTATTCTATTTTATTTTAACATAATATCTCTAATTAATTTAAGAGGGAGAGTTGAGAAAGAATATAATTTTGTGATAATGCGACTCAATCATTAAACTGCACTCTACCGGACTTTCCTATCATTGGGAGATATGGATGATGTATGTGTGTGTTTGTATGTATTTAGAGTTTTGGCTTCACAAATAACACAGGATAGCTGAATTTTCTTAACACTCATTTATTTGTGTTTTTTAAAATGCAAAAAAATTGTTATTTTTTCTGTTAAAATTTTAAATATTATTTAAATGCAAAGATGGTGAAAAAATACATATAAACTACGTTTGTGAAAATTTTACATGTTTCAGGCCTAAAAATTATAAAACTGATTTCATATTAAAATTAATTAAATTAAACATATAAGGTTTTGTTGACGTTTGTGAAAGCGGAGAGCTTAAAATCCACCACAAGCGGATCATATCATTGTCCTTTGATTTGATGCGTCGTCTTTCCCCCTTTCCCTTTTTATCTTACCTTCCTTTTTTCCAAAAGCTGACCAGAAAAAGTGTGAGATGATGCGTTGGTGAAGCAAAACCACAGCTTTTCAATCTAGTCGGTAGGTAAAGTGGGAATCACCATTCACTTACAAAGGCTACACTCCACCTAGCACAATCACTCAAGCTAAGCCAATCATCTTGTTGGCTGTCTTCCAGCAGCAGCACAGGAAATGTAGAATCTCTCGTTATCGGTGGATAATATCAGCTCATGCTTAATCATAAAATGTTACGTTTGCGTTTTAACAACGACTACAATAAAACTAATCACTCAATTAGTAGAGAGGAAGGACCATATAAAACTAATCACTTGATTAATTGAAGGGGAAGGACCGTTATGAAAATTATAATTTTTGAAAAAGTTCCAAGAGAGTTTTCAAAAAAGTTTTTCTTTTGAGGCATTGCAAAGCCCATCGAAATTCAATGTTTCCACATTCAATAGCTCTGTCAGCATCACAAAGAAAGGCCGTGTCTTGAAACTATCTCGTTTTTTAGAAAGAGTAGTCAAACAAAATGTGTACACCTAGATTTAAAATTATGCATCACCGAAATAACTAGTGTAGCTTGTATGACAGCATTGGCTGTCTATCAATACTAATCAGCTTGTTCAGAATATTAATCCAAACTTAGGAACATTAAGATTAAACCAAATAAGTCTGCCATAGCAACTTGGACCTCCTATTTTTATTCCCAAGCATCAGGAAATGGCATTAGACGAATCATTCTTCTTATACAGAGTCACATTCAAGGCCCACATTAGACGTGGTTGTTTTCCAAATCTTCTTTATCAATAAAGCAAATTTTTTTTAATCTTAAGATGTGGATGTCTTCCAAATCTTCTTAGTCAATAAAGCAAGATTTTTATATAAATCAAATCTTCTTGCTTTACATATCAATCATTCTCCTTATACAATGTCACGGCTGGGGCCCACATTAGATGCAGATGATGTCTATCTTCTTGATCAATAAAGCAAATTTTTTATATCATTTAGCCGGTTCACTCTATGCTTGAAATTAAAAAAAAAAAGGAAAGAAAGAAAGAAAGAAACACTTCGAGGTTCTTTTGTCAAGATGCATCTGTACCATCAATAATATATCAATGTAAACTCGCCTAACTTTTGAAATTTGGGTAAATCTTTTACGCATGATTCACGCTCCTTAAACATCGCCACAACCAAGGCCGACATCTGATGCAGATGTCTTTAATAATTTGCTGTTCTTTTTGTCAAGATGCATGCATATGTCACGGTCCGTGAATCCTCCCGTACTCGTGACACTTGTGAGTGGCGCTTGGGGTTATCTGGTGAAGAGTGTGAGGCAGAAGGGGTAGAACACAACTGGTCCGTGGGAGTGGCGTCAGGACGGTTGGTGCTAGGAGTTCTAGGATAGAAGGATTATATCACTTAGGAGCTCGAAGAAGACGGGGTAGGCCTCCCGTGCACAAACCGGTCGGGAGCCGATGCCGCTCTCCCCGACGAGGCCATGGCGAGTCGAAACCGGTTGTCGTCCCTAAAGAGAACTGCTGCCTTACTCGATGGACTAGACGCCCGAGCAAAGCTGGGCGTGGTAGGGTCTCGTACGAAGAATCATTCACCGTATCGTTCGTGGAACAGCTAAAGAAAGGGCTGGCTTGGCGAATTCCGCTCGCTAGGCGCCCGCGGGTCGTTTCCGAGGCCAAGGAAACTCTCGGCCCGTGACAAGTGGTATCAGAGCAGGAATCCCTCCAGTAAGCAAGTTGAGCAAGTCGGAGAATCGAGTTTCTCGCTCTAGTGCGTCGAACTGATGAGTGCCTGGTCCTGTCCTAGCGCAGCGGAAAGTGAATGGCCGGGGCAAAAGATGCTCGAACGAAGCTGCGCTCTCTGCTCCTAGGACGGCAATAGAACTAGGACGAGTCGGTTCCTCGCCGAGCCGATAGGGAGTTCGAGAAGAACCGAACCCTTGCTGAATGGGGATAACGTTCCTGGATCGATCGGTGAATACGAAGAAGAGGTCTACTGCTGCGTTTTCAACAAGAAAAGAACCTCCGTTGGTCTGCTGGGGTCAAGATGCTGATTAGGCTGGACTGGTGCTGCCAAAAGATGCGGTTGGCGAAAAATGCCACACTTGCCAAAAAGCGCAGGTGACTAAAGGGCCGAGCGGCTGAGATCAAAAGAGGCCACCAATGGAGCAAGACCTGTTTTGTTGGGCGAGCGTGACCGTTCGATGTGAATTCCCAAAAGTGGCACATCAATGGTTAATTTACGCAAGGAAGCGACAGAGCAGAGATCGCAACGAGGGCGTTGCGAATTGAGTGGGGGAGAATGTCACGGTCCGTGAATCCTCCCGTACTCGTGACACTTGTGAGTGGCGCTTGGGGTTATCTGGTGAAGAGTGTGAGGCAGAAGGGGTAGAACACAACTGGTCCGTGGGAGTGGCGTCAGGACGGTTGGTGCTAGGAGTTCTAGGATAGAAGGATTATATCACTTAGGAGCTCTGAAGACGGGGTAGGCCTCCCGTGCACAAACTGGTCGGGAGCTGATGCCGCTCTCCTGACGAGGCCATGGCAGGTCGAAACCAGTTGTCGTCCCTAAAGAGAACTGCTGCCTTACTCGATGGACTAGACGCCCGAGCAAAGCTGGGCGTGGTAGGGTCTCGTACGAAGAATCATTCACCGTATCGTTCGTGGAACAGCTAAAGAAAGGGCTGGCTTGGCGAATTCCGCTCGCTAGGCGCCCGCGGGTCGTTTCCGAGGCCAAGGAAACTCTCGACCCGTGACACATACCATTTACATGCTTGACTTATTGTTATTAGTTTCTGTCACTTTCGTCCCATTTTAATTGTAGTCCTAAATCCTAACAATCCACCAGATATGTAAAAGATTACATACAATTTAATACCAAGGCAAGTTGACATTGACGTATAGACCAAAAACGATTTTTTTGCTTTCCTCTTAAAACATATAACGTTATTCAAATATAAGCATTATCATGAGGAAATTATATGTAAATTACATATCAATATTTACATGTCGTGCAAATATCTTATGTTGCATGTAAAAAAAATATGAAAAAATGTGTCCAATACAAAGATTAAATCAAACAACACAAAGTGCAAACGCATGACAAGCCCTTCCTATTTTGTTGAAGTTTATGAAAGCATTATAGCTTGAAATCCACTACATGTGGAGTGTCCTCCGATTTGAGGTGCTGTCTTTTCCTTGGATCCTCTTTTCCTTAATTTACCTTTTTTTCAAAAGGTGACCAGAAAAAATGTAAGATAACGTGTTGATTGAGAAAAAACGATAACTTTCCGCTCGCCAACGTCGCTGCTATCGCAAAAGGATCATTTAAAAGGATTTGTCCGTGGGCTGAAGGCTACACTACATCTAGCACAATCGACTCAAGCCCAACAACCGTCTCATTGCATATTAGACAGCAGCAACGCTGGAATGCCCCCAATGGCTGCTCAATCTCTGGTATTCAATGGACAATATGAGCTTATGCTTGAAGATAAAACGCTTCATTTGAGTTATAACAATAAACATCATAAAATTAATCACTCAATTAGCAGAAGGGGAAAGACCATCATGAAGCACAAAGTTCCTTTCGGTGTAAATAAAGTAGATAGCCCCATTTTAAGCAAAACTTTAGTAGAGTTCTAAAAAATGTTTTGCACTTTCCAGTGATCTATTTGACACAAGGCTTAAGCACGCTGCTCACGTTCAAAAGCTTCCACCAAATGCGAGTCAATTTGAATGTGAGTAGCATACTTCAACAGACCAAATGCTTTGGTCCTTTAATAAATAAACCTGCACACAAGCATTCCAAATGAAGCTAGCTCTCATAACCAATCTCCGGAGGCAATTCTACGTGAGTAATTTTCTCAACCCCTTTACATTTAAGAAGGCACACATCTTTCCAAGCAACTCTTGCTCCCTTAGCATCGTCAGGCTTGCCTCTCCAAAGACTAGTGATGCGTTTACTTTCCACTAGTTTCAATATTTTCTTTGGCGGCACAAAATTTTGGCTCCCATAAATAATAAAGCTACATGTAACCGATTTAATGAGTTGTAGTCTGCCAACAAAAGTCAAATGCTTGACACCTTCCAGTTATCCTTTCAACAAGTGGTTTGCAATCTTTGTCACATAGCTTTGCCAGATATCAAAGGAATTCCAAGTTATTTAAAAGGCAATGCTCCTCTCAAAATGCCACTTATATGTAGCAAACCATCGCAATAAGCTCTATCATATGTAACCAAAAACTCTATTTTTTAAGATTAAGCTTCAATCTAGAAACCTGTAACCACTGCAAAAGATTTAATATTTAAAGATAAGAAACTTTGTCGCCTTGAAGAAAATCATAGGATCCAAATCATAGGATCATAATAACGTTAAATAAACTAACTTGGACTGGGTGACAAATCAGGCTCTATGTAAGAGCTAGGCCCGAAACTGTTTTACCCCACAACTTACCCATAGCTAGTTAAACTACCTTGGCTCAATGCATGGAGCAGCCACGATATTTAGTTAGGATTGACGATATTAGAATTGGCTTTTGATATAGTTCAGTCTCCTTGGATATAAAAAAGAAAAAGAAAAATTATTTGCCAAATAACTTATAAGGACCCTAAGACCAAAATTTTGCATAATTGCAGAAAAAAGTATTAACCAAAATAGACACAATTTGTAACTGAGTTCATTTCGCTACTACATTTTGTTTAATTACACTAGCAAGATGCCCGTGCATTGCAGGGGCTTAAAATCATAATTAGTATATTATTAATGTCATTGGTGATATGAATTTTCGCAATAAAAATAAGATGCAAATTTTTTTAACAAAATTCATATAAATTAAGTTCTCCACTAAACTTAAAGTGGAGTTTTACTCTGGAGTTTCACTTAAAGTGGATCCACATCATGTAAATTTATCCTCCGATTAAAAGAAACAAGATTCTCAATTGAATCATAATATAATTTCCTACAATGTTTCAAGCATGTAAAATATTATAAATTGATGTAATAAGAAAGGCGGGTAAGAACACTAGGAGTGCCAAAACTTTTGTACGGTGTTTACTTGAGTGCCAAAACTTTTTTTTTCCACTAACTTGAGTGCCAATTCTAACAAATTATCCAAAGTGAAAATTTTATTTTTTTGAATTTTTTGTTTTTATTGTTATTTTGTTTTTTTTTTCTTTTGGCTTTTTTCTTTAGGGCCGATGAGGGTCATCAGCAACCCTTGTCAGCCGTGAAACCCTAGCCCTCAGTTGCAAAGGTTGTGGGCGAGGCTATTAGGACCTCACTGGTAGTTGGTGAGGCCACGAGGGCCCCTCATCTCTAGGTGGCTGTAGGTGACGCATCCTAGAGTGGGCAAGGGCCTTTGCAGCCTTGCCCATAGCCAACAAGGTTGTGATGCCCTCGCTAGCTCTGGGTGCCATCACCTATAGCCGGTGAGGCCACGACGCCCTCAGTTAAGGCCTTTTGCGGCAAGGGCGAGGCAGCACCCAGATCTAGCCATGAAGGCCCTAGGTGAGGGCATCACGACCTTGTTGGCCCTGGGTGAGGTGGCGTTGGTTGCAGTTGCCTAGAGTTGGTGAAGGCACTTGAGGCCTCGCCAACGACTAGTGAAGCCCCAACAATCTTGCCTAGGGCCTTTGTGGCAAAGGGCGAGGTGGCCCTTGTCTAATTTGTCCGAGGGTTTTGTAGCTGGTGAGGGTTGTCGGTGACCCTTGCCAACCCGAAAAGAGAAAAAGAAAAATAAAAATATGAAAAAAAAAAATAAAAAAAATGTCCACATCACATCGGCGAAGCCACATTGGATTTTCCGATGAGGCAAACTAGAATTTGTGCTCAAGTGATATATTTTACAAATTTGTGGCACTTAAGTGAGTGAAAAAAGTGTTGACACTCAAGTGAGCGTCATACGAAAGTTTCGACACTCCTAATGTTCTTACACCTAAGAAAGCATAAAGTAAGGTTCTGTTCGTTTCGCGAAAAATAACTTATTGGAAAATGTTTTTTGAATTTTTCGACGTTCCTCTCATGGAAAATGAACTATTTAAGGAAAATGTTTTATGCTATTAGAAAAAATGCATTCAAAATTGAGAAAAACTTCTTCCACCTTACATTCTTTCCTCAAACACATTTTCCTTTTATTTTTATGTTTTTTTCTTTTTATTTTTATTTTTTTAAAAATTGAGTTTTTAGATTTTTTTTTCTTTTTCTTTTTCTTCCTTTCCTTTTTCTTCCTTCTTGGCCGGTCGTTGGCCATAGCAATGGTCGGCGATCGGCCACAAGCCAACTCCAGTCTTGTCCAAGGCTAGATCTGATGAGGGTGAGGCTCGAGGTCGCCTAATTTGGCGAGTTGAGAGCTCGCCAGCCTCAGTAAAGGTCAGGCTTGCCTAGATCAGGTCGGTGAGTTTGCGGCTCACCCAATCCAGGCTCGCCCGACCTCCACTGAGGTCGTCGAGCTTGTGACTCGCCTGGATTGGCTAAGCCTCAAGCTCGAGCTCGCTGGATCTGGCAATCCACATCTTGGTCGATTGCCGGGTAGCCGGCCATTGTCGAGGCATGTGACGACGGAGGAAGGAGGAGGAAGAAGGAGGAAGGAAAAGAAAAAGAGAAAAAATAAAAATTTGATTTATAAAAAGAGAAAAAATTAAAAATTCTATTTTTTAAAAATATATATTAAAATTAAATATTTTTGGTCAATTTAAAAAATTAAAATTTGATTTTTTGTAATTTTTTTTTCCGAAAAATCAAATCAAATAACGAATATTGGAGAATATTTTACACTCCATTTTCAGGTTTCATTTGAACGTTGGAAAATATAGTCATTTTCTTTTAAAATGGTTTCTTGAAAAATATTTTCTAGAAATCGATATTTTTAAGTGAAATGAATGGATCCAAGAACATAAATTTCCCTCTCTTCATAGATTTCCTCCATTTGTTGGAATGTCCAAGTTTGTGCCATCAACTTGGTGTGTAAAAGGCGAACAAACCATTCATGTAAAATCCTCTTGACAGCAAAATGGTTTCTTTTCTCTTCTCCATTTGCTTATATCTACTCATCGAGAGTTGGATGTGAATTTTTACAAGATTATTTTCCAATTTTATGTATTTCAGTTTCCTTTTTAATGAAAGTCTCCCTTGCATTTTTTGCTAGTAATTTGACAGTTACCTTTTTTCTTTTGGCAAGAGTTGATGGATATCTCATTATCCATCCCAAAGTATTGACAATGTATCACAAAAAAAAAAAAAAAATTGTTGGATATTTTGCCAAAAAATTCAATACTCAAATTGTATTTTTAAAGAATTTCGCTATTTTCCCCCCAAAGTGCACATATAAAATTCCCTTGATTTACTTTAAGATAAAAAAATTCACATGTTTTTATCTTTTTTTATGAAAATTTTGTTGCCAACGGTTGGTTGTTGATATATGTTGTACCTATCGATACTTCAAGTTAATTATTTTTTCCTATTTTGTGAATTTTAATTTGATTGTATCATGATTTTTCGTCAATATTTGTTTTACTTACTTTATGATATCTTATATGTTATATAAACATTTATGTCACAATAGTGAAATATCGGCAGCCTTGTATTTTGACATCTTTATGAGAAAATTGATATTAAATTAAAAGGAGCATGAGATGTTGATTAGACATTACAATAAAATTATTAGATATATCTTAAATTGTGACACAGACTATACTTTGAACTTGCTGATGCTGTAAAAATATCCTTTTGATAGTAATAGTAGTTAAACAAAAGACCATTGAAACTATAAGAATATCACCAAGATGCCTATAGATTATTAAAAATATTTTTAGTTTGTTGACGAACGTTATTAAATACGCTAAATGATGATTGGTCTTATCTTGATCGCTTTACAAAGTCCATGGAAATAGCCTTATATTTCTTACAATGAGACTAAACACATGCCTATTTATTTGATATTCTTAGGGACAACACCTAACAGTAAAATTAAATTATGAATTGTTGGTTATCTTGACCAAATCTAGCTAGATTGAGTAGATGCCAATCAAATATTTATCTATGTCATCTTTCTTGGTGAACAGAACCGAGGTACATATATTTGCTTTACAAACTTTTTTTAATCATAGGTAATTTTTTGATTCATTTTCTATTGAATTTTTTCATTTTTCAATATTTATCTATTTTTAACATATTACTTAATAAAGTATACTTTATTGGGAGTATTTCTTCAACACTTATCAAAATCTACATAATAATGAAACTCCTTCGAAAGCTTATTCATAAACTTATTGTAATCCCTAAATTAATGTTTGTTCTCACCAATAATAAAGTAATGGGAATTATCTTTCACAACTATAAAGTGATAGAAATTATCTTCGATGATTCATTTGTAATGGGCCTCAATTTTTTTAACGTACTTGTTAACATGAAATTTTCAAATATAAATATTAAAATTTAGCTCATTTAAAGTTATTTACAACTATGCCTTTTATCATAAGATTCATTGCTAATTATGCATAGTCTTATTTATTTATGAAACATATGAAATATGAAGATTCGTGTATATAATAAAAATACTTTTTCTTCTGTAAAAGTTATGTAATTATGGCTTTTACATTTGCTAATTATTGTTGTTGTTGTTGTTGTTGTTAGTATTATTCATATATTTGTACAAATGAGGCGTGATTTTTCAAATAATCCTCAAATATCAGCTTATAGTCTTAGATTCAGAGTATGTGCAATTATGTAATATAAGTTTTACCATGGAATAAATTTTTAAGCATTTAATCCTGGTGACGCTATTTCCACCCCAAATGTGATTAAATCAACGTCATTTTCACTAAAGAGACAAAGTTACCCTTAACCATTCAATTACAATTTAATGCGGTACCCCATTACTTCCTTTTATTATTTATTTATATTTATATTTATGATCTAGTTGTCATAATTAAGCATTTTGCATGTTTTGTTTTTGTTTATTGTGGGTACCCCATGTATATTGAAGGCACTATGGTTTATTTATTTTTACTTGTGGGCTTTACTTCCATAGAAATAAAGTCTATCAAAAAGAGACATTTTCAAGAAAATATATATTGTTGATACCAAGATTTTGATGGCCCAATCATTTATTTATTACATAGAAAATTATGGATTAATTCTTAACTTCTAAACAAAAATATTAGAACCAAATAGCATTGCATATAATTTTAGAAACATTCATTGTTTAGTTTAATTGTATTGGACCGACGATTGGTGGAAAATGATTCTAAGCTCAATGAAGCCTTCAAGATGAAGAATTGGATTGAGCTCGCGAAAGCATGAAATTCTAGCCCAATGAATATCCCACGTGGCCAAAAATTGCATGTGCCGCGCATGGGATATTAAAATTGGAAAATTTCCGAAACTTGGAAAGTAATTTGGCCATAAAAGGAAGAAAATATATATTTATATATTATTGGTGAAGTCAAGCATAGGATGGAGATATTGCACGCTTATATCTGCAAGATTCGGAATTTGGGAAATCTGAGCGTCTATCTTCAGCATAATATTCATCCAATTTGCAAATTGGTATTTGGTTTAAAAATAAAATCAACGGGGAATATTCAATCTGCATGAAGATAGAAAATAATAGACTTTCTACATCTTCCAAGAGAAAAGAAAAGATAACAGCGTGCGGGCGAAGATTTGGCCACAAGAGACACCGTCTTGAGCAGACTAGCTCGTGAAATCAAGTAAATATCCTCAAAATCTTTAGACAATTCTCTCAGACATAATGCAAGGAGGAGCAGCAGATTTTGTATCTTCGTACAAAGGAAATCAATGAAAAAGGAAAGCGGGGTTTAGTCTTCACATATCCATTGGCATAGGCAGAAAGAAAAGCCACAGGAATAACAAAGAACTAAAATATAATATGCTGATTTATTCTCTTTCATTGGAAGCCTGGGTCATCCTTACCTAGGGAGCTCTCTTCTCGATCTGACATACACGGCTATAACAAGGAGAGAGAGAGAGAGAGAGAGGGGAACGTGAGTTTTCCTGGCCAAGCCTTGGCCGGGACCCACGTCGCCGCCCCTGCCGCAGTGCTCTCACCGGCCGCGACGCCTCATCGACGAGCTGCTACCATCTTGAGCGACTGCTGACGCCATGATCTGTCGTGCCCGGGTCGTGCCAAGCTTCCTGACGTGCTGCCCTCCGTCCCGACGCTGCTTCTTCGCCTGGCCCGAGCTACACACTGCTGCTCCATCCCCGCAACTGCACCAGTGACGAGCCGTGCCGAGCACCCCCAGCCGCGAGCCCCGCTGTCCCGAGCTCACTGACTCGACACCAACCTACTACTGATCCTCCTGTCACAGCCTGACGCCGACGACCCACCGCTACTCTCCAGTCCATGTCGCCGCGTCCAGCCTCGTCGCGCCTACAAGCTTTAATTTCTTGCAGATTTCTTCGGGGCCCAGTCTTCCAGTAGCAAGCCAATGCCTCTGCCTTGAGTCCCTTTGAACGGGATTTTGTTGAAAAGGAGAAAATAAAGGTCAAGTGGCGGTCAAAGTGGAGAAAAGAAGAATTGAAACAGAGAGGATTTATTCCGTTACTTGCAAACAATATCAACGCCTCCACTTTCCAGAATACACGGTAGAGAGAAGACAAGGAAAAGGAGAAATTCTGGAAATTCGCTCCTTGGGTGCTCGTTGTTCATGTTTTCCCAAGAGTCACCACCGAGCCATCTCACCGTAAGCCCGCCCTTGCCAAGACCGCCGCCACCCCCGCCGTGCACTATCACCAATCACCGTCCATGTTTGAGGTAGGACGCCTGTCTTCCAAGTAACCTGTTTATCATTTTAAGCCATTAAGTGATTGAGCAAGAAAGGTCGACTTTGTTTTATCGATATTCAGAAACAGTGAGATGTCCAACTGAGATGTCAAAGTCTTTACTTCGATAATGTTCTGCATATGTTGGATGAGTAAGGACTGATATGAATATCTACATTTGTTTAGGAAAGAAAACTGTGGGAGTGCTTTATGAGTGTTAAAAGTTAGAAAAGTTTTGCATAGTAAAATTTGTGAACTGTAACCAAAAGACATATGTTATTTACTTAGGGCTGCGTTTCTTGAATCCTTTATGAAAGTCAAGCATCTCTGATTTGATATTCAGACAGAGCACAAAAGGGAACCGGTATGGTAATTATTATAGTACCTTTTCCTTGCTGCTCAGTGTCACGGCCCACATGGATTGAGTAACCACGATTGGCAACTCCCTCCATAAGGGAATTCAAGTAATTCAGGCATCACAACAAAATTTGAGTTCAATTTGATGGGCAATCTTCGAATTTGACTAGCAGCTGGTATGATTCTTCTGAGCATAACCCAAGAAAATGTGTCGATGTTGGCTGTTTCATGCTTTCCCATCAACCCTCTCTCATTTCTTTCTCCTTAGGCACTAAGGTACTCCTTATGGCGAAGTGAGATTCAGAATTACCTTTTTTATCATTTCAAAGCCTCCCTCTCTCTCATGCTTTTTGTACTGCAGAAAAGATGGTTAACACTCTCAAAGTCCTTCAATGAACAAAAATACTGAATAATGTCCACGTTATTTCTATGGTGTGAACCTGTAGTTAGTGTGGCATCCTGCAACATTCCATTCCAGTCACACTAGCTTGCTCAGTTATTCTCTATTATATAAGCAACATAACAATAAAGAATTTGATTACCGTAGAACATGTCTGTGTACACTTATTATGTTTGCCGTTAACAGCAATCGATTATTTTCTTGAGCAAGTAATTGAAATCTCACGTCAAGAAGGTATCTTGAACACCATATATGATCTCCTGCTTCGATTCCCACGCTTGGTCCTGCTTGGTATTCTCACTGCACGGTACAAGCCAGTGTTGATCAATGGAATTCGGATACATCTCACCAGATGCCAACGCACATGGACCTCAGTCAAATAACACCAATCTTAGGCTCTCTTCTGTTGATCATCACCAACCATCATAGAATTAACATCATGCCTCAACGTTCATCCCGTGCAGAATCAACGTATATTCCAGTGAGCACAAAGAATCAAGAAATATAAAAGGAAACAAATCTACTGAGAAAGGATGGTGGAACCGGATGTACGAACGACAACTTGATCGACTAATTCTACTCAAACAACTAAAACCATATGAATCTGTAAATCCATCCGAGCATGACTGACTAGCGAGGCTTCGACAAGTTGAATGCAAGTCAGATTATCATAATACAACTCTCCGTTAAAGGATTAAACTGAGGCTTCCAACAATGAATTTCATAATGGAGAGCTACTGGACGTATTCTGAAAAAATAAGATACCAAACTCAATCCAGTTTCATCTGGGAAAGAAACATGAGTTGGGAATTTCATCAAATCGGTTGCGTGCACTACAAACAAGGAGCCTAGACACGTTGTCAATGCAATCTTTCATCCAGAACGACTCCCTCAACAACAACATCATCACAAATCATCAGGAAACAACTCGTATTCTCGTTTGTTTACGCAAAAGCAACGTTAACACAACTCAGCCTCGTGTTTCGCCCAAAGCAGGACAGAAGGGAGAGGAGAGGAGAGAGGAGACATTAGCTGGTCGGAGACGGAGCTACGATCGGCGGTGATACCAGAAGGAGGACGCCTGACGAGCAACGGCCGCCAAGAATCGGAGCTTGCGAAGGAGGATTGAACCCGAACCGAACTGCTTCGAAGGTGATGAACTGAGAACAGAGGCGAACAGAGCTTCCGAGAGAGTGAACTCCTAAAACGCCCAAAAACCTCCCGAGTCCGTTCCATCAATGCCCTCCGTTCGAGCTCTCTCTCAGCACGTATGTTCGTTGATGGCCGGCGACGGAAGGCCGGCGGCGGTTACCGGCGGACATATGGGTGCCCAACAGACGATTCTGTTACAAGCTTGTCCAAAATCAGCCTTGTAGAACTTTATCGAGAAACTCCCTCGAACTGAGCTGATTCATTCGACTCTCTCACCGCGCATTTGTCCTTACTCCCGTCGTTCTTCTTCAAACGAGAGGGAGAAGGGGAGAGAGAGAGAGGCAGGGGGGAAGATGTGCTGAGCACGAATAGAATGAAATGGGTTCGGACAAATTTGTGACAGCTAAGGGCGCGTTTGTTTGTGTTTCTGTTTAAAAATTGTTAGGGGGGAACGAAATAGAAAAAAGTGTTTCTCTTCTTTAACAATTTTTCAACAAAAAACGTGTTTGGTGAACTGTTCTAATAAAAATAAACAAAACACGTTTGGTAAATTTGGATAATTTTTTTATTTCTTTTATTTTTTCTATTTTTTTTATTTTTCCTTTTTTTATTTTTTCTTTTTCGTTTTTTTTTTTTCTTTTGGCCGGTCGCCGGCCAAGGCCTTGGCCGGGGACCGGCCGGCGAGGGTCGGCCTCGCCTTGATCCGGCGAGGCCGAGCTCGCCCGCCGGCGGCGAGGCGCGGCCTCGCCGGCCACCGCCGGGTGAGGCCGAGGCTCGCCGGGCCGGGCGAGCTCGGCCTCGCCGGATCGGGCGAGATCGAGCGCCCCGTGCCGGCGCGAGGTCGGTCTCGCCGGGGACGGCGAGCGTCGGCCTCGCGGGGGCCGGCGAGCTCGCCGTGGCCGGGCGAGGCCGCCGGCCCTCGTCGCCGGTCGCCGGCCATGGCCGAAGCCGGCGACCGGCCAAAAGAAAAAGAACAAGAAAATAAGAGAAAAAGAAAAAAAAGTGTTTTTCAAAAGTGTTTTAAACAAAAACACAAATTTTTGTTCTTGTTTCTTGTTTTTTTCTTTCCTCGAACAAAAGAACAAAAAAGCGAATGTAAACGCACCCAAACGCGTTTAATTGCTTTTTGTTTTGCGAACAAAAAAAAGAAAAAATGTTTAAAAACAAAAAAAAAGCAACACAAACAAACGCAGCAAGTTGCGCCAATGGGTTGACACGATGGCCTTGGGGATCAAGTTGGGCTACATGAATTGGACCGACCTTTTCCTTTTTTTTTTTTAATTGTGACCGAATTCTTTTTATATGTTGATGTCTTTATTATTTTTCTATTTATTTCGTTTGTCATTTTTATTTATTTAATTATTTATTTAATTTTTGCTTTTATCTTGCTAATTTTGGTTTTGTACTTTTATAAGAACAAATGCTATGCTAAAAATTATTGACTAACATTCAGGTGTCAGCAGAAATCAAGAGGCATTACATCGAAGTACTTTGTTCTTTCGCAAACTTGGCAAAATTACAAGTTCTTGCCAACCGCTTCGATGAAAATATCCATATCACCACCAGTTGAAGTAATAGAACAAGAAAAATTTGAGATAAGACCAGACACAAGAGAAATCAAGTCTACATGAAGTCCACTTCATAGACTTAAAATTGGTAACAATTGATTTAGTCATAATAAGAAATGACAAAAAAGACTATTGCTTCGTTCATTCATTCTGCCACGTATAAAGACTATTTTTTTTTGGGTAGACATTCTTATATCAATAGATCAGTAGCTTTTTGCATGTAAGAAAGCAAAATGCTACTTATTTTATTGTCACCATCCATAACCTTGATTTGATGCGTAGATCTTTGTCAGAACATTTGATTTCATGGGAACACATTGAGATAAATTTATATGCTAAAGGCAAGTAGACTAGAGGCCATCTTCCAGAGAAACATTTCATCACTTCATCTATGTGAGTTTTCTAGAATGATTGGACGCAAACATTTTACTCCGTGTGAAATTAGATAAGCAAATCGCACTCTATATCTATAGCATGTCCCCCAATCGAATCAAGTATCGATAGACAATTTGGAAATTATTCATGTAAATTTTGGGAAACATGGTCATCATAATATCTGTGCTTGTGAGTTATGTGCAAGATATGAGCAATCTTGTGGCAATCCTCGCCTCCATCTTTTTTGTGCCTCTCCTCCAAATTTGGGCAATATGCGATTCTTAGGTGATTTAGCGATGCTAGCCTTTGCATCCCTTTAGGTAATGATGTCAAAGACCAAGATCAAGTGATTACAAGCCGTTGAAGTGATTGAAGGGCCTCAATTTGCTTTGGTAAAGCCTTCAAATTGAAGCAATAGATAATTTCCAGACGCTCGAGATTGCTTACCTATAGAAGCCATTGTGGGAGAGATGCTAGTTTGGGAAGGTGAAAGATTTCCATAGTCCTTGGAAATCCAAGATGTTGCCGCTTTCGCCTTTGGATAAATCAACCTCCTCACAATCCCAAAAAGAGAGATCCATGAGGTTCAAAAGATGTCGCATACCAAGTGAGAGGGAAGTTAATCGAAGACATTCACTGATGCTAAGAATTTCAACTGAAGTGAGACTTTTCAAACTCTCCTTTGGCAAATATTCTAGAAACTTCATGTTTGAGATAACCAGACTCCTAAACTTATTTAGGCCAAATGTCTAATTTATCCACACCGTGTAGTTGCCTGCATCTCTAATATCCAATTGTCCAGAGCTTTCACCCCCGATCCAATCAAGTATGATCGCTCGTACTATCGATGAAGCAAAGAGCTATTGATATACAATTGGAAAGCAGATACTAATGATACTATTGGAAGAAAGGCACCACATACTATGAGAAGGAAAACTGGAGAATTTATGGTCATTAAAATAGTCTTCACTCGTAATAAGTGAGCTTGTGAATGGTGTGGGACATGAACAATCTTGTATAATCCTCTGTAGTATCGTTTTTGCACCTCTCTTTCAAATTTGGGCAAGCTGCAAATTTTTGGTGACTAAATTAGCAACAAGAAGCTTTCGCCATAACATAGCGGCGATCTTCCTAGCAATGCCGACGATTACAGCTGCTACCATTTTTGTTCTCCCTATGTTTATCTCTCTCTCTCTCTCTCTCTCTCTCTCCGTGCATCACCAGAAGATATAGTCCAGTCATTTCAAAGCTAGATGAAGACTAATACAACATGAAAGCCTAAATCAACAATTCAATTCAATCAACGTCTTTATCTTCTAAGAGAAGACTTCAACTATTAAACGAGCTCGCAGTCACAAAAGATATATATATATATATGTAAATATGTAAAAATATATATAATGGCTCCTATTTGTAATAACACATTTTTTTTAACCTTTTAAAGTTGCTTTCATAATCCAACCTCTCTTTTCTCTCTAGCCTCTCCTCTAGCACAGAAGTGGACTCAATTTGCAATGCTGATATATCATGTGGGCTCGTGATCTTCGAATAGGCCATCCAAGGGAATTTAGAGGCACATTTGCTAAAAGTAAATTAGTCAAATCTGAGAAAAAAAATTCGTAATTATACCCACAGGAGAAGAATATCGATAGATTTCAAACTGCTAAAAAATATGGACAAGATTTTACTCGAAGGACAAAAAAATTCTCATCGTTAAATTTTCCGTCGGCACAAGTCTTCATGTTTGCCACCTGACAAGTTTATAGATCGATCGACGACCGTGTGGCAAGTGTTCATATTTGTGAGGTGTGCGAACTTAAATGCAACGTGACAAGCATGTCCACCAACAAAAAGAAAAAAAAAAGAAAAAAAGAAGAAGCTGGCAACCAACATTCTGTTTTTTGAATTTTGATGTACTTTCGAATCTCTACAGACACAGTCGCTTACGCTTTAATGTTCTCTCTCTGTTATATCCTGCCAGACAACTCAGCGATTCGTCGCTTGATGCCTGTTGCAGCGTCGACCTTGCGTCGTCTCGCGGCAGTAACATACCAAATCGTTACAGGATGCCATGAGCAATTTGACGGATACGAGTCAGTCGCAAAATTGAACATCTTAGGTTAGCCCTTTTTCGGGGAATGTAATACTCTGCTCTGTGATTTAGCTCTCGCCTACCATGAAATTCTTGTAACGAAATTCCTATACACTACTAAGACAAGAACAACTGCGGTTTGCTGAAAAGTAGTCATTAGATCACCCATTCCAGTTCTCTGTTCCATTTCTTTTTTTTTTTCAGGTTTATTGCGAAGCAGTTTCAACATTCTTTTTCTTCAGGTTGCATCTTCCCCGATTAAACCCTAAATGCGATGCCGATTCATTCTGGATTTGCCTCTTGACCTATGCTCTGTTTTGCTGCCTTTTCATTGTATTGCCTTACCGGATCATCACTTAGCCATGGCTGCAAACGAGATTCATCGTCTCGTCGGTCCATAAGGTTCTGTTTTAAAAATTGGTTGGCGAGTGATGTGTTTGTGTGCAATGCGGTGGTGTCAAAAGTGTGGATGATGCCATTGTGTGAGAAGATGAGCAGGAAGTGGTCGATGAAATGTCCAATAGAGGGATCTGTAATGTTGCTGTGCTGAATTCGATTAGGCTCTGGCAGGGATCGTAGGAATGTGCTTCTTTCGTTTAGAGAATTTCATCTCCAACGAATTAGCTAAGTCGAGCATCTCTCAGTTCAATTGCTTGCTATCACACTTTCGCAGCTCATTTTTCATGTATTCCGGTCTCTACCCATTTTTTTTTATGTTTCTCGTCCAGATTAAGTTTGTCGCTGATCTCTTCAATTGCGGGGCTGGAATCTGGCCAGTTGTGTCGGTGATGGTTGGTGCCGTATGTTCAGGTACGATTTTTCTCAAGTTCTAAATTCAGATCTAAGCGTTAGTGTCATGCTAAACCCAAACGATATGTGTGCTTTATGCCTTATTGGTTCAGTCTGCTTTATGCCTTGACATGCTTCCCGAGAAATTGAAAGTTCATTTTTTTAACAGGTACGGTATTGCCAAATTGCCGTTTCTATGTTTGTACTGCACTTTCGATGTCAATGGGGCAAGTCTTCGCCTCGCATATAAAAAGAACTTGCCAAGTTGCACGAACAAATTTGTACAGAAGGATTGCGATCTGTTTATACTTCCCAAATTAATAAGACATTTGAAGAGATGAAACTAACTCGTGGATCTCATGTTTGCTAAAATCGGGAGTGAAACTGCCTTTTATTCAAAAGAAAGTCAGAAGTGCCAAATTGAATGAGGTCAGCATATGACACTGAAAAAATTGGATGAATTACATTGAGATGTCGAAGTAACTGAAAAGACAAATACAGGAAGATGTCTATGACACTAGAGGGGCTTACGGTGAGCTCAAATGGCCAAAACGCCGAAACTACTTGCGAATGCAGGATGTAACCAATGTAAAAGAGACCAGGTGAGCTTGGACACCTAACTTCTGTCCCTCTAGGAAGCTCTATTTACATGAGGATCTTCATTCAACGACCTAAATCTCAAGGAAACAAGGGTTCATATTATCTCAGCTCGGAGGTCTCCACTGATTTAATTAATGCTTTTAGCCTTTCTTAACCGGCAGCTCAAATTTTCGACCTTCAATGCTAGCTTCTGAGCAGCAAGAGCTTTAGCCTCAATGGGGCTCCCACAAAATTGTAGTTTCAGCAAGTAACGAGGTCATGATGTATGGGTCCATGTTTGAGGCAGGATGCCTGTCTTTCAAGTAACCTGTATATCATTTTAAGCTGTTAACTAACTGAGCAAGGAATGTGAACTTTGTATGTTTTATTGATTTTAAGAAATAGTGAAGAAAATTTTTTTTGAGGCATTAAAAGTACTGAAATGTCCAAGTCTCAACTTCTGTTTAGGAAGCAAAACGGCAGCAATGCTTTATTATTGCAAAAAGCAAAAATTCCTTGTGTTTTACTAATCAAAGAATGATAGAATCAGCTGAGACCAAAAAGGAGAAAGCATACTTGTATATATTCTTTCCTTATGGTAGTGTTTCTGGAATCATCTATTAAAGTTGGTTGATATTCAAACAGAGCACAAAAGGGAACTTGTATGGTCATCAATATAGTACCTTTTCCTTGCTTCTGAGTGTCATGGACAACATAGATGTAGCAACCACGATTGGCAACTCCCTGCATAACAATTCTAGTAATCCAGGCATCACAACAAAATTTGAGTTCATTAAAAGGGCAATCTTTGAATTTGACTAGCATTGGTACGCTTCTTTTGAGCATTACCCAATAAAATGTGTCGATGTCAGGTCGATGTCAACTATTTTAGGCTTTCTTGTCAACCTTCTCCCATTTCCTTCTCCACAGGCGCTAATGTGCTCCTCGTGGCAAAGTGAGATTTAGAATTGTCTTCTTTATCACTTTAGAGCCTCCCTCTTCTCTCATGCTTTTTGCATTGCAAAAAAGTCTGAGAACACTATTAAGTCTTCCATTGAGCAAAAATACTAAACCAAGTCCATGGTGTGAACCCATAGTTAGTGTGGCATCCTGACCATTCTAGTCATCCTGAGAAGGAAGAAGAGAATGCCTTTTTAATCAACTTTGGGGTAATATATTGCGTAAATGGTGACAGTGAAGTCAGCTACCTCCATCGGCTTTAAATCTAACCTGAGGACAACACCAACTTGCTCAATAATTCTCTATTTTATGAGCAACAATAACAATCAAGTACTTGAATACTGTAGAATATGTCTATGTGCACTTCTTATCTTTGCTGTTAATGGCATTCGATTATTTTCTTAAGGAAGTAATTGAAATTTCACCTCAAGAAGGCATGTCGAACACCATGTGCGATCTCCCGCTTCAATTCCCACTCTTGGTCCCACTTAGTATTCTTACTGCACCCTAGAAGTCAGTGTTGATGGCAACAGTTCTGTGCTTTTTTTTTTTCCTTTTCAAAACAGGCAAGATGGAGGTCAAATATTACCTGGCCTGGCATCACCTCTCCATTGGTGCCACTAATGTCGATACTGGCATATAAGCAAGCCTTGGAGTGAGCATCGAACATGTCTCGGCCAAATAACCTATCAGCCCCAACACCACGGCATCTAAATGAACATAAAACCTTGTATCACAATACAAACTTTCTCATCAACTTAGCCTATAATCCAGCAATACATAGGGAAATTCACTGCGAAAACAATTTTTCACTAGGGGCCTTGGATATCCTCCATCAGTCTAATCCAGTGGCCATTGAACATTTTGTGTGCAGTAGGGTGCTTTCTTGCTCAATCCCATAACTAATGTGAACATTTAGCCAAAAGTCATGAACTTGTCCATTTCAAAACTTTCTAATTCATGATAGAAAACTCATGTTATTGGATCTCCTACCATGGAACTTCATTTATAACCATTGGGTTACGGAAAATTTCAGCAACCTTGGCATATTTGTTCGTTGGGATTGGCTCGCTAGTTGGTGTATACGAATCACAAATAACCTACACATGAACAATAATTTTCCATAAACTAATTGAAATGTCCTTTTCTCGTTTGGTCAACCTATTCAAATGATCAGATGGATGAATATTTTTTGACGATATAATTCTTGTTTTGTGGATGATTACCAAGATATTGTTGTCACCTCAGAAAGGATACTTGAAAAGGGCTATTAAAAAGTCCAGAACTCAATGGAATGATATGAAGGTAAATAAGGTAAGATGGTTTTAGGTTTATGTCATCTTACTTTAAGGTCACTTCACCATCATCCCCTGGAGCTTGGCTAGCACTTGATCCATCGTAGTTCCACTAGGGAAGTGGAGAGGGTTGCTCAATAGGTCTAGGGATCGTGTGATTATTCAGGAATCAATAGATCAGTAACATATAGCACGTAAAGAGTAAAAGGCTACATATTTTATCGTCACCATTCATACCCTTGATTTGCTTGGAGATCTATGTCAAAATCTCCAATACTGTCTCGTAGTAAGACTAACATCAAAATGCGAAACAAGATTTGCTAATGTAGAAATTCAAGGGGAAAAAGAGAGAAAGGTGTCACTTGTTGAATGTGCATAAAACGTATTATTACTTGTTCTGATGGTCCATTGAAGAAAGATGCAAACTTATTATTTTAATACAGAATAGTTCAAGTATTTTTCACCTTTTGTGCACCGCATTTAAAGGTTTCAGGCATTAAAAAATACCAATTATAATATGCAATTATCATACCGGTGTATGGCATGATATCCAAGTTGAGAAGACTCTCGAGCTCATAGTAGTATTGTTCTCGGACTTTAAAGCATAAACCCTGAACTTAGAAAAGCTCTTGGTGTTTCCACCTTCTTCTATTTATTTAGCAAGAGAGAAATCCATGCGTTTCATGTCATGGGACTGGCGGTCAGGGAGTCATCAGTGCCAAAATCTATGCCATTTTTGCTTGGTCTAAAAAATAAAGCAGTGTGAGTAATAGACATATCTCTTGAAACAAAAAACCTCAAACTTAATCTCATGGAGGATACTTTACGACGGGCTCTATTGGTATGACTTGGCCCTGTAGTATGCATGCGAGTTCAGTTTTGAAAGATAAAAGAATGGATTGGATACTTGGAATCAAGTGCCAGGACCGAAAAGTAGAAAACCGCTTTTCGAAGACTAGTATCAAGTAGGAAAAAACTTACATTTTTGAAGCATAAATAGTAGGTCTTATTGATTTCCCTAAGGACGCCACCGCAGTCTCCTTGAAAAATAAACTAAAAACAGCCGCATAACCATGCTTGTCCTTTTAAAACCATTTCAAGGTTATTCTCAGGCCTCATTCCCAAAGAGAGCCTGTGAACAAGCAAAAAACTAAGGGCAGTTACGTAGTTGAAGGAAGCAGACTGCAGAGTGCAACAGTTTAAAAAATTATGAAAGTCCACCTTTCTTAGGATCAATCAGCAAACGTGTTACTCTGATATTTCATTAGATATAACGGTTGATCAACCGATGAATCTTGACAATGCACCAAATCTTTCCTCTTGCAATCAAGAGGCAATGATAATGGAGTACTTTCGTTTTTCACAAACTTGGCAAACTGCAAATTACTCTTGTAAACTGCTTTGGCAAAAATATCCATCAGATATCGCCAAGGTAGAGCAAGATACTGAACATAGCAATAATCAGTATGACCAATTGAAGTCATAGAACAAGAAAAATCCGAGACAAGAGCATATACAAGAGAAATCGCTATATGAGGTCCACAACGTGGACGTAAAATTGGTGATGATTAATTTCGTCACCAAAAGAAACGACAACAAAAAGTACTGCTTCATTCATTCATTCTGCCTTCCACCAAATGAAATTCTTTTGCAGACAGTGTTGTCAAAAAGAGATGAAGAACATGTCAATTGTCAACCAAACAAAATGTGCAAGACAACCTTATAGTTATCAAAATGGAGAACTCATAGATTAGACTCCCAGTCCAATTGTCATAAGACCACTTTTAATGTCAAACGTTTACTCAATTGCTAAAAATGATGCTCAAAATTGGCAAAGGATTTACCTGAGAACTTCTGCAGAATGGCTGAACAGCAAACCAAGTATTGGAACAGCATATCCTAGATTTGTTGGGCAGATCTATACTAGAACCTCCGATTCCATGAGAACGCATAGAGATAATAAATTTTAAGGGAAGCAAACCGGCAGCCATTCTCCAGAGAAGCATTTCATCAGTTCATCTATGAAGAGAGTTATCCAGAAGCATCGGATTGTGCAGGCATTTCGCTCCTTGTGAAATCAAATAAGCAGATCGCACATTATATCTATAGCATGAGTCATGAGCCAGATTTAATGAGCTTGCAGTTGGAAGACGAGTACGAATTTTCATCATTTTTCTTGCACATTTGGGAACAAAGCGATGTTTCCACACCCCGTCAATATACTTAAACCTGTCCAAACCTTTCACCGATCTGTCCACTTACCCTGGTGGGGAATTTCTAGTCAAAATCATCGAGCTCGTGAGTTAAGTTCGGGATATGAGCAATCTTGTACCAGTCCTCGCCTGAATCTCTTTTGCATCTCTCCTCCAATTTTGGGCAACGGAAGATTCTTAAGCGAGTTAGGGATGTCAGCTTTCGCATTCCTTCAGGTAATGATGTCAACGAGGGGCAATCGAAGATTTCAAGCTGTCGAAGTGATTGAAGGGCCTCGATCTGCTCTGATATAGCCTTCAAATTTATACATTCAGAAATTTTGAGATGCTCAAGATTGCCGAGCTGTAGAAGCCACTGTGGAATAGATGCTAACTGGGAAGGTTAAAGATTGCCACAGATCGGAGACTCAAGTCCATGGAAATCCAAGAAGTTGCCACTTTCATCTTTGGATAAATCAAGCTTCTCACAATCCCCAATAGAGAGATGCCTGAGGCTCAATAGATGTTGCATACCGAGTGAGAGGGAAGTTAACCAAGGACATCCACTAATGTGAAAAGACTCAAGTGAGGTGAGACTTTTCAAACAATTCTCAGGCAAACATTCTAGAAACTCCATACTCCGATGCCTAGCCTCTTCAACTTGTTAAGGCCAAGCATATGATTTATCAATGCTAGGTTTGACTCAATTAGAACTAAATCCTCAAGATTTGGAGTTCGTGGTAGGACTTCCAATTTTTCACAGCATTCAATACTTAATGTCAATAGACTAGGAAATGATGCTGTTAAAGTGAATGAATGGTCTAACTTGATACATTCCAATTCAGTCAGATGATTAATCTTTAAAGTCTTGAGGTGACGTAGTTGGCCCAGTGGAGGGAGATGTTTACATCTTCTGCAATGCTCCAAGCATAACTCGACTAAATTTGGCAAGGAAAACATAAGGTTATCCATCATCCACCTTGGAAAGATCTCGCCTGTATAATTCGTGATCTTCAACTTCTGCAAATTTGTGTGCGGCTGCAATCCATCTAATAGAGCTTCATCTCTATCCCCAATCATTACATCATCAGCACGGAGATAACTCCAATGAAGCTCTAAAGATTCTAAAGAATGCTTACCTATCAAGTTTGCAACCCTGGATTCTTCTACTACATTTACTGCGCTTCCCAAATTTTCAATGCAAAGGCTTCCCGAATATTATTAAGCCCATTTAGCTCCCCAAGTCCGCATAAAAATTCTTAGTAAGAGCTTTTCTCGGGGCAAAATGAAGCGTGTTAGCCTATGTAGAGAGCTCAATTGCCCTAGTCCTCGTGGCACATAACTAAGTTCCCAACAAGCACCTATGTCTAGATTTCGAAGGCTGACTAACTTCTTTATGCCCCTTGGCAATTCTTCAAGGTAATGACAACCGTAGAGATTAAGTGTTTGCAAATTTTGCAATCTCGTAATGGAGTTAGGAAGCCTTTTGAGTGCCCGATTTCTAGACAGATCGAGATAAGTGAGATACTTCAACTTACATATGGAAGTTGGCACCTTCTTGACATATGTGTCATGCAAATCCAAGATGTGCAACCTTTTGAAACTTTGCATAAGTTGGCATAGATCTCCTTCACTTCTTTGTCGAGGCATAGCAGAAAGAAATGTTCTCAGGGATCTTACTTTCAAGCGTGAGATTGGAAGGTCACCCACAGATATATGACGAGTTCTTTCATGTATGGATTTTGTGTCATCCCATGCCACCCAACACTCATTCCCTGCAACCAAACAGGCTAGATCATGCATCAAATCATGCATCTTACAAGTCTCCTCATTCGTGTATGGATCTTTTTTAAAATCTTGGAAGAAGTTACTCCAAAGTAGATCCATGAAATATCCATGAGCAATGTCTTCTAAATGTTGAATTCTATTTGGTGGCTGGATAAATCCTTCGCCATCCAAAGATTAACCAAAGTCTGCTTCCTCATCTCATAACTTTTGGGAAACAAAGTGAACAAAATGCAAAACATTGTTTCAAATGTGAAGGGAGATGGTCATAACTTAGCCTAAGAGCATATTTTATGTGGTCTTCCCTTTGAGACACATCTGGGAGCTCATAATCTTTGAAATGTAACCATTCGAATTTAGTTTTCTTAAAAAATAGTAAACTCCCAACAGTTCGAACAACCAATGGTACTCCGAGCACTTTCTAGATATCTCTTCGGCGATAGCTAGCATTTCAGGATCTTGTATTTCCTCTCGTTTACCACAAGCCATTTTCATTAACAAACCAATAGACGCTTTTTCGGATAAGCCCTCGAGAAAATGAGGCAAAGCAGTGCCAATAATCTCCGCAACCAAAGGAAGGCGTGTGGTTATAAGGATCTTGCTTCCTCTAGCACCTCCCACCAATAAAGTTTTCAAGCTCAACCATTTTTCTTGATCTACATTCCACAAATCATCTAAAACTAAGAGATATCTTTTTCCATCAATTTCTCCCCTGAGTTCACTCTGCAAATGTTCCATAACAACCTCGGTTGATTCTTTCTTCTTTGCACAAGCTATGATATTTTTCACTATTTTTTTCACATCAAAGTCATTAGAGACACAAACCCACATTTTTAAGTCAAAATATTTAGTGACCATCTCGTCATTATATACGCATTGAGCAAGAGCCGTTTTTCCAAGCCCACCAATACCAACTATTGGAAGGATGGAAACGTGCTCTTTCACGTTTGAATCCAATAAAAATTTCATGACTATCTTCTTATCATCATCTCTCCCCGTAATATCTCCCTCGCGTATAAACGAATGTGTCTCTTTCTCTTTCCCCACTCTCTCTCTGCTTGTGAATCCACGGGACGCTCATCCAAGTGGAATCTCCTACCAGCGTTAATGGCTTCTATTTTCTCCCTCACTGCTCTTACTTTATAACTCATCTTCAGTTTAAAAGCAAGCTGGTTTGAACTTGAGAAAAATGTTCTCACCTCCTTGATCATTTCACTGTGGCCCCTTAGTTCTTGCCGTATAGCTTCTATATTGAATTCTTCAAGCACATCTTGGGCATCATAGAAAGCGTCTTTCAGTTTCTCAAGCCAATCTTGGATTTCGAGATTACAGTATTGCTCTTCGGCATGTCTCAGTACAGCTCGAAGCGTGGAGACTGTGTCCTTGAGCGCCTTGAGTTCATGCTTGAAGCCCCATAGCTTTCCAACATTTTCTAGTACTTCAGGAATCAGATAAGCAGTGATCTTTCCAGCAATACTAACGATGACAGCTTCTGCCATTTTTGTTCTTTCTCTGTGGATTAGAAGATATTAGTCCAGTCGGTCCAAGGATAGAGACTTCTCACACCATGTATAACAAGTTTGTCTTGATGCTGACCTCAGACTGGCAAATCAAAAGCCTAACATATCTAATTATCTACTTCTGTGACCGACTTGAGGTGTCGAAGATAAAAACTCCAAACATCTACGCAAGCCCAAATAAAAAATGCATATTGACTACCGAGGTCGCGTCCAAGGTCCACGATTGGTTTGTCTAAGATATTTGGTGATTACTTTGTTTACTAGTCTAACGTGCTTGCAAAGGCAATGGAAAAGCTGGTGTCGAAGTTATCGAAATACTTATTCAGCAGATTGATCTATCTAACAATTTGTCTAACAGTCCCGATACCCAGAAGCAGACGAGATTTGTGAAATGAAATTGCGTCTCCAAGGACAAACACTTTTATTTTTCAAATGCTTCATTCTTTATTTATTTATTTATTTTTTTTTTTGAGAAGATGACCAATAATTTTTCTTGGGATTAATTTGAGGTTTGACAAAGTTGGTATCAAAGCTTACGTTATAAACCTAGAAAATTTTCGTTTGCTTTAATTTGGGCACTAGGAGATGTGAGGTGCGATTCATAGTTACTAATATATTGTGTACATAGGAGAGAGATACTTTCTGCAAAAATAGGAAGTTCTATATGTGTAGGATACATAATGGATTTGTTAATATTATGATGCCAAACGCTGCAACACTCAATTTAACTCCCCTTCATTCACATGACATTATTGCTAGTATCTTACTAAAACATTACAGTTTAATTACAGAAGTTCACTCTCCTTGCTAATCTCTCAAAATTATTTGCTTCCTATGAAAAAAATGCTTCTACATTGTCCCTTGCTTTCTTTACGTTTTCCCGTTCTCTCAATGATAATAAAAAACTTCCTTAAAGCTCTTACCATACTAAACTTGCACATTTATCTAATGTAAAATCCCATATTTTTGGAATTTTAAAAGGATTCCCATGTGAGGGCAGAATGACATACATACTCTTCGCTTTTTCTGGCATATACAATTTGTACACAATCTTCATAATAATTTGGTGTGCATGCCATACATCTACTTTTATTAAATTGCAACATGCTCATCGTCCTACCGGTCACAGAAATGGTCATAATTATTTTTTATGCATATTTCTCTATGCATGACAGTCCTTTTCGCATACTTCAATGAATTCTCATGTCGGGTTTGGTTCATATTTGATTAATATATCATTCCTTTATACAATTTCCTAAATTACTAACAAATGGCATTATTAGGTAATTGTCACAAGAAATTTTACGTGAGCATTGCTCCATGCAAGAATGACTTGATATAGGCGGCACGCTCCTGATTATTTTTATCTGTTTGTATATTTTGGAGAGTTTTTGTTTAATGAGTTCGCAATTGGGCTTACTGGAATTGACTTGTGCCTCTTCCCTACACCTTTCTAGTGGGTCTGGTGTCCTATGTCCTCCTGACATGTAGTAGTGTATAATTGGGTTGTGTCCTCCAAGCACATAGCAATCCATCCATATGGCATAATCCTCAAAGCAATCCCTCTTATCCTCTCCCTATTAATAAGAAATCAATTACCAAAAAAGCTCTAGATCTGTTGTAATTATGGCAATTCAATCATAAATCTTATTTTTGCCAAATTAGTCCTAAACATGTTCCATTTGTGTCAAGTTAGTCTATCCAATTGATTTTGATAAGAAATCATTGACATGAATGCCAACTGTCCTATCCGACACAGCTAGCATTGGCATGGACAGTTTTATTAATATAATAATAATAATTTATATTTTAGTAATCTTTTTTCTTTTTTATTTTCTTTGTCTTTTCTTTACTTTTATTTTTTTTTTTCTAATTTTTGGGCCAAGGGCCGGTGACGCTGGCCCTCAGTCCCCCATAATAAAATAGAATGAAATAAAATAATCAAGATGATAAGATTTAGCTAAGTTTCTTATGACTTGTTGTTTGTGCTTTTTAAAAAAGCAAAAGTAATTTCTTGCTTTCTTGCTAAAATTTCAAACATGATTCAAGTCTAAAAAATTATGAAAAGATTGAGGTAGTTTAAAAATAAAATAAAAACAAGCATCTAACAGTTTTGCCGATGCTTGTGAAAGCATAGAGCTTGAAATCCACCATAGGAGGTGAATAAAGTTGAGTTGTTGAAGATAGGAATTCTCATAATCCACGCACATTACAAGATGAGGCCTAATCAATATGCAAATGAGACCAACCAAGGTCAGGTCCAAGGTCCGCAATTGGTTTGTCTAAGATTTTTCGTGCTTCTATTATTTACTCGTCTAACATGCTTGCAAAGGCAATGAAAATGCTGGTGTAAACAGAGTGCTAATCTTATAGTTCACAAAACAATGAACCGATGCATGCTTGGTGGAAATTAGTGAGAGTGAAATTACCAGGAGCGTGGGCAATGTCGAAGGACCGAATTTGACAGTGGCGAGCCTGAATGTAATGCAAGCAACAAGATAAGAAACGGTGAAGAAATGGTACTTGAGTGCTGCCTGCATTTATGCTCCTCGCCTGTATTTATCCTCTGTCGCGCGTCAAATGGAGAAAGAAAAGAGGAACATTCGTTTCTGAGGTGGACCCAGCAACGAAATGTGGAACATGGCCCTGTTCTTGCTTTGTAGTTTCGGTAGGACACTGAACAGAGAGGGAAAAAGCTGTCGCATCGCATCCGACTCCATGATTTTTGGTAGTCTCAATAGTTATTGATGTATTAATATAAATACTTCTGTTTCTTTCTACATAAGACAGTAACCCGATGATCTCCACTAGAGACAATTTTCTACCTGAACTCTTCCAGATTGCAATCATTTTGATCTCTGCAATTTTATAATAGTTCAATTTCAGTGATAATTAAGATCTAAAACAATTTTTCCTATCACGATTCTAAAATCTTTATAATTGTATATAGCACATGTTATACTTCTTAATCTTATATTGTAGTTCATATATATAAATTTTATGATTTTAACATATAACTTTAATTGCTATACGAATAACTACTAATATCCATAACTAGATAACAGTTAATAATCATCATATAACAGTAAATTCCAATAACGACTCAATCAATGTAAGAAGGGTTACCTTAAGCTAACTGAAAAATAAAAGTCATAATTCATGCATTCAATTTTTAGTACAATGGAAGTTTGATTTCATCAAGTAGCCATGAATGATCATTTCGTGATACACATAACATTCACTAATAATGACAGTTGATCTCAGTCAGACCCATCTAATTTAAGGAATTATATCTTATCATTTAAAACTAAAATTACCACTGAAAAATTAATATTTGCTAATATATATTTATATAGATGTTGTTGATTGAACCTTACCAGCAAACGGTAGGCTCGTGAGTGGAATTAGATGCCTCTTAGTGTCGTCAAGAGTAGAATTAGATGCCATCTGTGAAGCGGCTCGTTCCCATCAATCTGACCCTAGCATATATACTACGCTAAGCACCTAAATGGGATTTAGATGCTACTTAGCTTTAATTTGTCCAGAACAAGATTCGCCCCATCTGTAAAGTGGTTTGTTCCCATCAATCTTGTGATTGGCTCGCAAGATTGATTGACTTTACGAAAAAAATTTGAAGAACATTTTCAGCTGATAGGGTAGTGAAAAGGTGTAAGAAAAGCTATGAATTTATTGTATAAGTGTCAATTTAGTCATAGAATTTTTAATGGTACCAATTTAGTTTCAAACTTTCCGACCTTGAGCCAATTTAATCATTCTGGCTAATTTTGACCAAATATTACTTACATGGATATTGGCTTGTCTATGTAGTAGACAGTTGACAATGACATAGATAATTTTAATGATATTTTAATATTTTTCATTTATTTTTATTTTCCCCTTTCTTCTCTTTCTCATACTTTTTTTTGTTTGTCCTTCCGTTCCTTTTTCCTCGGTGCCTAAGTGACTGGCCAAAGGTAGACTGGTGAAGGCAAGTCTTGCCAATGGCTGGGCAAAGCATAACCGCGCCCATGGCCAGCGAGGTTTGACCCTTGTTGAGCCTCACCAACCCAACACAGGGCCACCCTCATGGCATTAGCGAGGGCTCAAGCCTTGCTAGGGGTTGGGCAAGGCACGACCTCACTTAAATTGGCAAGATCGAGCCTCATTGTTGCTGGGTATTTCACTCTCACCGACTCTTGCCTCTAGTTGATCGTCGAGGTTTGGCAATTGGCAAGTGGAAGAAGGAAGGAAAGGGGAAATAAAAGAGAAATAAAAGAGAAATAAATAAATAATTCGAAAATTATTAATATATTATTAAAGGTTGTCCCTCTCAGCGTTGCGTTGCCTTTGCCATGTAGGTCGGCAAGCATCACGTTCGCAGTATTTTGTAAAAATTAGCTAGAATGACTAAATTATGTCAAAATGTTTATGATTAAATTGGTACCATTAAAAGGTTTAAGATTAAATTGATATCCATCTAATTGGTTCAAGACTTTTCTAACATTTTTTCTCAGACAAGCGGTCTAATTCCATAAAATATTCCAAACTTTAGGTTCAATCCT
Source organism: Eucalyptus paniculata subsp. matutina (assembly GCA_017140255.1). Taxonomy (NCBI): domain Eukaryota; kingdom Viridiplantae; phylum Streptophyta; class Magnoliopsida; order Myrtales; family Myrtaceae; genus Eucalyptus; species Eucalyptus paniculata. The sequence goes on along the minus strand of CM029436.1, from coordinate 19,433,549 downwards.
AATTTCGCCTCGAACTTTTTGTCTGAAAAGAATATTTTAAATTTTCACTCTAGTCGTAGATTTGCCCACGAGTCTAAAAGTCATTGCTAGATTTTTTCAAAATTATCAACATTAGAGCCAATTAGAGGTCCATTATTAGATCTACATCTTCATTGACATTTTCACCTTTGTATAAAATTGCAGTAGCCCCCTAATGTTGATAATTTTGAAGAAATAAATGGAGATTTTTGGATGTGTGGGCAGATTTGGGATAAGTGAAATTGAGGATTTCTTTTTAGACAAAAAAGATCCATATTGGAACTCGGATTAGAGATAAAGTTGTGAGTTTTTAAAGGAAAATTTATTAATGAATTGGGATTGGATCTAAATTAGCCGTAGCACAGAAAGGGAATCATGAATCATTCCATCTACCCCTCCTACGGTGAATAGTCAAATTCACAACTCAAATGTTAGCAAGCATTCGATCTTCCAAGAAATCTCGCAACGGTTTAGTTAGTTTAAACAAGGTTGACTCCAACCCCCAAAGCTGCCTCTTAAAATAGAGAAGGATACTTGCTGATATTTGGGTTGTGAATATGCTATTATGTCAAATTCATTCTTTTCTCATGATATTGTATTTGACTAACCAAAAGAGTTTCTGTCCAAGAATAGATATAGGGAGGTTTCTCTTCTTCACAAAAGCGTTCGTCAAAGGGAACTTATTTTTAGGCACTGTTTGGTAACCATCCAAATAATGCCTGATTTTGATTTTTTGTTCCCAGAATCAGTTTGGGACGAGAATCGCGTTTGATAAAATTTTTGTTCCTGGGAATAAATTGGGAAGAGAATCAAGAATTAAAAAAAAAAAAATTGATTCTTGTTCTGGGAACAAAATTGAGAATCAAAACTCTTCTTCTTCATCGATCGCCATCCTGCGACCGCCGCCCGCCGCCGACCGGCAACCGGTTTGGCGAGCTCGCCGAGGCCGGGCGAGGCCTACCTAGCCCCTCGCGAGGCTCGCTCTAGCCCCGGTGAGGCCAGCTTGGCCTCCAGTGAGGCTCGGCCTCGCCAAATCTGGCGAGGCCGAGCCTCAGCGGGGCTAGGCGAGCCTCGCCCGCTGCCGGGCTTACCGAGGGCCGACGACACTCCGGTGAGGTCGTTGGCCCTCGTCTAGCCGGTCACTGGACCGACGACCAGCCTGAAGAAGAAGAAGAATGGGAGAAAAAAGAAAAAAAAAAAAAAAAGAAAAGAAAAGAAAAGAAAAATAAAGGACAAATAAAGAAAAGAAAAAAAGGAACAAAAATTAAAAATTATTTAAAAATTAAAATAAATTGATTTGGAACATAATCAATTAACACTATACCAAACGCAATTCTATTTTAATCAGAAATTTTTGATAGTTACTAAACGCATTCTTTGACTCGAATCAATTCCCTAGAACAGAATAAAAAATAATAATTTCTTGTCGAACGTTCAGGAAATGTAATCATTACCAAACACGCCCTTAGTATATAAGTCTATATAAATTCTTTTTTTTTTTTTTTTTTTTGGTGTTGTTTTTTATCACCTTATTATAAAGATTAGGATAACTATTGGAGTTTTTCTTATCTTTCTGGAAATGATTGTATTAGAATTTTAGTAGACTCTTGGTTGTTGATGTAACATCCTCCATTTTGATCCCGTAGGATTGGCCATAAGGTCCTATATGGATTAATCATGGGTCATTGGCCATGGGATCGATCAGTTCGATTGATAAGAAATCAAGAATCAGTCATGGTCTGACTGACCAACCGGCCATGAATTGGCCTAGATGTTGGATGTAATGACCTACATGACCATACTGGTGGGATTGGATCATCAGCCCATAAGATGACATTTGGCATGGGATGATTTTGGATCGGTTGATGGTCACGATTGGTCATAGCGCTCGGCTGCGGGTGATTCCGCCCAGTTATGCAGCGATTCACGACCAATTCAACGCGATCAAATGCAATAGTCTTTCGATAAAAAATACACCATTCCCTATTTTATTCTTAGTGATTGGAAAGGATTCTCGAATTGGTGATATCCGTCCATGGATTGGCAATGCACCGACCATGAACCCTACCGGTGGATCAGGTGCCGACCGAAATGAGCTCAGGGATAGACCCGGCTATTTTGTCACTTATTCTAAGGTCCATAGGTGTCTTGGCTTTGTATTAGGTCATGGGTAGCCTTAGAATAGGTCTCGAACCAATTAAAGGACAATCGATCCTATTAGTTAACCAACCATCCAAAAGAACAGTTTGAGTAATATGGGACGTAAGGGCCGAACCTCGGGTGTACGTGATTCAATTATTCAGGGTGTACTTAATGATTCATCTCTAGCCCCGGAACGAACTAAAATGATAGAATTTTCTAGATGGCATTCCTAATGGAGAAAATGACAAAATATGGAAAGTTCTAGAATTCCCTCATTAAATGAAATGGTGAGTTGTCTCTTAAAAAAAGTTAAAAGTCCTGATGGCGGCAAAATATCTTCAGATATTCTAGAAAAATGCGATGTATATGTGGGCCAATTGGAACGCACTACATGAGCCCTCATTATGGCATCATATTTTAGAACCCCTGAGTTGGCACGATCATCATTAGGCTTCATTAAATGCCCATTGAATACGGGGTGTTGGTGGACCAATGGGAGAGAGAAAAGCAGGCCGTTATTGATGATGCCTAGGAACTAGATTTGCCGAGTAAGGCCTTTTAGCCTTCCAACTCATGACTTACACCACAATTATTGGACCCATAACCTTGCCACCCAAGGAAATTAGGCGGGACACTTGGAAACATTGGAGAAGACCGCTTAGTTTGGTAATGATGGCTCCAAAAGCTATAAATAGGAGGAGCTCACTCCATTTTCCAAACTTTGCTCCCATTTTCTCCTCTCACCATCTCCTTGAACGCCCCCTCCTCATGCCCTCTCTCTTTGGCCTCCAAGCCAAGTCGCCCAATCTTTGTAACTCAAGTTCTAGTTCGAGGTTCATCTAGTCTTGTAGGCATGGAATGTGACATCCTAGATTTTCAGTCATGTTTTCTACTGAATAAATCGGGCATTTCATTGACGTGCCGATAGGGCTATTCTCAAAGCTGATCACTCTCGAGATAACTAGACTATCTGGGGAAGCTATTAAGGATTTTAAGGCAAATAAACTTGAGAATTCAACCAGGAACCGGCTTCTCAATCGTGCTCATCTTTAGAGGCCATTACGGCATAGTTAAAAATCGATTTGAGATCAGAGATAGGTCGGTTCGACTAAGATGTGTGTGATCGATCGTGGGTGACTCCATTAAATTGGAAAATTCTCATCGACCGACACTAGTTTGATTTCTCTTTCGTTTTGGTATCTTGTGTCTATAATTGAATCCTTGAGACTTTCACAACAATCGAGAGTTGTCAATTTGTCAAGTGGGTTCATAGTGGTTCTAAGAAAATCGACCATGGGTCATTTGCATTAAAAATCTCTGAAAATTACCCAGTAGTCTAGGTCATGCTAAAAACGCGCCAAATGGAAATTAACCGCCAATTCAAGTTTGATTTCATAAATTGAAGATTCTGCAATGTTACAATAAATTCTAGGAACGTCGACTCAGCCTCAAAAATTTTTTCGACGATAGAGACTTTTTGGGAAAAAGTCAGCATATGACCGTTTTTGTTTGGAAAAGACCGGGGGTTATTTTTGGTCACTAAATTGAGATGTAAGATGGATTCATGGGTGAGGAAAAATGTCAATTGAAGCATTAGTATACCAATAAATTTTATTAAGGCCAAATGAGATAGAATTAAATAGGAAATGGTGTCCAATTGTTTGGAAAATGGAAGAATTCGTAGTTCCCCCTCCTACTAGCCATTTTGCATCATTTGAGAAGTCATGGGGAGTGTAATGGTGGACCATAGTGAGCCAAGGAAGAAGGCTTGACTAGGAAAGGTCAAAGGAGATATTTTGTGAAAATTTTGGACCAAGTGGCCCCCTCCATCTCTCCCTCATCTATATCTTCTCTCTCTCTCCCTTTGGCTGGCCACACCATTCCCTTCCCCCTCCATTCTTGCCGTCCACAACAACCAGCAGTTGGAGAAGAAGAAGCTGCAGCCGTCGCGTGCCACCACCAGCTGCGCTACCATCAGTTACCGCTCTGCCTCTACCCATGCCAAGCCGCATGAACCACCGTCCAGTCACCACTGTTCTAGCTCATGTTCGTGTGTTTGAGGGACTATCCAACAGCCGTGAGGGGCTGTGAAAGCCCGCCGGAGCCCATTCAACCGCCGTGGACCGCCCCTTTCAAGCCACTGGAGTCTCCCCGAGCCTTGCCATCCGTTTTAGTTTTTGTTTCTTCTGTTTTTGCAGCCAAAACAGAAGGTGTGCAAGTGGGTTTCACAGCACCTTTGGAGGCCGTTTTGAGGTGTTTCGAGCCTCGAACCTTAGGCCCGCTTTGGAGTAAAACGTCCCCCGCGACATTCCCGACGTTTCAATTCGAACGAATTGTTATATATGTGAGTTTAGCTCACTAATCCTTACTTAGTTTGCTAATGATGCTTAAGGATTGATTAGTGTTAATTAATCACGATTAGGTTGTTATATTAGTTTAGAAAAATTAAATTAGTGACTTAACGATGCATGTTAGGCGGTTAGACTTAGTTATTAGCAAATAGAGAGTTTCTAGTATTTATTGAACGAATCTCGAGATTTTTCCCGTTCGTCTCGGCTTTCAATTAGGTATTATGGGTCTAAATTAGAGTTATTGCTATTTAATAATTAATTTTTGTAATTATTTGATTAATTATCTATTTTCCGAAAGTTAGGCAGGGATAGCCGACGACCAGAATTTTATGCTGATTATCATGGTGCGTCTATTTATTTATTTGAGCCTTAACTTGTGAGAAATTGATTTGTTGGTGATTTTAGGATTTATTCCTAAATTAAATCATTTTGGTTATTAATTGAAAATAAACGGGCATCGGTTGATAATGCCAAAAATGTTTCAGTGGACTACAAAAAATGGTGGGATTTATAGAAAGAAAATTGTTATATTTTGACTAAGGCCGACCGTGTACCCACACACGATATTTTATAGGATATGATAAAAGATGAGAAAGAATGTTGTATGACGTGGCTTGACAACCAGATAGGTCACATTGGCGTATAAGTCGCCTTAAAGAATGAACGTGAATCGTTGAGTATATACATCACCTGGAAAAGCACGTGGCTTTGTTGTTAGTATGTCGCCTTGGCGTATAAGTTGCCTTAGAGAATGCACGTGACTTGGTGATTTGGTATATCGCCTTAAAGAATGCACGTGGCTTGGTGATTTTGTATATCGCCTTAGAGAATGCACGTGGCTCGGTAATTAGTACATCGTCTTGGCGAATATGTCGCCTTAGAGAATGCACGGGGCTCGGTGATTAGTACATTGCCTTGGCGAATATGGCGCCTTAGAGAATGCACGTGGCTCGGTGATTAAGTACATCGCCTTGGTGTATAGGTCGCCTTAGAGAATGCACGTGGCTCGAAAACTAAGTAGACTATCTTGAAGATTATATAGTATAGATTGAAATGACCGGGGAATGGTCATGTTGACATGTAATCGACTAGGTCGATTGATCGATGTATTGATTTGTGATATTATGATTGGGTACCTATTAACTGTGCTAAAATGCAAGTGGAATCTGAGGCTGAAGTAAATCCTCTAACCCGTGTGTGCATAGGCAGCCGGATGGCATATTGGTTTATTAATCAAGTCTTAAGGGTAGAACTCGATAGGACATTGTCTCAATGGTTATTGTATAACCGTTTTAGGTCCATAGATGGCAACACCTCCACCTCCTCGTCCTCCTATGCATTTTGGTATACCCAAGGAAGTCACCGAGATAGAGACCAACTTCCCGATACACTCTCACCCGAAAGGACTAGAATACGTTTTAGTTAAGTCGACTGTTTGGGTTGATGTGGGTAAAGATGCCTTGAGACCCCATGAGTATCGATCGCGGTATCATGAGTATCATGACGGGCGAAGGGAGGGTCCCATGCCAGAAGGTGATGTGCCTATGTTCAATACGGAGGAAGCATTTGGGAAGGGGACGACTAATCATAAGGATGGGTCAGTGGTGGATGCACAAGACCCTAAGCTCGAGAGTGACTCCAACTCTCCCAAGCACTTAGCAGTAGACTCTAGTTGGAGCATGCCAGAAGGAGAGGTCGATCAAGAAGAGGTGTACCCAAAAGAGAACTGGGAGGAGGAACCAGAGGAGGATCAAGAGTTAGAAGACCCTGATGAGGAGCCGGATGAAGAAGACTCTAAAGAAGAGGATGATCCAGACGAGGATCCAGAGAACGACTCAGATGAGGACTAAGGTCCCATCTTGTTTGCAAACTTGAGTTGTGGACTGATGTATGATATATCAGACTTCTGTGAATAGTATTGTATTATATACTATGAGTTGCTTTGTATAAAAGTGTGGTCTTGGTTTTTCATGTTCGAAAAATATGACCCTACTTTTCTATCCCATTGGTTTATTGTCAAGGGATTATTTTATGCTTCCACATATGTATTAAAATAAAAGGGTCGGCGATGCGTCTTGAGACGTCGCTATAAATCGACCAAGTGAGGGATGGGCACGCGTTCAAGGATCGGGGTGTGACATGGAAATCTTGCGTTAGTTTTGGAAACTATAGTCACATTAGAGGAGATAGGATTTCCCTTGGCCTATGTGGAAAGCTTGTATTGTGATGTAAAAAGAATAGAGAGCCGTAGAGAAAGGACTTGTAAAAGTACTATTATATTATAAATCAGTGTGTTCTGTGTAATGTATTTTCCAATCTTCCAACTATTGTTTGTCTGGGGAGTTATTGTTCATGTTCCACATGTACATGATAATGAGATAAAAAGAAAGTCGGGATGGCAACAACCCTTGGACATCACGAAAATAACCCACAGCTCGACCTCCGAGGAAGGGGGGTGTGACAGTTGATGTCGTGAATTTTGAGCATCATGGTTCTAACATGCACTTTTTTTCCTTCTCCTATTGTAAATTGCATAACTGCAATGTTGTGTCTGAGATTTTACTTTGATTTTAGTTGATTATACATTACTCTTTAACTGAATTTACATTTGCACTAACCTATCTAGACATTAGATTAGCAAAACTTTTTTAATATACCTGTAAATTTATATGCATTTTTTTTTTTGGTAATTGCACGTACATCATCAAATGTATAGTTGATTATATCTTTATTATTCAGCGGTATCCTTAGGATAAACGGGGAGCTTTTATTTATTGTCTCATTGATGGAAAGATAAAGACCATATAGACAGTAGAAACTTCTATTTGTAATGGCTTATGTATACACAATTAATTGCACATTGTTATTTGAGTATCTTGACAATTAAATTTCAAAGTTGAAAAATTATAATTTAATATAATCGGTCTTGACTTTGTGGTTTTTTGCCAGAATATGTTTCTATAGTTAAAAAAAAAAAACGCTTATTTGTGCTTTCCTTTGAGTTTTTTATACATTTTTTTTTTTTGCGGAAATGCAAAATGGAGGTTGAAACTCTAGTTACACCTTCTTCAATTTCAAACTCACATCTCATTATTTTAAAGGAAACTTTGATCATTCCTTAAAATTTTGGTCGACCCACTATGATATATGAACGTATGATCTATTGCGACCCTCAAGAGGCATTAGATTGGGGACCAACGATCCCCAATTGGTGCAGATTCTCCCAAGTCATTACCTTATGTAAAGTTATGACTTTAAATTTTGATCTAATTAATCCTATAAGAATTCTACGTGACATGGAGTCATCACTAGCGTATTGAGGCCGACTAGGAACCAAGTGAGATATGGGAATATATTTCACTTCCTACACAAACGAAGTGCTAAGGTCAAAAACTAGATTACAATAATTATTCAACTAATGTTTTTTCGGTACCTAAACTTGATCATTTGTCGATTAAGATGCCCACACAATCTTTTTACCAAATTATGAGTCATGAAGTTTTGATATGCTAAAAGCCCACATAGTATATTTTCTGTTTATTCTGATCATAAGATATAACCTAATCATTTAGTTAGAACAAGCGAATCAAAACACAAAAGCGACACAAAAGAATCACAACAAATTCATCAAGAATAGTAATAAGAGAAAGAGATAGAGTGCGATAAAGTAACCCAAGATGAGTCGGTCATGATATAACATGACATTTTTATTAAGCCTCAAACAGCAAACTCATGAGGTAAATTCAAATTGCAACCAATTTCTTTAGATATGGTCTAAAGAAAAGCACGATTTAAAGTTTGACCACGCTTCAACAATCGTCTCATCGGTACAAAACATGATCCCTTTCTTGCTTTGTGGTCTAGGTAGAACACGGGACGGATAGGGAGAGATGCCACGTCCAACTCGACAACCCATATCTCATTCCCTCCCCCAGCCACTAATAAAGATGTTTATTAATTAAAATTTCCCGTTTGTAGACTAGTTCAATTTCAGTGATAATTAATGTGTAAAACAATTTTTCAATAATAATTCTAAAATCTCTATAGTTGTAAATAGCACATGATATACTTCTTAATCTTAAAATTGTAGTGGCGAATAAATTTAAATAACGAATCAATGTAGGAAGGTGTTGCCTTAAGCTAATTGCAATTTAAAATTACAATCCATTTCACTGAGCAGCCATGAACTGTTACTCAGTGATATATATAACATTTGATGATAATAACAATTAATCTTAGGTAGACCAATATAGTAAAAGTGATTGTATCTTATCATTTAACACTAAAATTAGCACTAAAAAGTTAATATTTTCTAATTCTTGGATGTACCCTTCCACCAAAATCTCGATTGGGAAAATGCAATGAATGTGATAAGTCTTCATACATTGATGCAAACTTGATTCTAAATCTAAATTAATCTCTGCTTGATCTCCTAGGAGTGGTGGCTGTCACTTCTGAGTCGTAGTTTCGTCACTCCCTTTTATTTTCATTTCAGGTATTGAACACGAGAATGTTTAATTAAATGCACGTGGAGGATGATTAGGGAGTGGCATTGGAATTGACTATAGGTTTTTTGAATAAGTTTTTCAAATTGGATTATACTTATCATTCAATGAAAGGTTTTGATTGGTCAATATATTTTTGTAAAATCACTATTTTTGGTTGAAGGCTTGGTCCTTCATTTTATTAGTACGGCCGGTCATTCCCTAAATTCTTGGTATAGATGTGTGGCATGATGGATATTAGGAAAACAAAAAGTTGGTCAATATTTTCGTAGAATGATGCGCTTTAGGGATTATTACTAGAATGGACTAGACTCATATTAAGGTTTCATTGTAGTTATTTATGTGTTCTTAGAACAGAGTAAAGGAGATTGAACTTGGAATTATGTCAAACGTTCTTTGAATTGAAAATCCTTTAGTTTAATGAACTACTATGTCTCATGTGATATAACCTACCATCATAAGATAAAATGCTAGTTGACCTTCGAAGCGATAGTCTCTTGATGGTCACATTTGAAGAATCTGAGACAAGTGTAGCTCTAGAATTGCCTCAATTGCAATTCTAGCCAGCCATGTGAATCAATGTACTTACGTTTTTGCCCAAAAAATCAGATAATTGGCAGACGACAAAAATTAATCAGATAGTTGACCTTCGAAGCGATAGTCTCTCGACGGTCACATTTTAAGTGACTTTATTCTGGTAGATTTTTACCATTTTGTTTTTACGGTAAGCTAGACCATTTCAACTTGGTTCTGCTATGTGAAAATTGCAGATGTAACTCGTCGACTCACTATACTACCTGCTTGAAATAGGAGTACGCAAAGTTTTCCATGCATTCTATGGTGCAAAAATATGTTCCAAATTTTAATCATTTCATTCCAAGCTACTGTAATTCAAGGTAAACACAACTTATGAAATGAAGTATTCTCACTCATTCAAATGTTTAGGTCTAGCAAATTTCGACAATAAAATTCTGTCAAGTAGTAGATTTTTATATTCTAAACCAAAAAAGGGAATTTCGTAATATTGATAAAAAGAAAAAAAGGAAGAAGATGAAGATGAAAAATCTTGATTATTTTCAGAAAGCAAGAAGCGATTTTGGGGGTAGTAGGGAACTTGCCTTGCATAGCTTGGCTTGTTGCCTCTTCTTATATTCCTAGGATTGGCATTTGCCATTATTGCCCAAGACTAAACAGGGAGGCAAGAGGGCAGGGGACAGCGACGCCGGAGGACAATGCTTGCCGGGGACTGTCCTTTATTGCTGGAAAACCACTCTAATTGGCGACATCCATGGCTTAAACTGATATTTTCCATTCACCTTGAACCCTTAGGATTGGCGTTGTGATTTTTGGCCTTTCGTTTGGAAATCACGCTCTTCCAATGTCGCGGTTGCAGGATGTTAAAGAAGTGTAACTTTTTTTACTTGAACACAATCTATTTCAATTAATTTCTAGGTCGATCCTTGTTATAAAATTGTAGTATCACAGGAGCTATTTCCAACGACATTAAAACTACTAGATCCGATTATCCTTAGAGTGGAATTGAGAACACAAAGCTGCCACCTCTTGCAATCTGGGTTTTCACAAGTGTAGTTCCTTTCGGCGGCTTACCTAGTCCATCCAAAATTCTAATTGCAACATTATTTTCTCCGTTAAACTCAGCACATAGACTACCATGTTATGTGAAATTTTCATGATTTTTGAAAATATAGAAATTTCTGTTATTACTCAGAAATTACAAAAGTTGTGAAAATTTTCTAGTTTATCTCGTTAGTTCAAATATAGATATTAGCTGTGGAATATTCTAATTCCTTTGAAAAGTTCGGTGCAATTATTGAAGAAAAAGAGTTTAGCACACTCAACATTGGAAAGATCTATTTTCTTCGATTTTCTGAAAAATAAAAATAAAAATAAACTAATTTTTGCATAGTATGATCACTTTAGATGGTTCAGAGTCAAATATTTCTTGGGTCATTGTAGCGTGTGTCGAGGCCATGGGCTTGAAATCCGGTGTGGGAGGGCATTTACGTAATTTTGGTCTGAACTGGCTTTTCAGGCCAATTGCATCTAGGAAAAACTGAGATTGAGTTGTGTGGCTTGAATTAGCGATTTATCGAGTTATATAATCTCCACCGCTTCCATATTTTGAAAAAGTGCGTGACATTATTTGCCCCGAAAAAAGCTATATTGTGACGTCGTCTATTTTTTTGAAGTATATATATTTATAAGGCATGATATTTTAGAAAACTCAATCAAGTATCGGATACTTTTGAGTATTTCTTATCCGAAAAACATTATAAACCAAATTGATATATATATTGTGTGTGGGCACGCAAAACAAATATTTTTTTGAGACTTAATTGTGGCCAACTTGATTTATGGGGTTCGATCATAATTAACGTGATTTTTGGGGCTTAATCATAGCCGTTGATATTTTTTTAGCCTTGTTTTTTATTCATCGGAGTAAGCATTCCGATTGTTATATTGGAAAATGCAATGAATGTGATCGTCTTGATACATTAATGCAAATTCGTTTCTATTTGTATATTATTCTTTGCTTGATCCCATAGAAATGGCATGGTTTTCCTCACTCATTTTTACTACCATTTCAAGTTTTGAACATGAGAAAGTTCAATCGAATGCACATGGAAAGTAATTCGGAAGCAGCACTGGAATTTATTAGTAGATTATTTGGATAAAGTTGATCAAATTAGGTTTATGAATTTCTAATAATTGGTCAATTCAGGAATCACTGGACTTTGTTATAGTTATCATAGAATGAAATGTTTTTCTTGGTCAATAATTTTTTTTTTAAAATCACTAATTTTAGGTGAAGGCTTGGTCCTTCATTTCTTAACAAATATGACCGGTCAATCCCTAAGTCTTCAATATGGATGTGGGTTATGATGACTGTCACGAGAAATGAAAAAGACCTTGAGTATTCTCTAGACTGCACATGCAGCAGAGTGATGCACTTTGGGGACTACTACTAGAACGAACTGTACTCCAATTAAGCTTCCATTTATAGTTCTATGTGTGTCCTTAGAACGGCGAGATTGAACTTGGAGTTATGCCAAACGGTCTTTGAATTGGAAAAATCGCCCGGCTTGATTAATACATATGTCCCCATGTGATGTAACTTACCGAAACAAAATGCAAGTTGGCCTTCGAGGCGTTGGTCTCTAAAACGGTATGAGCGAGACCTGGTGTCGATCGTCTTCTTTCACGGAAACCAGAGATCAATCAAAAACCAGAGCCGACCAACTAAACTGGAAAACCCTCCGAGGGGAAAGCGGAGATGGTGGGAGGTGCACGAGGAGCGAGCAAGAGGCGACCGGATGCCGTCCGGACGCAGGCGGTGATCGTGAGCTCTCGCGAGAGAATTGGACGACGTCGTCGCGCAAATGGGGAGAGAGAGAGAGAGAGAGCGCCACGCGACCTCAAAACGCACACGAATCGGAGCAAAAAAAAGCCGGTTGGATCCACCAGCTTCGATCGTCGCTGCCGACGCCGTCCGAGACTCCGTCTGGTTAGTTGAACAACCGATCGTGACCGATGATCGCTCCTCGCTGAGACTAAAGCTCTCTGTTCTGTTTTGAGTGTCGCACGTGTGAAATGGAGACCGAGAGCTTTGTTCTTTGCTAGCAATGAAGATTGTTCGCGTCCGAGATTATATTGCTAACAACTGCGATGCGGTCTTGATGATCTCGTGCTGATTGGGTCGTGATTCTCGCTTTCCCGTTGCTGGATTCATCGAATGCACATTAACTGTTTGGTGAAATGCCTGAGCCGTATTAGTCTGAATACGGCTTTGAATCTGACTGCCATCATCTTTTTCTTCTTGAGTGATTCCCCGTACCAGTTGGATAGGTTAAGTAGATCTAAATTGATATCCACTTTTGGGTCCATTCCCGGATGTCTCGGTCTTGGTAGGCTTCCGGTATTATAAGGCAATGAACTTGAGTCTCTGAAAATAGCTAGAAATGATGATATGCTGAATTGTAAATACTCTGTTGATGGTCGCCGGTGTGCTCATGAAGCATAGACTGATAAGGTGGACTAATACATTGGAGAGCAGATCCCATTTGCTGTACATATCTTTGCTAGTAGTGACTTCCTCTGCATCATGTATTTACTGTGAGTGAATGTGAATGTGTGTTTAGTGTAGGTAGAAATGCAGTGCGAATTTGTGTTTGCATTCGTACTGGATCGTGATTGTTGCTTGCTGGTTATATATTATCTAATGATGCTGTGGTATTACTTGGAGCTCTTGCATAAAAAATTGGGAAATTTAGCCATATACAGTTTATACCTTTATTCGCACAATGTGATAAAGATGATCACCCCATTTTCTTGTTATAATAAGTAACTTAATCAGCATGCGTGAATTTTTTATTTTCATAGATATTGAAAAAAATGTTATTTAAACTTTTAATTAATTTAATTAGTGTCGTAGGGGCACATGCTAACCAGGTTCATTTCAATTTTTAGAATGCTAGTTGGCCAGATAAGCTAAATGACGATTGTTACCAGAATCACATCCCAACTGATGGAGCTACTATTATTATAAAATGAAGATAATCACGATTACAGTCTCTTATTATCTTATACCTTCACCTTATTATTGAGAGAGAGAGAGAGAGAGAGAGAGAGAGAGATGAAAAGAAATCTTGGAATCCTTAATTATCTAAGAGATATTAAAATAAAGAAAAAAATAACATAAAAAATAATGGAGGCCGTGAAGAGAGAGAGTGGCTGGTTGAGCTGCTACCACCCCTCGAGACATTAAATGTTAGAACTATTCTTGATTGGTGCACTTCTAGAACCTAAAGGGTTTCAAGATCCTCAATTAGTTTGCAAGGATGATTGTCTATAGTATATGTGTGTGCACTCGCAATACAATGCAATATGCTCCGTCAACATTTGACGAATGGTGTATTTTGTGTTGTGAATCTGCTTTCGATATGCGTAGAATTTTTTTGGCCTACCAAAAGGGTGTGGAGTGACCAACGAAGCGGGAGTTTTATACCCACTAGGAGTGTTTGCTTTTCAGTCATGGCTAATGTTCATGGAGTTCTCAGGAAATGGGCCTAAGAGGACTAACCCAACTACTAGGCATTGGCCCAATCAACTACCACCACAATACCAACTACCAGCATCAGGTACATCCATGTGGCCTTTTGGATTAAATTTCCCAGATCTGTTCAGACTCGAGACTTCTTGCAAAATCTCGTTATGGATACACCCGATCATTGGGCTACCGTGCCTGTGGTCGCTTTGCTTAGATTGATTTGATTGGATTTGGTTTTGACTCTTATTAAGAGTAGAAGAACAAATTAGTATTCTGTCTGTTCTATTGTCCTTACGGATTTTTGGTTTTGGTGTATAATGTGTGACAATGCTACAACAACTACTGATATTCCTGATGCTGCTTTCTTTTGGGCCTGGTGGCTGAACTAAATCAGGAGATGGTCAATGATAGTTTAGAATGTCTAAACTGAGTTTTTGGCTGTATAAGAATAATGCTAGGTGTTCAGATGTGGTTTACAAAAGTTGGTATATTATGGTAGACTCCTATTGAGTTTTGACTATGATCCATTTATTTAAAGGAATACCTGTAGTCGGCTGTATCACTTTGTACACGAATTTTGTAGACTAGTTTAAGTAAATGTAGCATGACTCTTTCTATATTCACAATGCTATATTTGCAATGAGCTGATTTATTGAGGTTTCTATGTTATCTTGCTTAGTTTATTTTCTTATTTTTGGTACAGCTTTAAAGACTGAGGAATGCTTGGTGCTGTATGTGGTACAGAATTTCAATGGGGAAGAGTTTGAACAGGAGCCATATGTGACGTTGGAGTTTGATACTGCAGATGATGCTCGTATAACAATTATGCATCATGAGTGGGTTTTAGAATGTGGTCTAGTCGCGAGTGGATTGATTGGTTTCTAATGGTAGATTTGTGTGCTGGAAAGAAGTGTTTCAGATTAATTCAAGGACAGGATGCCCTGCATTCATAAGGGTGAAAAAATCTGATTCTGGCAAGTGGGTCCTTGATCAATTTGCAAAAGATCATGATCATGATCTCAATGCTTGCGAGGAGAATCATCCTGCCAATTCCCAGTGCAAAAGCTCAGCGACAACTGCTAGAGGAGTTGATTTGTGCTGTAGGCCACAGATAAAACAGCTAGATGTTGTTGATACTGGATGCTCATCTTCTTCAGGTATTGTCAGTGCCAAATGCATTAAACTGGCGGCAAATGAAGGACAAGTGAAACTTGTGCCCTATGCGGGTCTAAAGTTAGATTTGGCTAATGAAGCATACCAGTATTATGATACATATGCTTGGAATGTGGGATTTAGAGTTTGCATCAGTCAGTTGTTTTGATCAAAGAATGATGGTTTGATTACTTCTCGGGATTTGTCTGCTCAAAGGAAGGATTTCATACGGCTATGAGGATTAAGAGGCATGATAATGGAAGATGGATTGTTGATCGTTATCAACTAGAGCATAACCATGAGCTTGAGATGCACTTGAAAGCCAACAAAGGTTCAGCTTCTAGGAAATTGTTAGATGAGATTAATGAAACATCAGAAAAACTAGACATTGCTTGAAAGCATGATGGGAGCCTCATAAGGAAATATTGTGCAAACAACATAGGAAGTGATTGGTATACCATGCTTCATAGTCACTTTCAGAACTGACAAGCTGAGGACATCAGATTCTTTCTTGCTGTTGATGTACAAATGGGTTGCTGTAGGAGTCTTTTCTAGGCTGATGGCAGATGTAGGTTTTACCTGCAGTCAGTTTGGTGATACCATCATATTTTATACCTCCTACAGTCAAAATAATTATGCGGTGCCATTTGCTACTTTTGTTGTCGTTAATCACCACAAGCAGCTGGTTCTTCTTGGATGTGCACTAGTTGCTGATGAATTAAAGGAGTCCTTCATATGGTTGTTTAAGATGTGGCTCAGGACAATGTCTGGGTGCCATCCCAAGTTGATAATAGCTGATCAAGATGATTACATTCTGCAAACGATCGCACAGGTTTTTCCTTCAAGTCATCATTGTTTTTCAATGTGGCAAATGAAGACAAAAGAAATGTGAGCATTTTGAGTCCACTGAGTAGTGATTGTAAATATGAATATGAGAAGTGTGTTTATCAAAGTCATATAGTTGGTGAATTTGATGTTGCATGGGATGCTCCTCAGCAAATATGGCCCAAGGGAAAATGCTTGGCTGAAGGAAATGTATGAAAAGCGTGAAAACTGTGTTCCACTGTACTTACGTGGAATGTTTTGCTGGAATTCTCATTGATGTTGCATGGTATGCTCCTCAGCAAATATGGCTGTATGAAAAGTGTGAAAACCGTGTTCCACTGTACTTACATGGAATTTTTTTTGCTGGAATCTATTGATTAGTGTAGATGCCTTTTTGGATCCATATTTAAATTCTCAAATGTCACTTGAAGAATTTGTTGTGAGATATGAGCAAAGTTTGAAGCAACGTTGTGGTGATGAAAGGAAAGAATATTTCAATCCATTCAACTTCTAGGCATTTTTGCAGACAAACGGACTGTTGGAAAAGCAATGTAGGAGGCTTTACAGTCTTTCCATTTTCAAAGTTTTCCAGAGGGAACTTTGACAAAGCTACAGTTATCTGGGTGCCAAGATTCATGAACAAGGGGCCATCAGAAGATATTTGATCCAGAAATGTGGTGACGAGAGTCAGAAACATATTGTTACCTTTTGTTTATCCAATCTTCATGTGAGTTGTGGCTGTCGGATGTTTAAATTGGAGGCAGTATTGTGTGGACATGCTTTAAGATTGGTCCAGATTCTAGATATTAGGGATCTTCCATCTCACTACATCTTACATAGGTGGATGAGTTGTGCTGAGTATGGCACCGTGGATGATTTAAAATCAGGAAATAGCTCCCACGAAAATAAGGCAAAGATAATTTGGAGTCTTTGTGAAATTGCTGCCAAATATTATAGAGTTTGGTGCCACTTCTTTTGAGAAATACAAACTTGCACATGAAATTATGCATGAAGGTGGGAGGAAACTTTGCTGGCAGAGGTAAGTTTAGGATGAATTTTGTAGTTTGGAGTCCATCTATAGTTTCTTTTCCAGCAGGCCTGACCTTTGTAACTGGAGGGCATCAACTTGTTTTTCAATATAAAAGCTTTTTCAATCAGAAGTGAAATTATGTGGATATGGAATTATGCATTCTGCTAATTCTTTTGTTGGTTTCTTCTGTTTATCTCATCTCAGAAGATAGGGGTAAAGGAATAAATTGAAGAGAGTGAATGAAGAACTATACTTAAAATTTCCTTGGTCGTACCTTCAGTTTCCAAAGGCAAATCTTAGCAGCAGTGGGAAGCCACCACAAGCCCCCTGAATGAGGGTCTTTGAGAAGCTGACCTGATATTTGGAGAATGCGAAGACCTATGCTGATGTAATTTGCCATTGACTGAGTGTTTTGAGAAGATGACCTGATATTCGAAGAACCTCTAGATCTGTGCTGGTTTAATTTCCTCCAAGGTATCCTCTCTCTCTCATATTGAAGTTAATGATATACATGAGTTGTGATTTGCCTTTCAATTTTTCCTCACCCTGAATAATCTGACATGAACATAAAAGGAAGAGTGGAGTTCATCTAATAGAAATGTCTAATTCAATAGTCAATCACACTCTAGCACCTCAGTTGCACTTGCAGACACTTACTCAGTGGAAGTGATTTTCTATTTGGTAATGATTTTTTCCAGCAATATTTGGAAATGCCATATTACATTCCATGATGTGGCTGATTTCTTGTTTCGTGTTTTGTATTTCATCTTATTTCTTGGCCATACATTTGGTTTCCCTATGCATCTTTAATTGGACGTGTCATAGCCAACAAACTTCTATCATTCAACTATGTTGAAAAGTTACAGTATATTGGAGTGCGTTGAATAACTTTTGTAGTACAGATTCTAGTACAAAGAGCGTTACTGATGAAGACTACTCATACAGAGTTTAGTTCAACTACTCATGCAAAATAAAATATCTCACAGAAGTATAGTAGAAACTCTCTGTCATTTGTGTGATACCGGCTCATGAAGCAGCATAATTTATTCTTTAAAATGCACGAGCAGTTCTTTAATGGATATCTGTCCATTAGCACTTAAATATATGAGAAAACTAGGGCAATCACCACTGGGCTGGCAGATATATTTGTCTTTATGGCAACAGAAATGAGCTTCCTCTTGTTATAGCAAGTTAGGATACTCTCGCCGGTAGAAACCATGAGGGAATATTTGGCAAGGGACCAAGTGGCGTATATAGCTAGCTTAGAGTTGAACTTGCTTGTGGGCAGATAAGTAGCTCTGGACTGCCATTGATATGTAGCTTAGACTACTGAGGCTGAAGGAACACTTTGGTATGGTATGATATATTGACATTGTCTCCTGATGCCTCGACTTGAAACCTTGAGCTTGAATATCATTTGAGATCTGAACATGCCTAGTGCTCTGTTAATGAAGATTTTAGGCACAACCATAGTACCAGGAGAAGGATTTGCACGTTCTCATGCATCAGGTATGATTGTACATTCCTTTCCGATGCCAATCGAGACTACTGCATTATTTTCATCTTTGTACGCTAAGATGATCTACTGCATAATTGATGATTAAAATAACTTGTATCTAAAGAAAAACATGTACTCTCTCCCAATATGTGAATGCTGTTATTATGTGGTATGATACTTGATTATTGCGACCAGTCACAATTCATTGCATTGAGAACTTTTTAGTTAAGACTCATGCCCTCTTTGTTTTTTGGATGGATGATCACAGTAAGTTTTGCAAGGAAGGTTGCCCGAAAAGTTAAGAAATTAAGGAAGAATCCCATGGCTCATAACTTTTACCTTAGATATGATACTTATAAATGTAAATGGACTTGCTGCTAAGTTTACAACCTGAAAGATCGCATCACCAATGCACTGATGTTCTGTTTGTTTCCACATCCTACACATGAAAGCTTCCTTTTAGTCGATTCCAGTATGATGATACAGAAATTGTAAAGATGAATAGAGCGGCTTCAGCAACTGAAGGAAATATGATCTTGGTAAAAAGTTTTGGGCACCGCAAGACTAAATCAAGGCCATTATTCTCATTCTCCAAGTTGGTCCTTCCCTCTTATCGTATGGCATAATCCTCACACCCTTATTTCGGCACAAGAAGAAGGAAGTGGCATGGCCATCTTTCAAGAGAATGAGAGAGCCTCAAACCAATCTCGCTGCCTATCACCTATACCAAAAAATACATATTTTGACTAAAAGCTAATACCAAAAGAATATAGCCCAATAATTCGCACATTGAAGCTGCTCCTCACGTGGGCCACAGGGTAAGGAGCCTCAAAGGTTGAAGAAGAGGAGTGAGCAAACAGCAGCTCAATGAGTCATGATTATCTCCATGTGATTGGGCACCGAATGTGCACATTAAATGAGCATCACCTTCGCCAAAAACATTTAACCAAACTTATACAGCCAAAGCAGCATATTTGTAGCGATAGATCAAGATATCTACTCAACAAAGTAATTCGGCATCAAACAAAACGAGATAGGTGATGGAATGTCAAATATGCAACAGCATTTTTTTTTTCCTGATCATAACATTCATTTGGACATAATTACAGGTGCTTATGTTGTTGCATGAGTCCATCGTACATAACTTGGCATTATGTCCAATTATCTATCTAGATAGATGTTGACACTTAATTTTGGTAAAAAAAAAAATTGCATTTTGAACAAATAAAGAGAAAAAAAATGAAAATTAGAGAATGATTTGATTGAATTATGCAAGGAAATATGAAATTCTGATGGATGTCCGGATTTTGTTAAATGCGGCAACAATTTTAAAAATCAAGTGAAAAATGGGTAAGAATGAAGTTTCGATTGCTAAATCATACAGATTTGATTTAATGTGACAAGAAATTGTAACTCAGGAAATATCATGTAAAAAGACCGTTTTGAATCACTATAAAAGAGAAACTCATTTTTCATGACAAAGGAGAGGAATTCTCGAGGAAATTGAAAGCAAAAAGTTTCGGGAGAGAAAATTCCAAGAAAAGAAGGAATTGCAAGAAGGCCTCGTCTGTCTTGGTCAAAGAGAAAGCCTTTTCTTTTTTCTTTCTCTGACAAGAAAAGAGAAAAGCCAGTTGTAGAACAGAGAAAAGAGAGAGAGAGTAGTGACATGAGAGATGAGAGAGTAAAAGAAAAGAAGAAAAAAGAAAAACAGAACAGTGCATCGTTCTTCTCCTTCGTGCAGCACTCTCTTCTCTGTCCACTGTCGCTTCACCGCCGATCCCCGGTCACCTTGGGCTTGACGCCGCTGCTGCACCGCTCCTCCTCCGGCCACCGCACCAAGACTGCGCTTGTCATCCTCACAGGCTTGCGGCGACCCGATGTAAGAATTATTGTGGCCTATATTATGTGATTTATTATATGGTTTAATAATTATTGAAATGCTATAAATAATTATTGGTTACGAGAAGGTACGACTCTAATAAAATGAAATGGTATATCGCTTTGATGGAAGGCACCCTTTCAACGAACGTATATATTGAGTCCGGTCCTCTCTCCACCCACATACGAACAACAAAACAGAAAGAATGTATTCTCTCCTCCATCAATTGAATACATTAAGATTTAGTGGGTTAAGGGAGAGAAATCAGATTTCTTCTTTTGGATCAAGTTCAAAGCGTAGCGCTATGGATAAAGGTATGTCTTCATCTATTTGTGAGAATCATGAAGATCAAAGATCCTTGATTTGTTATGAATTTCCGCATCAAGTTTTATATGAATTATATCCTACACCCGACACCTCCGCCAGCTCGCTCGTCGCTGCGTTCGCCGACGCCCGCGACTCAACGCCCGACGTCCTCTGCTCCAGCCGCGACTTGCGCAAGCCGAGCCTCCACTCGCTGTCCCCGAGCAAAGACCCGACGCTGGGCCGCTCCCGCTTGACCGCCCGCGCAAGAACCCGTACCGACCCCTCTTCCCCTACGTCGCACCACCGCTCGGCCCGACGCCGCCGCGTCGAACCCGCGACCCACCGTCGTTGAGTCCGGCCCGTTGCTCGCCACCGCCGCATCTCGCACCGCGACCCGCTGCTGCCCAGCCCGACGCCGGAGCTTCGACGAAGCTCGCCGCTCCCGACCTTGCCGAGCGCCACCCGCCACCGCACCAAGCACCCGACGCCTCTCCGCTCGCTGCCGCCCGAACGCCGCTCTTCTTCGGTCGTCGCCGTCGACGCCTTTTTGCGTTCGTTGCTGGTCGCAAGACGAGCGCCTCTGGAAGCAGCCCGCGCCCGACTCCTCCGCCGCTGCTTCTGTTCTGTGTTCCCTTTGCAAGTCGCCGTGCTGCCCTCCGACTCCCAACAGCCCCCAGTTGCGCTGCCCTCCGCCCGAACACTGCCCAACTAACGTCTGCAGATCTGCCGCCCCGCACCTCAGCCCATGCCGCCTCTGCCCGCGACTTGTTCGCCCATTGACGTTGCTGATCCGCCCACTCATCAACGCGCGGCGCCTTCTCCTGTTGTGTTGAGTAGGGGTGAGCACAGTTTCAGGGTAGAACCAAGAACCGGAGAACCGCACCTGAAGGTCCGGTTCGGTTCCCGGTTCTTAAGAGACCGGTTCCGGTTCCCGGTTCCCTTTTTTTGGGAACCGGTGGAACCGGCGGAACCAGTTAGATTTTAAAAAAAAAAAACCCTAAAGCACCCACGTGACTTCCCCCTTCCCCTTTCTTTTTCCCTCTCTTGCTTTTCTCCCCTTTTTCCTCATGTCACTTCCTGCCCCCCAACTTTTTTCTTTTCTTCTCTCTCTCTCCTCTTTCGGCCGAAACCCCACCCCTCCTCCTCCTCCTCCTCCTCCTCCTCCTCCTTCTTCTTCTTCTTCCTTCCTCTTGCTGCCTAGTGCCTGCTGCTTCACCCACCACCACACTGCCGCCCCACGCCTTACTCACCACCACCTCTTGGTCACCAAACCACCACCACCCACCGCTCGTCCGACGAGCCGTCTCGCTGTTGAGCTCGAAGAGCTGTCGCGCCGTTCGCGCCGCTCCTCGCCGCCGTGAGCCACCGCCGCTGTCCCCAAGCCACCGTCACCACCTCTTGCCACCGCTCGCTTGGTCGTTCGAGCCGTCGTTGCTCCGAACCGCCACCGCCTCCGCTCGCTCGCCTGTCCTGGTTAATTAGATATTGTTACTATTACTGTTACTGTCATTTATGCATCCTGATTGTTTCCCTTTAAGCTTGTAGTGGTAATTGATGTCTTGAACTAGTTTGGTATCTCTTTTTTGGGAAACTTAGGAGGGGCCTCTTCGCAGTTTAACTTATTCAAATTGCATTGAACATTTAGGGGCCTCGGAATTTTAAGAGCGTCAAGAATACAGTCAAAAGATTGGAAGATGCTCCTGTACGTATAGAGGTCCTGAAAGAATTCAGTTACTTAGAAGATGGGTGGCTGTGCTCAAGGATGTTGAAAAATCATTTGGAGGTACCGCTGAAGAGAAAGAAAAGAACCTCGAGCAGAATCCGCCCCGATGAAGCGAAGGGAAGGATAGTCCGAAAAGTCCATCAATGGTAATCAAGCAGCGTTTTTACAGCATATGTCCACTTTCTGTCTCTCTGAATTTTAACCTAAGTGTGTTGCTAGTTGTTTTCTACTCTGCTTCCACTGGAAAAAGAAAAAAAATGCTTCTTGTGCTCATGGTGCTTCTAAGGACCGAGCATTATGTAGCTTTACATTCTGATTTGATATGACTATGAGAGTTAAGGTAGCAGGATTTTGATGGTGTGGTGTGACTATGAATTGCATTCTGGGTTGGTTCCATGAACGAACACTGTATAGCCAAAATTATTAAGTCCCACACCATCAAAATCCTTTGAGTGCTGATGGTGCTGCAGGGTATATCGAATTATGATTTCTTGGACCTTGTGTTGCTCACGCTGCAATTGACCCCTAATTTTTGCCTTTCTTCTTTCCTCAAGGATATTATTGAGAAGATTGCACTTGTACAACATTGAAAGAATCGATAGTGCATCACTCCGTATGGCTTTATCGGTATGATGCTCTCTAGTTGATCCGGGAAATTGTGGCAGGGCCTGTAAGTTCTTTTTCATTTAGTGTTGTGTTTCAGTTTTTGCCGTGATACTAACAAAATTATTCTGTTTTGGCTGTGACCTAACTTTTGACGGAAAAAAAAAAAAGAACTGTTGGAACTGGGACCGACCTGGAACTTTACCCGGTGGTAGGTTCCGTGTTCTTGGTCTGACGGGTAGGTTAAGTTCCAAAAAATGAGGGCTTGTACTCCGAGGGTAGGTTCAGTGCCTCTAGACGGAACCGAAGCCGGAACGGGAACCACTCACCCCTAGTGTTGAGTCCCCTTAGGTAGTTTACTTTTCATTTTTATTTTATTGTCATTTATTTATTCATTTTAAATTTTGTTATTGTGGTTTAAGTTAGAATATGGTTTGTCAATGTTAATATTTGTGCATTTTGTAGGGATTATCCGCTAGATTGTCTAGGAATTATTATAATTATTAATTTAATCCGAGAGACATCGGATATTTTTTTAATTATATTAATTTTTGGGCTTTTTGGTAGAATTTTAATTGCTAAATCATTATAATTATTAATTTGATCCGTAAGTTTTCGGTCTGATTTTTAATTATTTTGATCTCTTTTCGTGATAATTAGGATTAAGATAATCGTTAACCGACTTGTAAGACAATTATTTTTTCGATTATTTTAATTCTTTATTTTGTTGATAGTTTAGATTTAATATTTATTTAATAATTACTTTTAAAAAAATCAAAATTTTGCATGAGCATATAGGTTTAGTAAATCAGACATATAGGGTTTAGAAAATTATAATTTCTTAGGATTACATTTTTAGGATTGCATTTTTTAGAAATAAGTTAGGGTTGAACCTAAATAATTTTTTAAATAAGGTTTTAGATAATGTTCGTACATTTTAATTATCTCATTTTTCAAGAAATAGTTTTCTAAGATAGGATAGGGTTTAAGTTAAATTAATCCCTAGAATAAATTAGAAAATTATTCCTTTTAAGATAGTTTAATTAGGGTTTTTATTAATTCTGAATTTCAATAAAAATATAAAAATGCTAATGCATGTTAACTAGTCATAATAGAGTCATTTAACTAAAATTTGTTTATTAATAAAGTTAGGTTATGAGGTGCATAAAAACTAGTTTGCATAATAGGCCCATTTAATTAGAATTTGCATATTAATAAGATTAATTCATTTAGTTAAAGAATGCATTTTTATAAAATAATTCTAATTTTCAAGAAAAAAAAAAAAAAAAAATGATTGCTTGCTTTTGTGTGATGCAATTTATTTATTTATTTATTATTATTATTATTTTGAATGTTTGGTAGTGGATGAGCATCATTATGGTCACCATATTTGCATGATAGTAACTTAGGTCAAAATAAATCCAAGCTGCCTACAAAAATCATTTTTGAAAATTAAAAAAAAAATGGTATCGAAAGGGCATTAGAACAATCTAGTGTAACTAAGTCCCCGTACCCTTAGTCTCTGGTTTGTAGGAGTAAAATAATTCTCTAATTATTTTACTTAGTTGTCTAATCGATCTACCGTAAATCGATTAGTGGCGACTCCTATATATTAATCATTTGCATGTTAAATAATTGAACTTTAAATCGCAATTTGGTATGGGCTTGGGAGAGCCCGAGCTAAGTTTAAAGACTTAGTAGTCCATTAACCTAGTTTTAGGTGGTACACCCGAAATTTAGGTCGTGACAATAGAAAATCTAAATTTTGAGGAGTGTAAATAACATGTCGTAACCTCTGCGACAATATATTGCAACTAAGGACTGTTCAATGGTAACATCCTCATTTTTTCCATTAGTAGATACTTGTGTTAGACAATTTTTTACATCCATGCTTCATTTAGAAGATAAGAATAACTAAATTAATGAATTCCTACACGACTAGCCTTTGTTACGAAACATTGTGTGAAAGCTTATGACAAGCCTTTATGCCATGAATAATTTACTATGAGCATAGACTTGGTTACAAGGCATCGTGCAGAACCTTAAGACGTTTTATGATGACCCTTCACAATGCCATGAATAAGTTATGAGAGCAGTGGGATAATGGGATTTTGTGTATTAAGGAGAATGTCTGTTACATTTTTAACAATCAATCTATTTGACCTTTGAATTTTATTTTTCATTCGAATTGATGTAATTTGATTAATTAGAAGGACATTTCAGGTTGTGAGTCAATGGATAAGAATCGTAATAGATCTTGGAGGCATGGGTTGTAGTAGGTTGTAAATTCGGTTATTTTTAATCATGCTTAAGTTCAATTCTATCCTACACACATGTTACAATGGATCTACTCATTTGCATTTTATTTTTTTTGGTCAATCGATGACTATCTGGTTTAAGATGGAACAAACTAAACGCGTTGTAACAATGGTTATATACATCGTAATAAGTTCTAAACCCTTGTTAACTTTTTTGGTAACTCAATTTTTTAGTCCTAAATTTACAATCTGTTACAAGCGCTATAAGTCGAAAATCAGTAAGTTATGTCAGAAATCACCTTGATTATGAGGCATTCCCTCTAGGCTTACGAACTATCACGAGTGCAATACTTCAAAAATGACAAGCTAGTGATGAAAATACCCTTTAGCCACGCACATGTTCTTCCGGCTTATGCCTTATTATGAGTGTCATACTTTGAAAATCAGTAAGTTACAACCAAAAAGACCTTCGTCACGAAATGTTTGCTCTAAGTTTATGACTTTTTACGATGCACCTTTCCACGGTCTTTGGTTTTGGGGACATGTGGAAGTATCATTTCAAATTTCAACAATCATAACAAATGTAAAGCCATTTTTGTATTTTCATAATATTATAATCAATGTGCCATAGCAAGAATTATTTATGTCATAACGAAGTTGTCAATCCTTTTAGCTTGTTTTGTTATTTAGACCGGTTTGTCAGTGGTTGCAAGAAAGTAAAGAATAATACTATATATGAGATTATTTTTTTCATTTTGAGGAAGGAGTGAAATTTTCTTTTAATAAAAGATGTGGAAATTCGGCCGAAACTACCCGAAAGGCAAAATATGTAAATGCTAACACATGACAATATGAAATAAAGAGACGAACCACACATATAGTCAGTATTGACACTATTTTTATAAGAGTTTTGCGTGTTCTATTTTAGTGGGCTATTTTAAATAAAAGATAGTTAACGGTTCTTTAACTTTACAGCTCTTTATCGATGTGTAGTGCACTACTTATTTAAAAGATGTTAGTAAATTTCTTATGGGGACGGTACTTCACCGGCCATATATATGAACTTTCAAAGAAATTGGACTAATTTAATAGGATGTCAGTAAGTCCCCTATATGTTGGTAGTATACTAGCCACGCTTATAAAATGTGAAAAAAGTTGCTAATTTACTAACTTATTGAGATGTTTGGTAAATTTGTCAATAAATTGGTATTTGATAACCACACTTGCAAAGTTTAAAAGAAGTTGGTAATTCATTAATTTATTAGAATTTTTATAAGTTCTCTGTGGTGTTGGAAGTTTTTTTTTTTGGTAAAAGGTAAAAAATATATTGACTTAAGAACCAAGAAGCTATACAACTGTACAACAAGGGACCCCGGAACCAAAAAGCTTACACTCAGAAGACAAGGTAGTCAAAAGAGTAGAAGGGTACCGGGGGTAAGGCTGCAGAACAAGTAGTCAAAATAGTAGAAGGGTACCCCGGAACCAAAAAGCTTACACCCTGTGGTGTTGGAAGTTTACTACTCCATCTTGTAAAATTTTAAAGAAATTAGCAAATAATCAATTTCATGGTATGTAAAAAAATTCTTTAGAAGGTTGGTATTTTGTGTACATTTTAAAGAAGTTGACAATTTACTGATGCATTAAGTTTTAGTAAATTCCTTATGGTGCAGTATATTACTAGCAACAATGGTAGAATTTAAAAGAAGTTGGCAGCTTACTAATTCGCTGGGATATTAGTAAGTTTATTGTAGGCTTTGATATTTTACTAATTCGCTTGTAACAGTTCAAAGAAGCTGATAAATTACTAGCTTATTGGAATGGTGGTAAATTTATTATAGTGTTGGAAGTTTACTTTTGATACCAGTGTAATTTACTAATCCATTTGAAAGTTGGTAAATTCCTAATAGTATTGGTGATTTCCTAACAAGTACCTTGACATTCGAGTTACCGGTCACAATTTTTTTTTTTAAAACATTATTAGAAATTTGCCAGTAATTTCATAAATCTATTAACTGCTGAAAATTTTGCAGATTTCTCCTAAAGGGACCTTGGAATCGTCTCCAATCAGCGTGTCCACTAATCCATATTTCAAGAGAAACACTAGTCCTACTTCTCAAATTTTTCTATCTACTAGATACGGCATGATAGATAAGTTAGCATCAGTGTCATTGTTAATCATTTGTTCTATTGTTGAATAAGACAATTGGTGTGAGGAGATGAAAATAAAAAGGACCTCAGTCATTTTCAGCTCTGCAGACACAAAATGTAGGTATTGCCACATTACTGTTTTCATGTTTGTACTGCGCTTTCTGCGTCAGTGAGAACATTTCTTTCCCTCACAAAGAAAAAAAATTGCCGAGTTGCATGGACAAACTTGCGCGACCCCAAGGATGGAGATCTGTTTATACTTTCCCAAAGTTCTCTCAAGGAAGCACTGGAAGAGAAGAAAATAACTAATGCATCTCATGTTTGCTGTATCAGAAGTCAAACTGCCTTTTATAATGAGTTCAGCACATGAGGACAATGAAAATATAGATTAATCGTGTTGAAATATCGAAGTAACTGACAATTCGAACACAGGAAGATGTCCGTGATGCTAAAGGGTAATGGTGAACTCAAATGCCTAAAACGTTGAGACTACTTGTGAGTTGTGAATGCAGGATGAAACCAATGTAGAGGAGACTAGGACTGCACTTGGACATCTAACTTTCTTTCCCTCTGGAAAGCTTTATCTACATGAGGTTCTTCTCCCAATGACCTAAATCTTGAGGAATAGGGGTTCAGAGCCTCTAAGCTTGTAGGTCATCACCGATTTGATTAATGCATTTGACCTTTCTTAATCAACAGCTTGAATTTTAGACCTTCAATGCTAGCTTCTGAGCAGCAAGAGCTTCTGCCTCTAGCGTGGGCTCCATAAAATTGTAGTTTCAGCAAGTAACGAGATCACAAGATATGGGTCCATGTTTGACGCGGGACGCCTGTCTTCCAAGTTACCTGTATATCATTTTAAGCCATTAATTAACTGAGCAAGGAAGGTGAACTTTTGATGTTTTATCAAACATCAAGTTTTTGAGGCGTTAAAAGAACTGAGATGTCCAAGTCTTAATCAATAAAAATCTGTAAATAGTGGATCAGTAAGGACTAATATGAAGATATACATTTGCTTAGGAAGCAAAACTGGGTGATTACTTTCTGGGTGTTAACGGTTAAAAATTTTCTTTCATAATAATAATCATAGAATCAACTCAGACCAAAACGAACAATAAGTAATTTCCATGTACTAATTTTTTATGGTAGCGTTTCTTGAATCATCGATGAAAGTTAAGGGTCTCCGATTGATACTCAGAATGAGCGCAAAAAGGAAATGGTATGGTCAGTGTTATTGTACATTTTCCCTACTTCACAGTGTCACGGCCCACACGAATTGAGCAACCACGATTGGCAACGCCCTGCATAAAAAAAATTCAAAAGTTCAGGCTTAAAAAAAAAAAAAAATTGAGTTCAATTTAATGGGAAATTTTTGAAGTTGACTAGCTGTATGCTTCTGCCGGGCATTACCCAAGAAAATGTATGATGTTGGCTATTTCATACTTTCCCCTCAACCTTCTCTTTTCCTTCTCCATAGTTGCTAATGTGCTCCTAGTGGTGAAGTGAGAGATTTAGAATTGCCTTTTTTGTCACTCCAAAGCCTCCCTTTGCAGAAAAGACTGGGGAACACACTCTTAAAGTCCTTCAATGAACAAAAATACTTAACCAAGTTCATGTTATTTCTATGGTGTGAACCTGTAGTTAGTGTGGCATCTTGCACCATTCCAGAAACCTTGAGAAGGAAGAGAATTTTTTTTTTTTTTAAATGAACCTTGGGATATATGTTGCGTAGATGGGGATAGTGACGTCAGCTACCTCTTGCCGACTTCGTATCTAACATGAGGACAACACTAGCTTACTCAGTTACTCTCTGTTATATAAGCAACAGAAACAATGAAGTATTTGAATACTGTAGAATATGTCAGTATGCACTTATTCTGTTTGCCATTAATGGCATTCCGTTATTTTTCTTGAGCAAGTAATTGAAATTTCACCTCAAGAAGGTATCTTGAAAACCATAGATGATCTCCTGCTTAAATTCCCACGCTTGATATTCTCACTGCACGATAAAAGCCAGTAATGATGGCAACAATTCTATTGTTATTTTTTTCTTTTCCTTAAAAAAAAAAAAAAAAAAGAGGCAAGATGGAGGTCAGATATTACTTGGCCCGGCATCACCTCTCCATTGGTACCGCTAATGTTGATATTGGTGTATAAGCAAGCCTTGCAGTGAGCATCGGACATGTCTCAGCCAAATGACTTATTAGCCCCAACACCATAGTAAGAAGGCTCCTATATGAACATAAAGCCCGTATCACCATACAAATTTTCTCATTAATTTAGCCTATAATCCATCGATAAATCAGAAAATTCATCGTGAAACAATTTCTCAGCTGGGGAATTGGATATACTTCAACAGACCAACCCATGGCCAATGAACATTTGTCTACAGTAGGCTGTTTTCTTGCTCGATCCCGAACCTAATGATATCATTTAGCCAAAAGTCATGAACTTGTCCATTTCAAAACTTTCTAATTCATGATAGAACACTCATGTTTTTGAATTTCCTACCATGAAACTTCGTTTATAGCCTTTGGGTTACCGAAAATTTCAGCAACCCTGGCACGTTTGTTTGTTGGATCAGCTCGCCAACTGGTGTGCATGAATCACAAATAACCTGCAAACAAACAATATTTCTCTGTAAACTAATTAAAACATTCTCTCTTGTCCGCTCAACTTGTTCAAATGATCTGATGGATGAACAAATTTTGACAACATAATACTTCTTTCATGGATGATTACCAAGATATTGTTGCCATATCAGAAAGGATCCTCGAAAATTGCTTGAGGGCTGTTAAAATTCACGAACTTGATGGAATGATGCGAAGGCAAATATAGTAAGACAGTTTTGAGGTTATGTCATTGTACTAGAAGATCACTTCGCTATCCTCCCTTAGAGCTTGACTAGCACTTGATCCATCGTAGTTCTACTAGGGAAGTTCAGACGGGTGCTCAACGGGCTTAGAGAATGTCTGATTATTTAGGAACAATAGATCAGTAGCATGTAGCATGTAAAAAGAAAAACACTGCATATTTTATTGTTCCTATTCATACCCTTGATGTTCTGTGCAAATCTATCCCATAAACTCCGATCCTGACTCATAGTTAGACTAACTCCAAAATGTGAAACAAGATTCACCAATGTTGAAACTGAAAGAAAAAAGGAGGTGTTGGCTGTTGAATGTGCATATAACATGTGACATACTTATTTTGATGGTAGATCGAAGAAAACTGCAAACTTATAATCTCAGTACAGAATAGTTCCAGTATTGTTCGTCTTTTTGTGGACCGCACTTCATGGTTTTAGGCATTAAAACATACCAAATGTATGCTGCAATCATCATATGGGTGTAGGGCATGATGTCCAAGTTGAGAAGACTCTCACGCCTGTAGTATTGTTCTTGAACTGTAAAGCATACACCCTCAACTCAGAAAAGCTCTTGGTGTTTACACTCTTCTTCCATTTCAACAAAGAGAGAAATTCATGTGTTTGCTGTCATGTTACTAGTTGTCAGTGAGTTTTTTGTGATCCTCATCTAGCATTGTTGTCTGTGCCAAAATCTGCGTCATTTCTTCGTAGTCTGAAAAATAAAGCAGTGTGAGTGAGACATATCTACTAAAACAAAAAACTTGGGAGCTTAGTCTCATGAAGATAGTTCAAACAACAAGCTCTATACATATGACTTGGTCTTTTGGTATGCATGAGAGTTTAGCTTTGAAATGATAAAAAGAATAGACTAGGCACTTCAAAGAAAGGGTCTCTTTCGAAAGTGCCAGTGACAAAAAGTAGAAAACAGCTTTTTGAGGACTAGTTTCAAGTAGGGAAACTTACATTTTGACACATAAATAGTGAGTCTTACTGATTGCCCCAAGGATGCTGCCACATTCTCCTTGAAAAATAAGCTAAAAATAGTAGCATAACTACACTTCTCCTTTTGGAACCATTTCAAGGTTATTCTCAGGCCTCATTCCCAAAATTGAGCTTGAGAGGACATAAAAAAACTGAGGGCAGTTACATAGTTGAAGGAAGCAGACTACAAAGTGCAACATTTTAAGAGATGAATGAAATTCCACCTTACCAAGAATCAATCAGCAAACATGTTATTCTGATATTTCATTAGATCTAATGGATGATCAACTCGTGAATCTTGACAGTGCACCTAATTCTTTCCTCTTGCAGTCAAAGGGCAATCACCATGAAGTACTTTCTTCTTTCACAAACTTGGTATAATTGCAAATTACTGTTGCCAACTGCTTTGGCGAAAATATCCATCAGATTTTGCCATGGTCGAGCAGGATTACCAAACGCAGCAATTACCTGCATGACCAATTGCAGTCACGGAACACGAAATATCTGACACAAGAGTGGATATAAGAGAAATTGATTCCACACGAGGTCCACAACAAAGACTTAAAATTGGTTGTGATTGATGTAGTCATCAAAAGAAGTGACAACAATGACTACTGCTTCATTCATTCATTCTGCATCACACAGCAAGCATTTCTTTTGCAGACGTTGTCACAAAGAGATGAAGTCCATGTCAATTCCCAACCAAGCAAAATGACTAGTACAACCTTGAAGTGATCAAAATGAAGAAATCATAGATTAGACTCCCAGTCTAACTGTGATAGGACCTCTTTTAATGTCAAACATTTACCCAATTGCTTAAGATGGTGCCCAAAATTGGTAAAGGATTTACCTGAGAATCTCTGCAGAAAAGCAAAGCAAGAATGTTAATTGTTGTCAAATGCTAACAATATCTCCTCTATCCTCCCCGAGAGCTAGACCGGTACTTGATCCATAGTAATTCCACTTTGGAAGTTCAGATGGGTGCTCAACAGGTCTAGGGATCGCCTCATTTCAAGAATTGATAGATCAACTGCATGTAGCGTGTGAAAAGGAAAAACGCTACATATTTTATTGTCGCCAATCATGCCCTTGATTTGCTGTGCAGATCTATGTCAGAGCCTCCGATCTATGGGAACACATTGACATAAAGTTATTTTTAAGGGAAGCAAACTAGAAGTTGTTCTCTAAAAAAACATTTCATCACTTCACATGAGAGGTTTCCAGAATTGTGCAGGCATTTTGCTTCTCGTGAAATCAAATAAGCAGATTGGAAACTATATCTACAGCATGAGTCATAAGCCAAATTTAATGAGCTCGGAATTGGATGAAGAAAAGTATGAATTTTCTTCATTTTTCTCGCATGTTCAGGAGTAAAGAAATGTCCAGACCTTTTAGTGATCTGTCTGTCTCCCCGAATTGAATCATGTGGCGTTGATAGATATCTTTATCAACTCTATCTGCAGGATATTAAATATTTCGTACTGGTCCTTGCCTGCATCTTTTTGGCACCTCTCCTCCAATTTTGGGCAACCTGTGATCCTTAGGTGAGTACGGAATAGTTCTAGTATTGTTCATCTTTTTGTGCATCGCACTTAAAGGTTTTAGTGCATGAAACATACCAAATGTATTCTACAATTATCTCCTGGTGTTTCCGCGTCCTTTGTTTTAGCAAGAGAGGAATCCATGTGTTTGTTGTCATGGGACTGGTGGTCAGTGAGTTCTTTGTGATCCTCAACTGGCATTATGTCGTCGGTGCCAAAATCTGCACAACTTCTGCCTAGCCTGAAAATTAAAGCAGCATGAGTAACAGACATATCTACTGAAACAAAAAACCTAGGAGCTTAATGTCATGAAAGATAGTTCAAATGATGAGCTCTATTTGTATGAATTGGCCTTCTGGTTTACATGAGAGTTTAGTTTTCAAAAGACAAAAAGAATGGACTGGGTACTTCAAAAGAAAGGGTCTCTTTAGCAAGTGCTAGCACCTTTGCCCTAAGCTTAATCTCATGAAACCGCCTTTTAAAGATTAGTTTCAAGTGGAAAAAACTCTTGCATTTTCGAAGCATAAATGGCAAGGTGTAAACACAATTGCCATGAACGATTTTACACAAACAGGGTCTCGATAGAGGTATAAACTCTTACTTAATTTGCCCGGAATATTTCTAGAAAATGAAAGCGGCAGAAATCACGAAGATGGAAGGGTTAGAGCAACTTAAAGGTACAGACCCCCTCTCATCAAATACAAAGCATGATGATTCAAGCCAAAATGCCATGGAAAATTTGAAATAGCAGCCACCGCCCACCCATCATAATAGTTTTTAGATCTGCAAGAGTCCAATTCAAGGAGCTAAATCAGCAACCCTGCTCATCTTCACCAGATCGAGCAATGAATCAAAAGATACAAAAACAAATTCGTATGACGCCAAACAGATGTACTCAGCTTCGCTCGGGAGATAGAACAGCGAGAAATTCTCTAGAAGCACCCACACTTCAAAGTCAAAAACCACAAAAAGCATTAACGATGCTTTGAACTCAATGGCATCGTCCTCTCTCCATAACCAAATCACGTCGCAAACCTTCTCTCTCCCTCTCCCCCCACCCCCCCCAATCAAATCAAAGTATTCGAAACACAATTCAAAAAGTTATTCATGTAAAATCTGGGAAACAAGGTTGCACGTACCTTGAAGAAAGAGAATCGGGGCACGATAGATATTTGGGGATATGCTTGATCTTGTACCGGTCCCCGCCGCATCGCTTTTGCACCTCTCCTTCAATTCTGGGCACGAGTAGATTGTTAGGTGAGTAAGGGATGTGAGCCTTCGCATTCCTTCAGGTAACGATGTCAACGACTGGCAATATGTGATTTCAAGCCGTTGAAGTGATTGAAGGGCCTCGATCTGCTCTGATAATTCCTTCAAATTGTTGCAACTGGAAATTTCGAGACGCTTGAGACTGCGAAGTTGTAGAATCCACTGTGGAAGAGATTCTAGTTTGGGAAGATTCCAGATCCATAGAGACTGGAGACTTGGAAGGCCTCCATGGAAATCCAAGATGTTGCCGCTTTCGTCTTTGGATATATCTAGCTTATTGCAGTTGTCGAGAGCTAGGTGATTAAGGGATGTGAGCCTTCGCATTGCTTTAGGGAATGATGTCAATGAAGAGCAGCTCCTGATGTGGAGATTTTGAAGTGATTGAAGGGCCTCGATCTGCTCTGGTATATTCTTCAAATCGTGGCAGCCCCGAATTTCGAGATGCTCGAGATTGGGGGCCTGTAGAAGCCACTGTGGGAGAGATGTCAATTTGAGAAGGTCCCAGATTGTCACGAAGCGGAGACTCTGAGGGCCTCTATGGAAATCCAAGATGTTGTCGCTTTCGTCTTTGGATATATCCATCTCCTTGCAGAACTGGAGAGTTAGGTGAGTAAGAGATGTGAGTCTTCGCATTACTTCAGGGAATGATGTCAACGAGGAGCAGCGGTAGATGTGGAGATATTGAAGTGATTGGAGGGCCTCGATCTGCTCTGGTATATCCTTCAAATTGCGGCAATTCCAAATTAGGAGACGCTCGAGATTGTGGGCTTGTAGAAGCCACTGTGAGAGAGATGTCAGTTTGGGAAGGTCTTTGATTTTCACAGAGCGGAGACTCTGAAGGCCTCCATGGAAATCCAAGATGTTGCCGCTTTCATCTTTGGATAAATCGAGCTCCTTGCAATCCACAATATAGAGAATCATGAGCTTCGATAGATGCTGCAAACCAAGTGAGAGGGAAGTTAACCGATGAAGATTGTAGATCTCAAGAGATTCAAGTGAGGTGAGACTTGCCAAACACTCCCCAGGCAAATATTCTAGAGAGTTCATCTCATGGATTTCGAGATGCTTCAACTTACTACGGCCAAATTGGGGGAAATGTTTACATCTTTCCCACCCCATCAATCTTAACTTAACTAAATTGGGCAACTCGGTCATCCACCTCGGGAAAATCTCACCATTATATCCATTAATAATCAACTCTGGCAAATTGTCGGGCGGCCTCAATCCATCTAATAGTGCTTTATCTCTCTTCCTAATCATTGCTTCATCAGTAATATCAAAATTGCCCCATGAAAGAGCCAAGATTTCCAGAGAACGCTTCTCTCTCAAGTTCGCAGCTTGGGATTCTTCTTCTACATTTGTCACACTTTCCAAATTTTCAATGGAAAGTGTTCCTCGGATGTTATTAAGCCTGTTTAGCTCCCCAAGTCCGCAATATTTCTTAGCAAGAACTTTATCTTTGGGCAATATAAAGTGCATTAACCTATGCAACAAACTCAATTGCCCTAGTCCACATGGCATATAACAAAGTCCATTACAACCATCTATGTCTAGATTTCGAAGGCTAACTAACTTCCTTATACCCTTTGGCAATTCTTTCAGGCTAGAACAATCGCTAAGATTAAGTGTTTGCAAATTCTGCAACCTCGTAATTGAGTTAGGAAGCATCTTGAGTGCTCCATTGCCAGAGAGATCAAGATACGTGAGATACTTCAACTTACCAATGGACCTTGGCACATTGTCAAAATATTTGTTATTCAGATCCAAGATGCGCAACGTCTTGAAACTTTGAATGAGTTGGTGTAGATCTGCTTCGCTCGTTGGTTCCCTTCTCCAACCTCTTGTGAAGAGCAAAATTGTTCTTAGTGCGCTTGCTTTCAATTGTGAGATTGGAAGTTTACCCATGAAATTGAATCATGAGATATATGACGAGCTTTTTCATGTATGGGTTTTGTATCATCCCATGCCACCCAACACTCGGTCCCAGCAACCGAGCAGGCTAGATCATGCATCAAATCATGCATCTTGCAAGTCTCCTTATTTTCCTGATAGTCTTGAAAGAAGTTACTCAATAGTAGATCCTCAAAATATCGACAAGCAATGTCTTCTAAATGATGAAGTCTATTTGATTGGTTGATAAATCCTTCCGCGATCCAAAGATCGACCAAAGTTTGCTTCTTTATCTCATAATCTTTGGGAAACAATGAACAAAACGCGAAACATTGTTTCAAATGTGAAGGAAGATGGTAATAACTAAGCTTAAGAATTGGCATTATGCCGTCTTCCATAATAGACACATCTGGGAGCTCTTTTTCTTTGAATTGCGACCATTCATGCTTACTTTTCTTGAAGAGTAATCTCCCAATAGTTCGAATAGCCAATGGAACCCTAGAGCACTTTTTTACTATATCTTTACCAATAGCTAGCATGTCGGGATCTTGTTTCTCCTCTTCTTTACAACAAGCAATTTGCATTAGTAATTCAAGAGACGCACTTTCAGATAAGCTCCCGAGAAGATGAGGCCGAGTAGTGCCGGTGATCTTTGCCACCGAAGGAAGGCGTGTAGTTATAAGGATCTTGCTTCCTTTAGCACCTCCAACCAATAAAGTTTTCAAGCTCAACCATGTTTCTAGTTCTATAGTCCACAAATCATCTAAAACTAAAAGATATCTCTTTCCATCGATTGCTCCCCTCAGTTCACTTTGCAATTGTTCCATTGCACCCTCAATTCGTTCTTTCTTTTTTGCACAAGCTATGATATATTTTACTATTTTTTTCATGTCAAAGTCATTAGAGACACAAACCCACATTTTCAAGTAAAACTGTTTACTGACCATCTCATCATTATACACGCTTTGAGCGAGAGCTGTTTTTCCAAGCCCCCCAATACCAACTATTGGAAGGATGGAAACGTTCTCTTGCACGTCTAAGTCCAGTAAAAATTCCATGATCGTCTTCTTATCATCTTTTCTCCCTATAATATCTCCCTCATGTATAAACGAATGCGTCTCGTTTCCCTTCCT
This sequence comes from Eucalyptus paniculata subsp. matutina, assembly GCA_017140255.1. Taxonomy (NCBI): domain Eukaryota; kingdom Viridiplantae; phylum Streptophyta; class Magnoliopsida; order Myrtales; family Myrtaceae; genus Eucalyptus; species Eucalyptus paniculata. The sequence continues at coordinate 19,396,360 of CM029436.1, read as the reverse complement.
CCACTCTCTCTCAGGGAGCTCATCCAAGTGGAATCCCTTATTAGCCTTAATGGCTTCTATTCTCTTCCTCACGTCTCTTAGTTTGTAACTCATCTTCATTTTAAAAGCAAGTTGGTTTGAACTTGAGAAAAATGTCCTTACCTCCTTCATCATTTCATTGTGGCCCCTCAGTTCACGTCGCATAGCTTCTATATTGAATTCTTCAAGCACGTCCTGTGCATCATAGAAAGCTTTTTTCAATTTATCAACCCAATCTTTGATTTGGGGACGCCGGTGGTATTGATCTTCTGCATGTTGTAGTACAGACTCAAGAGTGGAGACAGTGTCCCGAAGCGCCTTGCGTTCATGATTGACGCCCCATAACATTCCAACCTTAGCTTGTGCTTGAGGAACCAGATAAGCAATGATCTTTCCAGCAATACTGACGATGACAGCTTCCGCCATTTTGGTTCTCTCTATCTCTCTGTGGATAGGAAGATATTAGTCTAGTCGGTCCAAGGCTAGAGACTTCTCACGACATGTATAACAAGTTAATGTCGATGCTCACCTAAGACTGGCAAATCGAAAGCTTGACAAATCTAATTATCAACTTACATGACTGACTTTACCTATCATACATAGGAGTTCGGGTCATCGATGCAAGTCTAAATAACATATGTGGACCCACCGAGGTCGCATCCGATGCCCCACAAGAACACTTCTATATTTTCAAAGGCTTCATTCTTTACCTTTTTGTCAAAAGATGACCTATCATTCTTTATACTCTTGGGATGGCTTTAATGGATGACAAAGTTGGTAACAAAACTTTCGTTATAAACCTAGGAAATATTAGTTTGCTGTGATTCGGGTACTCTGAGATGTGACCTACGATTAACTAGTTATTGATATATATGTGCATATACGATTATAAATATGCAATGCACATTAGAATAGGGATCTTTATGTGAAATTAGAAAGTTCTATGCTTAGGTAACATGATGGATTTGTTTACATTTTGATGCCAACACTACACCTCTTAATTCAAAACTCTCCTTCATATTGTCACATGACATTATTGCTATTATATTACTAAAACAATACGGTTGACCACGAAAGTTCACTCTCCTTGCTGATCTCTCAAAATTATTTGCTTCCTAAGAATAAACGCTTCTACATTTTTTTGTCTTCCTTTACTGTTTCCTATTCTCGAAATTAAAAAAAAAAAAAAAAACCGCCTTAAAGATTTGTTCCCATAATAGGCAATTTCAAAACTTGCACATTTATGCAATGTAAAATCCTATATTTAGGGATTTTAAAAAAATTCCCGTGCAAGGGCAAAATGATGGACATACCTCTCGTTTTTTCAAGAATATACCATATGTACACAATCTCTTATTTTTCAGTTTCTTATTGTAACCGTATTGATTAGTTTAGAATCCTTCACTTAATTCAAATTTGTAGCTTTTCTTTAACAATTACTATAAGAAAAGTCATCTCTTGTCTTTTAAGTCGGGCTCTTATTTCTATCCCCTAACATATTCTTCTTCTCATTTAGCTCTATTCAATATGCACAATCAAATCTTTGATGAATTTACTGTTTAATCATACTATTAGCTTGCCTCTATCTTTTAATCTAAAGTTATTTTTTGCCTTTTATATTAATGACTAATAGACAGGCTGTTCTTATTTCCTTTATTTCGATTCAAATTCAAAACATCGCACTGACTTTTATTATTCATTTTACATATAAAAAATGCGACAACTATTTATCTTATCATGATAATAATCGTTCGTTTTTCATAAGAAGTATGACTAGTCTTCTGAATAATTTATTATGCACCGTAACGCATCTACTTTTGTTAAATTGCGACATGCTCATCCTCCCACCAGTAATAGGAACAGTCTTAATCATTATTTTTTTAATGCATTCTTCTCTATGCATGACAATCCTTTTTGCATACTTCAATGAATTCTCATGTTGGGTTTGTTTCATATTTCATAAATATATTATTCCTTTATGCAATTTCATAAATTTACTGACAAATGCCATTATCAAGGACTTAATACAGATGATTTCACACGAGCAATGCACCTGAAATGAGACTAAATTGAAAAAAGAAGAAAAAAAGCATTTAGTTGTTTTGCTGATGCTTGTGAAAGTGTAGAGCTTGAAATCCACCATGCGGGCCGTGGGGGGACCAACTTGAGATGTTGAAAATAGGAATTCTCATCATCCACGCATATTACAAGAGTGAGGCCTAAATCAATATGCATATGGACCCCCACCAAAGTCGGGTCTGAGGTCCGTAATTATTGTCTAAGATTTTATGTGCTTCTTGTGTTTACTCGTCTAACATGCTCTCAGAGGCAATGAAATTGCTAGTGAAAACAAATCAGTGATCCTATAGTTTATAAAACAATAAACCGATGCATGCATGGTGAAAATAACTGAGAGCGAAATTACCAAAGTACAGATGATACCGAAGAATCAAATTTGACAGGGCGAGCCTAAATGAAATACAAGCAACAAGATAAGAAACGATGAAGAAATGGTTCTTGAGTGCCGCCTGCATTTATGCTCGTCGCACTTCATAAAGAGAAAGAAAAGAGGAACATTCCTTTCTTATGTTGACACAACAAGGAAACTTGGGAATTAATCCCTTTCTTTGCTCCCTCAGTCACCGTTACCACAAGAAAGGGATTTCTTTACATTTCATTCTTGCAAAGGGGTCACGTCTGATTACTTTCTTTAGTTTGACATAATGGTTCTTTCATATCCAATAATCATATTTTAGCATGAACAGTGTAAGCGTCAAAAGTGAAATGTTGAAGTTTAAAACCCAAAATGTTGGCAAGTATCTAATCTTCCAAGGATAAAAACTCCAACCATCTACGCAAGCCCAAATAAAAGATGCACATTGGACTACCGAGGTCACGTCCAGGGTCCACGATTGGTTTGTCCAAGATATTTGGTGATTCCTTTGTTTACTAGTCTATCGTGCTTGCAAAGGCAATGGAAATGCTGGTGTTGAAGTTATCGAAATACTTATTCAGCAGATTGATTCTATCTAACAATATGTCTAATAGTCCCGAGACCCAGAAGCAGACGAGATTTGTGAAATGAAATTGCGTCTCCAAGGACAAACACTTTTATTTTTTCAAATGCTTCATCCTTTATTTTTATTTTTATTTTTTGAGAAGATGACCAATTATTCTTCTTGGGATTAATTTGAGGTATGACAAAGTCGGTATTAAAGCTTACGTTATAAACCTAGAAAATTTTCGTTCGCTTTAATTTTCCTTTGCAAGATCGTACCTGTCAGAGAATGAGACAAATGAAGATATTGAGTCTAAGGTCCGCTGTCCTTTTCAATTTGTGCACAATCTCGTCTGAAACTCTATATCAAGCCACTTTTCTGATTAGTGTTACACTCAAGTTCTATTCTATATCACATCGAGCAAGTAAGACACATGCACTCCAACACATAACCTATTCTGCACGAAGAAAAAAAAATATAGAGTGGCAATCATTTGAAATCCGGTCCAATTATGAGTAATAGCACAAATCTTAACATGAAACTAAAGATTTCACAAAGCATTTGGCAAGATGCTTGAGATCTTCAATAAGGATAGCAGGTGTTGCATGTTCTTATTCGCTCCTAATCTCAATTAGTTGTTGGATTTGGTCACTCTGCCTTCCATGTTAATTGCATGTTCAAAATTTCTATGGATACCAATTCAATTATACATCATTCCTTTTTTTTTTCTAACCTTGCTTGTTTGCTAGGATTTTCTAAAATAAGCCTTTAGTTGTTACAGGTTATTTCACACGAGACTAGATTAAAAAATAAAACAAAAATAAGCCTTTAGTCATTCTTGCGAAAGTGTGGACCTTGAAATCCGTCAGGGCAGGTGGACCAACTAGATTTGTTGAAGTTAAGAATTCTCATTTTTTACGCAGATTACAAGATAAGGCCTAAGACAATATGCATATGGGACCCACCGCAGTCAGGTCCAAGATTCGTGAACAGTTCGTCTTAGATTGTGCGTGCTTCTAGTGTTAACTAGTCTAACATGCTTGCAAAGGCAAATGAAAATTCTGGTGAAAACAAATCACTGATCTTATGGTTCTTAAAACAAGAATCCGATGCATGCATGGTGAAAATAACTTAGAGAGCGAAATTACCAGGAGTACCGGTGATACTGAAGGACCGAATTTGACAGGAGCAAGCCCGAATGAAATGCAAGCAACAAGATAAGAAATAGTGAAGGAATGGTTCTTGAGTGCGGCCTGCATTTGTCCTTGCCGCACATTATATAGAGAAAGAAAAGAGGAACGTTTCTTTCTTATGTTGACACAAGAAGGAAACTTGGGAATTGATCCCTTTCTTTACCCCGTCAGTTACCATTAACACAAGAAAGGAATTTCTTTGCATTTCATTCTCGCAAAAGGGGTCACGTTTGATTACTTTCTTTTGTTCGACGGAATGGTTCTTTCATATGGTCCTTTCTTATGTCGACACAAGAAGGAAACTTGGGAATTGATCCCTTTCTTTACCTCGTCAGTTACCATTAACACAAGAAAGGGATTTCTTTGCATTTCATTCTCGCAAAAGGGTCACGTCTGATTACTTTCTTTTGTTCGACAGAATGATTCTTTCATATGGAACAATCATATTTTAGTAGGAATAGTTTTAGCGCTAAAACTGAAATGTTATGAGTTACAAACTAAAACATCGACAAGTATTTGATATTCCAAGAAATCTCACAATGGTTAAGCTGGTTGTAAAAAGGTTGAAAAAGTTATATCTTTCTTATTGGATGGCCTTCCCAATCCCTTTTTCCTTAACCACCATGGAAATATTATCTAATCAAAGTTTTGTCCTTTTCCTTTCCTATAACATAAATATAGATATATAGATTTTAATAATTAGGCACTCTTTATAGAATTATTTTATTCTTACGATTCGATTGAGTATTACTATATTGTTTTTCCGTATTTCGTTAATGCATTTCCTAAATTCACGAGATTAGACCTTGCCTTTCTTTTTCTTTTGGTTAGGTATACTTATGCGCTAGTCTCAATCCCCATTGGCAGGCAAAGCCTATGCCATACTGTTCATTATGGTATTAAAATTTTCCTGAACATTGCGAGATTATAATTGTAGCAAATTGTATGACAAAAATTTCATACATAACGTTATATATTTTATTAGGGTTGGTTTTGAGCCGATTCGACCTTTAATGAGAAACCTATTAGTTCCAAGCCCGTGTCCAAATATTTTACATGGAAACTAGCCTTATCGGGTCGATTTTATGCCTGATCACACTGGGGAGCTTTTAATCAACTCGTTGCTCACCCCTACTAAAAATGACCATCTCATGCTTCAATGGGCACGTATATTTGTTCTTTCGATATTTATCTACAAAGTGATCCCATAAAGCGAGACATACGGGTTGGACCTTCAAGACAATAGAATAGTTACAATTTGCAAAAGATGCTTAAAATTATACAAATTTTAGGTGCACGATAATTAGGCTATACCTATTATCTTTGAGCTCAGTGGGCATGGTTTTCACTATGGCTCCATTTACATTCTTCATAACTATCGCTCCTTCTCCAGAATTTTGGCCCATGACACCTCTTTTCAATAATTCTTCAATTTGCGATATGAAGAATTATCATCACTGTAATAATATTGTAAAATGTAATACCCATCAAAACTTAATCCTTCTCAATCCTACTGCGTAGGTTCTCAAATTCAACAAATGTCGAATCTACATAAGGCATTGCCATGTCAAAATCTCCAAACTTCTTTCCCAATCTTATTGGCATACGGCTTGAATCATGTGCTTGTTGTCACTAACAACACGGTTAGTATCCTTACGTTTAACCACTGAATGATTCTTCACAAAATATATATTGCCTTCCTTTAGCAAATCTCAAAAGCGATTTGCAATGTTGCTGTTGATAGAACCATGTATGTATTTGTTCTAAACAAAACATGCCCAAAAAAAAAAAAAAAAAAAAACACCAATTGGCAAGCAAAATAACTGAAAATAGAAAAGACTGACGACTCACCTTCTAGAGAAGAACCATACTGATACTTTCAGTTTTCTATTTCCTTCAGCTTTAAATCATTCCATAGTGTCGAAAATTGTACTGTGATTTTTTCTTCTCAAATTTCGAGTAAAGGAACCACTACATACTAAAAAATTCAAAAAACATTTGAATTTGACTATTACCTCTTTGTCTGAAGCGAAGATTCATAATTTGTAAATAGGCACTCTTCGTATGAATGAATTTGACATTAGAGAAAATTCTAGCTATAAAAAATACCAGTGATGGGAATTATACAAAAAAAAATGGGAATCTGCGTAATCAGGAACAATTATTTGAAAGAGCTTTGCATATCTGCCCCTAATTTTTATCATTAATCATCTGCCCCTAACTAAACATTGAAATAAAATTTTATCCTCATCCTGAAAAGCCGAGGCCTAGGACGTACACACCTGAGAAATTCCATCTGTTCCTGCACATATACATTGCTTTACACGAGAGCAAGAGATAAGAATCTCTTGTAGCTATGCCAGCTTTGGCTTTATGCATCGCATTTTCAAGACATAAATTAGAGAGAAAAAACAGAATATACGAAAGAGCTTTGTATATCTATGAGGACCACTGCTTCTGTCCTGCTTTTCATTCTTAGCGTTGCTGGTAATTTTCCAATACTGTTGGCAAATTAATATTGCAGTTTACTTGCTTGTCAGTTCATCCGCTAGTAAATTACAAAATTTATCGAGGTTTTACCAACGTCTAAATAAAAGTAGTCAATCATCAACTCCTCCGAAATAGTATCATTAGTAATTTAATGACATTATAGTAAATTTACCTACATTCCACAAAATTAGTAACTTACCATAATTTTTTTTTTGAAAAATTACAAGTTTGATTAGTAAATGACCGACTCAATAAAGAATTTGCCCACTTGGCGCTAAATTAGTAAGTCACCAACTTTTTTCAACTTTTACAAGCTTGGTTTTTGAACTACCAACGCTATAAAGAAATGTCAACAATCCAAAACGTTCAAATGAATTAGTAAATCTACTTGCCAACTCTTCCGAAATTATACAATTGTCACTAGTAACTTATTAATGCTTTAATAAATTTACCAAATTCCAGTAAATTAGTCGTCGTCGTCATCGTTTCCTCATCTTCCGCCATCAAAACACTTCACAGTAGTACTTCGTCCTCGCGCACCTGTCCCTGGCAACACACGCACATATAACGACACCCCTTGGAATCGTCAAATCTGCCTTGGACAGCCCCACAGCATACTGCTCTGTGATGCTGTGTGTTCGTGATTGTTATTGTTGTTCGCTTGTTCGTCGCTAAACCTGAGCTGGAGTTGGACCAGAATCAGCTCGGCCGAGTTTCAATTTACCAGGTCGTATCTTTCCCGATTATACTCTAAATGTGATCCTGATTCATTCTAGATTTGCTTATTCTCTGTTTTCCCGTCTTTTCATCGTACTGCGTTACCGGATAATCACTGAGCCATTGCAGCATACGGGATTCGCCATTTCTTCTGTCCGTAAGGTTTTATATACTAATTGGTTCTCGAGTGGTGTGTTTGTGTGCAATGCAGTGGTGTCGAAGTAGGATAGTGCCATTGCGTGAGACGATGCCCAGACAATGTTTGATGAAATGTCCGATAGAGGGATCTGTAATGTTGCCTCGTTGAATTCGATTAGTCTCTGGCGGGATTGTAGGAATGTGCTTATCTCATTTAGAGGATTTCATCTCCAACGAATAAGCTAAGTCAAGGATCTCTCTGTTCAATTGCTTGCTATTACACTTTTAGCGGCTCATTTTCGTGTATTCCAGTTTCTATCCATTTATGATGTTTCTCGTCCAGATTAAGTTTGTTGCTGATCTCTTCAATTGCTGGCTGGAATCTTGCCAATTCTGTAGGTGATGGTCGGTGCCATATCTTCAGATACGATTTTTCTCGACTTCCAAACTAAGATCAAAGCGTGGCTGATTATCTCTGATTCTTGAAGTGGATGGTGCTGGAATTTCACGGTAAAAAGAAAGAATAAGAAACTCTGGATGTGAAATCGATATCGACTCGTTGATCTTTAAGTTCTGAGCCAATTCAATGCCTTACTGGTTCGAGTGTGATTTATGCCTTGACATGCTTACCAAGAAATCGGAAGTTGATTTTTTAACAGATATGTTGGTTATAATTGAAAAGTTAACAACACTATTTCCTTGTGTAAGATTCTCTTAAGTTTTCATAGTCACATAACCCTTTCTCAAGTACTTGCGACTTCTGCTTTGTTTGCTCCTTAATTTCCGAGCAGTAACATCAAGTCCAAATCGTAATTTGTTGCTGCAATCTGAAATCTGTATTCGGATGGCCATCTCAGTCTATGATGCTTGGTTCGTTTTTGCTCCATGTCTTGTGTCGACTCTGTTGGAACTTTTCCTGTATTGTATTCTCAAATTTGACTTAGTTGCACAATTATTTTTATCTGGGATACATGTACTAAAGCTGGCGTGTTTATTATAAGTCGACAATAGAAGAATCGGTAAACTAATGACTTGGCTCCTCGGTTTGTTAACATGCGACTTTCAATGGCCAAATGTCTTCTTCAAATGTGTTGAGTGCTATCCTCAAATGAACGTGGCTTTTGCTGGATGAGTCTCGAGATTGAATCTTTTTGTTTTGTATCTCTTTGGGTGATTCTTCATTCACTAAATCACTCTCCTTTTCAATATTTTTTGTTTATCTCTATCCATCTCTAGGTATGTGATCTATTCTTCCACTAAATAAAAAGATAAAAAGATATAAAAAATGAGAAATAAAGAAATTAAAAAAAAAAAAAAAAAAACTCATAATTGCAATTATGGATCCCTTGATATAAGTCTTTGTTTCAAGTATTGTTTAATGGGTTTCATTTAGTAGAGAATTCTCTACTAATAAGGCCATGTATAATCTTTACCTGACTTGGATCGGGTTTATTTTCCGCACATTGTTCTTACTTATCTTTGTTATTTTTTCATGCTCTGTGTTGATCTCTTTATATTGCCTTCATGTTTTATCAACATTATTAAAATTTACTGGCAATTTCATAAATTTATTAATTGCAGAAAAGTTTGCAGATTTTCTCTTAGCTGGACCCTAGAATTGTCGAAGTCCAACCATGCCTTCTCATCCATCTGTCTAGAGAAACACCTATCCTGCTTCTTGAATTTTGTTATCTGCTAGATACAACGTGAATGATAAATTAGCATCAGTATCATTTTTAATTATTTGTTCTATTGTTGAATAAGACGTTTGGATGGGTGTGAGGAGATGAAAAGAAAAAGGCCCTGAGTAACTTTTAGTTTCGTAGAAGCAAAATGGTAGGTACCGCCAATTTGCATCTCAATGTTTGTACTGCACTTTCCATGTAAATGAGAAACATTTCTTCGCCTTGCAAATAAGATGAACTTGCCAAGTTGCGTGGACAAACTTGCGTGACCTACTTCCCAAAGTTCTCTTAAAAAGACAATGGAAGAGATGAAACCGACTCATGAATCTCATGTTTACTGAATGAGAAGTCAAACAGCCTTTTATTCAAAAGAAAGTTGGACATGCCAAATTGAATGACTTAAGCATATGAGGATACTCAAAATTTGAATGAATTACGCTGAAATGTCTATCTGAGAATACAAAGACAAGAAGTTGTCCGTGACACTAAAGGAAAATAGGTGAACTCAAATGCCATAACGGTTAAACTACTCGCAAATGCAGGATGAAACCAATGTGATGGAGACCAGGTCCAAGCTTGGACACCTAATTTTCTCTCCCTTTGGGAAGCCTTATTTACATGAGGATCATCTGTCAATGACCTAAATCTGAAGAAAAATGGGTTCATAGTATCTCAGCTTGGAGGTCTTCACTAATTTAATTAAGGCAGTTGGCCATTCTTAGCCAGCAATTTGAATTTTAGACCTTCAATGCTTGCTTCTCAGCAGCAACAGCTTCAACCTTGATGGTGGGCTTCCACAATATTGTAGTTTCAGCAAGTAACAAGGTCATCGTGGGTCCATGTTTGAGGTGGGACACCTATCTTCCAAGTAAAAGGTAAGTGAACTTTGTACGTTTCATTGATATTCAGAAATAGTGAAGCATTTCATAAAGTGTTTGATGCACTAAAAGAACCAGGATATCCAAGTCTTTACTTCAGCTTAGGAAGCAAAATTGTGGGGATGCTTTATGATTGTTAAAAAGTCAAAATACCTTGCATGGTTGCAATCATAGAATCGACTGAGACCATAAAGGATAAAGAATACTTTTAGGTATTATTTTTTTTCATGGTAGTGTTTCTGGAATCATTTGATAAAGTTGAGCATCTCCAAATGATTTTCAGATATAGCACAAAAGGGAACTAGTATGGTCATTGTTATGGTACCTTTTCTTTGCTTCTCATTATCACGGCCCCCCACAGATTGAACAACCACAATCAGCAACTCCCTGCATAACGATACATGTAATTCAGGCATCACAATAAAATTTGAGTCCATTAGCAGGGAAATTTTTTAATTTGACTAGTAGTTGGTATGCTTCTTCTGAGCATTACCGAAGACAATGTGTCGGTTGGCTGTTTCATGGTTTCCCGTCAACCTTCTCCATAGGCACTAATGTGCTCCTCATGGTGAAGCAAGAGATTCCGGATTGCCTTCTTTATCACTTCAAAGCCTCCCTCTTCTCTCATGCTTTTGTATTACAGAAAAGTCGAAGAACACCCTCTCAAAGGTCTCTCACTGAACAAAAATTCTTGACCAAGTCCATGTTATTTCTATGGTGTGAACCTGTAGTTAGTATGGCATCCTACACCATTGCAGTCACCTTGAGAAGGAAGAGAATGTTTTTATCAACTTTGGGGTAAAATATAGCGTAAATGGTGATAGTGAAGTCAGCTACCTCCATTGGCTTTGGATCTTACATGAGGACAACACCAGCTTGCTCGGTTATTCTCTGTTCTATAAAAAACATAATCAATCAAGTACTTAAATACCTTAGAACATGTCTGTATGCACTTATTTTGTTTGCTGTTAATGGTATTTTGTTATTTTCTTGAGCAAGTAATTGAAATTTCACCTCAAGAAGGTATCTTTAACACCATAGATGATCTCCTACTTCAATTCCCCGAACTTAGAAAAGCTCTAGGTGTTTCCATTACTCTTATGTTTTAGCAAGAGAGAAATCCATGTTTTTCTTGCCACGAGACTAGTGGTCAGTGAGTTCTTTGTCATCCTCAACTGCCATTATGTCATTGTGCCAAAATCTACGCCATTTTTGTCTAGCCTGAAAAATAAAGTAGCATGAGCAACAGATATATCTACTAAAACAAAAAACTTGGGAGCTTAATCTCATGGAAGATAATTCAAACGACGAGCTCTATTTGTACGACATGGCCTTCTGGTATGCATGAGAGTTTAGTTTCAAAAAGATAAAAGAATGGACAGGGTACTTCAAAAGAAAGGGTCTCTTTAGCTAGTGCCAGCACCTTTGCCCTAAGCTTAAGTAGATGAAACTGCTTTTTGAAGACTAGTTTCAAGTGGGAAAAACTTGCATTTTGAAGCATAAATAGTGAGAAACACAATTTTCATGAACAAATTTACACAAACAACTTAAAAGTACAGACCCCCACTCATCAAATACAGAGCATGATGATCCAAAACCAAAATGCCATTGAAAATTTGAAATAGCAACCACCGACCACACATCATAATAGTTTTTAGAGCTGCAAGAGTCCAGTTTGAGAAGCCAAATCAGCAAAGCCTGGCTCATCTTCACCAGATCAAGCAATAAATCAAAAGATACAGAAACAAATTCAGATGACGCCAAACTAATGTACTCAACTTCGCTCAGAAATTCTCTAGAAGCACCAACAATACAAAGTTAAAAACCACATGTTGAACTCGGTGGGCATTATCCTCTCTCTCTCCATAACCAAATCACATCACAAACCTTCTCTCTCTCTCTCTCTCTCTCTTCCGGCGATTTGTCCATGTCCCCCAAAATCAAATCAAGTATTTGAGACACAATTCAAAAAGTTATTCATGTAAAATCTGGGAAACAAGGTCCCCACATACCTTCAGTGAAGAAAATTAGAACCCGATCCGCCGTTCAAATCGTATGTGCGGGATATGAGCGATCTTGTCCCAGTCCTCGCCTGCTTGTCTTTTGCAACTCTCCTCCAATTCTCCGCAATCGTAGATTCGTAGGTGAGTAAGGGATGTGAGCCTTCGCATTGCTTCAGGGAATGATGTCAACAAGGAGCACCCGTAGATGTCGAGATTTTGAAGTGATTGAAGGGCCTTGATTTGCTCTGGTATATCCTTCAAATTGTGGCAAAACCAAATTCTGAGAAGCTCGAGATTGCGGGCTTGTAGAAGCCATTGTGGGAGAGATGTCAGTTTGGGAAGGTTAGAGATTTCCACGGAGCAGAGACTCTGAAGGCCTCCATGGAAATCCAAGATATTGCCGCTTTTGTCTTTGGATATATCCAGCTCCTCACATTTCTTGATTTGCTCTGATAATTCCTTCAAATTGGGGCAATCGGAAATTTGGAGACGCTCAAGATTGCGGAGCTGTAAAATCCATTGTGGGAGAGATTCTAGTCTGGGAAGACGATTGATTTGTAGAGACCGGAGACTCTGAAGTCCATGGAAATCCAAGATGATGTTGCCGCTTTCATCTTTGGATAAATCGAGCTCCTCGCATCTCCCAATATAGAGATCCACGAGCTTTGATAGATGCCGCAAACCAAGTGGGAGGGAAGTTAACTGAGGAAGACTGACGATCTCAAGAGATTCAAGTGAGGTGAGACTTTCCAAACACTCCCCAGGTAAATATTCTAGAAACTTCATATCAGAGATGTTGAGACGCTTCAACTTAGTAAGGCCAAATTGGGGGAAATGTTTACATTTTGTGCACCCCATCAATGTTAACTCAACCAAATTGGGCAACTCGGTCATCCACCTCGGGAAACTCTCACCATTATATCCATCAATAATCAACTTCTGCACATTGTCGGGGAGCCTCAGTCCATCTAATAGTGCTTCATCTCTCTTTGTAATCATTGCTTCATCAGTAATATTGAAAATGCCCCATGAAAGATCCAAAACTTCCAGAGAACGTTTCTCTATCAAGTTTGCGGCCGTGGATTCTTCTTCTGCATCTATCACACTTCCCAAATTTTTAATGGAAAGTTTTCCCCGGATGTTATTAAGCCTATTTAGCTCCCCAAGTCCACAATATTTCTTAGCAAGAGCTTTATCTTTAGGCAAAATGAAGCACGTTAGCCTATGCAAGGAACTCAATTGCCCTAGTCCACGTGGCATATAACCAAGTTTAGCACAACCATCTATGTCAAGATTTCGAAGGCTAACTAACTTCCTTAAACCCCTTGGCAATTCTTCGAGGGATTCACAACGGTAGAGATTAAGTGTTTGCAAATTATGCAATCTTGTGATGGAGTTAGGAAGCCTTTTGAGTGCATCATTGTAAGAGAGATCAAGATACGTAAGATGCCTCAACTTACAAATGAACCTTGGTACCTTCTTGACATTTGCTGCCTGTAGATCCAAGATGCGCAACCTCTTGGAACTTTGAATGAGTCGGCGTAGATCTTCACTTGTTAGTTCTCTTTTCCAATATCTAGTAACGGACAAAAATGTTCTAAGTGCACTTGCTTTCAAGCATGAGAGTTTACCCGTCAAATTGGAAGTAGAATCACAAGATATATGACGAGTTCTTTTAGGTATGGGTTTTGTATCATCCAATGCCGCCCAATGCTCAGTCCCTGCAACCAAGCAGGCTAGATCATGCATCAAATCATGCATCTTGCACGTCTCCCGGTCTTTTTGATAATCTTGAAAGAAGTTACTCCATAGTAGATCCATAAAATATTCGTGAGCAATGTCTTCTAAATGCTGACTTCCAGATGGATGGATAAATCCTTGTGCCATCCAAAGATTGACCAAAGTCTGCTTGTCCATCACATAATCTTTGGGAAACAATGAACAGAATGCAAAACATTGTTTCAAATGTGAAGGAAGATGGTCATAACTCAACTTAAGAACCGATTTTATGGGGTCTTCCTTTCGAGACACTTCTGGGAGCTTATAATCTTTGAAATGTAACCATTCGGGTTTAGTTTTCTTGAAGAATAGTAAACTCCCAACAGTTCGAACAACCAATGGAACACCAAAGCACTTTCTTGCTATCTCTTTGCCAATAGCTAACATATCAGGATCTTGTATATATTCTTCTTTTGGAAAAGCTAGTTGCATTAATAGATTATGAGACTCACTTTCAGATAATTCCCCAAGAAAATAAGGCGGAGCAGTGTGGGTGAGCTCCGCAACCGAATTCAGTCGTGTAGTTATAAGGATCTTGCTTCCCCTAGCGCCTCCCCCCAATAATTTTTTCAAGCCTAGCCATGTTTCTTGTTTATCATTCCACAAATCATCCAAAACTATGAGGTATTTCTTTCCATCAATTGCTGCCCTTAGCTCACTTTGCAACTGTTCCATTGCAACCCCGCTGGGTGCTATCTTCTTTGCACAGGCTATGATATTCATGACTATTTTTTTCATGTCAAAGTCATTAGAGACACAAACCCACATTTTCAAATGAAAGTGTTTATTGACCATCTCATCATTATATACAAATTGAGCAAGAGCTGTCTTTCCAAGGCCACCAATACCAACTATTGGAAGGATGGAAACATCTTCTTTCACGTCTGGGTTTAGCAAAAATTCCTTGACCCTCTCCTTATCATCATCTCTCCCTATAATATCTCCTTCGCATATAAAAGAATGCGTCTCTTCTCTCTTACTCCTCTCTCTCTCTACTTGTGATTCCACCGGGTGCATGTCCAAGTGGAATCCTATACCAGTTTTAAGGGCTTCTATTCTTTCCCTCATTGCTCTTACTTTGGAACTCATCTTCAAGTTAAAAGCAAGCTGGTTTGAACTCGAGAAGAATGTCCTTACCTTCTTTATCAGTCCATTGTGGCCCCTTAGCTCTTGTTGCATAGCTTCTATAGTGAATTCTTCAAGCACATCCTGTGTGTCATATAAAGCGTCTTTCATTTTGTCGAGCCAATCTTGAATTTGGTTATTCTGGTAGTATTGTTTTTCTGCATATTCAAGTACAATTCGAAGCGTGGAGACAATATGCCTCAGCATCTCGAGTTCACGCTTGACGCCCCATAACTTTCCAATCTTTTCCAGTGCTTGAGAAACCGGGCTCGCAATGATCTCTCCAGCAATGGCAACGATGACAGCTTCCGCCATTTTGTTTTCTCTTACTCTGTCTCTCTCTCTCACTCTCTCTTTGTGGAACAGAAGATACTAGTCCAGTCGTTCCAAGGCTAGATGTATAAGAAGTTCATGTTGACGCTCACCGAAGACTCGCAAATTGAATCCTGACAAATCTAATTTTCAACTTCTTTGAACGACTTGAGTAGTTGAAGATAAGAATTCTCATCATCCACGCAAGAAGTCTAAAATCAATAATGCATATTGGAACTCTTGACGTTAAAAGCCAAATATTAATGTCAATTGTCAGTCATTAATGGCCAATTACCTCATTACATGAAACTTAATGTAGACACCCTACCTCAACTATTGTATAAAAACCCTTTTAAAATATTTTAAAATATTATATATATATTTATATAACGAAAGTAGGTAAACATGATGATCAAAGTTAGCTAAGTTTTCTTAGAATTTTTTTATAATGTTATTTAAATAGTAAAAGATTTTGAAAAAATCATGCATAAATTATGTGTCAATATTTAACCGTTGTGAAAATTTCACATGTTCAATGCCAAAAAAATAAAAATAAATAAGAACTTATTCAAGACAAGATTAGATATTTTGCCAAAACAAGGGTCCACGTGTATGAAGCCGTGCTGCATCTACAACATGAGGTTGATAGAAGACAGAGCATAATAATTGCCACGTGACTAAGGGGCTGTTTGGAGCGCGAATGATAACCATTCTTGCCAGAAATTGATTTATGGAAAAGAAATAGATTTCTCTATTTCTATTTCTAGATGAGTTCTAAACAAAAATAACCGTTTGATAATGATATAAAATTTTTATTCCAAAAATAGAAATTCGTTTTATAACAACAAATAATTTCTTCCTTTTAGATGGCAAAAGAGAGGCCGTTGACCGGTGACGGTGGCGGCATGGCGAAAGCGATCAGCGGCCGGCGGCGGAGGCAAACGGTGGTCGGCGGCAACGGATGGAGGACATGATAAGAAGAATTTTTATTTCTCATTTCTATTCCAGAAATAGAAATGTAGAAAATTTTCATTTCTGATTTCTATTCCAAACCTATTTCTAGAACAAAAATCTATTTCAGAAATAGAAAAATAGAATAATTTTATCAAATGGATTTCTATTCCATAAACAAGTCTGGAATAGAAAAATTGTTTCCGGAACAAAAACAACTGGTTGTCATGCACCCCCTTGGTAACCATCCAAACAGTATCTGATTATGATTTTTTTGTTCCCAAGAGTAGTTTTGGAATAGAATTGCGTTTGATAAAATTTTTGTTCCCGAGAACAAATTTCTATTTTTTTGTTCCTGGAAGTAGATTTAGAACAGAATCAAGAATTAAAAAAAAAAAAAGTTGATTATTGTTATGAGAACAAATCTAATAATCAAAACCTTCTCTTCTTCTTCTTCTCTTTTCTTCTTCTTCATCATCCACCATCCCGCGGCCGCCGTCCGCCATTGTCCGCCGTCGTCCATCGCCGGTCGCCGACAACCGATCCGCAAGCTTGCTAGGCTAGGGTGAGGTCGGGCGAGGCTCGCCCAGCCTCTTTGGTGGCCAAGCAAGCCTCGCCCAGCCCCGGTGACGAGGCCTGCCTCGCCGGGGCTAGGCAAGCCTCACGATGCTCAGCCCCACCAGTGGCCAGGCGAGCCTCGCCCAGCCCCGACAAGGCTTGCCTGGCCATTGGCTAGGCCGAGCCTTGGCAGGGCTGGGTGAGCCTCACCGGTGGCCAGGCGAGCCTCACCCAGCCCCGCCAGTGGCCAAGCAGGCCTCACCCAGCCCTGCCGAGGCTCGGCCAATGAGGCATGGCAAAAGCCACCGAAATTCAATGTCCCCATGTTCAATAGCTCCGTTAGCATCACAAAGAAAGGCCATGTCTTGAAACTATCTCGCTTTTTAGAAAGAGTAGTCAAACAAAAGGTGACACCTTGATTTAAAATTATGCATCATCGAAATAACAAGTGTAGCTTGTATGACAACATTGGCTGTCTATTAATACTAACCAGCTTGTTCAGAATATTAATCCAAAGCTAAGAACATTAGGATTAAACCAAATAAGTCTGCCATAGCAACTTGGACCTCCTATTTCTATTCCCAAGCATCAGGAAATGGCATTAGAGCATGGCAAGATTAAATCACATAACCTTGCTTAGATTTCAACAAGAATGTCATAATATTTAAATCATGCAATCATCTAATAGCTTAAATTTTTATAACAGTTAATAATGGTCCCACAAACATCCCATATAGTATCAAAACATGAGGTCTTAAGTTAAAATCTTACAAGCCCCTATTTGCCTTTTCAAGTATATTTCCACACTTTAAGCTAAGGCAAAAATGCAGTCTAAGCGTAAGGAGAGTTACAATATTTATGGCTCTTAGTAATACGTTTGACATGAGGCTCAGTCTTAGGTTCAACAAACCAAATCCTTTGGTCCCTTTAACTGATAAAGCTGCACCAAAATAATCCAAATGAAGCCAGCTCTCGTTGCCAATCTCTGGAGGCATTTTAAGGAGCAAGCTAATTTCCACGGAATTACTTGACAATTTTAGGGTTATCCTTTCAACAAGTGGTTTGCAATCTTTGTCACTAAGCTTTGTTCTAGGTATATAATAGGCAACGCTCCTCTTAGAATGCTACTTATTTGTAGCAAATAATCTTAATAAGCTTAGTCATCTTCGAGGATTAAGCTTCAACTCAGAAATTTACTGAAACTGCTGAAAAGATATAAAATTTAAAGATAAGAAGCCTTGTCACCTTTGAAGAAGATCATAAGATTACAACAAAGCTCAAATAAACTCACTTGATTTGCGTAAGAATTTATGCCCAAAGTAGGATCCAAGCCGGGCCTGAGACTACCTGTTGATCACCTTACCTCTATCCCGCAACTTACCTATAGCTACTAAAACTCCGCTGACCCAACAGATGGGCGTAATTAGTTAGGATCGTTGATATTGAGATAGGATTCTAATATAGCTAAGACTCTTTCCAGATTTTAAAAAAAAAATAAGGAAAATATTTTGCCAAATGACCTATCTCGTGTAATTCAACATGGAAGAAGAACCCTAGGAGCAGAAAGTTGCTTGGCTGTATGAAAAAAGGGCTGCTTAGCAGATCAAAGAAAGCAAACTGACATGCTTATTAATCATCTTCCTCGTTGATCTCGATCGGATTTGTGCTCTATCTGCTAAAGGACCTCACAATCCAAAACTCTCCTTCATAGTGTTACGGGACATTATTGCTACAATTTTACTATAACACGCTCCTTGCTAATCTCTCCAAATCATTTGCTTCCTATGATCAAAGCTTCTGCATTTTTTTCTTTATTTTGTCCTATTCACTATATAATTAAAAAAACTACCTTAAGGATCTCTTCCCATACTAAGCTTTTCCGAAACTTGAAAAGGATTTCATGTGAGGGCAAAATGACAGACATACCCAACACTTGTCTAGCATGTGCAATCTGCACACGATCTTTTACTAAATCAGTTTCCTATCGCAATCATATTGATTAGTTTGGAATCCTTTGATTAATTCAAATTTTGTATCTTTTCTTGACCAATGTCTACAAGACAGGTTTCTCTTTGATCCGTTAAGTCTTGCTCTTCTTTCTATCTCCTAACATATTCTTCTTCTAATTATCTCCATTCGATACACATAATCAGATCTTTGCTGAATTTCCTACTTGATCATACTATCAGCATGCCTCCATCGTCTAATCGAAAGTTATTTTTACTCTTTTTATTTATTTATTAATGACTATCGGACAAGCTTTTTATCTTATTCCCTCCGTAAGTTCAAATTTAAGACGTTACAGCTACAGCAACTTCTATCATTCTTTTTACATATAACAAATACAATAAATTTTTTATAATAATTATTTCTGTTCCGTACGAAGTATGACAAGTCATAGTATTTTATTATGCACGTTGCACATCTATTTTTGTTAAATCTGCAACACGCCCATCGTCGCACCAATGATAGGAATTGTCTTAATAATTGTTTTTTTAATGCATTTTTCTCTATGCATGACAACCCTTTTCTCATATTTCATTGAAGTCTCATGCAGGGTGTCCTTGTATTTTTAATAAATATATTATTCTTTATACAATTTCTTAAATTTACTAATGTCATTGTTAGGAATTTGTTATACGTTTACTTCAAGTGAGTGTTGCTTCGTGCAAGAATGACTGGGGATAAGTGGCATGGTTTATTTTTATCGTTAATATATATGCATGAAGTTTTGCAATTAGTTTTCTCATTTAAATATTTTCTATTATCTGTCATTATTGTAGACTTTCTAATTGAATAAACAGGCAAGTAGATGTTACTATAATGTTTGAGAAAATTTTTATTGGATTAAATTACATGATCGATTTTTTTTTATACTTCACTGTACGGTAATTTCTACTTAATGTAAAGAAAAAATAACGCTTGGTTATTTCTTTCAGGTTTGTGAGAGGTAGAGATAGAAATCCACTACAAGTGGTGGACCATATCGTTGTCATTCGGTTTAATGTGTTATCTTCTTCCTTTTCCTTTTTTTCCTACCTTTTACTCTTCCAAAAGGTGGCCAGAAAAATTGTAAGATAACGTGTTGGTGAAGCAAAGCCGCAATTTTCCACTCGCCACCGTCACTATGCTGTATCTTTTAAAAGAAAAATTTTCCGTTGGCCGACAACTTAAAGTCACCATTCACATACAAAGGCTAAAGCTACATTACATCCAGCACAATCAACTCAATCCCAGCAACCATCTCTTTGCAGCCTAGACAGCAGCAGCAAGACAGGGAATGCCAAAATGGCTGCACAATCTCTGGTGTGCGGTGCACAATATCTGCTTATGCTTGACGATAAAATGTTACATTTGAGCTCTACCAGCAAAAGGGACATGGTTTATTTGTCCATAAAAGGACATGACTTTGAAATTGGACATGGACCTTTACTACCTTTATGATTCTAATTCTGGCCTAGTCAAATACTTTATTTCTTTATTTCGAGCACTACCTACATTTGAACAAGGACAACCATATCATCGAAATAGGTGTGAAGATATTGAATCTAAGGTTCATTGTTCTTGTCAATTAATAGACACGCTTCTCCGAACCCTTTATCAAATCACTTTTCCATTTAGCATTACACTCACACTCTATCCTAAATCACATCGAGCATGTAACATAAATGTACTCCAGAATACAACTTATCGTGTACGAAGAATTGAGCTCTCAAAGTATATAAGGTAGTGACCAAGTCTCTCTTGTTTAACATGAGACTAAAGATTTAACAGAAAATTGGAGAAGATACTTGAGATTCGTAATAAGGATAGCCGTTCTATCTCATTAACTTCTCCTTGCTCAACAGTTTTATGGATGCCAAGTTAATTATATGTCATTCCATTTTGTGACCCCTCCTTGCTTTACAAGGATCTCTGAAAGAAGTTGTGTTACTTGTAATTGTGCATGTAACTAATGATTTTCCGTATGAATAGAAACTTTTTATAAGAAATTTGATTGTCAATCTATGAACAAGCACTTACTTATTTACATAATTAATGACAAAAAAGACAACTTTGAACATAACTAATGATATATATATGTACAATAATATCAGAAAAAAAAAGTATTAATGACAATAACTTATAACGAAACCTCTCTGTGTCATTAATGCTCAAACCTCCACATGTACTTATGTTGTATATATTACTTTATAATAAAGTGGGAAAAAACTTAATCATGTCATTTTATCTTTTACATAGTAAAATGATATATCAACATCAACTTGCCTTAATTATTAAGTTGGATATGATCTCTTACGTACTAGAACAATGTGTCGACATCTTGCTCTACGTAACAAATTGGACGTAACCTTTTACACACGAACCATTCTTCTTATACAGAGTCACATTCAAGGCCCACATTAGACGCGGTTTTCTTCCAAATCTTCTTGGTCAATAAAGCAAGATTTTTATGTAAAGCAAATCTTCTTGCTTGACATATCAATCATTCTCCTTATACGATGTCATAGTTGGGACCCATATTAGATGCAGATGTCTATCTTCTTGATCAATAAAGCAAATTTTTTAGATAATCTAGCCGGTTCACTCTATGCTTGAAACTAAAAAAAAAGGAAAGAAAGAAAGAAAGAAACAGTTTGAGGTTCTTTTGTCAAGATGCATCTGTACCATCAATAATATATCAACGTCAACTCGCCTAACTTTTGAAATTTGGGTAAATTTTTTATGCATGATTCACGCTCCTTAAACATCGCCATGACCAAGGCCGACATCTGATGTAGATGTCTTCCAAATCTTCTTGGTCAATAAAGCAAAAACTTTTTACACATGAATGTAACTTTTTTTTGTTTTTTGATAAAAAACATGAATGTAACTTTTTACACACGAATGTAATCAAAATCTTAAGATGCGGTTGTCTTCCAAATCTTCTTGGTCAATAAAGCAATAACTTTTTACACATGAATGGAACCAAAATCTAAAGATGCGGATGTTCTCCAAATCTTCTTGGTCAATAAAGCAAGATTTTTATATAAAGCAAATTTTCTTGCTTTACATATCAATCATTCTCCTTATACGATGTCACAGGCTCACATTAGATGGAGATGCCTACCTTCTTGATCAATAAAGCAAAATTTTTATATAATCTAGCCGATTCACTTTATGCTTGAATTTTTTTTTTTAATAAAAAAGGAAAAAAAGGAAAGAAAGAAAGAAACACATTGAGGTTCTTTTGTCAGGATGCATCTGTACCATCGATAATATATCAACGTCAACTCGCCTAACTTTTGAAATTTGGGTAAATTTTTTACGCATAATTCACGCTCCTTAAACATCGCCACAAGCAAGGCCGACATCTGATGCAGATGTCTTACTAATTTGCTGTTCTTTTTGTCAAGATGCATGCATACCATTTACATGCTTGACTTATTGTTATTAGTTTCTGTCACTTTCGTCCCAATTTAAGTGTAGTCCTAAATCCTAACAATCCACAAGATATGTAAAAGATTACATACAATTTAATACCAAGGCAAGTTGACGTTGACGTATAGACCAGAAAAATTATATTATATCAAATTAGATAATTATTTGACAAAAAAATTAGATGAAATTTTTTTCTACTTTATTGTAAAGTAATATGTCTAATTAATGTCAAGGGAAGTGGGAGGGATTGGACGCTTGTGATGATCTCAGTCCACCATTAAGCGCCTTCCTACCTTACAAATGACACATAATAAAACAAAAAGAAAGAGGACAATCATGATAATCAAACTGAGTCGAGTTTTCTTAAGATTTGTTCATTTGTGCTTTTTGAAAAGCAAAAAAATCAAAGCAAAAACGATTTTTTTTGCTTTCCTCTTAAAACGTATAATGTTATTCAAATATAAACATTATTATGAAGAAATTATATGAAAAGTACATATCAATATGTACATGTTGTGCAAATATCTTATGTTGCATGTGAAAAAAAAATGTAAAAATGTGTCCGAGACAAAGATTAAATCAAACAACACAGTGCAAATCCATGACAAGCTCTTCCTATTTTGTTGATGTTTATGAAAGCATTACAGCTTGAAATCCACTACAAGTGGTGGACCATATGAGTCTCCTTCGATTTGAGGTGCTGTCTTTTCCTTGGGTCCTCTTTTCCTTAGTTTACCTTTTTTCAAAAGGTGACCAGGAAAAAATGAGATAATGTGTTGATTAAGAAAAACGTTATCTTTCCATTCGCCGACGTCACTGCTATCGCAAAAGGATCATTTAAAAGAATTTGTCCGTGGGCTGAAGGCTACACTATATCTAGCACAATCAACTCAAGCCCAACAACCATCCCATTGCATATTAGACAGCAGCAACGCCGGATTGCCCCCAATGGCTGCACAATCTCTAGTATTCAATGGACAATATGAGATTATGCTTGAAGATAAAATGCTTCATTTGAGTTATAACAATAAACATCTTAAAATTAATCACTCAATTAGCAGAAGGGGAAAGACCATCATGAAGCACAAAGTTCCTTTTCGGTGTAAATAAAGTAGATAGCCCCATTTTAAGCAAAGCTTTAGTAGAGTTCTTAAAAATGTTTTGCACTTTCCAGTGTTCTATTTGACATGAGGCTTAAGCATGCTGCTCACTTCAAAAGCTTCCACCAAATGCAAATCAATATGAATGTGAGTAGCATACTTCAACAGACCAAATTCTTTGGTCCCTTAATAAATAAAGCTCCACACAAGCATTCTAAATGAAGCCAGCTCTCATAACCAATCTCCGGAGGCAATTCCACGCAAGTAATTGTCTCAATCCCCTTTACATTTAAGAAGGCACACATCTTTCCAAGCCACTCTTGCTCCCTTAGCATTGTCAGGCTTGTCTCTCCAAAGAATAGCAATGCGTTTACTTTCCACTAGTTTCAATATTTTCTTTGGCAGCACAAAAATTTGGCTCCCATAAATAATAAAGCTACATGTATCTAATTTAAAGAGTTGTAGTCTGCCAGCAAAAGTCAAATGCTTGACACCTTCCAGTTATCCTTTCAACAAGTGGTTTGCAATCTTTGTCACATAGCTTTGCCAGTATCAAAAGAATTTCAAGCTATTTAAAGGCAATGCTCCTCTCAAAATGCCACTTATATGTAGCAAACCATCACAATAAACTCTATCATATGTAACCAGAAAATCTATTTTTGAGGATTAAGCTTCAATCTAGAAACTTGTAACCGCTGCAAAAGATTTAATATTTCAAAATAAGAAACTCTGTCTCCTTGAAGAAAATCATAGGATCCAAATCATAGGATCGTTATAACGTTAAATAAACTAACTTGGGCTGGGTGACAAATTAGGCTCTATGTAAGGGCTGGGCCCAAAATTGTTCCACCCCACAGCTTACCTATGCTAGTTAAACTATCTTGGCCCAATGCATGGAACAGCCACGATATTTAGTTAGGATTGACGATATTAGAATTGGATTTCGATATAGTTCAGTCTCCTTGGATATAAAAAAGAAAAAGAAAATTATTTGCCAAATAACCTATAAGGACCCTAAGACCAAAATTTTGCATAATTGCAGAAAAAAGTATTAACCAAAATAGACACAAGTTTGTAACTGAGTTCATTTAGCTACTACATTTTGTTTAATTACACTCGCAAGATGACCGTGCATTGCATGGGCTTAACATTATAATTAGTTTATTATTAATGTCATTGGTGATGTGAATTTTCGCAATAAAAATAAGATGTAATTTTTTTTTAACAAAATTCATATGAATTAAATTCTCCGCTAGACTTTAAGTGGAGTTCTACTCTAGAGTTTCACTTAAAGTGGATCCACCATCATGTGAATTTATCCTCCGATTAAAAGAAACAAGATTGTCAATTTAATCATAATATAATTTCCTACAATGTTTCAAGCATGTAAAATGTTATAAATCGATGTAATAAGAAAGGTGGGTAAGAACATTAGGAATGTCAAAATTTTTGTACGACATTTATTTGAGTGCCAAAACTTTTTTCTCACTAACTTGAGTGTCACATTGGAGCAAAATTGATCACTTGAGTGCCAATTCCGATAAATTATCCAAAGTGAAAATTTTATTTTTTTGAATTTTTTGTTTTTATTGTTTTTTTTTTCTTTAGGGCCAGCGAGGATCATCAGCAACCCTTGTCAGCCGCGAAACCCTCACCCTCAACTGCAAACGCTGTGGATGAGGCTATTAGGGCCTCATTGGCCATTGGCAAGGCCACGAGGCCCCCCCCACCCCTATCTCTAGGTGGTCGTGGGTGATGCATCCCAAAGTGGGTGAAGGCCTTTGCGGCCTTACCCATAGCCAACAAGGTTGCGATGCCCTCACTAGCTTTGGGTGGCGTCACCCATAGCCGGTGAGGCCGCAACGCCCTCAGTTAAGGCCTTCGCAGCAAGGGCGAGGTGGCCCTCGCCTAGATCTGGCCATGAAGGCCCTAGGTGAGGGCATCATGACCTTGTTGGCCTTGGGTGAGGTGGCGTTGATTGTGGTTGCCCAGAGCTGGCGAAGGCCCTTGAGGCCTCGCCAACGACTGGTGAAGCCCTGACGATCTCGCCCAGGCCTTTGTGACAAAGGGCGAGGCGACCCTTATCTAATCTATGCCAGGGTTTTGTGGCTGGCGAGGGTTGTTGGTGACCCTTGCTAACCCGAAAAGAGAAAAAGCAAATATAAATAAAAATAAATATATATTTAAAATATTAAAACATATATAAAAAACCACATCACATCGGCAAAGCCATGTCGGCTTTTCCGATGAGGCAAATTGGAATTCGCACTTAAGTGATCCATTTTTCAAATTTGTGGTACTTAAAAAGTTTTGGCACTCAAGTGAGCGTCGTATGAAAGTTTTGACACTTCTAGTGTTCTTACCCCCAAGAAAGCATAAAATAAGGCTCTGTTTGTTTCTGAAAAATAACTTCGGGAATATATTTCTTGAATTTTCCGGTGTTCCTCTTACGAGAAAATGGACTATTTAAGGAAAATGTTTTCTGCTATTGGAAAAATGCCTTCAAAATTGGGAAAAACTTTTTCCACCTTACATTCTTTCATCAAACACATTTTCCTTTTATTTTTATGTTTTATGTTTTATTTTTTATTTTTTTAAATTGAGTTTGTAGTTTTTTTCCTTTTCTCTTTCTTCCCTTTCCTTTTTCTTCTTCCTTGGCCGTTGTCGGCCATAGCGGCGGTCGGCGATCGGCCACAAGCCAACTCCATCCTTGCCTAAGGCCAGATTCGGCGAGGGTGAGGCTCGAGGTCGCCAAATTTGGCAAGTCAAGAGCTTGCTGGCCTCAGTAAAGCTCAAGCTTGCCTAGATTAGGTTGGTGAGCTTGCGGCTCACCCGATCTAGGCTCACCCAACCTCCACCGAGGTCGCTAAGCTTGTGACTTGCTTGGATTGGCCGAGCCTCAAGCTCGAGCTCGCTGAATTTGGCGATCCACATCTTGGTCGATTCTTTGGGTAGCTAGCCATTGTCAAGGCATGTGACGACGGAGGAAGGAGGAGGAAGAAGGAGGAAGAAAAAGAAAAAGAAAAAAAAAAGAGAAAAAAGAAAGATTAAAAATAGTAAAAATTTGATTTCTAAAAAAAAAAAAAAAAATTCTATTTTTTAAAATATATAAAAATAAAATTAAATACTTTTGGTCAATTTAAAAAATTAAAAATTTATTTTTTCGGTAATTTTTTTTCCAAAAAATAAAATCAAATAATGAATAGTGAAATATATTTTACACTCATTTTCAAGTTTTAGCCAAACATCAATATTTTCTTTTAAAATGGTTTCTTGAAAAACATTTTCCAAAAATGTGATACGTTCTGTGAAAAGAATGAATCCTAAGAACATAAATTTCCCTCTCTTCATAGATTTCCTCCATTTGTTGGAATGTTCAAGTTTGTGCCATCAACATGGTGTGTAAAAGGCAAGCAAGTCATTCATGTAAAATCCTCTCAATAGCAAAATGGTTTCTTTTCTCTTCTCCATTTGCTTATATCTACTCATAGAGAGTTGGATGTGAATTTTTACAAGATTATTTTCCAATTTCATGTATTTCAGTTTCCTTTTTAATGGAAAGTCTCCCTTGTACTTTTTGCTAGTCATTTGACATTTATCTTTTTTCTTCTGGCAAGAGTTGATGGATATCTCATTATCCATTGCAAAGTATTGACAATTTATCACCAAAAAAAAAAAAAAAAAATGTTGGATATTTTGCCAAAAAATTCAATATTCAAATTGTATTTTCAAAGAATTTTCACTATTTTCCCCCAAAATGCACATATAAAATTCCCTTGATTTATTTTAAGATTAAAAAATTCACATGTTTCTATCTTTTTTTATGAAAATTTTGTGGCCAACGGTTGGTTGTTGATATATGTTGTACCGATCGAAACTTCAAGTTAATTATTTTTTCCTATTTTGTAAATTTTAATTTGATTGTATCATGATTTTTCGTCAATATTTGTTTTACTTACTTTATGATATCTTATATGTAATATAAACATTTATGTCACAATAGTGAAATATCGGCAGCCTTGTATTTTGACATCTTTATGATAAAATTAATATTAAATTAAAAGGAGCATGAGATGTTGATTAGACATTACAATAAAATTATTAGATATATAGTAAATTGTGACACAGACTATACTTTGAACTTGCTGATGCTGTAAAAATATGTTTTGATAGTAATAGTAGTTAAATAAAAGACAATTGAAACTATAAGAATATCACCAAGATGCCCATAAATTATTAAAAATAATTTTAGTTTGTTGACGAACGTTATTAGATACGCTAAATGGTGATTGGTCTTATCTTGATCGCTTTACAAAGTCCATGGAAATAGCCTTATATTTCTTACAATGAGACTAAACACATGCCTATTTATTTGATATTCTTAGGGACAACACCTGAAAGTAAAATAAAAATATGAATTGTTGGTTATCTTGAACAAATCTAGCCAGATTGAGTAGATGCCAATCAAATATTTATGTATGTGAAATATGAAGATTCGTGTATATAATAAAAATACTTTTTCTTCCGTAAAAGTTATGTAATTATGGCTTTTACATTTGCTAATTATTATTGTTGTTGTTGTTGCTTGTTGTTGTTGTTATTGTTGTTATTAGTTTTGTTGTTGTTATTATTATTATTATTCATATATTTGTACAAATGAGGCGTGATTTTTCAAATAATCCTCAAATATTAGCTTATACTCTTAGATTCAGAGTATTTGCAATTATGTAATATAAGTTTTACCATGGAATAAATTTTTAAGCATTTAATCCTAGTGACGCTATTTCCACCCCAAATGTGATTAAATCAACCTCATTTTCACTAAAAAGACAAAGTTACCCTTAACCATTCAATTACAATTTAATGCGGTAGCCCCATTACTTCCTTTTATTATTTATTTATATTTATTTTTATGATCTAGTTGTCATAATTAAGCATTTCGAATGTTTTGTTTTTTGTTTATTGTTGGTACCCCATGTATATTGAAGGCACTATGATTTATTTTTTTACTTGTGGGCTTTACTTCCATAGAAATAAAGTTTGTCAAAAGGAGACATTTCCAAGGAAATATATATTGTTGATATCTAAATTTTGACGTCCCAATCATTTATTTATTGCATAGAAAATTATGGATTAATTCTTAACCTCTAAACAAAAATATTAGAACCAAATAGCATTGCATATAGTTTTAGAAACATTCATTGTTTAGTTTAATTGTATTGGACCGACGACTGGCGGAAAATGGTTCTGAGCTCAATGAAGCCTTCAAGATGAAGAATTGAATTGAGCTCGTGAAAGCATGAAATTCTAGCCCAATGAATATCCCACGTGGCCAAAAATTGCATGTGCCGCGCATGGGATATTAAAATTGGAAAATTTCCGAAACTTGGAAAGCAATTTGGCCATAAAAGGAAGAAAATATATATTTATATATTGTTGGTGAAGTCAAGCATAGGATGGAGATATTGCACGCATATATCTGCAAGATTCGGAATTTGGGAAATCTGAGCGTCTATCTTCAGCATAATATTCATCCAATTTGCAAATTGGTATTTGGTTTAAAAATAAAATCAACGGGGAATATTCAATCTGCATGAAGATAGAAAATAATAGACTTTCTACATCTTCCAAGAGAAAAGAAAAGATAACAGCGTGCGGGCGAAGATTTGGCCACAAGAGACACCGTCTTGAGCAGACTAGCTCGTGAAATCAAGTACATATCCTCAAAATCTTTAGACAATTCTCTCAGACATAATGCAAGGAGGAGCCCCAGATTTTGTATCTTCGTACAAAGGAAATCAATGAAAAAGAAAGCGGGGTTTAGTCTTCACATATCCATTGGCATAGGCAGAAAGAAAAGCCACAGGAATAACAAAGAACTAAAATATAATATGCTGATTTATTCTCTTTCATTGGAAGCCTGGGTCATCCTTCCCTAGGGAGCTCTCTTCTTGATCTGACATACACGGCTATAACAAGGAGAGAGAGAGAGAGAGAGAGAGAGAGAGAGAGAGAGAGAGGGGAACGTGAGTTTTCCTGGCCAAGCCTTGGTCGGGACCCACGTCGCCGCCCCTGCCGCAGTGCTCTCACCGGCCGCGACGCCTCATCGACGAGCTGCTACCATCTTGAGCGACTGCCGACGCCATGATCTGTCGTGGCCGGGTCGTGCCAAGCTTCCTGACGTGCTGCCCTCCGTCCCGACGCGCTGCTTGCTGATCCTCGCTGAGCCTCCGTCTTCGCCTGGCCCGAGCTACACACTGCTGCTCCCTCCCCGCAACTGCACCAGTGACGAGCCGTGCCGAGCACCCCCAGCCGCGAGCCCCGCTGTCCCGAGCTCACTGACTCGACACCAACCTACTACTGATCCTCCTGTCACAGCCTGACGCCGACGACCCACCGCTACTCTCCAGTCCATGTCGCCGCGTCCAGCCTCGTCGCGCCTACAAGCTTTACTTTCTTGCAGATTTCTTCGGGGCCCAGTCTTCCAGTAGCAAGCCAATGCCTCTGCCTTGAGTCCCTTTGAACGGGATTTTGTTGAAAAGGAGAAAATAAAGGTCAAGTGGCGGTCAAAGTGGAGAAAAGAAGAATTGAAACACAGAGGATTTATTCCGTTACTTGCAAACAATATCAACGCCTCCACTTTCCAGAATACACGGTAGAGAGAAGACAAGGAAAAGGAGAAATTCTGGAAATTCGCTCCTTGGGTGCTCGTTGTTCATGTTTTCCCAAGAGTCACCACCGAGCCATCTCACCGTAAGCCCGCCCTTGCCAAGACCGCCGCCAGCCCCGCCGTGCACTATCACCAATCACCGTCCATGTTTGAGGCAGGACGCCTGTCTTCCAAGTAACCTGTTTATCATTTTAAGCCATTAAGTGATTGAGCAAGAAAGGTCGACTTTGTTTTATTGATATTCAAAAACAGTGAGATGTCCAACTGAGATGTCGAAGTCTTTACTTCGATAATGTTCTGCATATGTTGGATGAGTAAGGACTGATATGAATATCTACATTTGTTTAGGAAAGAAAACTGTGGGAGTGCTTTATGAGTGTTAAAAGTTAGAAAAGTTTTGCATAGTAAAATTTGTGAACTGTAACCAAAAGACAGTACTTTATATATGTTATTTACTTAGGGCTGCGTTTCTTGAATCCTTTATGAAAGTTAAGCATCTCTGATTTGATATTCAGACAGAGCACAAAAGGGAACTGGTATGGTAATTATTATAGTACCTTTTCCTTGCTGCTCAGTGTCACGGCCCACATGGATTGAGTAACCACGATTGGCAACTCCCTCCATAAGGGAATTCAAGTAATTTAGGCATCACAACAAAATTTGAGTTCAATTTGATGGGCAATCTTCGAATTTGACTAGCAGCTGGTATGATTCTTCTGAGCATAACCCAAGAAAATGTGTCGATGTTGGCTGTTTCATGCTTTCCCATCAACCCTCTCTCGTTTCTTTCTCCTTAGGCACCAAGGTACTCCTTATGGCGAAGTGAGATTCAGAATTGCCTTTTTTATCATTTCAAAGCCTCCCTCTCTCTCATGCTTTTTGTACTGCAGAAAAGATGGTTAACACTCTCAAAGTCCTTCAATGAACAAAAATACTGAATAATGTCTACGTTATTTCTATGGTGTGAACCTGTAGTTAGTGTGGCATCCTGCAACATTCCAGTCACACTAGCTTGCTCAGTTATTCTCTATTATATAAGCAACACAACAATAAAGAATTTGATTACCATAGAACATGTCTGTATACACTTATTATGTTTGCCGTTAACAGCAATCGATTATTTTCTTGAGCAAGTAATTGAAATCTCACGTCAAGAAGGTATCATGTACACCATATATGATCTCCTGCTTCGATTCCCACGCTTGGTCCTGCTTGGTATTCTCACTGCACGGTACAAGCCAGTGTTGATCAATGGAATTCGGATACATCTCACCAGATGCCAACGCACATGGACCTCAGTCAAATAACACCAATCTTAGGCTCTCTTCTGTTGATCATCACCAACCATCATAGAATTAACATCATGCCTCAACGTTCATCCCGTGCAGAATCAACGTATATTCCAGTGAGCACAAAGAATCAAGAAATATAAAAGGAAACAAATCTACTGAGAAAGGATGGTGGAACAGGATGTACAGACGACAACTTGATCGATTAATTCTACTCAAACAACTAAAACCATATGGATCTGTAAATCCATCCGAGCATGACTGACTAGCGAGGCTTCGACAAGTTGAATGCAAGTTAGACTATCATAATACAACTCTCTGTTAAAGGATTAAACTGAGGCTTCCAACAATTAATTTCACAATGAAGAACTACTGGACTTATTCTAAAAAAATAAGATATCAAACTCAATCCAATTTTATTGGTAAAGAAACATGAGTTGGGAATTTCATCAAACGGGTTGCGTGCACTACGAACAAGGAGCCTAGACACGTTGTCAATGCAATCTTTCATGCGGAGTGACTCCCTCAACAACAACATCATCACAAATCATCAGAAAACAACTCGTATTCTCGTTTGTTTACGCAAAAGCAACGTTAACACAACTCAGCCTTGCGTTTCGCCCAAAGCAGGACAGAAGGGAGAGGGGAGAGGAGAGAGGAGACATTACCTGGTCGGAGACGGAGCTACGATCGGCGGTGATACCAGAAGGAGGACGTCCGACGAGCAACGGACGCCAAGAATCGGAGCTTGCGAAGGAGGATTGAACCCGAACCGAGCTGCTTCGAAGGTGATGAACTGAGAACAGAGGCGAACAGAGCTTCCGAGAGAGTGAACTCCTAAAACGCTCAAAAACCTCCCGAGTCCGTTCCATCAATGCCCTCCGTTCGAGCTGTCTCTCAGCACGTATGTCCGTTAATGGCCGGCGACGGAAGGCCGGTGGCGGTTACCGGCGGATATACGGGTGCCCAACAGACGATTCGGTTACAAGCTTGTCCAAAATCAGCCTTGTAGAACTTTATCGAGAAACTCCCTCGAACTGAGCTGCTTCGTTCGACTCTCTCGCCGCGCATTTGTCCTTACTCCCGTCGTTCTTCTTCAAACGAGAGGGAGAAGGAGAGAGAGGGAGAGAGGCAGGGAGGAAGATGTGCTGAGCACGAATAGAAAGGAATGGGTTGGGACAAATTTGTGACAGCTAAGTTGCGCTAATGGGCTGACCCAATGGCCTTGTGGATCAAGTTGGGCTACATGAATTGGACTGACCTTATTATTATCATTATTTTATTGTGACCGAATTCTTTTTGTACATTGATGTCTTTATTATTTGTCTATTTATATTTTTATCATTTTTATTCATTTACTTATTTTTTTATTTGCTGTTTTTTTTTTTTATCTTGCTTTTTTTTTTTTTACTTTTATAAGAACAAATGATATGCTTAAATTGTTGACTAACATGCAAGTGTCAACAGCAATCAAGAAGGCGTTACATTGAAATACTTTCTTTTTCACAAACTTGGCAAAATTGCAAGTTACTCTTGCCAACCGCTTTGGTTAAAATATCCATATCGCCACCGGTTGAAGTAATAGAACAAGAAAAATTTGAGATAAGACTGGACACAAGAGAAATCAAGTCTACATGAAGTCCACTTCATAGACTTAAAATTGGTAATGATTGATTTAGTCATAAAAAGAAATGACAAAAAAGACTATTGCTTCGTTCATTCATTCTGCCTTGTATAAAGACTTTTTTTTTTTTTTTTTTTTTTTTTTGGGTAGACATTCTTGTCACAAAGAGATGAAGAACATGTCAATTATCAACCAAATAAAATGCTGGACAACCTTGTAGTGATCAAAATGGAGAAGTCATAGATTAGACTCCTAGGCCAGTTGTCATGAGACCCCTTTTAATGAAACATTTACTTAATTGCTCAAGATGATGCTAAAAATTGGGAAAGTATTTACTTGAGAACCTCTATAGAATGACTAAAAAGCAAACCAAGAATGTCAGTTATTGTCAAATGCTAACAATAAGATCACTTTCACTATCCTCCCTCGAGCTTGACTGGTACTTGATCCATGGTAATTTCACTTTGGAAGTCCAGACGAGTGCTCAATAGGTTCAAGGATCACTTGATTTTAGAAATCAATAGATAAGTAGCTTTTTGCATGTAAAAAAGCAAAATGCTACTTTTTTTTATTGTCACCATCCATAACCTTGATTTGATGCGTAGATCTTCGTCAGAATATCCAATTTCATGGGAACACATGAGATAAATTTATGCTAAAGGCAAGTAGACTAGAGGCCATCTTCCAGAGCAACATTTCATCACTTCATCTATGTGAGTTTTCTAGAATGATTGGACGCAAGCATTATACTCCTTGCGAAATCAGATAAGCAAATTGCACTCTATATCTATAGCATGTCTCCCAATCGAATCAAGTATCGATAGACAATTTGGAAATTATTCATGTAAATTTTGGGAAACAAGGTCATCATAATATTTGTGCTTGTGAGTTATGTGTAGGATATGAGCAATCTTGGGGCAATCCTCGCCTGCATCTTTTTTGTGCCTCTCCTCCACATTTGGGCCATATGCGATTCTTAGGTGATTTAGCAATGCCAGCCTTTGCATCCCTTTAGGTAATGATGTCAAAGACCATGATCAAGTGATTACAGGCCGTTGAAGTGATTGAAGGGCCTCAATTTGCTTTGGTAAAGCCTTCAAATTGAAGCAATAGATAATTCCCAAACGCTTGAGATTGCTTACCTATAGAAGCCATTGTGGGAGAGATGCTAGTTTGGGAAGGTGAAAGATTTCCGTGGATCAAAGACTGTTGAGTCCTTGGAAATCCAAGATGTGGCCACTTTCGCCTTTGGATAAATCAAGCTCCTCACAATCCCAAAAAGAGATCCATAAGGTTCAAAAGATGTCACATACCAAGTGAGAGGGAAGTTAATCGAAGACATTCACTAATGCTAAGAATTTCAAGTGAAGTGAGACTTTTCAAACACTCCTTTGGCAAATATTCTAGAAACTTCATCTTTGAGATAACTAGACTTCTCAACTTGTTAAGGCCAAATATTTTATTTATCCACACTATGTAGTTGCCTGCATCTCTAATATCCAATTGTCTCCAATCAAGTATGATCGCATACACTATCGACGAAGCAAAAAGCTATTGATATACAATTTGAAAGTAGACACTAATGATACTATCGCAACGAAAGGCACCACATACTATGACAAGGAAAACTGGAGAATTTATGGTCATTAAAATAGTCATCGCTCGTAATAAGTGAGCTCGTGAATGGTGTGGGACATGAGCAATCTTGTATAATCCTCTATAGCATCATTTTTGCACCTCTCTTCCAAATTTGGGCAAGCTACAAATTTTTGGTGACTAATTTAGCAACGAGAAGCTTCCGCCATAACTTAGCGGCGATCTTCCTGGCAATGCCGATGATTACAGCTGCCGCCATTTTTGTTCTCCCTGTGTTTATCTTTCTCTATCTCTTTGTGCATCACCAGAAGATATAGTCCAGTCATTTCAAAGCTAGATGAAGACTAATACAACATGAAAGCCTAAATCAACAATTCAATTCAATCAATGTCTTTATCTTCTAAGAGAAGAGTTCAACTATTAAACAAGCCCGCAGTCACAAAGAGATATATATATATGTGCAAATATGTAAAAATATATATAATGGCTCCTGTTTGTAATAACACATTTTTTTTAACCTTTTAAAGTTGCTTTCATAATCCAACCTCTCTTTTCTCTCTAGCCTCTCCTCTAGCACAGAAGTGGACTCAATTTGCAATGCTGATATATCATGTGGGCTCGTGATCTTCGAATAGGCCATCCAAGGGAATTTAGAGGTACATTTGCTAAATTAAATTAGTCAAATCTGAGAAAAAAAAATCGTAATTAAACCCCCAGGAGAAGAATATCGATAGATTTCAAACTGCTAATAAATATGGACAAGATTTTACTCGAAGGACAAAAAAATTCTCATCGTTAAATTTTCCGTCGGCGCAAGTCTTCATGTTTGCCACCTGACAAGTTTATAGATCGATGGTGGACATGTGGCAAGTCTTCATATTTGTACACCAACAAAAAAAAAAAGGAAAAAGAAGAAGCTGGCAACCAACATTCTGTGTTTTGAATTTTGATGTACTTTCGAATCTCTACAGACAGAGTCGCTTACGCTTTAAGGTTCTCTCTCTGTTATATCCTGCCAGACAACTCAGCGATTCGTCGCTCGATGCCTGTTGCAGCGTCGACCTTGCGTCGTCTCGCGGCAGTAACATACCAAATCGTTACAGGATGCCACGAGCAATTTGACGGATACGAGTCAGTCGTAAAATTGAACATCTTAGGTTAGTCCTTTTTTTGGGAATGTAATACTCTGCTCTGTGATCTAGCTCTCGCCCACCATGAAATTCTTGTAACGAAATTCCTATACACGAGTAAGACAAGAACAACTGCGGTTTGCTCAAAAGTAGTCATTAGATCACCCATTCCAGTTCTCTGTTCCATTTCTTTTTCCAGGTTTATTGCGAAGCAGTTTTAACATTCTTTTACTTCAGGTCGTATCTTCCCCGAATAAACTCTAAATGCGATCCCGATTCATTCTGGATTTGCCTCTTGACCTATGCTCTGTTTTGCCGTCTTTTGATTGTATTGCCTTACCGGATCATCACTGAGCCATTGCCGCAAACGGGATTCACCGTTTCGTCGGTCCGTAAGGTTGTGTTTTAAAAATTGTTTGGCGAGTGATGTGTTCGTGTGCAATGCGGTGGTGTCAAAAGTGTGGATGGTGCCATTGTGTGAGACGATGTGCAGAAGTGTTCGATGAAATGTCCGATAGAGGGATCTGTAATGTTGCTGTGCTAAATTCGATTAGGCTCCGGCAGGGATCGTAGGAATGTGCTTCTCTCTTCTTTCGTTTAGAGAATTTCATCTCCAAGGAATTAGCTAAGTCAAGCATCTCTCAGTTCAATTGCTTGCTATTACACTTTCGCAGCTCATTTTTCATGTATTACGGTCTCCATCCATTTTTTTTTTTTTTTTTAATGTTTCTTGTCCAGATTAAGTTTGTCGCTGATCTCTTCAATTGTGGGGCTGGAATCTGGCCAGTCGTGTCGGTGATGGTTGGTGCCGTATGTTCAGGTACGATTTTTCTCAAGTTCTAAATTCAGATCTAAGCGGTAGTGTCATGCTAAACCCAAACGATATGGGTGCTCTATGCCTTATTGGTTCAGTGTGCTTTATGCCTTGACATGCTTCCCGAGAAATTGGAAGTTCATTTTTTTAACAGGTATGTTGGTATTGCCAAATTGCCGTTTCTATGTTTGTACTGCACTTTCGATGTCAATGGGGCAAGTCTTCGCCTTGCATATAAAAAGAACTTGCCAAGTTGCATGAACAAGTTTGTGTAGAAGGATTGCAATCTGTTTATACTTCCCAAATTAATAAGACATTTGAAGAGATGAAACTAACTCGTGGATCTCATAGTTGCTAAAATCGGGAGTGAAACTGTCTTTTATTCAAAAGAAAGTCAGAAGTGCCAAATTAAATGAGGTCAGCATATGACACTGAAAATTTGGATGAATTACATTGAGATGTCGAAGTAACTGAAAAGACAAATACAGGAAGATGTCTATGACACTAGAGGGGCTTACGGTGAGCTCAAATGGCCAAAACGCCGAACTACTTGCAAATGCAGGAAGTAACCAATGTAAAAGAGACCAGGTGAGCTTGGACACCTAACTTCTGTCCCTCTAGGAAGCTCTATTTACATGAGGATCTTCATTCCACGACCTAAATCTCAAGTAAACAAGGGTTCGTATTATCTCAGCTCTGAGGTCTCCACTGATTTAATTAAGGCTTTTAGCCTTTCTTAACCAGCAGCTCAAATTTTTGACCTTCAATGCTAGCTTCTAAGCAGCAAGAGCTTGAGCCTCAATGGGGCTCCCACAAAATTGTAGTTTCAGCAAGTAACAAGGTCACGATGTATGGGTCCATGTTTGAGGCAGGATGCCTGTCTTCCAAGTAGCCTGTATATCATTTTAAGCCGTTACTAACTGAGCAAGGAAGGTGAAGTTCGTATGTTTTATTGATTTTAAGAAATAGTGAAGCATTCGAAAAAGTTTTTTGAGGCACTAAAAGTACTGAAATGTCCAAGTCTCAACTTCTGTTTAGGAAGCAAAACAGTAGCAATGCTTTATTATTGCAAAAAGCAAAAATTCCTTGCGTAGCAGTAATCATAGAATGATAGAATAAGGAGAAAGCATACTTGTATATATTCTCTCCTTAGGGTAGTGTTTCTGGAATCATCTATTAAAGTTGGTTGATATTCAAACAGGGCACGGAAGGGAACTGGTATGGTCATCAATATAGTACATTTTCCTTGCTTCTAAGTGTCACGGACAACATAGATGTAGCAACCACGATTGGCAACTCCCTGCATAACAATTCAAGTAATCTAGGCATCACAACAAAATTTGAGTTCATTAAAAGGGCAATCTTTGAATTTGACTAGCATTGGTACACTTGTTTTGAGCATTACCCAAGAAAATGTGTCGATGTCAGGTTGATGTCAGCTACTTTAAGCTTTCTCGTCAACCTTCTTCCATTTCCTTCCACAGACGCTAATGTGCTCCTCGTGGCAAAGTGAGATTCAGAATTGTCTTCTTTATCACTTCAGAGCGTCCCTCTTCTCTCATGCTTTTTGCATTGCAAAAAAGTCTGAGAACACTCTTAAGTCTTCCATTGAGCAAAAATACTAAACCAAGTCCATGGTGTGAACCCATAGTTAGTGTGGCATCCTGACCATTCCAGTCATCCTGAGAAGGAAGAGAATGCCTTTTTAATCAAATTTGGGGTAATATATTGCGTAAATGGTGACAGTGAAGTCAGCTACCTCTATCGGCTTTAAATCTAACCCGAGGACAACACCAACTTGCTCAATAATTCTTTATTTTATGAGCAACAAAAACAATCAAGTACTTGAATACTGTAGAATATGTCTATGTGCACTTCTTATCTCTGTTGTTAATGGCATTCGATTATTTTCTTAAGGAAGTAATTGAAATTTCACCTAAAGAAGGCATGTCGAACACCATGTGCGATCTCCCGCTTCAATTCCCACTCTTGGTCCTACTTAGTATTCTTACTGCACCCTAGAAGTCAGTGTTAATGGCAACAGTTCTATGCTTTTTTTTTTCCTTTTCAAAACA
This sequence comes from Eucalyptus paniculata subsp. matutina, assembly GCA_017140255.1. Classification (NCBI taxonomy): domain Eukaryota; kingdom Viridiplantae; phylum Streptophyta; class Magnoliopsida; order Myrtales; family Myrtaceae; genus Eucalyptus; species Eucalyptus paniculata. Next base: position 19,357,795 of record CM029436.1, on the reverse strand, counting down.
GGCAAGATGGAGGTCAAATATTACCTGGCCTGGCATCACCTCTCCATTGGTGCCACTAATGTCGATATTGGCATGTAAGCAAGCCTTGGAGTGAGCATTGAATATGTCTCAGCCAAATAACTTATCAGCCCCAACACCACGGCATCTAAATGAACATAAAACCTTGTATCAAAATACAAACTTTCTCATCAACTTAGCCTATAATCCAGCAATACATAGGGAAATTCATTGTGAAAACAATTTCTCACTAGGGGGCTTGGATATCCTCCATCAGTCTAATCCAATGGCCAGTGAACATTTGCGTGCAGTAGGGTGTTTTCTTGCTCAATCCCATAACTAATGTGAACATTTAGCCAAAACTCATGAATATGTCCACTTCAAAACTTTCTAATTCATGATAGAAAACTCATGTTATTGGATCTCCTACCATGGAACTTCATTTATAACCATTGGGTTACGGAAAATTTCAGCAACCTTGGCATATTTGTTCGTTGGGATTGGCTCGCTAGTTGGTGTATACGAATCACAAATAACCTACACATGAACAATAATTTTCCGTAAACTAATTGAAATGTCCTTTCTCGTTTGGTCAACCTATTCAAATGATCAGATGGATGAATATTTTTTGACGATATAATTCTTGTTTTGTGGATGATTACCAAGATATTGTTGTCAACTTGTCACATCAGAAAGGATACTTGAAAAGGGCTATTAAAAAGTCCAGAACTCGATGGAATGATATGAAGGTAAATAAGGTAAGATGGTTTTAGGTTTATGTCATCTTTCTTTAAGGTCACTTCACCATCATCCCCTAGAGCTTGGCTAGCACTCGATCCATCGTAGTTCCACTAGGGAAGTGGAGAGGGGTGCTCAATAGGTCTAGGGATCGTGTGATTATTCAGGAATCAATAGATCAGTAGCATATAGCACGTGAAGAGTAAAAGGCTACATATTTTATCGTTACCATTCATACCATTGATTTGCTTGGAGATCTATGTCAAAACCTCCAATATTGTCTCATAGTTAGACTAACATCAAAATGCGAAACAAGATTTGCTAATGTAGAAATTCAAGGGGAAAAGAGAGAGAATGGTGTCACTTGTTGAATGTGCATAAAACATATTATTACTTGTTCTGATGGTCCATTGAAGAAAGATGCAAACTTATTATTTTAATACAGAATAGTTCAAGTATTTTTCACCTTTTTGTGCACCGCATTTAAAGGTTTCAGGCATTAAAAAATACCAATTATAATATGCAATTATCATACCGGTGTATGGCATGATATCCAAGTTGAGAAGACTCTTGAGCTCATAGTAGTATTGTTCTCAGACTTTAAAGCATACACCCTGAACTTAGAAAAGCTCTTGATGTTTCCACTCTTCTTCTATTTAGCAAGAGAGAAATCCATGGGTTTCATGTCATGGGACTGGCGGTGAGGGATGAGAGTGCTAGTATGAACAAAATAAAGGAGTTAGGGAAGAGAATAAGAACACAAGATTTATAGTGGTTCGGCTTAATCCAAGCCTACGTCCACTCTCCCACGCTAACAGCCTTCTTGGCTGGATTCCACTATGCAATCAACAAGAGATTACAACTGAGTGCAAACACTTAGTAGTAGATCACACTATCTCACTAAGTCACTCTTTTAGTATTTCTCTCACGATTACAAACGTTTAAGCTCTCAAGAGACAAGTATATGATCGAAAGTCGCTCAGACTTTGGAATTATAAATTCTACGCTCCGTCTCTTACTTACTCATCGGTCCATGATCTCCTTAAATACTCCTCCACTTCCAAACTACCCGTTGGACAGTATCCCGGAGAATCGTCTTCCAATATACCCATTGGACAGCTTTGTATCTAGAAGATTTGGTAGCCATTGAGTGACAAAGGTAGAATCCCAAATTGATTCCGATCGCCCATACAAACGAAATCTTGGTTTCCATAAGTAAAGCTTCTTCGTATACTTGTCTTCAAGATCCAATCGTCAATCAATCAAATCAATCTTGATGTGGAATCCAAACCAGATCACTAGCCGTTGTATGATTGGGCTTGAGTTACGATTCATCGAATCTGGATGTAAAGTCTGAGTCTGTAGACTTTACAATATGAGTCTGTAGACTTTACAATCTGAGTCTGTCTTCTAGTTCAGCTTCAGCATAGAGTCTGTCTTCTGGTTCATCATTCACGTTCAGTCTGGAATTAGTCAGAGTTGACAGACTTCTGATGTAGAACAGACTTTGACACTAAAGTCTGGCAGTCTTCAGACTTTGACACAGAAGTCTGGAAATCTTCAATCATATGTTACGTTCAGTCTTCTGATCGTCTTCGCACTTTGATAATATCATTTACATGTTCTATTATCTGCATGGTCTATTACTTAACCATCAAACATGTTAGTAGCCTTTGATTTATTTTGTCATCTTCAAAACATTATAAGGGATTTCCCTAACAATCTCTCCCTTTTTTATGATGACAAAACAATCTCTGAATATGCAGATTTGTAAACATACTTTTAAATCAAAGGATATCAGAAGATAACAAATAGATTGAGCATAATAATAAATAGAAAATAATCGCAGCTCAATATTATGCCATAGATAATATCAACCAATTAGCATATATGCATATTCATATCTTCTCCCCCTTTTTGTCATAATCAAAAAGTGATAATAATAGATTCACGTAGAGAATGATAATCAATATCTTGCATGAATCACAATTTCCAAGAATCAGCTTTTTTTATCGACTATTAAAGATATGGAATATAGCTCACTTCGATTATATCAGCAAATATCCAATAAAAATCACGAATGCATCATAAAATTTACGTACCATTTTTGTCATAATAAAATGATAATATTAATAAGAGATTTGTTAATGACAAAATGTAATAAAAGATGCACTAATCGGATTTTGTAGATCTTAACAATTCTGACACATTTACCTTCCTTCTTTTCACAACAAGATCACGATCAATCAAAAAAGATTTTTCCATAATTGATCAAAGCTCCCCCTCAATTTGTTGCCTTTTTGAGATGATCACGATTCTTTTCCTTTTCTTTTGGATTTGCTTTCTCCCCCTATGATCATGACAATATTTGCGGATAGAAACAATTGTTTCTTGTTGAACAGAATATTTTTCCAGTATTTCCTTTGTATCATCAACATCCGCAACGATCACTTGCATTTTGAAATTCGAGGCAAAAATTTATTTTTTTTAACCAAGCTCATCTCGAATTCAACCTGCATCAACTTAACAAACTTTTGTACGACGCATAAGGGATTTCCTCAATAAGCAAAAATTTTGCACAAGAAATAGAATTTTTTAACTTCCAAAAGATAGTATAGAATCTCAATGATTTTCTGATTGAGCTATCCAAAATCCATATGGAAGATTCTTTTGTGACCTGCAAATTCTAACAGATAATAATCTTTGCAAAAATGTCACGTAATATCATTATTTGATCTGCGGATCAAACTTGCTAGATATAATATATCTTCTAAACATATAACAAGAATATCCATGAATATGCAGTAATATCTTTCGAGATCAAAGAGATTTCTTTGAGCATAAATTTCAGATATGCATTTTGTAAAAAGAAAATAGATATTTCTGTCACGTGCCAAAATTGCAATATCTTATATTTATGACAAAATATATTCGCAATATAATAAACAATCATCCAAAATCATGATAAATGCATGTAGAAATTTGTAAGGCGAGATGATAAAAAAATTTCTCTTACCCAGGTATATGTTTCAAATATACCATTGATTAAAAAAAATCATTACCAATTGTTGCAGGAGATATTTTCTGATTGCACCAAAATTTGCGTAGATTCGCAATCATCCTTCTCTTAAAGAATTTCCAACTTCTTCTTTTCCTTTATTTCCTCGATTTCCTCATCGATTCTCGAGTCCGTGTCTAAGTCAAACTTTGATTTCGAGTCAAGTAATCAGATCGACTCGATTCTGAATATGCCATCAAGCATAGATTTTCTTGCTCATCATCTTCTTTTATTGTTCTTTTCTTGCCATTCTGCTTGTATTTTCTTCCATCGAAATATGGTGGCCTTGTGTTGCTTTGCTCTTCCATAAGTCCTGATGCCAATATACTAGCCATAAAGAACTTTAGCTCAAAAGTAAAAACACTTTTATAGACCAAGCACTTGGCTCTGATACCAATTAAGAGTGCTAGTATGAACAAGATAAAGGAGTTAGGGAAGAGAATAAGAACACAAGATTTATAGTGGTTCGGCTTAATCCAAGCCTACGTCCACTCTCCCACGCTAACAGCCTTCTTGGCTGGATTCCACTATGCAATCAACAAGAGATTACAACTTCGAGTGCAAACACTTAGTAGTAGATCACACTATCTCACTAAGTCACTCTTTTGGTATTTCTCTCACGATTACAAACGTTTAAGCTCTCAAGAGATAAGTATATGATCGAAAGTCGCTCAGACTTTGGAATTATAAATTCTACGCTCCGTTTCTTACTTGCTCATCGGTCCATGATCTCCTTAAATACTCCTCCACTTCCAAACTAACCGTTGGACAGTATCCCGGAGAATCGTCTTCCAATATACCCATTGGACAGCTCTGTATCTAGAAGATTTGGTAGCCATTGAGTGACAAAGGTAGAATCTCAAATTGATTCCGATCGCCCATACAAACGAAATCTTGGTTTCCATAAGTAAAGCTTCTTCGTACACTTGTCTTCAAGATCCAATCGTCAATCAATCAAATCAATCTTGATGTGGAATCCAAACCAGATCACTAGCCGTTGTATGATTGGGCTTGAGTTACGATTCATCGAATCTGGATGTAAAGTCTGAGTCTGTAGACTTTACAATATGAGTCTGTAGACTTTACAATCTGAGTCTGTCTTCTGGTTCAGCTTCAGCATAGAGTCTATCTTCTGGTTCATCATTCACGTTCAGTCTGGAATTAGTCAGAGTTGACAGACTTCTTATGTAGAACAGACTTTGACACTAAAGTCTGGCAGTCTTCAGACTTTGACACAGAAGTCTGGAAATCTTCAATCATATGTTACGTTCAGTCTTCTGATCGTCTTCGCACTTTGATAATATCATTTACATGTTCTATTATCTGCATGGTTTATTACTTAACCATCAAACATGTTAGTAGCATTTGATTTATTTTGTCATCTTCAAAACATCATAAGGGATTTCCCTAACAAGGGAGTCATCAGTGCCAAAATCTATGCCATTTTTGCTTGGTCTGAAAAATAAAGCAGTGTGAGTAAAGACATATCTCTTGAAACAAAAAACCTCAAACTTAATCTCATGAATGATACTTCAAACAACGGGCTCTATTGGTATGACTTGGCCTTGTAGTATGCATACAAGTTTAGTTTTGAAAGATAAAAGAATGGATTGGATACTTTGCATCAAGTGCCAGCACCAAAAAGTAGAAAACCGCTTTTCGAAGACTAGTATCAAGTAGGAAAAAACTTACATTTCTGAAGCATAAATAGTAGGTCTTATTGATTTCCCTAAGGACGCCACTGCCTTCACCTTGAAAAATAAACTAAAAACAGCCGCATAACCATGCTTGTCCTTTTAAAACCATTTCAAGGTTATTCTCAGGCTTCATTCCCAAAGAGAGCCTGTGAACAAGCAAAAAACTAAGGGCAGTTATGTTGTTGAAGGAAGCAGACTGCAGAGTGCAACAGTTTAAAAAATATGAAAGTCCACCTTTCTTAGGATCAATCAGCAAACGTGTTACTCTGATATTTCATTAGATCTAACGGTCGATCAACCGATGAATCTTGACAATGCACCAAATCTTTCCTCTTGCAATCAAGAGGCAATGATAATGAAGTACTTTCGTTTTTCACAAACTTGGCAAACTGCAAATTACTCTTGTAAACGCTTTGGCAAAAATATCCATCAGATATCGCCAAGGCGAGCAAGATACTGAACATAGCAATAATCAGTATGACCAATTGAAGTCATAGAACAAGAAAAATCTGAGACAAGAGCATATACAAGAGAAATCGCTACATGAGGTCCACAACGTGGACGTAAAATTGGTGATGATTGATTTAGTCACCAAAAGAAACGACAACAAATAGTACTGCTTCATTCATTCATTCTGCCTTCCACCAAATGCAATTCTTTTGCAGATACTGTTGTCAAAAAGAGATGAAGAACATGTCAATTGTCAACCAAACAAAATGTGCAAGACAACCTTATAGTTATCAAAATGGAGAACTCATAGATTAGACTCCCAGTCCAATTGTCATAAGACTGCTTTTAATGTCAAACGTTTACTCAATTGCTTAAGATGATGCTCAAAATTGGCAAAGGATTTACCTGAGAACTTCTGCAAAATGGCTGAATAGCAAACCAAGTATTGGAACGGCATATCCTAGATTTGTTGGGCAGATCTATGCTAGAACCTCCGATTCCACGAGAACGTATAGAGATAATAAATTTTAAGGGAAGCAAACCGGCAGCCATTCTCCAGAGAAGCATTTCATCAGTTCATCTATGAAGAGAGTTATCCAGAAGCATCGGATTGTGCAGGCATTTCGCTCCTTGTGAAATCAAATAAACAGATTGCACATTATATCTATAGCATGAGTTACGAGCCAGATTTAATGAGCTTGCAGTTGGAAGACGAGTATGAATTTTCATCATTTTTCATGCACATTTGGGAATAAAGCGATGTTTCCACACCCCGCCAATATATTTAAACCTGTCCCAACCTTTCACTGATCTGTCCACATACCCTGGTGGAGAATTTCTAGTCACAAATATCGAGCTCGTGAGTTAAGTTTGGGATATGAGAAATCTTGTACCAGTCCTCGCCTGCATCTCTTTTGCACCTCTCCTCCAATTCTGGGCAACGGAAGATTCTTAGGTGAGTTAGGGATGTAAGCTTTCGCATTCCTTCAGGTAATGATGTCAATGAGGGGCAATCGAAGATTTCAAGCCGTTGAAGTGATTGAAGGGCCTCGATCTGCTCTGATATAGCCTTCATATTTATGCATTCGGAAATTTTGAGACACTCAAGATTGCCGAGCTGTAGAAGCCACTGTGGAACATATGCTAATTTGGGAAGGTTAAAGATTACCACAGACTGGAGACTCTGAAGTCCATGGAAATCCAAGAAGTTGCCACTTTCATCTTTGGATAAATCAAGTTTCTCACAATGCCCAATAGAGAGATGCTTGAGGCTCGATAGATGTTGCATACCGAGTGAGAGGGAAGTTAACCAAGGACATCCACTAATGTGAAGAGACTCAAGTGAGGTGAGACTTTTCAAACACTTCTCAGGCAAACATTCTAGAAACTCCATACTCCAGATGCCTAGCCTCTTCAACTTGTTAAGGCCAAGCATATGATTTATCAATGCTAGGTTTGACTCAGTTAGAACTAAATCCTCAAGATGTGGAGTTCGTGATAGGGCTTTCAATTTTTCACAGTATTCAATACATAATGTCAATAGACTAGGAAATGATGCTGTTAAAGTGAATGAATCATCTGACTTGATATATTCCAATTCAGTCAGATCATTAATCTTTAAAGTCTTGAGGTGACGTAGTTGGCCCAGTGGAGGGAGATGTTTACATCTTTTGCAATGCTCCAAGCATAACTCGACTAAATTTGGCAAGGAAAACATAAGGTTATCCATCATCCACCTTGGAAAGATCTCCCCTGTATAATTCGTGATCTTCAACTTCTACAAATTTGAGTGCGGCTGCAATCCATCTAATAGAGCTTCATCTCTATCCCCAATCATTACATCATCAGTACGGATATAACTCCAATGAAGCTCTAAAGATTCTAAAGAATGCTTACCTATCAGGTTTGCAGCCTTGGATTCTTCTACTACATTTATTGTGCTTCCCAAATTTTCAATGCAAAGGCTTCCCCGAATATTATTAAGCCCATTTAGCTCCCCAAGTCCGCAATAATTCTTAGTAAGAGCTTTTTCTTGGGGCAAAATGAAGCGTGTTAGCCTATGTAGAGAGCTCAATTGCCCTAGTCCTCGTGGCACATAACTAAGTTCCCAACAATCACCTATGTCTAGATTTCGAAGGCTGACTAACTTCTTTATGCCCCTTGGCAATTCTTCAAGGTAATGACAACCGTAGAGATTAAGTGTTTGCAAATTTTGCAATCTCGTAATGGAGTTAGGAAGCCTTTTGAGTGCCCAGTTTCCAGACAGATCGAGATAAGTGAGATACTTCAACTTACATATGGAAGTTGGCACCTTCTTGACATATGTGTCATGCAAATCCAAGATGTGCAACCTTTTGAAACTTTGCATAAGTTGGCATAGATCTCCTTCACTTCTTTGTCGAGGCATAGCAGAAAGAAATGTTCTCAGGGATCTTACTTTCAAGCGTGAGATTGGAAGGTCACCCACAGATATATGACGAGTTCTTTCATGTATAGATTTTGTGTCATCCCATGCCACCCAACACTCATTCCCGGCAACCAAGCAGGCTAGATCGTGCATCAAATCATGCATCTTACAAGTCTCCTCATTCGTGTATGGATCTTTTTTATAATATTGGAAGAAGTTACTCCAAAGTAGATCCATGAAATATCCATGAGCAATGTCTTCTAAATGCTGACTTCTATTTGGTGGCTGGATAAATCCTTTTGCCATCCAAAGATTAACCAAAGTTTGCTTCCTTATCTTATGACTTTTGGGAAACAGTGAACAAAATGCAAAACATTGTTTCAAATGTGAAGGGAGATGGTCATAACTTAGCTTAAGAACATATTTTATGTGGTCTTCCCTTTGAGACACATCTGGGAGCTCATAATCTTTGAAATGTAACCATTCGAATTTAGTTTTCTTAAAAAATAGTAAACTCCCAACAGTTCGAACAACCAATGGTACTCGAGCACTTTCTAGCTATCTCTTTGGCGATAGCTAGCATTTCAGGATCTTGTATTTCCTCTCCTTTACCACAAGCCATTTTCATTAATAAATCAACAGACGCTTTTTCAGATAAGCCCCGAGAAAATGAGGCAAAGTAGTGCCAATAATCTCCGCAACCAAAGGAAGGCATGTGGTTATAAGGATCTTGCTTCCTCTAGCACCTCCCACCAATAAAGTTTTCAAGCTCAACCATTTTTCTTGATCTACATTCCACAAATCATCTAAAACTAAGAGATATCTTTTTCCATCAATTTCTCCCCTGAGTTCACTCTGCAAATGTTCCATAACAACCTCGGTTGGTTCTTTCTTCTTTGCACAAGCTATGATATTTTTCACTATTTTTTTCACATCAAAGTCATTAGAGACACAAACCCACATTTTTAAGTCAAAATATTTAGTGACCATCTCGTCATTATATATGCATTGAGCAAGAGCCGTTTTTCCAAGCCCACCAATACCAACTATTGGAAGGATGGAAACGTGCTCTTTCACGTTTGAATCCAATAAAAATTTCATGACTGTCTTCTTATCATCATCTCTCCCAATAATATCTCCCTCGCGTATAAACGAATGTGTCTCTTCTCTCTTCCCCCACTCTCTCTCTGCTTGTGAATCAACAGGACGCTCATCCAAGTGGAATCTCCTACCAGCGTTAATGGCTTCTATTTTCTCCCTCACTGCTCTTACTTTATAACTCATCTTCAGTTTAAAAGCAAGCTGGTTTGAACTTGAGAAAAATGTTCTCACCTCCTTGATCATTTCACTGTGGCCCCTTAGTTCTTGCCGTATAGCTTCTATATTGAATTCTTCAAGCACATCTTGGGCATCATAGAAAGCGTCTTTCAGTTTCTCAAGCCAATCTTGGATTTCGAGATTACAGTATTGCTCTTCGGCATGTCTCAGTACAGCTCGAAGCGTGGAGACTGTGTCCTTGAGCGCCTCGAGTTCATGCTTGAAGCCCCATAGCTTTCCAACATTTTCTAGTACTTCAGGAATCAGATAAGCAGTGATCTTTCCAGCAATACTGAAGATGACAGCTTCTGCCATTTTTGTTCTTTCTCTGTGGAATAGAAGATATTAGTCCAGTCGGTCCAAGGATAGAGACTTCTCACACCATGTATAACAAGTTTGTCTTGATGCTGACCTCAGACTGGCAAATCAAAAGCCTAACATATCTAATTATCTACTTCTGTGACCGACTTGAGGTGTCGAAGATAAAAACTCCAACCATCTACGCAAGCCCAAATAAAAAATGCATAGTGGACTACCGAGGTCGCGTCCAAGGTCTACGATTGGTTTGTCTAGGATATTTGGTGATTACTTTGTTTACTAGTCTAACGTGCTTGCAAAGGCAATGGAAATGCTGGTGTCGAAGTTATCGAAATACTTATTCAGCAGATTGATCTATCTAACAATTTGTCTAACAGTCCCGATACCCAGAAGCAGACGAGATTTGTGAAATGAAATTGCGTCTCCAAGGACAAACACTATTATTTTTTCAAATGCTTCGTTCTTTATTTTTTTTTATTTTTTTTTAAAAGATGACCAATAATTTTTCTTGGGATTAATTTGAGGTTTGACAAAGTTGGTATCAAAGCTTACGTTATAAACCTAGAAAATTTTCGTTTGCTTTAATTTGGGCACTAGGAGATGTGAGGTGCGATTCATAGTTACCAATATATTGTGTACATAGGAGAGAGATACTTTCTGCAAAAAATAGGAAGTTCTATATGTGTAGGTAACATAATGGATTTGTTAATATTATGATACCAAACGCTGCAACACTCAATTTAAGTCCCCTTCATTCACATGACATTATTGCTAGTATCTTACTAAACCATTACAGTTTAATTACAGAAGTTCACTCTCCTTGCTAATCTCTCAAAATTATTTGCTTCCTATGAAAAAATGCTTCTACATTGTTTCTTGCTTTCTTTACGTTTTCCCGTTCTCTCAATGATAATAAAAAGCTCCCTTAAAGCTCTTCCCATACTAAACTTGCACATTTATCTAATGTAAAATCCCATATTTTTGGAATTTTAAAAGGATTTCCATGTGAGGGCAGAATGACATACATACTCTTCGCTTTTTCTGGCATATACAATTTGTACACAATCTTCATAATAATTTGGTGTGCATGCCATACATCTACTTTTATTAAATTGCAACATGCTCATCGTCCTACCAGTCACAGAAATGGTCATAATTATTTTTTGTGCATATTTCTCTATGCATGACAGTCCTTTTCCCATACTTCAATGAATTCTCATGTAGGGTTTGGTTCATATTTGATTAATATATCATTGCTTTATACAATTTCCTAAATTACTAACAAGAAATTTTACGTGAGCATTGCTCCATGCAAGAATGACTTGATATAGGCGGCACGCTCCTGATTATTTTATCTGTTTGTATATTTTGGAGAGTTTTTGTTTAATGAGTTCGCAATTGGGCTTACTGGAGTTGACTTGTGCCTATTCCTACACCTTTCTAGTGGGTCTGGTGTCCTATGTCCTCCTGACATGTAGTAGTGTATAATTGGGTTGTGTCCTCCAAGCACATAGCAGTCCATCCATATGGCATGATCCTCAGAGCAATCCCTCTTATCCTCTCCCTATTAATAAGAAATCAATTACCAAAAATGCTCTAGATCTGTTGTAATTACGGCAATTCAATCATAAATCTTATTTTTGCCAAATTATTCCTAAACATGTTCCATTTGTGTCAAGTTAGTCTATCCAATTGATTTTGATAAGAAATCATTGACATGAATGCCAATTGTCCTATTCGGCGCAGCTAGCATCGGCATGGACATTTTTACTAATATAATAATAATAATTTATATTTTAGTAATCTTTTTTTCTTTTTTATTTTCTTTGTCTTTTCTTTACTTTTATTTTTATTTTTCTAATTTTTGGGCCAAGGGCCGGTGACGCTGGCCCTCAGTCCCCCATAATAAAATAGAATGAAATAAAATAATCAAGATGATAAGATTTAGCTAAGGTTTCTTATGACTTGTTTGTTTGTGCCTTTTAAAAAAGCAAAAGTAATTTCTTGCTTTCTTGCTAAAATTTAAAACATGATTCAAGTCTAAAAAATTATGAAAATATTGAGGTAGTTTAAAAATAAAATAAAAACAAGCATCTAACAGTTTTGCCGACGCTTGTGAAAGCATAGAGCTTGAAATCCACCATAGGAGGTGAATAAAGTTGAGTTGTTGAAGGTAGGAATTCTCATCATCCACGCACATTACAAGATGAGGCCTAATCAATATGCAAATGGGACCAACCAAGGTCAGGTCCAAGGTCCGCAATTGGTTTGTCTAAGTTTTTTCATGCTTCTATTATTTACTCGTCTAACATGCTTGCAAAGGCAATGAAAATGCTGGTGAAAACAGAGTGCTAATCTTATAGTTCACTAAACAATGAACCGATGCATGCTTGGTGGAAATTAGTGAGAGCGAAATTACCAGGAGCGTGGGCAATGCCGAAGGACCGAATTTGACGGAGGCGAGCCTGAAGGTAATGCAAGCAACAAGATAAGAAACGGTGAAGAAATGGTACTTGAGTGCTGCCTGCATTTATCCTCCTCGCCTGTATTTATCCTCTGTTGCGCATCAAATGGAGAAAGAAGAGAGGAACATTCGTTTCTGAGGTGGACCCAGCAACGAAACGTGGAACATGGCCCTGTTCTTGCTTTGTAGTTTCGGTAGGACACTGAACAGAGAGGGAAAAAGCTGTCGCATCGCATCCGCCTCCATGATTTTTGGTAGTCTCAATAGTCATTGATGTATTAATATAATTACTTCTGTTTTTTCTACATAAGACAGTAACCCGATGATTTCCACTAGAGACAATTTTCTACCTGAACTCTTCCAGATTGCAATTATTTTGATCTCTACAATTTTATAATAGTTCAATTTCAGTGATAACTAAGATCTAAAACAATTTTTCCAATCACGATTCTAAAAGCTTTATAATTGTAAATAGCACATGGTATACTTCTCAATCTTATATTGTAGTTCATATATATAAATTTTATGATTTTAACATGTAACTTTAATTGCTAAAGGAATAACTACTAATATCCATAACTAGATAACAGTTAATAATCATCAATAACAGTAAATTCCAATAACGAATCAATCAATGTAAGAAGGGTTACCTTAAGCTAACTGAAAAATAAAAGTCATAATTCATGCATTCAATTTTTAGTACAATGGAAGTTTGATTTCATCAAGTAGCCATGAATGATCATTTCGTGATACACATAACATTCACTAATAATGACAGTTGATCTCAGTCAGACCCATCTAATTTAAGTAATTATATCTTATCATTTAAAACTAAAATTACCACTGAAAAATTAATATTTGCTAATATATATTTATATAGATGTTGTTGATTGAACTTTACCAGCAAACAGTAGGCTCGTGAGTGGAATTAGATGCCTCTTAGTGTCGTCAAGAGTAGAATTAGATGCCATCTGTGAAGCGGCTCGTTCCCATCAATCTGACCCTAGCATATATACTACGCTAAGCACCTAAATGGGATTTAGATGCTACTTAGCTTTAATTTGTCCAGAACAAGATTCGCCCCATCTGTAAAGTGGTTTGTTCCCATCAATCTTGTGATTGGCTCGCAAGATTGATTGACTTTACGAAAAAAAATTGAAGAACATTTTTAGCTGATAGGGTAGTGAAAAGGTGTAAGAAAAGCTATGAATTTATTGTATAAGTGTCAATTTAGTCATAAAATTTTTAATGATGCCAATTTAGTTTCAAACTTTCCGACCTTGAGCCAATTTAATCATTCTGGCTAATTTTGACCAAATATTACTTACATGGATATTGGCTTGTCTATGTGGTATAGTTGACAATGACATGGATAATTTTAATGATATTTTAATATTTTTCATTTATTTTTATTTTCCCCTTTCTTCTCTTTCTCATACTTTTTTTTTGTTTGTTTGTTTGTCCTTCTGTTCCTTTTTCCTCGGTGCCTAAGTGATTGGCCAAAGGTAGACTAGTGAAGGCAAGTCTTGCCAATGGCTGGGCAAGGCATAATCACGCCCATGGCCAGCGAGGTTTGACCCTTGTTGAGCCTTGCCAACCCAATGCAAGGCCACCCTCATGGCATTAGCGAGGGCTTGAGCCTTGCTAGGGGTTGGGCAAGGCATGACCTCACTTAAATTGGCAAGATCGAGCCTCATTGTTGCTGGGTATTTCACTCTCACCGACTCTTGCCTCTAGTCGATCGTCAAGGTTTGGCAATTGGCAAGTGGAAGAAGGAAGGAAAGGGGAAATAAAAGAGAAATAAATAAATAATTCGAAAATTATTAATATATTATTAAAGGTTGTCTCTCTCGGTGTTGCCTTTGCCATGTAGGTCGGCAAGCATCACGTTAGCAGTATTTTGTAAAAATTAGCTAGAATGACTAAATTATGTCAAAATGTTTATGATTAAATTGGTACCATTAAAAGGTTTAAGATTAAATTGATATCCATGTAATTGGTTCAAGACTTTTCTAACATTTTTCCTCAAGACAAGCGGTCTAATTCCATAAAATATTCCAAACTTTAGGTTCAATCCTAATTCTACCTCGAACTTTTTGTCTGAAAAGAATATTTTAAATTTTCACTCTAGTCGTAGATTTGCCCACGAGTCCAAAAGTCACTGCTAGATTTTTTCAAAATTATCAACAACGGAGCCAATTAGAGGTCCATTATTAGATCTACATCTTCATTGACATTTTCACCTTTGTATAAAATTGCAGTAGCCCCCTAATGTTGATAATTTTGAAGAAATAAATGGAGATTTTTGGATGTGTTTGTAGATTTGGGATAAGTGAAATTGAGGATTTCTTTTTAGACGAAAAAAAATTCATATTGGAACTCGGATTAGAGCTAAAGTTGTGAGTTTTTAAAGGAAACTTTATTAATGAATTGGGATTGGATCTAAATTAGCCGTAGCAAAAAAAGGGAATCATGAATCATTCCATCTACCCCTCCTACGGTGAATAATCAAATTCACAACCCAAATGTTAGCAAGCATCGATCTTCCAAGAAATCTCGCAATGGTTTAGTTAGTTTAAACAAGGTTGACTCCAACCCCCAAAGCTGCCTCTTAAAATAGAGAAGGATACTTGCTGATATTTGGGTTGTGAATATGCTATTATGTCAAATTCATTCTTTTCTCATGATATTGTATTTGACTAACCAAAAGAGTTTATGTCCAAGAATAGAAATAGGGAGGTTTCTCTTCTTCACAAAAGCGTTCGTCAAAGGGAACTTATTTTTAGGCATTGTTTGGTAACTATCCAACTAGTGTATGATTCTGATTTTTGTTCCCGAGAATCAGTTTGGGACGAGAATCGCTTTTGGTAAAATTTTTGTTCCCAGGAATAGATTGGGAAGAGAATCAAGAATTAAAAAAAAAAAAAAATTGATTCTTGTTCTAGGAACAAAATTGAGAATCAAAACTCTTCTTCTTCTTCATCGACCGCCATCCCGCGACCGCCGCCCACCGCCGCCAGTTGCCGGCAACTAGTTTGGCGAGCTTGCTGGAGGCTCGCCCAGCCACCGATGAGGCCAAGCCTCGCTGATGGCCATGTGGGCCTTGCCGGGGCTGGGCGAGGCCTACTTATCTCTAGCGAGGCTCGCCCAGCCCCGGTGAGGCTAGCTTGGCCACCAGTGAGGCTCGGCCTCGCCAAATCTAGCAAGGCCGAGCCTCAGCGGGGCTGGGCGAGCCTCGCCCAACTGATGGCCTCGTCAAGGGCCGGCAACACTCCAGTGAGGTCGCTGGCCCTTGTCTAGCCGGTCGCCAAACCGGTGACCGGCCTGAAGAAGAAGAAGAAGAATGGGAGAAAAAAGAAAAAAAAAAAGAAAAAAAGGGAAAAAAAGAAAAGAAAAATAAAGGACAAATAAAGAAAAGGAAAAAAAGGAAAAAAATTATAAAATTTATTTAAAAATTATAATAAATTGATTTGGAATAGAATCAATTAACACGGTACCAAACGCGATTCTATTACAGAATCAGAAATTTTCGATAGTTACCAAACGCATTTTTCTACTCAAAATCAGTTCCCGGGAACATAATAAAAAATAATCATTTCTTGTCAGAATCTGTATCTGGGAACAGAATCGTTACCAAACACGCCCTTAGTATATAAGTCTATATAAATTCCTTTTTTTTTTGGTGTTGTTTTTTATCACCTTATTATAAAGATTAGAATAACTATTGGAGTCTTTCTTATCTTTCTAGTAATGATTGTATTAGAATTTTAGTAGACTCTTGGTTGTTGATGTAACATCCTTCATTTTGATCCGTAGGATTGGCCATAAGGTCATATATGGATTGACCATGGGTCATTGGCCATGGGATCAATCAGTTCGATCGGTAAGAAATCAAGGATCAATCATGGTTCGACTGACCAACCGGCCATGAATTGGCCTAGATGTCGGCTGTAATGACCTATCGACCATACTGGTGGGATTGGATCATCAGCCCATAAGATGACATTTGGCACAAGATGATTTTGGATCGATTGATGGTCACGATTGGTCATAGCGCCTGTTCGCGGGTGATTCCGCCCGGTTATGCAGCGATTCACGACCAATTCAACGCAATCAAATGCAATCGTCTTCCAATAAAAAATACACCATTCCCTATTTTATTCTTAGTGATTGGAAAGGATTCTTGAATTGGTGATATCCGATCATGGATTGGCAATGCACCGACCATGAACCCTACCGGTGGATCGGGTGCCAACCGAAATGAGCTCAGGGATAGACCCGTTTTGTCACTTATTCTAAGTTTCATAGGTGTCTTGGCTTTATATTAGGTCATGGGTAGCCTTAGAATAAGTTTCAAACCAATTAAAGGAAAACCAATCCTATTAGTCAACCAACCGTCCAAAAGAACGGTTTGAGCGATATGGGACGTAAGGGCCGAACCTTGGGTGTATGTGATTCAATTATTCAGGGTGTACTTAATAATTCATTCTCTAGCCCCGGAATGAACTAGAATGATAGAATTTTCTAGATGGCATTCCTAATGGAGAAAATGACAAAATATGGAAAGTTCTAGAATTCCCTCATTAAATGAAATGGTGAGTTGTCTCTTAAAAAAGTCAAATGTCATGATGGCGGCAAAATATCTTCAGATATTCTAGAAAAATGTGATGTATATGTGGACCAATTGGAACGCACTACATGAGCCCTCATTATGGCATAATATTTTAGAACCCCTAAGTTGGCACGATCATCATTAGGCTTCATTAAATGCCCATTGAATGCGGGGTGTTGGTGGACCAATGGGAGAGAGAAAAGCGGGCCCTTATTGATGATGCCTAGGAACTAGATTTGCCAAGTAAGGCCTTTTAGCCTTCCAACTCATGACTTAGACCATAATTATTGGACCCATAACCTTGCCACCCAAGGAAATTAGGTGGGACACTTGGAAACATTGGAGAAGACTACTTAGTTCGGTAATGATGGCTCCAAGGGCTATAAATAGGAGGAGCTCACTCCATTTTCCCCATTTTGCTCCCATTTTCTCCTCCCGCCATCTCCTTGAACGCCCCCTCCTCATGCCCTCTCTCTTCGGCCTCCAAGCCAAGTCGCCCAATCTTTGTAGCTCACGTCCTAGTTCGGGGTTCATCTAGTCTTGTAGGCATGGAATGTGACATCCTAGATTTTCAGTCATATTTTCTACTAAATAAATTGGGCATTTCATTGCTGCGCCTATAAGGTTATTCTCAGAGCTGATCACTCTCGAGATAACTAGACTATCTGGGGAAGCTATCAAGGACTTTAAGGCAAATAAACTGGAGAATTCAACCAGGAACCGGCTTCTCGATCGTGCTCATCTTTAGAGGCCATTACGGCATAGTTAAAAATCGATTTGAGAACAGAGATAGGTCGGTTCGATTGATATGTGTGATTGATCGTGGGTGACTCCACTAAATTGAAAAATTTTCGTCGACCGGCACTAGTTTGATTTCTCTTTTGTTTTGGTATCTTGTGTTTGTAATTGAATCCTCGAGACTTTCACAACAATCGAGAGTTGTCAATGTGTCGAGTGGGTTCATAGTGGTTCGAAGAAAATCGACCATGGGTCATTTGCACTAAAAATTTCTGAAAATTACCCAGTAGTCTAGGTCACGCTAAAAACGCGCCAAATGGAAATTAACCGCCAATTCAAGTCTGATTTCATAAATTGAAGATTCTGTAATGTCACAATAAATTCTAGGAACGTCGACTCAGTCTTAGAAGATTTTTTTGACGATAAACACTTTTTGGGAAAAAGTCGGCATATGACTGTTTTTGTTTGGAAAAGACCGGAGATTATTTTTGGTCACTAAATTGAGATGCAAGATGGATTCATGGGTGAGGAAAAATGTCAATTGAGACATTAGTATACCAATAAATTTTATTAAGGCCAAATAAGATAGAATTAAAGAGGAAATGGTGTCCAATTGTTTGGAAAATGCAAGAATTCGTAGCTCCCCCTCCTACTAGCCATTTTGGATCATTTAAGAAGTTATGGGGAGTGTAATGGTGGACCATTGTGAGCCAAGGAAGAAGGCTTGACTAGGAAAGGTCAAAAGAGATATTTTTGTGGAAATTTTGGACCAAGTGGCCCCCTCCATCTCTCCCTCATCTTTATCTTCTCTCTTTCTCCCTTTGGCCGGCCACACCATTCCCTTCCCCCTCCATTCTTGCCGTCCACAACAACTAGTAGCTGGAGAAGAAGAAGCTACAGCCGTTGCGCGCCACCACCAGCCGCGCCACCATCAGTTGCCGCTCCGCCTCCACCCACGCCAAGCCACACGAACCACCGTCCAGTCACCACTGTTCCAGCTCCTATTCGTGTGTTTGAGGGACTATCCAATAGCAGCGAGGGGCTGTGGAAACCCGCCGAAGCCCATTCAACCGTCGTGGACCGCCCCTTTCAAGCCACTGGAGTCTCCCCGAGCCTTGCCGTCCATTTTAGTTTTTGTTTCTTCTATTTTTGCAGCCAAAACAGAAGGTGTGCAAGTGGGTTTCACAGCACCTTTGGAGGCCGTTTTGAGGTGTTTCTAAGCCCCGAACCTTAGGCCCGCATTGGAGTAAAACGTCCCCCGCGACGTTCCTGACGTTTCGATTCGAACGGATTGTTAAACATGTGAGTTTAGCTCACTAATCCTTACTTAGTTTGCTAATGATGCTTAAGGATTGATTAGTGTTAATTAAGCATGATTAGGTGGTTAGATTAGGTTAGAAAAATTAAATTAGTGACTTAACGATGCATGTTAGGCCGTTAGACTTAGTTATTAGCAAGTAGAGAGTTTATAGTATTTATTGAACAAATCTCGGGATTTTTCCCAGTTCGTCTCGGCTTTCAATTAGGCATTATGGGTCTAAATTAGAGTTATTGCTATTTAATAATTAATTTTTATAATTATTTGATTAATTATTTATTTTTTGGAAATTAGGCAGGGATAGCCGACGACCAGAATTTTATGCTGATTATCATGGTGCAGTCTATTTATTTATTCGAGCCTTAATTTGTGAGAAATTGATTTGTTGGTGATTATAAGATTTATTCCTAAATTAAATCATTTTGGTTACTAATTGAAAAATAACCAGGCATTGGTTGATAATGCCAAAAATGTTTCAGTGGACTACAAAAAATGGTGAGATTTATAGAAAGAAAATTGTTATATTTTGGCTAAGGCCAACCGTGTACCCACACAAGATATTTTATAGGATATGATAAAAGATGAGAAAGAATGTTGTATGACATGGCTTGACAACCAGATATGTCACATTGGCGTATAGGTCGCCTTAGAGAATGAACGTGAATCGTTGAGTATATACATCACCTGGAAAAGCACGTGGCTCGGTTGTTAGTATGTCGCCTTGGTGTATAAGTCGCCTTAGAGAATGCGCGTGACTTGGTGATTTGGTATATCGCCTTAGAGAATGCACGTGGCTTGGTGATTTGGTATATCGCCTTAGAGAATGCACGTAGCTCGGTA
Source organism: Eucalyptus paniculata subsp. matutina (assembly GCA_017140255.1). NCBI lineage: Eukaryota > Viridiplantae > Streptophyta > Magnoliopsida > Myrtales > Myrtaceae > Eucalyptus > Eucalyptus paniculata. The sequence continues at coordinate 19,337,841 of CM029436.1, read as the reverse complement.
ATTAGTACATCGCCTTGGCAAATATGTCGCATTGGAGAATGCACGGGGCTCGGTGATTAATACGTCGCCTTGGCGAATATGGCCCTTAGAGAATGCACGTGGCTTGGTGATTAAGTACATCGCCTTGGCGTATAGGTCGCTTTAGAGAATGCACGTGGCTCGAAAACTAAGTAGACTATCTTGAAGATTATATAGTATAGATTGAAATGACCGGGGAATGGTCATGTTGACATGTGATCTATGATATTATGATTGGGTGCCTATTGAACTGTGCTAATATGCAGGTGGAATCTGAGGCCGAGGTAAATCCTCTGATCCGTGTGTGCATAGGCAGCCCGGATGGCGTATTGGTTTACTAATCAAGTCTTAGGGGGTAGAACTCGATAAGACATTTTCTCAATGGTTATTGTATAACCATTTCAGGTCCCTAGATGGCAGCACCTCCACCTCCTCGTCCTCCTATGCATTTCGATATACCCGAGGAAGTCACCGAGATAGAGACCAACTTCCCAATACACTATCACCCGGAAGGACTAGAATACGTTTTAGTTAAGTCGACTGTTTGGGTTGATGTGGGTAAAGATGCCCTGAGACCCCATGAGTATCGATCGTGGTGTCGTGAGTATCATGACGGGCGAAGGGAGGGTCCCATGCCAGAAGGTGATGTGCCTATGTTCATTCTGGAGGAAGCATTTGGGAAGGGGACGACTAATCATAAGGATGGGTCAGTGGTGGATGCACAAGACCCTAAGCTCGAGAGTGACTCCGACTCTCCCAAGCACTTAGCAGTAGACTCTAGTTGGAGCATGCCAGAAGGAGAGGTCGATCAGTAAGAGGTGTACCCAAAAGAGAACTGGGAGGAGGAACCGGAGGAGGATCAAGAGTTAGAAGACCCTGATGAGGAGTCGGATGAAGAAGACTCTAAAGAAGAGGATGATCCAGACGAGGATCCAAAGTACGACTCGGATGAGAATTGAGGTCCCATCTTGTTTGCAAACTTGAGTTGTGGACTAATGTATGATATATCAGACTTCTGTGAATAGTATTGTATTATATACTATGAGATTTGCTTTGTATAAAAGTGTGGTTGTAAATATGACCATACTTTTCTATCCCATTGGTTTATTGTCAAGGGATTATTTTATACTTCCGCATACGTATTAAAATAAAAGGGTCGGTGATGCGTCCTAAAACGTCGCTATAAATCGACCAGGTGAGGAATGGGCATGAGTTCGAGGATCGGAGTGTGACATGGAAATCTCACGTCAGTTTTGGAAACTATAGTCACATTAGAGGAGATAGGATTTCCCTTGGCCTATGTGGAAAGATTGTATTGTGATGTAAAAAGAAAAGAGGGCCGTAGAGAAAGGACTTGTAAAAAGTACTATTATATTATAAATCAGTGTGTTCTGTGTAATGTATGTTCCAATCTTCCAACTATTGTTTGTCTGGGGAGTTATTGTTCACGTTTCTACATGTACATGATAACGAGATAAAAAGAAAATTGGGACGGTAACAACCCCTGGACGTCACAAAAATAACCCACAGCTTGACCTCCGAGGAAAGGGGGTGTGACAGTTGATGTCGTGAATTTTGAGCATCATGGTTCTAACATGCACTTTTTTTCCTTCTCCTATTATAAATTGCATAACTGCAATGTTGTGTCTGAGATTTTACTTTGATTTTAGTTGATTAAACATTACTCTTTAACTGAATTTACGTTTGCACTAACCTATCTAGACATTAGATTAGCAAAATTTTTTCATTAAACCTGTAAATTTATGTGCATTTTTTTTTTTTTTTGATAATTGCACGTACATCATCAAATGTATAGTTGATTATATATTTATTATTCAGCGGTATCCTTAGGAAAAACGGAGAGTTTTTAGTTATTGTCTCATTGATGGAAACATAAAGACCATATAGACAGTAGAAACTTCTATTTGTATTGGCTTATGTATACACAATTAATTGCACATTGTTATTTGAGTATCTTGACAACTAAATTTCAAATTTGAAAAATTATAATTTAATATAATCGGTCTTGACTTTGTGGTTTTTTGCCAGAATATGTTTCTATAGTTAAAAAAAAAAAAAAATGCTTATTTGTGCTTTCCTTTGAGTTTTTTATTTTTTTTTTTTTTTTTTTTGCGGAAATGCAAAATGGAGGTTGAAACTCTAGTTACACCTTCTTCAATTTCAAACTCACATCTCATTATTTTAAAGGAAACTTTGATCATTCCTTAAAATTTTGGTCAACCCACTATGATATATGAACGTATGATCTATTGCGACCCTCAAGAGGCATTAAATTGGGGACCAACGATCCCCAATTGGTGCGGATTCTCCCAAGTCATTACCTTATGCAAAGTTATGACTTTAAATTTTGATCTAATTAATCCTATAAGAATTCTACGTGACATGGAGTCACCACTAGTGTATTGAGGCCGACTAGGAGTCAAGTGAGATATGGGAACATATTTCACTTCCTACACAAACGAAGTGCTAAGGTCGAAAACTTGATTACAATAATTATTCAACTAATGTCTTTTCGGTACCTAAACTTGATCATTTGTCGATTAAGATGTCCACACAATCTTTTTACCAAATTATGAGTCATGAAGTTTTGATATGCTAAAAGCCCACATAGTATATTTTCTGTTTATTCTGATCATAAGATATAACCTAATCATTTAGTTAGAACAAGCGAATCAAAACACAAAAGCGACACAAAAGAATCACAACAAATTCATCAAGAATAGTAATAAGAGAAAGAGATACGGTGCGATAAAGTAACCCAAGATGAGTCGGTCATGATATAACATGACATCGTTATTAAGCCTCAAACAACAAACTCATGAGGTAAATTCAAATTGCAACCAATTTCTTTAGATATGGTCTAAAGAAAAGCACGATTTAAAGTTTGACCACGCTTCAACAATCGTCTCATCGGTACAAAACATGATCCCTTTCTTGCTTTGTGGTCTAGGTAGAACACGGGACGGATAGGGAGAGATGCCACGTCCAACTCGACAACCCATATCTCATTCCCTCCCCCAGCCACTAATAAAGATGTTTATTAATAAAAATTTCCATTTTGTAGACTAGTTCAATTTCAGTGATAATTAATGTGTAAAACATTTTTTCAATAATAATTATAAAATCTCTATAGTTGTAAATAGCACATGATATACTTCTTAATCTTAAAATTGTAGTGGCGAATAAATTTAAATAACGAATCAATGTAGGAAGGTGTTGCCTTAAGCTAATTGCAATTTAAAAATTACAATCCATTTCACTGAGCAGCCACGAACTGTTACTCAGTGATATATATAACATTTGATGATAATAACAATTAATCTTAGGTAGACCAATATAGTAAAAGTGATTGTATCTTATCATTTAACACTAAAATTAGCACTAAAAAGTTAATATTTTCTAATTCTTGGATGTACCCTTCCACCAAAATCTCGATTGGGAAAATGCAATGAATGTGATAAGTCTTCATACATTGATGCAAACTTGATTCTAAATCTAAATTAATCTCTGCTTGATCTCCTAGGAGTGGTGGCTGTCACTTACTCGAGTCGTAGTTTTCCTCACTCCCTTTTATTTTCATTTTAGGTATTGAACACGAGAATGTTTAATTAAATGCACGTGGAGGATGATTAGGGAGTGGCATTGGAATTGACTATAGGTTATTTGAATAAGTTTTTCAAATTGGATTATATTTATCATTCAATGAAAGGTTTTGATTGGTCAATATATTTATGTAAAATCACTATTTTTGGTTGAAGGCTTGGTCCTTCATTTTATCAGTATGGCCGGTCATTCCCTAAATTCTTGGTATAGATGTGTGGCATGATGGATATTAGGAAAACAAAAAGTTGGTCAATATTTTCGTAGAATGATGCGCTTTAGGGATTATTACTAGAATGGACTAGACTCATATTAAGGTTTCATTGTAGTTATTTATGTGTTCTTAGAACAGAGTAAATGAGATTGAACTTGGAATTATGTCAAATGTTCTTTGAATTGAAAATCCTTTAGTTTAATGAACTACTATATCTCATGTGATATAACTTACCATCATAAGATAAAATGCTAGTTGACCTTTGAAGCGATAGTAAGTACCACGAGATCAAAAAATATTTGCTCTCTCGTTGGTGGAGCTTTCCTCTCCCGCTTCCATGGGAGCTCATCCCCAAATCCTACTGTTCTGGTCTCTTCGGCAGCCTTTAGTTTGATGAAAACCCTCCCTCCCGATCTCATGGGAGACCCCCAAACTAAACCCCAAACCATCGACCCCATTACCACCCATCTCTTCCCCGATACCACCTCTTCCACCACAAAACCCTAAATGCCCGAACCTTCAGATTTCCACTGATTGCGAGTTTCTTCCCCAATCATCATGGACGACACTCTCGCAAAACCAAGCCCATCCAGATTACATACCATTCTCACCCCATCCTTGCCCCCAACAACCACATTGAATCTGTACCCCATACCTAATATCAGCAGAGCTCCCTTCAATCACCTAACCCCCAAAGCTACATCCATCAACCGAGAGTAAGAAAGTATATTCTGGTGCTGGAATGGAGGACCTGGAGGAGAATCAACGCCGTCTTGCTGCCCTGTGCAAAAGTTTAGGCCATTTATGGTCAGAAAATGATGTGGTGGAAGTACAACAGGAAATCCCTCTCAATAAACGAATTGAATGCAGTCACACACTTTTCGGTAAGCTATATTCAAAATCCCATGTTAATTTTCCAGCATTTTGGACTACTATGAAGAAGGCGTGGAAAGCAGAGGAAGTAGTGTGCTCCCAGAAAGAACCGGGACTCTTTTCCTTTGTTTTTGATTTAGAGGAAGAAAAAGAAAGAGTTTTGAAATCATGACCATGGTCCTTTGCTAGCAACCTCCTAGTATTAAAGCAATGTGAACCAGAAATCCCCGAACACTGCTATGATTACTCGAGATATGACTTCTGGGTCCATCTTATTGGTCTTCCCCCGGGGTGGCTCATAAAAGAAGTATTTGCTGATATAGCTGCTAAAGTGGGTGTAGTCAAAGAAATTCAACTGGAGGCAAGAGGAAATAGCCCCTACAAAACCGGTAAAGTTAAAGTGGAGATGGAGCTTTCAGCCCCTCTCAAATCAGGGGCGGTAGTAAAAATCGGAAACAAAAATCTATGGGTGGAGTTCAAGTATGAACGTCTTCCTCACTTTTGCTACTCGTGTGGTCGAATTGGTCACTACGCATCTTATTGCGAGGATATACCATATGAAACAACTAATTGGGCAGCTAACAAGGTGGGTAAATATGGTCCTTGGCTCAAAGCAGAAGTTCAAGATCATAGCCCACACTGGGCAGCATTTTATGGCAAAACAGACCCAAATCAGGAAGAAGAAGAATCAGTCTCTAAAACCTCCTTAATGGCAGTTAACATGGAAGTGGCTACCCCTACTGAACCCGAGACAAGCATCAACCAGTGGAATAAGAAAAGAGTCGATAGTCCTTCTTCAAAGGAGGGCAGAGAGGGTGGAAAGAAACCTGCAGCAGCTAAAGAGGGGAATGTAACTCAGAGATTGTACCTTGAAGGCCCTAAAGTTGCTAGATCTGAGCTAATAGGGGGTGATGGCAAGAAAAACAAGAAATACCAACAAGCCAAAAAACAGAAAAGAGCAGAATCTACTAGCTCTTACCTCCTTGATGATTTAGAGCTGTTAGAGACCCCTGTTCAGCTGGTCAAAGAGGGGAAGGATTGGGCTTTGGTGGCTAACTCTAATAAGCCACCAAAAACACCGTGAGGATTATAAGTTGGAACTGTCAGGGGCTGGGCAATCCCCTGACAGTTCAAGAACTTAGAGCCTTAAAGGCTCAAGAATGGCCCAACATGGTCTTTCTGATGGAGACAAAAAACAAAGTTACGATGATAGATAAAATCAGAAGAAAACTCAACTTTCAGCACATGTTTATAGAGCCACCTATTGGTATTGCCGGAGGATTGATGCTGATGTGGAATGATGAGGCGGATGTTACAATAAACTCTAGTTCAAAGGAGTATATGGATGTAGAATGCAGGGATCCTTCTAGTGGCAATAGGATGAGAATCACATTCGTACATGCATCTACCAACTTCACGGAGAGGCTGCATTTATGGCAACAGATTTGGGAATTGCACCCTACTAATCAAATTCTGTGGCTTTGTATGGGAGACTTTAATGAAGTCCTATACACCTGGGAGAAGGTAGGGAAGAGGGAAGCCGACCAACACCGGATTGCTGCTTTCCGGGAAATGATAAATGATTGTTCCTTAATGGATATTGATACAAAAGGTTGTGCATATACTTGGGCAAACAATCGAATCGGGGAAAATTTAGTGAAAAAGAGGTTGGATAGAGTCTTATGCACAATGGAGTGGACAATTTCTTTCCCTAATGCTGAAGTGGTGGCCCTCCTAGCAGTTGGTTCAGATCATAGCCCATTAGTATTATCCCTACATCCTGCTAGAGAAAGAAGGAGAAAGGAATTCAAGTTTAAAGCCTACTGGATGGAGGAGGAAGAGTGTGGGGAGATTATAAAAAGTTGTTGGGGGAGATAATAGGCACCAGTAGACCACTTTGGCTCAGAAATTACAAAAGGTGACCACGGAATTGACAAGATGGAGCAAATCTAAGTTCCCTAATGCAGCTGTCCAAATTAGAGATCTCAAAACACAACTTATTGCTCTTACAAATGGGGACTCAGATTGTTCAAGCCAAATGGCATGTCGAGAGATAAAAGAAAAAATCGAGAGGCTTTGGCGTAGGGAGGAAATGTATTGGGGTATGAGATCACGCATCAACTGAATGAGGTGGGGAGATAGGAACTCAAAATACTTCCACACTACTACACTTCAGAGAAGACAAAGAAATAGAATTTCTATGCTGTGCATCAATGAAGACACTTGGTGCCGAGACCACCACATGCTGAAACACCACATAATGGACTTCTACTACTCACTATATGCATCCGAGGGTCAAAGAAACTTTCAGCCTATTCTGGACATGTGCCCAACAGTTATAAACATGCAAATGAACGAGTATCTCATGGCCCCTATATCGATGGAAGAGGTTAAAGAGGCAGTTTTTCAGCTTGGCGCACAGAAAGCTCCTGGCCCAGATGGGATGAATGGCCAATTTTATCAACACTACTGGGAGGATATTAAAATGGATGTGCTGCATATGGTCAGAAACTTTGTGGAATCAGGTGAGTTCGACCCTCAACTCAACAAAACCCACATAACCCTTATTCCCAAAGTTAAAACACCAGAAAGTATCTCTCAATTCAGGCCAATCAGTCTATGCAACTTCAGCTACAAAATTATCTCCAAAGTCCTAGCAAACAGATTGAAACCATGGCTTCAAGAGATAATAGCTCATGAACAAAGTGCTTTTGTAAAGGGAAGACAAATCCAGGATAACATCTTTATAGTTCAAGAGGTGTTGCACCAGCTGAGAATTAGAGAAAGAAAAAAGAAATTCCAGGCAGTCCTTAAACTGGATATGAAAAAGGCCTATGATCGGATCGAGTGGGATTTCTTAAAAAGGTGTATGTTGAAGATGGGATTTAGTGCAAAATGGGTGGAGTTAATTATGACATGCGTTTCCACGGTGTCTTTTAGCATAAAATTTAATGGTGATCAAACTGAGTATTTCAAGCCCTCAAGGGGATTAAGACAAGGAGACCCATTGTCACCCTACCTCTTCATATTGATGGCTAATGTCTTATCCTGGATGATGAACAAAGCAATAGAAGATGGAAGCTAAAAGGAATAAAACTCAACAGGTATTGCCCCCACATTATCTCAGCTCTTATTTGTTGATGATGCCATTATCTTTATGGATGGAACAGTTGGTGAATGCCAAAATCAGGCCAATATCCTTAATCAATATTGCTATGCCACTGGTCAAGCAATTAATCTCAATAAGTCAGGAGTGTTTTTTAGTAAGGGCTGTCCATCGACCTTGAAGAGGAATATGGCCTATGAGTTACGTGTGCCGATTCTGGACAAAACAGGAAAATACCTGGGAGTCCCTTCTGATTGGGGACAAACAAGAAAATAGATGTTTTCATGGATCCTTGCTAGGGTGCATATGAAGCTGGAAGGTTGGAAAGAAAAACTCTTATCTAAAGCTGGTAAGGAAACATTGATCAAAGCCATAGTACAAGCAATCCCTCAATATGCCATGTCCATCTTCAAGATCCCGATCTCCATATGCAAAGCCATCGAACAACGGATAGCAACTTTTTGGTGGAAACAGAATGAGTCTAGAAGAGGAATGCACTGGAAAAAATGGGAAATTTTGAAATGCAGAAAAGATGAAGGGGGCCTTGGGTTCAAAGACCTAATTAATTTTGACAAGGCAATGTTAGCCAAACAAGCATGGAGATTAGCACAGTCACCCTCAGCTCTATGGAGCAACATTCTAAAAGGATTATACTATCCAAACAGTGACTTATCGAAGGCAAAAACAGGACAAACACCATCGTGGGGTTGGCGCAGCATACTTATTGGTCGAGATTCCATCGAACCGGAGGTGAAGTGGATAGTGGGAGATGGACAAAGTATTCACATATGGAAAGATAGATGGCTTCCAAGGGGAGTAATCGGAGGCCCAGTGAATAGAAATGATCCAGAGAAAGTCGCTGAACTAATCAACAGTGAAAGCAGGTTATGGGAGCAAACTAAAATCCATGCGCTCTTCGATGCATAGGTAGCTCAGGAAATTTTATCTACTCCTATCAGCATCCAGCCACAGCAAGACAAACTCATTTGGACGGGAAACCAATCAGGTACGTACTCAGTAAGGCTATAACAGAGTATGTGCAAAAGCTGATGACCCTGACCTAAACAGAGCAACTACCTTCTACCAGCCACCCCGATCCTTATGGAACCGATTATGGGGCACTCCAATCCCCCCTAAAATCAAATTCTTTCTGTGGAGCATATGCCAAAATGCACTCCCGACAAAAGAAAACCTCTATAAAAGACGAATCTTACCTGATCCCCTGTGCCGGCTCTGCCTCAAGTATCCAGAAACAACAGAACACCTATTCTTCCTATGCAAAAAAACGCGGCACATTTGGAGTGACCCACGCCTTAACCTGCACATAACCACCAGATCAGTAACTTGTATAGATAAGTGGTTTGCTGATTTCTTCGAAGCAAAAACAGAGCTACCTTCAGTAGCTATGGTGGCCCACTCGATGTGGCTGATACGGAAGCTCCGCAATGACAACATCTTCAGATCTCGGCCCCCTAAAACCGACTCACTAGTAGATCTCGCCAACATCCAGTCTATGGCCTCCTCTAGATGGATCCCGGGTAAAAAAACGCAGAAAACTAGCAGAACCGACTTGCCTGAGGTCTGGAAAGCACCGGATAAGTGCAGACTGAAGCTTAACGTGGACTGCTCTTGGAAGAAAGAAGATGAGACAAGTTCGGTAGTAGGCCTCGTGCGTGACTCGAACGGCTTGCTGATTAATGGCTTTGCAGCTGAAATCATAGCATAATCTGCTCTACACGCGAAACCCTAGCAATTCTTCACGGCGCACGTTTTCTGCACAACAGAACAGGAAGTAGGAAGTAGTTCAGTTCGAAGGAAGAGGCTGGGAAGTACAATCCGATAACTTCACGCTCGTGGAAGCCATCATGGGCCGGATGGACGACCCATGGGCCGTTAGTGGCCTTCTACCAGAAATTCGAGCACTCCTTCGGACATTACTTTCAACGACTCTCTCCTATTGCTCAAGAAACGCAAACTCAGCCGCTAATTGGCTTGCCAAAATGCACCGCCTCAAAGCTCTGGCAACCAATTGGATTAACATGCCACCGTCTTCCCTCTTAGATATCTTATGTTTTGATGCTAATCTATCATCTACGTGTAACCCGTATGTTTAATATATGAATGTCATATTCCGTCCAAAAAAAAAAACCTTTGAAGCGATAGTCTCATGACTGTCACATCTGAAGAATCTGAGACAAGTGTAGCTCTAGAATTGCAATTGGTGCAATTCTAGCCAGCCATGTGAATCATTGTACTTACGTTTTTGCCCAAAAAATCAGATAATTGGCAGACGACAAAAATTAATCAGATAGTTGACCTTTGAAGCGATAGTCTCTCGACGGTCACATTTTAAGTGACTTTATTCTGGTAGGTTTTTACCATTTTGTTTTTACAGTAAGCTAGACCATTTCGACTTGAGTTCTGCTATGTGAAAATTGCAGATGTAACTCGTCGACTCACTATATTACCTGCTTGAAATAGGAGTACGCAGCGTTTTCCATGCATTCTATGGTGCAAAAATATGTTCCAAGTTTTAATCATATCATTCCAAGCTACTGTAATTCAAGGTAAACACAACTTATGGCAAGCGACTAATTGGTGGTGTTGATTGAAGAGACAAGTGGTGACTCATCACTCCTTTGTGAAGATGCGATGACAAAATCGCATTGGAAGAGAAGAGACTTGGGACTTGAGAAGCATATGAAATGAAGTATTCTCACTCATTCAAAGGTTTAGGTCTAGCAAATTTCGACCATGAAATTCTTTCAAGTAGTAGATTTTTGTATTCTAAACCCAAAAGGGAATTTCGTAATATTGATAACAAGAAAAGAAGAAGAAGAAGAAGAAGAAGAAGAAGAAGAAGATGAAACATCTTGATTATTTTGAGAAGGCAAGAAGCGATTTTGGGGGTTATTATGGAACTTGCCTTGCATAGCTTGGCTTGTTGCCTCTTCTTATATTCCTAGGATTGGCATTTGCCATTATTGCCCAAGACTAAACAGAGAGGCAAGAGGGCAGAGGACAGCGACGCCGGAGGACAAATGCTTGCCGGGGACTGTCCTTAATTGCTGGAAAACCACTCTAAATGGTGACATCCATGGCTTAAACTGATATTTTCCATTCACCTTCAACCCTTAGGATTTGGCGTTGTGATTTTGGCCTTTCGTTTGAAAATCACGCTCTTTCAATGTCACGGTTGCAGGATGTTAAAGAAGTGTAACTTTTTTACATGAACACAATCTATTTCAATTACTTTCGGGGTCAATCCTTGTTATAAAATTGTAGTATCACAGGAGCTATTTTCAACGGCATAAAAACTTCTAGATCCAATTATCCTTAGAGTGAGAATTGAGTACACAAAGCTGCCACCTCTTGCAATCTGGGTTTTCACAAGTGTAGTTCCTTTTGGCGGCTTACCTAGTCTGTCCAGAATTCTAATCGCAACATTGTTTTCTCTGTTAAACTCAGCACAGAGACTACTATCTTATGTGAAATTTTCATGATTTTTGAAAATATAGAAATTTCTGTTAGTACTCGAAATTACGAAAGTTGTGAAAGTTTTCTAGTTTATCTCGTTAGTTCGAATATAGATATTAGCTGTGGAATATTCTAATTCCTTTGAAAAGTTCGGTGCAATTATTGAAGAAAAAGAGTATAGCACACTCGACATTGGAAAGATCTAATTTCTTCGATTTTCTGAAAAATAAAATAAACTAATTTTTGCAAAGTATGATTACTTTTTTTTTGGTCGGTAAAAGTATGATTACTTTAGATGTTTTTTTTTTTTTTTAACAAAGATTACTTTAGATGGTTCACAGAGTCAAATATTTCTTGGGTCATTGTAGTTTGTGTCGGGGCCATGGGCTTGAAATCCGGTGTGGGAGGGCATTTATGTAATTTGGTCTGAACTAGCTTTTCAGGCCAATTGCATCTAGAAAAAACTGAGATTGAGTTGTGTGGCTTGAATTAGCGATTTATCGAGTTATGTAATCTCCACTGCTTCCATTTTTTGAAAAAGTGCATGACATTATTTGCCCCCAAAAAAGCTATATTGTAACGTCGTCTGTTTTTTTTTTTTAAGTATATATATTTATATGCCATGATATTTTAGAAAACTCAATCAAGCATTGGATACTTTTGAGTATTTCTTATCCGAAAACATTATAAACCAAAATGATATATATATTGTGTGTGTGGGCACGCAAAACAGATATTGTTTTGAGACTTAACCATGGCCAACTTGATTTATGGGGTTCAATCATAATTAATGTGATTTTTGGGGCTTAATCATAGCCGTTGATATTTTTTAGCCTTGTCACGAGCGAAGTGTGACCGTAGGGTTTTTTGAAATTAAGTTTGATATATGTTGGTTACATTATGTGGATTATGGTATAGTGCATGATTTTTTTTATTCATTGAAGTAAGCATTTTGATTGTTATATGGGAAATTGCAATGAATGTGATCATCTTGATACATCAATGCAAATTCGTTTTTAATTGTATATTATCCTTTGCATGATCCCATAGAAATGTCATGGTTTTCCTCACCCATTTTTACTACCATTTTAGGTTTCGAACATGAGAAAGTTCAATCAAATGCACATGGAAAGTAATTTGGAAGCGGCATTGGAATTTATTAGTAGATTATTTGAATAAAGTCGATCAAATTAGGTTTATGAATTTCTAATAATTGGTCAATTCAGGAATCACTGGACTTTGTTATAGTTATCATAGAATGAAATGTTTTGCTTGGTCAATAATTTTTTTTTTAAATCACTAATTTTGGGTGAAGGTTTGGTCCTTCATTTCTTAACAAATATGACCGGTCAATCCCTAAGTCTTCAATATGGATGTGGGTTATGACGACTGTCAGGAGAAATGAAAAAGATTGCGAGTATTCTCTAGACTGCACATGCAGCAGAGTGATGCACTTTGGGGACTACTCCTAGAACGAACTGTACTCCTATTAAGCTTCCATTTATAGTTCTATGTGTGTCCTTAGAACGGCGAGATTGAACTTGGAGTTATGCCAAACGGTCTTTGAATTGTAAAAATCGCCCGGTTTGATTAATACCTATGTCCCCATGTGAGGTAACTTACCGAATCAAAATGCAAGTTGGCCTCCGAAGCGATGGTCTCCAAAACGGTATGAGCGAGACCTGGTGTCGATCGTCTTCTTTCACGGAAGCCTTCGATTCTCCTCAGGAGATCAATCAAAAACCAGAGCCGACCAAGTAAACTGGAAAACCCTCCGAGGGAAAGCGGAGATGGTGGGAGTTGTGCGAGGAGCGAGCAAGAGGCGACCGGATGCCGTCCGAACGCAGGCGGTGATCGTGAGCTCTCGCGAGAGAATTGGACGACGTCGTCGCGCAAATGGAGAGAGAGAAAGAGAGAGCCACGCGACCTCAAAACGCACACGAATCGGAGCAGAAAAAAGCCGGTTGGATCCACCAGCTTCGATCGTCGCTGCCGACGCCGTCCGAGACTCCGTCTGGTTAGTTGAACAACCGATCGTGACCGATGATCGCTCCTCGCTGAGATAAAAGCTCTCTGTTCTGTTTTGAGTGTCGCACGTGTGAAATAGAGACCGAGAGCTTTGTTGTTTGCTAGCAATGAAAATTGTTCACGTCTGAGATTATATTACTAACAACTGCGATTCGGTCTTGATGATCTCGTGCTGATTGGGTCGTGATTCTCCCTCTCTCGTTGCTGGACTGTGCCATTTCATCGAATGCACAGTGTTTGGTGAAATGCCTGAGCCGTATTAGTCTGAATAGGGCTTTGAATCTGACTGACATCGTCTTTGTCTGCTTGAATGATTCACTGTACCAGTTGGATAGGTTAAGTAGATCTAAATTGATGTCCACTTTTGAGTCCATTCCCGAATGTCTCAGTTTTGATAGGCTTCCGGTGCTCTAAGGCAGATAAACTTGACTCTGTGAAATTAGCTAAAAATGATGATATGCTGAATTGTAAATACTCTGTCGATGGTTGCTGGTGCGCTCATGAAGCATAGGCTGATCATGTAAACTAATACATTGTAGTGCAGATCCCATTTGCTGTACATATCTTTTTCTAATAGTGAATTCCAAATCATGTCTTCTCTGCGAGTGGATGTGAATATGTGTTCAGCAGATGTAAAAATGCAATGCGAATTTGTGTTTGCATTCATGCTGGATTGTGGTTGTTGCTTGCTGGTTATATGTTATCTAATGATGCTGAGGTTTTACTTGGAGCTCTTGCATTAATAACTGGGAAATTTCACCATGTACGGTTTATACCTTTATTCATACAATGTGATGATGATAATCACCCCATTTTTTATTTTCAAAGATTTTGAAAAAAATGTTATTTCTGTTATGAATTAGTTTAACTAGTGTCGTAGGAATGTTGTTGATAATCACCCCATTTTCTTGTTACAATAAGTAACTTAATCCACTGAGGACATCGGATTCTTTTATGCTGTTGATGTACAGGTGGGTTGTTGTAGGGGTCTTTTCTGGGCCCATGGCAGATCTAGGTTTTCCTGCAGTCAGTTTGGTGATGCCATCATTTTTTTTTTTTTTTGGTGAAAATGATGCCATCATTTTTTATACCTCCTAAAAGCAAAACAATTATGTGGTGCCATTTGCTACTTTTGTTGGTGTCAATCACTACAAGCAGCTGGTTCTTCTTGGGTGTGCTCTAGTTGCTGATGAATCAAAGGAGCCCTTCATATGGTTGTTTGAGACATGGCTCAGGGCAATGTCTGGCTGCCATCCCAAGTTGATAATAGCTGATCATGATGATTCCATTCTGCAAGCGCCTGAACAGGTTTTTCCTTCGAGTCATCATCGATTCTCAATGTGGCAAATTAAGACAAAAGAACGTGAGTATTTGAGTCCACTGAGTAGTGATTGTAAATGTGAATATGAGAAGTGTGTTTATTGAAGTCATACCGTTGTGAATTTGATGCTGCATGCAGTGCTCTTCTCAGCAAATATAGCTTAAGGGAAAATGCTTGGCTGAAGGAAATGTATGAAAAGCGTGAAAATTGGGTTCCACTGTAGTTACGTAGAACATTTTTTGCTTGAATTCCCATTGATGGAAGTCTAGATGTCTTTTTTGATCCATATTTAGATTCTCAAACTTCACTTGAAGAATTGTTGTGAGATATGAGCAAGGTTTGGAGCAATGTTGTGGCAATGAAAGGAAAGAGGATTATAAATCATTCAACTTGCAGGCATTTTTTTGCAGACAAATGGACCGCTGGAAGAGCAATGTAGGAGGCTTAATACCCTTTCCGTTTTCAAATTTTTCCAGAGGGAACTTTAACAAAGCTACAGTTATCTGGGTACCAAGATTCATGAACAAGGGACCATCAACAGATATTTGATCCGTAAGTGCGGCAATGAGAATGAAAACCATATCATTACCTTTTGTTCATCCAATCTTGATGTGAGTTGTGGCTATCAAATGTTTGAATCGGAGGGTGTATTGTGTAGACATGCTTTGAGATTGTTCCAGATTCTGGATATTAGGGAGCTTCCATCTCGCTACATCTTACATAGACGGATGACGAGTGCTGAATATTGGCACTGTATGTGATTTTTAATCAGGTGTAGCTCCCACGAAATTAAGGCTAAGATGGTCTGGAGTCTTTGTGAAATTGCTGCAAATATGTAGAGTCTGGTGCCCCATCTTTTGAAAATTATCAACTTGCTTATGAAATTATGCATGAGGGTGGGAGGAAACTTTGCTGGAAGAGGTAAGTATAGGATAATTTTGTAGTTTGGGGTGCGTCTATAGTTTCTTTTCTAGCAGGCCTGACTTTTCTAAGTAGTGGGCATCAACTTGTTTTATAAGGTATAAATGCTTTCTCAATCAGAAGTGGAATTATGTAGATATGAAATTATGCATTCTATTAGTTCTTTTTGTTGGTTTCTTCTGTTTATTTCACTCAGATGCTGGGGGAAAGGGAGGGGATAAATTGAGGAGAGCGAATGAAGAAGTATGCTTAAAAATTGTACCTTCAGTTTCGAAAGGCAAATTTCAACAAACGTCTAGCGGGTAAAGCCATCACAAGTCCTTTGACTGAGTGGTCTTTGAGAAGCTGACCTGACATTTGAAGAACCTGGACCTGTACTCTGGTGTAATTTCCTTCAAGTTATCCAATATCTCTCTGTGTTGTGTAACTTTTGGCAAAAGGAATTGGAGACATGGATGACTATTAGTTCTGGTGCAGAAGTTAGCAAGAGACCCCTGCTAGTCTGGCCTTTTAATGAGCTACTCATAGTGAAGTTAATGATATGCATGATTGTGGTGATTTGCATTTCAATCCTCACTCTGAATAATCTGACATGATCTTAAAAAGAAATAGTGAAGTTCATATCATAGAAATATCTGATTCAATAATTAATCGCACTCAAGCACCTCAGTTGCAGTTGCAGAAAATTAATTGGTGGATGTGATTTTCTATGTGGTAATGATTTTCCAGCAATATTTGGAAATGTCATATGATATTCCATGATGTGGCTGATCTCTTGTATTATTTTTGTATTTCATCTTATTTCTTGGCCACACATTTGCAATAGGACATATCATAGCCGACAAACTTTTGTTGTTTAATGATGTTGAAATGCTCCACTATATTGGAGTGTGCTGAATATCTCTCATAGTACATATTTGTGTATGAAGAGCAATACTGATGAAGACAATGCAAAATGAAATATCTCACAGAAGTACAGTAGAAACTCTCAGTCCTATGTGTGATATAGGCTCATGAAGCAGCATAATTTGCTCTTTAAGGTGCGCAAGTAGCTCTTTAATGGATATCTGTCCGTTAGCATTTAAATATACGAGAAAACTAGGGCAATCACAACTGTGCTGGCAGTTAGATTTGTCCTTATGGAAACAGAAATGAGCTTCTTCTTGTTATAGCAAGTTAGGTTACTCTCACCAGGGGGAAACCATTAGAGAATATTTGGCCAAGGGACCAAGTGGGGTATATAGCTAGCTTAGAGTGGAACCATTGATATGTAGCTTAGACTGCTGAGGCTGAAGCTGATGTACGACACCTGTAACGAGACAAGATTCAGAATTGCATGAATTGAGATTTGCCTAATCAATTGCTTCATAGAGTACATGTTCATATCATATATAACAACCTAGAAAAATTGTAGGAACACTTTGGTATGGTATGACATGTTAACATTGTCTCCTGATGCCTCGACTTGAAATCTTGAGCTTAAATATTATTTGAGATCTGAACATGCCTAATGCTTTGTAAAAATCATAGATCAAGAATAAATCATGATCTCCTGATGCCTTGACTTGAAACCTTGAGCTTAAATATTATTTGAGATCTGAACATGCCTACTGCTTTTTAAAAATCATAGATCAAGAATAAATCGTGATCTCGCTTAAATATTATTTGAGATCTGAACATGCCTGGTGCTTTGTAAAGATCATAGTTCAAGAATAAATCATGATCTCCCCAAATTAAATTCAGGTTACATTTTCTTTTTCAGTTGTATACTCTTAACTAGGCTTGATACATTTCAACTGAAACTAGCTCAAATCATGCAAAGAGAACAGAGTTCTCATTATTCTCATGAAGCCATGTCAGAGTATGTTTTGATTGTTAGGTCACTGTCCACACATCTCTTTAAGAGCATCCTAGTAAAGCAGGTGACTAATGCCATTCCTAGAAGAAAACCAAGTCTTCGAGCCACCTTGCTTGCGAGAGTGTATAGGGCATGGTTATCGGTCCAAAATCCGGAATCATGTCAGAAACTAAAAAAAGTTAATAGAGCAACTGTAGCTAGAGTTTTATGTGTTTGTTAAGTTTCAAAATGAGAAAAAGTTTCGAGCAGAAAGAATAAGAACTCGAAAGGGCATTGAAGCATGTTTTGGTGAAGCTTTTTCCTGGAGTTGGCTCTGCAGCTGGCATCGGCCGTCTCGGAGAAAGGTATTGCCTGCTTGTCCAAATTTGTTCTGGGTAGGATAGTTTAAAGACTTTGGTGTGATCTGTCTGTCTTCATTTTCTCTTTGTTTTTCTTTACCTTTTTAAAACGTCAATAGCAACATAAAATGCTTCTAAGTTCAATTAGTTCTAATTTTTTTTTAATACTTTCAAAGGAATTTGTAGAGTTATTGGCCATGGCCTTCTCAGAGTAATTGAATAGACAAAACATGATCTTAGGGTTGTCAAGATGATTATGACAACTACTTGTCAGAAGGAAATGGCCCGAGTCCTGCTGAATGCCGCTCTACTGGTGTCATCCCTAGTCACCTCTTACTGTGGAAATTGTTTAGTTGTGCTCAATCGGGAGACTATCATGAGCCTGTTGGATTAGTTGGGTGCTCTGGAATTCCTAACACCAAATTACAGAACACTATCGAGAATCGGCAAGTAACATTTGTTGCAATTGTTGTAACTGTAAAATCCTACGAAGCATGTGATTTATCTGAAGCATCATTACTAATGTTGGCCAATGGCATTACTAGTTCGTCTTGGTTTGGCCGCTGTATTCCTGGGTTGTGCTGTTGAAGTGAGATTTTTTTGCTTCATCGGATTTGGTTTATATATCGGCAACTCAATAATGATTGAGATGGTCGAGTCTGATGAGAAAATATGGTGGACAGTGAATGAACATGGTAAAGCATTGACACGGGTGAGGTTTCTAATTGAACATGACGATATTGCAGAGTGAATGAGCTTTTGAAAGAGTTGGTCAAGCTTGTGGGGATTCTATGACGAGAACTTTATTAATGAAAAATTGCAGGCTGAACTTTAGCACTGGACAAGGATTTAGACGCTCTCATGCATAAGGTTTGATTGTACATTCCTTTATGAATTCATACCGTCATGCCAATCGAGACTACTGCATTATTTTCATATTTGTATTCTAAGACGATCTATTCCATTGTTTTATCTTCTACTGCATAATTGATGATCGCATCACCAATTCACTGATGTTCTGTTTGTTTCCACATCATACACGTTAAAGCTTTCTCTTTGTCGATTCCAATATGATGATACAAAAATTGTAAAGATCAATAGATGGGCTTCAGCAACCGAAGACAATATGATCTCGGGAAAAAGTTTTGGGTATTCCAAGACTCAGTCATGACCATCTATCTCATTAATCACTTGGTCCTTCCCCTTTATTGCATAGCGTAATTGTCACGCTCTAATTTCTGCACAAGAAAAAGGAAGTAAGATGGCCGTTTTTCAAGAGAAGGATGAAGCATCAAACCAATCTCGCCACATGCCAACTATACCAAAAACATACATATCCGTGCCAAAATCTAATACCAATAGAATTTAGCCCAATAATTTGCATGTTGAAGTTGCTCCTCTTATGCATCAGCGAGAAAGGAACTTGAAAGGTTAAAGAAAAGGAGGGAATAAACTGCAACTCGGTGAGTGACAATTATCTCTCTTTGTAATTGGGCGTCAACTATGCACATTTTATAAGCACCACCTTAGCTAAAATCAATTAACCAAAATTATACAGCTAAAGCAAAATACTTGTATTAATAGATCAATATATTATACTCAACAAAGCAATTCGGCATAAAACAAAACTATATAGGTCATCGAATGTCATATGAACAATAGCTTTATTTTCCTTGGTTTATATATGGATTGTTCATCAAATTTTGTTTGGACATAATAAGACGTGCTTATGTTGTTGCGTGAGTCCATCCTACGTAATTCATCATTATGTCCAATTATCTATTTAGATAGAAAAAATAAATTCACAATAGCATTGATAACATGTCATAACCTCTATGACAATATCCTATAACTAAGGATTCTTTAGTTGCAACATGCTCATTTTTTCGATCGGCAGATATTTATGTTAGTCAATTTATCCATACTTCATTAAAAAAGATAAGAGTAACGAAATTAGTAAATTCCGACATGACTAGCCTTGGTTACAAAACATTATGTGACGACTTACGACAACCCTTCACAATGCCATGAAAATCCTACAATGAGAATAGACTTGGTTATGAGAAATTGCTAGAATCTTACGACATTTTATAGCACCACTCCACGGTGCCTTGAATAAGTTACAACAAGAACAGTGGGATTTTGCATATTGAGTAGAATGTCCATTATATTTTCAGCAACCAATTTATTTGATCTTTTGAATTTACTTTGTATTTCAAATTGATCCAATACGATATAATTCAAAAAACGCTTTTAGTTCTTTTCTATTATAACACAATGGATGAAAGTCATGATAGATCTTGTTGGATCATGCTTCAATTCAATCATGTTACAATCAATCTACTCATTTGCTTTTTTGTTTTGTTTTTTTTTTTTTTTGGTCAATCGATGACTATTTGGTTTGAGATGATTACCTTTGACATGAGAAAATTGGATGAAACACGCTAGAGGCATTGTAACAACGGCTATATACATAGTAAAAAGTTCTAAACCTTTTAGCTTATTTTGTAACTCAAGTCTTAGTGGGTTAAGTTTATGACACATTTCAAAGTGCAATAAGTCCAATATCAATAATTATGATGAATCCCCTCTAAGTTTATGACCTATTACAAGCGAGATACATTGAAAACGACAAGGTAGTGATGGCAATGCCCATTGGCCACATACATTTACTTCCAACTTTACCTATTACACGTGTCGTATATTGAAAATCAGTAAATCACAATAGAGAAGGCCTTTGTCACGAAATGTTTGCTTCAAGTTGACGATTTTTACGATACATGTGGAAGCATCATTTCAAATTTTAACAATCATGACAACTCATAAATTTAATCATGTATTTTCGTAATATTAGAATAAATGTACCATAACAATAGATTATTTACATGGTAACAAGTTATCAATCCTATTAGCTTGCTTTGTAACTAAGACCAATTTGTCGGTGGGTACAAGAAAATAAAGAATATTAAATATAAGATTATTTTTTCACCTTGAGGAAGGAGTGAAATTATTTTTAATAAAAAAAATGTGAAATTTTAAGAGGAATTACTAGGAACTGAAAATATATAAATCATTAAAACATGAAGACATGAAATGAAAAATTGAGCAACACATACGGTCGGTACCAACAGTTCTCCAAATAGCGAAATATTGCGCTTATTTCCTATTTTTAATAAAGGTTTACGTGTTCTAATTTAGAGGGATAGTTTTAGATTAAGATGTTAATGGATCTCTAACTTTGCGTCTCTATATTAATGTGTAATGGGCTTTTTCAAGCTAGCATATAAGAGTCCTTATTCAATGAGACATTAGTGAAATCCTTATAGGAATGGTATTTTACCAACCATCCATGTAAACTTCCAAAGAATTTGGACTAATTTAATGGGATGTTAGTAAAGTCCCTTAGATATTGGCAGTTTTACTAACCACACACTTGTAAAATGTGTAAGAACTTGCTAACTTACTAACTCATTGAGATGTTTGGTAAATTTGTTGTAGCAACGGTAATTTATGAACCACACTTGTAAAATTTAATTGAAGTTGATAATTTTACTAATTTATTAAAATTTCATTAAATTCACTATGGTGTTGGTAGTTTACCACTCAATCTTGTAAATTTTAAAGAAATTGGTAAATAATGGTATGTTGGCAAATTCCTTATAGGGTTGGTATTTTGTGTAAATTTTTAAGAATGTGGTAATTTATTAAGTTATTAGGTGCTAGTAAATTCCTTATAGTGCAAGTATTTTACTACTAACAAAGTCAGAATTTAAAAGAAGTTGGTGGCTTATTCATTTGTTGAATATTGGTAACTTTTTTGTGGCGGTTGATACTTTAGTAAATACACTTGTAAAGGTTCAAAAAAGTTGATAAATTACTAACTTATTGCAATATTGGTTAATGTATTATGGTTCTTGATTTAGATACGATAAAATTTAAGAAGAGTTAATAATTTATGACTTCATTTAAAAGGTGGTAAATTCTTAATAGTATTGATGATTTCTTAATAGGTCACTTGACCTTTGAGTTACCAGTCATACTTTTTTTTTTTCAACATTATTAGAATTTTACCAGCAATTTTATAAATATATTATCTGCAGGAAATTTTGTAGTTTTTTCCCTTAATTGAATCCGGGAATCATATGAGAAGTCCAATCAGCATATCTTCTCTTCCATATTTCAAGAGAAACGCCAATCCTACTCATATTTTCAGTTTGCTAGACACGGCAAGATAGATATGTTAGCATCAGTACCATTGTTAATTATTTGTTCTATTGTTGAATAAGATAGTTGTATAGGTTTGAGGAGATGAAAAGAAAAAGGACACCAGTAACTTTCAGTTTTGTGGAAGCAAAATGTTAGGTATTGCCAAATTGCCTGTTTAATGTTTGCATTGCACTTTTCATGTGAATGAGAACATTCCTTTGACTCACAAAGAGACAAGAAATGCCGAGTTGCACAAGGCAAACTTGCGCGACCCCAAGAGCTATGGTCCGTTCGTACTTCCCGAAGTTCTCTTGATAAAATGTTGGAAGAGATGAAACAAATTGGTGCATCTCATGTTTACTGAAGTAGAAGTCAAAACTGCCTATCATTCGAAATAAAGTTGGACATGCCAAATTGAATGAGTTCAGCATATGACGACACTGAAAATTTGGACGAATTGCATTGAAATGTCTTCATTTTATACATTTGTTTATAAAGCACTTCCTTAAGTTTCAAGCCACGAAGATAAGCAAAAATACCAATGCAAACTGACAATTCAAACAAAGCAAGATGTCCATGACACTAAAGGGTAATGTTGAACTCAAATGCCAAAACATTGAGACTGCTCACGAATGTCGGATGAAACCAATGTGAGGAAGACCAGGTCTGAGCTTGGACGCCTAATTTTCTCTCTTTGGGAAGCTTTACTTACATGAGGATCTTCTCTCGATGACCTAAATGTAGAGGTTCACAGTCTCTCAGCTTCTGGGTCCTCCCTGATGTGATTAATGCATTCGGCCTTTCTTAAGCAGCAACTTGAATTTTAGACCTTCAATGCAAGCTTATGAGCAGCAAGAGCTTCAGCCTCAAGGGTGGACTCTCATAAAATTGTAGTTTCCGCATGTAACAAGGTCACAACGTATGGGTTCATGTTTGAGGCTGGACACCTATCTTCCAAGTAACCTGTATATCATTTTAAGCCATTAATTGACCGAGCAAGGAAGGTGAACTTTCTATGTTCTATCAATATTCAGAAATAATGGAGCATTCCAGAAATTGTTTTGAGGCACTAAATGAACTGAGATGTCCAAGCCTTAGCTTCAACAGGTTTTGTAAATATTGGATTAATAAGGACTGATATGAATATATACATTTGTTTAGTAAGCAAAACTGGGGGAATGCTTTATGAGTGTCAACAACTACAATTTCTTTCATATTGACAATCATAGAATCAACATCGACTAAAATGAACAAGTACTTTCTATGTACTATTTTTTATGGTAGAGTTCTTTGAATCATCCATGAAAGTTAGGGGGTCTCCGATTGATTTTCAGACAGCACAAAAGGGAACTGGCATGGTCATTGTAATGGTACCTTTTCCTCGCCTCTTAGTGTCATGACCCATATGGAATGAGCAACCACGATTGGCAACTACTTGCATAATTGATTTCAAGTAATTCAGGCATCCCAAGATTCAATTGAATGGGCAATCTTTGAATTCGAGTAGCAGTTGGTATGCTTCTTCTGAGCATTACCTGAGAAAAAAAGTCAATGTTGGCTGTTTCATGCTTGCCCATCAACCTTCTCCCGTTTCCTTCTCCATAGGAGGTGCTAATGTGCTCTTCGTGGCAAAGTGGGAGATTCAGAATTGCCTCATTTATCACTTCAAAAGCCTCCCTCTTCTCCCGTGCTTTTTGTATTGCAGAATAGACGGGAAACACACTCTCAAAGTCCTTCGATGAACAAAAATACTTAATCAAGTCCCTGTTATTTCTACGGGGTGAACTTGCAATGAGTGTGGCATCCTGCACCATTCCAGTCACCCTGAGAAGGAAGATAATAATATACTTATCAACTTTGGGATAATATGTTGCGTAAATGATGATAGTGAAGTCATCTGCCTCTATTGGCTTTGGAGCTAAAGTGAGGACAACACCAACTCGCTCAATAAATCTCTGTTATATAAGCAACATAAACAAATTAAGTATTTAAATACTGCAGAACATGTCTGTATGCACTTATCCTATTTGATGTTAATCGCATTCCGTTATTTTCTAGAGCAAGCAATTGAAATTTCACCTCAAGAAGGTATCTTGAACACCATATATGATCTCCCACTTCAATTCCCATGCTTGGTCCCACTAGGTATTCTTACCGGATGATAGAAGCCGGTGTTGATGGCAACTGTTCTGTGCTTTTCCTTTTGTCCTTTTTGAAAAAACTGGCAAAATGGAGGTCAGGTACCACCTGGCCCAGCATCACCACTCCATTGGTGCCACTAATGTTGATACCGGCATATAAGCAAGCCTTGTAGTGATGATCAATATGTCTTGGCCAAATGACTTATCAGCCCTAACACCACAATAATAAGGCCCCTAATGGACATAAAGCCTCATCATTACAAATTTTCTCATCAACTTAGCCTAGGGAAATTCATTGTGAAATAATTTCTCACCTGGGATCCTGGATATCCTCCAACAAGCCAACCCAATGGCCATTGCACATTTGTCTGCAGCAGCGTGTTTTCTTGCTCAATTCCATACCTAATGTGAACATTTAGCTAAAAGTCATGAACCTGTCTATTTCAAAACTTTATAATTCACAATAGAAAACTCATGTTTCTGGATCTCCTATCATTAAACTTCATTGAAAACCTCTGGATCGCCGAAAATTTCAGCACGTTTGTTTGTTGGGAACGGCTCGTGCAGCTAGTGTGTATGAATCACATATGGCATGCAGACGAACAATAATTCTCTGTAAACTAATTGAAATGTCCTTTTTCGTTTGATTAACCCGTTTAGATGATCTTATGGATGAACGAGTTTTGAACGAGTTTTGACAACATAATACTTGTTTCAAGGATGATTGCCAAGATACTTTTGCCATCTCTAAAAGGATCCTAATTGCTTAAGGGCTGTTAAATAATCACAAACTTGATGGAAGAGGTAAATATAGTAAGACAGTTTGGGGTTTATGCCATCTTACTATAAGATCACTTCACTATCCTCCCCCGGAGCTTGACTGGTACTTGATCCATCAAAGTTCACTGGGGAAGTCCATACGAGTGCTCAATAGGTCTAGGGATCATCTGATTATTCAGGAATCCATAGATCAATAGCATGTAGCACGTAAAAATAAAAACTCTACATATTGTATTGTCGCCATTCATACCCTTGATTTGCCTTGTAGATCTATGCCAGAACCTACAATCCTGTCTCATAGTTAGAATAACATCAAAATGTGAAATAAGATTTGCTAATGTAAAAATTTTTTCAAAAAAATAAAATAAAATTAGTGTCACTTGTAGAATGTGCATAAAACATATGACATACTTTTTCTAATGGAGATCAAAGAAAAATGCGAACTTATAAACTCAGTATATGATAGTTCTAGTATTGTTCATCTTTTTGTGCACTGCATTTAAAGATTTTAGGCGTTAAAACATACCAAATGTATTTTGTAATTATCGTGTCGGTGTAGAGCATGATGTCCAAGTCGAGAAAACTCTGGAGCCTGAAATTGTATTGTTCTCGGACTTCAAAGCATACACCTTGAACTTAGAAAAGCTCTTGGTGTTTCCACTCTTCTTCTGTTTTGGCAAGAGAGAAATCCATGTGTTTGCTGTCATGGGACTGGCAAGCAGTGACTTCTTTGTGATACTTATCCGGCATTGTCTTTGGTGCCAAGATCAGCGCCATTTTCACCTAGTCTGAAAAGTAAGTAGTGTGAGTAATAGACATATCTACTGAAACAAAAATCCTGGGAACTTAAATCTCATGGAAGATAGTTCAAACAACAAGCTCCATTTGTATGACTTGGCTTTCTGGTATTCATAAGATTTTTGTTTTGAAATGATAAAAAAATAAACTGGGTAATTCAAAGAAAGGGTTTCTTTAGCAAGTGCCAGCACCAAAAAGTAGAAAACCACTTTTTGAAGACTAGTTTCAAGTCGGAAAAATTTACATTTTTGTAACATAAATGGCGAGTCTTCTCAATTGCCCTAAGGACGCCACCACATTCTCCTTGAAAAATACACTCAAACAGTGGCATAACTATACTTTTCCTTTAAGAACTATTTCAAGGTTATTCGCAAGCTTCATCCACAAAAGAGAACTTGTGAACAAGTAAAAAGCTGTGGGCAGTTACATAGTCAAAGGAAGGTCAGACTGCAGAGTGCAACAATTTAAGAAATTAATGAAATTTTACCTTACCAAGGATCAAACAGTAAACACGTTATTCTGATATATCATTAGATCTAATGGATGATGGACTTGTGAATCTTGAAAGTGCACCTAAATCTTTCCTCTCGCAATCAAAAGGCAATCACAGTGAAGTCGTTTCTTCTTTCGAAAACTTGGCATCATTGCAAATCACTCTTGCCAACTGCTTTGGCAAAATTATCCATCAGATATAGCCATGGCGGAGCAATGCTACCAAGCACAGCCATAACCAGCATGACCAATTGAAATAATAGAACAAGAAAAAATCTGAGACAAGAGTGAAGACGAGAAATTGAGTCTTCATGAAGTCCACAACATAGACTTAAAATTGGCAATGATCAATTTAGTTATCAAAAGAAATGGCAACAAAGACTACTGCTTCGTTCATTAATCCTGCCTCACACAAACGCATTTATTTTGCAGTCATTGTTGTCACGAGGAGACAAAGAACAAATCAATTGTCAACCAAACAAATTGTGCAGGACAACCTTGCAGTGATCAAAATGGAGAAGTCATAGACTCCCAGTCCAACTGTCAAAGACCTCTTTGAATGTCAAGACATTTACTCAATTGCTTAAGACGGTGCTCAAAATCAGCAAAGGATTTACCCGAGAACTTCTGCAGAATGGCTGAACGACAGACCAAGAATGTGCATCTCCACTATTGCATTTCCCTTCAAACTCTTCAGTGAGAGACTTTACACACTCTACTATGATACAAAACCATTTGCAACTTTTAGTTTACACACTGTTGTTGTCGAATGCTAACAATAATATCACTTCACGTTCGTACCTTGGAGATTGACCAGTACTTGATCCATAGTAATTTCACTTTGGAAGTCCAAACAGGTGCGCCACAGGTCGAGGGATCACTTGATCCAGGAATTAATAGATCGGTAGCATATAGGATGTGAAAGGAAAAATGCAACAAATTTCATTGCCGCAATTCATACCCTTGATTTGATGCGCAAATCTATGCTAGAATCTTCAATTCTTTGGGAACATGTTGAGATAAAGTTCTCAAGAGAAACATTTCATCACTCTATCGAGAGAGTTTCCCAGAATCATCAAACTCCGCAGGCATTTTACCCCTTGTGAAATCAAATAAGCAGATTGCACACTATATCTACAGCATGACTCAATGGGAAAAAAGCGAAGTTCCCACACCTTGTAAATACCTGCATTCAAGGACATGTCCAAACCTTTCAGCCATCTATCCATGTCCCCCAATCAAATCAAGTAGCATTGAAAGATACCTTTATCAACTTTATGTGCAGGATATGAGATATCTTGTACTAGTCCTTGCCTTGCATCTTTTTGGCACATCTCCTCCAATTTTGGGTGACTTGCAATTCTTAGGTGAGTACAAAATAGTTCTAGTCTAGTTCATCTTTTTGTGCATTCAAGTTAAGGTTTTGGTGCATGAAAACATACCGAATGTATTTTGCAATTATGGTACCGGCATAGGGCGTAACGTCCGAGTTGAGAAGACTCTCGAGCCTACAGTAGTATTGTTCTCGGACTTCAAAGCACACACCCTGAACTTAGAAAAGCTCCTGGGGTTTCCACATCCTCTATTTTAGCAAGAGAGAAATCCATGTGTTTGCTATCATGGGACTAGCAGTCAGTGAGTTCTTTGTAATCCTCAACTGCCATCATGTCATCGGTACCAAAATCTATGCCATTTCTGTCTAGCCTGAAAAATAAAGTAGCTTGAGCAACAGATATATCTACTGAAACAAAAAAACCTGGGAACTTAATCTCATGGAAGATAGTTCAAATGACGAGCTCTATTTGTACGAGATGGCCTTCTGATATGCATGAGAGTTTAGTTTCGAAAAGATAAAAAAATGGACAGGGTACTTCAAAAGAAAGGGTCTCTTTAGCAAGTGCGAGCAATTTTTCCCTAAGCTTAATATCACGAAACTGCTTTTGAAGACTAGTTTCAAGTGGGAAAAACTTGCATTTTTTGAAGCATAGATAGCGACACAATTGTCATGAACAATTTTACACAAACAACTTAAAAGTACAAACCCCCATTCATCAAATACAGAGCATGATGATCCAAAACCAAAATGCCATTGCAAATTTGAAATAGCAGCCACCGACCACACATCATAATAGTTTTTCAAGCTGCAAGAGTCCAGTTCGAGAAGCCAAATCAGCAAACCCAGCTCATCTTCACCAGATCAAGCAATAAATCAAAAGATACATAAACAAATTCATATGATGCCAAAACAGATGTACTCAACTTCGCTCAGAAATTCTGTAGAAGTACCAACAATTCAAAGTTAAAAATCACATGCTGAACTCAGTGGGCATTGTCCTCTCTCTCCATAACCAAATCAAGTTGCAAACCTCACCAAAACAGATGTACTCAACTTCGCTCAGAAATTCTGTAGAAGTACCAACAATTCAAAGTTAAAAACCACATGCTGAACTCAGTGGGCATTGTCCTCTCTCTCCATAACCAAATCAAGTTGCAAACCTTCTCTCTCTCTCTCTCTCTCTCTCTCTCTCTCTCTCTCTCTCTCTCTCTCTTCAGCGATCTGTCCATGTCCCCCAAAATCAAATCAAGTATTCGAAACACAATTTGAAAAATTATTCATGTAAAAATCTGGGAAACAAGGTCTCACATACCTTCAATGAAGAAAATTAGCGCACACTCAGCCCTCCAAGGTATATGTTCGGGATATGAGCGATCTTGTCCCAGTCCTCACCTGCTTGTCTTTTGCAACTCTCCTCCAAGCTCTCCTCCAATTCTCCGCAATTGGAGATCCTCAGGTGAGTAAGGGATGTGAGCCTTCGCATTGCTTCAGGGAATGATGTTAACGAGTAGCACTTGTCGATTTTGAGATTTTGAAGTGATTGAAGAGCCTCGATCTGCTCTGGTATATCCTTCAAACTCTCGCAATCCATAATTTGGAGACACTCAAGATTGTGAGCCTTTAGAAGCCACTGTGGGAGAGATGTCAGTTTGGGAAGTTCTTCAATGTCCACGGAGCGGAGACTGTGAAGGCCTCCATGGAAATCCAAGATGTTGCCGCTTTCGTCTTTGGATATATCCAGCTCCTCACATTTCTCGATTTGCTTTGATAATTCCTTAAAATTGTTGCATCTCGAAATACAGAGATCCTCGAGACTGCGGAGCTGTAGAATCCACTGTGGCAGAGATGTCAGTTTGGGAAGTTTAAAGAATGTCACGGAACGGAGACTCTGAAGGCCTCCATGGAAATCCAAGATGATGTTGCCACTTTCATCTTTGCATAAATCGAGCTCCTCGCAATTCCAAATAATGAGAATCACAAGCTTCGATAGATGCCGCAAACCAAGTGGGAGGGAAGTTAACCGAGGAAGATTGATGATTTTGAGAGATTCAAGTGAGGTGAGACTTTCCAAACACTCCCCCGGCAAATATTCTAGAAACTCCATACCCTTGATGCAGAGATGCTTCAACTTACTATGGCTTAATTGGGGGAAATGTTTACATTTCGAGTAATACAGGCGTAACTCAACTAAATTGGGCAACTCAGTCAACCACCTCGGGAAACTCTCACCATTATATCCACTAATAAACAACTTTTGCAAATTGTCGGGCGGCCTCAGTCCATCTAATAGTGCTTCATCTCTCTCTCTAATCATTGCTTCATCAGTAATATTGAAAATGCACCATGAAAGAATCAAGAAATCTAGAGAATGCTTCTCTCTCAGGTTTGCGGCTTGAAATTCTTCTCCAGCATCTGTCACGCTTACCAAATTTTTAATGGAAAGTCTTCCCCGGATGTTATTAAGTCTATTTAGCTCCCCAAGTCCGCAATATTTCTTAACAAGAGCGTTATCTTTGGGCAATATAAAGCAACTTAACCTATGCAACGAAGTCAATTGCCCTAGTCCACATGGCATATAACTAAGTTGATTACAGCCATCTATGTTTAGATTTCGAAGGCTGACTAACTTCCTTATACCCCTTGGCAATTCTTCGAGGAATTCACAATAGCAAAGATTAAGTGTTTGCAAATTATGCAATCTCGTGATGGAGTTAGGAAGCTTTTTGAGTGCATCATTGTGAGAGAGATCAAGATATGTAAGATGCTTCAACTTATAAATGGACCTTGGCACCTTCTCGACATCTACCTCATGCAGATCTAACATGCGCAACCTCTTGAAACTTTGAATAAGTTGGCGTAGATCTTCTTCACTTGTTGGTTCCCTTCCCCGATATCTAGTAACGGACAAAATTGTTCGAAGTGCTCTTGCTTTCAAGCATGATTTTAGAGGTTCACTCATCAAATTGGAAGTTGAATAAGATATATGACGAGTTCTTTCATGTATGAGTTTTGTATCATCCCATGCCACGCAACACTCGGTCCCAGCAACCGAGCAGGCTAGATCATGCATCAAATCATGCATCTTGCATGTTCCCACATCCTCTTGAAATTCTTGGAAGAAGTTGCTCCAAAGTAGATCCATGAAATATCCATGAGCAATGTCTTCTAAATGTTGACCTCTATTTGATGGCCGGATAAATCCTTCTGCCATCCAAAGATCGACCAAAGTCTGCTTCTCTAACTCATAATCTTTGGGAAACAATGAACAGAATGCAAAACATTGTTTCAAATGTGAAGGAAGATGGTCATAACTTAGCTTCAAAACTGATTTTATGTGGTCTTCCCTTTGACACACTTCTGGGAGCTCATAATCTTTGAAATGTAACCATTCGGATTTAGTTTGCTTAAAAAATAGTAAATTCCCAATAGTTCGAATAATTAATGGAACACCGGAGCACTTTCTAACTATATCTTCACCAATAACTCGCATGTTAGGATCTTGTAACTCCTCTTCTTTACAACAAGCCATTTGCATTAGTAAATCAAAAGACATACTGTCAGATAAGCCTTTGAGAGAATAAGCTTGAGTAGTGCCAGTGATCTTCGCAACCAAAGGAAGGCGTGTAGTTATAAGGATCTTGCTTCCTTTAGCACCTCCATCTAATAAACTTTTCAAGTTCAACCATTTTTCTCGTTCTGTATTCCACAAATCATCTAAAACTAAGAGATATTTCTTTCCATCAATTTCTGCCCTCAGTTTGCTTTGCAACAGTTCCACCGTATCCTCAATTGGTTCATTCTGCTTTGCACTAGCTAACATCTTTTTCACTATTTTTTTCATGTCGAAGTCATCAGAGACACAAACCCACATTTTCAAGTTAAACTGTTCACTGACCGCCTCATCATTAAATACAAATTGAGCAAGAGTTGTTTTTCCAAGCCCACCAATACCAACTATCGGAAGGATGGAGACGTTCTCATTCATGTTTGAATCCAATAAGAATTCCATGATGGTCTTCTTATCACCATCTCTCCCCCTAATATTCTCCTCACGTATAAATGAATGCGTCTCCCCTCTCTTCCTCTGTTCTCTCTCTACTTGCAAATCCACAGGGCGCTCGTTCAAGTGGAATCTCCTACCAGCGTTAATGGCTTCTATTCTTTCCCTCACTGCTCTTACTTTGTAACTCATCTTCAATTTAAAAGCAAGCTGGTTTGAATTTGAAAAAAATGTCCTTACCTCCTTCATCATTTCATTGTGACCCCCAACTCTCGTCCCATAGCTTCTATATTGAATTCTTCAAGCACGTCCTGGGCGTCATATAAAGCGTCTTTCATCTTATTAAGCCAAACTTGGATTTCGTGACTTTGGTAGTATTGCTCTTCTGCATCGTCGAGTACAGCTTGAACTGTGGAGATGATGTCCCTGAGCATCTCGAGGTCATGCTTGAAGCCCCATAACTTTCCGATATTTTCTAGTGCTTGAGGAGCTAGATTAGCAATGATCTCTCCAGCAATGTTGACGATGATAGCTTCCGCCATTTTCTTCTCTCTCTTTCTAGGTCTCTGTCTCTCTCTCTCTTTTTGTGGATCAGAAGATATTAGCCCAGTCGATCCAAAGCTAGATATATAAGACGTCTATGTTGATGCTCTCCGAAAATTGGCAAATCAAAATCTCGGCAAATCTAATTTTCAACCTTTTTGACCGACTTGAGCAGCTGAAGGTAAGAGTTCTCATCATCCACGCAAAGTCTATATCAATAATGCATCATCTGGGACCCATCAAGGTTGGGTCCGTCTAAAGACTTTTCGTGCTTTAAGGGTTTAATAGTCTAGCATGCTTGCAAGGGCAATGAAAACGCTGGTGTTGAAAGTGACAGAGATATTTATTTAGCAGATTGGCTTCATGTGACTGTTTCCAAGGCCCATAAGCAAAGGAGAGTAGGACTAAAGTTGTGAAAGCTAACTGCGTCTCCAAGGACAGACACTTACATTTTTTTTTCCCAAATGAAAAAAATATATATATATATATATATATATATATATATATATATATATATATATATATTTTTTAAGTGATGGAGGTCATAGTCTAATTTCTGGGGATGGATTTGTAGTGTGACAAAATTGGTAACAAAACTTACTTTATAAACCGAGGGAATATTAGCTTGCTTGATTCGGGCACAGTGAGATGTGAGCTGCTATTAATTAGTAATTAATATATGTGTAGATATATTGATACATATGCAACACAAATTAAGACAAAGATTCTATCCCTTAAAATAAAATGTTCTAAGTGAGTAACATAATAGATTTGTTAACATTCCATTGTTGAAACTACATCTCTCAATTGAAAACTCTCCCCTATATTGTCACTTGACATCATTGCTATTATTGAACTAAAACGTTTCAGTATGATTAGGAAAATTGGCTCTCCTTGCCAATCTCTCAAAATTATTTGCTTCCTATGAATGAATGTTGTGTAGGCATGTCTATGCAAGTGTATGTGCACACTATGTGCGAAAGACTTGTAGTCATTATCATTCACAAAGGATGTGGTAGGAGAAGTAACTGTTCATAATCTTGTGCAAGACTGCAATTTGTAACTCTTCCAGAAAGAGGCAATTCTCCTCTTCGCTTTCTAACGTATGTTTCACGACAATCACTTCGACTATGGTGCTGTTGCTATTCATCCACCTCCGTAGTCTCTCTGATACATTTCCTTTTTTTCATCACAGAGACAAGAGAGTCACAGGAAGGTTAAGCAAAAAGTTACGAGGAATCGGTTAGCTAGCAGGTGGTGAAGGCGAATTGCCAGTTCCCACAAAACCAACCGGTTGCTGACATTGCAGCCCAAAACAAACCTCGTTTCTCCAGAGATATGAATTTCCTTTGTCAGGACACACGGATAGATGTATATCTTTGCACTGTTCTTTGAAGCACCTTTTGCCTGCAGATGAGATGTTCATTCGCTTCTTAGTGATGCAATTTTCATATAATATAAAATTTGGAAGCACTTTTGTATATGGTTTTTTATAATTTCATGTATAAATTAACTATTCCAATTAATAAAAAAACCAAAAAGATGAAACAATACAAAGACAAATTGAACAAGTACGGGGACCCACACAGCTATTGACTCTGGCCTAAGAAATGCCATTGGCCAAATACAAATATCTTTAGGGTAAAGGGATTTTCGGGAATGCTTGGACGTTTGGCAAATTATACATTGGAAAGTGGCTTATGTAAAAATACCGTTTGGCAAAATTTATTACAAATGGACTTTTGCTTTTATTTTTAAAAAAAAAATCTGAAAATCAAATCCGGCGATGTCTGGCCGTCTAGCGGTCAGATCTGGCCTCCAGACTGTAGACGCATGCCATCGTCTACGGTCGCAAAGGCCAGATCTGGCGGCCTGATTCGTGCAAGTCGAAGGAGTCAGAGTGCAGAAGCAAGGAGTCGACGCGGTGCTGCTCGCGCTCGTCGAAGGGGATGGATCTGCCGCAGAAGAGGAAGGCGTTGACAATGGAGGCGGAGGCGGAGGCGGCGGCGGGGCTGGTGGAGAACTCGAAGTTGGGGGCGTCCCAGAACGACGGGGCAGGAGGGCCATCGGGTTGGTCGAGGGGGAATGAAGGCCAGATCTGGCCGTCGACCGTCGGACGGCCAGATCTGGCCTCCGGACTGCCAGATCTAGCCTCCAACGGCCAGATCTGGCCTCCGGACTGCCAGATCTAGCCTCCAACGGCCAGATCTAGCCTCTGGACTGCCAGATCTGGCCTCCAGACCGACGGCCAGATCCAGCGGCTTGAGGCCTGGTTCTCGTGAGCTGAAGGAGTCGACGTGGTGCTGCCCGCGCTTATTGAAGGGGATGGATCTGTCGCAGAAGAGGAATGCGTCGACGGCGGAGGCGGAGGAGGTGTTGATGACGGAGGTGGAGGCGGAGGCGGAGGCGACATTGACAACGGAGGTGGCGGCGGAGAACTCAAAGAAGTCATGGGGAAGAAGGTGAACGACGTGTGAATAGTAGAGCTTGCATTTGGAGAATGCCGAATGCTCAAAGCTACCCTACCCCAGCATTGGGCTTTGAGCATTTGGAATGCCCACATTTTCCCAAATAGCATTCAAAAGTTTTGCCAAACACAAAAAAAATTCCCCAAGGGGCTTTCGGGGCCGAAAGCCCCTTAGGAAAGCCCAACCAAACGGGGCCTATTATAGTCAATGTGTATGAAGCCGTACTCCCATCCATAGCATGATTTGACAGAATATGAAGCTTAATAATTGTCATGCGACTTATATTTAAAGATGTGAATCATAAATTTATTATCTTAAATTTTAAAAACGAAGTTAAGTTGATCATATTTGAGTTAGTTAACAACTTAATGAATTTTAAATGAATTTTAAATGGATCATAAATCAATTATGTAATAAATTTAAGTGAATCATAAATATATTAATTTTTAATTTTAATTTTAATTTTAATTTTTTTAAATAGACGAGAGTTGGCGGCCCTCATCAGCCACTTGGGCAAGGGGCCCTTACTGTTTTTCATAGAAAAAATAAAGATATAAATATAAAAAAACCAGAAAATTAGAAATTTAAAAAAATAAAATTTTGAGAATTTTTTTAAATTATAAAAATTATCCACAGTGTTTCAACAATACAATTTTTCTTAAAAATTCATAATAAACAAGTTTTTTTTTATATTAGATAAAATATAAAAGTATTTTAACAATATAGGTCTAGCATTAGTTAAGTCGAGTCCAACTATTAAGTAGACCATAAACGAATCATCAGGTTAATTTGGGTAAACTGTTTATAACCCGATTCAATCCACCCGTTTGAGAAGCCCACACATAACCAACATAGGCAAAAAGTAACTCAACTCAACCTTGGGTAACTATTATCCATCACTTTGTTCCTTTTTTGCGGTTGCGTGCCATGTCTGTCTCCTCCCTCACTCCTGTGCTTTTCAGACAGATAGATGGGGCGCTTTTAAAAGCCAAATATTTATGTCAATCATTACTCATCAACGGCCAACGACCTCACTTTGTTTCTCATTATATATAATAGAGTTAGCTGAGTTTTCTTAGGATTTATTTGTTTATGTTTTTCAAAATGCACAATTAAAATATTTTGAAAAAACGATGCATAAGTTACGTATCAATAATTAACGGTCATGAAAATTTCACATCATCTAAGCAAAAAAGGAATTTGTAAAAATTTGTTCAAGAAAAGATTAGATTTATATATATATATATCAACGCAATCCTTAGACATTTTGTTGAGGCTTGCGACAACGCAAAGCTTGAAATTCGCTACAGGGTAGAATCATCACTGTCCTCCGATCCGATGAGTCCACTTTTTCCCTTTTCCTTTTTTACATGCCTTCTCGTCTCTTCCAAAGGCAATCATAAAAGGATAAAGATAACGTGCTTGGTGAAGCAAAGCAAAACTAAAAAGCAGAGAGTAAAAGTATCTTTCAGCTTGGGTCACGATCGCATGTACAACGTGGTGAAGCTGGATTGGACAACGTGTACAAAAGACAGATAGGACGGGATGGTGAGGTTGGGTTTTCACGACTATCACTAAGGCCTAAGCTAGGGTCTATGTCAAATGAAGCCGTACTATAAACAAGAGCATGAGTTTAGCAGAAGACATGACCAACAAGTAAAAGTTAACTCTACCATTGTTAATTATTAATAAAAAGTTCACTAAAAATTCAAACTTTACTCAAAATAATAAATTTTCTCTAAACTTTTTTATGACATAAAAAACTCTAAATTTTTCAAACTGTGACATATTTACTCCATCAAAAATATTTTTATTTTATATTTTCTATTTTTTCTTCTTCTTCCCTCTGCTAGTCATGGCGGAACTAGCGGAGGGAAGCCAACATCCGGTGAGGGCTACCCTCGCCAGCGTCGGGCGAGGGCAACCCTCGGCTAGGTCGAGCAAGGGCCTCCCTCAAGCCCTCGCCTAGATCTGGCGAGGGAGGCCCTCGCCCGACGCTGGCGAGGGCGACGAGGGAGGCCCTCACCAGATTTAGGCAAGGGCTGCCCTCGCCAAATCTGGGCGAGGACATGAGGGAGGCCCTCACCCAACCCAGCCGAGGGCCGCCCTAGGCCAACGCCGATGAGGGCAGCCCTCGCCAAACGCTGGCTTCCCTTCGTCATAGGCAGCAAAGGGAAGAGAGAAGGAAAAAAAAAAATTAAAAATAAAAAGATCAAAATGCCCTATAATTTTGGGGTAAATGTGTCGCATGTAAGTTCGAGAATTTTTGTGTTACAAATAAAAGTTTGGAATAAATATATCACGATTGTCAAAGTCCAGGGTTTTTCACGTTACAAAAAAAAAAAAAAAAATTGGTAAATCTGTCACTTTTAACAAAGTTTGGAATTTTTCGTAGTTTTTTCCTTAATTATTAACCATAACTTTGCTCTTTTGGTTTTTTTTACTTTTTTGTGCCACATTTGTCTCTCCCTCCTCCGCGTTTTTGGAGAGAGATCATGCTCTTTTGCAGCTAATAGAAATTAATGGCAAGTATGATGATACTCCTACTTCTCTGTTGTTCTATTTTTTTCTCCCTAGAATAGAAAATAATTGAAATATATTTGTATACCTCAATTAATTTTTTTATTTATCAAAATAAATAAATTATTAGGATAAATTTATAATAAAATAATAAAAACAAAAAATCCATTTTTTACAAAATCAACACAAGATTTGGGGAGACCCAATTCTCGTTAGAACTAATCCAGGAACACATTTCAAATTTTTGGAATTGATTGTAATTGATCTCGGAAAAGGTTATGAGTGAATACTTACCCAAAAACCAGACCAGACCATCCTATTTTGGAACTGATTTTACAAGGTAAAAAACCAAAACCCTATTTTTTCTCATAAATTTTAATCTCAGTGCTCTTTTGACATTTGTCTTTCCTAGAACTCCACGCCACTATTTCCTCTTCCCCTAAATTTTTACGGATTAATGAGAAATGTAGTTTTATAATTTATGTTTTATGTTACATATTTGAACTTTTTATTATTTATAATTATACGCAACTACATATTCATATTATGGATTATTTTTTTGGTGGATTTTGTTGTTTATTTTTTACTTTGAATCATTTTATTACTCATAGCCTCATGTAATTTTACTTTAAAAATGAACCAGAAAAGGAAAAAAAATTAAAACAGGTTCTCAAGTAAACCTTGGAACTAGACCAAAATAACAAGATATGTTCTAAAATTAGTTCCAGGCAAATAGGGTAGGTTTTAAAGTTCAAAAAATGGGAATTGATTATAACAAAGTAGGTTTTAGGTTCTAAGTCCAGAACCGATCACCCCTAATGAATGGCGATAAAAGTAGTGAGTCTAATGGTAGTGTCGATTTTGCGAAAGAAATAGCATAAAGGGGGCTAACAACACTCAAAACCAGCAAGTTTGACTAAATATGGATACCGACACAGCTGGCATAATATTACTGCAACCACCAATGTAATAGATTATAGACTCAATGGCACTTCCTCAATCTATAATGGCTTGTTGACACTTAAATTTTGGCGTCTTTAAAAAAATAAAATAAAAGTTGCATACAATATAAAAATTGCATTAGAGCAAATAATATTAAAAAAAAAAGAGAAAAAGCAAATAAAATGAAAAAATGAAAAAATAGGGGAAGATTGATTTGATTGATTATGCATGGAAAATTGAAATTTGATAAGTATTCAGATTTTGATAAATGTAGAAACAATTTTAAAATCAGGTGAATAAAGGACAAGGATTTCGATAAAATGAAAGCAATCAAGCAAAATCGAGCTGATTGCAAAATCACACTCCAATTTCCAGGCTTGATTTTGTGCAACAGAAGATGGAAATTCAAAAGTTGTCATGGAAAGCGGCCATCTAGAAATCATTATAAAAGAGAGACATAATTTTCGTGCAAAAGGGGGGTAGAAAAATTAAAAAG
Organism: Eucalyptus paniculata subsp. matutina; assembly: GCA_017140255.1. Lineage (NCBI taxonomy): Eukaryota > Viridiplantae > Streptophyta > Magnoliopsida > Myrtales > Myrtaceae > Eucalyptus > Eucalyptus paniculata. Next base: position 19,299,344 of record CM029436.1, on the reverse strand, counting down.
ATTTCGAGAGAATTCGTGCAAAGAGACTTTCAAGAGAATATACGTAAGGAAGTTTTGGTTTTGGAGCAGAAATTCAAAAGGAAAAAATTTTTCTTTTCGGTGAGGTGAATTCGGGGCTGCATGTTTTCATTTCTTTTTTCTGTTTAAGAACAGAAATTTTGTTTATTTGTTAAAGAACAAAAAAACGTAAAACGTGTTTGTTTGCGTTTTTGTTCAAAAATCGATATTTTGTTAACACAAAAAAGAACAGAAATGAAACAAAAAAAAAAAATTGTTTCTTATTCCATAAACACTTTTGAAGAAACATTTCACTCTCTTTTCTTCTTCTTTTCTTCTTTTTTCTTTGGTCGGCCATGCATTTTCGGCCATATGGCGATCGGCCGTCGAGGGCTGGCGACGCCGCGTCGAGGGGTCGGCAACCTCGCCGAAGCGTCGCCGGCCCTTGGCGAGCTCGCCCAGATCCGGCAAGGCCGAGCCTCGCCAGGGGTCAGCAACGCTCGGCCTCGTCGGATCTGGGCGAGCCCGAGCTCGCCTAGCTAAGGCGAGGCTACCGGCCGAAAGAAGAAAAAATAAAAAAAGAAAGGAACAAATGAAAAATAAAATAAAAATATTTAAAAATTAAAAAAGTTAAAAAAAAAGAATATAAATTTACCAAACGTGTTTATTCATTTTTTATTAAAACAAGTTTATCAAACGCATCTTTACAGTCAAAAATTGTTCTCCGGAACAGAAACACTTTTTTCTATTTCTGTTTCCCGGAACAATTTTTGAACAGAAATGTTACCAAACACGTCATTCACGTTTGAAAAGCAAAAGAGAGAGTGACAAGACTAGTGAGTGACGTCGGAAGAAAAAAAAAAAGAGGTGTGCACTGTTCATCTTCCTCGTGGGTTTCTTCTCCGCGATGCCCCCACGCCGCCGCGCCCCTGCACCGCCCACGTCTGGCTGATAGCCACCGCCACTCCGCCGGTCTTGCTCGCCGCACCTTCGCTCGCAAGCTAGCACCCGAAGCCGCAACTGCTCGCTCGCCAGCTACCGTACTAGCATCCCGCTCGTCTCCGTCGTGCTAGACGCCTCCCCGGCTGCCCAACGCCTACGCTATCGTCCCCGACACTCGCCCCCTGTCGCACCGCCACCTGTGACAACACCCCCCTACGCTCCGCCCGACAACCACATCTCTGCAACCGGACACCGCGCCTCTGTTTCATTGGTTGCAGCACCACACCGCGTTGCTCCCGAGCCTGAGCGACCTGCAACTCGCCTCCACTGCTCACCCACAGATCCGCCCGCATCCTTGCTCCGCTGTGTTAGCCACTGGCGCTCGTGACCCGCGACTTCCTGCTCATTCGCCAACCTGCAATGCTCGCTCCATTGCTCCGCCCGAGCACCACCAGATCCCGACGCCGCTGTTGCTACTTCCCTCCCGACGCCATCGCGCCTCTGCAACCTGCGACCCAGCGCCGAGCACTGCCTAGCCAGTGCCTACAGCACCGGATCCGTTGCCTGACGTCGTGCCTCTGAAGCCCACGGCCTACTCTGTCCGCGTCACTCCCCACGCCTGACTGATCCGCTCTGCCGCGCAGTAGCCCGCGCTGGACGCCATACCTCCGCCCGCCAGTCCTCGCCGAAGCTTCGACGCCAACCAGCAACCGCCCGACGCTGCTCACCATCGCTGCCCCCTCCTAAAGCTCCCCGTGGGTAGTTTAGTTTTATTTTTATCTTCATTTCTTTCTTTTATTTAATTTATGTCATTTTATTGTATTTTAAGTTTTATTATTATTGCTTAAATTAGAACATGGTATGTTAATATTCATTTCATGAATCTTGTATTTGTCAAAATTGTTGTAATTATTAATTTGATCCGTAAGGCGTTGGATTATTTTTTTAATTATGTTAATTTTTGGGCATTTTGATAATATTTTAATTGTTAAATCATTATAATTATTAATTTGATCGTAGGCTTCATATCAGATTTTTAATTATTTTGAGCTAACTTTTGTAAGTGATGTTTAGGGTTAGAGTAATCGTTAATCGGCGCGTGAGGCATAATAGATTATTTTTCGATTATTTTAATCTTTTATTTGTTGTTTGATTAGTTTATATGAAACTTGTTTATCTTGGAAAAACACTAAAAAAATCAAAATTTTGCATTAGCATATAGATTTAGTAAATTAGACATGTAGATTAGTAAATTAGGAATTTTCTAAAAAATAATTTTTTAAGATAGGATAGGGTTTAAGTCAAATTAATCCCTAAAATAAATTAGAAAATTATTCATTTTTAGATAGTTTAATTAGTTTTTTTATTAATTTCAATAAAAAAAATATAAAATACTAGGTGCATGTTAACTAGCTTGCATAATAGGATCATTTAATTAGAAATTTTAAAAAAAAATTAGGTCATGTAGTTAAAAATGCATTTTTTATAAAAGAATTCTAATTTCAAAGAAAACCCAAAAAAAATCATTTGTTTTGTGTGATTTGTTTTGTGTGATGCAATTTTTTTTTTTTTTAATGATTAATAGTGGATGAGTATTCGTTTTGGTCACCATACTTGCATGATAGTAATTTAAGTTAAAATAAATCCAAATTACCTGTAAAAACATTTTTAAAAAATAAAAAGAAATGGTACCGAAAATGCATTAGAGAAATCTAGTGTAACCAAATCCCCGTATCCATAGTCTCTCGTTCGTATGAATAAAATAATCATCAAATTATTTTACTTAGATGTCAATCGACGTATATCGAAGCTGATTAATGGCGACTCTAAATAATAATCATTTGCATATTAAATATTTGAGCCTTAAGTCGCCAATTGGTATGGGGCAGGGGAAATTTATTTAAGTTTAAAGACTTAGTAGAAGTTATTAAACAAACTTAGGTGGTGCACCCGAAAAATTAGGTTGTGACATGGCTTTTATACCATAACAAGAATAAAGCGAAAGAGAGAAAATGGGGGAATAACTATATATTTTTATTTGTTGATAAATAGTACATGAGGCTTTATTAGATAACTATTTAAGATAATAAGATAAATATAATACCAAATATCATTAATCAAGGATATGTATGCAATATATATATAATCCTCAAAAATATGCAGAATCAAGTAAATACCATAATATTACTAATAATTAGAATGGAGATTTTACATACTATATACAAAAATCAAATGTTAATTTATTAATTGTCCCACGTTAATAGCCGATCACCTCATTTTAAAGAAAAAACTTAATATTGGCACCATACCTTAATTATTGTACAGAAATTCTCTTCAAGATAATACAAGCGCACAATAATAATAGAAAAATTGAAACAATCTAAATGACGAACATTAATTGCAAAACCTCCCCTTCATCAATGCTCAAAACTGTTTCATCACATGCTTTCCTCGGAAAACATTGCACTTCACATGCATGCTCATATATTTTAGTAGTAACATTGAATATTCAAATTAGCAGGATTTTATCTTAGAAGATAAAAAATTGTTATAGCTCTCTGGGCAACTTCAACATCTAACTTCTCATGGTAAAAAACTTTATGTTCATGAATCTCTGCTTTTGCCCTAAAACAAAAAGACGAAAAAGATTATGGCATACCATATCTAGTATGAAATCTTTTGTGTGCAGCGAAAAAAATAAATAAATTTTCTTACTGAAGTACCAATGTGTGGTGGGCACATAAAACCAATTGATGAGGATGTTTTCTAACTTTAAAATTTTAATAAAAGGAATGGTAAAACAGCTCTTGAAGTTGACTAAGTTTCTCTTTGTGAATACTTTAAAAAAACCCATATTGTTTTCTCGTGTGAATACTTTAATATCTATCTAGACTACCCAAAGTACCCTTTAACATCTATTTAGATTATCTACACGTCCGCGTGTGATGTGTGAAAGACTAGTAGTCATCATCTTTCATAGAGAATGTGGTAGGAGAAGTAACTCTTCCAGAAAGATGTAATTTTTTATTTCCCTTACCAACGACATGCTCCACAACAATCACTTCAATTATGGCGGTGTTGCTGTTCATCTACCTCTGGCGTCCCTCTTCTAATGCATTTCTTTTCATGCCTTCGGACTCTTGTGTCGTGGTTTTGCATCACAGAAACAAGAGAGTTGCGAGAAGGTTCAGTGAAAAGTCCCAAGCAACCAGTCAGCCAGCAAGTGCCAAAGGCAATCTGCTAGTTCCCACGAAACCAACCAACTGCTAAAATTAGGGGTGAGCATAATCCGGGTTGGTCCAGGCCACTCCTTAACCCTAGGACCAACCCGTATAGTGTCGGTCCTCAATTTTTAGGGCCAGAGACCGACCCTATTGAGCGCTGGGGCCAAAGGACCGGACCGACCCGATGGGTTGATCTGGTTAAAGTCAACTGGGGCCGATCGATAATTTTTTTGTCTTATTTTTTATATTCCCTAAAAAAATAAACCTACAAATTCAAACTACACATCCATCGACAATGCGGCATTGTGCAACTAAATTATAAATACCAATACATATTTAACAAATTTAAAATGGCACAATAATAGAAATTTCGTACCTGCTAACCGCTCATCAAGATATAGGACAAGATGGAAATTTCTTGTAATCATCTATCTTTAATATTCATAACATCATATGCAAAAGTGTTTTCCTACATTTGATCATGTAAAGTCCACTCAACCAAAAAATGAGCTTCACACCACTTGACTAACAAATCACCGTAGCAACTGCAGTACTACTCTACTCTTTAAAAACTTCTACCATTTGACACAAATTGAAAAGCAAAGTTTAGCTGAAATTCATTAATAAAATACAATTAAACCATAAAAAGTTCAAAATATTTAATATAAACCATGAATATATAACTCCACATTTTGTTAATTCACTTAAACTTGAACTTCTAAACACTTGAAAACAAAACAAACGATACATAATTAATACTCAACAAAAGTTTTAAATTGAAATTACTTATTAGTGTTATTGATAGAACATCTCAATATAATATAATATAATAGACATTTTACTTAGGTTTGAATATATAAAAGAATTATAAATAATATAATATAATATACGGGGTTGATGCAGGGTTAACTAGGGTTGGACCGGCCACAAAATTCTAAACCAAGCGACTAGCCCGTCTGATGTTGGTCACGAAATTAGGACCGATGGCCAAGCCCGTCACCGGACCAGGCCAGAGGGTAGGGTTGGACCGGTCCAGGGTCAGTCCAGGGTCGACCCTAGACCGCTACTCACCCCTAGCTAAAATTGCCGCCCAAACCGACCACACCTAATCTAAAGTCTAAAGATATCCTTGGCTGGTGGATGAGTTTCCCGTTTCTTGAGACCCACCATCAAATGTATATCTTTGCACCGTCAATTACAAACATAATTTTTTTTTTTTTTTTTTTTGCAGGTATCCATTGCTTCTTAGTCGCACAATTTTTAATATAATATATATATATATATATATTGGTACGTACTTCCATATATGATTTTTTTATAATTTGTGTTATGGTAGAAAAGTAAAAAGTTGTATATTTCCACTAAACACATGGCCTCACTTTTCACATTTTATTATCGCATATCATCTAAGTAAAAGAAAAAAAACGAAATGTATATATCTACTATTCAAATAAATAATAGAAAAAACCAAAAAAAATTGCACAATACGAGTATTACAGAAAGTCCTTTGCAAAAATATCCTTCAGGTGGGGCCAAGGCCCGAGCTCACGGTTTGGGGCGGAGATTTTGTCGGTGTGAGGTGAATCTCGAGTGGACAATTGCGTCAAAAACAGACAGGACGAGTACGCAGTGGGCCCCACATTTACGAAGTCTACTGGTACGTGATCGACATAGCCAGAAAGCAACTCAACTCTCCACCATGGTCACCTATTAACATCACTTTATCATTCTTTTTTTTTAAATTTCTTTTAGGGTTTTGCGCCACTTCTGTCTCCTTCTTCCTCCTTCGTATTTCAAAGATAGAGACACGAGGCGCTCTTGGAACTCTAGATATTAAAAGCCAAATATTAATACGTCTATTATCACTCATTGATGGCCCATCAGCTCATTTATCACATAAAACTTTATGCAAGCACCCACCTCATTTATTGTAAAAGAACTCCTTAAAGATAATATAAGTGCACAATAATAATAAATAATAAATAATATTTGAATGACAAATACCAATTGCAAAACCCACGTCTATATGTATATATTGAAAAAATATGTAAAGCAATATGTCTAATTAATGTTAAGAAAAGTGGAAATAAATGGAGTTTTGTAATGATATAATTTAACCATTAAGCTCTATTCTATCTTACTTTCTCATTATATATATTAGCTCAGCAATGATCTCTTTAGCAATGATCCCAATGACAGATTCCGCCATTTTTGTTTTCTCTTTGGATTAGAAGATTATTAGTCTAGTGGTTTCAAGTCCATATACTTCTCAGGAGTCAGGACATGCATAGCAAGTTCGTGCTGAAAGTAGCATTTCCCATCTGTCGCGCATGATAGAAGATGAAGCTTAACTCAATAATGCATTTGGGACCCACCGACATTGATACTTATTTCGCAGATTAGTGTTATTTGACAGTTTCCGATGCCCGAAAGCAAAGGAGAATAGGACCAAGTTGTGAAAGCAAATCGCGTCTCCAAGGACAAATAACTTCATTTTTTTTCCCCAGGCTTTGTTGTGTATTTTTTTTTTTTTTTAAATGAAGGAGGTCATTGTCTAATTTCTTGGGATGGATTTTGAGATATGAAAAAGTTGGTCTTAGTTTACTTTTGTTTGGTTTCCAAAAAGGTGAGATGCGATTAACTAGTAACTTATGTATGTATGGATATATTAATATATATGTAATACATGTTAGGATAGAAATTATTTCCATTAAAATAGAAAGTTTTATATGCATAGATAACAATAGATTTGTTAACATTCCATTGCCAGCACTAAACCTCTCAATTTAAAACTCTCCTTCATATCTTCACTTGACATTATTGATATTATATTACGGGAACCTTCTGTTTGATCGAGGAAGTTCTCTCTCCTTGCTAATCCCTCAAATTATTTGCTTCCTATGCAGAAAATGCTTCTACATTGTTTCTTTCTTCCTTTCATTTTTTCATATTCTCTAAATAAATAAATAAAGCTACTTTAAAGATCTCTCTCCAATGCAATACAAAAACTTGCACATTTCTGTAACATAAAATTTCAATATTTTGGCATTTTATGCAAGTCACTCCTTTTTCATAAATATCAAAAGAGTTCCTATATAGTCGCAAAATGACTGGCATACCCTAGTTTTTTCTAGCATATATAATTTGTACAAAATCTCTTACTATTTTTGCTACCTATTACAATCATATCAATTAGTTTGGAATATCTTTAGTTCAATTTTATAGCTTTTTTTAACAATTACTATAAGACAAGTAATTTGTCTTTATCTTTTGAGTCGGACTCTTATTTCAATCCTCCGACAAATTATTATTCTAATTTAGCTCTATTCAACATACACAATCATATCTTTGCCAAATTTCCTTATAGATGTTTTTAGATGGTACTGCCAAGATAGTAGAAATTCCTAATTGGGTACTCCTGACTAGTCTGTGATACCAACCAAGTAGACCTCGTCACTACTAATAATGCATTTCGAAGTTCCAATAGCAACCAGTGATATAGATTCTTGAGGCACGGCTAGAATACTCGAAGCATCTTTTAACATCTTCGAAAAGTTTTTTTTTATTAAATCCATCTTGTTTTCTTGCGGGAATTCTCTAAAACCTGCCTATTCTACGCGAGATACCCTTTAACATACTTTTGGGGCATCTCTTGTAGAGTAGACACGTTAATCTGTGTGCTTTCACCCGGGCTATGTGTGAAAGACTAGAAGCCATTATCATTCATAGAGGATGTGATAGTAGGAGTAAGGATGTGATAGTAGGAGTAACTCTTCATAACTTCATTCGACAATATAATATGTAACTCTTCCAAAAAGAACAAAATTCTTGTCGGCCCTTTCCAACGATTAGTTCCCGACGATCGCTTCAACTATGGTGATGTTGCTGTTCATCTGCCTCTAGTGTCTCTATAATACATACCTTTTTTTTTCTTTCATTATAGAAACAAAAGAGTTACATGAAGGTTTGGCGAGAAGTCTCGAGCACCCGGTCTGCCAGCAGGCGATGAAGGTTGTTCGCCAGATTCCCACTAAAACTAATCGGTTGCTGAAATTGCACCCCAAAACAAATCTTCTCTCTAAAAAAAATATGAACCTCTTGTGTCAAGACAAACCGGTAGATGTATATCCTTGCGTTCTTTGAAGCTTGGGCTTCCTAGTCATACGATTTTCATAAAATATGTTTTGTCGCGTGCTTTCGCATATGATTTTTTTATAATTTAATGTACGATTTTGTTGACCACGTGCCCTTACTTATCATGAAGCATTTAACTAAAAGGAAGAACGATTTGTATAAATCAATTATTCAAATTAATAAAATAAAATAAAAACCAAAAAGGTTACGTATTACAGAGAGAGATAGGACGAGTACGGTAGAGTTGGGTCCCACGGCTATTTAATTAGGCCTAGTACTAGGGTTCACGTGTATAAGGAGTGAAGACGTACTGCCATCTGCATCATGGACGTACTACCAATCTGCACCATGAAGTTGATAAAAGAGATGAAGCGTAATAATTGCCAAGCGACCGACAGCGTCTAAAAGTAACTTAACTCGAGTATGGTTAACTATTAACCATCGCTTTGGGTTCCAAGCCACAACTGTCTTCTTTCTCCTCCTTTGCGTATTTTTGATAGAAAGACCATCTGCTTTTCGAGTTCTAGAAATTAGTAATCAAATGTTGACTTATTAATTATCCTCATTAATGACTGATCGCCTTGTTCATTGCATAAAACTTAAAGCTAATATAAGTGCATGATAATAATAAATAATAGAAAATTTTTAATGATAAATACTAATAGCAAAACATTCCATTTCATCGTTGCTCCCCATGTGTGTACACGAGAAAGATTAAGGCTCATTCATGTTCAATCAATGTACGGCAAGTTCATGTTCATATATTGTTCTGGAAATATTATATTAGACTAAGATCTCATTTATTTCATGAAAGATAAATAATTTTAAATGTTTTAAATATTTTTAATAGATAATTATTTATATTGATTGAAATAATTAGTTAATGAAAAATATTTCAATTATCAATAACGATACATCGAAAACATTTTTATTATTTCATTTTTGTAAATGATATAAGTAATCATTTTTATCTCAAATTATTTTTATAACATAAAAAAACTCCAAATTATATTAATCATATCGCATTTACTCTAAACTTATTTTTGTGAAATCAAAAACCTTAATTTTATATTCATGCGATGCATTTACTTTCCGTCAACATTTTGTAGGACGATTTTCCAACCAAAACGTCATTTTTATTCTACTCAAGCTTTGTTAGTGCTATTTCAATCTCATTTGTCTTTCGTTGTCTATGACGTCAGATTTGTAACGATGCTCTTTATATTAACTTTATGGAGGGTAAATGTATGACAATGCATAAATTTAAAATTTTTAATGTCACAAAAAATGTTTAAGATAAATATCAAACTGGATAAAATTTTGGGTTTTTAACTGCTTTTTCCCCTTTGATTAAGTTTTATTTTACTTTATTGTAAAATAATATATCTAATTAATTTAAGAAATATGAAAGAACAGAGTTTTCTGATAATGAGACTTAATCATTTAACTGCACTTTACCTAACTTTCCTATCATTGATAGATATAAACATAAATACATAGTTCTGGTTTCACAAATGACAAATACTAGCTAAATTTTCTTAGCACTCATTTGTTTGTGTTTCTTAAAACTCAAAAACAATTGTTTACTTTTCTGTAAAATTCAAAATATTATTCAAACACAAAATATATGCATAATTTGGTTTCACAAATAATACACAATAAAATATAACGTAAGAAGGTAATTATGATGATCAGAGTTAACTAAATTTATGAGGACTTAATTGTTTATGTCTTTCAAAATGCAAAAACTCAAAATTTAATATCCTAGTTAAATATTAAAAGATTTTGAAAAAATCATGCCTAAATTACATATCAAGATTTAGCAATTGTAAAAATTTGACAACTTTCAAGCCAATAAAAAGTGTAAAAACATATTCAAGGCAAGGTTATATATTGTGCTGAGGTTCGTGAGAGCACAAAACTCGAAATTCACGGTATCATTGTCCTTTGATTTGACGTGCCCCCTTTTCTCTTGTCCTTTTGTTTTTGCCTTACTTTTTCTTTTTCCAAAGGGAATCATAAAAAGGCCAGATAACTTGTCGGTGATTCCATTGGTACGTGGCGATTCTGATTGGACGACGTGTAATATAAGAGATTGGACGAGTATGGCAGAGTTGAGTCCCACGAGTAATGACTAAGGTCTTTCTACTCGGGTTCACAAAGCCATGCTGTCGTAAGGTTGACAGAGGAGGCAGCGTAATAATTACCACATGACCGACCGACGTGGCCAGAAAGCAATTTAACTCAAGCATCATGGTTAATATTAATCATCACTGTGTTCTTTTGTTTTTTATTTTTTTTTTAGCCACGTCTTTTCTCCTCCTCTGTGGTCATCTTTCTTTTTCCCTTACGTTTTTTCAGATGGAGAGACCATGCACTTTTGAAACTCTGAAAATTAATAATCGCTGACTTAATAATTGCCCTCATTAATAGTTTTGCTTTCTTTTAATCGATTCCGGTATGACCATCAAAAGTTGTAAATATCCATAGATGGGCTTCATGAACCGAAGAAAATAAGATCTAAGTATATTTTTTTGGGTACTCCAAGACTAAATCATAACAATCAGTCTTATTTTTAGTTTTGATCATACTACCGGGGTGTTTCCATCATCTAATCGAAAGTTATTTTTACTTTTTCTACTTATGACTATGAGACAAGCTTTTTCTCTTATTTCCTCTTTAAGTTCAGATTCGAGATATTATAGCGACTTTTATCATTCTTTTTACATATAAAAAAATACAACAATTTTTTTATATAATAATTGTTTCTTTTTCATACAAAGTATGACAATTCTTCTTCCTAGTTTTTTATTATGCACGTTGCACATCTACTTTTGTTAAATCTGCAACACGCCCATCGTCTCACCAATAATAGGAATTGTCATAATGATTATTTTTTAATGCATTTTGAATTCTCATGCAGGGTGTCCTTTCATTTTTAATAAATACATTATTCCTTTATACAATTTCTTAAATTTACTAATGTCATCGTCAGGGATTTGTCGTAGGTTTATTTCAAGTGAGTATTGCCTCATGCAAGAATGACGTGGGATAGGTAGCACTATTTATTCTTATCTTTAATATATATATATATTCATGAAGTTTTGCATTTAGTTTTTCTCATTTAAATATTTTCTAATATCTGTCATTATTGTAGACTTTCTAATTGAATAGACAAGGCAAGTAGATGTTAATGTAATGTTCACAGAGCATTGGGCAAGATAACCGAGATTCATAATAAGGATAACAAAAATTGCACATTCTTATCCACAGCTAGTCACGATTAGCTGTTATATCTCATAACTCCCCCTACCGCATTAGTTGTATGTTCAACATTTCTATGGATGCTAATTTAATTATATGTCATTCCATTTCTTTCTAACCCATCATTGCTTTACTAGGATTTCTTAAATAAATTGTCGTTAGTCGTAATTAATGATTTTTTATATGATTAAGAACTTTTTATAAGAATTTCATTTGTCAATCTACGAACAATTACTAACTTTTTTACATAATTAGTAATGTTTCATATAAAAAAAAAGTAATTATTCTATGTTGATTCTATCATCCAAATGAGAAAAACGACAATTTCGAACATAACTAACGATATATACGTATACAATGATATTATAAAAAAATATTTATATTGACAACAATTGATTGCTAATACTCCCATGTCATTAATGCTCAGACTCGCACATACTTATGACATATGCATTACTTTATAAAAAAAGTTGGAAAAAAAACTTAATCATCTCATTTAATGTTTTACAAATTAAAATAATATATCAACATCAACTTGCCTTACTTAAGTTAGATATGATCCTTTACACAGTAGAATAATATGTCAACATCTTGATTTATTATCAAATTGATCGAACCTTTTACACATGAATTATTATCCTTATACAATGTCACAACTAAGGCCCACATTAGATGCAGTTGTCTTCCAAATCTTCTTAGTCAATAAAACAAAAATTATATATAATGTAACCTTTTATACATGAATGTAACCAAAATTTTTAGATGGGGAAATATTCTTGGTCAAGAAAGCAACTTTTTTATTATTTATTTTTTATAAAGCAAATCTTCTTGCTTTATTTGTAACCTTTTACACATCAATCATTCCTTACACAATTTCACTGCCAAGGCCCACATCAGATGTGGATGTCCTGCTAAGTTGCTTGGTCACGATTCTTTTTGTCAAGATGCATGCATACCATTTACACGTTTGACTTATTGTTATTAGTTTCTCTCACTTTCGTCCCAATTTAATTTTAGTCCTAGCAATCTACTAGATATGTAAAAGATTATATACAATTTAATACTAAGGCAAGTTGACTTTCATGTATAGACCAGAAAAACTATATTATATTAAAGGGTTAATACCTTAAAAAACCCCAAATAAGACACCTTTTATGACAAATTTACCCCAAACTATTTTTTTGACCACCAAAAACCCCAATACTGGTACATATGTGACAGATCTACCCTCCGTTAGCTTCGTTCGATTTTTTTCCGTTAATTTTGCTGACGTGGTTGCTGACGTGGCAAACCATGTGGAAATTCATAAGTTTAATACCGTTAAAAACCCCAACCTGGTATATTTATGATAAATTTACCCCAAATTGGTATATTTATGACAAATTTACCCCAAAGGCGATATATTTACGACAAATTTACTCTAAATTAATTTTTTTGATCATAAAAAACCTAAATTGGTACACATGCGACACATTTACCATCTTTCAATTTTCCCAAATTTGACTAAGTTGTGATGTCCAATTAATTTTATTTTCTAGATTACTCTAACATTGCCTTCATATCATTAATACTTGATTTTTTTTTATTAGAATCATTATTAGAAAACTATTCAAAGGCTACCAAATGTGCACTTCATTCTTGTGCCGGGAAGAATTGAAAGATGGTAAATGTGCCGCACGTGTACCAATTTAGGTTTTTTATGATCAAAAAAATTAATTAGAGTAAATTTGTCGTAAATATATCAACTTGAAGTAAATTTGTCATAAATATACCAGTTTGGGGTAAATTTGTCATAAATATCTTAGGTTGGGGTTTTTAATGGTATTAAACTTATGAATTTCCACGTATTTCTTTTGTCACGCAGCAACCACGTCAGCAAAATTAACTAAAAATCGAACGGAAGTTAACGGAGGTAGATTCACACGCGTATTTAGGTTTTGGGGTTTTTGGTGGTGAAAAATAGTTTGGGGTAGAATTATCACAAAGTGTCAGTTTGGGGTTTTTTAGGGTATTAACCCTATATTAAATTGATGACCATTTGACCAAAAAAGAATTAGATTATTAATTTTTTTTTTTCTACTTTTTGTAAAGTCATATTTCTAATTAATTGTCAAGGGAAGTGGGAGGGATTGGAGGTTTGTGATGACATCGGTCCACTACTAAGCTCCTTTCTACCTCGGAAATGACACATAATAAAAAAGAAAGAAAGAGGACAATCATGATAATCAAACTTATCTGAGTTTTCTTAAGATTTGTTCATTTGTGCTTTTTAAAAAGCAAAAACGATTTTTTGCTTTCCTTTTAAAACATAAAATGTCATTCAAATATAAATATTATTGTGAAGAAATTATATGTAAATTACATATCAATATTTACATGTTGTGAAAATTTCTCATGTTGCATGTAAAAAAAATGTAAAAAGTGTGTCTGAGATAAGATTAAATCAAACGAAACAAAATGCAAACACATGACAAGCCCTTCCTATTTTGTTGACGTTTATGAAAGCATTACAACTTGAAATTCACTACCCTTGGTGGACCATATCAGTGTCCTTCAGTTTGCGGTGCCATCTTTTCCTTAGTTTACCTTTTTTCCAAAGGCGACCAGAAAATGTATAAGGTAACGTGTTAATTGAGGAAAAGGACAATTTTCCATCTGTTGACGTCATTGCTATTGCAAAAGGATCATTTAGAAGAAAATTTGTGTTTGGGGCTTTTTAGCTGCACAATTTTCATAATATATAAATATTAGTACGTACTCTGGTATATAATTTTTTATAAATTTTGTTATGGTAGAAACATAAAAAGTCGAATGCTTCTGCTAAACACGCAGTCGTCACTTTTCACATGCATCTATGTAAAAGAAAGAACGATATGCATATATCAACTATTCAAACTAATTGAAAAAAAAAAAAAAACCTAAAGAACTTGTACGATACAATCATTATACAAAGCCTTTCGCAAAAGTATCTTTCAGGTGGGGTTGAGGCCTGAGATCACAATTTGGGTGGAGATTTTGGTACTAATACCTAAAAAAATTCCAAACTTCAACTTTAGTGTCAATTCTACTCAAAAATATTTTTATCTCATAAAAAACTCCAAACTTTAGGTCTTATCCCATAAAAAACCTCAAACTTTAGGTTTAGTCCCAATTTTACTATAAACTAATAAAAAACCACCGACTTTTATTTAAATTTCATAACTACTCTTCTTAACCCTCCGTCCAAAATCATCCCTAGTAATCTTACATGATACTTTTATGTCATTGGTCTAGCTTTTTCGCAATTCAAATCCAAGAAGGTGCTTTGGAGATGAATTTCCATGTCATCATCCCAAATGACATCCTCTTGGATTTGAAATTTGAGTAATAACTAAAGCTATTAGGGTTGGCTTTCTTTAATTGCTCTCAAGTATTCCTTCCATCTCATTGAAGGATATTCGATTTTGTGCTTAGTTTTTAATCTCTCGTGCTTGGGAGTCTCTCGTAGTCAAAGAGCTTGCACTCAGAGAGCTCACACTCAAGATACGAGGCTTGGTAGGATCTAACAACTCATGCTCGTGAGTTTTCCATTTCTTGGTTGTTAGCAAAAATTTTTGGATAGAGAGTTAACAGGGATAGATTTGAGACTCAAGTAAAAGTTGGTGATTTTTTATAAGACAAGAATTTATGGTAGAATTAGAATTGGACCTAAAGTTTGAAATTTTTATAGGAAAAAAAATTATGGTAGAATTAGGACTTAACTTAAAGTTGGAAGTTTTCTGCATTAAAACAAATTGGATAAAATTGGGACTAAAATTAAAGTTGATGTTCTTTTTGAGAATTATGCTAGGTATTTTTTTTTGGTAGGTGGCAAAATCTGGAGTGGCTAGCATGATCTCTTCAGCAATGCTCCCAATGACAGCTTTCACCATTTTTGTTCTCTCTTTCTCTCTCTGTCTCTCTTTTTGTGTGGATTAGAAGACATTAATCCAGTGGTTCCAAGGCTAGAGACTACCCAGGACATGTATCGCAAGTTGATGTTGAAGATGAGAATTCTCCTCAACCATGCATACTAGGCAGATGAAGCTCAAGTCAATAATGCATATGGGACCCATCGAGGTCAGGTCTGGGGTCCACGATATTGTTTGAAGACTTTTTGTGCTTCTAAGGTTTAATATTAGTCCGGTCGTTCCAAGGCTAGATATATAAGAAATCCATGTTGATGCCCACCGACAACTGGCGAATCAAAATCTCGGCAAATTTAATTTTCAAGATTCTCTAATCGGCTTGAGCAACTAAGGATAATAATCCTCATCATCCACACAAAGCCTAAATAATGCATATGGGATCCATCGAGGCTGGGTCCTAGGTCTGCGATTCTCGTTTGTTTGAAGACTTTCGTGCTCCTAGTGTTTAATGGTCTAGTATGCTTGCATGCGCAATGAAAATGCTAGGTGTTGAAAGTGACGGAGATATTTATTTCCCAAATAAGTTTTATCTTAACAGTTTTCGAGGTCCAAAAGCGAAGGAGAATAAGTCTAACATTGTGAAAGTAGTTACGACATGAGGTTGATGGAAGAAATGACCAAAAAGCAACTTGACTTGATCATGGTTAACTATCAACCTTGCACTTTTGTTTTCTTTTTCTTTTTTGTTTTGTGCCACGTTGGTCTTCTTCCTTTTCTGCATTAGAGACTTAAAATAGGTTTACGAGTATTGTACAAAGTCATTCGCAAAAGTATTTTTTAGGTGGGGCTGACACCTGAAATCACAATTCAAGATGGACATTTTGTTGGTATGTGGTGAATCTAGAGTGGACAGTATGAAATATAACACAAGTATAGTGAGGGTCCACCTGTATAAAGTTGTATTGCTTAACATATTTCAGGAAACCAACTGGCTTTGAGTTTGAGTGGCATTTCATCCCTAACCACTTATGTGCCTGATATCACCATATGGTCTCCTATTAACATTACTTTGGGCTTTCCTTTTAGTCTCCTTACTCCTCCATTGTATTTCAAAATTATAGAGCGACCAGGTGCTTAACTTTAGATATTAACAATCAAATATTAATGTCAATTGTCACTCATTAATGGCCCACCACCTTATTTATTACCTAAAACTAAATATAGGCGCCCACCTTATATATTGTCCAAAAACCCTCGTAAGGATCATCTAAGTGCACAATAATAGTAGATAACAAAAATATCTAGATGACAAAACCAATTGCAAAACCTATGTATATATGTATATTTCTAAAAGATGACATCCAATTTGATGAATAACGAGGTTGATGTTCATGTTTGGTTCAAAAAGCATCATCGTAGATTGAATGCGATGATTAAGTATTTTCTGCTTTATTTTAAAGCGACATGTCTAATTAATGCTAAGAAAATGGGACGGAATTAAGCTTTTTAATAACATAGTTATACTATTAAGCTCCATTCTATCTTGCTCTCTCTTTATTAATATATATGCATATATAATAGATATTAGCTTTAGCAATGACCTCTTCAGCAATGCTCTCGATGATAGCTTCCGCCATTTTTGTTCTCTCTATGTCTCTTTCTCTTTCTCTTTCTGTGGATTAGAAGATATTAGTCCAGTGGTTCTAAGGCTAGAAACTTCTCATGACATGCATCACAAATTTACATGTGGAAGATAAAAATTCTCCTCAGCCACACATGATAGGGAGATAAAGCACAAGTCAATAATGCATATGGGACCAACTGAGGTTGGGTTCAGGGTCCGCTATTGGTTTGTCTAAAGACTTTTCGTGCTTCTAGAGTTTAACATTGGTTTGGTCGTTCCAAGGCTAGATATATAAGAAGTCCATGTCGATGCCCACTGACCACTAACAAATCCAAATCCCGAAAAATTTAATTTTCAACTTCTTTGACTGAACTGAGCAACTGAAGATAAGAATCCTCATCATCCACACAAAGCCTAAATCAATACTGTGGATGGGATCCACTGCTGTTGGGTCTGAGGTCCATGATTAGTGTTTGTTTGAAGACTTTTTGTGCTTCTAGCGTTTAATAGTCTAAGCATGCTTGCAAGGGCAAATGAAAGTGACGGGGATATTTACTATGAAGATTGTTTTCACCCAATAGTTTTTGAGGCCTTGAAGCAAAGGGAAATAGGAGGACCAAGTTGTGGAAGAAAATTGCATCTTCAACGACAAAACACGCATTTTATTAAGACGGGGCCTTGTTTTGCAATTCGGGGTGGAGATTCTGTTAGTGTGTGGCAAAGTTGAATTGGACAATGCCCACAAATACGAATAGGACTGGTGCGGTGGATTGGGTGCCACGGCTTTTCATTGAGGCCTAAAGCATGGTCCACGCCCATGAAGCCATATTAGCATGAGGTTGACAGAAGACATGGCCAAAAAGCAACTTAACCATGGTTAACTATCAATTATCAACCATCGCTTTTGCTCTTTTGTTTTGTTTTGTTTTGTTTTGTTTTGTTTTTTTTTTCATACCATGTCTGTCTACTTCTTCCTCTCTATGTTAGAGGCCACGCGCTTTTGAAATTGTAGAAATTAATAATCAACCGTGGACCTATTTAATTGTCCACATTAATAGGTGGGCTTTCCTTTACTCGATTCCAATATGATGATACAAAAATTGTAGGGATCAATAGATGTGCTGTAGCAAACTGAAGAAACTACGATCTTGGTAAAAAGTTTTGGGAACTCCAAGACTAAATCATGACCATCAATCACATTCTTTTCGTTGGTCCTTTCCTCAAAAAAGCATCATCTTAGATTCAAAGCGATGATTAAGTATTTTCTACTTTATTTTAAAGCAACAAGTCTAATTAATGCTAAGAAAAAAGGTACGGAATGAAGCTCTATAATAACATAGTTATACTATTACGCTCCATTATATCTTGCTCTCTCTTTATTCATATATATGCATATATAATAGACATTAGCTTAGCAATGACCCCTTTAGCAATGCTCTCGAGGATAGCTTCCGCCATTTTTGTTCTCTCTTATGTCTCTGTCTCTGTCTCTTTCTGTGGATTAGAAGATATTAGTCCAGTGGTTCTAAGGCTAGAAACTTCTCATGACATGCATCGCAAATTTACGTGTGGAAGATAGAAATTCTCCTCAGCCACACATGATGGGGAGATAAAGCACAAGTCAATAATGCATATGGGACCAACCGAGGTTGGGTTCAGGGTCCGTGATTGGTTTGTCTAAAGACTTTTCGTGCTTCTAGAGTTTAACATTGGTCTGGTCGTTCCAAGGCTAGATATATAAGAAGTCCATGTCGATGCCCACGGATCACTGACGGATCCAAATCCCGAAAAATTTAATTTTCAACTTTTTTGATGGAACTGAGCAGCTGAAGATAAGAATCGTCATCATCCACACAAAGCCTAAATCTATACTACGGATGGGATCCACTGCTATTGGGTCCGAGGTCCATGATTTGTGTTTGTTTGAATACTTTCGTGCTTCTAGTGTTTAACAGTCTAAGCGTGCTTGCAGGGGCAAATGAAAGTGATGGAAATATTACTATGATGATTGTTTTCACCCAGTAGTTTCTGAGGCCCAAAAGCAAAGGGAAATCGGAGGACCAAGTTGTGGAAGAAAATTGCATCTCAGAGGACAAAACACACATTTTATTAAGACGGGGCCTTGTTTTGCAATTTAGGGTGGAGATTCTGTTAGTGCGTGGCAAAGCTGAATTGGACCATGTCCACAAATATGAATAGGACTAGTGTGGTGGATTGGGTGTCACGGCTATTCATTGAGGCCTAAAGTATGGTCCATGCCAATGAAGCCCTATTAGCATGAGGTTGATAGAAGACATGGCCAAAAAGCAACTTAACCACGGTTAACTATCAATTATCAACCATCACTTTTGCTTTTTTTTTTTTCCGTACCTTGTATGTCTACTTCTTCCTCTCTATGTTAGAGGCCACGCGCTTTTGAAACTGTAGAAATTAATAATCAACCGTGGACCTATTTAATTGTCCACATTAATAGGTGGGCTTTCCTTTACTCGATTCCAGTATGATGATACAAAAATTGTAAAAATCAATAGATGGGCTGTAGCAAACTGAGGAAACTATGATCTTGGTAAAAAGTTTTGGGAACTCCAAGACTAAATCATGACCATCAATCACATTGTTTACGTTGGTCCTTTCCTCATAAAAGAATCATCTTAGATTGAATGCGATGATTAAGTATTTTCTGCTTTATTTTAAAGCAACATGTCTAATTAATGCGAAGAAAAATGTGACGGAATGAAGCTCTATAATAACATAGCTAAACTATTAAGCTCCATTCTATCTTGCTCTCTCTTTATTCATATATATGCATATATAATAGATATTAGTTTAGCAATGACCTCTTCAGTGATGCTCTCAATGATAGCTTCGGCCATTTTTGTTCTCTCTATGTCTCTGTCTCTTTCTCTTTCTGTGGATTAGAAGATATTAGTCCAGTGGTTCTATGGAAAGAAACTTCTCATGACATGCATCACAAATTTATGTGTGGAAGATAGAAATTCTCCTCAGCCACACATGATAGGGAGATAAAGCACAAGTCAATAATACATATGGGACCAATCAAGGTTGGGTTCAGGGTCCGCAATTGGTTTGTCCAAAGACTTTTCGTGCTTCTAGGGTTTAACATTGGTCTGGTCGTTACGAGGCCAGATATATAAGAAGTCCATGTCGATGCCCACCGACCACTAACAAAACCAAATTTCGAAAAATTTAATTTTCATCTTCTTTGACTGAACTGAGCAACTTAAGATAAGAATCGTCATCATCCACACAAAGCCTAAATCAATACTGTGGATGGGATCCACAGTTGTTGGGTTTGAGATCCATGATTCGTGTTTGTTTGAAGACTTTTCGTGCTTCTAGCGTTTAATAGTCTAAGCATGCTTGCAAGGGCAAATGAAAGTGATGGGGATATTTACTATGAAGATTGTTTTCATCCAATAGTTTCCGAGGCCCAAAAGCAAGGGAAATAGGAGGACTAAGTTGTGAAAGAAAATTGCATCTCCGAGGACAAAACACACATTTGATTAAGACTAGGTCTTGTTTTGCAATTTGGGGTGGAGATTCTGTTAGTGCGTGGCGAAGCTGAATTGGACAATGTCTACAAATACGAATAGGACTGGTGCGGTGGATTGGGTGCCATGGCTATTCATTGAGGCCTAAAGTATGGTCCACGCCAATGAAGCCGTATTAGCATGAGGTTGACAGAAGACATGGCCAAAAAGCAACTTAACCACGGTTAACTATCAATTATCAACCATTGCTTTTGCTCTTTTGTTTTGTTTTGTTTTTTTTTTCTTCGTACCATGTTTGTCTACTTCTTCCTCTCTATGTTAGAGGCCACACGCTTTTGAAACTTTAGAAATTAACAATCAACCGTGGACTTATTTAATTGTCCTCATTAATATGTGGGCTTTCCTTTACTCGATTCTAGTATGATGATACAAAAATTGTAAAGATCAATAGATGGGCTGCAGCAAACTGAAGAAACTATGATCTTTGTAAAAAAATTTGGGAACTCCAAGACTAAATCATGACCATCAATCACATTGTTTATATTGGTCCTTTCCTCTTAAAAGCATCATCTTAGATTGAATGCGATGATTAAGTATTTTCTGCTTTATTCTAAAGCTACATGTCTAATTAATGCTAAGAAAAATGGGACGGAATGAAGCTCTATAATAACATAGTTATACTATTACGCTCCATTCTATGTTGCTCCCTCTTTATTCATATATATGCATATAAAATAGATATTAACTTAGCAATGCTCTCGATGATAGCTTCCGCCATTTTTGTTCTCTCTATGTCTCAGTCTCTTTCTCTTTCTGTGGATTAGAAGAATTAGTCCAGTGGTTGTAAGGCTAGAAACTTCTCATGACATGCATCGCAAATTTACGTGTGGAAGATAGAAATTCTCCTCAGCCACATATGATAGGGAGATAAAGCACAAGTCAATAATGCATATGGGACCAACCGAGGTTGGGTTCAAGGTCCGTGATTGGTTTGTCTAAAGACTTTTCGTGCTTCTAGAGTTTAAAATTGGTCTGGTCGTTACAAGGCTAGATATATAAGAAGTCCATGTCGATCCCCACCGACCACTGACAAATCCAAACCCCAAAAAATTTAATTTTCAACTTCTTTGACGGAACTGAGCAGCTGAAGATAGGAATCCTCATCATCCACATAAAGCCTAAATCAGTACTATGGATGGGATCCACTGTTGTTGGGTCTGAGGTCCATGATTCGTGTTTGTTTGAAGACTTTTCGTGCTTCTAGCGTTTAATAGTCTAAGCATGCTTGTAGGGGCAAATGAAAGTGATGGGGATATTTACTATGAAGATTGTTTTCACCCAATAGTTTCCGAGGCCCAGAAGTAAAGGAAAATAGGAGGACCAAGTTGTGAAAGAAAATTGCATATCTGAGGACAAAACATGCATTTTATTAAGATGAGGCCTTGTTTTACACTTCGGAATGGAGATTATGTTAGTGCATGGCGAAGTTGAATTGGACAATATCTACAAATACGGATAGGACTGGTGCGGTGGATTGGGTGCCATGGCTATTAATTGAGGCCTAAAGTATGGTCCACGCCCATGAAGCCGTATTAGCATGAGGTTGATAGAAGACATGGCCAAAAAGCAACTTAACCATGGTTAACTATCAACTATCAACCATTGCTTTTGCTCTTTTATTTTGTTTTTTTGTTTCTTTTTTTTTTTTTCGTACCATGTATGTCTACTTCTTCCTCTCTATGTTAGAGGCCACGCGCTTTTGAAACTGTAGAAATTAATAATCAACCGTGGATCTATTTAATTGTCCTCATTAATAGGTGGGCTTTCCTTTACTCGATTCCAGTATGATGATTCAAAAATTGTAGAGATCAATAGATGTGTTGTAGCAAACTAAAGAAACTATGATCTTGGGAAAAAGTTTAGGGTACTCCAAGATTAAATTATGACCATCAATCACATTGTTCATGTTGGTCCTTTCCTCACATCGCATAGCGCAATTGTCACACCTTAATTTCTAGGGAAGAAAAAGGGAGTGAGGTGGCTGTCTTTCAAGAGATGGACAAAGCCACATACCTATCGTACCAAAAACATACATTTTTGGGCCAAAAGGTAAGACCAATAGAATATAGCCCAAATGTTGAAACTCTTTATCCTCATATATATCCACCATTTTGTTTCTACAATTCTTTGCAAAATTAGGTCATTCCAACTTGACTTCTACTAAATGAAAATCAAATTGCAACTTATCAGCTCACTATATCACTTGCTAGAAGCAAGAGTAGCCAGCATGTTCCACTCATCTATGGTGCAAGAATATGTTCCAAGTTCTTATAAGGTCACTTCAAACTACTACAATTCAAGGTAAACATAACTTACAAGAAGTCGATTGATGTAGTTGATTGAAGAGACAAGTGGTGATGCATCTCATCACTTCTTATGTTAATGTGGTTAATGTGCAATGGTGAAATCACATCGAAAGAAAAGTGCTTTATGAATTAAGAAAGACATGAAACAGGTAAAGCGATTTAGATAATGAAATTCTATTAGGTGATAGGTTTTTATTTTCCATACCAAAATGGGAATTTCATGTTATTGAAAAAAGAAGAAGATGAAACATCTAAAATATTTTGAGAAGGCAAGAAGTCACTTCGGAAGGTAATTATGGATTTGGTCTTGCAGAGCTTGCTTGTTGCCTCTTGTTATACTCGTAGGATTGGCATTTGCCATTATTACCCAAAACAAAACAGAGAGGCAAGAGGGTAGAGAGGATGGCGATGCCAGAGGTCCAGGAATCGCCAAAGATCATCCTTCAATGCTGGAAAACCACTCTCAATGGCGACATCCATAGCTTGAACTGATATTTCCTTTGACCTCAAACCCCTGGGATTTGGCATTGCAGTGTTATCGACGTTTCATTAGGGAATCGCACCCTTCCAAAGTCGCGGTTGCAGGCTGGTAAAGAAGTGTAACTTTCGTACATAAACACAATCTATTTGGATTACTTTTAGGGTTGATCCTAGTCACAAAATTGTAGTATCACATGAGCTCTTTCCAATGACACAAAAACCACTTGATTCGATTATACATGGTGTAAGAATTGATTGCACGAAGCTGGCACCCCTTGTAGTCTAGGTTTTCAAGAACTATTTTCCTTCCAACGGTTCATGTAGTCCATTTAGAAGTTGTATTGTGATGTGGTTTTCTCTGTTAAACTCAATGCAGAGACTATTATGTTATGTGAAATTTTCATGATGTTTGAAAATATGGAATATGAAAATTTTGAAAATCATTAAAAATGGTTTAGTGGATACCCAAAAATTTTCAAGTCGATCTAGTTAGTTCAAACATAGATATTGGTCATGGAAATTCCAATTCCTTTGAAAAATTCGGTGCAATTATTGAAGAAAAAGAGTCAGCACGTAATATACCGGAAAGATCTAATTTTTCGGTTTTTTGAAAAATAATATAATCTATTTTCAGCCAAGAACAATTAATTCACTTGACCACGGAGTCAAATATATGTTGGGTCATGTGGTGCGTGTCGAGGCCATGGACAAGAAATCTAGCCGGGGAGGGCATTTACGTAATTTTAGTCTGAATGGGCTTTTCAGCCCAAGTGCATCCAGCCATTGTTTAGGGATGGAGGAAATCTAAGATTGAGCTGTGCAGCTTGATTTAACTATTTATTGAGGTAAGTGATTTCTACCACTTCTATATATTGTAAAATATTGCATGACATGATTTGCCAAGAGAAAAGCTATATTGTGACATGGCTTGAGTTTTAGAAGTACATAAATAAATATTTATTCTATGGCATGTTCCTTCGGAAAACTCAATCAAGCATTGGATACTTTAAAGGCCTCTCGTAAATGTTGTTTGGAAATATTTTACATGGAAATGCCATTTATATACATTTTTTGTGTGTGTGGGCATACAACCCAATATTGTTTCGAGACTTAATCATGGCCGACTTATGTATAGGGTTTATTCATAATTGAAGTGATTTTTGGACCTTCTCAAGGGTGTTGTGCCACCTCGAGCTAAGCAAATGGATCGCTAAGGAAGCATGGATGGTTCCTCTTATGAGGTGACACTTGGTTTGGGTTTTCCCAAGTCTTATTGATCGCAATTTTGATTGACTTAGTTAATTATGCAAATTTGTTCTTTCTTTAGCTATCGCCATCTATTTGAGGCCAGTCAGAAGTCAAGTGAAACTAGGAGATCATTTCTGCAAACTAGAGATTGTGAATGGGGACTTGCTTGTGCTTAAATATGTTGATTGCCCAACTTTGGTACATATTCTCATTATTTCGTATATGTTTGATCATGCGATCTTATCCATTTTTTAGTCTCTAAGCACACCCATCTAAATGGTCATGCTTCCGCGAAATTGTGCAATTATATTTATCAATCATTTAATCACATTATAACGTTTATTATGCAACAAGGCAAAAAACGAAGTAAATAAAGTACGGAAAAGTAAAGAACCCGAGCCACATGGGGCAAAATTAAATAAAGCCTCGTTATTACTCGCCGGCACAAAGACCCCTATACGTAGTACCCTAAGCTAAGCATGTGATTAATCTATGGAATGCAATTTCTCGCAAAATGCCTAAGTCAGATTAAGCCCTAAATTTCAAGAGAGTATTTTTAATCCTTCTTATTACTATTCATAAGATATTTCCTAAGCATCAAGAAGGCACATCTAGCTACTTGTAACCTAAATTTATGGGCGATGATATGGTGGAATGATCTTGAAAATGACAACAATGTGGAATAAACATGCTCCCTTTTTTTACCATAATTTTTACTTTATAACTATGAATTAATCATCCTGAATGTATGCTAGATGCTACTAAAATAACCAATATGTATTCGAAATCGACAATCTTCAAATATTGAGATAACAAGAATGCTAGTCGAAACAAGCGGTTTCAGCTATCTCATCAATGAAAGAAATTTTAGCTCATGAAACACAACGATATAACAGTGCAAACATGGTGAAATCTGGACATGGTAGCAACCCAAATTGTACAAGCAAAAGGATGCGTATTATGGATCTTACTTTCGAAACATAGCTCGTCACCCCATGGCATCATCTCTTCCGATGAGAATAGAACGTATGTATCTCAATTTTAACATGGCATTTGATGCATCAATATCAAGGGTCTCAACCAACTTTTCATGCCATATAACATGCCATATGTCATCACATATGCAGCAAAATCAACCATTCAAATAGAAATATGCATCTAGAGCAGGGTGGAGGCATGTTAAATGCACATGAAGTTTCACTACCTCAAGCACAAATCTTAAAAGCAATGAGGTGAGAATTCAATGAAAGAAATTTTAGCTCATGAAACACAACGATATAATGGTGCAAACATGATGAAATCCGGATGGGAAGCGATGGGATGCAACCCAAATTGTACAAGCAAAAGGATGCATATTATGGATTTTACTTTCGAAACGTAGCCCGTCGCCCCAAGGCATCTCAATTTCAATAAAAATACACGGTTGCTATGAAGAAAATGAAGAAAAAGAACGACTTCACTAGAAACCTTCTTCGTACTAGACTTTCATGAACATTGTCTTGGCATATATGACGTGTGAATGCTGCAATGTTGTCAACACAAAACATACAACGTCCATTCGAATGATACTGATCTATTGGAAAATTTATATCGTGTTACGGGTAGGCAAAAAGAAACATGGCACAATTTTTGCTTCATTTTTTCATCTTTCTTTTTTGGGTAAATATCACCTCAAGAGTCCCAAACTAGAATACTCATGTCACATTTATTACAAACTAATTTTTCTATCACAAAATCCCAATTTAATATCCTATGTCATATTTTCCCCGTATTAATTTTCATGTAATAAAATTTTTTTAAACCG
Source organism: Eucalyptus paniculata subsp. matutina (assembly GCA_017140255.1). Lineage (NCBI taxonomy): Eukaryota > Viridiplantae > Streptophyta > Magnoliopsida > Myrtales > Myrtaceae > Eucalyptus > Eucalyptus paniculata. The sequence continues at coordinate 19,272,862 of CM029436.1, read as the reverse complement.
ATATGCTTGTGCCATATTTATCCAAAATTGATTTGTCTATTATAAACAAAATTCAATGTTTGAAATAAATAGGTTCGGGGGTGTACTAGCCGGGGGTAATTTTTTTTTCCCTTTTCAGCCCCTCACCTCATGTGTACAACGAGTTTCTCGCCTCTTCAAACCTCCATTGCTTTTTTTCTTTTTTCGGTTCTTTCTCAACCCTCTCTCTTTTGTTCTACTCTTCTCACCGATTTCTTCCCCCACACATTGTTCACTTTCACGAACCTCTTGGTTCTTTCTTTCTTTTATTTTTTATTTTCCACTTCTTCTTCTTTTTGGTTCTTGATTTCTTCCTTCTTTATTTACTTTTGCCCTCTTTTTTTTCTTTTTTTTTTGGTCCCCTTTTCCTTTTGCACTCATACACATACAAGAACGACTCTCCTGTCTTTATTCACCATCCACAGAATGCCTCACTATTCTCTGTTTTAGCTCCCTACCTGCACCTCCTAATGATTGTCGGTCGTTGTTTCCATTTCTAAAGCTCACCATTGTTAAGCACCATCATCAACCGAGAAAAAAAAAATTCCACTAAACTCAGTTGTTAATTAATTAACAAAACTTTCTATTGAACAAGAGCTCCTGCATTGCTGAGTAAATTGCATGATTAGCTCGGTAACGTGATGGTACGAATTGGTTGTTCCCCTGATGACAGCCTGATTGCGTTTCGGCAATGGCCTAGTATTCACCCAGCTGTGCGTCAGTCGCAGACTGGGCTGCTCTTGAGGGCGACGGCTAATGAAATTGCCAAACTCAATTTGGCCGAATGATGGAAGAGCAGCCAGAGTAGGAGAGCTTGAGAAAATATCCAAAGAGTAAGAACTTATTAGAATTGGTAAATTCTCTATGGTGTTGGAAGTTTACTACTCAATCTTGTAAAATTTCAAAGAAGTTGGCAAATAATTAATTTCATGAAATGTTGGCATATTCCTTATAGTGCTATTATATTACTAGCAAAATGGTAGAATTTTTTAAATGAAGTTGTTAGCTTACTAATTTGTTGTGATATAAGTAAATTTCTTGTAGGATTTAATATTTTACTAAATTTACTTGTAACAGTTCAAACAAGTTAACAATGAATTATTTACTTATTGAAATATTAGTAGATTTAGTATTGTGTTGGGAATTTGTGTGGTATCAGTAAAATTTAATAAGAGTTTGTAATTTACCATTTCATTTGAAAGTGGGTGATTTCCTAATCAGTAACTTGGCATTTGTTGAGACATATATTTTTTTTTCCAAATGATCGTCTTTAAATATTTTAAAAAAATGTCTCATTAATCATATGCTGAGTCCTTGCAACTTAGATTACTTTAGGCAATTAATATATTTTCTAAAATAAAAGTAGGTTTCTTGGAACCTGCTTTCAAAAAAATAAAAATAATAATATGATAGCAAGTAAGGGAGAACGGTGAGACTACTTCTCAGCCATTGAAGGGTAAGAGAGAAGAAAAGAGATGGGGAAGATCTCAATCTCCTTCCTCTCCGCCATTCTTCCCACAAACGCGGGCAGCCACCACCAACCACCGCCAGTCGCCAGTCTTCCATCTCCGGCCACCACAAACGCACTCGGCACAGTGTGCAGGTGGAGGCCAACTCGGTGACGTCAGAGTACAGATCTCTTCCTCTTTGCTCGGATCCTCCGTAGAGTATCGGATGAAAGTTGGGAGCTAAACTCCGCGAATGCAAGAAGGAGAACAAGAGACGAACGACGAAGGATGCAATTGACAGACTCCACAACCTGATCACGACGATGCTCCAGCGAACGCGACTCTCCTCGCTCTAGCTGGAACCGACCACTCCTCCCTCCCAATTCATTGTTTGGCAGAGCTTTAGCCGACGCAACTGAGGCTCTGTTTTCGGATCCTTTATTCCCGCCGGTTCAGGAGCTAGCTCTCCGCGTTCCAATCTTTGTCCATCCGTTCCTGAAGCTCCAGGAGTTCGTTCCGGACTTCGGCGACGATCGTAGAAGCTCCAGTTTTACCTAAAACCAATGTCGCAGAGGGGAGGCCGAGTGTCCCTATTTTTTTATTATCTTCGTCGTCCTAGTTTTCTCATCTTCCGCCATCAAAACACTTCACATGAGTGCTTCGTCCCTGCGCACCTGTCCCGGGCAACACACGCACATACAACACCACCCCTCGGAATTGTCAAATCTGCCTTGGACAGCCCCACTGCATACTGCTCTGTTATGCTGTGTGTTCGTGATCAATATTGTCGTTCGCTTACTCGTAGCTAAACCTGAACTGGAGTTGAACCAGAATCAGCTTGGCGTATTTTCAATTACCGGGTCGTATCTTCCCAGATTAAACTGTAAACGTGATCCTGATTCGCAGACTTACCTCTTGACCTGTGCTCTGTTCTGTCGTCTTCTTATTGTACTGCCTTAGCGGATCATCACTGAGCCATTGCTGCAAACGAGAGTCACCGTTTCTTCGGTTCATAAGGTTGTGCTTTAAAAATTGGTTCGAGAGTGATGTGTTCGTGTGCAATGCGGTGATGTTGAAGTATGGGTGGTGACATTGGGTGAGACGATAGGCAGGTGTTGGATGAAATGTCCGATGGAGGGATCTGTTGTGTTGCCTTGCTGAATTCGATTAGGCTCTGGCAGGGATCGTAGGAATGTGTTGATCTCGTTTAGAGGATTTGATCTCCAACGAATAAGCTAAGTCAGGCATCTCTCTTTTCAATTGCTTGCTATTACACTTTTGGCGGCTCATTTTCGTGTATTCCGGTTTCTATTTATTTATGGTATTTCTCGTCCAGATTTTGTTGCTGATCTCTGGAATCTTGCTGACGTGTCGGTGATCGTCGGTGCCATATCTTCAGGTACGATTTTTTTCGAGTTCTAAATTCAAATCTAAGTGTTAGCGTAATGTTGAACCCAAAAAATATATGTGTGGGTGATTATTCTCTAAATCTTGAAGTGGATGGTGTTGGAATTTCACACTAAAGTTGGAAGTTCATTTTCGAATAGATATATTGGTTATAATTGTAAAATTTGTGGAAGGTGTCCGAGACAAGATTAAATTAAACAAAACAAAATATACACGCATGACAAGTCCTTTCTATTTTGGGCCTGTTTGTTTGCATTTTTTTTTTTTTTTTTATGTTTTTGAACACTTTTTTGTTTTTTTGTTTAAAAAAAAAAGGAGCAACATCCCAAACGCGTTTATTCCTTTTTTGTTTTTTTGTTAAAAAAAAAGGAAAACAAAACAAACTTTAGAAACACTTTTTTATTTTCTTCTTCTTTTCTCTTTCACCGGTCGCCGGCCTCAGCCATGGCCGGCGACTTGCTGACGAGGGCCGACGGCCTCACCCAACCATGGCGAGGCTCGCCGGGGCTAGGCGAGGGTCGGCCTCACCTTGGCTGGGCGAGCTCGAGCTCTGCCGGCCGCTGGGCGAGCTCTGCCTCGCCGGACTTGGGCGAGCTCGAGCTCGCCTAGCCAAGGCGAGGCCGACCTCGCACCGAGCTGGGCGAGCTCGAGCTAGCCCAGCCAAGGCGAGGCCACCGGCCCTCATCAGCCGGTCGCCGGCCATGGCCAGAGCACTCGCGACCGGCCAAAAGAAGAAAAAAAAGAAAAAGAAAAATATTAAAAAATAAAAGAAATAAAAAAAATTATACAAATTTACCAAACGTGTTTTAGTTTATTTTTTATTAGAACGAGTTCTAAGCGGGTTTTTTTGTTCAAAAATTGTTCATTTAACATAAACACTTTTTTTATTTCGTTTCCCGAAAACGATTTTTAAACATAAACGTTACCAAACACACCATTTGTTGATGTTTATGGAAGCGTACAGCTAGAAATCCATTGCAAGTGGTGGACCATATCACTATCCTTCGATTTGATGTGTCATCATTTCTTGAGGTCCTCTTTTCCTTAATTTTCCTTTTTCCGAAAGGCGACTAAATAAGGTGTAAGATAATGCGTTGAATGAGCAAAAATGACAATTTTCCACATTTTCCACTCGTCAACGTCACTACTATCACAAAAGGACCATTTGTACATTAGACAACACAATCACTCAAGCCTAGCAACCATCTTGTTGCATATTAGATAGCAATAGCAGGACAAGGAATGCCCCAATGGCTATACAATCTCCAGTATTCAGTGGACAATATCAGCTTATGGTCTATCATAAATTGTATCATTTGAGTTCTAATAGTAAATATCAAAAATCTAATTGCTCGATTAGTAGTAGGGCAAGGAAAATCAATGAAGCACATAGTTTCTTTTAGTTTAAATAATATAAATTGCCTCCCCTTCCAAGCAAAGTTGTAGTAGAGTTTTCATACGAAAAAAAAAAAAAAAAAAAAGAAGGGACTTCCTATTAATACCTTTGACATGAGTCTTAAGTATGCTGCTCTCATTGAAAAGCTTCCACCAAATATGAGTTACTCTTAGGTTCAACAGACCAAATTCTTTGGTTTTTTAACTATTAAAGTTGTACCCAGGCATTCCAAATTAACCTAACTCTCACTACCAATCTCTGGAGGCAATTCTAGACAAGTAATTGTCTTAATCCTATTCCCCCTTTACATTTAAGAAGGAAAATATCTTTCCAAGTTGCGCTTGCTCCCTTAGCATCATCAGGTTTGCCTCTCCGAAGAATGGCAATGCGCTTACTTTCCATTAGCTTCAATATTTTCTTTGGCAGCATAAAAATTTGGCTCCTATAAGTAATAAAGCTAAATGAGTTGTACTCTGCCTGCACAAGTCAAATGCTTGACATTCTTCTAGTTATCAGTTCAATGGTGGTTTGCAATTTTTGTCACTAAGCTTCTTTAGGTATTGAAGGAAGTTGAAGGCATTTAAGAGGCAATGCTCCTCTCAAAATACCACTTATTCGTAGCAAATCATCGCAATAAACTATGTCATATGTAACCAGAAACTCTATTGTTGAGGATTAAGCTCCATCCACAAATTTGTTGAAACCGCTGAAAAAGATTATTATTTAAGGAAATTTTTTTTTGTCACTTTGAAAGAGATCATGAGATCACAATAGCTCTCAAATAAACTAACTTGATATCGGAAAATAGTTAGGCCCAATGTAAAGGGTGGGCCTGCAACTCTTCTACTCTCTAGCTTACCCATAGCTAATGAAACTCCTCCAGTCCAATGCATAGACTAGCCATGTTAGTTCAGATTGATGATATTAAAATAAATAAATAAAATGATATAGTTCAGTCTCCTTGGAGACAAAAAAAAAAAAAAAATAGAGAGAGAAATATTTTGCCAAATAAGCTGTATGAACCCTAGGACCAAAAGATTTGTATAATTGTAGAAAAAATACTAACCGAAATAAACACAAGCTTCTAACTGAGTTTATTTAGCCACTACACATGAATGATTTTCTTTTAATTATACTTGAAAGATTCATGTGCATTGCATGTGTTTAAAATTATATTTGGTGTTTAAATGTCATTGTAGATGTAACGGAAATAAAATTTTAAATTTATAATAAAATAAATGTTCACATAAATTTAATTCTCCACTAAAGTTTACATGGAGTTTTCTTAAAGTGGACCCACATCATGTAAATAAATCCTCCGGACAAAAGAAGCGAGACATAAAATTGTACCGTTTGTTGAATCATTATATAATTTCTTGCAATGTTTTGAGCATGTAAAATATTATAAATCAATATAACAAAAAAGCATAAGGTAAGAACATAAATTTCTCACTCTTGATAGCTTTCCTCCATTTATTGGAATCTTCTAGGTTGTACCATCAACTTGGGGTGTAAAAGGCGATCATGCCACTCGTGTAAAATCTTCTTCAAAGCAAAATGGTTTCTTTTATGTCCTCTATTTGCTATTAATAGAGAGTTGGATGCTATTTCTTTTCTTTTTTATTATTATCTTCCAATTTTATATATTTAAGTTTCCTTTATAATGAAAAGTCTCCCTTGTATTTTTGCTAATCATTTGATGTTTATCTTTTTATTTTGGCAAGAGGTGACGGATATCTCATCATGTATCATAAAGTATTGGCAATGTATCATAAAAAGAATTGTTGGATATCTTGCCGAAAAAATGCAATATTCAATTTGTATTTTCAAAGAAACTCACAATTATTTCCCCGAAGTGCATATTTAATATTCCCTTGATTGATTTCTGCCACAACCTTTCAATACAAGGAAGACGGGTTTTAGAGGTAATGTTGAGTTGGGGCTCAGTACGGGCTCTCTTAAACCCTCACCTCACGCGATATTGAGATTTTCATTAATCAATTAGTTAGCATGTTAGTTAATCATATTCTGAAACACTAAAAGAAAATTTATTGGCTTATAAAAATTCTAGGTAAGGAGAAGTCGTCACTAGCTCATTTGGGTCAGCTAGAAAATCAAGTGAGGTATGAGATGATACATCACTTTTTAAGCAACCAAAGATATAGGATTGGAGACTTGATAGCACTAATACCGTCTTGATACCCTAAGGCTGTGTTTGGTAACTCGGATTTGAGTCATAAGAGACCTGTAAATTAGGTGTCCCATGTGATCTTTTTATCCAATCATGAGTCCTAAAAGTATTGCCCACTAAGTGTCCACGCAATATTTTTGTGTTTATTATGATCCTAAAATGTAACCTAACGTTTATTTGCATTTCTTAGCAATGCCAAACTGCAAATGAGAGGTTTCTCTCAGCCAGTGCACTTCCTTGTCGACCCGTTCAAAACATATAGATACCACTAGCATCTCTTACTCTCTGATACGCATTTGGCCGTCCAGAGGGATCAATATAATGCAGGGAATCAGGAGGCGATCGGTGCTTCGACAACATGAATTGCAACGTCGTGAATTACAAGAACAGCATTTTCCCATTCAGCGATTTTGAGAGGATCAATTTGGGGAACGGAAACGTCGTGGAAATGACGCCAAACATGGTGACGAGATTCTTCTCCAGCAAAAGAAAATGGATTGCAGTGAAGGAAACTGCAGACATTGCGGCAAATGTGAAAGGGAGGTTTCATTCTACCTTTATCAGGAAATTAAGACAAAATGTTCAAAGGAGAGGTCCAAATCATAGGAATTAATAGTGAAAGACTTAACAAGCAAGTGCCAACATAAAAGCAATATAAAAGAATCACAATCAATTCATCAAAGATAGCAATGAAAGAACGATTCAAAAATTTAAGTAGAGTAACATGGCCTTGTTATGAAGTTCTGAGACACTAATCTCCATGAGCTAAATTCAGATCGAATTCAATTTTTCTAAAGAGACTATTTAACCTAAAACTAAACTAGAGAAAATTATGGACTTTCCTAACCATCTAAATGAAACTAAACGAATTCCAATACTAACATCTAACCGACCTAATCAAAAGCCTATTTTTGTAACTATTTTATTTTATGTTATTATTTTTTTAATTCTGATAAAGGGGACTTGGGCTAGGCCCTTGGGCCCAGGCCCGAATGTGTATCAAATCCACATCCTAAAGATCTGGGTCATTAAAGTGAATGGGCTCATTTTCCATTTCAAACTTCTGAAGCCCACCTTCAAATACAACCAAGCTAGACCCAGTTATTGTTGCGGCCATATCAGGTCCATTCGCTTTCTATTTATTTTCTTATTTTTATTATCTCTTATTTATTTATTTATTAGTCCATCTTCCCTTTGTTCTCTTTCCAGAGCCTCACGAAGCCTTCGTCATTTCTCTTACTTACGCCATCCTTCATCAACTTCCTGACTTCTATCCGTCAGCCACCATGTCGAACGTTTTCTGCAGGCAATCACGATTGATGATCACAGGAACGTTGATGATCACGGGAACGCGCCGAAACATAAAGTTAAAAAAGCAACAAAAAGATGTGTTCAGAGGTAATGTTGATAACAATGAAATTGTAATCGATCCTTGTTGTAAAATTGTAGTTTTTATGTGGGTTTTCACGAGTACTATTTCTTCCGACAATATATATTCACATCGAGTACCTCACACAAAATAAATGCAAAGCGCGAGCGAGCAAGCGACGGCGCTCTAAAACCGAAAGACTCCGACGAAATCGATTCCTCCCGATCGATCGTTCGAACAGGGAAATTCACATCAGAAACAGAACACGCGCGTGCACGTGCGCACCAAAAGACAATGAACTTCCTCGCCGTTCCGGAGGATCCTCAGCTCCGGCGAGGAATTAGAGAAAAGAATTACGAATACGCAAGCGATCGGATTGAGGAAAACGCCGATTTCGCCGGCGAAGCAGGACTCGAGATGGACGACGACGGTGGTGGTGAAGATGGGGACGATGATGAAGATGATGAGCGATCGACGGGACGAAGCGAGCAGAGGCTTTGCTTAACTGTCTAGCCTTGGCGCAAGCTTCTTGCTCTGCGAGCGAGACCGAGCAACGCGACGGCGAGAGCTAGAGAGAGATCAATGAAAGCAGAGCGGATCTCCGAAATTACCGGATTGCCCCGGGTTGTTCCATTTTTCTTGACTCGTTGCTCGGGTATTGTGGTAATTTGCTCATACGATCATCTTCTTCCCTCGGGAAAGCCTTCGATTCCCTCAGAGATCAATCAAAACCAGAGCGGAGATGGTGGAGGTGTGCGAGAAGCGAGCAAGAAGCGACCGGATGTTGTCTGAACGCAGGCACGACCGGATGTTGTCTGAACGCAGGCAGTGATCGTAAGCTCTCGTGAGAGAAGCGATGAGGTCATCGCGCAAACGGAGAGAGAGCCACTCGGCAGGAGAAAGGAGAACTGAAACGCACGTCAAACGCTTATGAATTGGAGCAGCAAAAAGCCTCGCCCCTCTCTCTCTCTCTCTCGATCCTCTACGCGTTCCAGAAGCCTTGTCCACCGCTGATCGGCGCTGGAAACCACCGCCTACCATGCGACATCCGTGCTCTTCAAATAACGGTGTTCTCGTGCTTGAGCTTCGAATCTGGGTGCTCCATCAGTGAACTCGAGTTTATTGAACCAAGGAGAATTTCTTTCGACTTTCGATAACTTGGGGCCTTCGAGGTTTTCCGATTTTCATCGAGTGTGGAAGTTGAGAACATCATTCCATTTACGCGCGTAAAATAGAAACCAGAGAGCTTTGCTGTAGCTAGCGTGAAGATTGTTCGCATCTGAGATTATATTGATAACTTTCGATTCAGTCTTGATGATCTCGTACTAATTGGGTTGCGTGTCTCACTATCTTGTTGCGTTATTGTGCTGTTTAATCGAATGCACATAAAGTGTTTGGTGAAATGCCTGATACGTATTAGTATCAATACGACTTCGAATCGGACTGAGATCATCTTTGTCTTCTTGAATGATTCACCGTACCAGTTGTATAGGTTAAGTAATTCCAAATTAATATTCACTTGTGAGTCCATTCCCGAACGTCTCAATCTTGATAGCTTATGGGATACTAAGGCGGAAAAACTTGACCCTCTGAAATTAGCTGAAAATATCAATGAGCTGATCAGTGTAGACTTATTCATTGTAGTGCAGGTCCTATCTGTTGTACATATCTTTTCTGTGAATGAATGTGATATGTGGTTTAGTGGATGTAAAAATGCAATGTGAATTTGTGTTTGTGTTTGGTTCTTGCTTGCTGGTTATATGTTATATGATGATGCTGAGGTATTACTTGGAACTCTTGCATAAATTTTCTTGTTGATGCTAGTTTATGTTCGATTAAAGCTTCATTAAGGACCCGGTTTAGTGGGTAAAAGTAGAAGATGGAGGCTATGAATGAGTAGTTTGATGACGTATTTCCGCTGAGGATGAACGAATGGGTTTGGTGTCTGAGGATGGTTAAGTCTGGCCATAAGCAAGAAAAGGAAGAAGATGAAAATTGATTCACCTAGACAACTAACTTGAATTTGTGTTTGGGCATGAGAGAAAGATAAAGAAAAGGTTCAAAAAGAAAGGAAAACTTTGAATGTGTTCTGGCCGCGGTGGTCTGAGAAACGGGAAAAAACTATATATGAATATGAAATATTAAATAAAAATTAGATTGCGTCCAATTTGATAATTAAGGCAAGTTGATATATTGCTCTAGTATGTAAAGCTAACATAGATGATTAAGTTTATTTTCTACTCTATTGCCAAGTGTATTTTGAATTAATGTTAAGGGAAGTGAGAGGGAATAGAGTTTTGGAATGATGTGACTCAACCATTAAGCTCCATTTTTACTTAATTTTAGTTTGGTTTTGCAAATGACACGTGATGAAATAAAAGAAGAGAAATCATGATAATCAAAGTTAGTTGAGTTTTCTTAGGATTTATTTGTTTGTGAGTTTTAAAAGGTTGGAACAATTTTTACTTTCTTATTAAAATTAATTATGTGATTAAAATATAAAAAAACAAAACAAAACTTGTGAAACATTAATGGAAATAACATATGAGTATTTACGTGTTGTCAAAATTTCACATGCTTCAAGCCCTAAAAATGTAACACGTGTCGGAGATAAGATGCTTGCGAAAGTTTCTAAAAAAATGGTTAAAATATGTCAAACCAAAATAAAAATAAAAAATGTAAAATATGATGTCCGAAACTTTAAAATTCATCTTGAGGTAGCATCATACACAACTCATGAAGAAAAAACTTCAAAGGGCACTTCAGGGTGCCCAATGTCAAACGACGAGGCTTCCCAACGACATGTTTGACATGAGGTTTTAGCATACTGCTCATATTCAAAGCTTTCACAAAATGTAAGTAGAACCCCACTTAGGATTCAACGGACCAAATTCTTAGTATTTACTAGGCAATGCTCCTCTCAGAATGTTGTTTATTTTGTTGAAACTTTGGAAAGAGATTTAAATTTGAAATATAAGAAAGAAATAAATATCACAACAAATCTCAAAGAAATGAACTTGATCTGGGTAACAATTAGGGCCAATGTAAAAGCTGGGCCATGCCCAAGATTGTCAATTGATCATTTTTACTTCACGGCTTACCATAGCTATTGAAACTCCTCTGGCCCAGCACATGGAGTAGCAATGATACCTAGTCAGGATTTGATGATATTTAAGATATGATTTTCATATAGCTTAGTCTTTTTGGAGATATTTTTTTAAGAAAAAGAAAGAAAATTAATTTTCCAAATAACCTATTTGGTGTATTTCAATATAGAAGAAGAACCCAAGGACAATAAATAAAGGAGCTGCTTAGCATACCAAAAGAAAGCAAACTGATACGTCTATTGATATCTTTGTCTTAGTTCTCGATCGTATTCATGCTTTATCTACAGGCTATGAGCAATCTCATGCCATTCTTCTCCCGGTGCATCTTGTTGTTATTCCTATGACGATTACAAAGATTGGTCACCGCCTCCTAAAAGTCGTTGAAATTGCTCGGGGACATATTAAAGAAATGTCTGGTTATCAATGCGATTACACCACAGAATCCGTTCATTATTCTCCCTAAAGAGAGTTTAATTAATAAGTTTTCTATTAAGTACCACAAAAACAAATAAAACAAATTTAATCCTAAACAAGAGGAACTAAATTCGTGGAGTTAGCAGCATGTTCCACGAATTTTCAGCCAGTCAAGAAAAACTAAATTCTCTGAATTATTAAAGCAAAAAGTTGCTCTACTCATAAAATAGAAAAGAAAAATTACAAGTTTATAGGTGACAACGGTGTGGCACATGCCTTGAGCCGTTGCTTGTGCCAAGTGGGCGGGTATTCTTACTTCTAGGGATGTCTTTGCCTGTCGCCTTTTATCGCTTTTTTTTAAACAAATCAAAGTGTCATTTGATTTTGATAGACGCCACATATAAGTTAGTGTTATAGATCAAGAATGGATGGGAGTTCTCTTGTTGCAACGTGTAGCGCAACCGCTCCCTTCCTTTCCATTGATCATTATAATCCTATGTGAGATTAAATTAAGTAAATCCGCTGCATATCTTGACATACAAATGATCCACCGAGGAATTGTGTCAGTGTGAAAAGGGGGGAAACAGAGAACCTAACGATGGCCAAGGCATTGTGAAAGCAAATGCATTCGTCCCAGTTACACCAAGTACAAGCGAAGGACAATCAATCCTTTCCTTAAAGCCGTGAGCGGATGATTCTTCTGTTTCATTACGCAATTAATGAACAATAAAAAAAATATTGATTCTACGTGAACACATCGAGACAAAGTTTTTTCCAAGAGAAGCAAACCAGGAGCCTTTCTCCGAAAGAAACATCTCATCACTTCATCTGTGAGAGTTTTCCCAGTCAGCTTCCAATATCATCGATTGTGCAGGCGTTTTACTCCTTGCGATCAAAGGATGGGTCCAACCCTTGAACAATCTGTCCCGTGTCGATGTTCCCCAGTTGACATACTGAGATCTGGCAATGCGAATCGGCGTCCGTCAGCTCAGTGAAACATTTTGATCCTGCCTATAGCTCCGCCACGGTCTCCGGTCGCCTTGAAAAACCCGACAGATCCAACAGACCAAAACCAGCGTCGGAGTAGCCGAAACGGCACGTACTCACCCTCCTCGTCTCCTGCACCATACGCCTCTCCGGCTCCTAATTGGAACGACTCATCGTAACTCGAGATCCGATCCTTGAACTCCCGGAACTGACCAATCCCGAACGACTGGGATGCGACCCATACCGACTCGGCCTTGCTGCTCGCGACTTTGCAAAACCTGTGGTTGAAGGCGGGAGACCGAGGCACGTCGTATGAAGCCTCTAGATGGTACCCAAGCTCCGGTTCTAAGTCCTCGGACTCCACCATGAGCTCGACCACTGCCACCAGCGAGGACGATGAGGGGGCCGCGATCTCATCCTAGAAGCTTCCCATGAGAGAGATCAGATCCTGATCCCTTGGCGAGGATAAGATCTAGGTCGTGATCTCGTCAGACCCGGTGTCTCTGACTCGCGTCCATCTAATAATAACACGAACCGGTTTTGAGAAGCTTTTATAGCGGGGACAAAAGGAGAGAAATTGAGACGAGGTAGAATGTAACGTTTAGGCTCGTGAAATATGAATGCTGAGGTCATCACATATGTCGTGCTTTCTTCTTTTTCTTTTTCTTTTTTCTCATTTTCATTTTTTTCTTTTAGTTTCTTTATTTTTTTCTGAAATAGATGATTTTAAAAATATTTTTTTAAAAAATGATTACTTACATCGCTTGATATAGTTAGTTAATGGATAGTATTTTTATTATCGATAACAATTTATATTTAAACTTTTTCGTGGATGATGGAAATATTTTTCGTTTATTCATTTTTATAATCGATATAAGTGATCATTTTGAGGAAAATAATTTTCAAATCATTCACTTTCTTCAAAACAAATTGATTCTTAGCTTTGTGTTTCTTGCATTGGGAATGATCTTGTTGAAGCTTGCATGGAAAATAGAATTACATGCTACATACTAAATCTTGTAGGTTCTTTTATTCCTAGTAATGCTCTGCCTACACTGGATAGTGATCTTGAGAACAATTGTTATATAGTTGAAACCGGGAATTGAAAGCTCCATAGACATAAGAAAGAGAATTAAACCCACTAAACGTAGCGATCTTTATGTTGGAATACAATAGTTGAACCGATGTTTTTGCTCACATTGTATTCTAGTTTGAAAATATGATTAACATTCTCATTATTCCATCAACTAAACCTTAATTAGGTTAATTGTCGAAGTAGTCCTACTACATTGATGTTTAGGATGATATTGCTTACTGACGATGGCTCGTGTTGATGTCATCAAATGGCTTTTAGGCACGATTAATCCTCCTCCATAAATGTTCACAAAATGTTAATTACTTTCCTCTCTAAACATACAACTTTCATATTATGTAGGATGTCAACAATTAATCTCGGAATTTATACCAAGTAATAGTTTCTAGTTATGCATGGAAGAACTTAACCATCAACGTACCATTCCAAAGTTTTTTTTTAAAAAAAAGAAGTATATATATACACACACAGAGACACACACACATACGGACACACACATATATATTGAAATTGACCTCCGTTATACCTTTTTCTAGACATGCAATCTTCATAAACATGAGATAACTTCAGTAGAACAAGGCAAGAGATCAAGATCAATGAGCCTTCAAAAACTCGAGACCCATTCCTGAATTCTTAATCGATGACCCACGACCACGATCGCACAAACATCAAACTAAAACATATAACAATAAAGAATTTGTGAAATTCTTAATTATAATAGCTAGATCTTACATAAAATTTTTATAAAAAAAAAAAAAAAGGAAACTAAAAAAAAAATGAATTTGGGACATGAATTTTTGTCAACACATCGAGCATATGTTTTGTAAATATGTATATTTATATGTAATATACAAAATAATATATATATAACAACAATATAGAAATGGTAAATAAAAAATAAAAAAAAGTAGGGAGAGAAAAACCTCAAATTCGGTCACTTGCTTAGTCGCACCGGCCCATCCATTAAGTCCAACTTACATCATTTGGACCCAACTTGCATTACTTGGACCACTACAATGCCCAGAAGCCACATCATTATCCGCCTCTCTCTCTCTCTCTCTCTCTCTCTCTCTCTCTCCGGCCACATCGTCCGCGAAGGAGGCTCTACTCTTCATCATCTTCACATCGCGTACAAGCTATGCTTAATCTCTTTGTAAGTTATCAATTTCACTAATAAGATTTTGATTAAGTGGTAAATTTCTAAAAATATCGATAACTAATTATTGGATTAGTTGACGATAAATTTTTACATTGTTGGTGAAATGGAGAATAGCGGTTTGCCAATCTTCAAATCGATAAATAGGACCTAAAGTTTATCGATTGTCGGTCTTGAAATTATTTGCCCAAGAATGAAGTCACACTAGGAAAGATATAGGTGTGTTGCACTAAAAATGCTGGCTCATTCGTTGGAATTGAATGTGAATCAACTCACCTTACGAAAGTTTGCTCAAGCAAGTCCCACAAAAGGCATTTGAATCCTTGTACAATTATCAAATTTGAATGTCAATTTATATGAACTGAGCAGTGAAAAATATATACCCAAAGAGTAAGTTAAGAGCGGTGATAATTGAACATTAAAGGGATATAAATCTATGTAGTTGCATTGTAAATCAACAAGGGGGAGAGAAGCATGGAGAACAATTCTTCAATAGACAAAGTGTGGAAAACAACCGCCAAGCAAGGTCGAGGTATATATAAGACGGAACGAAAGAAGGTAAACATGATGATCAACGTTAACTGATTTTTTTAGAACTGTTTGTTAATGCTTTTCAAATGAAAGGATATTTCATATAATTTATTTTTCTGTTAATTAAATTTCTTTGGAAAAAGTACCAAAAAAGTCATGAATACTAATTTAGTTATAAACCTTTTAATTGGATCAATTTAGTTTTAAACATTTTTACATTTGTATCGATTTAGTCATTTAGCCAAATTTATTTGGTCGATCTAATGTGGACGCCGACCGATCAGATGGCGCATTTTGACATGGCAGCGATTCTAAATATTTTTTCTAATTTTTTATTTTTTTCCTTTTCTTTTCCTTCTTCTTCCTCCTTGGAGAGCCTCGCAATCAAGGAGAAAGAAGAAGGAAAAGAAAATTAAAAAATTAAAAAAAAATCGAAAAAAATAAGAATTTATTTAAAAATTACCACGTTAGTGACAATTGATCAAAATTGACCAAATAGATTGAATTGGTACTAATGTGAAAAGATCTATAATTAAATTGATTCAAGTAAAATGTTTATAATTAAATAGGTACCAATGTAATAAGTTTATGACTTTTTTGATGATTTTCTCATACTTCTTTATTCTATAATAATATCCTTCAAACATTTTTTTGGCTAGGGAATAATATTTATTATTTTAAATATTACAATTAAAAACTTGAGTCTACTTAAATATCTATTTGCTATTCACCTGAAATCTTTTGTTCACGGGTGTTCCATTTTTCATCTTTAACATTTGTGGCTGACATTGCACCATTCGTTTTTTTAAATGACAGCACTGTTCTCTACTCGTTTCCCTATATATAAACAAAGCCCTTAAATATTTTGCCAAAATGAGGGTCCACGTGTGTGAAGCCGTACTGCATCTACAGCATGAGGTTGATAGAAGACAAAGCATAATAATCGTCTTGCGACACCAAAAAGTAACTTAACTCGATCATGATTAATTATTAACTATCACTTTGCTTTTTGGTTTTTTGCCACATCTCTTTCCTTCCTCCTGTGCATTTGAGAGAGAGAGACCATGCGCTTTTGAAACGCTAGAAATTAATAATCAAGTGTTAAGACTTATTAAGTGTCCTCATTAATGGCCAGTCACCTCATTCATTGTATAAAACTTTTTTTTTTATCTATACTTTTATTATGCCTTTTTATTAGCATGAAAATCCTCGCTCCATACTTAAAACTAAACGTCATCACCTTTAACTCCTTTAGAGGAGATAATGAATCAAACTCTCCATCTCCTCTTTTTCATATGAGAAGGGTGACTACTCCCCCAGTGATTCATTGCATACAACTTAAATATTATATAATTGCATGATAGAAAGTATTTAAATGATAAATACCAATAACGAAACATCCCACTTCATCAATGTTCAAGAAAGATTACATCCACTAAATATGAAAGTCAAGTAAACGTTCATATTGCCCCCGTGGCCACCCTTCCCATATAAGAAGGGGGAAGTGAGGGTTTAAATCATTACCTTATTGGGAGGATTGGAGTAGGAATGATTTAATTTCAAGTGTGAGTTTCGACTTATATGCTCTACAATGAAGCAAAATAAAAGTCTGACAACGAAAGTTAGAGTAGAAGTAGAATAGAAGCTGAAAAAAATAAAACATTAATGTTCATCTATTGTTCTAGAAATATTATATTAGAATAGGAAAAAAAATTGCAAAAAAATTACAAACTATGTCTATTATAACACATTTATCCTAAATATTTTTATGACATAAAAAACTCCAAACTATGCCCAATATAAAACATTTATTCCTAACTTTTTTCTTTATAAACCTTAAACTTGTACTTGTATGATGCATTTACTTTTTATCAAGATCTTCGTCAAATGAATTTTCGACCAAAACGACATCGTTTTATTTCACTCAAGCCATGTTGGCTCTATGTCAACACCGTTTACCTTCCATCATCCATGTAGGTAGATTTTTAACAATATTCATTTATGGAATCTTGATGAAAAGTAAATATATCATATAAATATAAGTTTAGGATTATAAAAAATAATAGAATAAATGTATTACAGTGAGTATAATTTGAGGTTTTTGATAACTTTTTCCTAGATTAAATGAATGGTGAGAAAGATTGGAGTTTTGTGATAAAATGACTCTTACCATTTAACTGCACTCTACCTCACTGTCCCATTGCTGATAAATATGTATATATACATAGTTTCGGCTTCACAAATGAAACATAATAGCCGAATTTTCTTAGCACCCGTTTGTTTTGTCTTTTCCAAAACGCAAAGACAGTTGTTTACTTTTCTGTTAAAATTTAAAATATTATTTAAATATAAAACATTCTAAAATATATATATATATATATATATATATATATATATATATATATATATTATGTTTGTGAAAATTTTACATGTTTTAAGCTGAGAAATTGTTAAAGTGATTTAGAAATAAGATTAATTTAATTGAACAAATAAGGTTTTGTTGATATTTGTGGGAGCGTAAAGTTTGAAATCCACCTAAAATGTGTGAGAAGATCTTTCCTGTTGGCAGACTAATCAGAACCAACTTTTCTTTGTGAGAGCGTAAAGTTTGAAATCCACCACAGGTGGACATATCATTCTCCCCAGACTTGATATGCCATATTTTTCCCTTTTCCTTTTTATCTTACTTTTCCTTTTTCCAAAAGACGACTTGAAAAAGTGTGAGAATATGTTCCGGTGGAGCAAAACCACAACTTTTCTTTCCTGTTGGCAGACCAATCAGAATTACCGGCATTTTTGGTAATACTTCGGGAATAACGGATTCTTTTCTTTTGATTCCGAGAATAAAAAAAAATAAAAATTCCATTGATAAATTTTTTGTTTTCGAGAATTATTATAATCCTTTTTTTTCTCTAAAATAAATTTGAAATAAAATCAAGAAATAAAAAAAATTAATTCTTATTTTCAAGAACAATTTATAAAATCAAATTTAATTTTTTTCTTTTCTCTTCTTCTTTTCTTCTCATCTTCTTCTCTTCTTCCTTTTGTGCCACGTTTGCCTTCTTCCGCCACCTATACGTTTTCTTTTGGGAGAGAGACCATGCTCTTTTGAAACTATAGAAATTAAGGGCATGTTTCATAGTACTTCTATTTTTGTACCTTCCCATTCTTTTGCTCTCTAGAACCAAAAAAAAAAAAAAAAATATATATATATATATATATATATATATATATATATATATATATATATTATATTTGTGTAGATTAGGTAATTTTTCTATTTCTCTGTATAGATTAATAGCCAAGATAAATTTAGAACAAAAACAAATAGTAAAAATATTTACCTTTTTGTTCCCGATAACAAAAAAAAAGATATAATGTCATTTTAGAGAAACAAACTTATCGTAATCTAATAATCTTTACACAATCAAATATAAGATCCGGGTGAGACCCACATCTAGGCTAGGTCTCCTAACTCGATCAGAGTCACCATTTTTTAATTTAGGAAAAAATTTAGAAATTATATTTTGAGTAATTCTACTAGATTTTAGAATTAATTCTAGTTTAGAATTAGTTTGGCATAAAAAAATATAAAAATCTTGATGAAAATTGGATTCATAATTGAATGAGTTGTCAGGGCTTTACCATATTAATTTTTTTAATGCCGTTTTCTTTTAAAGACAATACTAAGTTGCAATACCTTGACAACTTGATCGAGAGAAGACAATCTTCTTCCCTTAAGATGCTATTGGAGACATCCTTTAAAATCATTTGCCATTTTGTTCTTAGAAAATTAAATGGCTTTGAACAAGTCTTTTGTAGTACCATTTGTATCGCGTTTATAACAGTCGAATAAGCCTGTGCTAGATGAATTTTTTATGTCATTTGGTTGAAGATTTATCTATTATGAGTTATTTTGTCCCTGCTCATGCCACCAAGCAATGTTTGTTCTTTTTCTTGCGATTAAAAAAAGCTCAAAAGGTTTATGCGCTTGTTTATCGTAATGCCTAGAGATTTACTATTTAACCTTCTCGTATTGTGAGTTATAAACTACTAGGACTCTTTATTGTCATTTTCAACCATCCATCTTTGATTAATTGCTACATTGGATTTTTTAAGGCGCGTTTGATAACGATTCGTTAGGAAGTTCGTTCGATCGAACTAATTCTTTTTTATTACATTAGGGCGATTCTAAGCATTTTAAGCCGTTTGGTAAGCTGTCCAAAATTTCGATTCTAGAATAGAATTGCGTTTGGTACCGTGTTCATTAATTATGTTCCAAATCAATTTTTTTTAATTTTTAAATAATTTTTTTACCTTTTTCCTTTGTTTTCTTTTCTTTTTTTCATTTTTTCTTTTCATTTTCATTTTCATTTTCCTTTTCTTTTTCTTTTTTTTTTTCCTTTTTTCTTTTCTTTTTCTCATCTTCTTCTTCTTCTTCTTCTTCTTCTTCTTCCGGTCGTCGGACCGGCGACGGGCCAAACGAGGGCCGGCGACCTCACCGGAGTGTCGCCGGCCCTCGTCGGCCGAGCTCGCTCGCCCGGCTGCCGGGCAAGGCTCGCCTAGCCCCGCCAAGGCTCGGCCGAGCCAGATCTGGCGAGGCCGAGCCTCGCCGGTGGAGCCCCGCCGGTGGCCAGGCCGACCTCGTCGGGATTGGGCGAGGCCTGCCAATCCACCGGCGGGGCTGGGCGAGCCTCGCCGATGGCCAGGCGTCGCGAGGCTCGCCCAGCCCCTGCCTAGTCCCGGCGATGCCTCGCCCAGCCCCAGCGAGGCCCGCCTGGCCACCGGCGAGGCTCGGCCTCACCAGATCTGGGGAGACCGAGCCTCGCCGGACCTCGCCCTGGTTTGGCGAGCTCGCCAGACCGGCGGCCGGCGGCGGCGGCGGCGGAGGACGGCGGCCGGCGGCGGACGGTGGCCGGCGGCGACGGATGGCGGACGGTGGCAAGCAGTGGTGGACGGCGGTCGCGAGATGGTCGAAGGGAAGAAAAAAATTTATTGATTTTGATTCTCAAATTTCTTCCCGGAATAAGAATCAACTTTTTTTTTCTTGATTCTGTTCCCAATCTGTTTCCGGGAACAAAAATTTTACCAAACGCGATTTTAGGCCGAAACTGATTCTGGGAACAAAGAATTAGAATTTGGCCCTGTTTGGATGGTTACCAAACAGGGCCTAAGCCATTTTACAATATCTTGATTAGTTAAATCCTTATAAAAATCTAATTTTATCCGAACATGAATTGTTAAGTCTCCATGATAATTTTTAAATTAAATAAAAAAATTAGAACTAGGAATTTATTGAATTATACTAAATACATTTTTATTTCTTTTTTAACAGAAATATATTTTTATTTCAAAAATATAAATTTTATATAGTTATTAATTGCGTTGTTTTTAAATTGAAAAACAATTCTAAATAGTATCCGTTACGGATTGTGATAAGGCAAAGCTAGAGAATTCACTATACTTGGTATCATTGTCCTACGATTTGATGTGTCCTCATTTTCCCTTGTCCTCTGTTTTTCTTACTTTTTCCTTTTTTCCAACGGCAACGGTAGAGTGGGTAAGAAGTATACGTGCTTGGAGAAGCGAAGCAAAACAAATGGCAAGAGTAAAAAGCATCTTTCAGGTGGGGCCACAACCGCGCTTCAGGTGGAGTAACTGTTGGTACACGGGGAAGCTGGATAGGACAACGAGAAAAGGTAGGACGAGTAGGCTGGAGTTGTGTCCACATCTCTGAATTCGTACTGCCATCTACAGCATGGGGTTGACAGAAGATATGGCCAAAAAGGACCTTAACTCGCCATAGTTAACTATTAACTATCACTGTATTCTATTGTTGTGTTTTTTATTTTATATTTTTGTGTGCCACGTATGTCTTCCCCTTCTTGTTCCGTGAGATCATCCACTTTTGAAACTCTAGAAATTAGATAGATACCAAATGTTGACTTATTAGTTGTCCTCATGAATGGCCAGACACTTCATTCGTCGCAGGATAAATGTTATGTTAGGTGGAAAGGAATGGAGTTTTGCAACGATGACACTTAACTATTATCTTTTAATTATCTTTCCTGCATCATAGTTATAGCATGTATTTTGAACTCTAAGATGCAGCTTTTAGATTTTCGATTAAATTATGATATTATCCCTTTATGTCATTATGCTTTGTCGTCAATTATATCTTATCAAAGTTTCATGTACTTTGACGTTAATTAAATTCCATTCAAGCATATTTATTGGTTTCCTTGTGCTACTATGATACATCTTGTTTAGGATCACTAAAAAACTTATCTCCTCTTATAAAAAATCAAATAATAACTCTCAATAAAAAGTATTTCATTGCTGATTCCATTTTCGGCGAAACAATCGGTTACTAAAATACATGTGCGTGTATATACACATTGGGATAGAGATTCTTTCCATGAAAATACAAAGTTGTGTATGTGTAGGCAACATAATGATTTTTAACATTCTAATTCGGACACTGCAACTCTCAGTTCAAAAACTCTCCTTCGCATTGTCATGTGGCATTGTTGCTTTTACTTTACCAACACACTACAGTTGATTAACCCCCTCTTGTTGCTAAGAGAGGCCTTCGTCATTTCCCTGAACCACGCCCGGATTGGTTACCAGGGAAGGTTTCACGGGGATCAGAAGTGGGACCCCTCACCCTGTTGGGTGTTGCCGGGGTTTCCCAATGGGGAAATTATCCCATACTACTCCCCCTCACTTACCTATAAATGGCTTGTGGGGGAGAGTCCTCCCGGGATTTTCATTTCAGGAGAAAACCTTTTAAGGACATGTTCAGGTCCCAGTTCTTATCTTATTCTATTCTCTAAATAAATAAGAAATTGTCTTAAAGATCTCCGCCCATAATACGCAACACCAAAAGTTGCACATTATGCAACTGAAAATCCAATATTTAGGCATTTTATGCGTCACTCCTTTTTCATAAATTTCAAAAGAATCCCATGCAGGGGCAAAACCATGGACATACCCCATGGTTTTTCCAGCATATACAATTTGCACAAAATCTTTTACTATATCAGTTTCCCATTGCGATCATATCCATTAGTTTGTAATAGCCTTTAGTTCATATTTATCACTTTCCTTTATCAATTACTAAAAGGCAAGTTATCTCTCTCATCTTTTAAGTCCAGCTCTTATTTCTATCCCCTAACATATTATTCTTCTAAGTTAGCTCTATTCAATACACAAACAAATCTCTCGCGACTTTCCTTGTAGATGTTTTCTAATAGTACTTGCAGACCCCCTGCATTTCCTAGTTAGGCACTTGTGTCTAGTCATGGACACCGAGCCGAGGAGACCTCGTCACTACTAAGAATACATTTCAAACGTCTAATGGCTGACATAGGCGGCAATTCTTGAGACATGGCTAGAGCGTGCAAAGCATTATTCAACATCCTTGAAATATTAGGAGTCTTAGAAAACCAGTCCTGTTATCTTGTGTGAATACTTTAATATCTGCCTAGAATACTCGAAGTACCCTTTAACAATTTTTTGGAGTATCTTTTGTTGTGTAAACACATTTATCCACATTCCTATGCATACTGTGTATGAAAGACTTGTAGTCATTATATTTCATAGAGGATGTGATAGGAGTAGTAACTCTTCTTGACAACTCTTCTAGAAAGATGTAATTCTTGTTATCCCTTACCAACTACATGTTTCACGACCACTACTTTAATTATGGTGATGTTGCTGTTCATCTACCTCTGCTGTCCCTCTTCTGATGCATTTATTCTTTTCATATTTTTGGACACTTGTGCGGTCGTTTTGCATTACGGAAACAAAAGAGTTGCGAGGAGTTTCAGTGAAAAGTCACAAGCAACGAGTCAGGCAAAAGGCAATTCGCTAGTTCCCACAAAATCAACCGGCTGCTGAAATTGCCACCCTAAACCAACTTCACCTAATCTAAAGATGTCCTTGGCTGGTAAGTGAGTGTCCTTTTCTCAGGACACCCAATCAAATTTATATCTTTTCGCTATTACTTAAAAGCATGATTTTTTGTCTGCAGGTGTTCGGTGCTTTTTAGTCGCACAATTTTTAATAAAATATAGGTACATGCCTTCATATATAATTTTTTATAACTTGTATTATGGTAGAAAAGTAAAAAGTTGTATATTTCTGCTAAACACATTGCCTCACTTTTCACGTATTATTAACGCGTAGCATCTAAGCAAAAGAAAAAAATGACATGTATATATCTACTATTCAAATAAATAATAGAAGGAACCAAAAAAATTGCACAATACGAGTATTACAGAAAGTCCTTTGCAAAAATATCTTTTAGGTGGGGCCGAGGCCCGAGATCACAGTTTGGGATGAAGATTTTGTCGGTGTGAGGTGAATCTGGAGTGGACAATTGCGTACAAAGACAGACAGGGCGAGTACGGAGTGGGGCCCACGCTTGCGAAGTCTACTGGTACGTGATCGACATAGCCAGAAAGCAACTCAACTCTCCACCATGGTCAGTATAACAGAGAGAGATAAGACGAGTACGGTAGAGTTGGGTCCCACGGCTATTTAATTAGGCCTAGCACTAGGGTTCACGTGTATAAAGAGTGAGGACATACTATTATCTGCATCATGGACAGGGTCTAAAAGTAACTTAACTCGACTATAGTTAACTATTAACCATAGCTTTGGGTTCCAAGCTACGATTGTCTTCTTTCTCCTCCTTTGAGTATTTTAGATAGAAAGACCATCTGCTTTCCGAGCTCTCGAAATTAATAATCAAATGTTGACTTATTAATTATCCTCATTAATGACCGTTCGCCTTGTTCGTTGCATAAAAATTAAAGATAATATAAGTGCATGATAATAATAAATAGTAGAAAGTTTTTAAATGATAAATACTAATAGCAAAACATTCCATTTCATTGTTGCTCCCATGTGTGTACAAAAGAAAGATTATGGCTCGTTCATATATGTACGGCAAGTTCATGTTCATATATTGTTCTAAAAATATTATATTAGATTAAGACCTCATTTATTTCTGAAAAATAAATTATTTGAAATATTTTTCAATGAAAATCTCTTATATTGATTGAAATAATTAATCAATCGAAAACATTCAATTATTGATAACAATAAATTGATAATATTTTTGTTTTTCATTTTTATAAGTGAAATATCAATCATTTTTATTCTGAATTCTTTTTACGATATAAAAAACTCTAAATTATATTCACCATGGCACATTCACTTTAAACTTATTTTTGTGACATTAAAAACCTTAATTTTATACTCATGTGATGCATTTACTCTTCGTTGATATTTTGTTGGATGATTTTTTAATTAAAATGTCATTTTTATTTCACTCAAATCACGTTGGTACTATGTCAATCTCGTTGGTACTATAAAAGAACTATTTATAAAAAGAAATTGTCCCTGCAAAAAAAATTACCATGCGCACCTTAACTGCACTCTACCTAACTTTCCTATCATTGTTAGATACAAACATAACTACATGGTTCTACTCTTACTTTTTACATAAAAAAATAAAAGAACATAACTATAGGGTTCTGGTTTCACAAATGACTTACAATAACTGAATTTTCTTAGCACTAATTTTTTTTTCTAGTAAAGCTTAGCACTCGTTAGTTCTTTTTTTTTTTATTACTCGAGAACCACTGTCGACTGGCAGCCTAGACGTAAACTCGGGACGGACTGAACCATCACTACAAATCCAGCCACGTTTGAGTCGCGCGAACAAGATGCTTCTGAAATTCGAACTCCTCCTCTTCGTGAGGGGAGGGAATCGAAGCCAGCTATACCCTCGAATGGTGGTAGCACTCATTTGTTTGTGTTTCTTAAACTCAAAAAATAATTGTTTACTTTTCTGTTAAAATTAAAAATATTATTCAAATACAAAATATATACATAATTTGGTTTCATAAATGACCTACAATAAAATAGAATGAAAGAAGGTAATCATGATGATCAGAATTAACTAAATTTTCGTAGGATGTGTTTGTATATGCTTTTTAAAATGTAAAAACTAAATTTTAAAATGTTATTTGAATAATAAAAGATTTTGCAAAAATTATGCCTAAATAATTTAACATCAGTGAAAATTTGATAGGTTCCAATCCCGAAAAAGTGTGAAAAAAAAAAAAAAAAAAACACATATATATTGCGCTGAGGTTCATGAGAGCACAATACTCGAATTTCACGGTGTTATTTTCCTCCTATATGATGTGTCCACTTTTTCCCTCATCCTCTTTTTTCCATACTTTATCCTTTTTCCAAAGACAACCATGAAATGGTAAGATAACATGTTGGTTATTCCATTGGCATGTGGCGATTATGGATTGGACAACGTTTAATAAAAGAGATAGGATGAAGAGGGTGGAGTTGGGTCCCATGAGCATTCACTAAGGCCTAACAACTGTTGTGGTTCGCGTTTATGAAGCCGTACTGTCAGTATTGTCATAAGGTTGACAAGAGAGGCAGCATAATAATGTCACGTGACTGACATGGCCAGTCTTGGTTATTTCATTGGTTGCGTGGCGATTTTAGATTGGACAACATGTAATAGAAGAGATAGGGTGAGGAGGGTGAATTTGGGTCCCACGAACATTCACTAAGCCTACCAACTATCGAGGTTCACGTTTGTGAAACCGTACTACTAGTACTGTCCTAAAGTTGACAGAAAAGCCAGCATAATAATTATCATGTGACTGACATGGCCATAAAGTAACTTAACTCAATCATGGTTAATATTAACCATCAATGTGTTATGTTGTCTTTGTTTTTTTGCGCGATGCCTTTCCTCTTCCTCTACAGTTTTTTTTTTTTTCGTGGTAAATCCTCAGCATTTTTTTTAGATAGAGAGACAATGCACTTTTGAATATTTAGAAGTTAATAATCGTTGACTTACTAATTGTCCTCATTAATAGTTTTGCTTTCTTTTGGTCGATTTCAGTACGATTATACAAAAATTGTAGATATCCATAGATAGGCTTCATGAGCTGAAGAAAATATGATCTAAGTAAATTATTTTGGATACTCCAAGACTAAATCATAGCAATCAATCTCATTTTTAGTTTCAATCCTTCCCTCTCATCACATAGCGTAATTGTCACACTCCAATTCTCACACAAGAAAATAGGAGTGACGCGACGGTCTTTCAAGAGAAGAACGAAGCCTCAAACCAATCTCGTCACATACCTATATGGGCCTAAAATAGAATATAGCCCAATAATCTGGACATTGAAGCTTTTAAGTTCCCCTATTCTTATAGATACCCATCATTTTATTTCTACGATATTTTACAAAGTTAGGTCATCACCTGTTTGAAGCTGGCATTTTCCATGCATCTATGGTGTGAAAATATGTTTCAGGTTCTAATCAGGTCACTTTAAGTTGCTATAATTCAAGTTAAACATAACTTACAACAAGCAGCAATTGGCGTTGTTGATTGAAGAGATGAGTGGTGACACATCTCATCACTCCTTTGTGATTGTGCAATGACAAAATTTGAAAAGAAGTAACGTGAGACTTGAGAAAGATATTAAACGAATTATCCACACTCATTCAAAGTAGCATCGTCCATGGCTTGAACTGAAATAGCCTTTGACCTTGAACTTCTAGGATTTGGCATTGTGTGATTTCGACATTTTGTTTGGAAATTACAGCCTTCTAAATTAGTGGTTGCAAGAAAAAAGAGTAATTTTCACACATAAATACAATCTATTTGAATTCGAGTTTGATCCTTGTTAGGAAATTGCAGTATCACATGAGGTCTTTTCAATGACATAAAAACCACTAGATTCGACTGTCCATAGAGTGAGAATCGATTGCACAATTCCAATACCTCTTGTAATCTGGATTTTTACGAGCGTAGTTCCTTTCGGTAGCTTGCTCGGTCCATCCAAAAGTCTTATTGCACAACATAGAGACTACTGTGTTAAACTCATAAACTATGAGAATTGTGAAAATCATGGAACATGGGTTTCAGGATATCCAAAAAATATTTAGTCCTGGGGTTTTTTAACGACTCTTTTCCTAGGTTAAACGAGATGATTGAGTTTTATTCTGCTTTATTGTAAAGTAATATGTTTAATTAATTTAAGAAAGGTGAGAGAATGGACTTTCGTGATAATGTGACTTAGCCATTAACTGTGCTCTACCTTTCCTGTTATGGATAGATATGTATATATATACATAGTTTTGGTTTCACAAATGACGCATAACAGCTGAATTTTGTTAGCACTTGTTTGTTTGTGTTTATTAAAACTCAAAAACAATTGTTTGCTTTTTTGTTAAGACTTAAAATATTATTCACGTACAAAGTATACAAATAATTTGGTTTCACAAATAATATACAATAAAATAAAATGAAGGTAATCATGATGACATGAGTTAATTGCATTTTTCTTAGGAATAATTTGTTTATGCTTTTTATAATGCAAAAAAATAAAATTTAAAATGTTATATAAATGTTAAAAGATTTTGAAAAAATTACGCATAAACTGTAAATCAAGATTTAATGGCGATTTCAAGCCCAAAAAAAGTGTATATATAAAACAACAGTCCTTTAGATATTTTGCTGAGGTTAGTGAGAGGGCAAAGGTTTAACTTCACCATAGGTGGTATCATTGTCCTACGATTTGATGTGTCTTCTTTTACCCTTTCCCTTGTTTCCTCGTTTCTCTTAGTTATTTATTTTTTATTTCAAATGCAACCAAATAAGATAACATGTTGGTGATTCTCTTGTTACGTGGTGACTTCGGATTGGACAACCTGTATTAAGAGATAGATAGAATGAGTACGATGAATTGGGTCCCACAGCTATTCACTAAGGTTTAACTAGTGAGGTCCAAGTCTATGAAGCTGAGTCTATGAAGTTGTACGACCATCTAGGACATAAGGTTGACAGAAGAGGAAGCATAATAATTGCCACGTGACCGACAACCAAAAAGTAACTTAACTCAACCATGGTTAATTATTAACCATCACTTTGTTCTTTTGTTCTAGGAGTCTTTCTTTCTCCTCCTCTGGGTGTTAGAGAGAGAGAGAGACCATGTGCTTTGGAAACTTTAGAAATTAATAGTCAAATCTTTAACTTGTTAATGGTCCTCATTAATAAATGAGCTTTCTTTTAGTCAATTCTAGCATGGTGATACAAAAACTGTAAAGATGAAAAGATAGACTTCAACAACTGAATAACACGTAATCTTGGTAATAAGTTTTGGATACTCCAAGACTAAATCTTGACCATTAATCTCATTCTTCGTGTTGGCTCTACACAAGAATAAGAGAGTGACATGGGCATCTTTCAAGAGAAGGATGAAGCCTCAAACCAATCTCGCTACACCATAAACATACACATATGGGCCAAAGGCTAACACCAAAAGAATATAGCCCAATATCCACATGTCAAAGCTTTTAAGTGACTTTATTCTTATTTTGTGTCTACATCTCTTTGCAAAGTTGGGCCATTCCAACTTGGGTTTTGCAATGTGAAAATCAAAGATGCACTTTATCGACTCACTGCATCACTTGCTTGAAGCAGGAGTGCACACCATTTTCCATTCACATATGGTGCGAAAATATGTTCCAAATTCTAATTTGGTCACTTCAAGCTACTATAATTCAATGTAAACAATGCTTACGTTCAACAGCCGGTTAGTGTTGTTGATTGAAGAGACAAGTGGTGATGCATCTCATCACTCCTTATGATGAAGTGTCACGACAAAATTGCACCAGAAGAGAAGTGACTCGGGACTTGAGAAAGACACAACACAAAGAATCCTTATTCACTCAAAGGTTCAGGTCTAGCAAATATCGATGATGAAATGGATAGATGTTTATATTCCAAACAAAAGGGAATTTCGTAATATTGAAAAAAGAAAAGGAAAAGATGAAACATTCGGATTATTTTGAGAAGTCAAGAAACGATTTTGGGAGGTAATTTTGGAACTGTCTTTGCATAGCTTGGCTTGTTGTCTCTTCTGATATTCCTAGGATTGGCATTTGCCATTGTTGGGAATAACGGATCCCCGAAAACCGGATTCGACACCGAATCGAACCCCTAAATCAATGCGGAAGACGAAGCCAGGGAAAACAACACGCATCACCGATCTTAAAGCACACCACGGATTCGAGTGTACCTTTTAGCCACAGATTAAACACAGGTTGTCGTTGGAGGAAGAGAAACGGTCCTGTTCGATCCGAGGAAGCAAAATCCTTTCACGTGCTTTACTGTTTTTCTTTTGAAGAAAACGGGAGAGGGAGGGAGAGTACGTTGAGAGAAAAAAAAAGGAGACGTACGTCTTTTCTGAATTGAAACAGTGTCTTTTTCTCTCTCTCTCCTCCCTTTTATATCTCTCCCCTTCAATGGGCCATATTCCCGTGGATCGGGCTTCCTGGGCCCAACTTGGGCGGATGGGCCTTAAGCCCAAAAACCAATAAAGCCTTCATCTCCCACTCGCACATGGTGGGCCGAACAGTATTCTCTTTACCTCTCTTCAACATTCATATGCGGTGAATAATCCGTGCGATCAAAGATACTTTGAGCTCACCGTTCTTGCTATACATCTACATTAGGAATATATAGCGGCTCATAATGGGCGTCACACTCCGAGTAGATTTAGTATCGGTACGACCTTAGATCGATCGATCACATTTATATCTCCCTTGATCTCTTTTAAACATGATATATATATTGTATTCACAATTATAATTATCACAAAGACAGTTATAATTGGTCGATCAGTGAATACAAAACTACAATGTGATTCTCCAAAATCGATCTTCCTCTTTTCTTCAAACTCTCAATTTCAGTCCAGCTTGCTTTTCTAGAAATGCCTCATTAGATCGAATCATCTTATGACCATTGGCAATACACTAAGATAGCAAACACTAAATAGAAATCTTGAGAATAAGTAAGAGTCCTGAGGGGACTAAAAAATTGAGGAACTCTTTTCCTCAAGAGTCTCACACGTCATAAAAGTTGAGATCAAACTTTTTGCCACTCTTATTGGTCGTCTCATGCATACATAGTATGAAATACGTATTACGGTATTAACTCCTTTCCCATGGAGCGTATGTCTACACCTTTCAATACCGTACAGATGATAGTTCAGACATACCCAATGTCTAACTCGAGTTCACATATCTACTCATTTACAAAATTCATTAGAACTCACATCTGGTATCATAGACAGATAAAGTAAAATATGTGGGCTATTTTACTTTCAGACATCTTTAGTATTATGTCCTTATCTTAACACTCAGTTAAGGCGACATATGTATTTTAAGCTTGCGCTCTCGATTATCACCTAGATAATAAGCTTAAAAACAGTCTCATCTCTATTTATCACACAGTAAATAGAGGCGATTACCCGTGTGAGTGGGCTAATCTTATATCTGTCCGACATACTTCTCAACTTAAAATAATGCACTGAGCATTAAGATGCATAAAGATTATACTAAGGTTCATAGGCATTAATCAATGAAAAACAAAATTTCATAAATGTGAACAACTCAGGGAAATTACAATTCAGTACATCAGACTCTACGCAATTCTAGATATTTTACATGACCACAAAACACATCTCTAGGTATTGGCTTTGTCATAGGATCTGCTACCATTCTATGCGTAGATATGTACTGCAAGTTCACATCCTTTCGTGCAACCATATCTTTTACAAAGTTATACTTGGTATCTATATGTTTGGTCTTGCCATGATACTTTGGATCTTTGGTGTATGCTATAGCTGCTTGGCTATCACAATTAACCAACAATGGATTTGCAGCTTTCTCAATAACAACTAAATGATCCAAAAATCTCTTAAGCCAAACTCCTTCTTGTACCATTGCGATAACGCCACGAACTCAGCTTCCATCGTGGACAAGGCTATGCACGTTTGCTTCTTCTTGCTCCATGATATGGCGCCATTGTTCGCAAGAAAGCAAATCCAGAGGTAGATTTTCTTTCATCTAAATCTTCTCCCCAATCAGCATCCGAATAGCCTTCAAGTCGCGAGATCCTTTCCTTGGTAATTCAACTTGAAATCGCAGTTCCCTTCGATACCTCGGTATTCTCTTGACGGCTTTCCAATGTTTGGACTGGATTGGATTGGTATCTACTCACCATTCCAACTGCAAAGCATATGTCGGGTCTTGTACACATCATAGCATACATCAAGCTCCCAACAGCACTAGCATAAGGAACATGTTTAATTTGTTCCTTCTCTTGTGGAGTCCCGGACATGATCTATGGCTCAATCCTTCACCTTTTGCAATAGGAGTGTCTATGGGTTTACGGTCTTGCATACGAAATCGTTCAAGAACCTTATTTATATAGGTTTCTTGCGAAAGAGACAACGATCTCTTCGAACGATCTCTCGAAATCTTAACTCCAAGAATGTATGCAGCCTCACCCATATCCTTCATCTCAAAGTTAGAAGACAACCATCTCTTGACAGTATTAACCAACTTCATATTGCTTTCGGCAATCAGTATATCATCAACATATAATGATATGATCACAAATTGATCCTTGGATCTTTTGATATATACACAATGATCCTCATCAATCATTGTAAAATCATATGCCACTATGGCATTATGAAAACGTATATACCATTGTCTTGATGACTGCTTAAGACCATATATCGACCTCAAAAGTCGACATACTTTTTCTTCTTGGCCTTTCACTATGAAACCAATAGGTTGTTCCATATATATTTCTTCCTCTAATTCTCCATTGAGGAAAGCAGTCTTTACATTCATTTGATGTAACTCAAGATCCAGACTAGCTACTATTGCCAGAATAATGCGAATCGAGGTAAATCTCACTACAGAAGAAAACGTATCTTCATAATCAATTCCTTCCTATTGATTATACTCCTTCGCCACAAGGCGAGCCTTATGCCTTTCAATCGAGCCATCAGCCTTTCGTTTTATTTTGAGAACCCACTTGTTCCCAATAGCTCTGCGTCCTTTTGGAAGATCAACCAGTTCCCAGACTTGGTTTAATTTTATTGACTCCATTTCCTCTTCCATTGCATCAATCCATTTTTCTTTACTAGGGCAATTAAGAGCCTCATTGATATTTCTAGGCTCATCCTCATCTTGTGGAGCAACCATAAAAGTTTCCCCTTCAATGTCAAAACGTCGACGGGGAATACTTTGGCGACTTGTTCGCCGTATGGGAGATTGTACACTTTGCACATCATTCTCCATTATGCTCCCACTTGGATGAACTTCACTAATATCATTGTCTTGATCGAAGGTCTCAAATAGGGAGTGATCTTCCCTTATTTCGCCCTTCTTAGGAAACTCATCCTCTAAGAATGTAACATCTCGTGATTCAAATTCGATTACACTCCCACTTTCCCCGCTCACCAATGAACACATACCCTTTCGAGTGTTCCGAGTATCTTATGAAAATACTCTTCTTTCCTCTGGGACCCAATTTCCCAAACTTGTGAGAGGACTCATGTGTATAGGCAGCACAACCCCATGGCTTAAGAAAACTCAAGTCCGGTTTTCTATCTGTCCATAACTCATATGGAATGGAAGCAACTGATTTGGAAGGCACCCGGTTAAGTATATACGCAGCAGTTAACAATGCATCACTCCAAAAGGTGATAGGCAAGTTAGCATGCGCCATCATGGACCTAACCATTTCCAGTAGGGTTCTGTTTCTTCTTTCCGCATCACCATTTTGTTGAGGAGTGTACGGAATAGACAACTGTCTTTCTATTCCTTTTTCATCACATAATTTTCTGAACTCATCGAGATAAATATTCTCGACCCGATCGGATCTCAATGCTTTTATTTTCTTATCTAATTGATTCTCTACCAGGTTCACAAACCTTTTGAAACAACTTATCGCTTCAGATTTATGAGAAATCAAATAGACATATCCGTATCGAGTATAATCATCAATAAAGGTGATGAAATAAACAGCCCAATGCCTTCCTTTTACATTCATTAGACCACAGACATCAGAATGGATTAAATGCAGAGGAAACTCAGCTCTTTTTCCTTTTCCAAATGGTTTCTTTGTCGTTTTCCCTTCTAAGCAATGCTTACATATGGACAAATCGACTTTTTCAATATTGCCCAACAAGCCCTCTTTGGCTAGTCTATTCATACGCTGTTGGCTAATGTGACCAAGTCTAGCATGCCACACATTCACATCATTATCATATTTATTAGGAGACGTGAGAAGGGAATAACAAACATTAGCATTAACATAATCAATATCTAATACAATAAAACCATCCAGAAAATAGCTACAACCATAGTAATTTGTCTCCAAAAACAAATTCACACCTCTACTACAGAAGTTCATATTAAAACATAATTTAACCAACATTAATACAGACACTAAATTCCGACGAATCTCCGGAGCATACAATACATCATGAAGAAACAAGGTGCGTCCACCACGCATATTCAGTTGGCATATGCCAATTCCTTTCACTTCAGCTCTGGAGTTGTTTCCCACATAGATCCACTTAGTTCCAGTTCGTACTCATCAGAATTCCACGAAGGATCCTCTATCTTTCGCTACATGGTCTGTCGCTCCTGAATCCACAGTCCACAAAGGATTAGACTCAGTTAAGAACACAGAACTCGACACATAAGCAAAGTTCTGAAAAGTACAAGGGGTGCATACCTCTTTGGCTCACGACAGTCGCAAGCATAGTGACCCTTCTTGTCACAGTTGTAGCATTTCACCCTTGCAAGCTTTTTCATGCGAGGACGTTTCCCTCTTCCATGTTGGTTGAATTTGGGTTTCTTCCCGAAGGACCCGCTTCTTCCTTGCCTTTCCCCTTATCAAACCGGTTAGGGCGCTTGCGCTTGGAGCTCGAAGCTCCATTTGAGCTAGAACCGGCATAATAGAGTTCAAACATTCGGCTTAGCCGCCAACAGCGGTCCTCTTCCAGCTCAAGATGACGCATCGCATCCTCAAAGGTTTTGATGTTTTCATTATGAGTCAAGTGCACCTTCATATGCTCCCAACTCTGAGGCAAGGAACGAATCACTGCTTGCACTTGCTGCTCATCTGTGAGGACATGGCCAGCATCTTTCGGCTCAGTTATCATGTTTAACATCTTTCTAAGATGTTGCTTCATGGTCTGACCATGAGGCTTCTTATAAGAGTCAAACCTGATAGTGAGCTGCCTCAGTCTAGTCACCGAAGTATGACCATATCTAGCTGCCAATGCCTCCCACATTTCCTTGGCATTATCAAAATGCCGAAACTCTCGCATGACGTCATTTTCCATGCTGCTCAGCAACGTGATGCGAGCCAGAGAGTTCATTCTTTTCCACGCAGAAAAAGCTTCTTTGTTTCTTTTGTGCTATGCAGTGGTTCCTTCTTCAGGTTCTACCATGGTCATGACAAGAGCCTCAAGTGCTTCTTGCTCTTCCAAAGACATACTTTTTGGATTTTCATTTGTCAAATCTCATAGTTGTCTCTATTGAGCTTTTCACCTTTGTTATTTCGGCAACTATGCTCTTTGTGGTGAAGCCATTGATCTGAACAAATCAAACAAATATGCACGAATTATTAATGCCTATCATTTATGCATCCCTATTTTACATAGACCCATCATATTAATGAATAATTTCAAGTAAGGCTTTAGAATCAAAAGGTCACTACGTTTCCAATCATCCTCCAAAAGTCCTAACTTAAAACTATCATTAATATGATTGTTATATGCAAAATTAATTCTATGAAGCTACAAAAACTTCTAAAACTACCCATGACTAATTACCCCACAATCAGCAATAACATAAAGCGCAGATAATTGACAAACAATTAAAAAAAATAATGCTTTCAATTAACACAATTAGGTAGTAATCATTACATAATGTTGTCCACAAAGCACACTTAATACATAATAGCCAATACAAACTAACACAAAGTCAGCACACGAACTGGGAAAGATCCTCTTTTGTTCAATTTCTTGATCTTTTCCCTTGAAACAATACAGTAATATTCATTTACAAAATCCATCACAATTTTCTTCTCTCCATGGCTTTCTAAATTTCTCTTCTTCTCTAGCCTGGTATGATCCTTCGAGAAATGCAGCTTGGATAGATTAGAAACGTTTCCATCCTGGCATCCTCTGAGTGTTTCTAGGCTCTGAACTAAAGGGCTGAGTGGTTTTCTGCTAAAAGGTTGTCCCTGAAGGGCTTGAACGGGAGTTGTTCGCCCAATGTGGGATGCATACCTGCAGGAAATTTACTCTCCTTCCCTGGTTCTAAGTCTAGGCCCATTCATGGTATCAGAGCCATGGTTTCGTTTTTGATTTTATTCATTCCATGCGCTCGATAGGTGAATCCAGTGCTGAGAAGATCTTTCTACATCATGACAGACCCAGAAATTCTCGAAGCACCCATTTCTCTTGCTCCTTCTCCTTCTTCTTCTTCTTCTTCATCCTCAGCCCTCTCAGAATTCCGTGTTTCTAATGCTTCGAAGATAGACTATCTTTACGAAGTCTCTCTTAGCGATGAAACCAAGATCTCAGAAACTCAGCTTCCACTTATAAACCCCTATTCAGCTTTTGCTAAATCCACTTCATCATTTTCACCTATCCGCTCCATTCGTCAACTTATTCATCAAACTTCAAAGCAAGTAAAGGAGTACGTCCAGTCCTCCAAATTCGATCAGCATCCAATTCCTGCTACTGAAAAGGAGTACTTTGTTACTCTCCAGATCCCCCCAGAATTTCCCAGACAATGGGTACAGCAGGGATATTCTCATGTCCACTATGGAGCTGTTCGTCTTGCTCTTACCTTCTATGG
Source organism: Eucalyptus paniculata subsp. matutina (assembly GCA_017140255.1). Taxonomy (NCBI): domain Eukaryota; kingdom Viridiplantae; phylum Streptophyta; class Magnoliopsida; order Myrtales; family Myrtaceae; genus Eucalyptus; species Eucalyptus paniculata. Next base: position 19,236,946 of record CM029436.1, on the reverse strand, counting down.
TCGTAAAGGTTTGCTAGTAGTGGCAAGAATTGCCTTGTTAGACACCAGGTTTTTACAATACCAGCATGCTTGTATCGGTACTGTCCAAACCACCTTGAATGCTGGAATAGTCTTTGTGACTCTGTATCCAAACTTCAACATCGCTCTATCAGACCCGCAACTACTTTCTTTTCTGAAAGTACAAGTTCAGCTCCTTTTGCGGCCCCTCAAACTGCGAATCAGCGCAACCCTACATTACCAGATGGTTTATCGAGTGCAGAATCATGCCCTCGACCTCAACTTCAACAATGGAAATGAAGATGCTTTGTTCATCTCCATGCAGAATGACCAGGCGTCATGCATCCATGTTCCCAGACAAATCCCAAAGGATACGTTGGCCAAGCTCCTTCCAGAGACTTGGATTACCAACTATGAAAAGCTACACCAGCATAACAAGCCTTTTCAGTCCACGGACTCATAGTTCGTAAGGAAAAAAGATGGAACTGTTTCCATCAAATTTGGCAAAGAAAAGGAAGAAGCTCCTTCTATCTTTCAAACCATCTTCACAATTGAGCCATGTGTTCCAGAATCCATTTTTGAACCAGACCCCAAAAGGCATATTCGACACTTTAATAGTGATGGGCATCCTGTCTATTACTATAAAGACAAGTATGGTCATTGTTTTTGGGATCCTTTTTGCCAATGTTCCTACTGTACAAATTCTCCAGACGAGGTAGATCCTTTTGCAAGATCTCCTCCTCGACGGAAAAAGCCCAAGGACAAGGTATACCAAAGGTACTTAGACGGAGATTCCTCCGTAGATACTCTTGGTGAGTGTGATAAATACCAGTTTATGGTCTCTTATGCACCACCTCCACCACCAAATTCCAGTACCAAGTCCCAAACCCTACCAGATCCACCAAAATCACCACCACCTTCTCCTCCTCAGAAAAAGCAAGCCCTCTCTCCATTCTATAAGCCGATCCTCAAATGGGCTAAGAAACATTCTTACCCGCTTGAAATCCCAGCAGAAGCACCACCCACTTCTTCTATTGCCATGTTCCAGGATACTGACTTTCCCCCTCTTGTCAAGGAAAGTTCTAAACTCTCATTTCCTGCTACAGAAGAGTTTATTGATCCGCATGGTAGATACCGCCATCTTCCTAAAATTCCTACCCCCCTACGATGTGGATGAACATGGAAGACAAGAAAACCCCCCTGCTTGAAGCCGTTCTAAAGCGCAATCGAGACTCGTTAGCACAAAACAATGCCTTCAAGGCTATTGATTACAAGATCGGAACCGTGCAACAAAATCTCCGAAGATATGATGAAAGTACCAAGAAGATACTTTCTGAATTTCAGAAAAGGCTTCATGCCTTGGAATCAGGACAACATCTTGGGTACCACTTTCTTGAAAGTCCAAAGCCAGAAATAGATAAACTCAAGAAACAGATTCAACTTCTTGAAGAAGGAAGGTTCAGACCTTTCGATCCACTCGCACCTTCTGTTCAAACTGGGTATGTACCCCCAGCTCCACAAACATCTGTTTTTGCCAATATCCCAGAAGATACTTCCAGAAGAGAATTGGATATACGAGATCGTCTCAACGCTTTGAAAAAAGAAAAGGGCAAAGAAAAAACACCTCCAGAATCAAGCTCAATTATTATAAGAGAAAGACCAGATCAGATGATGTTATCGAATCCATTAGAATCCTTTTTGAAGGATCTGGGTAAGCAAGAAATTGATCCTATTGCCCAACAGCCTGAGCCTGATCCTGTTGTCCCAGAAAAGCCGATTCTGCTTACTGAACAAACCTCCTCTACTACATCAGACTCAGCATCCCTTTCCTCTTTCTCATCCTTCTCAAACCATACAGTTGATTCTACCCCTATCGTTCCACCAACTTCACAAATATTCATGGCTGATACTCCTCCAGACTATGACTATGAGATGGAATCAAACTATGCTGATCCAGAATTTGGACAGACAAGTAATCCTTCCAGAAATGATTCCACCAGACATGTGTCTATGGCATCAAAACAATTCTTCTCCATTGACGATATTCCCTATCCAAAATGGCCAGAAAGACTTGAAGAGTTTCATACTTGGTTGTGTACACAATCCATTACCAACCATGATATGAATGATGTCCTTTACAATTTTGTTACCAGATTCACAGGGAGCCTCAAATTCTGGTGGCAAGGACTCACAGAACAAGATCAGCTCACGTTTCTGTTGTCACCCAATTTCAGCCATGCCCTTACTTACCTATATCATACTTTTGTGGGAACCCCTGGAGATCTCAAAGAACTAAAAAGAAGAGAATTCTTTGAAAGAAGATGCTGCTCCCTCCAAAAAAGGCATCTTGATAAGCATTATCGACTGATGCTTCAGCTCTTTTATCAAATTGGCGCAGATCCAAATCTAAAGCATGTCTTCCTCACTTCCATTTCGAAAGAGCTATCACAAATGGTTGAAAGATCTTTCTTTGGAAAGCAAAGAAGGATACAAGACGTTCCCTTGAGAGAAATTCAGCAAGAAGTCCATCTATGCCTTGAAGAATTATACTTAAAGCGCTAAATGGTTCGAACGTACATCACAGATGACAAGCGTCTTGAATCAGCTTGTTCTCACCAAAAGTTAAAGATCAAATGCTCCAAGCGAGATTGTGATGGTTCTTGTGGCCAGTATTCCCGGAAGAAGAAGCACTACAAGAAATATTCCATAAAGAAATCTAGACATGGCTCCAAGCATTTCCGGAAAAAGAAGAAATGGCGATACCTACGCAAAAGAAAAGATCGCACAGGCCATAAGAAGTCAAGCTGTTGCTACATTTGCAACAAGAAGGGACATTTTGCCAAAAATTGTCCTCAGGCAAAAAAAGGTCAGAATCATCTCATAGAGAATGAAACAGGTTTTTCTCTTGAAAACGATGATATTGAATCATTATTCTCTGTTGATGATGAACCAACTGAACAAACTCTTTGTGTCATCCCCTTTTATCAAACTTCCAGTGAAACTGAGTCTGACTCAGAATCTGAAGATATTTTTCACATATCCACATCTTCAGAACTAAATCCTGACATATTCTCAAGTCAAACTCACTGTCCTCATTTTCCTGTAAAAATCCTCACTTCGAAGTTTGCCAAGCCTATCAATGTCATTGCTCTTATTGACACAGGAGCCAGTTGCTCCATTCTAGACACAAAAGTTCTACCTGAAGAATTCTGGACCCCTTACATCCGATACTTCAATTCTGCTTCAGGAGATACTTTCTCCACGAATGTCAGAACCACACCAGTCACTGTCCAATTTTTTCCTCAGTGTTCCATAACGACAAAGATTTTCGGATCAAGCCTTCCCAATAAAGATTTGATAATTGGGTGGGATCTTATGACTCAAATTTCTCAACTTCGAATCATTCCCGGAAAATGTCTTAGATTTAAGGATCAATTCTCTGAGTTCGTTAACATTCAGAGACTCTTTTCCATTGAGATGAGTCTACTAGATCCAATCATGCAAAAATTGCTTGAATCATGTTCAGAATCCCATTCAGAATTTGCCCAGAAATGTTCTCATCCTTTATGGGAAAACCCTGAGTTCTTTGTTCGCCTTCCTTTCAAAAAGAACGAAGATATCAATCCCACCAAGGCGAGTCATATGGGAATGAACCCGGAACACTTGGCTCTAGCCCAAAGGAATGCTCGAAATTATTACAAAGCAAGGCCTTATTGAAATCTTAAATTCTCAATGGGCTTGTGAAGCTTTTTATGTTAATAAACGTCTTTGAGCAAAACAGAGGAAAAATGAGATTGGTAATCAATTATCAACCTCTCAACCTCTTTCTCCAAGATGATAAATTCCCTTTGCCATCCAGAGATTCTCTCTTTGCTGGTTTAACCAAAACCCACATTTATTCCAAATTTGACCTCAAAGCCAGATTTTGGCAATTGGGTATTCATCCTGAAGACAGATCCAAGACAAGATTCTGTATCCCAAACCAGCACTTCCAGTGGAAAGTTCTTCCTTTTGGATTAAAGGTAGCACCATCCCTTTTCCAAAAGGCCATGTGTCGTATTTTCCAACCAATATTGTCAAGTGCAGCTGTGTATATCGACGACATTCTGCTCTACAGTCCTGATGAAAAATCACACTGTCAACTCCTTGAGCAGTTCGCAGAAATAGTGAGAAAGCATGGCATTATGCTCTCTCAACGAAAGATGAATATCGCCCAGACAGAAATTGAATTTCTTGGTATGCACCTCAATAAGGGTACATACTATCCAGGTCCACATATTGCTCAAGAGTTATTGAAGTTTCCTGAAGATAACTTCACAACAAAACAAGTTCAGCAATTTCTGGGGATAATCAACTATCTCAGAGATTTTATCCCCAATATTGCAAAGCTTTTGAGTCCTTTGCAATCCATGCTAAAGAAGAACTCCCCACCTTGGGGAAAAACTCAAACCAAAGCAGTTGCTGAGCTTAAGGAGATTATGCAGAATCTCCCACCACTACAAATACCATCAACAGGTAAAAGAATTCTTCAAGCGACGCCAATGATGAATACTTGGGCAGCCGTTCTATTCGAAGAAATTGATGGTAAGAAACATCTACGTGCTTACAAAAGTGGAAAGTTTTCTCGGTCCGAAATGCATTACCATTCCACTTTTAAAGAAATCCTACTTGAGTTAAAAATGGAATCAAGAAGTTTGAATTTCATCTCATCGGCCATCACTTCCTGGTAGAGTTAGATATGGCATCTTTTCCTCAGATGACCAAATTCAAACAAAAGCAGATTCCAAACCCTCAACTGCTTCGATGGGCTGAATGATTTTCAAAATACTCTTTTGAAACCAAGCATATTCCTGGAAAAAAGAATGTACTTGCTGACTTTTTGTCAAGACCCAAAGCACCAGCTGAAATCAACATGTACATCAGGAGACCTGCATTCCATATGCTCAATCATGGTGAAAAGTATAAGATTGAGAAGATCAAAGATTTGCCAAGCTGGAAATTTCCTGAGGAGATTATTCAGCAAATCCAGAACGACAGTCTTAATGAGAACCTGGAAAACCTCATGTGGCAATCCCACACAGACCTATTCAGATTCAATGGATTCAATGGAGGTTCGATTCTTTATCCTTTCGGGTTAAATTTAAATTATCCTTTCATTCATCCTCTTATCTGGAAAGAAGATGATTTCCCTGATCAGCTCAAAACGCTGTTATGGTACTTAACCAATAAGTACTTGATAGCCATTGAAATCCCCACCAGAAGATTCATTGCTAACCTCACCAGGATATTCATGCTCGGGAGAAACATCGAAAAAGAATGTGATAGAAATATTTTAGATTTTCTAAATTGGTTCTATCATCCTACATGTTGGCGACAAGACCTAGAAAGAGAACTAAGAACCATGACACCAAATCCTGAAGTCCACACCATCCTGTTTTTCAGACGTCCATGGAACTTTTGTAGAAATAATGGTATTATCTTGGATAGGCCACTTGAAATAGGAACCACATCCTATAAACCCCACTTGAACAGCCGAGAAGCTCGAATTCACAAATCTTATCCAAGATCTGTCAGATTCTGTGAAAGCGAGTATCGAGAACTCTAGAGAATCCTATGCCAAGAAAACAAGACCATTCCCGAAGATGTCTGGAATAATGTACCCACTACGTGGGATCATTATGACCTAGCACCAGAGGCTAAGGAAGCACTTGATCAGTACAGACAAGCTGCATCGTCCCAAGAGCATGAGATGACAAGTGAAAACGACATTGTCCAGTCTACTCAAGACCCCTATGCACGCTTTGGAGGTCCTCTGTCCCAGGATATCTACGAATAGGGACCTTCGTCCTCATTCCAGAATATGGACACATCGTACTATGCTCAAACATCAAACTGGCCTCAGCCAAGCTTTCCTGACAACCCTACTGACGAAAACACAGATTGGGCAGCAGAAGAAGCATCCCATTGGGCTCATGAAGCATCCTCATCAGGAAGGCTGAACCAGATCCTTTCACCTCAAGATCTTGAAGCTCTCTAACAGAAATACGAGGCACATCTCCTAGAAGACAGTTCGGATGACAACTCAGTATGTAGCTACAATGCACGCGACGGACGAGACCGTTGAGTCCGTACAATTTCACTGTAGCAAAGTACTGTTCACTTTTACTGTAGCACTAGGCTAGGGAAAGTACTGTTCACAGTACAGTTTCTGTTCATAGTATGCGAATAATTCCCTCCCGGAAATTTCCGGAGCCCCTATTTGTACCCGGACCCATGAGCTTGGTCCTTGTTTGTTGCCTTGTTACCTCATTTTGCCTATATAAGGCCATGAGGGTGTATTGTGAAGGGCAGAGTCCCTCGAAGTAAAGTGTGTGCTTTGTGAAAATCTCTCCATGGCTTTCTAAATTCCTCTTCTTCTCTAGCCTGGTATGATCCTTCGAGAAATGCAGCTTGGATAGATTAGAAACGTTTCCATCCTGGCATCCTCTGAGTGTTTCTAGGCTCCGAACTAAAGGGCTGAGTGGTTTTCTGCTAAAAGGCTGTCCCTGAAGAGCTTGAACGGGAGTTGTTCGCCCAATGTGGGATGCATACCTGCAGGAAATTTACTCTCCTTCCCTGGTTCGCTCCGTTGACATCCCATATGCGATTCAACACATCTTGCCATTCAGGTGGAAGAGTGTTTATGAAAAATCGCACCATCTCTGACTGTGACATAGGACGACCATTCCATATGACCTGTTGAATTTTCCTGTTGACTTCAAGGACATGATCGATTAAGTCACCCATTTCCCATCGATGATCAGTCAGCTCAACTATCAACTCGGTATTTCTATCTTTTTGTTTACCCAGAATCTGCGCGAATAGGTGTGCGCAACCCAGGAGGCATAGTTCTTACAACAAATGCAGAACAAATAAGGGATCACATTATAATCTACATAGACTTAATTGAAAAAGAAACACATTCTTTTCCTTTTTTTTTTTGGGTCAACGGTCAAAGTCAACGGTCAATGGTCAACGTGATCAATGGTCAACGGATAGAGGGTCAACGGTCAACGGTCAACGGTCGTCGGACCGGTCGGATCGGACGGATCGGTCGGGCCGGTCGGACCGCTCGCGCGGACCGACGCACGTGCGGGGGATGACGTCACGCAGACGTCATCCGCACGTGCCTGCCACGTGCCTTGGTCTTCGGTGGGTCGGGTCGCCGGCCGGTGAACGTCCGGCAAACGACGTCGGTGATGACGTCATCAGTGACGTCATCCGAATGGTTACCGACCGTTGGATGACGTCATGGTGACGTCATCACGTGACGTCACGCGTCGGTCCGCGGACTGGTGCGTGCCGGTTTGCCCGCCGGTGGCCTGCGCTTCGGGCGCGTCGCGCCCACGCGCAGCGCCTTCCGGACGCGCGTGTGGGCGCGTGCGATGGCGCCCGACGGCGATCGACACATCGCCGGACTCGTCTCGACGTCGCCTTTCTTCCTATGCAATCACAATTTTATTTTGACTTACGAAAACTCAGAAAAATGGCCGAAAAGCGCTCGGGTGTCGGGATTTTCGCCCGGTTCCGTACGGCCGAAGTGATTTCGCGAAAAATCAATCAAAAACATCAGAATTGATCGGGAAAAACGTGAACTAGGGCTCTGATACCAATGTTGGGAATAACGGATCCCCAAAAATCGGATTCGACACCGAATCGAACCCCTAAATTAATGCGGAAGACGAAGCCCGGGAAAACAACACGCATCCCCGATCCTAAAGCACACCACGGATTCGAGCGTACCTTTTAGCCACAGATTAAACACCGGTTGTCGTTGGAGGAAGAGAAACGGTCCTGTTCAATCCGAGGAAGCAAAATCCTTTCACGTGCTTTACTGTTTTTCTTTTGAAGAAAACGGGAGAGGGAGGGAGAGTACGTTGAGAGAAAAAGGAGACGTACGTCTTTTCTGAATTGAAACAATGTCTTTTTCTCTCTCTCTCCTCCCTTTTATATCTCTCTCCTTCCACGGGCCATATTCCCGTGGATCGGGCTTCCTGGGCCCAACTTGGGCAGATGGGCCTTAAGCCCAAAAACCAATAAAGCCTTCAGCCATTATTACCCAAAATTAAAGAGAGGCAAGAGGGCAGAGAGGACAGCGACGATGGAGGCCCAAGGCTCGCCGGGGAGAGTCCTTTATTGCTGGAAAACTTGGCGATATCCATGGCTTGAACTGATATTTCCTTTGACATCGAATCCCTAGAATTAAGCATTGCGTGTTATCGGCGTTGTGTTTGGAAATTACACCCTTCCAAAGTCGCGGTTGCTGGCTGGTAAAGAAGTATAACTTTCATGTATAAACACAAACTATTTGGATAATTTTCAAGGTTGATCCTTTTTACAAAATTATATTATCACAAGAGGTCTTTCTGACAATACAAAAACCATTGGATTCAATTATCCTAAGAGTGAGAATTGAGTGCTTAAAGCCAACACCTCTTGTAATCTAGGTTTTTACCACTGCAGTTCCTTTTGGTGGCTTGCCCAGTCCATTCAAAAGTCCTATTCCGACACCGTTTTCTTCGTTAAACTCAACGCAAAGACTATCTGTTAAAATTAACTATTTTAATGATCTATTTTTTTTGGTTTTTTGAAATATAAAATTAACTAATTCCCGGAAAAAAAAGAGAGGACTATTTCATATGATTGAAAGAGTAAAATATCCGTTGGGTCGTGGGGTGCATGTCAAGGCCTACGTGCTTGAAATCGAGTCTTGAAGGGCATTTACATAATTTTAGTTTGAACGAGTTTTTTAGCCCAAGTGCATTCAGCCATTGTTCAGCGACGGAGGAAATATGAGATAAAGTTATGTGACTTGAATTAGCGATTTATCGAGGCAGGTAATTTCCACCACTTCCATATTTTGAAACAATGCATGACATGATTTGCCAAGAAGAAGCTACGTTGTGACATGGCTTGTTCATTTGTTTTTTTTAAAAGCATTTTAAGCATATAAATAGATATTCTTATATGGCATTGGATATTTCTGAGCCTCTCTAATCTAGAAATATTCTTAATTGAAATGCTATATATATATGGTGTGTGTGGGCCTGTAGAATAAATATTGTTAAGAGACTTAATCGTAGCCAATTTGATTTACAGGATTCAATCATAACTGATGTGATTTTTGGGCTTTGATCATAGCCGATGATAATTTTGGGCCTTGTCACGGGCAAAGTGTGACCATAGGGTTTCTTGACATTAAGTTTGATTTTTGCTGATTAAAATACGTGGGTTATGGTATAGTGCATAATTTTTTATTCATTGGAGTAGACATTTCGCATGTTTTATAGGAAAATGCAATGAATGTGATCGTCTTGATACATCGATCCAAATTCGTTTCTAATTGCATATTGTTCTTTGCTTGATCCCATAGAAATGTCATGGTTTTCCTCACCCATTTTTACTATCATTTCAAGTTTCGAACATGAGAAAGTTCAATTGAATGCACATGGAAAGTAATTCGGAAGCGGCATTGGAATTTATTAGTAGATTATTTGAATAAAGTCGATCAAATTAGGTTTATGAATTTCTAATAATTTCTAATAAGTCAATTATTTGTTATAGTTATGATGGAATGAAATGTTTTGCTTGGTCAATAATTTTTTTTTTTAAATCACCAATTTTGGGTGAAGGCTTGGTCCTTCATTTCTTGACAAATATGACCGGTCAATCCCTAAGTCTTCAATATGGACGTGGGTTATGACGACTGTCAGGAGAAATGAAAAAGACCTTGAGTATTCTCTAGACTGCACATGCAGCAGAGTGATGCACTTTGGGGACTACTACTAGAACGAACTGTACTCCTATTAAGGTTCCATTTATAGTTCTATGTGTGTTCTTAGAACGGCGAGATTGAACTTGGAGTTATGCCAAACGGTCTTTGAATTGGAAAAATCGCCCGGCTTGATTAATACCTATGTCCCCATGTGATGTAACTTACCGAATCAAAATGCAAGTTGGCCTTCGAAGCGTTGGTCTCCAAAACGGCATGAGCGAGACCTGGTGTCGATCGTCTTCTTTCACGGAAGCCTTCGATTCTCCTCAGGAGATCAATCAAAAACCAGAGCCGACCAAGTAAACTGGAAAACCCTCCGAGGGGAAAGCGGAGATGGTGGGAGGTGTGCGAGGAGCGAGCAAGAGGCGACCGGATGCCGTCCGGACGCAGGCGGTGATCGTGAGCTCTCGCGAGAGAATTGGATGACGTCGTCGCGCAAATGGAGGGAGAGAGAGAGCCACGCGACCTCAAAACGCACACGAATCGGAGCCAAAAAAGCCGGTTGAATCCACCAGCTTCGATCGTCGCTGCCGACGCCGTCCGAGACTCCCTCTGGTTAGTTGAACAACCGATTGTGACCGATGATCGCTCCTCGCTGAGATAAAAGCTCTCTGTTCTGTTTTGAGTGTCGCACGTGTGAAATGGAGACCGAGAGCTTTGTTGTTTGCTAGCAATGAAGATTGTTCACGTCCGTGATTATATTACTAACAATTGCGATTCGGTCTTGATGATCTCGTGCTGATTGGGTCGTGATTCTCGCTCTCTCGTTGCTGGACTGTGCCATTTCATCAAATGCACACTAAATGTCTGGTGAAATGCCTGAGCCGTATTAGTCTGAATACGGCTTTGAATCTGACTGCCATCGTCTTTTTCTGCTTGAGTGATTCCCTGTACCAGTTGGATAGGTTAAGTAGATCTAAATTGATATCCACTTTTGGGTCCATTTCAATTTTTAGAATGCTAGTTGGCCACATAAGCTAAATGACGATTGTTACCAGAATCACGTCCCAACTGATGGAGCTACTATTATTATAAAATGAAGATAATCACGATTACAGTCTCTTATTATCTTACACCTTCACCTTATTATTGAGAGAGAGAGAGAGAGATGAAAAGAAATCTTGGAATTCTTAATTATCTAAGAGATATTAACATAAAGAAAAAAAAATAACATAAAAAATAACGGAGGCCATGAAGAGAGAGAGTGGCTGGTTGAGCTGCTACCACCCTCGAGACATTAAATGTTAGAACTATTCTTGATTGGTGTGCTTCACTAGAACCTAAAGGGTTTCAAGACCCTCAATTAGTTTGCAAGGATGATTGTCTATAGTATATGTGTGTGCATTCGCGATACAATGCAATGTGCTTCGTCAACATTTGACGAATGGTGTATTTTGTGTTGTGAATCTGCTTTCGATTTGCTTACAATTTTTTTGGCCTACCAAAAGGGTGTGGAGTGACCAACGAAGCGGGAGTTTTATACCCGCTAGGAGTGTTTGCTTTTCAGTCATGGCTAATGTTCATGGAGTTCTCAGGAAACGGGCCTAAGAGGACTAACCCAACTACTAGGCATTGGCCCAATCGACTACCACCACAATACCAACTACCAGAATCGGGTACATCCATGTGGCCCTTTGGATTAAATTTCCCAGATCTGTTCAGACCCGAGACTTCTTGCAAAATCTTGTTATGGATACACCCGATCATTGGGCTACTGTGCCTGTGGTCGCTTTGCTTAGATTGATTTGATTGGATTTGGTTTTGACTCTTATTAAGAGTAGAAGAACAAATTAGTATTCCGTCTGTTCTTGTCCTTACGGACTTTTCGTTTTGGTGTATGATGTGTGACAATGCTACAACGACTACTGATATTCCTGATGCTGCTTTCTTTTGGGCCTGGTGGCTGAACTAAATCAGGAGATGGTCAATGATAATTTAGAATGTCTAAACTGAGTTTTTGGCTGTATAAGAATAATGCTAGGTGTTCAGATGTGGTTTACAAAAATTGGTATATTATGGTAGACTCCTATTGAGTGTTGACTATGATCCATTTATTTAAAGGACCACCTGTAGTTGGCTGCATCACTTTGTACACGAATTTTGTAGACTAGTTTAAGTAAATGTAGCATGACTCTTTCTATATTCACAATGCTATATTTGCAATGAGCTGATTTATTGAGGTTTCTATGTTATCTTGCTTACTTTATTTTCTTATTTTTGGTACAGCTTTAAAGACTAAGGAATGATTGGTGCTGTATGTGGTATGGAATTTCAATGGGGAAGAGTTTGAACAGGAGCCATATGTGGGGTTGGAGTTTGATACTGCAGATGATGCTCGTATAACAATTATGCATCATGAGTGGGTTTTAGAATATGGTCTAGTCGCGAGTGGATCAATTGGTTTGTAATGGTAGATTTGTGTGCTGGAAAGAAGGGTTTCAGATTAATTCAAGGACAGGACGCCCTGCATTCATGAGGGTGAAAAAATCTGATTCTGGCAAGTGGGTTCTTGATCAATTTGCAAAAGATCATGATCATGATCTCAATGCTTGCGAGGAGAATCATCCTGCCAATTCCCGGTGCAAAAGCTCAGCAACAACTGCTAGATTAGTTGATTTGTGCTGTAAGCCACAGATAAAACAGCTTGATGTTGTTGATACTGGATGCTCATCTTCTTCAGTTATTGTCAATGCCAAATGCATTAAACTGGCGGCAAATGAATAACAAGTGAAACTTGTGCCCTGTGCGGGTCTAAAGTTAGATTTGGCTAATGAAGCATACCAGCATTATGATACATATGCTGGGAATGTGGGATTTAGAGTTTGCATCAGTCAGTTGTTTTGATCAAAGAATGATGGTTTGATTACTTCTTGGGATTTGTCTGCTCGAAGGAAGGATTTCATACGGCTATGAGGATTAAGAGGCATGATAATGGAAGATGGATTGTTGATCGTTATCAACTAGAGCATAACCATGAGCTTGAGATGCAAATGAAAGCCAACAAAGGTTCAGCTTCTAGGAAATTTGTTAGATGAGATTAATGAAACATCAGAAAAACTAGACATTGCTTGAAAGTGTGATGGGAGCCTCATAAGGAAATATTTTGCAAACAACATAGGAAGTGATTGGTATACCATGCTTCATAGTCACTTTCAGAACTGACAAGCTGAGGACATCAGATTCTTTCTTGCTGTCGATGTACAAATGGGTTGCTGTAGGAGTCTTTTCTAGGCTGATGGCAGATGTAGGTTTACCTGCATTCAGTTTGGTGATACCATCATATTTTATACCTCCTACAGTCAAAATAATTATGTTGTGCCATTTGCTACTTTTGTTGGCGTTAATCACCACAAGCAGCTGGTTCTTCTTGGTGTGCACTAGTTGCTGATGAATTAAAGGAGTCCTTCATATGGTTGTTTAAGACGTGGCTCAGGACAATGTCTGGGTGCCATCCCAAGTTGATAATAGCTGATCAAGATGATTACATTCTGCAAACGATCGCACAGGTTTTTCCTTCAAGTCATCATCGTTTTTCAATGTGGCAAATGAAGACAAAAGAAATGCGAGCATTTTGAGTCCACTGAGTAGTGATTGTGAATATGAACATGAGAAGTGTGTTTATCAAAGTCATATAGTTGGTGAATTTGATGTTGCATGGGATGCTCCTCAGCAAATATGGCCCGAGGGAAAATGCTTGGCTGAAGGAAATGTATGAAAAGCATGAAAACTGTGTTCCACTGTACTTTCGTGGAATGTTTTTGCTGGAATTCTCATTGATATTGCATGGGATGCTCCTCAGCAAATATGGCTGAAGGAAATATATGAAAAGCATGAAAACTGTGTTCCACTGTACTTATGTGGAATGTTTTTGCTGGAATTCTATTGATTAGTGTAGATGCCTTTTTTGATCCATATTTAAATTCTCAAATGTCACTTGAAGAATTTGTTGTGAGATATGAGCAAGGTTTGGAGCAACGTTGTGGTGATGAAAGGAAAAAATATTTCAATCCATTCAACTTCTAGGCATTTTTGCAGACAAACAGACTGTTGGAAAAGCAATGTAGGAGGCTTTACAGTCTTTCCATTTTCAAAGTTTTCCAGAGGGAACTTTGACAAAGCTGCAGTTATCTGGGTGCCAAGATTCATGAACAAGGGGCCATCGGAAGATATTTGATCCAGAAGTGGGGTAACGAGAGTCAGGAACATATTGTTACCTTTTGTTTATCCAATCTTCATGTGAGTTGTGGCTGTCGAATGTTTAAATTGGAGGCAGTATTGTGTAGACATGCTTTAAGATTGTTCCAGATTCTAGATATTAGGGAGTTTCCATCTCACTACATCTTACATAGGTGGATGAGTTGCGCTGAGTATGGCACCGTACATGATTTAAAATCAGGAAATAGCTCCCATGAAAATAAGGCAAAGATAATTTGGAGTCTTTGTGAAATTGCTGCCAAATATAATAGAGTTCGGTGCCACTTCTTTTGAGAAATACAAACTTGCACATGAAATTATGTATGAAGGTGGGAGGAAACTTTGCTGGCAGAGGTAAGTTTAGGATGAATTTTGTAGTTTGGAGTCTGTCTATAGTTTCTTTTCCAGCAGGCCTGACTTTTGTAACTGGAGGGCATCAACTTGTTTTTCAATATAAAAGCTTTTTCAATCAGAAGTGTAATTATGTGGATATGGAATTATGCATTCTGCTAATTCTCTTTGTTGGTTTCTTCTGTTTATCTCATCTCAGAAGATAGGGGTAAGGGAATAAATTGAAGAGAGCGAATGAAGAACTATGCTTAAAATTTCCTTGGTTGTACCTTCAGTTTCCAAAGGCAAATCTTAGCAGCAGTGGGAAGCCACCACAAGTCCCCTGAATGAGTGTCTTTGAGAAGCTGACCTGATATTTGGAGAACGTGAAGACCTATGCTGATGTAATTTGTCATTGACTGAGTGTTTTGAGAAGCTGATATGATATTCGAAGAACCTCTAGATCTGTGCTGGTTTAATTTCCTCCAAGGTATCCTCTCTCATAGTGAAGTTAATGATATACATGAATTGTTGTGATTTGCATTTCAATTTTTCCTCGCCCTGAATAATCTGACATGAACATAAATGGAAGAGTGGAGTTCATCTAATAGCAATGTCTGATTCAATAGTCAATCATACTCTAGTACCTCAGTTGCACTTGCAGAAACTTACTCAGTGGATGTGATTTTCTATTTGGTAATGATTTTTTCCAGCAATATTTGGAAATGCCATATTACATTCCATGATGTGGCTGATTTCTTGTTTCGTGTTTTGTATTTCGTCTTATTTCTTTGCCATACATTTGGTTTCCCTATGCAGCTTTAATTGGACGTGTCGTAGCCAACAAACTTCTATTATTCAACTATGTTGAAAAGTTCCACTATATTGGAGTGCGTTGAATAACTTTTATAGTACAGATTTTAGTACAAAGGGCGTTACTGATGAAGACTACTCGTACAGATTTTAGTTCAACTACTCATGCAAAATGAAATATCTCACAGAGGTATAGTAGAAACTCTTGAAGCAGCATAATTTATTCTTTAAAATGCACGAGCAGTTCTTTAATGGATATCTGTCCATTAGCACTTAAATATATGAGAAAACTAGGGCAATCACCACTGGACTGGCAGATATATTTGTCTTGATGGCAACAGAAATGAGCTTCCTCTTGTTATAGCAAGTTAGGCTACTCTCGCCGGTAGAAACCATGAGGGAATATTTGGCAAGGGACCAAGTGGCGTATATAGCTAGCTTAGAGTTGAACTTGCTTGTGGGCAGATAAGTAGCTCCGGACTGCCATTGATATGTAGCTTAGACTACCAAGGCTGAAGGAACACTTTGGTATGGTATGATACATTGACATTGTCTCCTGATGCCTCGACTTGAAACCTTGAGCTTGAATATCATTTGAGATCTGAACATGCCTAGTGCTCTGTTAATGAAGATTGCTGGCACAACCATAGTACCTGGAGAAGGATTTGCACGTTCTCATGCATCAGGTATGATTGTACATTCCTTTCTGATGCCAATCGAGACTACTGCATTATTTTCATCTTTGTACTCTAAGATGATCTACTGCATAATTGATGATTAAAATAACTTGTATCTAAAGAAAAACATGTACTCTCTCCCAATATGTGAATGCTGCCTGTCACAATTCATTGCATTGAGAACTTTTTAGTTAAGCCTCATGCCCACTTTGTTTTTTGGATGGATGATCAAAGTAAGTTTTGCAAGGAAAGTTGCCCGAAAAGTTAAGAAATTAAGGAAGAATCCCATGGCTTATAACTTTTACCCTAGATATGATACTTATAAATGTAAATGGACTTGCTGTTAAGTTTACGACCTGAAAAATCATCACTAATGCACTGATGTTCTGTTTGTTTCCACATCCAACACACGAAAGCTTCCTTTTAGTCGATTCCAGTATGATGATATAGAAATTGTAAAGATGAATAGATCGGCTTCAGCAACTGAAGGAAATTTGATCTTGGTAAAATGTTTTGGGCACCGCAAGACTAAATCAAGGCCATCATTCTCATTCTCCAAGTTGGTCCTTCCCTCTTATCGTATGGCATAATCCTCACACTCTTATTTCGGCACAAGAAGAAGGAAGTAGCATGGCCATCTTTCAAGAGAATGACAAAGCCTCAAACCAATCTCGCTGCCTATCACCTATACCAATAAATACATATTTTGGGTAAAAGCTAATACCAAAAGAATATAGCCCAATAATTCGCACATTGAAGCTGCTCCTCACGTGGGCCACAGGGTAAGGAGCCTCAAAGGTTGAAGAAGAGGAGTGAGCAAACAGCAACTCAATTAGTCATGATTATCTCCATATGATTGGGCACCGAATGTGCACATTAAATGAGCATCACCTTGGCTAAAAACATTTAACCAAACTTATACAGCCAAAGCAGCATATTTGTAGCGATAGATCAAGATATCTACTCAACAAAGTAATTCGGCATCAAACAAAATGAGATAGGCGATGGAATGTCAAATGAGCAACAGCATTTTTTTTTCCTGATCATAACATTCATTTGGACATAATTACAGGTGCTTATGTTGTCGCATGAGTCCATCGTACGTAACTTGGCATTATGTCCAATTATCTATCTAGATAGAAAAACTAAATTTTGAGGAGTGTAAATAACATGTCGTAAACTCTGTGACAATCTGTTGCAATTAAGGACTGTTCAATGGTAACATCCTCATTTTTTCCATTAGTAGATACTTGTGTTAGACAATTTATACATCCATGCTTCATATAGAAGATAAGAATAACTAAATTAATGAATTCCTACATGACTAGCCTTGGTTACGAAACATTGTGTGACAGCTTATGACAAGCCTTTACAATGCCATGAATAATTTACAATGAGCAGACTTGGTTACAAGGCATCATGCAGAACCTTAAGACATTTTATGACGACCCTTCACAATGCCTTGAATAAGTTATGAGAACAGTGGGATAATGGGATTTTGTATATTAAGGAGAATGTCTGTTACATTTTTAACAATCAATCTATTTGACCTTTGAATTTTATTTGTCATTCGAATTGATTTAATTTGATTAATTAGAAGGACATTTCAGGTTGTGAGTCAATGGATAAAAATCGAAATAGATCTTGGAGGCATGGGTTGTAGTAGGTTGTAAATTCGGTTATTTTTTGTCATGCTTCAGTTCAATTCTATCCTACACACGTTACAATGGATCTACTCATTTGCATTTTTTTTTTTTTTGGTCTATCGATGACTATCTGGTTTAAGATGGAACAAACTAAACGTGTTGTAACAATGGTTATGTACACCATAACAAGTTCTAAACCCTTTTTAACTTTTTTGGTAACTCAGTCTTTTTGAGTCCTAAATTTACAATCTGTTACAAGCGCAATAAGTCGAAAATCAGTAAATTATGTCAGAAATCACCTTGATAACGAGGCATTCCCTCTCGGCTTATGATCTATCACGAGTGCAATACTTCAAATATGACAAACTAGTGATGGAAATACCCTTTAGCCACACACATTTTCTTCCAGCTTATGACCTATTATGAGTGTCATACTTTGAAAATCAGTAAGTTACAACCAAAAAGACCTTCGTCACGAAATGTTTGCTCTATGTTTATGACTTCTTATGATGCACCTTTCCACAGTCTTTGGTTTTGGGGACATGTGGAAGTATCATTTCAAATTTCAACAATCATAACAAATGTAAAGCCATTTTTGTATTTTCATAATATTATAATTAATGTGCCATAGCAAGAATTATTTATGTCATAACGAAGTTGTCAATCCTATTAGCTTGTTTTGTTATTTAGACTGGTTTGTCAGTGGGTGCAAGAAAGTAAAGAATAATACTATATATGAGATTATTTTTTTCATTATGAGGAAGTAGTGAAATGTTCTTTTAATAAAAGATGTGGAAATTCAACCGAAACTACCCGAAAGGCAAAATATGTAAATCGCTAACACATGACACTATGAAATAAAGAATCGAACAACACATATAGTCAGTATTGACACTATTTTTCTAAGAGTTTTGCGTGTTCTATTTTAGTGGACTATTTTAAATAAAAGATAGTTAACGGTTCTTTAACTTTACAGCTCTTTATCGATGTGTAGTGCACTACTTCTTTAATAAGATGTTAATAAATTTCTTATGGGGACGGTAATTCACCGGCCATACATATGAACTTTCAAAGAAATTGGACTAATTTAATAGGATGTCAGTAAGTCCCCTATATGTTGGTAGTATAATAGCCACGCTTATAAAATGTGAAAAAAGTTTCTAATTTACTAACTTATTGAGATGTTTGGTAAATTTGTCAATAAATTGGTATTTGCCAACCACACTTGCAAAGTTTAACAGAAGTTGGTAATTCACTAATTTATTAGAATTTTTGTAAATTCTCTGTGGTGTTGGAAGTTTACTACTCCATCTTGTAAAATTTTAAAGAAATTAGCAAATAATTAATTTCATGGAATGTTCGCAAATTCTTTAGAAGGTTGGTATTTTGTGTAAATTTTAAAGAAGTTGACAATTTACTAATGCATTAAGGTTTAGTAAATTCCTTATGGTGCAGTATATTACTAGCAACACTGGTAGAATGTAAAAGAAGTTGGCAGGTTACTAATTCGTTGGGATATTAGTAAGTTTATTGTAGGCTTTGATATTTTACTAATTTGCTTGTAACGGTTCAAAGAAGCTGATAAATTACTAGCTTATTGGGATGTTGGTAAATTTATTATAGTGTTGGAAATTTACTTATGATACCAGTGTAATTTACTAATCCATTTGAAAGTTGGTAAATTCCTAATAGTATTGGTGATTTCCTAACAAGTACCTTGACATTTGATTTACCGGTCACAATTTTTTTTGAACATTATTAGAAATTTGCCAGTAATTTCATAAATCTATTAACTGCTGAAAATTTTGCAGATTTCTCCTAACGGGACCTTGGAATCGTCTCCAATCAGCGTGTCCACTAATCCATATTTCAAGAGAAACACCAGTCCTACTTCTCAAATTTTTCTATCTACTAGATACGGCATGATAGATAAGTTAGCATCAGTGTCATTGTTAATCATTTGTTCTATTGTTGAATAAGACAATTGGTGTGAGGAGATGAAAATAAAAAGGACTTCAAGTCATTTTCAGCTCTGCAGACACAAAATCTAGGTATTGCCACATTGTTGTTTTCATGTTTGTACTGCACTTTCTGCGTCAGTGAGAACATTTCTTTCCCTCACAAAGTAAAAAAATTGCCGAGTTGCATGGACAAACTTGCGCGACCCCAAGGATGGAGGTCTGTTTATACTTTCCCAAAGTTCTCTCAAGGAAGCATTGGAAGAGAAGAAAATAACTAATGCATCTCATGTTTGCTGTATCAGAAGTCAAACTGCGTTTTATAATGAGTTCAGCACATGAGGACACTGAAAATATAGATGAATCGTGTTGAAATATCGAAGTAACTGACAATTCGAACACAGGAAGATGTCCATGATGCTAAAGGGTAATGGTGAACTCAAATGCCCAAAACGTTGAGACTACTTGTGAATGCAGGATGAAACCAATGTAGAGCAGACTAGGACTGCACTTGGACATCTAATTTACTTTCCCTCTGGGAAGCTTTATCTACATGAAGTTCTTCTCTCAATGGCCTAAATCTTGAGGAATAGGGGTTCAGAGCCTCTCAGCATGTAGGTCATCACCGATTTGATTAATGCATTTGACCTTTCTTAATCAGCGGCTTGAATTTTAGACCTTCAATGCTAGCTTCTGAGCAGCAAGAGCTTCAGCCTCTAGCGTGGGCTCCATAAAATTGTAGATTCAGCGAGTAACAAGATCACAACATATGGGTCCATGTTTCATGCAGGACGCCTGTCTTCCAAGTTACCTGTATATCATTTTAAGCCATTAATTGACTGAGCAAGGAAGGGGAACTTTCGATGTTTTATCGATATAAAGTTTTTGAGGCATTAAAAGAACTGAGATGTCCAAGTCTTAATCAATAAAAATCTGTAAATATTGGATTAGTAAGGACTGATATGAAGATATACATTTGCTTAGGAAGCAAAACTGGGTGATTGCTTTCTGGGTGTTAACGGTTAAAAATTTTGTTTCATAGTAATAATCATAGAATCAACTCAGACCAAAACGAACAATAAGTACTTTCCATGTACTATTTTTTTATGGTAGCGTTTCTTGAATCATCGATGAAAGTTAAGGATCTCCGATTGATACTCATAATGAGCACAAAAAGGAAATGGTATGGTAGTACCTTTTCCCTACTTCACAGTGTCATGGCCCACACGAATTGAGCAACCACGATTGGCAACACCCCGCATAAAAAAAAATTCAAAAGGTTCAGGCTTAAAAAAAATTTGAGTTCAATTTAATGGGAAATTTTTGAAGTTGACTAGCAGCTGTATGCTTCTGCCGCGCATTACCCAAGAAAATGTATGATGTTAGCTATTTCATACTTTCCCCTCAACCTTCTCTTTTCCTTCTCCATAGGCGCTAATGTGCTCCTGGTGGTGAAGTGAGAGAATTAGAATTGCCTTTTTTGTCACTCCAAAGCCTCCCTCCTCTCATGCTTTTCGTATTGCAAAAAAGACTGGGGAACACACTCTTAAAGTCCCTCAATGAACAAAAATACTTCACCAAGTCCATGTTATTTCTATGGTGTGAACCTATAGTTAGTGTGGCATCCTGCACCATTCCAGAAACCCTGAGAAGGAAGAGAATATTTTTTTTTTTTTAAATGAACCTTGGGATATATGTTGTGTAGATGGGGATAGTGAAGTCAGCTACCTCTTATCGATTTCATATCTAACATGAGGACAACACCAGCTTACTCAGTTACTCTCTGTTATATACGCAACAGAAACAATTAAGTATTTGAATACTGTAGAATGTCAGTATGCACTTAATTCTGTTTGCCGTTAATGGCATTCCATTATTTTTCTTGAGCAAGTAATTGGAATTTCACCTCAAGAAGGTATCTTGAAAACCATAGATGATCTCCCGCTTAAATTCCCACGCTTGATATTCTCACTGCACGATAAAAGCCAGTAATGATGGCAACAATTCTATTGTTATTTTTTTTTTCTTTTCCTTTTCAAAAAAACAGGCAAGATGGAGGTCAGATATTACTTGGCCCGGCATCACCTCTCCATTGGTACCGCTAATGTTGATATCGGTGTATAAGCAAGCCTTGCAGTGAGCATCGGATATGTCTCAGCCAAATGACTTATCAGCCCCAACACCACTGTAAGAAGGCCCCTATATGAACATAAAGCCCGTATCACAATACAAATTTTCTCATTAATTTAGCCTATAATCCATCGATATATCAGGAAATTCATTGTGAAACAATTTCTCAACTGGGGAACTCGATATACTTCAACAAGCGCCAATGAACATTTGTCTGCAGTAGGCTGTTTTCTTGCTCGATCCCGAACCTAATGATATCATTTAGCCAAAAGTCATGAACTTGTCCATTTCAAAACTTTCTAATTCATGATAGAAAACTCATGTTTTTGAATTTCCTACCATGAAACTTCGTTTATAGCCTTTGGGTTACTGAAAATTTCAGCAACCCTGGCACGTTTGTTTGTTGGATCAGCTCGCCAACTGGTGTGCATGAATCACAAATAACCTGCAAACAAACAATATTTCTCTGTTAAAATATTATTTCTTGTCCGCTCAACTTGTTCAAATGATCTGATGGATGAACAATTTTTGACAACATAATACTTCTTTCGTGGATGATTACCAAGATATTGTTGCCATATCAGAAAGGATCCTCGAAAATTGCTTGAGGGCTGTTAAAAATTCAAGAACTTGATGGAATGATGCGAAGGCAAATATAATAAGACAGTTTTGAGATTATGTCATTGTACTAGAAGATCACTTCGCTATCCTCCCTTAGAGCTTGACTAGCACTTGATCCATCATAGTTCTACTAGGGAAGTTCAGATGGGTGCTCAACAGGCTTAGGGAATGTCTAATTATTTAGGAACAATATAATAGATCAGTACCATGTAGCATGTAAAAAGAAAAACACTACATATTTTATTGTTCCTATTCATACCCTTGATGTTCTGTGCAAATCTATACTAGAAACTCCGATCCTGACTCATAGTTAGACTAACTCCAAAATGTGAAACAAGATTCACCAATGTTGAAACTGAAAGAAAAAAGGAGGTGTCAGCTGTTGAATGTGCATATAACATATGACATACTTATTCTGATGGTAGATCGAAGAAAACTGCAAACTCATAATCTCAGTACAGAATAGTTCCAGTATTGTTCGTCTTTTTGTGGACCGCACTTAATGGTTTTAGGCATTAAAACATACCAAATGTATGCTGCAATGATCATATGGGTGTAGGGCATGACGTCCAAGTTGAGAAGACTCTCAAGCCTGTGATAGTATTGTTCTTGAACTGTAAAGCTTACACCCTCAACTCAGAAAAGCTCTTGGTGTTTACACTCTTCTTCCATTTCAACAAGGAGAGAAATTCATGTGTTTGCTGTCATAGGACTAGTTGTCAGTGAGTTTTTTGTGATCCTCATCTAGCATTGTTGTCTGTGCCAAAATCTGCGCCATTTCTTCATAGTTTGAAAAATAAAGCAGTGTGAGTTAGACATATCTACTAAAACAAAAAACTTGGGAGCTTAGTCTCATGAAGATAGTTCAAACAACAAGCTCTATACATATGACTTGGCCTTTTGGTATGCATGAGAGTTTAGCTTTGAAATGATAGAAAGAATAGACTGGGCACTTCAAAGAAGGGTCTCTTTCACAAGTGCCAGCCACAAAAAGTAGAAAACAGTTTTTTGAGGACTAGTTTCAAGTGGGGAAACTTACATTTTGACACATAAATAGTGAGTCTTACAGATTGCCCCAAGGATGCTGCCACATTCTCCTTGAAAAATAAGCTAAAAACAGTAGCATAACTACACTTCTCCTTTTGGAACCATTTCAAGGTTATTCTCAGGCCTCATTCCCAAAATTGAGCTTGAGAGGACATAAAAAACTGAGGGCAGTTACATAGTTGAAGGAAGCAGACTACAAAGTGCAACATTTTAAGAGATGAATGAAATTCCAGCTTACCAAGAATCAATCAGCAAACATGTTATTCTGATATTTCATTAGATCTAATGGATGATCAACTCGTGAATCTTGATAGTGCACCTAATTCTTTCCTCTCGCAGTCGAAGGGCAATCACCATGAAGTACTTTCTTCTTTCACGTTGCAAATTACCGTTGCCAACTGCTTTGGCGAAAATATCCATCAGATTTTGCCATGGTAGAGCAAGACTACCAAACGCAGCAATTACCTGCATGACCAATTGCAGTCACGGAACACGAAATATCTGACACAAGAGCGGATACAAGAGAAAAATCGATTCCACACGAGGTCCACAACAAAGACTTAAAATTGGTAGTGATTGATGTAGCCATCAAAAGAAGCGACAACAATGACTACTGCTTCGTTCATTCATTCTGCATCACACAGCAAGCATTTCTTTTGCAGACATTGTTGTCACAAAGAGATGAAGTCCATTTCAATTTCCAACCAAGCAAAATGACTAGTACAACCTTGCAGTGATCAAAATGAAGAAATCATAGATTAGACTCCCAGTCTAACTGTGATAAGACCTCTTTTAATGTCAAACATTTACCCAATTGCTTAAGATGGTGCCCAAAATTGGTAAAGGATTTACCTGAGAACCTCAGCAGAAGAGCAAACCAAGAATGTTAATTGTTGTCAAATGCTAACAATAAGATCTCCTCTATCCTCCCCTAGAGCTAGACCAGTACTTGATCCATAGTAATTCCACTTTGGAAGTTCAGATGGGTGCTCAACAGGTCTAGGGATCGCCTCATTTCAAGAATTGATAGATCAACTGCATGTAGCGTGTGAAAAGGAAAAACGCTACATATTTTATTGTCGCCAATCATGCCCTTGATTTGCTGTGCAGATCTATGTCAGAGCCTCCAATCTGTGGGAACACATTGACATAAAGTTATTTTTAAGGGAAGCAAACCAGAAGCCGTTCTCTAGAAAAACATTTCATCACTTCACATGAGAGGTTTCCAGAACTGTGCAGGCATTTTGCTTCTTGTGAAATCAAATAAGCAGATTGGAAACTATATCTACAGCATGAGTCATAAGCCAGATTTAATGAGCTCGGAATTGGATGAAGAAACGTACGAATTTTCTTCATTTTTCTCACGTTCAAGAATAAAGCAATGTCCAGACCTTTTAGCGATCTGTCTGTCTCCCCGAATTGAATCATGTGGCGTTGATAGATACCTTTATCAACTCTATCCGCAGGATATGAAATATCTCGTACTGGTCCTTGCCTGCATATTTTTGGCACCTCTCCTCCAACTTTGGGCAACCTGTGATTCTTAGGTGAGTACAGAATAGTTCTAGTATTGTTCATCTTTTTGTGCATCGCACTTAAAGGTTTTAGTGCATGAAAACATACCAAATGTATTCTACAATTATCTCCTGGTGTTTCCGCGTCCTTTGTTTTAGCAAGAGAGGAATCCATGTGTTTGTTGTCATGGGACTGGCGGTCATTGAGTTCTTTGTGATCCTCAACTGGCATTATGTTGTCGGTGCCAAAATCTGCACAACTTCTACCTAGCCTGAAAATTAAAGCAGCATGAGTAACAGACATATCTACTGAAACAAAAAACCTAGGAGCTTAATGTCATGAAAGATAGTTCAAATGATGAGCTCCATTTGTATGACTTGGCCTTTTGGTTTACATGAGAGTTTAGCTTTCAAAAGACAAAAAGAATGGACTGGGTACTTCAAAAGAAAGGGTCTCTCTAGCAAGTGCTAACACCTTTGCCCTAAGCTTAATCTCATGAAACCGCCTTTTAAAGACTAGTTTCAAGTGGAAAAAACTCTTGCATTTTCGAAGCATAAATGGCAAGGTGTAAACACAATTGCCATGAACAATTTTACACAAACAGGGTCTCGATAGAGGTATAAACTCTTACTTAATTTGCCCGGAATATTTCTAGAAAATGAAAGCGGTAGAAATCATGAAGATGGAAGGGTTAGAGCAACTTAAAGGTAGAGACCCCCACTCATCAAATACAAAGCATGATGATTCAAGCCAAAATGCCATTGAAAATTTGAAATGGCAGCCACCGCCCACCCATCATAATAGTTTTTAGAGCTGCAAGAGTCCAATTCAAGGAGCCAAATCAACAACCCTGCTCATCTTCAACAGATCGAGCAATGAATCAAAAGGTACAAAACAAATTCGTATGACGTCAAACAGATGTACTCAGCTTCGCTCAGGAGATAGAACAGAGCGAGAAATTCTCAAGAAGCACCCACACTTCAAAGTCAAAAACCACAAAAAGCATTAACGATGCTGAACTCAATGGCATTGTCCTCACAAACCTTCTCTCTCTCTCTCTCTCTCCCCCTCCCCCCCCAAGCGATATGTCCATGTTCCCCAATCAAATTAAAGTATTTGAAACACAATTCGAAAAATTATTCATGTAAAATCTGGGAAACAAGGTCGCACGTACCTTCAAAAAGAGAATTAGGGCCAGAAATCTAAGTGGAGGATATGAGCGATCTTGTACCAGTCCTTGCCTGCATCGCTTTTGAACCTCTCCTTCAATTCTGGGCACGAGTGGATTGTTAGGTGAGTAAGGGATGTGAGCCTTCGCATTCCTTTAGGTAACGATGTCAACGAGGGGCAATATGTGATTTTGAGCGATTGAAGTGGTTGAAGGGCCTCGATCTGCTCTGATAATGCCTTCAAATTGTCGCAATGGGAAATTTTGAGACGCTCGAGACTGTGGAGCTGTAGAATCCACTGTGGGAGAGATTCTAGTTTGGGAATTCCAATGAAAATCACAGACCGGAGACTCTGAAGTCCATGGAAATCCAAGATGATGTTGCCGCTTTCGTCTTTGGATAAATCAAGCTCCTCGCATCCCCAAATAGTGAGATTCACGAGCTTCGATAGATGCCGCAAACCAGGCAGGAGGGAAGTTAACCGATGGCTATGTTGGATCGTAAGAGATTCAAGCGAGGGGAGACTTTTCAAACACTCCTCAGGAATATATTTTAGGCTCCTCATGTCAATCATGCGGAGTTCCTTCAACTTATTAAGGCCAACTTGGGGGAAATGTCTACATCTTGTGCAAGACCACACTGTTAACTTAACTAAATTGGGCAAATCAGTCAGCCACCTCGGAAATCTCTCGCCTTTAAATCCCCAGACACTCAACTCCTGTAGATCTTTCGGCGGCTTCAATCCATCTAGTAGTGCTTCATCTCTTTTCTTAATTATTGCTTCGTCAGTAATTTCGAAATCGCCCCATGAAAGAGTCAAAATTTCCAGAGAACACTTCTCTATCAAGTTCGCGGCCTTAGATTCTTCTATTGCATCTGTCAAGCTTTCCAAATTTTTAATGAAAAGCCTTCCCCGAATGTTATTAAGCCTATTTAGCTCCCCAAGTCCACCATATTTCTTAGCCAGAGCTTTATCTTTGGGCAATATAAAATCACCTAACCTATGCAACGAACTCAATTGCCCTAGTCCAGGTGGCATATAACTAAGTGCATCACAACCATCTATGTCTAGATTTCGAAGGCTAACTAACTTCCTTATACCCTTTGGCAATTCTTTCAAGCTAGAACAATTGTTAAGATTAAGTGTTTGCAAATTTTGCAACCTCGTAATGGAGTTAGGAAGACTTTTGAGTGCTTGATTGCCAGAGAGATCGAGATATGTGAGATACTTCAACTTACCAATGGACCTTGGCACATTGTCAAAATATTTGTTATTCATATCCAAGATGCGCAATGTCTTGAAACTTTGAATGAGTCGGTGTAGATCTGCTTCGCTCGTTGATTCCCTTCCCCAATCTCTTGTGAAGTGCAAAATTGTTCTTAGTGCGCTTGCTTTCAATCGTGAGATTGGAAGTTCACCCATGAAATTGGAAGTTGAATCATGAGATATATGACGAGCTCTTTCATGTATGGGTTTTGTATCATCCCATGCCACCCAACACTCGGTCCCAGCAACCGAGCAGGCTAGATCATGCATCAAATCATGCATCTTGCAAGTCTCCTTATTTTCCTGATAGTCTTGAAAGAAGTTACTCAATAGTAGATCCTTGAAATATCCACAAGCAATGTCTTCTAAATGATGAGGTCTATTTGATTGCTTGATAAATCCTTCCGCAATCCAAAGATCGACCAGAGTTTGCTTCTTTATCTCATAATCTTTGGGAAACAATGAACAAAACGCGAAACATTGTTTCAAATGTGAAGGAAGATGGTAATAACTAAGCTTAAGAATTGGCATTATGCCGTCTTCCATAATAGACTCATCTGGGAGCTCTTTTTCTTTGAATTGCAACCATTCATGCTTACTTTTCTTAAAGAGTAAACTCCCAATAGTTCGAATAGCCAATGGAACCCTAGAGCACTTTCTTACTATATCTTTACCAATAGCTAGCATGTCGGGATCTTGTTTCTCCTCTTCTTTACAACAAGCAATTTGCATTAGTAATTCGAGAGACACACTTTCAGATAAGCTCCCGAGATGATGAGGCAAAGTAGTGCCAGTGATCTCTGCCACCGAAGGAAGGCGTGTAGTTATAAGGATCTTGCTTCCTTTAGCACCCTCCAACTAATAATTTTTTCAAGTTCAACCATGTTTCTAATTCTGTATTCCACAAATCATCTAAAATTAAAATATATCTCTTTCCATCGATTGGTCCCCTCAGTTCACTTTGCAATTGTTCCATTGCACCCTCAATTGGTTCTTTCTTCTTTTTTGCACAAGCTATGATATTTTTTACTATTTTTTTCGTGTCAAAGTCATCAGAGACACAAACCCACATTTTCAAGTTAAACTGTTCACTGACCATCTCATCATTATACACGCTTTGAGCGAGAGCTGTTTTTCCAAGCCCCCCAATACCAACTATTGGAAGGATGGAAATGTTCTCTTGCATGTCTGAGTCCAATAAAAATTCCATGACCGTCTTCTTATCATCTTCTCTCCCTATAATATCTCCCTCACGTATAAACGAATGCGTCTCTTCTCTCTTCCTCCACTCTCTCTCAGGACGCTCATTCAAGTGGACTTCCTTATTAGCCTTAATGGCTTCTATTCTCGCCCTCACTTCTCTTACTTTGTCACTCATCTTCAATTTAAAAGCAAGCTGATTTGAACTTGAGAAAAATGTCCTTACCGCCTTCATCATCTCATTGTGGCCCCTCAATTCTCGTCGCATAGCTTCTATGTTGAATTCTTCAAGCACATCCTGAGCCTCATAGAAAGCGTCTTTCAGTTGCTCAACCCAAATTCGGATGTGGGGACGGTGGTATTGCTCTTCTGCATCGTCCAGTACAAGCGAAGAGGGAGACAATCTTCTTGAGGGCCTCGAGTTCACGCTTGATGCCCCATAACTTTCCAACTGTTTCTATTGCTTGAGAACCTAAAATCTCAATGATCTTTTCAGCAATGCCACCAATGACAGCTTCAGCCATTTTTGTTCTCTATATCTCTCTTTCTTTGTCTCTGTGGATCAAAAGACAATAGTTCCAAGGCTATAGGCTTATCAAAACATGTATAAGAAGTTCATGTTGATGCTTACGTAAGACTTGGCAAATAAAAAATCCTAACAAATCTAATATTCAACTTCTTGGACTAACTCGAGTTGTTGGACGTAGGAATTCTCATCATACATGCAAGCGGCAATCAAAAATGCATGTGGGACCCACGGAGGTCGAGTTTGAGGTCTGCAATTGAAGCCAGGGCGCGTTTGAGAACCATCCAACAGTCTGCCACAGTTTTGATTGTCTTTGTTAGGAATCGGTTTCGCGCAGAATCGCGTTTGGTAAAATTTTTGTTAAAGAACAAATTTGTTCGAGGAACAGATTGGGGAACAGAATCAAGAATAAAAAAATAGTTGATTTGTTAGAATCAAAATTTTCTTTTTCCTTCGGCCATCTCACGATCGCCGTCCGCCGCCCGCCACCGTCCGCCATCCGCCACCGCCGTCCACCGCCGCCGCCCGCCGCCGGCCCGCCGTCCGCCTTCGCGCCGCCGCCGGTCCGCGAGCTCGCCGGAGGCAAGCCCGGCCACCGGCGAGCTCGCCGGAGGCTTGCCCGGCCACCGGCGAGGCTCGGCCTCCCCGGATCTGGCGAGGCCGAGCCTCGCCGGGCCCGGGCTGGGCGGGCGAGCCTCGCGACGCCCGGCCCCACCGGTGGCGGGCGAGGCTCGCCCGGCCCCCCGGTGGCTGGCGGAGCCTCGCCCAACCCCGACGAGGTCGGCAGCCCTTACGGCGGGGCTCGGCCGAGCCTCGGCGGGGCTAGGGCGAGCCTCGCCCCGTCGGCCGCGAGGGGCGCGGCGAGGCTCGCCCGACGAGGACCCGGCCTCGCCGAGGGCCGGCGACGCCCGGTGAGGTCGCCGGCCCTCGTCGGATCGTCGCGGTCGCCCGTCCGGCCGACAGAAGAAGAAGAAGAAGGAGGTGAGAAAAATAAAAGAAAAAAGGAAAAAAAGAAAAAGAAAAGAAAAAAAGGAAAATGAAAAGAAAAAAATGAAAAATGAAAAAATGAAAAGAAAACAAAGGAAAAAAAGTAAAAAAAATTATTTAAAAATTAAAAGAAATTGATTTGGAGCAAAATTAATAAATACGGTGCGAAAACGCTTGATTTATTCGAGAATCGAAATTTTGAATTACCAAACGAGCTTAAAATCTTAGAATCGGTTAACAGAATCAAAAAGAATCGGTTCTGACCCAGAATCCTAGAATTTAAGGTTAACTAAACGCGCCTAATTATGCATTGTTATTAAGAATTAAACCTAGGTGTAGTTATTGGTGCATAATTTCCTGATGAAATTGAATTTCCCCATGTATCAATCTTTTCAAAAGAAGCTGGCCTTTTTCAACTTTTTTTTTTAGGATTATCTCGAATTATTATTAAAAACCATTCCACAAAATAGCTTAATTGGATGGAGACTCTCCCATATTTTCAAAAATTGCATTAATCACGTTAAGAGAGAGTTGGAGAGGGTTAAAGAATTTCTAGATTTTGGTTAATTCATGATATAATGGATTTTCTTATAATATCATTCAATGAAAGGTTTGCTTAGTCAATATAAATATTTAAAATTATTGTTCTTTAACACCTGAATTTTTATTGATGTTTTAAAAATTCAATTATTTTGTAAAAATATAAAATTTATAAAAAATTTTAAAAAAGAAAAAAATATATAAAGAATATATTTTAAAAAAAACGAAAAAAAAGAAGAAAAAAATGATGAAGTCGTGTGGGACAGCGTGTCCGGCCCACTTGGCAACTTTCAGCCCTCTGAGCCCGTTCCCCCTCGACCGGTGGCCAGATGGCGGTGGCGTTCAGTGTTTCCGGCCGAAGGAGACGAGTTGCAGGAGCTCGGTTTCGTTGAAGGAGAGGCGAGAGGCTGAAGATGATCCGGGCAGAAAAAGACAAAAACAGAACAGACAAAAAAAAAGTGAAAAGAAATAAAAGAAATAAAAAAGAAAAGAAAAAAACCGTTAAAAATGGGCGAGATGGGTTTTGGGCTTGGTTTTGTTGTGCGCTAGGTTCTTTGTAGAATTTGGGCCAGAGAAAAAAAAATTAAAAAAAGAAGATAAGTGTTCATGGGCGCATTTAATTTTTTCGGAGTGGGCCTTTCGGGGTTAACATTTTTAAGCCCAACCCGATCCGTTGGGGTTCGAATCGGTTTAGTTAGGTCGGGTCTCTTGACCTGGTCCGAATTTCTTATAAATTAATATTAAAAATAATAATAAATAAAATTAAAAATTAAGAAATTAAGAAATTCGAAAATTTAAAAATTTAAAATTCAGAAAATGATAAAAAAAAGTTTAAAAGCTTTAGGAAATAATAATTTTTTTTTGTAAAATTCAAAAATCAATAAAAAAATTAGAGTTTTAGAAAATCGATAATTATTATTATAAATTAAAAAAATCAAAATTAGAAAACCCATAGAAATTGAAACCCAAAAATTGGACAGTCTTTATGGATTTACAATAGGGTTCTTTATTTTTATTTTCTTTTATCTTCAAGAATGATATTAAGATGCTTGTGTAATTTTCTTTACGGTTATCATTGATTGCGCATTTTAATATTTTGGGTGTTACTTTCCAAACCTTAGATTTCTTTTGGATAGGTTATTATGGCATTAGTTAGCACATGATCAAGTTAGGTACCGAAGAGGCGTTAATCTTAGGGCTAACGTAATCGAGTCTTCGAGTTTGAAATCTGTGGTCAATTTGGTACAGCTCTTGTGGCCCACACCGAAACAATGTTGCGTAAATAATAAAATATTCTCCTATATCTTATTAAGTTTTTAACTGACCAAAAAAGGGGTAACGGTAACTCCTTTATTAAAATTTGCATAGATTTAATTGATTAAAATTTTGAACGCCTGATGTAACCTGAAGTATGGACT
The DNA here is from genome assembly GCA_017140255.1 of Eucalyptus paniculata subsp. matutina. Lineage (NCBI taxonomy): Eukaryota > Viridiplantae > Streptophyta > Magnoliopsida > Myrtales > Myrtaceae > Eucalyptus > Eucalyptus paniculata. The sequence continues at coordinate 19,205,097 of CM029436.1, read as the reverse complement.
TGGCCGTCGGCCTGAAGTTGACAATACCTCTAAACCTAACGGTCTCTCCCCCACAAGAGTTTACATTACAAACCAAGGGAATATTAGTTAGTTTCGATCAAGGCACTAGGAGGTGTGAGAATTAGTGTATACGTACATACATACGTAATATGCATTAGGATAGAGATTCTTTCCTTAAATTAGAAAGTTTTGTATGCATGGGTAACATGATGGATCTGTTAACATTCTGATATGAACACTATACCTCTCATTTTACAACTCTTCTTTCTATTGTCTCATGCCATTATTGCTATTATTTTACTAAAGCATTGCAATTTGATTTAGGAAGTTTCCTCTTCTTGCAAATCTCTCAAATTTATTTGCTTCCTATGAATAAATGCTTCCATTTTTTTTTCGTTCTTTCTTAATTTTTTTTTCCTATTCTCTAAGTAAATTGCTTTAAAGATCTCTTCCCATGCTAGAGGCAACGTGAAATTCTATATTTAGGCAATTTAAGGATGTCATTCGTTTTTCATAAATTTTAGTACTCCCTTCATATTCTGATGGTGCCTATTTTCATAGTTTCATCACATGATTTCCTTAGAAATCAATGCAAGTTCACATGCATGGCCCAAATTTTTTGTACTAACATCGAGTACTAAAATCAATTGGATCTGGTTCTTCAGAAGATAGAAAAGTGTTATAACTGCCTGGGCAACTTCAGCATCTAACTTCACGGGGCAAAAAATTTTATGTTCATGGATCTCTGCTTTTTTCCGTATAAAAAAAAAAAGAAAAAAAAGAAAAAGATTATGAAGTATCGTTGTGAAAACAAATAAGCCCAACTTTATGTTCATGAATCTCTGCTTTTTCTAATGATGCCCTTTTTATGGTATCGTTTTTTAGTAGTGAAATTAGAGTATTAAAGTTAACAAGATTTGGATCTTGAGAAGACAAAATGCTATTATGGGTGCCTAAGCAACTTCAGTATCTCATTTCGCATGGTAGAGGAATTTATGTTCATGAATATCTGCATTCGCCCAAATTTAGAGATAGAGAGAGAAGATTATGAAGTATCGTGTGAATGAAATAGTTTGAAACATTTTGTGTGAAACAAAGAAATTATATGTTGGTATTGAAGTACCAATGTGTGGTGGGCTCATAAAAGCAAGTTGATAAGGATATTTTTTAATTTTTAATTTTAATGTGTGCAATGGTAAATCTTGAGGGCCATGTTTACACCATAAAAATCATATCTCTAAATCCAAATAAAAGAGACTGATAGTTTTCCCAAGCATTCTTTGTTTCGGCTGAAGATGAGTGATCTTGAGGGATTTAAAAGGATTTTTTTTTTTTTAATTTCGAAATGTTATGGTCAATTTGAGCCATGTCATAATAAGTGATAGAGCAAGGTGAATCAATTGTAATAAAAATCATCGCTCGTACAATACTCAGGCTATATTCATCTTCAGAAAAGCAGAGAGCTTCTCTCTAATTAGTTGCTATAAGAAAGCACAAACCTGGCTAATAATGGGCTGACTGACGATCGACCAACAAAAGCAAGCCCACAACAACCCCTGAGATAAGACGGCGTTGGCGAGACCGAGACAGAGAACAGATCAGATGGCGTCCGCAAGACAGAGAGAGAGAGAGAGAGAGAGAGAGAGAGATTGAGAGCACCATTGCAGAAAGTCGAGAGACTAGAGAGATTGAGAGAGAGGCCAAATTTGAGTGTGAGAACTAGAAAAGAAGTGGAGTTTAAATAGAAAAGATTCAGGATTGGTTTTGAATGAAAGCCAGTTCTGCCCAAGAATTAACTAGGCTGGTTTCTAGGTAGAAACTGCACTTCAAGATATACAATCAAAAACTCTTTTTCGTTTTATTTATTTATTTATTTTAGGTTGCGCACCACGTCTGTCTTCTTCCTCCGCTGCATTTTTCAGAAAGACAGGCCGGGCGCTTTTGGAACACTCGATATTAAATGCCAAATATTAAACTGTTAATTATCACTCCTTAATGGCCGACCATTTATTGTACAAAAAAACCCTCTTAAAGATAGTATAAATGTACAATAATAATAGATAGTTAAAAATATTTAAATGACAAATACCAATGGTAGAACCTACATATATATATGAAAGATTACATCCAATTTAATAAACAAGGTAAGTCAATGTTGATGTATAGTTTAAACTTAGATTCATTGCGATGATTAAGTATTTTCTGCTTTATTTTAAAGCAATATGCCTAATTAATGTTAAGAAAACTGGGAAGGAACGGAGTTTTGAAATGATATATCTCAATCATTAGGCCCCATTCTATCTTACTTTCTTATATATATAGTCTGGTGGGAAGGAATGAAGTTTTGAAATGATATAGCTCAACCATTAGGCCCATTCTATCTTACTTTCTTCTATATATGGTTTGGTTCCCAAATGATGCACGATACAATAGCACGAAAGAAGGTAATCATAACCATCAGAGTTTGCTGAGTTTTATTAGAATGTTTATTTATGCTTTTGCAAATGTAAAAAACCAAATTTTATATTGTTATTCAAATACTAAAGGATTTTCAAAAAATTATGTACAAATTAAGCATTAATAAGTGTTGTGAAAATTTCAAATGTTTTAAGCCAAATACATGTAAAATTTCGTTCAAGATAATATTAGATTAATTATATATTTATATCAACAGTCCTTAGATATTTTGTTGAGGTTTGTGAGAGTGCAAAACTTGAAATTCATTACAGCTGGTTATTATTGTCCTGCGATTTGATGTGTCTTTTTTTTCTTTTTTACTTTTTTCCTTGTCTTTTTCCAAGTGTAACCATAAAAAAGGATAAAGATAAGAATGAATATCACAAAAAATATATATTTTTGATAAATTTATGCTAAACAAAAATTTTCAAATAATAAATTTACTCACGAAAAATATATAAATTTATATGGTAAAACTCCACACATATGTTTGTGAACTATCACGTATTTTATTTGATAATAAAATTTAATAAAAACTAATGAAAAATAAATTATTGTACATCAAATTAATTTAGCATATATCAATTTTGATTTTTTTCGAATATTAACTCTAAAGAGATCGTGTGTGGTACATCAAATCAAAACAAAACAAAAAACAGTGAGAAAGAGCATCTTTCACATGCGGCTGCGATCATACTTGGGGTCAAAAGATTATGCTGGTACCTGGCAAAGCTGGATTGGACAACGTGTTCAAGACAGAGAGGACGAGCATGATGAGTTGGGTCCCATGGCTATCACTAAGGCCTAAGCTAGGGCCCACATCATCGAAGCCGTACTGCGATCTACAACATGACGTTGACAGAAGACTTGGCCCAAAAAATGACTTAACTCTACCATGGTTCATTAGCAACCATCACTTTGCTATTTTGATATTTTTTTTCTTTTTACTTTTCGTGCCCCGTTTGTCTTCTCCGCCCACCTCCACGTTTTTCCAGAGAGGGAGACCATGCTCTTTTGAAACTATAGAAATTAAGGGGTACTTGATAATACTTCTATTTTTCTATCTTCCTATTCTTCTGCTTTCCAAAATAGAAAAAAACTGAAATTTATTTATGTACATCAAATTTTTTTTGGAATAAATTAGTAGCCAAGATAAATTTAGAATAAAAATAAATAATAAAAATATTTACTTTTCTATTCTCGATAACAAAAAGAGGTATAATGTCATTTAGAAAAACAAGCTCACTATAATCTAATATTCGTCTTTACATAATTGATACAAGATCTGTTTGAGACCTACATCTAGGCTAGGTCTCCTAACCCAATCAAAGTCGTCATTTTTCAATTTAGGAAAAAATTTAGAAATTAAATTTTGAGTAGTTCTACTAGATTTTAGTATTAATTATAGTTTAGAATTAGTTTGGCATAAAAAAATGAAAAAAAATTGATGAAAATTGGATTCACAATTAAACAGGCTCTTGGGACTTTACCATATTAATTTTTTTATTGCCATTTTCTTTTAGAAACAATGCTATGTTGCAATAGCTTGACAACTTGGCTGAGAGAAGACAATCTTCTTCCCTTAAGATGCTATTGGAGACATCTTTTAAAATCATCTGTAATTTTGTTCTTAGAAAATTAAATGGCTTTTTTTATTTTTTAACAAAAATTAAATGACTTTAAATGAGTCTTTCATATTACAATTTGTACTGTGTTCATAGTAGTCGAACAAGCCTATGGTACATGAATTTTTTATGTCATTTGCTTGAAGATTTGTCTATTATGAGTTATTTTGTCATTGCCCACACCACCAAGCAATATTTGTTCTTTTTCTTGCAGTTAAAAAGTTCAAAAGGTCTGTGCACTTGGTTATTGTAACTCCTAGAGATTTATTGTCAACCTTTTTATATCGTGAGTTATAAACTACTAGGACTCTTTGCTATCAATTCCAGCTATCCATCTTTAACTAATTATTACGTTGCATTTTCTAAGTCATTTCAGAATATCTTAATTAGTTAAATCTTTATAAAAATTCAATTTTATGCAAACATGAATTATTAAATCTCCATTGACATTTTTTAATTAAATGAAAAAATTAGAAACATTTTTTTTTTTTTGAATTGTATCAAGCGTATTTTTATTTTTATTTTATTTTGAAAATATAATTTTTTTTGTAGTTATTTAATGCGTTGTTCTATTAAAAATGAAAAAAATAATTTTTTTGATAGGAATCGTTTTGGGATTGTGATAACGCCAAGCTAGAGAATTTACTAGAGGTGGTATTATTGTCCTACGATTTGATGTGTCCTCTGTCCCCTGTCCTCTGTTTCTCTTACTTTCTCCTTTTTTGTCCAAAGGCAACCATAAAGTGGGTAGAAGACTACAGGTGCGTTTGGTTGGACTTTTGGGAAAAGTTTTTGGGAACATGTAAAGAACTTTGAGGTTAAGGAGTTTTCTAAAATGCAAATTATGTTTGGTGAATTGTAATCTAAAAGTCCTCAAAAGACGCTTTAAGTAAAATAGTGTTTGGAAAAATTTACATTTACAAAGGACTTTAAAAAAAAAACTTAAAAAGAAAAAATAAATGGTTGGCCGGCACAGGGTAGGGACTGCCGGCGATCGAAATTGTCGCCGGCGGCCGAGGTCTCAAGTTGCAAGACCTCACGCGGCTGCCGGAGACCACAAGTCCTCCTTCATCTTCCGCTCCATCCACCGCCGTCAAGTCTCACCCCTGCCCCCGCCTCACCGACGCCGACCTCACCGTCATCGTTGTCACTTGCGGGAACGCCTTCCTCTCCCTTGACCTCTCCGGACTCAGAAGACCCAGATCTGGTTCGTCGGAGGTCGGTCGACCCAGATTTGGGTCGCGGCCACTCAGACGACCCAGATCTGGGTCTCGGTGACTCAGGCGACCCAGAGTCAGAGGTCGCACGACCTCACCGCGACCGAGATCTGGGTCGCCCGAGTCGCCGCAACCCAGATTTGGGTCACGCGACCTCCGGCGACCCAGATCTGTGTCGCCGGAGGTTACGCGAACTTGCCGCGACCTAAACGTCGCGGCGACGCCACTCCCGGGGGTCACCGAGGTCATGCCACTAGCTGGCGACGATTGCCGTGACCACAATAGCCTCACGCCGACCTCCGTCGAGCCCGTCGTCGAGCGCGTCGTCAACCCCTCGCAATCTCGCTCGCCAATCTCAACGAAGAAGAAGGTGAACAGTTACGAGGGCAAAACCGGAAAAACGAAATGTTAGTAAGGATATTTATGAAAGAAAATTTATTACTTATTGGCCTCTCAGCATTCCGAGAAGGCTGAATGCCCAAGGCAGTCTCCTACCTGCCTTGGGCTTTTAGCCTTCCAAAGGCCTGCTTTGCCTCAATCATCTTTGCAAAATAATTTCTCAAACACCAAATTTTAGCCCAAAGGATTTTGAGTGCCCAAAGTGGCTTGGCAAAGCCACTCCCAAACGCACCCTACGTGCTTGGAGAAGTGGAGCAAGACAAAAAGCAGAGTAAAAAGCATCTTTCAGGTGGGGCCACAACCGCACTTAAGGGTAGAGTAACTACTGGTACGTGGGGAAGCTGGATTGGACGAGTGCGATAGAGTTGGGTCTACATCTCTGAATTCGTACCGCCATCAGGTTGACAGAGGACATGGCCACAAAGGAACTTAACTCACCGTAGTTAACTATTAACCATCACTGTATTCTACTGTTTTGTTTTGTTTTTTTCCTCTTTGTGTGCCACGTATGTCTTCCCCCTCTTCTTCCGTGAGATCATGCACTTTTGAAACTCTATAAATTAAATACCAAATGTTGATTTATTAGTTGTCCTCATTAATGGCCAAACACTTCATTCGTTGCATAAAACTTGAAGATAAAATAAGCGCACGATAATATTAGATAATACAAAGTATTTAAATGATAATCAATATTACAAAATTTTTTAAATTAATACACTTATTATAAATTTATTTTAAATTAATTTTTATCGCTAAAAATTATAAATTAGGATATTCGTGATAAATTTACTTTAAAAACTAATTTAAAAAAATAAAAATTAAACTAGTATATTTATGATAAATTTGTGCTTTAAATTTGATTAATACTATAAAAATCACACATTGGTTCACTTGTAAAAATAAAGTGTAAACCCCAAATCAATTACATCTGTTAATTGTTATGTGTCATATAATTTGATAATTTGACAGTAAAATTTAATAGAAATTAATAAAGAATAAATTTATCAAAGGTAGTTCAAATTTTTTTGCTATTAAAAAATTAATTTGAAGTAAATTTATTTTATACGTACGAATTAAAATTATAGATACTAATAGCAAAGCATTCCATTTCATCAATGCTCCTTGTGCCTGTAAACAAGAAAGATGACAAAACCACTAAAAAAACTAAATTATATTTATTATGATACATTTATTTAGAACTTTTATGTGATAAAAAATTATAAATTATACCTATTACAACGCGTTGCTCTATACTTTCTTTTGTGATATCGAAGTCCTAACTTAGAGTTTGTAATGGCTTTTTCCTTAGATTGAGTTTTATTCTATTTTATTTTAACATAATATCTCTAATTAATTTAAGAGAGGTGAGAAAGAATATAGTTTTGTGATAATGCGACTCACTCATTAAACTGCACTCTACCGGACTTTCCTATCATTGAGAGAATGGATGATGTATGTTTGTATGTATTTAGAATTTTGGCTTCACAAATAACATAGAATAGCTGAATTTTCTTAACACTCATTCGTTTGTGTTTTTTATAATGCAAAAAAATTGTTAACTTTTCTGTTAAAATTTTAAATATTATTTAAATACAAAAATGGTGAAAAAATACAGATAAATTACGTTTGTGAAAATTTTACATATTTCAGCCCTAAAAATTATAAAACTGATTTCATATTAAAATTAATTAAATTAAACAGATAAGGTTTTGTTGACGTTTGTGAAACCGGAGAGCTTTCCACCACAGGTGGATCATATAATTGTCCTTCGATTTGATGTGTCGTCTTTCCCCCTTTTCCTTTTTGTCTCACCTTTCCTTTTTCCAAAAGCCGACCAGAAAAAGTGAGAGATGATGCGTTGGTGAAGCAAAACCACTGCTTTTCAATCTAGTCGGAAGACAAATTGGAATCACCGTCGGCTACGCTCCACCTGGCTCAATCGCTCAAGCTAGCCAACCATCTTGTTGGTTGGCTTCCAGCAGCAGCACAGGAAATGTACAATCTCTCGTTCAGTGGATAACATCAGCTCATGCTTAATCATAAAATGTTACATTTGAATTCTAACAGCGACTATAATAAAACTAATCACTCAATTAGTAGAGGGGAAGGACCATATAAAACTAATCACTCGATTAACTAAAGGGGAAGGACCGTCATGAAACACAGAGTTCCTTTTCAATCTAAATAATGTAGATAATCCTATTCTATGCAAAGCTCCAAGAGAGTTTTTGAAAAAGTTCTTCTTTTGAGGTATTCTGAAGCCCACTGAAATTCAATGTCCCCACATTCAATAACTCCGTCGGCACCACAAAGAAAGGCTGTGTCTCGAAACTATCTCTCGTTTTTTTGAAAGGGTAGTCAAACAAAAGGTGTAGATTTAAAATTATGCATCATCGAAATAACAAGTGTAGCTTGCATGACAACATTGGCTGTCTATCAACACTAACCAGCTTGTTCAAAATATTAATCCAAACTTAGGAACATTAGGATTACGTCAAATACGTCCGCCATAGCAACTTGGACCTCCTATTTCTATTCCCAAGCATCAGGAAATGGCATTAGAGCATAGCAAGGTTAAATCACATAACCTTATTTAGACTTTAACAAACATGTCAGAATATTTTTAAAATAAATCATGCAATCATCTAATAGTCTAAGCTTTTAGAATAGTTAATAATAATTCACAAATATCTCACATGGCATCAAACTATGAGATCCTAAGTTAAAATTTTCCAGGCCTCTATGTACCTTTTCAATTGCATATTTCCACAATTTAGGCTTAGGCAAAAATGCAGTCTAAGCATAAGGAGAGTTAGAATATTTCTGATTCTCAGTAAGACATTTGACATGAGGCTCACTCTTAGGTTCCACAAACCAAATACTTTGGTCCTTTTAATTGATAAAGCTGCACCAAAACAATCCAAATGAAGCCAGCTCTCGTTACCAATCTTTGGAGGCATTGTCAGGAGCAAGCTAATTTCCACTGAATTACTTGACATCCTTATAGTTATCCTTTCAACAAGTGGTTTGCCATCTTTGTCACTAAACTTTGCTAGATATTAAAGGAAGTTCTAGGTATATAATAGACAATGCACCTCTTCTAATGCCACTTATTTGTAGCAAATTACCTAAATAAGCTCAGTCATCTTCGAGGATTAAGCTTCAACTTAGAAATTTGTTGAAACTGCTGAAAAAGATTTAAAATTTAAAGATAAGAAGCCTTATCACCTTTGAAGAAGATCATAAGATCACAACAAAGCTCAAATAAATTCACTTGATTTGCGTAACAAATTACGCCCAAAGTAGGAGCCAAGCCATGTCACCTTTGAAGAAGATCATAAGATCACAACAAAGCTCAAATAAATTCACTTGATTTGCGTAACAAATTACGCCCAAAGTAGGAGCCAAGCCAGGCCGAGACTATCCGGTGTTCACTTTACCTCTACTCTGTAACTTACCTATAGCTACTGAAACTCTTCCGACCCAACGCAAGGCCGTAATTAGTTAGGATCGTTGATATTAAGATAGGATTCTAATATAGCTAAAACTTTTTCTAGATTAAAGAAAAAGGAAAATATTTTGCCAAATGACCTATTTCATGTATTTGAACATGGAAGAAGAACCCTAGGAGCATAAAGTTGCTTGCTTGTAGGAAAAAGGGGCTGCTTTGCGGATAAAAAAAAGCAGAGTGATATGCTTATTAATCATCTTCCTCATTGTTCTCGATCGGATTTGTGCTTTATCTGTTAAAGGACCTCCCAATCCAAAACTCCCCTTCATATTGTCACTTGACGTTATCGCTTCTATTTTACTGAAACACGCTCTTTGCTAGTCTCTCCAAATCATTTGCTTCCTATAATCAAAACTTTTGCATTTTTTTTTCTTTATTAAAAAACTGCCTTAAAGATCTCTTCCCGTGCTAAGCTTTTCCAAAACTTGAAAAGAATTCTCAAGCGAGGGCAAAATGACGGATATACCCAACACTTTCCCTGGCGTGTACAGTCGCACACAATCTTTTACTATTTCAGTTTCCTATTGCGGTGATATCAATTAGTTTAGAATCCTTAGATTAATTCAAATTTCGTATTTTTCTCGACCAGTGTCTACATGACAAGTTTTTCTTGGATATGTTAAGTCCGGCTCTTCTTTCTATCCTTTAACATATTATTCTTCTAATTTAGCTCCATTTAATACACATAATCAAATCTTTATTGAATTTCTGTAAGATTTGGTGGAAGCTATCAACTATTCTAAAAGATTAAATTTTCAGATGATGGTAGGGTTCATTATTTAAATATTCTAATACTCTCTCTCACATTTAGCCCAATCTTTTACTTATTACTAAGCATTGGAATTTAATTGGAGAGGTAACGAGACTTAGAAATATTCGGATTCAGAACATACGGCTCTCATATTATGTGATGAATCATATTACTCAACATATAGTACAATATTTATACAATATATTGCTTAATAGAAAAGAGAAAAAAAGAAGAAGATATACCAAATATCTCTACCTAATTCTAAGAGATACATCAAATATTATGCTAACTAAAAAACCAAAAAATAAAAATAAAAATTAATCGATACTAAGAGCTGCACCAGATATTACAAAAACAGAATATAAATCTTTAGCAAATCTTTCATAATAATTTCCTATTTGATCATACTACCGGCGTGTTTCCATCGTCTAATCGAAAGTTCTTTTTACATATAAAAATTATTGTATTTTTTATTTATTTATAATAATCGTTTCTTTTTCATACGAAGTATGACAATTCTTCTTTCTAGTATTTTATTATGCACGTTGCACATCTACTTTTGTTAAATCTGCAACACGCCCATCGTCCCACCAATAATAGGAATTGTCATAATGATTATTTTTTAATGCATTTTGAATTCTCATGCAGGGTGTCCTTTCATTTTTAATAAATACATTATTCCTTTATACAATTTCTTAAATTTACTAATGTCATCGTCAGGGATTTGTCGTAGGTTTATTTCAAGTGAGTATTGCTTCATGCAAGAATGACGTGGGATAGGTAGCACTATTTATTCTTATCTTTAATATATATTCATGAAGTTTTGCATTTAGTTTTTCTCATTTAAATATTTTCTAATATCTGTCATTATTGTAGACTTTCTAATTGAATAGACAAGGCAAGTAGATGTTAATGCAATGTTCACAGAGCATTGGGCAAGATAACCGAGATTCATAATAAGGATAGCAAAAGTTGCACATTCTTATTCATAGCTAGTCACGATTAGCTGTCATATCTCATAACTCCCCCTACCGCATTAGTTGTATGTTCAACATTTCTATGGATGCCAATTTAATTATATGTCATTCCATTACTTTCTAACCCCTCCTTGCTTTATTAGGATTTCTTAAATAAATTGTCGTTAGTCGTAATTAATGATTTTTTATATGATTAAGAACTTTTTATAAGAAATTCATTTGTCAATCTACGAACAATTACTAACTTTTTTTACATAATTAGTAATGTTTCATATAAAAAAAGTAATTATTCTATGTTGATTCTATCATCCAAATGACAAAAATGACAATTTCGAACATAACTAACGATATATACGTGGACAATGATATTATAAAAAATGTTTATATTGACAACGACTGATTGCCAATCCTCCCATGTCATTAGTGCTCAGACCCGCACATACTTATGACGTATCCGTTACTTTATAAAAAAGTTGGGAAAAAAACTTAATCATCTCATTTAATGTTTTACAAATTAAAATAATATATCAACATCAACTTGCCTTACTTAAGTTGGATATGATCCTTTACACAGTAGAACAAATGTCAACATCTTGATTTATTATCAAATTGATTGAACTGTTTACACATGAATTATTATCCTCATACAATGTCATAACTAAGGCCCACATTAGATGTAGTTGTCTTCCAAATCTTCTTGGTCAATAAAGCAAAATTTTTATATAATGTAACCTTTTACATATGAATGTAACCAAAACTATTAGATGGGGATGTCTTCCTAATATTCTTGGTCAAGAAAGTAACCTTTTTTATTTATTTTTTATTTTTTTATAAAGCAAATCTTCTTGCTTTATTTGTAACCTTTTACACATCAATCATTGTCCTTACACAATTTCACAGCCAAGGCCCACATCAGATGTGGATGTCTTGCTAATTTGCTTGGTCACAATTCTTTTTGTCAAGATGCATGCATACCATTTACGCGTTTGACTTATTGTTATTAGTTTCTCTCACTTTCGTCCCAATTTAATTTTAGTCCTAGCAATCTACCAGATATGTAAAAGATTACATACAATTTAATACTAAGGCAAATTGACTTTCATGTACAGACCAGGAAAAACTATATTATATTAAATTAGATAACTATTTGACCAAAAAAGAATTAGATTATTAATTTTTTCTACTTTTTTGTAAAGTCATATTTCTAATTAATTGTCAAGGGAAGTGGGAGGGATTGGAGGTTTGTGATGACGTCGGTCCACCACTAAGCTCCTTTCTACCTCGGAAATGACACATAATAAAAAAGAAAGAAAGAGGACAATCATGATAATCAAACTTATCTGAGTTTTCTAAGATTTGCTCATTTGTGCTTTTTAAAAAGCAAAAACGATTTTTTGCTTTCCTTTTAAAACATAAAATGTTATTCAAATATAAACATTATTGTGAAGAAATTATATGTAAATTACATATCAATATTTACATGTTGTGAAAATTTCTCATGTTGCATGTAAAAAAAATGTAAAAAGTGTGTCTGAGATAAGATTAAATCAAACAAAACAAAATGCAAACACATGACAAGCCCTTCCTATTTTGTTGACGTTTATGAAAGCATTACAACTTGAAATTCACTACCCTTGGTGGACCATATCAGTGTCCTTTAGTTTGAGGTGCCATCTTTTCCTTAGTTTACCTTTTTTTCCAAAGGCGACCAGAAAATGTATAAGGTAACGTGTTAATTGAGGAAAAGGACAATTTTCCATTTGTTGACGTCATCGCTGTCGCAAAAGGATCATTTAGAAGAAAATTTGTGTTCGGGGCTTTTTAGCTGCACGATTTTCATAATAAATAAATATTAGTACGTACTCTGGTATATAATTTTTTTTATAAATTTTGTTATGGTAGAAACATAAAAGGTTGAATGCTTCTGCTAAACACCCGGTCGTCACTTTTCACATGCATCTATGTAAAAGAAAGAACGATATGCATGTATCAACTATTCAAACTAATTGAAAAAAAAAACCCTAAAAAATTTGTACGATACAATCATTATACAAAGCCTTTCGCAAAAGTATCTTTCAGGTGGGGTTGAGGCCTGACATCACAATTTGGGTGGAGATTTTGGTACTAATACCTAAAAAAATTCCAAACTTCAACTTTAGTGTCAATTCTACTCAAAAATATTTTTATCTCATAAAAAACTCCAAACTTTAGGTCTTATCCCATAAAAAAACCTCAAACTTTAGGTTTAGTCCCAATTTTACTATAAACTAATAAAAAACCACCGACTTTTATTTAAATTTTATATCTACTCTTATTAACCCTCCGTCCAAAATCATCCCTAGTAATCTTACATGATACTTTTATGTCATTGGTCTAGCTTTTTCGCAATTCAAATCCAAGAAGGTGCTTTGGAGATGAATTTCCATGTCATCATCCCAAATGACATCCTCTTTGATTTGAAATTTGAGTAATAACTAAAGCAATTAGGGTTGGCTTTCTTTAATTGCTCTCAAGTATTCCTTCCATCTCATTGAAGGATATTCGATTTTGTGCTTAGTTTTTAATCTCTCGTGCTTGGGAGTCTTCCGTCTCTCGTAGTCAAAGAGCTTGCACTCAGAGAGCTCACACTCAAGATATGCGGCTTGGTAGGATCTAACAACTCATGCACGTGAGTTTTCCATTTCTTGGTTGTTAGCAAAATTTTTTGGATAGAGAGTTAACAGGGATAGATTTGAGACTCAAGTAAAAGTTGGTGATTTTTTATAAGACAAGAATTTATGGTAGAATTAGAATTGGACCTAAAGTTTGAAATTTTTATAGGAAAAAAAAATTATGGCAGAATTAGGACTTAACTTAAAGTTGGAAGTTTTTTGCATTAAAACAAATTGGATAAAATTGGGACTAAAATTAAAGTTGATGTTCTTTTTAGAATTATGCTAGGTATTTTTTTGGTAGGTGGCAAAATCTGGAGTGGCCAGCATGATCTCTTCAGCAATGCTCCCAATGACAGCTTTCACCATTTTTGTTCTCTCTTTCTCTCTCTGTCTCTCTTTTTGTGTGGATAAGAAGACATTAATCCAGTGGTTCCATGGCTAGAGACTACCCAAGACATGTATCGCAAGTTGATGTTGAAGATGAGAATTCTCCTCAACCATGCATACTAGGCAAATGAAGCTCAAGTGAATAATGCATATGGGACCCATCGAGGTTAGGTCTGGGGTCCACGATATTGTTCGAAGACTTTTCGTGCTTCTAGGGTTTAATATTAGTCCGGTTGTTCCAAGGCTAGATATATAAGAAATCCATGTTGATGCCCACCGACAACTGGTGAATCAAAATCTTGGCAAATTTAATTTTCAAGATTCTCTAATCGGCTTGAGCAGCTGAGGATAATAATCCTCATCATCCACACAAAGCCTAAATAATGCAGATGGGATCCACCGAGGCTGGGTCCTAGGTTTGCGATTCTCATTTGTCTGAAGACTTTCGTGCTCCTAGTGTTTAATGGTCTAGTATGCTTGCATGCGCAAAGAAAATGCTAGGTGTTGAAAGTGACGGAGATATTTATTTCCCAAATAAGTTTTATCTTAACAGTTTCCGAGGTCCAAAAGCGAAGGAGAATAAGTCTAACGTTGTGAAAGTAGTTACGACATGAGGTTGATGGAAGAAATGACCAAAAAGCAACTTGACTTGATCATGGTTAACTATCAACCTTGCACTTTTGTTTTCTTTTTCTTTTTCTTTTTTTGTTTTGTGCCACGTTGGTCTTCTTCCTCCTCTGCATTAGAGACTTAAAATAGGTTTACAAGTATTGTACAAAGTCATTCGCAAAAGTATTTTTTAGGTGGGGTTGACGCCTAAGATCACAATTCAAGATGGACATTTTGTTGGTATGTGGTGAATCTAGAGTGGACAGCATGAAATATAACACAAGTATAGTGAGGGTCCACCTGTATAAAGTTGTATTGCTTAACATATTTCAGGAAACCAGTTGGCTCTGAGTTTGAGTGGCATTTCATCCCTAACCACTTATGTGCCTGATATCGCCATATGGTCTCCTATTAACATTGCTTTGGGCTTTCCTTTTAGTCTCCTTACTCCTCCATTGTATTTCAAAATTATAGAGCGACCAGATGCTTAACTTTAGATATTAACAATCAAATATTAATGTCAATTGTCACTCATTAATGACCCACCACCTCATTTATTACATAAAACTAAATACAGGCGCCCACCTTATATATTGTACAAAAACCCTCGTAAGGATCATCTAAGTGCACAATAATAGTAGATAACAAAAAATATCTAGATGACAAAACCAATTGCAAAACCTATGTATATATGTATATTTCTAAAAGATGACATCCAATTTGATAAATAACGTAGGTTGATGTTCATGTTTGGTTCAAAAAGCATCATCGTAGAATGAATGCGATGATTAAGTATTTTCTGCTTTATTTTAAAGCGACATGTCTAATTAATGCTAAGAAAATGGGACAGAATTAAGCTTTTTAATAACATAGTAATACTATTAAGCTCCATTTTATCTTGCTCTCTCTTTATTCATATATATGCATATATAATAGATATTAGCTTAGCAATGACCTCTTCAGTAATGCTCTCGATAATAGCTTCCGCCATTTTTGTTCTCTCTATGTCTCTTTCTCTTTCTGTGGATTAGAAGATATTAATCCTGTGGTTCTAAGGCTAGAAACTTCTCATGACATGCATCGCAAATTTACAAGTGTAAGATAAAAATTCTCCTCAGCCACACATGATAGGGAGATAAAGCACAAGTCAATAATGCATATGGGACCAACTGAGGTTGGGTTTAGGGTCCGCGAATGGTTTGTCTAAAGACTTTTAGTGCTTCTAGAGTTTAATATTGGTCTGGTCGTTCCAAGGCTAGATATATAAGAAGTCCATGTCGATGCCCACTGACCACTAACAAATCCAAATCCCAAAAAATTTAATTTTCAACTTCTTTGACTGAACTGAGCAGCTAAATATAAGAATCGTCATCATCCACACAAAGCCTAAATCAATATTGTGGATGGGATCCACCACTGTTAGGTCCGAGGTCCATGATTAGTGTTTGTTTGAAGACTTTTTGTGATTCTAGCGTTTAATAGTCTAAGCATGCTTGCAGGGGCAAATGAAAGTGATGGGGATATTTACTATGAAGATTGTTTTCACCCAATAGTTTCTGAGGCCCAGAAGCAAAGGGAAATAGGAGGACCAAGTTGTGGAAGAAAATTGCATCTTCAAGGACAAAACACACATTTTATTAAGACTGGGCCTTGTTTGCAATTCGGGGTGGAGATTATGTTACTGTGTGGCGAAGCTGAATTTGGACAATGCCCACAAATACGAATAGGACTAGTGTGGTGGATTGGGTGCCACGGCTATTCATTGAGGCCTAAAGCATGGTCCACGCCCATGAAGCCGTATTAGCATGAGGTTGACAGAAGACATGGCCAAAAAGCAACTTAACCATGGTTAACTATCAATTATCAACCATCGCTTTTGCTCTTTTGTTTTGTTTTGTTTTTTTTTTCGTACCATGTCTGTCTACTTCTTCCTCTCGATGCCAGAGACCACACACTTTTGAAATGGTAGAAATTAAAATCAACCGTGGACCTATTTAATTGTCCTCATTGATAGGTGGGCTTTCCTTTACTCAATTCCAGTATGATGATACAAAAATTGTAGAGATCAATAGATGTGCTGTAGCAAACTAAAGAAACTATGATCTTGGTAAAAAGTTTTGGGAACTCCAAGACAAAATCATGACCATCAATCACATTGTTTATGTTGGTCCTTTCCTCATAAAAGCATCATCTTAGATTCAAAGCGATGATTAAGTATTTTCTACTTTATTTTAAAGCAACAAGTCTAATTAATGCTAAGAAAAATGGGACGGAATGAAGCTCTATAATAACATAGTTATACTATTACGCTCCATTCTATCTTGCTCTCTCTTTATTCATATATATGCATATATAATAGACATTAGCTTAGCAATGACCCCTTTAGCAATGCTCTCGAAGATAGCTTCCGCCATTTTTGTTCTCTCTATGTCTCTGTCTCTTTCTCTTTCTGTGGATTAGAAGATATTAGTCTAGTGGTTCTAAGGCTAGAAACTTCTCATGACATGCATCGCAAATTTACGTGTGGAAGATAGAAATTCTCCTTAGCCACACATGATGGGGGAGATAAAGCACAAGTCAATAATGCATATGGGACCAACCGAGGTAGGGTTCAGGGTCCGCCATTGGTTTGTCTAAAGACTTTTCGTGCTTCTAGAGTTTAACATTGGTCTAGTCGTTCCAAGGCTAGATATATAAGAAGTCCATGTCGATGCCCACGGACCACTGACAGATCCAAATCCCAAAAAATTTAATTTTCAACTTCTTTGATGGAACTGAGCAGCAGAAGATAAGAATCGTCATCATCCACACAAAGCCTAAATCAATACTATGGATGGGATCCACCGCTATTGGGTCAGAGGTCCATGATTTGTGTTTGTTTGAATACTTTCGTGCTTCTAGCGTTTAACAGTCTAAGCATGCTTGCAGGGGCAAATGAAAGTGATGGGGATATTTACTATGATGATTGTTTTCACCCAGTAGTTTCCAAGGCCCAGAAGCAAAGGGAAATAGGAGGACCAAGTTGTGGAAGGAAATTGCATCTCAGAGGACGAAACACGCATTTTATTAAGACGGGGCCTTGTTTTGCAATTTGGGGTGGAGATTTTGTTAGTGTGTGGTGAAGCTGAATTGGACAATGCCCACAAATATGAATAGGACTGGTGCAGTGGATTGGGTGCCACGGCTATTCATTGAGGCCTAAAGTATGGTCCACGCCAATGAAGCCGTATTAGCATGAGGTTGATAGAAGACATGGCCAAAAAGCAACTTAACCACGGTTAACTATCAATTATCAACCATCACTTTTGCTCTTTTTTTTTTTTGTTTTTTTTTTCCTT
This sequence comes from Eucalyptus paniculata subsp. matutina, assembly GCA_017140255.1. Taxonomy (NCBI): domain Eukaryota; kingdom Viridiplantae; phylum Streptophyta; class Magnoliopsida; order Myrtales; family Myrtaceae; genus Eucalyptus; species Eucalyptus paniculata. The sequence goes on along the minus strand of CM029436.1, from coordinate 19,187,172 downwards.
ACCATGTATGTCTACTTCTTCCTCTCTATGTTAGAGGCCACGCGCTTTTGAAACTATAGAAATTAATAATCAACCGTGGACCTATTTTATTGTCCACATTAATAGGTGGGCTTTCCTTGACTCGATTCCAGTATGATGATACAAAAATTGTAAAGATCAATAGATGGGCTGTAGCAAACTGAGGAAACTATGATCTTGGTAAAAAGTTTTGGGAACTCCAAGACTAAATCATGACCATCAATCACATTGTTTATGTTGGTCCTTTCCATTAAAGCATCATCTTAGATTGAATGCGATGATTAAGTATTTTCTGCTTTATTTTAAAGCAACATGTCTAATTAATGCGAAGAAAAATGTGTCGGAATGAAGCTCTATAATAACATAGTTAAACTATTAAGCTCCATTCTATCTTGCTCTCTCTTTATTCATATATATGCATATATAATAGATATTAGCTTAGCAATGACCTCTTCAGTGATGCTCTCGATGATAGCTTCGGCCATTTTTGTTCTCTCTATGTCTATGTCTCTTTCTCTTTTTGTGGATTAGAAGATATTAGTCCAATGGTTCTATGGAAAGAAACTTCTCGTGACATGCATTGCAAATTTACGTGTGGAAGATAGAAATTCTCCTCAACCACACATGATAGGGAGATAAAGCACTAGTCAAGAATACATATGGGACCAATCGAGGTTGGGTTTAGGGTCCGCAATTGGTTTGTCCAAAGGCTTTTCGTGCTTCTAGAGTTTAACATTGGTCTGGTCGTTGCAAGGCTAGATATATAAGAAGTCCATGTCAATGCCCACTGACCACTGACAAAACCAAATCTCGAAAAATTTAATTTTCATCTTCTTTGACCGAATTGAGTAGCTTAAGATAAGAATCGTCATCATCCACACAAAGCCTAAGTCAATACTGTGGATGGGATCCACCGCTGTTGGATCCGAGGTCCATGATTCGTGTTTGTTTGAAGACTTTTCGTGCTTCTAGCGTTTAATAGTCTAAGCATGCTTGTAGGGGCAAATGAAAGTGATGGGGATATTTGCTATGAAGATTGTTTTTACCCAATAGTTTCTAAGGCCCAGAAGCAAAGGGAATAGGAGGACCAAGTTGTGGAAGAAAATTGCATCTCCAAGGACAAAACACGCACTTTATTAAGACTGGGCCTTGTTTTGCAATTCGGGGGTGGAGATTCTGTTAGTGCGTGGCGAAGCTGAATTGGACAATGCCCACAAATACGAATAGGACTGGTGTGGTGGATTGGGTGCCACGGCTATTCATTGAGGCCTAAAGTATGGTCCATGCCCATAAAGCCGTATTAGCATGAGGTTGACAAAAGACATGGCCAAAAAGCAACTTAACCACGGTTAACTATCAATTATCAACCATCGCTTTTGCTCTTTTGTCTTGTTTTGTTTTTTTTTTTCGTACCATGTCTGTCTACTTCTTCCTCTCGATGCCAGAGACCACCCACTTTTGAAACGGTAGAAATTAAAAATCAACCATGGAACTATTTAATTGTCCTCATTAATAGGTGGGCTTTCCTTTACTCGATTCCAGTATGATGATACAAAAATTGTAGAGATCAATAGATGTGCAATAGCAAACTATAGAAACTATAATCTTGGTAAAAAGTTTTGGGAACTCCAAGACTAAATCATGACCATCAATCACATTGTTTTCGTTGGTCCTTTCCTCATAAAAGCATCATCTTAGATTCAAAGCGATGATTAAGTATTTTCTGCTTTATTTTAAAGCAACAAGTCTAATTAATGCTAAGAAAAATGGGACAGAATGAAGCTCTATAATAACATAGTTATACTATTACGCTCTATTCTATCTTGCTCTCTCTTTATTCATATATATGCATATATAATAGACATTAGCTTAGCAATGACCCCTTTAGCAATGCTCTCGATGATAGCTTCCGCCACTTTTGTTCTCTCTATGTCTCTGTCTCTTTCTCTTTCTGTGGATTAGAAGATATTAGTCCAGTGGTTCTAAGGCTAGAAACTTCTCATGACATGCATCGCAAATTTATGTGTGGAAGATAGAAATTCTCCTCAGCCACACATGATGGGGAGATAAAGCACAAGTCAATAATGCATATGGGACCAACCGAGGTAGGGTTCAGGGTCTGCCATTGGTTTGTCTAAAGACTTTTCGTGCTTCTAGAGTTTAACATTGGTCTAGTCGTTCCAAGGCTAGATATATAAGAAGTCCATGTCAATGCCAATGGACCACTGACAGATCCAAATCCCGAAAAATTTAATTTTCAACTTCTTTGATGGAACTGAGCAGCTGAAGATAAGAATCGTCATCTTCCACACAAAGCCTAAATCAATACTACGGATGGGATCCACCGCTATTGGGTCCGAGGTCCATGATTTGTGTTTGTTTGAATACTTTCATTCTTCTAGCGTTTAACAGTCTAAGCATGCTTACAGGGGCAAATGAAAGTGATGGGGATATTTACTATGATGATTGTTTTCACCCAGTAGTTTCCGAGGCCGAGAAGCAAAGGGAAATAGGAGGACCAAGTTGTGGAAGAAAATTGCATCTTAGAGGACAAAACACGCATTTTATTAAGACTGGGCCTTGTTTTGCAATTTGGGGTGGAGATTCTGTTAGTGCGTGGCGAAGCTGAATTGGACAATGTCCACAAATACGAATAGGACTAGTGCGGTGGATTGGGTGCCACGGCTATTCATTGAGGCCTAAAGTATGGTCCATGCCAATGAAGCCCTATTAGCATGAGGTTGATAGAAGACATGGCCAAAAAGCAACTTAACCACAGTTAACTATCAAATATCAACCATCGCTTTTGCTCTTTTGTTTTGTTTGTTTGTTTTTTTTTTTTTTTTTTTGTACCATGTATGTCTACTTCTTCCTCTCTATGTTAGAGGCCACGCGCTTTTGAAACTGTAGAAATTAATAATCAACCGTGGACCTATTTAATTGTCCACATTAATAGGTGGGCTTTCCTTTACTCGATTCCAGTATGATGACACAAAAATTGAAAAGATCAATAGATGGGCTGTAGCAAACTGAAGAAACTATGATCTGGGTAAAAAGTTTTGGGAACTCCAAGACTAAATCATGACCATCAATCACATTGTTTATGTTGGTCCTTTCCTTATAAAAGCATCATCTTAAATTGAATGCAATGATTAAGTATTTTCTGCTTTATTTTAAAGCAACATGTCTAATTAATGCGAAGAAAAATGTGACGGAATGAAGCTCTATAATAACATAGTTAAACTATTAAGCTCCATTCTATCTTGCTCTCTCTTTATTCATATATATGATTATATAATAGATATTAGCTTAGCAATGACCTCTTCAGTGATGCTCTCGATGATAGCTTTGGCCATTTTTGTTCTCTCTATGTCTCTGTCTCTTTCTCTTTCTGTGGATTAGAAGATATTAGTCCAGTGGTTCTATGGAAAGAAACTTCTCATGACATGCATTGCAAATTTACGTGTGGAAGATAGAAATTATCCTCAGCCACACATGATAGGGAGATAAAGCACAAGTCAATAATACATATGGGACCAATCGAGGTTGCGTTCAGGGTCCGCAATTGGTTTGTCCAAAGACTTTTCGTGCTTCTAGAGTTTAACATTGGTCTAGTCGTTACAAGGTTGGATATATAAGATGTCCATGTCGATGCCCACTGACCACTGACAAAACCAAATCTCGAAAAATTTAATTTTCATCTTCTTTAACCGAATTGAGCAGCTTAAGATAAGAATCGTCATCATCCACACAAAGCCTAAATCAATACTGTGGATGGGATCCACCGCTGTTGGGTCCGAGGTCCATGATTCGTGTCTGTTTGAAGACTTTTCGTGCTTCTAGCGTTTAATAGTCTAAGCATGCTTGCAGGGGCAAATGAAAGTGATGGGGATATTTACTATGAAGATTGTTTTCACCCAATAGTTTCTAAGGCCTAGAAGCAAAGGGAAATAGGAGGACCAAGTTATGGAAGAAAATTGCATCTCCAAGGACAAAACATGCATTTTATTAAGACAGGGCCTTGTTTCGCAATTCGGGGTGGAGATTTTGTTAGTGCGTGGCGAAGCGGAATTGGACAATGCCCACAAATATGAATAGGACTGGTGCGGTGGATTGGGTGCCACGGCTATTCATTGAGGCCTAAAGTATGGTCCACGCCAATGAAGCCGTATTAGCATGAGGTTGATAGAAGACATGGCAAAAAAGTAACTTAACCACGGTTAACTATCAATTATCAACCATAGCTTTTGCTCTTTTGTTTTGTTTTGTTTTGTTTTGTTTTTTTTTTTTCGTACCATGTATGTCTACTTCTTCCTCTCTATGTTAGAGGCCACGCGCTTTTGAAACTATAGAAATTAATAATCAACCGTGGACCTATTTAATTGTTCACATTAATAGGTGGGCTTTCCTTTACTCGATTCCAGTATGATGATACAAAAATTGTAGAGATCAATAGATGTGCTGCAGCAAACTGAAGAAACTATGATCTTGTTAAAAAGTTTTGGGAACTCCAAGACTAAATCATGACCATTAATCACATTGTTTTCGTTGGTCCTTTCTTCATAAAAGCATCATCTTAGATTCAAAGCGATGATTAAGTTATTTTCTGCTTTATTTTAAAGCAACAAGTCTAATTAATGCTAAGAAAAATGGGACGGAATGCAGCTCTATAATAACATAGTTAAACTATTAAGCTCCATTCTATCTTGCTCTCTCTTTATTCATATATATGCTTATATAATAGATATTAGCTTAGCAATGACCTCTTCAGTGATGCTCTCGATGATAGCTTCCGCCATTTTTGTTCTCTCTATGTCTCTGTCTCTGTCTCTGTCTCTTTCTGTGGATTAGAAGATATTAGTCCAGTGGTTCTAAGGGTAGAAACTTCTCATGACATGCATTGCAAATTTACGTGTGGAAGATAGAAATTCTCCTCAGCCACACATGATGGGGAGATAAAGCACAAGTCAATAATGTATATGGGACCAACCGAGGTTGGGTTCAGGGTCCGCGATTGGTTTGTCTAAAGACTTTTCGTGCTTCTAGAGGTCCATGATTTGTGTTTGTTTGAAGACTTTTCGTGCTTCTAGCGTTTAATTGTCTAAACATGCTTGCAGGGGCAAATGAAAGTGATGGGGATATTTAGAAGATTGTTCTCACCCAATAGTTTCTGAGGCCCAGAAGTAAAGGAAAATAGGAGGACCAAGTTGTGAAAGAAAATTGCATATCTGAGGACAAAACACGCATTTTATTAAGACGGGGCCTTGTTTTGCACTTCGGGATGGAGAGTCTGTTAGTGCGTGGCGAAGCTGAATTGGACAATATCTACAAATACGGATAGGACTTGTGCGGTGGATTGGGTGCCACGGCTATTAATTGAGGCCTAAAGTATGGTCCACGCCCATGAAGCCGTATTAGCATGAGGTTGACAGAAGACATGGCCAAAAAGCAACTTAACCATGGTTAACTATCAACTATCAACCATCGCTTTTGCTCTTTTGTTTTTTTTTTTGTTTTGTTTTTTTTTTCGTACCATATATGTCTACTTCTTCCTCTCTATGTTAGAGGCCACGCGCTTTTGAAACTGTAGAAATTAATAATCAACCGTGGACCTATTTAATTGTCCTTATTAATAGGTGGGCTTTTGATTCCAGTATGATGATTCAAAAATTGTAGAGATCAATAGATGTGCTGCAGCAAACTGAAGAAACTATGATCTTGGGAAAAAGTTTAGGGTACTCCAAGATTAAATTATGACCATCAATCACATTGTTCATGTTGGTCCTTTCCTCACATCGCATAGCGCAATTGTCACACCTTAATTTCTATGGAAGAAAAAGGGAGTGAGGTGGCCATCTTTCAAGAGATGGGCGAAGCCACATACCAATCGTACCAAAAACATACATTTTTGGGCCAAAAGGTAAGACCAATAGAATATAGCCCTAATGTTGAAACTCTTTATCCTCATATATATCCACCATTTTGTTTCTACAATTCTTTGCAATATTAGGTCATTCCAAGTTGACTTCTACTGCATGAAAATCAAATTGCAACTTATCAGCTCACTATATCACTTGCTAGAAGCAAGAGTAACCAGCATGTTCCACTCATCTATGGTGCAAAAATATGTTCCAAGTTCTTATCAGGTCACTTCAAACTACTACAATTCAAGGTAAACATAACTTACAAGAAGTCGATTGATGTAGTTGATTGAAGAGACAAGTGGTGATGCATCTCATCACTCCTTATGTTAATGTGGTTAATGTGCAATGGTGAAATCACATCGAAAGAAAAGTGCTTTATGAATTAAGAAAGACATGAAACAGGTAAAGCGATTTAGATAATGAAATTCTATTAGGTGATAAGTTTTTGTTTTCCATACCAAAATGGGAATTTCATGATATTGAAAAAAGAAGAAGATGAAACATCTAAAATATTTTGAGAAGGCAAGAAGTCACTTCGGAAGGTAATTATGGATTTGGTCTTGCGGAGCTTGCTTGTTGCCTCTTGTTATACTCGTAGGATTGGCATTTGCCATTATTACCCAAAACAAAACAGAGAGGCAAGAGGGTAGAGAGGATGGCGATGCCAGAGTCCAGGAATCGCCAAAGATCATCCTTCAATGCTGGAAAACCACTCTCAATGGCGACATCCATAGCTTGAACTGATATTTCCTTTGACCTCAAACCCCTGGGATTTGGCATTGCAGTGTTATCGACGTTTCATTAGGGAATCACACCCTTCCAAAGTCGCGGTTGCAGGCTGGTAAAGAAGTGTAACTTTCATACGTAAACACAATCTATTTGGATTACTTTTAGGGTTGATCCTAGTCACAAAATTGTAGTATCACATGAGCTCTTTCCGATGACACAAAAACCACTTGATTCGATTATACATGGTGTGAGAATTGATTGCACGAAGCTGGCACCCCTTGTAGTCTAGGTTTTCAAGAACTATTTTCCTTCCAACGTTCATGTAGTCCATTTAGAAGTTGTATTGTGATGTGGTTTTCTCTGTTAAACTCAATGCAGAGACTATTGTGTTATGTGAAATTTTCATGATGTTTGAAAATATGGAATACGAAAATTGTGAAAATCATTAAAAATGGTTTAGTGGATACTCAAAAATTTTCAAGTCGAATTTCAAACATAGATATTGGTCATGGAAGTTCCAATTCCTTTGAAAAATTCGGTGCAATTATTGAAGAAAAAGAGTCAGCACGTAATATACCGGAAAGATCTAATTTTTCGGTTTTTTGAAAAAAAATATAATCTATTTTCAGCCAAGAACAATTATTTCAGCTGATTCACAGAGTCAAATATTTGTTGGGTCATGTGGTGCGTGTCGGGGGCCATGGACATGAAATCTAGCCGGGGAGAGCATTTACATAATTTTAGTCCGAATGGGCTTTTCAGCCCAAGTGCATCCAGCCATTGTTTAGGGATGGAGGAAATCTAAGATTGAGCTGTGCAGCTTGATTTAAGTATTTATTGAGGTAAGTGATTTCTACCACTTCTATATATTGTAAAATATTGCATGACATGATTTGCCAAGAGAAAAGCTATATTGTGACATGGCTTGAGTTTTAGAAGTACATAAATAAATATTTATTCTATGGCATGTTCCTTCGGAAAACTCAATCAAGCATTGGATACTTTAAAGGCTTCTCGTAAATGTTGTTTGGAAATATTTTACATGGAAATGCCCTTTATATATATTTTGTGTGTGTGGGCATACAACCCAATATTGTTTCGAGACTTAATCATGGCCGACTTATGTATAGGGTTTATTCATAGTTGAAGTGATTTTTGGGCCTTCTCAAGGGTGTGGTGCCACCTCGAGGCGAGCAAATGGATCACTAATGTGGGCCTTCTCAAGGAAGCATGGATGGTTCCTCTTATGAGGTGACACTTGGTTTGGGTTTTCCCAAATCCTACTTATCGCAATTTTGATTGACTTGGTTAATTATGCAAATTTTGTTCTTTCTTTAGCAATCGCCATCTATTTGAGGCTAGTTGGAAGTCAAGTGAAACGCGGAGATCATTTCTGCAAATCAGAGATTTGTGAAGGGGGACTTGATTGTGCTTAAATATGTTGATTGCCCAATTTTGGTACATATTCTCATTATTTCGTATATGTTTGATCATGGGATCTTATCCATTTTTTAGTCTCTAAGTGCACCCATCTAAAATGATCATGCTTCCGCGAAATTGTGCAATTATATTTATCAATCATTTAATCACATTATAACGTTTATTATGCAACAAGGTAAAAAACGAAGTAAATAAAGTACGGAAAAATAAAGAACCCGAGCCACATGAGGCAAAATTAAATAAAGCCTCGTTATTACTCGCCGGCACAAAGACCCCTATACGTAGTACCCTAAGCTAAGCATGTGATAAATCTATGGAATGCAATTTCTCGCAAAATGCCTAAGTCAGATTAAGCCCTAAATCTCAAGAGAGTATTTTTAATCCTTCTAATTACTATTCATAAGATATTTCCTAAGCATCAAGAAGGCACATCTAGCTACTTGTAACCTAAATTTATGGGCGATGATATGGTGGAATGATCTTGAAAATGATAAATGTGGAATAAACATGCACCCTTTTTTTTAATCATAATTTTTACAGTATAACTATGAATTAATCATCCTGAATGCATGCCAGATGCTACTAAAATAACCAAGATGTATTTGAAGTCGACAATCTACAAATTTTGAGATAACAAGGATGCTGGCCGAAACGAGTGGTTCCGGCTATCTCGCAATGAAAGAAATTTTAGCTCATGAAACACAACGATATAACAGTGCAAACATGATGAAATCCGGATGGGAAGCGATGGGATGCAACCCAAATTGTACAAGCAAAAGGATGTATATTATGGATTTTACTTTCGAAACGTAGCCCGTCACCCCAAGGCATCTCACTTCCGATGAGAATAGAACATACAATAAAAATATGCATTTAGAGCAGGGAGGAGGCACGTTAAACGCACATGAAGTTTCACTACCTCAAGAACAAATCTTAAAAGCAATGAGGTGAGAATTCACAATTTCACACGGTTGCTATGAAGAAAATAAGAACGACTTCGCTGGAAACCTTCTTCGTACTAGACTTTCATGAACATTGTCTTGGCATATATGACGTGTAAATGCTGTAATGTTGTCAACACAAAACATACAACGTCCATTCGGATGATGCTAATCTATTGAAAAATTTATATCGTGCAGGTAAAAATTTTGCTTCATTTTTCCATCTTTCTTTTTTGGGTAAATATCACCTCAAGAGTCCCAATACTCATATCACATTTATCACAAACTAATTTTTCTATCAGAAAATCCCAAACTGATTTCTTGTGTCATATTTTCCCCGTAATAATTTTCATGTAATAAAAATTTGCAAACCGATACGCTTGTACCATATTTATCCAAAATCGATTTGCGCATTATAAAAAAAAATTCAATGTTTGAAATAAATAGGTTTGGGGGTGTACTAGTTGGGGGTAATTTTTTTTTTTTTTCCTTTTCAGCCTCTCACCTCATTTGTACAACGAGTTTCTCGCCTCTTCAAACCTTCATTGTTTTTTTTTTTTTTTTTTTTTTCGGTTCTTTCTCAACTCTCTCTCTTTTGTTCTACTCTTCTCACCGATTTCTTCCCCCACACACTGTTCACTTTCGCGAACCTCTTGGTTCTTTCTTTCTTTTATTTTTTATTTTTCACTTCTTCTTTTTTTTGTTGGTTCTCGATTTCTTCCTTCTTTATTTACTTTTGCCCTCTTTTTTTTTTTTTTTTGTACCCTTTTCCTTTTGCACTCATACACATACGAGAACGACTCTCCTATTTTTATTCACCATCCACAAAATGCCTCACTATTCTCTATTTTAGCTCCCTACCTGCACCTCCTAATGATTGTCGGTCGTTGTTTCCATTTCTAAAGCTCACCATTGTTAAGCACCATCATCAACCGAGAAAAAAAAAAATCCACTAAACTCAGTTGTTAATTAATTAACAAAACTTTCTATTGAACAAGAGCTCCTGCATTGCTGAGTAAATTGCATGATTAGTCCGGTAACATGATGGGATGACTTGGTTGTTCCCCTAACGACGGTCTGATTGCGTTTCAGCGATGGCCTAGTATTCACCCAGCTGTGCGTCAAAACAGACTGGGCTGCTCTTGGGGGCGATGAATAAATGAAGTTGCCAAACTCAATTTGGCCGAATGATCAAAGAGCAGCCAGAGTAGGAGAGCTTGAGAAAAGATCCAAAGAGTAAGAACTTATTAGAATTGGTAAATTCTCTGTGGTATTGGAAGTTTACTACTCAATCTTGTAAAATTTTAAAGAAGTTGGCAAATAATTAATTTCATGAAATGTTGGCATATTCCTTATAAGGTTGGTATTTTTGTGTAAATTTTAAAGAAGTTGATAATTCACTAATTTATTAGGCGTTAGTAAATTCCTTATAGTGCTATTATATTACTAGCAAAAATGGTAGAATTTTAAAAGAAGTTGTTAGCTTACTAATTTGTTGTGATATAAGTAAATTTCTTGTAGGATTTAATATTTTACTAAATTCACTTGTAACAATTCAAATAAGTTGACAATGAATTATTTACTTATTGAAATATTAGTAGATTTAGTATTGTGTTGGGAATTTATGTGTGATACCAGTAAAATTTAATAAGAGTTTGTAATTTACCATTTTATTTGAAAGTTGGTGAATTCCTAATAGTATTGGTGATTTCCTAATCGGTAACTTAGCATTTGTTGAGATTATATATATATATATGTCTCATTAATTATATGTTGAGTCCTTGCAACCTAGATTACAGTCCCGTTTTGTTCAGCATTCCCAAGGAACTTTCAGCCTCGAAAGCCCCTTAGGAAAAATTTTAGCCGTTTGGTTTAGCATTTGGAGGTATATTTGGCCAATTACTAGCATTTGGAATGCTGAAGAGGGGTTTAATGAATTTTTTTCTTCCAATATTCCCGTCGTTGATAATTGCATTTTCTTGTTTTACCCTAAAAAACAATTGTTTATCATCTTCCTCATTGGACTTGTTTCTTCAAGAGTGAAGCTCAGCCGGCAGAGCTCAGCTGGCTAGATCTGGTCGCCCATCTGCCGGCTAGATCTGGTCGCCCATGCACCGTCATTGCCACACACCGCCATCGCCACACAACACTATCGCGTGGGTCACGGCCTTAGGTGGCGTCGCCTGGGTCGCGCGACCCACGCAACGAGCTAAGCGGTGCTTAGCCGGCTAGATTTGGTCGCCCACGCACCGCCGTCGCCATGCACCATCGTTGCATGGGTCGCAGCCTCAGGTGACACCGCCTGGGTCACTGTCTCAGGCAATGCCACCTGGGTCACGCGTGGGTCACACGACCTGTCGCCTCCCCACCACCACTGCCACCAACCACCTCCCCCACCACAACCACCAACCGCCTTTCCCACTAGCTTTGGCTACCTCCCAATCGTTCCCCTCTGCTTCAACTTCTCCTCCTCCTTTTTCCTTTTCTTTTTTTTCTTTTTCTTTTCACCTTAAAGCTATTTTGCAAAATACACCAAAATACCAAAATAAGAGTACCCAAACACTTCAACATTCACAAAATGCCCATTCTTCTAAAGATACTTGGGGAAATGTAAAGCCATTTTCCCAAAGTTGAATCAAACAGGCCATACGGTTAGGCAGTTAATATATTTTCTAAAATAAAAGTAGTTTTCTTGGAACTTGCTTTCAAAAAAATAAAAATAATAATATGGTAGCAAGTAAGGGAGAACGGTGAGACTACTTCTCAGCCATTTAAGGGTGAGAGAGAAGAAAAGAGATGGGGAAGATCTCACAATCTCCTTCCTCTCAGCCATTCTTCCCACAAACGCATGCAGCCACCACCAACCACCGCCAGTCGCCAGTCTTCCATCTCCAGCCACCACAAAACGCACTCGGCACAGTGTGCAGGTGGAGGCCAACTCGATGACCTCAGAGTACAGATCTCTTCCTCTTTGCTCGGATCCTCTGTAGAGTATCGGATGAAAGTTGGGAGATGAACTCCACGAATGCAAGAAGGAGAACCAGAGACGAACGACCGAGGATGCAATCGACAGACTCCACAACCTGATCACGACCATGCTACAGCGAACACGACTCTCCTCGCTCTAGCTGGAACCGACCACTCCTCCCTCCCAATTCATTGTTTGGCAGAGCTTTAGCCGACGCACCTGAGGCTCTGTTTTCGGATCCTTTATTCCTGCCGGTTCAGGAGCTAGCTCTTCGCGTTCCAATCTTTTTCCATCTGTTCCTGAAGCTCCAGGAGTTCGTTCCTGACTTCGGCGACGATCGTAGAAGCTCCAGTTTTACCTAAAACCAATGTCGCAGAGGGGAGGCCGAGTGTCCCTATTTTTTTATTATCTTCGTCGTCCTAGTTTTCTCATCTTCCGCCATCAAAACACTTCACAATAGTGCTTCGTCCTTGCGCACCTGTCCCGGGCAATACACGCACATACAACACCACCCCTCGGAATTGTCAAATCTGCCTTGGACAGCCCCACTGCGTACTGCTCTGTTATGCTGTGTGTTCGTGATCAATATTGTCGTTCGCTTATTCGTAGCTAAACCTGAACTGGAGTTGAACCAGAATCAGCTCGACGTATTTTCAATTTACCGGGTCGTATCTTCCCAGATTAAACTCTAAATGTGATTTTGATTCATTCCAGACTTTCCTCTTGAGCTGTGCTCTGTTCTGTCGTCTTCTTATTGTACTGCCTTAGCGGGTCACCGTTTCTTCGGTCCATAAGGTTGCGCTTTAAAAATTGGTTCGAGAGTGATGTGTTCGTGTGCAATGCGGTGGTGTCGAAGTGTGGGTGGTGACGATGGGAAGAAGGTGTTGGATGAAATGTCCGATGGAGGGACCTGTAATGTTGCCTCGCTGAATTCGATTAGGCTCTGGCAGGGATCGTAGGAATGTGTTGATCTCGTTTAGAGGATTTGATCTCCAACGAATCAAGCATCTCTCTTTTCAATTGCTTGTTTTTACACTTTTAGCGGCTCATTTTCGTGTATTCCAGTTTCTATTTATTTATGGTATTTCTCGTCCAGATTTTGCTACTGATCTCTGGAATCTTGCTGACGTGTCGGTGATGGTCGGTGCCATATCTTCAGGTACGATTTTTTTCGAGTTCTAAATTCAAATCTAAGTGTTAGCGTAATGTTAAATCCAAAAATTATAAGTGTGGGTGATTATTCTCTGAATCTTGAAGTGGATGGTGCTAGAATTTCACAGTAAAGTCGGAAGTTCATTTTCAAATAGATATATTGGTTATAATTGGAGAATTTGTCAAAGGTGTCCGAGACAGGATTAAATTAAACAAAACAAAATATAAACGTATGACGAGTCCTTTCTATTTTGTTGATGTTTATGAAAGCGTACAGCTGGAAATCCACTGCAAGTGGTGGACACCATCACTATCCTTCAATTTGATGTGTCATCATTTATTGAGATCCTCTTTCCTTAATTTTTTCTTTCCGAAAGGCGACCAAAAAAGGTGTAAGATAATGCGTTGAATGAGCAAAAATGACAATTTTCCACTCGTTGACGTCACTGCTATCACAAAAGGATCATTTGTACATTAGACAGCACAATCACTCAAGCCCAACAACCATCTCATTGCATATTAGATAGCAACAGCAGGACAAGGAATGCCCCAATGGCTATACAATCTCTAGTATTCAGTGGACAATATCAGCTTATGGTCTATCATAAATTATATAATTTGAGTTCTAATAGCAAATATCAAAAAACTAATTGCTTGATTAGTAGTAGGGCAAGTAACATCATGAAGCACAGAGTTTCTTTTTGTTTAAATAATATAGAATGCCTCCCCTTCCAAGCAAAGCTGTAGTAGAGTTTTCATACAAAAAAAGAAAAAAGAAAAAAGGACTTCCCAGCAATGCCTTTGACATGAGGTTTAAGTATGCTCTCTCATTGAAAAGCTTCCACCAAATATGAGTTACTCTTAGGTTCAACAGACCAAATTCTTTGGTTCTTTAACTATTAAAGCTGTACCTAAGCATTCCAAATGAACCTAGCTCTCACTACCAATATGCGGAGGCAATTCTAGACAAGTAATTGTCTTAATCCTATTCCCCTTCTACACTTAAGAAGGCAAATATCTTTCCAAATCGCACTTGCTCCCTTAGCATTGTCAGGTTTGCCTCTCCGAAGAATGGCGATGCGCTTACTTTCCATTAGCTTCACTCTTTTCTTTGGCAACATAAAAGTTTGGCTCCTATAAATAATAAAGCTAAATGAGTTGTACTCTGCCTACACAAGTCAAATGCTTGACATTCTTCTAGTTATCTTTTCAATGGTGGTTTCAATTTTTGTCACTAAGCTTTGTTAGGTATTGAAGGAAGTTGAAGGCATTTAAGAGGCAATGCTCCTCTCAAAATACCACTTATTTGTAGCAAATCATCGCAATATACTATGTCATATGTAACCAGAAACTTTATTTTTGAGAATTAAGTTCCATCCACAAATTTGTTGAAACCGCTGAAAAAGATTAATATTTAAGGAAAAGAAATTTTGTCGCTTTGAAAGAGATCATGACATCACAATAGCTCTCAAATAAACTAACTCAATATAGGTAAATAGTTAGGCCCAATGTAAAGGATGGGCCCGCAACTCTTCTACTCTCTAGCTTTCCCATAGCTAATGAAACTCCTCCGGTCCAATGCACGGACTAGCCATGATAGTTAGTTTGGATTGATGATATTAAAATAAATAAAAAAATGATATAGTTCAGTCTCCTTGGAGATAGAAAAAGAAAAAGAGAAATATTTTGCCAAATAACCTGTATGAACCCTAGGACCAAAATATTTGCATAATTGTAGAAAAAATACTAACCAAAATAAACACAAGCTTCTGACTAAGTTTATTTAGCCACTACACATGAATGATTTTCTTTTAATTATACTTGAAAGATACCCGTGCATTGCATGTGTTTAAAATTATATTTGGTGTCAAAATGTCATTGTAGATGTAACAGAAATAAAATTTTAAAATTATAACAAAATAAATATTCACATAAATTAAATTCTCCAATAAAGTTTATATGGAGTTTTCTTAAAGTGGACCCAAATCATGTAAATAAATCCTCCGGAAAAAAGAAGTGAGACATAAAATTGTACCATTTGTTGAATCATTATATAATTTCTTGCAATGTTTTGAGCATGTAAAATATTATAAATCAATATAACAAAAAAGCATAAGGTAAGAACATAAATTTCTCACTCTTGATAGCTCCTCCATTTATTGGAATCTTCAAAATTGTACCATCAACTTGGGGTGTAAAAGGCGATCATGCCACTCATGTAAAATCCTCTTCAGAGCAAAATGGTTTCTTTTATGTCCTCTATTTGCTATTAATAGAGAATTGGATGCTATTTTTTTTTTCTTTTTATTATTATCTTCCAATTTCATATATTTAAGTTTCCTTTTTAATGAAAAGTCTCCCTTGTATTTTTGCTAATCATTTGATGTTTATCTTTTTCTTTTGGCAAGAGGTGACGGATATCTCATCATGTATCACAAAGTATTGGCAATGTATCATAAAGAATTGTTGGATATCTTGCAGAAAAAATGCAATATTCAATTTGTATTTTCAAAGAAACTCGCAATTATTTCCCTGAAGTGCATATTTTATATTCCCTTGATTGATTTCTACCACGACCTTTCAATACGAGGAAGACAGGTTTTAGAGGTAATGTTGAGTTGGGGATCAATATGGGCTCTCCTAAACCCTCACCTTATGCGATATTGAGATTTTCATTAATCAATTAGTTAACATGTTAGTTAACCATATTCTGAAACACTGAAAAAAAAAAAAAAATTATTGGCTTATAAGAATTCTAGGTAAGGAGGAGTCGTTACTAGCTCATTGGGGTCGGCTAGAAAATCAAGTGAGGTACAATATGATACATCAATTTTTAAGCAACCAAAGATATAGGATTGGAGACTCGATAGCACTAATACCATTTTGATACTCTAAGGCTGCATTTAGTGACTCGGATTTGAGTCATAAGAGACCTGTAAATTAGGTGTCCTACGTGATCTTTTTATCCAATCATGAGTCCTAAAAGTATCGCTCACTAAGTGTCCATGCAATATTTTTGTGTTTATTATGATCCTAAAATGTAACCTAACCATTCAACTAAAACAAGCAAGTGCCAATGTAAAAGCAATATAAAAGAATCGCAATCAATTCATCAAAAATAGCAATGAAAGAACGATTAAAAAATTTAAGTAGAGTAACATGGTGTTGTTATGAAGAATCTCCATGAGCTAAATTTAAATCGAATTCAATTTTTCTAAAGAGACTATTCAACCTAAAACTAAACTAGAGAAAATTATGGACTTTCCTAACTATCTAAATGAAACTAAACGAATTCCATTACTAACATCTAACCGACCTAATCAAAGGCCTATTTTTGTAACTATTTTATTTTATTTTATTATTTTTTTAATTCTAATAAGAGGGGACTTGGGCTAGGCCCTTGGGCCCGGGCCCGAATGTGTATCAAATTCACATCCTAAAGATCTGGGTCAGTAAAGTGAGTGGGCTCATTTTCCATTTCAAACTTCTGAAGCCCACCTTCAAATACAACCAAGCTAGATCCAGTTATTGTTGCGGCCATATCAGGTCTATTCGCTTTCTATTTATTTTCTTATTTTTATTATCTTTTATTTATTTATTAGTCCATCTTCCCTTTGTCCTCTTTCCAGAGCCTCACGAAGCCTTCGTCATTTCTTTTACTTACGCCATCCTTCATCCGCTTCCTGACTTCTATCCGTCAGCCACCATGTCGAACGTTTTCTGCAGGCGATCACCGTTGATGATCACGGGCACCCGCCGAAACATAAAGTACAAAAAGCAACAAAAAGATGTGTTCAGAGGTAATGTTGATAACAATGAAATTGTAATCGATCCTTATTGCAAAATTGTAGTTTTAACGTGGGTTTTCACGAGTACAATTTCTTCCGACAATATATCTTCACATCGAGTACCTCACACAAAATAAATGCAAACGCGAGCGAGCAAGCGACGGCGCTCTAAAACCGAAAGACTTCGACGAAATCGATTCCTCCCGATCGTTCGAACAGAGAAATTCACATCAGAAACAGAACACGCGCATGCACGTGCTCACCGAAAGACAACGAGCTCCGTCGCCGTTCCGGAGGATCGTCAGCTCTGGCAAGGAATCGGAGAAAAGAACTACGAATATGCAGGCGATTGGATTGAGGAAAACGCCGATTTCGCCGGCGAAGCAGGACTCGAGATGGATGACGACGGTGGTGGTGAAGATGGGGACGATGATGAAGATGATGGGCGATCGACGGGACGAAGTGAGCAGAGGCTTTGCTTATCTGTCTAGCCTAGGCGCAAGCTTCTTGCTCTGCGAGCGAGACCAAGCAACGCGACAGCGAGAGCTAGAGAGAGATCGATGAAAGCAAGGCGGAGCTCCGAAATTACCGAATTGCCCCGGGTTGTTCCATTTTCCTTGACTCGTTGCTCGGTATTGTGGTTATTTGCTCATACGATCATCTTCTTCCCTTGGGAAAGCCTTCGATTCTGTTGGGAATAACGGATCCCCGAAAACCGGATTCGACACTAAATCGAACCCCTAAAACGAATGCGGAAGCGAAGCCCGGGAAAATCACGTATCATCGATCCTAAAGCACACCACGGATTCGAGCGTACCTTGTTAGCCACATATTAAACACCAATGCTGAAGATCGAGGAAAAATTCTAATCCGATGATGTCAATTTGCCTTGAAGGAAAGACGGTGTCGCCGTAAGCGTTTTTCTTCTTTTTCTTGGAGGGAGAGAGAGCGCGCGAGAGAATACGTACGTTTGTTTTCCAACCGGGTCATCTCTCTCTCTCTCTCTCCTCCCTTTTATACCTTCCCCCATCCACGGGCCCTATTCCCTTGGGCCGGGCTTTTTGGGCCCAACTTGGGCGGACGGGCCAACTCAGGCCCATCAATAAAGAAAAAATCCATCATCTCCCAATCGCACATGGTGGTCCAAAACCAACATGGGCGGACAGGCCCTACTCAACCCCATAAAAGAAAAATCCATCATAGACTCTCACTTAACATGGTGGGTCGAACAGAATCCTCTTTTCCTCTCTTCAACATTCATACCGGTGAATAATCCGTACGACCAGTATACTTAGAGAGCTTGTTGCCATACATCTGTTAGGAATATATAGCAGCTCATAATGGGCATCACATCCTGAGTAGATTTAGTATGCAGTACCCTAGATCGATCGATCACATTTATATCTCTCTTGATTTCTTTTAAACAATGATATATATATTGTATTCACAATTATGATTATCCCAAAGACAATCATAATTGGTTAACCGGTGAATACAAAATTACAATGTGATTCTCCAAATTCGATCTTCTTCTTTCCTTCAAACTCTCAATTTCAGTTTAGCTTGCTTTTCTAGAAATGCCCCATTAGATCGAATCAAACTCATGACCATTGGCAACATTCTAAGATAGCAAACACTAAATAGAAATCTTGAGAATAAGTAAGAGTCATGAGGGGACTAAAAAATTGAGGAACTCTTTTCCTCAAGAGTCTCACACGACATAAAAGTTGAGATCAAACTTTTGCCACTCTTATTGATCGTCTCATGCATACGTAGTATGAAATACGTATTACAGTATTAATTCATTTCCCATGGAGCGTATGTCTACACCTTCAATACCGTACAGATGATAGTTCAGACATACCCAATGTCTAACTTGAGTTCACATATCTACTCATTCACAAAATTCATTAGAACTCACATCTGGCATCTTAGACAGATAAAGTAAAATATGTGGGGTATTTTACTTTCGGACATAGTAAGTATTATGTTCTCATCTTAACACTCAGTTAAGGCGACATACGTGTTTTAAGCTTGAGCTCTCGATTATCACCTAGATAATAAGCTTAAAAACAGTCTCATCTCTATATATCACACAGTAAACAGAGGCGATTACCCGTGTGAGTGGGCTAATCTTATATCTGTCCGACATACTTATCAACTTAAAATAATGCACTGAGCATTAAGATGCATAAAGATCAAAAAACATGAACCTGGCTCTGATATCAATGTTGGGAATAACGGATCCCCGAAAACTGGATTCGACACTAAATCGAACCCCTAAAACGAATGCGGAAGCGAAGCTCGGAAAAATCACGTATCACCGATCCTAAAGCACACCACGGATTCGAGCGTACCTTGTTAGCCACAGATTAAACACCAATGCTGAAGATCGAGGAAAAATTCTGATTCGATGATGTCAATTTGCCTTGAAGGGAAGACGGTATCGCCGTAAGCGTTTTTCTTCTTTTTCTTGGAGGGAGAGAGAGCGCGCGGGAGAAGACGTACGTTTGTTTTTCAACGGGTGTCTTCTCTCTCTCTTTGCTCCAACATATGGTGCCATCATTCGATAAGAAAACAAACCTAGAGGTAGATTTCCTTTCATCTAAATCTTCTCCCCAATCAACATCAAAATAGCCTTAGAGTCGCAGATCCTTTCCTTTATAACTTATCGTATAATCAGCAGTCCCTTTGAGATACCTCAGTATTCTCTTAACGGCTTTCCATTGTGCTGGACCTGGTTTGGATTGGTATCTACTCACCATTCCAACTGCAAAATATATGCCAGGTCTTGTATACATCATAGCGTACATCAAGCTTCCAACAGCACTAGCATAAGGAACATGTTTCATTTGTTTCTTCTCATGTGGAGTCCCTTGACACAGTCTATGGCTCAATCCTTCACCCTTTGCAATAGGAGTGTCTATGGGTTTACAATTTTGCATACGAAATCGTTCAAGAATCTTATTTACATATGTTTCTTGCGAAAGATATAACGATCTCTTCAAACGATCTCTTGAGATCTTAACTCCAAGAATGTATGCAACCTCACCCATATCCATCATCTCAAAGTTGGAAGACAACCAACTCTTGACAGTATTAACAAGCTCCTTATTGCTTTCGGCAATCAATATATCATCAACATATAATGATATGATCACAAATTGATCATTGGATCTTTTGATATATACACAATGATCCTCATCAATCATTGTAAAATTATATGCTATTATGGCATTATGAAAACGTATATACCATTGTCTTGATGACTGCTTAAAGCCATATATCGATCTCAAAAGTCGACATACCTTACCTTATTAGCCTTCCTCTATGAAACCAGAAGGTTGTTCCATATATAGTTTTTCCTCTAATTCTCCATTGAGGAAAGCAATCTTTACATCCATTTGATGTAACTCAAGATCCATACTATCCACTATTGCCAGAATAATGCGAATCGAGGTAAATCTCACTACAGGAGAAAATGTATCTTCATAATCAATTCCTTCCTGTTGATTATACCCCTTCGCCACAAGGCGAGCCTTATGCCTTTCTATCGAGCCATCAGCCTTTCGCTTTATTTTGAGAACCCACTTGTTCCCAATAGCTCTGCGTCCTTTTAGAAGATCAACCAGTTCCCAAACTTAGTTTGATTTCATTGACTCAATTTCCTCTTTCATTGCATGAATCCATTTTTCCTTACTAGGGCAATTCAGAGCCTCATTAATATTTCTTGGCTCATCCTCATCTTGTGGAGCAACCATAAAAGTTTCCCTTTGAATGTCAAAACGTCGACGGGGAATACTTTTGCGACTTGTTCGCCATATGGGAGATTGTACACTTAGCACATCATTTCCCATTATGCTCCCACTAGGATTAGATAATGATAACGACATCTCATCATATGGTTGCAATTGAGAATGAGTTGAATTCAATTCATCACTTCTCATATTACTCCCACTTGGACGAACTCCATTAATATCATTATCTTGATCTAACGTTTCAAATAAGGAGTAATCTTGCCCTATTTCGCCCTTTTTAGGAAATTCATCTACTAAGAATGTGACATCCCATGATTCAAATTCAATTATACTCTCACTTTCCTGCTCACCTATGAACACATACCCTTTCGAGTGTTCAGAGTATCTCATGAAAATACTCTTATTTCCTTTGGGACCCAATTTCCCAAAATTTGTGAGAGGACTCAAGTGTATAGGTAGCACAACCCCATGGCTTAAGAAAACTTAAGTTCGGTTTTCTACCTGTCCATAACTCATATGGAGTGGAAGCAACTGATTTGGAAGGCACCCGGTTAAGTATATAGGCAACAGTTAACAATGCATCACTCCAAAAAGTGATAGGTAAGTTAGCATGCACCATCATGGACCTAACTATTTCCAGTAGGGTTCTGTTTCTTCTCTCTACAACACCATTTTGTTGAGGAGTATATGGAATAGACAACTGTTTTTCTATTCCTCTTTCATCACATAATTTTCTGAATTTATCAGATAAATATTCTCGACCTCGATTGGATCTCAATGCTTTTATTTTCTTGTCTAATTGATTTTCTATCAAGTTCATAAACCTTTTGAAACAACTTATTACTTCAGATTTATGAGAAATCAAATAGACATATCCGAATCGAGTATAATCATCTATAAAAGTGATGAAATAAATAGCCCAATGCCTTCCTCTCATATTCATTGGACCACAGACATCAGAATGGATTAAATGCAGAGGAAATTCAGCTCTTTTATTTTTTTCTAAATGGTTTCCTTGTCGTTTTCCCTACTAAGCAATGCTCACATATGGGCAAATCGACTTTTTTCAATATTGCCCAACAAGCCTTCTATGGCTAGTCTATTCATATGTTGTTGGCCAATATGACCAAGTCTAGCATGCCACACACTCACATCATTATCATATAAAGTAGGAGACGTGAAAGGGAATAACAAATATTGACATCACCACTATCAACATATAGTACAATAAAACCATCCGGAAAATAACCACAACCATAGTAGTTTGTATCCAAATACAAATCTACACTTCTATTATGGAAGTTCACACTAAAAACAAGCTTAACCAACACCAAAACAGACACAAAATTTCGACGAATCTCCAGAGCATATAGAACATCAAGGTGTGTCCACCACGCATGTTCAATTGGCAGGTGCTTATCTTTTTAACTTCAGCTCTGGAGTTATTTCCTTCATAGATCCACTTAGTTCCAGTTGGTATCGTCGGAATTCCACGAAGGATTCTTTATCCTTCGCTATATAGTCTGTCGTTCCTGAATCTACAGTCCACAAAGGATTGGATTCAGCCAATAATACAGAACTTGACACATAAGCAAATTTCTCAAATGTACAAGAGGTGTTTACCTTTTTCGGCTCACAACAGTTGCGAGCATAGTGACCTCTCTTGTCACAATTGTAACACCTTACCCTTGACATTTTCTTCACTTGATGACGTTTTCCTCTCTTGTGTTGGTCAACTCTTGATTTCTTGCAATACGGACTTGATCCTTTGTATTCCCACATATTGAACGAATCAATACACTTGCGCTTGGAGCTTAAAGCCCTTTCTGAGCTAGAACCAGCATTGTAAATGTCTATTTTCGACTCAAATGCCGTTAGATGGTCCTCTACTAGCTCAAGGCAACGCACGACACTCTCAAGATCTTCCATAACATGGTCAAGATCTTCTAGTGCTTCTTGCTTTTTCAGCACATATTGAATCTTCATATTCAATATTTCACATTCATATCAGCAATTACGTTTTTAGTTGCTGCAACCATCGATCTGAACACATCAGACATACATGCACGAATAATTAATGCCTATCATTTATGCATCCACTTTGCATAGACCCATCATATCAATGAACAATTTCGAGTAAGGTTTCAGAATCAAAAGATCACTATGTTTCCAATCATCCTCCAAAATCCTAACTCAAAATTATTATTAATATGATTGTCATATGCAAAAACAATTCTATGAAGTTATAAAAACTTCTATCAACTACCCACAGCAGTCAACAATAACAGAAAGCAAATAATATCTAACATCCAATAGAATAACAATGCTTTCACATAATACAACTATACATTACACTAAGCAATATATTCAAAGAAAATTATCAACATAGAAAGAGATATTCACATTCAAAAAACATCTCAAACTAATCTAAGAAATAATTAGGGAATGTCCCTTCTAATCTATCAGTCATAATATCTGAGAAATTTGAAGGCACATTTGCCAACCATGGAAAAACTTTTAGAGAGCTTTCATGTCGCCTCCAAGGCGCATTCACTCGACGCCATGTAGCGCTCAATCTAAGGGTTGAAGTTTTGGTTAATTCAATCCTATAGTACTCTCTTACAAAAACTTCCACTAGCCTCCTATAACCCGGGACCACGTTGACCTCCCATAGCCGATCTAACACTGCTTGCCATTCAGGTGGAAGAGTGTTCATTAAAGCTGGCACCTTCTCAAAATCCGGCATAAGATAACCATTCCAGATGATTTCCTGTATCATCTGATTGACCCTGACTATATGTGATACTAAATCACCGTCATGCCACCGATAATTAGCTAAATCTGACATCAGCCTTTTAAGTCTTGCATTTCCCTCGTCCGTTCTCGGGATTGCGAGTATTCATGCATAACTCATTATAGTTCCTGCAACAAATGCAGAACTAAAATTGGATCACTTATAATCCATAATAAACATAAGGGAAAATACATAATTTTCCATGATTCATGCAACAAATGCAGAATAAAAAATGGATTACTTATAACCCACATAGGCATGACTGAAAAAGAAACAAATTCCTTTTTTTTTTTGGTCAACGACCAACGCTCAGTCAACGGTCAACGGTCGGTCAACGGTCACCGGTCGGTCAACGGTCAATGGCTGGTCAACGGTCAACGGTCGGCGGGTCGTCGGACCGGTTGGACCGGTCGGACCGAACGGACCGGTCGGGCCGGTCGAGCCGGGTCGGACGGACCGACCGGCACGTGCCGCGCGCATGCATGGGCTGACGTCACGCAGACGTCAGTCGGCACGTGCCGCGCACGTGCGTGGGATGATGTCAAGCAGACGTCAGCCGGCACGTGCCGCGCGCGTGCGTGGGATGACGTCAAGCAAACGTCAGCCGGCACGTGCCGTGCGCGTGCCAGGCGTTCGCGGGTCGGGTCGGGTCGGGTCGTCAGTCGGGTCGCCACCCGACCAACCGACGTCATCGATGACGTCATCGATGACGTCATCCTAGCGGTTACTGACCGTTGGGTGACGTCATGCTAACGTTAGCACGCGTCAGTTCGCCGACCGGCGCGTGCCGGTTTGCCGCCGACGGCGCGCACGTGCCGGTTCGCCGACCGGCGAGTGTGGCGCACGCGCTGGCCGATGCCAGCGCTTCGAGCTCGTCGTGCCCACGTGCAGCGCCTTCTGGCCGCGCGTGTGGGTGCGTGCGGCGTCTCCCGGCGGCGCACGACATGCCGCCGGACTCGTCTCGACGACCTCTTTCACCCAGTATGTTCAGAATTCGATTTCGACTTACGAAAACTCGGAAAAATGGCCAAACAGCGCTCGGGTGTCGGGATTTCTCGCCCCGATCCATACGGCCGAATTGTTTTTGCGAAAAATCAATCAAAAATCAAAACAGGTCGGGAAAAACATGAACTAGGGCTCTGATACCAATGTTGGGAATAACGGATCCCCAAAAATCGGATTCGACACTAAATCGAATCCCTAAAACAAATGCGGAAGCGAAGCCCGGGAAAATCACGTATCACCGATCCTAAAGCACACCACGGATTCGAGCATACCTTGTTAGCCACAGATTAAACACCAATGCTGAAGATCGAGGAAAAATTCTGATCCGATGATGTCAATTTGCCTTGAAGGGAAGACGGTGTCGCTGTAAGCGTTTTTCTTCTTTTTCTTGGAGGGAGAGACAACGTGCGGGAGAATACGTACATTTGTTTTCCAACCGGGTCATCTCTCTCTCTCTCCTCCCTTTTATACCTTCCCCCATCCACGGGCCCTATTCCCGTGGGCCGGGCTTTTTGGGTCCAACTTGGGCGGACGGGCCAACTCAGGCCCATCAATAAAGAAAAAATCCATCAGATTCCCTCAGAGATGGTGGAGGTGTGCTAGAAGCGAGCAAGAGGCGATTGGATGTTGTCCGGACGCAAGCAGTGATCGTAAGCTCTCGTGAGAGAAGCGACGAGGTCATCGCGCAAACGGAGAGAGAGCCACTTGGCAGGAGAAAGGAGAACTGAAACGCACGTCAAACGCTTAGGAATTGGAGCAGCAACAAGCCCCTCTCTCTCTCTCTCTCTCTCGATCCTCTACGCATTCCAGAAGCCTTGTTCACCGCTGATCGGCGCCGGAAACCACAGCTTACCATGCCACATACGTGCTCTTCAAATCACGATGTTCTCGCGCTTGAGCTTTCAATCTAGGTGCTCCATCAATGAACTCGAGTTTATTGAACCAAGGAGAATTTCTTTCGACTTTCGATAACTTGGGGCCTTCGAGGTTTTCCGATTTTCATCGAGTGTGGAAGTTGAGAACATCATTCCATTTACGCGCGTAAAATAGAAACCAGAGAGCTTTGCTGTAGCTAGTGTGAAGATTGTTCGCATCTGAGATTATATTGATAACTTTCGATTTAGTCTTGATGATCTCGTACTGATTGGGTTGCGAATCTCACTACCTTGTTGCGTTATTGTGCCGTTCAATTGAATGCACATCAAGTATTTGGTGAAATGCCTGATCCGTATTAGTATCAATACGACTTCGAATCGGACTGAGATCATCTTTGTCTGCTTGAATGATTCACCGTACTAGTTGTATAGGTTAAGTAATTCCAAATTAATATTCACTTGTGAGTCCATTCCCGAAGGTCTCAATCTCCATAGCTTATGGGATTCTAAGGTGGATAAACTTGACTATGTGAAATTAGCTGAAAATGTTGAAGAGCTGATCAGTGTAGACTTATTCATTGGAGTGCAGATCCCATTTGCTGTACATATCTTTTCTGTGAATGAATGTGAATAAGTCATTTAGCGGATGTAAAATTACAATGCGAATTTGTGCTTGCGTTCATGCTGGATTGTGGTTGTTGCTTACTGGTTATATGTTATCTGATGATGCTGAGGTATTACTTGGAACTCTTGCATAAATTTTCTTGTTGGTGCTGGTTTTTGTTCGATTGAAACTTCATTAAGAACGCAGTGTAGTGGAGACGATGGATGAGTAGGTTGATGATGTATTTCCGCTGAGGATGAACGAATGAGTTTGGTGTCTGAGGATGGTTAAGTCTGGGCATAAGCAAGAAAAGCAAGAAGATGAAAATTGATTCACCTAGACAACTAACTTGAATTTGTGTTTGGGCACGAGAGAAAGATAAAGAGAAGGTTCAAAAAGAAAGAGGAAAAATTTGAACTAAGTGTGTTCTGCCCACGGTGGTATGAGAAACGGAAAATCTATATATGAAATATTAAATAAAAATTAGATTGCGTGTAATTTGATAATTAAGGCAAGTTGATATAGTTGCTCTAGTATGTAAAGCTAACATAGATGAAGAGTTTTTTTCTACTCTACTACAAAGTGTATTTTTAATTAATGTTAAGGGAAGTGAGAGGGAATAGAGTCTTGGAATAATGTGACTCAACCATTAAGCTCCATTTACCTGACTTTAGTTTGGTTTTGCAAATGACATATGATGAAATAGAAGAAGAGAAATCACGATGATCAGAGTTATTTGAGTTTTCTTAGGATTTATTTGTTTGTGCTTTTTAAAAGGTTGGAACAATTTTTACTTTCTTATTAAAATTAATTATGTTATTAAAACATAAAAAAAAAAACAAAACAAAACTTGTGAAACATTAATGGAAATAACATTTGAGTATTTACGTGTTGTCAAAATTTCACATGCTTCAAGCCCTAAAAATGTAACACGTGTCGGAGATAAGATGCTTGCGAAAGTTTCTAAAAAAATGGTTAAAATATGTCAAACCAAAAAATAAAAATAAAAAATGTAAAATATGATGTCCGAAACTTTAAAATTCATCTTGAGGTAGCATCATACACAACTCATGAAGAAAAAACTTCAAAGGGCACTTCAGGGTGCCCAATGTCAACCAACGAGGCTTCCCAACGACATGTTTGACATGAGGTTTTAGCATACTGCTCACATTCAAAGCTTTCACAAAATGTAAGTAGAACCCCACTTAGGATTCAACGGACCAAATTCTTAGTATTTACTAGGCAATGCTCCTCTCAGAATGTCGTTTATTTTGTTGAAACTTTGGAAAGAGATTTAAATTTGAAATATAAGAAAGAAATAAAGATCACGACAAATCTCAAAGAAATGAACTTGATCTGGGTAACAATTAGGGCCAATGTAAAAGCTGGGCCATGCCCAAGATTGTCAATTGATCATTTTTACTTCACGGCTTACCATAGCTATTGAAACTCCTCTGGCCCAGCACATGGAGTAGCAATGATACCTAGTCAGGATTTGATGATATTTAAGATATGATTTTCATATAGCTTAGTCTTTTTGGAGATTTTTTTTTTTTTTTTTAAGAAAAAGAAAGAAAATAATTTTCCAAATAACCTATTTGGTGTATTTCAATATAGAAGAAGAACCCAAGGACAATAAATAAAGGAGCTGCTTAGCATACCAAAAGAAAGCAAACTGATACGTCTATTGATATCTTTGTCTTAGTTCTCGATCGTATTCATGCTTTATCTACAGGCTATGAGCAATCTCATGCCATTCTTCTCCCGGTACATCTTGTTGTTATTCCTACGACGATTACAAAGATTGGTCACTGCCTCTTAAAAGTCGTTGAAATTGCTCAGGGACATATTAAAGAAATGTCTGGCTATCAATGCGATTACACCACATAATCCATTCATTATTCTCCCTAAAGAGAGTTTAATTAATAAGTTTTCTATTAAGTACCACAAAAACAAATAAAACAAATTTAGTCCTAAACAAGAGGAACTAAATTCGTGGAGTTAGCAGCATATTCCGTGAATTTTTAGGTAGTCAAGAAGAACTAAATTCTTTGAATTATTAAAGAAAAAAAGTTGCTCTACTCGTAAAAAAAGAAAAGAAAAGTCACAAGTTTATAGGCGACAACGGTGTGGCACATGCTTTGAGCCGTTGCTTATGCCAAGTGGACGGGTATTCTTACTTCTAAAGATGTCTTTGCCTGTTGCCTGTTATCATTTTTTTTAAACAGATCAGAATGTCATATGATAGACACCACATATAAGTTAGTGTTATAGATCAAGAATGGACAGGAGTTCTCTTGTTGCGACGTGTAGCGCAACCGCTCCCTTCCTTTCCATTGATCATTATAATCCCATGTGAGATTAATTTAAGTAAACCCGCTGCATATCTTCACTTACAAATTATCCACCGAGGAATTGTGTCAGTGTGAAAGGGGGTAACAGAGAACCTAAGGATAGCAAAGGCAATGTGAAAGCAAATGAATTCGTCCCAGTTATACCGAGTTCAAGCGAAGGACAAGCAATCCTTTCCTTAAAGCCATGAGCGGATGATTCTTCTGTTTCATTACGCAATTAATGAACGAAAAAAAAAATATTGATTCTACGTGAACACATTGAGGCAAAGTTTTTTTCCAAGAGAAGCAAACCGGAAGCCTTTCTCCGAAAGAAACGTCTCATCACGTCTAGGGATTGTGCAGGCGTTTTACTCCTTGCGATCGAAGGATGGGGCCAACTCTTTCAACGATCTGTCTTTCGTCGATGTTCCCCAGTTAACATACTGAGATCTGGCAATGCGAATCGGTGTCCGCCAGCTCAGTGAAACGTTTCGATCCTGCCTATAGCGCCCCCCCGGTCTCCGGTCGGCTTGAAAAACCCGACAGATCCAACAGACCAAAACCAGCGTTGGAGTAGCCGAAACGGCACATACTCACCCTCCTTGTCTCCTGCACCATACGCCTCTCCAGCTTCTAACTGGAACGAGTCATCGTAACTCAAGATCCGATCATTGAACTCCCGGAACTAGAGGTGTCAAAATGGGTCATTGACCCATTTATGGACCCATTTCAAGTTAAATGGATTGTTAATGAATCAAACCTTATTTCCCAAAGCACTCATAATAGGTTTTAAAAATAAAAAGGCTGAAATATATGAATCTTAAATGGGTTTGAGAGCAGACCATTTAAGACCCATTTATCAACCCATTAAAAATGAACCAATTCACAGAGAGGCTCTTTCTTATCTATTTAACTTTACAAATATATATATATATATATATATATATATATATATATATATATATATATATATATATTATAAAAACCGAAATTATAATTATTTTTTATTTTAATTTTCTTTTCTTTTTTTTTTCTTTCTTCTTCCTCCAATCACCGGCACGGCGATGGCCGGCGACCGGCCAGGCGAGCCTCAAGCTCGTCGGCGTCGGGCGAGCTCGAGCTCGCCAAATCGGTGAGGCAAAGGCGAGGCTTGAGCCTCACCAGATCCGGTGAGGGGCGAGCTCGAGCTCACCCAATGCCGGCGAGCCTCGAGCTCGTCGAATTTGGCGAGGCGGAGGCCTCGCCGACATTTGACAAGGCTCGAGGCTCGCCGATCCGGGCGAGACTCGAGCTTGCCGGCATCGGGCAAGCTCGAGGCTCGCCCGTGGCCAGCGACTGCTAAAGAAGAAGAATAATAAAAAAGGAAAAATATATTTAAAAATTAAAAATTTAATTTTAAAAATAAAAAAATAATTAAAATTCAATTTTTAAAAATAATTATTTTAAAAATTATAAAAATTGTCCATTAAATTTGTGTTGTATAAAACTATTTTAGCAATACCATTTTTTAAACATATATATATATATATATTTATTTATATAAACTTTTTAAAGTTTAGTTAAATGGGTTAGGTATGGTTGGGTCAGGTATGAATCGGAAAATTTACATTAGGCATAAATTAGTCATAAATTGATTAATGGGTCAATTTGGGTTAGACCATTAATGACCCGACTCAAACTCGACCTGATCCACCTCTTTAACACCTCTACTTGGAATTGACCAATCCCGAACGATTGGGATGCGACCCATACCGACTCGGCCTTGCTGCTCGCAACTTTGCAAATCGAACCTGTGGTTGAAGGCGGGAGACCGAGGCATGTCGTATGAAGCCTCTAGACGGTACCCAAGCTTTAGCTCGGAGTCCTCGGACTCCAACATTAGCTCGACCACTGCCATCAGCGAGGACGATGAGGCGGCCGCGATCTCATCCTAGAAGCTTCCCATGAGAGAGGTCAAATCTGGAGCCCTTGGCGAGGACAAGATCTAGGCCGTAATCTGGTCAGTCCCGACATGTTTGACTCGCGTCCATCTAATAATAACAAGAACCGGTTTTGAGAAGCTTTTATAGCAGAGACAAAAGGAGAGAAATTGAGACGAGGTAGAATGGAACGTTTAGGCTCGTGAAATGTGAATGCTGAGGTCATCACGTATGTCTTGCTTTCTTATTTTTCTTTTTCTTTTTTCTCATTTCATTTTTTTTTTCTTTTAGCTCCTTTTTTTTTTTCTAAAATAGATGATTCAAAAAATATTTTTTTAAAAAATGATTACTTACACCGCTTGATATAGTTAGTCAATGGATTATATTTTTATTATTGATAACAATTTATATTTAAACTTTTTCGTGGATGATGAAAATATTCTTCATTTATTTATTTTTATGATCGATATAAGTGATCATTTTGAAAAAAATAAATTTTAAATCATTCACTTTCTTCAAAAGAAATAGAGTCTTAGCTTTGTGTTTATTGCATCACACAATGATCTTGTTGAAGCTTGCATGGAAAATAGAATTACATGCTACATACTAAATCTTGTAGGTGCTTTTATTCCTAATAATGCTCTGCCTACATTGGATAGTGATCTTGAGAACAATTGTTATATAGTTGCAACCAGGAATTGAGAGCTCCATAGACATAAGAAAGAGAATTAAATCCACCAAAGGTAGCGATCTCTATGTTGGAATACAATAGTTGAACCAATGTTTTTGCTCACTTTGCATTCTAGTTTGAAAATATGATTAATATTTTTATTATTCCATCAACTAAACCTTAATTAGGTTAATTGTCAAAGTAGTCCTACTGCATTGATGTTTAGGATGATATTGCTTACTGACGATGGCTCGTGTTGATGTCATCAAATGGCTTTTAGGCACGATTAATCCTCCTCCATAAATGTTCACAAAATGTTAATTACTTTGCTCTCTAAAGATACAACTTTCATATTATGTAGGATGTCAACAATTAATCTCCGAATTTATACCAAGTAATAGTTTCTAGTTATGCATGGAAGAACTTAACCATCAACGTACCATTCCAATTTTTTTTTTTTAAAGTATATATTTATACACACACAGAGAGACACACACATACGGACACACACATATATATTGAAATTGACCTCCGTTATACCTTTTTCTAGACATGCGATCTTCATAAACATGAGATAACTTCAATAGAACAAGGCAAGAGATCAAGATCAATGAACCTTCAAAAACTCGAGACCCACTCCTGAATTCTCAATCGATGACCCGCGACCACGATCGCACAAACATCAAACTAAAACATATAACAATAAAAAATTTGTGAACTTCTTAATTATAGTAGCTAGATCTTACATTAAAATAAAAAATAAAATAAAAAATGTATTTGGGACATGAATTTTTGTCAACACATCGAGCATATGTTTTGTAAATATGCGTATTTATATGTAATATACAAAATATAAAAAGATATATATATATATATATATATATATATATATATAATAACGATAAAATGGAAATGGTAAATAAAAAATAAAAAATAAAAAAAAGGAGAGAAAAACCACAAATTCGGTCATTCCACACCCAATATATTGTATAACCCTTTTAGTGTGTTGGTGGAACATGATAAAATATTCATATTGAATCCATTAAGTCCAACGTACATTATTTGTTCCGACCAAAAAAAAAAAAAACGTACATTATTTGGACTCAACTTGCATTACTTGGACTACTCCAAAGCCCAGAAGCCATACCATTAACCGCCACCCCCCCCCCCCCACGGGGCACATCGTCCGTGAAGGAGGCTCTACTCTTCATCATCTTCACATCGCCTATCTTTGGCTATTTCAAATAAGCTATGCTTAATCTCTTTGTAAGTTACCAATTTCACTAATAAGATTTTGATTAAGTGGTAAATTTTCTAAAAATATTGATAACTAATTATTGGATTTGGTGATAGTAAATTCTTTACATTGTTGGTGAAATTGCCAACAACGGTTTGCCAGTCTTCTAAATCGATAAATAGGACCTAAACTTTATCGATTGTTGGTCTTGAAATTCTTTGCCCAAGAATGAAGTCGCACTAGAAAAGATATAGGTGTGTTGCACTAAATACGCTGGCTCATTCGTTGGGATTGAACTCGAGTCAACTCACCTTACGAAAGTTCGCTCAAGCAAGTCCCACAAAAGGCATTTGAATCCTTGGACAATTATTAAATTTGAATGTTAATGTATATGAACCGAGCAGTGAAAAATATATACCCTGTCGCGACCAATTTTTCGGGTGAACCAATTAAAATTTGGCTAATAGATTATTAAGCCTAGACTTAACTCGGGTTCTCCCAAGCCCAAACCAATTAGCGACTTATGTTCAAATTCTTAACATGCAGATAGATTTTATTTAGGAGTCACCACTAATATATTTTTTGGTGGGTCGATTAGAAACCCAAGTAAAGTAACGAGAGTTTACTTTACTCCTATGAACCAAAGATTATGGGTATGGGGACTTGGTTACACTAGATTTCTCTAATGTCTTTTCGGTACCATTCTTTTATTTTCAATTTTATTTTTGGAGGCAGCTTAAATTAATTTCAAATCTATTTCCCTAACGAGTGAGGCGATCATGCGGGTGGGCAAAACACCAATTTAATACCCAGTTAAACGATGAATAAATTGCAAAAAATTACCTTAAAACAACGAAAGTATCTGCAATATTAAATTAGAACCCACATCAACAACCCTAACTATGATTTCTAATTAACATGTAATTTTTTTTTTTTGTGTTTCCACTTGATTAATGAAAATCATGCAATATGCAAATGTAGTATTAACTAAATGACATAATTCTAATAACATGCAATTTCTAATTAAATGGACCTAGATAACAATCTCTAAATGATGTGCATTTCATGAATCTAATCCTATATGACATTTACATGACATTTTTTATTTTTCCTAAAAAATGCAATCTATCCTAGATAATAAAACTAATTTATTCTAAGACATTTTTTTTTTTTGTATTTTTCATGAAATTCGGAATGAGGAAAAATGTGAAAATTATCTAACGAGATTAAGATTCTATTTAATTTGCATTAGGAATTAGGTTGACCCAAATCCTAATTTAAGCTGAAATATTATCTTAACCCAAATAATACTAAAATGCAATCTATTTAAGAAAATGCCTAAACTTATAATAAATTAAGAAAGAAAAAAATATTATCTAAAATTAAACTAAGTGCAATTTTACCATAATATGCAATGACGTACAAAATATGCCATATTTCTACATGACATATGCATGATGAATTTTTTGTTGTTTTTCCTTTTTTTAATTTCGAAATTAATAATTGCCAAATAATTAAACATGCATTCCAAGTTATAAAAAAAAAAAACTAGCAACCTAAATAAATTGATTTTATTTCTTTTTTTATTTTTCTTTTGATTTTTTGATTTTGATTTTTTTAAAAATTCGAAATATTAAAACTCCTACCCTAAACATGCAAGATAACCCTAAACCATGCAATATTCTAATTCAAACATATTTCAAAGTAAACAAGGCAATCAAGACAAGCCAAACCATTCAAAATTACCGAAGATATCATACATTGTTTAGATCAAAGGATAATATTTCACTAGTAAAATCAATAAATTGATCTTAAGCCTTAAAGATCAAAGTATCAATTTTATTCCCGCTTAATTAATTATTTCATCTAAGGCCTTATAGATGAAATGAAAAATTCAGGCGTGGTTGCAAATCAGGTGGCATGTCATAATTTCTAATTATGCATACGGATATATCTCAAGTAAGAAAAACAAGAAATAAAACAAAACAAGAAAATAAAATAAACCTTCCTAATAAAATAAAATAAATATACCTAAAAAAAAAAATCTTAGCCGGCTCGGAGCTCCGGCGAGGGCACAGCGAGCAGCACGTTCGACGTGGGGGTAGCGAGGGTTGACCACAGTGAGAGACTCCGGCGTGGCAAGGCACCGGCGAGGGGCATCGCGGGGCACGAAGCTTGTTGTCAGGCACCGAAGAGAGGCGAGTAGCGACGGTGTGAGCTCCGGTGGCGTCGAGTCGCGGCAGGGACAGCGGTACGGCAACAGCTGAGCGTTAGGCCGAGGCGAGCAAGGGTGCCAGAAATTCTGGTTTCGCAGATTGGCGACGCAAAGGTAGAGCAAGGGCACTTGAGTCACGATTGCTATAGGGGATCTCAGATCGGCGGCGACTAACAAATCCGGACGAGGCAAGGGAAGCAACGTCGTCGCGGATCGGCTTCCTGGGTTGCCGGTGTCACGACCATCGGCGTGAAGAAACGAATGGCGGTCAAGGGTTGAGGTGCGGTGTTACACGTCGGGGGGGTAGATTCGGTGGGACGATGGTGGCGGAGGTGTGCTGACTAGCGCGAGGCAGTGGCTTCGCGGCTTGGGCAGGGAAGCGGATGCGCGGGTCGGCGCGAACTCGCGGGTGAGTGGGATCTTCGGCGATTGGCAGGATGGCAACGGCAACGGCAGAGCGGTGGTGGAGATGTGGAGGTGGCTAGTGGAGGCGGTGCTGGCGCGGTCATCAGCACGGGTAGGGGCAGTCGGCGCAAGCAAGGGCAGCCCAGCAAGGAAGATGAACAGTCGCGGTTTCCTTTTTTTTTTTCTTTCTTTCTCACGTCACTCACCAGTCACTTCACTTTTCCCTCTTGCTTTTCGGATGTGAGTTGAATTCCTCACCAATTTCCTATCTTCTTCTCTTTTTTTTCTCTAAAAAATTTCGAAATCTCCACCCCCTAGTTACGAAAAATAAAGCTCTCTTTTATAATGATTCCAAACGGCCGATTTGTATGGCATTTTCCGAGTTTCCTTCTTTTGTTACATTAAATCAAAGCCGTAAATCGGAGCATGTTTCACAATCAGCTCGATTTTGCTCAAATTTTTTCCATTTTGTAAAATTCTTGCCCTTTATTCACTTGATTTTTAAATTACTTATGCATTTAAGAAAATCCAAATATTCGTCAGAATTTCAAATTTCCATGCATAATCAATCAAATCAATTTCCTCCATTTTTTTCATTTTTTTCCTTTTGTTTGTTCTAATGCAATTTTAATTTTCCTTATTTTCCTAGATTTGCTAAAATTAAGTGAACTTGTAGAGGTTGCCTTCAAAGATAAGTTGAGACCTAAATTTTGATCATGCATTTGCACTAAATGACCCTTTTTTTTTGGGAAAATGAATCCCATTTTAAAATGCAATTTATGTGATGCATGGAAATACTAATGCAAATGATAAAGGAACTTACCTGGAATTACTTACCTTCGAGGATGGTAGAGTAAACTCAAGATAGATTGGTGTTACATGTCCAAGACCTGTGCCATTCTACGATCGTCCAGAATAGTAACATGACTTCGCAAAGAGACTGCTTTTCCAAGACCCGTACCATTCTACGGCCGCCTAATATGACATTATTTGGTTATGTCTAGGACTTGTACCATTCTACGGTTACCTGAATAAAGAAATAGATACTGTCTAGGACCCGTACCATTTTACGGTCGCCTAAACGAAAAATGATTTTCCAAGACCTGTACCATTCTACGGTCGCCTAGCATTGCAGCATAGATCATCTGACCAGGACCCGAACCTTTTTTCGGTCGCCTTAATCAAAATGAATCTGGGAAAAATCTTTGGGGGGCAACTCCATTGAGTACCAGTGCTTGAAAAGGAATACCTGTGCAATGTCAAGTATTTAAGGTATGGATAGAGATATACTTATCTGATAACATCTTTGTTCCTTGTGGATATGTCTATTGCAAAACACAGTTGTAGGAGAGGCAATGTGCATTCATAGACATGATTAATTCAAATGAGGTTCATGCGTGATGATTTCTATCAATCTTGCATCGCCTGACTTCCACTGGGAAATATTTCAAAAGAATATTTCAATCTGAACACATGAGTGTCATGGATGTATCAAATGAAGGATCCTTCGATTTGAAAGGACTTTGCACTCATCCTCATTAAAAAGAGTCGTTTCATCATGACCTTTGATGTAAGATTCTGACAATCACTCTATCTCACTGTCATCATGCCAAACAAGGGTCTGTGCAATCTCGCAAGTGGTATGACCTTACCAATCTAAGAGGTCTTTAACACGGACCGTAACGTGGGCCTGGTCAATGGCTTAACAAAAGAGATTTTTTGATTCGAGGCTATTGAAAGAATGAGTGATATTCTATAATCATCTCTGGGTTTACAAGTCAAGAACCCCACAAAATGAGAAAGAAATAATCTTGCTTGCACTTCTTCAAGCGATACTTAAAACATGTGAACCCCTAAGATAATCCAAGTGCCCTAATCAGAAGAGACTTTGCAAGGGATGTAATGTAGGCTTGATTCATGGGTTGAGAAATGAAAGGATCATTAGGCTCAAAAAGTGTTTAGAGGGTCAAACTTGGTGATCATCATGACACTTCCATCACCTTCCTTCTCCATTGTCGAAGATTTTTATATCACAACTCCATTGATTGCAATAGCATTTGATTTTTAGTACTGCCTTGTTGGGGATACAACTCATTATATCAAGAGTTTGATTTTTCTCTTTTCTTGGCATTGGCCTTGTTTTTACCAAGCACACTGCTTTTTCATGACTCATTTTTTGCACTTATTTTCTTTGGACAAAGTCAACATTCTAAGTCATGTTACTTGAATGGTTCTTTTTTGCCTTGCCCCATTGTGGGGGATGATCACCAACTAGGTTTAACATGGAACGAATTCATAGGCTCAAGTGGGCTATGCAATGGATGAAAGTGTATAGGATAAAGAAAGAACTGCTTTTCGTCATCCTAAGGTACTTTAAATTACCGTACAAGTTACATAGTGAAAGCAATACTCGAAGATTGATGTAAGTGTGAGCAACAAGATTCCTACCATTCATTTTGAATTTGTCCCAATGTGGGATGATCCTTGATAGGGATAATTCAAAAAGAATCTCCATAAACGTATGGGGCTCAAAGGGGTTAAGTAATGGATCACCTGTACTGTTTGGGATAGAGAAAAAAATGCCTTTCATCACTTCGATTGACGTACCCATTACGAGATCACCTTTTCCTTGTGAGCATGGAATTTTTCCATACAACTCACTAGGGATTAGTGTATGAAATAGTGTATGGAATAAGGTCTGTCTTTCATCATTCCAAAGTATCTCATTTGACACATTCAGTCTCACACAATTCATCAAGGAAGAAAAATGCAAGATTTGCAACAAATTTGAACGATTCAACTCATTGAAGCAATTTATTCATCATAGAAATGCTTTACAGTTCAAAACATGACATGACAAATTCTATCATGGGTAATACTTCTTGACAGCATTTGAATTAATTGGAGTGGAAAACTCACGACCATCCATTTCTGCCAAGATCAAGGCACCACCAGGAAGTACCTTCTTCACCACATATGGGCCGCTGTAGTTTGGAGCAAACTTGCCTCCAGGATCCGGAAAGAACGGCAACAGCTTCCTTAGGACTAGGTCATTTACCTCAAAATGCCTCGGCCACACCTTCTGGTTGAAAGATCTGGCTACTCTTCGTTGATATGTTTGGCCATGGTAGAGAGCCTTTAGTCTTTTCTTGTCAATCAAGTTCAACTGCTTGAATCTTTGTTGTGACCATTCCGCCTCAGACAACTCTACTTGGGATAAAATTCTCAGAGAAGGAATCTCCACTTCCACAGGCAGAACTACCTCCATGCCGTACACCAGAGCAAAAGGGGTTGCCCCAGTGGAAGTGCGGATCGATGTCCGATACGCCATCAGTGCGAAGGGTAACCTGTCATACCAATCTCAGTAATTCTCGGCTGTCTTAGCCAAGATTTTCTTAATGTTCTTATTGGCTGCTTCAACAGCCCTGTTCATTTGAGGGCGGTAAGGAGACAAATTCATATGCTTGATTTTGAACTCGCTAAACAACCCATCAACGAGTTTGTTGTTCAAATTGGTGCCGTTATCAATGATGATTCCTTCAGGGACGTCATAGCGAGCAATTATGTCACGTTTGACAAACTTCACAACATTACGAGCAGTGACACTTGCAAAGGATATAGCTTTGATCCATTTGGAGAAATAGTGTATCGCCACCAAAATGAATCGATGCCCATTTGAAGCCTTGGGATTGATTGGGCCAATCACATCAATACCCCACATCGAGAAAGGCCATGGCTTAGAAAATTGGTGCAGCTCAGTTGGAGGGACATTTATCTTATTCCCATGAATCTGGCAGTGATGATAACTCCGAACATGTTGGATGCAATCACTTT
This sequence comes from Eucalyptus paniculata subsp. matutina, assembly GCA_017140255.1. Taxonomy (NCBI): domain Eukaryota; kingdom Viridiplantae; phylum Streptophyta; class Magnoliopsida; order Myrtales; family Myrtaceae; genus Eucalyptus; species Eucalyptus paniculata. The sequence goes on along the minus strand of CM029436.1, from coordinate 19,148,563 downwards.
CTAGTGTGAGTCAGTAGTAGCCTAATCTCATAATCTTCTTGGCTAACATGTGTCCATTCATATGAGGGCCACATACTCCTTCGTGCACTTCTTGCATGATTTGAATGGCTTTGGCTGCATCTACACATCGTAATAAGATTGAATCATAAGATCTCTTGTACAAATTCTCGCCACTGACGAAGAATTTCGAGGCTATCTTTGTGATGTGCTTCCTATCAGCCTGAGTGCTTCCCTCGGGAAATTCTTGTTTTTGAATGTAATTCATGATATCGTAATACCATGGTTTTCCGTCAGGTTCTTCAGTCACGATCATACAATAAGCCGACTTTGGTAAAACTTCTGTTTTTAGAGGCTCGACCTCCAACTCATCAGTGACTTGCAACATAGAAGACAACGTCGCAAGTGCATCTGCAAATTGATTATGAGACCTCGGCAAGTATTCAAACAAAACTTCCTCGAACTCTTTAACCAGATTTTCTAAATACTTGTGGTATGGGAGCAACTTGGCATCCTTGGTCTTCCATTCTCCTACGGTCTGCAGTATGATTAGTGCGGAATTTTCGAACACTTTTAACTTAACCACCCCATCTCAATTGCGGCCTGAAGCCCGAGGATGCAAGCTTCATACTTGGCCACATTGTTAGTTCATGAGAATATCAATTTTGCAGCTACCGGATGGTGCTGTCCATCTGAGGATATCAGAACTACCCCAATACCCGAACTGGACAAGTTTACAGCTCCATCAAAGAACATCTTCCATGAGTCTTCATTTACACTCAAGACACTGTCATCAAGGAAGCTATCATCGTCATTAAAGGTTCTTGAATTCTCGGCCAATAGATCAGCGATCGCTCGGGCCCTTAATCGACTTTTGTGGCATGGATTGCACATCAAATTCGGAAATCAAAATTTGTCATTTGGCTAACTTACCCACTAAAGTTGGCCGATCAAGTAAGCATTTGATAGAGTCGTTCTCAGTCACTAGGAATTTCTGGTAATGCAGTGTGTATTGTCGCAATCTATGCAATACCTAGACTAATACCGCACAAGTCTTTTCAACATCAGAATACTTCTGCTATGATACAGTGAACTTTTTGCTTAGGTAATAAATTGCCCATTCTCTTTTGTCAAGAGGGCTTTCTTGAGCCAACATTGCACCCATTGACTTGTTGACACCTCAATTTTAATTAGGTTAATTTTATTTTATTAAGTTTTTATTTTATTTTGTCATTTCGGATAAATAAGATAATTAAAAAAACCAAAAACAAACAAAACAAAGCAAAAGCAAAAAATTGGCAGCCCCCCCCTCTTTTTCTCCCTTTCGCTGGCCCAAGCCCAGTATTTCTTTTTTCTCTGGCCCGGCCCCTCTCTTCCTTCTTCTTCCTTCTTCTTCTTCCTTGCGCCTTCCTTCTCCGCCTCTGTACTTCACTCGCATAGAAGACGACGACGAACGCGAAGGACGGCCTACAGCCGAGGGGAGTAGGCCGACGTCGGCTGAAGAAGATAAGATCGCGAATGCCATCATTGCCGAGCATGCTTCGCTGGATGAGCTCGGATGGGATGCCGGTTCAGCCACGGGGGTCCGGTCGGCAAGCCAAAGACCGGCGGCCGAGCCTCTCCGTCGACCGGACCTCCTCGCCTATAAATAGCGGAGCATTTCCGTCGTTGAAGGGCACGCTAGAAGATCGCGAGCTTGGAAACTCCCTCTTGAGAGACTTCGGAGGAGGTTGAAGAGCGAGCGAGAGGAAGGCAAGCGAGAGAGAAATCGGGTCGCGAGCTAGGCCGACCTCCCACTGAGAGACTTCGGGGGAGGCCGCCGGCGAGCGAGTCTGTGGAGGTCAGATCCGGCGGGTGGAGGCTCGGATCTGACCGGAGTGAGAGAGAAACGAGGTCGAAGGAGGTGAAGAAGTTCTGGATCCGCGAAGAGGGGCGAAAGAAGAGGTCCCCCCGACGCCGCTGCTGTGCCGAATCCCGCCGCAACATCGCCTCGACACCGTCCAGATCTAAGGGCTGCCGTCGTCCCCACAGCCGCCTTGCCATACCCTCATCACGAACAGGTAACGGCCGTGCTCATCCGTGTCGTCGCTGTTGCTCCGCCTCCCTCCCGAGAATCCAGTAGCCGCCCATCGTTGCCGAAACCCTAGCCGCCGTCGCCATCTCCCCCTCCGTAGTCCAATCGTTGCTACCGTCACTGTCGTGACCGACCACCGCCATCCTCCGCGTAGCCGTCGTCGACAATGCAAGTTGCCGCCCCGGTCTCTTCACCAGCGCCGCGAACGAACAAAAGGGAAAGGAGGCTGGAAACCGGGTCAATTCGCGGGTCCGTCCAACCCGATTTCCCTGTCTCCGGGTAGGGTTTCCCCGGTCGGACCTGCACCCGTCGGGCCGGTTTCTGAGCTTGGGCTGGATATCCTCTTTTTATTCAAAATAGGCCTAATTCTAGTGTGGGCTGCGTTTATTAAAAAAAAAGAAAAAAAGAAAAAAGACCAAAAAATCTAAGTCGGGCCCGCAACGCGTTCGGGTCACCAACCCGGGTCGGACCTAACCCGCGGATCCGACCCGGGTCAGTTTTTTATATTATTTCAATATTAAATAATATTTTAATAAATAATTAATAAATAATTATTTTCAAAAAATATTAAGAAATGTTTTAATTTCCAGAAAATCGAAAAATATTTAAAAAATGTTGAAAAATGTTTTATTTTCTAAAAAAATCAAGAAAAAATCAAAAATATTTTATTTTCCAAGAATATTAAAAATATTTAAAAATATTTTATTTTCCGAAAAATCAAAAAAATCAAAAAAATTTCATATTTTCCAAAAAATGCCAAAAATCCAAAAAAAGCCAAAAATTCATGAAAAAGCCAAAAAGACTTGTATTTTTCCAAAAAAAATACCAAAAATCCCTTTTGTGTCCAAAAATTAGAAAATGACTCAAAAAAAATGTTTTTCCTCCCAAAAATGCATGGAAAATCCCTCGAACATAAAAAAAAAACCTCAGGGTTTAAACAAGATTAGGTACCGAAAGGGCATTAGTGATTAACTAATGTAATCAAGTCCCCGATCCTAATTTCTCTGGTTGCGCAGAGTGAGTATTTCTCCCGATACTTCACTTGATTTCTAATCAACCCACCCCAAATTGATTAGTGGCGACTCCATTTTAAAAATCAACTTACAGGTTAAAAACTTGAACCATTAAGTCGTGAATTGGTGGACTTGGGAGAGTCCGGGCATAATTAATTTTAGCCGAGCCATTAGCCTCCTTAGGCACCCGTACCCGACTGCGGGCGCCGAAAAAAAGAGGTCGCAACATGACTCACTATGAATAGTGAGGTAGAAAATCAAAGGATGCCCTAACGAGGGTGGAACAAGAACTGGTGGACTCATCAAGTGCTGCTTCAGCTTGTTGAACGCTTATCGACACACATCATCCCAGTTGACTTGTGCATTCTTCTTTAGGAGCTTGAAGAATGGCTTGGCAGTTTCAGAGAGTTGGGAAATGATTCGGGCTATGTAATTCAATCTCCCTAAAAGGCTTCGAACTTCTTTCACCGTTGATGGAGGTTGCAACTCACATATGGCGTTAGCCTTGGATGGGTCGATCTCAATCCCTTTACTCACAATAAATCTAAGTAATTTACCTGATGTTGCTCCGAACACGCATTTAGCGAGATTTAGACAAAGTTTGAACTCACGGAGTCGATCGCACAATTTCTTCAAAGTTTCAACGTGGCTTCTTCCAGGTCGAGTCTTTGCAATCATATCATCAACATAGACCTCAATCTCCTGGTGCATCATGTCATGAAATAATGCTACCATGGCTCGCTGGTAAGTTGCCCCTACATTCTTGAGTTCGAAGGGCATGACCTTATAATGAAAGGTTCCCCACAGGATAATAAATGCATTCTTCTCCTTGTATTCGTCATTCATCCTTATCTGATTGTATCCAGAAAAACCATCCATAAATGAGAATAGTTCAAAACTAGCGGTACTATCCATAAGGACATCTATGTGTGGTAATGGGAAATCATCATTTGGGATAGCCTTGTTCAGATCCCGATAGTCAACACAAACTCGAACTCGATCATCTTTCTTCATCACCGGCACGATATTAACCACCCAATCGAGGTACTGTGAGACTTCAATGAATCCCACCTTCAAAAGTTTCATCACCTCTTCCTCTATCTTTTTTGAGAGCTTGGGCTTAGTCCTCCGCAGCCTTTGCTTCTTAGGTGGCACATCCAGATTAGTAGGTAGGTAATTGTCACGGCCCGAAAGAGAGCATATCCAAGAGGTTTCTAGAGGACGGGCGTGACACTTTCTGACCCTCAGCTTATGTCCCCGAGACTTAGAATATTTTCCTGAGGACGGGCAATACTGTATTTGTACGCATACATTATAAAAGCGAGTAGCTGGTAGTTGGTAATAAATGTGGGTAGCTGGTAGTTGAGGAGATGCAATCTCCACCATTAGATCTTAGGAAGATTTACGGATATGGTTTATCTTATACTTGTATATAAAGGGGTCTTCCCCCTCATTGTAAATCATCTCATTTTTCAAGTGAATGAAAATCCAAAGCTTCTCTCTCTAGAAGTCTCTCTCTAGAATCCTTGTGAGTGAGTGTTGAAAGGCTGCTTAGGGGTAAAGCCTTAAGGCCGCATGGGTCAACCTGCGTGTGATCGAGAGTTGATCAATCGGCCCGTGACAAGTGGTATTAAAGCGAAAGTTTGTTCCACGAGCACAATGGCTGATCCACGATCTGATGAAACGCTTGCCATGCGTGATGATTATGCTAATTGTGGGTGGAATGCCGAGAAGGCTGCTGCCAAAGGCAAGAAGAGCCGTGGAGTTTTGAGCTCGAGGGAGCCAACGGGGGATCTTGCACATCGCATGGCGAAGCTAGAGTTGTTCGTCACCGATGTCCAAGGATCGATCGATGACTTGACCTAGACCGTGGACGGAGTCAATGCCGGAAGGGAGGAGCTGGTTGCGGAAGTGCAAGAGCTCAAGACCGGCATGGGAGAGCTCCACCACGAGTTGCTGGGGACCCTACAGGAGGAACTCACACAACGGTACGAGCCTTTGGAGGCCATGATGGCGGCCATGCACGTGGAGATAGCGGAGCTTAATAGTAAGCTCACGGAAATGGAAGCTGCACGGGTGAATAGGGTGATCACCGTGCAAGGTCCACGAGTGGACACACCGAAGCCAAAGGAGTTCCGGGGCTCACGCGTGGCCAAAGATGTGGACAACTTCCTATGGTACATGGAGCGGTACTTCCAGGCCATGGGAATCAATGACAACCAAACATGGGTAAACATTGCTTCGATGTATTTAGCTGATAGTGCATTGTTGTGGTGGCGTCGTCGGTCTGATGATAGGTGTGGGAATCTTATCACAACCTAGGGTGGATTCATCGAGGAGTTCCGACGGAACTACTTCCCCGCTTATGTAGAAGAGGAAGCTCGTGACGAGCTGAAGCGTCTCGAGCAAAAGGGTGGTGTGTGCGACTACATCAAGCGGTTTTCAGAGTTGTTGCTCCAAATCCCCTCGATGAATGAAGTTGAGACGTTTCACCAGTTCATGGGCGGTCTCAAGCCATGGACAAACCAAGAGTTAAAGCGGTACAACGTGGGAGATCTAACTACGGCCATGACCGTAGCTGAGTTGCTCGTGGAGTACAATGCGTCACCTTCCACATCCTGACCGAATACTCGTCCAAGGGACAAGACCACTGGTGGGGGAGATCGGGGGAGATATAACCGCCCGACCGAAGGTAGACCACCGGCTAATCATCACAAGGCTCATGTGTGGCCAAGCGGTGGAGGACAAATGAAGGTACGCTCATATATCTGTTTCTTTTGCAATGGCCACACATGGTGCGGGATTGACCGAACAAGGCCAAGTTGACTGCTCTTTGCAAAAAGGATGAGCTTAAGGAGGAGGCGCGATTGGGGTCACTACGACTTCTTAGCACCGTCAAGTCCAAGAAGGCGAATGAGCCTAAAGGATTGATGTTCACGGACCTGAAGATTGGGAAGACCACGATGAGTGTGCTCATGGACATTGGAGCTTCCTATATCTTTATATCGGAGGAGGCCGCGAAGAAGCTTAACATACGGGTTGAGAAGGGAGCCAATTGGCTCAAAACGGTGAATTCCAAGGAAGTCCCTGCGATCGGCATCGCAAAGGACGTGGAGCTGGAACTTGGGCAATGAAAGAGCAAGGAGACCCTAGAGGTAATTCCCCTTGATGACTATGATATTATCATTGGGATAAAATTCCTAGATAGGATCCACGCTGCAGTTGTACCATTTGCCAAGTGTATATGCGTGTTGGACAAGCATTGTCAATGCATGATTCTAGTCCACCGTGAGTCGGATTGTGAACAAAAGATGATTTTGGCGATACAACTCACCAAAGGAACAAGGAAGGGTGAGGTGACCCTCCTAGCGGCTTTGAAGACTAAGGATGGCAAGGGTGAAGGGAAGGAAGTCCAAACAGAGATAGCCCGAGCCCTCGACTCGTTCAAAGACATAATGCCTTCGGAGTTGCCGAAGAAGTTGCAACCCAAGAGAGAGGTGGATCATCGGATCGAGCTGGTGCCTGACGCTTGACCGCTTGCCATGGCGCCGTATCGCATGGCGCCCCCAGAGTTGGAAGAATTGAGGAAGCAACTCAAGGAGCTGCTCGATGGGGGATATGTTCGACCGTCCAAGGCCCCATTCGATGCATCGGTTCTATTTCAAAAGAAGCACAATGGGTCACTCCGGATGTGCATCGACTACCGGGCGTTGAAAAAGCTAACTGTGAAGAACAAGTACCCAATCCCGCTCATCGCGGATCTCTTCGATCAACTTGGTGGAGCTCAGTGGTTTAGCAAGCTGGATCTTCGATTGAGGTACTATCAAGTCCAGGTCGTTGAAGGTGACGAGCCGAAGACCACATGCGTGACGTGATATGGATCCTATGAGTTCCTCGTGATGCTGTTCAACCTCACCAATGTTCTGGCTACATTTTGCACACTAATGAATAAGGTACTCCACCCTTTCCTAGATCGATTTGTAGTGGTTTACCTAGATTATATTGTAATCTATAGTTAGACATTGGAGGAGCATGTCGAACACCTAAGGCAAGTCTTCCAAGTCTTGCGTGAGAACAAGCTATATGTCAAGCGCGAGAAGTGTGCATTTGCCCGAAAGGAAGTCCCCTTCCTGGGGCATATCGTCAGGGGTGGGCGAGTGAAGATGGACAAAGCCAAGATTTAATCGATCTTCGAATGGGAGCTGCCGACGAAGGTGACGGGGTTGAGGTCGTTCTTGGGTCTCACCAATTATTACCGACGATTCATTCAGAGTTACTCGAGCATCACCGTGCCACTCACAGACCTATTGAAGAAAGAGAAGGCATGGGAGTGGACGGATCGATGCCAAAGAGCCTTCGATCGATTGAAGACCACCATGACCGAGGAGCCGGTGTTGGCACTGCCCAACCACACCAAACCCAACGAGGTAGAAACTGATGCCTCAGATTATGCTATTGGTGGTGTGCTTATGTAGGATGGTCATCCAGTGGCGTATGAGTCTCGAAAGTTGAACGATATCGAGCAACGGTATACCGTTTAAGAAAAGGAGATGACAGTGGTGGTTCATTACCTTCGGACGTGGAGGCACTATCTCCTGGGATCCAAGTTCGTTGTGAGGACGGACAACGTGGCCACGAGTTATTTCTAAACTCAAAAGAAGTTGAGTCCGAAGCAAGCTCGGTGGCAGGATTTTCTGGCGGAATTCGACTATGGGCTGGAGTACAAGCTGGGGAAGGCAAACTCTGTGACGGATGCACTAAGTCGAAGGATGGAGCTGGCAAACACGGTGAGTCGATCGAGTTGTCCTTGGTTCGACCGCATCAAGGAGGGGTTGATGCATGATCCAAGAGCTTAAGCCCTTATCGGGTATGCAAAGGAGGGCAAGACCGGACAATTTTGATGTGAGGACGAGCTCCTTTACACCAAGGGAATGCGACTATACGTGCCTTTCCACGAGAAGCTAAGGAGGGAGATCTTGCGTGAGTGCCATGACTTAAAGTGGGCGGGTCATCCAGGGATCCACCACATGCTAGCCCTCGTCGAAGATCGATACTATTGACCTCAAATGCGGGACGACATTGAAGCATATGTGAAGACTTGTTTGGTGTACCAACAAGACAAGCTAGAACAACGTTCGTCGCCGGGTCTTTTGGAGCCACTTCCCATTCCAACTCGTCCATGGGAAAGAATTTCCATGGATTTCATCGTCAACCTGCTGAAGTTCGAAGGGTGTCGAACCCTAATAGTTGTGGTTGACAGGTTTTCAAAGTATGCAACCTTTGTGCCTGCGACAAAAGATTTCCTGGCTGAGGAGGCGGCTAAATTGTTCATGAAGCATGTGGTGAAGTATTGGGGAGTGCCACAAACGATCGTGAGCGATCGAGATCCTCGCTTCACGAGACGTTTCTGGTCCGAGTTGTTCAAGCTATAGGGGTCGGAGCTGAATATGTCGACGAGTTTGCATCTCCAAACTGACAGTCAGAAGGAGCGGGTCAATGCATTCTTGGAGATCTACCTCCGACACTATGTGAGCATGACACAAGCGAATTGGGCGAAGTTGATCAACGTAGCCCAGTTCTCTTACAACTTGCAACGGAGTGAGTCGACCAGACAAAGTTCGTTTGAGGTTGCGACTGGGTAACAGCCGAACATTCGAGCACAATTGCTTCGGGTTACCGGGGGAGTAGTCTGCCCATGTACAAGTTCGCCAAGAATATGCAAGAACAGGCGGACTTGGCACAGGCGTGTCTACACAAAGCCTCTAAGCGCATGAAGAAATGGACCGACAAGAAGCGACGGCACGTGGAGTTTCAAGTAGGAGACCAAGTGTTGGTTAAACTGAACGCGGTTCTTCGCTACAAAGACGTGCACAAATGGTTGATCCCTCGCTACGAGGGGCCGTTTCGTGTGTTACAATGGGTTGGGAAGGTCGCATACAAACTGGAACTACCACCAAAACTCAAGGTGCATCCGGTATTCCACATAAGTATGCTCAAACCTTTCTAAATTGATGAGGAAGATCCGGATCGTGGGGAGTCCCATTGAGTGCCACTCGGAGCAAAGACCTCGTATGATCATGAAGTCGAGAACATTATGGCGTATCGAGTCATACGGAAGAGGTATTATGCGCCCAAGCGAGAGATTTGATCCGATGGAAGGGTCTTCCGGAGAGTGAAGCGAGCTAGGAGCCCGAAGAGAGTCTTTAACAATTCAAGAAGGAGATCAAAGCCTTTCATGCCAAAGACGCGACGAGGGCGTCGCCTGTTTAGGTGGGGAGAATGTCACGGCCCGAAAGAGAGAATGTCCAAGAGGTTTCTAGAGTCCGACCCTCGGCTTATGTCCCCGAGATTTAGAGTATTTTCCTAGGGATTGACAATACTGTATTTATATGTATACGTTATAAATGCGAGTAGCTGGTAGTTGGTAGTAAATGCAGGTAGCTGGTAATTGAGGAGATGCAATCTCCACTGTTAGATTTGAGGGAGATCTACGGATACGGTTTGCCTTGTATTTATATATAAAGGGATCTTGCCCCTCATTGTAAATCATCTCATTTTTCAAGTGAATGAAAATCCAGAGCTTCTTTCTCTAGAAGTCTCTCTCTAGAATCCTTGTGAGTGAGTGTTGAAAGGCTACTTAGGGGTAAAACCTTAAGGCCGCATAGGTCAACCTGCGTGTGATCGAGAGTTGATCGATCGGCCTGTGACACAATGCTCCACAATTGATGGGTCTAGCCCAGGCATGTCAACGTAAGTCCATGCAAAAATGTCTTGATATTCCTTCAGTAACTGAATTAGGCGCTCAGCCTCGTCTTTGGAGAAACTCGCCCCAATTTTCATTTCTTTGACTTCTTTAGTGTCGCTTAAATTAATAGTGATGGTCTACTCATATGTGAGAGCCTTAGCTTTTTCATGTTGTTCCCAGCTATGTTGCACCTCAATGGAGTCTTCGATCGAGTCGTCAAGATCATCATTATCAGCACTTGTGGCATTTCATTGGACCATTTCCACACACTTGCATGCCATAAGATTGTTCCTGAAATATGAAGTGGATAAATCAGAAAGACAAACGGAGTAATCTACATTTTTGTTTTGTTTTTGTTTTTATTTCTATTTTTTTTTTGAAATTCTTTGGCAAAAACATTTTTTTCAAACATTTTGACACGAGGAAGCATGATGAAGCCCAGGCCTCAGAATTCTCCTTGGATTTTTCTTTTCTTTTATCAGCCGGATATCATCATCGAGCTGATTTGGTGTACTTCATCATGCCCTCAAACTAAGATTTGTAATTTCATTGAAATTCATCAATCAATTACATTTATTGAATGGAAAAAATGCAACACTCAATCACTAAAAGAAAGAAGAAACTGAAAACATCTCTCAGAAAATAATAAAAATACCCACGTAGGGAAATGTGCAAAAACAGTAAAAGAGTTACTCTTGTGGGCCAAGGCCCATCTCTTCAAGGGGTCCTTCATCAATGGCTCCTATGATGAGGTCGTCGAACAAGTTTGTAACTCCTTCCAGCACATCATTAGGGTTCTTTGTCTTCGGTGGTGTTGGATCATCCATGCCACCCTATCCATATGGGACTATCTCTTAAGGATCAATATAGAAGCTAGGAGGGGCCGAATACTTCACCAGGTAATCGAACTTGCCACTAGGCTGGCCTAGAGTATCTATCACTTCCGCTTCATCTTGCATCATTCTTGGAGGACCAGGAATGCCTCGTGAATGCTCAGGGGTAGTGGGTTTTGTCTTCCTTGCCCTGGTTAGGTAACGGGTTCCGCCTTTCCTGTCTTTGTCCTCCAAAACTTTCACCACTTCTTCCATGGTACCTTAAACCAGCAATGAGGGTAGCATCTGAAACTTCAGGGGTAGGCGGCGATGAACCTTGAAAAGCATATATGGTGGACACCAACTCAAATAAGTGGTAACTTGATTCAAACTCGGAATCTGGCTCTACATAGGGATAGTCGTCTCATGATAAATCTAGTGGTCTTCCTCACCATATACGGTGACTAGCTTCATTTTTTATCACGAATTTCACAGCTTGATATAGACTTGAAGGCACCGCTCCAACAGTGTGTATCTAGAGATGACCTGGCAGGAAATTGAATGCAGTAGGGATGTCTAGCACTTGGAAGGGAATGTTGAAGACGATTGGCCCTATTTGCATGTCAAAAAGGATTTCTCTGATCACTTCCTTTTTTGTCCCATCGAAAGCTCGCACAGAAGTCTTCGCAGCATGTATCCTTGATGGGTCTACCTTGAGGCGGTGAAGAGTGGCCAACGGACATATGTTCAAAGCGGACCCATTATCAATGAGCACTCGGGACACATGAGAAGACTTGTGTTTGACAAATATGCAGAGTGCCTTGTTATACCCCCTGCCTTCAAGAGGAAATTCCTCATCAGAAAAAGCAATCAAGTCCTTGAGAATGACCGATCCCACAAATTCTTCTAGCTTGTCCGCCTCGACCATCTCTGGCACACAAATTTCACTCAGCACTTTCATTAGCGACTTTTGATGCACAAGGGACGTTAGCAAGAGTTCAAGTAAGGAGATCTGGGTGAGCATCTTCTGCAATTGGTCAACCACATTATACTCGCTTACTTTGATCACAGCCAGAAACTCCTTATCCTTTTCATCGGTGACAGGTTTTGCAAGTTGAGTGCTATCTTGACCATAAGTCCGACCAGACCTTGTAACGAGGTCAACATCCAGGTCATAAGACCAAGGCACCGCCTTATTGTTGACATACTCATACGGCTGAGGCATGTCTATCACTATCTCCTCGTCAAATGCATCTTCTAATAGGGGCATGTCCACAAGCGAAGGATCAACTTCTTCCTTAACAATATCGAGCACAGCCTGCTCCTCCTCCCAATTGATAATGATGTGGGAAATAGTGGAAACTATGCAATTACGGTCGGCATACACGATGATGCCATCATCCACCATTTTGGCAACTCTTTCTCTCATCAATGATAGGGGGACATTTTCATGATCTAGATAATATCCAGCTCTCATCAGTCCATTAGAGGCATCTGCCATATGCACGTTTGAGTTCTTGATCCAACCGACTTTTGGTTCCGGGATAGCATTCATCGTACCCTCATGCTCTGGTAGTGGATTTTTCTAGACGTTGGGCCGAGCAGTTTGAAATGAAAAGGCCTTCGTGTTCAAGAGGTTTTGGATCTTGTGCTTGAGAGTGAAACACTCATCAGTTGAATGCCCTAATTCACCGCTATGGTAGTCACACTTCTTCATCGGGTCGTAACCTTGAACGCTTTCGCGGTTATGACACTTTGGTTCACTGGAAACCAAACCTTTCTTTTGAAGAATTGCCAACACCTGGGATGGAGATCCAGGGAGGGGAGTGAATTGCCTTCCATTATTTGCTTGGGTAAATGTTTGACGACTAGCAGTTTGTTGTTGCCTTGGATTCATCTGAATAGCTGGGGCACATTTGACACTTTTTTGGCTATAAGCCACATTCACATCCACAACAACTTCTTTCTCCTTCTTGGTAGAGAATCTTTTACTTGATGGCTTAGTAAACCATCCTTCCCTTATCCCCATCTCGATTTGTTCTCCCACAGGAATCAATTGGTTGAAGTTCTCGACATACGTGCTGGCCATCCGATTACGGAACTCAGACGGAAGGGTCTTCACGAACAATTTCATTAACTCCTTGTTAGTAAGCTCAGGAGTGATTTGAGCCGTTAGATTTCTCCACCTCACAGCGTATTCTTTAAATGACTCGCTCCTCTTCTTTTCCATCCACTCTAGGTTTTCTCAGGAAGGTGCAATGTCCATGTTAAACTTGTATTGTCTGAGGAATGCGTTAGCCACTTCGTTCCAGGTGTCGAGGAGATTCACATTCTTCATCACGTACTAGCTCAGTGCGGGCCTGGTCAAACTCGCATAAAACGATTGGATCATAAGGGACTCATTTTTGACGTGCTAGGCCATGTGTATGTGGTACATCTGTAAATGACATTTTGGGCAAGATGTACCATCGTACTTCTCAAACTTCGACATTTTGAACTTGCTAGGCATCTTGACCTTCTCATAAACCGAAAGGTTGAAGGGGAGTGAGCTATGTGACTCCTACAGTTGTTTCACCTTCTCTTCCAGTTTTGCAAGGTGCCCATCTTGCTCTGTCTTGGGAATGCTATCAAACTTGACTTTTCCAACAGGGGCTAACAACAAGTCATCTTCCAGCCTGAGCATGTCCTCATCACTGTTCGCATGCTTCAGGATTACTATCTCAGGGAGAGCGGATGGAGGATTCAGGTTCACCCGAAGGGATTGAAGTTGAGCTATTACAGCTAACTGTTCGAGTTGATTTTCCATGGAGGACATGCAATCGCGCGTCTCGTTTTGGTCGGTCATTTTAGCCCTTGATCGCGTAATAATGGGAGAGCGTGGAGGATCCATTATCACCTAAATGTGAATAAATGAATACACATAAGCACTTTATATAAAATAATGCCGGTCATTTTTGAAAGTCTAACGACTTTTATTCATTATTGAAATTGTTTGACATTAATAATGTAAAGAAACTTGGAAGACCTTAAACTAATCAAGTAAACGGCTCAACTTCCTAAACATTAAGCTAAAGTAAAAAGACCAAATAGATTCAAGCCACTTTAATTGGCCCGATCTATAAACACATGGGAAGCCAACGCTCGACGTAATTGCCTCTTCTACTTAGCGTCCTTCTTGGCTTGCTTCTCAAGTTCTTCAATCTTCCTTTTGTGACGATTAAGCTCCGCTTGCCGAGTGGGCTTTTTAGTCACATCTAGCACCTTTGGGAGATACTCGGTCGGAATCTTGTGCTAACGGATGTATCGAGCTATGGCATAGTAAGTCTTTTCATTCCCCTCAAGCTCATCTTTGGGTAAGATCAACTTTTGTTCGTGACATGCGAGCCAAGCCTGTTCAATACATCGAAGTTCCTTCTTGTGATCGCCATCCTTAGGAGTGAATCGGACTTGGAACAAACCTAGATTGAGAAAGGGTGGTAGATCTTGCACAATTCGATATTGACGAGCCACTTGGAGTGGGTAGTAGGAAGTGGCACTGGTGATCCCCAATAGTGGGATCGGCTCATCATCGCCATGAGAGAGACGTGCTTTGGAGACTTGGAACCATTTAGCATGCCATAGGAAAGTCTTGGTATTCAGATTTTTCAATAATTTGACCCATTTTGAATAAGAAAGATTTGGAGTTCAATCCTGATGATTTTTGAATACTTCAATGGGATGATGGGAATCAGTGACATTAATAATATTCAGGCGAATATTGATCTTACTCATATGAGAAAAGAACCAGATTTGCAAAAGTTCAATTGGTGCACGAAATGTTTTATCTTCATCTTCCTTAAATCGGGTGAGTAACAAAAATGTTTTAGCTAGAATAGTATTGACAAAACTGATCCTAGCACACACTTGTTTGACCACCCATGCGACAGAAGGATTAATGGCGCCTTTACGAAGAGGGAAAACAATAAACCCGAAAAAAGCTAGGAGGAAGTCCTACTTTTTAAGAGAGTGTTAGCACTAGCAAAACTCTGATCTATGAAGGAAAAAGGACATGCAAGACAATTATCTTTTAGCACTCTTTTTATCAAATTCTTATCAGTCCTAAGAAAATCAAACAAAATCAATTTTGGTTCTAATCCAATGGGTGGATTTATTAATTCCAATTCTAAGGGTTTTCCTATGGCAATGCTATATTCTTCCAGAGTCAGAGTTAGCTCATGCTTACCAAATATAAACATTGATGTTCGGGGGCTCCAGAAATGAGCAAGTGCTTGCATGACACCACTCTGGACATCAATGTCAAGGAGGGGAACATGGCGACCAAGTTTACTCTCCACATAGCTTTGGCCATCGTGGCCTAAACAATCCCACCAGGATTTGAGTTCAACCTTTGGTGCAGGCATGAATCAAATGTCGGATCTTCCCATTGTTTATAAACCAGGACTCAACCAACCTAATGTCATGGATCGACCAAAGACATAAATAAATAAATTGCAAGAGTAAAGGATAGAGAGCTTACTTTACCATATGATTAAAGCAACCACATAAACAAGCGCATGAAGTGTGAGG
Source organism: Eucalyptus paniculata subsp. matutina (assembly GCA_017140255.1). Taxonomy (NCBI): domain Eukaryota; kingdom Viridiplantae; phylum Streptophyta; class Magnoliopsida; order Myrtales; family Myrtaceae; genus Eucalyptus; species Eucalyptus paniculata. The sequence goes on along the minus strand of CM029436.1, from coordinate 19,133,356 downwards.
TTCGATTTCTAACTAGGAAGGCTAAGCAAGGTGAAGTTAAAATGGTGGGATGACTTAGTTCCAGCCTCGCATACTAAGTCAAGTCCTCCTAACTCCGACTCAGTCAGGAATGATACCCTAATGCAACGCAACCTCATAGGCAGAGGTGAACATTCTTGACACCAAGAAAAACTTTCGGGATTGAGTTGGGTAACCTCTACTACGCGGCCTTGCGGCCGAAGTCGTATCCAACTCAATACCATCCTAAATATCCTAGTGCGGCCCAGGTCCGACGGCAGGTTGTGTGTGCAATAATGTAGTGTTAAATGCAAGACATGCACAATAATTTAAATCAAGCAACACTTCAATAACTTGAATTTAAAACATTTATCCCCAACTCCAACTTGTAAGACAAGGGTTAGCAAAGACTACTCCCCTTATATCTCCACATTTGCAAAAACATTTAACACCTTAAATGTTAGGGACATACTTGGGATCCTCGATGCCAAACAAAAACATTTTTTCATAAAAGAAAATTGGCCTAAGTCCATTAAGAGTTTCAACTCAAGTCCCCAGCGGAGTCGCCAAGTTGTCGCGACCAATTTTTCAAGTGAACCACCTAAAATTTGGCTAATTGATTATTAAGCCTAAACTTAACTCGGGCTCTCCCAAGTCCATAGCAATTCGCGACTTATGTTCAAATTCTTAACATGTAGATAGATTTTATCTAAGAGTCACGTCTAATCTATTTTTTGGTGGGTCAATTAGAAACCCAAGTAAAGTAACGGGAGTTTACTTTACTCCTACGAACCTGAGACTATGGGTACGGGGACTTGGTTACATTAGATTTTTTTAATGCCTTTTCAGTACCATTCTTCTATTTTCAAAAATATTTTTTTTTGCAGGCAGCTTAAATTAATTTCAAATCTATTTCCCTAACGAGTGAGGCGATCATGCAGGTGGGCAAAACACCAATTTAATATCCAGATAAACGATGAATAAATTGCAAAAACTTACCTCAAAGCAACGAAAGCATCTGCAATGTTAAATTAGAATCCACATCAACAATCCTAGCTATGATTTCTAATTAACACGCAATTTTTTTTTTTTTTTGTGTTTCCACTTGATTAATGAAAATCATGCAATATGCAAATGCAGTATTAACTAAATGACCTAATTCTAATAACATGCAATTTCTAATTAAATGGACCTAGATAACAATCTCTAAATGACGTGCCTTTCATGAATCTAATCCTATATGACATTTACATGACATTTTTTTTTATTTTTCCTAAAAAATGCAATCTATCCTAGATAATGAAACTAATTTATTCTAAGACATTTTTTGTATTTTTCATGAAATTCGGAATTAGGAAAAATGTGAAAATTATCTAACTAGATTAAGATTCTATTTAATTTGCATTAGGAATTAGGTTGACCCAAATCCTAATTTAAGCTAAAATATTATCTTAACCCAAATAATCCTAAAATGCAATCTATTTAAGAAAATGTATAAACTTATAATAAATTAAGAAAGAAAAAAAAATATTATCTAAAATTAAACTAAGTGCAATTTTACCCTAATATGTAATGACGTACAAAATATGCCATAATTCTACATGACATATGCATGATGATTTTTTTTTTTCCTTTTTTTCCCTTTTTTTTTTTAATTTCGAAATTAATAATTGCCAAATAATTAAACATGCAATCCAAGTTAAAAAAAAAATAGCAACCTAAATAAATTGATTTGATTTCTTTTTTATTTTTATTTTATTTTTTGATTTTTATTTTTTTAATTCGAAATAATAAAACTCCTACCCTAAACATGCAAGATAACCCTAAACCATGCAATATTCTAATTCAAACATATTTCAAAATAAACAAAGCAATCAAGACAAGCCAAACCATTCACAATTACCAAAGATATCATACATTGTTCAGATTAAGGGATAATACTTCACTAGTAAAATCGATAAATTGATCTTAACCTTAAAGATCAAAGTATCAATTTTATTCCCGCTTAATTAATTATTTCATCTAAGGCCTTATAGATGAAATAAAAAATTCAGGCGCGGTTGCGAATCAAGTGGCATGTCATAATTTCTAATTATGCATAGGGAAATATCTCAAGTAAGAAAAACAAGAAATAAAAAAAACAATAAAATAAAATAAAAACAAACCTTCCTAATAAAATAAAATAAATATACCTAAAAAAAAAATCTTAGCCGACTCGGAGCTCTGGCGAGGGTTTCCAGTGAGGGCACGGTGAGCGGCACATTCGGCATAGGGTCAGCGAGGGTTGACACCAGCAAGAGACTTCGACTTGGCAGGGCACCGACGATAGGCGTCGCGGGGCGCGAAGCTTGCTGTCGGGCACCGACGAGGGGCGTCGCGGGCGTTGTGGGGGCTCGAAGCTTGCTATCAAGCATCGAAGAGAGGCGAGCAGCGGTGGTGTGAGCTCTGGTGGTGTTGGGTTGCAACAAGGACAGCGGTAAGGCAACGGCTGAGCGTCGAGTCGAGGCGAGCAAAGGTGTCGGGACTTCTAGTGCTGCAGATTGGCGATGCAGAGGCAGGGCAAGGGCACTTGAGTCGTGGCTGCTACAGGGGATTTCAGATTGGCAACGACCGACAGATCCAGACGAAGTAGGGGAAGCAACATCGTCACAGATCGACTTTGTGGGTTGCTGATGTTGCGGCCACCAGCGTGAAGAAACGAGCGGTGGTCGAGGGTTGAGGTGCGGTGTTGCATGTCGGGGGGGGGGGGGGTAGATCTAGCGGGACAACGGTGGCGGAGATGCGGTGACTGGTGCAAGGTAGTGGCTTCATGGCTCGGGCGGGGAAGCGGACGTGCGGGTCGGCGCGAACTCACGGGTGAGTGGGATCTCCGGCGACTGGCAGGACAGTGATGGCGATGGCAGAGCGGCGGCAGAGACGTGGAGGTGGCTAGTGGAGGTGGTGCTGGCACGGGCAAGGGTAGCGGCGCGGGCAAGGGCAGCCCCATGAGGAAGATGACCAATCGCGGTTTCATTTTTTTCTTTTTTTTTTTCTTTCTCACGTCACTCACTAGTCACTTCACTTTTCCCTCTTGCTTTTCGGACGTGAGTTGAATTCCTCACCAATTTCCTGTCTTCTTTTTTTTTTTCTCTGAAAAATTTCGAAATCTCACCCCCAAGTTACGAAAAATAAAGGTCTCTTTTATAATGATTCTGGACGGTCGATTTGTATGGCATTTTTCGAGTTTCCATCTTCTATCACATTAAATTAAAGCTGTCAATCGGAGCATGATTTTGCAATTAGCTCGATTTTGCTAAGATTTCTTCCATTTTGTAAAATTCTTGCCCTTTATTTACTTGATTTTTAAATTGCTTCTGCATTTAACAAAATCTGTATATTTGTCAGAATTTCAAATTTCCATGCATAATCAATCAAATCAATTTCCTCCATTTTTTTTTTCATTTTTTTCCTTTTGTTTGTTCTAATGCAATTCTCATTTTCCTTATTTTCCTAGATTTGCTAAAATTAGGTGTCAACACACCCAAAGAGTAAGTGAAGAGCGGTGACAATTGAACATTAAAGGGATATAAATCTATGTAGTTGCATTGTAAATTAGCAAAGGGGAGAGAAGCATGGAGAAGAATTCTTCAATAGACAAAGTGTGGAAAACAACCAGCAAGCAAGGTCGAGGTATTAAGGTATGATTTTGCGGGATGGACATATTTGATTTCCTTAGGGTAATGCTTGTGTAAACTGTTTTTATTGGTTTGATTTGATCTCTATATTTTCTTACACGTGATAGGATGCTATCAAGACGATCTCTCTTCATCCCTCGAACTTTGGCATGCCTGAATAAATGCTTCTACATGATTTCTTTATTTCTTTATTTTTTTGAATTCTGTAAATAAATAAGTAATTGCCTTAAAGATCTTAAAGATCTCTTTACACATAAAAAAAAAAAAAAAAAAAACTTGCATAGTTATGCAAAGTAAAATCCTATATTTAGTTTGACCAAAAAAGAAAAATCCTATATTTAGGCATTGTATGCATGTGCTTCCTATCTCGTAAATATCAAAGGATTTCATGCAATAACAAAATGACAGACTACCTCTCAATTTTTTTTGGCATATACAATTTGGACACAATCTTTTGCTATTTTTTTTATTTCTATTGCAATGATACCGATTAGTCCAGAATATACTTTGATTCAAAATCATAACTTTTCTTTATCAATCACTATGAGACAACTTATCTCTATTATCAAGTTTGGCTCTCATTTCTATCTCTTGACATACTCATCTTCTAATTTGGCTCTATAAAATATACAAAATCAAACCTTTCTAGAATTTCCTATTTAATTATACTATTAGCTGCCTCTGTCTTTTAATCTAAAGCTTTTTCTTTTCTCTTTTTTTTTTTTAAATTCTTTATTAACGACTAATGGATAAGCTTTCTATCATATTCATTAGCTGCCTCTATCGCACTTTCATATTCTTTATTAGCTGCCACCAATAATCATCAATCATGCACGTCATACGCCTACTTCTGTGAAATTGCAACATGCTCACCGTCGTTCGACACCTGAGTTCTTTACATTCAAATATGCGTTTATTTTAAAAATTAATAAATATTAAAAACAGAAACAACAATAATAATAATAATAAATAACAACGAAAATCAATGAAAGATCCATCTATGGAGTCCAGCCACATTCATTCCGTTTGTGGGCTTCAAAAAGATCCAGCGCTATCACCCCCAAATTCACAATTCCAACACAAACACTTAATTTGGTGGAAGTCCACTTCCGTCAAGAAGAGCTCGCGATCATCATCTTCTTCCACGGGAAGCCTTCGATTCCTTCGGAGATCAATCAAAACCGGAGCGGAGATGGTGAGAATTGACGACGTCAGCAGGAGAAAGGAGAAGTGAAACGCCCCCTCAAAGCCTCTCTCTCTATCCTCTACGTATTCCATAAGCTTCTGCCTCGCTGATCGGCGCCGGAATCCGCCGCTAACCTTCCTTGGCACATCCAATGCTCTTTGGATTACGATGTTCTCGCACGCTTGAGCTTCAAATCTGTATGCTCCATCAATGGACTCAAGTTTATTGAACCAAGGAATTCCTTCAAACCTTCGACAACTTGGAGCCTTGGAGCTTTCAATTTTCATTGAGCGTGCAAGTTCAGTACATTCTTCCATTACGCATGTGGAAGAGAAACCGAGAGCTTTGTTGTTGTTAACATGAACATCGGTCATGCCTGAGATTATATTAGTAACTTTCGATTCAGTCTTGATGATCTCGTACTGATTGGGTTGCGGTTTTCACTATCTTGTTGTTTCCTTGTGCCATATTGAATGCACATTGCAACAAATGAAAAGGATACCAATGTTAATCAAGAAGTGTTTGGTGAAATGCCCAAGTCATATTAGTATAAAATGACTTCGAATCTGACTGTGATCATCTTTGTCTAATTGAATGACTTATACTGTACCATTTGGATAGGTTAAGTAAATTTAAATTGATATTGATATTCACTTTTGAATCAACTCCTGAAGGTCTCAATCTCGATATGCTTATGGTGCTCTAGGGCGGATAAACTCAACTCTATGAAATTAGCTGATAATGTTGATGCGCTGAATTATCAATACTCAAATGATTCATGAAGCATAGATTGATCAGTTTAGTCTAATACATTGGATTGTAGTTCCTATTTTCTGTGCATATCTTTTCTGTGAATGAATGTGAATATGTGTTTAGTGGATGTAAAAATGCAATATGAATTTGTGTTTACATTCATGCTAGATTGTGGTTGTTGCTTGCTGGTTATATGCTATCTAATGATGCTGAGGTGTTACTTGGAGCTCTTGTATAAATAACCGGGAAATTTCGCCATGTTCAGTTCATACCTCTATTTGTACAATATGATGAAGATAATCTCCCCATTTTCATGTCATAATAAGTATCTTAATTAGAACGCATGAATTTTTTTATTTTCAAAGAGTTTGAAACGATGTCATTTCTACTTTTAATTAATGTAACTAGTGTTGTAGGGGCACATGCTAACAAGGTTAATTACAATTTTTAGAATGCTAGTTGGCCAAATCAGCTAAACAACGATTGTTACCAGAATCACATCCAGCTGATGGAGCTAGTATTAATATAAAATGAAGATAGTCATTCTTATTATCTTATGTCTTCACCTTATTATTGAGAGAGATGAAAAGTAATCTTGCAATCCTTAATAATTCAGGAGAAATTAAAATAAATAAAGAAAAAATATTATAAAAAATAACGGAGGCCGTGAAGAGAGAGGGTGGCTGGTTAAGCTGCCACCACCCCTCTAGATGTTGTTAAATTCTAGAACTGTTCTTGAGTGGTGTGCTTCACTAGAGCTTAAAGGGTTTCAAGATCCTCAGTCAGTTTGGGAGGATGATTGTCTATAGTATATGTGGGCACGTTTGCGATACAATGTGATGTGCTTGATCGACATTTGACGAATGGTGCATTTCGTGTTGCGAATCTGCTTTCGATTTGCTTAGAATTTTTTTCACCTACCGAAAGCGTGTGAAAGAGTGAACTACGAGCAGGAATTTTGTACCCATTAGTTGTGTTTGCTTTTCAGTAATTGCTAATGCTCATGGATTTCTCAGGAAATGGGCCTAAGAGGACTAACCCAACTACTAGGGATTGGCCTAATCAACTACTACCACAATTCCAACTACTAGAAGTGGGTACATCCATGTGGCCCTTTGATAAAATTTCCCAGATCTGTTCAAATCGAGAGCTCTTGTGAAATCTCGTCATGGATACACCCAACCATTGGACTACCATGCCTGTGGTCGCTTTGCTTAGAATTGATTCATTGGATCTTGTTTCGCCTCTTATTCAGAGTAGAACAACAAATTAGTATTCTATCTTTTCTATTGTCCTTACAGATTTTTTGGTTTTAGTGTAGAATATGTGACAATGCAACAAGGACTACTGATATTCCTTATGTTGCCTTCTTTTGGGCCTAGTGGCTGAACTAAATCGGGCGATGGCCAGTGATGGATTAGAATTTCTAAATCGAGTTTTTGGCTGTATAAGAATAATGCTTGGTGTTCAGACGCAGTTTACAGAAATTGGTATACATACGGCAGACTCCTATTGAGTGTTGAATATGATCCATTTATTAAAAGGACCATTTGCAGTTGGCCGATTCACTTTGTATTCAAATTTGTTGTTAATATATGGCTTCGAATTGGGTAGAACAATGAAGACGGATCTTTAGAATACTCAAGTCGGACTTTGAAGCGTGATATCACTTTCTTTAAGAATTTATTTGCCCCCACAAAGTTGCTGATGGTCACTGGCAAATATCTTCTAGGATACAACAAAGTCTCAAAATGAGAATATTAGATAGCAATTCTAGTATATCTCCTGAATCTCTCTAGAAAACAATTGAAATGATGGCTGTAGTTTTCAGAAAGAAAACTCAAAAAGATGAAAAATGATCACACTCGTTCTTCCTCAATCTGACACGTATATATAAAACAGTCTTAAAAACGTAGGCAACTCTTTGTGAAAAGTTGCGAAAATGAACAAATATGTCACGCCCCGATCCTCGGGCACACACACATCCTTCTTACTTGGTCGATTTTATAATGCGATATCCCAGCACTATGTATCGTCGACCCTTTCATTTATTAAGCACATGCGGAAGCAGTTATAAATCCCTAGACAATAAATCGATGGGATAGAAAAACAGGGACATATTTTTCATATTGAAATTTATAACCAAACTTTTATACAAAATACAAACCAAAGTACTTCACAACTTTTTACTCTATCTCTATTCACATCAAAATGGAGATTTCAAAAGAAGATAAAATCTCAATCCATCCGGGCCGTACTCAAGGCCCCTCTCGAGATTATCTTCTTCTTCCAAAATTCTTCTCCTCAGATTTCACCCCAGAGTTCTCCTTCTCAAATTCCTCCTCCTCAGCTCCTCATCGGGGTCAGCGAGTTCTACCCTACTAAGGCCCGTTTAGTAAACCATTATACTATAGGCTGCCTAAACACGCACAGGGCAAAGAACTTACCTTAGCTTCAGATTTCACCTGCAAGTCAGTACAATTCATAATAGGCACCCATTTATTTCAAACAAATCAAACCGGTCGATTACATGTCACACAAATCATTCTCCACTGAGGAGTATCTAAAAGCTAGGTCACGTGCATTCTCCAGGACAACATTCCAAGTCTCCGAGCCATGTGCCTCGAACCTTGGGCCCACGTGCATTCTCTAAGGCGACCTTTTCGCCAAGGTGGTACATCAAGTCACCGAGCCACGTGCCCTTTTAGATGTTATTTCCGAACACTGGACCTATGTGCATTCTCTAAGGCACTCAATCGCCAAGGTGACACATCAAATCACCGAGCCACGTGTCCTTTTTACGATGCCTGGGCCCACGTGCCTTCTCTTAGGTGCTAACTCACCAAAGTAATGCATCAATTCACCGAGCCACGTGCCCTTTTAGATGTCAAACTCTGTCACCGAGCTACATGCATTCTCTGGGAAGACCTACCGAGTCCCCAAGCCACGTGCATTCTCTTAGGCGACCTCTTCGCCAAGATGACATATTCAATCACTGAATTCACGTGCATTCTTCAGGTGATATTCCAATTCACTAAGCCCACATATTTCCTTTTAGGTGATAACCACTACCCAACGATTTCTCAATCAAATAATTAACAATCAACTCAATATGAATAACTCCTAAAAATTCATAATTAAATAAATTCCATACAAATTGCAGCTCAATTAAATAAACAGACTGTGCCATGACGATTAGCATGAGATTTTGGTTGTCGGTCATCTCAACCTTAATTTCCGAAAAATAATTAATTAATTAATTAATTTCGAAATTTAATTAATAAATATTAAAAATTCAATTTACCTCAAAATAAAGCCCAATTAAATAAACGGACTTCACCACGATCACTAGCATAAAATTCCAGTCCCGGGCCATCCCAGTTGAATTTTCGGAAAATAAATAATTATTTAATTTAATTCCGAAAATTAATATTTAAATACCAAAAATTCCATTTAGGCCCAAAAAGCCTAATTGAAGCCCACTAAGGGTCGGGAAAAATCCCGATATACTTTCAAGAAATAGTAGACCACGTCTACTTGCTAAATGCGCACTCAATTTGTCTAATTCGCATCACAATTGACTAATAAACACTAATCTATTCTAACCACCTAAACCTAATTAATTAAAACTAAACCACCCTTAAGCATAATTAACCAACTAATCAGGAATTAGTGAGATTACTCACCGGAATCGCGCGCAAATCGAATCAATCCAATGGGGGCGACGCGAGGAACAACAAACTCTAAAGCGGGCCTCGGGTTCGGGGCCCGGAAACAGCCCAAAAGCGGGCCCGAATGTGCTGGAAACCCACTTCGTGGGTTGCTGTTCTTGGCTGGCCGGAGCTAGTCCAGCGGCCAAAATAGCAAGGCGTGGTTGGTGAAGGGTGAGGGGGACACCGGGGAGGTCGGGATGGCGGCGAGCGGCGGCTGGAGGTGCCGAACCAAGCTGGGCAAGGGCGGAAGTTGCACGGGGGAGGGGCAACAACGAGCGACGGACATGGGGTGGAGCGCACGGCATGCGCGGGCAGGCGTCGCGAGCACGGGTGGCGGGACGGCGGCGAGCGGTGGGCGGCGACGGTCCTTGGCGAGCTGTTGCTTCTGTTCGCTGGCTTTGACGAGCAGAGAGGAAGAAAAGGAGGGCGGCGGCGACGCCTGAGAGGCGTGAGGGAAGGGACAGACGGCAGATCGGTGGGGCGGTGCACATGAGAACGGTGGGACAGCAGCGGGCGGTGGAGCAGACGGCAGTCCGGTGAGCTGCTTTGGTCTCCCTCTTCTCTCGTCGCTGCTACTTCTGTTTTCGTTCAAACCAGAGGGGAGAGAGAGAATGTCGAGGGAGAGAGAGGAGGAGAGATAAGAGTGAGAAGAGAAAGGTCTGACTGGTCAAAAAAGAAAAAAGAGAGAGAGAAGAAGAGAAGGAGTAGGCGGTTGGTGGGGGAAAGCTGTCCGCACGAAGGGGGAGGGGAGAGGAGAGAGAAGAGAGAGAAAAAGAAAAATACATAATAATATTTTTCTTATCTTTTTCTTTTCTCTTTCCCTTTCTATTTTCTTCGGCTTTCGATTTTTCCTCCGATAATTTCTTTTTTGAAATTTCGGACTCGTCAATAATTTGATAGACAATGAGACAGGATCCTGAAAATGAATTGTGACACGCTCGAATATTCAATTCCCGAAACCAAATTAAATTTCATGGTTAGAATCAATCAATCGCGATTTTAGTCCAATCCAACCAATTGAGTAGCTTTTAGGATTTTACTACAGATACATCTCTTAACGGCTTCACCTAATAGGTTAGTTAACTCGTGAGTGATCAGCTCAGAGAAAAATGACTATAAGCACGTCAACGAAATGTCCATTTCACTTTATCAAAAACATGGTCGAATTCAGGATGTCACAACTTATCCTTTCGAAATATGCCCAAAATGAACAAAGGCATCCATTCGTAAGAAGTTAAAACCGAACAAATGCAACCATTCGGGAAATGTTGCAAACTAAATGGGTATCTTTTTCAAATGTTGTCTTGAAGAGACACAAACAAAAAATTAAGTACTCTTACCTTTATCAAATTAAAAAAAAATCAGAAAATATAATAATTATTATTTAATAAATAAAATTTCGAAATTATTATTTATTAATTAATTAATTTCCAAAAATTCTCAATAAACAGAAAACAACCTTTGAATTGATTAAAGTTAATAAGATAACCGTATGATATAAAAATAAAAATAAAATAACAAAGGGTTTAGTGCTAATTGAATCGCAAGCGCGCAAGCATGCTAAGTGCGCCAAATAATCGCGCACTCGCACGTGGGTATGATGGGGTCTAGCCCACACCCAATCATTCCTTTAGATACACAAAGAAAACCCCACACTTATAAATTGGCTCACTTTCTCCCTTTTTTCTATGTGGGACAAAGATAAATGCACTTAGTTTGTTTTACAAACAAACTTTCAACAATCCCCCACTTTGTTTGCAAAACAAAGATTTAAAAAAAAATTAAAATTTTAAAACCGTGCAGCCAAATTTCAGTAAGATTAATATACATACATAAAGGTCTCTTTCGAGTTAAACCTTTACTTAGTGCAAGTACAGAAAAGTTCTATCAAAATAATAAGTAGCTCGGCTTTAAACTTGTAATTTTATGTAATAGAACCGGACATACCGCACATACACTAACCTCTTGTTTCAGTAAAAAGTTCTATATTACTCCGCACTATTATGACATTGTGCTTGATCCTATTTTATGAGCTCTCTAGAAAGCAACCCTCACTTTCGTAAGAAGCTGCACCACTTCTAAGCTCTTATAGGTGAAGTATCTACCATGTGTTTCTGTTACTATCAACACATTACAAGTTTGTACTATACTTCATTAAGAATTCAATCCAACCTACAAAATGTAACAAACGATACTGACTTCTCATATCAGGGCTACGTCAGTATCAAACAATCACATTCAATAACTTGTTCTTGCCCATTAAACTTGTAACTAGTTATGTTCTAGAAAAAAGGTTGGGTTACCATTATTGGTGATTTCAATTAAAGGGTTTCAGCTCTATTTCTTGTGAGGTCATTATTACCATATGTCTTGGTAAAGCCTTTGTCAAAGGATCGGCAAGATTATTACTTGACCTCACATAGACAATTGTTATAGTACTATATTTAATCAATTATCTCACATATCCATGTCTTAGATTAATATGTTTAGACTTACCATTATATGTGCTATTATAGGCTCTTGCAAAAGTAGCCTGACTATCACAGTGGATAGAAATAAGAGGCATGGGATTAGGCCATAATTTGATATCCAACAACAAATTCCTAATCCATTCAGCCTCTTTCCCAGTTGCCACTAAAACAATAAATTCATATTCCATTGTTGAGTGAGTTATACATGTCTGTTTCTTACTTACCCAAGATACATCACCTCCAGCTAGTGTGAAAATCCATCTAGAAGTGGAATGCTCATCTCCCACACTTGTAATCCAACTAGCATCGGTGTATCCTTCTAATACAGCCGGATAATTATTATAGAACAATCCTAAATTTTTAGTTTTCTTAAGATAACCAAAAATTCTGGTAATAGCTCTCAAATGTTCTATACTTGGATTACTAGTATACCTATTCAACTTGCATACATAATAAGCAATATCAGGTCTAGTACAATGCATCACATACATTAAAAACCCTATAATGCTCGAATATTCTAATTATGCCACCGCTCTACCAGTAATATGATTTAATTTAATATTGGAATCAAATGGAATACTTATTTCCTTGAAACCAAGATGTTGAAATTTATTTAATAATTTCTCAACATAATTACATTGACTTAAATAATAACCTCCACTATGCTTCTTAAATTTAATACCTAAGATAGGATCTACTTCACCCAAATCATTCATTTTAAACATAGAAGTTAAATACTTCTTAGTCTCAATAATTCCAATCATATTTGTTCCAAAGATAAGCATACCATCAACATACAAGCACACTAAGACACCATAATCTTTAGTGAATTTAGAGTATACACACTTGTCAGTACTATTATTGATGAAACCATTTGACAATATGACCGAATTAAACTTTGCATGCCACTGCTTAGGAGTTTGCTTAAGCCCATAAAGAGACTTAATCAATTTACATACTTTTCTTTCATTTCCAGGAAAAACGAAACCCTTTGATTGTTTCATGTAAATCTTCTCATTTAAGTCTCCATTTAAGAAAGCGGTCTTAATATCCATTTGATGAACACAAAGATCATAAATGGAAGTTAGAGTAAAAAGAACTCGAATAGAAATTATATGTGCAACATGAACATACGTATCAAAATAATCTATTCCTTATTTTTGTCTATATCCCTTGGCCACAAGTCTAGCCTTAAAAGCTTGAATAGAACCGTTAGAATGATATTTTCTTCTAAAAACCCATTTGCACCCAATAGATTTTGATCCTTTTGGTAAATATACTAATACCCAGGTATTATTGGACATAATTGAGTTCATTTCACCATTCACAGCTTCTTTCCAAAAAAAAGTATCTCTAGAGGACATATCATCATCAAAGCTTCTAGGATCATCTTCTAAATTTAATACTAAAGGGTATTTATTTATCACGTTATTATATCCATCTCCTTCAACAAGAAAAACATGAGTAATAAAATCAGGACCTAAGTCTTTTAGTTTCCTAACTCTAATACTTCTCCTTGGTTCAATCATATCTTTAGAATTATTCGTTTCTTTCTCTTGAGAATCTCTTTGAGTTTCCATAGATTTTGAATTATTTTCAATAATTTTAGAACTTGTAAAACACATATTCTCAAAGAATTCAACATCTCTCGATTCTACAATGACATTGGACTCTAAATTAAGAAGTCTATAAGGTTTACTGTTTTCAGCATATCCAACGAAAATACTTTTGATAGCTCTAGGACTGAGCTTTATTCTTTTAGGATATGGTGCTCGGTAGTATGCCAAACACCCCCACACTTTAAGATATGACAAATTTGGTTTTCTACCTTTCCATACTTCATAAGGGGTTATGTCATTTTTCTTGCAAGGTATTCTATTATGAATATAGCATGCAACAAGTAATGCTTATCCCCAAATATTAATTGGTAGCTTTGAATTTGAAAGCATACAATTAACCATTTCTCCAAGAGATCAATTTTTCCTTTCAGCCAAACCATTTTGTTGTGAAGTATATGGTGCCGAAACTTGATGAATAATAACATGTTCTTCACAAAATGAAGAGAATTCATTTAAGAAATATTCTCCACCTCTATCTGAACGTAGAACTTTGATTTTCTTTTCTAATTGATTTGTACTTCAGCTTTATACTTCTTAGATATGGTAAATGCTTCATCTTTCGATCTCATGAGATAAACATATAAAAACCTACTACAATCATCCACAAAGGTAATAAAATAAATTTTACCTCCACATGTTAGCATACCATTGAATTCACATATATCACTATAAACCAAATCCAATAAATTCAAATTTCTTTTAACACTAAGAAATGGTTTCTTAGTAAGTTTGGACTTAGCACATATTTCACATTTATCAAATTCATCATTGAAATTTATCAAGTCTAACTTCTTCATATTCTTCAAATAACGAATATTTATATGTACCAACCTACTATGCCATAAAATTGAAGACTCAACAATATAAATAGAACTAGCAATATTATTATTAATACTTAGTTGATATATGTCATCATTGGCATAAACCCTTTCCAACAAACAGCTCATTCTTTGATAGGATAACCTTATCGGATTCAAACAAAACCCGAAACCCCCTCTTACAAAGTAAATCAATAGAAACTAGGTTCTTCTTAATTTCGGGTATAAATAACACATTAAGAAGAGTAATCTTCTTTCCAGAAGTGAAGTCTATCTCCACCGTGCCTTTTCCAACAATCTTTGCAAGAGTATTATTTGTCATCAGGACCTCTTGAACATTTGAGTCAACAATCTTCTCAAATTGCTTAAACATGTATTTGTCCTTGCACACATGGACTGTTGCTCCAGAATCTAACCACCAACCGATTGTATGGTGGTAGAATTGATTTCAGAAACCATAGCCATCGCATCATTAATTTAAGAAATTTTCATGTTCGAAAACATGGTTGAAATCATTGGCACATAATTTTCCTCAACCAGATTTGCATCTGCCTTTACTGTCGGAATGTTCTTGTCCTTTGAAATGCTCTTACGGTAAATGCATTCCTTGGAGTAGTACCCTTGTTTGCCACAAACAAAACAGTAACCTTTTTTTTCTTTTGTGTTCTCCTAAATCTATGCCCACTTTTTACTTTGAAGTTCTAGCCGATTTTCCCTTTTTTTTTCCATAGCATTCACCTTGGAATTGTGCAAAACAGAATTAACATGTAAACGTGACTCTTCCTCAATACGAAGATGTTTCTGTATTTGCTCCAAAGTAAAGTCTTTTGACTTGTGAATCAGCCTTTTTCCATTATCTTTCCAACTTGGAAGCAATTTCGCAATAATTGCTCCAACTCGAAAAGTTTCAGGAATATCAATCTTGAGGGCACAAATTTTATTCACAAGCACTTGCAGTTCATGGACTTGTTCCAGTAAGGGTTTAGTATCAATAAACTTGAAATCAAAATACTTTGCGATTAGATATATGTTGGTACCTTGCTCCTCCGCTTTGTACTTGAATTCTAGTGCATTCCAAATTTCTCTAGCCGACTTCATTTCAGTGAATAAGTCATATAGACAATCGGAGAGTTTATTCAAAATGTGTCCTCGACAAAGTAATTCGTCCTTTGCACGTTTCTTCTTCTCCTTATTAACCCTCTCAATGGCTTCCGCACTTGGTTGTCCTCCTTCGATAGTAGGCTTTGAATCTTCTATAGGCACCAAGTTAGGATCTAGTATATAGGAAATCTTCAGAGCAGTGAGTAAAAACATCATCTTGTCTCTCCAGCGAGCAAAGTTGTTCCCATCGAACCGGTCTAGTTTGACCATGTCTTGATTCATTACTTTGATTGTCTCCGACTCCATTGTTGCGAAATAAATCCTTAAAATTGTTGTTAATATATGGTTTCGAATTGGGTAGAACAATGAAGACGGATCTTTAGAATGCTCGAGTCGGACTTTGAGACGTGATATTACTTTCTTTAAGGATTTATTTACCCCCACAAAGTTGCTAATGGTTACCGGCAAATATCCTCCAGGATACAACAAAGTCTCAAAATGAGACTACTAGATAGTAATTCTAGTATTTCTCCAGGGTCTCTTTAGGAAACAATTGAAATGATGGCTGTAGTGTTCAGAAAGAAGACTCGAAAAGATGAAAAATGATCACACTCGTTCTTCCTCAATCTGACATGTATATATAAAACAGTTTTAAAAATGTAGGCAACTCTTTGTGAAAAGTTGCGAAAATGAACAAACATATCCTTTCGAAAATTGCCCAAAATGAACAAAGGCGTCCATTCATAAGAAGTTAAAACCGAACAAATGCAACATTTCGGGAAAGGTTGCAAACTAAACAAGTATCTTTTTCAAAGGTTGTCTTGAAGAAACACAAACAAAAAATTCGAAAAAAATAATAATTATTATTTAATAAATAGAATTTCGAAATTATTATTTATATTTAATTAATTTCTGAAAATTCTCAATAAACAGAAAACAACCTTTGAATTGATCAAAGTTAATAAGATAACCGTACGAAATAAAAAATAAATAAATAACAAAGGGTTTAGTGCTAAAATAATCGCGCAATTATTCGCGCACGCAGGTATGGTGAGGTCTAGCCCACACCCAATCATTCCTTTAGATAAATCGCACGCTTATAAATTGGCTCACTTCCTCCCTTTTTTCCTATGTGGGTCAAAGAGAAATGCATTTAGTTTGTTTTACAAACAAACTTTCAACAAAATTATGTAGACTAGTTTAAGTAAATCTAGCATGACTCTTTCTATATTGACAATACCGTTATTTTTTTAAGTAATGTTGCTTATGTCTCGAGTCCTTGATTCTCTGATATTTAGCTGTAGTTACAATGACTGATTTATTGAGGTTTCTACGTTATCTTGCTTACTTTATTTTCTTATTTAAGGTGCAGCTTTAAAGATTAAGGAATGCTTGGTGCTGTATGTGGGAGGGAATTTCAATGGGGGTTGGGGAAGAAGAGTTTCAACAGGAGCCATATGTGGGGTTGGAGTTGGATACCGCAGATGATGCTCATATATTCTACGGCAACATTGCATCACGAGTGGGTTCTAGAATATGGTCTGGTCAATTGTATCGATTGTGAGTGGATGGATCAGTTTGTAATGGGAGATTTGTGTGCTGGAAAGAGGGTTTCAGATTAATTCAAGGATGGGATGCCCTGCACTCATAAGGGTGAAAATATCTGATTCTGGCAAGTAGGTCCTTGACCAATTTGTGAAAGATCACAGTCATGATCTCAACGCTTGTGAGGAGAATCGTCCTGCCGATTCCAGGTGCAAAAGTTGAGCAAAAACTGCTAAAGTAGTTGATTTGTGCAGTAAGCTACAGATAAAACAGCTTGATGTTGTTGATAATGGATGCTCATCTTCTTCAAGTATTGTCAGTGCCAAACACATTAAACCGGGGGCAGATGAAGGACAAGTGAAACTTGAGCCCTTTGTGGGTCTAAGTTTGATTCAACTAATGAAGCATACCAGTATTATGATACATGTGCTGGGAATGTGGGATTTAGAGTTCGTATCAGTCAGTTGTTTCGATCAAAGAATGATGGTTCAATTACTTCTTGGATATTTGTCTGCTCAAAAGAAGGATTTCAGCATCCTTCTAGGGTTGGGTGTGGTGCATTTATGAGGATTAGGAGGCATGATAATGGAAGGTGGATTGTTGATCGTTAACAACTAGAGCATAACCATGAGCTTGAGATGCAAATGAAAGCCAACAGAGGTTCAGCTTTTAGGAAATTTTTTAGATGAGATTAATGAAGCATCAGAAAAACTAGACATTACTAAAAGGCACAATGAGAGCCTCATAAAGAAACATCGTGCAAACAACATGGGAAGTGATTGGTATACCCTGTTTCATAATTACTTTCAGAACTGACAAGCTGTCAACGTTGGATCCTTTTTATGCTGTCGATGTACAGATTGGTTGCTGTAGGAGTCTTTTCTGGGATGATGGCAGATCTAGGTTTCCCTGCAGTCAGTTTGGTGATGCCATCATTTTTTATACCTCCTATAAGCAAAACAATTATGTGGTGCCATTTGCTACTTTTGTTGTTGTTAATCACCACAAGCAGCCGATTCTTCTTGGATGTGCTATAGTTGCTGATGAATCGAAGGAGTCCATATGGTTGTTTGAGACATGGCTCAGGACAATGTCTGGGTCCCATCCCAATTCGATAATAGCTGATCATGATGATTCCGTTCTGCAAGTGATTGCACAGGTTTTTCCTTTGAGTCATCATCGATTCTCAATGTGGCAAATTAAGACAAAAGAATGTGAGCATTTGAGTTCACTGAGTAGTGATTGTAAATATGTATGTGAGAAGTGTGTTCATCAAAATCAAAATCGTACAATTGGTGAATTTGATTCTCCATGGGATGCTCTTTTCAGCAACTATGGCTTGAGGGAAAATGCTTGGCTGAAGGAAATGTATGAAAAGCGTGAAAACTGGGTTCCACTGTACTTACATGGAATATTTTTTGCTGGAATTCCCATCGATGGAAGTTTAGATGCCTTTTTTGATCCATTTTTATATTCTCAAAAGTCACTTGAAGAATTTGTTGTGAGATACGAGCAAGACTTGGAACGACGTCTTGGCAATGAAAGGAAAGAAGATTATAGTTCGTTCAACGTGCAGGCATTTTTGCAGAGAAATAAACCAATGGAAGTGCAATATAGGAGGCTGATACCCTTTCCATTTTCAAAGTTTTCAAGAGGGACCTTTTACAAAGCTACAGTTATCTGGATGCCAGGATTTATGAACGAGGGGCCATCAGCAGATATTTGATCCATAAGTGCGGCAATGAGAATGAGAAACATATTGTTACCTTTTGTTCATCCAATCTCGATGTGGGTTGTGGCTGTCAAATGTTTGAATCAGAGGGTGTATTGTGTAGACATGCTTTGAGCTTGTTCCAGATTCTAGATATTAGGGAGCTTCCATCTCGCCACATCTTGCATAGGTGGACGAGGAGTGCTGAGTGTGGCACTGTATGTGATTTTGAATCAGGAGGTAGCTTCCACAAAATTAAGGCTAAGATGGTCTGGTGTCTTCATGAAATTGTTGCCAAACGTGGAGTTTGGTGCCACATCTTTTGAGAAATACCAACTTGCTTACAAAATTATGCATGGGGGTGGGAGGAAACTTTGCTGGCAGAGGTAAGTTTAGGATAAGTTTGTAGTTTGTAGTGCATCTGTAGTTGCTTTTCCAGCAGTTTGTAGCTAGAGAGCATCGACTTGTTTTATACGGTATATTGTACTTCAGTTTCAAAAGGCAAATTTGGACAAACAACTAGCCCTGTGTCTTTGAGAAGCTGACCTGATACTTGAAGAACCTGTAGACCTGTGCTCTTGTGTGATCTCCTCCAAGTTATCCAATCTCTCTCTCTCTCTCTCTCTCTCACGGATGACTCTTAGTTTTGCTGCAGAAGTTAGCAAGAGACACCTGCTGATCTGGCCTTTAAATGAGCTAATCATAGTGAAGTTAATGATATACTTGAGCTGTGGTAATTTGCATTTCAATTTCTCCTCACATGACATTCCATAATGTGGCTGATCTCTTGTATCATGTTTTGTATCTCATTTCTTGGCCATACATTTGCTTTCCCTATGCGGTTTTAATAGAACATATCATAGCGGACAAACTTCTGCTATTCAACGATGTTGAGATGTTCCGCTATGTTGGGGTTTCATGAATGACTCGTAGTAAGATTTGAGTACGAAGAGCAAAACTGATGAAGATGGTGCAAAACGAAATATCTCACAGAAGTATAGTAGAAACTCTCAATCATATGCGTGATACTGGCTCATGAAGCAGCATAATATGTTCTTTAAGATGCACGAGTAGCTCTTAAATGGATATCTGTCCATTAGCACTTAAATAGATGGGAAATCTAGGGCAATCACAACTGTGCTGGCAGATAGATTTGTCCCTTATGGCAACAGAAATGAGCTACTTCTTGTTATAGCAAGTTAGGCTACTCTCACCAGGAGAAACCATGAGAGAATTTTTGGCTGAGGGATCAATTGGTGTATATTGCTGGCTTAGAGTTGAACATGCTTGTGGGAAGATAAGTAGCTCAGGACTGCCATTGATATGTAGCTTAGACTCCTGAGGCTGAAGCTGATGTACTACACCTGTAATGAGACAAGATTGAGAAATGCATGAATTGAGATTTGCCTGATCGAGTGCTTCACAGAGTCCATATTCATATCGTATATGACAACCTAGAAAAATTTTAGGAACACTTCAGTGTGGTATGGTATGTTAACATTGTCTCCTAATGCCTCTGACTTAAAACCTTGAGCTTGAATATTATTTGATTTATGGACATGCCTAGTGTTTGGTAAAAATCATAGATGAACAATAAATCATGACCTCCCCTACTTATATTCAAGTTACATTTTCTTTTTCAGTAACTAGGCTTGATACACTTCAATTGAAACTTGCTGAAATCATGCATAGAAAACAGAATTCTCATTATTTTAGGGATTCTTCTTTCAAGCCAATGTTAGAATATGTCTTGATTGTTGGGTCATTGTGCATACAACTCTTTAAGAGCATCAGAGTAAAGCAGGTGACCAATGCCATTCTAAGAAAAGAACTAACTCCTTGAACCACCTTGCTTGTGAGAATTTATAGGGTATGGTTATTGGTCCAAAATCCTAAATGATGACAGAAACACGGAAAAGAGAACCGAACAACTATAGCTAGAGTTTCTAGTGGTTGTAAAATTACAAATTGAGAAAAAAGTTTGAGCAGAAAGAAAAAGAACTCGAAAGGGCATTGAAGCATGTTTTGGTGAAGCTTTTTCCTGGAGCTGTCTCTATAGCTTGCATCACCGTCTCTCAGAAAGGTATATCATGCTTGTCCAAATTTCTTCTAGGTTATAATAGTTTAAGACTTTGGAGTGATCTGTCCATGCTTCATTTTCTCTTTGCTTTTCTTTACCTTTTCACAATGCAAGTCGCAACATAAAATGCTTGTAGGTTCATATTGCTCTTATTTTTGTCAATACTTCTAAAGGAATTTGTAGGAGTCATCAGCCATAGCCTTCTTAGAGTAATTGAATAGGCAAGACATCATCTTAGACTGTGTTTGGTCGTCTGGATTTCTAGACAAGATAGGACTGGATATGATAAGATGAGAAATCTTGAGATTTTTTCATATCCTATCCACTGTTTGATGAGCTACGGATTTAAAGACAGATATTCTCATATCATATCTATCACGCCCCGATCGTCAAACGTGTGCCCATCCCTCGCTTGGTCAATTAATAGCGACGTCCCAAGACACATCGCCGACCCATTCAATTCATATGCGCATGCGGAAGCATATAGATTATCCCTATACAATAAAACATTGGGATAGAATAGTACAACTAAATTTCAAACCTTTAAAAACATTCACTCGTATATACATTGCAAACCAGTGCACATATATATACAAGGTGAACTATTAAGTCAAATTCAACTTAAGCCAGTTTAAAAACAATGTCTACAAGCAGGAGTGGGGTTCTACAAACTACAGATCCTCGTCCTTCTCTTCATCGTCCTCCACACTCCAACTGGAGCCTTCAGCAGACTGCACCGGACTTTCGAGATCTTCAAAATCCAAGTTTGCTGCATCTAGGGACCTAAAATGGTTATTCAATAACCAATGAGACTACGTCTCATCAAGTTCTGCCCTCTAAGACTCGATTAGTAAACTAATACGCAATATGGTTGCCTAAGCACAGCACGAGTCAGAGGACTTACCTTGACCTCAGTCCCATCCTGCAAATCAGTACAATTCATAATAGGCACCCACTCACTCAAAACAAATCAAACCAATCGATTACATATTAATTGGACCATTCCCCAGTCGGTACAATCAATTAATACCATGCATTTCCCACGATGGAATATCCAGTCGTCGAGCCCACGTGCATTCTCCAGGATGTCGTACCAAGTCTCCGAGCCCACGTGCCTTCCTTAAGATGACATACTTACTCATCGAACCCAAGTACAATTTCCAAGGTGGAATATCTAGTTACCGAGCCATGTGCATTCTCCAGGATGATATACCGAGTCTCCAAGCCACGTGTATTCTCTAAGGCGACCTCTTCGCCAAAGTGATGCATCAAGTCACCAAGCAACGTGCCCTTTTCACGATGCCTTACTCAAACACTGGACTCATGTGGAATCTCTAAGGCTCTAGTTCGTCAAAGTGACGTATCAGATCACTGAGCCACATGTCCTTTTTAGATGTCATATTCAATCGTTGGACCCACGTGCATTCTCTAAGGTACCAGTTCACCAAAGTGACGCATCAGATCACTGAGCCACGTGTCCTTTTAGATGCCATACCAAAATGTTGGGCCCACGTGCATTCTCTAAGGCACTCGTTCACTAAAGTGACACATCAGATCACCGAGCCACGTGTCCTTTTAGATGCCACTCTCAATCACCACTTTACTATCGATATTGACCATCGATACCCAATCATTTCCCAATCAAATAATCAAAAACAACCATTTAGGATCATATCCTAAAATTTCACATTTAATTCAATTCACCACGATTGAGCTCAAATAAATAAATAGACTACACCACAACAAGCAGCATGAAATTCCGGTCACCGGCCATCTCGGCTGAATTTCTGGAAAAATATTTAACTAAATAATTAATTTCGAAAATTAAATAAATAAATATTAAAAATCCAATTTAGGCCCGTAATGCCTGATTGGAAGCCAAGACAAGTCGGGAAAAATCCTAAGACCCATTCAATAAATATTAGAAGCTCTCTACTTGCTAACAACTAAGTCTAATCACCTAACATGCATCATTAAGTCATTAATTTAATTGTTCTAAACTAATCTAACCACCTAAGTACACTTAATTAAATCTAATCGAACCCCTAAGCATCATTAGCAAACTAAGAAAGCATTAGTGAGCAAAACTCACTTGATTAAAAGCGAAGATCGGAACACCATGACAACGGCGTGACGGCGGCCAAAATCCAAGTTTTCGGCAGCGTCAGCGAACACTCGGGCCGGGCCCAACAGGTCTTGCAAGCCCACAGAAATTTCTAGGCTTGGTTGACAAGCTTGGGCCTGGCTTCGCAAGCATGGGCTTCAAATAAACTGAACCAAGGTTGGGCTGCTGGACTGAAAATGAATTCACGGGCCACAGCTTGGCTTCGAATGGGCTCAACTACTGAGCTTGTGGGCTGATCTGGGCTTGATGGAGAGTTGGGCCGGAATTGCTGCTGTGAAGATGGGCCCAGCTGGACAGAAACGAGCGGTTGCGGGCGCTGACCGAACAGGACACGAGCTGGAGAAGACCTCTCGGGCAGCTTGCTGGCGTGAGATGGGGAAGACCGAGGAGATGCGTGGGCGAAGCTAGCTGGCGCAGGGATACGAGGCGGTGAGGTAAGATCGTGACTTGTGCTGTGGGCTTCGGACGTTGAATTTGCTGGCCGAAGACGTTGCTGGAGTTGATGGGGTGACCGATCCAACTAAAGACACAAAGAAGCAGCGTGTCCTTGGCCGCGTGGAGAGGAGGTTGGCGCATGAAGAGAAGTCAACAGCAAGTGATTCTATGGGACGTTGGTGCTGATTGTTGACTCGGTGAAAGGAGGAGACGCCGTGTGGCAACGTGAGATGGGAGAGGGAGTTTCAGTGGAGGTGGCTTCGTTTGCAAAAGATAAAATGGAGATGAAGACGCATGAGAAAAGATTAAGAACGGGGGCAGCAACGTGAAGGAAGAGAGAGGATTGACGTGGAAGGAGCTGCACCAAAAGAAATGAAAAAGGAGTGGCGACGGTGGGAAGCAGCTGGCTTGCTTGGTGTGCTTCGCAAGTTTGAGGGGGGGGGGGGGGAAGAGAGGGAAGGGTCAATGAAACTAATCCATTTGCATTAAAACCTTGTCCCCTAAAGTTTCCATAATTATCCTCTTATGTCCCTCAATTAAATCTTGCAAATTATCCACCAAAATTCCAATTTGAAGCCAAAAATCCAACCCCTTCCATAGCTCCGAATTTTCAATTTTCGGACTTCGATATCTTCAACAAATTCCCATATTTGATATCCAATTTCCTCGGAGAAAAAGCCCATACCATTTCTACAGGTGCCCATCGCCAAATAGCTCGGCTTGAAAGTCAAAACTCCCTTAAATTCGGCCCGTACGAATTTCTGTAAATTTCCGCGACGTCCGAATCGCTTTTCCGTAAAAATCTCGAAATTTCTGAAAAATCTTTTGAGACTGAGTCGATGTTCCTAAAATTTATTGTGACATAATGGAATCTTCAATTTCTAAAATTGGACTTGAATTCACGGTTAATTTCCATTCGACACGTTTTTAGCGTGACCTAGGCTACCGGGTAACTTTTAGAAATTTTTAGTACCAATGACCCGTGGTCGATTTTCTTCAAGCCCCAATAAACCCACTCAACACATTGGCCACTCTCGGTTGTCATGAAAATCTTGACGATTCAAATACGGACACAGAGTACCAAAATAATAAGAAAATCAATCTAGTGTCGATTGACGAGAATTTTCCAATTTAGTGGTGTCACCCATGATTAGCCACACATCTCAGTCGAACCGACCTATCTCTAATCTCAAATCGATTTATATCTGTGCCGTAATGACCTCTAAAGATAAGCACGATCGAGTAGCCGATTTTTGGTCAAATTCTCAAGTTTATTGCATTAAAATTCCTTAATGACTTCCCCAGATAGTCTAGGTATCTTGAGAGTGACAGCTCTGAGAATAGCTCTATAGGCACGTCAATGAAATGTCTGATTTATTCAGTAGAAAACAGAAGTGAAAATTTAGGATGTCACAATATCCTATCCATTGTTTGGTGAATTGTGGATTTAAACTCAGATATTTTCATGAACAATTATATTCTTGGAAAAAAAATTAGGAAAGTACAAACTAACATATTACATTATAGCAAAATCATAAAAAACGAAATATTTTTTTAAGTGAACAGATTCTCACAAAACCGCACAAAATCAATCCATGATTATGCATTATATGCGAAATGCATCAAGAATTAAAAAGTGATATTGCGTATGCTAATATGAGATGAGTCAATTAAGAATGTTACCTTGAAAGAATGTTGACTTGTTAGAATTGGACCATTGCAAATTATTTGTTGATGAGAATTTGTTTTTCTTATACCCACTGTGAGTAACTCCCCTTGTGTTACATTAAGGTATATAATTTGGCTCTAGAGTAGATGAGCAACTGACTGTAGCTAGCCTTGATTGCGGCAGGTTCTATAGTACTTTAGTCAGTTAATTCAATCAAGGTCTAAGCCCGTGTAGATGATGCATTCTAGCATACCAACTGCAGTTTGTTGGAGAAAACCTTCTCGAGTGTTTTGAAGCTGAAAAAACGTTTCCATTAGTCTAATCTGAAAACTTGTAAACTTTTTTATCAAAGTCTGAAGACCTCCGAACTACCAAACTCAAGACTCAAAGTCTATTCTCATTGACAGTTTTCTAGACCGTCAAAGAAGGCTTATCTAGAACTGGATGTTTCGTTAAGGATTTGACTTTATCGACTGGAGAAGATCTCTTTGCTGGATGTAGCATGTCGGAATCTTTTATTCAAATCAAGATTGATTCAAGGATTTTGGATCCGTGGATTGGCGAAGTATACTTAGAAGGTTCTACTTATGGAAACATAAATCCTGATTGTATGGGCGAACAGGATTGATGGGCTATCATCATGTTCCTTAAATAGCTCGAAGATCTTCCTAATTGATTCTGTCCAACAGGTTTGGTAAGTGTCAACAGGTATGATGGCATAAAGGAGTATATAAGGAAGACGTTCAAGTTGTTCGAGTGTGTGCGCGATAGAAGAATTCCAAAGTCTGAAACTCCTTGTTCTTAGTCAATTAAATTGTTGAGCGAAATCTTGTACACAAAAAAGAGTCTATATCTTTGAGAGACCTTGAGGAAGTGTAAAAGAGTCTCTACACTATGGAATCAAGGAAGAGCTTTTCTGTAACAACTCTTTTGTTCATAGTGGAATCCAGCCGGTGGGCTGTCAGCGTGGAAGACTGGACGTAGGCTTATATTAAGCCGAACCACTATAATCTTTGTGTTCACATTCTCTTCCCTACTCTCTTTTAATTTGATCGTAATTTGTTTTGTTTACAAAAGACGAATTTCCTTTCTATTGTCAATTAGTGCTGCTCACTTATCACGAGAAATTATTTTTACACCTATTCACCCCCCTCTAGATGCTTATCCTAGCTATCACAATTGGTATCAGAGCCTGTGTACTCACTTAAGTTGAAGTGTTTTACTTTAGAGTTAAAGATCCATGGCTAGTATGATGGCTCTAGGACTAGTGGAAGGGCAAAACAATACCAGACCGCCTTATTTTGACGGAAAGGAATACAACATATGGAAAAATAAGATGAAGGCATTCCTAAGATCAAAAGATCCTCTAGAATGGAATGTGGTAGACAAAGGAATCATCCCTAAAGATGTACCTGTCTCAGAAAGAGGAAAAGAAACCGTTGAGTCTAGCGAAATGATTCAGGAAGAGATAACCAAGAGACAAGTTCTTGATGCAAAAGTAATTTATTCTTTATATTGTGCATTATCACCTACTGAATATAACAGAATATCTTCTTGTGTTACAGCCAAAGAAGTTTGGGATAGATTACACATCACTTATGAAGGAATTGATCGAGTGAAAGAAATCAAAATCAACATTATTCTCGGTCAATACGAAGCTTTCAAAATGAAATCAGGAGAATCTATCACTGACATGTTTAATCGTTTTACAGAAATCATGAATGGTCTTGAAAATCAAGGTCAACCAATTTCTGATCCCATGAAAGTAAACAATCTTCTGCGTGGACTCTCCAAGGATTGGAATCACATAAAGACCTCAATAAGGGAGACACAAAGAATTATGCCACTTTCTGTCGATGAATTGGTTGGGACTCTTCAGTCTCATGAAGTGGAGCGAATCAATGAAGATGAAGATTCAAAAGGTAAGAAATCTATTGCATTAAAATCTAATGATGATTCTGATATTACAGATTCCAAAGACGATATGGATGATAAGGAGCTTGCTCTCATGATAAGAAAATTCAGAAAGCTAAACAGAAAGGGGAGAAGATTCAATCCAAGGAAACAGAGTTTTCAAAAGTAACAAACTAAGTCTGTTGAGGATGATGAATCCAATAGAGATGTAGTCTCGCTTTGAATGTAACGAAAATGGACACATCGGACCCAACTGTCCCATTCTGAGGAAAAAGAAAGAAAAAGCTGAGAAATATCGAAAGGCACTCAAAGCAGAAACTTGGAGTGATACAGAATGTGAAGAAAGTGCTGATGATTACGCCAATGTATGTCTCATGGCACAATCGGATTCAAATTCAAACTCCGAAACAAACTCAGATTCAGACAGTGAATTTGAGGTAAGTAATTTGAAAATCCCTAATAAAGTTTCTAAATATATTAATTAATTGTGTCTTAGTCTCAAGACCTCTCTTCAAATAATTTCCGAACTTAAAAGAGAAAATTCTGCACTAAAACAACAAGAAAATGTTTTGAAAGAAAATGTCAAAAATTTAGACAAAAGTGTTTCGCCTTGAAAGAAAATGAATACAATCTTTCAAAAGAATATGTTTTTTTGAATAAAGACATTTTAAATATTTCTAAAAGATTTTCTATAAGATCTAAGAAACTTGAAAAAAATTCTTTCGCACAAAGACCTTACTTCAACAAATTAGGTTTAGGAATGATGGCTGAAACCATTCCTTTAATTGATTTTCCTAAAGTAAAGGAAAGAATTAAGCAAAGACCTACAAGAGATGCTTATAAAAATCATTTCCAAAATTTTTTTGTAAAACCAGTAGGTCGCAGTGCTCTTAGATGTTCTAAATGTAATAGTTCAGATCATTTTGAGAAACAATGTCCTATAGTTTGGAAACCTATTAAGAAGGTTGATATTGCTAGTATGAGTACCTAGAGGGGGGTGAATAGGTATACAAAGATTTTTCTTGAAGATTGCACAACACTTTAGACAGTTGAAGAATTTGCAATAATTAAAAATCAATCGTGAGACCGAGTAAGGGAAAGAGAGAATTGAACACTCGGTTTATAGTGGTTCGGCTTGATTCAAGCCTACGTCCACTCTTTCGCACCGACAGCCAATTGGCTGGATTCCACTATGAACAAAGAGATGTTACGGTGTTGATCTTCCTTGATTTCTCGGTGTAGATGATCTACCACACTCACTCAAGGTATCACCAAGTACAAACACTCTCGTGTATACAATTTCGCTCGAACAGTCTCGACTAACAATCAAGGGTCTTCGACTCGGAATTTTTCTATCGATCACACACTTAAAACAACTAGAAAGTCTTCCTTTTATACTCCTTCATGCCATCATAGCCGTTGGCACTTACCAAAGGAATTCCTCCAATCTACCCGTTGGACGGAATCAATCAAGAAGATCATCCGAGCTATTTAAGGAATCTGATGATAGCCCATCAATCCTGTTCGCCCATACAATCAGGATCTCGGTTTCCAAGAATAGAACATTCCAAGATTATTTCGTCGACCATCGGATCTTCAATCGATCTTAGATAAGAATTAAAGAATCCGAAATGATTATCCAACCAAAGAATCTATTCCAGAGGATAGGATCGAATCCTCAACCATAAACCTCGGCTTTGGATTTCCTTCGTCACTGGATTAGAAAGACTGTCAGTGAGAATAGACTTAAGTCTTGAGTCTTGAGTCTTAAGTCTTGAGTCTTAAGTCTTGAGTCTTGAGTCTTGAGTCTTGAGAATACAAAGTCTTCAGACTTTAAACTGTCGGTCTCCGAACATCCAGACTTTAGACCGATAGAAACGTTTTGTCGCTTCAAAATATTCGGAAGGATTTCTCCAACAATCTCCCCTTTTTGATGGTGACAAAACTTTCTTCAAGATTTGAACAACTTTGACCGCAAAACATTTCTCAAGCAATATGGCTAACTCATAAAGATTAATAAAACAACCGGACTCGCACCCACAGAAAATTGGTTAGTCTTTCATGAGTAATACCATATAACAACACTTGATAAAAATGCAACCAGTCAAGCATCACAATCCACAGTCAATTCAGTCAAATTCATACTCAAGTTCAAGTTCTCAAGTCATACTCAAAAAAAAAAAAAATAAACATAACCATAAAAGAAACATAAAAGTCAAAGTTTAAAAGATGTTTGGTTCAAATTGGTTCTCCCCCTTTTTGTCAGCATTGAAAAGGGTGAGAAAGGAGTCATGTCTCGCTGGGAACGCGCACGATCCGGAAATCCCCAATGGACTAGACTACTCCTTCGAGCTTCTTCAGTCTTCTCTCGATGAGCTACCTCTTCTCCCTTGGCATTGGCTTGAAGTTGCAGAGCGAGGTCTTTGAATTTATCCTCCAGAGAGACTGAAGATGCTTGTCCAACACTCTTCAAAGCTTGGATTTCACAGTCCAGAACATATATCTGGCTACGCATTTCCAGAAGAATATTCATGATGCTACGAAAATCTGCAGAATCATCCGTCTGTGTACTGGCATTGGCCTTCTCAGATGGTGTGTATGCAGACGATGGCGCTTCTGTATGGTCTGGCAGATTTGGAATCGACGCATCACCTTCTTCAGGCAATTGAGAGACCTGAACTTCTTCTGGGTCTTCTGGAGATTGTCTTAGATCTTCACTGACAGCAGCATGAGGTGTAGACCTCTCTTGCTCACTAACTCCCCCTGTCTCTAGGACATCGAAAGGGGAAGAGTGATGATCATGCTCTTCATTTCCCTTCTCTCCAGATTTGTCAGCAGACTTTTCTTTTTCTCCTTCTTCTTCTTCTTCAACTTCTTTCTCCTTCTCTCTCTGTTCTTCTTCTTCTCTGTTCTGCTCTTTTTCTCTGTTCTGCTGAAGTTCTGTCGGATGAGACACAGAACATCTTGTTCTTGTCAGAGCTTGGATAGTGGGATCTTCATCATCTTCATCTTCATCTTCATAGTTCTTTTCCTCTTTCTCGATTGGGCACCAATGGCCTCCTTTCCTTTCCTTTTTGAAGCAGACTGGACTGGAGATTTCACTTTGAATTTCTCCATTGCCTTGGAGAGTTCTTGCAGACGCATCTTCATTAACATTTTCAAACCTACCACCATCTTATCACACGGTCGAACACAAAAAGTATGTGGCAGTTCAATGTTCAGATGTCTGAAGATCTTGGTCACCAGACCAGGATAAGGCAATTGTCCTTTGTCTTTTGACAATGCTCTGTACATATGGAAGAGAATAGTGTGCGGGAGAGAAAACTTCCGTCCTGAGTTGATCGCATACATCAATTTTGCTTCAGAAAGAGACACAGAAGTCTTTGACGTAGACTTCGGTCTGAGACAGTTGATCACAATCTTATGAAGCACAATGTTGATGGCTTTCATCCTGGAATAGGTAATTTTCTTCTCTACGTCCCTATCTTTGACAAGATCCAGAGTAGTACGAGCAGGTGAGACTTTGATTGGGAGATAGTGTCCCCGTTCAACTCCGACTATGTCTGCCAACATATTCACATCTACCACGAAGACTTGGTCTCGAACACTGAATGAAATTCTATTCGCATCCAAAAAGCTAAGATTTGAATAGAAATAAGCGGTCAATTGAGCATACCCGTCCGTAGAGTCAGAGCAAAAAGTCTCAAGTTGAAGCAAATTCAACTTCTCTCTTAAGTTCAAGTTGATGGTGTCCAGGAAGTCAAAATCGACACTTCTAGGGTTTATCACCCCTCTTTTCAACAGCCTGAAATACACTTTTTCCTGATCCTTGGATTTAAACAAATCCATCCGATTTCCTTTCACCATTGCTGCCACACCCATTCTAGGTTTAAATTCAAGGAACATTTTGTCATCATCGTTCCCGTCAATCAGATTTTGTCCTGGCATACGAGGATCACTGGGAATGCTCGCTAGAGCCTCCTCTGCCCTTCCTTTAGGAGCAATTCCCAATTCCTCCATTTTCCGCAGAAAAAGATACTCATTCTCATAATTTTTGTCCTTAAGAAAGTCATCTATATATTTTAACGAAGTACCAGTGCTTTTCAATGCACGATAAAGCTTATAGATAACGGAGGGTTTTTGGACTCTTACTAGGTCAGCATCCTCGATTATCTCTTCTTCCAGATTTTGACTTGCACCTTGTGGGGCAGGAGACGATGAATGACGTGGAGAAGAGCGAATCGGACTTTGTCGCTGACTTGGTAAGTCTTCTTCCTCAGTAAGATCGAAGTGAGTCGGTCCCTTCTCCATTCTTTGTGGTCCCCTGCTTGCGATTCTTGATGATTTCCTCGAAGACGACATCTTTCTTTGTCTATTGGAAGATTCCTTCACTTGCTTTTCCCAAGAAAAATGACCACTTTCTCGACGACGAACAAGAAGTAGAAACAGTATCGGGAGGAGAGTGCCTTTTAGGGTTTTGAAAATTGGGCGAAAAATAGCTGTATATATATATCTCGGATTTGAAAAGAGAAGATTAATCGGTACAAGGAAAGTGTACGAACACTTCTTTTCAAAATCAATAACTGCTAAAATTAATTCCTTAAAAAAGACAAGTTTTCAAATTTCACATGAATTATATCTGAGTGAAAGAACGTACCTTTTTGAGATAAAATAGCAACTTACAGTCTTTAGCCATGAATGATTGAGTCTCAGGATTTAAAGTCTAAGAGATCAGAGTCTTAGAGTTGGTGAGTCTCTAGACTTTAACTTCTTCAAGCTTCAAAATGTTGAGTCTTGAGCGGATAAAGTCGAATTGATTTTTCTCCAAGGGCTTTGTGAATATGTCCGCTAGTTGACTCTTCGAATCAACAAATTGAATCGAGATTTCTCCATTTTGAATATGATCTCTAATGAAGTGATGTCGAATCTCAATATGCTTTGCTCTTGAATGAAGGATTGGATTTTTGGTGAGATTGATCGCGCTTTGGTGTTGTCACATCTCGATTTCGTGCATGAGTCTTCAATGCCAAAGTCTTGTACCTGTTGTTTTATCCATAGAATTTGCGAACAGCAGCTTCCAAGAGCTACATACTCGCTTCGTCGTTGAAAGAGCTACGTTGCTTTGCTTCCTTGAGAACCAAGACACGTCCCGTTTCCAAGCAGCTTGACAAGTTCCGAAGTGCTCTTTCTATCGACTCGCAACCGCCAGATCGCATCCGAGTATCCTAGAAGATTAAAGTCTCCCCTCTTTGGATACCAAAGACCGATGCTTGAAGATGAGGCAACATATTTGATAATACGTTTCATGGCAATAAGATGAGATTCTCGTAGGATCGATTGAAACCTAGCACGAGATGCAAACACTCAACAAAATATCGGTCTAGAAGTAGTAAGATAAAGAAGTGAACCGATCATGCCCCGTATGCCTTTTGATCTACTTTCTTCCCTTCTTCATCCTTGTCTATCTTTCGAGAACATGACATTGGTATGTCGGTCTTTTTGCACTTTTCCAATCCAAACCTTTTGACAAGATCATTCGCATATTTTTCTTGATGGATGAAAGTTCCTTCCTTCATTTGATTTACTTGGAGTCCAAGAAAGAATGTTAACTCTCCCATCATACTCATTTCAAACTCATCCTGCATAGACTTAGAAAATTTCTTGCAAAGACTTTCATTAGAGGATCCAAAAATAATGTCATCAACATATATTTGAACGAGTAAGAAACTTTTGTTCTCCTTTTTGATGAACAGAGTAGTATCTATTTTACCTTTGATAAATCCGTTCGTAATAAAAACTTACTTAGTCGTCGTACCAAGCTCGAGGTGCTTGCTTTAGACCATACTGAGCCTTTTTCAGATCAAGACCGAGTCCGGCTTCTTTGGGTCTTCAAATCCAGGCGGTTGTTCCACATAAATTTCCTCTTGGATAAATCCATTTAGGAAAACACTTTTGACGTCCATTTGGAATAACCTGAAATT
Source organism: Eucalyptus paniculata subsp. matutina (assembly GCA_017140255.1). Taxonomy (NCBI): domain Eukaryota; kingdom Viridiplantae; phylum Streptophyta; class Magnoliopsida; order Myrtales; family Myrtaceae; genus Eucalyptus; species Eucalyptus paniculata. The sequence continues at coordinate 19,100,564 of CM029436.1, read as the reverse complement.
TTTGTAACAAGCAAACGCAAGTAATAGACGAATAGCTTCTAACCTTGCTACAGGAGCGTAAGTCTCATCATAGTCTATTCCTTCTTCTTGCGTGTATCCCTTGGCCACGAGTCTTGCTTTATTTCGTACGACTTTTTCTTTTTCGTTCATCTTGTTTTTGAACACCCACTTGGCTCCAATAACAGTTTTACCTTTTGGTTTAGATGTCAATTCCCAGACATCGTTAATGTTGAATTGTCTGAGCTCTTCTTGCATAGCTTCGATCCAGCTTTCATCGATAAAGCTTCTTCTATGCTCTTTGGTTCAATTTCGAAATGAGAGCAAAAGCACTAGATTCTTCACGCCTTTTTGATCTCGGTGCGGATTCCTTCATTGATTTCGCCAATAATGAGATCTTTAGAATGACTGGATTTGTGTTTCCGATTCTTGGTTGATTTGCTTGGTTGATGATCTCTTTCTTTATTTGAATCTTCATGAGCATCTTGAAGTTGGACTTCCTGAGTCTGAGATGCTTCTTGAGTTGAAGACTTTGGAAGGTCTAGAGCAGGTTCAGACTCTTCATGCTGAATCTGGCTGGATTCATCTTGTGTTGAGTCTTGGAATTTGACATTCAATGATTCCTCCACAGACTGGCTTTTCTTGTTATAGACTCTGTAGGCTTTGCTTGATGTAGAATATCCAAGGAAGATGCCTTCATCTGATCTTTCTTCAAACTTACCAACTCGATCATTTGCATTTTTCAAAATAAAGCATTTGCAACCAAATACATGAAAGTATGAAACAATAGGCTTCTTACCTTTGAACAATTCATAGGGGGTTTTTTCAAGAATAGGTCTTAGGAAGACTCTATTTATAATATAGCATGCAATTGAAACAGCTTCAGCCCAAAATCGTGAAGAAATTTTACTTTCAATTAAAAGTGTTCTAGCCATTTCTTGAAGAGATCTATTTTTTCTTTCCACAACTCCATTTTGCTCTGGAGTATACGGAGAGGAAAACATGTGATTAAATCCAGATTTATCACAGAATTTCATAAAATCTTGATTTTCAAATTCACTTCCATGATCTGTTCTTATACTTGAAATAGCACATCCTTTTTCATTTTGAACCTTTTTAGCAAACTTCTTAAAGTACGAAAAGGTTTCGACTTACTTGCAAGAAAATATACCTGGTAAAGCGAGAGTAATCGTCTACAATTACTAGACAATACTTCTTACCTCCAATGCTCGGGTTCTTGTTGGTCCGAAGAGATCCATATGAAGCAACCGTAGTACATGATTAGTAGAGACATGATTTATTGGCTTAAATGAATTTCTTACCTGCTTTCCCAGAATGCATGGGGTGCATGAATCAGACTTTTGGTATGGCAATTTAGGTAGTCCTCGAACAAGTTTCTTTGATGATATTTTGGCTAATTGCTTCACGTTGACATGGCCAAGCTTTCTGTGCCATAAGACTGCTTCATCTTGAATTGAGATTAGGCATTGTGCTTCATTTGGTTTTACATCAAGGAGGTAGATGTTTCCATGCCTTCGACCCATGAAAGACTCAGTAGAGTCTTTACTAAGTCCATAGCAAATTCCTTCTTGAAAGGAGATCTTGAAACCGGTATCACACAATTGGCTAATGCTGAGAAGGTTATAGTTGAGTACTTCTACTAGAGAAACATTGCTTATTGTGAGATTTCCAATTCTCACAGTTCCAAATCCCACGATGCTTCCTTTGCCGTTTCCTCCAAATGAAACATTTCCGCCGTTTACTTGAACAAGCTTTACGAAGCACTTTGAGTCTCTGTCATGTGTCTTGAGCATCCGCTGTCAAGATACCATTTTATCTTTTTCTTGACGGAGACCTCGCATTCAAAAGAGAGTCTCAAGCTTTCTTTGGTACCCAAATTTTCTTGGGTCCTTTGGAGTTAGTAGGATAAGCATTATTAGGCCATACTTTCTTAACGGGTTTCCAAACCATAGGACAGTCTTTTTCAAAATGATCTTGACTGTTACACCTTGAACATCTTAGAGCATTTCGACCTACGAGACTTTACAAAGATTTTCTTGAAATGATTTCGTAAGCTTCTTTTGACGGTCTTTTCTTAATTCTTTCTTTTACTTTTGGAAAATCAATCAAGGGGATTGTTTCCATTTGTCATACCTAGACCAGACTTATTAAAGTAAGGTCTTTGGACTGAAAGAACTTTTTCAAGTTTTTCCGACCCTATTGAAAACTTCTTTGAAATATTTGATAAGTCCGTTTTTAAGAAAACATTTTCTTTCAAAAGATCATCTTCTTTTTCTTTAAGAGCAGAAACATTTAGGTCTAGACTTTTAACTCTTTCTTCTAAAATAACTTCCTTTTGTTTCAGAATTGAGTTTTCCTTTTTAAGTTCGAAAATTCTTTTGAGAGAAGTCTTAAGACTGAAACACGGTTCATCAATATATTTAGAGACTTTGACAGGAATTTTAAAATCACTTACCTCAAATTCACTGTCTGAGTCTGATCCAGAATTTGAGTCTGAGTCTGAATGTGCCATCAAACATATGTTGGCGTATTCCTCATCACTCTCTTCACACTCTGTATCGCTCCAGGTTTCGGCTTTAAGAGCTTTTCGAGACTTCTCAGCTTTTCCTCTTTTCTTTTTCAGAAGAGGACAGTTGGGTCTGATGTGTCCCTTCTTTTTACATTCGAAGCAAACTACATCTTTATTTGGTTCCTCATCATCAATGACTTGGTCTGTCTGTCTCGAAAACTTTGTTTCTTTGGGATGAACCTTCTGCCTTTTCTATTCAGTTTTCTGAATCTTCTTATCATGAGAGCGAGCTCCTCATCATCCATATCATCTTCAGAATCTGCATTATCGTAATCATCATTTGATTTTAGTGCAATAGATTTCTTACCTCTTGGATCTTCGTCTTCATTAATTCGTTCCACTTCGTAAGATCGAAGAGTTCCAATCAGCTCGTCTACAGAGATAATGGCATGATTCTTTGCGTCTCTCTTATTGAAGTCTTTATATGATTCCAATCCTTGGAGAGTCCACGCAGAAGCTTGTTCACCTTCATGGGATCAGAAATTTTTTGTCCTTGGTTCTCAAGACCATTGACAATATCTGTAAAACGACTAAACATGTCAGTTATAGATTCTCCTGGTTTCATTTTGAAGGCTTCATATTGACCGAGGAGAATGTTAATTCTGGTCTCCTTCACTCGATCTGTCCCTTCATAGGTGATGTGTAATCTATCCCACACTTCTTTTGCTGTAACACAAGAAGATATTCTGTTATATTCAGTTGGAGATAAAGCACAGTATAAAGAGTAAATTGCTTTTGCATCGAGTGCTTGTCTCTTGTTTATCTCTTCCTGAGCCATTCCGCTGGTTTCAATAGTGTCTTTCCCTCTTTCAGAGATTGATGCAGCAGCAGGAGTGATTCCTCTTTCCACAACGTCCCATTCCGAGGATCCTTTGATCGAAGGAAAGCTTTCATCTTGTTCTTCCAGATGTTGTAATCCTTTCCATCGAAGTAGGGAGGTCTGGTATTGCTTTGCCCTTCCATCGCCCCGGTGCTAGCATACTAGCCATGGATCTTTTACTCAAGTAAAACACTTCAAACAAAGTAAGAACACGAGCTCGATACCAATTGATATTGCTAGTATGAGTACCTAGAGGGGGGTGAATAGGTATACAAAGATTTTTCTTGAAGATTGCACAACACTTTAGACAGTTGAAGAATTTGCAATAATTAAAAATCAATCGTGAGACTGAGTAAGGGAAAGAGAGAATTGAACACTCGGTTTATAGTGGTTCGACTTGATTCAAGCCTACGTCCACTCTTCTGCACTGACAGCCAATTGGCTGGATTCCACTATGAACAAAGAGATGTTACAGTGTTGATCTTCCTTGATTTCTCGGTGTAGATGATCTACCACACTCACTCAAGGTATCACCAAGTACAAACACTCTCAGTGTATACAATTTCGCTCGAACAGTCTCGACTAACAATCAAGGGTCTTCAGACTCTGGAATTTTTCTATCGATCACACACTTAAAACAACTAGAAAGTCTTCCTTTTATACTCCTTCATGCCATCATAGCCGTTGGCACTTACCAAAGGAATTCCTCCAATCTACCCGTTGGACGGAATCAATCAAGAAGATCATCCGAGCTATTTAAGGAATCGATGATAGCCCATCAATCGTTCGCCCATACAATCAGGATCTCGGTTTCCAAGAATAGAACATTCCAAGATTATTTCGTCGACCATCGGATCTTCAATCGATCTTAGATAAGAATTAAAGAATCCGAAATGATTATCCAACCAAAGAATCTATTCCAGAGGATAGGATCGAATCCTCAACCATAAACCTCGGCTTTGGATTTCCTTCGTCACTGGATTAGAAAGACTGTCAGTGAGAATAGACTTAAGTCTTGAGTCTTGAGTCTTAAGTCTTGAGTCTTAAGTCTTGAGTCTTGAGTCTTAAGTCTTGAGTCTTAAGTCTTGAGTCTTGAGTCTTGAGTCTTGAGAGTACAAAGTCTTCAGACTTTAAACTGTCGGTCTCCGAACATCCAGACTTTAGACTGATAGAAACGTTTTGTCAGCTTCAAAATATTCTGGAAGGATTTCTCCAACAAAGGTATGGCTTTGTCAAATGTAAAGTAGATACTACATTATTTATCAAAAAAGAAAGCAAAAGTTTTCTACTTGTTCAAATTTATGTTAATGATATTATTTTTGGATCATTTAATGAAATTCTGTGCAAGAAATTCTCTAAGTCTATGCAGGATGAATTTGAAATGAGCATGATGGGTGAACTAACATTCTTTCTCGGGCTTCAAGTAAAACAACTGAAGGAATAAATCTTTATCCATCAAGAAAAATATGCCAACGATCTTAGCAAAAAGTTTGGGCTAGAGAATTGCAAAAAGACTGATATACTAATGTCAAGTTCCTTGAAGATGGACAAAGATGAAGGAGAAAAGAAAGTTGATCAGAAGCTATACATGAGTATTATTGATTCACTTCTTTATCTTACTGCTTCTAGACCTAATATTTTGTTTAGTGTTTGCATTTGTGCCACCCTAAAGAATCTCATTTAAGTGATATAAAGCGTATTATCAAATACATTGCCTCAACGTCAAGCTTGGGTCTCTAATATCCTAAAGAATGAGACTTTACTCTTCTTGGATACTCAGACGCAAACCTAGCCGGATGCAGAATTGATAAAAAGAGCACATCAGGCACCTGTCAACTACTTGGAAGCAAGACAGTATCTTGGTTTTCAAGGAAGCAAAGTACAATAGCTCTTTCTATGACAGAAGCAGAGTATGTAGCTCTTGGAAGTTGTTCACAAATTTTGTGGATAAAACAACAGCTAAGAGATTTTGGAATTGAATATTCATGTATTGAGATTAAATATGACAATACCAGCGCAATCAATCTCACCAAGAATCCGATTCTTCATTCAAGAGCAAAATATATAGAGATTCGACATCATTTCATTAGAAATCATGTTCAAAATGGAGAAGTTTCGATTCAGTTTATTGACTCAAAGAATCAACTGGTGGATATATTTACAAAGCCTTTGGAGAAAAATCAATTTGAAGTTATTCGTACCAGACTCAATATCTTAAGGTTTGAGGAAGTTCGGACTCAGCACTGAAAGTCTAAAGGCTCTCAGTCTCGAACGATCGAGATTTTCGACTATAAGTAATTTCTATTTATTTCTCGAATCAAATCTCGAAAATGTACGATTATCTATCTGAAATTGATTATTGCTATTTTAATTTCTGTGATTATTGCAAACCTACCTTTTCGGAAAAAAAAAGTAATTTTTGAAATGACAAGTTATCCAAAACACGGTTATTTTTATATTTTCTTTCTTTACGACTGTTCGTATGCCTCTTTTTGACTGCCTTATATACCGTCGGTTCCTCTTTGTTTTACTCACAGAAACCCTAAGAGAGCACCGATCTTTCACTTCTGTCTTCTTCTCTTGTTTAATCCTCGAAAAAGTTTTCATCTTTCTTGGGAAACAAGCTTGGAATCTCTCAAAGACTGTGAAAAATGTCGTCTCAAATGAAGTCTTCAAGGATCACAAACAGGGGACCACAGCAAATGCGTGAGCGACCTACGCACTTTGATCTCATCGAAGAAGAAGAATCTCCTAGACAGCAGCAGAGCCGACAACATTCTTAGCAGCGTCCATCTCCTCCATCTAGACCTCAGGATGTTGCACATCGAGAAGATGAAGAAATCATCAAAGACGCAGAACCCGTAAGAACTCATAAGCCCTCTTTTACTTATAAGCTTTACCGTGCTTTAAAGAGGAGCGGTAATCCATTGAACTACATTGATGAGTTTCTTGAGGACAAAGGGTATAAGAATGAATCCTTCTTCTTACGTACCATGGAACGTTTGGGAATTGCCCCTGCGGGGTCAGCTGAAGAAGTCTTTGCTAATATTTCAAGTGATCCACGGGTTGGAGGATTTAATCAACCAGATGGGAACGATGATGACAGGTTGTACATTCAGTTTAAACCTAGAATGGGTGTTGCAGCGAAAATCCGAAGCAAAATGACGGATTTATTTCAATCGGAGGAACACAAGCAACTGTACTCCAAATTGCTGAAGTGTGGGGTAATAAACCCTAGAAGTGTAGACTTTGACTTTCTTGACTCTGTGAATGTTAATCTGCGAGAAAAATTCAGTCTACTTCAACTTGAACAGTTTTGTTCTGAATCTATAGAAGCGTATGCTGAACTTGCTGCTTATTTCTATTCGAATCTCAGTTTTTTGGATGCGAATAGATTCTCTTTTTGTGTCCGAGATCAGGACTAAATGGTGGACATGAATATGTTGGCTGATGTGATTGGGGTTGAAAGAGGGAGATATCAACCTATCAATGTCTCTATTACTCATGCAACGTTGGAGCTTGCTCAGTATAGAAGAACGGAAGGAAAGATTTCTTATGTGAGAATGAATGCGTCTAACATTTTGCTTCACAAAATAGTGATTAACTGTCTTAGACCAAAATCAACTTCAAATACTGACGTTTCAAACTCGGAGGCAAAGTTGATGTACGCCATCAATGCTGGTAAAAAATTCTCTCTTCCACACATTATTATGTTCCACATATACAGGGCAGTGGTGAAAGACAAGGGTCAACTTCCTTATCCAGCTCTTGTGACCAAGTTATTTAGATATTTGAACATTCAACCTCCCAGGATTCTTTGTGTTCGATCATGCGATCAAATGATGGTGGAACTGCAAATGTTCTCAAAAATGCGTCTGAAGAAACTTGCCAAGGCTATGGAACAGTTCAAGGAGAAAACCCCTGTCAAGACTCATTCAGTCTCTTCTGTGGCAAAGTGAAAAGGGAAGGCACCCATGGTTACTTCATCCAAGAAAAGAAGAGCTCTCATCATTGAGGATGAAGAGGATGAGGATGATATCACTATTTCTGCAATGGCATTGAAGAACCTGAGTCGTTCTGTTCCAGAATCAACGAAGAGAAAAGAAAAAGACACAGATGAGGTAGAACAAAGGATTGAAGATTTGGAAGCAGAGGAGGAAAGAATTGAGGAAGAAGAAGAAGATGAGAGAGGAGATCAAGCAGAAGCAGAGCATGAGGAACACTTTTCTCCACCTGAAGGCATGGAAACAGAGGGAGATCCTGAGAAACAAGGAACGTCCTCATTTCCTGCCACTAGTGAAGGTGTAAGTCCTTCTCCAGCAAATCCAGAGGATATCTATGCAACTCAATTTCCTGAAGAAGGACATGAGATTCCGTCGCCCAATCTGCGTGATCGTGTTGAAATGCCATCATCTGCCAATACTCCGTCTGATCGTGCAGAAGTAAGTACTCAGACAGACAATTCAGCAGACTTTCGCAGAATTCTTGATGTTCTTTTAGAGATGAGAGGCCAGATTTATGCTCTGGGATGCGAAGTACAGAATTTGCAAAATGCAAGTCAGACCTCTTCAGTTTCTTTGCATGATCAAATTCATGCCCTTGCTCTTCAAGTTCAAGCAAATGCCAAGGGTGAAGATGTAGCGTAATTGAAGGAGTATTTGAAAAAGCTGGAAGGGATTGTCCAGTCAATGGGAGATTTCCAACTTGTTCGTGTTCCCAAGCAATCTTAATCCATTCTCTTTTCATCTCTACATTTTTAATGATGATAAAAAGGGGGAGAGATGTGGTGCAGATTTCAAACTTTAAACTTTGAACTTTTGTGACTTGTCTTTTGTGTTTGGCTGTTTGGATTTGGACTGGATTTGGATTTGACTGTTTGAACATTTGTTTATCTTAAGTACTATTGATATCTCATGGCTTTGCTCATTTACAAGACTAACCTACTTTCTGTGGATGTAGATTCTAGTGTTATTACTAAGCTATTTATTTTTGTGAGATATCTATTTTTGCTTAAGTAATGTTTTGCAGGTCAAAATTATCTAAATCTACAAGAAAGTTTTGTCACCATCAAAAAGGGAGAGATTGTTGGAGAAAACTTCCTTGAGTGTTTTGAAGCTGACAAAACGTTTTCATCAGTCTAATATAAAGACTTGTAAACTCTTTTATCAAAGTCTGAAGACCTTCGAACTACCAGACTCAAGACTCAAAGTCTATCCTCATTAACAGTTTTCTAGACCGTCGAAGAAGGCTTATCCAAAACTGGATGTTTCGTTAAGGACTTGACTTTATCAACTGGAGAAAATCTCTTGGTTGGATGTAGCATGTCGGAATCCTTTATTCAAATCAAGATTGATTCAAAGATTTTGGATCCGTTGATTGGCGAAGTATACTTGGAAGGTTCTACTTATGGAAACCTAAATCATGATTGTATGGGCGAGCAGGATTGATGGGCTATTGTCATGTTCCTTAAATAGCTCGAAGATCTTCCTAATTGATTCTGTCCAACGGGTTGATTGGAAGAATTCCTTTGGTAAGTGCCAACGGGTATGATGGCATAAAGAAGTATATAAGGAAGATGTTCCAGTTGTTCGAGTGTGTGCGCGATAGAAGAATTCCAAAATCCGAAACTCCTTGTTCTTAGTCAATTAAATTGTTGAGCGAAATCTTGTACACAAAAGAGAGTCTATATCTTTGAGAGACCTTGAGGAAGCGTAGAAGAGTCTCTACACTGTGGAATCAAGGAAGAGCTTTTCTGTAACAACTCTTTTGTTCATAATGGAATCCAGCTGATGGGCTGTCAGTGCGGAAGAGTGGACGTAGGCTTGGATTAAGCCAAATCACTATAATCTCTGTTTTCATATTCTCTTCCCTACTCTCTTTTACTTTGATCGTAATTTGTTTTGTTTACAAAAGACAAATTTTCTTTCTATTGTCAATTAGTGCTGCTCACTTATCACGAGAAATTATTTTTACACCTATTCACCCCCCCTCTAGGTGCTTATACTAGCTATCACACAGTTCACAGAAAATTGAATGCGAGGCTTCTAGAATGAATTAATACATACACACGTTCTAATGCCAAGATCTCCCATAGCTTTGATTCTTTACTAAAAGTTCAATCATTATCTTGCTACTTGCATTGTCCATTTAGGAAACATGCTACGCTACAGAAGTCAATGATGGAAACCTAATATTCAATTGAGGCCAACTTGAATAGAAACACTCAAAGAAAAAAGCATATGTCCTTAAGACTAGCCAAAGCCAAGCAATAGAAATTTAAGACGCTCTTCTTCACAAGAGGGATGCAATCAGGAAATAAATAAATAAAATTGCATATATGCAACCACAAGAATACATAATGGACAAGGTAAAACAACATCGAAATTCTAACATTTACTTCTAATTTATATATGTTTTCCCATGTAGAACTTGTAAATAATACCACACAAGTAATGAATATCTCCTACTGAGATAAGGTATTCACCAATAAATCAATGATGATCCACCACACCAATAAAATTGCAAATATACAACCACAAGAACACATAAACCAACAACAACACAGTTCTAATATTTACTTCTAATTCATATTTATTTTTTTCCCACATTGAACTTGTAAAAGATAATACCACACAAGTAATGAATATCTCCTACTGAGATTGGGTATTCACAAAGCATAATCGTGAAAAGATATAGATAGCTTTAACTCTAGAAACATTATGGATCGAATCTCACTCCAGATAAACATTAGCTCATCCCCCCAAAAATAGGGTATGAAAAGAAACGGTGACCAAGTGATGAAATTCGTGGAAAAACAAAAGTATAGCACACTGTAAAGTAGGATTTCATGGAAAAAGAGTCACATTTTCATGAGCCACAATTGACTGCACCTATGAAAGCAAAACCAAGGAAGGAAATCACAAACCTTGTAAATTGTGCGAATATCAATGCACAGAGAAAGACGAAATCTTGCGAGAAAGCAAAATTGCTGTGGCTCCTCACCGGAGATGGTGCTTGAATTCGTCGAATTAGAGATACTGAGAAAAAGACGTGTTTTTTGTGAGAGGAGTCGTGCGTGTGAGAGAAGGAGAAGGAAAAGGAGAGTATAGGGTTTTTTTAATAATAGATCAACAAGAGAAATCCTATCTAGGTCTATCCCACCCCTCCCCCTCAGATTTTTTTATCCGGGCTATATCCCCTCTATATCTAACCTTATCCTATCCTAGCCGGCTACCAAACACCGGATAGGATAAAACATATCCTATCCAAGCTTTTATCCGGTCGACCAAACACAGCCTTAAGGTTGTCAAGATGATTACGATAACTACTTGTCGGAAGGAAATGGCCTAAGTTCTGCTGAATCCCACTCTTTGGGGTCATCCCTAGTCACTTCTTACCTTGGAAATTGTTTGGTTGTGCTAAATGGGGAGACTATCATGACCCTGTTGATTAGTCGGGTGCACTAGAATGCCTAACACCAAATTATAGAACACTACAGAGAATCAGCAAGAAACATATGTTGCAATTTTTCTAACTGTAAAATCCTACAAAGTGTGTAATTCATCTCAAGCATCATTACTAATGTCAGCCAACGGCAATGCTAGTTCATCTTGATTTGGCCGTTGTATTCCTAGGTTGCGCTGTCAAAGTGAGATTCTTCTGCTTTATAGGATTTGGTCTATATTTCGACAATACAAGAATGATTGAGATGGTCGAGTCCGATGAGAAAATACAGTTCATAGTGAATGATCATGGTAAAGCATCAACACATTGTAAAGTTAAGAAATTAGTTATTTTGGCGGTTAGCTATGGGGACGAGACTTGGAACTCTTGGGGTAGCAAAAGAGAAAAAGGTGAAGTTTCTATTTGAACATGAAATTATTGTACTAGGGGGAATGAGCTCTTGAAAGAGTTTGGGCATGCTTGTGGGCATTATACGACAGAGAACTTTATTAACGAAGATTGCAGGCTCAATTTTAGTAACTGGTACGATTGTACAGTCCTTCCTGAAATTATGCTGTTATGCCAATCGACCACTGCATTGTTTACATCTTAGAATTCTTTAATGTTTTGCTGCATTATTTCATCTTCTGCAGCATAATTGATTATAAAAATAACTTGTATTCAAAGAAAAACTTGTATTCCAACTAAAATTGGTTGGATAGACTCAATCTGTAAAACATAAAAAGATTTAGGACTCAATTGATACAATTAAAATGTTTATGACTAAATTGACGTAATTGCAATAGGCTTAAGACTTTTTTGGTAATCTCCCAGCTAGTTTTAGATTAAGATGGTTAATGGTCGGCACTTGATTAATGTGTAGTGGGCTTTTTTAAACTAGCATGTAAGACTACTTATTTAGTGAGACGATACTAAATTCCTTATAGGATGTTCTTTTACCAACCATACATGTAAACTTTCAAAGAAGTCGGACTAAATTAATGGGATGTTAGTAAGTCCCTTATATGTTGGTCATACTAGCAGCACTGGTAAAATGTAAAAGAAGTTGCTAACTTACTAACTTATTGGTATGTTTGGTATTGGTATTTTACTAACCACACTTGTACAATTTAAAAGGAGCTGGAAATTTTACTAATTTATTATAATCTTGGTAAATTCTTTATGGTGTTGGAAGTTTACTATTCAATCTTGTAAAATTTTAAAGATATAGGAAAATAATTAATTCATGAAATGTTGGCAAATTCCTTATAAGGTTGGCATTTTTTATAAATTTTAAAGAAGCTGATGATTTACTAATTTCTAATTTATTAGGTGTTAGTGAATTCCTCATGGTGCTAGTATATTACTAGCAACAATGGTAGGATTTAAAAGAAGTTGGTAGCTTACTAATATATTGGATATTATTGAATTTTTTGTAGGGTTGATATATTACTAAATTCACTTATAATGGTTCAAAGAAGTTGATAAATTACTATTTTATTGGAATGTTGGTAAATTTATTATAGTGTTGAAAATTTACTTGTGATGCCACTAAAATTTAAGAAGAGTTGGTAATGTATTAATTCTTTTGAAAGTTGGTAAATTCCTAATAATAATGGTAATTTCCTAAGAAGTAACATAACATTTGAGGTACCGGTCATACTTTTTTTTATTATTAAGATCATTAGAAATTTACCGACAATTTCATAGATCTATGAACACTACGGAAAATTTTGCAGATTTTCCCTTAACTGGACCATGGAATCGTCTAAGATGTCCAATCAGCATGTCTTCTCATTCATATTTCAAGAGAATCACCAATCCTACTTCTCCAAATTTTCCATCTGCTAGATACATCATGATGGATAAAGTAGCATCAGTATCATTGTTAATTATTTGTTCTACTGTTGAATAAGATGATTGAATTGGTGTGATGAGATGAAAGAAAAAGGACTCGTTTAACTTTCAGTTTTATAGAAGGAAACTGGTTGGTAATTCCAAATTGTTGTTGTTATGTTTATGCTGCACTTTCCACGCTAATGAGAACATTTCTTTGCCTCACAAAGGAAAAAGAATTGCCGACTTATACGGACAAACTTTCGCAAACCCGAGGATTTTGGTCCGTCTACACTTCCCAAAGTTCTCTTAGTGAGGCATACTACATCTCATGTTTACGGAATCAGAAGTCAAACTGCCCTTTATTCTAAAGAAATTTGGACATGCCAATTGAATGAGTTTAGCATGAGGCCACCGAAAATTTGGATATATTGTGTAGACATATCAAAGTAAATGACAATTTGAACATAGAAAAATGTTCATGACGCTAAAGTGTAATATTGAACTCAAATGCCTGAATTGTTGAGACAACTTGTGAATGCAAGATGAAACTAATGTAAGGAGACTAGGTCCGAGGTTGGACACCTAATTTTCTCTTCCTCTTGAAAGCTCTACATACATGAGGATCTTCTCTCCATGACCTAAATCGGAAGGAAAAAGGGGTTCACAATCTCTCAGCTTGTAGGTCCACACCCATTTGATTAATGCATTTGGCCTTTCTTAACCAGCAGCTCGAATATTAGAACTTCAATGCTAGGCTCCTGAGCAGCAAGAGCTTCCGCCTCAAGGATGGGGTCCCATAAAATTGCAGTTTCAGTAAGTAACGAGATCATGACGTATGGGTCCATGTTTGAGGCAAGACACCTATATTCCAAGCAACCTGTTTAACATTTTAAGCCATTAATTGACTGAGCAAGGAAGGTGAACTTTCTATGATTTATCAATATTCATAAATAATGGAGCATTCCAAAAAGTTTTTTGAGGCGCTAAAAGAATTGAGATGTTCAAGTCTTAACTTCAATTAAGTTTCATAAATATTGGATTGGTAATGACTAATGTGAAGATTTACATTTGTTAAGGAAGAAAACTAGGGGAATGCTTTATGAGTGTTAACAATTAAAATTTCTTTCATAGTGACAATCATAGAATCCACTGAGACTATCCACTAAGACTTAAAAAGAATAGTAAGTACTTTCTATGTACTATTTTTTTTATGGTAGCATTTCTCGAATCACCATGGAAGTTAAGGGTCTTCGATTGATACTTAGAGCTCAGAAAATAATTGGTATGGTCATTGTTGTAGTACCTTTTCCTCGCCCCTCAGTGTCAAGGCCCACACAGATTGAGCAACCGCCATTGGCAACAACCTACATAGCAGAATTCAAGTAATTCAGGCGTCACCCAAAAAAAAAAAAAACGAGTTCAATTTAATGGGCAATCTTCAAGTTTGATTAGCAGCTGGTATGCTTCTTTTGAGTATTACCCAAGAAAATGTGTCGATATTGGTTTCAAAGGTGCTAATGTGCTCCTCGTAACGAACTGAGAGATTCAAAATAGCCCTCTTTATCACTTGGAAGTCTCCCTCTTCTCTCATGCCTTTTTTATTGCAGAAAAGACAGGAACACACTCTTAGAAGTCATTCAATGAACAAAAATACCTAACCAAGTCCATGTTATTTTTAAGTGTGAGGCTATAGTCTAGGTAGCACCGACACGTTCCGAAGGCCTCCGTGTCGTGTCGGACACCCCGACACGTGTCCGACACGCTCGGACACGTTCGGACACGTTCGGACACGCGGTCAACGCGTGTCGGAGTTTCCGACACGTGGTCAACTCTTTCCGACACGCGCGTCGGAGCGTGTCCGGATGGCGGATCTGCGGTGCGAAGGAAGAAGGTGATGGAGGGTGGAGGCAAGGGTGAGGGAGCCGTCGCTCACGCGAGGGAGGGCTGCGACCACCGACTGTAACGCCGGAGAAGGCTGCGACCGCCGACTGCGCCGAGAAGCCTTCTTGATCGTCTTGGTCGGCTGCGACCGCCGACTGCAACGCCGAGATGAAAAACCGCAACACCGCGATGGAGGGCTGGACGCGAGGCTTCGACGGCAAAGGGAAGAACGGAGGTGAGGCAGCGGCGAGAGAGATGGAGACGTCAGACCGAGAAAAGGAGAGGCAAAATAAGGTGATTGCTAGGGTTTTTAGGGAGAAGAGAAAGGAGAGAGACGAGGCGTGACGGCTTCTGGGGAAAAAAAGCTTTGTGCAGGTGGGGGAAAGAAAGCCTGCAAGCCTCGTGCGGGGAAAGAAAGCCTCTGCGGGGGAAGCGACGGGCGCAGGCGCGAGCAGCGAAGTGAGGGTGGGTGGGGGTGGGGGAAAAAACGTGGGCTGAAATAAATGGGTAGGACCCATTTAAATCCTAAAAAGATATATGAAACATTAAATAACTTTATTAATATATTATAAGGCTAAAAAAAAAAAATAGACAGGTTAAAAAGTTATTTCAAAAAATAAAAGCACCAAATATTAAATAATGATAAATTTTGATCATTATAAAAAAATATAAATTTATTTTGACTCTAATCTTTCATTAGTTAATTATTTCATCGATTTTTGTTAAAGTAAAAAAATGTCTTTTCAATTTTTTATGAATAAATTTATTAATGTTATTAGTATAAATTTATTATAGGCTCTTTTTTTAAATTATTTTATTTATGAATTTGAATAAATAATTAATCATAAATATATAAATATTTATTTAATATTTAACGTGTCGAAACGTGTCGGAATTCTCTACCTTTTGAGAAATGGCGTGTCGCGTGTCGTGTCGTGTCGTGTCGCGTGTCACGTGTCGCGTGTCGGTGCTACCTAGGCTATAGTTAGTGTAGCATCCTGCAACACTCTAGTCACCTTGAGAAGGAAGAGGATATTTTTATCTACTTTGGGATAATATGTTGCTTAAATTGTGATAGTGAAGTTAGGTACCTCTATCAGCTTCGGATCTAACGCGAAAGTTATTCTTTGTCACATAAGCAATATAACCAATTAAGAATTTGAATACTGTAGAACATGTCTGTATGCACTTATTATGTTCGCCATTAATGGCATTCCATTATTTTCTTGAGAAACTAATTAAAATTTCACCTCAAGAAGGTGTCTTAAACACCATTTATGATCCCCGCTTCAATTCCCACGCTTGGTCCCACTTGGTAGTCTTACTGCACGATAGAAGACAGTGTTGATGACAATAGTTCTGTGCAGTTTTTTTCTTTACAAAAACCAGGCAAGATGGAGGTCAAATATTACCTGGCCCAGCATCACCTCTCGATTGGTGCCACTAATGTTGATACCGGCATATAAGCAAGCCCTGTAGTGAGCATTGTATAATGTTTTGGCTGAATGACTTATCTGCCCCAACACTACAATAATAAGGCTCCTAAATGAACATAAAACCTTGTACCACAATATAAAATAATAAAATAATAAAATAATAAAAAAACAACGTAGCCTATAATCCATCAATATATAGGGAAATTCATTGTGAAACAATTTCTCACCTAGAAACCTGGATATCCTCCAATAGGCCAACCCAATGGCCATTGAACATTTGTCTGCCATAGGGTGTTTTCTAGCTCAATCCCATACCTAATGTGAACACTTAGCCAAAAGTCATGAGCTTGTCCATTTCAAACTTTATAATTCACCTCTTCTACCATGAAACTTCATTGATATTCTTTGGGTTCTTGAAAATTTCAGCAATGCCAGCACATTTGGTCATTGGGTTGGCTCACCAGCTGGTGCGTATGAATTGCAAATTACCTGCAGATGAACAAGTATTCTCTGTAAACTAATTGAAATGTCCTTTCTCATTTGATCAACTTGTTCAAATGATCAAATAAATGGACAACATTTGACAACAAAATACTTGTTTTGTGGATGTTACCAAGATATTGTTGCCACATCCAAAAGGATCCTTGAAAATTGCTTGAGGGCTTGATGGGATGATGTGAAGGTAAATATAGTAAGACAGTATTGGGTTTATGTCAGCTTGCTATAAGACCACTTCACTATCCTCCCCTATAGCTTGATCAGTACTTGATCCATTGTAGTTCCACTAAGGGAGTTCAGACAGGTGCTCAACTGGTCTAGGGATTGCCTGATTATTTAGAAATCAATAGATAAGTAGCATGTAGCACGTAGAAAGGAAAATGCTACATATTTTATTGTTGCCATTCATATCCTTAATTTGCTGCGCATATCTATGCCAAAACCTCCGATGTTGTCTCATAGTTAGACCAACATCAAAATGTTAAACAAGATTTGCCAGTGTAGAAATTGAATAAAACAAAGAAGAAAAAGTCACTTCTTGAATGTGCATAATGCATATGACATACTTTTTTTTTTTTTTTTTGGTCTAGTGACATACTTATTATGATAGTAGAGTGACAAAAAAATGCAAACTTATAATCTCAGTACAGAATAGTTCTGGTATTGCTCATCTATTTGTGGACCGCATTTAAAGGTTTTAGGCATTAATACATACCAAATGTATTCTACAATAATCGTACCAGCGTAGGGCATGACATCCAAGTTGAGACTCTCGAGCCTGTAACAGTATTGTACTCAAAATTCAAAGCATACACCTTGACAGCTCTTGGTGTTTCCACTCTTCTTTTATTTTAGCAAGAGATAAATCCATGTGTATGCTGTCTTGGGACTGGTGGTTAGTGAGTTCTTTGTGATCCTCATCTGGCATTGTGTTGTCGATGCCAAAATTTGCGCTATTTGTGTCTACTTTGAAAAAAGAAAGTAGCATGAGTAATAGACATTAATACTGAAACAAAAAGAACTCATGCTACTTTCTTTTTTCAAAAAGTAGCATGAGTAATAGGCCAGGTTTTGTGTGACTTGGCCTTTAGGTATGCATGATAGTTTTGAAAAGATAAAAGAACGGATTGGGCACTTCAAAGAAAGGTTCTCTATAGCAAGTGCCAATGCTGAAAAGTTGAAAACCACTTTTTGAAGACTAGTTTCAAGTAGGAAAAACTTACATTTTTGAAGCATAAATAGTGTGTCTTATCGATTACCCTAAGGATGCTACCACATTCTCCTTGAAAAATAAACTAAAAACAGTGACATAACTATACTTATCCTTTTAGAACCATTTCAAGCTTATTCTCAAGATTCATTCCCAAAAGAGAGCTTGTGAACAAGTAAAAAATTGAGGGTGGCACATAGTTGAAGGAAGCAGACACAGAATGCAACAACTTAAGAGATTAACCACCTTACCGAGAATCAATTAGCAAGCATGTTATTATGATATTACATTAGATATAATGGATGATCAACTTGTGCATCTTGACAGTGCACCTAACTCTTTCCTATCTAAATCAAAAGGCAATCACATTGAAGTACTTTCTTCTTCCACAAACTTGGCATAATTGCGAATTATTCTTGCTAACAACCTTGGCAAAATTATCCATCAGACATCACCATGGCAGAGCAAGACCACCAAACACAGCAATTATCAGTATGACCAATTGAAGTCACAGAACAAGAAAAATCTGAGACAAGAGTGGATACAAGAGAAATCTATTCCACACGAGGTCCACAACATAAGACTTAAAATTGGTAGTGATTGATTTAGTCATCAAAAGACACGACAACAATAACTACTGCTACCACCCGTGGTGGCGGTATAGTTGGTTAAGCACTTGTTTCTTTCGCGATAGGTGCAGTGTTCGACTCCCTGCGTCATCTGCATTGTTGGAAAGGAACCCACAACTTACCCGGCAGGTAAGGGTGGTGGTGACTCTACCTACTCCAGGGTTTACCTCGCTGGGCTGCTAGCTTACAGGAGTTCCCTGGGTTACCAAAAAAAAAAAAAACAATAACTACTGCTTCGTTCATTCATGCTGCCTCACACAGCACGCATTTCTTTTGCAGACATTGCTGTCACAAAGAGGTGAAGCCCATGTAAATCGTCAACCAAACAAAATGAACAGGACAACCTTGCAGTGATCAAGATGAAGAAGTCATAGATTAGACTCCCAGTCCAACTGTGATAAGACCTCTTTTAATATCAAATATTTACTCATTGCTTGAGATATTGCTCACAGTTGGCAAAGGATTTACCTGAGAATCTCTGCATAATGGTTGAGAAGCAAACCAAGAATGTCAATGGTTGTCAAATGCTAACTATAAGATCACTTCTCTATCCTCTCCTGGAGCTTTGACCAGTACTTGAACCACAGTAATTTCACTTCGGAAGTTGAGACGGGTGCTTAATAGGTCTAGAGATCACCTGATTTAACGAATTAATAGATCTGTGTAGATCTATGTCAGAACCTCTGATTCTGTGGGAACACAATGAGATAAAGTTATTTTTAAGCGAAGCAAACCAAAAGCTGTTCTCTTGAGAAACATTTCATCACTTCATCTATGAAAGTTTTCCGAAGTTTTCCAAAACTGTGCAGGCATTTTGCTCCTTGTGAAATCACATAAGCACATTGCATGCTATATACAGCGTGAGTCACAAAACAGATTTAACGAGCTCGGAGTTAAATGAAGAAAAGTATGAATTTTCTTCATTTTTCTCAGAAAATCAGGAATAAAGTAATGTCCAAACCTTTTAGCGATCTGTCCATGTCCCCCAATCGAATCATGTAGCGCTGATAGATACCTTTATCAATTCCATCCACAGGATATGAGATATCTTGTGCTAGTCCTCGCGTGCATCTTTTTGGCACCTCTCTTCCAATTTTGGGTGACCTGCGATTCTTAGGTGAGTACAGCATAGTTCTAGTATTGTTAATCTTTTTGTGCATCGCACTTAAAGGTTTTAGTGCATGAAAACATACCAAATCTATTCTGCAATTATCATATTGGCTTAGGGCATGACGTCCAAGTTGAGAAGACTCTCGAGCATGTAGTAGTATCGTTTTTGGACTTCATAGCATACACCCCAAACTTAGAAAAGCTCGAGGTGTTTCCATTATTCTTATGTTTTAGCAAGAAAGAAATCAATGTTTTTCTTGCCACGGGACTAGTGGTCAGAGAGTTCTTTGTGATCCTCAACTGCCATTATGTCATCGATGCCAAAATCTACGCCATTTCTGTATAGCCTGAAAAATAAAGTAGCATAAGCAATAGATATTTCTACTGAAACAAAAAACCTGGGAGCTTAATCTCATGGAAGATAGTTCAAACGACAAGCTTTATTTGTACGGCATGGCCTTCTGGTAGAGTTTAGTTTTGAAAAGATAAAAAGAATGGATAGGGTACTTCAAAAGAAAGGGTCTCTTTAGCAAGTGCTAGCAATTTTTCCCTAAGCTTAATCTCATGAAATCGCTTTTTTGAATACTAGTTTCAAGTGGGAAAAACTTGCATTTTTTAAGTATAAACAGCAAGTTTTAAGCACAATTGCCATGAACAGTTTTACACAAACAACTTAAAAGCACAGACCCCTACTCATCAAATACAGAGCATGATGATTCAAACCAAAATGCCATTAAAATTTTGAAATAGCAGCCACTGACCACACATCATTATAGTTTTTTGAGCTGCAAGTCCAGTTCGAGGAGCCAAATCAACAAACCCAGCTCATCTTCACCAGATCAAGCAATGATTCAAAAGAAACAAAAACAAATTCGGATGACGCCAAGCAGATGTACTCAACTTCGCTCAGGAGCCAGAACAGAGAGATAAAATCTCAAGAAGCACCAACAATTCAACGTCAAAAACCGCATGCTGAACACAGGGGCATTGTCTTTTCTCTACATGACCAAATCACGTCGCAAACTCTCTCTCTCTCTCTCTCTCTCTCTCTCTCTCTAGAGCAATCTGTCCATGTCCCCCCCAATCAAATCAAGGAATTGAAACACAATTCGAAAAATTATTCATGCAAAATCTGGGAAACAAGGTCCCACATACCTTCAGAAGGAAAATAGAACCCATGAGTTATGTGGGGGATATGAGCAATCTTGTACCAGTCCTCGCCTACATCTCTTTCGCACCTCTTCTCCAATTCTGGGCAATCCTGGATTCGTAGGTGAGTAAGGGATGTAAGCCTTCGCATTCCTTTAGGTAATGATGTCAACAAGGGGCTCTGCACGATTATGAGCCATTGAAGGGATTGAAGGGCCTCGATCTGCTCCGGCAATGCCTTCAAATTGCGGCAATACACGATTCTAAGGTGAGTAAGGGATGCTAGCCCTCGCATTCCTTCAGGTAATGATGTCAATGAGTCGCAACAATAGATTTCCAGCCGTTGAAGTGATCGAAGGGCCTCAATCTGCTCTGGTACATCCTTCAAATTGCGGCATCGCGAAATATGGAGACGCTTGAGATTGCTGGCTTGAAGAAGCCACTGTGGAAGAGATGCCAGTTTGGGAAGGTGAAAGATTTCCATGGAGCGGAGACTGTGAAGTCCATGGAAATCCAAGACATTGCCGCTTTCATCTTTGGATATATCCATCTCCGCACATTGCCCGATAGAGAGATCCACAAGGCTTGTTAGATGTCGCAGACCTTGTGAGAGGGAAGTTAACTGATGACAATTAATTATGCGAAGAGACTCAAGGGAGGTGAGACTTTGGAAACACTTCTCAGGCAAAAATTCTATGAACTTCCTATACCAGATATCCAGTCTCTTCAACTTATTAAGGCTAGGCATCATCTGATTTAACAACAATGCTCCGTGGACACAAGCCAGATTTAACTCCTCGAGATAAGGAGCTAGTGGCATGGCTTCTAATTTTTCACATCCACCGATCTCCAATTTCAATAGACTAGGAAATGATGCTGTTGAAGGGGATGATTGGTCCGACTCGAGACATTCCAATTCAGGCATATCATGAATATATAAAGACTTGAGATGAGGTAGTTGGTCCAATGAAGGGAGACGTTTACATCTTTTGCAATTCCAGAACCATACCTTAACTAAATTTGGCAAGAAAGATAAAAGGCTACCCATCATCCACCTTGGAAAGGTCTCACCTTTATAGTACCGGATTGTCAACTCCTGCAGATTTGAGGGCAGCCTCAATCTATCCAATAGCGCTTCATCTCTATTCGCAATTACCGCATCATTAGTATTGAAATATCTCCAACTAAGTTCCAAAGATTCTAGAGAATGCTTCTCCATCAAGTTCGCATTCCTACATTCTACTTCCGCATTTGTTACGTATCTCAAATTTTCAATTGAAAGTCTTCCTCGGATGTTATTAAGCCCCTTTAGCTCCCCAAGTCTGCAATAATTCTTAGCTTGAGCTTTATCTTCGGGCAAAATGTAGCGCGTTAGCCTATGCAAAGAGCTCAATTCCCTCAGTCCACGTGGCAAATAACTAAGTTTCAAACAACCATCTATGTATAGATTTCGAAGGTTGACTAACTTCCTTATATCACTTGGCAATTCTTCGAGGGCATCACAATGGTGGAGATTAAGTGTTTGCAAGCTTTGCAATCTCGTGATGGAGTTAGGAAGTCTTTTGAGTGTATGGTTGTAAGAAAGATCGAGATATGTGAGAAGCTTCAAGTTATAAATGGACCGTGGCACCTTCTCGACCTTTATGCCATGTAGGTCCAAGATGCGCAACCTCTTGCAAATTTGAATTAATTGGTGGAGACCTGCTTCACTTGTTGGTTCTCTTTGTTCTCTTTGTTCTCTTTCTTCTGGTTCTCTTTGTTCTATTTGTTCTCTTTCTTCCCAATATCTAGTAGTAGAGAGAATTGTTCTCAGTGCGCTTGCTTTCAAGTGCAAGATTGGAAGTTCACCCATCAAATTGAAAGTCAAACCATAGGATATATGATGAGTTCTTTCATGTATAGGTTTTGTGCCATCCCATGCCATCAAACACCGGTTCCCCGCAACTGAGCAGGCTAGATCGTGCATCAAATTATGCATCTTACAAGTACCCTCGTTGAATGGACCTTCTTTATAATCTTGGAAAAAGTTACTCCAAAGTAGATGCATGAAATATCCATGAGCAATGTCTTCTAAATGCTGACTTCTATTTGATGGTTGGATAAATCCTTCTGCCACCCAAAGATTGACCAAAGTCTGCTTTTTTATCTCATAATCTTTGGGAAACAATGAACACAATGCGAAACATTGTTTCAAATGTGAAGGAAGATGATCATAACTTAGCCTAAGAACTGATTTTATGCTGTCATTGCTTTTAGACACTTTTGGGAGCTCATCATCTTTGAAACACAACCATTCATGTTTAGTTTTCTTAGAGGATAGTAAATGCCCAACAGTTCGAACAACCAATGGAACCCCAGAGCACTTTCTAACTATCTCTTGGCCAATGGCTAGCATATCAGAATCTTGTATCTCCTCTATTTTTCGACCAGCCATTTGCATTAATAATTCAAGAGATGCACTTTCAGATAAGCCCCGGAGAAAAAGTGGCTGAGTAGTGCGATGATCTCCGCAACCGAAGAAATGCGTGTAGTTATAAGGATCTTGCTTCCTCTGGCACCTCCCACCAATAAATTTTTCAAGTTCAGCCATGTTTCTAGTTCTATATTCCACACATCATCTAAAACTAAGAGATATTTCATTCCATCAATTTCTGCCCTTAGTTTGCTTTGCAACAGTTCCATCATATCCTCAGTTGGTTCTTTCTCATTTGCACAAGCTAACATCTTTTTCACTATTTTTTTCACATCAAAGTTAGTAGAGACACAAACCCACATTTTCAAGTCAAATTTACTATCTCCATACACATATTTAGCAAGAGTTGTTTTTCCAAGTCCACCAATACCAACTATTGGAAGGATGGAAACATTCTCTTCCATGCTTGAATCCAGTAAAAATTCCATAATTGTCTCCTTATCATCTTCTCTTCCTTTAATATCTCCCTCACGTATAAATAAATGCGTCTCTTCTCTATTCCTCCACTCTCTCTTGGGACGCTCCTCCAAGGTGAATAACCGATTATTGATAATGGCTTCTATTCTCACCCTCGCTGCTCTTACTTTGTCACTCATCTTCAATTTAAAAGCAAGCTGGTTTGAACTTGAGAAAAATGTCCTTACCTCATTCATCATTTCATTGTGGCCCCTCCATTTTTGTCGCATTGCTTCTATGTTGAATTCTTCAAGCATATCCTGCAGCTCATATAAAGCATCTTTCAGTTCCTCAACCCAAACTCGAATGTGAGAAACCTTGTGGTATTGCTCTTCTGCATCGTCCAGTACGGGCTGAAGAATGGAGATTACTTTCCTGAGCTCCTTGAGTTCATGCTTGACGCCCCATAACTTTCCAACTGTTTCTATTGCTTGAGAACCCAGAATCTCGACAATCTTTTCGGCAATGCTACCAATGACATCTTCTGCCATTTTTGCTCTCTGTATCTCTCCTTCTTTGTCTCTCTGTGGATCAGATAACATCAGTACAGTCATTCTAAGGATATAGGCTTCTCCAGACATGTATAAGAAGTTTATGTTGATGCACGTAAGACTCGGCAAATCAAATCCTAACAAATCCAATATTCAACTTCCCCGACTGACTCTAGTTGTTGAACATAGGAATTCTCATCGTCCACGCAAGCCTCAATCAAAAATGCATATGGGACCAACATAGGTTAGGGCTGAGGTCCGCGATTGAAGCCTAATTGTACGCTGTTATTAAGAATTAAACCTAGGTGTATTGGTGCATAATTTCCTAATGAAATTGACTTTCCCCGTATATCAATCTTTTCAAAAGAAGGTGGTCTTTTTCATCTATTTTTTTTTCAAGATTATCTCGAATCAATATCAAAAACCATTCCGAATCTCAACTTGATTGGATAGAGACTCTCAAATTTTCAGAAATTGCTTTAATCAAATTAAGAGAGTCGGAGAGGGCTATAGAATTTCTAGATTTTGGTTAATTCATGATATACTGGATTTTATTATAATTATCATTCAATGAGAAGTTTTTCTTAGTCAATATAAATGTTTAAAATTACTGTTCTTAGTTTAAGGCTTCGTTCTTTATTTTTTTTTCGAA
This sequence comes from Eucalyptus paniculata subsp. matutina, assembly GCA_017140255.1. Taxonomy (NCBI): domain Eukaryota; kingdom Viridiplantae; phylum Streptophyta; class Magnoliopsida; order Myrtales; family Myrtaceae; genus Eucalyptus; species Eucalyptus paniculata. The sequence goes on along the minus strand of CM029436.1, from coordinate 19,075,890 downwards.
GGACGGCAAGTCATTCTCTAAATTCTTGGGATGGATTTGATGTATGACATAGTATCAAGAGCTTACATTATGAACCAAGGGAATATTAGTTAGCTTTAGTCGGGGCACTGTGAGGTGTGAAAATTAGTGTAGACGTACATACACACGTAATGTGCATTAGGATAGAGATTCTTTCCTTAAATTAGAAAGTTTTGTGTTTATGGGTAACATGATCGATCTGTTAACACTGTAGTATGAACACTATGCCTCTCAGTTTAAAACTCTTCGTCCTTTTGTCACGTGACAGTATTGCTATAATTTTACTAAAACATTGCAATTTGATTTGGGAAGTTCCCTCTCCTTCCAAATCTCTCAAATTTATTTGCTTCCAATGAATAAATGCTTCTATATATTTTCGTTCTTTCTTTATTTTTTTCCTATTCTCTAAGTAAGTTGCTTTAAAGATCTCTTTCCATTATAGGCAACGTGAAATTCTATATTTAGGCAATTTATGGATGTCATTCCTTTTTCATAAATTTTGGTACTTCCATCATTTTCTGATGGTGCCCATTCTCGTAGTCTCATCACATGCTTCCTTTAGAAAACCATGCTCGTTCACATGCTTTCCGTAGAAATCGATGCACATTCACATGCATGCCTCAAAGTCGACTCAATTTGGTAATAACATCGAGTACTAAATTCAACTGAATTTGGTTCTTGAGAAGATAGAAAAGTGTTATAGCTCCCTGGGCAACTTCAGCATCTTACTTCACGTGGTAAAAAACTTTATGTTCATGAATCTCTGCTTCTTCTAATGATGCCCATTTTTATGGTTGTGTCATTTAGCAGTGGCACCAGCGTATTAAAGTTTAATGGGATTTGGATCTTGAGAACACAGAATGTTATTATAGGTGCCTGAGCAACTTCAGTATCTCATTACACATGGTAAAAGAATTTATGTTCATGAATATCTGCATTCACCCAAATTTGTGTGTGTGTGTGTGTGTGTGTGTGTGTGTGTGTGTGTGAGAGAGAAGAAAGAAGAAAGAGATAAAGAAAAAGGATTATGAAGTATCGTGTGAATGTATTTTGAAACATTTTGTGTGCAAAAAAGAGATTATATGTTGGTATTGAAGTACCAATGTGCGGTGGGCTCATAAAAGCAAGCTGATGAGAATGTTTTTGAACTTTTAATTTTAATATGTGCAATGGTAAAACAGCCCTTGAAGTCGGCTAATCTTCTCTTTTGAATTCTATTTACAATTGGAAGATGGGGACATGTTATGTGTTTTTATGTGCCCATTTTGGAGAAGGCTAATAGCCTAAATATGTTAATCTCGAGGGCCATGTTTACACTATAAAAGCATATCTCTAAATCTAAATAAAAGACGCTGGTAGATTCCCAAGCATTCTTCATTTCAGCTAAAGATGAGTGATCTTAAGTGACTTAAAAGGATTTTTTTTTTTTTAAAAAAAAAATTGAAATGTTACGATGAATTTGAGCCATATCATAATAAGTGAAAGATAAAGGTGAATCAATTGTAATAAAAATTATTGCTCATACAACGCTCAGGCTATATTCATCTTCAGAAAAGCACAGTTTCTGTCTAATCAATTGCTATAAGAAAGCTCAAACCTGGCTAATAGTGGGCTGACTGACGGTCGACCAACAAAAGCAAAGCCCACAACCCCCAAGATGGCAAGAGAAGGAGATGAGACGGCGTTGGCGAGACCAAGACAGAGCACAGATCAGACGTCGTCCGCAAGACGAGAAGAGAGAGAGGAGAGAGAGAGAGAGAGGCCAAATTTGAGTGTGAGAACTAGAAAAGAAGTGGAGTTTAAATAGAAAAGATATAGGATTGGTTTTGAATGAAAACCAGTTCTGCCCGAGAATTAACCTTGCAAGGGTGTTTTCTACGTAAAAACTGACCGGTTCAAGGTATAAAATCAAGAACTGAATTGGTCATGGTTGGCTCCCATAATTTTTCCTACGTCTAAACCAGTCCTTGAACCCTATGAAGGACGGACACGTTCTAGGAGCTTTCATGTCGTGTCGGATAGCCCGACATGTGTCCAACACGCTTGGACACGCTTCAACATGCGGTTAATTCTTTTTGATATGCATATCCAGAATTGTGAGAGGCATGGTGGTTTTTGAAGTGGGTCCACAAGTGCGAAGGGAGAGAAAATTTTTGAAGTAAGGTGATGGAGGGCTGAGGCAAGGGTGAGGGAGCGGAGGCAAGGCCGCGAGCAACGTCGAGGCTGTGACTACAAGGAGGAGGGCCGCGACTGCGATGCAGCAATGGAGGATCAGAGGCAACACTGCAGCTGCAAAGGAGGGAGGGCCACAAGCAAGGCAACAGGTGATTGTGATGAGACGATTGAGAGAGAACAGAGATCAATATGAAGAGAATCGGACAAGGCCACGGAGGAGGGTTTTAGCAAGAAGAGTAGAACAAAAAAAATTAAAATGGGAATTCTGATGTGGAGGGATCGGTGTGGCGGATGACTTCAATTTTCAAGGGAAATGACAGCCATGACAGGTGATGGGAGAAAAGAAACGAAAGAAGAAACCGGGGCTGAAAAAGGAAGGGGGGGGGGGGGGGAGAGGTTTGGTGGTGTGGTGTGGTGGGGTTGCAAAGAGAAACGTAGGAGGGAAATAATTTTTTTGGGGGATGGCGGTTTTTGTGTGTGGGGGAAGTGGGTTGTGCGTGGGGGAGGGGGACGGGGCGGAACAAGGGAGGAAATTGGGCAGTAGGGCTTTTTTTGTTAGAAAAATAAATAAGTCAAGCTAAGAAGTGATTTCAAAAAATTAAAATACCTAAATAATGATAAATTTTGATCATTATAGAAGATCATTGATTAATATAAATAAGTTGATTTTAATCTCTCGTTAGTCATTAGTTTTATCTATAGTTTTTATTAAAATTAGAAACATGTTATCAAATATGGGTATGCATTAATTATAGATATGTCTTTCGAATTTCCTATAAATAGATTTATTAATATTATTAATATAAATTCATTGTAAACTCTTTATTATTTATTTATTTATTTGTGAATTCGAATCAAATTAACTTAAAATAAAAATATTCATTTCATATATAACATATCCCCATATGTCTTAATTCTCTATTTTTGAAAGATGATATGTCGGCACGTCGTATCGTGTCGTGTCTGTTGGAAAAAAAACTTTCTTGAGTGTTTTAAAGCTGACAAAATATTTCCATCAATCTAGTCCGAAAACTTGTAGACTTTTTTATCAAAGTTTGAAGACCTCCGGATTACCAGACTTAAGACTCAAAGCCTATCATCATTGACAATTTTCTAGACCGTCGAAGAAGACTTATTCGGAACTGGATGTTTCATTAAAAAATTGACTTTATCGACTGGAGAAGATCTCTTAGCTGGATGTAGCATGTCGGAATCCTTTATTCAAATCAAGATTGATTTAGGGATTTTGGATCCGTTGATTGTGCAAAGTATACTTGAAAGGTTCTACTTATGAAAACCTAAATCCTGATTGTGTGGGCGAGCAGGATTGATGGGCTATCGTCATGTTCCTTAAATAGCTCGAAGATGTTCATTAAATAGCTCGAAGATCTTCCTAATTGATTCTGTCAAACGAGTAAATTGGAAGAATTCCTTTGGTAAGTGCCAATGGGTATAATGACGTAAAAGAGTATATAAAAAAGACGTGTCAGTTGTTCGAATGTGTGCACGATAAAAGAATTCCAAAGTCTAAAGCTCATTATTCTTAGTCAATTAAATTGTTGAGTGAAATCTTGTACACAAAAGAGCGTCTATATCTTTGAGAGACCTTGAGGAAGTGTAGAAGAGTCTCTACACTGTGGAATTAAGGTAGAGCTTTTCTGTAACAACTCTTTTGTTCATAATGGAATCCAGCCGGTGGACTGTCAGTGCGGAAGAGTAAACGTAGGCTTGGATTAAGCCGAACCATTATAATCTCTGTGTTCATATTCTCTTCCCTACTCTCTTTTACTTTGATCGTAATTCGTTTTGTTTACAAAAGACGAATTTCCTTTCTATCGTCAATTAGTGCTGCTCACTTATCACGAGAAATTATTTTTACACCTATTCACTCCCCTCTATGTGCTTATACTAGCTATCACAATTGGTATCAGAGTTTGTGTACTCACTTAAGTTGAAGTGTTTTACTTCAGAGTTAAAGATCCATGGCTAGTATATTGGCTCCAAGACTAGTGGAAGGGCAAAGCAATACCAGACCGCCTTATTTTGATGGAAAATAATACAACATATGGAAAAACAAGATGAAGGCATTCCTAAGATCAAAAGATCCTCTGTAATGGGATGTGGTAGACAAAGGAATCATTCTTAAAGCTATACCTATCTCAGAAAGGGGAAAAGAAACCGTTGAGTCTAGCGAAATGACTTAGGAAGAGATAACCAAGAGACAAGCTCTTGATGCAAAAGTAATTTATTCTTTATATTGTGCTTTATCACCTACTGAATATAACAGAATATCTTCTTGTATTATAGCCAAAGAAGTTTGGGATAGATTACACATCACTTATGAAGAAACTGATCGAGTGAAAGAAACCAAAATCAACATTCTTCTCAGTCAATACGAAGTTTTCAAAATGAAATCAGGAGAATCTATCACTGATATGTTTAGTCGTTTTACAGAAATCATGAATGATCTTGAAAATCAAGGTCAACCAATTTCTGATCCCATGAAAGTAAACAAGCTTCTGCGTGGACTCTCTAAAGATTGGAATCACATAAAAACCTCAATAAGGGAGACACAAAGAATTATGCCACTTTCTGTCGATGAATTGGTTGGGACTCTTCAGTTTTATGAAGTGGAGCGAATCAATGAAGATGAAGATCCTAAATGTAAGAAATCCATTGCATTAAAATCTAATGATGATTGTGATGTTATAGATTTTGAAGACGATATGGATGATGGGGAGCTTGCTCTCATGATAAAAAGATTCAGAAAGCTAAACAGAAAGGAGAGATGATTCAATCCAAGGAAACAGAGTTTTCAAAAGCAACAGACTAAGTCTGTTGAGGATGATGAATCCAATAGAGATGTAGTCTGTTTTGAATGTAAGAAAAAGGGACACATCAGACCCAACTGTCCCCTTCTGAGGAAAAAGAAAGGAAAAGCTGAGAAATATCGAAAGGTACTCAAAGTAGAAACTTGGAGTGAAGGAAGTGATCATGATTATGCCAATATATGTCTCATGGCACAATTGGATTCAGATTCAAACTCCGAGACAGACTCAGATTCAAACAGTGAATTTGAGAAAATATGGGTACCAAAGAAAGCTTGATTCTCTTTTCTAAATGCAGGTCACTATCAAGAAAAAGGTTAAATGGTACCTAGATAGTGGATGCTCAAGGCATATGACAGGAGATTCAAATTGCTTCATAAAGCTTGTTCAAGTTAATGGTGAAAAAGTTTCATTTGGAGGAAATAGTAAAGGAAGAATTGTGGGATTCGGAACTGTAAAGATTGAAAGCCTCACGATCAGTAATGTTTCGTCAGTGGAAGGACTCAACTACAACTTGCTAAGTATCAGTCAGCTATGCGACACCGATTTCAAAATTAATTTTCAAGAGGGAATATGTTCAGGAACCAGTAAAGACTCTTCTCAGTCTTTCAAGGGTCGAAGACATGGAAATATCTACCTCTTGGATATCAAATCAGATGAAATGCAATATCTAATCTCAATTCAAGAAGAAGCAAACTTATGACACCGAAAACTCGAGCACATCAACATGAAGCAAATAGTCAAAATTTTAGCAAAGAAGCTTATTCGTGGTCTACCAAATCTGTCATACCAAAAAGCTGATCTATGCACATCATGCGTGTTGGGAAAATAGGTAAGAAACTCATTCAAACCAATAAATCAAGTTTCCACTAATCGTATACTGCAGCTTCTACATATGGATCTTTTGAACCAACCAGAACTCAAAGCATTTGAGGTAAGAAATACTATTTAGTGATTGTGGATGATTACTCAGAATTTACTTGGGTATATTTCCTAGCAAGTAAGTCCGAAACTCTCTCTTACTTTACAAAGTTTGCTAAAAAGATCCAAAATGAGAAAGGATATGTAATTTCAAGAATACGAATAGATCATGGTGGTGAGTTTGAAAATCAAGATTTTACAAAATTCTGTGATGAATTTGGTTTTCAGCATGTGTTCTCTTCACCATATACTCCAGAGCAAAATGGAGTCGTGGAAATAAAGAATAGGTCGTTTCAAGAGATAGCTAGAACTCTTTTAATTGAAAGTAACATATCTTCACGTTTTTGGGCTGAAGCAGTCTCTACTGCATGCTATATTATTAATAGAGTTTTTCTAAGGCTTATTCTGGAGAAAACTCCCTATGAGTTATTCAAAGGAAAGAAGCCCATTGTTTCATATTTTCATGTGTTTGGATGTAAATGTTTTATATTGAAAAATGCAAATGATCGAGTTGGTAAGTTTGAAGAAAAATCAGATGAATGTATTTTCATTGATATTCTATCACAAGCAAAGCTTATAGAGTATACAACAAAAAGACTCAATTTGTGGAGGAATCAATGAATGTTAAATTTCAAGACTCCATGCTAAATGAATCGATTCAACTTGAAGAATCTGAACCCGCTCCAAACTCTACAAAATCTAAATCTCCGAAGCAGCTCGGACTTGAAGACCAGCAACAAATGATCGTCGAAGATTCAAATGAGGAAAAAGATCAACAGTCTGACAAATCAACCAGCAACTGGAAGCATAAGTCCAGTCATCCTAAAGATCTCATTATTGGTGATATTAATGAAGGAATTCGTACAAGATCCAAAAGGCGCGAAGAATCTAGTGCTTTGGCTTTTTAATTTTGAAATAGAACCCAAGAGTATATAAGAAGCTTTATCTAATGAAAGCTGGATTGAAGCTATGCAAGAAGAACTCAGGCAATTCAGCATTAATGATGTCTGGGAATTGACTCCTAAACCAAAAGGTAAATCTATCATTGGAGCTAAATGGGTTTTCAAAAACAAGATGAATGAGAAAAGAAAGGTCGTAAGAAACAAAGCAAGACTCGTGGCCAAAGGATATACGCAAGAAGAAGGGATAGACTATGATGAGACTTACGCGCCAGTAGCAAGGTTAGAAACAATTAGATTATTACTTGCTTTTGCTTGTCATAACAATTTCAAGTTATTCCAAATGGACGTCAAAAGTTCTTTCCTAAATGAATTTATCCAAGATGAAGTCTATGTGAAATAACAACCCAGTTTTAAAGACTCAAGGAAACCAAACTCTGTATTTAGACTGAAAAAAGGCTTTATATGGTTTAAAGCAAGCACCTCAAGCTTGGTATGACAGACTAAATAAGTTTTTAATTCAAAATGACTTTGTCAAAGGTAAAGTAGATACTACATTATTTATCAAAAAAGAAAGCAAAAGTTTTCTACTTGTTTAAATTTATGTTGATGATATTATTTTTGGATCTTCTAATGAAAGTCTGTGATAGAAATTCTTTAAGTCTATGCATGATGAATTTGAAATGAGTATGATGGGTGAACTAACCTTCTTTCTCGAGCTTCAAGTGAAACAACTGAAGGAAAGAATCTTTATCCATCAAGAAAAATATACCAACGATCTTATCAAAAAGTTTGGGCTAGAGAATTGCAAAAAGACTGATATACTAATGTCAAGTTTCTCGAAGATGGACAAAGATGAAGGAGGAAAGAAAGTTGATCAGAAGTTATACGGGAGTATTATTGGTTCACTTCTTTATCTTACTGCTTTTAGACCTGATATTTTGTTTAGTGTTAGCATTTGTGCCAAATTTCAATCAGACCCTAAAGAATCTCATTTAAGTGCTACAAAGCGTATTATCAAATACATTGCCTCAACATCGAGCTTGGGTCTCTAGTATCCTAAAGAATGAGACTTTACTCTTCTTGGATACTTAGACGCAGACCTAGCTGGATGCAGAGTTGATAAAAAGAGTACATCGGACACCTGTCAACTACTTGGAAGCAGGACAGTATCTTGGCTTTCAAGGAAGCAAAGTACAGTAGCTCTTTCTATGGCAGAAGCGAAGTATGTAGCTCTTGGAAGTTGTTGTTCACAAATGTTGTGGATAAAACAACAGCTGAGAGATTTTGGAATCGAAGATTCATGTACTAAGATCAAATGTGACAATACCAGCGGAATCAATCTCACCAAGAATCCGATTCTTCATTCAAGAGCAAAACATATAGAGATTTGACATCATTTCATTAGAGATTATGTTCAAAATGGAGAAGTTTCGATTCAATTTATTGACTCAAAGAATCAACTAGCGGATATATTTACAAAGCCTTTGAAGAAAAATCAATTTGAAGTTATTTGTACCAGACTCAATATCTTAAGGTTTGAGGAAGTTCGGACTCAAAGATTGAAAGTCTAAAGGCTCTCGGTCTCGAACGATCAAAATTTTCGACTGTAAGTAATTTCTATTTATTTCTCGAATCAAATCTCAAAAAGTTACGATTATCTATCCGAAATTGATTATTGCTATTTTAATTTTCGTGATTATTGCAAACCTACCTTTTCGGAAAAGAGGTAATTTTTGAAATGACAGTTATCCAAAAGGCAGTTATTTTTAAAAAGGTTATTTTTATATTTTCTTTCTTTACGATTGTTTGTATGCCTCTTTTTGATTGCCTTTATATACTATCGGTTCCTCTTCGTTTTACTCACAAAAACCCTAAGAGAGCACCGATCTTCCACTTCTGTCTTCTTCTCTTATTTAATCCTCGAAAAAGTTTTCATCTTTCTTGGGAAACAAGCTTGGAATCTCTCAAAGACCGTGAAAAATGTCGTCTCAAAGGAAGTCTTCGAGGATCGCAAACAGGGGACCACAGCAAATGCGTGAGAGGCCTACGCACTTTGATCTCACCGAAGAAGAAGAATCTCCTAGAAAGCAGCAGAGCCCACAACATTCTCAGCAGCGTCCATCTCCTCCATCTAGACCTCAGGATGTTGCACATCAAGAAGAGGAAGAAATCATCGAAAACACAGAACCCGTAAGAACTCATAAGCCCTCTTTTACTTATAAGCTTTACCGTGCTTTAAAGAGGAGCAGTACTCCATTAAACTACATTGATGAGTTTCTTAAGGACAAAGGGTATAAAAATGAATCCTTCTTCTTATGTACCATGGAACGTTTGGGAATTGCCCCTGCGAGGTCGGCTAAAGAAGCCTTTGCTAATATTCCAAGTGATCCACGGGTTGGAGGATTTAATAAACCAGATGGAAACAATGATGACAAGTTGTACAGTTAGTTTAAACCTAGAATGGGTGTTGCAGCAAAAATCCGAAGCAAAAGGACGGATTTATTTTGATTGGAGGAACACAAACAATTGTACTCCAAATTGCTAAAACATGGGGTAATAAACCCTAGAAGTGTGGACTTTGACTTTCTTGACTCTGTGAATGTTAATTTGCGGGAAAAATTTAGTCTACTTCAACTTGAACAGTTTTGTTTTGAACCTACATAAGCGTATGTTGAACTTGCTGCTTATTTCTATTAGAATCTCAGTTTTTTGAATGCGAATAGATTCTCTTTTAGTGTCCGAGATCAGGACTATGTGGTGGACATGAATATGTTGGCTGATGTGATTGGGGTTGAAAGAGGGAGATATCAACCTATCAATGTGTCTATTGCTCGTGCAACGTTGGAGCTTGTTCAGGATAGAAGAACGGAAGGAAAGATTTCTTATGTGAGAATGAATGCGTCTAACATTTTGCTTCACAAGATAGTGATTAACTGTCTTAGACCAAAATCAACTTCAAAGATTGACATTTCAAACTCGGAGGCAAAGTTGATGTATGCCATCAATGCTGGTAAAAAATTCTCTCTTCCACACACTATTATGTTCCACATGTATAGGGCAGTGGTGAATGACAAGGGTCAACTTCCTTATCCAGCTCTTGTGACCAAGATATTCAGACATTTGAACGTTCAGCCTCCCAGGATTCTTTGTGTTCGATCGTGCGATCAAATGATGGTGGGACTGCGAATGGTCTCAAAAATGCGTCTGAAGGAAATTGCCAAGGCTATGGAACAGTTCAAGGAGAAAACCCCTGTCAAGACTCATTCAGTCTCTTCTGTGGCAAAGCGAAAAGGGAAGGCACCCATGGTTGCTTCATTCAAGAAAAGAATAGCTCTCATCATTGACGATGAAAATGATGAGGATGATATCACTATTTCTGCAATGGCATTGAAGAACCTGAGTCGTTCTGTTCCAGAATCAATGAAGAGAAAAGAAAAAGACATAGATGAGACAGAACAGAGGACTGAAGATTTGGAAGCAAAGGAGAAAGAAGCAGAGGAGAGAGATGCAGAAGAGGAAAGAATTGAGGAAGAAGAAGAAGAGGAGAGAGGAGATCAAGCGGAAGCAAAGCATAAGGAACACTTTTCTCCACCTGAAGGCATGGAAACAGGGGGAGATCCTGAGAAATGAGGAACGTCCTCATTTCGTGCCACTAGTGAAGGAGTAAATCGTTCTCCAGCAGATCCAGATGACATATATGCAACTCAATTTCCTGAAGAAGGACATGAGGTTTCGTCGCCCAATCTGGGTGATCGTGCTGAAATGTCATCATTTGCCAATACTCTGTCTGATCGTGCAGAAGTAAGTATTCAGACAGACAATTCAGCAGACTTTCGCAGAATTCTTGATGTTCTTTTGGAGATGAGAGGCCAGATTTATGCTCTGGGATGCGAAGTACAGAATTTGCAAAATGCAGGTCAGGCCTCTTCAGTTTCTTTGCATGATCAAATTCATGCCTTTGCTCTTCAAGTTCAAGTGAATGCCAAGGGTGAAGATGTAAGGCAACTGAAGGAGGATTTGAAAAAGCTGGAAGGGATTGTCCAGTCAATGGGAGATTTCCAACTTGTTCGTGTTCCCAGGCAATCTTAAATCCATTCTCTTTTCATCTCTACCTTTTTAATGATGACAAAAAGGGGGAGTGATGTGGTGCAGATTTCAAACTTTGAACTTTGAACTTTTGTGTTTTTTGATTTTGACTTGTCTATTTGAACATTTGTTTGGATATCTCATGTTTGGATTTGGCTATTTGGATTTGGATTTGACTATTTGAACATTTGTTTATCTTAAGTACTATTGATATCTCATGGCTTTGTTCATTTACAAGACTAACTTACTTTCTGTGGATGCAGATTCTAGTGTTATTACTAAACCATTTATTTTTGTGAGATATCTATTTTTGCTTGAGTAATGTTTTGCGGGTCAAAGTTATCTAAATCTACAGGAAAGTTTTGTCACCATCAAAAAGGGGGAGATTGTTGAAGAAAACTTCATTGAGTGTTTTGAAGCTAACAAAACGTTTCCATCAGTCTAGTCTGAAGACTTGTAGACTATTTTATCAAAGTCTGAAGACCTCCGAACTACCAGACTCAAGACTCAAAGTCTATCCTCATTGACAGTTTTCTAGACCGTCGAAGAAGGCTTATCCGGAACTGGATATTTCGTTAAGGATTTGACTTTATTGACTGGAGAAGATCTCTTGGCTGGATGTAGCATGTCGGAATCCTTTATTCAAATCAAGATTGATTCAGGGATTTTAGATCCGTTGATTGGCGAAATATATTTGGAAGGTTCTACTTATGGAAACCTAAATCCTGATTGTATGAGTGAGCAAGATTGATGGGCTATCGTCATGTTTCTTAAATAGCTTGAAGATCTTCCTAATTGATTTTGTCCAATGGGGTATATTGGAAGAATTCCTTTGGTAAGTGCTAATAGGTATGATGGCATAAAGGAGTATATAAGGAAGACATTCCAGTTGTTCGCGTGTGTGCGCGATAAAAAAATTCCAAAGTCTTAAGCTCATTGTTCTTAGTCAATTAAATTGTTGAGTGAAATCTTGTACACAAAAGAGAGTCTATATCTTTTAGAGATCTTGAGAAAGTGTAGAAGAATCTCTACACTGTGGAATCAAGGAAGAGCTTTTCTATAACAACTCTTTTGTTCATAGTGGAATCCAGCCGGTGGGCTGTCAGTGCGGAAGAGTGGACGTAAGCTTGGATTAAGCCGAACCACTATAATCTCTGTGTTCATATTCTCTTCCCTACTCTCTTTTACTTTGATCGTAATTTGTTTTGTTTACAAAAGACGAATTTCCTTTCTATTGTCAATTAGTGCTGCTCACTTATCACAAGAAATTGTTTTTACACCTATTCACCCCCATCTAGGTACTTATACTAGCTATCACAGTGTCGTGTCACATGTCCATGTCATATGTCAATGCTACTTAGCTTGAACAGTCTTGAAATTGGTCTGGTTCGGTTTGGTTCAATTCTTGAATAGAACCAATCTGATTGCTTATCTCTAATAAAATGCTACATTTTTTAGTTTTAACAACAAACACTATAAGACTAATCACTCAATTAGTAGAAGGGGAAGAAACATCATGGACCATAGAGTTCCTTTCAATCTAGATGAAGTAAATACTAAATAGTCTCATTCCAAGCAAAGCCCTAGTAGAGTTTTCGAAAAAGTTTTCCCTTTGAGGCTTTGGAAAGCCCACTGAGATTCAATGTCCTCACATCCGATTGCTTTGTTAGCATCACAGAGAGAAGACCCAAAATTGTCTTAATGAAAGAGCACTTAAAGTAAAGTGACACCTAGATTCAAAAATAAACATCACATAGAAAACATGTGCAGCCTGCACCACGACATTGATAAGTCTATCATTAAGAAGCAGCTTGTTCAGTGCATAAACCCATCCTTAGGAACATTATGATCAATCCCAATAGGTCAATGTCATAGCAGCTTGGACCTCCTATTTCCGACTAATTATTAAGCATCAGCAAATGGCATTAGAGCATGGCAAGATTTAATCACGTAAGCTTGCTTAGATTTCAATAGAAAATCAGATCTAGCAGGGATCCATTGCCAATTATGACCATATAAAACTTCTTAAACTTTGATTGAAGGCAGCATTATTACACAACTCATCAAGAATGAACTCCCAGCGGCACTCCAAAATGCCCATCGTCAAACCATAAGAAGTAGATTTGCACTACTCAGCGATATGCTTGATGTGAGGCTTAAGTATGCTGCTCACATTCAAAAGCATCCATCAAATCTAAGTAGAGTCACTTTTAGGCTCAACAGACCAAATACTTTGGTCCTTTATCAGAATTTGCATATATATAAAGTTTGGCACCTACTTTAATATATGACTTTTTATAATTTTATGTATGCTTTTGCTAAACACTTGCTCTTACTTTTCACGTGTCATTATCATATAGAGTATCTAAGTCAAAGAAAGAATGATTTGTATAAATCAACTATTCAAATTAATTATTATAAAAAAACCAAAAAGTTTACGCAATACAAACACAGATAGGACGAATACGGTGAGGCTAGTCTACATGTATGAAGCTGTGCTGCAGTATGCAGCATGAGGTTACAAAATGCCACGTTACTGACGTGGCCAAAAAGCAACTGAAGTCCACCATATTAATTATTAACCATCACTTCTTCTTCTTTTTTGCTTCCTTTTCTTTTTTTTAAGGTTCCGTGCCACGGCTGTTTTCTCCCGACTCCTCTGCTATATTTAGATGGGGGACCAGGCGCTTTTTGAACTCTCAATATTAAAAGTCAAATATTAATATGTCAATTGTCACTCGTTAATGGTGAATTACCTCAGTCATTTCATAAAACATAATATGGGGACCCTACCTAAGTAAAAATCCTCCTAAAAAATAATATAAGTGTACAATAATAATAGATAGTAAAAAATATTCGAATGACATATGCCATATATATATATATATATATAAGATAAACAAGGTAAGTTGATGTCGAAGTTTCGTCTAAAAACATTATCTAAGATTAAATGTGATGATTAAACTTTTTTTATGTCATTTTGAGGCATCCGTCCTGGGTGGTGGCTTGTTCAATTTCTAGAAATGGAAATAAAGAAAGTTTTTAATTAATGTTAAGAAAAGTGGAAAGGAATAGAGTTTCGTGATGATGAAACCCAACCTTTAGGCTCCATTTGTCTTACTTTCTCATTATCCATATATGTGTGTGTGTGTGTGTGTGTGTGTGTAAGTATGTATGTATATATACATAATGTGATTTCACAAATGACATATGTGTGTGTGTGTGTGTGTGTGTGTGTGTGTGTGTGTAAGTATGTATGTATATATACATAATGTGATTTCACAAATGACAGATAGTAAAATAGAACAAAAGAAGGTAATCATGGTTATCGAGTCGCTAAGTTTATTTAGGAATTGTTTGTTTATGCTTTTTAAAATGTCATTTAAATATTAAAAGATATTTAAAAATTAGGGAAAATTCAACACAAAAAACCCCAAACTTTGCTTAGAATGACAAATTTTCCCTAAACTATTTTTTATAACACCAAAAACTCCAAACATTGTTCACTATGATATATCTATCCAAAACTCTTTTTTTTTAGTAACCCCCAAAACTCTAAACATTTACTTGTATGGCACATTTACCCTATACCAAAAACCCTAAAATTTTCTCCGTGACACAAATTTTTTAGATAAATGTTCACACAGATAAAAGTATGAGATTTTTTAGTGTTACAAAAGTTTTTTGGGGTTTTTTGTGTAATAAAAAAAAATTTGCGTAAATATATCACAATGTATAACTTTAGCGTAAATATGTCACATAAATATAAGTTTTGAGTTTTTTATATTATAAAAAAATTATGATAAATATATCATAATGGGTGAAGTTTCGAGTTTTTAATGATTTTTACCCAGAAAGACTACACTTAAATTGCCGTCAATATTTAACGGTTGTCAAGATTTAAGCCAAAAAAAAAAAAAATGTTATATACATCAACCCGATCCTTAGATATTTTGTTGAGAAATGGGAGTGCGCAAAGGTTGAAACTCACCGTAGGTGGCATCATCGTCCTACGATTTGATGGGTCCTTATAATTTTTTTTTTTCCTTTTTCTCGTGAGTTCTTTCTCCGAAGGCAACCATAAAAAGTAATATAGGCACTCTTGCCTCAATCATTGAACAAAAACCCTGATAAGGATAATATAAATGTACAATAACGATACATAATAAAAACCAGAAACATTGTATTAGCTTACATGAGACAATTAAATTCTTTCTACTTTATTATCAAGTAATATGTCTAATTAATGTTATGAAAAGTGAGATGAAATGGAGTTTTGTAATGGTGAGGCTTAACTATTATCTTTCAATTATATTTTATGTATCATAACTGCAGTTTCAATATATTTAATTGTTAAATTAAATTTCGACAAGTCTCTTAGTTGCAACTTTTACATTTTCATCGTCGATTAAATTTTGATGTTTTGTCTTTATATCACTACACTTTGTCGTCAATTACATTATAGCAAAGTTTCACGTATTTTGACATTGATTAAATTTCGTTGAAGCATGTTTATCAATTTCCTTGTGCTATTGTGGTTCATGTCCAAAATTGCCTCTTATAAAAAACTGAAAAACAACTTTTGATAAATATATATCTCATTTTCGAATTCAATTCCGGCTAAACAATTAGGTACTAATATATATGCGTGCATATCTATTATGTATGTACATATCAGTACACATCACAATAGAGATTTTTTCCATGAAAATAGAAAATTGTGTATGTGTAGATAGCACAATGATTTTTAACATTCTAATGCGAACACTACAACTCTTAGTTAAAAACTCTCCTTCATATTGTCACATGGCACTATTGCTATTACTTTACCAAAACTCTACAGTTTGATTAAGGAAGTTCACTCTCCTTGCTAATCTTTCAAAATTATTTGTTTCCTATGATAAATGCTTCTACATTATTTCTCTCTTCCATTATTTTTTTCTTATTTTCCAAAAAAATGAATAAAATTGCCTTAAAGATATCTGCCCATGCTAGGCAATACCAAAAATTGCACATTCATGCGATGTAAAATCCGATATTTGGGCATTTTATGCACGTCACTTCTTTTTCATAAATTTCAAAAAGGTTCCCATATGACCGACCGACAAAAAAAAAAAAAAGATTCCCATATAGGGATAAAATGACCGACATACCCATGGGTTTTTTTTCCAGTCAATTTCCATATACATTGTGTCCACAATTTTTTACTATGTCAATTTTCTATTGCAATCATGTCTATTAGTTTGCAGTATCCTTTAGTTCAAATTTATTACTTTCCCTTATTAATTACTATAAGGCAAGTTATCTCCCTTATTTATCCCCTAACATATTCTTCTAAGTTAGCTCTATTCAATATACACAATCAAATCTTTGTCGAATTTCCTTGTAGATTTTTTTTAGAAGATATAAATTTCCATTGTCAAGACAAACCACTCTTTGCATTGTCCTTCGAAGACCGACTTTTGTCTGCTGGTGTTCGGTGTTTCCTAGTCACATGATTTTCATAATTTATAAATTTTGGCATGTACTTCGTATACGAAATTTTATAATTATAGGTATGCTTTTGCTTAATACATGCCCTTACTTTCACGTGTTATTATCATACAGAGCATCTAAGTAAAAGAAAGAATGATTTGTATAATTCAACTATTCAAATTAATAATGCAAAAAAAAAAAAAAAAAAAAGCCAAAATGGCTACACAATACAAAGACAAGGAGAGCACTGTGGGGAGCCACGGCTAATCAGTGAGGCCTAGTATTAAAGTCCACGTGTATGAAGCCGTATGGTCATCTGCAGCATCGGGTTGACAGAAGACCAAGCATAATAATTACCACGTGACTGACATGGCCAAAAATAACTTAACTCGGCTGGACCGTGATTAATTATTAACTATCGCTTTTTCCTTTTATTTATTTTTTTAGTTTGCGCACCACGTCTTTAAAAAGAAAGGCCAGACGCCTATGGAACACTCGATATGAAATGCCAAATATTAAACTGTTAATTATCACTCCTTAATGGCCGACCATTTATTGTACAAAAAACCCTCTTAAAGATAGTATAAGTGTACGATAATAATAGATAGTCAAAAATATTTAAATGACAAATACCAATTGCAAAACCTATATATATATATATATATGTGAAAGATTACATCCAATTTAGTAAAGAAGGTAAGTAGATGTTGATGTATAGTTTAAAAAACATCATCTTAGATTCAATGCCATGATTAAGTATTTTCTATTTTATTTTAAAGCAATATGTTTTATTAATGTTAAGGAAAGTGGGAAGAAATGGAGTTTTGAAATGATAGAGCTCAGCAAGCTACATTCCATGTTACTTTATATCTTTATATATATATATATATATATATATATATATATATATATATATAAGGGTTAGGATTGGAGTACTATACAAGAGAATAAGAAGTATAAAAGATGTCAACCAAGCCTAATCTAAACGTCTACGTTTGTTGTTTGGGTTGTTTTTGTTGGGATTGTATAGGATTCTTATATAATTAACAGAACCAGATATGAAAAGAAGAAAATTTATAGGTTCTATGTCTTCATAGTTTGATTCTAATGGTATGAAACCATTTGTCAACCTAAGGGTTTCTGAAAATATATGTATAATGTCAAGAAATAACTGTATGGTTAAAACTAGGATTAAGAAAAAGTATATAATTCTAAACATGTAAAAGACTAAATAAAATCTTGTGAATTAAAGATAATATAAAGAGCGAAAGCAACATATAAGAGGTAAAGTAAGAGTATGCATAAACAAAAACCAACTATGAAGGTGGTATGAACTTGTATTACATAAACTGAAGATTACATGTATTGAAAAATACAAAAACTAGAACATCAAGTCATCCACTGGGGTGGTAATCCGTACTCTAGGGAGTATCGATGTTTGTATTACAAGAAATGGTTAACCAATTACTATGTAAGTTGGTAACCCTGTAAAAATTATACTAGATGTATTTGAAAACAAATTTACTTTGTAACTAAGGGTACAAGGTAAGAAAGCTTGAGGCTTGAAAAGATGAGGGTTTACAAGAGGGTGAGGAGGAAGAAGAGAGAAGTGAGATTTGAAAATTTCAAGTCCCATTTTCTATGCCGGAGGAGTGTATTTATTGAAGGTGTTACAGTGTTAAACAGTGTAAAGTAAACAGTACTGAGTGAATAGTGAATAGTATATGTCTATCTTGCTACAGTGTATAGCCTTTTCGCCGTTATAACAGTGTTTGCATGTGATGTCTTGTCATAATTTATGTCTAGGTTGATCTCGTAGCAGTCATCTTCATTGGTATTTCCATTGTGATGTGATTGTGAGGATCCGTCTTGACTCTCTTGTGATTTGGAAGATTCACATTGTGATTCTTCTGCTTCCGAGAACATTGTTCTGAGGATATTGCAGTACTTCTCTCTGCTCTGGACTACAACCAATATTGCACTTGCCATGGATTTTTCATGTAAAAATGATGTATCTGATGGACCTGTAGTTATTTGGGTTTTTTGGCTGTTTAGCCAAGTTTTAACTGCAGCTTTGGAACCTTGTTCAGGATGTTTGAATCCATTCCATCATTTTGTCTTGTATTTTCGGACAAGTAATGGTACGCATGGTTTGGTAGATGTATTATATTTGAATTCCCATGCTGTTACACATGAGATTTTAAATATTATGAAGAAATGCATAAGGCATGGGAATCTTGTATCATGTGGTGTTGGTATGAAGTATTAATGGAATATTTTGGTATCCTTGATTGACTGTAGGGTGTAGTATTATCTCTAGATGACCAAAAAGATCCCATCAGGAGTCAAACTAGTTTGGTAAATTCTGTCTTGGAAAGTTGTCTTTGAAGAATACTAGTCAAGTGTGTTGGAATTTTGTATTTTGTCGAAAGAATACATTCCACCAAGCTTGTTGGTAGTCCCAGTATGTGTATGAGGAGGCGTATGGTAGGTTTTAGGTAATTCGGACTTGGAATTTTTTGGGCGTATGAGGTGAGGTTCCCCAATATGAGGGGTGTATGACTTTACGGATGAATATAATGGAGTATAGGATGTTTTCTTTATTGTTTTTGTCAGCAAAATAAGTGAACCTTACTGATTTTGTCTCCACTAAAATTTGCCCATAATAAGCAATGGTTTTATTTGTATTGTGTGGTTTAAAAAACTAATTTTTTGGAAATATGTTTTTTGTAAATTTGATTGGATCTTCGTCGAAGAATTTGTTTTCTACCATCAAGATTTTTTGAAATGATGTCTTTGGGAAAAATTTTGATTTTTGAGAATGAGGGGTTAACTATGGCCTAATGACCACCTCATTCAAAATTCTTTTGTATTCTGAATGACTTTGTGCAGCAAGTGGAGAGGGATTGTTGCTTACCTCAACGGCACTAGATAGCTCATTCTTTACTGTTTTTTGTAAAGATTGAAGAAGTAATTCTAGTGTTTCTTTGGGTAGTATGTTGGCTAGCTAGGCTAGGGCTAGTATGGATTCTTCTTTCGAAGGGGTATTTGGTATCGGGTGTTGTTGTAGGAATGATTGATTTTCTGTTATATGAAGCCATGTTTTGATTGGTGTTAAGCCTGTTGGCTTTGGTGGTGTATTGAAGGTTTCAGCAATAGCTTTGCCTTTATCTTTATCTTTTTTAGGTCTTGGCATATTGGTATCCCCTGTAAAAATTCTATTGTGAGAAAATCAGGTAATAAATTTAAAGAATCATTTATAAATTCAATGTTGAAATCAAATACTAAAAGTATGGCTTGCTGTCTGGCAAAAATCTGTTTGGATGCAATGTTTAATACGTCTTTTTGTAAAATATCTTTGGCTGATTTGCAATCAATTCTCAAGAGAAATTTTTGGTTTAATAAATCTCCTTGGAATTTTGATATGGACAAGACTATAGCAAGTATTTCTTTTTTTATTGTTGAGTAGTTTTGTTGGGTAGAATTCCAATGTTTTGAAATAAATTGAACAACTTGTTCTTTATTGTTTTTGACTTGTTTAAGAATGCCACCATACCCTATCTCTGAGGTATCTGTTTCAACTATTTTGAAAGTAGATGGGTTGGCTAGATGTAAGCATGGTATTTCTTTGACATGAGTCTTTATTTGTTTAACAATGTTAGTATGGACTGAAGTCCATGGTGGAGGATCCTTTTGTAGCCTTTGGTGCAAGGGTTTGCAAATGATGTTTATATTGGGGAAAAAGTCTATAATATAATTTAGACTACCTAAGAACCTTTGTAATTGAGTTTTGTCTTTAATCTTATCTAGGAATTTGTCAGTAAAAGAGATAGATTTTTCTATGGGAATTATGGTGCCTAAATGGATATAATGCCCTATGAATCTAATTTTTGTCTGGAAGAGTGCAATTTTAATAGGAAAAACTACTAAACCTTTTTATATGATTATTTTTATGAAAGTAAAAAGATGTTTGAAATTTTGTTCTACATTAGAGGAGAAAACTAGAACATCATCTATATAAACTATGATGTATTCTAAATAAGGATTAAAGATTTCATTCATGATTTTCTAGAATTCTGAAAGGGGCATTTTTGAGACCAAATAGCATAACATTCCATTCGTATTGGCCGAAATGGACAGTAAAGGCTGTCTTGTATTTATCATTTTCACTCATTTGTATTTGCCAAAATCTTGACTTTATGTCAAATTTTGAAAATATTTTTGATTTACAAAGTCTGTTTAATAAATCTTTTTTATTGGGTATTGGATATCTTATCTATCGAGAACTGTATTAAGAGGTTTATAATTAATGACTAATCTGGGAACTCCTCTTTCTAGTTCAGCATTCTTATTAACATAGAAAGCGGAACAGCTCCATGGTAATTAGTTTTTTCTTATGAGTTTTTTATTCAAGAGATCTTGTATTTCTGTTTGGCAAAATTTCATAACTTCTTGATTTATTTGTGTGGGGTGAGCTTTTGTAGGTATTTTTTTTTCGGAAAATTCTTGTTCATAAGGTAAATCAACAATATGCTTCTTTCTTTCCCAAAATGCATTGGGTGGAGAAGAGCATATACCTTTTTTTATATGTTTGTGTAGGGAAGCTATCTTTTCTATGGTGTTTGGTTTTATAAGATTCTCTTCTAGTCTTTTGAATTATAAATCTTCTTTGAAGAATTCAAGCTGGTTTTCTTTGTCTTTTATTAGGCAATTTATTTCTGAAAAAGAGTGTTCCTATAGAATATTTAAGCTTCTCTTCTGTGGTTTTGTTATGAAGTTAAATGTGATTTTTCTATTTAGAGCATGAGTTCCAATGCATTCATTAGTAACTATACAATGTTGGATTAATTGTATAAAAGGTGTTCCAAGAATTACTTATTGTCTCATATTTTTAACTAAAAGAAAAGATGTTTTATAAGACATTTGGTCTTTTACTATTAAAGCTTATGGCAATTTGTATTGGATATTTAATTTGTCTCCTGAGGCTGATTTTAGGGATTTTGATGTTTTATTGAAGTATCGGAACAAGGCCTTCTTTGATACGATTGAGATCAACCCCTGTATCAAAAAATGCCGTTGTTTCAATAATATACTCATATTGATTTTTATCATTATATTTATTATCCATTTCCTAGATGCTATTTCTGTTAATAACATAAGAAAGGCCGGGTTAGAAGAATTAGAAGTATTAGTGATTCTCTCTTGGTCTTCTAATTTTGTCTTTCCTTTTATGACAAAAGATTTTATATCAGAAATTTCTTGTTTCATTTATAATTGGGTAACTTTCAAGGCTTGTATTTCTAATTTTTGTTGTTTTATTTCGTTTTGGAGATCATTATTATTTATAGGTCCGGACTGTGGTTTTTTCTTTCTATTCAGAATGTCTTTAAGATTGTAGGAAGTGTTGGGCTTAGTAGTGATATTCATAAAAGAGTGTAGTCTATCTAAGTATTCTTTTTTAGCCTCAGGGTCAGTTATTTTATCAATAGTGTTGAAAAGGAATTCTTCTTCTTTTGTTAGCATATTTATTTCAGGAATAGCTTTGTTGGGAGAGGCGTCTTCATATTCTAAATCGAAGAGGTTTTTATTTCATTTATTTGAAGATCTTCTTCCTCAAGAAGTTCATTAGAAAAAGTATCATCAGTTTCTACAAAAATGTTATTTAACTGGTTTAAAGTATTGTCGTCTAAATAAAGTTCATTCAATCTTTTATTAATTCGACAGCATTTTGATATATGACATTTTTTACCACAAGAGTAACATTTAATGTCTTTAACTATGATGAATCTATTCTAGGTACTATAGAGACAAGTTTCTGCAAATGACCAATACATTTTGACTGTTACCCCAATTTCTCAATTTCTCTTAAGGATAAGAATATTCTTAGAGCTCTTACACTCCAAATAAAAACCCATAACTACAAAGTGGCAGATAGATCTATTCCTTTAGCCCTTGTCTATAGGATCCATTACAAAGCCATGGCTTCTATCTTTGGAGAAAATGTTTTTAAACATAGTCCAAGAGGAGAAATATTTCTCATCCAGATAGACATTTCCAGAGCAAATACAACAATTCCTAGATCTAGTAATTGGAATCAAGTCACTCTACCTAAACAATGGGAATTGGAAAACCAAATTCCCCAACAAGTTGTTCAAAATACAAATCCGACTAATGTCATTCAACATCTAAAAGGAAGGGTGACCATTAGGTTTCCTAGAAGATCTTTTGATTCAAGATCTAGTCCTTCTTTTCATACATCCTATGCAAGTTAAATAAATCTTAATCCCAATCTTCCACTTATAATCACAATTCCTCCAAGTACGCATAGAGACACTCCTAGACGAGATACAACACATTTACCTCACAACACCTTTACCTCCTAATATCATTAGGAATAATCTTGAGATACCACCTAAACCAGAAATTAGTGGTTTAGACAATAGATCAGGGATTTCCAGGCCTGTTTACCAACAAGACCAGCCTAGACCCATCTTAAAAAATACAGATTCTCATCATTACTCTCCTACTTACTCACAGATGATAGATGCAAAGCTTAATATTTTAGAAAAACAATTCGAACCAAACAGAGCATTCCTTAACAGGGAATTTAATTCTGAAAACAATAAATAAATCAGAGAATGGTTCTTTAAAACCTTTGCTGATAAAGCAAAATATATCAAGCAAAAATATTACGACTACATATATGAATATGAACTCCATCTATATATATATTATTGGTTAGAAGAACAATTCCTTGGACCAAAAGAAATAATTATTTTAGATCATCATTATAAGTGGAAACTTGATAATGGTGAAACCATAGAATCCAATCATCCACCTCTTAGAAAAATAAAAATACAACATGGAGAAAGCAAAGTAATAGCTACTCCTTTTAGAATTCCAAACAAAGGAGATTCCCTTTACACTTACAAAGTGATTGAACAAAACAATTATACTAATCAACATCTAGTGACCATAGGAAAATAATTAAATAGGATAGAGTCCACCATACAAAATCCTACCCAAATGATCACAACACAAACTGAACACTCAAAAAACCTATTTTTAAGGCTTTTGAATTCCCGAAAAACCTTAGCCCAGAGTTTGTTAAAGCAATAGAACAAAAGAAAAAACTCTTAGGGAAATCAAAGCTAAACCTTGCTCCTATACTAGACACTCCTAAATTCCAAGGACTAATTATTAATGACACATCTAACCAACCTACTATTAGTACCTTGACCAAACCCTCTAGTGACTCTGATAATGAATCAGTCGCTGAGGTAAACAGACTCAACTGGAGACAATCTCAAAAACTTTATTATAGTAGAGCCACCCCAACAGACATTACCCAAGAAGAATCATCACAAAAAATACAAAATAAATACTCTCCAAATGCTATTTATGAATGGAACATAGATGGTATAGCCGAAGCCAATATTATGAATATACTAAATAACATGGTAATGCTTGCTAATGCTTACATAACACAGCAAAATGTTTCAAACCATGCTGTTGCTATTTTTTTAGTCGCAGGATTCACTGGACAACTAAAATGTTGGTGGGATAACTTTTTAACTAACAAACAAAGAATACAAATTTTAACTTCTTATAAAATAGATGATTTTGGACAACGTATGGATGATGAACAAATACATCTCATCTAAGATGCGATAAACACACTTATTTACAAAGAACTTTTCATTCAAAGGGTCTTGGTTAGGCCAGACTACAACCAACATTTTTGGAAAGAAAATTTCTTAGCAGGTTTACCCCAGATAATAGGTGACTAAGTTAGAGATAGAATTAGAGAAGAATACGGTGGTCAAATACCTTATGATCTACTTTCTTATGAAGAAATAATATTTTATGTTTATAGGCAAGGAACACAAATGTGTAATACGATCAAATTACAAAGACAACTCACGGAAGAACAATCCTTCACCAATAAGAGTTTAGGAGATTTCTATGTTCAATATGATCTCTCTTATAATGAGAAACAAAACCAAAATGTAGAGGAACTTGCCCTTCCAAAAAAGAAACAAGGAAACATCGCAACAAATCTCAACCTCATAAGAATAAACGTAGACACCGAATAACCAAAATAGGCCTTAGATCGATAAGAAAAATTTTAAAGACATTAAATGTTACTTTTGTGATAGAAAATGTCATATATCAAAATACTGTCGAATTAATAAAAGATTGAATGAATTTTCTTTAGACGACAATACTTTAAACCAATTAAATAACATCTTTGTAGAAACTGATGATACTTCTTCTTATGAATTTCTTGAGGAAGAAGGTCTTCAAATAAATGAATAGAAACCTCTTCTGATTCAGAATATAAAGACGCCTCTCCCAACAAGCCTATTCCCGAAATAAATATGCTAACAAAAGAAAAAGAATTCCATAACAGCACTACTGATAAAATAACTAACCCTGAAGCCAAAAAAGAATACTTAGACAGACTACACTCTTCTATGAATATTACTACTAAGCCCAACACTTCCTACAATCTTAAAGACATTCTGAATAGAAACAAAAAACCCCAGTCCCGACCTATAAATATTAATAATCTCCAAAACGAAATAAAACAACAAAAATTAGAAATACAAGCCTTGAAAGCTACCCAATTAGAAATGAAACAAGAAATTTTTGATATAAAATCTCTCGTCATAAAAGAAAAGACAAAATTAGAAGACCAACAGGGAATCACTAATACTTCTAATTCTTTTGACTCGGCCTTTCTTATGTTATTAACATAAATAGCATCTAGGAAATGGATAATAAATATAATAATAAAAATCAATAATGAGTATATTATTGAATCAATAGCATTCTTTGATACAGGGGCTGATCTCAATTGTATCAAGGAAGGCCTTGTTCCAACAAGATGCTTCGATAAAGCTTCCGAATCCCTAAAATCAGCCTTAGGAGACAAATTAAATATCCAATACAAAGTGCCAGAAGCTTTAATAGTAAAAGACCAAATGTCTTATAAAACATCTTTTCTTTTAGTTAAAAATATAAGACAACAAGTAATTCTTGGAACACCTTTCATACAATTAATCCAACTTTTTACAGTTACTAATGAAGGTATTGAAACTTATGCTCTAAATAGAAAAATCACATATAACTTCATAACAAAACCACGGAAGAGAAGCTTAAATATTCTATAGGAACACTTTATTTCATAAATAAATTGCCTAATAAAAGACAAAGAAAACCAGCTTGAATTCTTCAAAGAAGATTTAGAATTCAAAAGAATAGAAGAGAATCTTATAAAACCAAACATCATAGAAAAGATATTTTCCCTACAAAAACATATAGAAAAAGGTATATGCTCTTCTCTACCTAATGCATTTTGGGAAACAAAGAAACATATTGTTTTTTTTTTTTTTTTTTGGTAAGAAGAAAGAAACATATTCTTGATTTACCTTATAAACAAGAATTTTCCGAAAACAAAATACCTACAAAAGCTCGCCTTACACAAATGAATCAAGAAGTTCTGAAATTTTGCCAAATAGAAATACAAGATCTCTTGAATAAAAAACTCATAAGAAAAAACCAATCACCATGGAGCTGTTTTGCTTTCTATTTTAATAAAAATGCTAAACTAGAAAGAGAAGTTCCAAGATTAGTCATTAATTATAAACCTTTTAATACGGTTCTCGGATGGATAAGATATCCAATACCCAATAAAAAATATTTATTAAAAAGACTTTTTAGATCAAAAATATTTTCAAAATTTGACATAAAGTCAAGATTTTGGCAAATACAATTTAGTGAAAATGATAAATACAAGACAGCCTTTACTGTCCATTTCGGCCAATACGAATGGAATGTTATGTCATTCGGTCTCAAAAATGCCCTTTCGGAATTCCATAAAATCATAAATGAAATATCTAATCCTTATTCAGAATACATCATATTTTATATAAATGATGTTCTAGTTTTCTCCTCTAATGTAGAACATCATTTCAAACATCTTTCTACTTTCATAAAAATAATCATACAAAATAGTTTAGTAGTTTCTCCTACTAGAATTGCACTCTTCCGGACAAAATATAGATTCCTAGGGCATTATATCCATTTAGGCACCATAATTCCCATAGAAAGATCTATCTCTTTTACTGACAAATTCTCATATGAGATTAAAAAGAAAACTCAATTACAAAGGTTCTTAGGTAGTCTCAATTATATTATAGACTTTTTCCCCAATATAAACATCATTTGCAAACCCTTACACCAAAGGCTACAAAAGGATCCTCCACCATGGACTTCAGTCCATACTAATATTGTCAAACAAATAAATACTCATGTCAAAGAAATGACATGCTTACATCTAGCTGACCCATCCACTTTCAAAATAGTTGAAACAGATGCCTCAGAGATAGGATATGGTGGCATTCTTAAACAAATCAAAAACAACAAAGAACAAATTGTTCAGTTTATTTCAAACATTGAAATTCCACCCAACAAAACTATTCAACAATCAAAAAAGAAATACTTGCTATAGTCTTGTCCATATCAAAATTCCAAGGAGATTTATTAAACCAAAAATTTCTCTTGAGAATTGATTGCAAATCAGCCAAAGACATTTTACAAAAAGACGTATTAAACATAGCATCCAAACAGATTTTTACCGAGATGGCAAGCCATACTTTCAGTATTTGATTTTAACATTGAATTTATAAATGGTCCTTCAAATTTATTACCTAATTTTCTCACAATAGAATTTTTACAATGGATACCAATATGCCAAGACCCAAAAAAGGTAAAGATAAAGGTAAAGCCATTGCCGAAACCTCCAATACACCACCAAAGCCAACAGGCTTAACATCAACCGAAACATGGCTTCAGATAGCAAAAAATCAATCATTCCTACAACAAGACCCGATACCAAATACCCCTTCGAAAGAAGAATCCATACTAGCCCTAGCCCAACCAACCAACATACTACCCAAAGAAACACTAAAATTACTTCCTCAATCTTTACAAAAAAAAACAGTAAAGAATGAGCCATCTAGTATCATTGAGGTAAGCAACAATCCCTCTCCACTTGCTGCACAAATTTGCAAAAAACATCTTTCCAAAACATTAGTTTTTTAAACCACACAATACAATTAAAACCATTGCTTATTTTGAGCAAATTTTAGTGGAGACAGAATCAACAAGGTTCATTCACTTTGCTGACAAAAACAATACATAAAATATCATATACTCTACTATATCTATCAGCAAAGTCATACACCCCTCACATTGGAGAACCTCAACTCATGCGCCCAAAAAATTCCAAGCCTGAATTACCCAAAATCTACCATACGCCTCCTCATACACATATTAGGACTAACAACAAGCTTGGTGGAATGTCTTCTTCCGACAAAATACAAACTTCCAACACACTTGGCTAGTATTTTTCAAAGACAACTTCCCAAGACAGAATTTACCAAATTGGTTTGACTCCTAGTGGAATCTTTTTGGTCATCTAGAGATAATACTACACCCTACAGTCAAACAAGGATACCAAATATTCTGTCAATACTTCATACCAACACCACATGATATAGGATTCCCATGCCTTATGCATTTCTTCATAATATTTAAAATCTCATGGGTAACAGCATGGGAATTCAAATATAATACATCTACCAAACCATGCGTACCATTACTTATTCGAAAATACAAGACAAAATGATGGGATAGATTCAAACATCCTGAACAAGGTTTCGAAGTTGCAGCTAAAACTTGGCTAAACAGCCAAAAAACCCAGATAATTACAATCCCATAAGATACATTATTTTTACAGGAAAAATCCATAACAAGTGCAACATTGGTTGCAGTCCAGAGCAAAGAGGAATACTACAATATCCTCATAACAATGCTCTCGAAAGCAGAAGAATCACAATGTGAATCCTCCAAATCACAAGGCAGTCAAGACGGATCCTCACAATCACATCACAATGGAAATACCAATGAAAACAACTGCTACGGGATCAATCTAAGTAGAAATTAAGACAAGACATCACATGCCAACACTGTTACAGCGGCGCAAAGGCTATACACTATAGCAAGATAGGCATATATTGTTCACTATTCACTATTCACTCAATATTGTTCACTTTACACTGTTTAACACTGTACCACCTTCAATAAGTACACTCCTTCGGCACAAAAGAAAGGGACTCGAAATTTTCAAATCTCATTTCTCTCTTTTTCCTCCTCACCCTCTTGTCAACCCTCATCCTTTCAAGCCTCAAGCTTTCTTACCTTGTACCCCTGGTTACAAAGTAAGTTTATTTTCAAATACATCTAACATTATTTATACAGGGTTGACCAACTTACATGGTACCAACTTACACAGTAGTTAGTCAACCATTTCTTGTAATACAAATAGCGATACTCTCTAGAGTGCGGATTACTGTCCTAGTGGATGACTTGATGTTCTAGTTCTTGTATTTTTTAAATAAATGTAATCTTTAGTTCATGTAATATAAGTTCATACCACCTTCATGGTTGGTTTTTATTTATGCATACTCTTACTTTACCTCTTATATGTTGCTTTCGCTCTTTATATTATCTTTAATTCACAAGATTTTATTTAGTCCTTTACATGTTTAGAATTATATACTTTTTCTTAATCCTAGTTTTAACCATACAATTATTTCTTGACATTATACATATATTTTCAGAAACCCTTAGGTTAACAAATGGTTTCATACCATTAGAATCAAACTATGAAGATATAGAACCTATAAATTTCCTTCTTTTCATATTTGGATCTGTTAATTATATAAGAATCCTATACAATCCCAACAAAAACAACCCAAACAACAAACGTAGACATTTAGATTAGGCTTGGTTGACATCTTTTATACTTCTTATTCTCTCATATAGTACTCCGATCCTAACCCATTTATGGTATATATATAGGTTTCCCAAATGACGCACAATACAATAGACCGGAAGAAGGTAATCATAATCATCAAAGTTTGCTGAGTTTTCTTAGGACACTTATTTGTGCTTTTGAAAATGCAAAAACTAAATTTTATATTATTATTCAAATATTAAAGAATTTTGAAAAATTATGTATAAATTAAGCATTAACAAGTGTTGTGAAAATTTCAAATGTTTTAAGCCAAATACATGTAAAATTTTGTTCAATATAATATTAGATTAAATATATGTTTATTATATTATATATCAACACAGCCCTTAGATATTTTGTTGAGGTTTGTGAGTCACAAAGCTCGAAATTCATTACGGCTGGTATCATTGGCCTCTGATTTGATTTGTCTTAATTTTCTCTTTTACCTTTTTCCTTGTCCTTTTTCCAAGTGCAACCATAAAAATGATAAAGATAAGAATAAATATCACCAAAAATATATTTATAATAAATTTATACTAAATAAAAAAGTTCACATCAATACACTTGTGATAAATTTATTCTACGTTAATTTTTCCTTAAATTAAATTAAATACTACCCAAAAAAAAACATAAATTGATACATCGATGAGATATATCATCAATTGTCACATATTATTTAATTCAGCAATTTAATGGTAAAATTTAAAAATTTTAATAAAAAATAATTTTATCATAAATATATCAATTAATTTGAAGTAAATTTATTATATATCAATTTAAAATTTTCCGAATATTAACTCTAAAGATAGCGTGTTTCGTAAAGCAAAGCAAAACAAAAAATAGAGAGTAAAAGCATCTTTCACATGGGGCTGTGATCATAGTCTGGGGTCAAGAGATTCCGTTGGTACGTGGCAATGTTGGATTGGACAACGTGTCCAAAGACAGATAAGACGGGTATGATGGAGTTGGGTCCCATGGCTATCATTAAGGCCTAAGCTGGGTCCATTATCAATGAAGCCGTACTGCAATCTAAAGCGTAAGGTTAACAGAAGACACGACCGAAAAATCAACTTAACTCTACCATGGTTAATTAGCAGCCACCACTTTGCTCTTTTGATTTTTTTTTCCTTTAACTTTTTGTGCCACATTTGACTTCTTCCGCCACCTCTACGTTTTTTTGGGAGAGAGACCATGCTCTTTTGAAACTATAGAAATTAAGGGCGTGTTTCATAGTTCTTCTATTTTTGTATCTTCCCATTCTTTTGCTCTCTAAAATAAAAAAAATAAAAAAAATAAAAAGAAACTTATTTGTATACATTAGTTAATTTTTCTATTTCTCAATATAGATTAATAGCCAATATAAATTTAGAACAAAAAAAATAATAAAAATATTTACTTTTTTTGTTCCTGATAACAAAAAAAGGTATAATGTCATTTTAGAGAAACAATCTCATCATAATCTAATAATATTTACACAATCAATATAAGATATGGGTGAGACCCACATCTAGGCTAGGTCTCCTAACTCGATCAGAGTCACCGTTTTTTAATTTAGGAAAAAATTTAGAAATTATATTTTGAGTAGTTCTACTAGATTTTAGAATTAATTCTAGTTTAGAATTAGTTTGACATAAAAAATGTAAAAATCTTTTGATGAAAATTGGATTCACAATTGAATAAGTTCTCAGGGCTTTACCTTATTAATTTTTTTAATGTTGTTTTCTTTTAAAGACAAGACTAGGTCGCAATAGCTTGACGACTTGGCCAAGAGAAGACAATCTTATTGGAGACATCTTTTAAAATCATTTGCAATTTTGTTCTTAGAAAATTAAATGACTTTAAATAAGTCTTTTGTATTACCATTTGTATTGTGTTCATAACAGTCGAATAAGCCTGTACTAGATGAATTGTCGATGTCATTTCGTTGAAGATTTGTCTATTATGAGTTATTTTGTCCTTGCCCATACCACCAAGCAATGTTTGTTCTTTTTCTTCTGATTAAAAAAGCTCAAAAGGTCTATGCGCTTGTTTATTGTAACGCCTAGAGATTTACTATTAATCTTCTCACATTGTGAGTTATAAATTACCACGACTCTCTGTTGTCATTTTCAACCATTCATCTTTGATTAATTGCTACATTGGATTTTCTAAGCCATTTTATAAAAATCTAGTTTTATCCAAATATGAATTGTTAAGTCCCCATTGACAATTTTTAAATTAAATGAAAAAGATTTAAAATAGGAATTTTTTGGATTATAGCAAATAAATTTTATTCTTTTTTATTTAGAAAATAAAAATTTTATATAATTATTAATTGCGTTTTTTTGTTAAAATTGAAAAAAAATAATTTCTAGATAGAAATCGTTACGGATTGTGATAACGCAAAGCTAGAGAATTCAGTATAGATGGTATCATTGTCCTACGATTTGACGTGCTTTCAGTTCCCTTGTCCTCTGTTTTTCTTACTTTCTCCGATTTTTCCAAAGGCAACCATAAAGTGGGTGACAAGGCTACGTGCTTGGAGAAGCGAAGCAAAACAAAAAGCGGAGTAAAAAACATCTTTCAGGTGGGGCCACGACCGCACTTAGGGGTGGATTAACTGTTGGTACGTGGGGAACCTAGATTGGACAACGTGTACAAAGATAGGTAGGACGGGTATGGTAGAGTTGGGTCCACATCTCTGAATTCGTTCCGCCATCTACAGCATGGGGTTGAACCAAGACATGGCCGAAAAGGAACTTAACTCATCATAGTTAATTATTAACCATCACTGTATTCTATTGTTGTGTTTTATTTTTTTTTTTTGTCTGCCACGTATGTCTTCCCCCCTTCTTCTGTGAGGTCATACAACTTTTGAAACTCTAGAAATTAAAAACCAAATGTTGACTTATTAGTTGTCCTCGTTAATGGCCAAACACTTCATTCGTTGCACGATAAATGTTGTGTTAGGTGGGAAAGAATGGAGTTTTGTAATGATGACACTTAACTATTATCTTTTAATTATCTTTCCTGCATGATAATTATAGTTTTTAGATATATTGTTGTTAATTAAATTTCGGCATGTATTTTAAACTCTAAGTTGTAACTTTTAGATTTTTGTGGTCGATTAAATTTCGATACTGTCTCTTTATGTTACCATGCTTTGTCGTCAATTATATCTTATCAAAGTTGCATGTACTTTGACGTTAATTAAATTCCATTCAAGCATATTTATTGGTTTCCTTGTGCTACTATGGTACATCTTGTTTAGAATCACTACAAAACTTATCTCCTCTTATAAAAAAATCAAATAATAACTCTCAATAAAAAGTATTTCATTGCCGATTCCATTTCCGGCGAAATAATCAGTTACTAAAATATACGTGCATGTATATCCATAGATAGCAATACACATTGGGATAGAGATTCTTTCCGTGAAAATAAAAAGTTGTATATCTGTAGGCAACATAATGATTTTTAACATTCTAATTTGGACACTGCAACTCTCAGTTCAAAAACTCTCCTTCGCATTGTCATGTGGCATTGTTGCTTTTACTTTACCAACACACTACAGTTTGATTAAGGCAGTTCACTTTATCTTATTATATTCTCTAATGTCTTAAAGATCTCCGCCCATAATACGCAACACCAAAAGTTGCACATTATGCAACTGAAAATCCGATAATTAGGCATTTTATGCGTCACTCATTTTTCATAAATTTCAAAAGAATTCTCATGCAGGGGCAAAACCATGGACATACCCCATGGTTTTTCCAGCATATACAATTTGCACAAAATCTTTTACTATATCAGTTTCCTATTGTAATCATATCCATTAGTTTGTAATAGCCTTTAGTTCAGATTTATCACTTTCCTTTATCAATTACTATAAGGCAAGTTATCTCTCTCATCTTTTAAGTCCGGCTCTTATTTCTATCCCCTAACATATTATTCTTCTAAGTTAGCTCTATTCAATGCACAAACAAATCTTTTGCGAATTTCCTTGTAGATGTTTTCTAACAATACTTGCAGACCCCTTGCATTTCCTAGTTAGGCACTTGTGTCTAGTCATGGACACCGAGCCGAGGAGACCTCGTCACTACTAAGAATACGTTTCAAAGGTCTAATGGCTGACATAGGCGGCAATTCTTGAGACATGGCTAGAGCGTGCAAAGCATTATTCAACATCCTTGAAATATTAGGAGTCTTAGGGCGCGTTTGGTAACGATTACATTCCGGGGGCGATTAAAGCGAGAATTGATTCTTTTTGATTACATTAGGGGCGATTCTAAGCATTTTTAAGCCGTTTGGTAAGAATGTCAAAATTTCGATTACGGAATAATTGCGTTTGTACCGTATTTATTAATTTCTGTTCCAAATTAATTTCTTTTAATTTTTAAATAATTTTTTTTACTTTTTTCCTTTGTTTTCTTTTCATTTTTTAATTTTTAATTTTTTCTTTTCATTTTCCTTTTTTCTTTTCATTTTTTCATTTTTTCTTTTCATTTTCCTTTTTTTCTTTTCTTTTTTTTTTTTTTCCTTTTTTCTTTTCTTTTTCTCACCTTCTTCTTCTTCTTCGGCGGCCGCCGGGCCGGCGGCCAGCCAGACGAGGGCCGGCGACCTCACGAGCATCGCCGGCCCTCGCGAGGCCGGCCCTCGTCGGCCGAGCCTCGCCGGCGACCCTCGCGGCCGACGGGCGAGGCTCGCCTAGCCCCGCCGAGGCTCGGCCGAGCCCCCGCCGTGGCCGGGCCGACCTCGTCGGGGTTGGGCGAGGCACCCGGGCCACCGCCGGCGGGGCGGGCGAGCCTCGCCGGTGGCGAGCGAGCCTCGCGGCCACCGGTGGGGCGGGGCGTCGCGAGGCTCGCCCGGCCCACCCGATCCGGCGAGGCTCGGCCTCGCCGAATCGGGGGAGGCGAGCCTCGCCGGTGGGCTGGGCAAGCCTCCGCGAGCTCGCCGGACCTCGCCCTGAGTCGCGAGCCTCCGCGAGCTCGCCGGACCCGTGGCCGGCGGCGGACGGCGGCGGCGCGCGGTGGACGGTGGTGGCGGATGGCGGACGGTGGCGGGCGCGGTAGACAAGCGGTCGTGAGATGGTCGAAGGAAGAAGAAAATTTTGATTCTCAAATTGATTCTCGGAACAGAATCAACTTTTTTGGTTCTTGATTACTGTTCACGTCTGTTAGGGAGCAAAAAATTTTCCAAACGCGATTAAGTAAAGCGGTTCGGGAACAAAGAATCGGAATTTAGCGGCTGTTTGGATGGTTACCAAACAGGCCCTTAGAAAACCAGTCCTCTTATCTTGTGTGAATACTTTATTATCTGCCTAGAATACTCGAAGTACCATTTAACAATTTTTTGGAGTATCTTTTGTTGTATAGACACATTTATCCACATTTCTATGCATATTGTGTATGAAAGATTTGTAGTCATTATATTTCATAGAGGATGTGATAGGAGAAATAACTCTTCTTGACAACTCTTCTAGAAAGATGTAATTCTTGTTATCACTTACCAACTACATGTTTCACGACCATTACTTTAATTATGGTGGTGTTGCTGTTCATCTACCTCTGGTGTCCCTCTTCTGATGCATTTCTTCTTTTCATATCTTTGGACTCTTGTGTCGTCATTTTGCATCTAAGCAAAAGAAAAAAACATGTATATATCTACTATTCAAATAAATAATAGAAAATACCAAAAAAATTGCACTATATAAGTATTACAGAAAGTCCTTCGCAAAAATATCTTTTAGGTGGGGCCGAGGCCCGAGATCACAGTTTGGGGTGAAGATTTTGTCGGTGTGAGGTGAATCTGGAGTGGACAATTGCGTACAAAGACCGACAGGACGAGTACGGAGTGAGGCCCACGTTTACGAAGACTACTGCCACGTGATCGACATGGCCAGAAAGCAACTTAACTCTCCACCATGGTCACCTATTAACATCACTTTATCATTCTTTTTTTCTTTAAATTTCTTTTTGGGTTTTGCGCCACTTTTGTCGCCTCCTTCCTCCTTCCTCCTTTGTATTTTAAAGATAGAGACATGAGGCGCTCTTGGAACTCTAGATATTAAAAGCCAAATATTAATACGTCTATTATCACTCATTGATGGCCCACCAGCTCATTTATCACATAAAACTTTATACAAGCACCCACCTTATTTATTGTAAAAAAACTCCTTAAAGATAATATAAGTACACGATAATAATAGATAATAAATAATATTTAAATGACAAATATAATTGTAAAACCTACGTCTATATGTATATATTAAAAAAATTGTAAAGCAATATGTCTAATTAATGTTAAGGAAAGTGGGAATGAATGGAGTTTTGTAATGATATAGCTCAACCATTAAGCTCTATTCTATCTTACTTTCTCATTATATATATTAGCTTAGCAATGATCTCTTCAGCAATGATCCCAGTGATAGAGTCCGCCATTTTTGTTCTCTCTCTGGATTAGAAGATAATTAGTCTAGTGGTTTCAAGTCCATATGCTTCTTAGGTCATGCATAGCAAGTTCGTGTTGAAAGTAGCATTTCCCATCTGTCACGCATGATGGAAGACGAAGCTTAACTCAATAATGCATTTGGGACCCGCCGACATTGATACTTATTTCGCATATTAGTGTTATCTGACAATTTCCGACACCTGAAAGCAAAGGAGAATAGGACCAAGTTGTGAAAGCAAATCACGTCTCCAAGGACAAATAACTTCATTTTTTCCCCCAGGCTTCGTTGTGTATATTTTTTATAAATGAAGGAGGTCATTGTCTAATTTCTTGGGATGGATTTTGAGATATGATAAAATTGGTAACAAAAAAACCTAGCGCATATTAGTTTACTTTCGTTTGGTTAAAGGTGAGATGCGATTAACTAGTAACTTATGTATGTATGGATATATTGATATATATGTAATACATGTTAGGACAGAAATTATTTCCATTAAAATAGAAAGCTTTATATGCATAGATAACAATAGATTTGTTAACATTCCATTGCCAGCATTAAACCTCTCAATTTAAAACTCTCCTTCATATTCATATCTTCACTTGACATTATTGATATTATTATACTGAAACCCTACTGTTTGATCGAGGAAGTTCTCTCTCCTTGCTAATCTTTCAAATTATTTGCTTCCTATGCAGAAAGTGCTTCTACATTGTTTCTTTCTTCCTTTAATTTTTTCATATTCTCTAAATAAATAAATAAAACTACTTTAAAGATCTCTCTCCAATGCAATACCAAAAATTGGACATTTATGTAACGTAAAATTTCAATATTTTGGCATTTTATGCATGTCACTCCTTTTTCATAAATAATAAAAGAGATCCTATATAGACGCAAAACAATTGGCATACCCTAGTTTTTTCTAGCATATATGATTTGCACAAAATTCCTTACTATTTTAGCTACCTATTGCAATCATATCAATTAGTTTGAAATATCTTTAGTTCAATTTTATAGCTTTTTTGACAATTACAATAAGACAAGTCATTTGTCTTTATCTTTTGAGTCGAACTCTTATTTCAATCCTCCAACAAATCATTTTTCTAATTTAGCTCTATTCAACATACATAATCATATCTTTGCCGGATTTCCTTATAGATGTGTTTTCTGATGGTACTGGCAAGACAGTAGAAATTCCTAATTGGGCACTCCTGACTAGTCAGTGACACCAGCCAAGCAGACCTCGTCACTACTAATGATGCATTTCAAGGTCTAATAGCAAACGGTGATATGGATTCTCGAGGCATGGCTAGAATACTCGAAGCATCTTTTTATATTCTTGAAAAGTTGAGTCTTAAAAAATCCATCTTGTTTTCTCGCGGCAATACTTTAAAACCTGCCTATTCTACGCGAGATTCCCTTTTAACATACTTCTGGGGCATCTTTTGTAGAGTAGACACGTTAGTCTGTGTGCTTTCACCCGGGCTACGTGTGAAAGACTAGAAGCCATTATCATTCATAGAGGATGTGATAGGAGTTAACTCTTCATAACTTCGTTCGACAGTATAATATGTAACTCTTCCAAAAAGAACGAAATTCTTGTCGGCCCTTTCCAACGATTAGTTCCCGACAATCGCTTCAACTATGGTGATGTTGCTGTTCATCTGCCTCTAGTGTCTCTCTAATGCATATCTTTTTCTTTCTTTCATTATAGAAACGAAAGAGTTACATGAAAGTTTGGCGAGAAGTCCCGAGCACCCAGTCTGCCAGCAGGCGATGAAGGTTGTTCGCTAGATTCCCACTAAAACTAATCAGTTGCTGAAATTGCACCCCAAAACAAACCTTCTCTCTAAAAATATATGAACCTCCTTTGTCAAGACAAACTGGAAGATGTACATCCTTGCGTTCTTTGAAGCTTGGGCTTCCTAGTCATACGATTTTCATAAAATATGTTTTGTAGCATGCTTTCGCAAATGATCTTTTTATAATTTAATGTGCGATTTTATTGACCACGCGCCCTTACTTTCCACGTGTCATTATATCATAAAGCATGTAACCAAAAAGAAGAACGATTTGCATAAATCAATTATTCAAATTAATAAAATAAAATAAAAACCAAAAAGGTTACGTATTACAAAAGAGATAAGACTAGTACGGTGGAGTTGGGTCCCACGGCTATTTAATTAGGCCTTGTACTGGGGTTCACGTGTAGAAAGAGTGAAGACGTACTACTATCTACATCATGACGTACTGCCATCTGCAGTGCACCATGAAGTTGACAAGGGAAGGGATGAAGCGTAATAATTGCCAAGTGACCGACAGGCTCCAAAAGTAACTTAACTTGACTATGATTAACCAGTAACCATCGCTTTAGGTTCCAAGCCACGACTGTCTTCTTTCTCGTCCTTTGGGTATTTTTGATAGGAAGACCATCCGTTTTCCGAGTTCTAGGAATTAGTAATCAAACGTTTGACTTATTAATTATCCTCGTTAATGACCGATAGGCTTGTTCATTGCATAAAACTTAAAAATAACATAAGGACATGATAATAATAAAAAGGGTTAATACCTTAAAAAATCTAAAATTGGTATATTTATGACAAATTTACCCCAAACTATTTTTTTTATCATGAAAAATCTCAAACTAGTAAACTTGTGATAAATTTACCCATACTGAGTATAAAAAATCATAAACTGATACATTTATAATAAATTTACCCCAAATTAATTTATTCGATTGCAAAAACCCTAAACTGGTAAATTTGTAACAAATATACCATATGCTAAATTGGATTAATACCACAAAAAAATCATAAAAATTGTAAATTGTGACAAATAGAACGTAAAATCCTAAATTGGTATCTTTGGTTAACTGTCACGTGTCATTTAACTTAATAATTTGAGAATAAAATTTAAAGAAAACTAACATAGGGTAAATTTGTCAAAAGTATACTAGTTTGAGATTTTTAGTGGTTAAAAAAATAGTTTTTGGTAAATTTGTCACAAGTGTACCAGTTTGGGTTTTTTAGGTATTATCCCTAATAAAAAAATTAAATGATAAATGATAAATTATAATAGAAAAACATCCCATTTCATTGTTGCTCCCCGTGTGTGTACACGAGAAAGATTAAGGCTCATTCATATATGTAGAGTAAGTTCATGTTTATATATTGTTCTAGAAATATTATATTAGATTAAGATCTCATTTATTTCATGAAAAATAAATAATTTAAAATATTTTTTCAATAAATAATCGTTTATATTGATTGAAATAATTAGTTAATGGAAAAATATTTCAATTATTGATAATGATACATTAGAAACATTTTTGTCTTTCATTTTCGTTTTCATAAATTTTTATAAGCATTATTTTTGTAACATAAAAAACTCTTAATTATATTAATCATGACACATTTATTTTAAACTTATTTTTGTGACATCAAAAACCCTAATTTTATATCAATGTGATGCATTTACTCTCGGTCAACATATTGTCAGATGATTTTCCAACCAAAACATCATTTTTATTGTACTCGAGCCTTGTTGGTGCTATGTCAATCTCATTTGTCTTTTGTTGTCTATGAAGTCAGATTTTTAATGATGCTCATTATAATAACTTTATGGAGGATACATGTATTACAAAACATAAATTTAAAATTTTTGATGTCAAAAAAATGTTTAAGATAAATATCACAGTGGATAAAATTTTGGGTTTTAAACTGCTTTTCCCCCTTTGATTGAGTTTATTCTACTTTATTGTAAAGTAATATATCTAATCAGCTTAAGAAAATATGAAAGAACGGAGTTTTCTGATAACGAGACTCAACCATTTAATTGCACTCTACCTAACTTTCCTATCATTGATAGATATAAACATAAATAAATAGTCATTCTTACTGTTACCAAAAAAAAAAGAAAACATAAATAAATAGTTCTGGTTTCACAAATGACACATGCTAGCCAAATTTTCTTAGCACTCATTTGTTTGTGTTTCTTAAAAGTCAAAAATAATTGTTTACTTTTTCTGTAAAATTCAAAATATTATTCAAATACAAAATATATGCATAATTTGGTTTCACAAATAATACACAATAAGATAGAATGTAACAAGGTAATTATGATGATCAGAGTTAACTAAATTTTATTAGGACTTGATTGTTTATGCCTTGTAAAATGCAAAAACTCAAAATTTAAAATGTTATTTAAATATTAAAAGATTTCGAGAGAATTATGCCTAAATTAAATATCAAGATTTAACGCTTGCGAAAATTTGACAGGTTTCAAGCCAAAAAAAAGTGTAAAAACTTGTTCAAGACAAGACCATATATATTGTGCTGAAGTTCGTGAGAGCACAAAACTCGAAATTCACGGTATCATTATCCTCTGATTTGACGTGTCCACTTTTCTCTTGTCCTTCAGAGTTTTTGTTTCCCTTACTTTCTCTTTTCCCAAAGGGAATCATTAAAAGGCTAAGATAACTTGTCGGTGATTCCATTGGTACCTGGTGATTCTGATCGGACTACACGTAATAAAAGAGATAGGACAACTGGGGTGGAGTTGGGTCCCACGAGTATTCACTAAGGCTAACTACTGGGGTTCACGTCTGTGAAGCCGTCTTGTCGCAAATTTGACGGAGGAGGCAGCGTAGCGATTACCACGTGACTGACGTGGCCGGAAAGCAACCTAACTCAATCATGGTTAATATTAACCGTCAATGCATTCTTTTGTCTTTGATATCTTTTTTGGGCCACGTCTTTCCTCCCCTGTGGTCATCTTTCTTTCTCCTCCTCTGCATTTTTTAGATGGAGAGACCATGCGCTTTTGAAACTCTAGAAGTTAATAATCGTTGACTTACTAATTGTCCTCATTAATAGTTTTGCTTTCTTTTAATCTATTCCGGTATGACTATACAAAAGTTGTAAGTATCCATAGATGGGCTTCATGAACAGAAGAAAATTAAGATCTAAATATATTTGTTTGGGTACTCCAAGACTAAATAATAACAATCGATCTTTACTTTTAGTTTTGATCTTATCCCTCCTATCACATAGCGTAATTGTCGCACTTCGATTTCCACATAAGAAAATTGGAGTGACGCAACTGTCTTTCACTAGAAGAACGTAGTCTTAAACCTATATGGGTCATAAGCTAATACCTATAGAATATAGCTCAATTATCTGCACGGATCGAAGCTTTTAAGTTACTTTATTCTTATGGATACCAATCATTTTATTCCTACGATTCTTACTAAGTCAGGTCATCACCTGCTTGAAGCAAGAGTATGTGGCATTTTACATGCATTTATGGTGCGAAAATATGTTTCGGGTTCTAATAAGAGCACTTTAAGTTGCTAAAACATAACTTATGATGAACAATTGGTGATGTTGATTGAAGAGATTAGTGGTGACGCATCTCATTACTCTTTTGTGATTGTGCAATGACAAATCACATTGGAAAAGAAGTGACTTGAAGATTGGTGTGTTTCGACATCCATGGCTTCAACTGAAATAGCCTTTGACCTCGAACGCCTGGGATTTGGCATTGCATGATTTTGACGTTTTGTTTGGAGATTACACCCTTCTAGTAGGGGTTGCAAGAAAAAGGAGTACCTTTCATACATAAAAGCAATCTATTTGGAGTACTTCAGGATCGATTCTTCTTAGAAAATTGTAGTATCACATGAGGTCTTACCGACACATAAAAACCACTAGATTCTATTATCCGTAGGGTAAGAATTGAGTGCACAAAGTCGACACCCCTTGTAATCTGGGTTTTTATGAGCGCAGTTCCTTTCGGTAACTTGCCAAATTCATCCAAAACACCCATTGCAACATCATTTTCTCCTTTAAAC
This sequence comes from Eucalyptus paniculata subsp. matutina, assembly GCA_017140255.1. Classification (NCBI taxonomy): domain Eukaryota; kingdom Viridiplantae; phylum Streptophyta; class Magnoliopsida; order Myrtales; family Myrtaceae; genus Eucalyptus; species Eucalyptus paniculata. The sequence goes on along the minus strand of CM029436.1, from coordinate 19,034,342 downwards.
TCAATGTAGAGACTACTATGTTATGTGAAATTTTCATGATTTTTGAAAATATGTATATTTTTATTAATACTCAAAAACTATGAAATTTGTGAAAATCATGGAACATTGTTTTCGAGATATCCAACAAATTGTGCATAATTGGGGGGTTTTTAATGATTTTTTTCCTAAATCAAACGAGATGATTGAGTTTTATTCTACTTTATTGCAGAGCAATATGTTTAATTAATTTAAGAAAGGTGAAAGAATGGAGTTTTTTGATAATGTGATTCAGCCATTTAACGATACTCTACCTTTCCTATCATGGATAGATATGTATATACATACATAGTTTTGGTTTCACAAATGACAAATAATAGCTGAATTTTCTTAGCGCTCCTTTATTTGTGTCAGTTGTTTACTTTTCTGTTAAAAATCAAAATATTATTCAAGTACAAAATATACAACATAATTTGGTTTCACAAATAATACACAATAAAATAAAACAAAAGAAGGTAATCATAGTGATCAGAGTCACCTGCGTTTTCTTAGGGCATATTTGGTTATGCCTTTTAAAATGCAAAAAATAAACTTTAGAATGTTGCTGTTCATCCATCTCTGGTGTCTCTCTGATGCATTTCTTCTTTCCATTACACAAACAAGAGAGTTACAGGGAGGTTTAGCGAAAAGTCTGGTGCAACCGGTCAGCCAGCAGATGGCGAAGGTGATTCACCGGTCTCCAAAACAAAACCAACCGCTGGCTGAACATGCAGCCCAAAACAAACCTCGTCTCTCTAAAAATATATATTTCCTTTGTCAAGACAAACCACACCCATAGAGGTATATCTTTGCGCTATTCTTCAAAGACCGACCTTTTGTCTGTTGCTTGGCGCTTTTTAATCACACAATTTCATAATATACAAATTTTGGCACGTACTTCGTTTACAATTTTTTATAATTATAGGTATGCTTTTGCTGAACACATACCCTTACTTTTCACATGTCGTTATCATACAAAGCATCTAAGTAAAGGAAAGAACGATTTGCATAATTCAACTATTCAAATTAATTAGAAAACCAAAATAATTACACAATAAAAAGACAAGCATGGATGAGCATGGTGGGAAGCCACGGTTAATCAGTGAGGCCTAATATTAAGATCCATGTGTATGAAGTCGTACCGCCATCTACAGCATGAGATTGACAGGCATAATAGTTGCCACGTGACTGACATGGCCAAAAAGTAACTTAACTCGACTCGATCATGGTTATCTATTAACCATTACTTTTTCGTTTTATTTATTATTTTTTTTTTTTAGGTTGCGCACCACGTCCGTCTTCTTCTTCCTCCCCTGCATTTTATAGAAGGAGAGGCCGGGCGCTTTCGGAACACTCGAAATTAAATGCCAAATATTAAATTGTTAATTATCACTCCTTAATGGCCGACCATTTATTGTACAAAAAAACCCTCTTAAAGATATTATAAGTGTACAATAATAATAGATAGTTAAAATATTAAAATGACATATACCAATTGCAAAACCCACATATATATGAAAGATATAAAGATATTAAAAATATATGAAAGATTACATCAAATTTAATAAACAAGGTAAGTTGATGTTGATGTATAGTTTAAAAAACATCATCTTAGATTCAGATGAGTCTTTTCTGCTTTGTTTTAAAGCAATATGTCTAATTAATGTTAAGAAAAGTGAGAAGAAATGAAGTTTTGAAATGATATATCTCAACCATTAGGCCCCATTTTATCTTACTTTCTTATATATATAGTCTGATAGGAAGGAATCGAGTTTTGAAATGATATAGCTCAACTATAAGGCCCATTCTATATATGTACATACATAATCTTCATAATTTGCTAAGTTTTATTAGAATGTTTATTTATGCTTTTGAAAATGTAAAAAACTAAGTTTTATATTGTTATTCAAATACTAAAGGATTTCCAAAAATTATGTACAAATTAAGCATTAATAAGTGTTGTGAAAATTTCAAATGTTTAACCCAAACAAATGTAAATTTTTGTTCAAGATAATATTGGATTAAATATATATTTATTATATAATATATATCAAACACAGTCCTTAGATATTTTGTTAAGGTTTGTCAAGCGCAAAGCTCGAAATTCATCACGTCTGGTATTAGTGTCCTCCGATTTGATGTGTCATCTTTTGCTCTTTTACTTTTTTCCATGTCCTTTTCCAACTACAACCATAAAAAGGATAAAAAGAATGAATATCAAAAAAAAACATATATTTATAATAAATTTATGCTAAATAAAAAATTTTTTTTCAAAAAAGTATATTTATGATAAATTTATTTTATATTAATTTTCATTTAAATTAGATTTTATCATCAAAAAACATAAATTGATACATCAATAATAATATGCATCATATACAACTTAGTAATTTATTAATTAATTTAAAATAAAAATAATGAAATATAAATTTATATTATGTATATGAAATAAATTTATCATGTATATATTAATTTGAAAGTTCCCGAATATTAACTCTAAAGAGAACGTGTTTGGAAAGCAAAGCAAAACAAAAATCAGCGAGAAAGAGCATCTTTCACATGGGCTGCGATCACACTTTAGGGTCAAAAGATTATGCTGGTACCTGGCAAAGCGGGATTGGACAACGTGTTTAAAGACAGATAGGACGAGCATGATGGAGTTGGGTCCCATGGCTATCACTAAGGCCTAAGCTAGGGCCCATATCAATGAAGCCGTACTGCAATCTACAGCGTGACGTTGACAGAAGACTTGGCCCAAAAAAATTCCTCAACTCTACATTTTCATTAGGATGCGGATGGCAAAATTTGCTGCAGAAATTAATTTAGTGTGGGAAAAATGGTTTAATCTTTTTAAGCTTTTCCCTTTTTATTTTAAATTAAAATAGAAATACCAAAATCAAAAAAATTATAAAAGGCATGGCCAAAATAATAACTTAACTCTACCATTGTTAATTAGCAACAATCACTTTGCCCTTTTGATTTTTTTTTTCCTCTTTACTTTTTGTGCCACGTTTGTCTTCTCCCCTCACCTCTAATAAGTTTTTTTTAGAGAGGGAGACTATGCTCTTTTGAAATTATAGAAATTAAGAGTGTATTTGATAATACTTTTTATTTTTATCTTCCTACTTTTTTACTTTTAAAACAGAAAAAAATTTGAAATTTATTTATTTACATCAATTAATTTTTTATTTTTCGAAATAAATTATAGCCAAGATAAATTTAGAATAGAAACAAATAGTAAAATATTTACTTTTCTATTCTCGATAACAAAAAAAGTATATATCATTTTAGAGAAACAAGCTCAACATAGTCTAATATTCATCTTTACACGATTGATACAAAATCTTGGTGAGACCCACATCTAGGCTAGGTCTCGTAACCCAATCAAAGTTGCCATTTTTCAATTTAGGAAAAGAATTAAAAATTAGATTTTGAGTAGTTCTACTAAGTTTTAGTATTAATTCTAGTTTAGAATTAGTTTGGCTAAAAAAATGTGAAAATCTTTTGATGAAAATTGGATTCACAATTGAATAAGCTCTTGGGACTTTACCACATTAATTTTTTTTAATGCCGTTCACTTTTAGAAACAATATTGAGTTGCAATAGCTTGACAACTTGGTTGAGAAAAGACTGTCTTCTTCCCTTAAGATGCTATTGGAGACATCTTTTAAAATCATCTGTAATTTTGTTCTGAGAAAATTAAATGGCTTTAAATAAGTCTTTTGTATTACAATTTGTATTGTGTTTATAGTAGTCGAACAAGTCTATGCTACATGAATTTTTAATGTCATTGCTTGAAGATTTGTCTATTATGAGTTATTTTGTCATTGGCCTTACCGCCAAGCAATGTTTGTTCGTTTTCTTGCAGTTAAAAAAGTTCAAAAGATCAATGCACTTGATTATTGTAACTCATAAAGACTTATTGTCAACCTCCTTACATTGTGAGTCATTAAACTACTACGATTCGTTACTATCATTTTCAGCCTCCATTTTTTTTTTGAGTAATTATTACCTTGCATTTTCTAAGCCATTTTAGAATATTTTGATTAGTTAAATCTTTATAAAAATCCAATTTTATATAAACATGAATTGTTAAGTCTCTGTTAATTTTTTTAATTAAATAGAAAAAATTAGAAATATAATTTTTTTGAATTATATCAAATGTATTTTTATTTTTTTATTTTCGAAGATAAAAATTTCATGTAATTACTTAACGTGTTATTTTATTAAAAAAGAAAAAAATAAATTTTTTTAATAGAAATCATTTCGGATTGTGATAACGCGAAGCTAGAGAATTCACAATATGTGATATGATTGTCCTACGATTTGATGTGTTCTCTGTTACCCTTGTCCTCTGTTTTTCTTACTTTCTCCTTTTTTTCCAAAGGCGACCATAAAGTGGGTAACAAGATCACGTGCTTGGAGAAGCGAAGCAAAATAAAATGCAGAGTAAAAAGAATCTTTCTGGTGGGGCCACGACCGCACTTGGGTGGAGTAATTGTCGGTACGTGGGGAAACTGAATTGGACGAGTACGATGGAGTTGGGTCCATTATCTCTGAATTCTTACCGCCATCAGGTTGACAGAGGACATGACCACAAAGCAACTTAACTCACCATGGTTAACTATTAACTATCACTCTTGAAGATAAAATAAGTGCGCGATAATATTAGATAATAGAAAGTATTTAAATGATAATTAATATTACAAATTTTTTAAAATTAATATATTATGATAAATTTATTCTAAATTAATTTTTTGATAATTAAAAATTTTAAATTAAAATATTCGTGACAAATTTACTTTAAACTAATTTTTTTGTCTTTAAAATTTTTTAACTAGTATATTTGTGATAAATTTATTCTTTAAATTTGATTAATACTATAAAAATCTCACAAAGTGTAAAACCCCAAATCAGTACATCCGTAAACTGTTATGTATCATATAACTTAGTAATTTAACAGTAAAATTTAATATAAACTAATGGAGAATAAATTTATTAAATGTAATTTGAATTTTTTTGCTATCAAAAATTAGTTTGAAGTACATTTATCTTATATGTATGAATTTAAGAATTTTTCATGTTGTTAACCCTTAAAATGTTATATATTGATTGCAAAACATTCTACTTCATCGGTGCTTCCTATGCGTGTAAACAAGAAAGATGACAAAACTACAAAAAAAAACTAAATTATATTCATTATTATACATTTATTCATAAATTTTTTGTGATTAAAAAATTATAAATTATACCTATTACGACGCATTGCTCTAAACTTTTTTTTTTTGGTGATATCAAAATCCTAACGTTATATCAATGTGATACCCACTATGATTGCATTCAAAGATTTTCTAACCAAAATAAGAGTCATTTTTTATTTCACTCAAGCCAGATCTACAACTTCCTTTGCCTTTTATTGTCCATGTAGGTAGATTTAAAACCTAGACGTGAGTTGATGAGTCACATAAGTATAAGTTTAAGATTTTTTATATCATAAAAAACTTATGATAAATGTGTCCCGATAGGCATAATTTAGAATTTGTAATGGCTTTTTCCCTAGATTGAGTTTTATTCTATTTTATTTTAACATAATGTCTCTAATTAATTTAAGAGAGGTGAAAAGGAATATAGTTTTGTGATAATGCAACTCAATCATTAAATTGCACTCTACCGGACTATCCTATCATTGAGAGATATGGATGACATATGTGTGTGTGTATGTTTGTATGCATTTAGAGTTTTGGCTTCACAAATAACACAGGATAGCTGAATTTTCTTAACACTCATTTGTTTGTTTTTTTTAAAATGCAAAAAAATTGTTAACTTTTCTGTTAAAATTTAAAATATTATTTAAATACAAAAAAGGTGAAAAAATACATATAAATTACGTTTGTGAAAATTTTACATGTTTCAGGCCTAAAAATTATAACACTGATTTCATATTAAAATTAATTAAATTAAACAGATAAGGTTTTGTTGACGTTTGTGAAAGCGGACAGCTTAAAATCCACCACAGGTGGATGATATGATTGTCCTCCGATTTGATGCGTCGTCTTTCCCCCTTTTCCTTTTTATCTAGCCTTTCTTTTTCCAAAAGCCGACCAGAAAAAAGTGTGAGATGATGCGTTGGTGAAGCAAAACCACTGCTTTTCAATCTAGTCGGTAGGTAAAGTGGAATCACCGTCCACTTACAAAGGCTGCACTCCACCTAGCACAATCATTCAAGCTAGCCAATCATCTTGTTGGCTGACTTCCAGCAGCAGCACAAAAAATGTACAATCTCTCGAGCTCAGTGGACAATATCAGCTCATGCTTAATCACAAAATGTTACATTTGAGTTTTAAAGTGACTACAATAAAACTAATCATTCAATTAGTAGAGATGAAGAACCGTATAAAACTAATCACTCGATTAATTGAAGGGGAAGGACCATCATCAAAATTATAATTTTTGAAAAAGTTCCAAGAGAGTTTTCAAAAAGGTTTTTCTTTTGAGGCATTGCAAAGCCCATCGAAATTCAATGTCCCCACGTTCAATAGCTCTGTCAGCATAACAAAGAAAGGCCATGTCTTGAAACTATCTCGTTTTTTAGAAAGAGTAGTCAAACAAAATGTGTACACCTAGATTTAAAATTATGCATCACTGAAATAACTAGTGTAGCTTGTATGACAGCATTGGCTGTCTATCAATAGTAATCAGCTTGTTCAGAATATTAATCCAAACTTAGGAACATCAAGATTAAACCAAATAAGTCTGCCATAGCAACTTCGACCTCCTATTTGTATTCCCAAGCATCAGGAAATGGCATTAGACGAATCATTCTTCTTATAGAGAGTCACATTTAAGGCCCACATTAGACGCGGTTGTCTTCCAAATCTTCTTGGTCAATAAAGCAAAAACTTTTTAATTTTAAGATGCGGATGTCTTCCAAATCTTCTTAGTCAATAAAGCAAGATTTTTATATAAAGCAAATCTTCTTGCTTTACATATCAATCATTCTCCTTATATGATGTCACAACTAGGGCTCACATTAGATGAAGATGTTTTTCTTCTTGATCAATAAAGAAAATTTTTTATATAATTTAGCCGGTTCACTCTACGCTGGAAATTTTTTAAAAAAAAGGAAAGAAAGAAAGAAACACTTTGAGGTTCTTTTGTCAAGATGCATTTGTACCATCAATAATATATCAACATCAATTCGCCTAACTTTTGAAATTTGGGTAAATTTTTTACGCATGATTCACGCTCCTTAAACATCGCCATAACCAAGGCCGACATCTGATGCAGATGTCTTACTAATTTGCTGTTCTTTTTGTCAAGATGCATGCATACCATTTACATGCTTGACTTATTGTTATTAGTTTCTGTCACTTTTGTCCCAATTTAAGTGTAGTCCTAAATCCTAACAATCCACAAGATATGTAAAAGATTACACACAATTTAATACCAAGGCAAGTTGACGTTGACGTATAGACCAGAAAAATTATATTATATTAAATTAGATAATTATTTGACGAAAAAATTAGATGAAATTTTTTTTCTACTTTATTGTAAAGTAATATGTCTAATTAATGTCAAGGGAAGTGGGAGGGATTGGACGTTTGTGATGATCTCAGTCCACCATTAAGCGCCTTCCTACCTTACAAATGACACATAACTAAGACAAAAAGAAAGAGGACAATCATGATAATCAAACTGAGTTGAGTTTTCTTAAGATTTGTCCATTTGTGCTTTTTGAAAAGCAAAAAAATCAAAGCAAAAACGATTTTTTTGCTTTCCTCTTGAAACGTATAATGTTATTCAAATATAAACATTATTATGAAGAAATTATATGTAAAGTACATATCAATATTTACATGTTGTGCAAATTTCTTATGTTGCATGTGAAAAAAAAAATGTAAAAATGTGTCCGAGACAAAGATTAAATCAAACAACACAAAGTGCAAAAGCCTTACAGCTTGAAATCCACTATAAGTGGTGGACCATATGTGTGTCCTTCGATTTGAGGTGCTGTCTTTTCCTTGGGTCCTCTTTTCCTTAATTTACCTTTTTTCAAAAGGTGACCAGAAAAAAATATAAGATAACGTGTTGATTGAGAAAACGATAACTTTCCACGCACCAACGTCTCTGCTACCTTCCGACCAAAAAAAAAAAAAAAAAAAAAGACGTCTATGCTATCGCAAAAGCATCATTTAAAAGAATTTGTCCGTGGGCTGAAGGCTACATTGTATCTAGCACAATCAACTCAAGCCCAACAACCATCTCATTGCATATTAGACAGCAGCAACGCTGGAGTGCCCCCAATGGCTGCACAATCTCTGGTATTCAATGGACAATATAAGCTTATGCTAGAAGATAAAATGCTTCATTTGAGTTATAACAATAAACATCATAAAATTAATCACTCAATTAGCAAAAGGGGAAAGACCACCATGAAGCACAAAGTTCCTTTCGGTGTAAATAAAGTAGATAACCCCATTTTAAGCAAAGCTTTAGTAGAGTTCTTAAAAATGTTTTGCACTTTCCAGTGTTCTATTTGACATGAGACTTAAGCATGCTGCTCACATTCAAAAGCTTCCACCAAATGCGAATCAATTTGAATGTGAGTAGCATACTTCAACAGACCAAATTCTTTGGTCCCTTAATAAATAAAGCTCCACACAAGCATTCTAAATGAAGCCAGCTCTCATAACCAATCTCCGGAGGCAATTCCGCACAAGTAATTGTCTCAATCCCCTTTACATTTAAGAAGGCACACATCTTTCCAAGCCACTCTTGCTCCCTTAGCATTGTCAGGCTTGTCTCTCCAAAGAATAGCAATGTGTTTACTTTCCACTAGTTTCAATATTTTCTTTGGCAGCACAAAAATTTGGCTCCCATAAATAATAAAGCTACATGTATCTAATTTAATGAGTTGTAGCCTGCCAGCAAAAGTCAAATGCTTGACACCTTCTAGTTATCCTTTCAACAAGTGGTTTGCAATCTTTGTCACATAGCTTTGCCAGATATCAAAAGAATTTCAAGTTATTTAAAAGGCAATGCTCCTCTCAAAATGCCACTTATATGTAGCAAACCATCACAATAAACTCTATCATATGTAACCAGAAAATCTATTTTTGAGGATTAAGCTTCAATCTAGAAACTTGTAACCGCTGCAAAAGATTTAATATTTCAAGATAAGAATCTTTGTCTCCTTAAAGAAAATCATAGGATCCAAATCATAGGATCGTTATAACGTTAAATAAACTAACTTGGGCTGGGTGACAAATTAGGCTCTATGTAAGGGCTGGGCCCGAAATTGTTCTACCCACAGCTTACGTATAGCTAGTTAAACTATCTTGGCCCAATGCATGGAACAACCACGATATTTAGTTAGGATTGACGATATTAGAATTGAATTTCGATGTAGTTCAGTTTCCTTGGATATAAAAAAGAAAAAGAAAATTATTTGCCAAATAACCTATAAGGACCCTAAGACCAAAATTTTGCATAATTGCAGAAAAAAAGTATTAACCAAAATAGACACAAGTTTGTAACTGAGTTCATTTAGCTACGACATTTTGTTTAATTACACTCACAAGATGACCGTGCATTGCATGGGCTTAAAATTATAATTAGTATATTATTAATGTCATTGGTGATGTGAATTTTCGCAATAAAAATAAGATGCAAATTTTTTTTTAACAAAATTCATATGAATTAAATTCTCCGCTAGACTTTAAGTGGAGTTTTACTCTAGAGTTTCACTTAAAGTGGATCCACCATCATGTGAATTTATACTCCGATTAAAAGAAACAAGATTGTCAATTTAATCATAATATAATTTCCTACAATGTTTCAAGCATGTAAAATGTTATAAATCGATGTAAAAAGAAAGGTGGGTAAGAACACTAAGAGTGTCAAAACTTTTATACGACATTTATTAGAGTGCCAAAATTTTTTTTTTCTCACTAACTTGAGTGTCACATTGGAGCAAAATTGATCACTTGAGTGCCAATTCCAATAAATTATCCAAAGTGGAATTTTATAATTAATTGATCATTTATTTATATTTATATTTATGATCTAGTTGTCATAATTAAGCATTTCGCATGTTTTGTTTTTTGTTTATTGTGGGTACCCCATGTATATTGAAGGCACTATGATTTATTTTTTTTACTTGTGGGCTTTACTTCCACAGAAATAAAGTTTGTCAAAAGGAGACATTTCCAAAGGAAATATATATTGTTGATATCTAAATTTTGACGTCCCAATCATTTATTTATTGATAGAAAATTATGGATTAATTCTTAACCCCTAAACAAAAATATTAGAACCAAATAGCATTGCATATAGTTTTAGAAACATTCATTGTTTAGTTTAATTGTATTGGACCGACGACTGGTAATGAATGGTTCTGAGCTCAATGAAGCCTACAAGATGAAGAATTGGATTGAGCTTGCGAAAGCATGAAATTCTAGCCCAACGAATATCCCACGTGACCAAAAATTGCGTGTGCCGCGCATGGGATATAAAAATTGGAAAATTTCCGAAACTTGGAAAGTAATTTGGCCATAAAAGAAAAAAATATTTTATATATTCTTGGTGAAGGCAAGCATAGGAAGGAGATATTGCGCGCTTATATATGCAAGATTCGGAATTTGGGAAATCTGAGCGTCTATCTTCAGCATAGCATTCATCCAATTTGCAAATTGTTATTTGGTTTAAAAATAAAAATCCAAGGTGAATATTCAATCTGCATGAAGATAGAAAATAATAGACTTTCTAGATCTTCCAAGAGAAGAGAAAAGAAAAGATAACAGCGTGCGGGCGAAGATCTTGAGCACACTAGCACATGAAATCAAGTAAATATCCTCAAAATCTTTAGACAATTCTCTCGGACATAATGCAAGGAGGAACAGCAGATTTTGTATCTTCGTACGAAGGAAATCAATAAAAAAGGAAAGTGGGGTTTAGTCTTCACATATCCATTGGCGTTGGCAGAAAGAAAAGCCACAGGAATAGCAAAGAACTAAAATCTAATATGCTGATTTATTCTCTTTCATTGGAAGTCCGGGTCACCCTTACCTAGGGAGCTCTCTTCTTGATCTGACATACACGGCTGTAACAGAGAGATACGAGAGAGAGAGAGAGAGAGAGAGAGAAAGAGAGAGGAGAATGTGAGTTTTCCTGGCCAAGCCTTGGCCGGGACCCACGTCGCCACCCCTGCCGCAGTGCTCTCACCGGCCGCGACGCCTCATCAACGAGCTGCTACCATCTTGAGCTACTGCCGACGCCATGATCTGTCGTGCCCGGGTCGTGCCAAGCTTCCCGACGCACTGGCCTCCGTCCCTACGCACTGCTTGCTGATCCTCGCTGAGCCTCTGTCTTCGCCTGGCCCGAGCTACTCGCTGCTGCTCCCTCCCTGCAACTGCACCAGTGACGACGAGCCGTGCCGAGCACCCCCAGCCGCGAGCCCCGCTGTCCCGAGCTCGCTGACTCGACACCGACCTACTGCTGTTCCTACTGCCAGAGCCTGACGCTGACGATCTACCGCTACTCTCCAGTCCACGTCGCCGCGTCCAGCCTTGTCGTGCCTACAAGCTTTACTTTCTTGCAGGTTTCTTCGGGGTCCAGTCTTCCAGTAGCAAGCCAATGCCTCTGCCGTGAGTCCCTTTCAACGGGATTTTGTTGAAAAGGAGAAAATAAAGGTCAAGTGGCGGTCAAAGTGGAGAAAAGAAAAATTGAAACAGAGAGGATTTATTCCATTACTTGCAAACAATATCAACGCCTCCACTTTCCAGAATACACGGTAGAGAGAAGACAAGCAGAAATTCTGGAAATTCGCTCCTTGGGTGCTCGTTGTTCATGTTTTCCCAAGAGTCACTACCGAGCCATCTCACCGTGAGCCCGCCCTTGCCAAGACCGCCGCCACCCCCGCCATGCACTATCACCAATCACCGTCCATGTTTGAGGCAGGACGCCTGTCTTCCGAGTAACCTGTTTATCATTTTAAGCCATTAAGTGATTGAGCAAGGAAAGTTAACTTTGTTTTATCGATATTCAAAAACAGTGAGATGTCCAACTGAGATGTCGAAGTCTTTTACTTCGATAATGTTCTGCATATGTTGGATGAGTAAGGACTGATATGAATATCTACATTCGTTTAGGAAACAAAACTGTGGGAGTGCTTTATGAGTGTTAAAAGTTAGAAAAGTTTTGCATAGTAAATTTGTGAACCGTGACCAAAAGACTACTATATATATGTTATTTACTTAGGGTAGCGTTTCTTGAATCCTTTATGAAAGTTAAGCATCTCCGATTAATATTCAGAAAGAGCACAAAAGGGAACTGGTATGGTAATTATTATTATAGTACCTTTTCCTTGCTGCTCAGTGTCACGGCCCACACGGATTGAATAACCACGATTGGCAACTCCCTCCATAAAAGAATTCAAGTAATTCAGGCATCACAACAAAATTTGAGTTCAATTTGATGGGCAATCTTTGAATTTGACTAGCAGCTGGTATGATTCTTCTGAGCATAACCCAAGAAAATGTGTCAATGTTGGCTGTTTCATGCTTTTCCATCAACCCTCTCTTATTTCCTTCTCCATAGGCACTAAGGTACTCCTTATGGCAAAGTGAGATTCAGAATTGCCGTTTTTTTATCATTTCAAAGCCTCCCTCTCTCTCATGCTTTCTGTACTGCAGAAAAGATGGTCGACACTCTTAAAGTCCTTCAATGAACAAAAATACTGAATAAAGTCGATGTTATTTCTATGGTGTGAACCTGTAGTTAGTGTGGCATCCTGCAACATTCCAGTCACCCTGAGAAGGAAGTGAATGTTTTTATCAACTTGGGGATAAATGGTGACAGTGAAGTCAACTACCTCTATTGGCTTCGGATCTAACATAAGGACACACTAGCTTGCTCAGTTATTCTCTATTATGTTTGCCATTAACAGCAATCCGTTATTTTCTTGAGCAAGTAATTGAAATCTCACGTCAAGCAGGTATCTTGAACACCATATATGATCTCCTGCTTCGATTCCCACGCTTGGTCCTTCTTGGTATTCTCACTGCACGGTACAAGCCAGTGTTGATCAATGGAATTCAGATACATCTCACCAAATGCCAACGCACATGGACCTCAGTCAAATAACACCAATCGCAGGCTCCCTTCTGTTGATCATTACCAACCATCATAGAATTAACATCATGCCTCAACGTTCATCCCAGGCAGAATCAAAGTATATTCCAGTGAGCACAAAGAATCAAGAAATATAAAAGGAAACAAATCCATCGAGGAAGGATGGCGGAATCGGATGTATGAATGGCAACTTGATCGATTAGTTCTACTCACAACCAAGACCATATGAATCTGTGAATCCATCCGAACATGACTGACTAGCGAGGCTTCGACAAGTTGAATGCAAGTCAGATTATCATAATACAACTCTCTGTTAAAGGATTAAACTGAGGTTTCCAACAATGAATTTCATAATGGAGAGCTACTGGACGTATTCTGAAAAATAAGATATCAAACTCAATCCAGTTTCATCTGGTAAAGAAACATGAGTTGGGAATTTCATCAAATGGGTTGCGTGCACCACGAACGAGGAGCCTAGACACGTTGTCAATGCAATCTTTCATCCAGAACGACTCTCTCAACAACAACATCATCACAAATCATCAGGAAACAACTCGTATTCTCGTTTGTTTACGCAAAAGCAACGTTAACACAACTCAGCCTCGTGTTTCGCCCAAAGCAGGACAGAAGGGAGAGGAGAGAGGAGACATTACCTGGTCGGAGACGGAGCTCCGATCGGCGGTGATACCAGGAGGAAGACGTCCGACGAGCAACGGACGCCGAGAATCGGAGCTTGCGAAGGAGGATTGAACCCGAACCGAGCTGCTTCGAAGGTGATGAAGTGAGAACAGAGGCGAACAGAGCTTCCGAGAGAGTGAACTCCTAAAACGCTCAAAAACCTCCCGAGTCCGTTCCATCAATGCCCTCCGTTCGAGCTCTCTCTCGGCGCGTATGTTCGTTGATGGCCGGCGACGGAAGGCCGGTGGCGGTTACCGGCGGATATACGGGTGTCCAACAGACGATTCGGTTACAAGCTTGTCCAAAATCAGCCTTGTAGAACTTTATCGAGAAACTCCCTCGAACTGAGCTGCTTCGTTCGACTCTCTCGCCGCGCATTTGTCCTTACTCCCGGCGTTCTTCTTCAACGGGAGGGAGGGAGAAGGAGAGAGAGGGAGAGAGGCAGGGAGGATGATGTGCTGAGCACGAATATAAAGGAATGGGCTAGGACAAATTTGTGACAGCTAAGTTGCGCTAATGGGCTGACCCAATGGCCTTGTGGATCAAGTTGGGCTACATGAATTGGACTGACCTTATTATTATTATTATTATTATTTTATTGTGACCGAATTCTTTTTGTACATTGATGTCTTTATTATTTGTCTATTTATATTTTTATCATTTTTATTCATTTACTTATTTTTTTTATTTGCTGTTTTTTTTATCTTGCTTTTTTTTACTTTTATAAGAACAAATGATATGCTTAAATTGTTGACTAACATGCAAGTGTCAACAGCAATCAAGAGGCGTTACATTGAAATACTTTCTTTTTTCACAAACTTGGCAAAATTGCAAGTTACTCTTGCCAACCGCTTTGGTTAAAATATCCATATCGCCACCGGTTGAAGTAATAGAACAAGAAAAATTTGACATAAGACTGGACACAAGAGAAATCAAGTCTACATGAAGTCCACTTCATAGACTTAAAATTGGTAATGATTGATTTAGTCATAAAAAGAAATGACAAAAAAGACTATTGCTTCGTTCATTCATTCTGCCTCGTATAAAGACTTTTTTTTTTTTTTTTTTTTTTTTGGGTAGACATTCTTGTCACAAAGAGATGAAGAACATGTCAATTATCAACCAAATAAAATGCTGGACAACCTTGTAGTGATCAAAATGGAGAAGTCATAGATTAGACTCCTAGGCCGTTGTCATGAGACCCCTTTTAATGAAACATTTACTTAATTGCTCAAGATGATGCTAAAAATTGGGAAAGTATTTACTTGAGAACCTCTATAGAATGACTAAAAAGCAAACCAAGAATGTCAGTTATTGTCAAATGCTAACAATAAGATCACTTTCACTATCCTCTCCCGAGCTTGACTCGTACTTGATCCATGGTAATTTCACTTTGGAAGTCCAGACGAGTGCTCAATAGGTTCAAGGATCACTTGATTTTAGAAATCAATAGATAAGTAGCTTTTTGCATGTAAAAAAGCAAAATGCTACTTTTTTTATTGTCACCATCCATAACCTTGATTTGATGCGTAGATCTTCGTCAGAATATCCAATTTCATGGGAGCACATGAGATAAATTTATGCTAAAGGCAAGTAGACTAGAGGCCATCTTCCAGAGCAACATTTCATCACTTCATCTATGTGAGTTTTCTAGAATGATTGGACGCAAGCATTATACTCCTTGCGAAATCAGATAAGCAAACTGCACTCTATATCTATAGCATGTCTCCCAATCGAATCAAGTATCGATGGACAATTTGGAATTATTCATGTAAATTTTGGGAAACAAGGTCATCATAATATTTGTGCTTGTGAGTTATGTGTAGGATATGAGCAATCTTGGGGCAATCCTCGCCTGCATCTTTTTTGTGCCTCTCCTCCACATTTGGGCCATATGCGATTCTTAGGTGATTTAGCAATGCCAGCCTTTGCATCCCTTTAGGTAATGATGTCAAAGACCAGGATCAAGTGATTACAGTGCCGTTGAAGTGATTGAAGGGCCTCAATTTGCTTTGGTAAAGCCTTCAAATTGAAGCAATAGATAATTCCCAAACGCTTGAGATTGCTTACCTATAGAAGCCATTGTGGGAGAGATGCTAGTTTGGGAAGGTGAAAGATTTCCGTGGATCAAAGACTGTTAAGTCCTTGGAAATCCAAGATGTTGCCACTTTCGCCTTTGGATAAATCAAGCTCCTCACAATCCCAAAAAGAGATCCATAAGGTTCAAAAGATGTCACATACCAAGTGAGAGGGAAGTTAATCGAAGACATTCATTGATGCTAAGAATTTCAAGTGAAGTGAGACTTTTCAAACACTCCTTTGGCAAATATTCTAGAAACTTCATGTTTGAGATAACCAGACTTCTGAACTTATTAAGGCATATTGTCTGATTTATCCACACCGTGTAGTTGCCTGCATCTCTAATATCCAATTGTCCAAAGCTTTCGCCCCGATCCAATCAAGTATGATTGCTCGTACTATTGATGAAGCAAAAAGCTATTGATATACAATTTGAAAGCAGATACTAATGATACTATTGGAATGAAAGGCACCACATACTATGAGAAGGATAACCGGAGAATTTATGGTCATTAAAATAGTCTTCGCTCGTAATAAGTGAGCTTGTGAATGGTGTGGGACATGAGCAATCTTGTGTAATCCTCTGTAGCATCATTTTTGTGCCTCTCTTTCAAATTTGGGCAAGCTGCAAAATTTTGATGACTAAATTAGCAACGAGAAGCTTCCGCCATAACTTAGCGGCGATCTTCCTGGCAATGCCAACGATTACAGCTGCCGCCATTTTTGTTCTCCCTATGTTTATCTTTCTCTATCTCTCTGTGCATCACCAGAAGATATAGTCCGGTCATTTCAAAGCTAGATGAAGACTAATACAAGATGGAAGCCTAAATCAACAATTCAATTCAATCAATGTCTGTCTTCTAAGAGAAGACTTCAACTATTAAACGAGCCCGCAGTCACAAAGATATATATATATATGCAAATATGTAAAAATATATATAATGGCTCCTATTTGTAATAACACTTTTTTTTAACCTTTTAAAGTTGCTTTCATAATCCAACCTCTCTTTTCTCTCTAGCCTCTCCTCTAGCACAGAAGTGGACTCAATTTGCAATGCTGGTATATCATGTGGGCTCGTGATCTTCGAATAGGCCATACAAGGGAATTTAGAGGTACATTTGCTAAATTAAATCAGTCAAATCTGAGAAAAAAAAATCGTAATTATACCCCCAGGAGAAGAATATCGATAGATTTCAAACTGCTAAAAAATATGGACAAGATTTTACTCGAAGGACAAAAAAATTCTCATCGTTAAATTTTCCGTTCGCGCAAGTCTTCATGTTTGCGACCTGACAAGTTTATAGATCGATCGTGGACCATGTGGCAAGTCTTCATAGTTGTGAGGTGTGCGAACTTAAATGCAACGTGACAAGCATGTCCACCAACAAAAAAAGAAAAAGAAAAAAAGAAGCTGGCAAGTGGCACCAACATTCTGTTTTTTGAATTTTGATGTACTTTCGAATCTCTACAGAGAGAGTCGCTTACACTTTTAAGGTTCTCTCTCTGTTATATCCTGTGTGCAATGCGGTGGTGTCAAAAGTGTGGATGATGCCATTGTGTGAGAAGATGCGCAGGAAGTGTTCGATGAAATGTCCGATAGAGGGATCTGTAATGTTGCTGTGCTGAATTCGATTAGGCTCTGGCAGGGATCGTAGGAATGTGCTTCTCTCGTTTAGAGAATTTCATCTCCAAGGAATTAGCTAAGTCAAGCATCTCTCAGTTCAATTGCTTGCTATTACACTTTCGCAGCTCATTTTTCATGTATTCCGGTCTCTATCCATTTTTTTTTATGTTTCTTGTCCAGATTAAGTTTGTCGCTGATCTCTTCAATTGCGGGGCTCGAATCTGGCCAGTCGTGTCGGTGATGGTTGGTGCGTATGTTCAGGTACGATTTTTCTCAAGTTCTAAATTCAGATCTAAGCGTTAGTGTCATGCTAAACCCAAACGTTATGTGTGCTTTATGCCTTGACATGCTTCCCGAGAAATTGGAAGTTCATTTTTTGAACAGATATGTTGGTATTGCCAAGTTGCCGTTTCTATGTTTGTACTGCACTTTCGATGTCAATGGGGCAAGTCTTCGCCTCGCATATAAAAAGAACTTGCCAAGTTGCACGAACAAATTTGTGCATAAGGATTGCGATCTGTTTATACGTCCCAAATTAATAAGACATTTGAAGAGATGAAACTAACTCGTGGATCTCATATTTGTAAAATCGGGAGTGAAACTGCCTTTTATTCAAAAGAAAGTCAGAAGTGCCAAATTGAATGAGGTCAGCATATGACACTGAAAATTTGGATGAATTACATTGAGATGTCGAACTAACTGAAAAGACAAATACAAGAAGATGTCTATGACACTAGAGGGGCTTACGGTGAGCTCAAATGGCCAAAACGCCAAAACTACTTGCAAATGCAGGATGTAACCAATGTAAAAGAGACCAGGTGAGCTTGGACACCTAACTTCTGTCCCTCTAGGAAGCTCTATTTACATGAGGATCTTCATTCAACGACCTAAATCTCAAGAAAACAAGGTTTCGTATTATCTCAGCTCGGAGGTCTCCACTGATGCTTTTAGCCTTTCTTAACCAGCAGCTCAAATTTTCGACCTTCAATGCTAGCTTCTGAGCAGCAAGAGCTTTAGCCTCAATGGGGCTCCCACAAAATTGTAGTTTCAGCAAGTAACGAGGTCACGATGTATGGGTCCATGTTTGAGGCAGGATGCCTGTCTTCCAAGTAACCTATATATCATTTTAAGCTGTTAACTAACTGAGCAAGGAATGTGAACTTCGTATGTTTTATTGATTTTAAGAAATAGTGAAGAAAAAGTTTTTTGAGGCATTAAAAGTACTGAAATGTCCAAGTCTCAACTTCTGTTTAGGAAGCAAAACGGCAGCAATGCTTTATTATTGCAAAAAGCAAAAATTCCTTGTGTTTTACTAATCATACAATGATAGAATCAGCTGAGACCAAAAAGGAGAAAGCATACTTGTATATATTCTTTCCTTATGGTAGTGTTTCTGGAATTATCTATTAAAGTTGGTTGATATTCAAACAGAGCACAAAAGGGAACTGGTATGTTCATCAATATAGTACCTTTTCCTTGCTTCTAAGTGTCATGGATGACATAAATGTAGCAACCACGATTGGCAACTCCTTGCATAACAATTCAAGTAATCTAGGCATCACAACAAAATTTGAGTTCATTAAAAGGGCAATCTTTGAATTTGACTAGCATTGGTACACTTGTTTTGAGCATTACCCAAAGAAAATGTGTCGATGTCAGGTTGATGTCAGCTATTTTAAGCTTTCTTGTCAACCTTCTCCCATTTCCTTCTCCACAGACGCTAATGTGCTCCTCGTGGCAAAGTGAGATTCAGAATTGTCTTCTTTATCACTTCAGAGCCTCCCTCTTCTCTCATGCTTTTTGCATTGCAAAAAAGTCTGAGAACACTCTTAAGTCTTCCATTGAGCAAAAATACTAAACCAAGTCCATGGTGTGAACCCATAGTTAGTGTGGCATCCTGACCATTCTAGTCATCCTGAGAAGGAAGAGAATGCCTTTTTAATCAACTTTGGGGTAATATATTGTGTAAATGGTGACAGTGAAGTCAGCTGCCTCTATCGGCTTTAAATCTAACCCGAGGACAACACCAACTTGCTCAATAATTCTTTATTTTATGAGCAACAAAAACAATCAAGTACTTGAATACTGTAGAATATGTCTATGTGCACTCCTTATCTTTGTTGTTAATGGCATTCGATTATTTTCTTAAGGAAGTAATTGAAATTTCACCTCAAGAAGGCATGTCGAACACCATGTGCGATCTCCCGCTTCAATTCCCACTCTTGGTCCCACTTAGTATTCTTACTGCACCCTAGAAGTCAGTGTTGATGCCAACAGTTCTGTGCTTTTTTTTTTTTTCCTTTTCAAAACAGGCAAGATGGAGGTCAAATATTATCTGGCCTGGCATCACCTCTCCATTGGTGCCACTAATGTCGATACTGGCACATAAGCAAGCCTTGGAGTGAGCATCGAACATGTCTCGGCCAAATAACCTATCAGCCCCAACACCACGGCATCTAAATGAACATAAAACCTTGTATCACAATACAAACTTTCTCATCAACTTAGCCTATAATCCAGCAATACATAGGGAAATTCACTGTGAAAACAATTTTTCCATAGGGGCCTCGGATATCCCCCATCAGTCTAATCCAATGGCCATTGAACATTTGTGTGCAGTAGGGTGTTTTCTTGCTCAATCCCATAACTAATGTGAACATTTAGCCAAAAGTCATGAACTTGTCCCATTCAAAACTTTCTAATTCATGATAGAAAACTCATGTTATTGGATCTCCTACCATGGAACTTCATTTATAACCATTGGGTTACAGAAAATTTCAGCAACCTTGGCATATTTGTTCGTTGGGATTGGCTCGCTAGCTGGTGTATACAAATCAAATAACCTACACATGAACAATAATTTTCCGTAAACTAATTGAAATGTCCTTTCTTGTTTGGTCAACCTATTCAAATGATCAGATGGATGAATATTTTTTGACGATATAATTATTGTTTTGTGGATGATTACAAAGATATTGTTGTCACCTCAGAAAGGATACTTGAAAAGGGCTATTAAAAAGTCCAGAACTCAATGGAATGATATGAAGGTAAATATGGTAAGATGGTTTTAGGTTTATGTCATCTTACTTGGTCACTTCACCATCATCCCCTGGAGCTTGGCTAGCACTTGATCCATCGTAGTTCCACTTGGGAAGTGGAGAGGGGTGCTCAATAGGTCTAGAGATCGCGTGATTATTCAGGAATCAATAGATCAGTAGCATATAGCACATAAAGAGTAAAAGGCTACATATTTTATCGTCACCATTCATACCCTTGATTTGCTTGGAGATCTATGTCAAAACCTCAAATACTGTCTCGTAGTTAGACTAACATCAAAATGCGAAATAAGATTTGCTAATGTAGAAATTCAAGGGGAAAAAAGAGAGAAAGGTGTCACTTGTTGAATGTGCATAAAACATATTATTACTTGTTCTAATGGTCCATTGAAGAAAGATGCAAACTTATTATTTTAATATAGAATAGTTCAAGTATTTTTCACCTTTTTGTGCCCCGCATTTAAAGGTTTCAGGCATTAAAACATACCAATTATAATATGCAATTATCATACCGGTGTATGGCATGATATCCAAGTTGAGAAGACTCTTGAGCTCATAGTAGTATTGTTCTCGGACTTTAAAGCATACACCCTGAACTTAGAAAGGCTCTTGGTGTTTCCACTCTTCTTCTATTTAGCAAGAGAGAAATCCATGGGTTTCATGTCATGGGACTGGCGGTCAGGGAGTCATCAATGCCAAAATCTATGCCATTTTTGCTTGGTCTAAAAAATAAAGCAGTGTGAGTAATAGACATATCTCTTGCAACAAAAAACCTCAAACTTAATCTCATGGAGGATACTTCAAATGACGGGCTCTATTGGTATGACTTGGCCCTGTAGTATGCATGCGAGTTTAGTTTTGAAAGATAAAAGAATGGATTGGATACTTCGAATCAAGTGCCAGCACCGAAAAGTAGAAAACCGCTTTTCGAAGACTAGTATCAAGTAGGAAAAAACTTACATTTTTGAAGCATAAATAGTAGGTCTTATTGATTTCCCTAAGGACGCCACCGCAGTCTCCTTGAAAAATAAACTAAAAACAGCTGCATAACCATGCTTGTCCTTTTAAAACCATTTCAAGGTTATTCTCAGGCCTCATTCCCAAAGAGAGCCTGTGAACAAGCAAAAAACTAAGGGCAGTTATGTAGTTGAAGGAAGCAGACTGCAGAGTGCAACAGTTTAAAAAATTATGAAATTCCACCTTTCTTAGGATCAATCAGCAAACGTGTTACTCTGATATTTCATTAGATATAACGGTTGATCAACCGATGAATCTTGACAATCCACCAAATCTTTCCTCTTGCAATTAAGAGGCAATGATAATGAAGTACTTTCGTTTTTCACAAACTTGGCAAACTGCAAATTACTCTTGTAAACTGCTTTGGCAAAAATATCCATCAGATATCGCCAAGGTAGAGCAAGATACTGAACATAGCAATAATCAGTATGACCAATTGAAGTCATAGAACAAGAAAAATCCGAGACAAGAGCATATACAAGAGAAATCGCTATATGAGGTCCACAACGTGGACGTAAAATTGGTGATGATTAATTTAGTCACCAAAAGAAACGACAACAAAAAGTACTGCTTCATTCATTCATTCTGCCTTCCAACAAATGCAATTCTTTTGCAGACAGTGTTGTCAAAAAGAGATGAAGAACATGTCAATTGTCAACCAAACAAAATGTGCAAGACAACCTTATAGTTATCAAAATGGAGAACTCATAGATTAGACTCCCAGTCCAATTGTCATAAGGCCACTTTTAATGTCAAACGTTTACTCAATTGCTAAAAATGATGCTCAAAATTGGCAAAGGATTTACCTGAGAACTTCTGCAGAATGGCTGAACAGCAAACCAAGTATTGGAACAGCATATCCTAGATTTGCTGGGCAGATCTATACTAGAACCTCCGATTCCATGAGAACGCATAGAGATAATAAATTTTAAGGGAAGCAAACCGGCGGCCATTCTCCAGAGAAACATTTCATCAGTTCATCTATGAAGAGAGTTATCCAGAAGCATCGGATTGTGCAGGCATTTCGCTCCTTTTGAAATCAAATAAGCAGATCGCACATTATATCTATAGCATGAGTCATGAGCCAGATTCAATGAGCTTGCAGTTGGAAGACGAGTACGAATTTTCATCATTTTTCTTGCACATTTGGGAATAAAGCGATGTTTCCACACCCGGTCAATATACTTAAACCTGTCCAAACCTTTCACCGATCTGTCCACTTACCCTGGTGGGGAATTTCTAGTCAAAATCATCGAGCTCGTGAGTTAAGTTCGGGATATGAGCAATCTTGTACCAGTCCTCGCCTGCATCTCTTTTGCATCTCTCCTCCAATTTTGGGCAACGGAAGATTCTTAAGCGAGTTAGGGATGTAAGCTTTCGCATTCCTTCAGGTAATGATGTCAACGAGGGGCAATCGAAGATTTCAAGCTGTCGAAGTGATTGAAGGGCCTCGATCTGCTCTGATATAGCCTTCAAATTTATACATTCGGAAATTTTGAGATGCTCAAGATTGCCGAGCTGTAGAAGCCACTGTGGAATAGATGCTAATCTGGGAAGGTTAAAGATTGCCACAGATTGGAGACTCTGAAGTTCATGGAAATCCAAGAAGTTGCCACTTTCATCTTTGGATAAATCAAGCTTCTCACAATCCCCAATAGAGAGATGCCTGAGGCTCAATAGATGTTGCATACCGAGTGAGAGGGAAGTTAACCAAGCACATCCACGAATATGAAGAGACTCAAGTGAGGTGAGACTTTTCAAACAATTCTCAGGCAAACATTCTAGAAACTCCATACTCCAGATGCCTAGCCTCTTCAACTTGTTAAGGCCAAGCATATGATTTATCAATGCTAGGTTTGACTCAATTAGAACTAAATCCTCAAGATTTGGAGTTCGTGGTAGGACTTCCAATTTTTCACAGTATTCAATACTTAATGTCAATAGACTAGGAAATGATGCTGTTAAAGTGAATGAATGGTCTAACTTGATACATTCCAATTCAGTCAGATGATTAATCTTTAAAGTCTTGAGGTGACGTAGTTGGCCCAGTGGAGGGAGATGTTTACATCTTCTGCAATGCTCCAAGCATAACTCGACTAAATTTGGCAAGGAAAACATAAGGTTATCCATCATCCACCTTGGAAAGATCTCGCCTGTATAATTCGTGATCTTCAACTTCTGCAAATTTGTGTGCGGCTGCAATCCATCTAATAGAGCTTCATCTCTATCCCCAATCATTACATCATCAGCACGGAGATAACTCCAATGAAGCTCTAAAGATTCTAAAGAATGCTTACCTATCAAGTTTGCAGCCCTGGATTCTTCTACTACATTTACTGCGCTTCCCAAATTTTCAATGCAAAGGCTTCCCCGAATATTATTAAGCCCATTTAGCTCCCCAAGTCCGCAAAAATTCTTAGTAAGAGCTTTTTCTCGGGGCAAAATGAAGCGTGTTAGCCTATGTAAAGAGCTCAATTGCCCTAGTCCTCGTGGCACATAACTAAGTTCCCAACAAGCACCTATGTCTAGATTTCGAAGGCTGACTAACTTCTTTATGCCCCTTGGCAATTCTTCAAGGTAATGACAACCGTAGAGATTAAGTGTTTGCAAATTTTGCAATCTCGTAATGGAGTTAGGAAGCCTTTTGAGTGCCCGATTTCTAGACAGATCGAGATAAGTGAGATACTTCAACTTACATATGGAAGTTGGCACCTTCTTGACATATGTGTCATGCAAATCCAAGATGTGCAACCTTTTGAAACTTTGCATAAGTTGGCATAGATCTCCTTCACTTCTTTGTCGAGGCATGGCAGAAAGAAATGTTCTCAGGGATCTTACTTTCAAGCGTGAGATTGGAAGGTCACCCACAGATATATGACGAGTTCTTTCATGTATGGATTTTGTGTCATCCCATGCCACCCAACACTCATTCCCTGCAACCAAGCAGGCTAGATCATGCATCAAATCATGCATCTTACAAGTCTCCTCATTCGTGTATGGATCTTTTTTAAAATCTTGGAAGAAGTTACTCCAAAGTAGATCCATGAAATATCCATGAGCAATGTCTTCTAAATGTTGAATTCTATTTGGTGGCTGGATAAATCCTTCTGCCATCCAAAGATTAACCAAAGTCTGCTTCCTCATCTCATAACTTTTGGGAAACAGTGAACAAAATGCAAAACATTGTTTCAAATGTGAAGGGAGATGGTCATAACTTAGCCTAAGAGCATATTTTATGTGGTCTTCCCTTTGAGACACATCTGGGAGCTCATAATCTTTGAAATGTAACCATTCGAATTTAGTTTTCTTGAAAAATAGTAAACTCCCAACAGTTCGAACAACCAATGGTACTCCAGAGCACTTTCTAGCTATCTCTTCGGCGATAGCTAGCATTTCAGGATCTTGTATTTCCTCTCGTTTACCACAAGCCATTTTCATTAATAAATCAACAGACGCTTTTTCGGATAAGCCCTCCAGAAAATGAGGCAAAGCAGTGCCAATAATCTCCGCAACCAAAGGAAGGCGTGTGGTTATAAGGATCTTGCTTCCTCTAGCACCTCCCACCAATAAAGTTTTCAAGCTCAACCATTTTTCTTGATCTACATTCCACAAATCATCAAAAACTAAGAGATATCTTTTTCCATCAATTTCTCCCCTGAGTTCACTCTGCAAATGTTCCATAACAACCTCGGTTGATTCTTTCTTCTTTGCACAAGCTATGATATTTTTCACTATTTTTTTCACATCAAAGTCATTAGAGACACAAACCCACATTTTTAAGTCAAAATATTTAGTGACCATCTCGTCATTATATACGCATTGAGCAAGAGCCGTTTTTCCAAGCCCACCAATACCAACTATTGGAAGGATGGAAACGTGCTCTTTCACGTTTGAATCCAATAAAAATTTCATGACTATCTTCTTATCATCATCTCTCCCCGTAATATCTCCCTCGCGTATAAACGAATGTGTCTCTTCTCTCTTCCCCACTCTCTCTCTGCTTGTGAATCCACGGGACGCTCATCCAAGTGGAATCTCCTACCAGCGTTAATGGCTTCTATTTTCTCCCTCACTGCTCTTACTTTATAACTCATCTTCAGTTTAAAAGCAAGCTGGTTTGAACTTGAGAAAAATGTTCTCACCTCCTTGATCATTTCACTGTGGCCCCTTAGTTCTTGCCGTATAGCTTCTATATTGAATTCTTCAAGCACATCTTGGGCATCATAGAAAGCGTCTTTCAGTTTCTCAAGCCAATCTTGGATTTCGAGATTACAGTATTGCTCTTCGGCATGTCTCAGTACAGCTCGAAGCGTGGAGACTGTGTCCTTGAGCGCCTCGAGTTCATGCTTGAAGCCCCATAGCTTTCCAACATTTTCTAGTACTTCAGGAATCAGATAAGCAGTGATCTTTCCAGCAATACTAACGATGACAGCTTCTGCCATTTTTGTTCTTTCTCTGTGGATTAGAAGATATTAGTCCAGTCGGTCCAAGGATAGAGACTTCTCACACCATGTATAACAAGTTTGTCTTGATGCTGACCTCAGACTGGCAAATCAAAAGCCTAACATATCTAATTATCTACTTCTGTGACCGACTTGAGGTGTCGAAGATAAAAACTCCAACCATCTACGCAAGCCCAAATAAAAAATGCATATTGGACTACCGAGGTCGCGTCCAAGGTCCACGATTGGTTTGTCTAAGATATTTGGTGATTACTTTGTTTACTAGTCTAACGTGCTTGCAAAGGCAATGGAAATGCTGGTGTCGAAGTTATCGAAATACTTATTCAGCAGATTGATCTATCTAACAATTTGTCTAACAGTCCCGATACCCAGAAGCAGACGGGATTTGTGAAATGAAATTGCGTCTCCAAGGACAAACACTTTTATTTTTTCAAATGCTTCATTCATTCATTCATTCTTTATTTATTTATTTATTTATTTTGAGAAGATGACCAATAATTTTTCTTGGGATTAATTTGAGGTTTGACAAAGTTGGTATCAAAGCTTACGTTATAAGCCTAGAAAATTTTCGTTTGCTTTAATTTGGGCACTAGGAGATGTGAGGTGCGATTCATAGTTATTAATATATTGTGTACATAGGAGAGAGATACTTTCTGCAAAAATAGGAAGTTCTATATGTGTAGGTAACATAATGGATTTGTTAATGTTATGATGCCAAACGCTGCAACACTCAATTTAACTCCTCTTCATTCACATGACATTATTGCTAGTATCTTACTAAAACATTACAGTTTAATTACAGAAGTTCACTCTCTTTGCTAATCTCTCAAAATTATTTGCTTCCTATGAAAAAATGCTTCTACATTGTTTCTTGCTTTCTTTACGTTTTCCCGTTCTCTCAATGATAATAAAAAGCTTCCTTAAAGCTCTTCCCATACTAAACTTGCACATTTATCTAATGTAAAATCCCATATTTTTGGAATTTTAAAAGGATTCCCATGTGAGGGCAGAATGACATACATACTCTTCGCTTTTTCTGGCATATACAATTTGTACACAATCTTCATAATAATTTGGTGTGCATGCCATACATCTACTTTTATTAAATGGCAACATGCTCATCGTCCTACCAGTCACAGAAATGGTCATAATTATTTTTTATGCATATTTCTCTATGCATGACAGTCCTTTTCGCATACTTCAATGAATTCTCATGTAGGGTTGGTTCATATTTGATTAATATATCATTCCTTTATACAATTTCCTAAATTACTAACAAATGGCATTATTTGGTAATTGTCACAAGAAATTTTACGTGAGCATTGCTTCATGCAAGAATGACTTGATATAGGCGGCACGCTCCTGATTATTTTTATCTGTTTGTATATTTTGGAGAGTTTTTGTTTAATGAGTTCGCAATTGGGCTTACTGGAATTGACATGTGCCTATTCCCTACACCTTTCTAGTGGGTCTGGTGTCCTATGTCCTCCTGACATGTAGTAGTGTATAATTGGGTGTGTCCTCCAAGCACATAGCAATCCATCCATATGGCATAATCCTCAAAGCAATCCCTCTTATCCTCTCCCTATTAATAAGAAATCAATTACCAAAAAAGCTCTAGATCTGTTGTAATTATGGCAATTCAATCATAAATCTTATTTTTGCCAAATTAGTCCTAAACATGTTCCATTTGTGTCAAGTTAGTCTATCCAATTGATTTTGATAAGAAATCATTGACATGAATGCCAACTGTCCTATCCGGCGCAGCTAGCATCGGCATGGACATTTTTACTAAAATAATAATAATTTATATTTTAGTAATCTTTTTTCTTTTTTATTTTCTTTGTCTTTTCTTTACTTTTTATTTTTTTTTTTTTCTAATTTTGGGCCAAGGGCCGGTGACGCTGGCCCTCAGTCCCCCATAATAAAATAGAATGAAATAAAATAATCAAGATGATAAGATTTAGCTAAGGTTTCTTATGACTTGTTGTTTGTGCTTTTTAAAAAAGCAAAAGTAATTTCTTGCTTTCTTGCTAAAATTTAAAACATGATTCAGGTCTAAAAAATTATGAAAAGATTGAGGTAGTTTAAAAATAAAATAAAAACAAGCATCTAACAGTTTTGCCGATGCTTGTGAAAGCATAGAGCTTGAAATCCACCATAGGAGGTGAACAAACTTGAGTTGTTGAAGATAAGAATTCTCATCATCCACGCACATTACAAGATGAGGCCTAATCAATATGCCAATGGGACCAACCAGGGTCAGGTCCAAGGTCTGCAATTGGTTTGTCTAAGATTTTACGTGCTTCAATTATTTACTCGTCTAACACGCTTGCAAAGGCAATGAAAATGCTGGTGAAAACAGAGTGCTAATCTTATAGTTCACTAAACAATGAACCGATGCATGCTTGGTGGAAATTAGTGAGAGCGAAATTACCAGGAGCGTGGGCAATGTCGAAGGACCGAATTTGACAGCGGCGAGCCTGAATGTAATGCAAGCAACGAGATAAGAAACGGTGAAGAAATGGTACTTGAGTGCTGCCTGCATTTATCCTCCCCGCCTGTATTTATCCTCTGTCGCGCATCAAATGGAGAAGGAAAAGAGGAACATTCGTTTCTGAGGTGGACCCAGCAACGAAACGTGGAACATGGCCCCGTTCTTGCTTTGTTGTTTCGGTAGGACGCTGGACAGAGAGGGAAAAAGGTATCCGATCCGACTCCATGATTTTTGGTAGTCTCAATAGTTATTGATGTGTTAATATAAATACTTCTGTATCTTTCTACATAAGACAGTAACCCCATGATTTCCACTAGAGACAATTTTCTATCTGAACTCTTCCAGATTGCAATTATTTTGATCTCTACAATTTTGTAATAGCTCAATTTCAGTGATAATTAAGATCTAAAACAATTTTTCCAATCACGATTCTAAAATCTTTATAATTGTAAATAGCACATGGTATACTTCTTAATCTTATATTGTAATTCATATATATAAATTTTATGATTTTAACATATAACTTTAATTGCTAAAGGAATAACTACTAATATCCATAACTAGATAACAGTTAATAATCATCATATAACAGTAAATTCCAATAACGAATCAATCAATGTAAGAAGGGTTACCTTAAGCTAACTGAAAAATAAAAGTCATAATTCATGCATTCAATTTTTAGTACAATGGAAGTTTGATTTCACCATGCATGATACACATAACATTCACAAATAATGACAGTTGATCTCAGTCAGACCCATCTAATTTAAGTAATTATGTCTTATCATTTAAAACTAAAATTACCACTGAAAAATTAATATTTGCTAATATATATTTATATAGATGTTGTTGATTGAACCTTACCAGCAAACAGTAGGCTCGTGAGTGGAATTAGATGCCTCTTAGTGTCGTCAAGAGTAGAATTAGATGCCATCTGTGAAGCGGCTTGTTCCCATCAATTTGACCCTAGCATATATACAACGCTAAGCACCTAAATGGGATTTAGATGCTACTTAGCTTTAATTTGTCCAGAACAAGATTCGCCCCATCTGTAAAGTGGCTTGTTCCCATCAATCTTGTGATTGGCTCGCAAGATTGATTGACTTTACAAAAAGTTTTTGAAGGACACTTTTAGCTGATAGGGTAGTGAAAAAGTGTAAGAAAAGCTATGAATTTATTGTATAAGTGTCAATTTAGTTATAAACCTTTTAATGATACCAATTTAGTTTGAAACTTTCCGACCTTGAGCCAATTTAATCATTCTGGTTAATTTTGACCAAGTATTACTTACATGGATATTGGCTTGTCTATGTGGTACAATTGATAATGACATGGATAATTTTAATGATATTTTTCAATTTTTCAATTTTTTATTTTTATTTTTTTCCCTTTCTTCTCTTTCTCATACTTTTTTTTTGTCCTTCCCTTCCTTTTTCCTCTAGTTGATGCCTAAGTGACTGGCCAAAGGTAGACTAGTGAAGGCAAGTGTTGCCAATGGCTGGGCAAGGCATAACCGCGCCCATGGCCAGCGACGTTTGACCCTTGTTGAGCCTCGCTAGCCTAATGCAGGGCCACCCTCATGGCATTAGCAAGGGCTTGAGCCTTGCTAGGGGTTGGGCAAGGCACGACCTCACTTAAATTGGCAAGATCAAGCCTCATTGTTGCTGGGTATTTCAATCTCACTGACTCTTGCCTCTAGTCGATCGTCAAGGTTTGGCAATCGGCAAGTGGAAGAAGGAAGGAAAGGGAAAAAATAGAAATATATAAATAATTTGAAAATTATTAATATATTATTAAAGGTTGTCCCTCTCAGCGTTGCCTTTGCCATGTAGGTTGGCAAGCATCACGTTAGCAGTATTTTGTAAAAATTAGCTAGAATGACTAAATTATGTCAAAATGTTTATGATTAAATTGGCACTATTAAAATGCTTAAGATTAAATTGATATTCATGAAATTGGTTCAAGACTTTTCTAACATTTTCCCTCGGGACAAGCGGTCTAATTCCATAAAATATTCTAAACTTTAGGTTCAATCCTAATTATGCCTTGAACTTTTTGTCTAAAAAGAATATTTTAAATTTTCACTCTAGTCGTAGATCTGCCCATGAGTCTAAAAGTCACTGCTAGATTTTACAAAATTATCAACATCAGAGCCAATTAGAGGTCCATTATTAGATCTACATCTTCATTGACATTCACATTTGTATAAAATAGCAGTAGCTCCCTAATATTGATAATTTTGAAGAAATAAATGGAGATTTTTGGATGTGTGGGCAGATTTGGGATAAGTGAAATTGAGGATTTCTTTTTAGATGAAAAAAGTCCATATTGGAACTCGGATTAGAGCTAAAGTTGTGAGTTTTTAAAGGAAACTTTATTAATGAATTGGGATTGGATCTAAATTAGCCATAGCACAGAAAGGGAATCATGAATCATTCCATCTATCCCTCCTACGGTGAATAGTCAAATTCACAACCCAAATGTTAGCAAGCATTCGATCTTCCAAGAAATCTTGCGACAGTTTAGTTAGTTTAAACAAGGTTGATTCCAACCCCCAAAGCTGCCTCTTAAAATAGAGAAGGATACTTGCCGATATTTGGGTTGTGAATATGCTATTATGCCTAATTCATTCTTTTCTCATGATATTGTATTTGACTAACCAAAAGAGTTTCTGTCCAAGAATAGAAATAGCGAGGTTTCTCTTCTTCACAAAAGCATTCGTCAAAGGAAACTTATTTTTAGTATATAAGTCTATATAAATTCCTTTTTTTTTTTTTTGGTATTGTTTTTTATCACCTTATTATAAAGATTAGAATAACTATTGGAGTCTTTCTATCTTTCTGGAAATGATTGTATTAGAATTTTAGTAGACTCTTGCTTGTTGATGTAACATCCTCCATTCTGATCCTATAGAATTGGCCATAAGGTCCTATATGGATTGACCATGGGTCATTGGTCATGGGATCAATTGGTTCAATCGGTAAGGAATCAAGGATCAGTCATGGTCCGACTGACAACCGGCCATGAACTGGCCTAGGTGTCGGTTGTAATGACCTACCAACCATACTGGTGGGATCGGATCACTAGCCCATAAGATGACATTTGGCACGGGATGATTTTGGATCGGCGGATAGTCACGATTGGTCATAGCGCCCGGTTGCGGGTGATTCCGCCCGGTTATGCACCGATTCACGACCGATTCGACGCGATCAAATGCGATTGTCTTCCGATCAAAAATGCATCATTCCCTATTTAATTCTTAGTGATTGGAAAGGATTCTCAAATTGGTGATATCCGACCATGGATTGGTAATGCATCGATCATGAACCTTACCGGTGGATCGGGTGCCAACCAGAATGAGCTCAGGGATAAACCCGGCTATTCTGTCAGTTATTCTAAAGTCCATAGGTGTCTTGGCTTTGTGTTAGGCCATGGGTAGATTTAGAATAAGTCTTGAACCAATTAAAGGACAACCAATCCTATTGGTCAACCGACCGTCCAAAAGAACGGTTTGAGCGATATGGGACGAAAGGGCCGAACCTCGGGTGTACGTGATTTGATTTTTTAGTGTGTACCTAATGATTCATTGTCTAGCCCTGGAACGAACTAGAATGATAGAATTTTCTAGACAGCCTTCCTAATGGAGAAAATGATCAAATAGGGAAAGTTCTAGAATTCCCTCATTAAATGAAAGGGTGAGTTGTCTCTTGAAAAAGTCAAAAGTCATGATGGCAGCAAAATATCTTCGGATATTATAGAAAAAGGTGATATATATGTGGACCAATTGGAACGTGCTACATGAGCCCTCATTATGGCCGAATATTCTAGAACCCCTGAGTTGGCACGATCATCATTAGGCTTCATTAAATGCCCATTGAATGCAAGGTGTTGGTGGACCAATGGGCGAGTGAAAAGCGGGCCGTTATTGATGACGCCTAGGAACTAGATTTGCCGAGTAAAGCCTTTTAGCCTTCCAACTCATGACTTAGGCTACAATTATTGGACCCATAGCCTTGCCACCTCAGGAAATTAGGTGGGACACTTGGAAACATTGAAGAAGACTGCTTGGTTCAGTAATGATGGCCCCAAGGGCTATAAATAGGAGGAGCTCACTCCATTTTCCCCACTTTGCTCCCATTTTCTCTGCCAGTCATCTCCTTGAACGCCCCTCCTCATGCCCTCTCTCTTCGGCCTCCAAGCCAAGTCGCCCAATCTTTGTAGCTCACATCCTAGTTCAGGGTTCATCCAGTCTTGTAGGCATGGAAGTCTCACGTTAGTTTTGGAAACTATAGTCACGTTAGAGGCGATAGGATTTCCCTTGGCCTGTGTGGAAAGCTTATATTGTGATGTAAAAAGAAAAGAGGGCCGTAGAGAAAGGACTTGTAAAAGTATTGTTATATTATAAATCAGTGTGTTCTGTGTGATATATGTCCCAATCTTCCAGCTATTGTTTGTCTGGGGAGTTATTGTTCACGTTTCCACATGTGCATGATAACGAGATAAAAAGAAAATCAGGATGGCAACAAGCCTGGGACGTCGCGAAAATAACCCATAGCTCGACCTCCGAGAAAAGGGGGTGTGACAGTTGATGTCGTGAATTTTGAGTATCATGGTTCTAACATGCACTATTTTTCCTTCTCCTATTGTAAATTGCGAAACTGCAATGTTGTGTCTGAGATTTTACTTTGATTTTAGTTGATTATTCATTACTCTTTAACTGAATTTACATTTGCACTAACCTATCTAGACATTAGATTAGCAAAACTTTTTCATTATACCTGTAAATTTATGTGCATTTTTTTTTTTTGGTAATTGCACGTACATCATCAAATGTATAGTTGATTATATCTTTATTATTTAGCGGTGTCCTTAGGATAAACGTAGAGCTTTTATTTATTGTCTCATTAATGGAACCATAAAGACCATATAGATGGTAGAAACTTATATTTGTAATGGCTTATGTATACACAATTAATTGCACATTGTTATTTGAGTATCTTGACAACTAAATTTCAAAGTTGAAAAACTATAATTTAATATAATCGATCTTGACTTTGTGGTTTTTTGCCAAAATATGTTTCTATAGTTAAAAATATCGCTTGTTTGAGCTTTCCTTTGAGTTTTTTTATACATTTTATTTCTCAAATGCAAAATGGAGGTTGAAACTCTAGTTACACCTTCTTCAGTTTCAAACTCACATCTCATTATTTTAAAGGAAACCTTTATCATTTCTTAAAATTTTGGCCACCCACTTTGATATATGAATGTATAATCTATTGCGACCCCCGAGATAGGCATCAGATTGGGGATCAACAATCCCCAATTGGTGTGGATTCTCCCAAGTCATTACCTTGTGCAAGGTTGGGATTTTAAATTTTGATATAATTAGTCTTATAAGAATTCTACGTGACATGGAGCCGCGACTAGCATATTGAGGCCGGCTAGGAGCCAAGTGAAATATATTTCACTTCCTATAGAAATAGTGTTCTAAGGTCAAAAACACGATTACAATAGTTATATAACTAATGTATTTATGGTACCTAAACTTGATCATTTGTCAATTAAGATGTCCACACGGTCTTTTTACCAAATTATGAGTCATGAAGTTTTGATCTGCCAAAAGCCCACGTAGTATATTTTGTGTTTATTCAGATCATAAGATATAACCTTATTATTTAATTAAAACAAGCAAATCACAACACAAAAGCGACACAAAAATATCACAACAAATTCGTCAGGAATAGTAATAAGAGAAAGAGATAGAAGTGTGCTAAAATAACCCAAGATGAGTTGGTCATGATATAAGATGACAGTGTTATTAAGCCTCAAACAGCAACCCATGAGTTGAATTCAAATTGCATCCAATTTCTTTAGATATGGTCTAAAGAAAAGCACGATTTAAAGTTTGAGCATGCTTCAACAATCGTCTCATCGGTACAAAACGTGATCCCTTTCTTGCTTTGTGATCTAGGTAGAACATGGGACGGATAGGGAGAGATGTTACGTCCAACTCGACAACCCATATCTCATTCCCTCCCCCAACTACTAATAAAGATGGTTATAATAAAAATTTCCCATATATAGAATAGTTCCATTTCAGTGATAATTAATGTGTAAAACAATTTTTAAATCATAATTCTAAAATCTTTATAGTTGTAAATAGCACATGATATACTTCTTAATCTTAAAATTGTAGTTCATATTTCTTCTATAATAACATGTAATTGTAATTGCTAAAGAGATAACTAATAATGTCCATTACTAGATAATAGTATCATAATCACCATATAACAATAAATTTAAATAACGAATCAATGTAGGAAGGTGTTGCCTTAATCTAATTGCAATTTAAAAATTACAATCCATTTCATCGCACAACCGCGAACTGTTTACTTACTGATATACATAACATTTAATGATAATAACAATTAATCTTAGGCAGACCAATATAATAAAAGTAATTGTATCTCATCATTTAAAACTAGAATTAGCACTAAAAAGTTAATATTTTCTAATATAATATACATGTTCTTGGATGAACCCTTCCACCAAAATGTCGATTGGGAAAATGCAATGAATGTGATAGTCTTGATACATTGATGCAAACTTGATTCTAAATCTAAATTAATCTTTGCCTGATCTCCTAGGAGTGGTGGCTGTCACTTACTGAGTCGTAGTTTTCCTCACTCCCTTTTATTTTCATTTCAGGTATTGAACACGAGAATGTTTAATTGAATGCACGTGAAGGATGATTAGGGAGTGGCATTGGAATTGACTATAGGTTATTTGAGTAAGTTTATCAAATTGGATTATATTTATCATTCAATGAAAGGTTTTGATTGGTCAATATATTTTTGTAAAATCACTATTTTTGGTTGAAGGCTTGGTCCTTCATTTTATTAGTATGGCCAGTCATTCCCTAAATTCTTGGTATAGATGTGGGGCATGGTGGATATTAGCAAAACAAAAAGTCGGTCAATATTTTCGCAGAATGATGCCCTTTGGGGATTATTACTAGAATGGACTAGACTCATATTGTCGCGACCTCTTTTTTTCAGCGCCCGCGATCGGGTACGAACGCCTAAGGAGGCTAATGGCTCGGCTGAATTTTATTTAAGCCCGGACTCTCCCAAGTCCACCAATTCACGACTTAATGGTCCAAGTTTTTTAACCTATAAATCAATTTTTAAAATGGAGTCGCCACTAATCAATTTGGGGTGGGTTGATTAGAAACCCAAGTGAAGTATCGGGAGAAATATTCACTCCTGCGCAACCAGAGAAATTAGGATCGGGGACTTGATTACACTAGCTAATCACTAATGCCCTTTCGGTACCTAATCTTGTTTAAACCCTGAGGTTTTTTGGATGTTCGAGGGATTTTCCATGCATTTTTGGGAGGAAAAACATTTTTTAGTCTTTTTTTTGGACACAAAAGGATTTTTGGTAATTTTTTTGGAAAAATACAAGTCTTTTTGGCCTTTTCTGAATTTTTTTGGCTTTTTCATGAATTTTTGGCCTTTTTTGGATTTTTGACATTTTTTGGAAAATATGAAATATTTTTGATTTTTTGATTTTTCAGAAAATAAAATATTTTTTTTAAATATTTTTTTGACATTTTTGGAAAATAAATTATTTTTTATTTTTCTCGATTTTTTTGGAAAATAAAACATTTTTTAAATATTTTTTGAAAATAATTTTTTTTGATTTTTTGAAATGGAATATTATTTATTTATTTAAAATATTATTTTATATTAAAATAATATAAAAACTGACCCGGGGTCGGATCCGCGGTTAAGTTCGACCCGGGCCGTTGATCTGAACGTTGCGAGCCCGACTCAGATTTTTTCCTTCTTTTTTTTTTTTTTTTAATTATTGAAAACGACGCCGTGGCCGGGTGTTTGGGGGCACCCGGCCCGGCTCGACGACCCGGATCCAGCTCACTCCATGACCCGGTTCGCTGACCCGCTCCCCCGGCGAAACCCTACCCGGATCCAACCCGCCTGTGGACCCGATTTCAACCCGGCCTCATAACACATAAACCCTACCCGGTTCGTGGCCCGGGTCCGATCCGATGACCCAAGGCCACGACCCGGAAAATCGGGAACCCTAGGGTTCCCGATTCGCGGCGCCGGGGGAGGGGAAGGCTGAGGTGTCGCAGCGACGACGACAATGACGGTGGTGACAGCAGCAGCGAGGACTGGACAACGGGGGGGGTGCGATGGTGATGGTGGGGGCGGCAGCTCGTTACCTGTCCGCAAATGGTAGCTTGCACAACAAACGGCGGCAACGACGGCGAGGGGTGCTCAAACTCTCCTCTCTCTCCCTCTCTGGCCGAGAGCCTTCGGATCTGGGCTTGCTCAACTTCGGCTCCCCTTCTGAAGTCTCTCAGCAGGAAGCTCGAAGCCTTGCAGCCTTCGATCGTTCTTGGCATCTCGGTCCGTCCTCCTCGTTGTTGTCGGGGGGGAGGTATTTATAGGCGAGGGGCGGCCGGTTGACGGAGTTCGACAGCCGATCGCCACGGCCTTCGCTGGCCGAACCGGCATCCCATCCGGCGCCAACTCCCCTTGCTCCATGTCCCATCACCGTCCGTCCATCCCCTTCCCCTCCGTCACGCCCCCTACGCGTGCTCTGCAGAGGCGCGAGGAAGGAGACGACCTGGCGGGGCCGGGCCGAGGCGGAAATGGGCCGAGGGCCCATGCGGAGGTTGCTTCTTCTTTTCCGTTTTTGCTTTTTTTTTTTTCATTTATTATTCGAAAATCAAATAAAACAAAATAATAATAAAATAAAGCCTAATTTTAGGCGTCAATAGCTGCCCCTCTTTGAAGGTGAGTTTGCAGAGGTTGCATTCAAAGACAAAATGATGCCTAAAATTTGGCCATATATGCGTAGCGGATTATATTTTATTTGAGACTTATTATCCTATGTAAAAAGAGCAATATAACATTATATATTCTAAGACAGATAAGAAGATACCTGTAGTTACTTACCGGGAGTGAGTGAGATAGGGTGTGAGCCCCGAGTTTGGCAAGTATCAAGGCGTCATCTTACCTGGTGATGTGAAGAGGTTGCTTTTCCAGGGCTCGAACCATTCCTCAGTCGCCTGTTAAAACTATCAGTGATTTGTCTAGGACCCGAACCTTTCTTTGGTCACCTTGATGGGAAATTGCTCCCTTAGGACCCGAACCATTCTTCGGTTGCCTGTTTGGAGCAATCAGTGGTTTGTCTCGGACCCGAACCATTCTTCGGTCGCCGTGACGGGAAATTGCTTTTCCAGGACCCGAACCATTCTTCGGTCGCCTGTTAAAACAATTAGTGATTTGTCTAGGACCCAAACCTTTCTTCGGTTGCCTTGACGGGAGATTGCTCCTCCAGGACTCGAACCATTCTTCGGTCGCCTGTTTGGAGTAATCAGTGGTTTGTCTCGGACCCGAACCATTCTTCGGTCGCCGTGACTGGAAATTGCTTCTCCAGGACCCGAACCATTCTTCGGTCGCCTGTTAAAACAATTAGTGATTTGTCTAGGACCCGAACCTTTCTTCGGTCGCCTTGACGAGAGATTGCTCCTCCAGGACCCGAACCATTCTTCGGTCGCCTGTTGGAGTAATCAGGGGTTTGTCTCGGACCCGAACCATTCTTCGGTCGCCGTGACGGGAAATTGCTTCTCCAGGACTCGAACCATTTTTCGGTCGGCTGTTGAAACAATCAATGATTTGTCTAGGACCCGAACCTTTCTTCGGTCACCTTGACAGGAGATGCACCGACCTTTCTTAGGGCATCTCATTTGTAGGTGTCTGATTTGTATCGAGGACACCAGTTGGTATCCGACCTTTCTTGGGAGATGTATCGACCTTTCTCAGTGCATTTGCTTTGTGGGAGTGTCTGACCTTCGTCAAAGACAACAGTTGGTACCCGTCTTTTCTCAGGAGGATGCGCTGACCTTTCTCAGGGCATCGATTTTGGAAGATACCTGGACATTCACAAACATATCAAAGAGTACCTGGATAATCACAAGTACTAACCTAGAGGATATTTGGGCCTTTGCAAGCATCAAAATGGATATTTTGGCTGACCATAGGCATTGAAGGGGTACTTGGATGATCACAAATATGAATTCTTGGGGGATACTTGGACATTCACAAGTATCGAAGGGGTATTTGATAATTGGAAATATTGAGAACATACCTTGGACATTTGTGAAGGTCTCCTACCTCCTAGCAATTGGGAAATATCGAGGGCGTACTTGGGACATTTGTGAAGGTCTCTCATCTCTTGGTAGTTGGAATATCGAGGACGTACCTTGGATATTCATGAAGGTCTCTCACCTCCTGGTAATTGGGAATATCGAGGACGTACCTGGGATATTCATGAAGGTCTCTCACCTCCTCTCACCTCCTGGTAATTGGGAATATCGAGGACGTACCTGGGATATTCATGAAGGTCTCTCACCTCATGGTAATTGGGAATATCGAGGACATACCTGGGATATTCATGAAGGTCTCTCACCTCCTGGTAATTGGGAATATCGAGGTCGTACCTGAGATATTCGTGAAGGTGTCTCACCTCCTGGTAGTTGGGAATACCGAGGGCGTACCTGGGATATTCATGAAGGTCTCTCACCTCCTGGTAGTTGGGAATATCGAGGACGTGCCTCGCATATTCATGAAGGTCTCTCACCTCCTGGTAATTGGGAATATCGAGGACGTGCCTCGCATATTCGTGAAGGTCTCTCACCTCCTGGTTTTATAAACTTGAATGTGGTATGAGGCTTACCTGGATTGCCGTAGGCACTTAAAAGGGGTGGAACACCTGGATGGCCACAGGTGTACAAAGTACTGGAATACTTGGATGAACACAAGTGTTTAATGATATGATCTGGGACCACCCAGGCTGGTCCAAGCGCTAGAAAACATACCTGGACGGTGGTGCCAAGCATAGCAATGGAATGCTTGAACAGCTGCTATATTATTTGGGGGCAACTTGAGCAAGTTTAGTGTCATGAAAAGGAAGTACTTGGACAACGGTGGGTACTTGATGATATGGGGATACCTAAACAGCAGTAGGTATTCAACAATAAAGGGATACTCGCTTAATCACGAGCATTAATACTCTAAGGACAACTCGAACAGGTCGAGTGTCAAGAAAAGGGAGCACCCGAACGATGGCTGGTATTCAAAGACAATGGGATATTGAGACAGTTGCAAGCATCCAAATTCAAGGGACGACTCAAATAGGTCGAGTGTCAACAGAGGGAGCACCCGGCAAGTGGTAGGTACTAAAAAACAAGGGGGTACTTAGGCAGTTGCAAGCACCCAAACTTAATGGACGACTCGAATAGGTCGAGTGTCACGAAGAGAGTACCTGGACAGTGATAGGTACCTTAAGACAAATGGGGATAGAGATATGCTTACCTGGCAATATCTCTGATCTTTGAGAGTATGTCTGCTATTTGCACAATATGCACACATGATTGTATATACTGTAAATTCATAAATTCAAATGTGATTTATGCATGATAACTTTATCAATTTCGTATCATTCGAATTCCATTGGGGAAGATTTTGAAAGACAACATTTACTCGGAATGTAGACGTTTTGAGCATGCCAGATGAAGGACTTTCAGTCTGAAAGGACTTTTCACTCATTCTCATAGAGGAGGCTATCCTGACCATTGATGCAGGATTTATAAGGACCACACTATCTCACTATCATCATGTCAGCAGGGGTCCGAGTGTTCTCGCAAACGGTACGACTTTACCAATGTGAGAGGTCTTTGTTGAAATTGTGATGAAGACTTGGTCAACAGCTCATCAAGTGGGATTATAGAGGTCGAAGTCGATGGATAAAAATGCCGCATGATCATCTCCGGATTTACTAGTCAAGAACCTTGCGAAAAGAGATAGAGTAATCTTACTTGTACTTCTTCGAGCGATGTTTATGTACACATGAAATCCTACGTTAATTGAAGTGCCCCTAGTCTGAAGAGACTTTTACAATGGGAATGTAACGTAGTCTTGGCTTACATGTAAGAGGGTGAGAGTTGGTGAATGCCTTGGCATTTGTCACTAGTCTTTCTTCACGGTCAGATGGAGGTTGTATCATTTGAACAACAATTTCTCTTGGGAATACAAATGGCTATATTTTTTTTTTGGGCATTGGCCTTGCTTTTACCAAGCACATTGCTTTTTTCATGCCCCTATTTCTTATCTCAATTTTTCATTCATGGGCATTTGACCTTGCTTTTACCAGGTACACTGCTATTTTATGCCCCAGTTTTTGTTCTTGTTTGCTTGAGGAGTTGATCTTGGCAAGTTCAAGCAAACGCCTTTGTTAGACTATGGAGTCTTCATCTTTTGTTGGCACTTTTGATTATGCTGCTCAAGCAATAGTGGCTTCTGCTTTGCCTCCATGTGAGGGTGAATTTACAGACTCAATCGAGTTGTACCATGGATACAAGTGCGTAAATAAAGAATTGCTCTTCATAACTCTAGGGCACTTAAATTGACGCGAGTGTTCATATGTAATAAAGACACTCAAAGATTGATGCAAGTGCAAGCAAGAAAATTTCTATCCCCTTTCTCACCTTGTGATGCTGATTTGCTTTCGACTTGCCCCGGTGTGGGGTGGTTCTTTGTTGGGAGTATAGTAGAAATTTGTCAGTGTATGGGGCTCAAAGTGAGTGATGGAATGCCTCTCACTGCTTTGATCATCGTACCATTCGTGAGAGAACTCTTTACCCTGTAATCATGGAATTTTCTACACTCATCTCACAGGTGTATAGATGGGGGATTGTGTGTAGGATATGGCTTGCCTGTCATCATTCTGACGCGCCTCATCCAACATGCTCAATCAATCTTGTATTCTTCAATCGGCTGTCTATTCTAATAATTCTCAATGGAATCAATGATTTAGACAGACAAAATCATCATGCAAAATTCACCTAGAAAAATGCATGCAGTGTATGGGGTTTGTATTCTCAAAATAAATGAAAGGCTTTTTACTCAAGAAGAACTTATTAACAGTTATATGGGTGTTTACCTAGGTGGAACGGTATTCACAAATGTGTTGAAATTTGAACATTTAAAAGAGTTATTTACAAAGGGGTGTTGATGGCTATCCCTATTGGTTAGGGACATGACATATGAATGATCAACCAGGGATTGGGAATTTGATTAGGAATTTCTACTCTTGCCTTTTGCAGAGGAGAAGCTAAAAATGGATCAATCAACAGGGCCAAAAATAAAGGTGAATTGAGGCTTGAAGGATCTCTGTCATTTGCTTTGGCAATACTTGAGACGCCATTTTGCTTGAGAGAGTCTGTTATGCCTCTCATTGATTTGTTATCTTTGCTTTTGACAGTCAAGTGATCCTGCAATAAACAAGAGGGAATGTGTTAGTCATGAACTCTTTCAAGAGTCGAATAACTGGAATCGATACAACTTTACCCTTCACTGTTTGCAGATGATTGGGTGAACCTGAAGTACAAGGAGGACATGAAGTCTCGTGTCTTCCACTTTATCAAGTCAATTATTCTCTTATGGATGGCATGTCCCTTTACATGAAGTCAAGTGAATTCGATGCAAGCCATTTCTGTATACTAGCTTGGCCAGTATTGATTTGTCAAATCTAATCATTGAGTTTGGTTCTTGAGTTGTGATGCTCCCTGTCAAATAGGGAAAATCTGTCAAAAGCGGGTTCAGATAGCGGGAGTATTGGAAACGATACCAAATTACCCTTCTCCAGAGTTTGTATGTGCTAGCTCCTAAAGATATTTGAATGTCGATGATGGCCCTTTTATCTTGGCATAGTTCAATGTTTCCTTCAGTTGGCCTTCCTCATTCGTGACCATATATGCATGATTGTTGGTCGTTGATTCGTCTTCAACGCCTTCCTTCTATGGAATTTCTTCTTCTGTCTTTAACTATAACATCATTAGCAGCATTGAGCAAAGTCATGTACCTCAAGCTTCTATGGAGTCTGAGATCAAAATCTCAAGCCTTGTGATGGCAACTACTCCTTGGAAGAACATGCGTCTGGAGTGAAGTTTTCTAGATTCCAAAGTCATTGTCCAAGGTGTGGGGCCATAGGTCGCCTTGACCGTCTAGATTTTCTCCCTGTTGACAGTAGCCAATTCGAGAGGAGAAATTCATTTTCTGTGCTTCTTAGCTTGTCAAAGCTGGAACTGTAACATCTAGTTGTTTGGGCGTGTCGTGTGACAAAATAGTCCTTTGGCTCAGGATGAAGCTAGGCAGGAGTGAGGCATGTCATGGATGCTTCGATCTCAACTCTATGCCTGTACCTATT
This sequence comes from Eucalyptus paniculata subsp. matutina, assembly GCA_017140255.1. Lineage (NCBI taxonomy): Eukaryota > Viridiplantae > Streptophyta > Magnoliopsida > Myrtales > Myrtaceae > Eucalyptus > Eucalyptus paniculata. The sequence goes on along the minus strand of CM029436.1, from coordinate 18,991,480 downwards.
ATGTTTCATCTTTTGTATCCTGTAAATAGAAGAGAGAGAACATCATTTCCAAATTATATTCAGAAAATAAGATTTACCCTCTTTTGGTGTAGGATGATTCTTTCTATTTGCCCCTGTTTTCTTGGCAGGGTGTCTTTGAATTTGGCGAGTTCACCTGATGCGCTTGCTTCAAATGCCTTCTGTCACACTAAGTCAAAGGGGATGGGAATGATCTTCTGAGACATGAAGCGAATGAGTCAGAAAGACAAACACGATTAAATTTATCATCTTGTTTTAACAAAAGCTTTTGGGTGATGAAATATTTTCAAAATACGTCTTTGGGGGAGAAAAAGCATGAGGAAGCCCAGCCCTCAGTATTCTCCTTGGATGATATTTTCTTTTCATGGTTGGATAACATCACTGGGCTAGTTTGGAGTACCGCCTCATGCTCTCAAAATATTATAACTGTACAATAGAGTACTTGGAATGGAAAATACAACAGTAGCACACTAGACAAAATAAGAAACATGATATTATAAAAACAAGTAAAACTCATGAAAACCCCTGTGCAAAGGAGTGCTTTGATAGTGCTGGCCTTGAAGCTAAGTGTCTTTGAATTCCTCGCCTTCAGTAGACTCGAAGTATTCGCATGTGATGACTACCTCGTTGAATTTACGAAAGTGTAACCCATGCAGCCAACAGCGATGCTTGCAGGACAAAACTTCTATGAACTGCTTCATTAACTCCTCTTCAGCCAATTGAGGACGGGTTTGCATCATGAAAGCCCTCCACCTCCCTGCGTATACTCGGAAATTCTCCATTGGTCTTCTTGTGAAGTGAGCCAAACTCTCACAAGGCAATTCAGTTCCGATCTGGTTTTGATACTAATGCAAGAAAGCGGAAGTCAGCTCATTCTAATCCTTTAGGAGATAAATATTTGCTGTGATGAACCATTGCAATGCAGACCCCGTAAGAGTTTCTTGGAATGCCTGAATTGTGAACGACATCGGGCCATAGTACTAATCATTTTCGCATGGAGATATTGCAAGTGGGCCATAGGACAAGTTGTGCTGTTATACTTGCAGAGATCGGGTATCCACATTTCTATGGGGGTCATGATCCTACGAGGGCAAGACGAGCCGGGTATGTCTTGGCTAGGCCGCTGGTTTTCCCACTGCAAATCTGTTGTAGTGGTGAATTTTTCTGTTTCAGGGAAGTTGGATTCTGCCGAGATTACTCAATTTCTTTCTTCTTGGTCAAAATTTCCGAATGAGGATGAAGCATTGAAGCTATCCTCATGGTCAAAGGACGAGCTTAGTACTTCGTTAGGATCGTAGCGGATAAAGACGTACGCTTCCTCTTCTGACGGACCTTCATCCCCGGATGAGAGTAGGAAACAGTTGTATAATGAATCGTCAGTTTCATTGTCAAAATAACGCTGGAAGTCCTTGGGATTGTATTATAGGGCCGGGAGGTCTTCAGGGTTGTACTCTAGAAGATGGTGGCCTTCAAAGCTGTACTCTTGGGAATGCTCGAAGCTTTGGTGCGGCGGCTCTTCGGTAGATGCGGAATTGATTTGCTTAGGCTTTCTTTTATTGGCCCCTGGACCAGATCTCTTGAGTATTGCCCTGCGTTTCGCCAGCTCGATTCTGTCAAGGGAAGTGAGAGATATTAGAGTGTCGCTCTCTGATTCGCTTTCTAGGTTGATAGGGGTTGGTATTCTTTGAACCCTAGCTCTTGGAGTAAGCTTGGGGAGTTGTCCAATTGTGCCCCGCTCTTGAACAGGCTCTGAGTCTATGATTTCGTACAAAGGCTCCTTGCCTTTCCTAATGGGAAACTTTACAGTAACAGGATGTTGCTCAACTGCCCATTTATCATGCAAGGCTTCATTGACATGCTCCTCTCTTATCTCAACGGTTAATAGCTCCTCGTGCTCCGCGATCATTGGCTCTTCGTAGGGCAAGGTGATGTCAGGGGTGATGTCAATATCGTATTCTTGATGGAAAACATGAATTAATTCTCTCCAGGTTTTAAGGGGACTAATCTTCCTAACAATGTACCATCGCAAGGCAGGGCCAGCTAAGTTCGATTGGTACGATTGAATCATCCTTCGAACCAGGTAAGCCTGCAAGTAGGTCTCTGGGCGGGAGGTATTAGCATACCTTTCGCATTCAGGTGTTTTGAGTTTTTTAGGGATCTCAATGCCGGCATAATTGGATAGGTCTATGGGATTCTGCTCTTGCAGCTGGTTTAACTTTTTCATGATCCTTTCAAACTGTCTATGGTACTGGCTATTTTCTGGCAAATTTGCGGGCATCATGACGGTGTTTGAGGCAACTATAGAGTTGGGCTTAGCTTGAGTGGATTTCATTTGTCTCGAGAGTTGTTGAAAGACAATGGACATCTGTCCTACGCCGTCTTCAATGTTAATGAGACGATTTTGTACATCATTCTGATCGGGTCCTATTGCATGAGGCCAATCACGGGCGATTGGTGGCCGGCGATTCATAATTACCTGTTTGTTGTGAAAACAATGAATGAGCACAAAAGTAAACAAAGATTGACCCATGGCAATGGTCTAACTGCTTTTTTATTTATCAAAAGAGGGTTTATAGACTGCCAACTCCTAACATCTAGAACTTGAAATTGAAAAGACATGATGAAATACTAGATATTAAACAATAGTCCCTAAACAATGGGACAAAACTTTCACACTATTTACACTAAGGGGCACATGATTGTTAATTTATATGTGACGGGGAGCCTTGTTCTTATGAGGACGCCTACTTCCTTGAACTGGTTCTGAGGTGTGCATCCAGTCCATTCCCAAGTCTTTCTCCATGAGCTCTGCTTGCTCGTGTTGGCTGCTCTCGCTGACTGAGTGAGGGACTAATGACTTTCATCTTGTCGGGATACAGTGGTTGTGGATATAGGACATGGAGGCGTGGTGGGCTTTTTCTTCTCCCTCAAGCCCTTCAGGTATCACAATCCTTTTACGATGGCACTTGTCCCAGGTTTCCTCAGTGGTAGAAATTTCGAATTCATAGTCACGGCTTGTGTTGAAAAGAACTGGAGGGACCATCATCTTGAAAGGCGGTGGGATCTCCTAAAGGGCTCCATATTTTCATGCTACCCGATACGGGTAGTAGGGAATGGCGCCGGTGAGACCGAGCAACGGAATTGGGCGGGTGCGCATGTAAGCAAAGCGGGCCCTCTTTTCATGGAACCAACCAGCACACCATTGGAATGCCTCAGGAGCTAGGTTTCTTAGGAAGCTTACCCAATTTAAACAGCTTTGATTGGGAATGTACGGTCCTAAAACCATAAATTTTTGTAATGGATTTTCAAAAGCATTTGTTTCAGGCGATCGCATGAAGTCTCGAAATTCGCTTAGGTGAGAAAAGAACCAGACTTGTAAAATTTCAGGAGAGGCTAGCATGATTTTCTCCGAGTTGTCTTTAAAACGATTAAAAGACAAGAATGTTTCAGTTAAAATCATGTTGACATAATTCCCCCTCTTAAGATCTCGATCAACTATCCATGTCATCTTGGGAGTTATGGCATTTCTTTGATGGGGGAAGATGATGAGCCCGAAAAAGGCTAGGAGGAAAATCTCACTTTTCTGGGTCATAGGCTGATTTTGGAAACATGCATTCATAAATTCTAGTGGGCAGGTATTATGGTTGCCTTCAAGAATTTGTCTCATGACATGGATTTCAGTTCCTAAAAGTCGTGCTAACCTGCGCCATGGGAAGGCGCCTATCGATGGCTTGACAAGCTTTTTCTCAAGAGGCATTCCAATGATGATGCTGTATTCTTCCAGGGTTGGGGTTAGCTCAAACCTACCGAATATAAAAGTAATTGTCTTCGGGCACCAAAAAGGTGCCATGGCTTGTATGACTTCGGGACTAACAAAGTGATTTGGATCAACGATAGGAGATGACCAATTTTGGCCTTCACGCGCTCCTGGGCAAACTGATCTAATTGACCCCACCATCTGAAGAGCTCCGCCTTGGGAGCAGGAATGAACTAGATATCGTCTTTCCCCATCACATATAAACTGGGACTTGAAAAGTTTATCCTATATTTCCATGGGCCAAATAAAAAGACTGAGTAAAAGTAAAGAAATCTCTTTGCTTTTAAAGAAAAATGGCAAGCACAAAGACATGCGCATGGGACGTGCGGCTCGATTTCTAACTCAGAAGGCTTGATGAAATTAAAAAAGTATCCACCCATCGCAGTCTCGCGTTAGCAGCATACCCTCTTAACCTCGGCTAAGAAATTCGGGGAAAAGAAAGGCAACCTCTACATCGCAGTCTCGCGTTCGAGGTCGTATCTTTCCTAACACCATCCTAGAAATCCTATGGCGGCCCAGGTCCGGCGGCCGGGTTGTGTGTGCCATGTGTAGTGTTTAAAACAGTAAAGCATGCACAAGAATTTATAATCACAAAACATTTTATTTTGACAGAATAAAAAAAAAACTTTAAGCTATTACCCTGCACAAAAGAAAAAAACCCAAGTCAGCAAAGCATTTAAACAAAGATAAAATGGCCTAAGTTCTCAAAGTCCCTAGTGGAGTCGCCAAGCTGTCGCGACCTCTTTTTTTCGGCGCCCGCGATCGGGTACGAATGCCTAAGGAGGCTAATGGCTCGGCTGAATTTTATTTAAGCCCGGACTCTCCCAAGTCCACCAATTCACGACTTAATGGTCCAAGTTTTTTAACTTGTAAATCAATTTTTAAAATGGAGTCGCCACTAATCAATTTGGGGTGGGTTGATTAGAAACCCAAGTGAAATATCGGGAGAAATATTCACTCCTGCACAAGTAGAGAAATTAGGATCGGGGACTTGATTACACTAGCTAATCACTAATGCCCTTTCGGTACCTAATCTTGTTTAAACCCTGAGGTTTTTTGGATGTTTGAGGGATTTTCCATGCATTTTTGGGAGGAAAAACATTTTTTAGTCATTTTCTAATTTTTTTGGACACAAAAGGATTTTTGGTATTTTTTTTGGAAAAATACAAGTCTTTTTGGCCTTTTCTGAATTTTTTTGGCTTTTTCATGAATTTTTGGCCTTTTTTGGATTTTTGACATTTTTTGGAAAATATGAAATATTTTTGATTTTTTGATTTTTCAGAAAATAAAATATTTTTTAAATATTTTTTGACATTTTTGGAAAATAAATTATTTTTTATTTTTCTCGATTTTTTTGGAAAATAAAGCATTTTTTATAAATTTTTTTAAATATTTTTTGAAAATAAAACATTTTTTGATTTTTTTGATTTTTTGAAATAGAATATTATTTATTTATTTAAAATATTATTTTATATTAAAATAATATATAAAAACTGACCCGGTCGGATCCGGGTTAAGTCCGACCGGGCCGCCGATCCGAATGAGGACCCGACTCGCATTTTTTCCTTCTTTTTTATTTATTTATTTATTTATTGAAAACGATGCCGTGGCCGGGTGTTTGAGGGCACCCGGCCCGGCCCGACGACCCGGATCCAGCTCACTCCATGACCCGGTTCGGTGACTCGCTCCCTCGGCGAAACCCTTCCTGGATCCGACCCGCTTGTGGACCCGATTTCAACCCAGCCTCATAACACAGAAACCCTACCCGGTTCGTGGCCCGGGTTTGATCCGATGACCCAAGGCCACGACCTGGAAAATCGGGAACCCTAAGGTTCCCGATTCGCGGCGCCGGGGGAGGGGAAGGCTGAGGCGTCGCAACGGCGACGGCGACGATGGTGGTGACGGCAGCAGCGAAGACTGGACAACAGAGGGGGTGCGATGGTGATGGTGGGGGCGGCCGCTCGTTACCTGTTCGCGAACGGTAGCTTGCACAGCAAACGGCGGCAACGACGGCAGGGGGTGCTCGAACTCTCCTTTCTCACCCTCTCCGGCCGAGAGCCTTCGATCTGGGCTTACTCGACTTCGGCTCCCCTTCTGAAGTCTCTCAGCAGGAAGCTCGAAGCCTTGCAGCCTTCGATTGTTCTCGGCGTCTCGGTCCGTACTCGTCGTCGTCGTCAGGGGGGAGGTATTTATAGGCGAGGGGCAGCCGGTTGACGGAGTTCAACCGCCGATCGCCACGGCCTTCGCCGGCCGAACCGGCGTCCCATCCGGCGCCAGCTCCCCCTGCTCCACGTCCCATCGCCGTCCGTCCATCCCCTTCCCCTCCGTCGCGCCCCCTGTGCGTGCTCTGCAGAGGCGCGAGGAAGGAGACGACCTGGCGGGGCCGGGCCGAGGCAGAAATGGGCCGAGGGCCCATGCGGCGGTTGCTTCTTCTTTTCCGTTTTTTTTTTTGTTTATTATCCGAAAATCAAATAAAACAAAATAATAATAAAATAAAGCCTAATTTTAGGCGTCAACACATATTAAGGTTTCATTGAAGTTATTTATGTGTTCTTAGAATAGCGTAAAGGAGGTTGAACTTGGTATTATGCCAAACGTTCTTTGAAGCGATAGCCTCTTGACGACCATAAGATAAAATGCCAATTGACCTTCGAAGCGATAGTCTCTTGACGATCACATTTGAAGAATTTGAGACAACTGTAGCTCTAGAATAGCCTCAATTGCAATTCTAGCGAGCCATATGACTCACTGTACTTACTTTTTTGCCCAAAAAAACAGATAATTGGCAGATGATAAAAATTAATAAGAAAGTATGCATCAGCTAATGACCGCATTAATGAAGATAGTGGTAATAAATGAAGTTATGCATCCTTTTTAAGTACGTAAAGTTATATTCACTTATCAGAGGACTCACATGTTTTAGATAATTAAACAAGGGGATAATGACACAAACAGTATCGGAACTTTAACATAATACGCAATTTGATTGATGAACTTTTAATTTATTTAAACAATCCCTAAATTTTAATTAATTAAATATGGGGATAATGACACAAACAGTCCACGGATTTTAGCCACATATGCAATTCGGTGAAGAAACTCTAGCTCAATATGCAATATAGTTCATAAACTTTTAATTTATTTAATATAGTTCCTAAAATTACATGTTCAATATAGTCCATGTATTGTATAAAAATATTCAAATTGAAAGTATAGAGATCAAATTGTATATTGGGTCAAAGTTCATGAACTATTTGTTTCATTTTCCCATTAAATAATTAACCATCTAAATAGATTTAATTATTATTAAATTGGATTATGATTTTCTTCGAGAATATATCCAAACCTCTACCATGAAAATAAAAATGATTACGAAATTTCCATGGAATACAACTCTAATGTCTTAAAGCACATATTAATAGGTGTACTATTTACATTAAGGATTTGTAATAATAACTACTCGTATCTAGTTTTATCTTGTGTCTGTAAATAAATACTAAAATTATGATATCATATGTTGTCTCCTTTAACCTTTCATCACTTAGCTCGTTGTTTGAGAATGCAAAAGGTTTATTCATAAATCCATAGTGAATTCTTCCAATGCAACGATAGAAAATAATAGAAAAAAGAGAACATATCTCAAATTTATTACAGGCGATGATTATCTATATGGAGCATTGCGCGTAATTATAACTATTTTGCTTCACAAATCTGTGCTCAATCATCCAGCATGTTTAGTTTTGATATACAACGGGCATGGACTTCAGGAACTGATTTCTCCGTCTCATAGATGAGAAGAACAGAGGGACGACAGAGCGAGTGCATCATAACAAGAGAGATCAAAGAAACCATGAAGTTGCAGTGAACGATCTGATCCTATCAGCCGTTTCCAAAAATAACGAAGTAAGATTTGTAGTACACTCTTGGTTTAAGCAAGCTTATGCTAATGAAGGATGATTTGTTTATTTAAGATCTTGGTCAACTTGTTGGAACAAGCTTGGATCCAATTCTTGCTACTCTCAAACCCACAGACGAATTTAGTTCTTGAGTCTATGAAATCTCACATGTTAGGATGAAACTGAACCTTACAGATTCTGCATTCACATTGCTCGTATTGTTGTGTCTGCTCGTAAATCCTGATCACAAAAATTTAATTCCATTTAGTCAGTTGGAGATGATCCACTCCATGATTCTATGTCGTTACCACGACAACATCTTACGAGTTAAAATCTATAGTGTTTCTTGGATACGAAATTAATTATTTTTATCAAATCTAAAATTCACCCATCAAAGATTATATTTTTATTTATTCTTCATCTCATAATCTAACTTTAATGCATACATTCATCTTAATAAAAAGATGCCACAAATGTAATATTCGTTTCCTTTTTGCGGTTTCACATGTGAATAATAAGAAAGTTGGATAGAATCGAGTTTTATTGTTGACCTGCATCTTCATGAAGCTCACTTTGCTATAAATTAGTTAGAACCAGCCCTTCACATTAATTAGATTAAAAGCTTAATTTTCTCAAATGATTAATACCTGTGCTCCCAAAAGTATCACTTCAAGTAAAGTTTAATAAATCACCGAGATTTACTTTGGTGGTCATCCTTCCCACATGAAAAGAAGAAAGTGAGGGGGTTTGAATCCCCACCTTCTCAGGGAGGTTGGGGTGGAGACAATTTAGCTTAAGGTGTGGGTTTCAACTTCAACATCTTACAAGGAGGTAAAGTAAAAGTCTAATAGTAAAAGTTAGAATGGAATTAGAGTATAACAAAAAAAAAAAAAGGAGTAAACTTTGATAAATTATTAATTTGTATGTAATTTGAATTGTCGTTAAATCTAAAATGCCAATTGAAAAGATTCTTTTAGTCTTTTTTGTATATGTGATTGATATATGACGTTTTTATTAATTGATTGTACATCAGTCGTAATATACCTAACACAAACACTTTCTACATATAATTTAGTAGATTAGTCCTGATAAACTTGACATAAACACCTTTCACACGCGCTTGCATTGTGGACAAATATATGTGATGTTCCTGCTCAAAGATGCTGTTGGGAATAACGGATCCCCGAAAACCAGATTCGACACCAAATCGAACCCCTAAATTAATGCGGAAGACAAAGCCCGAGAAAACACGCATCACCGATCGTAAAGCACACCACGGATTCGAGCATACCTTGTTAGCCACAGATTAAACACCAACGTTGAAGAAGAGGAAGAGAAACGGTCCTGTTCGATCCGATTAAGCGATGAAGGGAAGAAGAAATTGCCGAAGCCTTACTGTTTCTTCTTTTTCTTTTTGAGAGAGAGAGAGTGCGCGGGAGAAATGAAGCGTACGTACTGATTATTCCAACATGTGTTATGTCTCTCTCTCTCCTCCCTTTTATACCTATCTCCTTCCACGGGCCCTATTCCCGTGGGCCAGGCTTTCTGGGCCCAACTTGGGCGGATGGGCCTTAAGCCCAATACCAATAAAGCCTTCATCTCCCACTCGCACATGGTGGGCCGAACAGTATTCTCTTTACCTCTTTCCAACATTCATACCGGTGAATAATCCGTGCGATCAGCATACTTTGAGAGCTCGTTGCCATACATCTGTTAGGAATATATAGCAGCTCATAATGGGCATCACACTCCGAGTAGATTTAGTATGCAGTACCCTAGATCGATCGATCACATTTATATCTCTCTTTATCTCTTTCAAACAATGATATATATATATATATATATATATATATATATATATATATATATATATATATATATATATATTGTATTCACAATTATGATTATCACAAAGACGGTCATAATTGGTTAACCGGTGAATACAAAATTACAATGTGATTCTCCAAAAACGATCTTCCTCTTTCCTTCAAACTCTCAATTTCAGTCCAGCTTGCTTTTCTAGAAATGCTCCATTAGATCGAATCACTCATGATCATTGGCAACATCCTAAGATAGCAAACACTAAATAGAAATCTTGAGAATAAGTAAGAGTCATGAGGGGACTAAGAAATTGATGAACTCTCATTCTCAAGAGTCTCACACGACATAAAAGTTGAGATCAAACTTTTGCCACTCTTATTGGTCGTCTCATGCATACGTAGTATGAAATACGTATTACGGTATTAACTCCTTTCCCATGGAGCGTATGTCTATACCTTTCAATACCGTACAGATGATAGTTTAGACATACCCAATGTCTAACTTGAGTTCACATATCTAGTCATTCACAAAATTCATCAGAACTCACATCTGGCATCTTAGACAGATAAAGTAAAACATGTGGGGTATTTTTACTTTCGGACATAGTAAGTATTATATCCTCATCTTAACACTCAGTTAAGGCGACATACGTGTTTTAAGCTTGAGCTCTCGATTATCACCTAGATAATAAGCTTAAAAACAGTCTCATCTTTATTTATCACACAGTAAACAGAGGTGATTACCCGTGTGAGTGGGCTAATCTTATATCTGTCTGACATACTTCTCAACTTAAAGTAATGCACTAAGCATTAAGATGCATAAGGATTAAACGAAGATTCATAGGCATTAATGATGAAAACACAAATTCATCAAATTGTGAACATTTAGGGAAATTACAATATTCAGTACATCAGTCTCTACGCAATTCTAGAGATTTCATATGGCCACAAAACACATCTCTAGGTATTGGTTTTGTCATAGGATCTGCTACCATTCCATGCGTAGTATGTACTCTAAGTTCACATCTTTTCGTGCAACCATATCCTTGACAAGATTATACTTGGTATCTATATGTTCGGTCTTGTCATGATATTTTGGATCTTTGGTGTACACTTTTGCTGCTTGGCTATCACAGTTAACCAACAATGAATCTGCAGCACTTCCAATAACACCTAAATGATCCAAAAAAATCTCTTAAGCCAAACACTTTCTTATACTGCTGCTGATAATGCCACGAACTCAACTTACATCGTGGACAAGGCTATACACTTCTGTTTCTTACTGCTCCAACATATGGTGCTATTATTCGGTAAGAAAACAAACCCAGAGGTAGATTTCCTTTTATTTAAATCTCCTCTCCAATCAGTATTAGAATAGCCTTTGAGTTGCAGATCCTTTCCTTAATAACTCAACGTATGATTAGCAGTCCCCTTTAGATACCTTAGTATTCTCTTAACGGCTTTCCAATGTGCTTGACCTGGATTGGATAGGAATCTGGTCACCATTTCGACTGCAAAGCATATGTCGGGTGTTGTACACATCATAGCATACATCAAGCTCCCAACAGCACTAGCATAAGGAACATGTTTCATTTGTTCCTTCTCTTGTGGAGTCCTTGGACACAAACTATGGCTCAATCCTTCACCTTTTTGCAATAGGAGTGTCTATGGGTTTACAGTCTTGCATACTAAATTGTTCAAGAACCTTATTTATATAGATTTCTTGCGAAAGAGACAAAGATCTTTTCAAAACGATCTCTTGAAGTCTTAACTCCAAGAATGTATACAGCCTCACCCATATCCTTCATCTCAAAGTTAGAAGACAACTATCTCTTGACAGTATTAACCAACTCCATATTGCTTCCGGCAATTAGTATATCATCAACATATAATGATATGATCACGAATTGATCATTGGATCTATTGATATATACACAATGATCCTCGTCAATCATTGTAAAATCATATGCCACTATGGCATTATGAAAATGTATATACCTTTGTCTTGATGACTGCTTAAGGCCATATATCGACCCCCAAAGTCAACATACCTTTTCTTCTTGGCCTTTCACTATGAAAACAGCAGGTAGTTCCATATATGTTCCTTCCTCTAATTCTCCATTGAGGAAAGCAGTCTTTACATCCATTTGATGTAACTCAAGATCCATACTAATCACTATTGCCAGAGTAATGCGAATCAAGGTAAATCTCACTACAGGAGAAAATGTATTTTTATAATCAATTTCTTCCTGTTGATTATACCCCTTCGCCACAAGGCGAGCCTTATGCCTTTCTATTGAGCCATCAGCCTTTCGCTTTATTTAGAGAACCTACTTGTTCCTATAGCTCTGCGTCCTTTTGGAAGATCAACCAGTTCCCAGACTTGGTTTGATTTCATTGACTCAATTTCCTCTTTCATTGCATGAATCCATTTTTTCTTATTAGGGCAGTTCAGAGCCTCATTAATATTTCTTGGCTCATCCTCATCTTATGGAGCAACCATAAAAGTTTCCCTTTCAATGTCAAAACATAGACGGGGAATACTTTGGCGACTTGTTCACCGTATGAGAGATTGTACACTTAGCACATCATTCCCCATCATGCTCCCACTTGGATTAGGTAATGATGATGTCGTCACATCAGGTGGTTGCAATTGAGAATGAGTTGAATTCAATTCATTATATCTCATATTACTCTCACTTGGACGAACTCCACTGACATCATTATCTTAATCCGATGTTTCAAATATGGAGTAATTTTCCCTTATTTCGCATCTCTTAGAAAATTCATCAACTAAGGATGTGACATCCCGTGATTCAAATTCAGTTATACTTCCACTTTCCTGCTCACCTATGAACACATACATTTTTGAGTGTTCGCAGTATCTCATGAAAATACTCTTATTTTCTTTGGGACCCAATTTCCCAAACTTGTGAGAGGACTCATGAATATAGGCAGCACAACCCCATGGCTTAAGAAAACTTAAGTCCGGTTTTCTAACTGTCCATAACTCATATGAAGTGGAAATAACTTATTTGGAAGGCATCCGGTTAAGTATATTGGCAGCAGTTAACAACACATCACTCCAAAAAGTGATGGGTAAGTTAGCATGCGCCATCATGAACCTAACCATTCCAGTAGGGTTCTGTTTCTTCTCTCTGCAACACCATTTTGTTGAGGAGTATATGGAATAGACAACTATCTTTCTATTCTTTTTTCATCACATAATTTTCTGAACTTATCAGATAAATATTCTCAACCTCGATCGGATCTAAATACCTTTATTTTCTTGTCTAATTGATTTTCTGCCAAGTTCATAAACCTTCTGAAACAACTTATGTTTCAGATTAATGAGAAATCAAATAGACATATCCGACTCGAGTATAATCATCTATAAAAAAAGTGATGAAATAAACAGCCCATTGCCTTCCTCTCACATTCATTGAACCACAGACGTCCAAATGGATTAAATGCCGAGAAAATTAAGCTCTTTTACCTTTTCCAAATGATCTCCTTGTCATTTTCCCTACTAGGCAATGCTCACATATGGACAAATTAACTTTTTCAATATTGCCCAACAAGCCCCTTTTGGCTAGTCTTTTCATATGTTGTTGGCCCATATGACCAAGTCCAGCATGCCACCATATTCACATCATTATTATATTAGGTAGAAGACGTGAAACAAGGGAATAACATATTGACATCACCACAGTCAACATTTAGTACAATAAAACCATCTAGAAAGTGACCACAACCATAGTAGTTTGTATCTAAACACAAATGTACACATTTATTATGGAAGTTCATACCAAAACCAAGCTTAACCAACACTAAGACAGACACTTAAAATTTCGATGAATCTCTGGAGCATATAGAACATCAAGGTGTGTCAACCACTCATGTTCTATTGGTCGGTGCCAATTCCTTTATATCAGCTCTAGAGTTGTTTCCGATATGGATCCACTCAGTTCCAGTTGGTACTCGTCGGAATTCCACAAAGGATCCTCTATCCTTTGCTACATGGTCTGTCGCTCCTGAATCTACATTCCACAAAGGATTGGATTCAGCCTATAATGCAGAACTTGACATATAAGCAAAGTTCTCAAATGTACAAGAGGTGCATTCCTTCTTTGGCTCACGACAGTCGCGAGCATAGTGACTTCTCTTGTCACAATTGTAACACATCACTCTTGACATTTTCTTCACTTGATGACGTTTTCCTCTCTTGTGTTGGTTAACTCTTGATTTATTGCAATAAGGACTTCATCCTTTGCATTCCCACATATTGAATGAATCAATACGCTTGCGCTTAGAGCACAAAGCCCTTTCTGAGCTAGAACCAGCATAGCAAATGTCTATTTTCGGCTCAAATACCGTTAGGCAGTCCTCTACTAGCTCAAGGTGGTGCACGACACCCTCAATATCTTCCATAATGTGGTTAAGAGCTTCTAGTGCTTCTTGCTTTTTCAGCACATATTGAATCTTCATATTCAATATTTCACAATTATTGCCGTTCATATCAGCAATTACATTCTTAGTTATTAAACCATCGTTCTGAACACATCAGACATACATGCACGAATAATTAATGCCTATCATTTATGCATCCCTATTTGCATAGACCCATCATATTAATAAATAATTTCAAGTAAGGCTTCGTAATCAAAATGTCACTATGTTTCCAATCATCCTCCAAAAATCCTAACTTAAAATTATTATTAATATAATTATCTTATGCAAATAAATTCTATGAAGTTACAAAAACTTCTATTACTACCCACTACTAATTACCCACAAAGAACCAAGCAATAAAGAAAGCAACAGATAATTGACATACAATTAAAAACAATAATGCTTTCAATTAACACAATTAGGTAGTAATCATTACATAATTAATCAAAGAAATAAATAGGGAATGTCCCTTCTAATCTATCACCAAAATATCTCGAGAAAACCGAAGGCACATTTGCCAACCATGGAAAAACTTTTGGAGAGCTTTCATGTCGCCTCTAAGGCGCATTCACTCGGCGCCATGTGGCGCTCAATCTAAGGGTTGAAGTTTTGGCCAACTCAATCCTATAGTGCTCTCTTACAAAAGCTTCCACCAGCCTCCTATAACCCGGGACCACGTTGACCTCCCATAGCCGATCCAACACTGCTTGCCATTCGTGTGGAAGAGTGTTCATCAAAGCCGGCACCTTCTCAAAATCCGGCATAAGATAACCATTCCGGATGATTTCCGTATCATCGATTGACCCGACCACATGTGATACTAAATCACTGTCATGCCACCGATAATCGCCTAACTCTGTCATCGCCTTAATTCTTGCATTTCCCTCGTCCGTTCTCTGGATTGCGGGTGTATCCTTGCATAACGCATCATAATTCCCGCAACAAATGCAGAATTTAAAAATGGATCACTTATAATCCATAATTAATATAAGGAAAAATACATAATTTTCCAAAATTCATGCAACAAATGCACAATTAAAAATGGATTACTTATAATCCACATAGGCATGACCGAAAAAGAAACAAATTCCTTTTTTTTTTTTTTTTCGGGTCAACGGTCGTCGGTCAACGGTCGGTCAACGGGTCGGGTCAATGGGCGCGCGGGTCGGATCGGTCGGATCGGACGGACCGGCCATACTGGTTGAACCATCCGCGCGGACCGACCGCATGTGCCTCGCGCATGCGGGGATGACGTCACGCAGACGTCATCTGGCACGTGCCGGGCGCGTGCTTGCGTCCGCGGGTCGGGTCGGGTCGCCGGTAGGGTCGGGTCGCCGGCCGGTGACCGTCCGGCGAAACGTCGTCGATGATGACATCATCGGTGACGTCATCCGTACGGTTACCGACCGTTGAATGACATCAGCACGCGTCGGTCTATGGACCGGCGCGTGCCGGTTCGCCGGCCGCCGGAACGCACGTGCCGGTTCGCCACCGGCGCGTGTGGCGCACGCGCTGGCGAAGCCAGCGCTTCCAGGCGCATCGCGCCCACGCGCAACAACTTTCGGCCGCGCGTGTGGGCGCGTGCGGCAGCGGTCGACACATCGCTGGACTCGTCTCGACGTTGCGCTTCTCCCAGTGCCTTCAGAATTTGATTTCGACTTATGAAAACTCAGAAAAAAGGCCGAAAAGCGCTCGGGTGTCGGGATTTTCACCCGGTTCCGTACGGCCGAAGTAATTTCGCAAAAAATCAATCAAAAACATCAGAATTGATCGGGAAAAACGTGAACTAGGGCTCTGATACCAATGTTGGGAATAACGGATCCCCGAAAACCGGATTCGACACCGAATCGAACCCCTAAATCAATGCGGAAGACGAAGTCCGGGAAAACACGCATCACCGATCGTAAAGCACACCACGGATTCGAGCGTACCTTGTTAGCCACAGATTAAACACCAACGCTGAAGAAGAGGAAGAGAAATGGTCCTGTTCGATCCGATTAAGCGATGAAGGGAAGAAGAAATTGCCGAAGCCTTACTGTTTCTTCTTTTTCTTTTTGAGAGAGAGAGAGAGTGCGCGGGAGAAAGGAAGCGTACGTACTGATTATTCCAACAGGTGTTATGTCTCTCTCTCTCCTCCCTTTTATACCTATCTCCTTCCACGGGCCCTATTCCTGTGGGCCAGGCTTTCTAGGCCCAACTTGGGTGGATGGGCCTTAAGCCCAATACCAATAAAGCCTTCAGATGCATTTATCCACTAATGTTATACATGCATGACATGTGCAAAGTGCACCTGGTGCGCGCACTGATTTTAGTATCAATTTAATGAAGTGCACGATTTATAGCGTTACATTTGTCTACTAATGCTATGTTTGTTAGGAGGGATTAAGATGAAAGAGACAGCTCAGAAAACACAATTGTGTTTGGAAGGAGGGGAAAGAGATGGAGGGAAATGATTGGAAAAGATTATGAGAAATTATGAGAGATCAAAAGGGATTGATCCTGTCAATTCTATGTATGTTATAAATCCCTTCAAATCTCTCCGAATATGGGAGGACTCGAAGGGATTTGGAGATTTTTGTTCATTATCTAACAAATTTGTATTGGACGCAAATTGCGTAATCCCAAGATCTCCATAACTAGAACAAGAACATGCATAATTGAGTAGAAAGATTAACGCACCTATTTTGGGATCCATTGTTCTTGAAGCGGAAGCGGAAACGCAATGTTCCAAGCGCAAGTCTTTTTCCTCTATTGCCTTCCGTATCACTGGCTCAATGAGGCGGCCCCCCTCACGTTTAACGTTAGGTAAACGCCCTTTAGGTGATGATACATGTGAGAATTATGGTTAGAGGAGAGACTTGAGCACTATTTATAGAGTTTTCAGCTAATCCCTCTCATTACGGGCCAGGCTCAACTCAGCCCACACTAGCCAGCCCATATTAGACTAATTAAGAAACATTCTATCTCACCTTAGACCAACCCTGTTTTATGGTAACCGTAAAAACAGTAAATTACAATATCAATTAATTTAGTCCATATTAGGAAAACTCTTACAATTTGTTCTTCCTTCTTGCTAATATCCATCATTATTTAGTATCAATTGATATTAAGGCATATCGATTATGCCAATTGCTAACCTTTAGTTTTTCAATTGTCTATTAAAGCACTTATATGAATGAGTATGCAATGACTGAGGGAACATTATTACATATACTTTAATGTTTTTTTTTTTTTAAAATTATTCTTAAGGTTTGTTAGTCCACTAAATTTTAGTGGCCATTTAATAATCCATCAAGGAAAAATTTGAAGATCTTCGTAGGGAGTTAATTTCACATTATTTAGATGTATCCAGTCCAATGATTCCCAAACATCGATCATGATTTGCTAATTTCGTTCCTTCTAAAAATAAAATAGCATGGATAATAATGTACGGTGTGGCTGCCACGTGATTGCACATCTTCGCATCTAACTTTTTTGGCCGTCCTAAAAAGCTAGTCAAATTTTGATTGTGCGACATCTAAGGTTTTTGTTTTAAGAAGAAAATGTTAAAGAGATGGCCTGCTCAACAGTCTCAAAAGCATGTCCATTGTAGGCTCCTGCTCGTCTGCAACCACTTTCGTTGAGTGACTCATGTTTGAGAGCCGATGGTGACAAGTTTCGTGATCATTTTGCTCGTTGTAGAATGGAGTCCATCTGACCCCTGATGCATCCAACCCCCAATGTCTTGAGATCGAAGGTTGCATAGAACGGAGTCTATTTGCATTTTCTTTTGCTTTCGATTCCGTGATTTATGACCTTGAATTTTGCGATCTAAAGAATCTTGAGGTCCGAGGGGGCTATTATTAAGGATTGATCGAAATTAAAAATATATGTGAGGCAACTAGCCAATAAAAAAGGTTAATGATTCAATTAACGAATTGACATGATGATACCCATTGAACTTATGCGACTTAATTATTTTATTTAGATAGTGCATAAAATGTGCCAACATGTGCCTTTGAATTATTTTTCGCAATGTACAGTTTATGCCTTTATTCATATAATGTGATGGAGGCCACAAACTCCAAGCAGCAACCCTCGGCTGACGGTTGCCAAGGGGGTAACAGCTCTACTAACCACCCTATCTCTCTTTGCGGCTTATGTTCCTTTTATATTCTTTTCTTTTCTTTTTTATTTTGATTTTATTTGTGATAAATGTATTAAAAGCCCTAAACTTGTTATGAAAATATAATTAAATTCTAAAATTTTTTAAAAATACAATTAAGTCTTAAAACTTGTTAGAATTTTCTGATTGTCAAGCTGGATAGATTAAATGGAAGGAGACTTGACAAGTTTTAGAACTTTGTTATACTTTTAAAAGTTTTGTGACGCAATTGCACATTTTAAAAATTTTAATATTCAATTGCACTTTTATAATAAGTTTTAAGATTTTGAGTGCACTCATCACATTTTATTTTGATTTCTCTGAATTCATTTAATATTGTCTAAATTAGTTATTTTAAATTGGAAAAATATGTTTCACATGGAAAACTGTATAAGTGGCTCGAGCACTTATTAAGCCCTATTAATTATGCTTTTTAAATGTGAATTTACGTTTTGAAGTAAGTGACTTTAATAAAATGCGTGAACTTTTCATTTTCCAATAGTTTAGAAAAATGTTATTCCGTTGAATCTTCAAAATACTAGTTGGCTACGTCAGCTAACCTACTATAATTATTACCAAAATAACATCCCTCTGTTGGAGCTACAATTGATATATAATGAAGATAGTCCCGATTACAATCTCTTCTTATCTTATGTCTTCACATTTATTATTGAGGGAGGGAGGGCCCTTCATAACATTTTTCTATATGAAAAGCAATCTTATAATTTTGAATAATCAAGAGAAATTAAAATAAAGAAAGAAAGAAAACTAATATAAGAAAAGAATGGAGGCCATGAAGAGAGAGGATCGCTGGTTGAGCTGCCACCATCCTCCGACACAGTGTTGAATATTAAAACTGTTCTTGATTAGTGTGCTTAACTAGAGCCTAAAAGGGTTTTGAAATTCTCGATCAGTTTGTGAGAACGATTGTTTGTAGCATTTATACTCGTGTTTGCGATACAATATGATATGCTTGGTTGGCATTTGATGAATGGTGCAATTTGTGTCGTGAATCCGTTTTTGATTTGCTTAAAGAAAAATTTCACCCACCGATTCGAAAGGGTGCGAAGGAGCGATCAAGGAACCGGCATCTTCATACCCGCTAGGAATGTCTGCTTTCCGTCAAACCTATTCTTCATGGAGTTCTCGGGGGACGGGCCTAAGGGGACTGCCCAACTACTAGGGGATTGGCCCGGGCCCCGTGGATAAAATTTCCCATATTGGTTCGAACCCGAAACCTCTTGCAAAATCTTGTCATGGAGACATCCGACCATTGGGCTACTGTGCCTGCGGTGGCTTTGCTTAGAATTTATTCCGTTGGATTTGGTTTCGACTCCTATTCAGAATAGAAGCACAAGTCAGTATTCTCGTCCGTTCTATTTTCGGATCTGTTGGCTTAAGTGTAGAATATGGGACGAAGCAACGATGACTATTGATAATCCTGATGCTGCTTTCTGTTGGACCTGGTGGTTGAACTAACTCAGGAGATCGTCGGCGGTAGATTTGAATGTCTGAGTTGAGTGTTTTGGCTGTATAAGAATAATGCAAGTGGATGCACTGGTTTGTAACAGGAGATTCGTGTGCTGAAAAGAAGGTTTTCAGATTTATTCAAAGATAGGATGCCCTGTAATCCTAAGGGTGAAAGAAATCTGATTCTGGCAGGTGGGTCCTTGAGCAATTTGCAAAAGATCATAATCATGATCTCGACACCTGTGAGGAGAATCATCCTGCTAATTCCCAATGCAAAAAGTTCAGCAACAACCGCTAAAGTAGTTGATTTGTGCTGTAAATCATGGACAAAACAGCTTGATGTTGTTGATTATGGATGCTCATCTTCTTTAAGTATTGTCAGTGCCAAACACATTAAACCGGGGGAAATAAAGGACAAGTGATCCTTGAGCCCTTTGTGGGTCTAAAGTTTGATTCAGCTAACGAAGCATCCCAGTATTATGATACATATGCTGGGAACATGGGATATAGAGTTCGTATTGGTCAGTTGTTTCGATCAAAGAGCGATGGTTTGATTACTTCTAGAGATTTGTCTGCTTGAAGGAAGGATTTCAGCATCCTTCTAGGGTTGGGTGTGGTGCATTTATGAGGATTAAGAGGCATGACAATGGAAGGTGGATTGTTGATCGTTATCGACTAGAGCGTAACCATGAGCTTGAGATGCAAATGAAAGCTGACAGAGGTTCAGCTTCTGAGAAATTTTTAGATGAGATTAATGAAACGTCAGAAAAACTAGACATTGCTGAAAAGCACAATGCGAGCCTCATAAGGAAACATCGTGCAAGCAACATAGGAAGTGACTGGTATACCGTGCTTCATTATTACTTTCAGAACCGACAAGCTGAGGACATTGGGTTGCTGTAGGAGTCTTTTCTGGGCTGATGCCATCATTTTTTATACCTCCTATAAGCAAAACAATTATGTGGTGCCATATGCTACTTAGGTTGGTGTTAATCACCTCAAGCGGGCGGTTCTTCTTGGATGTGATCTAGTTGCTAATGAACTGGTTGTTTGAAACATGGCTCAGGGCAAGGTCTGGATGTATAGAATGCCTAACACCAAATTACAAAACAGTACAGAGAATCGGCAAGAAACGTATTTCTCAATTTTTTCAACTCTACAATCCTATGAAGCATGTAATTTGTCGCAAGCATCATTACTAATGTCGGCCAACGGCATTACTATTTTTTCTTGGTTTGGCCGCTGTAATCTTGAGCTGTGTCAAAGTGAAAGTTTTCTGCTTCATCTTCGCGTCTATAGCTTTCTTCTCTGAGTTGGCCACTCACGAGATAACTAGTCTATCAGGTGAAGCTGTTAAGGAATCTAAACGCAATAGACTTGAGAATTCGACTAGGAAACGACTGCTCGACCGTACTAATCTGCAAGGGTCATTACGGCACAGACTGATTAGAGACTGGAAATAGGTCGATTCAACAGAATTATATAATTCAATGTGGGTGATTCCACCTAATTGCACAATTCTTGTTGATCGGCGCTAGACCGATTTCTCTATCTTTTTGGTACCCTGTGTCCGTATTTGAAACCTCGAGATTTCTATGACAATCGAGAGTCGCCAATGTGTCGAAGATGCACTTTGTGGCTTGAAAATAATCAACCACAAGTCAATTGCACAGAAAATTCCTAAAAGCTACCCGGTAGATTAGGACGCGCTAAAGTCGCACCAGATTGAATTTAATCGAGAAATTGAACCCGATTACAGAAATTGGAAGTTCTGTCAGGTCACAATTAATTTTAGGAACGTCGACTCATCCTCAGAAGATTTTTCTACAAACCGAGATTTTTGGTGTAAAAGTCGAAGTAAGCGCCGTTTTTTGTTCGGAATTGTCGGAGGCCGTTTTTGATGAATCTTCGGGATGCAAGTTGGATCATTTGATGGGAAAAAGTCATGAGATGGACGAGGATACCTTGATGGATTTAATTGGGCTTCAATTGGATGTGTTTAGTTGAGAATTGGATGAAATTGATTGAGATTGAAGAGGGAAATGTAACAAATTCGTATGCCATGGGGGGGGAGAGCTATTTTGCACCTATCGCGAGGTTGTGGAGGAAGATTGAGGAGAGAGAGTGGCTGAGGTTATGTGATGTCATGGTGGGGGCAAAGCCAATGAGAGAATGGCAAGTGTGGAGCTCTAAAGAGCCCAAGGAGACCCCCCTTGCTCAGCAGCCTTCTTCTCCCTTAATTTGTGGCTTTCTCCATTATTATTGAAGGAGAGAAGCTCAGCAAAAACCAGAGAAACCGAGCAGCACCAGCCCCTCCATCGTCGCACGCCCGGAAGGCCATCGTCGGCCGTTTTCCTCCTCTGTTTTCTCCTCGTTCCAGTTTCTGCTCCAGCCGACCTTTCGCCAAAGATCCGAGTAAAAAGTTAACTTCCCGGTTGAATCAGAAAACGAGTCACCCATCACCGCGAAGACGACATCCAGACCGTTCCGGAGCACCTCGCCGCTCGCCGGAACAATTCTCCAACTGTCCCGAAATCCTGAGAGAAGCTGCCGCTCGCCGGACCGTCTGGACCCGCCCGGTTCCGCCTATTTCGGGTTTTCTTGCTGTTTCGCCCCTTTTCGACCCTTCCTTTGCCCATCCCAACCTCCTATAAGATCCCCAAGACCCTCGGGAGCCACTGGTTGCCAACCACCCGCTTGCCGGAGCTCCGATCGGCCCGTTTTCGCCATTGAAGTTGCTGGTTTCTTCTCTGCAGTTCAGCCCAGATCAGAAGCAGAAAACCAGAAAGCTGTGAGGTCTTCGAGGCCCGTTTTCAGTGTCTTCCCGGCCTCCGTTGGTGTCGCCGCTTTGGGGTTTATCGACCGCCTTGGTGTCGTGGTCGCCGTGAACTCACCGGCGCGCAAAACCGGTGAGTTTATCCTCTAATTCTTGCTTAGTGAGTTAATGACGCTTAAGGGTGTTTAGATTAGTCTAATTAGGTTTATGTGATTAAATTAGATTATTTTAATGTAAATTAGATTAGTTGCATGATTAGTTTAATGGATGTTTAATTAGGGCTAATTGTATGATTAAATTAGTGTAATCTAGTTTATGCCCTAATTAATTATTTTAATTAAATAATTATTTCGAATTTTATAAATATTATTTTATTAAATTATATTATTATAATATAATATTTAATTATTTAATTTTCGAAATTAAATTTAATTATTTAATAATTTCGAAAATTATGCCTAGGATGGCCGATTGTTAGAATTTCGTTGATCGCAAAGAAAGAGGCCGGTCGGTTTGTGTTAATTGTATGTTTAAATTGAGAAATTGAGTGATTGATGGTTATGGTTAATTATTCCAAAAGTATGGAATTGAGTGATATTGATGAAGTTTTGGTATTTAACTTGAAAATACTCGGTGTTGGCTTTTGGCACCGTAATTGGTTGGTAGGTCCAGTTTGTATCGATTGATTTAATGTATGTTTATGTGGGGATTTATCCCAAAGTTGATTAGTGTTGGTTTTGATGGGAAAATGACCGTGAGAGGTTGTGAGTTGAACCTAGAAAGCCATCAAATCTAAATTATGCCGAGTGGGGCCGTAATGCCACTACATATGCATTGCCGAGTGGGGCCGTAATGCCACTACATATGTAATGCCGAGTGGGGCCATAATGCCACTACATATGCATTGCCGAGTGGGGCCGTAATGCCACTACATATAGACTTGCCTGTAAAGCTGTGATTGAGAGTCGAGAATGAATAGTCAGAATGACCGTGTGATGATTTCGATGACATGTAATCGACTAAGTCGATTGATCGCAGAATCAATCCGAGTAATTGAATTGTTTGGATGATGTGGTTGTCAATATTTATTGATTAAACTGACGTGCAGGAAAGGGACTGAGGCGAGATAAGCCCTCTATCCTATTTGTGTGGCTAGAGCGCCCTGAGGCGTATTTTCTTCCTAATTGAGTTTTAGAGGGTAGGATTCGCTGAGACGTAGTCTCATCCCGGTTGTGGGATAATATTTTAGGTCCCTAGATGACGGTTGTGGAGGACCGGAAGTCCTGGAGTTCGGAAGGTGGAGGCTAAAGAATCGGCGAACGTGTCTGACAAGTTGGTCATAGGACAGTTCCCTAGTTGTTGAGCCTATCTATTTTGTAGACCATCCAATGTTGTATATAAACCTATGTGTTTATAAGAAAGCTTGTTTGGTTGTGATTGATTGCCTGCTTTTCTATCCCAAGTTAAATGTTGTCAGGGAATTTGTTTCGCTTCTGCATGCATAATAAAATTGAATGGGTCGGCGACGTGTCCTGGGAAGTCGCATTTGAATCGACCAAAGAGTGGGATGTGCGCGCGCTCGGAGGATCGGGGCGTGACAACAAGTGATCCTTGAGCCCTTTGTGGGTCTAAAGTTTGATTCAGCTAACGAAGCATCCCAGTATTATGATACATATGCTGGGAACATGGGATATAGAGTTCGTATTGGTCAGTTGTTTCAATCAAAGAGCGATGGTTTGATTACTTCTAGAGATTTGTCTGCTTGAAGGAAGGATTTCAGCATCCTTCTAGGGTTGGGTGTGGTGCATTTATGAGGATTAAGAGGCATGACAATGGAAGGTGGGTTGTTGATCGTTATCAACTAGAGCGTAACCATGAGCTTGAGATGCAAACGAAAGCCGACAGAGGTTCAGATTCTGGGAAATTTTTAGATGAGATTAATGAAAGGTCAGAAAAACTAGACATTGCTAAAAAGCACAATGCGAGCCTCATAAAGAAACGTCGTGCAAGCAACATAGGAAGTGACTGGTATACCGTGCTTCATAATTACTTTCAGAACCGACAAGCTGAGGACATTGGCTGTAGGAGTCTTTTCTGGGCTGATGCCATCATTTTTTATACCTCCTATGAGCAAAACAATTATGTGGTGTCATATGCTACTTAGGTTGGTGTTAATCACCTCAAGCGGGCGGTTCTTCTTAGATGTGCTCTAGTTGCTAATGAATCGAAGGAGTCCTTCATATGGTTGTTTGAAGCATGGCTCAGGGCAATGTCTGGGTGCCATCCCCAGTCGATAATAGCTGATCATGATGATTCCATTTTGCAAGCGATTGCACAGGTTTTTCCTTCGAGTCATCATCGATTCTCAGTGTGGCAAATTAAGACAAAAGAACATGAGCATTTGAGTCCACTGAGTAGTAATTGTAAATGTGAATATGAGAAATTTGTTTATAAAAGTCATACAGTTGGTGAACTTGATGCTGCATGGCAATGTATCATAAAGAAGGTGTTGGATATCTTGCAGAAAAAATGCAATATTCAGTTTGTATTTTCAAAGAAACTCGTTCATATTTAATATTCCCTTGATTGATTTTTGTCATGACCCTCCGACATGGGGAAGACGGGTTTCAGAGGTGGTGTTAAGGTGGGGATCGGTACTGACTCTTCCAAACCCTCACCTCATGTGATATTGAGATTCTCATTAGTCAATTAGTTAGCATGATGGTTAACCGTACTCTGAAACATGGGGAAAAAATATCGTTGGGTTATAAGAATTCTAGGTAAGGAGGAGTCGTCACTAATTCATTCTGGTCAATTAATAATCAAGTGAGACATAAGATGACGCATCGCTTCTTATGCAAATAGAGATATAGAATTGGAGACTTGATTACACTAATGCCATTTTGATACCCTAAAGTTGTACTTGATAATCCCGATTTAAGTCCTAAAAGACTTATCAATTAGGTGTCACGTGATCTTTTTAACCATTTATGAGTCTTAAAAGTCTTGTCCACTAAGTGTTTGTACAATATTTTTGTGTTTATTATGACCCTAAATGTAACCTAAACATTCAACTAAAACAAGTAAGTCATAACATAAAAGAAAAATAAAAGAATTACCACCCATTCATCAAAGAGGGCAATAAAAGAACAATTAAAAAAAGTAAAGTGAAGTAACATGGCCTTGTTATGAAGTCTTGGGACGACAATCACCCTAAGCTAAATTAAAATCGAATTCAATTTTTCTAAGGAGACTATTCAACCTAAAACTAAAGCAGTGAAAATCATCAATTTTCCTAAATATCTAAATGAACTTAAACGAAATCTAATTCTAAGATCTAACCAACATAACAGGAATCAAGGCCTATCGTTCTAATTATTTTACAATTTTTTAAATCTTTTTCTATTCTTATAAGAGGGGACTCAGGCTAGGTCCTTGGGCCTAGGCTCGGCCCGAATGTGTATCGAATTCATATCCCAAAGGTTCAAGTCACTAATATGCATGGGTTCATTATAACAAACCCACCTTATACTGAGAATATCATCACGCTATCTTAATCCGCTTCCTCACTTTTATCCGTCGGCCACCATCTAAAACGACATCCACTCAAAACTCCCGTACACGGCAACAGCACAACCGAAGCAAACGGATAGCACGAGACGCAATAAACAAAATGCTGCAAACGAGTGCAGAGGTGTTAACACTCAAGCCATAGATTTATCGCCATCATCTCGGACGTTTTTCTGCAGGCGATCTCCATTGACACTCACGGGAACACGGCGAAACACAAAGTAGAATAAGCAACAGAAAGATGTGTTCAGATTCATTTGTGATAACAATGAAATGTAAATGCAATCAAAGCTGTGCGTTAGAAAAATGATTAATCTACACTAAAATGCCCTCAGATTGCGCAAAAAACATAAGCTATTTCGTAACAGCGTCTTAGAGGTTTTTTAATAAATAGCTTGTGTGCATCGAGAACATTGAATCTGGTCACGAATTTCCAAGTAATTTTTCATCTAAAAATGACAGTGGCACAACAATGTCATCTCATATCATCAGGAAACACTAGATTCTCAGTGATTTATGCATGAGTGATATGAACGCAGCTCGGTCTTGTATCTCGCAAGAACGGGGATGATGAAGTTACCAGGTTAACAAGATGACATAAAATAAATATGATGTTGTCAATCGAAATCAAATCCAGTAGAAGTAACTCAAGCGAGATCCGAGCACTTCGGTCTTCCCGGTAGGGAAACAAAGCAAAGCAGAGAGGCCACTGCGTAAAGTTTAAGCCAGCGAACGGCAATGGTGGCAATAGCTATTAGTAGCCTGAATTCGATGAATAAAGTTTGCGAAGTGAAATAAACCAGTGAGATCGTTTGCTCCATACTCCTCGCGGCTTCAAAAAAAAAAAAAACGATTCTCTGTTTTCCGATCCTGTCGTGGCCCACCTTAAAGCATTCGGAGATGTGAGTGCGACGGTCAACGGCGACGATCGGCAATGGCAAACAGCGTCCAGAGGGTAATGGTGAATGAAATCGATGAAGGAGCCTTCGAAAATTCAGGAAGAGACCGAGAAACCGGTGTTATTGACTGTCCTGAAATCAGGACGAAAGGAAGGTAGAGGGAACTTAGCTTTTGCGGCGATCGAACAATGAAGAACTGAGTTCCGATCATCTGAGCAGAACTGAGGAATGTCGGATTCAGGATTGGATATCGTTGAAGACTGGATCGACTTGGAATAGCCAAAATTCGCTGTTTCTGTAGGAGCTATGGAGTTCTAGAGAGCTATCCATGAACTTGGAGAATGGGTATTTTGCAATCTATCCTTGTTACGAAACTGTAGGAGCTATGGAGTTCTAGAGAGCTATCAGTGTTACTGACTGTACTGAAATCAGGAACGAAAGGAAGTCTAATTGATTCGATTATTTTTAGAGTGAGAACCGAATGCATGAACGTGGGTTTTCACGCACACCGTTCCTTCAGGCGGCTCGTGCATTTCATCTAGAATTCAGATCGCAACACCGTTTTCTCTGTTAAACCCAAAAAGGAGAGTACTTTGTTCTGTGAAATTTTCCTGATTTTTGAAAATATTAGATTTTTCTGTTGTTTTTTAGAGATTAGGGAAATTGTGGAAATTATGGATGATGGTTCTCTCGACATCCAAAAATTTTCTAGTCAACGTGGTGTGTTCCAATATATGTATATTAATTATGGAAAATTCTAACATAGCCTTTGAAGAAAAAATTGTGAAATGTAGGTGCAATTATTGGAGAAAAAAAGTTAGCACGCGCAATATTTGCAAAAAATATATAATTACCAATTTTCTGATATTGTGCAAAGAATTTTTTTTTTTTTTCAGATTGTTCACACAGTTTAAGTAATTTTCGGGTCATTGGGGGTGCTATCAAGGCCACAGACTCGGAATTGAGGATAGGAGGGCATTCAAGTAATTTCCATCAGAACAGTACTTTTTGGCCCAAGTTTTTTTTTTTTTTTTTTTTTTTTTTGAACAGGTTGGCCCAAGTTGAGTCAGCCATTGTTTAGAATGACTAATTTCTACAAACGGTATTGAATTCTGTTTAATTGAGGCAAGTAATTTCTACGACTATTATATTTGTAAAATATTGCATGACATGATTTGTCTAGAAAAAGCTATATTGTGACATGGCATGTATTTTTGAAGCATATTAATAAATATTAATTTTATGGCACACTCTTTTTAGATCAAGCATTGGATACTTTTGAGTCTATGATTTGGAAATATTTTAAGCTGAAATGCTACTTATGTATATAATGTGTGTGTGAGTGCACAAACCAATATTGTTTCGGGGCTCAATCTAGATCAATGTGATTTAAAATGTTTATTCATACCTGATGTGATTTTCAGGGCCTAACCGACAATATTTTTGGGATTTATCATGTGGAGAAGTGTGACTATAGGGTTGTTATGACATTGAGTTTGATATATGCTGATTATAGTATGTGGGTTTATGATATAGTGTGAATTTATGATTTATTGAATTAAGCTTTCTACTTTTTTACATGGGAAAATGCAATTAATGCGATCGTCTTGATATATCAATGCAAACTTGTTTTTTTTTTTTTTTTGGTAAAGTCAATGCAAACTTGTTTTTAGAGGTACATTACTCATTGCTTTATCGCATAGGAACAATGTCTGTCACTTACTAGCCATGGTTTTCCTCACCCATTTTTACTACCATTTCAGGTTTTACAAATGAGAAAGTTTAGTTGAATGCACATGAAGAGGGATTCGAGAATGGAATTGGAATTTACAATAGACTATCTGAATAAACTTCATCAAATTCGATTTTTTTAAATTTCTGGTAATGGGTTAGTTCTTGATTCACTAGACTCTGTTATAGTTATCATCCAATGAAAGGTTTTGCTTAGTCTACACACACATATATATGGGTTAAAAGGCTCGATTCTTCATTTTTTTCTTTTTTTAAGTTGGATGGCCATTCCCTAAGTTCTAGATTGCATATGCAGATTGATGCACTAAGGGACTATTACTTGAACAAACTCGACACATCTATAGTTTTCGATGTGTTCTTTGTAAAGGAGAATGAACTTGGGAGTTATGTCAAAAGTTCTTTGAATTGAACATCTTCCAATTTAATGGAGGAAATAATAAGATAAAATGCAAATTAGCTTTTGAAGCAATAAGCTCTGGAGGATAGAGGATCTAGATAAATAAAAATTGCCTTACAGATCTCTTCGCACACTAGGCCATACCACAACTTATACATTTATGCAATGTACAATTCTATATTTACGCATTTTATGTAGGTCACTCTATTTTCATAAATATCAAAAGGATTCCAAGCAGGGGCAAAATGACAGACATTCACCTCAATTTTTTGGCATATAGAATTTGGACACAATATTTTACCATTTCTTTTTCCTATTTCCATGATATTGATTAGTTTGGAATATCCTTTAACTCAAAATCATAACTTTTCTTTATAAATTTTCAGAAAATTACTTATTTCTATTATCAAATCTGATTATCATTTTTATCCCCTAACATATTCCGTTTCTAATTTGGCTCTGTTCAGTAGCTTTACCTTCGATTCTTTTGGAATTGTCACTGAAGTCTGTTCCCTTCAGATTGTCAAACATCTCGCTGGATTGTACTTTCTCGCTTCTGCTCCGTTATCCAGTCAGAGTGCTCGAATTTACTCACAGCTCATTCGATTCTCCTTCACCGGCTTTGATCATTGCTTGCGACACGTCCAAGACTTTCTCTGGTTAGTTGAACTACCGATTGTGACCGATAATCGCTCCTCGCTAAGATAAAAGCTCTTCGTTCTGTTTTGAGTGCTACTCATGTGAACCAAGAGCTTTGTCGTAGACGTCTGAGCTTATAGTAGTAACTGCGCTTCAGTCTTGATAATCTTGTGATGATTGGGCTGTGATTCTCGCTATCTCATGGCGGCATTGTGCCATTTAATCGAATGCACACGACTGTTTGGTGAAATGCCCCAGTCTTATTGGTATAAATATGACTTCGAATCTGACTGAGATCGACTTGTCTGCTTGAACGATTCACTGTACCAGTTGTATAGGTTAAGTAAATCTAAATTGATATTCACTTTTGAGTCCATTCCGGAAGGTCTCAGCCTTGATAGGCTTTTGGTGTTCTAAGGCGATAAGCTAAATATGTTAGTGCTTAATTGTAAATACTCGTCATGGTCGTTGGTGTGTTCATGAAGCATAGACTGATCATGTAGACTAATACATTGGAGCGCAGATCCCTTTTGCTGTACATATCTTTTCTGATAGTGAATTCTGGATCATGTCTTCTCTATGAGTGGATGTAAAATGCAATGCAAATTTGTGTTTGTGTTTGTGCTGGATCGTGGTTGTTGCTTGCTGGTTATACGTTATGTAATGATGCTGGGGTATCACTTGGAGCTATTGCATGAACCTTCTTGTCGGTTCTAGATTAGTTTATGTTCAATTGAAAGCTTCGTTAAGGACCCAGTTTAATAGGTGAAGGTAGGAAATAATGACAATCGATGAGTAGGTTGATGCTGTATTTCCGCTGAGGATGAACGAATTGGGTTTGGTGTCTGAGGTAGGTTAGTCTGGCAACGAGCAAGAAAAGGAAGAGATGAAATTGATTCACCTAGACAACTAACTAGAATTTTTGTTTGGGCGTGAGAGAAAGATAAAGAGAAGGTTCAAAAAGGAAAGAGAAAAAAATTGAACTCCGTGTGTTCTGGGATGGTGGTTTGAGAAAAGGAAAAAATAATAAATATAAATATAAAAGATTAAATAAATAATAAACAAAATTGAAAAATGATTAGGAAAATAGGTCTTGATTAGGTTTAACTTATTCTTATTAGTTTATGTCACTTTCTTCCCAATTTAATTGTGGTCCTAACTCCTGACTTCATCTCTCATAATCTATGGGATATGTAAAAGATTGCATCCAACTTAATAATTAACGCAAGTTTATATTGATTTATTGCTCTGGCATTTTAAATTAATGTTAAGGGAAGTGGAAGGGAATAGAGTTTTGTAATGATGTGACTCAATCATTAAGCTCCGTTTTACCTAACTTTAGTTTGGTTTCACAAATGACACGTGATGAAATAGAAGAAGGAAATCATGATGATGAAAGTTAGTTGAGTTTTCTTAGGATTTATTTGTTTGCGTTTTTTAAAAAGCTAGAACAATTTTTACTTTCCTATTAAAATTAATTATGTTATTCAAATATAAAACAAAATTGTGGAAAATTAATGAAAATAACAAATAAATATTTACGCGTTGTCAAAATTTCACATGTTTTAAAGCCCTAGAAATGTAAACATGTGTTAGAGATAAGATGCTTGTGAAAGTTTATAAAAAAAAAGGTTAAAATATGTCAAAACAAAAAAAAAATGTAGAATTTGATTAGAATTAGCCCATAGCCGTTCTGAGGCTGCGATATAAACAAGACTTCTGGAACTTTAACATTCATCTCGAGGCAGTATTATACACAACTCATGAAGAGTAAACTTCTGAGGGCAATCAAGATGCTCATTGTCAAATCAGTAGTAGCAAATCATCACAATAAGCTCTGTCGTATCTAACAAAAAAGCAATTCAATTCCTGAAATTTGAGCTTTGAACAGGAAATTTTGAAACTTCTGAAAGACATTTAAATTTGAAAAATAAGAAATCTTGTCACCTTTAAAGAAAATTAGAAGCTGTGGTTGAAGGCGGTAGACTGTGAGGCTCGTCATATGAAGCCTCTAGTAGGAAGGTACCCAAGCTTCGATTTCGAGTCCTTAGACTCCAACATGAGCTCGACCACCGCCACCAGCGAGGAAGGCGAGGTGGCCACGATCTCATCCTGGAAGCTCCACACGACCAGATCTCTAACCGCGATCTCGTCCGACCCGTCGTCTCTGACTCACGTCCATTGAATATTAGCATGAACCTTTTATAGCGGAGACAAAAAGAGATAAAATGAGACGAGGGAGAGAATGTAAAGTTTGGGCCCGGGGAATGTGAATGCTTAGGTCGTCACGGACGTCTTGCTGTCTTCTTTTTCTTTTAGCTCATTTTTTTTTTTCGGAAATAAATGATTTGAATTTTGTTTAAAAAATAATTACTTGTATTGCTTAAAGTAGTTAATCAATGACTAATATTTTCATTATCAATAACAATTTATATTTAAAATTTTTCATGAACGTTAAAAATGTTCTCCGTTAATTCATTTTTATAAGCAATATAAATACTTATTTTGAGGATTTTTTTTTTGAATCATTCACTTTCTTAAAAAAAAAAATTGAGTCTTAGCTTTGTGTTTATTGTGTCACATAATGATCTTTCCTTTTTTCTAGCATATTCAATTTGGACACAATCTTTTACCATTTATGTTTCCCATTACAATTATATCAATTAGTTTGGAATATCCTTTAATTCAAAATCATAACTTTTCTTTATTAATTTCTACAAGACAGCTTACTTATACTATCAAGTCTGGCTCTGATTTCCATCCCCTAACATATTCCTCTTCCAATTTAGCTCTAGTCAACGTACAAAATCAAACCTAGAATTTCCTATTTAATCATACTATTAGCTGCCTCTATCTTTTCTTCTAAAACTATTTTATTTTATTTTATTGCATTCTCTAGTAATGACTAATTGATAAGTTTTCTATCATATTTATTAGCTGCCTCTAACACACTTTTATATTCTTTATTAGCTGCCACCAATAATCATCAATCATGCACGTCCCACGCCTACTTCTGTGAAATTGCAACATGCTCACTGCCGTTCGACACCTGAATTCTTTACATTCGAATATGCGTTTAAAAAAAAAAAAGATAATGAATGTACAATAGAGAATGAAAAAACAGAAATAATAAGAATTATATTAAAAGAACAAAGATCAATGAAAGATCCATCTATGAAGTCCAGCCTCATTCATTCCGTTGGTGGGCTTCAAGGCAATCCAGCCCATCACTCCCAAATTCACAACTCCAAGACCAACACTCAATTTGGGGGAAATCCAAATTCCGTCAAGAAGAGCTCGCGATCATGATCATCTTCTTCCATTGGAAGCCTTCGATTCCCTCAGAGATCAATCGAAATCGGAGCGGAGATGGTGGCAGTCGTGCGAGAAGCGAGCAAGAGGCGACCGGATGCTGTCCGGACGCAGGCAGTGATCGTAAGCTCTCGTGAGAGAATTGACGACGTCGGCAGGAGAAAGGAGAAGTGACAAAGGCCTCTCTCTCGATCCTCTACGTACTCCAGAAGTCTTCTGCCCTGCTCACCGGCGCCGGAATCCGCCGCTTACCTCGCCACATCCAGTGCTCTTCGAATCGCGATGTTCTCGCGCGGTTGAGCTTCGAATCCGTGTGCTTCGTCAATGGACTCGAGTTTATTGAACCAAGGAAGTCCTTCGAACCTTCGACAACTTGGAGCCTTGGAGCTTTCAGTTTTCATTGACGCGTGTAGAAGAGAAACCGAGAGCTTTGTTGTTGCTAGCATGAACATTGTTCACGCCTGAGATTATATTAATGATAACTTTCGATTCAGTCTTGATGATCTCGTACTGATTGGGTAAAACGACTTCGAATCTTACTGAGATCATCTTTGTCTGATTGAATGACTCATACCGTACCATTTGGATAGGCTAAGTGAATCTAAATTGATATTGATATTCGCTTTTGAGTCAATTCCTGAAGGTCTCAGTCTAGATATGCTTATGGTGCTCTAATGATGCTGAGGTGTTAGTTGGAGCTCTGGGAAATTTCACCGTGTTCAGTTTGTGCCTTTATTTGTACAATATGATGAAGATAATCACCCCATCTTCTTGTCATAATAATTATCTTAATTAGAATGCATGAATTTTTCATTTTCAAAGAGTTTGAAAAGATGTTATTTCTACTTTTAATTAACTAAGTAGTGTTGTAGGGGCACATGCTAACAAGGTTCATTACAATTTTTAGAATGCTTGTTGGCCAAATCAGCTAAACAACGATTGTTATCAGGATCACATCCAGCTGATGGAGCTACTATTAATATAAAATGAAGATAGTCACAATTACAATCTCTTATTGTCTTATGTCTTCACCGTGTTATTGAGAGAGAGATGAAAAGTAATCTTGCAATCCTTAATAATTCAGGAGAAATTAAAATAAAGGAAGAAACAATATTATAAAAAACAACAGATGCCGTGAGGAGAGAGGGTGGCTGGTTAAGCTGCCACCACCCCTCTAGATGTTGTTAAATGCTAGAACTGTTCTTGATTGGCGTGCTTCACAAACTTCAAGGGTTTCAAGATCCTCAGTCAGTTTGGGGGGATGATTGTCTATAGTATATGTGCGCACGTTTGCATTACAATGTGATGTGCTTGATCGACATTTGACGAATGGTGCATTTCGTGTTGCGAATCTGCTTTTGATTTGCTTAGAATTTTTTTCACCTAGCGAAAGGGTGTGAAGGAGTGAACTACCAAGTGGGAGTTTAATACCCATTAGTAGTGTTTGCTTTTCAGTCATAGCTAATGCTCATGGATTTCTCAGGAAATGGGCCTAAGAGGACTAACCCAACTACTAGGGATTGACCTAGTCAACTACTACCACAATTCCAACTACCAGAAGCGGGTAATGTCCATGTGGCCCTTGTAATAAAATTTTCCAGATCTGTTCAAATCGAGACCTCTTGTGGAATCTCGTCATGGATACACCCAACCATTGAACTACCATGCCTGTGGTTGCTATGCTTAGAATGATTCATTGGATTTGGTTTCGACTCTAATTCAAAGTAGAAGAACAGATTAGTATTCTGTCTGTTCTATTGTCCTTACGGATTTTTTGGTTTTAGTGTAGAATATGTGACAATGCAACAACAACTACTAATAATCCTGATGCTGCTTTCTTTTGGGCCTAGTGGCAGAACTAAATCGCGCAATGGTCAGTGATAGATTAGAATGTCTAAATCAAGTTCTTGGCTATATAAGAATAATGCTTGGTGTACAGACACAGTTTACAGAATTGGTATACATATGGCAGACTCCTATTGAGTGTTGACTATGATCCATTTATTTAAAGGACCACTTGCAGTTGGCCAATTCACTTTGTATTCAAATTTTGTAGACTAATTTAAGTAAATCTATCATGACTCTTTCTATATTGACAATACCGTTATTTTTTTAAGTAATGTTGCTTATGTCTCGAGTCCTTGATTCTCTGATATTTAGCTGTAGTTACAATGACTGATTTATTGAGGTTTCTACGTTATCTTGCCTACTTTATTTTCTTATTTAAGGTGCAGCTTTAAAGACTGAGGAATGCTTGGTGCTGTATGTGGGAGGGAATTTCAATGGGGGTGGGGGAAGAAGATTTTTAACGGGAACCCTATGTGGGGTTGGAGTTTGATACCGCAGATGATGCTCATATATTCTGTGGCAATATTGCATCACGAGTGGGTTTTAGAATACGGTCTGGTCTATCGATTGCAAGTGGATGGATCAGTTTGTAATAGGAGATTTGTGTGCTAGAAAGACGGTTTCAGATTAATTCAAGGACAGGATGCCCTGCATTCATAAGGGTGAAAATATCTGACTCTGGCAAGTAGGTCCTTGACCAATTTGTGAAAGATCACAGTCATGATCTCAACGTTTGTGAGGAGAATCATCCTGCCAATTCCTTGTGCAAAAGTTCAGCAACAACTGCTAAAGTAGTTGATTTGTGCCGTAAGCCACAGATAAAACAGCTTGATGTTGTTGATAATGGATGCTCATCTTCTTCAAGTATTGTCAAAGCCAAACACATTAAACCGGGGGCAGATAAAGGACAAGTGAAACTTGAGCCCTATGTGGGTCTAAGTTTGATTCAACTAGTGAAGCATACCAGTATTATGATACATGTGCTGGGAATGTGGGATTTAGAGTTCTTATCAGTCAGTTGTTTCGATCAAAGAATGATGGTTCAATTACTTCTTGGATATTTGTCTGCTCAAAAGAAGGATTTCAGCATCCTTCTAGGGTTGGGTGTGGTGCATTTATGAGGATTAGGAGGCATGATGATGGAAGGTGGATTGTTGATCGTTAACAACTAGAGCATAACCATGAGCTTGAGATGCAAATGAAAGCCAACAGAGGTTCAGCTTCTAGGAAACTTTTAGATGAGATTAATGAAACATCGGAAAAACTAGACATTGCTAAAAAGCACAATGGGAGCCTCGTAAAGAAACATCGTGCGAACAACATAGGAAGTGATTGGTATACTGTGCTTCATAATTACTTTCAGAACGGACAGGCTGAGGACATCGGATTCTTTTATGCTGTCGATGTACAGATGGGTTGCTGTAGAAGTCTTTTTTGGGCTGATGGCAGATCTAGGTTTTCCTGCAGTCAGTTTGGTGATGCCATCATTTTTTATACCTCCTATAAGCAAAACAATTATGTGGTGCCATTTGCTACTTTTGTTGGTGTTAATCACCACAAGCAGCCGGTTCTTCTTGGATGTGCTCTAGTTGATAATGAATTGAAGGAGTCCTTCATATGGTTATTTGAGACATGGCTCAGGGCAATGGCTGGGTGCCATCCCAATTCGATAATAGCTGATCATGATGATTCCATTCTGCAAGCAATTGCACAAGTTTTTCCTTCAAGTGATCATCGATTCTCAATGTAGCAAATTAAGACAAAAGAAAGTGAGCATTTGAGTCCATTGAGTAGCGATTGTAAATATGAATATGAGAAATGTGTTTATCAAAGTCATACAGTTGGTGAATTTGATGCCGCATGGGATGCTCTTCTCAGCAAATATAGCCTGAGGGAAGCTTGGCTGAAGGAAATGTATGAAAAGCATGAAAACTGGGTTCCACTGTACTTACGTGGAACATTTTTTGCTGGAATTCCCATTGATGGTCTAGATGCTTTTTTTGATCCATATTTAAATTCTCAAACGTCACTTGAAGAATTTGTCGTGAGATATGAGCAATGTTTGGAGCAACGTCGTGGCAATGAAAGGAAAGAAGATTATAATTTATTCAACTTGCAAGCATATTTGCAGACAAATGAACCTACGGAAGAGCAATGTAGGAGGCTTTATACCCTTTCTGTTTTCAAAGTTTTCCAGAGGGAACTTTTACAAAGCTACAGTTATCTGGGTGCCAAGATTCACGAACAAGGGGCCATCTGCAGATATTTGATCTGTAAGTGTGGCAATGAGAATGAGAAACATATTGTTACCTTTTATTCATCCAATCTCGATGTGAGTTTGTGGCTGTCAAATATTTGAATCAGAGGGTGTATTGTGTAGATATACTTTGAGATTGTTCCAGATTCTAGATATTAGGGAGCTTCCATCTCGCTACATCTTACATAGGTGGACGAGGAGTGCTGAGTATTTTACTGTATGTGATTTTGAATCAGGAGGTAGCTCCCATGAAATTAAGGCTAAGATGGTCTGGAGTCTTCGTGAAATTGCTGCCAAATATGTAGAGTTTGGTGCCACATCTTTTGAGAAATACAAACTTGCTTATGAAATTATGCATGAGGGTGGGAGGAAACTTTGCTGACAGAGGTAAGAATAGGATAATTTTGTAGTTTGGAGTGCATCTATAGTTTCTTTTCCAGCAGGCCTGACTTTTGTAACTAGAGGGCATCAACTTG
Source organism: Eucalyptus paniculata subsp. matutina (assembly GCA_017140255.1). NCBI lineage: Eukaryota > Viridiplantae > Streptophyta > Magnoliopsida > Myrtales > Myrtaceae > Eucalyptus > Eucalyptus paniculata. The sequence goes on along the minus strand of CM029436.1, from coordinate 18,953,937 downwards.
TTTTATACGGTATAAAAGCTTTCTCAATTAGAAGTGAAATTATGTGGATACGAAATTATGCATTCTACTAGTTCTTTTTGTTGGTTTCTTCTGTTTATCTCACCTCAGAGGCTAGGGGTAAGGGAGGCGATAAATTGAGAAGAGCGAACGAAGAACTATGCTTAAAAATAGTACCTTCAGTTTCAAAAGGCAAATTTCAAAAATAATGTCTAGCGGGGGGAAGCCATCACAAGCCCCGACTGTGTGTCTTTGAGAAGCTGACCTGATATTTAATGAACCTGTAGACCTTTGCTCCTCCAAGTTATCCGATCTCTCTCTCTCTCTCTCTCTCTCGCTCATGTGTAACTTTGGCAAAAGGAATGGGAGACATGGATGACTCTTAGTTTTGGTGCAGAAGTTAGCAAGAGACGCCTGCTGGTCTGTCCTTTTAATTAGCTAATCATAGTGAGGTTAATGATATACATGAGCTGTGGTGATTTGCATTTTTTCCTCGCCTGTATAATCTGACGTGAGCCTAAAAGGAAAAGCGAAGCTCATCTAACATAAATGTCTGATTCAATAATCAATCGCAATCCAGCACCTCAGTTGTAGTTGCAGAAAGTTACCTGGGATTTTTTATTTGGTAATTATTTTTCCAGCAATATTTGGAAATGCCATTTGACATTGCATGATGTGGCTGATTTCTTGTACCATTTCTTGTATTTCATCTTATTTCTTGGCCATACATTTTCTTTCCCTATGTGGCTTTAATAGGACTTATCATAGCTGACAATCTTCTGTTATTCAACTTTGTTGAAATGTTTTACTATATCGGAGTGTGTCGAATAACTCTCGTAGTACAGATTTGAGTGCGAAGAACAATATTGATGAAGACATGCAAAATGAAATATCTCACAGAAGTATAGTAGATACTCTCAATCGTATGTGTGATAAGGGCTCACAAAGCAGCATAATTTGTTCATAAAGATGCACAGGTAGCTCTTTAATGGATATCTATCCATTAGCATTTAAATATATGAGGAAACTAGGGCAGTTGCAACTGTGCTGGTAGATAGATTTGTCCTTGTGGCAACAGAAATGAGCTTCTTCTTGTTATAGCAAGTTAGGCTACTCTCACCAGGAGAAACCATGAGAGAATATTTGGCTGAGGGACCAAGTGCCATATGTAGCTAGCTTAGAGTTTAACTTGCTTATGGGCAGATAAGTAGCTCAGTGTTGCCACTGACATGTAGCTTAGACTACTGAGGCTGAAGCTGATGTACAGCACCTGTAATGAGACAAGATTCAGAAATGCATGAATTGAGATTCGCCTGATCGAGTGCTTCACAGAGTCCATGTTCACATCATAAATGACAAGCTAGAAAAATTTTAGGAACACCTTGGTATTGTATGATATGTTAACATTGTCTCTTGATGCCTCGACTTGAAACCTTGAGGTTGAATATTATTTGAGATCTAAACATACCTAGTGCTTTGTAAAAATCATAGATCAACAATGAATCATGATCTCCCCTAGTTAAATTTAAGTTACATTTTCTTTTCAGTTGTGTAGTCTTAACTAGGCTTGATATACTTCAATCGAAACTTGCTGACATCGTACAAAGAGACCAGATTTCTCGTTATTTTCGTGAATTTTTCTTTCTGGCCAATGTCAGAGTATGTTTTGATTGTTGGATCACTGGCTATGCATCTCCTTAAGAGCATCCCAATAAAGCAGGTGACTAATGCTATTCTGAAAAGAAAACTGAGTCCTTGAACCACCCTTCTTGTGAGGCTGTATAGAGTATGTTTATCAATCCAAAATCCTGAATGATGATAGAAACATGAAAAAGTGAACAGAACAACTGTGGCTAGAATTTTATTGGCTAAGTTACAAACTAAAAAAAAGTTTCAAGCAGGAAGAATAAGAACTTGAAAGGGTATTGAAGCATGTTTTGGTGAAGCTATTTCTTGGAATTGGCTCTGCAACTTGTGTCGGTCTTCTTTGAGAAAGGTATTGCCTGCTTGTCCAAGTTTGTTATGGGTTAGGATAGTCTAAGACTTTGAAGTGATCTGTCTGTGCTTCATTTTCTCTTTGTTTTTCTTTAGCTTTAGCAACATAAAATGCTTTCAAGTTCAGTTGTTCTAATTTTAGTTTAAACTTCTAAAGGAATTTGTAGGAGTCAGCGGCCGTGGCTTTCTTAGAGTAATTGAATAGGCAAGACATGATCTTAGGGTTGTCAAGATGATTGCAATAACTACTACTTGTCGGAAGGCAATGGCCCGAGTCCTGCTGAATGCTGCTCTTTGGGGTCATCTCTAGCTACCTCTTACCATGGAAATTGTTTGGCTGTGCTCAATGGGGAGACTATCATGAGCCTGTTGGAATAGTCGGGTACACTGGAATACTAAACACCAAAATTACAAAACGCTAACAGAGAATCAGCAAGAAACATGTTGCAATTTTTTTAACTGTAAAATCCTATGAAGTATGTAATTCATTTCAAGCATCATTACTAATGTCAGCCAATGGCATTACTAGTTCATCTTGGTTTGGCCGCTGTATTCTAGGGTTGTGCCGTTGAAGTGAGATGTTTTAGCTTCATCGATTTTGGTTTATATTTTGGCAATGCAAGAATGATTGAGATGGTCGAGTCCAGTGAGTACGGTGGATGGTGAAAGAACATGGTAAAGCATCGACACATTGTAGAGTTAAGAAATTAATGCTTCGGGGGGTTGGCTATAGGGAAGAGACTTGGTCTCAAACTTTGGGATTAGCAAAAGAGAAAAGGAGAAGAAGGATACTAGAAATGTCAAAAGTTGTGTACGGTATTTACTTTAGTGCCAAAAGTTTTCCCTGGCTCACTTAAGTGTCAAATCAAAGAAAAAAATGATCATTTAAGTACCTTCAATGAGAAACTTCGGTTAGAGAAATTACATAACTTTTATAATTAAAAATTTTATTTTAGGTGACAATTTTTTTGATAATCGAAGTGATCACTTTTTCATTGAAATTGACACTGAAGTGATCATTTTTCAATGATCACTTTTTTAATAACAATGATCATTTTTTTAATTAACAACTAGCATTGAAGTGATCATTTTTTAGTCTGTTACACGACGTTGTTTTGGGGTTATATGTTAATTAGGCACCCTGTCAAGCCACGTAAGATTGAGAAATTTATAAAATATGGTCATGTTGGATTTCCAGTGACTCAAATTGGAGTTGAAACTTAAGTAATTGTTTTTTTTAGGTGGAACTTAAGTGATCCAAAAAGTTTTTGACATTAAAGTGTACTGTACACAATTTTTGGCATTTTTAGTGTTATTTCTTTAAGAAAAATGTAAGGTTTCTATTTGAACATGACAATATTAGAGAGTGAATGAGCTTTTGAAAGAGTTGATCAAGCTTGTGGGGATTATATGACAAGAACCTTATCAATGAAGATTGCAGGCTCAACTTTAGTACCTGGAGAAGGATTTACACGCTCTTGTGCATTAGGTATGATTTAACATTCCTTTCCGAATTCATACTGTGATGCCAATCAAGAGTACTGCATTATTTTCATCTTGTATTCTAGGATGATCTACTGCATTATTTTATCTTCTACTGCATAATTGATGAAAAAATAACTTGTATCTAAAGAAAAACGTGTAGCATCTCTCCCCCACCTCCTCCACACACCCCCCCCCAACCCCCGGGCCAAAAAAAAAAAAAAAAAAGCAAAATATGTGCAATTTTGCTGTCATTTTGTGAGACGATACTAGATTTTTTTGCCACCAATCATGATTCATTACATTGATTTATTTTTTTTTAAGTTAAGATTCATGCCCATTTTGTTTTTTGGATGGATGATTGAAGTAAGTTTTGCAAGAAAAATTGCTTGAAAAGTTAGGAAAATAAGCAAGAAGTTTCTTTTTTCTTGGGCTCATAAATTCGACACAAGATACGATACCGACAAATGTAAATGGACTTGGTTTTAAATCTACGACCTGAAAAATCGAATCACCAATTTCTCAGTGCTTTGTTTGTTTCCACATCCTACGCATGAAAGCTTTCTTTTAATTGATTTCAGTATGATGATACAAAAATTGTAGAGATCAATGGATGGGCTTTGGCAACCGAAGAAAATATCATATCAGCAAAAAGTTTTGGGTAATCCCGGATGAAATCGTGACCATCAATCTCATTTATCGTGTTGGTCCTTCCCCTTTATTGCATAGTATAATTGTCACTCTAATTTCCGCACAAGAAAAGAGAGTGAAACTGCTGTCTCTTGAAAGAAGAAGCTTCAAATCAATCCCACCACATACCAACTATACCCAAAAGACGTACATATCTATGCCAAAAGCTAATACCAATAAAATTTAGCCTGATAATTCGCACGTCGAAGCTTCTCTTTTTATGCGTCACGGGAAAAGGAACCTGAAACGGTAAAGAAAAGGAGGTAATAAACCATAGTTGGGTGAGTGATAATTATCTCTTTATGTGGTTAGGCATCAACTATCCTCATTTTATAAGCATTGCCTTTGCTAAAAACAGTTAACCAAACTTATACAGCCAAAGGAAAATACTTGTATTAATAGATCAAGATATTTACTCAACAAAGCAATTTGGCATAAAAAAAAGAAAGAAAAAAAACTAGATAGGCGATGGAATGTTAAATCAACAATAGGAGTGTTTGCTTTTCTGTCATGGCTAATGTTCATGGAGTTCTCAGGAAATGGGCCTAAGAGGACTAACCCAACTACTAGGCATTGGCCCAATCAACTACCACCACAATACCAACTACCAGAATCAGGTACATCCATGTGGCCCTTTGGATTAAATTTCCCAGATCTGTTCAGACCCGAGACTTCTTGCAAAATCTCGTTATGGATACACCCGATCATTGGGCTACCGTGCCTGTGGTCGCTTTGCTTAGATTGATTTGATTTGATTGGATTTGGTTTTGACTCTTATTAAGAGTAGAAGAACAAATTAGTATTCCGTCTGTTCTATTGTCCTTACGGATTTTTGGTTTTGGTGTATAATGTGTGACAATGCTACAACGACTACTGATATTCCTAATGCTGCTTTCTTTTGGGCCTGGTGGCTGAACTAAATCAGGAGATGGTCAATGATAGTTTAGAATGTCTAAACTGAGTTTTTGGCTGTATAAGAATAATGCTAGGTGTTCAGATGTGGTTTACAAAAATTGGTATATTATGGTAGACTCCTATTGAGTGTTGACTATGATCCATTTATTTAAAGGACCACCTGTAGTTGGCTGCATCACTTTGTACACGAATTTTTTAGACTAGTTTAAGTAAATGTAGCATGACTCTTTCTATATTCACAATGCTATATTTGCAATGAGCTGATTTATTGAGGTTTCTATGTTATCTTACTTTATTTTCTTATTTTTGGTGCAGCTTTAAAGACTAAGGAATGATTGGTGCTGTATGTGGTATGGAATTTCAATGGGGAAGAGTTTGAACAGGAGCCATATGTGGGGTTGGAGTTTGATACTGCAGATGATGCTCGTATAACAATTATGCATCATGAGTGGGTTTTAGAATATGGTCTGGTCGTGAGTGGATCAATTGGTTTGTAATGGTAGATTTGTGTGCTGGAAAGAAGGGTTTCAGATTAATTCAAGGACAGGACGCCCTGCATTCATAAGGGTGAAAAAATCTGATTCTGGCAAGTGGGTTCTTGATCAATTTGCAAAAGATCATGATCATGATCTCAATGCTTGCGAGGAGAATCATCCTGCCAATTCCCGGTGCAAAAGCTCAGCAGCAACTGCTAGAGTAGTTGATTTGTGCTGTAAGCCACAGATAAAACAGCTTGATGTTGTTGATACTGGATGCTCATCTTCTTCAGATATTGTCAGTGCCAAATGCATTAAACTGGCGGCAAATGAATAACAAGTGAAACTTGTGCCCTATGCGGGTCTAAAGTTAGATTTGGCTAATGAAGCATACCAGTATTATGATACATATGCTGGGAATGTGGGATTTAGAGTTTGCATCAGTCAGTTGTTTTGATCAAAGAATGATGGTTTGATTACTTCTCGGGATTTGTCTGCTCGAAGGAAGGATTTCATATGGCTATGAGGATTTAGAGGCATGATAATGGAAGATGGATTGTTGATCGTTATCAACTAGATCATAACCATGAGCTTGAGATGCAAATGAAAGCCAACAAAGGTTCAGCTTCTAGGAAATTTGTTAGATGAGATTAATGAAACATCAGAAAAACTAGACATTGCTTGAAAGCGTGATGGGAGCCTCATAAGGAAATATTTTTCAAACAACATAGGAAGTGATTGGTATACCATGCTTCATAGTCACTTTCAGAAATGACAAGCTGAGGACATCAGATTCTTTCTTGCTGTCGATGTACAAATGGGTTGCTGTAGGAGTCTTTTCTAGGTTGATGGCAGATGTAGGTTTACCTGCATTCAGTTTGGTGATACCATCATATTTTATACCTCCTACAGTCAAAATAATTATGTTGTGCCATTTGCTACTTTTGTTGGCGTTAATCACCACAAGCAGCTGGTTCTTCTTGGATGTGCACTAGTTGCTGATGAATTAAAGGAGTCCTTCATATGGTTGTTTAAGACGTGGCTCAGGGCAATGTCTGGGTGCCATCCCAAGTTGATAATAGCTGATCAAGATGATTACATTCTGCAAACGATCACACAGGTTTTTCCTTAAAGTCATCATCGTTTTTCAATGTGGCAAATGAAGACAAAAGAAATGTGAGCATTTTGAGTCCACTGAGGAGTGATTGTAAATATGAATATGAGAAGTGTGTTTATCAAAGTCATATAGCTGGTGAATTTGATGTTGCATGGGATGCTCCTCAGCAAATTTGGCCCGAGGGAAAATGCTTGGCTGAAGGAAATGTATGAAAAGCGTGAAAACTGTGTTCCACTGTACTTACGTGGAATGTTTTTGCTGGAATTCTCATTGATGTTGCATGGGATGCTCCTCAGCAAATATGGCTGAAGGAAATATATGAAAAGCATGAAAACTGTGTTCCACTGTACTTATGTGGAATGTTTTTGCTGGAATTCTATTGATTAGTGTAGATGCCTATTTTGATCCATATTTAAATTCTCAAATGTCACTTGAAGAATTTGTTGTGAGATATGAGCAAGGTTTGGAGCAACGTTGTGGTGATGAAAGGAAAAAATATTTCAATCCATTCAACTTCTAGGCATTTTTACAGACAAACAGACTGTTGGAAAAGCAATGTAGGAGGCTTTACAGTCTTTCCATTTTCAAAGTTTTCCAGAGGGAACTTCGACAAAGCTGCAGTTATCTGGGTGCCAAGATTCATGAACAAGGGGCCATCAGAAGATATTTGATCCGGAAGTGTGGTAACAAGAGTCAGAAACATATTGTTACCTTTTGTTTATCCAATCTTCATGTGAGTTGTGGCTGTCAAATGTTTAAATTGGAGGCAGTATTGTGTGGACATGCTTTAAGATTGTTCCAGATTCTAGATATTAGGGAGTTTCCATCTCATTACATCTTACATAGGTGGATGAGTTGTGCTGAGTATGGCACCATGCATGATTTAAAATCAGGAAATAGCTCCCACGAAAATAAGGCAAAGATAATTTGGAGTCTTTGTGAAATTGCTGCCAAATATAATAGAGTTCGGTGCCACTTCTTTTGAGAAATACAAACTTGCACATGAAATTATGCATGAAGGTGGGAGGAACCTTTGCTGGCAGAGGTAAGTTTAGGATGAATTTTGTAGTTTGGAGTCTGTCTATAGTTTCTTTTCCAGCAGGCCTGACTTTTGTAACTGGAGGGCATCAACTTGTTTTTCAATTTAAAAGCTTTTTCAATCAGAAGTGAAATTATGTGGATATGGAATTATGCATTCTGCTAATTATTTTTGTTGGTTTCTTCTGTTTATCTCATCTCAGAAGATAGGGGTAAGGGAATAAATTGAAGAGAGCGAATGAAGAACTATGCTTAAAATTTCCTTGGTTGTACCGTCAGTTTCCAAAGGCAAATCTCAGCAGCAGTGGGAAGCCACCACAAGCCCCCTGAATGAGTGTCTTTGAGAAGCTGACCTGATATTTGGAGAACGCGAAGAGCTATGCTGATGTAATTTGCCATCGACTGAGTGTTTTGAGAAGCTGATATGATATTCAAGAACCTCTAGATCTGTGCTGGTTTAATTTCCTCCAAGGTATCCTCTCTCATAGTGAAGTTAATGATATACATGAATTGTTGTGATTTGCATTTCAATTTTTCCTCACCCTGAATAATCTGACATGAACAAAGATGGAAGAGTGGAGTTCATCTAATAGAAATGTCTGATTCAATAGTCAATCACACTCTAGCACCTCAGTTGCACTTGCAGAAACTTACTCAGTGGATGTGATTTTCTATTTGGTAATGATTTTTTCCAGCAATATTTGGAAATGCCATATTACATTCCATGATGTGGCTGATTTCTTGTTTCGTGTTTTGTATTTCATCTTATTTCTTGGCCGTACATTTGGTTTCCCTATGCAGCTTTAATTGGACGTGTCGTAGCCAACAAACTTCTATTATTCAACTATGTTGAAAAATTCCACTATATTGGAGTGCGTTGAATAACTTTTATAGTACAGATTTTAGTACAAAGAGCGTTACTGATGAAGACTACTCGTACAGATTTTAGTTCAACTACTCATGCAAAATGGAATATCTCACAGGGGTATAGTAGAAACTCTCTGTCGTTTGTGTGATACCGGCTCATGAAGCAGCATAATTTATTCTTTAAAATGCACGAGCAGTTCTTTAATGGATATCTGTCCATTAGCACTTAAATATATGAGAAAACTAGGGCAATCACCACTGGACTGGCAGAAATATTTGTCTTGATGGCAACAGAAATGAGCTTCCTCTTGTTATAGCAAGTTAGGCTACTCTCGCCGGTAGAAACCATGAGGGAATATTTGGCAAGGGACAAAGTGGCGTATATAGCTAGCTTAGAGTTGAACTTGCTTGTGGGCAGATAAGTAGCTCCGGACTGCCATTGATATGTAGCTTAGACTACCAAGGCTGAAGGAACACTTTGGTATGGTATGATATATTGACATTGTCTCCTGATGCCTCGACTTGAAACCTTCAGCTTGAATATCATTTGAGATCTGAACATGCCTAGTGCTCTGTTAATGAAGATTGCAGGCACAACCATAGTACCTGGAGAAGGATTTGCACGTTCTCATGCATCAGGTATTATTGTACATTCCTTTCCGATGCCAATCGAGACTACTGCATTATTTTCATCTTTGTACACTAAGATGATCTACTGCATAATTGATGGTTAAAATAACTTGTATCTAAAGAAAAACATGTACTCTCTCCCAATATGTGAATGCTGTTATTATGTGGTATGATACTTGATTATTGCGACCAGTCACAATTCATTGCATTGAGAACTTTTTAGTTAAGACTCATGCCCACTTTGTTTTTAGGATGGATGATCAAAGTAAGTTTTGCAAGGAAGGTTGCCCGAAAAGTTAAGAAATTAAGGAAGAATCCCATGGCTCATAACTTTTACCCTAGATATGATACTTATAAATGTAAATGGACTTGCCGCTAAGTTTACAACCTGAAAGATCGCATCACCAATGCACTGATGTTCTGTTTGTTTCCACATCCAACACATGAAAGCTTCCTTTTAGTCGATTCTTGTATGATGATACAGAAATTGTAAAGATGAATAGATCGGCTTCAGTAACTGAAGGAAATATGATATTGGTAAAAAGTTTTGGGCACTCCAAGACTAAATCAAGGCCATCATTCTCATTCTCCAAGTTGGTCCTTCCCTCTTATCGTATGGCATAATCCTCACTCTAATTTCGGCACAAGAAGAAGGAAGTAGCATGGCCATCTTTCAAGAGAATGACAGCCTCAAACCAATCTCGATGCCATCACCTATACTAAAATATACATATTTTGGCTAAAAGCTAATACCAGAAGAATGTAGCCCAGTAATTCGCACATTGAAGCTGCTCCTCACGTGGGCCACAGGGTAAGGAGCCTCAAAGGTTGAAGAAGAGGAGTGAGCAAACAGCAGCTCAATGAGTCATGATCATCTCCATATGATTGGGTACCGAATGTGCACATTAAATGAGCATCACCTTGGCTAAAAACATTTAACCAAACTTTTACAGCCAAAGCAGCATAATTGTAGCGATAGATCAAGATATCCACTCAACAAAGTAATTCGGCATCAAACAAAACGAGATAGGCGATGGAATGTCAAATGAGCAACAGCATTTTTTTTTCCTGATCATAACATTCATTTGGACATAATTACAGGTGCTTATGTTGTCGCATGAGTCCATCGTCCGTAACTTGGCATTATGTCCAATTATCTATCTAGATAGAAAAACTAAATTTTGAGGAGTGTAAATGACATGTCGTAACCTCTGCGACAATATGTTGCAACTAAGGACTGTTCAATGGTAACATCCTCATTTTTTCCATTAGTAGATACTTGTGTTAGACAATTTTTTACATCCATGCTTCATTTAGAAGATAAGAATAACTAAATTAATGAATTCCTACATGACTAGCCTTGGTTAAGAAACATTGTGTGACAGCTTATGACAAGCCTTTATGCCATGAATAATTTACTATGAGCATAGACTTGGTTACAAGGCATCGTGCAGAACCTTAAGATGTTTTATGACGACCCTTCACAATGCTTTGAATAAGTTATGAGAACAGTGGGATAATGGGATTTTGTATATTAAGGAGAATGTTACACTTTTAACAATCAATCTATTTGACCTTTGAATTTTATTTGTCATTCGAATTGATTTAATTTGATTAATTGGAAGGACATTTCAGGTTGTGAGTCAATGGATAAGAATCGTAATAGATCTTGGAGGCATGGGTTGCAGTAGGTTGTAAATTCGGTTATTTTTAGTCATGATTCAGTTCAATTCTATCCTACACACATGATACAATGGATCTACTCAAATTTATTATTATTTTTTTTTTTTTGGTCAATCGATGGCTATTTGGTTTAAGATGGAACAAACTAAACACGTTGTAACAATGGTTATATACACCGTAATAAGTTCTAAACCCTTGTTAACTTTTTTGGTAACGCAGTTTTTTTGAGTTGTACATTTACAATCTGTTACAAGCGCAATAAGTCGAAAATCAGTAAGTTATGTCAGAAATCACCTTGATTACGAGGCATTCCCTCTAGGCTTACGATCTATCACGAGTGCAATACTTCAAAAATGACAAACTAGTGATGGAAATCCCCTTTAGCCACGCACATTTTCTTCCGGCTTATGACCTATTATGAGTGTCATATTTTGAAAATCAGTAAGTTACAACCAAAAAGACCTTCGTCACGAAATGTTTGCTCTAAGTTTATGACTTTTTACGATGCACCTTTCCACGGTCTTTGGTTTTGGGGACATGTGGAAGTATCATTTCAAATTTCAACAATCATAACAAATATAAAGCCATTTTTGTATTTTCATAATATTAGAATTAATGTGCCATAGCAAGAATTATTTATGTCATAACGAAGTTGTCAATCCTATTAGCTTGTTTTGTTATTTAGACTGGTTTGTCAGTGGGTGCAAGAAAGTAAAGAATAATACTATATATGAGATAATTTTTTTCATTATGAGGAAGGAGTGAAATTTTCTTTTAATAAAAGATGTGGAAATTCAGCCGAAACTACCCGAAAGGCAAAATATGTAAATCGCTAACACATGACACTATGAAATAAAGAATCGAACAACACATATAGTCAGTATTGACACTATTTTTATAAGAGTTTTGCGCATTCTATTTTACTGGGCTATTTTAAATAAAAGATAGTTAACGGTTCTTTAACTTTACAGCTCTTTATCGATGTGTAGTGCACTACTTATTTAATAAGATGTTAATAAATTTCTTATGGGGACGGTATTTCACCGGCCATACATATGAACTTTCAAAGAAATTGGACTAATTTAATAGGATGTCAGTAAGTCCCCCATATGTTGGTAGTATAATGGCCAAGCTTATAAAATGTGAAAACAGTTTCTAATTTACTAACTTATTGAGATGTTTGGTAAATTTGTCAATAAATTGATATTTGGTAACCACACTTGCAAAGTTTAAAAGAAGTTGGTAATTCATTAATTTATTAGAATTTTTGTAAGTTCTCTGTGGTGTTGGAAGTTTACTACTCCATCGTGTAAAATTTTAAAGAAATTAGCAAATAATCAATTTCATGGAATGTTCGCAAATTCTTTAGAAGGTTGGTATTTTGTGTAAATTTTAAATAAGTTGACAATTTACTAATGCATTAAGTTTTAGTAAATTCCTTATGGTGCAGTATATTACTAGCAACAATGGTAGAATTTAAAAGAAGTTGGCAGCTTACTAATGTTGGGATATTAGTAAGTTTATTGTAGGCTTTGATAATTTACTAATTCACTTGTAACACTTCAAAGAAGCTGATAAATTACTAGCTTATTGGAATGTTGGTAAATTTATTATAGTATTGGAAATTTACTTCTGATACCAATGTAATTTACTAATCCATTTGAAAGTTGGTAAATTCCTAATGGTATTGGTGATTTCCTAACAAGTACCTTGACATTCGAGTTACCGGTCACAAATATTTTTTGAACATTATTAGAAATTTACCAGTAATTTCATAAATCTATTAACTGCTGAAAAATTTGCAGATTTCTCCTAACGGGACCTTGGAATCGTCTCCAATCAGCGTGTCCACTAATCCATATTTCAAGAGAAACACCAGTCCTACTTCTCAAATTTTTCTATCTACTAGATACGGCATGATAGATAAGTTAGCATCAGTGTCATTGTTAATCATTTGTTCTATTGTTGAATAAGACAATTGGTGTGAGGAGATGAAAATAAAAAGGACCTCAGTCATTTTCAGCTTTGCAGACACAAAATTTAGGTATTGCTACATTGTTGTTTTCATGTTTGTACTGCACTTTCCGCGTCAGTGAGAACATTTCTTTCCCTCACAAAGAAAAAAAATTGCCGAGTTGCATGGACAAACTTGCGCAACCCCAAGGATGGAGGTCTGTTTATACTTTCCCAAAGTTCTCTCAAGGAAGCATTGGAAGAGAAGAAAATAACTAATGCATCGCATGTTTGCTGTATCAGAAGTCAAACTGCCTTTTGTAATGAGTTCAGCACATGAGGCCATTGAAAATATAGATGAATCGTGTTGAAATATCGAAGTAACTGACAATTCAAACACAGGAAGATGTCCATGATGCTAAAGGGTAATGGTGAACTCAAATGCCCAAAACGTTGAGACTACTTGTGAATGCAGGATGAAACCAATGTAGAGGAGACTAGGACTGCACTTGGACATCTAATTTACTTTCCCTCTGGGAAGCTTTATCTACATGAAGTTCTTCTCTCAATGACCTAAATCTTGAGGAATAGGGGTTAGAGCCTCTCAGCTTGTAGGTCATCACTGATTTGATTAATGCATTTGACCTTTCTTAATCAGCAGCTTGAATTTTAGACCTTCAATGCTAGCTTCTGAGCAGCAAGAGCTTCAGCCTCTAGCGTGGACTCCATAAAATTGTAGTTTCAGCAAGTAACGAGATCACAACATATGGGTCCACGTTTGATGTAGGACGCCTGTCTTCCAAGTTATCTGTATATCATTTTAAGCCATTAATTGACTGAGCAAGGAAGGGGAACTTTCGATGTTTTATCAATATAAAGTTTTTGAGGCATTAAAAGAACTGAGATGTCCAAGTCTTAATCAATAAAAATCTGTAAATATTGGATCAGTAAGGACTGATATGAAGATATACATTTGCTTAGGAAGCAAAACTGGGTCACTGCTTTCTGGGTGTTAACCGTTAAAATTTTTCTTTCATAGTAATAATCATAGAATCGACTCAAACCAAAATGAACAATAAGTACTTTCCATGTACTATTTTTTTATGGTAGCGTTTCTTGAATCATCGATGAAAGTTAAGAGTCTCCGATTGATACTCAGAATGAGCACAAAAAGGAAATGGTATGGTAGTACCTTTTCCCTACTTCACAGTGTCACGGCCCACACGAATTGAGCAACCACGATTGGCAACACCCTGCATAAAAAAATTCAAAAGGTTCAGGCTTAAAAAAAAATTGAGTTCAATCTAATGGGAAATTTTTGAAGTTGACTAGCAGCTGTGTGCTTCTGCCAAGCATTACCCAAGAAAATGTATGATGTTGGCTATTTCATACTTTCCCCTCAACCTTCTCTTTTCCTTCTCCATAGGCGCCAATGTGCTCTGGTGGTGAAGTGAGAGAATTAGAATTGCCTTTTTTGTCACTCCAAAGCCTCCCTCCTCTCATGCTTTTCGTATTGCAGAAAAGACTGGGGAACACGCTCTTAAAGTCCCTCAATGAACAAAAATACTTAACCAAGTCCATGTTATTTCTATGGTGTGAATTGTAGTTAGTGTGGCATCCTGCACCATTCCAGAAACCCTGAGAAGGAAGAGAATTTATTTTGTTAAATGAACCTTGGGATATATGTTGCGTAGATGGGGATAGTGAAGTCAGCTACCTCCTTATTGATTTCGTATCTAACATGAGGACAGCACCAGCTTACTTAGTTACTCTCTGTTATATACGCAACAGAAACAATGAAGTATTTGAATACTGTAGAATATGTCAGTATGCACTTAATTCTGTTTGCCATTAATGGCATTCCGTTATTTTTCTTGAGCAAGTAATTGAAACTTCACCTCAAGAAGGTATCTTGAAAACCATAGATGATCTCCCGCTTAAATTCCCATGCTTGATATTCTCACTGCACGATAAAAGCCAGTAATGATGGCAACAATTCTGTTGTTACACTTTTTTCTTTTCCTTTTCAAAAAAAAGAGGCAAGATGGAGGTCAGAGATTACTTGGCCTGGCATCACCTCTCCATTGGTACTGCTAATGTTGATATCGGTGTATAAGCAAGCCTTGCAGTGAGCATCGGATATGTCTCAGCCAAATGACTTATCGACCCCAACACCACAAAAAGAAGGCCCCTATATGAACATAAAGCTCGTATAATCCATCGATATATCAAGAAATTCATTGTGAAACAATTTCTCAGCTGGGGAACTGGATATACTTCAACAGGCCAACCCATGGCCAATGAACGTTTGTCTGCAGTAGGCTGTTTTCTTGCTCAATCCCGAACCTAATAATATCATTTAGCCAAAAGTCATGAACTTGTCCACTTCAAAACTTTCTAATTCGTGATAGAAAACTCATGTTTTTGAATTTCATACCATGAAACTTCGTCTATAGCCTTTGGGTTACTGAAAATTTCATCAACCCTGGCACATTTGTTTGCTGGATCAGCTCACCAACTGGTGTGCATGAATCACAAATAACCTGCAAACAAACAATATTTCTCTGTAAACTAATTAAAACATTCTTTCTTGTCCGCTCAACTTGTTCAAATAATCTGATGGATGAACAATTTTTGACAACATAATACTTCTTTCATGGATGATTACCAAGATATTGTTGCCATATCAGAAAGGATCCTCGAAAATTGCTTGAGGGCCATTAAAAATTCAAGAACTTGATGGAATGATGCAAAGGCAAATATAGTAAGACAGTTTTGAGGTTATGTCATTGTACTAGAAGATCACTTCACTATCCTCCCTTAGAGCTTGACTAGCACTTGATCCATCGTAGTTCTACTAGGGAAGTTCAGACGGGTGCTCAACAGGCTTAGGGAATGTCTGATTATTTAGGAACAATAGATCAGTAGCATGTAGCATGTAAAAAGAAAAACACTACATATTTTATTGTTCCTATTCATACCCTTGATGTTCTATGCAAATCTATCCTAGAAACTCCCATCCTGACTCATAGTTAGACTAACTCCAAAATGTGAAACAAGATTCACCAATGTTGAAACTGAAAGGAAAAAGGAGGTGTCAGCTGTTGAATGTGCATATAACATATGACTTACTATTCTGATGGTAGATCGAAGAAAACTGCAAACTTATAATCTCAGTACAGAATGGTTCCAGTATTGTTCGTCTTTTTGTGGACAGCACTTAATGGTTTTAGGCATTATAACATACCAAATGTATGCTGCAATCATCATTTGGGTGTAGGGCATGATGTCCAAGTTGAGAAGACTCTCAAGCCTGTAATAGTATTGTTCTTGAATTGTAAAGCATACACCCTCAACTCAGAAAAGCTCTTGGTGTTTACACTCTTCTTCCGTTTCAACAAAGAGAGAAATTCATGTGTTTGCTGTCATGGGACTAGTTGTCAGTGAGTTTTGTGATCCTCATCTAGCATTGTTGTCTGTGCCAAAATCTGCGCCATTTCTTCATAGTCTGAAAAATAAAGCAGTGTGAGTAAGACATATCTACTATAACAAAAAACTTGGGAGCTTAGTCTCATGAAGATAGTTCAAACAACAAGCTCTATACATATGACTTGGCCTTTTGGTATGCATGAGAGTTTAGCTTTCAAATGATAAAAAGAATAGACTGGGCACTTCAAAGAAAGGGTCTCTTTCGCAAGTGCCAGCAACAAAAAGTAGAAAACAGCTTTTTGAGGACTAGTTTCAAGTAGGGAAACTTACATTTTGACACATACATAGTGAGTCTTACTGATTGCCCCAAGGATGCTGCCACATTCTCCTCGAAAAATAAGCTAAAAACATTAGCATAACTACACTTCTCCTTTTGGAACCATTTCAAGGTTATTCTCAGGCCTCATTCCCAAAATTGAGCTTGAGAGGACATAAAAAACTGAGGGCAGTTACATAGTTGAAGGAAGCAGACTACAAAGTGCAACATTTTAAGAGATGAATGAAATTCCACCTTACCAAGAATCAATCAGCAAACATGTTATTCTGATATTTCATAGGATCTAATGGATGATCAACTCGTGAATCTTGACAGTGCACCTAATTCTTTCCTCTCGCAGTCAAAGGGCAATCACCATGAAGTACTTTCTTCTTTCACAAACTTGGTATAATTGCAAATTACCGTTGCCAACTGCTTTGGCGAAAATATCCATCAGATTTTGCCATGGTAGAGCAAGACTACCAAATGCAGCAATTACCTGCATGACCAATAGCAGTCACGGAACACGAAATATCTGACACGAGTGGATACAAGAGAAATCGATTCCACACAAGGTCCACAACAAAGACTTAAAATTGGTAGTGATTGATGTAGTCATCAAAAGAAGTGACAACAATGACTACTGCTTCGTTCATTCATTCTGCATCACACAGCAAGCATTTCTTTTGCAGACATTGTCGTCACAAAGAGATGAAGTCCATGTCAATTCCCAACCAAGCAAAATGACTAGTACAACCTTGCAGTGATCAAAATGAAGAAATCATAGATTAGACTCCCAGTCTAACTGTGATAAGACCTCTTTTAATGTCAAACATTTACCCAATTGCTTAAGATGGTGCCCAAAATTGGTAAAGGATTTACCTGAGAACCTCTGCAGAAAAGCAAACCAAGAATGTTAATTGTTGTCAAATGCTAACAATAAGATCTCCTCTATCCTCCCCTAGAGCTACATCGGTACTTGATCCATAGTAATTCCACTTTGGAAGTTCAGATGGGTGCTCAACAGGTCTAGGGATCACCTCATTTCAAAAATTGATAGATCAACTGCATGTAGCGTGTGAAAAGGAAAAACGCTACATATTTTATTGTCGCCAATCATGCCCTTGATTTGCTGTGCAGATCTATGTCAGAGCCTCCGATCTGTGGGAACACATTGACATAAAGTTATTTTTAAGGGAAGCAAACCAGAAGCCGTTCTCTAGAAAAACATTTCATCACTTCACACGAGAGGTTTCTAGAACTGTGCATGCATTTTGCTTCTTGTGAAATCAAATAAGCAGATTGCAAACTATATCTACAACATGAGTCATAAGCCAGATTTAATGAGCTCGGAATTGGATGAAGAAAAGTATGAAATTTCTTCATTTTTCTCACATGTTCAGGAATAAAGCAATGTCCAGACCTTTTAGCGATCTGTCTGTCTCCCCGAATTGAATCATGTGGCATTGATAGATACCTTTATCAACTCTATCCGCAGGATATGAAATATCTCGTACTGGTCCTTGCCTGCATCTTTTTGGCACCTCTCCTCCAACTTTGGGCAACCTGTGATTCTTAGGTGAGTACAGAATAGTTCTAGTATTGTTCATCTTTTTGTGCATCGCACTTAAAGGTTTTAGTGCATGAAAACATACCAAATGTATTCTACAATTATCTCCTGGTGATTCCGCGTCCTTTGTTTTAGCAAGAGAGGAATCCATGTGTTTGTTGTCATGGGACTGGCGGTCAGTGAGTTCTTTGTGATCCTCAACTGGCATTATGTCGTCGGTGCCAAAATCTGCATAACTTCTGCCTAGCCTGAAAATTAAAGCAGCATGAGTAACAGACATATCTACTGAAACAAAAAACCTAGGAGCTTAATGTCATGAAAGATAGTTCAAATGATGAGCTCTATTTGTATGAATTGGCCTTCTGGTTTACATGAGAGTTTAGTTTTCAAAAGACAAAAAGAATGGACTGGGTACTTCAGAAGAAAGGGTCTCTCTAGGAAGTGCTAGCACCTTTGCCCTAAGCTTAATCTCATGAAACCGCCTTTTAAAGACTAGTTTCAAGTGGAAAAAACTCTTGCATTTTCGAAGCATAAATGGCAAGGTGTAAACACCATTGCCATGAACAATTTTACACAAACAGGGTCTCGATAGAGGTATAAACTCTTACTTAATTTGCCCGGAATATTTCTAGAAAATGAAAGCGGTAGAAATCATGAAGATGGAAGGGCTAGAGCAACTTAAAGGTACAGACCCCCACTCATCAAATACAAAGCATGATGATTCAAGCCAAAATGCAATTGAAAATTTGAAATGGCAGCCACCGCCCACCCATCATAATAGTTTTTAGAGCTGCAAGAGTCCAATTCAAGGAGCCAAATCAGCAACCCTGCTCATCTTCACCAGATCGAGCAATGAATCAAAAGATACAAAAACAAATTCGTATGACGCCAAACAGATGTACTCAGCTTCGCTCAGGAGATAGAACAGAGCGAGAAATTCTCAAGAAGCACCCACACTTCAAAGTCAAAAACCACAAAAAGCATTAACGATGCTGAACTCAATGGCATCGTCCTCTCTCCATAACCAAATCACGTCGCAAACCTTTTCTCTCCCCCCCAGCGATATGTCCATGTCCCCCCAATCAAATCAAAGTATCGAAACACAATTCAAAAAATTATTCATGCAAAATCTGGGAAACAAGGTCGCACGTACCTTCAGAAAGAGAATTAGGGATAGATAGATATATCGGGGATATGCTTGATCTTGTACCAGTCCTCGCCTGCATCGCTTTTGCACCTCTCCTTCAATTCTGGGCACGAGTAGATTGTTAGGTGAGTAAGGGATGTGAGCCTTCGCATTCCTTCAGGTAACGATGTCAACGACTGGCAATGTGTGATTTTGAGCCATTGAAGTGATTGAAGGGCCTCGATCTGCTCTGATAATGCCTTCAAATTGTCGCAACTGGAAATATAGAGACGCTCGAGACTGCGGAGCTGTAGAATCCACTGTGGGAGAGATTCTAGTTTGGGAATTCCATAGAAAATCACAGATCGGAGACTCTGAAGTCCATGGAAATCCAAGATGACGTTGCCGCTTTCGTCTTTGGATAAATCGAGCTCCTCGCATCCCCAAATAGTGAGTTTCACGAGCTTCGATAGATGCCGCAAACTAGGCAGGAGGGAAGTTAACCGATGGCTTAGTTGGATCGAAAGAGATTCAAGCGAGGGGAGACTTTTCAAACACTCCTCAGCGATATATTCTAGGCTCCCCATGTCCCCCATGTGGAGTTCCTTCAACTTATTAAGGCCAACTTGGGGGAAATGTCTACATCTTGTGCAAGACCACAATTTTAACTTAACTAAATTGGGCAAATCAGTCAGCCACCCCGGAAATCTCTCGCCTTTAAATCCCCAGACCCTCAACTCCTGTAGATTTTTCGGCGGCCTCAATCCATCTAGTAGTGCTTCATCTCTTTTCTTAATTATTGCTTCGTCAGTAATATCGAAATTGCCCCATGAAAGAGTCAAAATTTCCAGAAAACGCTTCTCTATCAAGTTCGCGGCCTGGGATTCTTTTCCTGCATCTGTCACACTTCCCAAATTTTCAATGGAAAGGCTTCCCCGGATGTTATTAAGCCTATTTAGCTCCCCAAGTCCACCATATTTCTTAGCCAGAGCTTTATCTTTGGGCAATATAAAATCACTTAACCTATGCAATGAACTCAATTGCCCTAGGCCACATGGCATATAACTAAGACTATAACAAAGACTTATGTCTAGATTTCGAAGGCTGACTAACTTCCTTATACCCTTTGGCAATTCTTTCAAGCTAGAACAATTGTTAAGATTAAGTGTTTGCAAATTTTGCAACCTCGTAATGGAGTTAGGAAGACTTTTGAGTGCTTGATTGCCAGAGAGATCGAGATATGTGAGATACTTCAACTTACCAATGGACCTTGGCACCTTCTTGACCATTGTGGCATGCAAATCCAAGATACGCAATCTTTTGAAACTTTGAATGAGTTGGAGTAGATCTGCTTCACTTGTCGGTTCTCTCAGATATTCAGTAGTATACATATATGTTCTTAGTGCACTTGCTTTCAAGCATGAGATTGGAAGTTTACCTGTCAAATTTGAAGTTAAAGCACGAGATAAATGACGAGTTCTTTTACGTATGGGTTTTTTATCATCCCATGCCACCCAACACTCGGTCCCAGCAACTGAGCAGGCTAGATCATGCATCAAATCATGCATCTTGCAAGTTCCCACATCCTCTTGAAATTCTTGGAAGAAGTTGCTCCAAAGTAAATCCATGAAATATCCATGAGCAATGTCTTCTAAATGTAGACCTCTATCTGATGGCTGGATAAATCCTTCCGCCATCCAAAGATCGACCAAAGTCTGCTTTTTTAACTTATAATCTTTAGGAAACAATGAACATAATGCAAAACATTGTTTCAAATGTGAAGGAAGATGGTCATAACTTAACTTTAGAATCAATTTTATGCCATCTTCCCTTTGAGACACTTCTGGGAGCTCATGATCTTTGAAACATAACCATTCGCGTTTAGTTTTCTTAAATATTAAACTCCCAACAGTTCGAACAACTAATGGAACACCACAACACTTTATAATTATATCTTTACCAATAGCTAGCATGTCAGGATCTTGTAACTGCTCTTCATTACAGCAAGCCATTTGCATTAGTAAATCAAGAGATTTACTTTCTGATAAGCCTTTGAGAAAATGAGGCGGAGTAGTGCTAGTGATCTTTGCCACTAAAGGAAGGCGTGTAGTTATAAGGATCTTGCTTCCTTTAGCACCTCCGACCAATAAAGTTTTCAAGCTCAACCATGTTTCTAGTTTTGTAGTCCACAAATCATCTAAAACTAAAAGATATCTCTTTCCATCGATTGCTCCCCTCAGTTCACTTTGCAATTGTTCCATTGCACCCTCAATTGGTTCTTTCTTTTCTACACAAGCTATGATATTTTTTATTATTTTTTTCATGTCAAAGTCATCAGAGACACAAACCCACATTTTCAAGTTAAACTGTTTATTGACCATCTCATCATTATACACGCTTTGAGCGAGAGCTGTTTTTCCAAGCCCCCCAATACCAACTATTGGAAGGATGGAAATGTTCTCTTGCACGTCTGAGTCCAATAAAAATTCCATGATCGTCTTCTTATCATCTTCTCTCCCTATAATATCTCCCTCACGTATAAACGAATGCGTCTCTTCTCTCTTCCTCCACTCTCTCTCAGGACGCTCATTCAAGTGGACTTCCTTATTAGCCTTAATGGCTTCTATTCTCGCCCTCACTTCTCTTACTTTGTCACTCATCTTCAATTTAAAAGCAAGCTGGTTTGAACTTGAGAAAAATGTCCTTACCGCCTTCATCATCTCATTGTGGCCCCTCAATTCTCGTCGCATAGCTTCTATGTTGAATTCTTCAAGCACATCCTGCGCCTCATAGAAAGCGTCTTTCAGTTGCTCAACCCAAATTCGGATGTGGGGACGGTGGTATTGCGCTTCTGCATCGTCCAGTACAAGCTGAAGAGGGGAGACAATCTTCTTGAGGGCCTCGAGTTCACGCTTGATGCCCCATAACTTTCCAACTGTTTCTATTGCTTGAGAACCTAAAATCTCAATAATCTTTTCAGCAATGCCACCAATGACAGCTTCAGCCATTTTTGTTCTCTATATCTCTCTTTCTTTGTCTCTGAGGATCAAAAGACAATAGTTCCAAGGCTATAGGCTTATCAGAACATGTATAAGAAGTTCATGTTGATGCTTACGTAAGACTTGGCAAATAAAAAATCCTAACAAATCTAATATTCAACTTCCTTGACTAACTCGAGTTGTTGGACGTAGGAATTCTCATCGTACATGCAAGCGGCAATCAAAAATGCATGTGGGATCCACGGAGGTCGAGTTTGAGGTCCGCAATTGAAGCCTAATTGTACATTGTTATTAAGAATTAAACCTAGGTGTGGTTATTGATGCATAATTTCCTGATGAAATTGAATTTCCCCATATATCAATCTTTTCAAAAGAAGCTGGCTTTTTTCAACATTTTTTTTTAGGATTATCTCGAATTATTATCAAAAACCATTCCACAAAATAGCTTAATTGGATGGAGACTCTCCCAAATTTTCAAAAATTGCATTAATCACGTTAAGAGAGAGTTGGAGAGGGTTAAAGAATTTCTAGATTTTGGTTAAGTCATGATATAATGGATATTCTTATAATATCATTCAATGAAAGGTTTGCTTAGTCAATATAAATATTTAAAATTATTGTTTTTTAACACCTGAATTTTTGTCCATATTTTAAATATCCATTTATTTTGTAAAAATATAAAATTTATATAAAAAATTTAAAAAGAAAAAGAAAAATATATATAAAGCATATATTAAAAAAAACGAAAAAATGAAGAAAAAAATGATGAAGTCGTGTGGGAAAGAGAGTCCGGCCCACTTGGCAACTTTCAGCCCTCTGAGCCCGTTCCCCCTCGACGGGTGGCCAGATGGCGGTGGTGTTCAGTGTTTCCGGCCGAAGGAGATGAGTTGCAGGAGCTCGGTTTCGTTGAAGGAGGGGCGAGGGGTTGAAGATGATCCGGGCAGAAAAAGACAAAAACAGAAAAGACGAAAAATAGTGAAAAGAAATAAAAGAAAAAAACCGTTAAAAAAGGGAGAATTTGGGCTGGTTTTGTTGTGCGCTAGGTTCTTTGGAGAATTTGGGCCAGAGAAAAAAAAATTAAAAACGAAGAGAAGTGTTCATGGGCTCATTTAATTTGTTCGGAGTGGGCTTTCGGGGTTCACATTTTAAGCCCAACCCGATCCGATGGGGTTCGGATCGGTTTAGTTAGGTCGGGTCTCTTGTCCCGGTCAGAATTTCTTATAAATTAATATTAAAAATTATAAATAAATTTTGAAATTTTGAAATTTTAGAAATTCGAAAATTAAAAAATTAAAAATTCAGATAATGATAAAAAAGTTTAGAAGCTTTAGGAAATAATAAATTTGTTTGGAAAATTCAAAAATCAATAAAAAAAATTAGAGTTTTAGAAAATCGTTAAAAAAATTAAAAATAGAAAAATTCACTAAAATTAATTATTATTATAAATTAAAAAATCGAAATTAGAAAACCCTTGGAAATTGAAACCCAAAAATTGGACAAATCTTTAGGGCTTTACAAATAGGGTTCTTTATTTTTTATTTTCTTTTTATCTTCAAGAATGATATTAAGATGCTTGTGTAATTTTCTTTATGATTATCATTGATTGCGCATTTTAATATTTTGGGTGTTACTTTCCAAACTTTAGATTTCTTTTGGATAGGTTATTATGGCATTAGTTAGTAAATGATCAAGTTAGGTACCGAAGAGGCGTTAGTCTTAGAGCTAACGTAATCAAGTCTCCGAGTATGGAATCTGTGGTCAATTTGGTACAGCTCTTGTGGCCCACACCAAAACAATGTTGCGTAAATAATAAAATATTCTCCCATATTACTAAGTTTTAAACTGACCAAAAAATGGCTAATGGTGACTCCTTTATTAAAATTTGCATAAACTTAATTGATTAAAATTTTGAATGACTGATGTCGCGCGAAGTATGGGCTTGAAAGAGCTTATTCCTAATTTCAATTGAAATCTACAATGATCCGGTAGATAAGATTTTTCTTTTCTTAAAACCGAAAAAAAGTCCCTTTTGACTGAGCACTCCCAAAAAAAAGTCAATAAAAAAGGCTGACAAAGCCGTCCTGAAGTTGACAATACCTCTAAACCCTAACAGTCTCTCCCCCACGAGGGGCTAGGTCGCAAAACTATTCTTAGTTTAAAACTTCCTTTTTTATTTTTTTTAAGGGATGGCAAGTCATTCTCTAAACTCGTGGGATGGATTTGATGTATGACAAAGTTAGTATCGAGAGTTTACATTAGGAACCAAGGGAATATTAGTTAGTTTCGATCAAGGCACTGTGAGGTGTGAGAATTAGTGTATATGTACATACATACATACATAATATGCATTAGGATAGAGATTCTTTCCTTAAATTAGAAAGTTTTGTATGCATGGGTAACATGATCGATCTGTTAACATTCTGATATGTATGCCTTTCATTTTACAACTCTTCTTTCTATTGTCACATGCCATTATTATTATTTTACTAAAGCATTGCAATTTGGTTTAGGAAGTTTCCTCTCCTTGCAAATCTCTCAAATTTATTTGCTTCCTATGAATAAATGCTTCCATTTTCTTTTTTTGTTCTTTCTTATTTTATTTTTTCCTATTCTCTAAGTAAATTGCTTTAAAGATCTCTTCCCATGCTAGAGGCAACGTGAAATTATATATTTAGGAAATTTAAGGATGTCATTCCTTTTTCATAAATTTTAGTACTCCCTTCATTTTCTGATGTTACCCATTTTCATAGTTTCATCACATGTTTTCCTTAGAAATCAATGCAAGTTGACATGCATGCCCCAATTTTTTTGTAATAACATCGAGTACTAAAATCAATTGGATCTAGTTCTTGAGAAGATAGAAAAGTGTTATAGCTGGGCAACTTCAGCAACTAACTTCACGTGGCAAAAAACTTTGTGTTCATGGATCTCTGCTTTTTTCCATTAAAAAAAGAAAAGAAAAGAAAAAGATTATGAAGTATCGTTGTGAAAACAAATAAGCCCAACTTTATGTTCATGAATCTCTGCTTTTTCTAACGATGCCCATTTTTATGGTTTCGTTGTTTAGTAGTGACATCAGAGTATTAAAGTTACCATTTTGGATCTTGAGAAGACAAAATGTTATTATGGGTGCCTGAGCAACTTCGGTATCTCATTTCGCATGGTAAAAGAATTTATGTTCATGAATATCTGCATTCGCCCAAATTTAGAGATAGAGAGAGAAGATTATGAAGTATCGTGTGAATGAAATAGTTTGAAACATTTTGTGTGCAACAAAGAAATTATATGTTGGTATTGAAGTACCAATGTGCGGTGGGCTCCTAAAAGCAAGCTGATAAGAATATTTTTTTAACTTTTAATTTTAATGTGTGCAATAGTAAAACAGCTCTTAAAGTTGGCTAATTTCTCTTTGAATTCTATTTAGAATTGGAAGCTGGGGACATGTTATGTGTTTTTATGTGCCCATTATGGAGAAGGCTAATAGCCTAAATATGTAATCTTGGGGGCCATGTTTACAGCATAAAAGTCATATCTCTAAATCCAAATAAAAGACACAGGTAGTTTTCCAAGCATTCTTTGTTTCGGCCGAAGATGAGTGATCTTGGGGGATTCAAAACGATTTTTTTTTTTTTTTAATTTCGAAATGTTACGGTCAATTTGAGCCATGTCATAATAAGTGATAGAGCAAGGTGAATCAATTGTAATAAAAATCATCGCTCGTACAATGCTCAGGCTATGTTCATCTTCAGAAAAGCAGAGAGCTTCTCTCTGATTGGTTACTATAAGAAAGCACGAACCTGGCTAATAATGGGCTGACTGACGGTCGACCAACAAAAGGAAGCCCACAACCCCTAAGATACGACGGCGTTGGCGAGACCGAGATAGAGAACAGATCAGACGGCGTCCGCAAGACAGAAGAAAGAGAGAGACTAGAGAGATTGAGAGAAAGAGAGGGAGAGAGAGGCCAAATTCGAGTGTGAGAACTAGAAAAGAAGTGGAGTTTAATAGAAAAGATTCAGGATTGGTTTTGAATGAAAGACAGTTCTGCCCGAGAATTAACTAGGCTGGTTTCTAGGTAGAAACTGACCACTACAAGATATACAATCAAGGCTTCTTTTTCGTTTTATTTATTTCTTTTTTTTAGGTTGCGCACCGCGTCTGTCTTCTTCCTCCGCTGCATTTTTCAGAAAGAGAGGCCGGGCGCTTTTGGAACACTCGATATTAAATGCCAAATATTAAACTGTTAATTATCACTCCTTAATGGCCGATCATTTATTGTACAAAAAAACCCTTTTAAAGATAGTATAAGTGTACAATAGTAATAGATAGTTAAAAACATTTAAATGACAAATACCAATGACAAAACCTCTCTCTTCTCTCTCTCTATATATATATATATATATATGAAAGATTACATCCAATTTAATAAACAAGGTAAGTCGATGTTGATATATAGTTTAAAAAACATCATCTTAGATTCAGTGCGATGATTAAGTGTTTTTTGCTTTATTTTAAAGAAATATGCCTAATTAATGTTAAGAAAAGTGGGAAGGAATGGAGTTTTGAAATGATATAGCTCAACCATTAGGCCCATTCTATCTTACTTTCTTATATATGTATGTATGTATAGTTTGGTTTCCCAAATGACGCACGATACAATAGCACGAGAGAAGGTAATCATAATCATCAGAGTTTGCTAAGTTTTATTAGAATATTTATTTATGCTTTTGAAAATGGAAAAAAACTAAATTTTATATTGTTATTCAAATACTAAAGGATTTCCAAAATTATGTACAAATTAAGCATTAATAAGTGTTGTGAAAAATTTAAATGTTTAAGCCAAATACATGTAAAATTTCATTCAAGATAATATTAGATTAAATATATATATTTATTATATAATATATATCAACACAACCCTTAGATATTTTGTTGAGTTTTGTGAGAACGCAAAGGCCGAAATCCATTACAGCTGGTATCATTGTCCTGCCATTTGATGGGTCTTCTTTTTCTTTTTACTTTTTTCCTTGTCTTTTTCCAAGTGCAACCATAAAAAGGATAAAGATAAGAATTAATATCTAAAAAAACATATATTTATAATAAATTTATGCTAAACAAAAAATTTCAAATAATAAATTTACTCACAAAAAAAGTATAAATTTAAATGGTAAAACTCCACACTGATACGTCTGTTAACTATCACGTATTTAATTTGATAACAAATTTTAATAAAAATTAATGAAAGATAAATTTAACTTACATCAAATTAATTTAGAATAAATTTATTATATATATATATATATATATATATATCAATTTAAATATTTTCGGAATATTAACTCTAAAGAGAACGTGTTTAGTAAAGTAAAGCAAAACAAAAAACAGTGAGAAAGAGCATCTTTCCCATGGGGCTGCGATCACACTTTGAGGTCAAAAGATTCTGCTGGTACCTGACAAAGCTGGATCGGACAACGTGTTCAAAGACAGATAGGACGAGCATGATGAGTTGAGTCCCATGGCTATCACTAAGGAGTCCTAAGCTAGGGCCCACATCAATGAAGCTGTACTGCGATCTACAGCGTAGACTTGGCCAAAAAAAATGGCTTAACTCTACCGTGGTTCATTAGCAACCATCACTTTGCTCTTTTGATTTTTTTTTTGCTTTTTATTTGTGCCACGTTTGTCTTCTGCTCCCACCTCCACGTTTTTTCAGAGAGGGAGACCATGCTCTTTTGAAACTATAGAAATTAAGGGGGTATTTGATAATACTTCTATTTTTCTATCTTCCTATTCTTTTGCTTTCTAAAACAGAAAAAAAAAACTGAAATTTATTTATCTACATTAGTTAATGTTTTCATTTTTTGGAATAAATTAGTAGCCAAGATAAATTTAAAATAAAAATAAATAGTAAAAATATTTACTTTTCTATTCCTGATAACAAAAGGAAGTATAATGTTATTTTAAAGAAATAAGCTCACTATAATCTAATATTTGTCTTTACACAATTGATACAAGATCTGGGTGAGATCCACATTTAGGCTAGGTCTCCTAACCCAACCAGAGTCGCCATTTTTCAATTTAGGAAAAAATTTAGAAATTAAATCTTAAATAGTTCTACTAGATTTTAGTATTAATTTTAGAATTAGTTTGGCATAAAAAAATGTAAAAATGTTTTGATCAAAATTGGATTCACAATTGAACAAACTCTTGGGACTTTATCATATTAATTTTTTATTGCCGTTGTCTTTTAGAAACAATGCTAAGTTGCAATAGCTTGACAACTTGGCTAAGAGAAGACAGTCTTCTTTCCTTAAGATGCTATTGGAGACATCTTTTTAAAATCATCTGTAATTTTGTTCTTAGAAAATTAAATGGCTTTAAATGAGTCTTTCGCATTACAATTTGTATTGTGTTCATAGTAGTAGAACAAGCTTGTGCTACATGAATTTTTGATGTCATTTGCTTGAAGATCTGTCTATTATGATTTATTTTGTCATTGCCCACACCACCAAGCAATATTTGTTCTTTTTCTTGCGGTTAAAAAGTTCAAAACGTTTGTGCACTTGTTTATTGTAACTCATGGAGATTTATTGTCAACCTCCTCACATTGTGAGTTATAAACTACTAGGACTCTTTGCTATTAATTCCAGCTATCCATCTTTGACTAATTATTACATTGCATTTTCTAAGCCATTTTAGAATATCTTGATTAGTTAAATCTTTATAAAAATCCAATTTTATGCAAACATGAATTATTAAATATCCGTTGACATTTTTTTAATTAAATGAATTATAAATAATTTTTTTAATTGTATCAAGCGTATTTTTATTTTTTATTTGAAAAATAGAAATTTTATGTAGTTATTTAACGTGTTATTCTATTAAAAAATGAAAAAAAAAAATGTTAATAGAAATCGTTTCGGATTGTGATAACGCGAAGCTAGAGAATTCACTATAGGTGGTATCATTGTCCTACAATGTGACGTGTTCTCTATTGCCCTTGTCCTTTGTTTTCCTTACTTTCTCCTTTTTTTCCAAAGGCAACGATAAAGCGGGTAGAAGACTTCGTGCTTGGAGGAGCGGAGCAAAACAAAAAGCAGAATGAAAAGCATCTTTCAGGTGGGGCCACGACCGCAATCAAGGGTGGAATAACTGTCGCTACGTGGGGAAGCTGAATTGGACGAGTACGATAGAGGTGGGTCCACATCTCTGAATTCGTACCTCCATCAGGTTGACAAAAGACATGACCAAAAAAGGAACTTAACTCACGGTGGTTAACTATGAACCATCACAGTATTCTATTATTTTGTTTTGTTTTTTTCCTTTTTGTGTGCCATATATGTCTCCCCCCTCTTCTTCCGAGAGATCACGCACTTTTGAAACTCTATAAATTAAATATCAAATGTTGATTTATTAGTTGTCCTCATTAATGGCCAGCCACTTCATTCGTTGCATAAAACTCGAAGATAAAATAAGTGCGCAATAATATTAGATAATAGAAGGTATTTAAATGATAATTAATATTACGAATTTTTTAATTAATACACTTATAATAAATTATCCTAAATTATTTTTTTATCACTAAAAATTCTAAATTAGGATACTCGTGATAAATTGACTTTAAACTATTTTTTTATCTTAAAAAATTTTAAATTAGTATATTTGTGATAAATTTATGCTTTACATTTGATTAATACTATAAAAATCCACAAATTAGTTCACTTGTGACAAACAAAGTGTAAAAGCTCAAATCGATACATCTGTAAACTGTTATGTGTCATCTAACTTAATAATGACAAGTAAAATTTAATGGAAAGTAATAGAGAATAAATTTATTAAAGGTAGTTTGAATTTTTTTCTATCAAAAAATTAGTTTGAAGTAAATCTATTTTATATTTAAGAATTTAAGAATTTTTCATGTTCTTAACCCTTAAAATGATAGATACTAATAGCAAAACATTCCACTTTGTCAGTGCTCCCTGTGCGTGTAAACAAGAAGGATGAGAAAACCACTAGAAATTCTAAATTATATTCATTATGATACATTTATTCATAACTTTTATGTGATATAAAAAATTATAAATTATACCTATTATGATTCATTGCTCTAAACTTTCTTTTGTGATATCAAAATCCTAACTTTATATCAATGTGATACCCACTATGATTGCGTTAAATGATTTTCTAACCAAAATAATGTCATTTTTTACTTCACTCATGCCAGGTTGACAACATCATTTGCTTTCCATCATCCATGTAGGTAGATTTAGAACCTATATGGGGTTCAATGAGTCACATAAGTATAAGTTTAAGATTTTTGATTTCACAACAAAAATTTATGATAAATGTGTCCCGATAGGCATGATTTAGAGTTTGTAATGGCTTTTTCCCTAGATTAAGTTTTATTCTATTTTATTTTAACGTAATATCTCCAATTAACTTAAGAGAGGTGAGAAAGAATATAGTTTTGTGATAATGCGACTCAATCATTAAATTGCACTCTACCGATTTTCCTATCATTGAGAGATATGGATGATGTGCGTGTGTGCGTGTATGTTTGTATGTATTTAGAGTTTTGGCTTCACAAATAACACAGGATAGCTGAATTTTCTCAACACTCAATTGTTTGTGTTTTTTAAAATGCAAAAAAATTGTTAACTTTTCTGTTGAAATTTAAAATATTATTTAAATACAAAAATGGTGAAAAAATACATATAAATTACGTTTGTGAAAATTTTACATGTTTCAGGCCTAAAAATTATAAAAGTGATTTTATATTAAAATTAATTAAATTAAACAGATAAGGTTTTGTAAACGTTTGTGAAAGCGGAGAGCTTAAAATCCACCACCGGTGGATCATATCATTGTCTTTCGATTTGATGCCTCTTTCCCCATTTTCCATTTTATCTTACCTTCCTTTTTCCAAAAGCCGACCAGAAAAAGTGTGAGATGATGCGTTGGTGAAGCAAAACCACAGCTTTTCAATCTAGTCGGTGGGTAAAGTCAAATCACCGTCCACTTACGAAGGCTACACTCCACCTAGCACAATCACTCAAGCTAGCCAATCATCTTGCTGGCTGGCTTCCTGCAGCAGCACAGGAAATGTACAATCTCTCGTACTCAGTGGACAATATCAGCTCATGCTTAATTATAAAATGCTACATTTGAGTTTTAACAGCGACTACAATAAAACTAATCACTCAATTAGTAGAGAGGAAGGACCATATAAAACTAATCACTCGATTAACTGAAGGGGAAGGACCATCATGAAACACAGAGTTTTCAGTCTAAATAATGTAGATAATCCTATTCTATGCAAAGCTCCAAGAGAGTTTTCGAAAAAGCTATTCTTTTGAGGCATTGCAAAGCCCACCAAAATTCAATGTCCCCACGTTCAATAGCTCCGTCAGCATCACAGAGAAAGGCCGTGTTTTCAAACTATCTTGTTTAAAATTATGCATCACCGAAATACCTAGTGTAGCTTGTATGACAACATTGGCTGTCTATCAATACTAACCAACTTGTTCAGAATATTAATCCAAACTTAACATTAGGATTAGACCAAATAAGTCTGCCATAGCAACTTGGACCTCGCATTTCTATTAACTTGGATATGATCTCTTACGTACTAGAACAATGTGTCCACATCTTGCTCTATCTAACAAATTGGATGTAACCTTTTACACACGAATCATTCTTCCTATATAGAGTCACATTCAAGGCCCACATTAGACGTGGTTGTCTTCCAAATCTTATTGGTCAATAAAGCAAAAAAATTTTAATCTTAAGATGCGGATGTCTTCCAAATCTTCTTGGTCAATAAAGCAAGATTTTTATATAAAGCAAATCTTCTTACTTTACATATCAATCATTCTCCTTATACGATGTCACAGCTGAGGCCCACATTAGATGCAGATGTCTATCTTCTTTATCAATAAAGCAAATTTTTTATATAATCTAGCCGGTTCACTCTATGCTTGAAATTTAAAAAAAAAAGGAAAGAAAGAAAGAAAGAAGCAGAGGTTCTTTTGTCAAGATGCATCTGTACCATCAATGATATATCAACGTCAACTCGCCTAACTTTTGAAATTTGGGTAAATCTTTTACGCATGAGTCATGCTCCTTAAACATCGCCATAACCAAGGCCGACGTCTGATGCAGATGTCTTACTAATTTGCTGTTCGTTTTGTCAAGATGCATGCATACCATTTACATGCTTGACTTATTGTTATTAGTTTCTGTCACTTTCGTCCCATTTTAATTGTAGTCCTAAATCCTTACAATCCACAATATATGTAAAATATTACATACAATTTAATACCAAAGCAAGTTGACGTTGACGTATAGACCAAAAATGATTTTTTTGCTTTCCTCTTAAAACATATAACGTTATTCAAATATAAACATTATTTTGAAGAAATTATATGTAAATTACATATCAATATTTACATGTTCTGCAAATTTCTTATGTTGCACGTAAAAAATTTATGTAAAAATGTGTCCGAGACAAGGATTAAATCAAACAACACAAAATGCAAACGCATGACAAGCCCTTCCTATTTTGTTGACGTTTATGAAAGCATTACAGCTTGAAATCCACTACAAGGGGCGGACCATATGAGTGTCCTTCGATTTGAGGTGCTGTCTTTTCCTTAATTTACCTTTTTTCAAAAGGTGACCAGGAAAAAAAATATAAGATAGCGTGTTGATTGAGAAAAAACGATAACTTTCCGCTCGCCCACATCGCTACTATCACAAAAGGATCATTTAAAAGAATTTGTCCGTGGGCTGAAGGCTACACTACATCTAGCACAATCAACTGAAGCCCAACAACCGTCTCATTTAATGGACTATATGAGCTTATGCTTGAAAATAAAATGCTTCATTTGAGTTATAACAATAAACATCATAAAATTAATCACGCAATTAGCAGGAGGGAAATGACCATCATGAAGCACAAAGTTCCTTTCGGTGTAAATAAAGTAGACAGCCCCATTTTAAGCAAAGCTTTAGTAGAGTTCTCAAAAATGTTTTGCACTTTCCAGTGATCTATTTGACACGAGACTTAAGCACGCTGCTCACATTCAAAAGCTTCCACCAAATGCGAGTCAATTTGAATGTGAGCAGCATACTTCAACAGACCAAATTCTTTGGTCCTTTAATAAATAAACCTGCACACGCATTCCAAATGAAGCCAGCTCTCATAATTAATCTCCGGAGGCAATTCCACGCAAGTAATTGTCTCAACCCCCTTTACATTTAAGAAGGCACACATCTTTCCAAACAACTCTTGCTCTCCAAAGAATAGTGATGCATTTACTTTCCACTAGTTTCAATATTTTCATTGGCAGCACAAAAATTTGGCTCCCCTAAATAATAAAGCTCCATGTAACCGATTTAATGAGCTGTAGTCTGCCAACAAAAGTCAAATGCTTGACACCTTCCAGTTATCCTTTCAACAAGTGGTTTGCAATCTTTGTCACATAGCTTTGCCAGATATCAAAGGAATTTCAAGTTATTTAAAAGGCAATTCTCCTCTCAAAATGCCACTTATATGTAGCAAACCATCACAATAAGCTCTATCATATGTAACTAGAAACTCTATTTTTGAGGATTAAGCTTCAATATAGAAACTTGTAACCGCTGCAAAAGATTTAATATTTAAAGATAAGAAACTTTGTCGCCTTGAAGAAAATCATAGGATCCAAATCATAGAATCGTAATAACATTAAATAAACTAACTTGGGCTAGGTGACATATCAGGCTCTATGTAAGGGCTGGGCCCGAAACTGTTCTACCCCACAGCTTACCCATAGCTAGTTAAACTACCTTGGCTCAATGCATGGAGCAGCCACGATATTTAGTTAGGATTGACGATATTAGAATTGGATTTTGATATAGTTCAGTCTCCTTGGATATAAAAAAGAAAGAAAAATTATTTGCCAAATAACCTATAAGGACCCTAAGACCAAAATTTTGCATAATTGCAGAAAAAAGTATCAACCAAAATAGACACAAGTTTGTAATTGAGTTCATTTAGCTACTACATTTTGTTTAATTACACTCGCAAGATACCCGTGCATTGCATGGGCTTAAAATCATAATTAGTATATTATATTAATGTCATTGGTGATATGAATTTTCGCAATAAAAATAAGATGCAAACAGTTTTAACAAAATTTATATGAATTAAATTCTCCACTAGACTTAAAGTGGAGTTTTACTCTGGAGTTTCACTTAAAGTGGATCCACCATCATGTGAATTTATCCTCCGATTAAAAGAAACAAGATTGTCAATTGACTCATAATATAATTTCCCGCAATGTTTCAAGCATGTAAAATGTTATAAATCAATGTAATAAGAAAGGCAGGTAAGAACATTAGGAGTGCCAAAACTTTTGTACAGCGTTTACTTGAGTGCCAAACTTTTTTTTTTCACTAACTTAAGTGCCACATTGGAGCAAAATTGATCACTTAAGTGCAATTCCGACAAATTATCCAAAGTGGATTTTTTTTTGAATTTTTTGTTTTGGTGTTTTTCTTTAGGGTCGGTGAGGGTCATCAGCAACCCTTGTCGGCTGTGAAACCCTCACCCTCAGTTGCAAAGGTTGTGGGCGAGGCTGTTAGGACCTCGTTGGCCATTGGCAAGGCCACAGGGGCCCCCCATCTCTAGGTGGCCGTGGGTGACGCATCCCATAGTGGGTGAGGGCCTTCGTGGCCTTGCCCACAACCAACAAGGTTGCAATGCCCTAGCTAGCTTTGGGTGCCGTTGCCTATAGACGGTGAGGCCACGACGCCCTCGGTTAGGGCCTTCGTGGCAAAAGCGAGACGGCCCTCCCCCAAATCTAGCCATGAAGGCCCTAGGCGAGGGCATCACAATCTTTTTGGCCTTGGGTGAGGTAACATTGGTTGCGGTTGCCCAGAGTTGGCAAAGGCCCTTGAGGCCTCGCCAACGATTGGTGAAGCCCTGACGATCTTGCCCAGGGCTTTTGTGGCAAAGGGCGAGGCGGCCCTTGTCTAATCTGCGTGAGAGTTTTGCAGTTGGTGAGGGTTATTGACGACCCTCGCCAACCTATAAAGAGAAAAAGCAAATATATATATTAAAAAATGTCTACACCACATCGGCGAAGCCACGTTGGATTTTCTGATGAGGCAAATTGGAATTTGCAGTCAAATGATCCATTTTTCAAATTTGTGGCACTTAGATGAGTGAAAGAAAGTTTTGGCACTCAAGTGAGTATCGTACGAAAGTTTTGACACTTCTAATGTTCTTACTCCTAAGAAAACATAAAGTAATGCTTCGTTTGTTTCATAAAAAATAACTTCTAGGAAAATATTTTTGAATTTTCCGGCGTTCCTCTCACGGAAAATGAACTACTTAAGGAAAATGTTTGCTGCTATTGGAAAAAATGCCTTTAGAATTGGGAAAAATTCTTCCACCTTACATTCTTTCATCAAACACATTTTCCTTTTATTTTTATGTTTTCTTTTTCTTTTTTATTTTTTTAAATTGAGTTTTTAGATTTTTTTTCTTTTTCTTTTTCTTCCCTTACTTTTTTCTTCTTCCTTGGCCGGTCATTGACCATAGCAGTGGTTGACGATCAGCCACAAGCCAACTCCAATCTTGTCCAAGGCCAGATCCGACAGGGGTGAGATTCGAGGTCGCCGAATTTGGCGAGTCGAGAGCTCGCCAGCCTTAGTAAAGGTTGAGCTTGCCTAGATTAGGTCAGTGAGCTTGCGGCTCACCCAATCCAGGCTCACCTAACCTCCACCGAGGTTGCCGAGCTTGTGACTTGCTTGGATTGGCTGAGCCTCGAGCTCGAGCTCGCTAGATCTAGCGATCCACATCTTGGTCGATTGCCGGGTAGCCGGCCATTGTTGAGGCATGTGACGATGGAGGAAGGAGGAGGAAGAAGGAGGAAGGAAAAGAAAAAGAAAAAGAAAAAATAAAAAAATAAAAAATTGATTTCTAAAAATAAAAAATAATATTTTTTAAAAAATATAAATTAAAATTAAATATTTCTTGTCAATTTAAAAAATTAAAATTTGATTTTTTTGTAATTTTTTTTTTTTTTCCAAAAAAATCAAATCAAATAACGAACATTGGAAAATATTTTCCACTCCATTTTCAGTTTTAGTTGAACACGGAAAATATAGTCATTTCTTTTAAAATGGTTTTTGGAAAATATTTTCCAAAGATGTGATATTTTTCGCGAAATGAATGGATCCTAAGAACATAAATTTCCCTCTCTTCATAGATTTCCTCCATTTGTTGGAATGTTCAAGTAAAGGCAAACAAACCATTCATGTAAAATCTTCTTGACAGGAAAATGGTTTCCTTTCTCTTCTCCATTTGCTTATATCTAAATTTCAAATAAGGGTTCAAAGTGGAAGCGTTTTCTCAAATAAGGGTTCAGAGCGGACTTTATTTCAAAAAAGAATCCAAATTTATTAACTTGTCTCAAATGAAGGTCTAAACTCGCTGGTTATCCAAATCTTCTCTCATGGGCATATTCCGGCAAATAAATCATGGGCAATTTTGTCCAAAAACTGTAACCGGGTAAAAAATAGGATTCTCTTTGTAGATTTTTCACCCAACCAAATCAAAGAGAAGCTTCCCTTTTTTTCTTTTTGGATTTCCGATCCCAAATCCTCAGCCTCTCATCTCCTCCTTCATTCACATCTCTCTCTCTCTCTCTCAGACACAGATCCATTCATTCCAACATTTTGATGGCGCTGCTGTGACTCGGGAAGCCATCGAGCAGGAGGACAAAGTACATATCGTCGTGCATGTGGTCGTCGTCGATGGCGAGGGAGGAGATTGGGCGGTCGAGGAAGGAGTCCGCGCGCGTGGCATAGCATCTTGTCCGGGAGCTCGAATGTGATCTTGCCAGCGACTTAGTTCCATCGAGGTCCTCGTCGTTCACTCCCAAAAGACGAACAATCCCCTCTGCTCTCGCTCTCTCCCGCACACATTTTCTTCGTCATTGCTAGTGTGCGACTGTGTGATGCTCTTGATTCACTGTCAATCTATCGCATATGTTGCGCTAATATTCCGGTTCGATGAATTTTGTAGCTTGACCCACTATTGTTGTTAGCTTTGCAATCAAGTTTCGTTTGAGAGGAGTACGGAGGCTTCGAGAGCAGACTGTAAAACTCTTGCGATGCATCTGCCAATTGTTGCACCTTTCTAACTGTACAAGATTGCATCTAAGAAGGTGAAAATAGTGGCTGAGTAAACTCTTCAGCTTCACATCTCGCTGCCATCAGTGTGATATTCCATGATATGCTTGTAGCTTGTCGACACACTGCTTGAACAAGCTACAATGGCTATTCTTGGATGAACGAAGAATCGGATGCACTAATTTAATAAACTGACCTCGGTCAAAACGAAGCAAATTAGGGGATGTTGAAATTTAATGAAATCGACACTCCTCTGGTGCTTGTTCAAAGTGGCACACCATGTGTCTTTGAGTTGAACTAATTGCACAAAAAAATTCTTCTATTTACAATACTTCGATCAACAAGTTCAAAGTGGCACACCATGTGTCTTTGAGTGAAACTAGCTGCACAAAAAAATTCTTCTATTTATGATGCTTCGATCAACAAAAGAACTCGTCAACAAGAGGCTTCACCAAAAATAGTTGGTTTTGGTTTGCTTTGAAAAGCATACAAATTCTTCCATTCAAGTTATAAACTGAATTGGTTCAAAGCAATTACCAAAATTAATTTGATCTCAGTTGTAGTTGTCTTATAAAAGCCTAGTATTAAATACGCGCTTCTCTTTCCTTCAAAGATTTCATTTCAAGCCTATTTTCTGGAGAAATTGATATTGCTATCAAGCTGAGAAGCTTGGAGGAGTGGTAAGATAGGTCAAGGAGAGGCTCTATGAGAAGCTTGGGACACAAGGGAGGGGGGGGAGAAGATTCGAGTTAGAATTCTTTAATTTGGATCATATATATATAGTTGGACAAAATCAATTTGGGATCTTTCTGATTTAACTAGGAGAGAATCTATAAAGATAATTCAAGAGCGGAGATGATTCTCTTTGATTTGGTTGGAAGAAAAATCTACACTAAGAAAATTGAAGATTGACATGGGAAAGAAAGAAAATATGCAAAAAGCCCTAGAATTCAATTTGGAATCTTTAATTTACCCTTTTTTTAACCATTACAATCTTTGGACAAAAATGCCCATGCTCCAATCGCCGGAATAAGTCCACTAGCGAAAATTTGGCCAACTAGCGAGTTGAGGCCCTCATTTGAGATAGAGTTGGCAACTTTAGATCCCGTTTGATACAAAATTCACCCTAGGCAGTTATTTGAGAAAATGGCTCTACTTTGAACCTTTATGTGAAATTTTCCCTAGAGTTGGATGAATTTTTACAAGATTATTTTCCAATTTCATGTATTTCAATTTCCTTTTTAACGGAAAGTCTCCCTTGCATTTTTTGCTAGTTATTTGACATTTATCTTTTTTTTCTTTTGGCAAGAGTTGATGGATATCTCGTTATCCATCACAAAATATTAACAATGTATCACCCAAAAAAAAAAAAAATTGTTAGATATTTTGCCAAAAAATTCAATATTCAAATTGTATTTTCAAGGAATTTCGCTATTCCTCCCCCCCCCCCAAAGTGCACATATTAAATTCCCTTGATTTATTTTAAGATTAAAAAATTCTCACGTTTCTATCTTTTTTTTTTTTTTAATGAAAATTTTGTTGCCAACGGTTGGTTGTTGATATATGTTGTACCTATCGATACTTCAAGTTAATTATTTTTTCTCTATTTTGTAAATTTTAATTTGATTGTATCATGATTTTTTATTAATATTTGTTTTACTTACTTTATGATATCTTATATGTTATATACACATTTATGTCACAATAGTGAAATATCGGCAGCCTTGTATTTTGACATCTTTATGAGAAAATTGATATTAGATTAAAAGGAGCATGAGATGTTGATTAGACATTACAATAAAATTATTAGATTTATCTTAAATTGTGACACAGACTATACTTTGAACTTGCTGATGCTGTAAAAATATGCTTTTGATAGTAACAGTAGTTGAACAAAAGACAATTGGAACTATAAGAATATCACCAAGATGCCTATAGATTATTAAAAATATTTTTAGTTTGTTGACGAACGTTATTAGATACGCTAAATGGTGATTGGTCTTATCTTGATCGCTTTACAAAGTCCATGGAAATATCCTTATATTTCTTACAATGAGACTAAACACATGCCTATTTATTTGATATTCTTAGGGACAACACCTAAAAGTAAAATACAAATATGAATTGTTGGCTATCTTGACCAAATCTAGCTAGATTGAGTAGATGCCAATCAAATATTTATCTATGTCATCTTTCTTGGTGAGCAGAACCGAGGTACATATATTTGCTTTACAAATTTTTTATAATCATGGGTAATTTTTTTTATTGATTTTTCCGTTGAATTTTTTCATTTTTCAATATTTATCTATTTTTAACATATTGCTTAATAAAGTATACTTTATTGGAGTATTTCTTCAACACTTATCAAAGTCTACATAATAATGAAACTCCTTCGAAAGCTTATTCATAAACTTATTGTAATCCTTAAATTAATGTTTGTGCTCACCAATATTAAAGTAATGGGAATTATCTTTGACAACTATAAAGTGATAGAAATTATCTTCGATGATTCATTTGTAATGGGCCTCAATTTTTTTAATGTACTTGTTAGCATGTATTTTTCGAATATAAATATTAAAATTTAGCTCATTTAAAGTTATTTACTGTGAAAGAGATAATTATTTTCTATTTTTAAAAACTGAAAAGGGTTACAAATATATATGCTCATATGTGCTTAACCCTACTCATAACTAAGTTACTATTTTACCCTTATTACTCACAATATTTCTCAACACTCCCCCTCAAGTTGGGATATAGATATCAAATAAACCCAACTTGTTACATAAGACGCTCACTCTATTCCCCTGTAGAGATTTTGTAAAAATGTCCGCAAGTTGATCCTCCGACTTTGTGTGTTGCAAAATAACCTCGCCTTTCTGAACTTTTTCTCGCACAAAATGACAATCAACCTCAATGTGCTTAGTTCGCTCATGGAAGACTGGATTGGATGCAATATGAATAGCGGATTGATTATCACAATATAGCACGATGGATTTGACGGTGACATTCCAATCTCTGATAGTAACATTCTCAACCATAATAATTAACTTGTCACATGTGCCATAGCACGATATTCAGCTTCAGCACTTGACTGGGAAACTACATGCTGTTTCTTGCTAACCATGCAACTAAATTACCCCCAAGAAACACACAATAGCCTGAAGTAGATCTCCTATCCACAGGACATCCAGTCCAGTCAACATCAGAGAAGCCTGCAGTGTTTAGATGACCATAATTCTTGAATTGTAGTCCTTTACCTGGCGCTCCCTTCAAATATTTGATGATTCGAAGTACAGCATCCCAATGAGTGGTACGAGGAGAACTCATGAATTGACTTACTACACTAACCACGAAGGATATATCAGGTCTTGTGATAGTAAGATAGTTTAACTTACCAACTAACCTTCGATACTTTGTTGGATCATGTAGTAATTCTCCATGTTTTGCATCAAGTTTCATATTAGGATTCATAGGGGTATCAACTGGCTTTACTCCAAGAAATCCAACTTCACCAAGGATGTCCAATACATACTTTTGTTGTGATAAATTGATACCAGCATGTGAATAGGATACTTCAATACCAAGAAAGTATCGAAGACGTCCCGGATCTTTAGTATTGAATTCTTTATGCAGAAATTGCTTAAGTTTTTGAATACCACTTGAATGACTACCAGTAATGATGATATCATCCACATATACAACTAGAAGGATACAACCAGTTGAAGACATGGAGCTGAAAACCGAATGATCTACCTGACACCGTTTTAATCCAAATTTGATAACCGTATTACTAAATCTACCAAACCAAGCACGAGGAGATTGTTTAAGTCCATACAAAGCTTTGTGTAAACGGCATACCACATTCTCCCCCTGAGCAATAAACCCAAGTGGTTGCTCCATGGAGACCTCCTTAGCTAGATCACCATGTAAAAAAACATTTTTCACATCCAATTGATGAATGATCTAGCCAAATTGCACAGCCAATGAAATAAAAACATGGGCAGAAGGAATTTTGGCCATGGGAGAGAAGGTGTCATTATAGTCGACACCATAAGTTTGAGTATATCCCTTCGCAACTAATCGTGCCTTCAATCTATCAAGAGTACCATCCGGGTGAACTTTAACAGTGAAAACCCAACGACAACCAACATGCTACTTATCAATAGGTAAGGAAGTAACCTCCCAAGTTTTGTTCTGAATTAGTGCATCCATTTCATCTTCCATGGCATGACGCCAACCCGGATGAGCAAGAGCTTCAGCAACACTGCTAGGCACAAAAATAGAAGACAACGATGAGACAAAAGCAGAGATGGTAGGAGATAAACGATCATATGACAAAAACTTGGAAATAGGATGACGCGTATGAACACAATCAGAAAGACCAGGATAGGGAGAATAACGATCAATAGGACGACCAACACAAGAACGTGTACCTTTTCGAGATGCAATGGGCGGATTAGGATCAAAGGCCGGCACTGCTAATGGGGGAACCGATGAATCAGGTGCTGATGAAGGTTGTACTGTCATAGTTGGAATGGTACTTCGTCGATGATAGGTGCGGTCAGCAAACTGAAATTTGCTGGAGGTAGCTGGAGAGATAGAAGGCAGTGGAAGCATTGGTAGGACACAATCATCACTATCACCTTGTGTCTGTGGAACATTATGAGAAGGAAAATATCACTGATCTTCAAAGAACGTCACATCTGTAGACACGAACATACGACAACGACTAGGACAATAACATTTGTATCCCTTCTGAGTTCGAGAGTATCCCACAAAGACACATTTTTCAGCACGCGGATCCAGTTTATC
This sequence comes from Eucalyptus paniculata subsp. matutina, assembly GCA_017140255.1. Taxonomy (NCBI): domain Eukaryota; kingdom Viridiplantae; phylum Streptophyta; class Magnoliopsida; order Myrtales; family Myrtaceae; genus Eucalyptus; species Eucalyptus paniculata. The sequence continues at coordinate 18,911,659 of CM029436.1, read as the reverse complement.
AAGACATGGAGTAAGATTATGTACAAAACAAACACACCCAAAAACCCGAAGAGGTAAGGAAAAGAGAGGACGATTTGGATGTAAAAGTGAGAATGGTGTCTTCCTTTGAAGAACTAAAGTGGGAAGCCTATTAATTAAATAACACGCCGTAAGAACAGCATGACCCTAAAAGTGTTTAGGTAGATGCATATGAAACATGAGGCAATGGGCGACATCAAGAAGATGGCGATTTTTATGTTCAACTACATCATTTTGTTGTGGAGTGTATGAGCAGAACGTTTGATGAATAATACCATGAGATTCCAGAAAGGGCTAAAAACCAGAAGTTGTAGAAAGGTATTCTCTAGCATTATCTGACCGTAAATGTTTGACAGAGATATTATATTGATTCAACACCTCAAAATAGAACAATTAAAAGCAACGAAAAATCTCTGTACGATCTTTTATTAAGAATAACCAAGTCATTCGGGAAAAATCATCCACGAATGTAACAAAATATTTGAATCCAAAGACATCGGACACATGACATGGACCCCATACATCTGAGTGAACCAACTCAAATGGACTAGACACACGACTCTACATACGGGAAGGAAAAGAAGCTCTATGATGTTTACCAAACTGACAAGCTTCACACTGAAAGGAACTCACAGACTTAGACTTAGGAAATAGACATCGAAGTAGGTTTGGTGGTGGATGACCAGCACGACAATGCATTCGATATACATTAGTGGATGTCTGTTTCACAGCTGCAGCAGCTAATACCTTCTTATCAAGGTAATACAGGCCATTTGATTCATGTCCCCCACCAATCATCTGTCTAGTCCTCAGATCCTGAAAAGACACAATGAGAAGATGAAAAGGTCACAGAACAATTTAATTCTTTGGTCAATAAGCTAACAGAAATCAAATTATAAGGAGATTTTGATAGGTGAAGGACTGATGATAAAGAAAGAGAGGGACTTAAATGAGCAACTCCCATACCAGTAACCTGAGACTGTGAACCATTTGCTAATGTAACTGAATTTGATAATGAATGAGACGTGGAGTGAAAAGAAGACAATAGGTTAGAGTTACCGGTCATGTGATTGGTAGCTCCAGAGTCTATAACCCAAGAATCAAGCGATGTAGACAACAAACACGATGAACTACCTTTAGAGGTTTGTGCTAGAGTTGCAGTAGGAGCTGAAGATCCTGTCACTTGTTGGGAGCGAACCAATGTATCATATTCAACACGAGTTAATGTAACTGGGTCACCTGTCTTAAGAACTTGCGTTGAACTTGGTGGAGCCATTGAGGGAGTTCTAAGAGAATCCTCAACCTCTGCATAAGTAGCAAGAGGTGGTTTGAGCTCTGGATGAAGTGTATAGCTTCTGTATGTCCAGCTCTTTGACAATGATAACAATAGCGAGAACCACGATTATTCCCAGAATTGATTGTACCACGAGCCCTAACTCCCCCTTCACGGCCTCCATGACTTCCAGCATGAACAACACCACGTCCACGACCTTGATAACCACGACCTCGACCTTCACGTCCACTAGAACCACGAGAAAGCATAGCACTAATCTCCATCGCCGGCATGGAAGAACTCTTCTCAGGAATTGTAGAACGGAGAGCCTGGGAGAAGACTTCATCTACTATGGGAAGAGAACTCTGAGATGTAATATGCTGACGAAGAGATGAATACTCAGGCCCCAATGACTTGAGATATAATATTACCCTCAAATCCTCTTGGTGTTTAGCCAGAACATCTGGATCGTTCGAGGCAGGAAGATAAGTGTCCAATCATTGGCAGAGAGTGGTGAACCGAGCATAATGATCAAACAAGGATTGATCTCCACGCTGAATATCAAATAACTTTTCCCACGTGTCACATACTCGCATCATATTATTTTGCCCCGAATAGAGTAATGCGCACTTATCCCAAACTGCTTTAGCGGAGTCACATTGAATAAAGTGAGGACTAACCTTAGGGTCCATGCTATTCCATAATAGGGTCCGAATGATCGCATCTCCTGCAATCCAATTGGCGGCTTTACTCATGTCAGATGGTATTGTAGATGTGAGATAGTCCAGTTGTCTGGTGGCAGTAAGATAGACTTTGACCACTTTAGACCAGGATGGATAATTAGTTCCATCTAACTTGACAGATGTTAATTGAAAATGACCAAAAGGAGATCCAGAAGTCAATCCAGAGGTTGCCCTTAGTGAATAAAGAATGATGGAGCCCAAGAGATGAACTTCACGGTTGCCAATGCTAATTCCAATAATTCATGCAAATACACAAAAAGAATTCCGAAAAGAAAGGCTTCAATCGAATCACCATACGAATCACCAAAGCACCAGTATACTTATTCTCAATATCCCCATTGATTCAATACAACATCACTTTCAAGTGTGAATAACAACGACTCTATCCTCTGTAAATCTATATTCCACAATGGCCACTTCTAAAATTTTGTGCAATACAAATAATAAAGTGAGTTACTGCTCAACCGCTAGAAAACAACCCATCATTTGCCACTTCTAAAAGCCTTTCCATACTCCACAACCAGCACAAAACTTTAAAAGTAATAATTAAGATAATATAAAGAATCCATCATTCATTGTGCGCATCTCTCTTCTCTCAGAGTCCTCTCCGACTTATCCATGTTTCTGTCTCCCCACCCACTTCAAAGAACTATGCGGGGGGAACAGAGATGTCAAGAACATAAGGAAGCACCAATCTCTTCTGTGTTTCTCCTCCTCCTGATTACCTCCCGACAAACGCATCAACTTCCAACAACAGCTTCAAATTCAACCTTCTAGCTTCCAATAGCATCGATTTCCCCCAAAGAAAAGAAACAAAAGAAAGCAAATTTACTTGATGTGGCTACTGATCGGTGATTGCAGGGCAGCAAATCCAAGAACCCTCCTGCGCCATCAACCACATGGACCAGCTCCTGAAGATGGGTCTTGAGTTTACAGCGGCATTGGCGCTAGGGTTTCGCGGAATTGAGGTTCAAGCTTCACAATTTTAGAAGTTATGCCAGCGCGAACGAGCTGCGAGCGCCAATGAGCTGCGAGCGCGAGCAATTTGCGTGAGTAGTGCGCAAGAGTCGCGCAAGCAGTGCAAACCGGATCAAGCCGAGTGAGCCACAAGCGCGATCAAGCCACGCGAGCCGCACGAAGAAGCGAGAAAGGAAGAGGGACGCTTGAGTGGCAGAAGGTTTCGACGATGAGTGGCGGCGACAGCCAACTATTCCAGTGAGTCGCGGCGGTGAGTGGCTGCTCCGTCGTCTAGGGTTCCGGCCAACCTCGCTCGATACCATGTGAAATAGATAATTATTTTCTATATTATTAAAAAGTGAAAAGGGTTACAAATATATATGCTTAACCCTAATCATAACTAAGTTACTATTTTACCCTTATTACTCACAATATTTCTCAACATTTACAACTATGCCTTTTATCATAAGATTCATTACTAATGCTCCGTTCGTTTCGCGGAAAATAACTTCCAGGAAAATATTTTCCGAAATTTCTGGTGTTCGGGTGGGCGGAAAATCACGGTCAAGGAAAACATTTTCCGGTCAACGGAAAATCCCTTCTTGACATCTTGGAAAATGATTTCCTCTTTTGAAAAGAGGAAATCATTTTCCCGGCCTCTCGCCTCTCGCATGAGCTCTCGCGCGATTTCCTTCCTTCAGTTCTCGTTCTCTCTCTCTCTCTCTTGCTCTCCCTGCTGCAATGGCTTCGACGACGTCCTTCTCCGGGATCAGCCTCCACCCTCCCCGGCCGCTCTTGCCTGCCTGCTTTGGCCGGGGCGCCGCCGCCGCCGCCGCGCTTCGCTTCCCCAGCGGCTCGAAGCCGCTCAGGAGGATCCGGGTCAAGAGGGAGCACCGTGGTGGCGCTGGGAGGCTCGCGGGGAGCCCGCTGTCCAGGCCGCTCGTCGTGCGGTGGTGAGCCGTGAGCTCGTCGAATCTGGCGGTGGAGCTTGTGGCTCGCTGGATCCAGCGGTAGAGCTTGGGCTCCTGATCCAGGCAAGCTCGAGCTCTGTCACCAAATCCGGCGAGCTTGGGTGAGATCGGCCGAGCCTCGAGCTTGCCTGATCTGGCGACGAAGCTCGCGGCTTGCGGGATCTAGGCGAGCTCGAGCTCTGTCGCCAAATTCGACGAGCTTGGGTGAGATCGACCGAGCCTCAAGCTCGCCGGATTTGGCCACCGGGTCTTGGTCGTCACGGCGGGCGCCCGGCCATCGTCAGCAGAAGGAGGTGGCGGCGGCGGAAGGAGGAGGAAGAAGGAGGAGGAAGGAGGCGACGGAGCGGAGAAAGGAGGAGGAAGGAGGAAGGAAAAGAAAAAGAAAAAATAAATAATAAATAATAAAAATTTCGATTTTTAAAAATATAAATAATTAAAAAAATCATTTAAAAAAATATAAATAAATAAAATAAATTTTGTGGTCAATTAAAAATATTAAAATTTAATTGTTGATAATTTTTTTATAAATAATTAAATGAGCTAACGAACGGCGAAAAATATTTTCCACTCAAATTTTAGATTTTGGCCGAACATGGGAAAATAGAGTCATTTTCCAGGAAAATGACTTCTAGGAAAATGTTTTCCGGAAATATGATATTTTTCGCGAAACAAATGGAGCCCAATTATGCATAGTCTTATTTATTTATGAAACATATGAAATATGAAGATTTGTGTATATAATAAAAATATTTTTCTTCGTAAAAGTTATGTAATTATGGCTTTTACATTTGCTTATTATTATTATTATTATTATTATTACTACTACTGTTGTTGTTGTTGTCGTCGTCATTGTTGTTGTTGTTGTTATTATTATTCATATATTTGTACAAATGAGGCATGATTTTTCAAATAATCCTCAAATATCAGCTTATAGTCTTAGATTCAGAGTATGTGCAATTATGCAATATAAGTTTTACCATGGAATAAATTTTTAAGCATTTAATCCTGGTGACGCTATTTCCACCCCAAATGTGATTAAATCAACGTCATTTTCACTAAAGAGACAAAGTTACCCTTAACCATTCAATTACAATTTAATGCGGTAGCCCCGTTACTTCCTTTTATTATTTATTTATATTTATATTTATGATCTAGTTGTCATAATTAAGCATTTTGCATGTTTTGTTTTTTGTTTATTGTGAGTACCCCATGTATATTGAAGGCACTATGGTTTATTTATTTTTTACTTGTGGGCTTTACTTCCATAGAAATAAAGTCTATCAAAAAGAGACATTTTCAAGAAAATATATATTGTTGATACCAAGATTTTGATGGTCCAATCATTTATTTATTACATAGAAAATTATGGATTAATTCTTAACCCCTAAACAAAAATATTAGAACCAAATAGCATTGCATATAATTTTAGAAACATTCATTATTTAGTTTAATTGTATTGGACCGGCGATTGGCGGAAAATGATTCTAAGCTCAATGAAGCCTTCAAGATGAAGAATTGGATTGAGCTCGCGAAAGCATGAAATTCTAGCCCAATGAATATCCCACGTGGCCAAAAATTGCATGTGCCGTGCGTGGGATAATTAAAATTGGAAAATTTCCGAAACTTGGAAAGTAATTTGGCCATAAAAGGAAGAAAATATATATTTATATATTCTTGGTGAAGGCAAGCATAGGAAGGAGATATTGCGTGCTTATCTCTACAAGATTCAGAATTTGGGAAATCTGATGTTGGAAATAGTATCGAAGATATCAAAGATTTTGAGATCGAGATCTGCTGGTAATCCTAATCAAGGATTGATTGAACTGGAGAAAGAGTAATTTGTGGGATCTATTTAGCAAATAGGAAATTTATTATTCATTGTATATTATTTCCTTTTCACTTTCGTTCTTTCTTACATTATAAATGTATACGGTGTAACTGTAAATGGATCAATTAATACATAACAAAAACCTTTTCTCCATTTCCCAGTCAACTTCTGTCATGGTATCAGAGCGTATGCTCCTGGCCTAGCTTCCGCACATCTAGAATTGCCATCGTATTTTTTTTGAGCTATTGTCGCACGACTTTCACCTGCGAAACAGATCAGCAAATCATTAGGAATTCCACACGCATTTTTTTTTTTTTTTTTATCATGGCCAAGAACAATGAGAGCTCCTCAATAGAAGAGACACTTACCTCAGATCCGGTTGTTACTTCTGGCGGAGAACGAACCCCTGTTCAGCAACCAGAAAACATTCATTCTACAAGACCAGTTCCTACCTTGGATCAGACTTCCGCCCAAACCTAGTGGCCTCTGAATTTTGCTCCAGCTAATTGGTATCAAATGTGGACCCAATACCCGTCTGGTTTTGCACCGTATGCAGCGGGATCGGCTGAAGCGTCGGGGCAATCGAATCTGGGTCAAGGACCTAGATCTGTCCCGGGTCAAGGGACGAATCCCTACCCGGGACTCCAACCCGGATACACGATTCCGGGTCAAGAATCGGATCTATGCCGGGTCAAGGGATGAATCCCTACCCGGCATTTCCCCCCGGATACATGCCCTTTGTTTTCCCGGTCAGCGGCGGCCGGCCTGAGCCCGACGATCCCCTATACACATCACAGGCGGATGGTCCGGAACTGCGCCTCATCAACATCCAGCTTACCGGACCGGAGACTTATTCTTCGTGGGCTCGAAATCTCCGGCGGGCTCTTGTGACGAAAGACAAGGATGGCTTCCTTGATGGAGCCGTCCCCTTCCCGACCGATGAGCGTCTCCAGCGCCTCTGGCGGAAGTGCAACCAGCTGGTTCGCACTTTCGCACTTGGATCGGGAACATGCTTGCCCCGGAAGTTGCTGTTGGATTGCCGCCTACCGAAGATTCCAAACAGATCTGGGACAGCATCAGAGAGATGTATGGTCAGCTCGACCGAGCGCGGCTCTTCAACATAACTCAAAATCTGACTGAATTGAAGCAAGGGAACCTCTCGATTACCGCTTGCTTCAACCGTCTCTCACCCCTGTGGAATGAACTCGAATCAGCAGAAGAACGGCTGGAGGGACCCGAAAGTACTCTAAGACATTATAAAGAAATTAGGGAGAGAGAAAAAGCTACTAGATTTCTGCTCATCCTCAACGAGACTTACTCGACGTTTCAGTCTCAAATTCTTGCCATGGAACCTCCACTATCTCTCGGCCGAATATATTAGTTAGCAGTCCAAGAAGAAAATCAGCGACTTGGCTCCGCCGGACACGCTCGAACAGGAGAGAGTTCGAGCTCTTGCCGCCTTTCCAACTGGTGGCGGCTCCGGGAAGATGGTGGTCGGCAGCGATGGAGTCACGATCGGGAGAGGCGGAATCCTCGAAGCCTCTGGTCGTGTTGCTGCTGCGGCAAGAAAAAATGAAGGGAACCCTAGCTATTTTGGCATGGACGGACAGGATCACCGCAGGAGATCGGACGGCTGGAATTCGCTCGATAAATCGAGCGGCTGGGATCTTCGCGGCGAATCGGACGGCTCTCGAATGCCCATCATCTCCGCTGGATCGGACGGTCCATATCAAGCCACGTCAACTCCGGTTTATAGAGGATCTAACGGTCCACGAGGTGCCACGTCATCAGGGAGGGGCAATGGGCAAAATGGTAAATTTAAAAATAAATACTGTGATTTTTGCAAACATCCACATCATACTGTCGATACTTGCTGGAAATTGCATGGAAGACCCACTGAAAAAATTAAAAGAGAAAAATAACCATCAGCTTATCAGGTATCCGCACAAAGGATCGACGGAGGACAACAGGCAATTACTCAGGATCAGTACCAGAATATTGTGAAAATTCTGAATCAACTGAAAATTAAAGACAAAAGTGCAGGATTTTCAGGTACTTTTCTTTACAAGGAAAATAATTTTCCAGTGAATACATGGATAATCGACTCAGGGGCTAGTGATCATATAATATGCAATGAGCGTTTATTTTCTCATATCGACAAAGGATCACAATCCCCCTTGTCAGTGCGACTTCCAAACGGAAATGTCACCCATGTTACAAAGATTGGAACTGTGCATCTTAGCCCAAATTTTGTGCTTCGAAATGTCCTGTGCATTCCCAATTTTGAATTCAATCTAATCTCTGTCTCCAAAGTCTGCTTAGATAATTCTTGTCGTGCCATATTCAATTCTGACAATTGTTTCTTTTAGGATCATTTGACTGGGAAACTGATGGGCTTGGGTAGTGTTGCACAAGGACTGTATTTCTGGATTGATTCCCCAGTAGATTTAGAATCATTAAGTAAATGTGTTTCTTGTAATGCTATTAGTCGAAATAAAAATCTCATTTTCCATCAAAGATTGGGTCATAGTGCATGTTTTCCTCATTCTAAGTGTCCAATATGTCCTCTGGCTAAGCAGTCTCGAACGTCCTTCCCAACAAGTACATCTCGAGCACATAGAGCTTTTTCCTTACTTCATATGGACATTTGGGGTCCTTATCACACTCCTCATCATGATGGGTCCAGATTTTTTCTAACAATTGTTGATGATTTTACACGGGGAACTTGGGTTTATCTTATGCAATCCAAAAGTCAAACATTCACTCATCTTACCAAATTTATCTCTCTGATTGAGAATCAATTTGAAAAATCTGTGCAACGAATTCGTACAGATAATGGGCGAGAATTTTTCACTTATGATTGCACAGAATTCCTGTCTTCTCATGGGATAATTCATGAAAATTCTTGCGTTTACACTCCACAACAGAATGGAATTGTTGAGCGCAAGCATAGACATCTTTTGGAAGTAGCTCGTGCATTGAAATATCAAGCTTACATTCCTGAAGCTTTTTGGGGAGATTGTGTTGTCACAGCTGCTTATTTGATTAACCGCATGCCTAGTTGGATAATAGATGGCAAAACTCCTTTTGAAATGCTATACAAGAAGAGACCAGAGAATAATCACCTTCGAGTGTTTGGTTGTTTATGTTATGCAACAAATGTTGGTCCTTTGGATAAAATGGGTCCTTGTGCCACGCAATGTGTTTTCATGGGTTATCCTACAGCCCAGAAAGGATATCGAGTTATGGAGCTTTCTACAGGGCATTTCTTTATAAGCAGGGATGTCACCTTTCATGAAGATGTCTTTCCATTCAAGGATATGATATCTGCATCGACTTCATCAGAAGGCAACCGGCCTTTTCTTTGTGAAGAAGATTTATCTATGCCTTCACAGTATCTAGTTGTTGTTCCAAAACCATGTGCAACTGTTCCACAGGAAACAACAACTTCTGAAGGACAGCCACCAGAATTATCTCCAGAATTACATGAAGATTCTACAACTTTGACTCCCACTATGAATACATCAGAATCTTTCTCAGTGCCTACAAAAATAGTGGCTGAGCCACCTCGACATCCTAAACGGCAAACTCGCCCACCTACATGGACCAAGGACTATATTTGTTCTGCATCACGCTATCCAGGTACTCAGTATCCTGTCTCTTCATATGTCTCCTTCACTAAGTTATCACCGGGACATATGTGCTGCATCAGTCGTCTCTCAGAAGAGCAAGAACCATCCTTATTCCATGAAGCATCCCGTGATCCCCGATGGCAACGCGCAATGGAATTAGAACTCAAGGCATTGATGGAGAATCATACTTGGGATATTGTGCAGCTTCCTTCACATTGGAAACCAATCGGGTGTAAATGGGTATATAAGATCAAATTTAAGGCAGACGGTTCGGTTGAACGCTATAAAGCTCGACTGGTGGCCAAAGGATTCACCCAACAAGAAGGTTTCGATTATCATGAGACATTTTCTCCCGTTGCTAAAGAAGTCACCGTTCGTTCATTCCTTTCCATTGCAGCTATTCGAAACTGGTCTCTACATCAGATGGATGTTCACAACGCTTTCCTTCATGGTGATCTTGATGAAGAAATTTATATGGAACTTCCACAGGGATTACGTAGACAGGGGGAGTCTCGGGTGTGTCATCTACGCAAATCCCTGTATGGATTGAAACAGGCATCTAGGCAATGGTATGCTAAATTCACTGCTGCATTAACTAGTGCAGGATTTCGTCATTCCAAGCACGACTATGCCTTGTTTACATGGAATTCAGGTAATTCATCAATCTATTTGCTGATATATGTTGATGATATACTTGTTATGGGAAACAACGACCTTCATGTTGTGAAATTCAAGGAATACCTGCATTCTACTTTTCATATCAAGGGACCTCCCAAATATTTTCTTGGTATTGAGATTGCACGGTCCGAGAAAGGTATCAACCTTAGCCAAAGGAAGTTTATCCTAGAAATCATTTCTGAAGCAGGATTATCTGGATGCAAACCAGCTGTAATACCAATTGAACAGAATACCAAGCTAACCTCTCGTGAATATGACTTGACTTCCTCTTCGTCTGTTGAAGATTCTTTGCTCAAGGATTCATCTGGATATCAGCGACTTGTTGGAAAATTAATATACCTTACCATGACAAGGCCTGATATATGTTATGCAGTGCAAACACTCAGTCAATTCATGCATAGTCCAAAGCAATCACATATGAATGCGGCTTTGAAAGTTGTGAAATATTTGAAGGGATGTCCGGAGCTTGGAATATTTCTATCTCGTGATTGCAACATGACGATGACAGCTTTCTGCGACACAGATTATGCTACTTGCCCAATGACTAGAAGATCTATTACTGGATTTTGCATTAAATTGGGAGAGTCGTTAATCTCATGGAAAACGAAGAAACAGTCAACTGTGTCATTGTCATCAGCCGAATCAGAGTATCGAGCCATGGCAAAGACTACGTGTGAAGTGATCTAGATACGAGGATTACTTTCAGATCTTGGATTACAGGTCAGTGGACCAACTTATTTGTTTTGTGATAATGATGCTGCACTCAAATTGGCAGCAAACCCAGTTTTTCATGAAAGAACAAAACATATAGAAGTCGATTGCCACTTTACCCGAGATAAGATCAGAGAAGGGATTCTTGTCACTAAAGGAATTGGAATTATGGATCAACCAGCAGATATCTTCACTAAACCGCTATGTCAAAGACAACACAAATATTTATTTAGCAAGCTAGGTGTCCTTGATATATACAGGCCGCCGGCTTGAGGGGGAGTGTTGGAAATAGTATCGAAGATATCAAAGATTCCGAGATCAAGATCTGCTGGTAATCCTAATCAAGGATTGATTGAACTGGAGAAAGAGTAATTTGTGGGATCTATTTAGCAAATAGGAAATTTATTATTCATTGTATATTATTTCCTTTTCACTTTCGTTCTTTCTTACATTATAAATGTATACGGTGTAATTGTAAATGGATAATTAATACAGAACAAAAACCTTTTCTCCATTTCCCAGTCAACTTCTGTCATCTGAGCGTCTATCTTCAGCATAACATTCATCCAATTTGCAAATTGGTATTTGGTTTAAAAATAATATCAACGGAGAATATTCAATCTGCATGAAGATAGAAAATAATAGACTTTCTAGATCTTCCAAGAGCAAAGAAAAGATAACAGCGTGCGGGCGAAGATTTGGCTACAAGAGACCATCTTGAGCACACTAGCACATGAAATTAAGTAAATATCCTCAAAATCTTTAGACAATTCTCTCGGACATAATGCAAGGAGGAACAGCAGATTTTGTATCTTCGTACAAAGGACATCCTCCATCAATAAAAAAGGAAAGTGGGGTTGCCTTCACATAATCATTGGCGTGGGCAGAAAGAAAAGCCACAGGAATAGCAAAGAACTAAAATAAAATATGCTGATTTATTCTCTTTCATTGGAAGCCTGGGTCATCCTTACCTTGGGAGCTCTCTTTTTGATCTGACATACACGGCTGTAACAGAGAGATACGAGAGAGAGAGAGAGAGGAGAACGTGAATTTTCCTGGCCAAGCCTTGGCCTGGATCCACGTCGCCGCCCCTGCCGCAGTGCTCTCACCGGCCGCGACGCCTCATCAACGAGCTGCTACCATCTTGAACTACTGCCGACGCCATGATCTGTCGTGCCCGGGTCGTGCCAAGCTTCTTGACGTGCTGCCCTCCGTCCCGACGCGCTGCTTGCTGATCCTCCCTGAGCCTCCTTCTTCACCTGGCCCGAGCTACACGCTGCTGCTCCCTCCCGCAACTGCACCAGTGACGACGAGCCGTGCCGAGCAACCCCAGCCGCGAGCCCCACTGTCCCAAGCTCGCTGACTCGACACCGACCTACTGCTGTTCCTCCTGCCACAGCCCGACGCTGACGACCCACCGCTACTCTCAAGTCCACGTCGCCGCGTCTAGCCTTGTCGCGCCTACAAGCTTTACTTTCTTGCAGATTTCTTCGGGGCCCAGTCTTTTAGTAGCAAGCCAATGCCTCTGCCGTGAGTCCCTTTCAACGGGAATTTGTTGAAAAGGAGAAAATAAAGGTCAAGTTGCGGTCAAAGTGGAGAAAAGAAGAATTGAAACAGAGAGGATTTATTCCATTACTTGCAAACAATATCAACGCCTCCACTTTCCAGAATACACGGTGGAGAGAAGACAAGGAAAAGGAGAAATTCTGGAAATTCTCTCCTTGGGTGCTCGTTGTTAATGTTTTCCCAAGAGTCACCACCGAGCCATCTCACCGTAAGCCTGCCCTTGCCAAGACCGCCGCCACCTTTGCTGTGCACTATCACCAATCACCGTCCATGTTTGAGGCAGGACGCCTGTCTTCCGAGTAACCTGTTTATCATTTTAAGCCATTAAGTGATTAAGCAAGAAAGGTCAACTTTGTTTTATCGATATTCAAAAACAGTGAGATGTCCAACTGAGATGTCAAAGTCTTTACTTCGATAATGTTCTGCATCTGTTGGATGAGTAAGGACTGATATGAATATCAACATTTGTTTAGGAAACAAAACTGTGGGAGTGCTTTATGAGTGTTAAAAGTTAGAAAAGTTTTGCATAGTAAAATTTGTGAACTGTGACCAAAAGACTCTACTTTTTATATGCTATTTACTTAGGGCAGCGTTTTTTGAATCCTTTATGAAAGTTAAGCATCTCCGATTTGATATTCAGACAGAGCACAAAAGGGAACTGGTATGGTAATTATTATAGTACCTTTTCCTTGCTGCTCAGTGTCACGGCCCACATGGATTGAGTAACCACGATTGGCAACTCCCTCCATAAGGGAATTCAAGTAATTCAGGCATCACAACAAAATTTGAGTTCAATTTGATGGGCAATCTTCGAATTTGACTAGCAGCTGGTATGATTCTTCTGAGCATAACCCAAGAAAATGTGTCGATGTTGGCTGTTTCATGCTTTCCCATCAACCCTCTCTCATTTCCTTCTCCATAGGCACTAAGGTACTCCTTATGGCGAAGTGAGATTCAGAATTGCCTACTCCTTATGGCGAAGTGAGATTCAGAATTGCCTTTTTTATCATTTCAAAGCCTCCCTCTCTCTCATGCTTTTTGTACTGCAGAAAAGATGGTTAACACTCTTGAAGTCCTTCAATGAACAAAAATACTGAATAATGTCCACGTTATTTCTATGGTGTGAACTTGTAGTTAGTGTGGCATCCTGCAACATTCCAGTCACACTAGCTTGCTCAGTTATTCTTTATAATATAAGCAACATAAACAATAAAGAATTTGAATACCGTAGAACATGTCTGTATACACTTGTTATGTTTGCTGTTAACAGCAATCCGTTATTTTCTTGAGCAAGTAATTGAAATCTCACGTCTAGAAGGTATCTTGAACATCATATACGATCTCCTGCTTCGATTCCACGCTTGGTCCTGCTTGGTATTCTCACTGCATGTTACAAGCCAACGTTGATCAATGGAATTCAGATACATCTCACCAAATGCCAACGCACATGGACCTCAGTCAAATAACACCAATCGCAGGCTCCCTCCTGTTGATCATCACCAACCATCATAGAATTAACATCATGCCTCAACGTTCATCCCGTGCAGAATCAACGTATATTCCAGTGAGTATAAAGAATCAAGAAATATAAAAGGAAACAAATCTACTGAGAAGGATGGTGGAACCGGATGTACGAACGACAACTTGATCGACTAATTCTACTCAAACAACTAAAACCATATGAATCTGTAAATCCATCCGAGCATGACTGACTAGCGGGGCTTCGACAAGTTGAATGCAAGGCAGATTATCATAATACAACTCTCTGTTAAAGGATTAAACTGAGGCTTCCAACAATGAATTTCATAATGGAGAGCTACTGGACGTATTCTGAAAAAATAAGATACCAAACTTAATCCAGTTTCATCTGGTAAAGAAACATGAGTTGGGAATTTCATCAAATCGGTTGCGTGCACTACGAACAAGGAGCCTAGAAACGTTGTCAATGCAATCTTTCATCCAGAACGACTCCCTCAACAACAACATCATCACAAATCATCAGGAAATAACTCGTATTCTCGTTTGTTTACCCAAAAGCAACGTCAACACAATTCGGCCTCGTGTTTCGCCCAAAGCAGGACAGAAGGGAGGCGAGAGAGGAGATATTACCTGGTCGGAGACGGAGCTACGATCGGCGGTGATACCAGAAGGAGGACGTCCGACGAGCAACGGCCGCCAAGAATCGGAGCTTGCGAAGGAGGATTGAACCCGAACCGAGCTGCTTCGAAGGTGATGAACAGAGAACAGAGGCGAACAGAGCTTCCGAGAGAGTGAACTCCTAAAACGCCCAAAAACCTGCCGAGTCCGTTCCATCAATGCCCTCCGTTCGAGCTCTCTCTCAGCATGTATGTTCGTTGATGGCCGGCGATGGAAGGCCGGTGGCGGTTACCGGCGGATATACGGGTGCCCAACAGACGATTCTGTTACAAGCTTGTCCAAAATCAGCCTTGAAGAACTTTATCGAGAAACTCACTCGAACTGAGCTGATTCGTTCGACTCTCTCACCGCGCATTTGTCCTTACTCCCGTCGTTCTTCTTCAAACGAGAGGGAGAAGGAGAGAGAGAGGCGGGGAGGATGATGTACTGAGCACGAATAGAAAGAAGTGGGATAGGACAAATTTGTGACAGCTAAGTTGCGCTAATGGGCTGACCCAATGGCCTTGTGGATCAAGTTGGGCTACATGAATTGGACTGACCTTATTATTATTATTATTTTATTGTGACCGAATTCTTTTTGTACATTGATGTCTTTATTATTTGTCTATTTATATTTTTATCATTTTTATTCATTTACTTATTTTTTTTATTTGCTGTTTTTTTATCTTGCTTTTTTTTTTTTTTTACTTTTATAAGAACAAATGATATGCTTAAATTGTTGACTAACATTCAGGTGTCAATAGCAATCAAAAGGCATTGCATTGAATTACTTTCTTCTTTCACAAACTTGGCAAAATTGCAAGTTACTCTTGCCAACCACTTGGGCGAAAATATCCATATCGCCACCGGTTGAAGTAATAGAACAAGAAAATTTGAGATAAGACCGGACACAAGAGAAATCAAGTCTACATGAAGTCCACTTCATAGACTTAAAATTGGTAATGATTGATTTAGTCATAAAAAGAAATGACAAAAAAGACTATTGCTTCGTTCATTCATTCTGCCTCGTATAAAGACTTTTTTTTTTTTTTTTGGGTAGACATTCTTGTCACAAAGAGATGAAGAACATGTCAATTATCAACCAAATAAAATGCACTGGACAACCTTGTAGTGATCAAAATGGAGAAGTCATAGATTAGACTCCTAGGCCAGTTATCATGAGACCCCTTTTAATGAAACATTTACTTAATTGCTCAAGATGATGCTAAAAATTGGGAAAGTATTTACTTGAGAACCTCTATAGAATGACTAAAAAGCAAACCAAGAATGTCAATTATTGTCAAATGCTAACAATAAGATCACTTTCACTATCCTCCCCTGAGCTTGACTGGTACTTGATCCATGGTAATTTCACTTTGGAAGTCCAGACGAGTGCTCAATAGGTTCAAGGATCACTTAATTTTAGAAATCAATAGATAAGTAGCTTTTTGCATGTAAAAAAGCAAAATGCTACTTTTTTTATTGTCACCATCCATAACCTTGATTTGATGCGTAGATCTTCGTCATAATATCCAATTTCATGGGAACACATGAGATAAATTTATGCTAAAGGCAAGTAGACTAGAGGCCATCTTCCAGAGCAACATTTCATCACTTCATCTATGTGAGTTTTCTAGAATGATTGGATGCAAGCATTATACTCCTTGCGAAATCAGATAAGCAAATTGCACTCTATATCTATAGCATGTCTCCCAATCGAATCAAGTATCGATAGACAATTTGGAAATTATTCATGTAAATTTTGGGAAACAAGGTCATCATAATATTTGTGCTTGTGAGTTATGTGTAGGATATGAGCAATCTTGGGGCAATCCTCGCCTGCATCTTTTTTGTGCCTCTCCTCCAAATTTGGGCCATATGCGATTCTTAGGTGATTTAGCAATGCCAGCCTTTGCATCCCTTTAGGTAATGATGTCAAAGACCAGGATCAAGTGATTACAGGCCGTTGAAGTGATTGAAGGGCCTCAATTTGCTTTGGTAAAGCCTTCAAATTGAAGCAATAGATAATTCCCAAACGCTTGAGATTGCTTACCTATAGAAGCTATTGTGGGAGAGATGCTAGTTTGGGAAGGTGAAAGATTTCCGTGGATCAAAGACGGTTAAGTCCTTGGAAATCCAAGATGTTGCCACTTTCGCCTTTGGATAAATCAAGCTCCTCACAATCCCAAAAAGAGATCCATAAGGTTCAAAAGATGTCACATACCAAGTGAGAGGGAAGTTAATCGAAGACATTCACTAATGCTAGGAATTTCAAGTGAAGTGAGACTTTTCAAACACTCCTTTGGCAAATATTCTAGAAACTTCATCTTTGAGATAACTAGACTTCTCAACTTGTTAAGGCCAAATATTTTATTTATCCACACTGTGTAGTTGCCCGCATCTCTAATATCCAATTGTCCATAGCTTTTGCCCCCGATCCAATCAAGTATGATCGCACGTACTATCGATGAAGCAAAAAGCTATTGATATACAATTTGAAAGTAGACACTAATGATACTATCGCAACGAAAGGCACCACATACTATGACAAGGAAAACTGGAGAATTTATGGTCATTAAAATAGTCATAGCTCGTAATAAGTGAGCTCGTGAATGGTGTGGGACATGAGCAATCTTGTATAATCCTCTGTAGCATCATTTTTGCACCTCTCTTCCAAATTTGGGCAAGCTACAAATTTTTGGTGACTAATTTAGCAACGAGAAGCTTCCGCCATAACTTAGCGGTGATCTTCCTGGCAATGCCGATGATTACAGCTGCCGCCATTTTTGTTCTCCTTGTGTTTATCTTTCTCTATCTCTCTGTGCATCACCAGAAGATATAGTCCAGTCATTTCAAAGCTAGATGAAGACTAATACAACATGAAAGCCTAAATCAACAATTCAATTCAATCAATGTCTTTATCTTCTAAGAGAAGAGTTCAACTATTAAACAAGCTCGCAGTCACAAAGATATATATATACACACGAAAATATGTAAAAATATATATAATGGCTCCTATTTGTAACAACACTTTTTTTTTTCTAACCTTTTAAAGTTGCTTTCATAATGCAACCTCTCTTTTCTCTCTAGCCTCTCCTCTAGCACAGAAGCGGTTTCAATTTGCAATGCTGATATATCATGTGGGCTCGTGATCTTCGAATAGGCCATCCAAGGGAATTTAGAGGCACATTTGCTAAATTAAATCAGTCAAATCTGAGAAAAAAAATTCGTAATTATACCCACAGGAGAAGAATATCGATAGATTTCAAACTGCTAAAAAATATGGACAAGATTTTACTCGAAGGACAAAAAAATTCTCATCGTTAAATTTTCCGTCGGCGCAAGTCTTCATGTTTGCCACCTGACAAGTTTATAGATCGATCGACGACCGTGTGGCAAGTGTTCATATTTGTGAGGTGTGCGAACTTAAATGCAACGTGACAAGCATGTCCACCAACAAAAAGAAAAAAAAGAAAAAAAGAAGAAGCTGGCAACCAACATTCTGTTTTTTGAATTTTGATGTACTTTCGAATCTCTACAGACACAGTCGCTTACACTTTAAGGTTCTCTCTCTGTTATATCCTGCCAGACAACTCGGCGATTCGTCGCTCGATGCCCGTTGCAGCGTCGACCCTGCGTCGTCTCGCGGCAGTAACATACCAAATCGTTACAGGATGCCACGAGCGATTTGACGGATACGAGTCAGACGCAAAATTGAACATCTTAGGTTAGCCCTTTTTTTGGGAGTGTAATACTCTGCTCTGTGATCTAGCTCTCGCCTACCATGAAATTCTTGTAACGAAATTCCTATACACTAGTAAGACAAGAACAACTGCGGTTTGCTCAAAAGTAGTCATTAGATCACCCATTCCAGTTCTCTGTTCCTTTTTTTTTTCCAGGTTTATTGCGAAGCAGTTTCAACATTCTTTTTCTTCAGGTCTTATCTTCCCCGATTAAACTCTAAATGCGATCCCGATTCATTCTGGATTTGGCTCTTGACCTATGCTCTGTTTTGTTGCCTTTTCATTGTATTGCCTGACCGGATCATCACTGAGCCATGGCTGCAAACGAGATTCATCGTCTCGTCGGTCCATAAGGTTCTGTTTTAAACATTGGTTGGCGAGTGATGCGTTTGTGTGCAATGCTGTGGTGTCAAAAGTATAAATGGTGCCACAGTGTGAGACGATGCGCAGAAGGTGTTCGATGAAATGTCCGATAGAGGGATCTGTAATGTTGCTGTGTTGAATTTGATTAGGCTCTGGCGGGGATCGTAGGAATGTGCTTCTCTCGTTTAGAGAATTTCATCTCCAACGAATTAGCTAAGTCAAGCATCTCTCAGTTCAATTGCTTGCTATTACACTTTCGCAGCTTATTTTTCATGTATTCTGGTCTCTATCCATTTTTTTTTTTTTATAATGTTTCTTGTCCAGATTAAGTTTGTCGCTGATCTCTTTAATTGCGGGGCTGGAATCTGGCCAGTTGTGTCGGTGATGGTTGGTGCCGTATGTTCAGGTACGATTTTTCTCAAGTTCTAAATTCAGATCTAAGCGTTAGTGTCATGCTAAACCCAAACGTTATGTGTGCTTTATGCCTTACTGGTTCAGTGTGCTTTATGCCTTGACATCCTTCCGAGAAATTGGAAGTTCATTTTTGAACAGATATGTTGGTATTGCCAAATTGCCGTTTCTATGTTTGTACTGTACTTTCGATGTCAATGGGGCAAGTCTTCACCTCGCATATAAAAATAACTTGCCAAGTTGCACGAACAAATTTGTGCAGAAGGATTGTGATCTGTTTATACTTCCCAAATTAATAAGACATTTGAAGAGATGAAACTAACTCGTGGATCTCATGTTAGCTAAAATCGGGAGTGAAACTGCCTTTTATTCAAAAGAAAGTCAGAAGTGCCAAATTGAATGAGGTCAGCATATGACACTGAAAATTTGGATGAATGACATTGAGATGTCGAAGTAACTGAAAAGACAAATACAGGAAGATGTCTATGACACTAGAGGGGCTTACGGTGAGCTCAAATGGCCAAAATGCCGAAACTACTTGCAAATGCATGATGTAACCAATGTAAAAGAGACCGGGTGAGCTTGGACACCTAACTTCTGTCCCTCTAGGAAGCTCTATTTACATGAGGATCTTCATTCAACGACCTAAATCTCAAGTAAACAAGGGTTCGTATTATCTCAGCTCTGAGGTCTCCACTGATTTAATTAATGCTTTTAGCCTTTCTTAACCAGCGGCTCAAATTTTTTACCTTCAATTCTAGCTTCTGAGCAGCAAGAGCTTGAGCCTGAATGGGGCTCCCACAAAATTGTAGTTTCAGCAAGTAACAAGGTCACGATGTATGGGTCCATGTTTAAGGCAGGATGCCTGTCTTCCAAGTAGCCTGTATATCATTTTAAGCCGTTAACTAACTGAGCAAGGAAGGTGAACTTCGTATGTTTTATTGATTTTAAGAAATAGTGAAGCATTCGAAAAAGTTTTTTGAGGCACTAAAAGTACTGAAATGTCCAAGTCTCAACTTCTGTTTAGGAAGCAAAACGGTAGCAATGCTTTATTATTGCAAAAAGCAAAAATTCCTTGCGTAGCAGTAATCATAGAATGATAGAATCAGCTGAGACCAAAAAGGAGAAAGCATACTTGTATATATTCCTTCCTTATGGTAGGGTTTCTGGAATCATCTATTAAAGTTGGTTGATATTCAAACAGAGCACGGAAAGGAACTGGTATGGTCATCAATATAGTACCTTTTCCTTGCTTCTAAGTGTCATGGACGACATAGATGTAGCAACCACGATTGGCAACTCCCTGCATAACAATTCAAGTAATCCAAGCATCACAACAAAATTTGAGTTCATTAAAAGGGCAATCTTTGAATTTGACTAGCATTGGTACGTTTCTTTTAAGCATTACCCAAGAAAATGTGTCGATGTCAGGTCGATGTTAGCTATTTTAAGCTTTCTTGTCAACCTTCTCCCATTTCCTTCTCCACAGGCGCTAATGTGCTCCTCGTGGCAAAGTGAGATTCAGAATTGTCTTCTTTATCACTTCAGAGCCTCCCTCTTCTCTCATGCTTTTTGCATTGCAAAAAAGTCTGAGAACACTCCTAAGTCTTCCATTGAGCAAAAATACTAAACCGAGTCCATGGTGTGAACCCATAGTTAGTGTGGCATCCTGACCATTCCAGTCATCCTGAGAAGGAACAGAATGCCTTTTTAATCGACTTTGGGGTAATATATTGCGTAAATGGTGATAGTGAAGTCAGCTACCTCCATTGGCTTTAAATCTAACCTGAGGACAACACCAACTTGCCCAAGAATTCTCTATTTTATGAGCAACAAAATCAATCAAGTACTTGAATACTGTAGAATATGTCTATGTGCACTTCTTATCTTTGTTGTTAATGGCATTCGATTATCTTCTTAAGGAAGTAATTGAAATTTCACCTCAAGAAGGCATGTCGAACACCATGAATTCTTACTGCACCCCAGAAGTCAGTGTTGATGGCAACAGTTCTGTGCTTTTTTTTTTTCCTTTTCAAAACAGGCAAGATGGAGGTCAAATATTACCTGGCCTGGCATCACCTCTCCATTGGTGCCACTAATGTCGATATTGGCATATAAGCAAGCCTTGGAGTGAGCATCGAATATGTCTCGGCCAAATAACCTATCAGCCCCAACACCACAGCATCTAAATGAACATAAAACCTTGTATCACAAGACAAACTTTCTCATCAACTTAGCCTATAATCCAGCAATGCATAGGGAAATTCATTGTGAAAACAACTTCTCACTAGGGGGCTTGGATATCCTCCATCAGTCTAATCCAATGGCCATTGAACATTTGTCTGCAGTAGGGTGTTTTCTTGCTCAATCCCATAACTAATGTGAACATTTAGCCAAAAGTCATGAACTTGTCCATTTCAAAACTTTCTAATTCATGATAGAAAACTCATGTTATTGGATCTCCTACCATGGAACTTCATTTATAACCATTTTTGCAGAAAATTTCAGCAACCTTGGCATATCTGTTCATTGGGATTGGCTCGCTAGCTGGTGTATACGAATCACAAATAACCTACACATGAACAATAATTTTCCGTAAACTAATTGAAATGTCCTTTCTCGTTTAGTCAACCTATTCAAATGATCAGATGGATGAATATTTTTTGACGATATAATTCTTGTTTTGTGGATGATTACCAAGATATTGTTGTCACCTCAAAAAGGATACTTGAAAAGGGCTATTAAAAAGTCCAGAACTCGATGGAATGATATGAAGGTAAATATGGTAAGATGGTTTTAGGTTTATGTCATCTTACTATAAGGTCACTTCACCATCATCCCCTGGAGCTTGGCTAGCACTTGATCCATCGTAGCTCCACTGGGAAGTGGAGAGGGGTGCTCGATAGGTCTAGGGATCGTGTGATTATTCAAGAATCAATAGATCAGTAGCATATAGCACGTAAAGAGTAAAAGGCTACATATTTTATCGTCACCATTCATACCCTTGATTTGCTTGGAGATCTATGTCAAAACCTCCAATACTGTCTCATAGTCAGACTAACATCAAAATGCAAAACAAGATTTGCTAATGTAGAAATTCAAGGGGAAAAAAGAGAGAAAGGTGTCACTTGTTGAATGTGCATAAAACATATTATTACTTGTTCTGATGGTCCATTGAAGAAAGATGCAAACTTCTTATTTTAATACAGAATAGTTCAGGTATATTTCACCTTTTTGTGCACCGCATCTAAAGGTTTCAGGCATTAAAACATACCAATTATAATATGCAATTATCATACCGGTGTATGGCATGATATCCAAGTTGAGAAGACTCTCGAGCTCATAGTAGTATTGTTCTCGGACTTTAAAGCATAAACCCTGAACTTAGAAAAGCTCTTGGTGTTTCCACTCTTCTTCTATTTAGCAAGAGAGAAATCCATGGGTTTCATGTCATGGGACTGGCGGTCAGGGAGTCATCAGAACCAAAATCTATGCCATTTTTGCTTGGTCTAAAAAATAAAGCAGTGTGAATAATAGACATATCTCTTGAAACAAAAAACCTCAAACTTAATCTCATGGAGGATACTTTACGACGGGCTCTATTGGTATGACTTGGCCTTGTAGTATGCATGCGAGTTTAGTTTTGAAAGATAAAAGAATGGATTGGATACTTCGAATCAAGTGCCAGCACCGAAAAGTAGAAAACCGCTTTTCGAAGACTAGTATCAAGTAGGAAAAAACTTGCATTTTTGAAGCATAAATAGTAGGTCTTATTGATTTCCCTAAGGACGCCACCGCAGTCTCCTTGAAAAATAAACTAAAAACAGCCGCATAACCATGCTTGTCCTTTTAAAACCATTTCAAGGTTATTCTCAGGCTTCATTCCCAAAGAGAGCCTGTGAACAAGCAAAAAACTAAGGGCAGTTACGTTGTTGAAGGAAGCAGTGCAGAGTGCAACAGTTTAAAAAATTATGAAAGTCCACCTTTCTTAGGATCAATCAGCAAACATGTTACTCTGATATTTCATTAGATCTAACGGTCGATCAACCGATGAATCTTGACAATGCACCAAATCTTTCCTCTTGCAATCAAGAGGCAATGATAATGAAGTACTTTCGTTTTTCACAAACTTGGCAAACTGCAAATTACTCTTGTAAACTGCTTTGGCAAAAATATCCATCAGATATCGCCAAGGCAGAGCAAGATACTGAACATAGCAATAATCAGTATGACCAATTGAAGTCATAGAACAAGAAAAATCTGAGACGAGCATATACAAGAGAAATTGCTACATGAGGTCCACAACGTGGACGTAAAATTGGTGATGATTGATTTAGTCACCAAAAGAAACGACAACAAATAGTACTGCTTCATTCATTCATTCTGCCTTCCACCAAATGCAATTCTTTTGTAGACACTGTTGTCAAAAAGAGATGAAGAACATGTCAATTGTCAACCAAACAAAATGTGCAAGACAACCTTATAGTTATCAAAATGGAGAACTCATAGATTAGACTCCCAGTCCAATTGTCATAAGACCACTTTTGTTGTCAAACGTTTACTCAATTGCTTAAGATGATGCTCAAAATTGGCAAAGGATTTACCTGAGAACTTCTGCAGAATGGCTGAACAGCAAACCAAGTATTGGAACAGCATATTCTAGATTTGCTGGGCAGATCTATGCTAGAACCTCCAATTCCATGAGAACGCATAGAGATAATAAATTTTAAGGGAAGCAAACCAGCAGCCATGAGAAGCATTTCATCAGTTTATCTATGAAGAGAGTTATCCAGAAGCATCGGATTGTGCAGGCATTTCGCTCCTTGTGAAATCAAATAAGCAGATTGCACATTATATCTATAGCATGAGTAATGAGCCAGATTTAATGAGCTTGCAGTTGGAAGACGAGTATGAATTTTCATCATTTTTCTTGCACATTTGGGAATAAAGCGATGTTTCCACACACCGCCAATATATTTAAACCTGTCCAAACCTTTCACCGATCTGTCCACTTACCCTGGTGGAGAATTTCTAGTCACAATCATCGAGCTCGTGAGTTAAGTTCGGGATATGAACAATCTTGTACCAGTCCTCGCCTGCATCTCTTTTGCACCTCTCCTCCAATTCTGGGCAACGGAAGATTCTTAGGTGAGTTAGGGATGTAAGCTTTCGCATTCCTTCAGGTAATGATGTCAATGAGGGGCAATCGAAGATTTCAAGCCGTTGAAGTGATTGAAGGGCCTCGATCTGCTCTGATATAGCCTTCATATTTATGCATTCGGAAATTTTGAGATGCTCAAGATTGCCGAGCTGTAGAAGCCACTGTGGAACAGATGCTAATCTGGGAAGGTTAAAGATTGCCACAGACTGGAGACTCTGAAGTCCATGGAAATCCAAGAAGTTGCCACTTTCATCTATGGATAAATCAAGCTTCTCACAATCCCCAATAGAGAGATGCTTGAGGCTCGATAGATGTTGCATATCGAGTGAGAGGGAAGTTAACCAAGGACATCCACTAATGTGAAGAGACTCAAGTGAGGTGAGACTTTTCAAACACTTCTCAGGCAAACATTCTAGAAACTCCATACTCCAGATGCCTAGCCTCTTCAACTTGTTAAGGCCAAGCATATGATTTATCAATGCTAGGTTTGACTCAGTTAGAACTAAATCCTCCAGATGTGGAGTTCGTGGTAGGGCTTTCAATTTTTCACAGTATTCAATACATAATGTCAATAGACTAGGAAATGATGCTGTTAAAGTGAATGAATCATCTAACTTGATATATTCCAATTCAGTTAGATCATTAATCTTTAAAGTCTTGAGGTGACGTAGTTGGCCCAGTGGAGGGAGATGTTTACATCTTTTGCAATGCTCCAAGCATAACTCGACTAAATTTGGCAAGGAAAACATAAGGTTATCCATCATCCACCTTAGAAAGATCTCACCTGTATAATTCGTGATCTTCAACTTCTGCAAATTTGAGTGCGGCTGCAATCCATCTAATAGAGCTTCATCTCTATCCCCAATCATTACATCATCAGCATGGAGATAACTCCAATGAAGCTCTAAAGATTCTAAAGAATGCTTACCTATTAGGTTTGCAGCCCTGGATTCTTCTACTACATTTATTGTGCTTCTCAAATTTTCAATGCAAAGGCTTCCCCGAATATTATTAAGCCCATTTAGCTCCCCAAGTCCGCAATAATTCTTAGTAAGAGCTTTTTCTTGGGGCAAAATGAAGCGTGTTAGCCTATGTAGAGAGCTCAATTGCCCTAGTCCTCGTGGCACGTAACTAAGTTCCCAACAATCACCTATGTCTAGATTTTGAAGGCTAATTAACTTCTTTATGCCCCTTGGCAATTCTTCAAGGTAATGACAACCGTAGAGATTAAGTGTTTGCAAATTCTGCAATCTCGTAATGGAGTTAGGAAGCCTTTTGAGTGCCCAGTTTCCAGATAGATCGAGATAAGTGAGATACTTCAACTTACATATGGAAGTTGGCACCTTCTTGACATATGTGTCATGCAAATCCAAGATGTGCAACCTTTTGAAACTTTGCATAAGTTGGCATAGATCTCCTTCACTTCTTTGTCGAGGCATAGCAGAAAGAAATGTTCTCAGGGATCTTACTTTCAAGCGTGAGATTGGAAGGTCACCCATAGATATATGACGAGTTCTTTCATGTATGGATTTTGTGTCATCCCATGCCACCCAACACTCATTCCCTGCAACCAAGCAGGCTAGATCATGCATCAAATCATGCATCTTACAAGTCTCCTCATTTGTGCATGGATCTTTTTTAAAATCTTGGAAGAAGTTACTCCAAAGTAGATCCATGAAATATCCATGAACAATGTCTTCTAAATGCTGACTTCTATTTGGTGGCTGGATAAATCCTTCTGCCATCCAAAGATTAACCAAAGTTTGCTTCCTTATCTTATAACTTTTGGGAAACAGTGAACAAAATGCAAAACATTGTTTCAAATGTGAAGGGAGATGGTCATAACTTAGCCTAAGAACATATTTTATGTGGTCTTCCCTTTGAGACACATCTGGGAGCTCATAATCTTTGAAATGTAACCATTCGAATTTAGTTTTCTTAAAAAATAGTAAACTCCCAACAGTTCGAACAACCAATGGTACTCCAGAGCACTTTCTAGCTATCTCTTTGGCAATAGCTAGCATTTCAGGATCTTGTATTTCCTCTCCTTTACCACAAGCCATTTTCATTAATAAATCAACAGACGCTTTTTCGGATAAACCCCCGAGAAAATGAGGCAAAGCAATGCCAATAATCTCCGCAACCAAAGGAAGGCGTGTGGTTATAAGGATCTTGCTTCCTCTAGCACCTCCCACCAATAAAGTTTTCAAGCTCAACCATTTTTCTTGATCTACATTCCGCAAATCATCTAAAACTAAGAGATATATTTTTCCATCAATTTCTCCCCTGAGTTCACCCTGCAAATGTTCCATAACAACCTCGGTTGGTTCTTTCTTCTTTGCACAAGCTATGATATTTTTCACTATTTTTTTCACATCAAAGTCATTAGAGACGCAAACCCACATTTTTAAGTCAAAATATTTAGTGACCATCTCGTCATTATATACGCATTGAGCAAGAGCCGTTTTTCCAAGCCCACCAATACCAACTATTGGAAGGATGGAAACGTGCTCTTTCACGTTTGAATCCAATAAAAATTTCACGACTGTCTTCTTATCATCATCTCTCCCCATAATATCTCCCTTGCGTATAAATGAATGTGTCTCTTCTCTCTTCCCCCACTCTCTCTCTGCTTGTGAATCCACGGGACGCTCATCCAAGTGGAATCTCCTACCAGCGTTAATGGCTTCTATTTTCTCACTCACTGCTCTTACTTTATAACTCATCTTCAGTTTAAAAGCAAGCTGGTTTGAACTTGAGAAAAATGTTCTCACCTCCTTGATCATTTCACTGTGGCCCCTTAGTTCTTGCCGTATAGCTTCTATATTGAATTCTTCAAGCACATCTTGGGCATCATAGAAAGCATCTTTCAGTTTCTCAAGCCAATCTTGGATTTCGAGATTACAGTATTGCTCTTCGGCATGTCTCAGTACAGCTCGAAGCGTGGAGACTGTGTCCTTGAGCACCTCGAGTTCATGCTTGAAGCCCCATAGCTTTCCAACAGTTTCTAGTACTTCAGGAATCAGATAAGCAGTGATCTTTCCAGCAATACTAAAGATGACAGCTTCTGCCATTTTTGTTCTTTCTCTGTGGAGTAGAAGATATTAGTCCAGTCGGTCCAAGGATAGAGACTTCTCACACCATGTATAACAAGTTTGTCTTGATGCTGACCTCAGACTGGCAAATCAAAAGCTTAACATATCTAATTATCTACTTCTGTGACCGACTTGAGGTGTCGAAGATAAAAACTCCAACCATCTACGCAAGCCCAAATAAAAAATGCATAGTGGACTACCGAGGTCGCGTCCAAGGTCTACGATTGGTTTGTCTAAGATATTTGGTGATTACTTTGTTTACTAGTCTAACGTGCTTGCAAAGGCAATGGAAATGCTGGTGTCGAAGTTATCGAAATACTTATTCAGCAGATTGATCTATCTAACAATTTGTCTAACAGTCCCGATACCCAGAAGCAGACGAGATTTGTGAAATGAAATTGCGTCTCCAAGGACAAACACTTTTATTTTTTCAAATGCTTCATTCATTCATTCATTCTTTATTTATTTATTTTTTTTTTGAGAAGATGACCAATAATTTTTCTTGGGATTAATTTGAGGTTTGACAAAGTTGGTATCAAAGCTTACGTTATAAACCTAGAAAATTTTCATTTGCTTTAATTTGGGCACTAGGAGATGTGAGGTGCGATTCATAGTTACTAATATATTGTGTACATAGGAGAGAGATACTTTCTGCAAAAATAGGAAGTTCTATATGTGTAGGTAACATAATGGATTTGTTAATATTATGATGCCAAACGCTGCAACACTCAATTTAACTCCCCTTCATTCACATGACATTATTGCTAGTATCTTACTAAAACATTACGGTTTAATTACAGAAGTTCACTCTCCTTGCTAATCTCTAAAAATTATTTGCTTCCTATGAAAAAATGCTTCTACATTGTTTCTTGCTTTCTTTACGTTTTCCCGTTCTCTCAATGATAATAAAAAGCTTCCTTAAAAGCTCTTCCCATACTAAACTTGCACATTTATCTAATGTAAAATCCCATATTTTTCAAATTTTAAAAGGATTTCCATGTGAGGGCAGAATGACATACATACTCTTCGCTTTTTCTGGCATATACAATTTGTACACAATCTTCATAATAATTTGGTGTGCATGCCATACATCTACTTTTATTAAATTGCAACATGCTCATCGTCCTACCAGTCACAGAAATGGTCATAATTATTTTTTATGCATATTTCTCTATGCATGACAGTCCTTTTCGCATACTTCAATGAATTCTCATGTAGGGTTTGGTTCATATTTGATTAATATATCATTCCTTTATACAATTTCCTAAATTACTAACAAATGGCGTTATTAGGTAATTGTCACAAGAAATTTTACGTGAGCATTGCTCCATGCAAGAATGACTTGATATAGGCGGCACGCTCCTGATTATTTTTATCTGTTTGTATATTTTGGAGAGTTTTTGTTTAATGAGTTCGCAATTGGGCTTACTGGAGTTGACTTGTGCCTATTCCCTACACCTTTCTAGTGGGTCTGGTGTCCTATGTCCTCCTGACATGTAGTAGTGTATAATTGGGTTGTGTCCTCCAAGCACATAGCAGTCCATTTATATGGCATAATCCTCAGAGCAATCCCTCTTATCCTCTCCCTATTAATAAGAAATTAATTACCAAAAAAGCTCTAAATCTGTTGTAATTATGGCAATTCAATCATAAATCTTATTTTTGCCAAATTATTCCTAAACATGTTCTATTTGTGTCAAGTTAGTCTATCCAATTGATTTTGATAAGAAATCATTGACATAAATGCCAACTGTCCTATCCGGCGCAGCTAGCATCGGCATGGACATTTTTACTAATATAATAATAATAATTTATATTTTAGTAATCTTTTTTCTTTTTTTATTTTCTTTGTCTTTTCTTTACTTTTATTTTTTTCTAATTTTTGGGCCAAGGGCCGGTGACGCTGGCCCTCAGTTCCCCCATAATAAAATAGAATGAAATAAAATAATCAAGATGATAAGATTTAGCTAAGGTTTCTTATGACTTGTTTGTTTGTGCTTTTTAAAAAAGAAAAAGTAATTTCTTGCTTTCTTGCTAAAATTTAAAACATGATTCAAGTCTAAAAAATTATGAAAAGATTGAGGTACTTTAAAAATAAAATAAAAACAAGCATCTAACAGTTTTGCCGATGCTTGTGAAAGCATAGAGCTTGAAATCCACCATAGGAGGAGAATAAAGTTGAGTTGTTGAAGATAGGAATTCTCATCATCCACGCACATTACAAGATGAGGCCTAATCAATATGCAAATGGGACCAACCAAGGTCAGGTCCAAGGTCCGCAATTGGTTTGTCTAAGATTTTACGTGCTTCTATTATTTACTCGTCTAACATGCTTGCAAAGGCAATGAAAATGCTGGTGAAAACAGAGTGCTAATCTTATAGTTCACAAAACAATGAACCGACGCATGCTTGGTGGAAATTAGTGAGAGCAAAATTACCAGGAGCGTGGGCAATGCGGAAGGACCGAATTTGACAGCGGCGAGCCTGAATGTAATGCAAGCAACAAGATAAGAAACGGTGAAGAAATGGTACTTGAGTGCTGCCTGCATTTATCCTCCTCGCCTGTATTTATCCTCTGTCGCGCATCAAATGGAGAAGGAAAAGAGGAACATTCGTTTCTGAGGTGGACCCAGCAACGAAACGTGGAACATGGCCCCGTTCTTGCTTTGTAGTTTCGGTAGGACACTGGACAGAGAGGGAAAAAGGTGTCAGATCCGACTCCATGATTTTTGGTAGTCTCAATAGTTATTGATTTATTAATATAAATACTTCTGTTTCTTTCTACATAAGACAGTAACCCGATGATTTCCACTACAGACAATTTTCTACCTGAACTCTTCCAGATTGCAATTATTTTGATCTCTACAATTTTATAATAGTTAAATTTCAGTGATAATTAAGATCTAAAACAAATTTTCCAATCACGATTCTAAAATCTTTATAATTGTAAATAGCACAAGGTATACTTCTTAATCTTATATTGTAGTTCATATATATAAATTTTATGATTTTAACATATAACTTTAATTGCTAAAGGGATAACTACTAATATCCATAACTAGATAACAGTTAATAATCATCATATAACAGTAAATTCCAATAACGAATAAATCAATGTAAGAAGGGTTACCTTAAGCTAACTGAAAAATAACAGTCATAATTCATGCATTCAATTTTTAGTACAATGGAAGTTTGATTTCATCAAGTAGCCATGAATGATCATTTCGTGATACACATAACATTCATTAATAATGACAGTTGATCTAAGTCAGAACCATCTAATTTAAGTAATTATATCTTATTATTTAAAACTAAAATTACCACTGAAAAATTAATATTTGCTAATATATATTTATATAGATGTTGTTGATCGAACCTTACCACCAAACAGTAGGCTTGTGAGTGGAATTAGATGCCTCTTCGTGTCGTCAAGAGTAGAATTAGATGCCATCTGTGAAGCGGCTTGTTCCCATCAATCTGACCCTAGCATATATACAACGCTAAGCACCTAAATGGGATTTAGATGCTACTTAGCTTTAATTTGTCCAGAACAAGATTCGCCGCATCTGTAAAGTGGCTTTTTCCCATCGATCTTGTGATTGGCTCGCAAGATTGATTGACTTTACGAAAAAATTTTGAAGAACATTTTTAGCTGATAGGGTAGTGAAAAAGTGTAAGAAAAGTTATGAATTTATTGTATAAGTGTCAATTTAGTTATAAACTTTTTAATGATGCCAATATAGTTTCAAACTTTCCGACCTTGAGCCAATTTAATCATTCCGGCTAATTTTGACCAAATATTACTTACATAGATATTGGCTTGTCTACGTGGTACAGTTAACAATGACATGGATAATTTTAATGATATTTTTCAATTCTTTATTTTTATTTTTATTTTTTCCTTTCTTCTCTTTCTCATACCTTTTTTTTGTCCTTCCCTTCCTTTTTCCTCTAGTCAGTGCCTAAGTGACTGGCCAAAGGTAGACTAGTGAAGGCAAGTCTCACCAATGGCTGGGCAAGGCATAACCGTGCCCATGGCCAGCGAGGTTTGACCCTTTTTGAGCCTCGCAAGCCTAACGCAGGGCCACCCTCATGGCATTAGCGAGAGCTCGAGCCTTGCTAGGGGTTGGGCAGGGCACCACCTCACTTAAATTGGCAAGATCGAGCCTCATTGTTGCTGGGTATTTCAATCTCACCGACTCTTGCCTCTAGTCGATCGTCGAGGTTTGGCAATCGGCAAGTGGAAGAAGGAAGGAAAGGGGAAAAAAAAAGAGAAATAAATAAATAATTCGAAAATTATTACTATATTATTAAAGGTTGTCCCTCTTAGCGTTGCCTTTGCCACGCAGGTCGGCAAGTATCACGTTAGCAGTATTTTGTAAAAATTAGCTAGAATGACTAAATTATGTCAAAATGTTTATGATTAAATTGGCACCATTAAAAGATTTAAGATTGAATTGATATCCATGTAATTGGTTCAAGACTTTTCTAACATTTTTCCCCACGACAAGCGGTCTAATTCCATAAAATATTCCAAACTTTAGGTTCAATCCTAATTCTGCCTCGAACTTTTTGTCTGAAAAGAATATTTTAAATTTTCACTTCAGTCGTAGATTTGCCCACGAGTCTAAAAGTCATTGCTAGATTTTTTCAAAATTATCAACATCGGAGCCAATTAGAGGTCCATTATTAGATCTATATCTTCATTGACATTTTCACCTTTGTATAAAATAGCAGTAGCCCCCTAATGTTGATAATTTTGAAGAAATAAATGGAGATTTTTGGATGTGTGGGCAGATTTGGGATAAGTGAAATTGAGGATTTCTTTTTAGATGAAAAAAGTCCATATTGGAACTCAGATTAGAGCTAAAGTTGTGAGTTTTTAAAGGAAACTTTATTAATGAATTGGGATTGGATCTAAATTAGCCATAGAACATAAAGGGAATCATGAATCATTCCATCTACCCCTCCTACGGTGAATAGTCAAATTCACAACCCAAATGTTAGCAAGCATTCGATCTTCCAAGAAATCTCGTGACGGTTTAGTTAGTTTAAACAAGGTTGACTCCAACCCCCAAAGCTGCCTCTTAAAATAGAGAAGGATACTCGCCGATATTTGGGTTGTGAATATGCTATTATGTCAAATTCATTCTTTTCTCATGATAATGTATTTGACTAACCAAAAGAGTTTCTGTCCAAGAATAGAAATAGTGAGGTTTCTCTTCTTCACAAAAGCGTTCGTCAAAGGGAACTTATTTTTAGTATATAAGTCTATACAAATTCCTTTTTTTTTTTTTTTTTTTTTTTTTTTTGGTGTTGTTTTTATCACCTTATTATAAAGATTAGAATAACTATTGGAGTCTTTCTTATCTTTCTAGAAATGATTGTATTAGAATTTTAGTAGACTCTTGGTTGGTGATGTAACATCCTCCATTCTAATCCCGTAGGATTGGCCATAAGGTCCTATATGGATTGACCATGGGCCATTGGCCATGGGATGGATTAGTTCGATCGGTAAGGAATCAAGGATCAGTCATGGTCCGATTGACCAACCGGCCATGAACTGGCCTAGGTGTCGGCCGTAATGACCTACCGACCATACTGGTGGGATTGGATCACCAGCCCATAAGATGATATTTGGCATAGGATGATTTTGGATCAGCGGATGGTCACGATTGGTCATAGCGCGTGGCCGCGGGTGATTCCGCCCGGTTATGCACCAATTCACGACCGATTCGACGCGATCAAATGTAATCGTCTTCAGATCAAAAATACATCATTCCCTATTTAATTCTTAGTGATTGGAAATGATTCTTGAATTGGTGATATTCGACCATGGATTGGTAATACACCAACCATGAACCCTACCAGTGGATCGGGTGCCAACCGGAATGAGCTCAGGGATAGACCCGACTATTCCATCACTTATTCTAAGGTTCATATGTGTCTTGGCTTTATGTTAGGCCATGGGTAGCCTTAGAATAGGTCTCGAACCAATTAAAGGACAATCGATCCTATTGGTCAACCGACCGTCCAAAAGAACAGTTTGAACAATATGGGACGTAAGGGCTGAACCTCAGGTGTATGTGATTCAATTTTTTAGGGTGTACCTAATGATTCATTCTCTAGCTCCGGAACAAACTAGAATGATAGAATTTTCTAGATGGCATTCCTAATGGAGAAAATGACAAAATATGGAAAGTTCTAGAATTCCCTCATTAAATGAAAGGGTGAGTTGTCTCTCGAAAAAGTCAAAAGTCATGATAACGGCAAAATATCTTTGGATATTCTAGAAAAATGTTATGTATATGTGGACCAATTGAAACGTGCTACACGAGCCCTCATTATTGCCTAATATTCTAGAACCCCTGAGTTGGCACGATCATCATTAGGCTTCATTAAATGCCCATTGAATGCGGGGTGTTGGTGGACCAATGGGAGAGTGAAAAGCGGGCTGTTATTGATGACGCCTAAGAACTAGATTTGTTGAGTAAGGCCTTTTAGCCTTCCAACTCATGACTTAGGCCACAATTATTGGACCCATAGCCTTGCCACCCAAAACAATTTAGGTGGGTCACTTGGAAACATTGGAGAAGACCACTTGGTTCGGTAATGATGGCCCCAAGGGCTATAAATAGGAGGAGCTTGAGAGAGCTAGTATATGCACCTAGAGGGGGGTGAATAGGTGTTTATAATAAATCTTGGCAAATATATGTGGAGTAAAATAAACTTCAAACAAAACAAAGGAGTTAGGGAAAAGAATAATAACACAAGATTTATAGTGGTTCGGCTTAATTCAAGCCTACGTCCACTCTCCCACGCTAACAGCCTTCTTGGCTGGATTCCACTATGCAATCAACAAGATATTAAAACTTTGAGTGCAAACACTTAGTAATAGATCACACTATTTCACTAAGTCGCTCTTTTGGTATTTCTCTCACGATCACAAATGTTTAAGCTCTCCAAAGACAAGTGTATGAACAAAGATCGCTCGGGCTTTGGAATTATAAATTCTACGCTCCGTCTCTTACTTACTCATCTTTCCTTCATCTCCTTAAATACTCTTCCACTTCCAAACTAACCGTTGGATAGTATCCTGAGGATCGTCTTCCAATATACCCATTGGACAGCTCTGTATCTAGAAGATTTGGTAGCCGTTGAGTGACAAAGGTAAAATCCAAAATTGATTCCGATCGCCCATACAAACAGAATCTTGATTTCCATAAGTAAAGCTTCTTTGTATAGAAAGTTCTTGTCTTAAAGATCCAATTGTCAATCAATTAGATTGAGTCAATCAAATCAATATTGATGTGAAATCCAAATTAGATCACTAACCGTTATATGATTGGGCTTGAGTTACGATTCATCGAATCTGGATGTAAAGTTTGAGAGCAATAGACTTTACAATTTGAGTCTGAACATATTCTGCTTCAACATAGAGTTTGTCTTCAAATTCAGCTTCAGCATAGAGTCTGTCTTCTGGTTCTTCCAATAATAGGCTTTAATAATATCTTTTATATAGTCTATCATCTGCATAGTCTATTACTCAACCATTAAACATGTTAGTAGTCTTTAATTTATTTTGTCATCTTCAAAACATCATAAGGGATTTCCCTAACAATCTCCCCCTTTTTGATGATGACAAAACAATATCTGAATATGCAGATTTGTAAACACAATTTTAAAAATATTAATTTAAATCAAATGATATCAAAAGATAGCAAATAGATTGAACATAACAATATATAGAAAAATAATCGCAGCTCAATATTATGCAATAAATAATATTAATTAATCAACACATATGCATATTCATATTCTCTCCCCCTTTTTGTCATAATCAAAAAGTGATAACAATAGATTAACGTAGAGAATATAAAATGATAACAAATGTGTCTTACATAATTTCCAAAAATTAGCTTTTATAAAATAAATCAAATATTAAAGATATGCAATGTATATATATATATATATATCAGCAAATATCCAACGAAAATCACAGACGCATCATAAAATTCATGTACCATTTTTGTCATAATAAAATGATAATATCAATAAAAGATTTGTTAACGACAAAAGGTAATAAAAGATGCACTAACTAGATTTTTTAGAACAAATTCTGACACATTTACCTTTCATTCCATTCATAATAAGATCACGATCAATCCAAAAAGATTTTTCCATAATTGATCAATGCTCCCCCTCAATTTGTTACATTTTTGAGATAATCACGATTCTTTCATTTCTCTTTGGATTTGTTTTCTCCCCCTGTCATTATGACAATATTTGTGAATAGAATTATTTGTGCACGTTGAACATAATATTTTTTCAGTATTTCCTTTGTAGTGACAACATCTACAATGATCACTTGCATTTTGAAATTCGAGACAAAAATTTATTTTCTTCAATTAAGTTTTTCTCGAATTCAACCTGCATCAACTCAACAAACTTTTTCAACAAATAAGTTGTAATAATATCCATGTAATATATAATGCCATTTTCTTCAAATAAATAAATTGAATAGCATATATAAAATTATCAAATATTAAAATTCAGAACTATTCAACTTGTCGTATGACACATAAGGGATTTCCTCAACAATTTGCAAAAATTTTACATAAGGAATGGAATCTTTGAACCTCCAGAAGATAGTATAGAATCTTCATAATTTTCAGATCAAGCTTACCAAAATTCATATGGAAGATTTTTTTTTTGTCACCTGCAAAATCTTGTATAACATATAATAATCTTAGCAAAAATGTCACATAATATCTTCCTTTGATTTTTGGATCAGCCTTGCTAGATATAATATATCTTCTAAGAATATAGCAAAAATATCCATGAATATGTAGTAATATCTTTCGAGATCAAATAGATTTCCTTGAGCATAAATTTCAGATATGCATTTTGCAAAAGGAAAATAGATATTTCTGTCACGTACCAAAATTGCAATACCTTATATTTATAACAAAAGATATTCGCAATATAATAAACAATCATCCAAAATCATGATAAATGCACATAGAAATTTGCAAGGCGGGATGATAAAAATATTCTCTTACACATGGTATATGTTTGAAATATACCATTGAAAAAAATAAAATCATTACCAATCTTCACATGAGATGCATTTTTGATTGCATCATGATTTGCATAGATTTGCGATCATTCATCCCTTAAAGAATTTCATGCAATCAACTCATTTCCCTTTTTAGTATCCATCAATTTGGATCCTTCTTTGACGTTAGAGCAAAATATAAAATCTCATAGATAATCAAATATTCTTTTTAAACTCATCATAACATGTTATTTAAGGAAAGAATATTATGCACAATAATATCTAGAAAAATAAATTCTCACTTAGTCATAATACGATAAAATCAAAGAGAATAAAATCTTTGAGTATCTAAAAATATCTTGCATCATAAATTAATATAATGTAAAATAGATTTTTATTTGGAAAAATATGATAAAGTCTGAGAGTATAAAATCAAACCAAATAAATTCATTTGTCTTTAAGCATGATATCAAAAATGATCACACGTATCAAATTAAATCTCGAATCACAAAAACATATCATGCGATTCTTTCTTCAATAAAACAAATCAAGGAATATGATCATTATAAAATCTCAATCAACCAAGGATATATCGAATATCAAGTATAATGAGAAATTTTAAATTGTGTACTCAAACCAAATTGAGAATAAAAATATATACATTTCTTACCAAACTCTCTTTCTTCTTTCTTCTTTATATCCTGCAAAAACAACTCACATTTTCTTTGGTACCCATTTTTTCTTGGGTCCATGAGAGTTAGTAGAGTATGTTATTTTTATCCAATTTTTCTTAATAGGTCTCCAGACTTCAGGGCAATATTTTTTGAAGTGTTTCGAATCTCCACAATTTGAACACTTGACATCATTTCCACCAACAGGTTTTACAAACACTTTTTGAAAATGATTTTTGTAAAATGCCTTTGGGGGTCTTTGTCTAAGTCTCTCCTTGACTTGAGGAAAATCAATTAAAGAATTATTTTCCTTATTGAAACCAAGTCCCGACTTATTATAATAAGGTACTTGTATGAAAAGAATATGCTCTAAAGTTTTTGAACCATTTGAAAATCTTGTCGAAATATTTAAAAATTCTTTCTTGAAAGAATCATTTTCTTTGACAAGTAAATCTCGACTTTCTTTTGTTTGTAGAAAATCTTTTTGCAAAATTTCAAAATTTTCTTTTTGAATAAGATCATATTGCCTAAGCCGAGAATTTTCCTTTTTAAGTTCGAAGATCCTTTTAAGAGAAGATTTGAGATTTGAACAAAGCTCATTTATATACTTTGAAACTTTGAGAGGAATTTTTGAATAACTTACCTCAATTTCCTCATTGGATTCTGAGTCTGTGTCTAGATTAGACTCTGATTCTGAGTCTGTGTTTGAGTCAAACTCATATTCTGAATGTGCCATCAAGTATAGATTTCCTTGCTCATCTTCTTCTTTTATTGTTCTTTTTTAGCCATTCTACTTGTATTTCCTTCCACTGAATTTGCTTCCTTTTCTATCAAAATATGGTGGCCTTGTGTTACTTTGTCCCTCCATAAGTCTTGGTACCAAGATATTAGCCATAAAAGATCTTTAACTCAAAAGTAAAAACACTTTTATAAACCGAGCACTTGGTTCTGATACCAATTGAGAGAGCTAGTATGTGCACCTAGAGGGGGGGTGAATAGGTGTTTAAAATAAATTTTAGCAAATATATGTGGAGTAAAATAAACTTCAAACAAAACAAATGAGCTAGGGAAGAGAATAAGAACACAAATTTATAGTGGTTCGGCTTAATCCAAGCCTACGTCCACTCTCCCACACTAATAGCCTTCTTGGTTGGATTCCACTATGCAATCAACAAGAGATTACAACTTTGAGTGCAAACACTTAGTAATAGATCACACTATTTCACTAAGTTGCTCTTTTGGTATTTCTCTCACGATCACAAATGTTTAAGCTCTCCAAAGACAAGTGTATGAACAAAGATTGCTCGGATTTTGGAATTATAAATTCTACGCTCCGTCTCTTACTTGCTCATCGTTCCTTCATATCCTTAAATACTCCTCCACTTCCAAACTAACCGTTGGATAGTATCCTGAGGATCGTCTTCCAAAATACCCATTGGACAGTTCTGTATCTAGAAGATTTGGTAGCCGTTGAGTGACAAAGGTGAAATCCCAAATTGATTCCGATCGCCCATACAAACATAATCTTGGTTTCCATAAGTAAAGCTTCTTCGTATAGAAAGTTCTTGTCTTCAAGATCCAATTGTCAATTAATTAGATTGAGTTAATCAAATCAATCTTGATGTTGAATCCAAACCAGATCACTAGCCGTTATATGATTGGGCTTGAGTTACGATTAATCGAATCTGGATGTAAAGTTTGAGAGCAATAGACTTTACAATCTGAGTCTGAGTGCAATATACTTTACAATCTGAGTCTGAACATATTCTGCTTCAGCATAGAGTTTGTCTTCTGGCTCAGCTTCAGCATAGAGTCTATCTTCTGGTTCTTCTAAGAATAGACTTTGATAATATCTTTTACACATTCTATCATCTGCATAGTCTATTACTCAACCATCAAACATATTAGTAGCCTTTGATTTATTTTGTCATCTTCAAAACATCATAAGGGATTTCCCTAACAGAGCTCACTCCATTTTCCCCACTTTTCTCCCATTTTCTCCTCCCACCATCTCCTTGAATGCCCCCTCCTCATGCCCTTTCTCTTCGGCCTCCAAGCCAAGTCGCCCAATCTTTGTAGCTTACGTCCTAGTTCGGGGTTCATCCAGTCTTGTAGGCATGGAAGTCTCACGTCGGTTTTGGAAACTATAGTCACATTAGAGACAATAGGATTTCCCTTGGCCTATGTGGAAAGCTTGTATTGTGATATAAAAAAAATGAGAGCCGTAGAGAAGGACTTGTAAAAATACTGTTATATTATAAATCAGTGTGTTCTGTGTAATGTATGTCCCAATCTTCCAGCTATTGTTTGTCTGGGGAGTTATTGTTCACGTTTCCACATGTGCATGATAATGAGATAAAAAAAAAAAAATCGGGATGGCAACAAGCCTAGGATGTCGCGAAAATAACCCGCAACTCGACCTCCGAGGAAAAGGGGGTGTGACAGTTGATGTCGTGAATTTTGAGTATCATGGTTCTAACATGCACTTTTTTTCCTTCTCCTATTGTAAATTGCGTGTCTGAGATTTTACTTTGATTTTAGTTGATTATACATTACTCTTTAACTGAATTTACATTTGCACTAGCCTATCTAGACATTAGATTAGCAAAACTTTTTCATTATACCTGTAAATTAATGTGCATTTTTTTTTTTGGTAATTGCACGTACATCATCAAATGTATAGTTGATTATATCTTTATTATTCAGCGGTATCCTTAGGATAAACGTAGAGCTTTTATTTATTGTCTCATTGATGGAAACATAAAGACCATATAGATGGTAGAAACTTCTATTTGTAATGGCTTATGTATGCACAATTAATTGCACATTGTTATTTGAGTATCTTGACAACTAAATTTCAAAGTTGAAAAACTATAATTTAATATAATCGATCTTGACGTTGTGGTTTTTTGCCAGAATATGTTTCTATAGTTAAAAAATATCGCTTATTTGAGCTTTCCTTTGAGTTTTTTATACATTTTATTTCTCAAATGAAGGTTGAAACTCTAGTTACACCTTCTTCAGTTTCAAACTCACATCTCATTATTTTAAAGGAAACCTTGATCATTTCTTAAAATTTTGGCCCACCCACTTTGATATATGAACGTATAATCTATTGCGACCCTCGAGATAGGCATCAGATTGGGGATCAACCATCCCCAATTGGTGTGGATTCTCCCAAGTCATTACCTTGTGCAAGGTTGGGATTTTAAATTTTGATCTAATTAATTCTATAAAAATTCTACGTGACATGGAGCTGTGACTAGCGTAATGAGGCCGGCTAGGAGCCAAGTAAGATATGAGAATATATTTCACTTCCTATAAAAATAGTGTTCTAAGGTCGAAAACACGATTACAATAGTTATTCAACTAATGTCTTTTCGGTACCTAAACTTGATCATTTCTCAATTAAGATGTCCACACGGTCTTTTTACCAAATTATGAGTCATGAAGTTTTGATCTGCCAAAAGCCCACATAGTATATTTTGTGTTTATTCTGATCATAAGATATAACCTTATTATTTAATTAAAACAAGCAAATCACAACACAAAAGCTACACAAATAAACACAACAAATTCGTCAGGAATAGTAATAAGAGAAAGAGATAAGAGTGTGCTAAAGTAACCCAAGATGAGTTGGTCATGATATGAGATGACAGTGTTATTAAGCCTCAAACAGCAACCCATGAGTTGAATTCAAATTGCATCCAATTTCTTTAGATATGGTCTAAAGAAAAGCACGACTTAAAGTTCGAGCATGCTTCAACAATCGTCTCATCGGTACAAAACATGATCCCTTTCTTGCTTTGTGGTCTAGGTAGAACATGGGACGGATAGGGAGAGATGTTACGTCCAACTCGACAACCCATATCTCATTTCCTCCCCCAACTACTAATAAATATGTTTATAATAAAAATTTCCCATATATAGAATAGTTCCATTTCAGTGATAATTAATGTGTAAAACAATTTTTAAATCATAATTCTAAAATCTTTGTAGTTGTAAATAGCACATGATATACTTCTTAATCTTAAAGTTGTAGTTCATATTTCTTCTATAATAACATGTAATTGTAATTGCTAAAGAGATAACTAATAACGTCCATTACTAGATAATAGTATCATAATCACCATATAACAATAAATTTAAATAACGAATCAATGTAGGAAGGTGTTGCCTTAAGCTAATTGCAATTTAAAAATTACAATCCATTTCATCGCACTACCATGAACTGTTTACTTAGTGATATACATAACATTTAATGATAATAACAATTAATCTTAGGCAGACCAATATAATAAAAGTAATTGCATCTCATCATTTAAAACTAGAATTAGCACTAAAAAGTTAATATTTTCTAATATAATATGCATGTTCTTGGATGAACCCTTCCACCAAAATGTCGATTGGGAAAATGCAATGAATGTGATAGTCTTGATACATTGATGCAAGCTTGATTCGATCTAAATTAATCTTTGCTTGATCTCCTAGGAGTGGTGGCTGTCACTTACTGAGTCGTAGTTTTCCTCACTCCCTTTTATTTTCATTTCAGGTATTGAACACGAGAATGTTTAATTGAATGCACGTGTAGGGTGATTAGGGAGTGGCATTGGAATTGACTATAGGTTATTTGAGTAAGTTTATCAAATTGGATTATATTTATCATTCAATGAAAGGTTTTGATTGGTCAATATATTTTTGTAAAATCACTATTTTTGGTTGAAGGCTTGGTCCTTCATTTTATTAGTATGGCCAGTCATTCCCTAAATTCTTGGTATAGATGTGGGGCATGGTGGATATTAGGAAAACAAAAAGTCGGTCAATATTTTCGCAGAATGATGCCCTTTGGAGATTATTACTAGAATGGACTAGACTCATATTAAGGTTTCATTGTAGTTATTTATGTGTTCTTAGAACAGCGTAAAGGAGATTGAACTTGGTATTATGTCAAACGTTCTTTGAATTGAAAATCCTTTAGTTTAATGAACTACCGTTTCTCATGTGATATAACTTACGATCATAAGATAAAATGCCAATTGACCTTCGAAGCGATAGTCTCTTGACGATCACATTTGAAGAATCTGAGACAAGTGTAGCTCTAGAATAGCCTCAATTGCAATTCTAGCGAGCCATATGAATCACTGTACTTACGTTTTTGCCCAAAAAATCAGATAATTGGCAGACAATAAAAATTAAAAGAAAGTATGCATCAGCTAATGACCGCATTAATGAAGATAGTGGTAATAAATGAAGTTACGCATCTTTTTTAAGTAGGTAAAGTTATATTCACTTATCAGAGGACTGCATGTTTTAGATAATTAAATAAGGGGATAATGACACAAACAAGTATCGGAACTTTAATGTAATACGCAATTTGATTCATGAATTTTTAATTTATTTAAACAATCCCTAAATTTTAATTAATTAAATAAGGGGATAATTACACAAACAGTCCACGAATTTTAGCAAGATATGCAATTTGGTGAAGAAACTCTAGCTCAATGTGCAATAAAGTTTATAAACTTTTAATTTATTTAATATAGTTCCTAAAAATACATGTTCAATATAGTCCATGTATTGTATAAATATATTCAAATTGAAAGTATAGAGATCAAATTGTATATTGGGTCAAAGTTCATGAACTATTTGTTTCATTTTCCCATTAAATAATTAACCATCTAAATAGATTTGATTAGTTTTAAATTGGATTATGATTTTCATCGAGAATATATTCAAACCTCTACCATGAAAATAAAAATGATTACGAAATTTCCATGGAATACAACTCTAATGTCTTAAAGCACAGATGAATAGGTGTACTATTTACATCCAGGATTTGTAATAATAACTACTCATATCTAGTTTTTTTTTTTTTTTGGTAAGAAACTACTCGTATCTAGTTTTATCTTGCGTCTGTAAATAAATACTAAAATTATGATATCATATGTTGTCTCCTTTAACCTGTCATCACTTAGCTCGTTGTTTGAGAATGCAAAAGGTTTATTCATA
The DNA here is from genome assembly GCA_017140255.1 of Eucalyptus paniculata subsp. matutina. NCBI lineage: Eukaryota > Viridiplantae > Streptophyta > Magnoliopsida > Myrtales > Myrtaceae > Eucalyptus > Eucalyptus paniculata. Next base: position 18,868,635 of record CM029436.1, on the reverse strand, counting down.
AATCCATAGTGAATTCTTCCAATGCAACGATAGAAAATAGTAGAAAACAATAGAACATATCTCAAATTTATTCCAGGCGATGATTATCTATATGGAGCATTGCGCATAATTATAACTATTTTGCTTCACAATTCTGTGCTGCATCATCCAGCATGTTTAGTTTTGATATACAACGGGCATGGACTTCAGGAACTGATTCCTCCGTCTCATAGATGAGAAGAACAGAGAGGGACGACAGAGCGAGTGCATCATAACAAGAGAGATCAAAGAAACCGCGAAGTTGCAGTGAACGATCCGATCCTATCAGTTGTTTCCAAAGATAATGAAGTAAGATTTGTAGTACACTCTTGGTTTAAGCAAGCTTATGCTAATGAAGTATGATTTGTCTATTTAAGATCTTGGCCAACTTGTTGGAACAAGCTTGGATCCAATTCTTGCTACTCTTAAACCCACAAACGAAATTAGTTCTTGAGTCTATGAAATCTCACGTGTTAGGATGAAACTGAACCGTACAGATTATGCATTCACATTGCTCGTATTGTTGTGTCTGCTCGTAAATCCTGATCACAAAAATTTAATTCCATTCAGTCAGTTGGAGATGATCCACTCCATGATTTCTATGTCGTTACCACGATAACATGTTACGAGTTAAAATCTATAGTGTTTCTTGGATACGAAATTAATTATTTTTATCAAATCTAAAATTCACCCATCAAAGATTATATTTTTATTTATTCCTCATCTCATAATCTAACTTTAATGCATACATTCATCTTTATAAAAATATGCCACAAATGTAATATTCGTTTCCTTTTTGCGGTTTCACATGTGAATAATAAGAAAGTTGGATAGAATCGAGTTTTGTTGTTGACCTGCATCTTCATGAAGCTCACTTTGCTATAAATTATTTAGAACCAGCCCTTCACATTAATTAGATTAAAAGCTTAATTTTCTCAAATGATTAATACCTATGCTCCCAAAAGAATCACTTCAAGTAAAGTTTAATAAACCACCGAGATTTACTCTAGGTCATCCTTCCCACATGAAAAAGAAGGAAGTGAGGGGGTTTGAATCCCTACCTTCTCAGGGAGGTTGGGGTGGAGACAATTTAGCTTAAGGTGTGGGTTTCAACTCTAATATCTTACAAGGAAGCAATGTAAAAGTCTAAGAATAAAAGTTAGAATGGGAGTAAAGTATAACAAAGAAAAAAAGAGAGTAAACTTTGATAAATTATTAATCTGTATGTAATTTGAATTGTCATTAAATCTAGGGTTAATACCTTGAAAAACTCAAAACTGGTATACTTGTGACAAATTTACCCAAAACTATTTTTTTGACCATAAAAAACCCCAAACTAGTACACCTGTAACAAATTTACCCCGACTAACTATAAAAAAAAACCCTAAATTAGTACATTTATGACAAATTTACCAAAAACTAATTTATTCGACCACACAAAACCCAAAACTGGTAAATTTGTGACTAATATACCCTCCGTTAAATTAGATTAATACCACAAAAAAATCACAAAAATTGTAAACTGTGACAAACAAAGTGTAAAATCCCAAATTGGTATATCGGTTAATTGTCACGTGTCATTTAACTAATTAACTAAAACTAACAGAGGGTAAATTTGTCACAAGTGTACCAATTTAGGATAAATTTGTGAAATGTATACCAGTTTGAGATTTTTTATGGTAAAAAAAATAGTTTGGGGTAGATTTATCACAAATGTACCAGTTTGGGGTTTTTTAGGGTATTAACTCTTAAATCTAAAATGGCAATTGAAAAGATTCTTTTAGTCTTTTTCATATATGTAATTGATATATGACGTTTTTATTAATTGATTGTACATCAGTCGTAATATACCTAACACAAACACTTTCTAAATATAATTTAGTAGATTAGTCCTGATAAGCTTGACATAAACACCTTTCGCATGCGCTTGCACTGTGGACAAATATATGTGACGTTCCTGCTCAAAGATACATTTATCCACTAAGGTTATACATGCATGACATGCGCAAAGTGCACCTGGTGCACGCACTGATTTTAGTATCAATTTAATGAAGTGCACGATTTATAGTGTTACATTTGTCTACTAATGCTATGTTTGTTAGGAGGGATTAAGAGGAAAGAGACAGAGCTCAGAAAACACAATCGTGTTTGGAAGGAGGGGAAAGAGATGGAGGGAAATGATTGGAAAAGATTATGAGAAATTATGAGAGATCAAAAGGGATTGATCCCGTCAATTCTATGTATGTTATAAATCCCTTCGAATCTCTCCGAATATGGGAGGACTCGAAGGGATTTGGAGATTTTTGTTCATTATTTGACAAATTTGTTCTTCCTTCTTGCTAATATCCATCCTTATTCAGTATCAATTGATATTAAGGCATATCGATTATGCCAATTGCTAACCTTTAGTTTTACAATTGTCTATTAAAGCACTTACATGAATGAGTATGCAATAATTGAGGGAACATTATTACATATACTTTAATGTTTTTTTTAAAAACAATTATTCTTAAGGTTTGTTAGTCCACTAAATTTTAGCGGCCATTTAATAATCCATCAAGGAAAAATTTGAAAATCTTCGTAGGGAGTTAATTTCACATTATTTAGATGTATCCAGTCCAATGATTCCCAAACATCGATCATGATTTGCTAATTTCGTTCCTTCTAAAAATAAATGGCGTGGATAATAATGTACGGTGTGGTTGCCACGTGATTGCACATCTTCGCTTCTAACTTTTTTGGCCGTCCTAAAAAGCTAGTCAAATTTTGAATGTGTGACATCTGAGGTTTTGTTTTAAGAAGAAAATGTTAAAGAGATGGCCTGCACAACAGTCTCAAAAGCACGTCCATTGTAGGCTCCTGCTCGTCTGCAACCACTTTCGTTGAGTGACTCATGTTTGAGAGCCGATGGTGACAAGTTTCGTGATCATTTTGCTCGTTGTAGAATGGAGTCCATCTGACCCCTGATGCATCCAACCTCTAATGTCTTGAGATCGAAGGTTGCATAGAACGGAGTCTATTTGCATTTTCTTTTACTTTCGATTCCATGATTTATGACCTTGAATTTTGCGATCTAAAGAATCTTTGAGGTCTGAGGGGGCTATTATTAAGGATCGATCGAAATTAAAAATATATGTGAGGCAACTAGCCAATAAAAAATGTTAATGATTCAATTAACGAATTGACATGATACCCATTGGACTTATGCCACTTAATTATTTTATTTAGATGGTGCGTAAAATGTGCCAACATATGTCTTTAAATTATTTTTCGCGATGTACAGTTTATGCCTTTATTCATATAATGTGGTGGAGGCCACAAACTCCAAGCAGCAACCCTCGGCTGGCGGTTGCCAAGGGGGCAACAGCTCTCCTAACCACCCTATCTCTCTTTGCGGCTTATGTTCCTTTTATATTCTTTTTCTTTTCTTCTTTTATTTTGATTTTATTTGTGATAAATGTATTAAAAGCCCTAAACTTGTTATGAAAATATAATTGAAATCTAAACCTCTCAAAAAATGCAATTAAATCTTAAAAATTGTCAGAATTTTCTGATTGTCAAGCTAGATAGATTAAATGAAAGGAGACTTGACAAGTTTTAGAACTTTGTTGTACTTTTTAAAAGTTTTGTGACGTAATTACACATTTTGAAAATTTTAATATTCAATTGCACTTTTATAATAAGTTTTAGGAGTTTCAGTGCACTCATCACATTTTATTTTGATTTCTCTGAATTCATTTAATATTGTCTAAATTAGTTATTTTAAATTGGAAAAATATGTTTCACATGGAAAATTGTATAAGTGGCTCGAGCATTTATTAAGCCCTATTAATTATGCTTTTTAAATGTAAATTTACGTTTTGAAGTAAGTGACTATTAAAATGCGTGAACTTTTTATTTTCCAATAGTTTAGAAAAATGTTATTCCGTTGAATCTTCAAAATACTAGTTGGCTATGTCAGCTAACCTACTATAATTATTACCAAAATAACATCCGACTGTTGGAGCTACAATTGATATATAATGAAGATAGTCCCGATTACAAACTCTTCTTATCTTATGTCTTCACATTTAGTATTGAGAGAGGGAGGGAGGGAGGGCCCTTCATAACATTTTTCTATATGAAAAGCAATCTTATAATTTTTAATAATCAAGAGAAATTAAAATAAAGAAAGAAACAAAACTAATATAAGAAAAGAATGGAGGCCATGAAGAGAGAGGATGGCTGGTTGAGCTGCCACCATCCTCCGACACGGTGTTGAATGTTAAAACTGTTCTTGATTAGTGTGCTTAACTAGAACCTAAAAGGGTTTTGAAATTCTCGATCAGTTTGGAGAACGATTGTTTGTAGCATTTATACTCGTGTTTGCGATACAATATGATATGCTTGGTTGGCATTTGATGAATGGTGCAATTTGTGTTGTGAATCTGTTTTTGATTTGCTTAAAAAAAAATTCACCCACCAACCGAAAGGGTGCGAAGGAGCGATCAAGGAACCGGCATCTTCATACCCGCTAGGAATGTCTGCTTTCCGTCAAACCTATTCTTCATGGAGTTCTCGGGGGACGGGCCTAAGGGGACTACCCAACTACTAGGGGATTGGCCCGGGCCCCGTGGATAAAATTTCCCATATTGGTTCGAACCCGAAACCTCTTGCAAAATCTTGTCATGGAGACATCCGACCATTGGGCTACTGTGCCTGCGGTGGCTTTGCTTAGAATTTATTTCGTTGGACTTGGTTGCGACTCCTATTCAGAATAGAAGAACAAGTCAGTATTCTCGTCTGTTCTATTTTCGGATCTGTTGGCTTTAGTGTAGAATATGGGACGAAGCAACGATGACGATTGATAATCCTGATGCTGCTTTCTGTTGGACCTGGTGGTTGAACTAACTCAGGAGATGGTCGGCGGTAGATTTGAATGTCTGAGTTGAGTGTTTTGGCTGTATAAGAATAATCCAAGTGGATGCACTGGTTTGTAACAGGAGATTGGTGTGCTGAAAAGAAGGTTTTCAGATTTATTCACAGACAGGATGCCCTGTAATCATAAGGGTGAAAGAAATCTGATTCTGGCAAGTGGGTCCTTGAGCAATTTGCAAAAAAGATCATAATCATGATCTCGACACCTGTGAGGAGAATCATCCTGCTAATTCCCAATGCAAAAGTTCAGCAACAACCGCTAAAGTAGTTGATTTGTGCTGTAAATCATGGACAAAACAGCTTGATGTTGTTGATTATGGATGCTCATCTTCTTTAAGTATTGTCAGTGCCAAACACATTAAACCGGGGGAAAATAAAGGACAAGTGATCCTTGAGCCCTTTGTCGGTCTAAAGTTTGATTCAGCTAACGAAGCATCCGGTATTATGATACATATGCTGGGAACATGGGATATAGAGTTCATATTGGTCAGTTGTTTCAATCAAAGAGCGACGGCTCGGTTACTTCTAGAGATTTGTCTGCTTGAAGGAAGGATTTCAGCATCCTTCTAGGGTTGGGTGTGGTGCATTTATGAGGATTAAGAGGCATGACAATGGAAGGTGGTTTGTTGGTCGTTATCAACTAGAGCGTAACCATGAGCTTGAGATGCAAACGAAAGCCAACAGAGGTTCAGCTTCTGGGAAATTTTTAGATGAGATTAATGAAACATCAGAAAAACTAGACATTGCTAAAAAGCACAATGCGAGCCTCATAAAGAAGCAGCGTGCGAGCAACATAGGAAGTGACTGGTATACCGTGCTTCCTAATTACTTTCAGAACCGACAAGCTGAGGACATTGGGTTGCTGTAGGAGTCTTTTCTGTGCTGATGCCATCATTTTTTATACCTCCTATAAGCAAAACAGTTATGTGGTGCCGTATGCTACTTAGGTTGGTGTTAATCACCTCAGGCGGGCGGTTCTTCTTGGATGTGCTCTAGTTGCTAATGAATCGAAGGAGTCCTTCATATGGTTGTTTGAAACATGGCTCACGGCAATGTCTGGGTGCCATCCCCAGTTGATAATAGCTGATCATGATGATTCCATTCTGCAAGTGATTGCACAGGTTTTTCCTTCGAGTCATCATCGATTCTCAGTGTGGCAAATTAAGACAAAAGAACATGAGCATTCGAGTCCACTGAGTAGTGATTGTAAATGTGAATATGAGAAATTTGTTTATCAAAGTCATACGGTTGGTGAACTTGATGCTGCATGGCAATGTATCATAAAGAATGTGTTGGATATCTTGCCGAAAAATGCAATATTCAATTTGTACTTTCAAAGAAACTCTCAACTTTTTACCCCAAAGTTCATATTTAATATTCCCTCGATTGATTTTTGTTGTGACCCTCCGACATGAGGAAGACGGGTTTCAGAGGTAGTGTTGAGTTGGGGATCAGTACGGACTCTCCCAAACCCTCACTTCACGTGATATTGAGATTCTCATTAGTCAATTAGTTAGCATGATGGTTAACTGTACTCTAAAACATGGGGAAAAAATATCATTGGCTTATAAGAATTTTAGGTAAGGAGGAGTCGTCGCTAATTCATTCGGATCCATTAAAAATCAAGTGAGGAATAAGATGATGCATAACTTCTTATGCAAATAGAGATCTAGAATTGGGCACTTGATTACACTAATGTCATTTTGATACCCTAAAGTTGCGTTTGGTAATCCAGATTTAAGTCCTAAAAGACTAATCAATTGGGTGTCACATGTGATCTTTTTAGCCAATTATGAGTCTTAAAAGTCTTGTCCGCTAAGTGTCCATACAATATTTTTGTGTTTATTAAGATCCTAAATATAACCTAAACATTCAACTAAAACAAGTAAGTCATGACATAAAAGCAAAATAAAAGAATTACAACCCAGTCATCAAAGATAGTAATGGAAGAACAATTAAAAAAGTAAAGTAAAGTAACATGGCCTTGTTATGAAGTCTTGGGACAACAATCACCCTAAGCTAAATTAAAATCAAATTCAATTTTTCTAAGGAGACTATTCAAACTAAAACTAAAGCAGTGAAATCATCAATTTTCCTAAATATCTAAATGAAGTTAAACGAAATCTAATTCTAAGATCTAACCAACATAACAGGAATCAAGGCCTATTGTTCTAATCATTTTACAAATTTTTAAATCTTTTTTTAATCATATAAGAGGGGACTCTGGCTAGGTCCTTGGGCCCAAGCACGGCCCGAATGTGTATCAAATTCATATCCCAAAGGTTCAGGTCGCCAAAGTGCATGGGTTCATTATAACAAACCCACCTTATACTGAGAATATCATCACGCTATCTTAACCCTCTTCCTGACTTCTATCCGTCGGCCACCATCTCAAACGACGTCCACTCAAAACTCCCGTACACGACAACAGCACAACCGATGCAACCAGATAGCGCGAGACGCAATAAACAAACTGCTGGAAACGAGTGCATAGATTTATCGACATCATCTCGGACGTTTTTCTGCTGGCGGTCTCCATTGACAATCACGGGAACACCGCGAAACACAAAGTAAAAAAAGCAGCAGAAAGATGTGTGCGGATTCAATTGTGATAACAATGAAATGTAAATGCAATCAAAGCTTTGCGTTACTAAAATGATTAATCTACACCAAAACGCCCTCAGATTGCGCAAAAAACATAAGCTATTTCGTAACAGTGTCTTAGAGGTGTTTTAACAAATAGTTTGTGTGCATCAAGAACATCGAATCTGGTCACGAATTTCCAAGTAATTTTTCATCTAAAAGTGACACTGGCACGACAATGTCATCACATATCATCATAAAACACTTTAGATTCTCAGTGATTTATGCATGAGTGATATGAACACAACTCGGTCTTGTATCTCGAATGACACAGAACTAGGGATGATGAAGTTACCAGTAACAGGACGAGATAAAACGAAGATGATGTTGTCAATCGAAATCAAATCTAGTAGAAGTAACTCAAGCGAGATCTGAGCACTTCAGTCTTCCCAGTAGGGAAACAAAGCAAAACAGAGAGGCCACTGCGTAAAGTTTAAGGCAGCGAATGGCCATAGCTATTAGTCGCCTGAATTCGATGAATAAAGTCTGCAAAGTGAAATAAACCAGTGAGATTGTTTTCTCCATACTCCCCACAGCTTCAAAAAAATTAAAAATTAAAAGAAACGATTCTCTGTTTTCCGTTCCTATCATGGCCCACCTCAACGCAATTGGCGATGGAGGGGCGACAGTCGACGGCGACGATCGGCAGTGGCAAACAGCGTCCAGAGGGTGATGGTGAATGAAATCGATGAAGGAGCCTCTGAAAATTCAGGAAGAGACCGAGAAACCAGTGTTACTGACTGTACTAAAATCAGGAACTGAGTTCCGATCGTCTAAGCAGAACTGAGGAATGTCGGATTGAGGATTGGATATCGTCGGAGACTGGATCGACTTGGAATAGCCGGAATTCGGTGTTTTTGTAGGAGCTATGCAGTTCTAGAGAGCTATCCGTGAACTCAGAGATAGGTAAATTGGCACTTTTGCAATCGATCCTTGTTATGAAATTGTAGTACTGCATGAATTCTTACCAATGACACAAAACTCTACTTGATTCGATTATTTTTAGAGTGAGAACTGAGTGCATGAACTTGGCACCTCTCGTAACGTGGGTTTTCACGCATACCGTTTCTTCCGGCGACTCGTGCGGTCCATCTAGAAGTCGCAACACCGTTTTCTCTGTTAAACCCAAAAAGGAGAGTACTTTGTTCTGTGAGATTTTCCTGATTTTTGAGAATATTAGATTTTTCTGTGGTTAAATTGCAAAATGCTCAACGTTTGTTGACACATGACTTTTTTACAAACTAATTGAACATGCATTTTTTTTTAAATTAATAAATATAGAATAGACGATGAAAAACAAAAACAATAAAAACAATAAATCATCCATGAAAGATCCATCTATGGAGTCCGGTCCACATTAATTCTAATTGGGCTCAAGGCGATCAAGCCCATCACCCCAAATTACAAACTCCAAAACTCAAATTGGTGAAATCCAATTTTTTAAAGAAGACCACATAATCATCTTCTTCCATGGAAGCCTTCAATTCCCTCAGAGATCATCACACCCAGAGCCGGATCGGAAATGGGGGGAGTTGTGCAAGAAGCGAGCAAGAGGCGACCGGATGCCGTCCGATGCATTGATCGTAAACTCTCGTGAGAACGGAGATAGCCACTCGGCAGGAGAACGAGAACTGACACGCACCTCAAACGCACGGAAATTGGAGCAGCAAAAAAGCCTGTCTCTCTCGATCCTCTACGTGTTCCAGAACCTTCTCCACCGCTGATCGGCGCCGGAACCCCCACCGCTTACCTCGCCACGCCCGTGCTCTTCAAATCGCGATGTTCTCGCGCTCGAGCTTCGAATCCGTGTGCTCCATCAATGAACTCGAGTTCGTTGAACCAACGAGAATTTCTTCAACCTTCGACAACTCGGAGCCTTCGAGCTCTGAATTTTCATCGAGCGTGGAAGTTCAGAACATCCCTCGATCGCTACAGAAGGAATAGAAAAGCTAAGTTTGGAGCGCGCCTGTAATTTCTTTTCCAGCAGGCCCGACTTTTGTAACTAGATAGAGGGCATCGAGTTGTTTTATGGGGATCAGAAATTAAGGGGATGCGAAATTTTGCATTCTGCTGGTACTTGTTGCTGGTTTTTTCTGTTCATCTCATCTCGGAAGACAGGGGCGAGGGAGAAGAAACATTGAGGAGAGAGAATGAAGTGCTTAAAGTTTCCTTGGTTGTACATTCTGAGTCTCTGAGAAGCTGACCTGATATTAAAGAACCTCTAGACCTTTGCTTGAGTAATTTACTCCAAGTGATCCAGTCTCTTGTGTGTGTGTGTGTGTGTGAGTGTGATGTAACATTGACAAATGGAATGGGAGACATGGGTGACTCTTAGTTTTGGTGCAAAAGTTAGGCAAGACAGCTGCTGGTCTGGCCTTTTAGTGAGCTGATCATAGTGAAGTAAATGATAATGATATACATGTGTCGCGTTGATTTGCATTTCAATTTTTCCTCACCTTGTATAATCTGACATGAACATAAAAGGAAAAGTGAAGTTCATCTAACAGAAACACCTGATTCAATAATCGATCACCCACACTCCAGCACCTCAGTTGCAATTGTAGAAAGTTACCTGGTGGATGTGATTTTCTATTTGTTAATGACTTTTCCGGCAATATTTGGAAATGCCATTTGACATTCCATGATGTGGCTGATTTCTTGCATCATTTTTTGTATTTCATCTTATTTCTTGGCCATACGTTTGCTTTCCCTATGCGGCTTTAATAGGACATATCATAGCCGACAACCTTCTGTCATTCAAAGATGTTGAAATGTTCCACTATATTGGAGTGTGCTGAATAACTCTCGTAGTACAGATTTGAGTGCGAAGAGCAATACTCATGAAGATGATGCAAAATGAAATATCTCACAGAAGTATAGTAGAAACTCTCAGTCGTACATGTGATACTGGCTCATGAAGCAGCATAATTTGTTCTTTAAGATGCACGAGTAGCTCTTTAATGGATATTTGTCCATTAGCACTTACATATATGAGGAAACTAGGGCAATCGCAACTGTGCTGGCAGATAGATTTGTCCTGATGGCAACAGAAATGAGCTTCTTCTTGTTATAGTGAGTTAGGCTACTCTTACTAAGAGAAACCATGAGAGAACATTCGGCCGAGGGACCAAGTGGCGTATATGGCTAGGTTAGAGTTGAACTTGCTTGTGGGCAGATAAGTAACTCGGGGCTGCCATTTATATGTAGCTTAGGCCACTGAGGCGGAAGCTGATGTACAACACCTGTAATTAGACAAGATAAATGCATACATTGAGATTTGCCTGATCGAGTGCTTCATAGAGTCCATGTTCATATCATATATGACAACCTCTAAAAACTTTAGGAACACTTTGGTATGGTATGATATGTTAACATTGTCTCCAGATGCCTTGACTTGAAACCTTGAGCTTGAATATTATTTGAGATCTGAACATGCCTAGTGCTTTGTAAAAATCATAGAACCTAGTTAAATTCAAATTACATTTTCTTTTTCAGTCGTATCCTCCTAACTAGGCTTAATACACTTCAACTGAAACTTGTTAACATCTTACAAACAGAACATACTTCTCATTATTTATGCGAGTTTTTCTTTCAAACCAATGTCAGAGTATGTTTTGATTGTTGGGTCATTGTCTTTGCATCTCTTTAAGAGCATCCTAGTAAAACGAGTGACCAATGCCATTTTGAGAAGAAAACTGGGTCCTTGAACCACCCTGCTTGTGAGACTATATAGAGCATGGTACTGATCCCAAATCCTAAATGATGACATAAACACAAAAAAGAGAACAGAACAACTGTAGCTAGAGTTTTATATGGTAAAGTTACAAACTGAGAAAAATTTTTGAGCAAAAAGAATAAGAACTTTAAGGGGCATTGAAGCATGTTTTGGTGAAGCTATTTCTTGGAATTGGTTCTGCAGCTTGCATCGGCCATCTCTGAGAAAGGTATTGCCTGCTTGTCCAAATTTTTTCTAGGTTAGGATAGCTTAAGGGGCTGTTTGGTTCAGCTTTCCCAAGGGGCTTTGGGCTCCCAAAGCCCCTTAGGGAAAATATTTTGTGTTTGGCATGTGTTTTTGAATGCCCATTTGCCCAATGCCAGCATCCCCAATGCCGAAAGCCCAATGCTGGGTTGGGGTTGCTTTGAGCACTCCCATTTTGGAGATGCGATTCCGAGTCACTGTTCATCGCCTTCTTCACCGCCCATCTTCTTCGCCGTTTGTCTTCTTCACCGCCCATCTTCTTCGCCGTTCGTCTTCTTCTTCGCTTGGCCGCCAGAGGGCCAGATCTGGCCGCCGGGCTTAGCCGAGGTGGCCTGAGGTTCGGCGACCTCGGGCGTCACCTGGGTCGCCTGAGGTCGAGCGACCCAGGCGTCGCCTGAGGTCGAGCGACCCAGGCGTCGCCTGAGGTCGAGCGACCCAGGCGACGCCGCCTGAGGTCGTGGGGCCTCAAGCGTCGCCTGGGTCGCACAATCTGAGGCGACACTCGCCTGAGGTCGCGCGGCCTCAGGCGAGCGTCGATCGACCCAGGCGACGCTGCCTGAGGCTGCGCGACCTCAGGCGACGCCCTGGGTCGCGTGACCTTAGACCTAGGCGACGTCACGTTGATCGACCCGGCGATGCTCGGCGAGGCCGCGTGACCTCGGGCGACGCCCGGGTCGCGTGACCTTAGGCGGCGTCGCCGAGGTTGCTGACCTCGGGCGAGCTGCCTCCCGCCATCGCCACCACCACCGCTTCACCACCACCACCACCACCAGCACCACCGCCACCAGCCGCTCCCCCCACGATCACGCAGCTCCATCTCCTCCTCCATTTTCTTTTCTTTTCTTTTCTTTTTTTTTTTTTTTTTTTCACCTGAAAATTACTTTGCAAAATATATACTTCCAAACACGTTTGCTTTTAGAGAATGCCCATTTACTCAAGGATACTTGGGGAAATGATTTTGCATTTCCTCAAAATTGAACCAAACGGGCCCTAAGACTTTGGAAAGATTTGTCTGTGCTTCATTTTCTCTTTGTTTGTCTTTACCTTTAGCAACATAAAATGCTTCTAAGTTCATTTGTTCTAATTTTAGTTTATACTTCTAAAGGAATTTGTAGTAGTTACCGGCCGTGACCTTCTTAGAGTAATTGAATATGCGAGACATGATCTTAGGGTTGTCAAGATGATTGCAATAACTACTTGTCGGAAGGCAATGGCCCGAGTCCTGCTGAATGCCGTTCTTTGGGGTCATCTCTAGTCATCTCTAGTCGAGTGCACTTTGGAATGCCAAACACCAAATTACGGAACACCGACAGAGAATCGGCAAGAAACATATGTCGCAACTTTTTTAACTGTAAAATCCTATGAAGCATGTAATTCATCTCAAGCGTCATTACTAATGTCGGCCAATGGCATTACTAAGTTCGTCTTGATTTGGCTGTTGTATGCCTTGGTTGTGCTGTTGAAGTGAGATTTTTACAAGAATGATTGAGATGATCAAGTCCGATGAGAAAATACGGTGCATAGTGAATGAACATGGTAAAGCTTTGGCACATTGTAGAGTTAAGAAATTAGTGCTTTGTGGGGTTGGTCGTAGGGATGAGACCTGGTCTTAATTTCGGGGAGTAGAAAAAGAGAAGAAGGTGAGGTTTCTATTTGGACATGACAATATTAATGAAGATTGCAGGCTCAACTTTTAGTACCTGGAGAAGGATTTAGACTGTCTCATGCATCGGGTGTGATTTTACATTCCTTTCCAAATTCATGCCGGGATGACAATCGAAACCACTGCATTATTTTCGTCAATGTATTCTAAGATGATCTACTGCATAACTGATGACAAAAATAAATTGTATCTACTCTCTCCCTGTTGGGTTTTCATGAATCATGTATAAGAAAAATCAACAGAATAAACGCAGCGGAAACAAAGATATATTTTACACATGATTCTCCTTAGGCGTTGTTCGTGCGTTTTAATCAAAAATCTAAACATAAAAGGGAGTTAAACGAAATACCTCTCGAAGCGCGCTTTGAAACAAGTCGGTTCGGATGTTCTACAGTACGAGTCCCACAAACGTCGGACCTCTAGTTCAGACACACCAACAACGAACGTCGAACGGAAGAGAGAGCTTTCGGATATCCACCACTTCGATCGTGCTAGCAATCACGTGGAAAGAATCCGTCGTATTCTTGGTGTATAGTAGTCACGGCCCGAACGAGAGAATTGTTTCTCTTCCTCGTGTCTCAAAGACAAAAGAACACGCACACACTTTGCTTTCTATTTTCAGCAAAGCATCACTGATTTCTCGCTTGTGTTTCTCTCAAACAAAACCAAAACCACACTAACTCTTTTCTCTGTTTTTCAACAACATTTTTTAACTCTCGTCCCTCGTTCATTTTATATTAAAAAAATGACCAGCAACGGTTGCTGATCAATGGACGATCGTGCATGAGCGGTTGCTCATGCACGAACGTGGCATGATGGTCAGCGGTTGCTGACCATCAATGCTACGTGCATAATGGTCAGCAACCGCTGACCATTACGCTCGTGCATGTGCACGAATTCGTGCACATGCATGAAGCTTTAATTAATTTTTTATTTATTTATTTAATAAACAAGTTAATTTAGGGCATAATACAATTAACAATCTCCCACTTGCACTAAAGCCAACTTGTTTGGTATGTTAACATATATCGACTTTGGGCATGCGTGTGCATCATATGCAAGTAGGCTCGTGACTATGATACAAATTAAATTAAATCTCATTTAATTTAATTTCAAATCGACTCAATTCGATTGTAGTAATTGCAAACACATTTGCAAAATATTTCTCTCTTGTTCCACGTCATCCTAGTTGTTTATGGTGTGTGACATCCCTAGGTTCATCACTAAGCCGGTAGTAAGACTTGTACTAACACATTAGTACTTCCAAAAGAATTAATTGTCCCGATTAATCTTTTAGGTCCTACAAGCCACGATTGACATCTAGCAATATGTCATGGCTACCCAGATAGTGTGAATGCTTTAAGAACATAATGAACCCGTCAGCTTTGGCTACAAAGTGTAATTCAATCCCTCTGTCTTACTATGTCCCGATCAAACAAAGACCATGGAATATTTGTCAAGTCATTAATTCGATCATATGCACAAATCTAATTGACATGCATTTTATTTGAGACATAAACAATTTATTCTCGGTTACAACCCCGGCCGAGGATTTCAATGCAGTGTCACAATTAGATCGCATAGGACATCATTATCATACCTTGCATATAACAAGGAGACAGATTCCATATTGCGCACACGTGTAACTTCGTATATGAACAAACTATGACCATCAAGTATAAAGACGGATCGACGACCCGGCATTATGTGCACCCGTGAACCATAGTTGTTCGATACACAAGTTAACACTGTGCCTCAGGTCTAAGGATTATTTACACAAGACCAAAGCATGAACAATTAGACATTGACCACGCTAAAAGCTTCCATGTCGCTAATCGTTCCATATGTGTCACGTTCAGTGAATTTGTCTAATACAAACACCTGTGTTCTAACTCAGGCATCATAATACCCAATGACATATGACTCATCATTCCCTTAAGTATCCAATACTTAATGGCGAAGTTAAGAACACACCGGTCTCAACAGGATTATTAATATCCACTTAATAATCCATCGACCGGGAACAATTTAAAGATTCAGTCTAACTATGAACCCGTCACATATATTCTTGACGTCTCAAGAATAGGTCTAGTTGCAACGATCTTATGGAATCATTCATCAATATAAAATAATTGGACAAATGAATGAATACGTCGTTGCCATTAATTAAATAATAATAATGAAAGTACAACTGAAATCCCTAATATGTAACTATTACATAGTAGCTTTAGGGTATACATCCAACAATTTCCCAGTTGCACTAAAGCCAACTTGTCTGGTACCTCAAACCCATTTTGTCAATATGTCTTTCAAAATAAGACTGAGGTAAGGCCTTAGTGAACGGATCTGCCACGTTTTCTGCTGAGGCAATTTTCTGCAAGGCGATATCACCTCTCCCAACAATTTCTCTGATGAGATGGAAGCGTCTCTCAATGTGCTTGGACTTCTGGTGAGACCTTGGTTCCTTAGCTTGAGCTATCGCCCCATTGTTGTCACAAAACAATGTGATTGGTTGCTCAATTGAAGGAACGACTCCAAGTTCAGAAATAAACTTCTTCATCCAAGCGGCTTCCTTTGCTGCTTCGAGCAGCTACTACATACTCGCCTCGGTGGTGGAATCGGCAGTTATGCTTTGTTTGGAACTTTTCCAACTAACTGCACCACCATTGAATGTAAAGACAAACCCAGGACGTAGACTTATAATCATTAGGATCCGATTGAAAATCGGAATCGTATAAGCTACAACTTTAAATTCTCCTTCTCCATATATCAAGAATAAATCTTTAGTCCTTCGCAAGTACTTAAGAATATTCTTGACGCTATCCAAAGTGCTCTTCTCCTGGATCGACGATATCCGCTAGTAATACTTACAGCATGCGCAATATCAAGTCTAGTACATAGCATAGCATACATTATGCTTCCAATAGAGGATGCATATGGTATTTTTGCAATCCGCTCTCTTTCTTCAGGAGTGTTGGGACACATCTCCTTAGAAATACGGATCCCTTGCCTAAAAGGCAATAATCCTCTCTTGGAACATTGCATGTTAAACCGTGTTAACACTTTGTCTATGTACGTAGATTGTAAGAGACCAATCAATCGTCTTGATCTATCTCTATAGATCTTGATACCTAAAATGTAGGTTGCCTCTCCTAAATCTTTCATGGAGAATTTCTGTGACAAGAATAGTTTTATCGATGATATCATTGGTACATCATTTCCAATCAAAAGTATATCATCGACATACAAAACCAGAAATGCAATTGCACTCCCACCGATCTTCTTATATACACAAGGTTCATCCGGATTTTTGATGAAGCCAAACGATTTGACTACCTCATCAAAACGGATGTTCCAACTTCTCGGAGGCTTGTTTGAGTCCATAAATGGATCTCTTAAGCTTACACACCTTCTGTTTTTCACTATTGGATTCAAAACCCTGTGGCTGTTCCATATAGATGTCCTCATCGAGAAAACCATTTAGAAAAGCCGTTTTGACATCCATCTGGAATATCTCATAATCAAGGTGTGCAACTATAGCCAACATAATCCGAATGGATTTTAGCATGGCCACAAGTGAGAAAGTTTCGTCATAATCAATTCCTTCTTTTTGACGATATCCTTTTGCCACCAGTCGTGCTTTGTAAATTCCAATTTGACCTTCAACATTCATCTTCCTCTTGAAGATCCATTTACAGCCAATTGGTACAATACCATCAGGTAGGTCAGTCAAGGTCCATACCTCATTGGAATACATTGAATCCATTTCGGATTTCATGGCTTCTAGCCATTTACCAGAATCGATGTCCAACATCGCCTCCTCATAGGTTTTAGGATCACCGGGTTGATCACTATCATTCACAATGAATAATGGTTCAATATGATCAACCGAGTGTCTATAACGAGCAGGTAGGCGAGACATTCTCGCACTTCTCCTAAGAGGTTGTGTATCAGAAGCTCTCACTAAATCAGAGATTGGTATCTGAACTCGGTTGTTTGATACTTCATTATTTTCTTCTTGTAAGACTATTTTCCGCCCAGCACCACTTTCTTGGATGAACTGATTCTCCAAGAAAGAAGCGTGCTTGCATACCAAAATTCTTTGGTTTGAATGAAAATAGAAATAATATCCAAGAGTTTCCTTTGGATATCCAATGAAGCGACCTTGTTCAGATCTTGCCTCCAATTTTTCCACTTTCAGCTTTTTCACAAAAGCTGGACAACCCCAAATCTTAATATGATTAAGACTAGGTTTCCTACTATGCCATATCTCATAGGGCGTAGTTGGAACAGATTTGGACGGCACTCTATTCAGTATATATACGGCTGTCTCAAGGGCATATCCCCAAAGAGATATTGGCAAATCGGTGTAACTCATCATAGATCGTACCATATCTAATAAAGTACGATTTCTTCGTTCGTATACACCATTATGTCTCGGAGTTCCAGGAGGTGTCCATTGTGATAAAATGTCATTCTCTTTAAGAAAGTCTAGGAATTCAGTACTAAGGTATTCACCTCCTCGATCTGATCGAAGAGCCTTAATACATTTTCCTGTTTGTTTCTCAACTTCAGCCTTGAATTCCTTGAACTTTTCAAAGGATTCAGATTTATACTTCATGAGGTATAAATAACCATACCGTGACTGATCATCGGTGAAGGTAATGAAGTAATTATAACCACCTCTAGCAGTTTCATTAATTGGTCCACATACATCTGTATGTATTAATCCTAATATGTTAGCAGCTCGCGCACTTTGTCCCACAAAAGGCGCTTTGGTCATTTTTCCTAGAAGACATGCCTCACAAGTCGAGTATGACTCAAAATTTGAAGGATCAATGTATCCATCATTACTCAACTTGTTAATTCTGTCTTCTCCAATATGACCTAATCGGAGATGCCAAACATACTTTTTATTTAGACCGTCTCTAGGGCATTTATTAGTTATGGCATTTATATCAATTCTATTTTGCTTATTGACATTGGTAATCTCATTACCGAACATTGTAATGGTATAAAGATTGTTGGTTAATAAGCTAGAACCAACACATATTCTATTATGATAAATAGAACATACATCATCAGCAAAAGAAAATTCATAATTCTCTTTACCAGACGAGGTATAGAGATGATGTTCCTAACAGCATTCTTATAATGCAAACAGTTCTTTAAAACCAATACATGTCTAGAAGGCAAACATAAACGAAAAGTCCCTATAGCTAATGCAACAACTCTTGCTCCATTGGCAAACGTCAGGACAATCTCATTTCGCCCTAGCATCCTGCTTATTTCCAGATTCTGCAAAGACATACAAATATGTGAAGTTGCAGCAGAATCTAGAACCCATGAGCTGGATTCAGCACTAACCATAAGATTAGTTTCAATAAGCATAGACACCATACCTTCATAAGGCTGGTTCTTGGGCTTGACCTTCAAGCTCGCGAGGTACCTCATACAGTTCCTCCTCCAGTGCCCTTTGACACCACAAAGTAATGACATTTCCTTTTATCAATCATGGGCTTTGGTTGCACAACAGGTTTGGCATGTGCCTCTTCCATTTATTCTTCTTTAAAACAGTCTTACCCTTTGAAGAAGAAGCCTTAGCCATAGCCACTACATTTGGCCTCGTGTTATGCATTTCCTTCTCATAAACTACCAGCATGCTATGTAACTCAGCAAGAGTTTTCTCCATCTTATGCATGTGAAAGTTTTGGACAAAACCAGAGAAGGAATCGGGTAAAGATTGGAGGATCAAATCCACAGCTAACTCATTATCCATAACAAGATTCAGCCTAGCCAATTCTTCAATGTGCCAGATCATTTTCAAAGCATGATTATTAACAGATGATCCTTCAGCCATCCTCATACGGTACAATGCCTTAGATATCTCATATCTAGAGGTTCGACCATTTTCATCAAAGTATTCCTTTAAGTGCAAAATGATCGATGCAGCATCTTCCATAGATTCATACTTCTTCTGTAATTCATTATTCATAGATGCAAGCATATATGACCTAACTTTTAAGTCATCGTCACGCCACTTATCATAAGTGACACGCTCCTCTTGGGTCCCACCCTCAGGAAAGGACGTTGGCATCTTTTCATCAAGCACATACCCAATTTTTTTTGAATTGAGAATAATTCTCAAATTCCTCACCCAGTCAGTGAAATTGGGTCCAGTCAAACAATTCTTGTCAAGTATAGAAGCGAGTGGGTTTGTGGTCACCATTTTCAGAGTAATAATATATATCTGTTGCAGAAAATAAATTGTTAGCCGTTGTATCTTTCAAAGTAACTATTTCATTTTGGCCTTTAAATGAAATAGATCCTCCCACTAAATTTATCTTCGAATCCCATACTCCTTAAGATGGGAAGCGGTAATCTTTGTTGGGTAAAGATTACTAGTGGGGATTGGAGTCCCACCAGTCCAAAGTCCACCTCACCTAACAGTTATTGGTGTCCTATGAACTTAGTGAGTGAACCAGCTTGTTCAACGCATCATATGCGAGTCCCAATCATAACTTCGGCCTCTAGACCATGAAAGCCTCACCTAACAGTTATTGGCATCATGATCATAGTTAAGTCTAGCCCATCGTCTCATGCAAGTATTGAAAACACAAATGATTCCCTCACCTCGACAGTTATTAGAAATCATTTGGCTCCAACCCCACAGCATCATATGCATAATGGAGTGGTCCAATATTATAAATGGTAATTAACCCCTATGTATCCATAACCGGTTAGTTAACCACTATAATATTGGATCAAACCACGACGATAGAAGGCCACGAGTCCAAACCCGTTTCGACTTAATATTCTTTGTAAGGAGATTTGGGTCATTATTAACGGTCTCACTTTGCACATTAACCGGTTTAACATGCACGATAACAAAAAACATAATAAATAGATATCATGTGATATCTATCCTATGTGGTGATCATGGAATTATGGTTCAATGGGTCTCGAGCCAAAGAGACCCATTTAGCCATTTTAATATTTTAATAATATGGACATGCTCTTCACTTTTTCTTCAATCTTTGAACTCTTCAAAAACCGGGCCCAAAGAGCTCACCGGTTTAATGGCTCCTCCAATGGCTCCTCCTCTCTTGTAGTATTTACATCAACAATTGAAATACTAAACTATACTAAAATTACATTTCATAAAAATAAATATAAAAGGAAGGACGTAGCCTCCATTTAATAATTACATCCCCAAAAAGAATACCTGTAATCATCATACATTCATCCATACAACAATCACAACAATTATGGATTTTTCCATGATCACCACCATTCCTTACTAGCCATAAATTCAAAATTTAAAGCTCTGGAAGGCATGCATAAAATTCTGCATATCATTTGCAAAATATAAACATCAAGTATAACAAGTTACGGATTTTTGATTCAAAATTGATTTAGTTCTAATTTTTGCTTTGTTGATTAAATTTATCACATAAATCAATCAACTTCTATAGGCCACATAAGAGCAAGAGAACCAATTCTCTTAACAAAGGTAAATTGGCCATTAAAATGCAAAAATATATTTGAACTATAAATCAATTAAACGCACGAAAACGCCTAAACCTGGCTCTGATACCACTGTTGGGTTTTCATGAATCATGTATAAGAAAAATCAACAGAATAAACGCAGCGGAAACAAAGATATATTTTACACATGATTCTCCTTAGGCGTTGTTCGTGCGTTTTAATCAAAAATCTAAACATAAAAGGGAGTTAAACGAAATACCTCTCGAAGCGCGCTTTGAAACAAGTCGGTTCGGATGTTCTACAGTACGAGTCCCACAAACGTCGGACCTCTAGTTCAGACACACCAACAACGAACGTCGAATGGAAGAGAGAGCTTTCGGATATCCACCACTTCGATCGTGCTAGCAATCACGTGGAAAGAATCCGTCGTATTCTTGGTGTATAGTAGTCACGGCCCGAACGAGAGAATTGTTTCTCTTCCTAGTGTCTCAAAGACAAAAGAACACGCACACACTTTGCTTTCTATTTTCAGCAAAGCATCACTGATTTCTCGCTTGTGTTTCTCTCAAACAAAACCAAAACCACACTAACTCTTTTCTCTGTTTTTCAACAACTTTTTTAACTCTCGTCCCTCATTCATTTTATATTAAAAAAATGACCAGCAACGGTTGCTGATCAATGGACGATCATCAACCGTTGCTGATCGTCCATAATGGACGATCGTGCATGAGCAACCGCTCATGCACGAACGTGGCATGATGGTCAGCGGTTGCTGACCATCAATGCTACGTGCATAATGGTCAGCAACCACTGACCATTACGCTTCGTGCACATGCAGGAAGCTTTAATTAATTAATTAATTATTTATTTAATAAACAAGTTAATTTAGGGCATAATACAACTAACACTCCCTCCCTCTCTCATGTGCAATTTTGCTTATGTGATATGATACTAGATTTTTGCGATCAGTCACGATTCATTACATTGAGAACTGTTCAGTTAAGACTCGATGCCCATTTTGTTTTACGAGATGGATGATCGAAGTGAGTTTTGCAAGAAAAATTGCCCGAAAAGGTAGGAAAATAAGGGAGAAGTTTCTTTTTCCATGGGCTTGTAACTTGATACAAGATATAATACGTACAAATGCAAATGGATTTGCTGCTAAAACTATGACCTAAAAAATCGCCTCACCATTGCCGATTCTAAAATCTCTCCTATTTGTTTCCACGCTCTTAAGTCCTTCGCATCACCATTCCTGTCACCATGAGAAGGAAGAGAACATTTTTATCAGCTTGGGGACAATATGTTGTGTATATGATGATAGTGAAGTCAGCTACCTCTATCGATGTCGGATCTAACATGAGGACAACACCAGCTAGCTTAGTTATTCTCTGTTATAAAAGTAACATAAACAATTAAGTATTTGACTACTGTAGAACATGTCTGTATGCACGGACAATTAAGTATTTGAACCTGTAGTTATTCTGTTTGCTGTTAATGGCATTCCATTATTTTTCTTGAGCAAGTAAGGCCCTGCATGGCTGCACCCTATTTTGTTCCCAGGAACAAAAATTTCTGTTTTTTTGTTCCGGGAACAAAAAGGAACAGAACGCGTTTGTGTGCGTTTCTGTTCCTTTTTTGTTCTTTTGTTCCCAGGAACAAAAAAGAAACAGAAACAAGAAACAAAAAAAACTTGTTTCTTGTTTCTGGAACACAAATTAGAAACACTTTTTTTTTTTCTTTTTTCTCTTATTTTCTTGTTCTTCTTTCTTTTGGCTGGTCGCCGGCCTCGGCCATGGCCGGCGACCGGCTGACGAGGGCCGGCGGCCTCGCCCAGCCACGGCGAGGCTCGCCGTCCCCCGGCGAGGCCGACGCTCGCCGTCCCCCGGCGAGGCCGAGGCTCGCCGTAGGCCGGGCGAGGGTTGGCCTCGCCATGGCCGGGCGAGCTCGAGCTCGCCCGGATCCGGCGAGGCCGACCTCGCCCGGCCGGCCGGCGAGCCTCGGCCTCGCCGGGCGGTGGCCGGCGAGGCCGCGCCTCGCCCGCCGCTGGGCGAGCTCGGCCTCGCCGGCCGGTCGCCGGCAAAAAGAAAAAAAAAAATGAAAAAGAAAAAAGAAAAATAATAAAAATAAGAAAAAATAAATAGAAAAAATAAAAGAAATAAAAAAATTATCCAAATTTACCAAACATGTTTCTATTTATTTTTTGTTCTGGAACAAGTTTACCAAACACGCTTTTTGTTCAGAAATTGTTCCCGGAACGTAAACACTTTTTTCTATTTCGTTCCCTCGGAACAATTTTTAAACAAACGTTACCAAACGCGCCCTAAATTGAAATTTCATCTCAAAAGGTATCTTGAACACCATATATGATCTCTCGCTTTAATTCCCATGCGTGGTCCCACTTGGCATTCTTACTGCACAATAAAAGCCAATGTTGATGACAGCAGTTTTGCGTTTTTTTTTCTCTTTTTTCATTTTCGAAAACACAGGCAAGATAGAGGTATGATAATACCTGGCCCGGCATCGCTTGTCCATCGGTGCCACTAATGTTGATACCGGCATATAAGCAAGCCTTGTAGTGAGCATCGCATATGTCTCAGCTAAATGACTTTCCAGCCCCTAATGAACATAAAACATCCAACAAGTCAACTGGATGGCCATTGAACATTTGTCTGCAGTAGGGTGTTTTCTTGCTTGATCCCATACCTAATGTGAAGATTCAGCCTAAAGTTGTGAACTTGTCCATTCCAAATTGTAATTCACGATAGAATACTCATGTTTTGGGGTTTCCTACCTTGAAACTTCATTGATAACCTTTGGGTTACTGAAAATTTCAGCTACTCTAGCACATTTTTCATTGGGAACGGCTTGCCAATTGGTGTGTGAATTGCAACTAACCTGCAGACGTACAACAATTCTTCATAAACTAATTGAAATGTCCTTTCTTGGTTGATCAGCCTATTCGGATGATCTAATGGATGAATAATTGTTGACAACATAATACTTGTTTCATGGATGATTACCAAAATATTGTTGCCACCTCCAAAAAGATCCTTGAAAACTGCTCAAGGGTTGTTAAAAAATCAAGAACTTGATGTAATAATGTGAAGATAAATATAGTAAGACAGTTTTGGGTTCATGTCATCTTATTATAAGATCAATTCACTGTCCTCCCCTGGAGCTTGACCAATACTTGGGTGCGTTTAGTTCAAGCAATTTCCAAGAAACTTTTGACCTCCAAAGCCTTTTGGAGAAATACTAAACCATTCAGCAATTATTTTGAATGAGCTTTCACTTGAAAGTCAACATTGGGAAGATTAAAAACCCATTACTAATAGGGATTAGCATTGAGCTTTCAACATTTGCCTAAATGTTGAAACTCATTTTTTTTCCTTCAAAAACTATTATCACCAATTCTTCAAATTTCCAATCACTTTAAGAGAGAGTCGGAGAGGGTTAAAGAATTTCTAGATTTTGGTTAATTCATGATATAATGGATTTTATTATAATTATCATTCAATGAAAGGTTTTGCTTAGTCAATATAAATATTTAAAAAACTATTTGTTGACATTTGAATTTTTGTCAATGTTTTAAATATCCATTTATCTTGTAAAAATGTAAAATTTATATAAAAATGGTAAAATATATATAGCATATATAAAAAAAAAAAACGAAAAAAGAAAGAAAAAAATGATGAAGTCGTGTGGGACAGCGTGTCCGGCCCACTTGGCAACTTTCAGCCCGCTGAGTTCGTTCCCCCCTCCTATCTTTGTTTCTTCCTTATTAGGCCCATCTTCATGTCCTTTGTTTTGAGCCCATCTTTATTTCCTTTGTTTTGAGCCCATAAAAGCCCTAAAGTAGCCCAGCCCAAGGTCACTTCTTCCCTTCCGTTTGTCCGAACCAGCGCCTGTGAGGAGAGAGGGAAGAGTGACCTGCGGGTGATGGAAATAGAAGAGTATCCTCCGAGCGTCCGTGAGTGCCCGTGAGCGAGGAAAACGCGACGAGAAGTGGCAAGGCGATCCAAACCTTCTAGAAGGGTTAAGCTGGCAAATCCTAACGGAAAAGATCCCTGCGGGAGAAAGGGGCTGAGCGAGGCGTGGGTGAAGGACAAGAGAGCACGCTCGTGGCTACAGAGATTCAAGGGGGAGAACGAAGGAAGGCTCATGGTTTTTGGCAGGAAGTCCGGACGCCAGAGCCCGCCTCTGATTCCCGGGTTCCGATCGGAGGTCCGTGAACCGACCTCCACTTGACAATCCTTCTGCAACTGGAGAGCTGTTCTGGCCAAGCGTCCCCCGCCGTTACCGATCGAGATCCCGACTCGACTAAGAAGCCCGGTACGAACGCCCTTTCCGTCAGAACATGCTCGAGCCGTTTGGACTTAGTGATCAAAATCTTGGCAAACCGAAGCAAGTTTAGGACGATTCATGATGTTTCGAGGTTGATGCATCGCGTATGGACTGATGAATACTTTAGATTTAGACTTAAAGGTCGTGTGCATCAGTGCGTGCCGACTGTTTGATATATTGCCTGAATGAAGCATAGAAACCTTCAAGAATACCGAATCTGATGGTTAAAGGTTTAAGTGAATCATAGCAAAATAAGACTGATCCAGCACGAAATATGTTTATCTAGACCTGTGTGTGTCGTTTCTGGTTTGAAAACTGCATGGAATCTTGCTCCGGAACCCCTTTGTTAGACCGCACATTAACTGTTTGAGGAAATGCCTAAATGAGTTGCCGAAATCTTCAAGGCAGATCGACTTTTATAAACTTGGCTTAATGCATTGATTGTTATTGCATTTTCGAATGACGTCTAATATCATGCCTTTCCTATGTTTTTCTTGCGATTACATACCATGCCTATCGTTTTTGAGTCGCCGGAGAAGGAATACACCACCGAAGCCTCTCACCAGCAAGCCCCTGTCCATGGTTTAAGGCTACTCAAGTCATCTTTCCTCTCTGTCTTAACGTGCTTGTGCTTGTTTGTTTGTTGAGTTTGTTAATATTAGAAGTTCGAGTTCCAGGGGTTGTTCATTTTGTTGCGATAAGGCGAACGATCGAATAATAATATAGACAGAAAAAGAAAATATATCGGACACCAGATTTACGTGGTTCAGTCGTAAAGACCTACGTATACGGGGAGAGTAGCAGTGAATTTCACTATAAATCAAGCGATACAAGGAGATTACACACTCAAGTCACTCAAACCCTCTCTCGGGGTTTCCCGAGCCCCAATTACACCCAATAACACACCGTGTTTAGCCCCGAAATTCCTCAATAAATAATCTATCAATCTCACGAATGAATTACACGCAAATCATACCACAAGATTTAATTGGCTTTAATACTAAACCTTCTTGGATGTAATTCACGACAAAGAAAATCCCTCCCAAGCACTCGACAACGAGGCGGCGCTTCAAGACCAATTCTTCACGATCAACGGCGGAACACCAAGCACTCACGTGGCGCTTCAAGACAATTTGTGATCCACATCTATCATCCACGGCCTCAAGTCTATATATAAGTAAAACCCTTATTCTTTTGCCAACTTCTCATAGGATTTTGTTTCCTATTCAAAACATATCTTTGTATATTTTAAACAAAATCCAAGTCCTAGTCAAAGTTGAACTTTCCTATTTTAGTAGCCAGACTCTCCAACGTAGATTTAAATTTGGGAAGTTGATCTTCAGATCTTCTTTGCTCAATTTTGAACATCCACAACATATCCAATTCGGAATATTCGTAATTTTGCATTAGGCTTAAACTCGAGATATATTTTAACACATTTTGGTGTTTCGTGTTGTCCGGAATGGCAAACCGGAAATGGTAGGCATCGGTTGGTGGCGGTTTGGTCGGTGGTGTTGGCTCGGCGATGGTGTGGGACGGGGACCGGTGGCCAAATGGCGGTGGTGTGTAGTGTTTCTGGCCGAAGGAGATGAGTTGCAGGAGCTCGGTTTCGTTGAAGGTGGCGCGAGAGGATGAAGGTGATCCGGGCAGAAAAAGACAAAAACAGAAAATACAAAAAATGAAAAGAAATTATAAAAATTATAAAAATTATTAAAAAAAAAAGTTAAAAAGGGAGAGATGGGTTTTGGGCTGGTTCTTAGTAGAATTTGGGCTAGAGAGAAAAATTTAAAAAGAAGAGAAGTTTTCATGGGCTCATTTAATTATTTCCGAGTGGGCTTTTGGGGTTAACATTTTTGGCCCAACTCGATCCGACACGGTTTAGTTGGGTTGGGTCTCCTGATCCAACCCTAATTTCTTATAAGTTAATATTAGAAAATATTAATAATAAAAATTATTTTAAAAATTAAAAATTCAGAAAATGATAAAAAAATTTAAAGCTTTAGGAATAATAATAATTTTTTGGAAAATTCTAAAATAAAAAATAGAGTTTTCAAAAATCGTTAAAAAAATAAAAAAATCTGAAAAAGTCATTAAAAATTTAAAAAATCAGAATTAGAAAATCCTTAGAAATTGAAACCTAAAAATTGGACAAGCTTTTAGGGCTTTACAATAGGGTTCTTTGCTTTTGATTGTCTTTTTATCTTTAGGGACAATATTAGGATGTTTATGTGATTTCCTTTACAATTATCATTGATTGCGCATTTCAATATTGAGTGTTATTTTTTTGCTCTAGAATAGTTAGGACGAACATTACATTTCTTTTGGATAGGCTGTTATGGCGTTAATTAGCATATGATCAAGTTAGGTACCAAAATGACATTAGTTTTATGGCTAACATAATCAAGTCCCAGAGTTTGGAATCTTTGACTGTGTATTTTGAATGCTCAGTGTCACGCGAGGTATGGACTTGGGAGAATCCGAGTTAATGGAAGGCCGTCGGCCCGAAGTTGACAATACCCCTAAACCTAATAATCTCTCCCGCACGAGGGGTTAGGTCGTGACGCTATTTTTATTTTGAGACTTCGTTTTTTATTTTTTTTCAAAAGATGGCAAGTCATTATCTAAACTCGTGGGATGGATTTGTTGTATGACAAAGTTAGTATCAAGAGCTTATGTTATGAACCAAGGGAATATTAGTTAGCTTCGATTAGGGCATTGTGAGGTGATAATTAGTGTATATGTACATACATCCGTAATATGCATTAGGATAGAGATTCTTTCCTCAAATTAGAAAGTTTTGTCTACATGGGTAACATGATTGATCTGTTAACATTTTGATATGAACACTATGCCTCTTAGTTTAAGACTCTTCTTCCTATTGTCACATGACATTATTGCTATTATTTTACTAACACATTGCAATTTGATTAAGGAAGTTCCCTCTCCTTGCAAATCTCCCAAATTTACATGCTTCCTATGAACAAATGCTTCTATATTTTTTTCGTTCTTTCTTTATTTTTTTCCCTATTCTCCAGGTAAATTGCTTTAAAGATCTCTTTCCATGCTAGGCAACTTGAAATTCTATATATAGGCATTTTATGGATATCATTCCTTTTTCATAAATTTTAGTACTCCCATCATTTTCTGATGTGTCCATTTTCATAGTTTCATCACATGCTTTCCTTGGAAAACCATGCACGTTCACATGCTTTCCTTAGAAATCGATGCACGTTCACATGCATGCCCCAATTTTTTAGTAATAACATCGGGTACTAAGATCAGCTGAATCTGGTTCTTGAGAAGATAGAAAAGTGTTATAGCTGCCTGGGCAACTTCAGCATCTAACTTCACGTGGCAAAAAACTTTATGTTCATGAATGTCTGCTTTTTCCCATATATATATAAAGAAAAACTTGATGTTCATGAATGTCTGCTTGTTCCCATATATATATAAAGAAAAACTTTATGTTCATGAATCTCTGCTTTTTCTAATGATCCCCATTTTTATGGTTTTGTTGTTTAGTAGTGACATCAGAGTATTAAGGTTAATGGGATTGGATCTAATAAGTAATGTGAGTTCCTATTCACACATTGTTCCAGATACATTATGTTAGATTATACGAGATTAACTTTTTTCCTACTATAACGTTAAGTAATATGTCCAATTAACATTAAGGGAAATGGGAGGTAATTAAGTGATGATGTGGTTCAACTGTTAAACTCCATTCTACCTAACTTTCTTATTAGTTTGGTTTTAATATATGACATATAATAAATTAGAACAAAACAAGGTAAGCACAATGATTGGAGGCTTTTTGAAATGTAAAAATAACTTTGTTCTTTCTTGTTAAAATTCAAAATGTTATTCAAATATAAAAAGTTATGATTCAAATTACGTATTAATGTTTAAGGGTTTTGAAAATTTCATATGTTTAAAGACAAAATAATATAAAATGTAGACTGAGACAACATTCGAATAAACAAGAATAAAATGTAAAAATCTATCAAGACGAGCCATTAGCTACGTTGGTGATGTCCTTGAAATCTCTAGTGTTCAGTGGACAAGATTGGCTTATGTTCGGTAATAAAATGTTGTACTTTGCAAGACCGTACATTTCAGAGAACAAGACAAATGAAGATATTGAGTCTAAGGTCCACTGTGCTTGTGAATTTGTGCACAATCTCATCTGAACTCTATATCAAGCCGCTTTTCTGATTAGTGTTACACTCAAGTTCTATTCTAAATCACAGCGAGCAAGTAAAGATAAGTGTACTCCAACATATGACCTATTATGCATGAAGAAAAATTATATAAAGTGGCGACAATTTGAACTAATGTCCAATTATGAGTAATAGTGCGGATCCTAACATGAAATTGAAGATTTCACAAAACATTTGGCAAGATGCTTGAGATGTTCAATGAGGATAGCAAGTGTTGCACGTTCTTATTCACTCCTGATTGCAGTTAGTTGTTGGATTTGGTCACTCCCCCTTCCACATTAGTTGCATGTTCAAAATTTCTATGGATACTGATTCAATTATATGTCGTTCCATTTCTTTCTAAACTTCCTTGCTATGCTAGGATTTTCAAAAATAATCCTTTAGTAGTTACTAGGGGTGAGCGGTTCCCGGTTCTTTACAGGTTCCGCTTGGAACGTGGAATCTACCCTCGGATACAGGTTCCTCATTTTTTAGAACTTGGAACCTACCCTGTCACAGGTTCCAGGGTCGATTCCAAGTTCCAACAGGTTCTTTTTTTTTTGGTTTCATTTTCAGATTTGAACTATAACGAAGAAAGAAAAAGACAAACCAAAGCTTCTTATGTCAGCTCAAGCCAAGATCAGAAAAAGGATGGCAACTTAGCAACTTTTGTTGCGACAAACACAAGAAAATCACTTATGCAAGCAACAAACTTCGACCAAGCATGAGTTCTCTTTGTTATTAGGCTCTGAATTCTGTTTTGGTGTCTCGGGACTCACTGCCCGGTAAAACAAAATGATCAAATAAAACTCCATAGAAACAATAGTTGGTTGTTGGTGTATTTCCCTAAGCATTAATTTATAAGTTATGACGTACCTTTGATAGATTTGGGTGTGACGACTTCTCGTATTGGTGGTGATTTCTTAAAAGTGGAATTGATAGCTGCTTTAGCTGAAGATTTGGAAGCCAGTTTCGTTGAATCAGGGGTGACAGACTTTGGAAAGATCTTCCTGACAACTGGTGGTGGAGTTGAGACATTTCTTGCATTTGGGTTCTCAAGATTAGCAGCTAGTGCATTGAAAGCAGGAGACCTACCCCTTGAATGGTTTGCTTTGCCTCATTATCAACTGCAAGAGTATTCACCATGCGCACTACTTTTGTATTTGTGGCAGAAAAATCACCATGACCCAACTGCAGAAAAGGCAGACATGTTTTTAGTCAAGTGAAGCAATAAACAAATATAAAAAAGAAAGAAGCAAAAATGAGTCCCAAAGTGAGCATTACTGTGTAATAGTTATGTGAAGGCTTTCATCGAGTCAAACCAGATCTTTGATCATAAAAGATGAAGCAACACATCTTTAGATTCCTCCAGGGATACAACATTTGTATTGGTATGACTGATTTGCTGATTGAAGAGAATCAGAAAGTTACCTGGGTTCCAGCAAGCTTTTTATCCCAACAAAACCAAGTTGGACTTCCAAAGTTTGCATATTTATTTCCATTTTGCGCAACATATTCCAGGTATGACTGATCCCCAGTTGCATGATAAAGCCAGCTAGCAGCCCATAAGAGCTTGTCTCCATAGCCAGTCAAATTATAGTATGTCTGCACTTTTGGGATGCTGAGACTGTACGAAGCTCGATATTTTATCAGCAAAAGTGAACTTTTCCTTTTGTGTAGTTATGGACTTTAGCATGAACATCCGAAAGTGATAGGCCTTTGGTTTAGAGAACATAAAGAAATATGACAATGCAGATATATGTATAGTTTGGTCTGAAGGACCTTGATTTTGTGAAGACGTTACAGAACAATCTTTTGCAAGCTGAGAATTGGTTTTGGTGCATCTGGCACTGCTTAACCGTGAAGATGTATCTTCTTCGTGCTCGATTATGTGCAGACCTGTTTCTAAACCCCGTTCGTTGGCCACCATTTCAGTTGTAGTCTATTCGCTTAAATCTGACTGAGCTTCTCTGGGCATAAAAGATTCAACCAAGTGCATCATACATCTTACCGTGAAACGTATAAATGGGAGAGCCAAGTGCAGCATTTAGATAAGAAAAATGAAGATATTGAGGATATGGATGGAAAAGTGGAGAATCACTTGAGACAAAAGCTTTATTGTATACAAAAACAAAAAATATTTGCATGAATCTCTCACACACACACACAAAGCTCAACTGCTGATATATCTGCTACCACCAATAATTGAATAGATCTTTGACTAACCCTTTTCTCTCTTGCCAAGTAAACATGCCCAAATTTCCCTCATCCGAGAGGCTTGCCAAAGTCGAAGTCATTGATCGTCCACCTTCGCTTCTCAGCTTCTCAGCTGCTGAAGCCTCTGAACAAGACTGCAGAAAAAGAAATTCGGCCCACAAGATTATATTACTAGCCTGAATTTTGACGAGCAGATAGCAATCTAAAACCCCGTATTCACTATCCCCGCCGAGAAAGAACCCCATCTTTATCTAAAATTAAAAATGCGCTAAAAAAAAAAATAGCCACAGCTGAGATTCAGCATGCTGTTTCCTTCCTCCGCGAAAGTATCATATCAGGGGACGACCTAGAACGATACCTCCATTTCCCCTCCCCCAAAACCACCTCTCAATGCCTCCAAATCCGAGCTTCTAACTCGTGAAATGGCAGAGAGCGATGTCAGCAGCGACTGGGCTAGCAGCGTCGGGGGCGGCTAGGCAAGTGGCGTCGGGGGTGAGCGGCGTCGAGGGTGCGCGAGCGGCCTCCACCGAGGGGACGAGCGGCGTCCACTGGTGGCATCGACAGCGAGTGGCGAGGCAAGCAAGGGGTGACGGCATCAAGGGAGCAGGAGGCAAGGGCGAGACGAGCCCGGGGTGACTGGCGTCCAGCGGTGTCTGGTGGCAGCGTCGAGGGCGAGCGGCATCGGCGACGGGCAGGGGCAGAAAACGAGAGACTCAGGGAACTGTGAGTCTGTGAGTGTGAAAGTGTAAAGGGTAATTGATCCTCCACATTTTCTATTTGGGGCTTCAGAGCCCTAACCGGTTTCGGTTCCTCCGGTTCCCAAAAAAAAGGAACCGGGAACCGAAACCGGTCCCTTAAGAACCGAGAACCGGTTCGGTTCTCCGGTTCCCGGTTCTATCCGGGAATCACGTTCACCCCTAGTAGTTACAGGTTATTTCACACAAGAACTAGATTAAAAAATAAAACAAAAATAAGCCTTTAGTTCTTGCGAAAGTGTAGAACTTGAAATCCACTAGGGGAGGTGGACCAACTAGAGTTGTTGAAGATAGGAATTTATCCTTTACGCGCATTACAAGATGAGGCCTAAATCAATATGCCTATGGGACCCACCGCAGTCAGGTTCGGGGTCCGTGATTGGTTTGTCTTAGATTGTGCGTGCTTCTAGTGTTTACTAGTCTAACATGCTTGCAAAGGCAAATGAAAATTCTGGTGAAAACAAATCATTGATCTTATAGTTCTTAAAACAATAGTCCTATGCATGGTGAAAATAACTTGGAGAGCGAAATTACCAGGAGTACCGGTGATATTGAAGGACCAAATTTGACAGCAGCGAGCCCGAATGAACTGCAAGCAACAAAATAAGAAATAGTGAAGGAATGGTTCTTGAGTGCGGCCTGCATTTGTCCTCGTCGCACGTTATATATAGAGAAAGAAAAGAGGAACATTCCTTTCTTACGTCGACACATGAAGGAAACTTGGAAATTGATCCCTTTCTTTGCCTCCTCAGTTACCATTAACACAGGAAAGGGATTTCTTTGCATTTAATTCTTGCAAAAGGGGTCAAATTTGATTACTTTCTTTTGCTCGATGGAATAATTCTTTCATATGCAACAATCATATTTTAGTAGGAATAGTTTTAGCGCTAAAAGTGAAATCTTGCAATAATTAAGTTGATTTTGAAAAGGTTGAAAAAGTTATATCTTTCATATTGGATGGTCTCCCCCAATCCTTTTTTTTTCTTTAACTACCGTGGAAATATTATCTAACCACAGTTTTTTCCTTTTCCTTTTCTATATTATAAATATAGATATATTGATTTTAATCATTAGGCACTCTTTATAAAAGGATTGGGGAGACCATCCAATATGAAAGATATAATTTTTTCAACCTTTTCAAAACCAACTTAAGTATTGCGAGATTGAGTATTACTTATATATTCTGTTTCCCTATCTTTTTAATGCATTTCCTAAATTCATGAGATTAGACATTGCCTTTCTTTTTCCTTTGGTTCTCAATGCCCATTGACAGGCAAAGGCTATGCCCTACTATTCATTATGGTATTAAAAATTTTGCTGAACATTGAGAGATTATATTTTAGGAAATTGTATGACAATAATTTCAAACATAATGTTATATATTTTATTAGGGTTGGTTTTGAGCCGATTGTACCCTTAATGAGAAACCATCAGGTCAGTCTCCAAATATTTTACATGGAAACTGGCCTTATCGCATCAATTTCAGGCTGGATCACAAGGGGAATCTTTTAATCAATTGGTTGCTCACCCCTAGTAAAAATAACCATCTCATGCTTCAATGGGCACATATATTTGGTCTTTTGATATTTATCTACAAAATGATCCCATAAAGCGAGACATACGGGTTGGACCTTCAAGACAATAGAATAGTTACAATTTGCAAAAGATGCTTAAATTTATACAAATTTTAGGTACACGATAATTAGGCTTTACCTATTATCTTTGAGCTCAATGGGCACAGTTTTCACTATGGCTCCATTTACATTCTTCATAACCATCGCTCCTCCAAAATTTTGGCCCATGACATCTCTTTTCAATAATTCTTCAACTTGTGATCTGAAAAATTACCATCACTCTAATAAAATTGTAAAATGCAATACCCGTTAGAACTTAATCATTTTCAATCCTGCTGCGTAGGTTCTCAAATTCAACAAATGTCGAATCTACATAAGGCATTGCCATGTCATCTTCTCCATTTTTTTTTTTTCCATTTTATTGGCATAAGGCTTGAATCATGTGCTTGTTGTCAGTAACAACACGATTAGTATCCTCATTCTTAACCACTGAATGATTCTTCACAAAATATATATTGCCTCCCTCTGGCAAATCTCGAAAGCGATTTGCAATGTTGCTGTTGATAGAACCATGGATATATTCGTTCTAAACTAAACATACCCCAAAAAATAAAATTCAATCGGCAAGCAAAGTAACTGAAAATAAAAAAAGAATGACGACTCACCTTCTCATCTGGAAGAAACATATCGATACTATTCAATTGCCTATTTCTTTTAGTGTTAAATCATTCCATAGTGTCGAAGCTCGTACTTTAATTTTTTCTTTTCAAATTTCAAGTAAAGAAACCACTACATATTAACCCTCCCGTGCCCTTAACGTCGCTAGTAATTTTCCAACACTGCTGCTAAAAAAATGTCTGTTTACTTGCTTCTCAGTTCATCCGCTAGCAAATTACCAATATTATTGAGATTTTATTAACGGCCAAACAAAGTAGCAAATCATCAACTCTTCTGAAATTCTACAAGTATGATTAGTAATTTATCAACATTATAGTAAATTGACCTACGTTCCACAAAATTACTAACTTACTATATGTATATATACATATAGATATATTTGAAATTTTACAAGTTTGATCAGTAAATGACCGACTCTATAAAGAATTTGCCATCCTGGCGCTATATTAGTGGTCACCAACTTTTTCAACTTTTACAAGCCTGGTTTTTAAGCTGCCTACACTTGTCCAAATGAATTAGTAAATTTACCAACTCTTCGGAAATTGTACAATTGTCATTAGTGATTTATTAATACTTTAATAAATTTACCAACGTTCCACTAAATTAGTGACTCCATAGCTTTTTTGTAATTTTGCAAGTGTGATTAGTGGAATACCAACCCTATAGGAAATTTCCCCAAAAAAATTAGTAAGCTACCGACTTCTTTAATTTTTACAAATGCGGTTCATAAACTTTCAAAACTATAAGGAATTTACCAATGATTTAGGGCATTACCATCACAATTAAAATTAGTAGATTAGTTATATTGTAAGGAATTTACCGATGTCCAAATAAATTAACAAATTACTACATTTTTAAATTTTACAAGTGTGGTACGTATGTGATATCCTGAAATTCAACCACTTTTAAAATATAAGAAATGGTTATTTTATCAATACACCGATAGTTAATTTATTATGAACTGATTACTCACGAATTAACTAATTTATTGGACAATGTTGTAAAGGGTTAAAATGTGAAAGATTAGAGAATTCAATTAGGGATCAACCGCTCGACCATAAGAATCAACAAGGGTCAATACTACAATGTTATAAGTCAATTAATGAACGGATATAAATCGATTCGATAGAAGTACGTAGTCGGTTCACAAGTGGTTCCGCACGATGATGATACTTGTGTCAAATGACGATAAATCGATTTTTCTATTGATCTTATGCTCAGGGTACATAATTGAACCATTGTGATTACATGACAATTGAGGGTCATCCACGATTCGAAGAGGCACAAACGTTGATCGAAAATTATCGACCATGGATCAATCGCGTGAAAACCTCTAAAAGCTACTCGATAACTTAGGCGTACAAAAATTGCAGTCAATCGATTTTAACCACGAATTTTAATTCAATTTCGTGTATCAAACTTTCAAGGACTTTAAGACTAGCCTATTGGACGTCGCCTCATTTATCCCTCAATTTATCGGTAAGTATTAAAATTTTCAGATAAGGACTAATCGATCGAGAATTGGAAGCCGGAAAGGGAGCCAGACTAAGTGAAGGCTTAATGGGCCTCATGCCCATGATGTTCGGCCATGAGGGCTCAAGTGGGCCAAGCCAAGCCCACCAAGCCCATTCAAGCAAACAGGTTGCCCAAGGACAAAATTGGAAATTTCGGTCAAAAAGCATGTGAAATGTCCAAAACGCCCTTCTTGAAGCTTCGCATTTATGGACTAAATGACAAAATGAGAGAATGAAAGGAGGAGAGTGAATTAGGGAGGATTTTAGGGATTTTTGTTGGAAATTAATGATGAGATTTTGAGGAAACTATCTCATTTCTCTCTCTTTCTCTCTCCTCATTTCCCAAGCTGGCCGAAGCCCCCTCAGCCCCATCTCTCTCTATTTTCTCTCATTTCATCATCTTCTTCTCCTTGTCCTTCTTCCCTTGATCACCTCCATAGTTGCCCACCTCAACCAACACCTTTTCGCCGTCACCGTCCCTTGCACACCTTGCTGTGTTGTCGACTCCACTGCCACAAGCCGTCACCACCACATCCATCCTCACCCAAATCAAGCCTCCAAGGAAGCTATGGGCCTTAAGTGTCGAGCCACCACCGTTCATTTCTCCATTCAAGCTAGGAACGTCTTGCTCTCGACGCCGTTGCGCTGCCGTCGCCATGAGCTCGCCATCGTCGAAAACCATGAGTTAACTCATAATCCTTGATTGGGGAATTAATTGCATTTAGGGGTAGGTTAGTTGAAGGGTAATGGTGGTTAGCGGTAGATAAGGATGGTTTAGCCTTAATTATGGTTAAGGGTGAATTAGATTAAGGCTAAAAGAAATTAGTCTTAATTAAGGACTATTAGTTTTAATTAATCATGGTTAGTTAAATTAAGCATTGTTAATTTAATTAATCTTGTTTAGCTTAATTAATCGTAATATCTTAATTAATTGTAATTAGATTAAGTAATCGCAATTAGTGCAAATTAATGACTGATTAGTCGATAAGTAGACTTTTATGTTTGATTTATTGGATGAATTTATGCATAATTCCTAATATTTGAGCTTGTTATGTTGATTGCCCAATTTATAAACCTTAAATGTTATTTTATAAAAAAGTTTTATTGGCAAGAAAATGGCAAATTTTGAGGTGTCGTGTTTGGACGCCATGTTTTACATGTTAAATGGGGCAATGGGGTTTAAAAGGAAAGTGTACAAAATTTGGCAGGTTAATTTTAAATACGTGACCACGTGCGATTATTTTACTGCAATTTTAAGTGTAAAAACTTCTCGAAATTTGTTATTTGAGTACAAACTTTTTGCATCGGGCTAATTAATGGCAAATAAAGTTGACTTGAGTGCTGGCATGCTTAAGCGGTCACTTAATTGAACTGATCTCCCAACAGGAGTTTGGAGACGATGTCCGATGCTTATCAAATGCCCGATGAGAGTCCGGATGTTGAGTCGCGGTTGAGGCAGGACCGATATTCCTTAAGGAATGTCGTCTAGGCGGAGGTCCTA
Organism: Eucalyptus paniculata subsp. matutina; assembly: GCA_017140255.1. Taxonomy (NCBI): domain Eukaryota; kingdom Viridiplantae; phylum Streptophyta; class Magnoliopsida; order Myrtales; family Myrtaceae; genus Eucalyptus; species Eucalyptus paniculata. The sequence continues at coordinate 18,831,142 of CM029436.1, read as the reverse complement.
AACGATGCCATGCTCGATGGAACGGGACGATGCTCGATTATATCGGAAGACAGCCAACTCTTATGTTGGCCATGACCTGATGAGTCATAATAATTAGAACACGTGTTCACAATGTGCATGGATATTATGGGATGTGTTCTAATTATTTATTATGCTTAATGCATTAATATTGATATATGTGCTGTACTAATATGCAAGAGTTTGCCAATTCGAGGTAAGAATATATATGGTTGCATGCTTAGACTCGCTGAGATTTTTATCTCGCCCCTGTTGTTGTTGAATATTTTCAAGCCCATAGTTATGGATATGTGCCCTAATCATTTTGGGGTCCTTGTGTCTTTTGAGTGGGATGTGACCGAGTATGCCGTCGTGAGAATCGAGACGACCGTTCTAAAGTACACCCCCACCTTTTGGGTTTAGGAGAGACTAGATCATCTGGTTCCTCACCGTTTTGTGGCTTGGTTCGTTAAGTTCAACGGGGATCTCCTCGATCATTTCCCAAGGATCGATGGTCTACTGTAGCAGAAAAATTTTGGTGTGGGAATCACCTTTTTGGATGGTCCTCATGTTGGAGGACTAGGTTAACTCTGACCTTTCTGACTATTTTTGTATGTTGGTCGTTTAGGAAGGTGTCTTCTAGGATTGGCTTGTAAATGTCAAACTTCTTAGAGTTAACAGTAAATAAATAAATGTTGTGCTTTTGAAATTGTCGGATGTGCTTTTACTATCTCTATGTTTATGTGTTGACTGGATGTTGTTTTACTTATTAAATGTTTTTGCTTGCGTTTACATCGAAAAAACTTAAAGAATGGGGCAGCAAGGCGTCTTGAAACATCACAAGTTTATCAATCGTCGTGGAATGGTCGCGCACTCGGGAGTTCATGGCGTGACAATGTAAGTTACCAATAATGTAATTAATGTACCAATAGCAAATTAATTTGTAAGAATTTGTTTGGAGGAAAAACGTTCTCCTTTTTTCGAATATTGAAAGAGAAAAAAGGGGGACTTGGTGAACTTTGTAAATGGTTTCTTTAACCCGATCAAAAATAAGGTTGAGGTTACGGGTTTGACTCTGGCTAGTTCCAAACGAACTATCTGATTCGGATCCAACACTTTGAAGAGCCCCACATGTTTTCTTCTGTTTGCCTTCTTGGCCAGATTTCGATCGCCCCATTGTCCGGTAACCAAGTCTATTCTCGTTATAAATTATTCAAGGTATTGTAAGGTGACGTCATAACACGTCGTAAGTTGCCGAGCAGTATCCCATAACCAAATTAATGAAGGCAAATAAGAGGGGACGGTGGGACTTCTTCTTCTCGGCCATTCATTCCACAGACACGTACAGCCACTGCCAATCACCGCCAGTCGCCAGCCTTCCATCTCTAGCCGCCACAAATGCACTCGGCACTGTGTACAGCTGGAGGCCAACTCGGTGACCTTAGCTGGAGGGAAGTACAAACCCCTCTCTTTCTCTCTCTCTCTCTCTCTCTCTCTCTGCTCGGATCCTCCACAGAGCATCGGATGAAAGATGGGTGCTCTGTTATGCTGTGTGTTTGTGATTGATATTGTTGTTCGCTTATTCGTCGCTAAACCTGAACTGGAGTTGGACCGAATTAGCTCGACTGAGTTTCAATATACCAGGTCGTATCTTCCCTGATTAAACCCTAAATGCGATCCTGATTCATTCTTATGCTCTGTTTTGCCGTCTTTCATTGTACGCCTCACCGGATAATCACTAAGCCATTGCTACATACGAGATTCACTGTTTCTTCTGTCCGTAACGTTGTATGTACTAATTGGTTCTTGAGTGGTGTGTTTGTGTGCAATGTGGTGGTGTTGAAGTATGGATGGTGCCATTGCGTGAGACGATGCCCAGATGATGTTCGATGATATGTCCGATAGAGGGATCTGTAATGTTGCCTCGCTGAATTCGATTAGTCTCTGGCGGGATCATAGTAATGTGCTTATCTCATTTAGAGGATTTCATCTCCTATGAGTAAGCTAAGTCAAGCATCTCTCTGTTCAATTGCTTGCTATTACACTTTTAGTGGCTCATTTTTGTGTATTCCAGTTTCTATCCATTTATGATGTTTCTCGTCTAGATTAAGTTTGTTGCTGATCTCTTCAATTGCTAGCTGGAATCTTGTCGTTGTGTCGGTGATGGTTGGTACAATATCTTAAGATACGATTTTTTTGGACTTCTAAACTAAGATCGAAGTGTGGATGATTATTCTCTGATTCTTGAAGTGGATGGTGCTGGAATTTCACGGTAAAGAGAAAGAATAAGAAACTCTGGATGAGAAATCAATATCAACTCATTGATCTTTAAGTTCTAAGCCAATTTAATGCCTTACTGGTTCAAGTGTGATTTATGCCTTGACATGCTTACCAAGAAATTGGAAGTTTATTTTTTAACAGATATGTTGGTTATGTGACATCCCAGATTTTCAATATTGTTTTCTATTAAATAAATCGGACATTTCATCGATGCGCTTATAGGGCCGTTCTCAGAGCTGATCACTTTCGATATAACTAGACTATCTAAGGAAGCCATTAAAGAATTTTAATGCAATAGACTTAAGAATTTGACCAGGAATTGACTATACGACCGTGCTCATCTTTATAGGCCATTACGGCATAGTTAAAAATCGATAAGAGATTAGAGATAGGTCGGTCCGACAAATATGTGTGGCTAAATGTGGGCGACTCCATTAATTTAGAAAATTCTTATCGGCTAGCACTAGGCTGATTTTTTTCTATCGTTTTAGTACCCTATGTTCGTACTTGAATGCTTGAAATTTTCATGACAATCAAGAGTCGCCAATGTGTTGAGTGGGTTCATTGTGGTTTGAAGAAAATTGACCATGGGTCATTTGCAATAAAAAATTTTTAAACCTACCCGGTAGCCTATGTCATGCTAAAAACGCGCCAAATTGAAATTAACCACGAATTTGAGTTCAATTTCATAAATTGAAGGTTATTTCATGTCACAATTAATTCTAGGAGCGTCAACTCAGTCTCAGAAGATTTTTTTGCAAACCAAGACTTTTTTAGATAAAGTCGAGGTAGGATCATTTTTGTTCAGAAAATGCCAGGGATTGTTTTTTGTCGCAAAATTGGGAAGCATGTGGGATCAATTGGTAAGGAAAAATACCAATTGGATTGGTGAGGTGTCGATTGATTTTATTGAGGCCGGATTGTGTAGAATTGAGTAAGAACAAATGTCCAATTGAGAGGAAAACCATTGAAATTCGTATGCCCCACTTGCTTAGGCTTTTGGACCATTTCAAGAGTACTAGGATGAGCCTTGGTGGCTGAATTGCAGCCAAGGAAGGTTTGGTGGTGGAGGAATGGTCAAGGAGACCATCGACGAGAAAATTTGGCCATAGTAGGGCCCTTGTTCCCTCAATCTCTCCCCTCTCCCTCATTTTCCGTGAACTGCCATTTCCTCCCCCTCCATTGAGATTTTCGAACACCACCAGCAAACCAAGAGACCATCGGAGCAGCCCCCATTCGCCGCACGCACCGCCCGTTGCCGTTCGCTGCACCGTCCACCGTGCGTGCACCCTCTACCCGTCTCGCCCTACGCCGCTTCAACCGTCATCTCCGCCTCTGCCCGTGCGTCTCCGGAGCTGTCTCGCCCAGCTCAAGCTGGCGTGAGCCGCCATAGCCACCGTAATTCCACACCATTAGCTGCCGGGACTCCCTCAACCCATCTCGATCCTTCTTTGCCTCAACCAACCTTGTTTCATCTCTTTTGCAGCAGCAAATAGAGAGCTTGTTGGTGGGTTTTCCAGCAACCTTCGGGCTCGTTTTGAGGTTTTTCCGGACCTCAGTTGCTAGGCCCGCTTTGAAGGAAGTCGTTCCCCATTGCGTTCCCGTTGATTTGAACCGACTGGTTCGTGAAACAAGTGAGTTTAACTCACTAATCCTCTCTTAGTAGGTTAATCACGCTTATGGATTGATTAAATTAAATTAAGCATGATTAGGTGGTTAGTTAGATAAGATTAGTGAAATTTAATTAATTGCCGATGTATGTTAGGTGATTAGTTAGTGCAATTAGCGAGTAGACATGTTTTAGTATTTATTTAACAAATCTTGAGATTTTTCTGGGTCCATTTCGGCGTCCAATTAGGCATTACGGGCCTAAGTTTAGTTTATTGGCATTTGTTTAATATTTTCGTAATTATTTAACTAATTATTTATTTTTTGGATTAGGCCGGGATAGTCGATAACCAGAATTTTATGCTAGTTATTGTGGTGCAATCTGTTTATTTATTTGAGCTCTAATTTGTGCTGAATTGAGTTAATTGTGATTTTAAGATTTTATTCTTAAATTAATTTATTTTGGGTAAATAATTGAAAAATTACCAGGCATCGGTTTACAGCGCCAAAAATATGTTACGAGCTGTTGAAAGTGGTGTGATGTTCAAAAAACGAAATTATTATATTTTAGCTAAGATTGATCGTGTACCCACACACGGCTATTTTTTATCAGGTATGATAAAAATGATGAATTAATTAAATGGTTGGGGTGGCATACTATATTAACTTACGGGTGATATGTCAACTTAGATTGCGAGCAGTATAATCATATATTATATCAACCTACAGGTTCTGATATGTCAGCTTAGCAAGAGCAGTATACTTAATCAGCTTAGCGAGAGCAATATGATCAGCTTAGAGAGAGCATTATTAGTGTGCTATATCTGTTAGGGAAATCCCTTATGATGTTTTGAAGATAACAAAATAAATTAAAGGCTACTAACGTGTTTAATTGTTGAGTAATAGACTATACAAATGATAGAACATGTAAAGGATATTATCAAAGTCTATACTTGATAGAACATGTAAAGGATATTATCAAAGTCTATACTTGGAAGAACCAGAAGACAGACTCTATACTGAAGTTGAATTTAAATAGACTGTGTTTAGACCTTAAAGCTAAATCTGTTCAGAAGCAGAATATGTTCAGACTTATGTCCAGATTGTAAAGTCTATTACACTCAGACTCAGATTATAAAGTTTATTGCACTCAGACTCAGATTGTAAAGTCTATTACTCTCAGACTTTACATTCAGAACAAGAAAGAACGTAACACAAGCCCTAAATGTATAACGACTAGTGATCTGATTTGGCTTCTACATCAAAAATGATTTAATTGATTCAATCTAATTGATTGATAATTGGATCTTGAAGACAAGAACTTTCTCAACGAAAAAGCTCTATTTATGAAAACCAAAATTCTGTTTGTATGGGTGATTAGAATCAATTTGGGATTTTACTTCTATCACTTAACGTCTATCAAATTTTCTAGATATAGATCTGTCTAATGGGTAGATTGGAAGACGATCCTCGAGATACTATCCAATGGCTAGTTTAAAAGTGGAGGAGTATTTAAGAAGACCAAGGACCAATGAGCAAGTAAGAAACGGAACGTATAATTTATAATTCCAAAGTCTGAGCGACCTTCGATCATACACTTGTCTCTTGTGAGCCTAAACGTTTATGATCATGAGAGAAATACCAAAATAATGACTTAGTGAGATAGTGTGATTTACTACTAAGTGTTTGTACTCAAAGTTGTAATATCTTGTTGATTGCATAGTGGAATCCAACAGAAGGTTGTTAGCGTGGGAAAGTGGACGTAGGCTTGATCTAAGCCGAACCATTATAAATCTTGTGTTATTATTCTTTTTCCTGAACTCTTTTATTTTGTTCGTAATTCTATTTAACTGCTAAAGTCTGAACTCACTCAAAGTCTGTTATTTATCAGACTTAGTTTCAAAAGTCTGTTGTTCTTCAGACTTAGATTCAAGAGCAAAATATTTCTACTATTCTTTTCTGAAAATTTTTCTTCACACCTATTCACCCCCTCTAGGTGTTCATACTAGCACTTTCAATTGGTATCAGAACTCGTGTGCTTAATTATTGAAGTGTTTTACTTCTAAGATCCTTTATGGCTAGTATCTTGGCACCAGGACTTAAGGAATGGAAAAACAACACCAGGCCACCATATTTTGATGGAAATGAATATAATGTTTGGAAAAACAGAATAAAGGCATTCTTAAGATCTAGAGATCCCTTGCAATGGGATGTTGTGAAAAAAGGAATCAATCTCATTGTTGCATCTACATCAAATAAGAATGGCAAAGACAAAGAAACCAAACCCCTACTCATATGTCTCGGATAGAGATGTCCAAAAGAGAGGCTCTTGATGCCAAAGCCATTTATTTTTTATATTGTGCATTGTCTCCTATTGAGTATAATAGAATCTCTTTATGTGAAACAGCTAAAAATGTTTGGGATAGACTTCATGTTACTTATAAAGGGACTGATCGTGTAAAAGAGACAAGAGTAAATTTCCTGCTTGATCAATATGAATCCTTCAAGATGAAGTTGGGAGAGTCGATTGGAGATATGTTCAGTCGTTTTACAGAAATTGTAAATGGTTTAGCATATCAAGGTTAGCCAATTTCTTTCCCAATGAAGGTCAACAAACTCTTGTGAGGTCTCTCAAAAGATTGAAACTATGTTAAGACCTCAATCCAAGTGACTCAGAGGATTATGCCACTCTCCGTTGATGAATTGATTGACACTCTTTAATCTTACGAAGTGGAACAAATCAACGATGAAGATCCCGAAGGTAAGAAGTCCATCGCTTTAATATCTAACACTGATTCTGATGATAAAAACTTAGAAAACGACATGGACAACGAAGAACTTGCTTTTATGATCAAGAAATTCAAAAAGCTAAGTAAAAAAGGAAGGAAATTCAATAGAAGAAAACAAAACAAGTAGAATGGGCAAAAAAGAACCATGAAAGAAGATGACCAGCAAGGAAATATATGCTTGATGGCACATTCAGACTTAGACACAGACTCAGAATCAGAGTCTGACTCAGATACAAACTTGAAATCAAAGTCTGACTCGGATACGGACTCAGAATCCGATGAGAAAATCGAGGTAAACCATTCAAAAATTCCTATCAAAGTTTCAAAGTATATAAATGAGCTTGACTTAAATCTTAAATCTTCTCTTAAAAGGATCTCCAAACTAAAAAATGAGAATTCATGGCTTAGACAACAGGATCTTTCTCAAAAAGAAAATTTTGAAACTTTGCAAAAAGATTTTCTACAAACAAAAGAAAGTCGAGATTTACTTGTCAAAGAAAATTATTTTTTAAAGAAAGAATTTTCAAATATTTCGACAAAATTTTCAAATGGTTCAAAAACATTATAGCACATCATTTCTATACAAGTACCTTACTATAATAAGTCGGGACTTGGTTTCAAAAAGGAAAGTGATTCTCTAATAGATTTTCCTAAAGTCAGGAAGAGACTTAGACAAAGACCTCCTAGACTTGCGTACAAGAAGCAATTTGAAAGGATTTTACAAAACCTATTGGTCGAAATGCCCTCAAGTGTTCAAATTGTGGAGATTCAGAACACTTTGAGAAAGAATGTCCTAAAGTTTAGAGACCTATCAAGAAAGATTGGATAAAAACATCATATTATACTAACTCTCATGGACTAAAGAAAAAATGGCTACCAAAGAAAAGGTGAATTGTTTTTGCAGGATATATAAAGGAAAAGAAGAAAAAGAATTTGGTAAGGAAGGTATATATATATTTTTTTGGTTTGAGTACAAAATTTAAAAATTCTCATTATATTTATACTCTCTTCACGCCTTGATTGATTTAGATTTTATAATGATCATATTCTTTGGTTGGTTTGATTGAAGAAAGAATCGCGTGATTATTTTTTTTTATCCGTGAGTTGCAATTTGATTTAATACATGTGATCGATTTGATATTTTGCTTAGAGACAATTGAGTTTATTTGGTTTGATTTTATACTCTCAGATTTTGCCATATTTTGCAAAGTGAAAGTTTGTTTTACGTGATGTTAATTATGCAAGATATTCTTAGATACTCAAGAATTTTACTCTTTCTGATTTTATCATGCTTTGACTAACTAAGAATTTCTTTTTCAAGATATTATTGTGCATAATATTCTTTCCTTAAATACTTCGTTATGATGTGTTTAGAAAGAATATTTGATTATCTATGAAGATTTTCTATTTTGCCCTAACGAAATGAAAGGATCCAAATTGAGGGATACCAAAAAGGAAATGAGTTGATTGCAGAAAATTCAATAAGGGAAGAACGATTGCAAATCTATGCAAATCATGGTGCAATCAAAAAAGGTATCTCATGTGAAGATTGGTAATATATTTTTTTAATCAATGGTATATTGCAAATATATACCTTGGGTAAGAGAATTTTTTTATCATCCCGCCTTGCAAATTTCTACATGCATTTATCATGATTTTGGATGATTGCTTATCATTTATATTGCAAATATCTCTTATCATAAATATGAGGCATTGCAATTTTTACTTAATTTGGCATGTGATAGAAATAACATCTTTCTTTTTTGCGAAATGCATCGATAATATATTTTGAGATTTATGCTCTAGGAAATCCCTTTGATCTTGAAAGATATTATTACATATTCATGCATATTATTGTTGTATTCTTAGAAGATATCTTATATCTAGCAAGTTTTAATCCGCAAATCGAAGGAAGGTATTACGTGATATTTTTGCAAGGATTGTTATCCATTATACAAGAATTTGCAGGTGATAAAAAAATCTTCCATATGGATTTTGAAAAGCTCGATTTGAAAATCATGGAGATTCTATACTATCTTCTAGAGGTTCAAAAATTCACTTCCTTATGTAAAGTTTTTGCAAATTGTTAAGGAAATCCCTAATGTGTCGTACGAAAGGTTGAGTAATTCTGAATTTTAATTATTGATAATTTGATATATGCTATTCAATTTATTTATTTGAAGAAATGGCATTATATATTATATGGATATTATTACAGCTTATTTGTGCAAAATGTTCGTTAAGTTTATGCAGGTTGAATTCGAAAATATCTTGATTGAAGAAAATAAATTTTTGCCTCAAATTTCAAATACAAATTATAGTTGTGGATATTGTTGTTACGAAGAAAATAATGAAAAAATATTCTGCTCAACGTGCACAGGCCACAATTATTGCTATTCGCAAATATTGTCATGATGACAGGGGGAGCAAGCGAATCCAAGAGAAAGGAAAGATTCGTGAACAAACTCAAAAAGGCAACAAATTGAGGGGGAGTGTTGATCATTTATGGAAAAATCTTTTTGGATTGATCATGATCTTATTATGGAAGGAAGGAAAATGTAAATGTGTCAGAATTTAAGTTCTACAAAATTCGGTTAGCGCATCTTTTATTACCTTTTGTCATTAACAAATCTCTTATTGATATTATCATGACAAAATGGGTCAAGTGAGTTTTATGATACATCCGTGATTCTTATTAAATATTTGATGATATATATGATCGGAGTGAGCTATATTACATATCTTTAATGTTCGACTTACTTTGTAAATGCTGAAAGTATGATTACACATCTGCATATTCAGAGATTGTTTTGTCATTATCAAAAATGGGGAGATTGTTAGGGAAATCCCTTATGATGTTTTGAAGATGACAAAATAAATCAAATGCTACTAACGTGTTTAATTGTTGAGTAACAAACTATGCAAATGATAAAACATGTAAATGATATTATCAAAGTCTATACTTGGAAGAACCAGAAGACAGACTCTATGCTGAAGCTGAACTTATTCAAACTGTGTTAAGACCTTAAAGCTAAATCTGTTCAGAAGCAGAATATGTTCAAACTTATGTCCAGATTGTAAAGTTTATTGCACTCAGACTCAGATTGTAAAGTCTATTGCTCTCAGACTTTACATTCAGAACAAGACATAACGTAACACAAGCCCTAAATGTATAACGGCTAATGATTTGTTTTGGATTCTACATCAAGATTGACTTGATTGACTCAATCTAATTGATTGACAATTGGATCTTGAAGACAAGAACTTTCTAAATGAAGAAGTTTTACTTATAAAAACCAAGATTCTCTTTGTATGGGTAATCAAAATCAATTTGAGATTCTACTTCTATCGCTCAACGGCTATCAAATCTTCTAGATACAGATCTGTCCAATGGGTAGATTGGAAGATGATCATCGAGATACTGTCCAACGGCTAGTTTGGAAGTGGAGTATTTAAAAAGACCAAGGACCGATGAGCAAGTAAGAGACGGAACATAGAATTTATAATTCCAAATTCTGAGCAACCTTCGATCATACACTTGTCTCTTGTGAGTTTAAACGTTTGTGATCGTGAGAGAAATATCAAAAGAATGACTTAGTGAGATAGTGTAATCTACTACTAAGTGTTTGCACTCAAAGTTGTAATCTCTTGTTGATTGCATTGTGGAATCTAGCAAAAGGCTGTTAGCGTGGAAGAGTGGACGTAGGCTTGATCTAAGCCGAACCACTATAAACCTTGTGTTCTTATTCTCTTTCCTGAACTCTTTTATTTTGTTTGTAGTTCTATTTAACTACTAAAGTCTAAACTCGCTTAAAGTCTGTTGTTTATCAGACTCAATTTCAAAAGTCTATTATTCTTCAGACTCAGATTCAAGAGCAAAATATTTCTACCGTTCTTTTGTGAAAAATTTTCTTCACACCTATTCCCCCCCTCAAGGTATTCATACTAGCACTTTCAATATCAACTCAAGGATTTGATATGTCAGCTTAGCGAGAGCAGTACACTATTTATCAGCTTAGCGAGAGCTATACTATCTATTTATCAGCTTAGAGTGAGCAGTCCTATTATAGGTGGACTTATAGATAGTATTGAATGGGTCGATCATGAGAAGGTCGTGATGACATGTAATTGATTAGGTCGATTGATCAATGATTTGATCTGATGTTATGATGTGATTTGAGGCATCTGTAAATGATATGGATTTGCAGGGTGGAACTGAGGCCAAGGTAAGTCCTCTGACCTATGATTAAGCTTAGGCAGCTCTCATGGCGTATTTTCTTCCTAATCAAGTCTTAGGAGGGTAGAACTCGCTAAGATGTAGTCTCACCCCGTTGTGGGACAACATTTCAGATCCCTAGATGGCAGCACATCCACCTCCTCCTGTGCATTTTGGTATACCTAAAGAAATTATTGAGATAGGTTATCATATTCCGATACATCATCACCCGGAAGGCTTGGAATATGTACTGGTGAAATCCACTGTCTAGAATGATGTGGGTGAACCCTAAAAGGTTCCCCACAGGTTTCGGTCGTGGTATTGCCATTACAGTGATGGACGAAGGGTGGGTCTTGTACCGGAATCTGATGTACCTATGTATGTTTTAGAGGTAGCATTCGGGAAGGGGACAGCAGATCCTAAGGGTGGATCGTTGGTGGATGCGAAGGATCCCAAGCTGGTGATGATCCTGACTCTCCAAAGTGCTCGGGCGTAGACTCCAACTGGAGTATGGAAGAAGGAGAGATCGCTGAGGAAGACCCGGAGGAGGACCTAGAGGAGGATCCATATGAGGATTGAAACCCCACCCCCTGTCTGTAGACCTTGTTTTGAGAACTTGTTATTCAAGACTTGACTTAGTAGTTTGCCTTGTATACATATACATTATGGTTGCATTGTATATAAGTGTGGTTGTTTTATAGACTTCAAAATTTGGTCCTGCTTTCCTATCACATTGTTTTATTATTTGTGGATTTATATCTGCTTATGCATAAGTATTAAAATGAAAAAGTTGGCGATACATCCTAGAACGTCGCTATTAACCGACCAAGGTGAGGGATGGGCACGTGCTTGGAGGATCGGGGCATGACAGGTTATAATTGAAAAATTAACAACACTATTTCCTTGTGTAAGACTCTCTTAAGTTTTCATAGTCACATAACCCTTTCTCAAGTAATTGTGATTTCTGCTTTGTTTGATCCTTAATTTCCTAGCAGTAACATCAAGTCCAAATCGTAATTCATCGCTGCAATCTGAAATCTATATTTGGATGGCCATCTCAGTCTATGATGCTTGGTTCATTTTCACTCCATCTCATGCGTTGACTCTGTTGGAACTTTTCATGTATTGTATTCTCATTTTTGACTTAGTTGCACAATTATTTTTATCTGGTATACATATACTAAAGCTGGCGTGTTTATTATAAATCGACAATAGAAGAATCGGTATACTTATGACTTGGTTCCTCGGTTTGTTAACACGGGACTTTCAATGGCCAAGTGTCTTCTTCAAATGTGCTGAGTGCTATCCTCAAATGAATGTGGCTTTTGACTAGATGAGTCTCGAGGTTGAATCTTTTTGTTTTGTATCTCCTTGGGTGGTTCTTCTTATCACTAAATCACTCTCCTTTTCAATATTTTTTGTTTATGTCTATCCATCCATAGGTATGTGATCTATTCTTCCACTAAATAAAAAGATAACAAGATATAAAAAATGAGAAAGAAAGAAATTTAAAAAAAAACTCATAATTGCATTTATGGATCCATTCGATATAAGTCTTTGTTTCAAGTATTGTTTAATGGGTATCTTTTAGTAGAGAACTCTCTTTTTCATCAGAATTAGCCTTAAATTTCATTCTAGCTCATGGAGGCTTATATCCTGAGACTCACTAATAAGGCCATGTATATTCTTTACCCGACTTGTATCATGTTTATTTTCCGCACATTGTTCTTACTTGTCTTGTTATTTTTTCATGCTCTGTGTTGATCTCTTTTATATTGCCTTCATGTTTTATCAACATTATTATAATTTACTGGCAATTTCATAAATTTATTAATTGCAGAAGTTCGCAGATTTTCCCTTACCTGGACCCTGGAATTGTCGAAGTCCAACCATGCCTTTTCATCCATCTGTCTAGAGAAAAACCTATCCTACTTCTTGAATTTTGTTATCCGCTAGATACAACGTGATTGATAAATTAGCATCAGTATCATTTTTAATTTTTTGTTCTATTGTTGAATAAGACGTTTGGATCGGTGTGAGGAGATGAAAAGAAAAAGGCCCTGAGTAACTTTCAGTTTCGTAGAAGCAAAATGGTAGGTACCGCCAAATTGCATCTCAATGTTTGTACTACACTTTCCATGTAAATGAGAAACATTTCTTCGCCTCGCAAATAAAATGAACTCAGCAAGTTGCACGGACAAACTTGCGCGACCTACTTCCCAAAGTTCTCTTAAAAAGACATTGGAAGAGATGAAACTAACTCATGTTTACTGAATGAGAAGTCAAACAACCTTTATTCAAAAGAAAGTTGGACATGCCAAATTGAATGACTTAAGCATATGAGGACACTTGGAATTTGGATGAATTATGATGAAATGTCTAAGTAACTGAGAATACAAAGACAAGAAGTCGTCCGTGACACTAAACGCAAATAGGTAAACTCAAATGCCATAACAGTGAAACTACTCGCAAATGCAAGATGAAACCAATGTGATGAAGACCAGGTCCGAGCTTGGACACCTAAGTTTCTCTCCCTCTGGGAAGCCTTATTTACATGAGGATCTTTTGTCAATGACCTAAATCTAAAGAAAATGGGGTTCATAGTATCTCAACCTGGAGGTCTTCACTAATTTAATTAAGGCAGTCGGCCGTTCTTAGCAAGCATTTTGAACTTAGACCCTTAACGCTTGCTTCTTGGCAGCAACAACTTCAACCTCGATGGTGGGCTTCTACAAAATTGTAGTTTCAGCAAGTAACGAGGTCATCGTGGGTCCATGTTTGAGGTAGGACACCTGTCTTCCAAGTAACCTGTATATCATTTTAAGCCGTTTAACTAACTGAGCAAGGCAGGTGAACTTTGTACGTTTGATCGATATTCAGAAATAGTAAAGCATTTCAGAAAGTGTTTGATGCACTAAAAGAACCAAGATATCCAGGTCTTTACTTCAGCTTAGGAAGCAAAACTGTGGGGATGCTTTATGATTGTTAAAAAGTCAAAATTCCTTGCATGGTTGCAATCATAGAATCAATTGAGACCAGAAAGGATAAAGAATACTTATAGGTATTTTGTTTTTTTCATGGTAGTGTTTCTGGAATCATTTGATAAAGTCGAGCATCTCCAAATGATTTTCAGATAGAGCATAAAAGGGAACTGGTATGGTCATTGTTATGGTACCTTTTCTTTGCTTCTCATTGTCACGGCCCCCACAGATTGAACAACCACAATCGGCAACTCCCTGCATAACAATACATGTAATTTAGGCATCACAATAAAAATTGAGTCCATTAGCAGGGCAATCTTTAAATTTGACTAGTAGTTGGTATGCTTCTTCTGAGCATCACCGAAGACAATGTGTCGGTTGGCTGTTTCATGCTTTCCCGTCAACCTCCTCCATAGGCGCTAATGTGCTCCTCATGGTGAAGAGATTCCGAATCGCTTCTTTATCACTTCAAAGCCTCCCTCTTCTCTCATGCTTTTCGTATTGCAAAAAAGTCAAAGAACACACTCTCAAAGGTCCCTCACTAAACAAAAATTCTTGACCAAGTCCATGTTATTTCTATGGTGTGAACCTATAGTTAGTATGGCATCCTGCACCATTGTAGTCACCCTGAGAAGGAAGAGAATGTTTTTATCAACTCTGGGGTAAAATATTGCGTAAATGGTGATAGTGAAGTCAGCTACCTCTATTGGCTTTGGATCTTACATGAGGACAACACCAGCTTGCTCGGTTATTCTCTGTTGTATAAAAAAAAAAAATCAACAATCAAGTATTTAAATACCTTAGAACATGTCTATATGCACTTATTTTGTTTACTCAAATCAAACTAACTGATACAATAACACACTCAAACTAATTGATACATGCACATAAACAACTATTCTATTTTCTTTCCTTCTCGATCACCGAGGAATAACTCGCTCACACAGAGGTACTGAAGCTGCAGTGCCTCTCTCTCTTGAAGTTCACCGTTGCTCCCGACAACTTCCTGTTCCGAAGCTCTCACTGCTGGAGGCTTTCCCTGAAGCTCACATACGTGTGGCTTCCTTGCTGGCCTGAAGTTCTCCGCCTGCATATGGCGTGAGGCCCTCTCCCTGGCCTGTTGACCTGAGGCTCTCTCCTTGGCCTCCCTACTCTGCCTGCGGTGGCTTGAGGCTGTTAAGCCTCTCTTTCACCTTGAGGCCTGTTGGCCTTGAGGCACTCCTGCCTTTGAGGCGCTTTGGCCTGAGCTCAAATGCTTCACGTACTGCCATATTTATAATCATCTTCCACCGCCTGAACTTTTCTTCTTGGCTAAGAGTCAACAATTGTGGGCTACTTTTCCTTCACGTCCAAGTTGCCAGCTGCAAGTTTCACTTTGCTTCGTGCTCTTGAAGACTCCGGCAACAAGTATAATATTATTTTATTGTGTGCCCATTCTTTTTTTAATTGTGGCTTCTTCAAGAACTCTCTTCTTCGGCGGTTTACGCGTTGCGCTTCAGAACACTTATCTTTGGCTTCTTATTATTATATTAGGTGTTGTACTCCAACAGTTTGCTGTTAATGGTATTTTGTTATTTTCTTGAGCAAGTAATTGAAATTTCACCTCAAGAAGGTATCTTTAACACCATAGATGATCTCCTGCTTCAATTCCCATGCTTGGTCCGACTTGGTGTTCTCACTGCAAGATAGAAGCCAATGTTGATGGCAACAGCTCTGTGCTTTTTTTCTATTTTCCTTTTTGAAATAACAAGCAAGCTGGAGGTCAGGTATTACTTGGCCTAGCATCATCACTCCATTGGTGCCATTAATGTTGATACCAGCATATAAACAAGCCTTGAAGTGAGCATCGGATATATCTCGGTCGGATGACTTATCAACCCCAACACCACAGTAATAAGGCCCCTAAATGAAAATAAAACCTTGCATCACGATACAATTTTTTTGTCATCAACTTAAAGCCTATTATCCATAAATATACAAGGAAATTCATTAGGAAAAAATTTCTCACCTGCGAACCTGGATATCCTCCAATAGGCCAACCGAATGGCCATTAAACATTTATCTGCAATGGGGTGTTTTCTTGCTCAATCCAATACCCAATGTAAACATTTAGCCCAAAGTCATGAACTTGTCCATTTCAAAACTTTCTAATTCACGATATATAACTCATGTTTTTTAATCTCCAACCATGAAACTTCATTAATAACCTTTGGGTTACTGAATTTCAGCAACCCTGACATGTTTGGTTGCTGGGATCCGCTCATAGCTGGTGTGTATGAATTGCAAATAACCTGCAGACGAACAATAATACTCCGTAAACTAATTGAAACGCCCTTTCTCGTTTCATCAACTTGTTCAGATGATCTAATTGGCGGTCAGTGAGTTCTTTGTGATCCTCATTTGGCATTGAGTCCTCAGTGCCAAAATCCACACCATTTTTGCCTAGCTTGAAAAATAAAACAGTGTAAGTAATAGACATACCTACTGAAACAAAAACCTATGAGCTTAATATCATGGAAGATTAGTTCAGACAACGAGCTCTATTTGTATGACTTAGCCTTCTGGTATGCATGAGAGTTCAGTTTTGAAAAGATAAAAAGAATGGACTGAGTACTTCAAAGAAAGGCGTCTCCTTAGCAAGTGCCATCGCCGAAAAGTTAAAAACCACTTTTTGGAGACTAGTTTCAGGAAGGACAGCTTACATTTTGAAGCATAAATAAGGAGTCTTATTGATTTATCTGAGGACACTACCGCAAATTTCCTTATATAATAAACTAAAAACGGTGGCATAACTATGCTTCCCATTTTGGAACCATTTCAAGGTTATTCTCAAGAACTGAGGGCAGTTACAAAGTTGAAGGAAGCAGACGCAGAATGCCACAACTTAAAAGATTAACCACCTTACCGAGGATCAAGTAGCAAGCATGTTATTATGATATAACATTAGATATAATGGATGATCAACTTGTGCATCTTGACAGTGCACCTAATTCTTTCCTCTCTATATCAAAAGGCAATCACATTGAAGTACTTTCTTCTTCCACAAACTTGGCATAATTGCAAATTATTCTTGCCAACAACCTTGGCGAAAATATCCATCAGATATCACCATGGTAGGGCAAGACCACTGAACATAGCAATTATTAGTATGACCAATTGAAGTCACAGAACAAGAAAAATCTGAGACAAGAGTGGATACAAGAGAAATCGATTCCACACGAGGTCCACAACATAAGACTTAAAATTGGTAGTGATTGATTTAGTCATCAAAAGACACGACACCAATGACTACTGCTTCGTTCATTCATGCTGCCTCACACAGCACACATTTCTTTGGCAAACATTGCTGTCACAAAGAAGTGAAGTCCATGTAAATCGTCAGCCAAACAAAATGAACAGGACAACCTTGTAGTGATCAAAATGAAGAAGTCATAGATTAGACTCCCAGTCCAACTGTGATAAGACCTCTTTTAATGTCAAACATTTACTCATTGCTTGAGATATTGCTCACAATTGGCAAAGGATTTACCTAAGAACCTCTGCATAATGGCTGAGAAGCAAACCAAGAAGGTCAATGGTTGTCAAATGCTAACTATAAGATGACTTCTCTATCCTCCCCTGGAGCTTGACCGGTACTTGAACCCTAGTAATTTCACTTTGGAAGTTGAGATGGGTGCTTGATAGGTCTAGGGATCACCTGATTTAACGAATTAATAGATCAGCAGCACGTAGCACGTAAAAAGGAAAAACACTACATATTTTATTGTCGCCAATCATACCCTTGTTTGTTGTGCAGATCTATGTCAGAATCTCTGATTCTGTGGGAACGCAATGAGATAAAGTTATTTTTAAGGGAAGCAAACCAGAAGCCGTTCTCTTGAGAAACATTTCATCACTTCATCTATGAAAGTTTTCCGAAGTTTTCCAAAACTGTGTAGGCATTTTGCTCCTTGTGAAACAACATAAGCACATTGCACACTATAGACAACATGAGTCACAAAACAGATTTAACGAGCTCGGAGTTGGATGAAGAAAAGTATGACTTTTCTTCATTTTTCTCAGATGTTCAGGAATAAAGTGATGTCCAGACCTTTTAGCGATCTGTCCATGTCCCCCAATCAAATCATCTAGCGTTGATAGATACCTTTATGAACTCCATCCACAGGATATGAGATATCTTGTGCTAGTCATTGTGTGCTTCTTTTTGGCACCTCTCTTCCAATTTTGGGCAACCTGCGATTCTTAGGTGAGTACAGCATAGTTCTAGTATTGTTCATTTTTTTGTGCACACTTAAAGGTTTTAGTGCATGAAAACATACCAAATGTATTCTGCAATTATCATATCGGCTTAGGGCGTGACATCCAGGTTAAGAAGACTCTTGAACATGTAGTAGTATTGTTCTCAGACTTCAAAGCATACACCCCGAACTTAGAAAAGCTCTAGGTGTTTCCATTACTCTTATGTTTTAGCAAGAGAGAAATCCATGTTTTTCTTCCCGCGAGACTAGTGGTCAGTAAGTTCTTTGTGATCCTCAACTGCCATTATGTCATTGGTGCCAAAATCTACACCATTTCTGTCTAGCCTGAAAAATAAAGTAGCGTGAGCAACAGATATATCTACTGAAACAAAAAACCTGGGAGCTTAATCTCAAGGAAGATAGTTCAAACAACGAGCTCTATTTGTACGACATGGCCTTTTGGTATGCATGAGAGTTTAGTTTCGAAAAGATAAAAGAATGGACAGGGTACTTCGAAAGAAAGTGTCTATTTAGCAAGTGCTAGCAATTTTTCCCTCAGCTTAATCTCATGAAACCGCTTTTGATGACTAGTTTCAAGTGGGAATAACTTGCATTTTTGAAGCATAAAAAGCGAGGTTTAAACACAATTGTCATGAACAATTTTACACATACAACTTAAAAGTACAGACCCCCACTCATCAAATACAGAGCATGATGATCCAAAACCAAAATGCCATTGAAAATTTGAAATAGTAGCCACCGACCACACATCATAATAGTTTTTAGAGCTGCAAGAGTCCAGTTCCAGAAGCCAAATCAGCAAACCCGGCTCATCTTCACCAGATCAAGCAATAAATTAAAAGATACAGAAACAAATTCGTATGACGCCAAACAGATGTACTCAACTTCGCTCAGAAATTCTCTAGAAGCACCAACAATTCAAAGCTAGAAACCACATGCTGAACTCAGTGGACATTGTCCTCTCTCTATATAACCAAATCACATCACAAACCTTCTCTCTCTCTCTCTCTCTCTCTCTCTTCAGCGATCTGTCCATGTCCCCCAAAATCAAATCAGCATTCGAGACACAATTCGCAATATTATTCATGTAAAAATCTGGGAAACAAGGTCCCACATACCAGTGAAGAAAATTAGGGCTCGATGCACAATTCAAATTGTATGTTCGGGATATGAGCGATCTTGTCCCAGTCCTTGCCTACTTGTCTTTTCCAACTCTTCTCCAATTCTTCGCAACTGTAGATGTTTAGGTGAGTAAGGGATGCGAGCCATCGCATTGCTTCGGGGAATGATGTCAACGAGGAGCACCACTTGATGTCGAGATCTTGAAGTGATTGAAGGGCCTCGATCTGCTCTGGTATATCCTTCAAATTGCTGCAAGAACAAATTTTGAGATGCTCAAGATTGTGTGCCTGTAGAAGCCACTGTGGGAGAGATGTTAGTTTGGGAAGGCCCTTGATTTCCACGGAGCGAAGACTCTGAAGGCCTCCATGGAAATTCAAGATGTTGCCGCTTTTGTCTTTGGATATATCCAGCTCATTGCAGTAGTCGAGAGCTAGGTGAGTAAGGGATGTAAACCTTCGCATTCCTTCAGGTAATGATGTCAACAAGGGGCTCTGCACGATTATGAGCCATTGAAGGGATTGAAGGGCCTCGATTTGCTCCGGCAATGCCTTCAAATTGCGGCAATACACAATTCTAAGGTGAGTAAGGGATGCGAGCCCTTGCATTCCTTCAGGTAATGATGTCAACGGGTCGCAACAATAGATTTCAAGCCGTTTAAGTGATCGAAGGGCCTCAATCTGCTCTGGTACATCCTTCAAATTGCGGCATCGTGAAATATGGAGACGCTCGAGATTGCTGGCTTGAAGAAGCCACTGTGGGAGAGATGCCAGTTTGGGAAGGTGAAAGATTTCCATGGAGCGAAGACTGTGAAGTCCATGGAAATTCAAGACGCTGTCACTTTCGTCTTTGGATATATCCATGGAAATTCAAGACGCTGCCACTTTCGTCTTTGGATATATCCAGCTCCGCACATTGCCCGATAGAGAGATCCTTGAGGCTTGTTAGATGTCGCATACCTTGTGAGAGGGAAGTTAACTGATGACAATTAATGATGCGAAGAGACTCAAGGGAGGTGAGACTTTGGAAACACTTCTCAGGCAAAAATTCTAGAAACTTCCTACACCAGATATCCAGTCTCTTCAACTTATTAAGGCCATGCATCATCTGATTTATCAACAACGCTCCGTGGGCACAAGCCAGATTTAACTCCTCAAGATGAGGAGCTAGTGGCATGGCTTCTAATTTTTCACATCCATCGATCTCCAATTTCAATAGACTAGGAAATGATGCTATTGAAGAGGATGATTGGTCCGACTCGAGACATTCCAATTCCGGCATATCATGAATATATAAAGACTTGAGGTGAGCCAGTTGGCCCAATGAGGGGAGACGTTTACATCTTTTGCAATTCCAAAACCATACCTTAACTAACTTTGGCAAGAAAGATGAAAGGTTATCCATCATCCACCTTGGAAAGGTCTCACCTTTATAGTACCGGATTGTCAACTCCTGTAGATTTAAGGGCGGCCTCAATTCATCCAATAGCGCTTCATCTCTATTTGCAATTACCGCATCATTAGTATTGAAATATCTCCAAGTAAGTTCCAAAGATTCTAGAGAATGCTTCTCCATCAAGTTTGCATTCTTGCATTCTGTTTCCACATTTGTTGCGTATCTCAAATTTTCAATTGAAAGTCTTCCTCGGATGTTATTAAGCCCCTTTAGCTCCCCAAGTCTGCAATAATTCTTAGCTTGAGCTTTATCTTCAAGCAAAATGTAGCACGTTAGCCTATGTAGAGAACTCAATTCCCCCAGTCCACGTGGCAAATAACTAAGTTTCGAACAACCATCTATGTATAGATTCCGAAGGTTGACTAACTTCCTTATATCACTTGGCAATTCTTCGAGGGCATCACAGTAGTCGAGATTAAGTGTTTGCAAGCTTTGCAATCTTGTGATGGAATTAGGAAATCTTTTGAGTGTATGGTTGTAAGAAAGATCGAGATATGTGAGATGCTTCAAGTTATAAATGGACCGTGGCACCTTCTCAACCTTTATGCCATGTAGATCCAAGATGCGCAACCTCTTGAAATTTTGAATTAATTGGTGTACATTTGCTTCACTTGTTGGTTCTCTTTGTTCTCTTTCTTCCCAATATCTAGTAGTAGAGAGAATTGTTCTCAATGCACTTGCTTTCAAGCGCGAGATTGGAAGTTCACCCATCAAATTGAAAGTCGAACCATAGGATATATGATGAGTTCTTTCATGTATAGATTTTGTGCCATCCCATGCCGCCAAATACCAATTCCCCACAACTGAGCAGGCTAGATCATGCATCAAATTATGCATCTTGCAAATCTCCTCCCCCATAAATGGCTTTTCTTTAAAATCTTGGAAGAAGTTTCTCCAAAGTAGATCCATGAAATATCCATGAGCAATGTCTTCTAAATGTTGACTTGTCTGCGATGGCTGGATAAATCCTTGTGCCATCCAAAGATTGATCAAAGTCTGCTTATTTATCTCATAATCTTTGGGAAACAATGAACAAAATGTGAAACATTGTTTCAAATGTGAAGGAAGATGGTCATAACTTCGCCTAAGAACAGATAATATGCTGTCTTCCCTTTGAGATATGTCTGGGAGCTCATTATCTTTGAAACGTGACCATTCTTGTTCACTTTTCTTAAAGAGTAGTAAACTTCCAACAGTTCGAACAACCAACGGAACCCCATAGCACTTTTTAACTATCTCTTTGCCGATAGCTAACAAGTTAGGATCTTGCATCTGCTCTTCTTTTTGACAAGCCATTTGCATTAACAAATCAAGAGACGCATTTTCAGTTAATCCCGCGAGAAGATGAGGCAGAGTAGTACAAGTGATCTTCGCAACCGAATGAAGGCGTGTAGTTATAAGGACCTTGCTTCCTCTAGCACCTCCCACCAATAAATTTTTCAATTCTAGCCAATGCTCTTGTTCTGAATTCCATAAATCATCTAAAACTAATAAATATCTCTTTCCGTCAATTTCTTTCCTCACTTCCGATTGCAATTGTTCGAACATATCATTGTTTGGTACTGCCTTCTTTGCACAAGCTATGATATTTTTCATTATTTTTTTTATATCAAAGTCATTGGAGACACAAACCCACATTTTCAAATCAAATTGTTTACTCACCATCTCATCGTTGTACACACACTGAGCAAGAGCTGTTTTTCCAAGCCCACCAATACCAACTATTGGAAGTATGGAGACATCCTCTTTCACATCCAAATCCAGTAAGAAATTCCCGACCTTCTTTTTATCATCATCTCTCCCACGAATGTATTCCTCATGTATAAAACCATGCGTCTCTTCTCGCGAATACATAGTTCGCTCATCCAAGATGAATTTCCTCTCGGCATTAATAGCCATTATTCTCTCACTCACTGTTTTTAGTTTTCTACTCATCTTCATATCAAAAGCAAGCCGGTTTGAACATGAGAAAAATGTCCTTACCTCCTTGATCAATTCATTGTGGCCCCTCAATTCTTGTTGCATAGCTTCTATATTAAATTCTTCAAGCACATCTTGTGCGTCATAGAAAACGTCTGTGAGTTTCTCAACCCAATCTTTGATTTGGGGACTCTGATAATATTGCTTTTCTACATCATCCAGTACAGCCTTCACGGCCCCCAATTTTCTAGCCTTTTCTAGTGCTTGAGTAATCAAATTAGCAAGGATGCTTCCAGCAATGCTGATGGCAGCATTTGCCATATTCGTTCCCTCTATCTCACTTTGTCTATCCCTCTAGGGATGAGAAGATAGTAGTCCTGTCGTTCCAAGGCTAGAATCTTCTTAGATGAGATATAACTAGTTTGTCCTTGAGATGATATAAGTGTGCAATAATAGTAGATAACAGAAAATTATTTCACTTACAAGCACTAATTCCAAAACATCCTATGTATATAAGATTCCATCCACTTTCATAAGGCGAGTTCATATTCATACATTGTTCTAGAAACATTATATTAGATTATGTGAGGTGATTTGAGTTATTTCTACTTTATCCTTAAGTTTTATGTCTAATATTAATGGAAATGGGAGGTAATTGATCAATGATATGGTTCAACCATTAAGCTCCATCCTACCTTTCTTATCAAGTTGGTTTCACAAACGACACATAATTGAAAAACGAAACGAGGTAATCATAATGAGCAGAGGCTTATTAAAAAGCAATAATAACTTTTTGCTTTCCTGTTAAAATTCCAAATGTTTTTCAAATATAAAAAAAATAATTAAAATTACGTATCAATGTTTATGAGTTGTGAAAGTTTCATATGTTTCAAGACAAAATAACGTAAATGTAGTCCGAGACACTATTGGAATAAAGAAAAATAAAACGTAAAACTCTATCAAGGCAAGCCATTAGCTGTTTTGGTGATGTTGAAATCCGCTACAAGTGGAGGACCATATCAATGTTCTTTCTACGTGTCATCTTTTTCTTTCTTCCTAAGCCCAGGAACCATCTCATTGCAGCAGCATAGGGAAAGCCCCAATGGCTGCACAATCTCAAGTGTTCAGTTAAAAGCATCAGCTCTTGCTCACTGCGAAAATGTCACACTTTGCAGGACCGTACGTGTCAAAGGACAAAGATAAGTGAAGATATGGAGTCGTAAGGTCCACTGTCCTAGTCAATTTGTACTCGCACTTGCCTGAACTCTTTACCGAGCCGCTTTTTTCGTCAGGGTTACACTCAAGTTCCGTATTGAATCACACCAAGCAAGTGAGATAGATCAACTCCAATGTATAACCTATTCCACACAAAGAACTGAGCTCTCAAAAGTATAGAAGGTGGCGATCATTAAAAATTAGGTCCCAACTTATGAGTAATAGCACAAGTTCTAACATGAGACTAAAGATTTCATGAAACATTTGGCAAGATGCTTGAGATCCTTAATAAGAATAGCAGGAGTTGCATGTTCTTATTCACTCCTAATCATGATTAGCTATTGGATTTCATTACTCCCTACTCCACGTTAGTTGCATGTTCATTTTTTCTATGGATACCAACTCAATTATATGCCGTTCCATTTCTTTCTAACCCCCCTTGCTCTGCTAGGATTTTCAAAAGAAGTCATGTGACCTGTAGGTTGGACGTAACTAGTAGTTTTATATGTGATCAATAACTTTTTTACAAGATATTCGACTTCCTATCAATAAGTACTCACCAGTTTACATTATCAGTAATGTTTGATAGAAAAGGTAGCCTTTTATATATATTCTATACATAAAACTAAAAATTTACATGAGGTTTGTAACATATTCATGGGACGAGTAAGCCTTTGCCTTGAAAAAGTAATTACCGCCAACCCTGTTTTAACTTTATTTTTTAAAAAAAGGTTAGGTATTGGCAAACAATTGTCAACTGTCCCATGTGGTCTAAAAAGTGAAAATTAAAGTTTCCTTTTCTCAGCAGATGCAAATAAAAATTTCTCCTGAAGGGGCTAAAGATGAAACGAGCCCAGCTTTTTATGAAAACTCAAAACGAGTATTCAGTGGAACGGGATTTGGATCTTGAGAAGATAGAAAATTGTTATAGCTGTTTAGGCAACTTCAATATCGAACTTTTTTTTTTTTTTGCAACCGAACTTCAGTATCGAACTTCACGAGGTTAAAAAAAAATAATAATAAGTTCATGAATCTCTCTGCTCTTGCACGAATAAAAAACAGAAGAAAAAGATTATGAAATATAAAGTGTGAATGAAGTAGTATGAAACCTTTCGTGTGCAAAAGAGAAATTTTATATCGCTACTGAGATGCCAGTTTGCGGTGGGATGATAAAAGCAAGCTCATAAGGATGCTTTTCAATTTCATATGTGAAAGGTAAAACAGAAGTTGGCTAATCTTCTCTTTTGAATTCTATTTAGAATTGGAAGCTGATGCATGTTATGTGTTTTTATGTGCCCCATTAGAGAAAGCTAAATAGCCTAAATTTGTAAATCTTGGGAGTCATGTTTACACCATGTAAGTCAAATCTCCAAATAGAGGACGTTCATTGCTTCCTTAAGCATTCAATGTTTCATCAAGTTATTCATTTTCAGAAAAGCTTTTTGATTAGTTGCTATAAGAAAGAACGAACCTGGCTAATAGTGGGCTGATCGACGGCTGACCAGCAAAGGCGAGGCCACAACCAGCGAGATCAAGAGAAGAGGACAGGAGACGGCGTCGGCAAGACCGAGAGAGAGAGTTGAGATGAGACGGAAGTGGGCAAGACTCCAGAACGAGAGGGAGGGAGGGAGGGAGGGAGGGGAGAGAGAGAGGCCACTGCTGGGCAAAGTCGAGAGACTAGAGTCCAAGAGAGAGGCTAGCTATGAGAGTGAGAACTAAAGGAAAGTAGCAAGGGTCTTGAATATAAAAGATTTAGCATTGTTTTGAACTGTTCCAAAAGAGTTCATCCAAAGGCTGGTTCCCAGAATTTTTACATGAGAGATGACCGGTTCTCGTGTGAACCAGTGTGGAATCAGGCAAGTTTGGTTTGGTTCCGGATTGAATCAACCCGGTTGCTTACTTCTAATAAAAATGTTACATTTGAGTTATAACAACAAACATTATAAGGTTAATCTCTTGATTGGTTTGTCTTAGATTGGGCGTGCTTCTAGTGTTTACTAGTCTAACATGCTTGCAAAGGCAATGAAAATTCTGGGGAAAACAAATCACTGACCTTATAGTTCTTAAACAATAATCCGATGCATGCATGGTGAAAATAACTTAGAGAGCGAAATTACTAGGAGCACTGGTGATATTGAAGGACCGAAATTGACAGCAGCGAGCCCGAATGAAATGCAAGCAACAAGATAAGAAATAGTGAAGGAATGGTTCTTGAGTGCGGCCTGCATTTGTCCTCGTCGCGCATTATATAGAGAGAAAAAAAAGGAACATTCCTTTCTTATATCGACACAAGAAGGAAACTTGGGAATTGATCCCTTTCTTTGCCTCCTCAGTTACCGTTTCCACAAGAAAGGGATTTCTTTGCATTTCATTCTTGCAAAAGGGGCCATGTCTGATTACTTTCTTTTGTTCGACGGAATGATTCTTTCATTTGCAACAATCATATTTTAGTAGGAATAGTTTTAGCACTAAAATGAAATGTTCGAGTTACAAACCAAAACATCGAGAAGTATTTGATATTCCAAGAAATCTCGCAATGGTTAAGTTGGTTTTAAAAAGGTTTAAAAAGTTATATCTTTCATATTGGATGGTCTCTCCCAATCCATTTTCTTCAACCACCATGGAAATATTATCTAATCAAAGTTTTTTCCTTTTCCTTTTCTATTTTATAAATATAGATATATTGATTTTAAAAATTAGGCACTCTTTATAGAATTATTTTATTGCTTATGATTCGATCGAGTATTACTTGTATATTTTTTTTTCCGTATTTTGTTAATGCATTTCCTATTCCTTTGGTTAGGTATACTTATGCGCTAGTCTCAATGCCCATTGGCAGGCAAAGGCTATGCCCTACTGTTCATTATGGTATTTAAAATTTTGCTGAACATTGCGAGATTATAATTTTAGCAAATTTTATGACAATAATTTCAAACATAATGTTATATATTTTATTAGGGTTGGTTTTGAGCTGATTCTACCCCTAATGAGAAACCTATCGGGTCCAGGCCGGTTTCCAAATATTTTGCGTGGAAATTGGCCTTACCGGGTCGATTACAGGCCGGATCATATGGGAAATTTTTGAATCGATTTATTGCTCACCCCTAGTAAAAATGATCATCTCATGCTTCGATGGGCACATATATTTGGTCTTACGATATTTATCTACAAAGTGATCCCATAAAGCGAGACATACGGGTTGGACCTTCGAGACAATAGAATCGTTACAATTTTATGCTTAAAATTATACAAATTTTAGGTGCACGATAATTAAGCTATACCTATTATCTTTGAGCTCAGTGGGCTTGGTTTTCATTATGGCTTCATTTACATTCTTCATAACTATCGCTCCTTCTCCAAAATTTTGGCCCATGACATCTCTTTTCAATAATTCTTCAATTTGCGATATGAAGAATTATCATCACTGTAATAAAATTGTAAAATGTAATACCCGTAAAAACTTAATCCTTCTCAATCCTACTGGGTAGGTTCTCAAATTCAACAAATGTCGAATCTACCTAAGGCATTGCCATGTCATCTTCTCCAACTTCTTTCCTAATCTTATTGGCATACGGCTTGAATCATGTGCTTGTTGTCACTAACAACACGATTAGTATCCTTATTCTTAACCACTGGATGATTCTTCACAAAATATATATTGCCTTCCTTTAGCGAATCTCAAAAGCGATTTGCAATATTGCTGTTGATAGAACCATTGATGTATTCGTTCTAAACAAAACATGCCCAAAAGAAAAAAAAAAAAACATCAATTGGCAAGCAAAATAACTGAAAATAGAAAAGAATGACGACTCACCTTCTAGAGAAGAACCATACTGATAGTTACAGTTTTCTATTTCTTTCAGCTTTAAATCATTTCATAGTGTCGAAAATTGTGCTATGATTTTTTCTTCTCGAATTTCGAGTAAAGGAACCACTACATACTAAAAAATTCAAAAAACATTTGAATTTTACTATCACCTCTTTGCTCTTTGTTTGAAGCGAAGATTCATGATTTGTAAAATAGGCGCTCTTCGTATGAATGATTCTATGAGGACGACTGCTTCTGTCCTGCTTTTCATTCTTAGTGTTGCTGGTAATTTTCCAATACTGTTGGCAAATTAATATTGCCGTTTACTTGCCTGTCAGTTCATCCGTTAGTAAATTACTAAATTTATTGAGATTTTACCAACGTCTAAACAAAAGTAGTCAATCATCAACTCCTCCGAAATAGTATCATTAGTAATTTAATGAAATTTTAGTGAATTTACATACATTCCACAAAATTAGTAACTTACCATATTTTTTTTTGAAAAATTACAAGTTTGATTAGTAAATGACCGACTCTATAAAGAATTTGCCCACTTGGCGCTAAATTAGTAAGTCAACAACTTTTTTTCAACTTTTACAAGCTTGGTTTTTGAACGACCAACGCTATAAAAAAAATGTCAACAATCCAAAACGTTCAAATGAATTAGTAAATCTACTTGCCAACTCTTCTGAATTTATACAATTGTCACTAGTAACTTTTTAATGCTTTAATAAATTTACCAAATTCCAGTAAATTAGCGACTTAATAGCTTCTTTGTAATTTTTCAACTGTGATCAGTGGAATAACAACCATAAAAGAAATTTTCCAAATAAATTAGTACACTACCAATTTCTCTAATTTTTACGAATGTAGTTTTTTTTTTTTTTTTATGACCCAGAAACCCTGTACAGCTGGTAGCCAGCGAACAAACCCTGGGGTGATGCTAGCGGAGGACCCACCACCCCGGCGCCACACCTAAGACACTAAATGCCTCCACAGGGTTTCAAACCCCTCACCTTTGGGGAAGAATCAACGGAGCTCTTATCTAGCGGAGCCACCACGGCCAATGGTTTATGAATGCAGTTTATAAACTATCACAACTATAAAGAATTTACCAATGATTTAGGGAATTGCCACCACAATTAAAATTAGTAGATTACTTATATTTTAAGGAATTTACCAATGTCCAAATATATTAATGAATTACTAAATTTTTAAATTTTACAGGTGTGGTACGTAAGTTACCAATAATGTAATTAATGTACCAATAGCAAATTAATTTGTAAGAATTTGTTTGGAGGAAAAACGTTCTCCTTTTTTGGAGTATTGAAAGAGGAAAAAGGTGGACTTGGTGAAGTTTGTAAATGGTTTCTTTAACCGGATAAAAGTTAAGCTTGAGGTTACAGGTTTGACCCTATCTAGTTCCAAATGAACACTCCGATTCGGATCCAACACTTCAAAGAGCCCCACACGTTTTCTTTTGTTTGCCTTCTTTGCCAGATTTTGATGGCTCCAATGTTTGGTAACCAAGTCTATTCTTGTCGTAAATTATTCAAGGCATTGTAAGAGGTCATCATAACATGTGAGTTGCCAAGCAGAATCCCATAACCAAATTCATGAAGGCAAATAATTAATTTCATCAAATGTGGGAAGTTTACTACTCAATCTTGTAAAATTTTAAAGAAGTTGGCAATTTACTAATTTATTAGGTGTTAGTAAATTCCTTATAGTGCTAGTATATTACTAGCAACAATGGTAGAATTTTAAAAGTTGGTTGCTTACTAATTTGTTGGAATATTAATAAATTTCTCGTAGGATTGATATTCTACTAAATTCACTTGTAACAGTTCAAAGAAGCTGATAGTGTTGGTGATATCCTAATAAGTAACCCAACATTTGTTAACACTTAGATTTTTGCCAAATGATCGTTAAATAGGAACTTGCTTTCATACCCCAAAAGAAACAAAAATGATTTTCTTGCGTAAAATTCTCTTAAAGTTTCCTAGTCACGTACCAAGGACTAGCGGTTTCTGCTTTGTTGATGGTATTGACCATATTCTAATAAGTTGATAGTATCTAGTTAATTAAATGTTGAGTTTCTGCGATTTAGATTAGGGTTAATACTTTGAAAAACTCAAACCTTGATAACACACCCGTGACAAATTTAATCAAAACTATTTTTTTTTATCGCTGAAAAACCTCATTTGGTATCGTGTGACAAATTTACCCCGACTAACCATAAAAAAACCATAAA
Source organism: Eucalyptus paniculata subsp. matutina (assembly GCA_017140255.1). NCBI lineage: Eukaryota > Viridiplantae > Streptophyta > Magnoliopsida > Myrtales > Myrtaceae > Eucalyptus > Eucalyptus paniculata. Next base: position 18,801,241 of record CM029436.1, on the reverse strand, counting down.
CTAGTATCTTGTGATAAATTTATCCCGAACTAATTTATTCGACCGCAGAAAACCCCAAGTTGGTAAATTTGTGACAAATATACCATCCGCTAAATTAGATTAATACCATAAAAAAATCACAAAAATGATAAATTGTGTCAAACGGAATGTAAATCTCAAATTGGTATACTAGTCAACTATCACATGTCTTTAACTTAATAATTTGATTGTACAATTTAACAAAAACTAATATAGAGTAAAATTGTCACAAGTATACCGGTTTGAGGTAAATTTGTCAAAGGTACACGGTTTGGGGTTTTTAGTGGTAAAAAAAATAGTTTTGGGTAAATTTATCACATACGTACCAGTTTAGGATTTTTCAGGGTATTAACCCTTTAGATTACTTAGGCATTTTGTACATTTATAAAACAGGATTAGTTTTTTCGGAATCTTCTTTCTCAAAAAATAAAAAATAGTAAATATAATAGCAAGCAAGAGAGAACGGTTGGACTTCTCGGCCATTCATCCCACGGACACGCGCAGCCACCGCCAACCACCGCCAGTAGCCAGTCTTCCATCTCCAGCCGCCACAAACGCGCTCGGCACAATGTACAGCTGGAGGCCAACTCGGTGACCTCAGCAGGTGGGAAGTACAGATCTCTTCCTCTCTGGTCGGATCCTCCACAGAGTATCGGATGAAAGTTGGGAGCTGAACTCCATGGATGCAGGAAGGAGGAACAGGGACGAACGGCGGAGGATGCAATCGACAGACTCCACAACCTGATCGCGATGATGCTCCGGCGAACGCGACTCTCATCTCTATCTCTCTCTCTCTCTCTCTCTAGCTGGAACCGTTACACTCCTCCCTCCTGATTCAATTTGTGGCAGGGCTTCAGCCGACGCACCAGAGGCTCTGTTTTCCGATCCTTTATTCGCCCTGCTTCAGAAGCTATCTCTCCGTGTTCCAATCTTTGTCCGTCCGTTCCGGAAGCTCCAGACGTTTGTTCCGCACTTCGGCGACGATCATAGAAGCTCCAGTTTCACCTAAAACCAATGTCGCAAAGCGGAGGCCGAGTGTCCCTATTATTATTATTATTATTATTATTATTATTATTATTATTATTTTAATCTTCGTCGTTGTTGTTTCCTCATCTTCCGCCATCAAAACACTTCACAGTAGTACTTCGTCCTCGCGCACCTGTCCCTGGCAACACACGCACATATAACGACACCCCTTGGAATCGTCAAATCTGCCTTGGACAGCCCCACAGCATACTGCTCTGTTATGTTGTGTGTTCGTGATTGATATTCTTGTTCGCTTGTTCGTCGCTAAACCTGAGCTGGAGTTGGACCAGAATTAGCTCGACCGAGTTTCAATTTACCAGGTCGTATCTTTCCCGATTAAACTCTAAATGTGATCCTGATTCATTCTAGATTTGCTTATTCTCTGTTTTCCCGTCTTTTCATCGTCCTGCGTTACCGGATAGTCACTGAGCTATTGCAGCATACGAGATTCACCATTTCTTCTGTCCGTAAGGTTTTATGTACTAATTGGTTCTTGAGTGGTGTGTTTGTGTGCAATGCAGTGGTGTCGAAGTAGGATAGTGCCATTGCATGAGACGATGCCCAGACCATGTTTGATGAAATGTCCGATAGAGGGATCTGTAATGTTGCCTCGTTGAATTCGATTAGTCTCTGGGGGGATTGTAGGAATGTGCTTATCTCATTTAGAGGATTTCATCTCCAACGAATAAGCTACGTCAAGCATCTCTCTGTTCAATTGCTTGCTATTACACTTTTAGCGGCTCATTCTCGCATATGCCAGTTGCTACCCATTTATGATGTTTCTCGTGCAGATTAAGTTTGTTGCCGATCTCTTCAATTGCTGACTGGAATCTTGCCGTTGTGTCGGTGATGGTCGGTGCCATATCTTCAGATACGATTTTTTTGGACTTCTAAACTAAGATCGAAGCGTCGAGAGCAAAAAAAAAAAAAAAAAAAACTAAGATCGAAGCGTAGATGATAATTCTCCGATTCTTGAAGTGGATGGTACTGGAATTTCACGGCAAAGAGAAAGAATAAGAAACTCGTTGATCTTTAAGTTCTGAGCCAATTTAGTGCCTTACTGGTTCGAGTGTGATTTATGCCTTGACATGCATACCAATAAATTGGAAGTTCATTTTTTAACAGATATGTTGGTTATGATTGAAAAATTAACAACAATATTTCCTTGCATAAGATTTTCTTAAGTTTTCATAGTCATATAACCCTTTCTCAAGTAATTGCGATTTCTGCTTTGTTTGCTCCTTAATTTCCGAGCAGTAACATCAAGTCCAAATCTTAATTCGTTTTTGCAATCTGAAATCTGTATTTGGATGGCCATCTCAGTCTATGATGCTTGGTTCGTTTTTGCTCCATCTCATGCGTCGACTCGGTTGGAACTTTTCCTGTATCATATTCTAATTTTTTACTTAGTTGCACAATTATTTTTTATCTCGCATACATGTACTAAAGCTGGCGTGTTTATTATAAGTCGACAATAGAAGAATCGGTATACTTATGACTTGGTTCCTCGGTTTGTTGACATGCGACTTTCAATGGCCAAATGTCTTCTTCAAATGTGCTGAGTGCTATCCTCAAATGAATGTGGCTTTTGACTGGATGAGTCTCGAGATTGAATCTTTTTGTTTTGTATCTCTTTGGGTGGTTTTTCGTTTCACTAAATCACTCTCCTTTTCAATACTTTTTGTTTATGTCTATCCATCTCTAGGTATGTGATCTATTCTTCCACTAAATAAAAAGATAAAAAGATATAAAAAATGAGAAAGAAAGAAATTAGAAAAAAAAACTCATAATTGCATTTACGGATCCCTTCGATATAAGTCTTTTAGTAGAGAATTCTCTTCTTCTTTATTTATTTATTTATCAGAATTAGCCTTAAATTTAATTCTAGCTCGTGGATGCTTATATCCCGAGACTCACTAATAAGGCCATGTAAAATCTTTACCTAACTTGTATCGGGTTTATTTTTCCGCACATTGTTCTTACTTATCTTCGTTATTTTTTCATGCTCTGTGTCAGTCTCTTTATATTGCCTTCATGTTTTATCAACATTATTAAAATTCTCTTACCAAAAAAAAAAAAAAACATTATTAAAATTTACTGGCAATTTCATAAATTTATTAATTGCCGAAGTTTGCAGATTTTCCCTTAGCTGGACATGGAATTGTCGAAGTCTAACCATGCCTTCTCATCCATCTATCTAGAGAAACACCTATCCTGCTTCTTGAATTTTGTTATCTGCAACGTGATTGATAAATTAGCATCAGTATCATTTTTAATTATTTGTTCTATTGTTGAATAATACGTTTGGATCGGTGTGAGGAGATGAAAAGAAAAAGGCCCTGAGTAACTTTTAGTTTCGTAGAAGCAAAATGGTAGGTATCGCCAAATTGCATCTCAATGTTTGTACTGCACTTTCCATGTAAATGAGAAACATTTCTTCGCCTTGCAAATAAAATGAACTTGCTAAGTTGCATGGACAAACTTGTGTGACCTACTTCCCAAAGTTCTCTTAAAAAGACATTGGAAGAGATGAAACTAACTCATGAATCTCATGTTTACTAAATGAGAAGTCAAACAGCCTTTTATTCGAAAGAAAGTTGGACATGCCAAATTAAATGACTTAAGCATATGAGGACACTCAAAATTTGGATGAATTACGTTGAAATGTCTAACTGAGAATACAAAGACAAGAAGTCGTCCGTGACACTAAAGGAAAATAGGTGAACTCAAATGCCATAACGGTGAAACTACTCGCAAATGCAAGATGAAACCAATGTGATGGAGACCAGGTCCGAGCTTGGACACCTAATTTTCTCTCCCTCTGGGAAGCCTTGTTTACATGAGGATCGTCTGTTAATGACCTAAATCTGAAGAAAAAGGGGTTCATAGTATCTCAGCCTAGAGCTCTTCACTAATTTAATTAAGGCAGTCGGCCGTTCTTAGCCAGTAGTTTGAATTTTAGACCTTCAATGCTTGCTTCTTGGCAGCAACAGCTTCAGCCTCGATGGTGGGCTTCCACAAAATTATAGTTTCACTAAGTAACGAGGTCATCGTGGGTCCATGTTTGAGGCATGATACTTCTCTTCCAAGTAACCTGTATATCATTTTAAGCCGTTTAACTAACTAAGCAAGGCAGGTGAACTTTGTACGTTTTATTGATATTCAAAAGTAGTGAAGCATTTCAAAAAGTGTTTGATGCACTAAAAGAACCAAGATATCCAAGTCTTTACTTTAGCTTAGGAAGCAAAACTGTGGAGATGCTTTCTGATTGTTAAAAAGTCAAAATTCCTTGCATGGTTGCAATCATAGAATCGACTGAGACCAAAAAGGATGAATAATACTTATAGGTATTATTTTTTTCATTGTAGTGTTTGGAATCATTTGATAAAGTTGAGCATCTTCAAATGATTTTCAGATAGAGCACAAAAGGGAACTGGTATGGTCATTGTTATGGTACCTTTTCTTTGCTTCTCATTGTCACGGTCCCCACGGATTGAACAACCACAATCGGCAACTCCCTAAGTAACAATACATGTAATTCGGGCATCACAATAAAATTTGAGTCCATGAGCAGGGCAATCTTTAAATTTGACTGTTGGTATGCTTCTTCTGAGCATTACCAAAGACAATGTGTTGGTCGGTTGTTTCATGCTTTCCCATAAACCTTCTCCATAGGCGCTAATGTGCTCCTCATGGTGAAGTGAGGGATTCCGAATCGCCTTCTTTATCACTTCAAAGCCTCCCTCTTCTCTCATGCTTTTTATATTGCAGAAAAGTCAAAGAGCACACTCTTAAAGGTCCCTCACTAAACAAAAATTCTTGACCAAGTCCATGTTATTTCTATGGTGTGAACCTGTAGTTAGTATGGCATCTTGCACCATTGCAACCACCCTGATAAGGAAGAGAATGTTTTTATCAACTTTGGGGTAAAATATTGCGTAAATGGTGATAGTGAAGTCAGCTACCTCTATTGGCTTTGGATCTTACATGAGGACAACACCAGCTTGCTTAGTTATTCTCTATTGTATAAAAAAACATAAACAATCAAGTATTTAAATACCTTAGAACATGTCTGAATGCACTTATGTTTATTGTTAATGGTATTTTTGTATTAATGGTATTTTTGTATTTTCTTGAGCAAGTAATTGAAATTTCACCTCAAGAAGGTATCTTTAACACCATAGATGATCTCCTGCTTCAATTTCCATGCTTGGTCCGACTTGGTGTTCTCACTGCAAGATAGAAGCCAATGTTGATGGCAATAGCTCTGTGCTTTTTTTCTTTTTTCCTTTTTGAAATAACAAGCAAGCTGGAGGTTAGGTATTACTTGGCCCAGCATCATCACTCCATTAGTGCCATTAATGTTGATACCAGCATATAAGCAAGCCTTGAAGTGAGCATCGGATATATCTCGGTCGGATGACTTATTAGCCCCAACACCACAGTAATAAGGCCCCTAAATGAAAATAAAACCTCGCATCACAATACAATTTTTTTGTCATCAACTTAAAGCCTATTATCCATCAATGTACAGGGAAATTCATTGGGAAAAAATTTCTCACTTGGGAACCTGGATATCCTCCAATAGGCCAACTGAATAACCATTAAACATTTATCTGCAATAGGGTGTTTTCTTGCTCAATCCAATACCTAATGTGAACATTTAGCCCAAAATCGTGAACTCGTCCATTTCAAAACTTTTTAATTCATGATATATAACTCATGTTTTTTAATCTCCCACCATGAAACTTCATCGATAACCTTTGGGTTACTGAATTTCAGCAACCCTGACATGTTTGGTCGTTGGGATCCGCTCAACTAGTGTGTATGAATTCCAAATAACCTGCAGACGAACGATAATACTCCGTAAACCAATTGAAACGCCCCTTCTTGTTTCATCAACCTGTTCAAATGATCCAACTGGCGGTCAGTGAGTTCTTTGTGATCCTCATTTGGCATTGTGTCCTCAATGCCAAAATCCACACCATTTCCGCTTGGCCTGAAAATAAAACAGTGTAAGTAATAGACATACCTATTGAAACAAAAAACCCTATGAGCTTAATATCATGGAAGATAGTTCAAACAACGAGCTCTATTTGTATGACTTAGCCTTCTGGTATGCATGAGAGTTCAGTTTTGAAAAGACAAAAAGAATGGACTGAGTACTTCAAAGAAAGGCGTCTTCTTAGCAAGTGCCATCGCCGAAAAGTTTAAAACCGCTTTTTGGAGACTAGTTTCAGGAAGGACAGCTTACAATTTGAAGCATAAATAAGGAGTCTTATCGATTTCCCTAAGGACACTACCACAAATTTCCTTAAATAATAAACTAAAAACAGTGGCATAACTATGCTTCCCATTTTGGAACCATTTCAAGGTTATTCTCAGGCCTCATTCCCAAAAGCGAGCTTGCAAACAAGCAAAAAATTGAGGGCAGTTACAGAGTTGAAGGAAGTAGAGTGCAGAGTGCAACAACTTAAGAGATTAACCACCTTACTGAGGATCAATTAGCAAGCATGTTATTATGATAGTACATTAGATATAATGGATGGTGCATCTTGACAGTGCACCTAATTCTTTCCTCTCTAAATCAAAGGCAATCACATTGAAGTACTTTCTTCTTCCACAAACTTGGCATAATTGCAAATTCTTCTTGCCAACAACCTTGGCGAAAATATCCATCAGATATCACCATGGCAGAGCAAGACCATCGAACACAGCAACTATCAGGATGACCAATTAAAGTCACAGAACAAGAAAAATCTCAGACAAGAGTGGATACAGGAGAAATCGATTCCACATGAGGTCCACAACATGACTTAAAATTGTTAGTGATTGATTTAGTCATCAAAAGACACAACAACAATGACTACTACTTCATTCATTCATGCTGCCTCACACAACACGCATTTCTTTTGTAGACACTGCTGTCACAAAGAGGTGAAGTCCATGTAAATTGTCAACCAAACAAAATGAACAGGACAACCTTGCAGTGATCGAAATGAAGAAGTCATAGATTAGACTCCCAGTCCAACTGTGATAAGACCTCTTTTAATGTCAAACATTTACTCATTGCTTAAGATATTGCTCACAATTGGCCAAGGATTTACCTGAGAACCTCTGCATAATGGCTAAGAAGCAAACCAAGAATGTCAATGGTTGTCAAATGCTAACTATAAGATCACTTCTCTATCCTCCCCTGGAGCTTGTCCGGTACTTGAACCATAGTAATTTCACTTTGGAAGTTGAGACGGGTGCTTGATAGGTCTAGGGATCACCTGATTTAACGAATTAATAGATCAATAGCCTGTAGCACGTAAAAAGGAAAAACACTGCATATTTTATTGTCGCCAATCATACCTTTGATTTGCTTTGCAGATCTATGTCAGAACCTCTGATTCTGTGGGAACACAATGAGATAAAGTTATTTTTAAGGGAAGCAAACTAGAAGCCGTTCTCTTGAGAAACATTTCATCATTTCATCTATGAAAGTTTTCCAAAGTTTTCCAAAACTGTGCAAGCATTTTGCTTCTTGTGAAATCACATAAGCACATTGCACACTATATACAAGATGAGTCACAAAACAGATTTAACGAGCTCGGAGTTGGATGAAGAAAAGTATCAATTTTCCTCATTTTTCAACCATTTTCAGGAATAAGGTAATGTCCAAACCTTTCAGCGATCTGTCCATGTCCCCCAATCAAATCATGTAGCATTGATAGATACCTTTTTCAACTTTATGTGCAGGATATGAGATATCTTGTACTAGTCCTTGCCTACATCTTTTTGGCACCTGTACTCCAATTTTGGGTGACCTACAATTCTTACGTGAGTACAGAACAGTTCTAGTCTTATTCATCTTTTTGTGCATCAGACTTAGAGGTTTCAGTGCATGAAAACGTACCAAATGTATTATGCAATTATCATATTGGCATAGGGCATGATGTCCAAGTTGAGAAGACTCTAGAGCACATAGTAGTATTGTTCTCGGACTTCAAAGCATACACCCCGAATGTTCGTAAAATTCTAAACGCAAGTGCACGTATCGAACAAGTAATATAATGATGAGAAAAAGTATCGTCCCACGGAGATCGATGATTAATAAACTAATTAAATACTAAAATAGATTAATTCTAAAATTTATCTAACAAATCAAAATATAATTTAGAATAAATTAAAAACAAAACTTGAAGACTAAATGCAGTAAAATCAATCAGATAAATATGTTAGAGCATCCGATTTCACCATAACCACTAGATATGAATTTCAAATTGTTGTGAATACAAGAACGATATCAAACATGTGATAGCAGAATTTCCTAATCTATTTACTATCCTATCTCTAGGTATAGCAAACCTATTCAGCTTATTAATCAACTATATTTCTATGTGAATTAAAATAAACATGAGTGCATTAAAAACTATGAATATTCCCGGTTTACAATGAGTCTTTTGGATCACCTTATCACCGAAAGCTACACAAATAACGCGGTATATTTCTACCCACGTTTAATTCATGGTTATATATTATAATGAGCAATTGCATATTATCACCTCTCAGTCTCAAACATGCACATCAGATCATTCAAGTGGTGGCGAGTCACTCATAAGCGAACGCAATAATATATAACTCACATGAATGAAATCAATTGTAAAACATAAAAATCATGAAATTCATATCATCATGGTTAGGCTACATCGTAGCCCTAACAAAAGAAAATTAGAACATAGTAGAATAAGAAATAAAAATAAAAATATAGATCAAACCCAGCATCTTGAATCAAAAGACAAGAATTCTGTCACCACTTTTGTCTTCTCTTCAAAATACTTGAAAAAACTCGAAGAATGAAAAACGATCTAACTTAAAAAAAAAAAAAAAAAACCTAGCTGCTCTCTCTTCCTATTTATAGGAAATCTAAAATATCTATCTCTCAATGCTTGCAGATAACATCAGGGAACAAAATCAAGAATTTCGTGATTTGATATCCATCTTCCACTGCTGCTTTTATTTGAATTCCTGATAATTGCCATTCTTTTCCTTATCTTCTCCATATCTCATTATTCTGCATAAACAAGGAAAATTTAAATAATCAGAAGGAAATCCAAACATTTTCTCATAGATAATGCATTAATTATTGCCTAAAATAGATAAAATAACTCTATTTTTATAGAGTTATCAAACCCCCAAACTTAACATTTTGCTAGTTCTCGAGCAAAATCAAGACATAACACATACTCAACCTAATAACCTTCTCCATGACATCTTTCCATAATTGCTCAAATTCACAATTCAAAGAAAAACACAAATTTCATCCAAACATTGAAATCGATTTATAAGTTAAGACCAATTCTAACTATATGATCCAAGTGTGTGTGTGAAAGTCCTCATCTTTTTCGAATTATATGCAATCCAAATAAATTCACATTAACATGCAAGCTCTCAAAAATTCTCAATAATTATGACCAAATCTCATAGGTTTGCTTTTCATTCCTCTCTCCACTAATGTAAGCTAATTATCCAATCAAAAATCAATAGGACTTTTCTCGGGTTGTAATGTAAGGCTGGACTAAAGGTGAGATAACGGGAATTTTAAGCTCAAATCACCCACCAACACGTTGATTTCAAGGATCTAATTAGAGCCAATGTCACTGTCCAATTTCACTCCTTCAAGATAATTTTTCTGCCACCATATATCATCATTCTTTTTTTTTCTTTCCTTTTCTCTCTCTTTTTTTTTTTTTTTTTGAATTGCTTTATGGTGGAGTTTCTCCCAAAGTCCCTCCAAATATAACATAAAAATTTCCAACCCATTGAGTATCCAAAAGGCTCACTCAATTGAAAGTTGGATAGGGAACCATAAAAGAATTTTTTTTTTTTTGACAATACACCTCAAACAACCACTGTAATCACTTTTTTTTCTTCTTTTTACTCCATCATTCCTCCCAAATTTCTATCAAGCTCAAATAATTTTTTTTTTATCCTAAAAGAAAATCAACGTGTTGATAGGGCATGGGATAAGGATATAATTTGATCACGGCTAGGCTAAACATATATGGGTGCCATTGGAAAATTGGGTAATAATTAAGGCTCAACGGGGTGACTAGGGATAAATAAATAAGGTTGGCTTGAAAGGCTCAATCGATCCAAAAACTTCCTATATCATTTTCTCAATTAGATTTAGCTTAGGATTTCGCCTCAAGAGAAATTCAAACAAATTCTAAGATTTGGGTGAAATTTAAGAAAATCACATATTTCACATGAATGTTCTCTAGATTTACACATAATTCAAAAAGTAAGGACTTTTAGTGCTCAATAAGTGGATCAACATAATCAGAATTAAGATTAACTCACACATTAATTGCAAGTTTAAATAAAATTTAAATTTTCCTAAGAATCATAAAAATTTACAACTAGGAAAGCAATCATGATAAGAAAATTATCCAAAAACTTGTCTCCCCCCCCCCCCCAAAACTTGAATGAAGCAATGTCCTCAATGCGAAAAATAGAAATAGGAAGAAGAAAACTCCCTGGTTGTAGGATAAGTCCATAGATGACTTTGATGATTAAACTCTTGAAATGTGCTCCCTAAAAATTAACCTAGATAAAATAGAGAAAAGTTAATCTTTTTTTTTTGGCAAAAAGTAAACTTAAAAATAAATAAAAACATAATTAAAATGCTTGGGTTGCCTCCCAAGAAGCGCTTGCTTTATAGTTTTCAGCCAAACTATCTCAGATGTCGCTATTCTGGAGGATGAAGTTCAATGGTGGTCTTCTGCTTGTTGTAACCACCTTCAAAGTAGGGCTTCAAACGTTGACCGTTCACTTTGAATGTGCCCTCAGTGTCATGCGCAACTTCAACTGTTCCATATGGAAATACCTTTGTAACTGTAAAAGGACCAGACCATCTAGATTGCAACTTTCCTGGAAAAAGTTTAAGACGAGAGTTATAAAGTAAGACTTTTTGACCAATTTTAAACTCTCTTCTAAATATGTGCTTGTCATGCCATCTTTTTGTACGTTCCTTGTACAACTTAGAATTTTCATAGGCCTTATTGCGAAATTCCTCAAGTTCATTCAGTTGCAATAATCTTTCTTCACCTGCAGACTGCATATCAAAATTCAGAAATTTCAATGCCTAATATGCTTTATACTCTAATTCCACTGGTAAGTGACAAGCCTTTCCAAACACTAGCCTAAAAGGAGACATCCCAATTGGAGTTTTGAACGCTGTCCTATAGGCCCAAAGTGCATCATCAAGTTTTATTGACCAATCTTTCCTAGAGGCATTCACTGTTTTTTCTAAAATTCTCTTGATTTCCCTATTTGAAATCTCTACTTGACTACTAGTCTGAGGATGATAAGGGGTTGCAACCTTATGTGTGACTCCGTACTTACTCAAAAGTGCTTCAAATTGCTTGTTGTAAAAATATGTCCCCCTATCACTTATGATTGCCTTAGGAGTGTCGAATCGGGTAAAAATATTTTTCTTCAAAAATTTCACCACAACTTTAGCATTATTTGTTGGTAATGCTACAGCTTCTACCCACTTAGACACATACTCCACAGCCACTAAAATGTATAAATTTACATAAGAAGGTGTAAAGGGTCCCATGAAATCAATACCCCAAACATCAAATAATTCACACACAATAATGTTGTTTAAAGGCATCTCATTTTTTCTTGAAATATTTCCAGTTCTTTGACACCTATCACATGAAGCTACATAGGAGTATGCATCTTTAAAAAGTGTAGGCCAATAAAATCCAGATTGTAAAATCTTAGCTGCAGTTTTTGTGGCACCAAAATGACCACCTGTCTCTCCTGATATTGCTAGTATGAGTACCTAGAGGGGGGTGAATAGGTATACAACGACTTTTCTTGAAGATTGCACAATACTTTAGACAATTAAACAATTTGCAATAATTAAATATCAATCGAGATACTGAGTAAGGGAAAGAGAGAATTGAACACTCGGTTTATAGTGGTTCGGCTTGATTCAAGCCTACGTCCACTCTTCTGCACTGACAGCCGATTGGCTGGATTCCACTATAATCAAAGAGCTGTTACAGTGTTGATCTTCCTTGAATTCTAGGTGTAGATGATCTACCACACTCACTCAAGGTCTCGCCAAGTACAAACACTCTCTGTATACGATTTCGCTCAAACAGTCTCAAGTAATAATCAAGGATCTTCAGACTCTGGAATTTTTCTATCAATCACACACTTAAAACAACTAGAACGTCTTCTTTTTATACTCCTTCATGCCATCATAGCTGTTGGCACTTACCAAAGGAATTCCTCCAATCTACCCGTTGGACGGAATCAATCAAGAAGATCATCCGAGCTATTTAAGGAATCGATGATAGCCCATCAATCACGTTCGCCCATACAATCGGGATCTCGGTTTCCATGAATAGAACATTCCAAGATTACTTAAATCGACCATCGGATCTTCAATCGATCTTAGATAAGAATTAAAGAATCCGAAATAATTATCCAACCAAAGAATCTTTTCCGAGAGGATAGGATCGAATCCTCAACCATAGACCTCGGCTTTGGATTTCCTTCGTCCTTTGGATTGGAAGACGTCGGTCAAGGAGAAGAGACTTAAGTCTTGAGTCTTGAGTCTTAAGTCTTGAGTCTTGAGTCTTGAGTCTTAAGTCTTGAGTCTTGGGTCTTGGATCTTGAGTCTCGAGAATACAAAGTCTTCAGACTTTAAATTGTCGGTCTCCGAACATCCAGACTTAGACTGATAGAAACGTTTTGTCAGCTTCAAAATATTCTGGACAGATTTCTCCAACAATCTCCCCCTTTTTGATGGTGACAAAACTTTCTTGTAGATTTGAACAACTTTGACCTGCAAAAACATTTCTCAAGCAATATGGCTAACTCATAAAGATTAATAAAGCAACCAGACTCTGCATCCACAGAAAATTGGTTAGACTTTCATGAGAAACACCATATAACAACACTTGAATAAATGCAACCAGTCAAGCATCACAATCCACGATCAATTCAGTCAAATTCACACCCAAGTTCAAGTTCTCAAGTTCATACTCAAAAATAAACATAACCACAAAAAGTCAAAAAGTCAAAGTTTTTAAAAGATATGTTCAAATTGGTTCTCCCCTTTTTGTCGGCATTGAAAAGGGTGAGAAAGGAGTCATGTCTCGCTGGGAATGCGCACGATCCGGAAATCCCCAATGGGTGGACTACTCCTTCGAGCTTCTTCGGTCTTCTCTCGGATGAGCTACCTCTTCTCCCTTGGCATTGGCTTGAAGTTGCAGAGCAAGGTCTTTGAATTTATCCTCCGAGAGATGAAGATGCTTGTCCAAAGCATTCTTCAAAGCTTGGATTTCACAGTCCAGAACATATATCTGGCTACGCATTTCCAGAAGAATATTCATGATGCTACGAAAATCTGCAGAATCATGCGTCTGTGTACGGCATTGGCTTTTTCAGATGGTGTGTATTCAGACGATGGCGCTTCTGTATGGTCTGGCAGATTTGGAATCGATGCATCACCTTCTTCAGGCAATTGAGAGACCTGAACTTCTTCTGGGTCTTCTGGAGATTGTCTTAGATCTTCACTGACAGCAGCATGAGGTGTAGACCTCTCTTGCTCGCTAACTCCCCCTGTCTCTAGGACATCGAAAGGGGAAGAGTGATGATCATTCTCTTCATTTCCCTTCTCTCCGATTTGTCGCGAGACTTGTCTTTTTCTCCTTCTTCTTCTTCTTCAACTTCTTTCTCCTTCTCTCTCTGTTCTTCATCTTCTTCTCTGCTTTTCTTCTTCTCTGTTCTGATGAAGTACGTCGGATGAGACACAGAACGTCTTGTTCTTGTCAGCGCTTGGATAGTAGGATCTTCATCATCTTCATCTTCATCCTCAAGGATGAGAGTTCTTTTCTTCTTCTTCGATGGGGCACCAATGGCCTCCTTTCCTTTCCTTTTGAAGCGGTGATTTGGAGATTTCACTTTGAATTTCTCCATTGCCTTGGAGAGTTCTTGCAGACGCATCTTCATTAACATTTTCAACCTTACCACCATCTTTTCACACGGTCGATCACAAAATGTATGCGGTAGTTCAATGTTCAGATGTCTGAAGATCTTGGTCACCAGACCAGGATAAGGCAATTGTCCTTTGTCTTTTGACACTGCTCTGTACATATGGAAGAGAATAGTGTGCGGGAGAGAAAACTTCCGTCCGAGTTAATCGCATACATCAACTTTGCTTCGGAAGAGACACGAAGTCTTTGATGTAGACTTGGTCCGAGACGGTTGATCACAATCTTATGAAGCACAATGTTGATGGCATTCATCCGGGAATAGGTAATTTTCTTCTCTACGTCCCTATCTTTGACAAGATCCGAGAGCGGTCCGAGCAGATGAGACTTTGATTGGAAGATAACGTCCTCGTTCAACTCCAACTATGTCAGCCAACATATTTACATCTACCATGTAGACTTGGTCTCGAACACCGAATGAAATTCTATTCGCATCCAAAAGCTAAGATTTGAATAGAAATAAGCGGTCGATTGAGCATACCCGTCCGTAGAGTCAGAGCAAAAAGTCTCAAGTTGAAGCAAATTCAACTTTTCTCTTAAGTTCACGTTGATGCTGTCCAGGAAGTCAAAATCAACACTTCTAGGGTTTATCACCCCTCTTTTCAATGCACTCGAGATACGCTTTTTCTTGATCCTTGGATTTAAACAAATCCATCCGATTTCCTTTCACCTTGCTGCCACACCCAGTCTAGGTTTAAATTCAAGGAACATTTTGTCATCATCGTTCCGTCAATCGATTTTGTCCGGCATACGAGGATCACTTGGGAATGTTCTCAAGAGCCTCCTCTGCCCTTCCTTTAGGAGCAATTCCCAATTCTTCCATTTTCCGCAGAAAAAGATACTCATTTCCATAATTTTTGTCCTTAAGGAAGTCATCTATATATTTTAACGGAGAACCGAGGCTTTCAACGCACGATAAAGCATATAGATAAAGGAGGGTCTTTGGACTCTTCATCGGGTCGGCTTCCTCGATTATCTCTTCTTCCGGATGTTGACTTGCATCTTGTGGGGTAGGAGGTGCTGAATGACGTGGAGGAGAGCGAATCGGACTTTGTCGACTTGGTAAGTCTTCTTCCTCGTAAGATCGAAATGAATCGGCCCCTTCTCCATTCTTTGTGGTCCCCTGCTTGCTATTCTTGATGATTTCCTCGAAGACGACATCTTCCTTTGTCTATTGGAAGATTCCTTCACTTGCTTTTCCCAAGAAAAATGACCACTTTCTCGACGACGAACAGTATCAGGAGTAGAAACAGTATTGGGAGGAGAGTGTCTTTTTAGGGTTTTGAAGATTTGGGCGAAGAAAAGGAAAGCTTGTATATATATATGTACCTCGGATTTGAAAAGAGAAGTTTAAATCGGTACAAGGAAGGTGTACGAACATATCGTTTCAAAATCAATAACTACCAAAATTAATTCCTTGAAAAATTTTCGAATTATATCTAAAAGAGAGATCGTACCTTTTCGAGATTAGATAAAATAACTAAACAAGAATTCGTACCTTTTAGATAAAATAGCAACTTACGAGTCTTTAGCCATGAATGATTGAGTCTCATGATTCAAAGTCAGAGTCTTAGAGTTGATGAGTCTCTAGACTTTAACTTCTTCAAGCTTCAAAATGTTGAGTCTTGAGCGGATGAAGTCGAATTGATTTTTCTCCAAAGGCTTTGTGAATATATCCGCTAGTTGACTCTTCGAATCAACAAATTGAATCGAGATTTCTCCATTTTGAATATGATCTCTAATGAAGTGATGTCGAATCTCAATATGCTTTGCTCTTGAATGAAGGATTGGATTTTTGGTGAGATTGATCGCGCTGGTGTTGTCACATCTGATTTACGTGCATGAGTCTTCAATGCCAAAGTCTTGCAGCTATTGCTTTATCCATAGAATTTGCGAACAGAGCTTCCAAGAGCTACATACTGCTTCGTCGTTGAGAGAGCTACGGTGCTTTGCTTCCTTGAGAACCAAGACACGTCTGTTTCAAACGAGTTGACAAGTTCAGAAGTGCTCTTTCTATCGACTCTGCAACCGGCCAGATCTGCATCTGAGTATCCTAGAAGATTAAAGTCTCCCCTCTTTGGATACCAAAGACCGATGCTTGAAGATGAGGCAACGTATTTGATAATACGTTTCACGGCAATGAGATGTGATTCTCTAGGGTCTGATTGAAACCTAGCACAGACGCAAACACTCAACAAAATATCAGGTCTAGAAGCAGTAAGATAAAGAAGTGAACCGATCATGCTCTGTACATGACTTTTGATCTACTTTCTTCCCTTCTTCATCCTTGTCTATCTTCGAGAACATGACATTGGTATGTCGGTCTTTTTGCACCTTTCCAATCCAAATCTTTTGACAAGATCATTAGCATATTTTTCTTGGAAGATAAAAGTTCCTTCCTTCAATTGCTTTATTTGAAGTCCAAGAAAGAATGTTAATTCTCCCATCATACTCATTTCAAATTCGTCTGCATAGACTTAGAAAATTTCTTGCAAAGACTTTCATTAGAAGATCAAAAATAATGTCATCAACATATATTTGAACGAGTAAGAAACTTTTGTTTTCCTTTTTGATGAACGAGTAGTATCTACTTTACCTTTGACAAATCCGTTCGTAATAAGAACTTACTTAGTACGTCGTACCAAGCTCGAGGTGCTTGCTTTAGACCATACAGCCTTTTCGATCGAAGGAGTCCGGCTTCTTTGGGTCTTCAAATCCGGCGGTTGTTCCACATAAACTTCCTCTTGGATAAATCCATTCAGGAAAGCACTTTTGACGTCCATTTGGAATAACCTGAAATTTTTGTAACAAGCAAACGCAAGTAATAGACGAATAGCTTCTAACCTTGCAGGCGGGTGCGTAAGTCTCGTCATAGTCTATTCCTTCTTCTTGCGTGTATCCCTTGGCCACGAGTCTTGCTTTATTGCGTACGACTTTTCCTTCTTCGTTCATCTTATTTCTGAACACCCATTTAGCTCCAATAACAGTTTTACCTTTCGGTTTAGATGTCAATTCCCAGACATCGTTAATGTTGAACTGTCGAGCTCCTCTTGCATAGCTTCAATCCAGCTTTCATCGAGATAAAGCTTCTTCTATGCTTTTTGGTTCAATTTCAGAAATGAGAGCAACGGCACTAGACTCTTCACGTCTTTTGATCCGGGTGCGGATTCCTTCATTGATTTCGCCAATTATGAGATCTTTAGGATGACTGGATTTGTGTTTCCGAGTTCTGGTTGATTTGCTTGATTGATGATCTTTTTCTTTATTTGAATCTTCATGAGCTTCTTGATGTTGAACTTCAGTCGGAGATGCTTCTTGAGTTGAAGACTTTGGAAGGTCTAGAGTGACTTCGAGACTCTTCATATTGAGTCGGCTGGATTCATCTTGCGCTGAGTCTTGGAATTTGACATTCATTGATTCTTCCACGAGACTGGCTTTTCTTGTTATAGACTCGTAGGCTTTGCTTGATGTAGAATATCCAAGGAAGATGCCTTCATCGGATCTTTCTTCAAACTTACCAACTCGATCACTTGCATTTTTCAAAATAAAGCATTTGCAACCAAACACATGAAAGTATGAAACAATAGGTTTCTTACCTTTGAATAGTTCATAAGGGGTTTTCTCAAGAATAGGTCTTAGGAAGACTCTATTGATGATATAGCATGCTGTTGAAACAGCTTCAGCCCAAAACCGTGAAGAAATTTTGCTTTCAATTAAAAGTGTTCTAGCCATTTCTTGAAGAGATCTATTCTTTCTTTCCACAACTCCATTTTGCTGAGGAGTGTATGGAGAGGAGAATACATGTTTAAAACCAGATTCATCACACAATTTTGTGAAATCATGATTTTCAAATTCACCTCCATGATCTGTTCTTATACTTGAAATAGCACATCCTTTTTCATTTTGAACCTTTTTAGCAAATTTCTCAAAGTACGAAAAGGTTTATGACTTACTTGCTAGAAAATATACCCAGGTAAAGCGAGAGTAATCGTCTACAATTACTAGACAATACTTCTTACCTCCAATGCTCTGGGTTCTTGTTGGTCCGAAGAGATCCATATGAAGCAACTGGAGTACATGATTAGTAGAGACATGATTTGTTTGCTTAAATGAATTTCTTACTGCTTTCCCAGAATGCATGGAGTGCATGAGTCGAGACTTTTGGTATGGCAATTTGGGTAGTCCTCGAACAAGCCGCTTTGATGAGATTTTGGCTAATTGCTTCATATTGACATGGCCAAGCTTTACGTGCCATATGCTTGCTTCATCTTGGATTGAAATTAGACATTGAGATTTATTCAATTTCATGTCTAAGAGGTAGATGTTTCCATGTCTTCGACCCATGAAAGACTCGTAGAATCTTTACTAATTCCATAGCAAATTCCTTCTTGAAAGGAGATCTTGAAACCGGTATCACACAATTGGCTAATGCTGAGAAGGTTATAGTTGAGCCCTTCTACTAGAGAAACATTGCTTATTGTGAGATTTCCAATTTTCACGTTCCAAACCCCACGATGCTTCCTTTACCGTTTCCTCCAAATGAAACATTTCCGCCGTTTACTTGAACAAGCTTTATGAAGCACTTTGAGTCTCTGTCATGTGTCTTGAGCATCCGCTGTCAAGATACCATTTTATCTTTCTCTTGACGGAGACCCGCATTCAAGTGAAAGTCTCAAGCTTTCTTTGGTACCCAAATTTTCTTGGGTCCTTTGGAGTTAGTAGGATAAGCATTATTGGGCCATGCTTTCTTAACGGGTTTCCAAACCATAGGACAGTCTTTTTCAAAATGATCTACTGTTACACTTTGAACACCTTAGAGCATTTCGACCAACGAGACTTTACGAAAACTTTCTTGAAATGATTTTTGTAAGCTTCTCTTGAAGGTCTCTTCTTAATTCTTTCTTTAACTTTAGGAAAGTCAATCAAGGGAATTGTTTCCGCTGTCATGCCTAACCCAGACTTATTGAAATAGGGTCTTTGAACTGAAAGCACTTTTTCAAGCTTTTCGGATCTATCGAAAACTTCTTTGAAATATTTGATAAGTCTGTTTTTAAGAAAACATTTTCTTTCAAAAGATCATCTTCTTTTTCTTTAAGAGCAGAAACATTTAGGTCTAGACTTTTAACTTTTTCTTCTAAAATAACTTCCTTTTGTTTCAGATTTGAATTTTCCTTTTTAAGCTCGGAAATTCTTTTGAGAGAAGTCTTAAGGCGAAACAGTTCATTAATATATTTAGAGACTTTGACAGGAATTTTAAAATCACTTACCTCGAATTTATCGTTCGAGTCGATCCGAATCTGAGTGCGAGTCTCGAGTTTGCCATCAAACATATGTTGGCATATTCATTATCACTCTCTTCACATTCGTATCACTCCAGTGTTTCGGCTTTGAGAGCCTTTCGAAACTTCTCGGCTTTTCCTCTTTTCTTTTCGAGAAGAGGACAGTTGGGTCGATGTGTCCCTTCTTCTTACATTCGAAGCAAACTACTTCTTTGTTTGGTTCCTCATCATCAACGAGACTTAGTCTCGCTTGTCTCGAAAACTTTGTTTCCTTGGAATGAACCTTCGCCTTTTTTATTCAGTTTTCTGAATCTTCTTATCATGAGAGCGAGCTCCTCATCATCCATATCATCTTCAGAATCTGCATCATCGAATCGTCATTTGATTTTAGTGCAATAGATTTCTTACCTCTTGGATCTTCGTCTTCATTAATTCGTTCCACTTCGTAAGACTGAAGAGTTCCAATCAGCTCGTCTCTGAGATAATGGCATGATTCTTTGCGTCTCTCTTATTGAAGTCTTTATATGATTCCAATCCTTGGAGAGTCCACTTGAAGCTTGTTCACCTTCATGGGATCAGAAATTTTTGTCCTTGGTTCTCAAGACCATTGACAATATCGTAAAACGACTAAACATGTCAGTTATAGATTCTCCTGGTTTCATTTTGAAGGCTTCATATTGACCAAGGAGAATGTTAATTCCAGTCTCCTTCACTCAACTTGTCCCTTCATAGGTGATGTGTAATCTATCCCATACTTCTTTTGCTGTAACACAAGAAGATATTCTATTATATTCAGTTGGAGATAAAGCACAATATAAGGAGTAAATTGCTTTTGCATCAGTGCTTGTCTCTTGTTTATCTCTTCTGAGACATTCCATTGGTTTCAATAGTGTCTTTCCCTCTTTCGAGATTGATGCAGCAGCGGGAGTGATTCCTCTTTCCACAACGTCCCATTCCAGAGGATCCTTTGATCGAAGGAAAGCTTTCATCTTGTTCTTCCAGATGTTGTAATCCTTTCCATCGAAGTAGGGAGGTCTGGTATTGCTTTGCCCTTCCATCAGCCCGGTGCTAGCATACTAGCCATGGATCTTTTACTCGAAGTAAAACACTTCAAACAAAGTGAGAACACGGGCTCGATACCAATTGATATTGCTAGTATGAGTACCTAGAGGGGGTGAATAGGTATACAACGACTTTTCTTGAAGATTGCACAATACTTTAGACAATTAAACAATTTGCAATAATTAAATATCAATCGAGATACTGAGTAAGGGAAAGAGAGAATTGAACACTCGGTTTATAGTGGTTCGGCTTGATTCAAGCCTACGTCCACTCTTCTGCACTGACAGCCGATTGGCTGGATTCCACTATAATCAAAGAGCTGTTACAGTGTTGATCTTCCTTGAATTCTAGGTGTAGATGATCTACCACACTCACTCAAGGTCTCGCCAAGTACAAACACTCTCCGTATACGATTTCGCTCAAACGAGTCTCAAGTAATAATCAAGGATCTTCGACTCTGGAATTTTTCTATCAATCACACACTTAAAACAACTAGAACGTCTTCTTTTTATACTCCTTCATGCCATCATAGCCGTTGGCACTTACCAAAGGAATTCCTCCAATCTACCCGTTGGACGGAATCAATCAAGAAGATCATCGAGCTATTTAAGGAATCGATGATAGCCCATCAATCTCGTTCGCCCATACAATCGGGATCTCGGTTTCCATGAATAGAACATTCCAAGATTACTTCGTCGACCATCGGATCTTCAATCGATCTTAGATAAGAATTAAAGAATCCGAAATAATTATCCAACCAAAGAATCTTTTCCGGAGGATAGGATCGAATCCTCAACCATAGACCTCGGCTTTGGATTTCCTTCGTCACTTTGGATTGGAAAGGCGCATCGGTGAGAACAGACTTAAGTCTTGAGTCTTGAGTCTTAAGTCTTGAGTCTTGAGTCTTGAGTCTTAAGTCTTGAGTCTTGGGTCTTGGATCTTGAGTCTCGAGAATACAAAGTCTTCAGACTTTAAACTGTCGGTCTCCGAACATCCAGACTTAGACTGATAGAAACGTTTTGTCAGCTTCAAAATATTCTGGACAGATTTCTCCAACATCTCCATCATGACAATGATGTAGAATGTTTGCCTTCTCTTCATCTGGAACACATCTCCTTATGACCTGATTTGTACATACTTTAAACAAGAAAGGTTCTTCCCAAAAATAATTTTTAATATCAGAAATTTTTTTTTCTTCTGTTGATATGATAATTCAGGAGGAAGAACATTACTTACCAAATAATTTACAAAGTTAGCATACCAAGGAATTGACTTGATGGAAAAAATGTTCTCATCAGGGAACTCTTCCAAAATTGGTCTTACCTCTTCCTTTGAATTTGGAATTCTTGATAAGTGATCTGCAATTAGATTTTCAGTCCCCTTCTTATCTTTGATTTCCAAATCAAATTCTTGCAGCAATAGAATCCACACGATCAACCTGGGTTTTGATTCTTTCTTTTCAAGCGAGATACTTAAGAGCGAGTGGTCGAATAAACTATAACTTTTGAGCCAATTAAATAAGAACGAAATTTATCAAAAGCAAATACTACCGCCAAAAGTTCCTTTTCTGTTGTTGAATAATTCAATTGTGCACCCGATAAGGTTCGACTGGCATAGTACATGGTTTGAAAAATTTTATTCTTCCTTTGTCCCAAAATAGCTCCTACTGCAGAATCGCTAGCATCACACATCAGCTCAAAAGGTAAATCCCAATTTGGTGCTGTCATAATTGGTGCTGATATTAACTTCTCCTTTAAAGTGTTAAAAGCCTGCATGCATTCAACGGAAAAATTAAAAGGAGCATCTTTTTCCAAAAGATTATAAAGAGGTTTAGCAATTTTTGAAAAATCTTTTATAAATCGCCTGTAAAATCCTGCTTGCCGCAAAAATCCTCTGACAAGTTTCACATATGTTGGCGGAGGTAATTTTGCAATGACCTCCACTTTGGCTCGATCGACTTCTATTCCGTTTCGAGAAATTTTATGCCCGAGCACTATTCCTTCCTGCACCATAAAGTGACACTTCTCCCAATTCAAAACAAGGTTAGTCTCCTCACATCTTTGTAAGACCAAAGCCAAATTATTTAAACAAGAATCAAATGATAGGCCAAAAACGGAAAAATCATCCATGAAAATCTCAATATATTTTTCAACCATATCAGAGAAAATAGCCATCATGCATCTTTGAAAAGTAGCTGGTGCATTACAAAGACCAAAGGGCATTCTTCTAAAAGCAAAAGTACCATAGGGACAAGTGAAAATAGTTTTCTCTTGATCTTTTGGTGCAATAGGAATCTGATTATACCCCGAATATCCATCCAAAAAGCAATAAAATTCATGCCCTGCAAGTCTTTCTAACATCTGATCAATAAATGGTAAAAGAAAGTGATCTTTTCTAGTGGCATCATTTAATTTTCTGTAATCCATACACACACGCCACCCAGTAACTGTTCTAGCTGGAATCAATTCATTATTGTCGTTTTTCTGAACAGTCATACCACCTTTCTTTGGCACAACTTGTACAGGACTTACCCAAGAACTATCAGAGATAGGATAGATGATACATGCATCAAGTAGCTTAATTACCTCAGCTTTCACTACTTCTTGCATCTTCGGGTTCAAACGCCTCTGAGGTTGGATAGTGGGTTTATATTGCTCTTCCATCAAAATTTTGTGCATGCAAATTGAAGGACTAATTCCCTTGATATCAGCTATTTTCCATCCAATTGCACATTTATGATCTCTTAATACTCTGAGCAATTTCTCCTCCATCAAATCTGTCAAAAAAGAAGATATAATTACCGGTAAAGAAGAAACTCCATCTAAATAAGCATATTTCAAATGAGAAGGTAAGGGTTTGAGTTCAAGAATTGGAGGCTCTTCAATTGATGGTTTAGGCTTTGTAATGTGTTGTCCCAACTCTTCAAATTTAATTGCCTTTTGCCTTGAATATGGTGGAATTGCCTCCATGAAATTTGCGTACTCCTTTATCTCCTCATTCTGAATATCTTTGTCCCTTAGTTGAATCAGACATGCTTCAAGTGGATCTTCAAAAATATTTTCCTGAAAAACCTTATTCACCAACTTGTCAACTGTCTCAACTCTAAAACAAGAATTATCATCATATGGATATTTCATTGCTTTAAAAACATTAAATGAAACAAGATCATCTTGAACTCTAAGGATCAACTTCCCCCGTTGTACATCAATAAGAGCTCTTCCTGTTACTAGAAAAGGTCGATCTAAGATAAGTGGTACCTCAAAATCTTCCTCCATGTCAAGAACTATGAAATCTACAGGAAAGATAAATTTGTCAACTTTTACCAAAACATCTTCCACAATACCTCTCGGATATTTAATTAATCGATCAGCTAGTTGAAGTGACACTGTTGTTGCTTTTACCTCGCCCAATCCTAATTTCTTGAAAACAGAATAAGGCATCAGATTAATACTTGCACCTAAATCACATAATGCTTTTTCAAAGTAAGAATCCCCAATAGTGCAAGGAATAGTAAAACTCCCTGGATCTTTTAATTTCGGAGGCAATTTGTTTTGTAGGATGGCTGAACACTCCTCATTTAACTTCACAGTTTCATAATTCTCCAGTTTCCTTTTGTTTGCCAAAATCTCCTTCAAAATTTTTGCATAACTAGGCATTTGCGCTAAAGCATCTGCAAAAGGAATGTTAATGTGCAATTTTTTAAATATATCAAGAAATTTAGAAAATTGCTTATCTATTTTGTGCTGCTGGAGTTGCTGAGAGAATGGAATTGGCGGCACATATGGCTTGGGATTATCTGGAAAAAGTTTACTCTTACTTGTCTCCTTTGATTGTTTATTGATCACCTCTTCTTTGTCTTTGGAAATCTCTTTTTCTCCTACTTGTTTACCACTTCTCAGGGTAATAGTCTTTATGTTTTCAATTGGATTTTTTTTCTGTGTTGCTCGGCAAAGAACCCTATTGCCTTCCTGACATCATGCTTGCTAACTGAGCCACTTACATCTCCAGATTTTTTATTGAAGCCTCTTGGTTTTGAAATCTCACATTCGTGCTTTTGACGAAGTTATGAGTTGTGTTAGCAAGTTTGGTGACTATGTCTTCCAAATTTGACTTTGTCTCTTCTGATTGTTTGAATCCGGTGGTCTCGTCACATTCGATTGTTCCATGAAAAATTTGGATGATTGCGCAATCCCAGATTGTATGTGTTGGAGTATGGATTATTCTGCGACCTGTTAAAATTCCCAACAAAATTAAAATTTTCACTAAGTTGTTTGAAAGTATTACCTACCTAACACTCTGTGCTAACATGTCCTCCACCACAAAAATCACATGTCAAATTGTGAATTTTCATGGCTGAAACACTCATATTATCTAGCTTTTTGTTGAGTGTTTCAAATTGTGCAGCAATTGCAGCAAAAGCATCAACTTCATGAACTCCACTAACTTTTCGCATTGGTAATCTCTCAGTAGGCCACTGATAACTATTGGACGCCATCTCTTCTAATAAATTGTAGGCTTCTTCTGGTGTTTTATTATTTAAAGTCCCCCTGCAGCTGCATCAATCATAGAACGAAGATTTGCACTAGAGCCATTATAAAAAGTTTGTACCTGCATCCATACGGGTAGTCCGTAATGTGGGCATCTCCTAAGAAATTCTTTGAATCTTTCCCATGCTTCATATAATGATTCATTATCCATTTGCATAAAATTAGTAATATCGTTACACATCTTCGTAGACTTTGCAGGTGGAAAAAACTTACCAAGAAATTTTTGAGCCATATCATTCCATGTAGTAATTGATCCTGTAGGAAGAGAAGAAAGCCAACTCTTAGCTTTATCTCTAAGAGAGAATGTAAATAATCTCAATCAAATAGCATCATCTGTAACTCCATTATATTTAATGGTGTCACAGATTTCAAGAAACGCATCGATGTGAGCATTTGGATCATCGCTTGGTAGCCCACTGAATTGCACCGATTGTTGAAGCATCTGAATAAGTGACAGCTTAATCTCAAAGTTGTTTGCTTGAATTGCAGGTCTTCTGATACTTGATGTGGTGCCTTGAACTGTTGGCGCAGCATAATCTCTTAAGAGTCTACGTGGATTTTCATTCTCACCGTTTGCCATCTTAGCGTGATTTCTCTGTTCTCTTAGTCGTCTTTTGAATGTACGCTCGATTTCTAGATCAAGCTCAATAAGTTCCTCTTGTTGGCTACGTGTCATAAACCGATGTACACCCTGAAAAATAAAACAAAACAAAAGCTAGATTAAACTTAGAATTATTTGGTATAAATATTAATTAGTATTAAACAAACGATCCCGGCAACGGCGCCAAAAACTTGTTCGTAAAATTCTAAACGCAAGTGCACGTGTCGAACAAGTAATATAATGATGAGAAAAAGTATCGTCCCACGGAGATCGATGATTAATAAACTAATTAAATACTAAAATAGATTAATTCTAAAATTTATCTAACAAATCAAAATATAATTTAGAATAAATTAAAAACAAAACTTGAAGACTAAATGCAGTAAAATCAATCAGATAAATATGTTAGAGCATCCGATTTCACCATAACCACTAGATATGAATTTCAAATTGTTGTGAATACAAGAACAATATCAAACATATGATAGCGGAATTTCCTAATCTATTTACTATCCTATCTCTAGGTATAGCAAACCTACTCAGCTTATTAATCAACTATATCTCTATGTGAATTAAAATAAACATGAGTGCATTAAAAACTATGAATATTCCCGGTTTACAATGAGTCTTTTGGATCACCTTATCACCGAAAGCTACACAAATAACGCGGTATATTTCTACCCACGTTTAATTCATGGTTATATATTATAATGAGCAATTGCATATTATCACCTCTTAGTCTCAAACATGCACATCAGATCATTCAAGTGATGGCCAGTCACTCAAAAGCAGTAAACGCAATAATATATAACTCACATGAATGAAATCAATTGTAAAACATTAAAATCATGAAATTCATATCATCATGGTTAGGCTACATCGTAGCCCTAACAAAAGAAAATTAGAACATAGTAGAACAAGAAATAAAAAATTAAAAATATAGATCAAACCCAGCATCTTGAATCAAAGGACAAGAATTCTGTCACCACTTTTGTCTTCTCTTCAAAATACTTGAAAAAACTCGAAAAATGAAAAACGATCTAACTAAAAAAAAAAAAACCTAGCTGCTCTCTCTTCCTATTTATAGGAAATCTAAAATATCTATATCTCAATACTTTGCAGATAACATCGGGAACAAAATCAAGAATTTCCTGATTTGATATCCATCTTCCACCGCTGCTTTTATTTGAATTACGATAATTGCCATTCTTTTCCTTATCTTCTCTATATCTCATTATTCTGCATAAACAAGGAAAATTTAAATAATCAGAAGGAAATCCAAATATTTTCTCATAGATAATGCATTAATTGTTGCCTAAAATAGATAAAATAACTCTATTTTTATAGAGTTATCACCGAACTTAGAAAAGCTAGGTGTTTCCATTATCATCATGTTTTAGCACGAGAGAAATCCATGTTTTTCTTGCCACGGGACTAGTGGTCAGTGAGGTCTTTGTGATCCTCAACTGCCATTATGTCATCGGTGCCAAAATCTACGCCATTTCTATATAGCCTGAAAAATAAAGTAGCGTCGGCGACATATTTATCTACTGAAACAAAGAACCTGGGAGCTTAATCTCATGGAAGATAGTTCAAATGACGAGCTCTATTTGTACGACATGGCCTTCTGGTATGTATGAGAGTTTAGTTTCGAAAAGATAAAAGAATGGATAGGGTACTTCAAAAGAAAGGGTCTCTCTAGCAAGTGCTAGCGATTTTTCCCTAAGCTTAATCTCATGAAACCGCTTTTTAAGACTAGTTTCAAGTGGGAAAATCTTGCATTTTTTAAGCATATATAGCGAGGTTTAAACACAATTGTCATGAACAATTTTACACAAACAACTTAAAAGTACAGACCCCCACTCATCAAATACAGAGCATGATGATCCAAAACCAAAATGCCATTGAAAATTTGAAATAACAGCCACCGACCACACATCATAATAGTTTTTAGAGCTTGAACAGTTCAGTTCGAGAAGCCAAATTAGCAAACCCGGCTCATCTTCACTAGATCAAGCAAAAATCAAAAGATACGGAAACAAATTCATATGACGCCAAACAGATTTACTCAACTTTGCTTAGAATTTCTCTAGAAGCACCAACAATTCAAAGTTAAAAACCACATGCTAAACCCAGTGGGCATTGTCCTCTTTGTCCATAACCAAATCACGTCGCAAGCCCTCTCTCTCTCTCTCTCTCTCTCTCTCTCTCTCTCTGTCTCTGTGTTCAGCGATCTATCCATGTCCCCCAAAATCAAATCAAGTATTCAAAACACAATTCAAAAACTTATTCATGTAAAAATCTGGGAAACAAGGTCCCACATACCTTCAATGAAGAAAATTAGGGCTAGATCTACCATCCAATTTGTATGTTCGGGATATGAGCAATCTTGTCCCAGTCCTCGCCTGCTTGTCTTTTGCAACTCTCCTCCAATTCTCCACAATTGAAGATGTATAGGCGAGTAAGGGATGTAAGCCTTCGCATTGCTTTAGGGAATGATGTCAACAAGTAGCACCCGCCGATCTCGAGATTTTGAAGTGATTGAAGGGCCTCGATTTGCTCTGGTATAGCCTTCAAATTGTAGCATTCCGAAATACAAAGATGCTTGAGATTGTGGGCCTGTAAAAGCCATTGTGGGAGAGATGTCAATTTGGGAAGGCGATTGATTGTCATGGAGCAGAGACTCGGAAGGCCTCCATAGAAATCCAAGATGCTGCTGCTTTC
The DNA here is from genome assembly GCA_017140255.1 of Eucalyptus paniculata subsp. matutina. Classification (NCBI taxonomy): domain Eukaryota; kingdom Viridiplantae; phylum Streptophyta; class Magnoliopsida; order Myrtales; family Myrtaceae; genus Eucalyptus; species Eucalyptus paniculata. The sequence continues at coordinate 18,772,920 of CM029436.1, read as the reverse complement.
GTCTTTGGATATATCCAGCTCCTCACATTTCTCGATTTGCTCTGATAATGCCTTACAATTAAGGCACTCGGAAATTTGGAGATGCTCAAGACTGTGGAGCTGTAGAATCCACCGTGGGAGAGATTCTAGTTTGGGAATTCCCCAGAAACTCACAGACCGGAGACTCTGAAGTCCATGGAAATCCAAGATGATGTTGCCGCTTTCATCTTTGGATAAATCAAGCTCCTCGCAATGATAAATAGAGAGTTTTACGAGCTTCGATAGATGCCACAAATCAAGTGGGAGGGAAGTTAACTGAGGAAGACTATCAATATAAAGAGATTCAAGTGAGGTGAGACTTGCCAGACACTGCCCAGGTAAATATTCTAGAAACTTCATATCAGAGATGTGGAGATGCTTCAACAACTTACTAAGGCCAAACTGGGGGAAATGTTTACATCTCTCGCACCGCATCAATGTTAACTCAACTAAATTGGGCAACTCGGTCGTCCACCTGGGGAAACTCTCACCATTATACTCCTTAATAATCAACTTCTGCAGATTGTTAGGCGGCCTCAATCCATCTAATAGTGCTTCATCTCTCTTCGTAATTATTGCTTCATCGGTAATATTGAAAATGCCCCATGAAAGATCCAAGACTTCTAGAGAATGCTTCTCTTTCAAGTTCGCGGCTTGGGATTCTTTTACTGCATCTGTCACACTTCCCAAATTTTTAATGAAAAGTTTTCCCCGGATGTTATTAAGCTTATTTAGCTCTCCAAGTTTGCAATGTTTCTTAGCAAGAGCTTTATCTTTGGGCAATATAAAGCGACTAAACCTATATAACAAACTCAATTGCCCTAGTCCACGTGGAATATAACTAAGTTTATAACAACAATCTATGTTTAGAATTTGAAGGCCGACTAACTTCCTTATACCCCTTGGCAATTCTTCGAGGGATTGACAATTGCAGAGATTAAGTGTTTGCAAATTATGCAATCTTGTGATGGAGTTAGGAAGCCTTTTGAGTGCAACATTATCAGAGAGATCGAGATACGTAAGATACTTCAACTTACAAATGAACCTTGGCACCTTCTTGACGTGTGCCGCATGCAAATCTAAGATGCGCAACCTCTTGAAACTTTGAATGAGTTGGCATAGATATTCTTCACTTGTTGATTCCCCTCCCCAATGTCTAGCAATAGACAAAAATGTTCTAAGTGCACTTGCTTTCAAGCATGATATTAGAGGTTTACCCATTAAACTAGAAGTCGAATCACAAGATATATGACGAGTTCTTTCATGTATGGGTTTTGTATCATCCCTCACCACCCAACACTCAGTCCCAGCAACCGAGCTGGCTAGATCATGCATCAAATCATGCATCTTGCAAGTCTCCTTATTTTCCTGATAGTCTTGAAAGAAGTTACTCAATAGTAGATCCTTGAAATATCCACAAGCAATGTCTTCTAAATGATGAGGTCTATTTGATTGCTTGATAAATCCTTCCGCAATCCAAAGATCGACCAAAGTTTGCTTCTTTATCTCATAATCTTTGGGAAACAATGAACAAAACGCGAAACATTGTTTCAAATGTGAAGGAAGATGGTAATAACTAAGCTTAAGAATTGGCATTATGCCATCTTCCATAATAGACACATCGGGAGCTCTTTTTCTTTGAATTGCAACCATTCATGCTTACTTTTCTTAAAGAGTAAACTCCCAATAGTTCGAATAGCCAATGGAACCCTAGAGCACTTTCTTACTATATCTTTACCAATAGCTAGCATGTCGGGATCTTGTTTCTCCTCTTCTTTACAACAAGCAATTTGCATTAGTAATTCGAGAGACGCACTTTCAGATAAGCTACCGAGATGATGAGGCAAAGTAGTGCCAGTGATCTTTGCCACCAAAGGAAGGCGTGTAGTTATAAGGATCTTGCTTCCTTTAGCACCTCCAACTAATAAAGTTTTCAAGTTCAACCATGTTTCTAATTCTGTATTCCACAAATCATCTAAAATTAAAAGATATCTCTTTCCATCGATTGCTTCCCTCGTTCACTTTGCAATTGTTCCATTGCACCCTCAATTGGTTCTTTCTTCTTTTTTGCACAATCTATGATATTTTTTACTATTTTTTTCGTGTCAAAGTCATCAGAGACACAAACCCACATTTTCAAGTTAAACTGTTTACTGACCATCTCATCATTATACACGCTTTGAGCGAGAGCTGTTTTTCCAAGCCCCCCAATACCAACTATTGGAAGGATGGAAACGTTCTCTTGCATGTCCGAGTCCAATAAAAATTCCATGATCGTCTTCTTATCATCTTCTCTCCCTATAATATCTCCCTCACGTATAAACGAATGCGTCTCTTCTCTCTTCCTCCACTCTCTCTCGGGACGCTCATTCAAGTGGACTTCCTTATTAGCCTTAATGGCTTCTATTCTCGCCCTCACTTCTCTTACTTTGTCACTCATCTTCAATTTAAAAGCAAGCTGATTTGAACTTGAGAAAAATGTCCTTACCGCCTTCATCATCTCATTGTGGCCCCTCAATTCTCGTCGCATAGCTTCTATGTTGAATTCTTCAAGCACATCCTGCGCCTCATAGAACGCGTCTTTCAGTTGCTCAACCCAAATTCGGATGTGGGGACGGTGGTATTGCTCTTCTGCATCGTCCAGTACAAGCTGAAGAGGGGAGACAATCTTCTTGAGGGCCTCGAGTTCACGCTTGATGCCCCATAACTTTCCAACTGTTTCTATTGCTTGAGAACCTAAAATCTCAATGATCTTTTCAGCAATGCCACCAATGACAGCTTCTGCCATTTTTGTTCTCTGTATCTCTCTTTCTTTGTCTCTCTGTGGATCAAAAGACATTAGTTCCAAGGCTATAGGCTTATCAGAACATGTATAAGAAGTTCATGTTGATGCTTATGTAAGACTTGGCAAATAAAAAATCCTAACAAATCTAATATTCAACTTCCTTGACTAACTCGAGTTGTTGAACGTAGGAATTCTCATCGTCCATGCAAGCCTCAATCAAAAATGCATGTGGGACCCACGGAGGTAAAGTTTGAGGTTCGCGATTGAAGCCTAATTGTACATTGTTATTCAGAATTAAACCTAGGTGTGGTTATTGGTGCATAATTTCGAATTTCCCCATATATCAATCTTTTCAAAAGAAGCTGGCCTTTTTCAACTTTTTTTTTTTTTAGGATTATGTTGAATTATTATTAAAAACCATTCCACAAGATAGCTTAATTGGATGGAGATTCTCCCAAATTTTAAAAAATTGCATTAATCACGTTAAGAGAGAGTTGTAGAGGGTTAAAGAATTTCTAGATTTTGGTTAATTCATGATATAATAGATTTTATTATAATATCATTCAATGAAAGGTTTACTTAGTCAATATAAAAAATTTAAAATTACTGTTTGTTAACACCTGAATTTTTGTCAATGTTTTAAATAATCCATTCATTTTGTAAAAAATATAAAATTTATATAAAAAATTAAAAATATAAAGAAAAAATATAAAAAACGAAAAGAAGAAGAAAAAAATGATGAAGTCGTGTGGGACAGCGTCCGGCCCACTTGGGAACTTTTAGCCTGCTGAGCCCGTTCCCCCTCGACCGATGGCCAGATGTCGGTGGTGTTCAGTGTTTCGGCCGAAGGAGATGAGTTACAGGAGCTCGGTTTCGTTGAAGGAGGGGCGAGAGGTTGGAGATGATCCGGGCAGAAAAAGACAAAAACGGAAAAGACAAAAAAAAGTGAAAATAAATAAAAAAGAAAGGACAAAAATCGTTAAAAAGGGAGAGATGGGTTTTGGGCTGGTTTTGTTGTACGCTAGGTTCCTTTGTAGAATTTGGGCCAGACAAAACAAATTACAAAAGAAGAGAAGTGTTCATGGGCTCATTTAATTATTTCTGACTGGGCTTTCGGGGTTAACATTTTTAGCCCAACCCGATCCGATAGGGTTAGGGTCGGTTTAGTTGGGTCGGGTCTCTTGACCCGGTTCGGATTTCTTATAAGTTAATATTAAAAAATATTAACAAAAAATTAAAATTCGAGAATTAAAAAATTAAAAATTCAGAAAATGATAAAAAAAATTAAAAGCTTTAGGAAATAATAATTTTTTTTGGAAAATTCGAAAATTAATAAAATTAAGAGTTTTAGAAAATTGTTAAAAAAATAAAAAAATCTGAAAGTTCATTAAAAATTATAATAATTAAAAAAATTAAAAAATAATTCCTTAGAAATTGAAACCCAAAAATTGGACAAGCCTTTGGGGCTTTATAATAGGGTTCTTTATTTTTTTTTATTGTTTTTATAATTTTTAGAAATGATATTAGGATGTTTGTGTGCTTTCCTTTATGATTATCTTTGATTATGAATTTCAATATTTTGGGTATTACTTTCCTACTCTAGAATGATTAGGACGAACCTTAGATTTCTTTTGGATAAGTTATTATGGTGCTAGCTAGCACATGATCAAGATAGGTATCGAAATGGCGTTACTCTTAGGGCTAACATAATCAAGTCTTGAGTCTAAAATCTCAAATTGTGTAAATAGGAAGATATCCTCCAATATCTTATTGGGTTTTTAGTTGACCAAAAAAGGGCTAGTGGTGACTCATTTGTTAAAATTTGCATACGCTTAATTGATTAAAATTTTGAACACTCGATGTCGCACAAGATATGGGTTTGGAAAAGCTCAAGTCAATGGAAGGCCATCGACCCAAAGTTAACAATATCGCTAAACCTAACAGTCTCTCCCTTACAAGGAGTTAGGTTTCGACGCTATTCTTTGTTTAAGACTTTTTTTTTCTTTTTTTCTTTTTTCAAAGGATGGCAAGTCATTCTCTAAACTCATGGGATGGATGTGATGTATGACAAAGTTAGTATCAAGAGCTTATGTTATGAACCAAGGGAATATTAGTTAGCTTCGATCAAGGCACTATGAGTTGTGAGAATTAGTGTATATGTGCATACATACGTAATATGCATTAGGATAGAGATTCTTTCCTTAAATTAGAAAGTTTTGTATGCATGCGTAACATAATCAATCTGTTAACATTCTGATATGAACACTATGCCTCTCAGTTTAAAACTCTTCTTCCTATTGTCACATGACATTATTGCTATTATTTTCTAAAACATTGCAATTTGATTTAGGAAGTTCCCTCTCCTTGCAATTCTCTCAAATTTATTTGCTTCCTATGAACAAATGCTTCTATATTTTTCTTTTCGTTCTTTCTTAATTTTTTTTCCTATTCTCTAAGTAATTGCTTTAAAGATCTCTTCCCATGCTAGGCAACGTGAAATTCTATATTTAGGCATTTTATGGATGTCATTCCTTTTTCATAAATTTTAGTACTCCCATCATTTTCTGATGGTGCCCATTTTTCATAGTTTCATCACATGCTTTCCTTAGAAAACCATGCACGTTCACATGCTTTCCTTAGAAATTGATGCACGTTCACATACATGCCCCAATTTTTTAGTAATAACATCGAGTACCAAAATCAACTGGATCTGGTTCTTAAGAAGATAGAAAAGTGTTATAGCTACCTGGGCAACTTTAGTATCTAACTTCAAGTGGCAAAAGACTTTATGTTCATGAATCTCTGCTTTTTCCCATATATTAAAAAAAAAGAAAAAGATTATGAAGTATTGTTGTGAAAACAAATAAGCCCAACTTTATGTTCATGATTCTCTGCTGTTTCTAATGATGCCCATTTTTATGGTTTCGTTGTTTAGTAGTGACATCAGAGTATTAAAATAACGGGATTGGATCTAATAAGTAGGGCGAGTTCCTATTCATACATTATTCTAGATACATAATGTTAGATTATATGAGATGACTATACAGTTAAGTAATATGTCTAATTAACATTAAGGGAAATGGGAGGTAATTGAGTGATAATGAGGTTCAACCGTTAAACTCCATTCTACCTAACTTTCTTATTAGTTTGGTTTTCATATATGACACTTAATAAATTAGAATGAGTAATCACAATGATCAGAGGGTTTTTGAAAAGTAAAAATAATTTTGTTCTTTCTCGTTAAAATTCAAAATGTTATTCAAATATAACAAGTTATGATTCAAATAACGTATTAATGATTATCGGTTTTGAAAATTTCATATGTTTAAAGACAAAATAATGTAAAATGTAGACCGAGACAACATTAGAATTAACAAAAATAAAATGTAAAAATCTATCAAGACAAGCCATTAGCTACGTTGGTGATGTTCTTGAGATCTCTAGTGTTCAGTAGACAAGATAGGCTTATGTTCGGTAATAAAATGTTGTACCTTGCAAGACCGTACGTGTCAGAGAACAAGACAAATGAAGATATTGAGTCTAAGGACCACTGTCCTTGTCAATTTGTGCACAATCTCATCTGAACTCTATATCAAGCCGCTTTTCTGATTAATGTTACACTCAAGTTCTATTCTAGATCACATCGAGCAAGTAAGATAAATGTACTCCAACATATAACCTTGCATGAAGAAAAAGTATATAAAGTGGCAATCATTTGAAATCATGTCCAATTATGAGTAATAGCATGAATCCTAACATGAAGTTGAAGATTTCACAAAACATTTGGCAAGAGTTTGGGATCTTCAATAAGGATAGCAGGTGTTGCATGTTCTTATTTGCTCCTAATCGCGATTAGTTTTTGGAATTGGTGACTCACCCTTCCCCCTTAGTTGCATGTTCAAAATTTCTATGGATACCGATTCATTTATATTTCGTTCCATTTCTTTCTAACCTTCCTTGCTCTATTAAGATTTTAAAAAATAAGCCTTTAGATTTTACAGCTAATTTCACATGAGGCTACATTAAAAAATAAAGCAAAATAACTCCTTAGTTGTTCTTGCGTAAGTGTAGACCTTGAGATCCACCATGGGAGGTGGACCAACTAGAGTTGTTGAAGATAGGAAGTCTCATCCTTTACGCACATTACAAGATGAGGCCTAAATCAATATGCATATGGGACCCACCGCAGTCAGGTCCGAGGTCCGTGATTGGTTTGTCTTAGATTGGGCGTGCTTCTAGTGTTTACTAGTCTAACATGGTTGCAAAGGCAATGATTCTGGGGAAAACAAATCACTGAACTTATAGTTCTTAAAACAATAATCCGATGCATGCATGGTGAAAATAACTTAGAGAGCGAAATTACCAGGAGCACTGGTGATATTGAAGGATCGAATTTGACAGCAGCGAGCCCGAATGAAATGCAAGCAACAAGATAAGAAATAGTGAAGGAATGGTTCTTGAGTGCGGCCTGCATTTGTCCTCGTCTCACATTATATAGGAAAAAAAAAGAGGAACATTCCTTCCTTATATCGACACAAGAAGGAAACTTGGGAATTGATCCCTTTCTTTGCCTCCTCAGTTACCGTTCCCACAAGAAAGGAATTTCTTTGCATTTCATTCTTGCAAAAGGCGCCATGTCTGATTACTTTCTTGTGTTCGACGGAATGATTCTTTCATATGCAACAATCATATTTTAGTACGACCAATTTTAGCACTAAAATGAAATGTTCGAGGTACAATCCAAAACATCGACAAGTATTTGATATTCCAAGAAATCTCACAATGGTTAAGTTGGTTTTAAAAAGGTTGAACATATTGGATGGTCTCCCCCGATCCATTTCCTTCAACCGCCATGGAAATATTATCTAATCAAAGTTTTTTCCTTTTCCTTTTCTATATTATAAATATAGATATATTGATTTCAAAAGTTAGGCGCTCTTTATAGAATTATTTTATTGCTTATGATTCGATTGAGTATTACTTGTATATTCTTTTTCTAGCCTTACCGGGTCAATTACAGGCCGGATCATACGGCGAATTTTTGAATTGATTCATTGCTCGCCCCTAGTAAAAATGACCATCTCATGCTTCGATGGGCACATATATTTGGTCTTTCGATATTTATCTACAAAGTGATCCCATAAGCGAGACATATGGGTTGGACCTTCGAGACAATAGAATAGTTACAATTTGCAAAAGATGCTTAAATTTATACAAATTTTAGGTGCACGATAATTAGGCCGTACCTATTATCTTTGAGCTCAGTGGGCTTGGTTTTCACTATGGCTTCATTAACATTCTTCATAACTATCGCTCCTTCTCCAAAATTTTGGCCCATGACATCTCTTTTCAATAATTCTTCAACTTGCGATTGAAGAATTATCATCATTGTAATAAAATTGTAAAATGTAATACCCGTCAAAACTTAATCCTTCTCAATCCTACTACGTAGGTTCTCAATTTCAACAAATGTCGAATCTACCTAAGGCATTGCCATGTCAAAATCTCCAACTTCTTTGCCAATCTTATTAGCATACGGCTTGAATCGTGTGCTTGTTGTCACTAACAACACGATTAGTATCCTTATTCTTAACCATTGAATGATTCTTCACAAAATATATATTGCCTTCCTTTAGCAAATCTGAAAAGCGATTTGCAATATTGCTGTTGATAGAACCATGGATGTATTCGTTCTAAAAAAAAAAAAAAAATCAATTGGCAAGCAAAATAACTGAATAGAACAGAATGACGACTCACCTTCTAGAGAAGAACCATACTGATACTTTCAGTTTTCTATTTCTTTCAGCTTTAAATCATTCCATAGTGTTGAAAATTGTACTGTGATTTTTTCTTCTCAAATTTTGAGTAAAGGAACCACTACATACTAAAAAAATCAAAAAACATTTGAATTTGACTATCACCTCTTTCTCTGAAGCAAAGATTCATGATTTGTAAAATAGGCGCTCTTTGTATGAATGATTTGACATGAGAGAAAATTCTAGCTATAAAAAATACCAGTGATGGGAATTATACAAAAAAAAATGGGAATCTGCGTAATCAGGAACAATTATCTGAGAGAGCTTTGCATATCTGCCCCTAATTTTTATCATTAATCATCTGCCCCTAATTTTTATCATTAATCATCTGCCCCTAATTAAACATTGAAATAAATTTTTATCGTCATCCTGAAAAGCAGAGGCCTAGGACGTGCGCACCTGAGAAATTCCATCTGTTCCTGCACATATACGTTGCTTTACACGAGAGCAAGAGATAAGAATCTCTTGTAGCTATGCCAGCTTTGGCTTTATGCATCGCATTTTCAAGACATAAATTAGAGAGAAAAAACAGAGTATACGAAAGAGCTTTGTATATCTATGAGGACCACTGCTTCTGTCCTGCTTTTCATTCTTAGTGTTGCTGGTAATTTTCCAATACTGTTGGCAAATTAATATTGCCGTTTACTCGCTTGTCAGTTCATCCGTTAGTAAATTACTAAATTTATCGAGATTTTACCAACGTCTAAATAAAAGTAGTCAATCATCAACTCCTCCGAAATAGTATCATTAGTAATTTAATGTCATTATAGTAAATTTACATACATTCCACAAAATTAGTAACTTACCATATTTTTTTTTTGAAAAAATTACAAGTTTGATTAGCAATTGACCGACTCTATAAAGAATTTGCCCACTTGACGCTAAATTAGTAAGTCACCAACTTTTTTCAACTTTTACAAGCTTGGTTTTTGAACTACCAACGCTATAAAAAAAATGTCAACAATCCAAAACGTTCAAATGAATTAGTAAATCTACTTGCCAACTCTTCCAAAATTATACAATTGTCCCTAGTAACTTATTAATGCTTTATTAAATTTACCAAATTCCAATAAATTAGTGACTTAATAGCTTCTTTGTAATTTTTCAAGTGTGATTAGTGGAATAACAACCATAAAGGAAATTTTCCAAATAAATTAGTACGCTACCAACTTCTTTAATTTTTACGAATGTAGTTTATAAACTATCAAAACTATAAAGAATTTACCAATGATTTAGGGAATTACCATCCCAATTAAATTTAGTAGATCACTTATATTGTAAGGAATTTACCAATGTCCAAATATATTAACAAATTAGTACATTTTTAAATTTTACAAGTGTGGTACATAAGTTACCAATAATGTAATTAATGTACCAATAGCAAAAAAATTTGTAAGAATTTGTTTGGAGGAAAAACGTTCTCCTTTTTTGGGGTATTGAAAGAGGAAAAAGGTGGATTTGGTGAACTTTGTAAATGGTTTCTTTAACCGGATAAAAGTTAAGCTTGAGGTCACGGGTTTAACCCTATCTATTCCAAACGAACACTCCGGTTCAGATCCAACACTTCAAAGAGCCCCACATGTTTTCTTTTGTTTGCCTTCTTTGCCAAATTTTGATGGCTCCGATGATTGGTAACCAAGTCTATTCTTGTTGTAAATTATTCAAGGCATTGTAAGAGGTCATCATAACACGTGAATTGCCGAGCAGAATCCCATAACGAAATTCATGAGGGTAAATAATTAATTCATCAAATGGTGGAAGTTTACTACTCGATCTTGTAAAATTTTAAAGAAGTTGGCAAATAATTAATTTTGTGAAATGTTAGGAAATTCCTTATAAAGTTGGTATTTCTGTGTAAATTTTAAAGAAGTTGGCAATTTACTAATTTATTAGGTGTTAGTAAATTCCTTATAGTGCTAGTATATTACTAGCAACAATGGTAGAATTTTAAAAGAAGTTGGTTGCTTACTAATTTGTTAAAATATTAGTAAATTCCTTGTAGGATTGATATTTTACTAAATTCATTTATAACAATTCAAAGAAGCTGATAGTGTTGGAGATATCCTAATAAGTAACCCAACATTTGTTGACACTTAAAATTTTGCCAAATGATCGTTAGATAGGAACTTGCTTTCATACCATTTTTTTTTTTTTAATTTTCTTGCGTAAAATTCTCTTAAAGTTTCCTAGTCACGTACCAAGTACTAGCGGTTTCTACTTTGTTGATGGTATTGACCATATTCTAATAAGTTGATAGTATCTAGTTAATTAAATATTGAGTTTTTGCGATTTAGATTACTTAGGCATTTTGTACATTTATAAAACAGGATTAGTTTTTTCGAATCTTCTTTCTCAAAAAAATAAAAAAAAAATAGTAAATATAATAGCAAGCAAGAGAGAACGGTGGGACTTCTCGGCCATTCATCCCACAGACACGCACGGCCACCGCCAACCACCGCCAGTAGCCAGTCTTCCATCTCCCGCCGCCACAAACGCGCTCGGCACAATGTACAGCTGGAGGCCAACTCGGTGATCTCAGCAGGAGGGAAGTACAAGATCTCTTCCTCTTTTGCTCGGATCCTCCACAGAGTATCGGATGAAAGTTGGGGGCTGAACTCCATGGATGCAAGAAGGAGAAACAGAGACGAACGACGGAGGATGCAATCGACGGACTCCACAACCTGATCGCGATGATGCTCCGGCGAACGCGACTCTCCTCTCTCTCTCTCTCTCTCTCTAGCTGGAACCGGAACACTCCTCCCTCCTGATTCAATTTGTGGCAGAGCTTCAGCCGACGCACCAGAGGCTCTGTTTTCGGATCCTTTATTCGCCCTGGTTCAGAAGCTAGCTCTCCGCGTTCCAATCTTTGTCCGTCCGTTCCGGAAGCTCCAGACGTTCGTTCCGCACTTTGGCGACGATCATAGAAGCTCCAGTTTCACCTAAAACCAATGTCACAGAGCGGAGGCCGAGTGTCCCTATTATTATTTTATCTTCGTCATCGTCGTTTCCTCATCTTCCGCCATCGAAACACTTCACAGCAGTACTTCGTCCTCGCGCACCTGTCCCTGGCAACACACTCACATATAACGACACCCCTTGGAATCGTCAAATCTGCCTTGGACAGCCCCACAGCATACTGCTCTGTTATGCTGTGTGTTCGCGATTGATATTGTTGTTCGCTTATTCTTCGCTAAACCTGAGCTGGAGTTGGACCGAGTTTCAATTTACCAGGTCGTATCTTCCCCGATTAAACTCTAAATGTGATCCTGATTCATTCTAGATTTGCTTATTCTCTGTTTTCCCGTCTTTTCATCGTACTGCTTTACTGGATAATCACTGAGCCATTACAGCATACGAGATTCACCATTTCTTCTGTCCGTAAGGTTTTATGTTCTAATTGGTTCTTGAGTGGTGCGTTTGTGTGCAATGTAGTGGTGTCGAAGTAGGATAGTGCCATTGCGTGAGACGATGCCCAGACGATGTTTGATGAAATGTCCAATAGAGGGATCTGTAATGTTGCCTCGTTGAATTCGATTAGTCTCTGGCGGGATTGTAGGAATGTGCTTATCTCATTTAGAGGATTTATTTTCCAACGAATAAGCTAAGTCAAGCATCTCTCTGTTCAATTGCTTGCTTTTACACTTTTGGCGGCTCATTTTCGTGTATTCCAGATTAAGTTTGTTGCTGATCTCTTCAATTGCTGACTGGAATCTTGCCGTTGTGTCGGTGATGGTCGGTGCCATATCTTCAGATACGATTTTTTTGGACTTCTAAACTAAGATCGAAGCGTGGATGATTATTCTCTGATTCTTGAAGTGGATGGTGCTGGAATTTCACGGCAAAGAGAAAGAATAAGAAACTCTGGATGAGAAATCGATATCGACTCGTTGATCTTTAAGTTCTGAGCCAATTTAATGCCTTACTGGTTCGAGTGTGATTTATGCCTTGACATGCTTACCAATAAATTGGAAGTTCATTTTTTAACAGATACGTTGGTTATGATTGAAAAATTAACAACACTATTTCCTTGCATAAGATTCTCTTAAGTTTTCATGGTCACATAACCCTTTCTCAAGTACTTGCGATTTCCGCTTTGTTTGCTCCTTAATTTCCGAGCAGTAACATCAAGTCCAAATCGTAATCCGTTGCTGCAATCAGAAATCTGTATTTGGATGGCAATCCCAGTCGATGATGCTTGGTTTGTTTTCACTCCATCTCATGCGTCGACTCTATTGGAACTTTTCCTGTATTGTATTCTCATTTTTGACTTAGTTGCACAATTATTTTTATCTCGGATACATGTACTAAAGCTGCCGTGTTTATTATAAGTCAACAATGGAAGAATCGGTATACTTGTGATTTGGTTCCTCGATTTGTTAACACGTGACTTTCAATGGCCAAATGTCTTCTTCAAATGTGCTGAGTGCTATCCTCAAATGAATGTGGCTTTTGACTGGATGAGTCTTGAGATTGAATCTTTTTGTTTTGTATCACTTTGGGTGGTTCTTCGTTTCACTAAATCACTCTCCTTTGCAATATTTTTTGTTTATGTCTATCCATCTCTAGGTATGTGATCTATTCTTCCACTAAATAAAAAGATAAAAATATATAAAAAATGAGAAAGAAAGAAATTAAAAAAAAATCATAATTACTTTTATGGATCCCTTCTATATAAGTCTTTGTTTCAAGTATTGTTTAATGGGTATCTTTTAGTAGAGAATTCTCTTTTTTATCAGAATTAGCCTTAAATTTAATTCTAGTTCATGGAGGCTTATATCTCGAGACTCACTAATAAGGTCATGTATATTCTTTATCTGACTTGTATTGGGTTTATTTTCCACACATTGTTCCTACTTATCTTTGTTATTTTTTCATGCTCTATGTTGGTCTCTTTATATTGCCTTCATGTTTTATCAACATTATTAAAATTTACTGGCAATTTCATAAATTTATTAACTGTAGAAGTTTGCAGATTTTCCCTTAACTGGACCCTGGAATTGTCGAAGTCCAACCATGCCTTCTCATCCATCTGTCTAGAGAAACACCTATCCTACTTCTTGAATTTTGTTATCTGCTAGATACAACGTGATTGATAAATTAGCATCAGTATCATTTTTAATATTTGTTCTATTGTTGAATAAGACGTTTGGATCGGTGTGAGGAGATGAAAAGAAAAAGGCCCTGAGTAACTTTCTGTTTCGTAGGAGCAAAATGGTAGGTACCGCCAAATTGCATCTCAATGTTTGTACTGCACTTTCCATGTAAATGAGAAAGATTTCTTCGCCTTGCAAATAAAATGAACTTGCCAAGTTGCATGGACAAACTTGCGTGACCAACTTCCCAAAGTTCTCTTAAAAAGACAATGGAAGAGATGAAACTAACTCATGAATCTCATGTTTACTAACAAGAAGTCAAACAGCCTTTTATTCAGAAGAAAGTTAGACATGCCAAATCGAATGACTTAAGAATATGAGGACACTCAAAATTTGGATGAATTACGCTGAAATGTCTAAGTAACTGAGAATACAAAGACAAGAAGTCGTTCGTAACACTGAAGGCAAATAGGTGAACTCAAATGCCATAATGTTGAAACTACTCGCAAATGCAGGATGAAACCAATGTGATGAAGGCTAGGTCCGAGCTTGGACACCTAATTATCTCTCCCTCTGGGAAGCCTTATTTACATGAGGATCTTCTGTCAATGACCTAAATCTGAAGAAAAAGGGGTTCATAGTATTTCAGCCTGGAAGGTCTTCACTAATTTAATTAAGGTAGTTGGCATTATTTGCCAGCAGTTTGAACTTTAGACCTTCAATGCTTGCTTCTCGGCAGCAATAGCTTTAGCCTCGATGGTAGGCTTCCACAAAATTGTAGTTTCAGCAAGTAACGAGGTCATTGTGGGTCCATGTTTGAGGCAGGACACCCGTCTTCCAAGTAAACCTGTGTATCATTTTACGCCGTTTAACTAAGCAAGGCAGGTGAACTTTGTACGTTTTATCGATATTCAGAAATAGTAAAGCATTTTAGAAGTGTTTGATGCACTAAAAGAGCCAAGATATCCAAGTCTTTACTTTAGCTTAGGAAGCAAAACTGTGGGGATGCTTTGTGATTGTTAAAAGGTCAAAATTCCTCGCATGTTTGTTCAATCATAGAATCGACTGAGACCAAAAAGGATAAAGAATACTTATAGGTATTATTTAACTGGTACGGTCATCGTTATGGTACCTTTTCTTTGCTTCTCATTGTCATGGCCCCACAGATTGAACAACCACAATAGGCAACTCCCTGCATAACAATACATGTAATTCAGGCATCACAATAAAATTTGAGTCCATTAGCAGGGCAATCTTTAAATTTGACTAGTAGTTGGAATGCTTCTTCCGAGCATTACCAAAGACAATGTGTCGGTTGGCTGTTTCATGCTTTCCCGTCAACCTTCTCCATAGGCGCTAATGTGCTCCTCATGGTAGAGCGAGAGATTCCAAATCGCCTTCTTTATCACTTCAAAGCCTCCCTCTTCTCTCATGATTTTTGTATTGCAGAAAAGTCAAAGAACACACCCTTGAATGTCCCTCACTGAACAAAAATTCTTGACCAAGTCCATGTTATTTCTATGGTGTGAACCTGTAGTTAGTATGTAGTTAGTATGGCATCCTGCACCATTGCAGTCACCCTAAGAAGGAAGAGAATGTTTTTATCAACTTGAATATTGCATAAATGGTGATAGTGAAGTCAGCTACCTCTATTGGCTTTGGATCTTACATGTGGACAACACCAACTTGCTCGGTTATTCTCTGTTGTATAAAATACATAAACAATCAAGTATTTAAATACCTTAGAACATGTCTGTATGCTCTTATTTTGTTTGCTGTTAATGGTATTTAGTTATTTTCTTGAGCAAGTAATTGAAATTACACCTCAAGAAGGTATCTTGAACACCATAGATGATCTCCTGCTTCAATTCCCATGCTTAATCCGATTTGGTGTTCTCACTGCAAGATAGAAGCCAATGTTGATGGCAGCAGCTCTGTGCTTTTTTTCTTTTTACCTTCTTGAAATAACAGCAAGCTGGAGGTCAGGTATTACCTGGCCCGGCATCATCACTCCATTGGTGCCATTAATGTTGATACCAGCATATAAGCAGGCGTTGAAGTGAGCATCCGATATATCTTGGTCGGATGACTTATTAGCCCCAGCACCACAGTAATAAGGCCCTTAAATGAAAATAAAACCTTGCATCACAATGCAATTTTTTTTTTGTCATCAACTTAAAGCCTATTATTCATCAATATACAGGGAAATTCATTGGGAAAAATTTCTCACCTGGGAACCTGGATATCCTCCAATAGGCCAACCGAATGGCCATTGAACATTTATCTACAATAGGGTGTTTTCTTGCCCAATCCAATACCTAATGTGAACATTTAGCCCAAAATCATGAATTTGTCCATTTCAAAACTTTCTAATTCACCATATATAACTTATGTTTTTGAATCTCGCAGCATGAAACTTCATTGATAACCTTTGGGTTACTGAATTTCAGCAACCCTGACATGTTTGGTCATTGGGATCCGCTCACAGCTGGTGTGTATGAATTGCAAATAACCCCCAGACGAACAATAATAGTCTGTAAACTAATCGAAACACCCTTTCTCATTTCATCAACCTGTTCAGATGATTTAACTGGTAGTCAATGAGTTCTTTGTGATCCTCATTTGGCATTGTGTCCTCAGTGCCAAAATTCACACCATTTCTGCCTAGCCTGAAAAATAAAGCAGTGTAAGTAATAGACATAAGTTTTGAAACAAAAACCCTATGAGCTTAATATCATGGAAGATAGTTCAAACAACGAGCTCTATTTGTATGACTTGGCCTTCTGGTATACATGAGAGTTTAGTTTTGAGAAGATAAAAAGAATGGACTGAGTACTTCAAAGAAAGGCGTCTCCTTAGCAAGTGCCATCGCCAAAAAGTTGAAAACCGCTTTTTGGAGACTAGTTTCAGGAAGGACAGCTTACATTTTGAAGCATAAATAGTGAGTCTTATCGATTTCCCTAAGGACACCACCACAAATTTCCTTGAATAATAAACTAAAAAACAGTGGCATAACTATGCTTCCCATTTTGGAACCATTTCAAGGTTATTCTCAAGCCTCATTCCCAAAAGTGAGCTTGCAAACAAGCAAAAAACTGAGGGCAGTTACAGAGTTGAAGGAAGTAGACTGCAGAGTGCAACAACTTAAGAGATTAACCACCTCACCGAGGATCAATTAGCAAGCATGTTATTATGATATTACATTAGATATAATGGATAATCAACTTGTGCATCTTGACAGTAAACCTAATTCTTTCCTCTCTAAATCAAAAGGCAATCACATTGAAGTACTTCTTCCTCCACAAACTTGGCATAATTGCAAATTATTCTTGCCAACAACCTTGGCGAAAATATCCATCAGATATCACCATGGCAGAGCAAGACCACCGAACACAGCAATTATCAATATGACAAATTGAAGTCACAGAACAAGAAAAATCTGAGACGAGTGGATACAAGAGAAATAGATTCCACACGAGGTCCACAACATAAGACTTAAAATTGGTAGTGATTGATTTAGTCATCAAAAGACACAACAATGATGACTACTGCTCCGTTCATTCATGATGCCTCACACAGCACATTTCTTTTGCAGACATTGCTGTCACAAAGAGGTGAAGTCCATGTAAATTGTCAACCAAACATAATGAACAGGACAACCTTGCAATGATCGAAATGAAGAAGTCATAGATTAGACTCCCAATCCAACTGTGATAAGGCCTGTTTTTATGTCAAACATTTACTCGTGCTTAAGATATTGCTCACAATTGGCAAAGGCTTTACCTGGGAACATCTGCATAATGACTGAGAAGCAAACCAAGAATGTCAATGGTTGTCAAATGCTAACTATAAGATCACTTCTCTATCCTCCCCTGGAGCTTGACCAGTACTTGAACCATAGCAATATCACTTTGGAAGTTGAGATGGGTGCTTGATAGGTCTAGGGATCACCTGATTTAACGAATTAATAGATCAGCAGCATGTAGGACGTAAAAAGGAAAAACACTACAAATTTTATTGTCGCCAATCATACCCTTGATTTGCTGTGTAGATCTATGTCAGAACCTCTGATTCTGTGGGAACACAATGAGATAAAGTTATTTTTAAGGGAAGCAAACCAGAAGCCGTTCTCTTGAGAAACATTTCTTAACTTCATCTATGAAAGTTTTCCGAAGTTTTCCAAAATTGTGCAGGCATTTTGCTCCTTGTGAAATCACATAAGCACATTGCACACTATATACAGCATGAGACACAAAACAGATTTAACAAGCTCGGAGTTGGATGAAGAAAAGTATGAATTTTCTTCATTTTTCAAACAATTTTAGGAATAAAGTAATGTCCAAACCTTTCAGCGATCTGTTCATGTCCCCCAATCGAATCATCTAGCATTGATAGATACCTTTATCAACTCCATCCATAGGATATGAGATATCTTGTGCTAGTCCTTGTGTGCATCTTTTTGGCACCTCTCTTCCAATTTTGGGCGACCTGCGGTTCTTAGGTGAGTATAGCATAGTTCTAGTATTGTTCATTTTTTTTGTGCATCACACTTAAGGTTTTGGTGCATGAAAACATATCAAATGTATTTTGCATTTATCATACCAGCGTAAGGCGTAACGTCCGAGTTGAGAAGACTCTCGAGCCTACGGTAGTATTGTTCTCGGACTTCAAAGCACACACCCTGAACTTAGAAAAGCTCCTGGGGTTTCCACATCCTCTATTTTAGCAAGAGAGAAATCCATGTGTTTGCTGTCATGGGACTAGCGGTCAGTGAGTTCTTTGTAATCCTCAATTGCCATCATGTCATCGGTGCCAAAATCTACGCCATTTCTGTCTAGCCTAAAAAATAAAGTAGCTTGAGCAATAGATATATCTACCAAAACAAAAAACCTGGGAGCTTAATCTCATGGAAGATAGTTCAAACGACGAGCTCTATTTGTACGACATGGCCTTCTGGCATGTATGAGAGTTTAGTTTCGAAAAGATAAAAGAATGGACAGGGTACTTCAAAAGAAAGGTTCCCTTTAGCAAGTGCTAGCAATTTTTCCCTAAGCTTAATCTCATGAAACCACTTTTGAAGAGTTTCAAGTGGGAAAAACTTGCATTTTTTGAAACATAAAAAGAGAGGTTTAAACACAAACAACTTAAAAGTACAGACCCCCACTTATCAAATACAGAGGATGATGATCCAAAACCAAAATGCATTGAAAATTTGAAATAGCAGCCACCAACCACACATCATAATAGTTTTTAGAGCAGCAAGAGTCTAGTTCGAGAAGCCAAATCAGCAAACCTGGCTCATCTTCACGAGATCAAGCAATAAATCAAAAGACACAGAAACAAATTCATATGACGCCAAATAGATGTACTCAACTTCGTTCAGAAATACTCCAGAAGCACCAACAATTCAAAGTTAAAAACCACATGCTGAACTCGGTGGGCATTGTCCTCTCTCTCTCCATAACCAAATCACGTTGCAAACCTTCTCTCTCTCTCTCTCTCTCTCTCTCTCTCTCTCTCTTCAGCGATCTGTCCATGTCCCCCAAAATCAAATCATTCGAGGGAAACAGTCCAAGTCGTATGTTTGGGATATGAGCGATCTTGTCCCAGTCCTCGCCTACTTGTCTTTCGCAACTCTTCTCCAATTCTCTGCAATTGTAGATGCATAGGTGAGTAAGGGATGTGAGGCTTCGCATTGCTTCAGGGAATGATGTCAACGAGTAGCAACTGATGATGTCGAGATTTTGAAGCGATTGAAGGGCCTCAATCTGCTCTGGTATATCATTCAAATTGATACAATTCCAAATTTCGAGATGCTCGAGATTGCGGGCCTGTAGAAGCCACTGTGGGAGAGATGTCAGTATGGAAAGGCAATCGATTTTCATGAAGAGAAGACTCTGAAGGCCTCCATGGAAATCCAAGATGTTGCCGCTTTCGTCTTTGGATATATCTAGCTCCTCACATTTCTCGATTTGCTATGATAATTCCTTAAAATTGTGGCAATAGGTAATTTGGAGACACTCAAGACTGCGGAGCTGTAGAATCCACTATGGGAGAGATGTCAGTTTGGGAAGGCCAGTGATTACCACGAAGCGGAGACTCGGAAAGCCGCTATGGAAATCCAAGATGTTGCTGCTTTCATCTTTGGATGTATCTAGCTTCTCGCATTTGCTGACGATTTCAAGCTGTTGAAGTGATTGAAAGGCCTCAATTTGCTATGGTAATGCCTTCAAACCACAGCCTTCAATTTGGAGAAGCTCGAGCTTTCTGGCCTGGACAAGCCACTGTGGGAGATATGCTAGTTTGGGAAGGTGAGTGATTTTCACGAAGCGGAGACTCTGAAGGACGTCATGGAAATCCAAGATGTTGCCGCTTTCGTCTTCGGATATATCCAGCTCCATGCAGCCCTCGAAAACTAGGTCGGTAAGGGATGCAAGCTTTCCCATTCCTTTAGGTAATGATGTCAATGAGCAACACCAGATGATTTCAAGCCGTTTAAGTGATTGAAAGGCCTCGATTTGCTCTGGTAATGCCTTCAAACCACAGCCTTTAATTTGAAGAAGCTCGAGATTGCTGGCCTGGACAAGCTATTGTGGGAGATATGCTAGTTTGGGAAGGTGAGTGATTTCCATGGAGCGGAGACTTTGAAGACCTCCATGGAAATCCGAGATGTTGCTGCTTTCGTCTTTGGATATAACCAGCTTCTTGCAATAGCTGAAAACTAGGTCAGTAAGGGATGCAAGTCTTCACATTCCTTTAGGTAATGATGTCAACGACCGGCACCTGACGATTTCAAGCCGTTGAAGTGATTGAAAGGCCTCGATTTGCTCTAGTAATGCCTTCAGACCACAGCCGTGAATTTTGAGAAGCTCAAGATTGCTGACCTGGACAAGCCACCGTGGGAGATATAGTAGTTTGGGAAGGTCCTCAATTTGTACATAGCGGAGATTCTGACGTCCTTGGAAATTCAAGATGTCCCCGCTTTCGTCTTTGCATAAATCCAGCTCATAACATTGCCCGATAAAGAGATCCACGAGGTTGGGTAGGTGTCGCACACGTTGGCCAAATATGTTATCCCCAAGATGAGAAGTCAATGGCATGGCTTTCAACTTCTTACAGCCAACAATACTTAATTTCAATAGACTAGGAAACGATGCTGTTAAAGTGGATGAACAGCCAGACTCGATGAATTCCAGTTCAGCCAGCCTCGAAATCCGTAAATTCTTGAGGACAGGTAATTGGCCTAGTGGAGAGAGACGTTTACATCTTCCACAGTCTTTAAACTCTACCTCAACTAAATTTGGCAAGGAAGACACGAGGCTATCCATCATCCACCTTGGAAAGCTCTCACCTTCATATCCAGTGATCGTCAACTCCTGCAGATTTGAAGGCGGCTTCAGTGCATCCAATAGAGCTTCATTTCTAGTCCCAGTCCTAATTACTGTGTCAACAATTTTGAAACCGCCCCATTTAAGTTCCAAAGATTCCAGAAACTGCTTCCCTATCAAGTTTGCAGCCTTGTATTCTTCTACTGCATCTGTTACGTGTCCCAAATTTTCAATGCAAAGGCTTCCCCGGATGTTATTAAGCCCATAGCTCCCCAAGTTTGCCATAATTCTTAGCACGAGCTTTGTCTTTGGGCAAAATGAAGCAGTTCAGCCTATGTAGAGAACTCAATTGCCCTAGTCCACAGGGAACATATCTAAGTTGCTCACAGTATTTTATGCCTAGATTTCAAAGGCTAACTAATTTCCTTAAACCCCTTGGTAATTCTTGAAGGCAACAACAACCATCAAGATTAAGTGTTTGCAAATTTTGCAATTCCATAATGGAGTTAGGAAGCCAATAGAGTTGCCAATTGTGAGAGAGATCAAGATACGTGAGATACTTCAACTCACAGATGGACCTTGGCAGCTTCTTGAAATATGTGCTATGTAGATCCAAGACGTGCAACCTTTTGAAACTTTGCATGAGTTGGCGTAAATCTACTTCACTACTTACCTCCAAAAAAATTAATGTTCTCAAGCAACTTGCTTCCAAGCGTGGGAATGGAAAGGGAAGGTCACCCCCGGATATATGATGAGTTCTTCCATCTATGAATTTTGTGTCATTCCCTACCACACGACACTCATTCCCTACAATCAAGCAAGCTAGATCATGCATCAAATCATGCATCTTGCAAGTCTCTATTTTCGTGATTGGATCTTTTTTAAAATCTTGAAAAAAGGTACTCCAAAGTAGATTCATGAAATATTCATGGGCAATGTCTTCTAAAGGCTCACTTGTATTTGATGGCTTGATAAATCATTTTGCCACCCAAAGATCGACCAAAGTCTGCTTATTTATCTCGTGATCTTTGGGAAACAATGAACAAAAAGCGAAACATCGTTTTAAATGTTAAGGAAGATTGTCGTAACTTAGCCTAAGAACCGATATCATTTCTTCTTCACTTCGACATACTTCTGGGAGCTTATAATCTTTGAAATGTAACCATTCGGCTTTTGTTTTCTTAGAAAATAGTAAGCTTCCAACAGTTTGAACAACCAATTGAACACCATAGCACCTTCTGGCTATCTCTTTGCCAATAGGTCGCAAGTTAGGATCTTGTGTCTCCTCTCCTTTTGGAAAAGCCATTTGCATTAAAAAATCGACAGACTCCATTTCAGATAATCCCTCGAGAAGATGAGGCGAAGTAGTGGAGGTGATATTTGCAACCGAACGAAGACGTGTAGTTATAAGGATCTTGCTTCCTCTAGCACCTCCCACCAATAATGTTTTCAATTTGAGCCATGTTTTTAGTTCTTCATCCCAATAATCATCTAAAACTAAAAGATATCTCCTTCCATCAATTCTTTCCCTCAGTTTTTTTTTGTAACTGTTCAATCCCATCATGATTCAGTTCCTCCTTCGTCACACAAGCTAAGATATTTTTCACTATTTTTTTCATGTCAAAGTCCTCAGAGACACATACCCACATTTTCAATTCAAAATGTTCACTGACCATCTTATCATTATATAAACGTTGAGCAAGAGTTGTTTTTCCAAGCCCACCAATACCAACTATTGGAAGGATGGAAACATTCCCTTTCACGTCTGAATCCAATAAAAATTTCTTAACAGTCTCCTTATCATCGTCTCTCCCTATAATATCCCCCTCCCATGCAAAGGAATGTGTCTCTTTTCTCTTCCTCCACTCTCTCTTGGGGACTGTGTTCAATTGGAATTTCCTGTTAGCCTCAATGGTTTCTATTCTTTTCTTCACTGCTCTTACTTTGTAACTCATCTTCAATATAAAAGCAACCTGGTTTGATACCAGAGAAAAATTTCCTTACCTCCTTGAACATTTTATTGTGGCCTCTCAGTCCTTGTCGTCCTTGTCGCGTAGCTTCTACATTGTATTCTTCAAGCACGTCCAGTGCGTCATAAAAAGCGCCCTTCAGTCTATCAACCCAATCTTTGATTTCGCGACTCTGGTAGTATTGCTCCTCTGCATCATCCCGTAAAAGCTTGAAGCGTGGAGACTTTCTCCCTAAGTGTCTCAAGTTCATGCTTGTCGCCCCATAACTTTTCAATATTTTCTATTGCTTGAGAAGCTAGACTAGCAACGATCTCTCCCGCAATGCTAGAAATGAGAGCTTCTGCCATTTTTGTTCTCGGTGTTCCTTTTTCTTTGTCTCTCTATGGATCAGAAGATACCAGTACGGTCGTTCCAGGGCTATAGGTTGACACTTACGTAAGACTGGCAAATCAAAATGTTGACAAATCTAATTTTCAACTTCTTTGACCGACTCGTGTTATTGAAGATAGGATCCACGCAAGAAAAGAAAATCAATAATGCATATGGGACCCACCGAGGTCTGCGATTTGTTTGTCTAAATCATGCCTAATTGTAAGCTGTTACTAAGAATTAAATGTAGGTGTAGTTATTGGTGCAAAATTCCAGATGAAATTGACTTTCCCCAAGAATCAATCTTTTCAAAAGAAGCTCGGCTTTCTCATCTATTTTTTTTAAGGATTATCTCGCAACAGTTACATAAAGCACCCCACAACTCGGCTTTCATTGGATAGAGACTCGCCCGAATTTTCAAAAATTGCATTAATCACGTTACAGCGACTCGGAGAGGGTTGAAGAATTTCTATATTTTGGTCAACTGATGATTTACTAGATTTTGTTGTAATTATCATTCAATGAAAGGTTTTGCTTTGTCAACATTTTTGTTTGAAATTACTATTTTTAGTTCGAGACTTCGTTCTTTAATTTCTTTTTAAAGGATAGCCAATCGTTTTCTAAATTCTTGGGATGGAATTGATGTATGAGAAAGTTGCTATCAAAACTTACGTGAGTTGCGAACTGTTATAAATTAGGGTATATGTACATACACACGCAATATACATTAGTATAGAGATTCTTTCCATGAAAATAGAAAGTTTTGTATGCGTGGGTAGCATGATCAATTTGTTATCTCCTTTGATATGAACACTATTCCTTTCAATTCGAAACTCTTCTTCATGTTGTGATGGGACATTATTAATGTTATTTTAAAACATTCCAATTCAATTAGGAAAGTTCACGAATCTCTCAAATTTAATTGCTTTCTCTGAATAAATACTTCTTCACATTTTCATTCGTTCCTTATTTTTTCCTATTCTCTAAATAAATTTCGTGAAAGATTTCTTCCTATACTAGGCAATACAAAACTTGTCCATTTATGCAACGTAAAATCATATATTTAGGCATTTTATGGATGTCATTTCTTTTTCATAAATTTTAATGCTCCCATCATTTTCTAATGGTGCCCATTTTAACAGTTTCATCACATGCTTTCCTTAGAAAACCATGCACGTTCACATGCTTTCCTTAGAAATCGACGTACGTTCAAATGCATGCCCCAATTGTCGAGTAATAACGTCAAGTACTAAAATCAATTGGGTCTGGCTCTTGAGAAGATAGAAAAGTATTATAGCTGTCTGGGCAACTTCGGCATCTAACTTCACGTGGCCAAAAACTTTATGTTCATGAATTTCTGTTTTTTTCTAATGATGCCCATCTTTATGGTTTCGTTGTTTAGTAATGACATCAAAGTATTAAAGTTAACGGGATTTCGATCTTGAGAAGACAGAATGCTATTATAGCTGCCTGGGCAACTTCAAAATCTCACTTTTCACATGGTAAATGAATGTATGTTCGTGAATCTTTGCATTTGCCCAAATAAATAAGTAAAAGGAAAAGAATAGATTATGAAGTATCGTGTGAATGAAGTAGTTTGAAACATTTTGTGAAAAGAAATTATTCATTGGTATTGAAGTACCAATTTGCGGTGGGCTCATAAAAGCAAGCTGATGAGGATTTTTTTTAACTTTTAATTTTAATATGTGCGATGGCAAAACAGCTCTTGAAGTTGGCTAATATTCTTGTTTTAATTCTATTTAGAATTGGAAGCTGGGGATATTTTATGTGTTTTTATGTGCCCATTTTGGAGAACGGTAATAGCCTAATATGTTAACGTCAAGGGCCACGTTTACACTGTATAAGTCATATCTATAAATCCAAATAAAAGACGTTGATAGTTTCTCCGAGCAATCTTTGTTTTGCTTAAAGATGAGTGATCTTGAGTGATGTAAAAGGATTTTTTTTCTTTTTTAAATTTCGAAATTTTACGGTCAAATTTGAGCCATATTATAATAGGTAAAAGATCAAGGCAGATCAATTGTAATAAAAATTATCGCTCGTGCAATGCCCAGGCTATATTCATCTTCAGAAAAGCACAGAGCTTCTTTCTAATTAGTTGCTATAGAAAGCACAAACCTGGCTGATAATGGGCTAACTGGACCAACAAAAGCAAAGCCCACAACCCCCGAGATGGCGAGAGACGGAGATGAGACGGCGTTGGCGAGACCAAGACAGAGGGCGTCTGCAAGACAGGAGAGAGAGAGATTGAGAGTACCACTGCAAAAAGTCGAGAGACTAGAGAGAGAGAGAGAGAGGCCAAATTTGAGTGTGAGAACTAGAAAAGAAGTGGAGTTTAAATAAAAAAGATTCAAGATTGGTTTTGCATGAAAACCAGTTCTGCCCGAGAATTAACCTTGCAAAGCTGGTTTTCAGGTAGAGACGGACCGGTTCAAGATATAAAATCAAGAATTGAATTGGTCAAGGCCAGCTCTCAAAACTTTTACATGGGACTAAACCAGTCCTTGAACTGTCTTAAAATCAGTCTGGTTTAGTTTGATTCGGTTCTCAAATTGAACCAGTCCGATTGCCCACCTCTAATACAATGTTCTATTTTGAGTTTTCATTAAATACTATAAAAGTAATTACTCAATTAGTAGAAGGGGAAGGGACATCTTGGAGAATAGAGTTTCTTTCGGTCTAGATAAAGTAAATAGTCTCATTCGAAGCAAAGCCCTAGTAGAGTTTTCAAAAAAGTCTTCCCTTTGAGGTTTTGAAAATCCGACTGAAATTCAATGTGCTCACACCCGATTGCTTTGTTAGCTTCACAGAGAAAAGACGTGTCCCGAAACTGTCTTGCTGAAAGAGCACTTAAAGGTGACACCTAGATTCAAAAATAAACATCACATAGATAACAAGTGCAGCTGACAGCACAACAGTGGTAAGTCTATCATTAAGAAGCAGCTTGTTCAGGGTATCAATCCATCCTTAGGAACATTATGATCAATCCAAATAGGTCAATGTCATAGCAACTTGGACTTCCTATTTCTGACTAATTCCCAAGCGCCAGCAAATGGCATGAAAGCATGGCAAGATTTAATCACGTAAGCTTGTTTGGATTTCAACAGAAAATCAGATCTAACAGGGATCCATTACTAATTATGACCATAAATAACTTCTGAAATTTTAACATTCATTTCAGGGCACCATTATTACACAACTGTTGAAGAATGAACTCCTAGCGGCACTCCAAAATGGCCATTATCAAACCATAAGAAGTAGATTTGTACTACTCAACGATATGTTTGACATGAGGCTTAAGTATGCCGCTCACATTCAAAAGCATCCATCAAATCTAAGTAGAGTCACTCTTAGGCTCAACAAACCAAATACTTGAGTCATTTAACAGATTTTCATGTGTACCTACATTTGTATACGACTTTTTATAATTTTATGCGTATAATTTTATGTATGCTTTTGCTAAACACCTGCTCTTACTCTTCAAGCGTCGTTATCATATAGGGCATTTGAGTGAAAGAAATAACGATTTGTATAAATCAACTATTCAAATTAATTATTAAAAAAAAAACCAAAAAGTTTACACAATACAAAGAGTCCATAGGACGAGTACAGTGAGGCTCTTCACTGGTCCACGTGTTTGAAGCCGTGCTGCAGTCTGCAGCATGAGGTTACAAAATGCCACGTGACTGACGTGGCCAAAAAGCAACTGAACTCGACCATATTAGTTATTAATCATAGCTTTTTTTTTCCTTTTTTTTTTTTTTTTTTTTTTTAAGGTTCCGTGCCACGGCCCACAGGTTTTCTCCCAACCTCTCTGCTATTTCTAGATAGGGAGACCGGGCGCATTTGGAACTCTCAATATTAAAAGCCATATATTAATATATCAATTGTCACTCATGAATGGTCAACTACCTCAGTCATTTCATAAAACATGACATGGGAACCCTATCTCAATAAAAATCCTCTTAAAAAATAATATAAAGTGTACAATAATAATAGATAGTAAAAAATATTTAAATGACATATACTAATTACAAAACCAGTGTGTCTATATATATATATATATATGTTAATGTTGAAATATTGTTTGAAAACATTATCTCAGATTAAATGTGATGATTAAGCTTTTTCTGTTTTATTTTTTAGCAATGTTTAGAGTTGCGAGGAACCGTCCCGGTTTCTAGAAATGGAAATAAATAAAGTTTTTAATTAATGTTAAGACAAGTGGAAAGGAATAGAGTTTTGTGAAAATATAGCTCAACCATTAAGCTCCATTTGTCTCGAATTTCCCTTTTCTCAAAAAATTCCATTATTGACCCATTCTTCATCAAATCATATGGATTGATTTAGCAATAATGGAATTTCTATTTTGTTTATTGAATCACATGAAATATATATATACATAATTTGTTTTCTTAAATGACAGATAGTAAAATAGAACAAAAGAAGGTAATCATAATGATTAGAGTAGCTGAGATTACTTAGGAATCGAAAACTAAATTTTATAATGTCATTTAAATATTAAAAGATTTTGAAAAAACTAAGTAAGAAAACCATTAAGAAAACCCCAAACTTTGCTTAGATTGACTTTATTTACCCTAAATTATTTTTTATGACACCATAAACCCCAATTGCCCACTATGACACATTTACCCCAAACTTTAACCCTAAATATTTACTTATGTAACACTTTTACCCAAAAAAATTTTTGTGACACAAAAAGCCCTAAAAAATTTTCTGTGACACAAATTTTTAGGGTAAATATGTCACATAGATAAAACTTTTGGGTTTAAGTTTGGCGTTTCTTATGTCATAAAAAATAAGTTTAGGATAAATATGTCACGCTGTATAAATTTGGGATAAATGTGTCACAATGGGGGTTTTTGCATCACAAAAAAGGTTTGAGGTAAATGTGTTACAAGTAGGCAAAGTTTGGGATTTTTTATGACTTTTACTTGAAAACTATGCTTAAATTATCATCAATATTTAATGGTTGTGAAAATTCAAGAAAAAAATTGTAAAAACTTATTCGAGACAATATATATATATATATATATATATATATATATATATATATATATATATATATATATATATATGTACATATATATAACCAATATATCCCCCTTTGCTCCGATACTAGATAGCCCTCAAGATCTAGAGTTCTATATAAAGAGATAAGAAATGAACATAAGGTGATTTCAAGTAAATATATAGAAATGGAATGATAAAGAGTGATTAAATGAACAATATAAAGTAGATGATATAAACTATGGATGATAACCTTCCACAGGGCGGTAATCCGTATGCAAGTAGGTTTATTGTAAAGAGTAATTAAAAATGATTGACAATGTTATTAAACAGAGGACGGTAATCTGCACTCGAGTAGAGATTCCACTAATATGCGCAAAAAAAGAAAATGTGACCTTCTACAAGGGCAGATGTCCGCACTTAAGTAGAGTTCCCACTTAAAGTGAAAGTAAAAGAGAGTAAAAAATATGAAATAATGATAACGACCAAAATTTGATTGGTTATATTATTGAGTGATAAGAAAACTTACCAAAGATGGATGATACAAGTAATCGGAAATCAATACAAGTGATCGGAAATACCTTGAAACAGTTATTACAAGTTATATGAGGTGATTTCTAGTGATTGGGAATGGTTACAAGGTAATACGAGTAATTACAAGTGACTAGGGGATGCAAGTGAAAGGGGGATGTGATTGGAGAAAGCCTCAGACGCAAGAGAGCAAGTGAGCGAGAGAGCTTGAAATGATAAAAGCTTGAAGTGTTGCCCTCCTCTTTTTCTTCTCCTCTTTTATAGGCAAATTGAGCACTTTCGGACAAAGTGAACAATAATTATTATTATTATTTTTTTTAGCTTTGGGCTATTCGCCTGATGGGATTCTTGGGCAGAGTCCTCAGGCGTGATTCTTCAAAAATTTTCTTGATGGGATTCTCTTCTTTTTTGTCCATTTGTCTTCTTTTTTATTTTGTCCCTTCTAGTAATTTGGTGATTTGGTGATGAAATTTCGTCTATTCATCTTCTTCTCCCTCCTTATCTAATAGATTGATGCCATAGCAGTAATCTTTATTGGTGTTGTCACTGTGATGAGATTCATTAGAGGAAATTAGAAATTTTATTTTTGAAATGAGTTTTAGCAATGTGCGGCAAAATTCATCAGGTGATTGGATAGCTGCTAAGTGAGCTTCGGTTAGTGATTTTTGTTGGAGAAATTCTGAAATTTTGTGATCAATGGGTGATTGTGATTACAATTATCAGGTAAATTTTCATCTTCCTTTTTCTTTTCCTTTATCTATTTAAGACTTTATTGTCAAGATTTCTTTTTGCAAATGAGCCTGAGTAGCTTTGTGGACTTGTATTTCTAATTTCTAATGATTTATTTCATCATGAAGATTATTTATATTAATAGGGATTGATTGAATTTTCTTCTTTTTATTCGGAATATCTTTGAGATTATAAGTTGTATTAGAATTAGTAGTTTTTATTGAAGATTGGAGTCTATTGAAGTATTGTTTTTTGGCTTCTAGATCTGATATTGTATTAGTAGTTTCTAATAAAAAAATCTCTTCTTTTGCCAAAAAATTGATTTCAGGTAATGGTTCATCAAGTTTCAATTAATTTGAAAACCATCTTCTTCAAGAAAGTCTTCAGAAGAAGTATCCTTAAATATGACTACCATAATGTTATTAAGTTGATAGAGTTTCTTCATCTAATGAGAGTTCATTTAGCCTTATTTACTCGGCAATATTTTGAAATATGTTCTCTTTTCCCACAAGTGCAACATTTAATATCTTTATTAACTTGTCTTTTAGGCTTTTGTTTAGGTTTGTTTTGTTTATTGGCTTGTGATTTATTTTTGTTACAATTTTTGGATTTTTTATTATTAGGAGGATAATTTCCTTTACATTTTGGTTTTGATGGTTTTATGTAAGAGGGATCATATTGAGCACTAAATATGGGGTGAGATTGGGTGATATTGATGAAGGTAATGGTGTTTGTTAGGTTTTGATAAGGTCTAGCCATATTTGCAATTGCCGGGGTGATTAAGGTGATGGTGATCATGATTGTTGAGCTTCATTATGTCTAACAAGGCTTGTAACTGGTCTATTGGTGATTGTGATTTTGGGATTTTAGCAATAGCTTTGCCCTTTTCTTTTGGATTTTGGAGGCACTATTTTCCCTACAAAAATTCTCTTGTCAGAAAATCGGGCAAAACATTGGGTATTCCATTAATAAATTTAATATCAAAATCAAAGGCAGATAATATGGCTTTCATTTTAAAGAAATATTTAATACATCTTTTTGTAATACTTATTTTATAGATTTATAATCAATTCATAATAAAAAATTTTGATTTAAAAGATCGCCTTGAAATTTGGATATTGCTAGAACAACAACTAATATTTCTTTTTTGATAGTAGAATAATTTTGTTGGGTTTTGTTCTAATGTTTGTAAACAATTGTACAATACGTTCCTTGTTATTTTTTACTTATCTAAAATACCTCCATAACATATATCTAAATCATCTATTTCTACAATTTTGAAAGCAGATGGATCAACCGAATGAAGGCAAGGTATTTCTTTAACATGAGTTTTGATTTGTTTGACAATATTAGTGTGAACTGATGTCCATGGTGGAGGTTTTTCTATAATCAATTCATAGTATATTAATGTTCAGAAAGAAATCTATAATGTGATTGAGACTTTCTAAAAATATTTGTAATTGGGTTTTATCTTTAATTTCATCGGGAATTTTTTTGCAAAAAGAATTGACCTTTTTATTGGGATAATAGTTCCCTGTGAAATGTAATGTCCTAAAAATCTAATTTATGTTTGGAAAAGTAATGTTTTGTATCCTAAAAATCTAATTTATGTTTGGAAAAGTAATGTTTTGTAGGAGAGACCACTAAGCCATTTTCCTTGATAATATTTATGAAAACAGATATATCTAAAATGTTGATCTATAGTAGTAGAAAATATTAAAACATCATCTATGTAAATTATGATATATTCATAATAAGGGTTAAAAATATAATTCATCACTCTTTGAAATTCAGAGTGAGTCATTTAAGTCGAAAGATATTACATTCCATTCATATATATATAATTCATCACCCTTAGCTATTTTGTTGAGGTTTGTGAGTGCAAAAACTCACTCTAGGTGGTATCATCGTCCTACGATTTGATGGGTCCTCATTTTTTCATTTTTCTTTTTCTCTGACTTCTTTCTACAAAGGCAACCATAAAAAGTAATATGGGCACCCCACCTCAATCACCGTACAAAAAACCTGATAAGGATAATATAATTGTACAATAACAATACATAATAAAAATTAAAAATATTGTATTAGATTAAAGAGTTAATACTATAAAAAAGTTCAAACTGATACATCTATGATAAATTTATTTCAAATTAATTTTTTGATCATGAAAAATTCCATACCGGTATACGTGTGACAAATTTATCCCAAATGATCAAAAAAAACTTAAACTAGTATACCCGTGATAAATTTATCCCCAAACTAATTTTTTTACCTCCAAAAATCCCAAACTTGTATATTTGTAACAAATATACCATCCGTTAAATTGGATTAATACCATAAAAAACCATAAAACCGGTAAAGCTGTAATCAATAGAGAGTAAAATTCTAAACTAGTATACCAATGAATTGTCACTTGTCATTAAAGTAAAATTAAATGAATAATACAGAGGGTAAATTTATTATAAATGTACCAGTTTTTTTTTTTTTTTTTATAAATTCATCAAAGGTGTATCAATTTGGATTTTTGGTAGTCAAAAAATTAGTTTGGGGTAAATTTGTTACAGGTATATCAGTTTGAGGTTTTTCAGGGTATTAGCTCTAGATTAAATGAAACAATTAAATTCTTTCAGTAATATGTCTAATTAATGTTATGAAAAGTGGGAAGAAATGGAGTTTTGTAATGATGAGGCTTAACTATTATCTTTCAATTATCTTTTACGTATCATAGCTGTAGTTTATAGATATCTCATTGTTAATAAAATTCCAATGCATATCTTAGTTGCAACTTTTAGATTTTCATCGTCGATTAAATTTTGATGTTGTGTCTTTATGTTACTACATTTTGTCGTCAATTACATTCTAGCAAACTTTCATGTATTTTGACATCGATTAAATTCCGTTGAAGCATGTTTATTGATTTCCTTGTGCTACTGTAGTTATGTCTGAAGTTGCCACAAAACTTGTCTACTCCTATGAAAAATTGAAAAACAACTTTCGATAAAAAGTATTTCATTGTCGAATCCAATTCTGGCAAAACAATTAGTTACTAATATATATGCATGCATATCTATTATATACATACATAGCAATACACATCACAATAGACATTCTTTCCGTGAAAATAGAGAATTGTATATGTGTAGGTAACATAATGATTTTTAACATTCTAATGCGAACACTACAACTCTTAGTTCAAAACTCTCCTTCATATTGTCCCATGGCACTATTGCTATTACTTTACTAAAACACTACAATTTGATTAAGGAGGTTTACTCTCCTTGCTAATCTTTCAAAATTATTTGTTTCCTATGATAAATACTTCTACATTATTTCTCTCTTCCGTTATTTTTTGCTATTTTCTAAATAAATAAATAAAATTGCCTTAAAGATCCCTGCCCATGCTGGGCAATACCAAAAATTGCACATTCATGCAACGTAAAATCCAATATTTAGGCATTTTATGCAATCATTCCTTTCTCATAAATTTCAAAAGATTCCCATATAGGGACAATATGACCGACCTACCCATGGGTTTTTTCTAGGATATACAGTATGTACACAATATTTCACTATTTCAATTTCCCATTGCAATCATATCCATTAGTTTGTAATGTCCTTTAGTTCAAATTTATCACTTTCCCTTATTAACTAATATAAGATAAGTTATTTCTCTTATCCATCCCCTAACATATTATTCTTCTAAGTTAGGTCTATTCAATATACACAATCAACACTTTGCCGAATTCCTTTATAGATGTTTTCTAAGGGAAAAGTACCAAAAAAGTCATAAACCTATTGCATTTGTACAAATTCAGTACTAAACCTTTCGATTGTATCAATTTAGTTCTAAAATTTTTCACATTAATATCAATTTCAGTTCTAAACCTTTCAATTTGACAAATTTAGTCTTAAACATTTTCACATTGATATCAATTCAGTCAATCGGGCCAATTTTGGCCGTTGCACGACACGGACATCGACCGGTGGCTAGAAGCTAACGTGGCAATTTCAAATAATTTTTTTTTTTTTGAATTTTTCTTTCTTTTCTTTTTCCTTTTCTTTCCTTATTCTTCCTCCTTCTTGAACTTTCCTCGTAGTGGCCAACAAGCCTCCAGTAAGGATTGCTGGCCTCGCCCACAACCTTGGGCAAAGCCGCCTTGCCTACAGCCCTGAGCGAGGCTGGGCGAGGGCCGCAACCCTCGCTGGAGGCTCACCAACCATTGCAAGGAAAGTCAAAGGAGGAAGAAGAAGGAAAAGAAAAGGAAAAATAAAAAAATAATTTTTTTTTTTAAAAATCCTTAAAAATAAAATTTATTTAAAAATTGTCATGTTAGCATCTGGCCATTGATTGGCATCCATTCAGCGCTGATTGGCGAAAATTAGTTGAATGGACTGAATTGATACAAATATAAAAATGTTTATGATTAAATTGATTAAATTGAAAGGTTTAGAACTAAATTGATACTAATGTGAAAATGTTGAGGACTAAATTGATTAAATTGAAAAGTTTAGAACTAAATTAATATCGATATAATATGTTTCGGACTATTTTGGTACCTTGTTTTCTAATAGCACTTGCAAGACCTTAGAAATTCCTAGTTGTGGACTAGTGACTAGTTAGGGACACCGAGCCAAGCATATCTTGTCACTACTAAGATTGCATTTTTAAGGTTTAACAGCTGATATAGACACCAATTTTTGCGACATGGCTACAATATGCAAAGCATATCTCAACATCCTCAAAATATTAGGAGTCTTAAAAAACCATTTGTGTGTATGAATACTTTAATATCTGACTGGACTATGCAAAGTACCCTTCTAACATATTTTTAGAGTATCTTTTGTTGTTTAGACATGTTTAT
This sequence comes from Eucalyptus paniculata subsp. matutina, assembly GCA_017140255.1. Taxonomy (NCBI): domain Eukaryota; kingdom Viridiplantae; phylum Streptophyta; class Magnoliopsida; order Myrtales; family Myrtaceae; genus Eucalyptus; species Eucalyptus paniculata. The sequence continues at coordinate 18,738,367 of CM029436.1, read as the reverse complement.
CTATGTTTCTATGTGGGCTGTGTATGAAAGACTTGTAGTCATTATATTTCATAGGGGATGTGGAAGGAGAAGTAACTCTTCTGTGCAACTCTTCCAGAGAGAGGTAATTCTCCTTTCCCCTTACCCACAATATGTTTCATGACAAGCACTTCAACCATGGTCGTGTTGCTGTTCATCCACGTATGGCGTCTCTCTTCCGATGCATTTCTTCTTTGTATGCCTCTGGACTCTTTGTTTTGCATTACGGAAACAAGAGAGTCACGGGAAGGGTCAGCGAAAAGTCCCAAGCAACCAGTCAGCCAGCAGGTGCCAAGGGCGATCCGCTAGCTCCCACAAAACCAGCCAGTTGCTGAATTTGCCGCCCAAAACCGACCTCACCAAATCTAAAGATGTTCTTGGGTGGTGGATAAGGTTCCTTTTCTCGAGACCCACCATCAACTGTATATCTTTGCACTGTTACTTGAAAGCATGATTTTTGTCTATGGGTGTTCGGTGCTTCTTAGCTGTATAATTTTTAATAATATATACATATTGATACATAATTTCGTATATAATTTTTTTATAATTTATGTTATGGTAGAAAGGTAAAAAGTTATATATTTCTGCAGAACACATGCCCTCACTTTTCATGCGTTATTATCACGTAGCATCTAAGTAAAAGCAAAAGCAAAAACGATATGTATATATCAACTATTCAAATAAATTATAGAAAAAACCAAAAATGTTGCACAATACGAGTATTTCAGGAAGTCCCTCGCAAAATATCTTTCAGGCGGAGGGAGACGAGGCCCGAGATCACAATTTAGGGTGGAGATTCTGTCAATGCGAGATGAATCTGGAGTGGACAACTGTGTACAAAGATAGGTAGGATGAGTACGGAGTGGGGCCCATGTGTACGAAATTGTGCTGGTACGTGACCGACATTAGCCAGAAAGCAACGTAACTCTCCACTGTGATCAGCTATTAACATCACCTTGTTACTTTTTATCTTTTAATCCCCTTTTGGGTTTTCCGCCAGTTTCGTCTCCTTCTTCCTCCTTTATAGAGACACCAAGCACCATTGGAATTCTAGATATTAAGGTTGTGCATGACAACTGGGAAGAATCTTTTTTAGAAATAATTTTTTTTATTTCTATTTCTAAATAATTTCGAGTAAAAAGAACGCGTTTAGTAACTACACAAAATTTCTATTCTGAAATGAAAAAGAATAGAAATGCGTTTGGTAATGTAATAATTTCTTTTTTGTATTTATTCATTTTTTATTTTTATTCACGAATCGCCGATCGCTAACCACCACTCGCCGTTGCCGGCCACCGGGCGGCGATGGCGGCGGGCGGCAATCGTGGTGGCTCCGAGTGGTTGGAGGTGGCCGCAGCAAGAGAAATAAATAAAAGAAAAATGAAAAAAAATTGGCTTATTTCTAGAAATTATTCCCGAGAACAATAAGTGACGCATTTATGACATAAAATTTAACGTAAATTGATTTACATCGAAATGAATTTCTTAATTTTTATTTCGAACCGGAGAAGCTAAAAATTTTAGCTTTTGATTTATTCTTCAAATCTATTTCTAGAATAGAAATCTATTTTAGAAATAGAGAAATCGATCGTTACCAAACGGATTTTATTCCAAACCTGCTCCAGCGAATGAAAAACAAGGAAATCAAGAAACATAAATTTTATCATGCGCATTTTCAAGCAACTTTTTTTGTTTCTCGATTCTGCTCCAAATCTATTCCCGGGCTAACTTTCTATTCTGGAGAATAGAAAAACAACTTGGCATTATCAAACGGATTTCTATTCTTTTTTTTTTTTGTTCCGGGGAATAAAAAAACAGAAATTCTGAGGAATAGAAACGTTACCATACGCTGCTTAAAAGCCAAATATTAATACGTCCATTGTCACTCATTAATGGCCCACCAGCTCATTTATTACATAAAACTTAAGATAAGCACGAACCTCATTTATTGTAAAAGAACTACTTAAAGATAATATAAGTGCACAATAATAGTAGATAATAAATAGTATTTGAATGACAAATACCAATTGCAAAACCTATGTGTATCTTACTTTCTCATTTTATATATATAAAGTAATATTGAAAAAATATGTAAAATAATATGTTCAATTAATATTAAGGAAAGTGGGAAGGAATAAAATTTTATAATGATATCTCTCAACCACCAAGCTTCGTTCTATCTTACTTTATCATTATATATATATATATATATATATATATATATATATATATATATATATATATATATATATTTGTGTGTGTGTATGTATATTACTTAGCAATGGTCTCTTCAGTAATGCTCCTGGTGACAATTTCCATCATTTTTATTCTCTCTCTTTCTCTATCGCTGTCTTTCTCTCTTTGGATTAGGAGATAATTAGTCCAATGGTTTCAAGTCTATAGACTTCTCAGGACATGTATAGTAAATTTGTGTTGAAAATAGCATTTCTCGTCAGTTACGCGTAATAGAAGATGAAGCTTAAGGCAATAATGCATTTGGGACCCATTGACATTGATATTTATTTCTCAGATTGGTTTTATCTAACAATTTGCGTGGCCCATAAGCAAAGGAGAATAGGACCAAGTTGTGAAAGCAAATTACGTCTCTAAGGGCGAAACACTTCATTTTGTCCCGAGGCTCCATTCTATATATTAATTTTTTAAATGATGGAGGTCATTGTATGATTTCTTGGGATGCCTAATTTATTGGGATGGATTTTGAGTAATGATAAGGTTGGTAACAAAAGAACCTAAGGCATATTAGTTTGCTTTGTTTTGGGCACTGTGAAACATGAGATGCAATTAATTAATTACTTATATATATGTGGGGATAAGTACACTATCAGTGCCATAAGTTGTGTACGATGCTCACTTTGGTGCCAAAAGTTTCTGTTGGATCACTTAAGTGCCAAAAAGTTTGAAAAACGATCACTTTGGTGCCAACTTTGATATGGTTGGCTGGAAATCCGATGTGACACTTTTTTTTATTAATTTTTGAAGCTGATGTGGCTCGCCGAATAGTACAATCAACATTTAAATAACAAAACGATGTTGTTTTGTGTTTCTCCCCCAATTCAAAACCCTAAATCCCCAAATTGTGTGTGTGTGAGAGAGAGAGAGAGAGAGAGAGAGAGAGAGAGAGAAGATAAACCACCGGCGATGGGCCAGTCGTCGTCCTTAACGGCCCCCGCGCTCAGCGGCCGCGGCTGTGGCATCCTAGAATTTCATAAAAATCCCTAAATATGCCATGAGCCATGGATAGGCGATGGAAACACCGTTATTGTATTTTTGTAGCCTTCTAATCCATGATTTGCGATGAGATGTATGGTCAAGTTTTTAATGGATGAATTTTGGGAAAGGAAGTTCTATCTTTGGCCATATGTATTATAAATTGGAACTTATGAATTTATAATTGCAAGTGTATAGTTATCTTAATTTGAAATTTAGTACTTTGATTTAATAGAGATTTAATTAGTTTTTAAAAGGGTCAATTTTAGGTTAATTAAGCTTGGGTCTTAGGCCCAAGAGGGATGGGCCTAAGATGGGCCAAGCTGGCCGGCCCATAAGCACATGAAAGGGCTGTTGACCGTGCAAGGGGGGGGGGGGGGAGACTAGTTGCATGCCTCCCCCATTTGTCCCAAAGAAATCACCAAGTGTCACCCATGCATACCTAATGATGACTAATGATTGAGGGGAAGAAATTAAGGGAGATGATGCCGGTTTAAGCGAGAATGAGAGGGAGAGAGAGAGATTCGACCGAGAGAGAATGAGAGGAGAGAAAGAGAAGAAAGGAAGGAAGAAAGGAAGAAGAGAAGAGGAAAGGAGGAGAGGCCGTGCGTCCGTCGTCCGTCGCCGCCATGTCCAGTCGCCGTGTGCTCACTGTTTGTTTGGTTTAGAGGCAAGTTGGGATCCTTAATCTACTCTTGCATGTTGTACCTAGAGTGTGCGAGTGAGTGATGATAAATTTCGGATTGTTTAGGGTGTGAAAAACGGATGTTTTAAGAGTGGTATTCAAAAACTAGTAAACTGTTCTTGAGAAAACAGATCGACCTTGAATGTTCTAGTGGCTTGCATGTGACGTTCGAGTTGGATTTTGGCTTTGACTCCTAAATGAAAGTTGTTAAGAACTTCTTGAAATATAACATACTCAAATTTGGGACAAAAAAAACAAGCATAAGTGGGTGAAATATTTATTTTTCGGAGAGACTGAATCTGGAGATTTCGGTAAGTACCTTTGATGATTGCATGGACTGTAAGGCTATCTTGCTGTTGCAATTTCACTTCGATTTATTAAAAAAAGATGTAAAGGACATCCTGAGGTTTAACATATAAAAAATTTAGAGAAAACCAACACGAATAGGTAGGTGAAATCGTGGTTTTTCGGAGGGTGTTGAACCTGGAAATTTCGGTACTAGGAACAGAAGATTTAACCGCCTATATTTAATTATCTAGGAAGAATCTGACTTTGATTCCTTCATGAAAAATATACCTTAGAGTCTTGACTACTACATAGTCTAATTTCATAATATTTGATGGTCATTAGAGTATTTAATCGGAAATATTTCTAAAACCGTGTAATCTGACGCATTCGGACCTAGTCAGTTTCAATGCGTGGGCCATATCATTTTGTATGAAGTTCTTTCGGCAAAGTGTTCTTCATGAAGTATCTCTCTTTATGTCTTCTTGCAACATATTCAAATTTCATAATTTTTGAAGTTCATTTGCCTATTTAACTAAAAATGTTTCAAAAACTGTGCAAGTTAAGTAGTTATAATAATGGTGCTGTGATGCTTGGTCTATATCGAATGATACGAAGGCCTTTTGGTGTAGTGTTATTCATGAAATATCTGCCCTTATGTCTTGACTATCGCATGTTCAAATTTCATAATTTTTCAAGGTCATTTGGATATTTAATGGAAATATTTTCTAAAACCGTGCAAGCTGGAATGTGCGAATTTCAAAGGCTGTAATGCATTGACTATTCTATTTTGCATGAGCCCATAAATTGCATTGTTGTAAGTGATTGAATCTTGCTGCACATGTGATGATATTCGACATTAGATATATAATAAAAAGCTGAAATTGACTTGATTGCCATCACATCATGTGCCATGTTGATAGTGTGACGTAAATTGTGAATATGAGTTATATGAATGAGAATACCGTCAGAGGGGTGAGCCGACGATGCCCCGGGAGTGTCGGGATGTTAGGTAAGGGAAGTACTGGATGCCCGGGATGTGGGGCTATCGGATGTCCTCGGGAGTTTCGAGATGCCTGGGATGTGGGGGTGCCGGAAGCCTCGGAGGTGTGTGCCGAGGGGATATCTCGTGATGCCAGTTGGGATGCGAGATGCTCGGGATGTGGGGGTGCCGGATGCCCGGCGGTGTGTGCCGGAGGTTCCTCGCGATGCCAGGTGAGGTGCGAGCGATAAATGGGGGATGCAATCACTGGTCCCGGGAAAGAAAAATGTGGTGACCTAATTGAAAGATAAAGAGTTGAAATTGAATCATGCATGGTATGGTGACATGTATGCATGGCTGTATGATATGATATGCATGAATGCTTGATGATGAATGCATGGTTGTATATGCACCTATGGCATGATGGTATATGCATGAATGATTGATGATGAGTGCATGATGGTGTATGCACGTATGGTATGACAACATATGCAAGGCTACAAGGTAAGTTATGGTTGGATGCATGAATGATATATGCTTTGTTTGTGATGTCTTGATTGTTCTGTGTGATGCATTGAGTAGTTTAATGGATCTTTTACCTGCTGAGTGGTTGTACTCACCCCTTTTTTTGGGACTAACATTTCAAAGTAGAAAGATGCCTCTCTCTCCGGTCACGTAGGGTACCTTTTACGGCCTTCCATCTGATGTGGAGGTCGAGTGTATGGAGCTTGATTGTGCCACCATCCTTGGTCTGACGTTTATACGGGTTCGTGTGCTGGTGATGTATGATGTGGGCTTGGCTGGGGGGGCCCGGTCATCCAGGAGTTCTTGTCGGTCCACATTCGCCGTGACAGAGTGATGTGGGGGATGTTGCCACCGCCACCGCCCGACGCACTAGGATGGGTGTGATGGCCCGCGTGAGGAGTGGGAGCTAACACTTTTTGAGGATAGCTGACACTTAGAGATGGAGGATTGCACGTGATTGATATAGGGGGTTGAGATCTCTTTTTGAGCTGTGGCCAAGTTTAGTTAAAAGTCTTGGCTTTTCTTTTTGGTTGTATCGACCCGAAAAATCCATCATGAAAATATGTAAATAAAAGTGGCTCAGCTTCATTTTTTCATATGGTGTGTAGATGGTGTGCATTGCATTATGGTTATGGAAGGGAGAAATGGTGAGACTTGTTTATGCTTCCACTAATAAGTTGCGCTGGGACCGTCTTCTTAAAAAAAAAAAATGCCTATGAACTACAGTGCTTCCGCTAAGAGATGTAACTAGTATCCATTAGGTAGAGCGATAGGTACCTGTGGTGACCTTAGGTGTTTCGGGGTGCCATAGCCGCCCTTTTTGGTATCAGAGCAATGGTTATAGATTGGAGGGATAAGGAGCCTCATTTGGAAATTGAGGAACATGATGACAATGCACACCATAGGATATTAACTGAAATAGTTAGATAACTTTGAAATAATGGGTGATGAGTAATCACTTATAGATCCCTAGTAGTTATTATGAGTTGCTTTTAGGTACCAGTAACATGGTTATGTTACTTATTTTTCCTTAGTTGCTGTTGTTTTTAATGAAGACATTGAGTCACAGATATTTTCTGAGGCAAATGCTTGGAAACTGCAGGAAAATCATGGTACGATATGGAAGTCATCATCCATCGAGGGCTGAAGCCTCTGCAGCGAGGGCTGAACCCCGGATGGAAGATATCCTGCAGGCATTGGCCAATATGGGAAATCTGATAGAAAGACAAGCGCAGCAACAAATCGGAGCAGAACGCCATACTCAAGGACTGGTGGAGCAATTTTTGATATTGAGACCACCTAAGTTTAGTAGAATGGGAAGTCCTGAGGAGGCGGAGCATTGGATTGATGGGATGGAACGAATTTTCCGGTTGTTGGACTGCAATGATGCTGAGAAAATAACTTTGGCGGAGTACCAGCTAGAGGGAAATGTAAAGTTTTGGTGGAGAGCTTTGAGGGACACAATCTTCCCACCAGGTACTGATGTTAACTGGGAAGAGTTTGTGAGAGCTTTCAATAGGAAGCATTTTTTTGATTGTGCTAAGGATAAAAAGATCACAGAATTCGTTCAATTAGAACAAAAGGAACTGATAGTGGATCAATATGAGGCAAGATTTTCTGAACTGTCTAGATATGCTCCTAGACTAATTGAGGATCAAGAAGAGAAAGCTAAGAGGTTTCTGAAGGGGTTGAGGACTGATATCAAGAAACAACTGGTGCCTTTGAACATAAGAGATTATAATGAGATCTATGAAAGGGCGTAGTTGGTGGAGCAGGAGTTAGTAAGGGAACAGTTGGAGAATAAGAGACTATCGTCTTTTATTGATGTGAGACTGGGTAAGAGACCCTATACAGGTCAAAGTCAGACCTGGGAGTCTAGGAAGAAAAGCAATTTCGGGAATTTTGGAAGAGGTAGGGATGGCCTGAATCTAGGAAGAGCACCTTATCGAAATGAAGAATGTCGAAAGTGTGATGGGCGACATGGCTTGGGACCCTGCAATGGACGAATGAGATGTTATGGTTGTGGACGAACAAGTCATCTTAAGAGAAACTGCCCACAAGAAAGGTCGCAAGTGAGTGTTGGCTCGGTGCGACAGACACAGCAGAGTGCTGTTAGACCAAATCTACTAAGGAATTCTCAAAGGCCACCAGCACAAGGAAGAGTATATGCGATCACCCAAGAGGAAGCGAAAGCTTCCAAGAATGTTATCTCAGGTACGATCCTTATAAATGATAAAAAGGCATATGCATTGTTTGATACGGGTGCTACGCATTCATTTGTGTCGAAGAGGTATAGACAGTTGAGTAAAATAGAAACTAAGCCTCTTGAGACACCTCTTTGTGTTTCTACGCCTTTGAAGAATATGGTATTGTCTACGCTGGTGTGTGGAAATTGTAAGATAACAATGGGAGGAAAGGATATGGAAATAGATTTGGTCGTAATGGCTATGTATGATTTTGATGTTATCATAGGAATGGATTGGCTTCATAAGTATCGGGCCAAAATGGATTGCTATAGAAAAGTAATTCAATTTATTTTACCTGATCACTCTAGTTGTGAATTTTTGGGAGGTTAGACCAACCTATCTATAGCACTTATTTCAGCAATAGAAGCCCGTGCGTTACTTGACAAAGGATGTCAAGGGTACCTGGCCATGGTTAAAGATTATAGTAAGGAAGAACCTAAGCTTGATGAAATTCAGGTAGTTAATGAATTTCAAAATGAATTTCCTGAGGAGTTGCCTAGATTACCGCCAAAATGAGAAATTGAGTTTGAAATTGAATTAATGCCTGGAACATGACCTATATCGAAAGCCCCGTATAGGATGGCTTTAGTCGAGTTGAAGGAATTGAAAGTGCAACTACAAGAGTTGCTTGATAAAGGATTCATTAGGCCAAATGCTTCACCTTGGGGTGCACCAGTTTTGTTTGTGAAAATGAAAGATGGGTCGATGCGTTTGTGCATTAATTATAGACAACTGACTCAAGTGACCATTAAAAATAAATATCCTTTGCCTAGAATTGATGATTTATTTGACCAACTCCAGGGAAGTTCAGTCTTCTCTAAGATTGACTTAAGATTGGGATACCATCAGCTAAGAATTAAGAAAGAAGACATTCTTAAGGCTGCGTTTAGGACTCGTTATGGACACTACAAGTTCCTTGTTATGCCATTTGGATTAACCAATGCATCGGCTGCATTTATGGATCTAATGAATAGGGTATTTAAGCCTTATCTAGATCAGTTTGTGATTGTTTTTATTGATGACATCCTGATATATTCGAGAGGGCCTAAAGAGCATGAACAACACTTGAGGATAGTTTTGCAAACCTTGAGAGATCATAAGCTGTATGTCAAATTTAGCAAGTGTGAATTCTGGCTAGACCAGATAATATTTTTAGGGCACATAGTATTAGGAGGAGGAATTGCAGTGGACCCTGCGAAAGTTGAAATGGTAATAAATTGGCCGAGCTCGGCAACACCTACTGAAATATGGAGTTTCTTAGGACTGGCTGGTTATTATAGAAGGTTTATTGAAGGGTCTTCACAATTGGCAAGTCCTTTAACAAAATTGACTCGAAAGAACGTGAAGTTTGAATGGAATGGGGAATGCGAAAGGAGTTTCTAGGGGCTTAAAAGAAAATTGACCTTAGCTCCAGTCCTGACTATACCAACTGGATCTGATGGTTTTACAGTGTATAGTGATGCATCTCACAAAAAACTGGGATGTGTTTTGATGCAGCATGGCAAGGTCATAGCCTATGCGTCTAGACAATTGAAACCCCATGAACTGAACTACCCAACGCATGATTTAGAGTTAGCAGCTATAGTGTTCGCTTTGAAGGTATGGAGGCATAGAGATCATAAGAGCTTGAAATATCTATTCTCACAAAATGAGTTGAACATGAGACAAAGAAGGTGGATGGAATTGTTAAAAGATTATGATTGTGAGATACAATACCATCCAGGGAAGGCGAATAAGGTAGCGGATGCTCTTAGTCGTAAGTTAGCTATGGAGATGGCCAGTTTAAGAATGGCGGAATGGAGCTTGATAAAGTCCGTAACGGACTCAGCGTTTAAATTAAAAGTGGATTGTCTTACCGGTGTGCTTAGTGCATTAAGGATTGAACCTGAAATTATTCAGAAAGTTAAGATCTTGCAAGAATCTGACCCGGAAATTTTGAAAGTGAAAGATGCAGTGTCTTTAGGAAAAAGACCAGAATTTCAAGTCTTTGAAGATGGAGTGGTAAGATGCCAGGGACGACTCTGTGTTCCCGACAACGAAGAAGTAAAGAAGGAAATTATGTCGGAGGCACATAGGAGTAATTACAGTATTCATCCGGGTAGTACAAAGATGTATAGGAACTTGCGTCAGCAATTTTGGTGGAATGGTATGAAAGCGGATACGGCTAAGCACGTTTCTCAATGTTTGACGTGCCAACAGGTAAAAGCGGAACATCGCAAACCTGTAGGACTCTTGAGATCGTTAGACATACCAGAATGGAAATGAGAACATATAACAATGGACTTTGTACAAGGATTGCCAAAGACATCAAGTGGACATGACTCTATCTGGGTAATAGTGGACCGTTTGACTAAGTCTGCTCATTTCCTAGCAGTTCGCATAGACTACCTAATGGACAAATATGCGGATATATATGTAAATCAAGTAGTACGCTTACATGGTGTTCCAGTAACTATTACCTTAGACCGGGATTCGAGATTTACTTCGAACTTTTGGCAGTCTTCAAATTTCCTTAGGAACTAAACTCCAGTTTAGTACTACTTTTCACTCTCAAACAGATGGACAAACAGAAAGAGTGATCCAGACATTATAGGATATGTTAAGGGCTTGTGTGATTGACTTTAAAGGGAATTGGGATGAAAGATTGCAATTGGTGGAATTTGCCTATAATAATAGTTTTCAGAAAAGTATAGGTATGGCTCCCTATGAAGCATTTATATGGAAGGAGATGTAGGACTCCTGTCTGTTGGAATGAAGTAGGTGAAAAGAAATTGACAAGACCTGAACTGGTACAAGTTACCACTGAAGCTATCGAAATTATCAGGAAAAGACTTAAAACAGCTCAGAGTAGACAGAAAGACTACACATATAGGCGTAGAAGGCCTTTGGAATTTAGTGTGTGAGATCATGTATTCCTTAAAGTATCTCCAATGAAAGGAATATCTCAATTTGGAATAAAGGATAAGTTAAACCCTAGATTTGTTGGACCTTTTGAGATACTTGAAAGAATAGGAGATGTAGCTTACCGTTTGGCGCTGCCTCCTAAGTTGGGGAATTTACATGATGTGTTTCATGTGTCGATGCTAAGAAAGTACCAGCCGGATCCTGGTCACATACTTGATCATGAAGCCATTGAAGTAGATGAGAAAGTGAGGTACATCGAAGAGCCTGTACAAATATTGGATCGAAAAGAGCAAGTCCTTAGGACCAAGACAATCCCACTGGTTAAGATATTATGGCGACATCATGGTATGGAAGAAGCCACATGGGAAAGTGATGATCAAATGAAGGAAAAGTACCCCTACTTGTTTCAAAAGGACATGAGTAATGTTTAATTTCGAGGACGAAATTCTCTAAGGAGGGGAGAATTATGGCATCCTAGAATTTCATAAAAATCCCTAAATATGCCATGAGCCATGGATAGGCGATGGAAACACCGTTATTGTATTTTTGTAGCCTTCTAAACCATGATTCGCGATGAGATGTATGGTCAAGTTTTTAATGGGTGAATTTTGGGAAAGGAAGTTCTATCTTTGGCCATATGTATTATAAATTGGAACTTATGAATTTATAATTGTAAGTGTATAGTTATCTTAATTTGCAATTTAGTACTTTGATTTAATAGAGATCTAATTAGTTTTTAAAAGGGTCAATTTTAGGTTAATTAAGCTTGGGTCTTAGGCCCAAGAGGGATGGGCCTAAGATGGGCCAAGTTGGCCGGCCCATAAGCACATGAAAGGGCTGTTGATGGTGCAAAGGGGGGGGGGGGGGGAGAGACCGGTTGCATGCCTCCCCCATTTGTCCCAAAGAAATCGCCAAGTGTCACCCATGCATACCTAATGATGACTAATGATTGAGGGGAAGAAATTACGGGAGATGATGCCGGTTTAAGCGAGAATGAGAGGGAGAGAGAGAGGTTTGACTGAGAGAGAAAGAGAGGAGAGAAAGAGAAGAAAGAAAGGAAGAAAGGAAGAAGAAAAGAGGAAAGGAGGAGAGGCCGTGCGTCCGTCGTCCGTCGCCGCCGTGTCCAGTCCCCGTGTGCTCGCTGTTTGTTTGGTTTAGAGGCAAGTTGGGATCCTTAATCTACTCTTGAATTTTGTACCTAGGGTATGTGAGTGAGTGATGATAAATTTCGGATTGTTTAGGGTGTGAAAAACGGATGTTTTAAGAGTGGTATTCAAAAACTAGTAAACTGTTCTTGAGAAAACAGCTCGACCTTGAATGTTCTAGTGGCTTACATGTGATGTTCGAGTTGGATTTTGGCTTTGACTCCTCAATGAAAGTTGTTAAAGACTTCTTGAAATATAACATACTCAAATTTGGGACAAAACGAACAAGTATAAGTGGGTGAAATATTTACTTTTTGGAGAGACTGAATCTGGAGATTTCGGTAACTTTCTTTGATGAATGCATGGACTGTAAGGCTATCTTGTTGTTGCAATTTCACTTCGATTTATTAAAAAAAGATGTAAAGGACATCCTGAGGTTTAACATATAAAAAATTTAGAGAAAACCAACAAGAATAGGTAGGTGAAATCGTGGTTTTTCGGAGGGTGTTGAATCTGGAAATTTCGGTACTAGGAACAGAAGATTTAACCGCCTATATTTAATTATCTAGGAAGAATATGACTTTTATTCCTTCATGAAAAATATACCTTAGAGTCTTGAATACTACATAGTCGAATTTAATAATATTTTAAGGTCATTAGGGTATTTAATCGAAAATATTTCTAAAACCGTGTAATCTGACGCGTTCGGACCTAGTCAGTTTCAATGCGTGGGCCATATCATTTTTTATGAAGTTTTTTCGGAAAAGTGTTCTTCATGAAGTATCTCTATTTATGTCTTCCCTGAAACATATTCAAATTTCATAATTTTTGAAGTTCATTTGCCTATTTAACTAAAAATATTTCAAAAACTGTGCAAGTTAAGTAGTTATAATAATGGTGCTGTGATGCTTGGTCTATATCGAATGATACGAAGGCCTTTTGGTGTAGTGTCATTCATGAAATATCTGCCCTTATGTCTTGACTATCATATGTTCAAATTTCATAATTTTTCAAGGTCATTTGGGTATTTAATGGAAATATTTTCTAAAACCGTGCAAGCTGGAATGTGCGAATTTCAAAGGCTGTAATGCATTGACCATTCTGTTTTGCATGAGCCCTAAATTGTATTGTTGTAAGTGATTGAATCTTGCTGCACATGTGATGATATTCGACATTAGATATATAATAAAAAGCTGAAATTGACTTGATTGCCATCACATCATTTGCCATGTTGATATTGAGACATAAATTGTGAATATGAGTTATGATGAATGAGAATACCATCGGAGGGGTGAGCCGACGATGCCCCGGGAGTGTCAGGATGCCCAGTAAGGGAAGTACCGGATGCCCGGGATGTGGGGGTGCCAGATGTCCTCGGGAGTTTCGAGATGCCCGGGATGTAGGTGTGCCGGAAGCCTCGGAGGTGTGTGCTGAGGGGATACCTCGTGATGCCAGTTGGGATGCAAGATGCCTGGGATGTGGGGGTGCCGGATGCCCGGCGGTGTGTGCCGGAGGTTCCTCACGATGCCAGGTGGGGTGCGAGCAATAAAATGGGGGATGCAATCACTGGTCCCGGGAAAGAAAAATGTGGTGACTTAATTGAAGAATAATGAGTTGAAATTGAATCATGCATGGTATGGTGACATGTATGCATGGCTATATGATATGATATGCATGAGTGCATGCAGTATGTGCACATGAGGCATGGATATGCATGAGTGCTTGATGATGATGCATGGTTGTATATGCACCTATGGCATGATGGTATATGCATGAATGATTGATGATGAGTGCATGATGGTATATGCACGTCTGTATATGCACGTATGGTATGGCGACATATGCAAGGCTACAAGGTAAGTTATGCTTGGATGCATGAATGATATATACTTTGTTTGTGATGTCTTGATTGTTCTGTGTGATGCATTGAGTAGTTTAATAGATCTTTTACCTGCTGAGTGGTTGTACTCACCCTTTATTAAGGACTAACATTTCAGAGTAGAAAGATGCCTCTCTCTCTGGTCATGCGGGGTACCTTTTACGGCCTTCCATCTGACATGGAGGTCGAGTGTATGGAGCTTGATTGTGCCACCATCCTCGGTCTGACGTTTATACGGGTTCGTGTGCTGGTGATGTATGATGTGGGCCTAGCTGGGGGGCCCCGGTCATCCAGGAGTTCTTGTCGGTCCACGTCCGCCGTGACGGAGTGATGTGGGGGATGTTGCCGCCGCCAGCGCTCGACGCACCGGGATTGATGTGATGGCCCACGTGAGGAGTGGGAGCTGACACTTTTTGAGGTAGCCGACACTTAGAGATGGAGGATTGCACGTGATCTATATAGGGGGTCGAGATCTCTTTTTGAGCTGTGGCCAAGTTTAGTTAAAAGTCTTGGCTTTTCTTTTTGGTTGTACCGACCCGAGAAATCCATCATGAAAATATGTAAATAAAAGTGGCTCGGCTTCATTTTTTCATATGGTGTGTAGATGGTGTGCATATCATTATGGTTATGGAAGGGAGAAATGGTGAGACTTGTTTATGCTTCCACTAATAAGTTGCGCTGGGACCGTTATCTCAAAAAAAGAAAATGCCTATGAACTACGGTGCTTCCGCTAAGAGATGTAACTGGTATCCATTAGGTAGAGTGATAGGTATCTGTGGCAACCTTAGGTGTTTCAGGGTGCCACAGTGGCTCCGACCCCTACCCCGACCCCGACTATGGCCGCTCAGCGGCCAAGTTGAAGGCCGTGATCTGGCCAGTGCTCAAGGAGGTCGCCGACGAGTGCGCCGCCCCTGATCTCTCCCTCTCCATCTCTGATCTCCTCGACGAGTACCTAGCCTGCGTCTTCCAATACCTAGGCTCCGGTGACTGGGGCCGAATGCTCCCTCGTGCGCCGCCCCTGGCTCACAATCGAAGGCCAGAGCCGCCAGAGGCTCGCCCATTGGAAGCTGCTAGATGTGGTCCCAGCTCGAAGAATTTGAGGACGTTGAAGCTAGTGAAATGTTACCGAGATTGGGACACGGTGCTACTATGACGGAGGCCGAGTGACAGCGGTAGAGCCACAGAGGCCAAGCGACGGTAGCTGGCGTTGGACGAGGATCTGACAAAAAACCCTAATTTCAATACCCTAATTGAAAGAATAATAATAAAAAAAAACCCAAATGAGTTGTGCGACGTTGTTTTCTCGAGGCCATCCACTTAGGACGGCAAAACGACGTCGTTTTCTTAAGGAGGATGAAAAACGACGTCATTTAAGGCATTGTTGATTTTTTCTTTTTAAATATAAAAGCCACATAATCATTTTGGCTAGAATCTATTGCCGGTAGTATCAAATTGATCGTTTTTCCTCCGATTTGGTACTTAAGTGATCCAACGGAAACTTTTGGTACCAAAGCGAGCGCCGTACACAACTTATGGCACTGATAGTGTACTTTTCCCTATATATGTGTGTGGATATATTGATACATACACAGTACATGTTGGAACAAAGATTATTGTCATTAAAATAGGAAGATTTATATGCGCGGATAACAATAGATTTGTTAACAATTCATTACCAACACTAAATCTCTCAATTCAAAGCTCTCCTTCCTATATTCACTTAACATTATTACCATTATTTAACTAAAACATTACAGTTTGATTAAGGAATTTCACTCTCTTTGCTAATCTCTCCAAATTATTTGCTTCCTATGAATAAAATGCTTCTACATTATTCCTGTTAGATAGGATGATTTTGATAATTTTCCATACTTTTCAAGATTGAATGAATATCTCTATTAATATTTTTTTGTCTTGATAAGTCCTAATATCCTCATGTGAATGTTGATATCAACATTATTCATCTTGTCCGGTAGCCAATGTATTGTTGTCACAGCCTACAGAGCCTCTTTTGCTTAGTCAAGTCCATTCCATGATGGTTGTGTTTTGATGCCAACCGCAACAATGGCATCACCCAATCGAGTCTTTCACAAATGTGGCTTTTCTTTCGATACTAGTCACATAGGCCGCATCGTTCAGTAACCATTTTCACAAGCCAGTCACATCGACTGCTTGCTATTTCTCCTTTGATTTTCAACTTTTTATGTGTTATTTCAAGAAGCAACATCACCAGCAGACTCACCGTCACATCTCAGCCATTGGACTATTTGTATTCAAACTCAAGTTGCCATCTTCGATGCACCTTTTTTTTTTTTTTTTTTTCATATTCTCTAAATAAATAAATAAATAAATAAAACCGCCTTAAAGATCTCTCCTCCAATACTAGGCAATAGCAAAACTTGCACACTTATGTAATGTAAAGGGAAAAGGCTATCAAAAATTTTAAATTTTGTTTACTGTGACACATTTAATCTATTTTTTTTTTGTGACATTAAAAATCTCAAACCCGTACCTATATAACACATTTATCAAAAACTTATATAGTGTGACACATTTACCTCGAATTTTCTTTTTTTGACACCAAAAACCTGGGATTTTTTATGTCACAAAAGAAAAGTTTGAGATAAATGTGTTACACAAGTAAGTTTAAGGTTTGTAGTATCACAGAAAATAATTTAAGGTAAATTTGTTGTACAGGTACAAATTTGAGATTATTTATGTTACAAAAATAAGTTTAAGGTAAATGTATTATGGTCAATAAAATTTGGGTTTTTTTTTTTAATGGCTTTTCCCTAATGTAAATGATATATTTAGACATTTTATTCATGTCACTCCCTTTTTATAAATTTCAAAAGACTTCCCATGTAGGGGCAAAACTATGGACATACCCACGATTTTTGCTAGCCTATATAGATTGTACAAAATCTTTTACTATCTAGGTTTCCTATTGCAATTATATTGATTAGTATGGAATATCCTTTAGTCAAATTTATAGCTCCTTTAACAATCAGTATAAGACAAGTTACCTGTCTAATCTTTTGAGACTGGCTCTTATTTATATACCTTTACATATTATTCTGTTGTTTTAGCTCTATTCAATATACACAATTAAATCTTTGCTGAATTTCCTTGTAGATGTTTTCTAATGGTCACTAGTCACAAGTCAGTGACATTAGATCGAGCAGACCTCATCGTAACCAAGAATGCATTTCTTAGGACGTGGCTATATTGCGCAAAGCAACTTTTGATATCCTCAAAAAATTAGGAGTCTTTAAAAATCCCCGCTGTTTCCTTGCTGGAATACTCTAATATCTACCTAAACTTCACGACATACCCTTTTAACATACTTTTGGAGCATCTTTTGCAGACACATTCATCTCTGTGTATGCGCCTGTGCTGCGTGTGGAAGACTAGTAGTCATTATCATTCACAGAGGATGCGATAGGAGGAGGAACTCTTCATAATCTTGTCAAACCAAGAAATTTGGAACTCTTCCAAAAAAACATAATTTTTTCGTCTTCCCTTTCCAACGGTGTGTTTACCGACAATCTCTTCGACTATAGTGGTGTTGCTGTTCATCCACCTCTGGTGTCTCTCTAATGCATTTTTTTTTTCTCATTAGGGAAACAAGAGAGTTACAAGGAAGGTATAGCGAAAAGTCCTGAACAACCGATAGGCCAGCAGGTGGTGAAGGTGATTCACCGGTGTCCACAAAACCAACCGACTGTTGAACATGAAGCCCAGAGCAAGCCTCGTCTCTCTAAAGATATAAATTTCATTTGTCAGGCACGCCGGTAAATGTATATCTTTGCACCATTCTTTGAAGCTTGACTTTTAACCTGCAGGTGTTCGGCGCTTCTTAGTCATACACATTTCATAATACATGTTTTGTCACGCGCTTTGGCATATGATCTATTTATAATTTAACGTACACTTTTGTTGAACACGTGCCCTTACTTTCCACACGTCATTATCTCATAGAGCATCTAAGTAAAAGAAATAATGATTTGTATAAATCAACCATCCAAATGAATAAAATAAAATAAAAACCAAAAATATTACATAATACAAAGAGTTAGGACAAGCACGGTGGAGGTGGGCCCCACGACTATTTTCTGACGCCTAGAGTTAGGGTCCATCTGTATGAACACGTACTACCCATCTGCACCATGGACGTACTGCCATCTGCAGCACGAGTTGATAGAAGACGAAGTGTAATAATTGCCAAGTGATCGACATTGTTTAAAAGCAACTTAACTCAGACCATTATTAACTACTAACCATCACTTTAGGTTCCAAGCCACGTCTGTCCACTTTCTCCTCCTCTGCGTTTTTCTTTGATAAAGAGACCATGCGCTTTTCAAGCTCTACAATTAATAATCAAATGTTGACTTATTAATTGTCCTCATTAATGGCCAATCACCTCATTCATTGCATAAAACTTAAAGATAACATAAGTGCATGATAATAATACATGATAGAAAGTATTTAAATTATAAAAAATTAATATCCTAAAAAATCCCAAATCGATATATCTGTAACAAATTTATCTCAAATTAATTTTTTAACTATGAAAAACCCAAAACTTATGACACTTATGATAAATTTACCACAAACGATCACAAAAAACATAATACCGATACAATTGTGACAAATATCCCTTCTATTAAATCAAATTAATACCATAAAAAATTACAAAAATTATATAATTGCGACAAACGGATAGTAAAATCCCAAACTCATACACTAGTCAACTATCACATGTCATTTAAGTTTGGAATTTGATAATAAAATTTAACTAAAACTAACTGAGATAAATTTATTAAAAGTATAATAGTTTGGGGTAAATTTATCAAATCTGTATCAGTTTAGAGTTTTTGTTGGTTAACAAATTAGTTTTGGGTAAATTTATTATAAGTATACCAATTTGAAATTTTTTAGGTTATTAATCCAATTATAAATACCTATAGCAAAACATCCCACTTCATCCATGCTCTCCATGTGTCCACAAGAAAGATTAAGGCTCATTCATATATGTACGACAAATTACGTCCATATAATGTTCTAGAAATATTATATTAAATTAAGGCTTTAATTATTTCAAGAAAAACAAATAATTTAAAATACATTTTTTTAATAAATAACTATTTATATCGCTTGAAATATTAGTCAATAAAAAATATTTCAATTATTTAAATATTTTCGTATACATTGAAAATATTTTCATTTATAAGTTATCATTTTTACCCCAAATTCTATTTATGACAAAAAAAAAAAAAAACTCTAAACTATACTCACTAGATCACATTTACTCCAACCTTATTTTTGTAAAATCAAGAATTCTAACTTCATACTCATGTGATACATTTACTCTCAATCAACATTTCATAAGATGATTTTCCAATCAAAACGACATCGTTTACGTTGGTGTCACGTCAACCTCATTTGTCTTTCGTCATCTATGAAGCTAGATTTTTAATAATGCTCATTGTAAGAATTTTATGGATGGTAAATGTATCACATATTTAAAAATTTAAGATTTTTAGTGTCACAAAAAATATTTCAGGACCCAACCGCGGGTAACTGCGTTGGTTGAGAATCCCTCCCTTATCACTGAGGTCGAGAATTCGAAACCCGCGTTTGCTAATACGTTGTAAGTGAGGGGTCATGGTGTTAAGGTTCTGTGCTAGTCTCCCCCGAGGTACTGACGGGCCTGAATGCCCCACTAGGTGCTACTAGGACTGGGGACCCTAGTAAGGGGGCTCGGCGGATCCTCGATTACCAATATATATATATATCAGGTAAATATTATAGTAGATAAAATTTGGGATTTTTAATGACTTGTTTATGAAATCAAACAAGATGATTGAGTTTTATAAGTAATATGTCTAATTAATTTAAGATAGGTGAAAGAATGGAATTTTGTGATAATGAGATTCAACTATTTTAACTTCACTCTACTAACTTTCCTATCATTAGTAGATATAAACATATATACATAGTTTTCGTTTCACAGATGATACATAATAGCTGAATTTTCTTAGCACTCATTTGTTTGTGTTTCTTAAAACTCAAAAACAATTGTCTATTTTTCTGTTAATATTCGAAATATTATTCGAATACAAAATATATACATAATTTAGTTTCACAAATAGCACACAATAAAAAAGAACGGGAGAAGGTGATAATGATGATCGAGTTCACTAAATTTTGATAGGACTTGTTTGTTTATGCTTTTTAAAATGCAAAAACTAAATTTTAAAATTTTATTTAACTATAAAATAATTTGAAAAAATTATGCTTAAATTACATATCAAGATTTAACGGTTGCGAAAATTTAATGGGTTTCAAGCCAAAAAACGTGTAAAAACTTGTTCAAGACAAGATATTATATATATAAATATATAAACTCGAAATTAACAGTATCATTGTCCTCCGCGGACCAGGTAAACCCGGTTCCTAGACTGGCCCAACTGAAAAACAGGATCAGGAACTGGTTCCCGTTGAAATCGGTTCGGGAACCGGTTCTGAGGGATTACCCACCCAGGAATAGGATCGACTAGATCGGTTCGGGAATCGGTTTGAGAACCGGTTTGTAAGCCAACCCAAAAGTCCAAAACCCTAATTTATCCCATGTTTCTTTCTTTGCCTCTCACACCCGCAAACTTCACAGCTTCATCGCACCATCGCTAGCTCCCCGTCGCACCATTATCAGATCCAGCTCCCTGTCGTGCCATCACCAGATCTAGCTCCCCGTCACACCATTGCTAGCTCCCCCTCGCTTTATTTCATCCATCGCCGGCTTCCTCATTTGTAAGCTCACAAATTTCCTCGGTTTTTCTAAATTTTTCTTTTAGATTGAAGCTAGGTTCTTCTCGTTTTCTTTGGGGGTGCTTTCATGAGTTGGATTTCTTATCAGATTGGTGGAAAAGTTTGCGTTTTTTTGTTCATATGGGAACTCATTGTGAATGGGTGGGGTAAGCTAGGGGAGAGAGGGAAGAAATCGTAGAACTCGAGTAAGCTGGGTTCATACTGATCCTTCTGCCCCTCAACTGTGATACTAAAGGAAGGAAAGCTGAATTTCTCCTTTATCATACAAAATAAAGCTCTAGGTTCATTTCCATTTCCACCCGGATTTCGAAGTCGGCATTACGTTCTTGTGTCTTCATACTTTATTTGAAGACATACTTAGCTACCAGGTTCTCCTTGAAGGCGGGCATGAAGCCGCACGAGCTGGTCTTCTAGATAGCATGAACTGTTTTTGGTTTCCCAACTTTCTATATATTTCTCTCCAAATTTTGAGTTGGCTTGGAAGACGAGACTGCTTTAAGATTATTGATTTTAGTAAGAATCTCAATGTTTGTTACATAGTTGAATTTGGTTGCATGGATTCCTGTTTTAATAATTTACCACATATATCGCCATACAGTTTGGGATTATAAATATTCTAATTGAGGAAGGTAGTGGGATTATAAATAGTCTATGTAGATAAGCTCAATGATAGCCTTTGATGTGTAGATATCAAGCTAGGTTTTAAGATTTCAATTTGTTTATGTAGGTTTCAAGCACCTTTGAGCTGCTCTCTCTGGTTTTTTCTTATAAGCTCAAAAAACTTCTGTACAGACCAAATTTTCCAGATGGGTTTGTCTAATTGTTTTTGATTTATTGACACATTTGAAGTGAAAATTATTAAGCTGCTGTTCACTTTGGTTCTTTTTGTTGAAGAAAACTCCTTTACAGTTTTGAAGTTGACAAAAACATTTCCTTGAGTATAGTCCGAAGACCTCCAGACTCAAGTGATATAGTCTGAAGATCGCTAGACTTAAGACTCAAAGTTTACCCTTACTGATAGTTATTCAAAACCGAAGAATGAAGACTTATTCAAATGGCGAATTGTCTTCTAGGATTCGTTTCATATGGTTTTGGAAGGCCTTATTGCTGGATATAGCATTTATTTATTTGTTTACACCTATTGGAATCCATTCTGATATGAAGATCTTTGAAAGGTGAGCAAACTTGGAAGGTTCTATTTATGGAAACTAAATATCCAGGTTGTATGGGCGAACAGGATTGTCGGGCTTTCATCCTCAATCACTCAACGACTCGAGATCTTCCTAATTGATTCTGTCTAACGGTTATATTGGAAAAATTCCTTTGGAAAGTGCCAATGGTAGTAAATGCATGAAGGAGTATTTAAGGATGACTCTTAAGTTGTTTGAGGGTGTGCGTGAAAGAAAAATTTCAAAGTCTGAATCTCTATAGTTCCTTGCTCTTTCATTCATTATGCTCAAAAGTTGTAAACATAAGAGAAACACACAGATAGACTTTGTGAGAGACTAGTAGAGTCTCCTACTATGAAAGTCGAAGATCAAGTTGTATAATCTATTTTGATTCATAGTGAAATCTAGCTAGTGGGCTGTCAGCACGGGAGAGTGGACGTAGGCTTGTTTTAAGCCGAACCACTATAAAACCTCGTGTCTTAATTCTCTTTCCCTTAAACTCCTTATCTCTATATGCTGCTTCATATATCTGATTTAACTATTTATATTTATCTTAATTATATCCTTAAGGCAATTCATTACTGCTTAATTCAAGAAAATTTTTCAAACACCTATTCACCCCCTCTAGGTGTGTGCACTAACCCTTTCAATTGGTATTGGAGCTCGTGTGCTTATTTATTGAAGTGTTTTACTTCAAAGCTAAAGATCCTTTATGACTAGTATTTTGGCTTCAGGATTAGTTGAAGGTCAAAGCAACACCAGATCTCCTTATTTTGATGGGAATGAGCATAATATTTGGAAAAACAAGATGAAGGCATTCCTGAGATCAAAAGATCCACTGGAATGGGATGTGGTCAAAAAGGGGATTGCTCCCAAAACAACATTGACCTCAGAAAAAGACTTTGAAGATGCTGGAGAGTTGACACAAACTGAAATAATCGAGAGACAAACTTTTGATGCTAAAGTTATCTATTCATTATATTGTGCTTTATCTCCTATAGAGTATAACATAATTTCATCTTGTGAAATAGCTAAAGAAGTCTGGGATAGATTGCACGTTACCTATGAAGAAACTAATCAAGTTAAAGAGACAAAAATTAATATCCTACTCGGATAGTACAAAGCCTTCATGATGAAGCTAGGAGAATCCATTATTGACATATTTAGTCATTTTATAGAAATTGTAAATGGTTTAGCATATCAAGAACAGTTAATCTTAGGACCAATAAAGGTCAACAAATTGCTGCGAGGACTCTCCAAAGACTGGAATCACGTCAAGACTTCAATTAGAGAAACTCAGAGGATCATGCCTCTTTCTGTAGATGAATTAGTTGACACTCTTCAATCATATGAAGTGGAGCAAATTAATGAGGAAGAAGATCCCAGAGGTAAGAAGTCAATTGCCTTAATCTAATGATGATTACGATGTTACAGACTCAGAGGACGACTTGGATGATGAAGAACTAACACTAATGATAAGGAAGTTCAGGAAGTTGAATAGGAAAGGAAAAAGGTTTAACTGGAAGAAGCATGGCAACAAAAGTTTTCAGAAGAAATCAATTGAGGATAATGAAACCAACAATGATGTGGTTTGCTTCGAATGCAAAAAGAAGGGACACATCAGACCCAACTGCTCTTTGTTGAAGAAAAGAAGAGGAAAAATAGAGAGATCAAAAAGGCTCTTAAAGCTGAGACTTGGAATGATATAGAATGTGAAGAAAGTAATAAAGATTATGCCAATATCTGTCTAATGGCAAAATCCGACTCATACTTAGATTCAAACTCAAACTCTAACTCGACTCAGATAAAGAATTCGAGGTAAGCAATTTGAAAATTCCCATTAAAGTTTCAAAGTATATTAATGAACTCTATCTCAGTCTCAAAGCTTCTCTTAAGAAAATCTCTGAATTGAAAAGGGAAAATTCCAAACTCAAGCAACAGGAAATTTTTTGGAAAGAGAAATTTGAGAATCAAGACAAAAGTTTTGTTGATTTGAAAGCAAATTATGATTCTCTTGCAAATGAAAATGCTCTTTTAAAGAGGACATTTCAAACATTACAAAAATGTTTTCAATTGGATCTGAAAAGTTGGAGAAAATCCTTTATGTACAAAGACCTTACTTTAACAAGTCTGGTCTTGGAATGACTTTAGAAACCATTCATTTAATTGATTTTCCCAAAGTCAAGGAAACGATTAAGCGAAGACCTACCAAGGCATTTTATAAAAATCACTTTCAAAAGATTTTTGTAAAACCTATTGGGAGGAGTGCTCTCAAGTGTTCATAGTGTAACAGCTCAGAACATTTCGAGAAGGAATGTCCTAAGGTTTGGAGACTTGTTAAAAAAAACTGGGCTAGTACGGTATTCAGAACTAACTCAAATGGACCCAAGAAGATATGAGTACCAAAAAAGGCTTGAGTTCCTTTTTAATTGTAGGTCACTATCAAGAGAAAGATCAAATAGTATTTGGATAGTGACTGCTAGAGACACATGACAGGAGATTCAAATTGTTTTATAAAGCTCATGCAAATAGATGGAGGAAAAGTTTCGTTTGCTGGAAATAGTAAAAGAAAAATTATTGGATACGGAACTGTGAAGATTGGTAGTCTAACAATCAATAATGTTTTCTTGGTAGAAGGGTTGAATTACAATCTACTCAGCATTAGCCAATTGTGTGACACTGGTTTTAAAATCAATTTCCAAGAAGAAATTTGTTCGGAAACTAGTAAAAATCACTCTCAATCTTTCACTAGATGAAGACATGAGAATATTTATCTTATGGATGTAAAACCATAAACTTCTCAGTATCTAATCTCCATTCAAGATGAAGCAAATCTTTGGCATCAAAAGCTTGGCCATGTTAACATGAAGCAAATTGCCAAGATTTCATCCATAAAGCTTGTTTGTGGATTACCCAACTTGACTTATCAAAAGTCTGACTTATACACATCATGTGTGTTGGGAAAACAGGTTAGAAGTTCTTTTAAACCCATAAATCAAGTTTCTACTAATCGTGTTTTATAGCTTATACATATGGATCTCTTTGGACCAACCAGAATGCAAAGCATTGGTGGAAAGAGATATTGCCTAGTAAGCGTGGATGATTACTCTTGCTTTACATGTGTATACTTCTTGACAAGTAAGTCTGAAGCATTCTCTTACTTTTTAAAATTTGCTAAAAAGGTTCAAAATGAAAAAGGCTATGCTATCTCAAGCATACGAATAGACCATGAAGGTGAGTTTCAAAATCAAGACTTTGCAAAATTCTGTGATGAATCTAGTTTCCAACATGTTTTCTCTTCTCCATACACTTTAGAAAAAAATGGAGTTGTGGAAAGAAAAAATAGATAGTCATAGGAAATAGGCAGAACACTCTTAATTGAAGGTAACATTTCCTCTCACTTTTGGGCTGAAGCAGTCTCTACAGCTTGCTATATTATTAACAGAGTATTCTTGAGGCCTATTCTAGAAAAACTCCTTATGAAGTATACAAAAAAGAAGAAGCCAAATGTTTCTTATTTTCATGTGTTTGGTTGTAAGTGTTTTGTTTTGAAAAATGCAAATGATTGAATTGGTAATTTTGAAGAAAAAATAGATGAAGGAATTTTTCTAAGTTACTCAACCTCAAGCAAAGCCTATAGAGTATTCAACAAAAAGACTCAGTCTATGGAAGAATCTATGAACGTTAAGTTTCAAGACTCTATGCAAAATCAGTTGGATCAGACTCAATTAGAAGAATTTGAACTTGAACTAGATGTTACAAAGTCTACTTCCCCTGAAGTGGTTTAGACTCCTGAAGATCAACAACAAAAAGAACTAGTAGATTCAACTGAAGTATAGATTAGCAGACTCACAAACCAACTAGCAACTGGAAGTACAAGTCAAGTCATCCCAAGGAACTCATCATTAGCAATCTTGATGAAGGAATTCGCACTAGATCCAAAAGGCAAGAAAAGTCTAGTGCTTTAGCACTTGTTTTTGAAATTGAACCCAAAAGTATAGAAGAAGCGTTGACTGATGAAAGCTGGATCAAAGCTATGTAAGAAGAGTTGAGACAATTCAGCATCAATAATGTTTATGAATTAATTCCTAAACCTAAAGGTAAATGAATCATTGGAGCTAAATGGGTTTTCGGGAACAAGGTGGATGAGAAATGAAAAGTTATTAGGAACAAAGCAAGGCTCGTGGCTAAAGGATATACGCAAGAAGAAGGGATAGACTATGACGAAACCTATACACCAATAGCGAGGTTAGAAGCAATTAGATTATTACTTGCTTTTGCTTGCTATAAAAATTTCAGGTTATTCTAAATGGATGTAAAGAGTGCATTCCTAAATGGATTTATCAAAAAAGAAGTCTATGTGGAACAATCATATGGTTTTAAAGATCCAAGAAAGCCAAACTCAGTTTACAGACTGAACAAGGCCTTATATGGATTGAAGCAAGCTCCTCGAGCATGGTATGAAAGGTTAAGTAATTTTCTAATTCAAGATGGTTTTATTAAAGGTAAGGTAGATACTACTTTATTCATAAAAAGAGAAGGCAAAAATCTTCTACTTGCTTAAATTTATGTTGATGACATTACTTTTGGATCATCTAATTAGAATCTTTGCAAGAAATTTTCTAAGTCTATACAGGATGAATTCGAAATGAGCATGATGGGTGAATTAACTTTCTTTCTCAGACTGCAAGTCAATCAATCAAAGAAAGGAATTTTCATTCACAAGAAAAATACACAAAAGATCTAATCAAGAAATTTGGATTGGAAAACTGCAAAAAGACAGACACCAATGTCAAGTTCCTTGAAGATGGATAAAGATGAAGGAGGGAAGAGTGTAGACCAAAAGCTTTACAGAAGCATTATTGGTTCACTTCTTTATCTTACTGCATCTAAACCTGACATTTTGTTCAGTATTTGTATCTATGCAAGATTCCAATTAGATCCAAAAGAATCTCACTTAACTGCTGCAAAGCGCAATATCAAATACATTGCAACTACCCCAAAAATAGGTCTGTGGTATCTCAAAGAAGACTTTATTCTTCTTGGATATTCAAATGCAAATCTAGCTGGATGCAAAGTGGATAGAAATAGTACTTTTGGTATTTGTCAATTACTAGGAAACAAATTGGTATCTTAGTTCTTAAGAAAACAGAGTACAATAACTCTTTCAACAGCTGAAGCATCTCAAATTTTGTGGATAAAACAATAGCTAAGAGACTTTGGTTTTGAAGATTCCTGTATCGAGATTAAATGTGATAACATAAATGCTATCAATCTTATAAAGAATCTAATTCTTCATTGAAGAGCAAAGCATATAAAAATTCGTCATCACTTCATTAGAGACCATGTTCAAAATGGAGTTGTTATGGCTCAGTTTATTGATTGGAAGAATCAGTTGGTAGACATATTTACAAAGCCACTGGATAAAAGTCTTTTTGAGTCTATTCGTTCCAGACTGAACATCCTACCTTTTAATGGTTAAAGTCTGAAGGTGACCAGATTTAGAATACCCAGACGTTGCAACTGTAAGTTTTTACTTTAATTTATTTTTAGAATGGAATTGTGAAAAGGTACGATTGACATTCTATTGCCAAATTTATTATTTCTCTTAAATTTTTAAAGGCAACTTTTCATTCTCGAAAAAGGAAGCTTTTTACTGCGTCGATATGTATTCTCTGTTTTTAAACCCTTGTCTATTCGTGTAACCCTTTACCTTCTTCTCCCTTTTCACTCTCAAACCCTAGAATTCTGAGACCCTTTTTCTCACTTTCTCTCCAGTTTATTCAAAAAGTTTTCATCTTTTGCACGAATCAAGTTTTCCAAGTTTCCCCCAAAAGGAAAGTGACTATGGCCTCTCATAGAAAGTTAGCAAGAATCGCAAACAGGGGACCACGGTATTTGAAAGGGTCCTACCTTCTTTGACATATCTGAGGAAGATGACTCTCCTCAGCAACATCAACAAAGTCAACAACAACAATCTCAATCGGGTCACTCTCCTCATAGAACTCAAGATCCTCCTCAACATCAAGCCGAAGAGGAAATTTTAGAAGATGTGGAACCGGTAAGAACCCTGACACCTGAATTTAGTTTTAAACTTTACAGTAAATTAAAGGAGGGTGGAACGGCGATGACATTCATAGATGAGTTCTTGAGAGAAAGAGGATACAAGAACGAAACTGATTTCTTACGGACCATGGAAAGATTGGGTATTGCACCAGAAGGTTTGGCTGCACAGACTTTTGCTAACTTTCTGAGTGACCCACGGTTTGGTACTTTAAATTAGCCTGAGGTGAAAGATGATGAAGAGAGAATGTTCACAAACTTTCAGCCTAGGATGGGCATTGTGGCGAACGTTTCTGATGGAGGGAGTTTATTCCACTCGAAAGAGCACAAAAAGATCTACTCGAAATTGTTGAAGCGAGGGGTGATGAACCCCAGAACTGTGGATTTTGATTTTTCTTGACTCATAGGGAGTAAAGCTGAGGGAAAAATTTGCTTTCCTTCAACTAGAAAGGTTCTGTTATGAGACAACTTATGCCTACCAGAACTCACTGCATATTTCTATTCAAATCTATCATTTTTGGATGCGAATAGATTCTCTTTTACGGTGAAGGACAAGGAGTTCGTAGTTGATGTAGACGTTCTGGCTGATGTGATTAGGGTGGAAAGAGGGTGTTTCCAACCAATCAGCGTGTTTGTTGCTCATGCCACTCTGGAGCTTGTGCGAGACCGAATTGCAGAAAGTAAGATTTCTTACTCAAGAATGAATGCCTCCAACATCTCGCTCCACAAAATTGTGATCAACTGCATCAGGCCGAAGTCAACATCAAAGACTGATGTTTCTCATTCCGAAGCAAAATTGATGTATGCCATCAATATTGACTACAAATTCTCTTTGCCTCACACCATCCTCATGCACATGTACAGATCAGTTGTGAAGGATAAGGGACAACTCCCTTACTTTGCTCTAATCACACAACTCTTCAGACATTTCCAAATTCATATCCTCGCATCTCTTGTGGTCAGGAGCATTGCTCCAATGGTAATTGGTTTGAAAATGGTGACCAATATGCGTCTGAATGAGCTAAACCAGGTGTTGTAGAGCATAAAGGAGAAGTCCCCTATGAAGGCTAAGCAAGAGTTTGCATCGTAGAAAAGGAAGGGAAAGAAGCCGATGAGCGAGCCAGCTAAGAAGAAGAAGAGATCTCTCATCTTGCAGGATGAAGAAGATGAGGATGAGATCACGTTCTCTGCCCTGAAGAATCTTCAGAGTTTTGTTAGCTTTCAGGAGAGAGAGGTTAGAGAAGCGGAAAGAGAAGAGAAGAGAACTGAAGAGAGAACAGAGGAGGTTGAAAAAAGAAGAGAAGAGGAAGAAGAGAAGGAAGAAGAACGAGAAGCAGAAGAGGGTCATGATGACTCGTTTGAGCCTACGCTTGTTTTATCCTTGTCAGAGGATTCGGAGAAAACTAGGAGTGGAACTGCTGGAAAAGGGAAGGAAAAAATCACTATAGCGTTGAAACAAAAAGAGAAGATGAATTCTTTTCTCCTCTTGAAGGTACATAGATAGGGGGAGTTGTAGAAAAAGGAGGTATTTCCTCACCTGCTTTCACCAGTGATGTTAGTCGATCTCCGGCAGATCCAAAGAATGTGCATGCCTCTCACTATCCTGAAGCAAAATTTGAGGCGTCCACTCCTAGTTCTGGAAATCGAACTATTGAAATCCCCTCACATCTTAAACACCTTGGACCCAGTGCTATAGCACCCCACACAGTAGACTTTGCAAGACTACTGGAGGTTCTTTTGGATATGAAGAAATAGTTTTACAGTCTAGAACATGAGATGAAGGATTTGAAGAAAGCTTTCCTATCCACTTCAGTTTTCTTGCAAGAACAGCTACAAGCCTTGAGAACTCAAATGCAGAATGCTGTCAAGGGTGAAGATTTGGAGGAGCTGAAGAAGACCTTAAGGAAGCTCAAGGATACTGTCAAATCCATGGGGAAATTCCAGCTTGTTCGTATTCCAAAGCAGCCGTGACACACACACACACTCACTCAAACTTTTTCTAATATTTCTCCACTTTTTGTTGCTGACAAAAATGGGGAGAACTTTTTGGTTTTGTAGATTTGAACTGAAGATTTGAACTGAATTTTCTTTTTGGTTCATTATTTTGCATTTGGACTGTATAAACTCTTTAACTACTCTATGTTTAGACTTTTATGCCTATAGCAATTAAGTTTATGCTTTTGACTATGACTGGATTATTGTTTATCTCTTGAGGATTAACCTGTTTTCTATGGTTGTAGAATCGATCTAAGTCCTGAGCATATTATTCTTTATAAAAAAATATTTTGTATTACTTAAGTGTTGTTTTGCAAGGTAAAAGATTTCAAATCTGAAGGGAAGTTTTGTCACCATAAAAACGGGGGAGATTGTTGAAGAAAACTCATTTACAGTTTTGAAGTTGACAAAAACGTTTCCTTGAGTATAGTCCAAAGACCTCTAGACTCAAGTGATATAGGCTAAAGAACTCCAGACTCTACTATTAAAGTCTGAAGACTGCTAGACTTAAGACTCAAAGTCTACCCTCATTGACAATTATTCAAGACCGAAGAATGAAGACTTATTCAAATGGCATATTGTCTTCTAGGATTCGTTCCATATGGTTTTGGAAGGCCTTACTGCTAGATATAACACTTATTTATTCGTTTACTCCTATTGGAATACATTCCGATATGATCTTTGAAAGGCGAGCAAACTTGGAAGATTCTACTTATGGAAATCAAATATCCTAGTTGTATGGGCGAATAGGATTGTCAGGCTTTCATTCTCAATTACTTAATGACTTGAAATCATCCTAATTGATTCTGTCCAACGGTTAGATTGAAAGAATTTCTTTGGAAAGTGCCAATGGTAGTAAAGGCATGAATGGGTATTTAAGGATGACTCTTCAGTTGTTCGAGGGTGTGCGTGAAAGAAAAATTTCAAAGTCTTGAATCTCCATAATTCCTTACTCTTTCATTCATTACGCTCAAAAGTTGTAAACAGAAGAGAAACACACAGATAGACTTTGTGAGAGACCAGTAGAGTCTCCTACTGTGAAAGTCGAAGATCAAGTTGTATAATCTCTTTTGATTCATAGTGAAATCTAGCCAGTGGGCTGTCAGTGCGGGAGAGTGGACGTAGGCTTGTTCTAAGCCGAATCACTATAAAACCTTATGTCTCAATTTTCTTTCCCTTAAACTACTTATCTCTATTTGCTACTTCATATATATGATTTAACTGTTTATATTTATCTTAATTATATCCTTAAGGCAATTCATTACTGCTTAATTCGAGAAAAATTTTCAAACACCTATTCACCCCCTCTAGGTGTATGCAGTAGCCCTTTCACTTTTTGTACTTGAATTGAAAATGATTTTTGTTTTGTGCAAGAGAGTTGAATTGAAATTGTCAGCCGACATTTTTATTCATCCACATGCTGTTGCAAACCATTTCCTTGTTAATGCTTGTCTTGCAATCAATGCTTGTCTCAATGCAACTCCCAGTTCTGAAGTATGAACAATAAGTATTGCACTTTGGATTCATTGGAAGGATCACTGGCTGCTGTGTCGTGAACTTTTGAGTGGGCGTCTAATAATAGCTTTAATGGTTCGGTCCTACCTTCCAAGCATTGATTAATTGCCATTTAGTTAATCAACGTAGCAGATTTGGGTTTTCATGGTGAGGTGTTTGGTTCTCCATTGAAGCAGGCTGAAAAGAAAACTTAAAATCATTTAGGGTAGTAGTCACTGTAGATTGTCTCATGTAAACTATGCTACATCTTCTGCCAATAGAAAACTCTGGATCAATGTTTTCGAAAAAGTGGTCAAGTAAACTGTTTGAGGTATAGGTTTTCAGGGATTGTAGTGATATTCTTTCATGGAATTGGGAGATGGATCTTGAAAACAATGCTAATGAGACTGATGGTGTAGGATCTGCAGTTTTCAGGCTCCTGAAATCTCTTATTTGGCTTCAGCTGCACTGGATTTTCTTCCTTGTCTTCCAAGACATTCTGTTTAAATTAAACGTACAGCTTCAGCGAGTGACTTCCTGGGATGAATGAATCACCCTTGGATATTCTCTAGAGAATATATTTGATCTTGGGAGGCATCATATTAGGAGCTAGTTTCCTCTTCTGCTCATATCAGGAGCTAGTTTCCTTATGATTTTGTTTATGATAATTTGCCTTGTGGATTGTCAGAAACTGAAGGCAAGTAAGGAACAGACGACAAAGAGAAGAACAAAGTTTGGGAAGAAAATTTTCTTGTATTATGTCTTTTTATCAATGTACAGTGCTTTGCTGTTTATATTACAAAGTGTATACACAAAGAAAAGGCAATGTAATATTTTACAAATCAATCTAATATTAGATTGATTCTCTGTAATCAGAATGTGGATCAATCAATTCCCGATATATTTCCAGAATCTTCTGCATATCTTCCAACACTCCCCCTCAAGCTGGTGGCTTGTAAATGTCCAAGACACCTAGCTTGCTCAGTAGATATGCATGTTGTCTTTGACATGGGGCTTTGGTAAATACATCTGCAGGTTGTTCTGCAGTTCCAATCCCTTTTGTCTCGACTATCCCTTCTTGAATCTTCTCCCGAGTGAAATGACAATCCACTTCTATGTGCTTGGTCCTCTCGTGCATTACAAGATTCGCCGCAATTTTCAAAGCTGATTCATTGTCGCAGAATAACTTCGTCGGACCTTTTAGCTGTATTCTGAGATCACCAAGTAATCCTCGTATTCACACAATTTCACATGTGGTCTTTGCCATGGCCCGATATTCTGCTTCAGCTGAGGATAAAGAAACTATTGCTTGCTTCTTGGTTTTCCACAAAAGAAGAGAGTCTCCCAACTTAATGTAAAACCCAGTTATGGATCTTTGACTCATAGGACACGTTGCATAGTCTGCGTCGCAATATGCAGTCATTTCCATGTTGCATCTTCTAGATAGAAGTATCCCGAGTCTTGGACATCCCTTCAAATACTTCACGACTTTTAGAGCGGCATTCATATGGGATTCCTTCGGTTTGTGCATAAATTGACTAAGATTCTGCACTGCATATGATATATCAGGTCTAGTCATAGTCAGATAAATCAGTTTTCCAACGAGCTTCTGATAACTCGTCGGATCCTGTAATATAGGGTCATCTTGAGAAGTTCCTCCAGTGTGATCTGCTGTAGTCAATCTGATATTCTGCTCGATTGGAATGACAGCTGGCCTGCATCCTGATAAATCAGCCTCTGATATAATCTCCAACACAAACTTCCTCTGATTGAGAGAAATTCCTTGATGAGATCGGGCGATCTCAATCCTAAGAAAATATTTTGGTGCTCCCAGATCTTTTATATGAAATGTAGTATGCAAATATTTCTTTAGGCTCTTTATTGCAACTTCATCATTTCCCATGATAAGAATGTCATCTACATAGATCATCAAGTAAATAGATGACGTACCTTTGGTCCATGTAAATAAGGCATGATCACACTTTGACTGTTTGAAGTTTGCACTGATGAGAGCGTTGGCAAATTTAGCGTACCATTGTCTGGAAGCTTGTTTTAGCCCATAAAGGGATTTGCGGAGACGACATACTTTATTCTCCCCCTGTCTCCGTAAGCCCTAAGGAATATCCATATAAATTTCTTCATCCAGATCACCATGAAGAAAAGTGTTATGAACGTCCATTTGGTGTAACGCCCAATCATGGATGGCTGCAACTGATAAGAAAGAGTAGACGGTGACATCTTTAGCAACAGGGGAAAAAGTTTCGTGAAACCTTCTCGTTGCGTATATCCCTTCGCTACTAATCGAGCTTTGTAGCATTCAATGGATCCATCAGCTTTATACTTTACTTTATAAACCCATTTGCATCCTATGGATTTCCGATTTGAGGGCAAAGGAACTATTTCCCATGTGTGATTATCAGATAGGGCCTGTAATTCTGCTTCCATGGCCTTTTGCCACCGTGGGTCTTTAGATGCCTCATGATAACTAGACGGTTCTTTCTCATCTGACATACGATTAATGCAACATCTATGCTCCGACGAAAGTTTTTTAAAGGAGACATATGAAGATATTGGATAGTGAATACCTGGTCCGTTTAGTGAGGCACAGACATAGTCTTTGGTCCACGTTGGTGGTTTCGTAGCTCGCCCCGAACGTCGTGGATGATCCGTTGGGGGTGGAGGTGAAGATATTTCCACAGCATTATTGGTGGTTTGTTCGCCAGAATCATCTTCAAGGTTGATTGGAAGAGCACGGTCACTTTCCAATGTGGCCTTCTGAGTCGACTGATCAACTAAAGAAGGTGGAATGACTTGTCCTGGTGATGCTGCGAGAAAATATTCAGGAGATATATTTTCCTCAATTGAGGAACGATGAGAACTAGTGGAGATATCCAAATCCTCTGTAGACTCACGAAATGGAAAGATAGTTTCGTGAAAAATGATATCCCTGCTCACGAAAAATTCTCCTGTTGATGGATCTAGAACATAATAACCCTTTTGTAAGGTAGGATAACCCATGAAAATGCACCTCCTGGCACGTGGACTCATTTTATCTCGAGGTCCCATAGTTGCAGTATAGCAAAGACAACCGAAAACTCGAAGATGATCTATTGTTGGTTTCTTTCCATAAAGTAATTCGAAGGGTGATTTACCAGCTAATATCCGAGTAGGCATACGGTTGATGAGATAGGCTGCAGTGAGGACACAATCTCCCCAATATGTTGCTGGAACAGATCCCTGAAACTTCAAAGCTCGTGCAACCTCCAACAAGTGACGATGCTTACGTTCCACCACTCCATTCTGTTGTGGAGTATAAATGCAAGAGCTTTCATGTAGAATACCATGAAGCAAGAAAAGTGATATGCAACTATGACTAAAAAATTCCTTCCCATTGTCAGTTCGTATTCGCTGAATTAACTTCCCAAACTGATTTTCAGTCAAGGTGATGAACGTTTTCAAATGAGATGGAACTTGAGCCTTTGATTGCATCAAGAATACCCATGTGGCTCGAGAGTGATCATCCACAATTGTAAGGAAATATCGTGAACCATCGCGATATGCTATGTGATATGGTCCCCAAACATCCACATGAATTAAAGAAAGGATAGCAATGGAACGCTTTGTATTTAAAGGAAAAGATGTGCGAGGTTGTTTTGCAAGAGGACAGATAGGACATTTAGAATATGGAAAAAAAAATACTATGTCCCATCCTTGAATGTAAAAGAAATTCTTTATCATTGGCTATAGCATTACACAATGACAACTTATTGAAAGGAATTGAATTCAAAGCTAGATGACTTGGAATACTGGTCTAGAAATATAAACCTTCAGAAAGACTACCCAAGCCCATCAATTTCCCAGTCGAAAGGGCCTGAAAAAAACATGTGTCAGCATTGAAAAGTATTTGACAGGAATTTTCTTTGCAGACTTTGGATACAGAAATGAGATTGAACTGAAATTGTGGGACATATAGGACATTTTGCAGGATAATTTGGGAGCTAAGTTGAACAGTTCCTGTCAATGTGACATGAGTAATGTTCCCATTTGGGAGTTGCACAAAAATAGGTATGTCCAATTTCCTATGCACTTGTGAGAAAAAATTTATATCACAAATGATATGGTCACTTGCTCCTGATTCAACTATCCATGCCCTTTTTGAAATTGAATTAATTAGGCAATGGGATATACCTGAGAAACTTCCTCATTTATTTCCAATGTCTGCTTTCTGTAGTGCCTGCATCAATTGCTGATATTCCCCATAAGAAATTGGTCAGTCACTACTTGATCCAGTAGGTCCAGTCACTTGGTAAGCTGCATAATACCCTTTCCTTTTTTCTTTTTCTCCTGGCTTTCCATGCAATTTCCAACAATTATCTATGGTTTGATGTGGATGTTTGCAATGCTCACAGTATAATTTACCTCTCCCCCTGGAATTTTGTCCGAAATTCTGAATTGATGCGGAATAAATCTGGCCGTCGAATGATTTAATTGTGGAATTATCTCCACCGTTCGATGCAGCGTATAGATCGACCTCTTGTGGACCGTCGGATCTCTGCGGGAGATCAAGACCATCAGATCTCCGCGGGAAATTAAGGCCGTCAGATCTCTGAATTGAATCTCCACCGTAGGATCTTCGGATTGAATCTCCACCGTAGGTTCCTTCCCTTTTAAGGGTTTTGTCCGCGGTTGCAAACCCTAGCCCCTCGCGAATTTCTCTCTCCCGGGCTGGTTCTTGCCCCCGATTCTCTTCCGCGGCGGTCTCCGCGAAGAGTGAGAGCCATGGCCTCGCCTCCTCGTGCTTGCTCCGGTGCTGTGAGCTGTTGGCTCTCTTCCTGGACGGCTAGCTGAAAAATCCGGCCGAGGGGTGGCACGGGATCCATCGCCAGGATCTGCGAACGAAATGTTAGGTATATTTCGTTCAATATCAAAAGAAACCGAGTGGATTTCTCCCTATCCTTCATGGATTTATATTGCCTGAGGGTTTCCGGAGGTCCCTCGAGTTTTTCTTTCGTGGCCTCGAGCTCGTTCCAAAGCGATGATAGTTTGTTATAAACCGCTATGACGGATATATTTCCTTGCTTGAGATCTGTAAGTTCCTGCATGAGACAAAAGATTTTTGCTCGGTTGAGCTTCCCATACATTTCTTTTATGTTGTCCCACATGGTTTTTGAATCTTCCGTCGATGGGAGGCCTGCTGCAACGTCTGGCGAGACGCAGTTGCCGATCCAGGTGCAGATCAGGTGATTGCACTTTCGCCAGTGCCTCGCTAGCCTTTCATCCGACGGAATAGGTATGGTTCCGTCAAGAAAACCGTCTTTTATCTTTTGTGACGAGGGCCCGCCGGAAGTCTTGCGACCATTTGTTGTATTTTTCCGGCCCGGTCAGTTGCAGACTAATCAGTCGCAACTCTGGACCGTCGGCGGTTGATACGTGCAAGGGATCGCCTGGCTCCGGTCAACCGGTGATGGCTGTCATCGGAAAAGGTAAAAATCCGGGTGAGAGGTTCGGGTAGGGATTCGTCCTTGTACCCGACCCATTGAACCTGGTTCCATGAACCGCATTAAAGAGTCCCGGATGAGGGCTTGTTCCCGAACCCACTTCTCCAGACCTGTTTATTCGTTCTACCTCAGCGGCTGAGTTTGCCCCACTTGCGGCTGGTAGACTCCTGTCGGGTTGAACATTGCTCTGATAACTCGTTACCCCCGGCAATGATGGATTTGAGCCTTACTCGACATACCATGGATAGGGTATTCATTGGTAAGGATGGCCCGGAATGGGCTGCCCCATATTCGCCTGAGCCGGGAATATCTGCCATTGAGTCTGGATTTGTTGCTGGGTTGCGGAAGTTGCAGGTATCGCATGGATGTTGTGGCCTTGTGTCTCTCCTATCAGTGTGACGTCGCCTGTGGGGGGAACGCCGGCTGTCCCAGGGAGCAGATCCTCTGGATTCATGGTAAAAATTCCGTTTCTTCTTCCTTCGTATAGAGTTTGATTCTTTCTTAATCAAGACGTTGATTTGTCCTGCAGCTTCAAAAGCAATCGATTGCGGAAGATGGAGCTTAAAGCCAAAGCTCTGATACCATGTCAGAAACTGAAGGCAAGTAAGGAACGAACTACAAAGAGAAGAACAAAGTTTGGGAAGAAGATTTTCTTGTATTATGTCTTTCTATCAATGTACAGTGCTTTGCTGTTTATATTACAAAGTGTATACACAAAGAAAAGGCAATGTAATATTTTACAAATCAATCTAATATTATATTGATTCTCTGTAATCAGAATGTGGATCAATCAATTCCCGATATATTTCCAGAATCTTCTGCATATCTTCTAACATGGATCCTTAGTTTTTTGTTTAGTCAAAAAGTTTATTTACTTATTAATTACAAGTGCTTAATGTTTCAATATAAATTAAAAGAATTATGTTGTTTTCTCGCATATTAATATAAAATTTGAAGTCGTATAGGATGGGCGGTTGCAAAACAGGTTCCAACATAAACAGAGTTAACCCTGGAACTGGATCAGAAAAATAGGGTGGATTGGGTACAAGGTCCAATGCAAAGAGGGTCAGGTACATGGTTCAAAAAAGGGAAACCGGTTATAATAGGGTCGGGTACAAGGTCCAGGTCTGGAACCAACCCACCCTGGACTCGATCACCCCTACCCACAAAGCGAATCCCCCGAGTGAATTTGATTTGTGATTGCTTATTTCCTAGTTTTTTTTTTTCTTTTTGTGGAAACATGCACGATTGACAAGGACGTTGCTTATTGCATAGGTGGATTACGGTAGGCCCTTATGTGAATGCGGGTTGTCCGTAGTTGACTTCTTGATAAAGTTAGAGATTGCTGCTGAGTATGGTTCATGCTAAGCGCATATATGCAAAAAGCAGAGAGAGGAAAATTTAGCTCATTCACTATTTGTTAGACTAATGACTAGAATCCTCGTCGAAGCTTTATGCGTTCTTTTCCTGGATGGTTGAGAGTGAAAACAGATAATTATTACCCCGCCACAGCGGGTGCGCATCCATTTTTTATGTACCTTTTTGTTTTACAAGTGTCATCTTTTCTCACCGTGGAATTTGAGAGGTTCAATTCTTATGCTCAAAGGCAAAAAGTTCGGATTCTTGGTT
This sequence comes from Eucalyptus paniculata subsp. matutina, assembly GCA_017140255.1. Lineage (NCBI taxonomy): Eukaryota > Viridiplantae > Streptophyta > Magnoliopsida > Myrtales > Myrtaceae > Eucalyptus > Eucalyptus paniculata. The sequence continues at coordinate 18,699,791 of CM029436.1, read as the reverse complement.
AGCAAGGTGGAATCTGATGCTGCACTAAGCCGCTGTCCACTCGATTCCTATATAGCTTATTTATTGTATGAGCATCATCACTTTCCGCCCACGAGCGACAATATCTTTCGCCTTGAGCTTTGGATCTTGTGCTTCCATACCCAGATTCTCTGCTTCAAGTTAGCAGTCTCTTCATGGTAAGAAAGGCCGATATCATTTGCATTTCAGTTTGGTGTCTTCCCCAATTTTCTGTTCTGGTTTGATATCTGCATGTCCTTGTTTTCCACAAGTTTTCACGAAGCTTTTTCTCAATAATCCTCTCTTCCCTTTTAACCAGGACACATCAGCTAAAATCTTTTTAATTTAAAAACCATCTCCCATTGGATAAATGGTTTACGTTCTTATAAGTAGGTGTTGTGACTCGATGGGGATCATCCTTCGAGTTGCCTACTTGGGCTCAACATTGAGTAGATTTCGCCAAACTCATGGATGATGATATAGATAATTGGTCAGGCATTTTGCGAATAACCTCAAAGTACACGATCAGAATCTAAAAACTAGTATGATTGAAGATTAATAGAATGATATAAGAACGACCGGCCGTCTGCGTAGTTTTTTCTTGTGCTAAGTCATGAACTCATCAACCAAATTACTAAGAATAACCTTTCAACCATAAATTTAAGATAGTCAACATCCTCACAAAGAGGCATGAGAGCGGATCACTGATGTTGCAGGAAGATAGGAAAAAGAATAGAAGTGGGACGAAGAAGAAGAAGAGCATAGAAGTCGGGCCATGGGGAGGACATGGTGCAATCAGCTGGGACGATGGGAGTTATTACGGCGTGAGGGAGATCACTCTTGCTTTTGGCCATTGGATCAACTCGATCTGCGTGGTGTACGATAAGAATGGAAAACCTGTGGCAGCAGAGAAGCATGGAGGTGATGGAGGGGATCAATCAGCTGAGGTTAGTACTATATTCAAGAACTAAACCGCCGCCAACTACTTTTAAGAAACGGCTGTAGAAGAGAACATGACATGAATTATCTGGGATGGCAGATTAAGCTGCAGTTCCCGGACGAGTATTTGGTCAGCGTGAGTGGCTCCTACTGTCCCGTGGGTCATGGAAAATGTACGGTCATTAGATCGCTCACCTTCAAGAGCAACAAAAGAACGTTCGGGCCATTTGGGATGGAACACGGCACGCGATTTTCTATGCCATCGGATGGCCGGATAGTTGGATTCAAGGGAGAAAGCGGCTGGTACCTCGATTCTATCGGGTTCCATGTGTCCCCGGCTCAACCGAAAAAGCTACTTCAGAAGGTTCATAGGAAATTTCAGGGACTTGCTAGCACCATTACTTCGAAACGTCCGATGACATCGAAGGACAGAGAGGGTGGAGGCCCTTGAAGTATGAACGTGCATAGATGCAATCGAGAAGCTGCTATTCAGACTGTCCTTTTTCTCCTCTGGTCGTAGTAAAGAATATGAAGTTTTTAGAGTCATCTGTTAATCATGTTCCTGTCAGAAAGAGATCTATTAGACATTATATGACTAGAAAACATAAGGTATACATCCTACATGTCTACCGATATTTAACCGGCCTTCTTTCTTTTTCTATGCACCACAGAGCTCCCTCTGATCAATAGAAGTGGTTCCTCCCAAGACAAAGTTCACTTTAGCCACTCTTTCGGCCTAAAAGTAGAGCTTTCTTCCACTCCCATAGGCAATATATCTTGACTAATGAGGATGTGGACGAGCTTATTTAGCAAAAGAGCATTATATGCTGGAGAACATTAGGTCACTTCCCGGCTTAGTTGTTTCATTTCCTCGATGTGCCCGGGGACGACAGCTAAAAAGCTATCTAGATTTTCAGCTTAGCTGAAAGAAGCTGCCAGAAGATAGTGTAGGAAAAAAGTCTGCGGAAGACAACTTATCTTTTTTCGATGCGTAAACAACAATTTACCCTGGAAGGATCGTTGAATTGCAGATAAATCACGAACAATATTACCACACGTTGGTCTGAATGTAATAATGAGGAAAACATCCGATTTCCATAATGTATATGTCGATTGTTCTTGTAAAGAAGAAATGGAACGCCTTCTTTTTCTTTTGATGGAAAGGAGACAAGAGAAGGAGAAGAATTTCTAAGCGTATGTTTTGCCAACCGTGCCGACGGTTGTCTTCAGGAGTCTTTTATGTGACTTCATCACACCATTTCAAAGGGTATCTTTCCATCGTAGTATATCAAGATGAAACGGTGCGTTCCAATCGCATCACATTATGGACGTATTAATTAAGTACAACATCTCCCATTCGGACATGATGGGCTTGATAGCGCTCTTTCAAGACATTCAAAATTCATCAACTTTACAAAACAATTCATACTGGCAAGTAAGCCATGCGACCAGTGAGTACACCTGCGCTTTAGAGCTCAAATTATACACCTGTTAGGGATGACATAATGGTTACAACCTCGAAAAGAAATAAACAATCGATGTCTCATTGTGTCCCTGACATATTTTGTTATATTAGTCCAAGTATACTGTCGCGACCAAATTTTCGGTGAACCACATAGGATTTGGCTAATGAATTGTTTAAGCCTAGATTTAACTCGGGCTCTTCCAAGCACATATTAATTCATGACTTAGGTTCAAATTTTAACATGCAATTGATTTTTAACTAGGAGTCGCCACTAATATATTTTTGGTGGGTCGATTAGAAACCCAAGTAAAGTAACGGGAGATTTACTTTACTCCTACGAACCAGAATTATGGGTACGGGTACTTGGTCATACTAGATTTCTTTAATGCCCTTTCGGTACCATTCCTTTATTTTCAAAAATATTTTTGCAGGCAACTTAAATTAATTTTAAATCTATTTCCCTAACATGTGAGGTGATCATACGGGTGCGCAATCCACCAATTTAACACCCAGATAAAATAATGAATAAATTGCTAAACTTACCTCAAAGCAACGAAAGTATATGCAATGTTAATTCAGAATTCACATTAACAACTCTAGATATGATTTCTAATTAACAAGTAATTTTCCTTTTTTATTTTTCACATATTCTATCCAAAAAATTCCCTTTTTGCGCAAAATAGTATATGTGAAAAATCTTAATGAAATATGTAAAAAATCTTCCCTTCACTGACGGTCTAAAATAAAACAAAACAAAATGAAAATAAAAATAAAATGTTTCCAAAGTATATGCCGTGTATGTTTTTTTTTTTTTTTTTTTAATTTAGCAAAAATCAACCCCAAAAATTTAGGTATCAACAGTTGCCCCTCTTTGAATGTGAGCTCACAGAAATTGCCTTTAAAGATAAATTGAGACCTAAATTTTGATGATGCATATGCAATGAATGATTTTTTTTTTTTTTGGAAAATGAATTCCATTTCTAAATGCAATTTATACGATGCATGGAAATGCTAATGCAAATGATAAATGAACCTACCTGGAATAACTTACCTTCAATGAGGATAGAGTAGTTTGAGGTAGTTGGTGTTACATGTCCAGGACTCGTACTATTCTATGGTCGCTTAGAATAGTAACATGACTTTACAAAGAGATTGCTTTCCCAGGACCAGTACCATTTTACGGTCGCCCATTATGATAGTGTTTGGTTGTGTCTAGGACCCGTACCATTTTACGATTGCCTAAATGGTGATTCATTTTCCAGGACCCGTACCATTCTATGGTCGTCTGAATGGGGAAATAGGTGTTGTCTACCATTCTATGGTCGCCTAAACGGGGATTCACTTTTCAGGACCCGTACCATTTTACGGTCACTTGAATAAGGAATAGGTGTTGTCGAGGACCCGTATCATTTTATGGTCGCCTTGACGAAGAAAATTGTTTTTCAGGACCCGTACCATTCTATAGTAGCCTGAATGGGAAAATAGGTGTTGTCTAGGACTCGTACCATTCTACGGTCGCCTGAATAAGGAAATAAATGATGTCTAGGACCCATACCATTCTACAATCACCTAAACGGGGATTCGGCTTCTAAGACCTGTACCATTCTACGGTCGCATGAATAGGGAAATGAATGCTTTCTAGGACTCGTACCATTCTACGGTCACCTAAATCAGATTGAATCTGGAGAAAAATCTTTAGAGACAACTCAATCGAGTGTCGGTGTATTCAAAAGGGGAATACCTATGCAACGACAAGTATTTAAGGTATGGATAGAGATATACTGACCTAGTGATATCTCTGTTCCTTAGGGATATGTCTCCTGTAAAACATGGTTGTAGGAGAGGCAACGTGCATTTTGTGGTTACAAATAACACATGCATTAATTCAAGTAAGGTTCATGCGCAACAATTTCTATCAACCATGCATCACCTAATTCCAATGAGAAGGATTTCAAAAGAAGATTCCAATCTGAACACATGAGAGTCATGGATGTGTCAAATGAGAGATCCTTCAGTTTGAAATGACTTTTTTACTCATCCTCTTTAAAAGCGCTGTGTCATCATAACCTTTGATGCAGGATTTTGACAATCATTCTATCTCACCATTGTCATGTTAGACAAGGGTTTGAGCAATCTCGCAAGTGGTATGACCTTACCAATTTGAGGGGTCTTTAACAGGGACCGTATTGTCAGCTTGGTTAATGACTTAACAAACGAGACTCTTTGAGTCGAGGCTATAGAAAAATGACATTTCACAATTGTCTTGCGATTTACAAGTCAAGAAACACACAAAATGAGGCAGAAATTATCTTACTCACACTTCTTCAAGCAATGCTTTCAAACATGTGAACTCTTACATTAATTCAAATGCCATAATCTGAAGAGACTTTGCAAGGTACGTAATGTAGGCTTAGTTCATGGGTTGTAAAATGAAAGGATCATTAGGCTCAAAAAGTAGTTAGAGGGTCAAAAGTTGGTGATCATCTTAACATTTCCACCACTTTCCTTCTCCACTGTCGAAGATTTTTTCATATCAAATCTCCATTGATTGCAATAGCATTTGAGTGTTTAGTACCACCTTGTTGGGGATATGACTTCAACCAATGTTTGATTTTTCTTTTTGCGAGCATTGGACTTGCTTTTACCAGGCACACTGCTTTTTCATGCCTCATTTTACACTTATTTTCTTTGGACAAAGTCTCCATTTTTTCAGCATTCTAGTTCATGCCACTTTGATATTTTTGTCTTACCCAAATGGGGGGGATAATCACCAACTGGGTTTAATATGAAATGAATTCATAAGCTTAAGTGGGCTATGCAATGGATAAAAGTGTATAGGATAGAGAAATAACTGCTCTTCATCATCCTAGGGCACTTTAAATTATTGTACAAGTTACACTGTGAAAGCAATACTCGAAGATTGATGCAAATGTGAGTAAGAAAATTCCTATTATTCATTGCAAATTTTGTCCCAATATGGAATGATCCTTGATAAGGATAATTTAAAACAAATCTTCATGTGTGTGGGCTCAAAGGGCTTAAACAACAGGTATACCTGTAGTGTTTCGGGTAGAAGAAGAAACCGCCTCTTATCACCTCGGTTGACGTACCCTTTGCGAGATCACATTTTTCCTCGTAGGCATGGAATTTTTCCACACAACTCACCATGGATTAATGTATGAAATAGTGTATGGAATAAGGCTTGCCTTTCGTCATTCCAAAGTTGGACCATTGAATTTTCAACTCATTGAGGAAATTTATTTATCATAAAAATGCTTGCAGTTTAAAACGTGACATGGCAAATTCAATCATGGATAATACTTTTTGAAAGCATCGGAATTGACTGGAGTGGAAAACTCACGACCATCCATTTCTGTCAGGATCAAGGCACCTTCAGGAAGTATCTTCTTTATTACATATGGGCCGCTGTAATTTGGAACAAACTTGCCCTCATGATCTTTTCATTTTGTTCCTAGCTATGCTGCACCTCAATGGCAGTTTTGATCGAGTCTTCGGGATCATCATTATCAGCACTTGTTGCATTTGATTGGACCATTTCCATACCTTTGGATTCTTTATGATCGTCTCTAAAAGAAGTAGAAGGATAAAAAAGACAGTTGGGTAAAACATAATTTATTTTTTGAAAGATTTTTTTGAAATTTTTTTTTTGAAAAGCAATTGGAAAAGCTTTTTCTTTTTTTAAGCATTTTGACACGAGAAAGCATGATGAAGCCTAGGCCTCAAAATTCTCCTTGGATTTTTCTTTTTGTTTATCAGCTGGATATCATCACCAGGCTAGTTTGGTGTATCTCATCATGCCCTCAAAATAAAACTTGTAATTTTATTGAAATTCATCAATCAATTATAATTTATTGAATGAAAAATGCGATTCAAGCCCTAAGAAGAAAGCGACAAAGAAATCGAAAACAACTCTTAGAAAGCAATAAAAATTCCTGCGCAGGGGAATATGCGAAAGTGATAAATAGGTTACTCTTGTGGGCCAGAGCCTGTCTCCTCCGGAGGTCCTTCGTCAATGGTTCCTATGGAGACGTCATCGAAGAGACTTGTGATTCCTTCCAATACATCATCTAGGTTCTCTGTCTTCGGGGGTGTCGGATCATCCATGCCACCCCATCCATCTGGGATAATGCTATGGGGATCAATGTAGAAACTGGGAGGAGCATAATACTTCACCAGATAGTCGAATTTTCCACATGGTTGCCCCAGGGTGTCCATTACTTCATCTTGCATCATTATTGGAGGACCAAGGAATGTCTCGCGAATGCTCGGGGGTGGTGGGTTTTGTATTCCTTGCCCTTAGTCAAGTGGCGGGCTCCGCCTTTCCTGTCTTCGTCATCCAGAACTTGCCCCACCTCTTCTAGCAGCACAGGACCTCTGAAGGGCTTCATTGGGACTTCGAATACCCTAACCATTTCTTCTAAGGCCAATATCAGGAACAAAACCATTCCCAACCATCACCCTTGCCATCATAAGGGTAGCATTTGAAACTTTAGGAGTGGGTGGTGGTGAGTCTCAAGATGCATGTATGGTGGACACCAACTCAAATGAGTGGTACCTCAATTTGAATTCAACGTCTGGTTCCAGGATAGCATTGACCGTACCCTCATGTTCCGGTAGCAGATTTTTCTGGACGTTTGGCAGAGCAGTTTGAAATGAGAAGGCTTTCGTGTCCAAGAGGTTTTGGATTTTATGCTTGAGAGTGAAGCATTCATCAGTTGAATGCCCCAGTTCGCCGCTATGGTAGTCATATTTCTTCATCGGGTCATAGCCTTGAATGCTTTCACGGTTGGGACGCTTTGGTTCACTAGTAAGTAAACCTTTCTTTCTTAAGATTGCCAACACTTAGGATGGAGCTCTAGGGAGAGGGGTGAACTGTCTTCTTGCTTGGGCAGCTTGTTGTTGCCTTTGATTTATTTGGATAGCCAGGGCACAATTGGTACTTTCTTGGCTATAAGTCATATTCACATCTTCAGCAACTTCTTTCTCTTTCTTGGCAGAGAATCTTCTATTCGATGGTTCAGTAAACCATCATTCCCTTATCCCCATCTCGATTTGTTCTCCCACGGGAATAAGCTGATTGAAGTTTTCAACGTACGTGCTAGTCATCCAGTTACAGAACTCAGACGGGAGGGTTTTGATAAACAATTTCATCAGCTCCTTGTCAATAGGCTCGGGAGTGATTTGAGTTGTCAGATTTCGCCATCTCATGGCATATTCTTTGAACAATTCGCTTCTCTTTTTATCCATCCTCTCAAGATCCTCTCGGGAAGGTGCAATATCCATGTTGAACTTGTATTGCTTGAGAAATGCATCGGCCACTTCATTCCAGGTGTCGAGAAAGTTCACATTCTTCATAACATACCAGTTCAGTGCAGGCTCAGTCAAACTCGCATGGAATGATTGGATCATGAGGGGCTCGTTCTTGACATATTGGGCCATACGCACGTGGTACATCTGCAGATGAGCTTTTGGGCAGGAAGTACCATCGTATTTCTCAAAATCAGGCATTTTGAACTTCTTAGGCATCTTGACTTTCTCGTACATGGACAAGTCGAACGGGAGTGAACTTTGCGACTCTTGCAATTGCTTCACTTTTTCCTCCAGCTTTGCGAAACGTTCATCCCGCTCCACCTTAGGGACATTATTCGGCTTTGTCTTTTCAGCGGTAATCAATGGTGGATCACCTTCTAGGTTAGGCATGTCATCATCACCCATTTGAGCCTTCGAGACAACTATTTCGGGGAGAGCGAGTGCAGGAGTCGGATTCGCTCGAAGGGATTGGATTTGAGTCGTCATAAGTTGCATAGAGGCAAGCAACTGTTTGAGTTGGTCTTCCAAGGCAGACATATGATCATGCATTTTAGCTTGATCGGCCATTCTAGCTCTTAATCGTGTGATGATGGGAGAGCGTGGAGGATCCGTTATCACATAAATTGAAATAAATGAAAATATGTAAGCACGATGTGTAAATAGAGAACCAATCCATAACAATGATCTAATCAATTTTTTTCATTTTTTTTTCATGAAAAGTTCATACAATAAGGGAATTTGACATCCTAACAAAATCAAATTTCATAGACATGAATCGAAGAAAAATTCTCCAAAGTTTTTTTTCCAAATGATTCATTGCATGGCAATTTCCTCATTTCATTTCTAATTGACAAATGAATTAAATCAATGATTGACCTAAATTTTCATGGACGGACCAAGAGTATGACAAAATAACTTGCATGATATAGGGATAGAAGACTTACTTCACCAAGAAAGATTAATGGTAATCACATAGACATGCACATGGTAAGTGGCTCAATTTCTAATCTATAAGGCTTAACAAGGTGGAGCCACAAGGATGATCAGACTAGCCACGAGCTTATGGACTATGTCGGGTCCTCATGACTCCAGCTTGGTCGAAGAGCCGACCCAGGTTGCGGGCATGCAGACCGAGGTGGATACTCTTGACATCATGAAAGAAACTTCGGGATTGAGATGAACGACTCGTATTGCAAGCATGTGGTCGGAGTGGTATCCATTTCAACACCATCATAAATGATCCTATGCGGCCCAGGTCCGGCGGTAGGTTGTGTGTGCAAAAGTGCAGTGTAAGATGCAAGGCATGCATAATAGTTTATGTCAAGCAACACTTCATATATGAAAATAAACCATACGTTCTTACACCTCCCTGCAAAACAAAGGTTAGCAAACACTTCCCCTTATACCTCCCAATCTATAAGAACATTTAATATCTAAATGTTAGGGATGTACCTAGAATCCTCGCTGTCAAATAAATTTTTTTTTTCAAAAAAGAAAATTGGCTTGAGTCCACTAAGAATTTCAACTCAAGTCCCCAGTGGAGTCGCCAAGCTGTCGCGACCAAATTTTCGGTGAACCACTTAGGGTTTGGCTAATGGATTGTTAAGCCTAAACTTAACTCGGGCTCTCCCAAGCCTATATCAATTCGCGACTTAGGTTCAAATTTTAACATGAAATTTATTTTTAACTAGGAGTCGCCACTAATCTATTTTTGGTGGATCGATTAGAAACCCAAGTAAAGTAACGGGAGATTTACTTTACTCATACGAACCAGAGATCATGGGCACGAGGACTTGGTCACACTAGATTTCTCTAATACCCTTTCGGTACCATTCTTTTATTTTCAAAAATATTTTGCAAGCAGCTTAAATTGATTTTAAATATATTTCCCTAATATGTGAGGTGATCATACGAGTGCGTAATCCACCAATTTAACACCCAGATAAAACAATGAATAAATTGCTAAATTTATCTTAAAGCAACGAAAGCATCTGCAGCATTAATTCAGAATTCACACCAACAATCCTAAATATAATTTCTAATTAACACGCAATTTCCCTTTTTTATTTTTCACATATTCTATCCAAAAAAAATTCCCTTTTTCCGCAAAATAGTATATGTGAAAAATCTTAATGGAATATGTAAAAAATCTTCCCTTCACCGGTGGTCTAAAATAAAATAAAACAAAATGAAAATAAAAATAAAATGTTTCTAAACTATATGCCATGTGTGTTTTTTTTCTTAATTTAGCAAAGATCAACCCAAAAAATTTAGGTGTCAACATATACCTACCCCTTAAAGGCTATACTTAACTATTCTCAAAACACTATGTATTTACAATTATATTCGCAACCACAGAAGACAATATAATTGGTCAACTAGTAAATACATGTGATAGATGTAAAACAACAATAATCTTCCTTTGCGCTCATGTCTCTCTTCATTTCAGAACAATGGCTTTCCTAGACACGTTTTATACGGCCATATCTATTCATGACCGCTGGTAATATGCTGAAGTAGCAACATTGATTTTTCACTTCAAGAACATAGTCGGAAGTAACATAAGGCACAAAATGAGGTAAATTATAAATTACCTCAAGGGTTCACACGATGAGTAAATAAGAATAATTTCATTCACATTCCCTTGTCGATTGTACAATACACATGTAGTGTGAATTACATACTATAATGGATTTTTCTTTTTATAAGAGCATATGTCATTTATTACATATATATATTATACATATCTTAGCCTAAATATAGTCACGTGCTTATCATGTACTCATGTTTAGCTCGAGTGTTATATCAGTTCGCTTTTTATAGCGTTAAATTAAGTACTGGCATCCGGCATCTTTCCGGCATACATGATTGTGGGACTATCATATTCGATCTTATTATAAACAAATCACATACTTCATCTTGACTCCAATCAAGGCGACATATTTTAGCATTTATATATACATAATGTCTTATCTCAACGTGCTAACTATAGCACTTGAGGTGATTACTCGTGTGAGTGAGCTAATCATTGCCTGCTGACATATTTTTTAATAATATATGTGTGTATGTGCTAGTCTCATAATGGATTTGTACTTAATGATAAAACATCAAGTCTCTAATAAACAAATAATTACAGTATATATGTCCACATATACATAAGTCAATGATCCTCTACAATAACACATATTACATTCTACGCAATTCTAGTGACATCTTATAGGTCAAGAATATGTCTCTAAGAATAGCATTCGTAAATGGATCGGCAACCATTCTATTGGTTGAAATATATTGTATGATCACTTATTTCTGCACTATTACATCTCTTATGAAGTTGTTCTTTATGTCAATGTACTTCGTCCTTCCATGATACTTAGATCATTTATATACGCAATGGCTGCTTGACTATCGTAATAAATTATCACCGATCTTGGAACCTTAGTGACAGTGACCAAATTTTCCAAGAAACGTTTTAGCCATACTGCTTCTTGCAATGCGGCAGAGCATGCAATAACTTATGCCTCCATCGTAGACAATGCTATACATGTCTGTTTCTTACAATTCCAAGAAATTACACCTTTATTGAGCAAGAACATATATCCAGAAGTCGATTTACGCTTATCAAGGTTTCCACCTTAATTAGCATTTGAATAGTCTAATAGACGTAAATCACTCATTTGGTAACAAAATTGATAGTCCATAGTGCCTTTCAAGTATCTCAAGATCCTTTTCACTGGTTTCTAGTGTGCTTGACTAGGATTTGATTGATATTGGCTCACCAATCCCATGGCATAACATATGTCGGGTCAAGTACACATCATAATATACATCAAACTTCCAACCGAACTAGCATAGGGAACAGTTTCATTACTTTAATTTTTTCTGGAGTCTTAGGATACATCTTAATACTTAGGCCCTTCACCTTGCATGATAGGGGTATCAATATGATTATAGTGCTGCATATTGAAACGTTCAAGAATCTTTATTATATAAGACTCTTGTGATAAAGTAAGGAGTTTCCTTGATCGATCTCTTTCGATCTTAACTCCTAATATATAAGTAGCTTCTCCTATGTCATTCATTTCAACATTGGAGGACAACCATTCTTTTATGGTAATAACCAAAACATTATTATTTCTAGCCTAGAATATCGTCCACATAAAGTGATAAAATCATAAATTTATCTTCGGACCGCTTGACATAAACATAGTGATCTTCTTTAATCATCGTGAAACCAAAAGTTGTTATGGCTCGATGAAAACGAAGATACCACTGTCTAGATGATTGCTTAAGGCCATATATTGAATGATAAAACTTGTAAACTTTATATTCTTGACCTTTGCTTATGAAACCTATTGGTTGTTTCATATAGATTTCCTCATCTAGTTCTCCATTGAAAAATACCGTCTTTACAGCCATTTGATGTAATTTAAGGTCCAAATGTGAAACGATGGCTAAAATAAGGCATATGGAGGCAAACCTTACAACTGGTGAAAATGTTTTTTCATAGTCTATATCCTCTTGTTGAGTATAACATTTTGCCACAAAATGAGTCTTATACTTTTCAATGGATCCATCCGCCCTTCGCTTAATCTTAAAGATCCATTTGTTTCCAATGGCCTTATGATTGAGTGGTAGATCAATCAAGTCCCAAACGTAATTTGCTTACATTGACTCCATTTCATCTTCCAAAACTTTTCTCCATTCTTTTTTATCAGATGATGAGAGAGCCTCTTGAACGGTCTTAAGCTCGGCATAGTCTTTCTAAGCAATTATAAATGCTTCCCCTTTAATCTCAAAACGACGACGGGGAATGCTTTTACGATTACTTTTATGTAATTGAATTTCTCTTGAATTCAATTCACTAAGCAATGCAACACTCCTACTAGGTCTTGTATGTTGAGGTAAATCTTCATTTCCCTTTACAACAATAGTAGGTATGTTATTAGGATCTTCCATCTCATATAATTGGAAGTTCTTATCAATCTCACTTATACTAGGAAAATCGTTTTATAAGAACGTGACATCCTGTGACTCAATTTCAATCATATTTTCATCAGCTTGTTCACCTATAAACACGTACCTTTTAGAGTATTCAGAATATCTTATAAATATACATTTATTCATTCTATGACCTAATTTGCCATATTTATGGGAAGAATCATGAATATAAGCTGCACATCCCTATGGATGTAGAATACTTAAGTTTGGTTTTCTACCAATCTATAATTCATAAGGAGTGGAAGTGACTGATTTTGAGGGCACTTGGTTAAGTACATGGGCAACAGTTAATAACGCATCTCCCTAATAGGAGATAGGTAAATTTGCTTGCGCCATCATAGATCTAACCATTTTCAATAGGGTTCTATTCCTTCTCTTAGCTGCTCCATTTTGTTGTGGAGTACCAGGAATAGTCAATTGTTGTACAATTCCCTTTTCATCACAAAGAGCCTTAAATTGCTTCGATAGATACTCACGTCTACGATGGTTCTCAATGCCTTTATTGTTTTGTTCAACTGATTCTCTACCATTGTTATATATCGTTTAAAGCAGTCTAATGCTTTTGATTTATGGGAGATCAGAAAGATATAACTGAAACACGTAAAGTCATCTATGAAAATGATGAAATATGAGGTTTCATGCCTCGCCCTCACATACAAATGACCACAAATGTCAGAATGCATGAGTTGCAATAGAAATTCGGCTCTAGTTCCTTTACCGAATGTTTTTCTAGTTGCTTTTCACGCTAGACAATGTTTACATACGGGTAGATCAACATTAGTGAGTGACCTTAAAGGACCTTATCTAACTAATCTTTGCATTTTTTTGCAACTCAATGTGACATAATCTAGCATACCAAGTACTTGCATCAATCTCAACATTACTAGAAGATGCAATTAAAGAAAAACAACCATCGACATTAATATTATATTTATCATAGTCAATGTCTAACACTATAAAACCATTCAATATATAACCTGAACCATAATAAACTGTTCCATACAAAATATCAACACAATCACCATGGAAATTCAATACATAACCTAGGCTAATAAGAACAACTACGGAGACCAAGTTTCGTTGAATATCTAGAGCATAGAAGATATCATGTAGGAATAGGTTCGACCACCACATAAAATTAATTTACATGTGCCGATACTCTTCACTTCAATTATTGAATTATTCCCAATATATATCTATCTTCACTTCACAAATGCTTCTCGGTCTCTAATTATGTGATTTGTTACTCCTGAGTCTACAGTCCACATTGGATGAGATTCAACAATCATCATAGTGCTAGAAACAAAAGCATTACTTAAAGTAATAGAGTAATAATGTACCTCTTTTCGCTCAGTGCATTCACGAGTAAAGTGACCCATATTACCACAATTATAGCAATTCATCATGGTCTTGTCCTTCTTCCCACCATGTTTCTTGCATTGGAAGGTCTTAGCCATTTTAGGTGCCTGATCAGTCTTCTTCCATTTGTTGTTGAATTGATGATTCATTTTGTGCTTAAAGCCCGAAGCTTTATGCAAACTCAATTTAGCAACATAAGCTTGGATAGAGGATCTTGCAGCCTCTAGGCGCTCATCCTCTAATTCCAAATGACACACAATATCATCAGAAGTGACAATATTTTCATTATGCATCATATTGATTTTCATATACTCCCAATTGTTAGGAAGATATCTTATAACAGCCTGAACTTGCTGTTCATCAGTAAGGGAGTGATCTGCCGACTTCAGCTCACGAATTATATTTGACATCTCCTGAAAATGCTATCTCATCGTTACATTTGGGCACCTTTGGTATGTGTCAAACTTGATGGTGAGTCTCCTCAACTTAGTAGCAGATGTACTCCCAAACTTATCTTTTAAGGCAACTTACATTACTTGAGTTTTATCATAATTTTCAAACTCACATATGAGATCATCTTGCATACAGCTTGCTAATACTATTTTTCTTTTTCCAAGCTTGATAAGCTTCTAGATATCTCCTGTTTTGAGTTGAAGTTACATGCTCAAGTTCATCCATGGTGTGGTTGAGGGTTTCCAAAATCTCTTGCTCCTTTATGATGTACTGAACATTTCAGTGCCAAATATCATAATTGTCACTGTTTAGCTTCTCACCCTTATTGAAGTCAGCTACAATAGTGTTGGATGCCGAAGCCATAATCAACTGCTCTAACATATTGACATAATAAACGCGGAATCAATTCTAGCACACTTTTCATTGTGACACACATATTTAATTTGCAATAAATACAAACTAAATTAATGATAATTTAATAAAAGATACAGAAATGAAAGTTCACTATGTTCCCAATCAGCTCCTATATACGATTGTTCTATTATCATTAATTAGTTTAATTTGCGCAAATTTTAAGTTCTAAGTGAGAACTCCTTCGAATTCTACCAATCTACAAACTCTTACTAGGAAAAATAATTACATAACCTCATGTAATTCTTACATTTCTCCATTAACACAAAAGCATAGCATGATTTGAACTAACGTACAAAAAACAATCATACTGCAATTACAATCAAAACCGCAATTTAACATGTAACGGAAAAACAAGGATTTCCTATCATTGTTGAATTTTCTCGGAACTAGAAAATTGCAAGTATATTAAACTATAAACATGTTACAATTGAACTAAGTTCTAGACAACATACGTGATATCATTTTTATGTAGGCAAGCTACTGTTTTTCAAAACCACAAGAAAATATAAGCTAAAAAGAATAAACTATACATTTATACCCTAAAAATACGCATACTTAGGGTTTCCTACACACTTTTGTACATTTATAAAACTCAAAAGTATAAAATAATTATATCACAGTGTAGAGCACATCAATACGAACCAAATGCCGCCGACCACACTCCATTCTGACGTCTCACGCTCCCACACGCACCGCCTGAGTGTGCGGCACACGCACCAACGAGCCTTACAGACTCCTAGCCCATCCAATCGGTCCGACCGATTTGACCAATGGATCGGTTGACTGGTCAACGGTCGAGTCTGGTCGAGTCATGGATCGGCCGACCAACTGCTATCGGCGGTGACGTCATTGGTGACGTCATCCTAATGGTTACTGACCGATGGATGACGTCAACACTCGTCGGTTCGCTGACCGGTGCGTGTTGCGCACGCGCTGGTGTTCCTAGCCCATCAGGCATGTGACGCTCATGTGCAGCGGCTTCTGGTCGCGCATGTAGGCCCGTCCAGCGTCCTCCAGTGGTGCTTGACCTATTGTCGAACTCGTCTCGACGAGTACTTTCACCTTGTATATTTGAAAATTTATTTTGGCCGAAAAATATTCTAAAAAATGGCCAAAACCATACGGGTGTACGTGACCTCGAACCCGTTCTTCACTTCAATTGTGTTTTCTGCTTTGTTTTTCATCGAATTTTCTCGTTTACCATTTGATATCGAGATCAAGAGTATGAAATCTACACTGTCTGGATGTTTATTGCGTTGTTCAACTTAGTTTTGCGCTAATAGGTTATGCGCATGCTTGGTTTATTCATAAGTGCTTTAGAAATTTTCACTAAAAATTCTCATAGGAGCAGCCCCACTCCACACTTATATAGGTGATTCCATCAAGTATATTCTGCAATTTAATACACCACAAATAATGTCTAATGAATTTCATTAAGAGCTTAGCTCAACCTCTTTTTTCTTACAATTTTGCACTATTTTCACCTTAAGATGGACAATAATTTTTAATAGTGCACTAGATCAACAGATGACTTGTTATTACCCATATGAACCTAATTCATGGGATTGCCAATCACATAAGTTGGGTTACTATCATTGTTGATTTTTTTTCGGTTGGCTTGTCCATTCCCCTTGATGTGTCTAATTGTGGGATGACGTGGTAAAGCAGTTGCTTAATGATGGAATTATGTCCATTAATTATATGAAGTCAAAAATGGATTTTGGCGAGACCCAAAGTGGCTAATCAAGTTACACAAATATCAAGTATGCTCAACCAATAGACCAACTTATGAATTTCCACTGCCCTACAAACAAAGGTATGCTACCTGTGGGAACAAAGAAGTCGCGTCTACGTTCTCATTCAGATGAATTTACATGGCAAAAAGTCTTTATCAGATTATAACAAGCCCCAACACAGTGTACCTCACATCACTTCCTAAAGAAATATTCTCATCCTCGAGTTTTAAGCTCAGCAAGACGCCGGGACAGGTCATCCTCTTCGACCTTTTCAGACGCTTTGGTTGGTATGGCATATGCGGCCGGCTGGGGCAAACCAACCGACACCTCCAACCCGTAATTGTCGGCCACCTGTTGCATCAAGCTGTTCACCTCTCCTTCTGGAGTGGAGAGTGAGGTCGATCCCGCCATCGCACTTTCCATGAACTCCGCCTGGACCTCCATGTTTACAGACTGCTTCTCGAACTGGTCCATAGTCTCGGACATCTACATATTACCTGGAGCAGGAAAACATCCAATGAGATTGACATTAGGACGAGAGAAATCCCACTTTCCACTTACTGCACTTCAAACATATAGGAGGTGATTCAAACCAGCCACAGATACCAAAGCCATAATATAAATATGCAGTGTGTAAACTAATGAATGGGATACATCGCTCTCGGAGAGCTCTCGTATGCAACATAAATTTGACTTAACCAGGACAAAGACAGGTTTGTGAACATTCCGAGGCTCTTAACATCACTTTACTATGAAATATGTTGAGGGAGATACACTCTCACGTATCTAAACCGAAATATAGTCTACGCGGTAACGCCAATTCTGCCTCAAGTATCTTAAACAAAGATTATAGGTACCTAAACAAATAACGCCATGAATGGGAATTTCACTTTCATCTCACCACACACCGACAGCGCAAGAAATCAAGAAATTCTATAGCTACTCGATCCACTAAAGCACCTCCCGACTTCTCTAGAAACGCGGCGGCGCTTCAATTTTGCAAATGCTTTAAATTTTCGAGCCCGGAGAAAGGTGCTTAGCGTGTTACGCAATGCCTGCTACAATGGCCAAACGTCCTTAACCGTACGCAAAAAATTCACCATTGGAGACGAGAGGCAAGCATTCCAAGCAGCACCAACACATTCGAACGCGCAATTTAAAGGCGATAGGAACGTAAGAAAACTTCACCGGTGGCGAGAGAGGACTCGAGGGACTTGAAGATAGAGGCCATGGACTTGTTGACGGCGGCCATCTTGGCCTGGGAGTCGAGGCAGGCAACGATGGCATCGTGGCGGGAGGCGAGGCGGAGGTAGTTCGTCTGCTCTGTGCGCTTGCGGATGACGTTCTCAGCGCAGATGCGGGCGCCGTCCAGGTTGCCCTTCTCGATGGCCTTCTTGACCTTGAGCTTCTCGGCCTTCTCCTCCTTGTCGCACTTGCGGGCCTGCCGCTGCGGCGACTTGGCCGTGAACTTGAGGTCCATGATCTGGTTCAGCAGCTTCTCCGTGCTCCCCATGGCTCGCGCGCGCGATCGGTTTCGATTCGGAAGCTCCGATCAAAAGACTGTCGTGGAGTTTTGAGTTCGCGTTTGACGAATGGATTTGGATTGATCGAGCGGCGCGTGGTCGCGTTTCTTATCTTGAAGGAAATCTCTGTTTCCGCGTGTGATATGTCTTGGAGCGATAGCGTCGAGGACACGTGGGAATCGGTTGGGAGATCTCTCGGAGCTCCCGGGAGGCGCGCGACCGGTTCGGTTCGAAAGCTCAGCTCGGGAGATTGTCGGGGACTAAATTGATCACGCGCGTGGTCGCGTTTCTTCTATCTTGAAGGAAAGCCGTGTTTCTGCGTGAATATGAATGTCCTGGAGCGATAGCGTCGACGACGCGTGGGAGTCGGTTGGCTTGGGTGTCGAAAATGATCAATCTAACTTGTTTTGTCCAATTTGCACGCGATTCCTGACCAAACTCTTCATACTAAAATATTTTCATATTTGATCAAATTTACTAAAATTTATAATCAAATTGACGTGAGTTGCATCTAAATAAGTTGTAAATACATCTATAACCTATTCAACACTTATATTAGGAAAAAGTACCCAAAAAATCATAAATTTATGACATTAATATCAATTCGGTTCTAAATTTTACAATTGGACTAATTGAGTTAATTAGTACTAATTCAATAAATTTGGCCAATTTAGAGCAAAAAACAATGCTACCTATCCTTGTATGGGCACAATCAATTCTGACGTAGACATTTTTAATAATATTTGATTTTTAAAATTATTTTGTTATGTTGTTCCTTCATTTTGGCATCTTCATGCCACATCCATGGCCAACAAGATTGTGAGAACCCTCAACAAGGGCTGGTAAGCCCTCGTTTGCACTTGGTAAGGCCATGATGGTGTCCCCTGGGGTCTTCACCACCCTGCTAACTTTGGTGAGGTGGTCTTGCTAGCCAAAATGAAAGGAAAAAGAAAGAAAATAAAAAATCATAAAATCATAGAATCATAAAAATATTATTTAAAATGTTCATGTTAGTGTTAACCAAGACAGGTTAACACATTCCAATTTAAATTGGCCAAATGAATTGAATTGATATCAATATAAAATATTTTTAATTAAATTAGTTTAATTGAAAATGTTATAACTGAATTAATATCAATGTAATTGATTTATGATTCATGTAATATTTAAATTTATTTATGATCAATTTATTAAATATGAATGATCCATATAATAATTTAACCTATCTCATCGTATAAGTATGAGCTAAGAAATGGATACATAACCTACTTTAACAGATTTAGTGGGGGATTAATCGCTTGGAACGCGGAGTTTAGTTCTTAAATCGAGTGGGCCCGAAATCGACGTCGGCCTGGACCGACCCGACGATGGGCCCACGGTCGCATCCGAACGGACTGACTTACGAAACGAACGTTGACGACGACCGCGACTCCAGAGGGCTCGAGCGTTTTGAAAAAGCGAAAAGCTGCAGGGGCGACCTCCGGCGCAACGTGTGGTGTACCCTGCCTTTTTGTCCCTCGTTGCGGGCGTCCACCTGGAACGCAACGGCTCCTCCTCGTCCTCGTACCCGACCGCCCGCTCGTTCCGACGTTTCCTTCTTTCCTCGCTCTCGGTGCTGATAATCTCTTCCTTCTCCAGGTTATCTCCCCGAGAAGCGGTTTGTCAATTTCCCCTTCGTTAGCTTCCAAGAATAAATCTTGGGTTTTTCCAGTTCCGGACTTGGTTTACTCGATCTTGCCCCTTCACATTTCCCAGGCGGAGTCCCCCGCGTCGATCCTGCCCCAGCCGGTTCCCGCGCCGTTTGTTGTCCCGAACGGGGATCGTACTTGCTTAAACCCCATGTGCATTTCGGAAGCATTGCCGCGGAAAGTTCTCGGCTTTGGCTCGGAAGACCCGTTTCAAGAAATAGGGCACAAGCTCGCTGGGATCACTGATATGGCACGAGCGTCTCGTTATTGATCTGCTGAAGTGGATCCAGTGACTGGCGAGCGAACCAGCTGGAGAAATTGAGGAAGAGTAGCATCTTTCCCGTAGTAAAGGGCCGTTTTTTATCCTTTTGTGGATATGAGGACTTTGCTGAGGGTTCTGTTTTTGCGACGTTTCCGAAGCAGAAATGGTCGGGCATGGAGAGGAAGAGCCGGTTTATGAGATTGCAGTGGCCGTGCCCAAGAGGAGAGCGAAAGAAGGAGATGAGAGCGAGGACTGTGGAGAGGTTCTCGTGGAGGAATTAGGAACGTGGGGTTGATAACCGAGAGAGTTGTCGGCATTGCGGATGAGTTCATCAAGGTGTGGTCTGTCGATTAATTTGAACTATTCTGTTACACGTCGCTCCATTGCGGTAATCGTGCATTATATGGTCAGGAAACTGCATTATCTGGTTTTAGGTCTAATTAGTTATTTGTTGCTGGTACGCGTCTATTAGAGGATTCATGGAGTAACTTGGAATGCATGTATTCTGAATGTGAATTCCTATGAGGGGTTCTGTTGCAATGCTGTGTTTGTTTCTACTCTCGGGTCCATTGGTTGTGATACCCATTCTTGCTGCTTGGTGTTGCTTGCCCTGTTGAGTGAACTTATGTCCGAATATCACATTCACGAGATTTTGTTTACATGCGAGGCTGTGTTGAAGGGTATCCTTGTGTAAATGCTAGCGCATTTTCTGAAGTACCCAGGCGCCGGCAGAAATTAGTGTGGTGGACACAGCATGTCTATCCTTTGTATACCATGCTCACTATAAGTCTTTAGTAATTTTTTTATGCTTTTCTCTATATTTTCTCTAAGCTGCAGCTACTTTTCCTTAGCTGGCAGCTCCTTTGGAGATTTTAGGAAGGACAGCCGCTGAGCTACGTATGAAGAAACCAACACATATTGGTAAGTACGCGGCCCCATCCGCTTCTGCCTTTGCATGATTGTCATATGGGTTGGCATTAAACGTGAGACTCTGGTGTTGATGTCAGGGATGGACTTGCAATTTGAGTGGGAGGATGTCCATGCTTTTGTGCGACAACCAGATGGTTCACTGTTCAGCTGGTGTGAGCGATTTCATATCTACTGCCACTTGATATATGGGATAGTAAGTTATTTTGTTTTATTATCTGCACTTGTTTAATTAGTCATCAGACTCTCCATTATGATATGCTTCATGCTGCTTTAGGATTAAGTACCATGTCTCATATGAATGCCATTTGTAATCATTTTGCCAAGTCATAATCACTTTCATGAGACATATAATGAAGGAACGTCCAAATTTTATAAAGATAGCTATTGTTCTGAATTGCTCTTTTTTCTGTAACTGTAGCTTATGTCCCTTTGAAAATAGGTATGTGCATGAATAGTGCAGCCAATTGTTGTCTGTGATCTTGAGAGCACTAAGAAGTCAAGCGAGTCCTATAGAAATATATCCTGCAGAACACGATTGCAATATTAATGCCGTAACTTAGACATCTATCTATAGGTGAATAAGAGCCGGTCCGATATAATTCTAAAGTGGGATGCAAAAGAAATCCGCTGGGAGCCTGGTGAACCTTTACTACAAAGATTGGAATCAGAGAGCATCGTCAAACAAGTGTTTCCGATACATGGTAAGCTGTTTGATATCACCAGCAAGTCAATTCGCTAGTTATTTCTGCAATTATATGACCTCTGATGTGCAGTTGAAGCAAAGAGGAAAGAGCTTCTGAGAAGTTGGGTGTTGAATTGGTTGGACTTCACAAGCCAGCCAATTGATGATATCTACTCATACTTTGGCACAAAGGTAACTGCAGTGACGTCAAGCAGTGCAGTTAACAAAAATTAGATAATTCACATTCTGTCATTATTAATAGATTGTTGTTTCCAGATTGCAGTCTATTTTGCTTTTCTCGGAATGTATACTCGGTGGATGCTGTTTCCTGCAGGACTTGGGTTCATATCACAGTTGATTGATTTTGGGTGCGTTCTGTCTGTCCCTTCTATTGAGTGCAGTTTTGCTTTACTATGTGCAATTTGGCATTGATATTTTTGGCTTTGATTTTTTTTTTTAGTGTTTCTTAGGCCATTCCAATTCCTAGTCCTGCCAATTTTCTTTGTATGCATCACGTTATGGGCTGTAGTGTTTTTCCAGTTCTAGAAGTGTAAAAACTCCGCCCTTCTAACCAGGTATGTGGGTGTAGTTTAAAAATGTTTCGGTGGCGATGTTAGATTGATTTATCGTCATTGGACATTGTTATATCGTATAATGACTTCCCACTGTTGGAAACTTCTCCACCTTCTCTGGACCTGGTGGTGTAGGTGGCAGATCAGTTATTCAGTTGGAGCTGACCCTGGTTATGACCTGGGCTATAGGCTCTCTGGTAAAGAATGGAGCTCAATACAGTCACCTGTGGAAATAGCTGGTAAAGAAGAGCAAGATAGAAGGAAGGATAAGGAAAAGTTTCAAAGAGAAGAATGGTTTGGGGCTTTTCTGAGGGTCAGGAACGATGCTATTGTTATCTTGAGCATCATATGCCTCCAGTTGCCATTTGAATTGGCCTATGCACATCTTTACGAGGTCGTTGGATCTGATGTTATAAAGTAAGAATAATTGGATCACTGAAGTTTCTGGGTGTTTTCTCTTTGCTAGAATTATACTAATCTGCGTTGTTTGTTCATTCTGTTGTGTGGTCATCTTCCATCTTCTGTTGTCTGGACTTTTTGATCAACACTCATATATATCTCATGCTTAACACTTAATAGCAACATTGGACCACTCTATGTCCATGCAGAACATGTTCATGTTATGTAGCAGTTTGCTGGTTAGTTTTGGTTCTTTCCCTCTGACATCAAAGCATATTTATTCTGTGAGCATGATAAATGAAGGATCTTTCTTTAGTAAAAATCCATGTAACCTTTTTATTCTGACACATGCCACCTCCATCACCATTGATATAGGTAGTAATATCGTTAGCAATTAAATAACTATTCAAATAAAGATGTATATAGCCTCTCACATATGAAAGCCCCTATAGAAAATTCCTGGCCAATTGACTGCTCTTCTTTGTTGTATCTCATGTGATGGTTTCTGAGCCAGCCATTTTCTACTGAAGTACATATTTTCCATAAGAAGTGGTTTTCTACATTATATCTTACTTTGCCCCACATTCTACCTACTCAAAATTTATGGGGCAGAAGCTAATTAACACCTACACATTACAAAGTATGTTGTGCAAAATCAAATCATTGCTTAAACTTCATGACAGATGAATTTTATGCTGCTACCAATTCTTGAACCTGCTCTGTAAATAGTTCAAGCTTGAAGAAATGTATCCCTTGTTACAGTCAGTTTTCATGGTTTTTGGAGGTTCCACTTGAGAGTTTGACTGCACAATAGTGATTTGACTTTTAATCAGGTTTGGGCTGACAGCCATCTATCTCGTCCTCATTCAGCATTTCACAAGGATTGGGGGTAAAGTATCGGTTCAGCTGATTAACCATGAGAGGAATGTTAGCAGAGAATACCGAGCTGATAACTTGGTCTATAAGGTGGTTGTCGTGTTTTATTATTGTTTTCTTATGAAGAAGCCTTTATTTTCTTTTCTGGCCTTATGAGTAAGCTTTTTCTATTAACTTTGCCGTGCAGGTTTTCGGCCTCTATTTTATGCAATCATATATTGGACTTTTCTACCATGCCCTCCTGCACCGGAACTTCATGACTCTCCGTCAAGTCTTGATTCAGCGCCTCATCATCTCAGAGGTGGATATCATAATCACAATAATATATGTCGTGTTTTACACAGTTCAGCTAATCTTCTTCCACCTGCCTTATCTCAGGTGTTGGAAAACCTATGGGAAAACTCTTTCCCCTATTTAAAGTACAGTTATAAGAAACGAAGTTAGGTATGCCACTTTTATATACTAATTTGTCTCTTGATCTATTATTGAGTATATTTTATTTTGTGAAACCTGAATGACCAACCAGTAGATCCTTTTTCTTTGCTTAGAAAGAAGAAAAGGAGTGAAAAAGGATCAACAAGGGGCAGGATTCAATTTGCATCAAGGGTAGAAAAGGAGTATCTGAAACCGTCTTACTCTGCAAGCATTGGGGAGGAGCTCGAGGATGGGCTGTTCGATGGTATTAAGTAATGTGCAATGTGCATTATGTATTTATAAGCAGCTGTGTCTCCAGTATTTCATTCTCGGTGGTTCTCCCAACTTGCAGTCTATCTTAACATAATTTAACTCGCACGTTACCACAAGCTCTCTCGTTTTAATGCAAAAAGTATTGTCAATAACCTTATTTGACATTCTCATCATAGGATGGACTTTGGAGTTCGTGTTATTTGCATCTTTCATTTTAGTAATACCATGTTGTAGGGGTGTGCAACCGGACTGGGTATACCCGTTTCTCAAACCGGCCCACTCGAAAAATAGGGTCAGAAATCGATTCTCATTGAAACAATCTACTCCCAAAATTTGAAATCAGTTTAAACCAGTCCGGAAACAGGTTCTGAGTGATTACCCATCTGGAAACCGGTTCCTAGACCGATTTTGGAATCGGTTCCCAGACTGGTTTTGTAAGTAGAGGTCCAAAATCCTTTTTTTTTTTTTTTTTCCCAATTTCTATTTTTACTTCGCAATCACACGATGTTTTTCCTCTTGACTCTCTTAAACATGCACGGCATTCCTCCTTTATCATTCCTCTTCCTCATTTGCTTCCCTCCCTTACTGGCTCCCTCTCGCACCGTCTGATGGACGAACGGTGTTTGTTGACGCCAAATTCTTGTGTATCACATAGATTGGCTTGCATAATTTCTCTTTTGTAGGGGGAGTTATGCTTGCATAAATGAGTAGTTTCATGTAGTAGTTGTGGGAATAAGACTATTATTAGATCCATGTTTGTTGCTAATTCTTTGTCTCATGATTTTATTTATTATAATTAACCCTATGGATCATTAATTTTTCGTTTAGTCAAAAAGTTCATATATTAATTTATTACCAGTGCTTAATGTTTCAATATAAATGAGGAGGATTACATTATTTTTTTGCTTATTAATATAAAATTCGAAGTCGTATAGGATATCGGGAGATTGCAAAACAGGTCCAGTGGAAACAGGGTTGACCATGGAATCGGATAAAAAAAACAAGGTGAGTCGGGTACAGGATCCAATACAAACAGAGTCAGGTACAGGGTCTAGAAAAGGGGAATCGGTTATAACAGGATCGGGTACATGTTTATTCTCATCATTCATACCCTTGATGTTGCGCAGATCTATGCCTTACTCTTTGATTTTATATGGCAACGCATCGAGATAAAAGTTATTTTTAAGTGAAGCAAACCATAAGCCACTCTCCAAGGACACATTTCATCACTTCATCTATGAGTTTTCCAGAATCATTGGCCTGTGCAGGCATTTAACTCCTTGTGAAATCAAATAAGCCAATCGCAGACTATATCTACAACATAAGTCACAAGCCAAAGTTTACGAGCATGGAGTTGTGTCCAAACCTTTCATCAATCTATCCATGTCCCCCAATCAAATGAAGTATTGAAACACAATTAAAAAATTATTCATGTAAAATCTAGGTAAGAAGGTCCACATACGTACAAAAAGAAAGGAATTTCTAGCCAAATTAGTTGTGACATTTGAGCTCGTGAGTTATGTGTGGGATATGAGCAATCTTGTCTCAGTAAATTTCAAGACGCAATCATACACCTCCAGAAAGGAATCTGGTCTTAGTAATATCTAAGCTCGTGAGTTATGTCTAGGATATGAGCAATCTTACACCAATCCTCACCTGCATCTTTTTTGCACCTTTCCTCCAATTTTGTAAGGGAGGAAAGCCTTCGCATTCCTTCATGTAATGATGTCAACAAGTGGCACCCGGTGATATCAAGCCATTGAAGTGATTGAAGGGCCTCGATTTGCTCTGGTAAAGCCTTCAAATTGGAGCAACAATGTATTGCAAGAAACTTGAGATTGCTGACCTATAGAAACCATTGTGGGAAAGATGCTAATTTAGGAAGGCCAAAGATTTGCACGGACCAGAGACTCTGAAGTCCATGGAAATCCAAGATGTTGTTGCTTTCGTCTTTAGATAAATTGAGCTCCTTGCAATCTAATATATGGAAATCCATGAGATTGGATAGATGTCTCATACTGAGTAAGAGGGAAGTTAACCTTGGACAATGATTGATGGAAAGAAATTCAAGTGAGGTGATTCTTTTCAAAAGCTCCTCAAGCATACATTCTAGAAATTCTATACTCCAGATAAATAGCTGCTTCAACTTATTAGGGCCTAACGTCTGAATTAGCAATGCTAGGTTGGCCTTAGTTAAAAGTAACCTCTCAAGATGTGGAGTTAGTGGCATGGCTCTCAAGTTTCCACAGTAACAGATCTCTAATTTCATTAGACTAGGAAATGATGTTGTTAAAATGGATGATGAAAGTGCTAGTATGAATATCTAGAGGGGGATGAATAGGTGTTTAAATAAAATCTTGGTAAATATATGCGGAATAAAATAAAGTTTGAGGAAGAAAATAACAACACAAGGTTTATAATGGTTCGGCTTAGATCAAGCCTACGTCCACCCTCCTATGCTAACAACCTTTTGCTGGATTCTACTATGTGATCAACAAGATATTACAACTTTGAGTGCAAACACTTAGTAGTGGATCACATTATCTCACTAAGTCACTCTTTTAGTATTTCTCTCACGATTACAAACGTTTAAGCTCACCAAAGATAAGTGTATGATTGAAGTTGCTCAGTCTTTGGAATTATAAATTCTACGCTCCGTCTCTTACTTGCTCATCGATCCTTGATCTCCTTAAATACTCATCCACTTCCAAACTAGCCATTGGACAGCATCTAGAGGATCGTCTTCCAATCTACCTATTGGATATATCTGTATCTAGAATATTTAGTAGCCATTGAGTGATAAAAGTAGAATTCCAAATTGATTCAAATCGTCTATACAAACAAAATCTTATTTTCCATAAGTAGAGTTTCTTCAAATAGAAAGTTCTTGTCTTTAATATCCAATTGTCAATCAATTAGATTGAATCAATAAAATCAATTTTGATGTAAAATCCAAACCAGATCACAAGTCGTTATATGTTTGGAGCTTCTATTACGTTTCGTCTGAAGTAGAGTCTGAGTGCAATAGACTTTACAATTTGAGTCTGAATGTAATAGACTTTACAATCTGAGTCTGAATGCAATAGACTTTATAATTTGAGTCTAAGTACAATAAACTTTATAATCTGTCTTCTGGTTCTTCCAAGTATAGACTTTGATAATATCCTTTACATTTTCTATCATTTGCATAGTCTGTTACTCAACCAATAAATACGTTAGTAGCCTTTGATTTATTTTGCCATCTTCAAAACATCATAAGGGATTTTCCTAATAGATGAATGATCCGACTCAATGTATTCCAATTTAGTCAAATGAATTATCTTTAAAATCTTGAGTTGAGGTAGTTGGCCCAATGGAGGGAGATGTTTACATCTTCCACAGTACTCCAACCATATCTCAACTAAATTTGGCAAGGAAGACACAAGGCTATCCATCATCCACCTTGGAAAGCTCTCACCTTTATATCTCATGACCGTCAACTTCTACAGATTTGAATGCAGCCTTAGTCCACCTAATAGTGCTTCATCTCTATCCCCAATTACTGCATCATCAGTATTGAAATCACCCCATTCAAGTTTCAAAGATTCTAGAGAATGCTTCCCTATCAAGTTTGCAGCCCTGGATTCTGCTACTACATCTCTCACGCTTCCCAATTTTTCAATGCAAAGGTTTCCTCGGATGTTATTAAGCCCATTTAACTCCCCAAGTCTACAAAAATTCTTAGTAAGAGCTTCATCTTTTGGCAAAATGAAGCGCATCAACCTATGTAGAGAACTCAGTTGCTCTAGTCCATGTGGCAAATAACTAAGTTTCCAACAGCTGGCTATGTATAGATTTCAAAGTCTTATTAACTTTTTTATACCCCTTGGCAATTCTTCAAGGGCATAACAATCATAAAGATTAAGTGTTTGCAAATTTTGCAATCCTGTAATTGAATTAGGAAGCCTTTTGAGTGTTGTATTGTGAGAGGTCAAGAAATGTGAGGTACTTCAACTTACAAATGGATCTAGGCACTTCCTTGACATTTGTGGCATGTAGATCCATAATGCGCAACCTCTTGAAACTTTGAATGAGTTGGTGTAGGTATGCTTCACTCATTGGTTCTCTTTGTTCCATTCCCCAATATATAGTATTAGACAGAAATGTTCTCAATGCACTTGCTTTCAAGCGTGAGATTGGAAGTTTACCCATGAAATTAGAAGTTAAATCATGAGATATATGACGAGTTATTTCGAGTGTGGATCTTGTGTCGTCCCATGCCACCCAATATTCAGTCCCCGCAACCAAGCAAGCTAGATCATGCATCAAATCATGCATCTTGCAAGTCTCCTCATTCGTGTATGGATCTTTTTTAAAATCTTGGAAGAAGTTACTCCAAAGTAGATCCATGAAATATCCATGAGCAATGTCTTCTAAATGTTGACTGCTATGCGATGGCTGGATAAATCCTTCTACCATCCAAAGATCAAACAAAGTTTGCATCTTTATCTCATAATCTTTGGGAAACAATGAACAAAATGCAAAACACTGTTTCAAATCTGAAGGAAGATGATCATAACTCAACCTAAGAACTGATTTTATGTGGTCTTCGCTTTGAGACACTTTTGGGAGTTCGTCATCTTTGAAACATAACCATTCACGTTTAGTTTTCTTAGAGGATAGTAAATGCCCAACAGTTCGAATAACCAATGGAACCCCAGAGCACTATCTCTTTAGCGATAGCTAGCATTTTAGGATCTTGTATTTCCTCTTCTTTATGACAAGCTATTTGCATTAATAAATCAATAGACGTTCTTTCAGATAATGAAGTGGACCAGTGCTAGTGATCCTCGCAACTGAAGGAAGTCGTGTAGTTATTAGGATCTTGCTTCCTTTAGCACCTCCCACTAATAAAAAATTTTCAAACTCAGCCATTTTTCTGGGTCCTCATTTCACAAGTCATCTAAGGACGCGTTTGGTAACGATTATGTCCTCGGGAACAGACTCTGATCAGAAATGATTTTTTTTTTTTATATATTATGTTCCCAGAAACAAATTTTGAGCATTTTAAGCCGTTTGGTAACTGTCCAAAATTTATGATTCTAAAATATAATTGCGTTTGGTACCATGCTTATTGATTCTGTTCCAAATCAATTTCTTTTAATTTTTAAATAAATTTGTTACTTTTTTTCTTTTTCCTTTTTACTTTTTTTTTTTCTTTTTCCTTTTTTTTTTTTTCTTTTTTCTCCTATTCTTCTTCTTCTTCTTCTTCTTCTTCTTGTGGCCAGTCACCCACCAGAGCGTCGCTAGCCCTCGGCGAGGTTGGCCCTCATTGGCCGAGCCTCGTCAATGGCTAGGCCGGCCTCGTCGAGGCTAGGCGAGGCCTGCCAGGCCATCGGCGGGGCTGGGGGAGGCCCGCCTAGCCACCGGCGGGGCTGGGCATCGCGAGGCTTGCCTAGCCCCGATGAGGCTCGGCCTCGCCGATGGCTGGGCTTGTCTCCAGCAAGCTCGCTAGACCTCGTCTTGGCCTAGTGAGCCTCCAGCGAGCTCGCCAGACCGGCAGACAGTGATGGGAGGCGACAGGTGACGGTGGGCGGTGGTGGACGGTGGTCGCGGGATGGCGGAAGGGAAGAAGAAGAGTTGGTTTTTGAAGGCTTTATTCAATTAAAGGGCTTAAGGCCCTGTCCGCCCAAGTTGGGCCCAGAAAGCTCGGCCCACGGGAATAAGGCCCGTGGAAAGAATGGGGTATAAAAGGAGAGAGAGAGAGAGAGAAGACGTCTGTTGGAATCAGAATTACGCACGTCTTTTCTCTCCCCGCGTTTCTCTCTCAAAAGGAACAAGAGGGCATACGACTTCTAATTCTTCCCTTCAAGGCTTCATCGGATCGATTCGACCGGATTTTCTTCCTCCATTGGCGTCGGTGTTTAATCCGTGGCAAAAAGGTACGCTCGAACGCGTGGTGTGCTTTAGGATCGGTGATGCGTGTTGGTTTCCGGCTTCGTCTTCCGCTTGATTTAGGGGTTCGATTCGGTGTCGAATCCAGTTTTCGGGGATCCGTTATTCCTAACATTGGTATCAGAGCCAGGTTTCACGTTTATCCCGATCAATTCTGATGTTTTTTTTGATTGATTTTTCGCGAAATCCCTTCGGCCGAACGGAACCGGGCCAAAATCCCGACACATGAGCGCTTTTCGGCCATTTTTCCGAGTTTTCGTAAGTCAAAATGAAATTGTAATTGCATAGGAAGAAGCGCGACGTCGAGACGAGTCCGGACATGTGTCGACCGTCGCCGGGAGCCGCTGCATGCGCCTACACGCGCGGCCGGAAGGCGCTGCGCGTGGGCGCGACGCGCCCGAAGCGCTGGCATTGGCCAGCGCGTGCAGCGCACGCGCCGGTAAGCGAACCGGCGCGTGCAGGCCACCAGCGGGTGAACCGGCACTCGCTGGTCCGCGGACCGTTGCATGACGTCACCGTGACGTCATCCAACGGTCGGTAACTGTTCGGATGACGTCACCGATGACGTCATCACCGACGTCGTTTGCCAGACGGTCACCAGCCGGCGACCGACCCACCGGAGACCAAGGCACATGGCAGGCACGTGCGGATGACGTCTGCGTGACGTCATCCCCCGCACGCGCACGGCACGTGCGTCGGTCCGCGCGAGCGGTCCGACCAGTTCGTCCGGTCCGACCAGTCCGACCGGTCCGACGACCGACAACCGTTGACCCTCTGACTGTTGACCGTTGACCACGTTGACCGTTGACCGTTGACCGACGACCGTTGACCGTTGACCCAAAAAAAAAAAGAGAGTAAAAGAATGTGTTTCTTTTTCAATTAAGTCTATGTGGATTATAATGTGATCCCTTATTTGTTCTGCATTTGTTGCAGGAACTATGCCTCCCCTAAGATTGCGCACACCTATTCGCTAGTAGCGATTACCGATGAACAAAAGGATAGGTCGTTGGAAGTTGACAAACCGAATGACGATCATCGATGGGAAATGGGTGACTTAATTGATCATGTCCTTGAAGTCAACAAGAAAATTCAACAGGTCATATGGAATGGTTGTCCTATGTCACAGCCGGAGATGGTGCGATTTTTCATAACCACTCTTCCACCGAATGGCAAGATGTGTTGAATCGCATATGGGATGTCAACTGAGTGCTTCCTATAAGAAAATTGTAATGGATTTTGTAAACGAATATTACTATATTGTTTCAAGGGAAAAGATCAAGAAATTGAACAAAAGAGGATCTTTCCCGGTTAGTGTGTCGACTTTGTGTTAGTTGTGTTGGTCGATATGTATTAAGTGTGCTTTGTGGACATATTATGTAATGATTACTACCTAATTGTGTTAATTGAAAGCATTATTATTATTTTTATTTTTTTAATTGTATGTCAATTATCTCACGTCGTTATTGCTGGTTCTTTGTGGGTAATTAGGCGTGGGTAGTTTTAGAAGTTTTTGTAGCTTCATAGAATTAATTTTGCATATGACAATCATATTAATGATAGTTTTAAGTTAGGACTTTTGGAGGATGATTGGAAACGTAGTGACCTTTTGATTCTAAAGCCTTACTTGAAATTATTCATTAATATGATGGGTCTATGTAAATATGGATGCATAAATGATAGGCATTAATAATTCGTGCATATTTGTCGATTTGTTCGATTAATGGCTTCACCACAAAGAGCATAGTTGCCGAGCTGAACAAAGGTGAAAAGCTCAATGGGGACAACTATGAGATTTGGAGATGAAAATCCAAAGATGTTCGGAAGAGCAAGAAGCACTTGAGGCTCTTGTCATGATCATGGAAGAACTCGAAGAGGGAACCACTGCACAGCACAAAAGAAACAAAGAAGCTTTTTCTGCGTGGAAAAGAATGAACTCTCTAGCTCGCATCACGTTGTTGAGCAGCATGGAAAATGACGTCATGCGAGAGTTTCGGCGTTTTGATAATGCCAAGGAATTGTGGGAGACATTGGCAGCTAGATATGGTCATACTTCGGTGACTAGATTGAGGCAGCTCATTATCAGGTTTGACTCTTATAAGAAGCCTCATGGTCAGACCATGAAGCAACATCTTAGAAAGATGTCAAACATGATAACTGAGCTGAAAGATGCTGGCCATGTCCTCACAGATGAGCAGCAAGTGCAAGCAGTGATTCGTTCCTTGTCTCAGAGTTGGGAGCATATGAAGGTGCACCGACTCATAATGAAAACATCAAAACCTTTGAGGATGCGATGCGTCATCTTGAGCTGGAAGAGGACCGCCTGTTGGCGGCTAAGCCGGATGCTGAACTCTATTATGCTGGTTCTAGCTCAAATGGAGCTTCGAGCTCCAAGCGCAAGCGCCCTAACTGGTTTGATAAGGGGAAAGGCAAGGAAGAAGCAGGTCCTTCAGGGAAGAAACCCAAATTCAACCAACATGGAAGAGGGAAACGTCCTCGCATGAAAAAGCTTGCAAGGGTGAAATGCTACAACTGTGACAAGAAGGTCACTATGCTCGCGACGTCGTGAGCCAAAGAAGGTATGCACCCTTGTACTTTTCATAACTTTACTTATGTGTCGAGTTACGTGTTCCTAACTGAGTCTAATCCTTTGTGGACTGTGGATTCAGGAGCGACAGACCATGTAGCGAAGGATAGAAGATCCTTCGTGGAATTCCGACGAGTACCAACTGGAACTAAGTGGATTTATGTGGTAAACAACTCCAGAGCTGAAGTGAAAGGAATTGGCACATGCCAACTGAATATGCGTGGTGGACGCACCTTTGTTTCTTCATGATGTATTGTATGCTCCGGAGATTCGTCGGAATTTAATGTCTGTATTAATGTTGGTTAAATTAGGTTTTAATATGAACTTCTGTAGTAGAGGTGTGAATTTGTTTTTGGAGACAAATTACTATGGTTGTGGCTATTTTCTGGATGGTTTTATTGTATTAGATATTGATTATGTTAATGCTAATGTTTGTTATTCCCTTCTCACGTCTCCTAATAAATATGATAATGATGTGAATGTGTGGCATGCTAGACTTGGTCACATTGGCCAACAGCGTATGAATAGACTAGCCAAAGAGGGCTTGTTGGGCAATATTGAAAAAGTCGATTTGTCCATATGTAAGCATTGCCTAGAAGGGAAAACGACAAGGAAACCATTTGGAAAAGGAAAAAGAGCTGAGTTTCCTCTGCATTTAATCCATTCTGATGTCTGTGGTCCAATGAATGTAAAAGGAAGGCATGGGGCTGTTTATTTCATCACCTTTATTGATGATTATACTCGATACGGATATGTCTATTTGATTTCTCATAAATCTGAAGCGATAAGTTGTTTCAAAAGGTTTATGAACCTTGTAGAGAATCAATTAGATAAGAAAATAAAAGCATTGAGATCCGATCGGGGTCGAGAATATTTATCTGATGAGTTCAGAAAATTATGTGATGAAAAAGGAATAGAAAGACAGTTGTCTATTCCGTACACTCCTTAACAAAATGGTGTTTGCGAAAGAAGAAACAGAACCCTCGGAAATGGTTAGGTCCATGATGGCGCATGCTAACTTGCCTATCACCTTTTGGAGTGATGCATTGTTAACGCTGCGTATATACTTAACCGGGTGCCTTCCAAATCAGTTGCTTCCACTCCATATGAGTTATGGACAGGTAGAAAACCAGACTTGAGTTTTCTTAAGCCATGGGGTTGTGCTGCCTATACACATGAGTCCTCTCACAAGTTTGGGAAATTAGGTCCCAGAGGAAAGAAGAGTATTTTCATAAGATACTCGGAACACTCGAAATGATATGTGTTCATTGGTGAGTAGGAAAGTGGGAGTGTAACTGAATTTGAATCACGAGATGTTACATTCTTAGAGGATGAGTTTCCTAAGAAGGGCGAAATAGGGGAAGATCACTCCCTATTTGAGACCTTGGATCAAGACAATGATATTAGTGGAGTTCATCCAAGTGGGAGCATAATGGAGAATGATGTGCAAAGTGTACAATCTCCCATACGGCGAACAAGTCGCCAAAGTATTCCCCGTCGACGTTTTGACATTGAAGGGGAAACTTTTATGGTTGCTCCACAAGATAAGGATGAGCCTAGAAATATCAATGAGGCTCTTAGTTGCCCTAGTAAAGAAAAATGGATTCATGCAATGGAAGAGGAAATGGAGTCAATGAAATCAAACCAAGTCTGGGAACTGGTTGATCTTCCAAAGGGACGCAGAGCTATTGGGAACAAGTGGGTTCTCAAAATAAAGCGAAAGGCTGATGGCTCGATTGAAAGGCATAAGGCTCGCCTTGTGGCGAAGGGGTATAATCAACAGGAAGGAATTGATTATGAAGATACGTTTTCTCCGTAGTGAGATTTACCTCGATTCGCATTATTACGGTAATAATAGCTAGTCTCGGATCTTGAGTTACATCAAATGGATGTAAAGACTGCTTTCCTCAATGGAGAATTAGAGGAAGAAATATATATATGGAACAACCTACTGGTTTCATAGTGAAATGCCAAGAAGAAAAAGTATGTCGACTTTTGAGATCGATATATGGTCTTAAGCAGTCATCAAGACAATGGTATATACGTTTTCATAATGCCATAATGGCATATGATTTTACAATGATTGATGAGGATCATTGTGTATATATCAAAAGATCCAAGGATCATTTTGTGATCATATCATTATATGTTGATGATCTACTGATTGCCGGAAGCAATATGGAGTTGGTTAATACTGTCAAGAGATGGTTGTCTTCTAACTTTGAGATGAAGGATATGGGTGAGGCTGCATACATTCTTGGAGTTAAGATTTCAAGAGATCGTTCGAAGAGATCGTTGTCTCTTTCGCAAGAAACCTATATAAATAAGGTTCTTGAACGATTTCGTATGCAAGACTGTAAACCCATAGACACTCCTATTGCAAAAGGTGAAGGATTGAGTCATAGACTGTGTCCAGGGACTCCACAAGAGAAGGAACAAATGAAACATGTTCCTTATGCTAGTGCTGTTGGGAGCTTGATGTATGCTATGATGTGTACAAGACCCGACATATGCTTTGCAGTTGGAATGGTGAGTAGATACCAATCCAATCCAGGTCCAGCACATTGGAAAGCCGTCAAGAGAATACTGAGGTATCTGAAAGGAACTGCTGATTTCAAGTTGAATTACCAAGGAAAGGATCTGCGACTTGAAGGCTATTCAGATGCTGATTGGGGAGGAGATTTAGATGAAAGAAAATCTACCTCTGGATTTGCTTTTTATCGAACAATGGCGCCATATCATGGAGCGGTAAGTAAGAAGCAAACGTGCATAGCCTTGTCCACGATGGAAGCTGAGTTCGTGGCGTTATCAGCAGCGGTACAAGAAGCAGTTTGGCTTAAGAGATTTTTGGATCATTTAGGTGTTCATGAGAAAGCTGCAAATCCATTATTGGTTAACTGTGATAGCCAAGCAGCTATAGCGTACACCAAAGATCCAAAGTATCATGGCAAGACCAAACATATAGATACCAAGTATAACTTTGTAAAAGATATGGTTGCACGAAAGGATGTGAACTTGCAGTACATATCTACGCATAGAATGGTAGCAGATCCTATGACAAAGCCAATACCTAGAGATGTGTTTTGTGGTTATGTAAAATCTCTAAGATTGCGTAGAGTCTGATGTACTGAATTGTAATTTCCCTGAGTTGTTCATATTTATGAAATTTTGTTTTTCATTGATTAATGCCTATGAACCTTAGTATAATCTTTATGCATCTTAATGCTCAGTGCATTATTTTAAGTTGAGAAGTATGTCGGACAGATATAAGATTAGCCCACTCACACGGGTAATCGCCCATTTCTTGTGTGATAAATAGAGATGAGACTGTTTTTAAGCTTATTATCTAGGTGATAATCGAGAGCGCAAGCTTAAAATGCGTATGTCGCCTTAACTGAGTGTTAAGATGAGGACATAATTCTTACGATGTCCGAAAGTAAAATACCCCACATATTTTACTCTATCTGTCTAAGATGCCAGATGTGAGTTCTGATGAATTTTGTGAATGAGTAGATACGTGAATTCAAGTTAGACATTGGGTATGTCTGAACTATCATCTGTACGGTATTGAAAGGTGTAGACATACGCTCCATGGGAAAGGAGTTAATACCGTAATACGTATTTCATACTACGTATGCATGAGACGACCAATAAGAGTGGCAAAAAGTTTGATCTTAACTTTTATGACGTGTGAGACTCTTGAGGAAAAGAGTTCCTCAATTTTTTAGTCCCCTCAGGACTCTTACTTATTCTCAAGGTTTCTATTTAGTGTTTGCTATCTTAGGGTGTTGCCAATGGTCATGAGTTGATTCGATCTAATGGGGCATTTCTAGAAAAGCGAGCTGAACTGAAATTGAGAGTTTGAAGGAAAGAGGAAGATCGATTTTGGAGAATCACATTGTAGTTTTGTATTCACTGGTCGACCAATTATGATTGTCTTTGTGATAACTATAATTGTGGATACAATATATATATCATTGTTTAAAAGAGATCAAGAGAGATATAGATGTGATCGATTGATCTAGGGTACTGCATACTAAATCTACTCGGAGTATGATGCCCATTATGAGCTGCTATATATTCCTAACAGATGTATAGCAACGAGCTCTCAAAGTATGCTGGTCGCACGGATTATTCACCGGTATGAATGTTGAAGAGAGGTAAAGAGAATACTGTTCGGCCCACCATGTGCGAGTGGGAGATGAAGGCTTTATTTAATTAAAGGGCTTAAGGCCCTGTTCGCCCAAGTTGGGCCCAGAAAGCCCGGCCCACGGGAATAAGGCCCGTGGAAAGAATGGGGTATAAAAGGGAGAGAGAGAGAGAGAGAAGACGTCTGTTGGAATCAAAATTACGCACGTCTTTTCTCTCCCGCGCGTTTTCTCTCTCAAAAGGAACAGTAGGCATACGGCTTCTAATTCTTCCCTTCAAGGCTTCATCGGATCGAATTCGACCGGATTTTCTTCCTCCATTGGCGTCGGTGTTTAATCTGTGGCAAAAAGGTACGCTCGAATCTGTGGTGTGCTTTAGGATCGGTGATGCGTGTTGGTTTCCCAGGCTTCGTCTTTCGCTTGATTTAGGGGTTCGATTCGGTGTCGAATCCAGTTTTCGGGGATCCGTTATTCCTAACAGTTTTGATTCTCAAATTTGTTCTCGAAACAAGAATCAACTTTTTTTTTTTTTAATTCTTGATTATACTCCAAATCTGTTCTCGGGAACAAAATTTTTATGAAATGCGATTCTGTTCCAAAACTACTCCCGGAACAAAAAAAACAAAATCGGGTACTGTTTGACACGTTATCAAATAGCCCCTAAAACGAAGAGATATCTCTTCCCATCAATTTCTGTCCTCAATTCACTTTGTAACTGTTCCATTACACTCTTGGTTGGTTCTTTCTTCTTTGCACAAGCTATGATATTTTTCACAATTCTTTTCATGTCAAAGTCATTTTAGACGCAAACCCACATTTTCAAGTCGAAATGTTTAATGACCATCTCATCATTATACACAAATTAAGCAAGAACCGTTTTTCCAAGCCCCCCAATACCAACTATTGGAATGACGGAAACGTTCTCTTTCACGTTTAGGTTCAGTAAAATTTCCATGACTATCTTCTTGTCATCATCTCTCCCTTTAATATCTCCCTCGAGTATAAACGAACGCATCTCCTCTCTTCCTCCACTCTCTCTCCATTGGCAAATCCACAGGGCGCTCGTCCAGGTAGAATCCCCTATCAGCCTTAATGTTTTCTATTCTCTCCCGCACTGCTCTTACTTTGTAACTCATTTTCAGTTTAAAAGCAAGCTGGTTTGAACTTGAGAAAAATGTCCTTACCTCCTTGATCATTTCAGTATGGCCCCTCAATTCTCGTTTTATAGCATTTGTATTGAATTCTTCAAGCACGTCTTGCGCATCATAGAAAGCATCTTTCAATTTCTCAAGCCAATCTTGGATTTCGAGATTACGGTATTGCTCTTCTGCATGTCTCAGGATAGCTTGAAGCGTGGAGACAGTGTCCCTGAGCACCTCAAGTTCATGCTTGACGCCCCATAGCTTTCCGGCATTTTCTAGTGCTTTAGGAATCAGATAAGAAGCGATCTTTCCGGCAATACTAAGGATGACAGCTTCTGCCATTTTTGTTCTCTCTGTGGATCAGAAGATATTAGTCCAATCGGTCCAAGGATAGAGACTTCTCACAACAGGTTTAACAGGTTTGTGTTGATGCTCACCTGAGACTAGCAAATCAAAAGGCTAACAAATCTAATTGAACACGATGATTTCTGTAGTCTCAATCGTTATTGATATATCAATATAAATACTTCTGTTTCTGTCTACATAAGACATTAACACGATGATTTCCGTTGGCGACCATTTTCCCCCCGAACTCTTCCAGATTGCAAATATTTCAATCTCTAAAATTTTAGTTCAATTTCAGTGATAATTAAAATGTACAGCAATTTCTCGATCATAATTCTAATATAGTTATAATTGTAAATAGCACACGGTATACTTCTTAATCTTGTAATTGTAGTTCATATTTTTACCGTAATAACATATGACAATTATTGCTAAAGGGTAAATACTAATATCCCTAAATAGATAAAAGTATAATAATCGTCATATAACAATAAATTTCAATAATGAATCAATCTAAGAAGTGTTACCTTAAGCTAACTGCAAATAAAAAATCATAATTCATGTGTTAAATTTTTTAGTATAATAATATTTGATTTCATCGTGTAACCATGAACTATCACTTAGTAATATACATAACATTTAATGATAATGACAGTTAATCTTAGTTCGAAACTATCTCTCATTTTTTGGAAAGAGTAGTCAAACAAAAGGTGACACCTAGATTTAAAATTATGCATCCTCAAAATAACAAGTGTAGCTTGCATGGCAACATTGGCTATCTATCAATACTAACCAGCTTGTTCAGAATATTAATCCAAACTTAGGAACATTAGGATTACACCAAATACGTCCGCCGTAGCAACTTGGACCTCCTATTTCTATTCCCAAGCATCAGGAAATGGCATTAGAGCATAGCAAGATTAAATCACATAACCTTATTTAGATTTTAACAAAAATGTCAGAATATTTAAAAAATAAAACATGCAATCATCTAATAGTCTAAGCTTTTAGAATAGTTAATACTAGTTCACAAATATCCCACATGGTATCAAAATATGAGATCCTAAGTTAAAATCAGGCCTCTATTTACCTTTTCAATTGCATATTTCCACAACTTAGGCTTAGGCAGAAATGTAGTCTCAGCGTGTGGAGAGTTAGAATATTTCTGGTTCTCAGTGATACATTTGACATGAGGCTCACTCTTAGGTTCAACAAACCAAACACTTTGGTCCTTTTAATTGATAAAGCTACACCAAAACAATCCAAATGAAGCCAGCTCTCGTTACCAATCTTTGGAGGCATTGTCAGGAGCAAGCTAATTTCCATGGAATTAATTGACATCCTTATAGTTACCCTTTCAACAGGCGGTTTGCCATCTCTGTCACTAAGCTTTGCCAGATATTAAAGGAAGTTCTAGGTATATAATAGACAATGCACCTCTTATAATGCCACTTATTTGTAGCAAATTACCCGAATAAACTCAGTCATCTTCGAGGATTAAGCTTCAACTCAGATAACTGCTGAAAGAGATTTAAAATTTAAAGATAAGAAGCCTTGTCACCTTTGAAGAAGATCATAAGATCACAACAAAGCTCAAATATATTCACTTGATTTGCGTAACAAATTACGCCCAAAGTAGGAGCCAAGCCAGGCCGAGACTATCCGTTGATCACCTTACCTCTACTCTATAACTTACCCGTAGCTACTGAAACTCTTCCGACCCAACACAAGGCCGTAATTAGTTAGGATCGTTGATATTAAGATGGGATTCTATTATAGCTAAGATTTTTTCTAGATTAAAGAAAAAGGAAAATATTTTGCCAAATGACCTATTTTGTGTAATTCAACATGGAAGAAGTATTACCCTTTCTACAAAAAAAGAAAAAAAACATGGAAGAAGAACCCTAGGAGCAGAAAGTTGCTAGCTTGTAGGAAAAAGGGGCTGCTTTGCAGATCAAAAGAAAGCAAAGTGATGTGCTTATTAATCATCTTCCTCGTTGTTCTCGATCGGATTTGTGCTTTATCTGTTAAAGGACCTCCCAAAACAAAACTTCCTTCATATTGTCACCTGACATTATCGCTACTATTTTACTGAAACACGCTCCTTGCTAATCTCTCCAAATCATTTGCTTCCTATGATCAAAGCTTATGCATTTTTTTCTCTTCCCGTGCTAAGCTTTTCCAAAACTTGAAAAGGATTCTCAAGCGAGGGCAAAATGTCGGATATACCCAACACTTTCCCTGGCGTGTACAGTCGCACACAATCTTTTACTATTTCAGTTTCCTATTGTGGTCATATCAATTAGTTTAGAATCCTTTGATTAATTCAAATTTCGTATTTTTCTCGACTAGTGTCTACATGACAAGTTTTTCTTGGATATGTTAAGTCCGGCTCTTCTTTCTATCCTTTAACATATTATTCTTCTTCTAATTTAGCTCCATACACATAATCAAATCTTTATTGAATTTCTGTAATATTTGGTGGAACTACTATCAACTATTCTAAAAGCTTAAATTTTCAGATGATGGTAGGATTTATTATTTAAATATTCTAATACTCTCTTTCACGTTTAGCCTAATCTTCTATCTATTACTAAGCATTGGAATTTAATTGGAGAGGCAATGAGACTTAGAAATATTTGAATTCAGAACCTATAGCTCTCATATTATGTGATTAATCGTATTACTCAACATATAGTACAATATTTATACAATATATTGCTTAATAGAAAAGAGGAAGAAAAAAGATATACCAAATATCTCTACCTAATTCTAAGAGATACATAAAAAATTATGCTAACTAAAAAACAAAAAGGTAAATTTTAATCGATAATAAGAGCTGCACCAGATATTACAAAAACAGAATATAAATCTTTAGCAAATCTTTCATAATAATTTCCTATGTGATCATACTACGGGCATGTTCCCATCGTCTAATCGAAAGTTATTTTTACTTTTTCTACTTATGACTATGAGACAAGCTTTTCTCTTATTTCTTCTTTAAGTTCAGATTCAAGACATTATAGCAACTTTTATCATTCTTTTTTTACGTATAAAAAATACAACAATTTTTATTTATTTATAATAATTGTTTCTTTTTCATACGAAGTATGACAATTCTTCTTCCTAGTATTTTATTATGCACGTTGCACATCT
The DNA here is from genome assembly GCA_017140255.1 of Eucalyptus paniculata subsp. matutina. Taxonomy (NCBI): domain Eukaryota; kingdom Viridiplantae; phylum Streptophyta; class Magnoliopsida; order Myrtales; family Myrtaceae; genus Eucalyptus; species Eucalyptus paniculata. The sequence goes on along the minus strand of CM029436.1, from coordinate 18,658,171 downwards.
ACTTTTGTTAAATCTGCAACATGCCCATCGTCCCACCAATAATAGGAATTGTCATGATGATTATTTTTTAATGCATTTTGAATTCTCATGTAGGGTGTCCTTTCATTTTTAATAAATATATTATTCCTTTATACAATTTCTTAAATTTACTAATGTCATTGTTGGGGATTTGTCGTAGGTTTATTTCAAGTGAGTGCTTCATGCAAGATGGACTTGGGATAGGTAGCACGATTTATTCTTATCTTTAATATATATGCATGAAGTTTTGCATTTAATTTTTCTCATTTAAATATTTTCTAATATCTGTCATTATTGTAGACTTTCTAATTGAACAAACAAGGCAAGTAGATGTTAATGCAATGTTCACAGAGCATTGGGCAAGACAACCGAGATTCATAATAAGGATAACAAAAGTTGCACATTCTTATTCACAGCTAGTCACAATTAGCTATTATATCTCATAACTCCCCCTACCACATGAGTTGTATGATCAACATTTCTATGGATGCCAATTTAATTATATGTCATTCCATTTCTTTCTAACCCCTCCTTGCTTTACTAGGATTTCTTAAATAAATTGTCGTTACTCATAATTAATGATTTTTTATATGATTAAGAACTTTTTATAAGAAATTCAATTGTCAATCTACGGACAATTACTAACTTTTTTACACAATTAGTAATGTTTCATATAAAAAAGTAATTATTCTATGTTGATTCTTATCATCCAAATAACAAAAACGAAAATTTTGAACATAAGTAACGATATATACGTGTACAATGATATTATGAAAAAATGTTTATATTGACAACAACTGCTTGCCAATCCTCCCATGTCATTAATGCTCAGACCCGCACATACTTATGACGTATGCGTTACTTTATAATAAAGTTGGAAAAAAAAAACTTAATCATCTCATTTAATCTTTTACATATTAAAACAATATATCAACATCAACTTGCCTTACTTAAGTTGGATATGATCTTTTACACAGTAGAACAATATGTCAACATCTTGATTTATTATCAAATTGTATGTAACCTTTTACACATGAATTATTATTCTTATACAATGTCACAAGCAAGGCCCACATTAGATGCAGTTGTCTTCCAAATCTTCTTGATCAATAAAGCAAAAATTTTATATGATGTAACCTTTTACACATGAATGTAACCAAAACTTTTAGATGGGGATGTCTTCCTAATCTTCTTGGTCAATAAAGCAACTTTTTTTTTTTTTTTAAAATTATAAAGCAAATCTTCTTGCTTTATTTGTAACCTTTTACACATCAATCATTGTGCTTACACAATTTCACAGCCAAGACCCACATCAGATGTGGATGTCTTACTAATTTGCTTGGTCACGATTCTTTTTGTCAAGATGCATGCATATCATTTACATGTTTGACTTATTGTTATTAGTTTCTCTCCCTTTCGTCCCAATTTAATTGTAGTCCTAGCAATCCACCAGATATGTAAAAGATTACATACAATTTAATACTAAGGCAAGTTGACATTTATGTATGGACCAGAAAAACTATATTATATTAAATTAGATGATTATTTGACCAAAAAGAATTAGATTATTAATTTTTTTCTACTTTTTGTAAAGTCATATTTCTAATTAATTGTCAAGGGAAGTGTGAGGGATTGGAGGTTTGTGATGACGTTGGTCCACCACTAAGCTCCTTTCTACCTCGGAAATGACACATAATAAAAAAGAAAGAGGGCAATCATGATAATCAAACTTAGCTGAGGTTTCTTAAGATTTGTTCATTTGTTTTTTTTTTTAAAAAGAAAAAACGAATTTTTGCTTTCCTTTTAAAACATAAATATTATTCAAATATAAACATTATTGTGAAGAAATTATATGTAAATTACATATCAATATTTACATGTTGTGAAAATTTCTCATGTTGCATGTAAAAAGTGCATCTGAGACAAGATTAAATCAAACGAAACAAAATGCAAACACATGACAAGCCCTTCCTATTTTGCTGACGTTTATGAAAGCATTACAGCTTGAAATCCACTACACTTGGTGGACCATATCAGTGTCCTTCAGTTTGAGGTGCCATCTTTCCTCAGTTTAACTTTTTTCCAAAGGCGACCATAAAATGTATAAGATAACATGTTAATTGAGGAAAAGGACAATTTTCCATTCATCGACGTCATCGCTGTCGCAAAAGGATCATTTAGAAGAAAATTTGTGTTCGTGGCTTTTTAGCCGCACAATTTTCATAATATATAAATATTAGTACATACTTTGGTATATAATTTTTTTTATATAAATTTTGTTATGGTGGAAACATAAAAAGTTGAATGCTTCTCCTAAACACGCCGTCGTCACTTTTCACATGCATCTATGTAAAAGAAAGAACGATATGCATATATCAACTATTCAAACTAATTGAAAAAAAAAACCTAAAAAATTTGTACAATACAATCATTATACAAAGTCTTTTCGCAAAAGTGTCTTTCAGTTGTGGTTGAGGCTTGAGATCACAATTTGGGTGGAGATTTTGGTACTAATACCTAAAAAAATTCCAAACTTCAACTTCAGTCAATTCTACTAAAAAATATTTTTATCTCATAAAAAATTCCAAACATTAGGTCTTATCCCATAAAAAACCTCAAACTTTAGGTTCAGTCCCAATTTTACTATAAACTCATAAAAAACCACCGACTTTTATTTAAATCTCATATCTACTCTTGTTAACCCTCCGTCCAAAATCATCCCTAGTAATCTTACATGATATTTTCATGTCATTGGTCTAGCTTTTCGCAATTCAAATCCAAGAAAGTGCTTTGGAGATGGATTTCCATCTCATCATCCCAAACCACATCCTCTTGGATTCGAAATTTGAGTAATAACTTAAGCAATTAGGGTTGGCTTTCTTTAATTGCTTTCAAGTATTCCTTCCATCTTGTTGAAGGATATTCGATTTTGTGCTTAGTTTTTAATCTCTCATGCTCGGGAGTCTTCCGTCTCTCGTAGTTAGAGAGCTTGCACTCAGAGAGCTCACACTCGAGATATGTGGCTTAATAGGATCTAACAGCTTGTGTTCGTGAGTTTTCCATTTCTTGGTTGTCAACAAAAAATTTTGGATAGAGAGTTAACAGGGATAGATTTGAGACTCAAGTAAAAGTCGGTGATTTTTTATAAGACAAAAAAGAATTTATTGTAGAATTAGGATTGAACCTAAAGTTTGAAATTTCTATAGGAAAAAAAATTATGACAGAATTAGGACTTAACTTAAAGTTGGAAGCTTTTTACATTAAAAAAAATGGATAAACTTGGGACTAAAATTAAAGTTGATGTTCTTTTTTAGAATTAGGCTAGGTATTTTCTTGGTAAGTGGCAAAATCTGGAGTGGCCAGCATGATCTCTTCAGCAATGCTCCCGATGACAACTCTCGCCATTTTTGTTCTCTCTTTCTCTCTCTGTCTCTCTTTTTGTGTGGATAAGAAGACATTAATCCAGTGGTTCCAAGGCTAGAGACTACCCAGGACATGTATCTCAAGTTGATGTTGAAGATGGAAATTCTCCTTAGCCATGCATAATAGACAGATGAAGCTCAAGTCAATAATGCATATGGGACCCATCAAGGTCAGGTCCAGGGTCCACGTGGTGTTAGGAGATGGAATTGCAGTAAACCTAGCGAAAGTTGAGATTGTAGCAAATTGGTCGAGATCGATAACATTGACTGAGATACGGAGTTTCTTAGGATTGACAGGTTATTATAGAAGGTTTATCGAAGGATTCTCACGACTTGCAAGACCTTTGACGAAATTGACTCGGAAAAATGTAAAATTCGAATGGAATTGAGAGTGTGAAAGGAGTTTTCGGGAACTTAAAAGAAGATTGACCACGGCTCTAATTCTAACTATACCATCTGGATCTGAAGGATTCACGGTGTATAGTGATGCGTCTCACAAAGGACCGGGATGTGTTCTGATGCAGCATGGTAAGGTCATAGCCTATACATCGAGACAGTTGAAACCTCATGATTGAACTACCCAACTCATGACTTAGAATTAGCAGCTATAGTTTTTGCTCTAAAAATATGGAGACATTATCTGTATGGAGAGAAATTTGAAATCTATACAGATCATAAGAGCTTGAAATATTTGTTTTCGCAAAAAGAACTGAACATGAGGCAAAGGAGATGGATGGAATTGATAAAAGATTATGATTGTGAAATACGGTACCATCTAGGAAAGGCAAATAAGGTGGCAAATGCCCTTAGTTGTAAGTCGGCTATGGATATGGCCAGTATGAAAATAACAGAACGGAATCTGTTAAAGTCTATAGCGGACTCAGAGTTTAAATTAGAAATAGACTACCTTATTGGTATGCTCACTACATTAAGGATTGAACCCTAAATTATTCAGAGAATTAAGATTCTGCAAGAATCTAACCTAGAGATTGTGAAAGTACAAAATGCTGTGTCTTTAGGAAAAAGACTAGAATTTCAAGTCTCTGAGGATGGAGTAGTAAAATGTCAGGGACGACTCTGTGTTCCCGACAATGAAGAAGTGAAAAGAGAAATCCTGTCGGAAGCACATAGGAGTAATTATAGTATTCATCCGGGTAGTACAAAGATATACATGAATTTATGCCAACAGTATTGGTGGAATGGCATGAAAGCGGATATAGCTAGACATGTCTCATAGTGTTTAACATGCCAACAAGTGAAAGCGAAACACCGCAAACCCGCAGGACTGTTGAGACCGTTAGATATACCAGAGTGGAAATGGGAGCATGTAACGATGGATTTTGTGCAAGGATTACCAAGGACATCAAGTGGTCACGACTCTATCTGGGTGATAGTAGATCGCTTGACTAAGTCTGCCCATTTCTTAGCAGTTCGCATAGACTATCCAATGGATAATTATGCTAAGATGTATGTAAGCCAGGTAGTACGCTTACATGGTGTTCCTGTAACGATCACGTCTGATCGAGATCCAAGATTTACTTCAAACTTTTGGCGAAGTCTCCAAATCGCCTTAGGGACTAAGCTCCAGTTTAGTACTACTTTTCATCCGTAGACAGACGGACAAAGGGAAAGAGTGATCCAGACACTAGAGGACATGTTAAGGGCTTGCGTAATTGATTTTAAAGGGAGTTAGGATGAAAAGTTGAATCTGGTAAAATTTGCATATAACAATAGTTTTCAGAAAAGTATAGGTATGGCTCCCTATGAAGCATTGTATGGGAGGAGATGCAGGACCCCTGTCTGTTGGAGTGAGGTAGGTGAAAGGAAACTGATAGGACCTAAGTTAGTACAAATCACTACAGAAGCTGTTGAGATCATCGGGAAAAGACTTAAGACAGCCCAAAGTCGATAGAAAAGCTACTCAGATAAGCGTAGAAGACCTTTTGAGTTTAATGTAGGAGACCATGTATTCCTTAAAGTATTGTCAATGAAAGGAATATCACGATTTGGAATAAAGGGTAAGTTGAACCCTAGATTTGTTGGACCTTTTGAAATACTTGAAAGGATAGGAGACATAGCATATCGGCTAGCATTGCCTCCTAAACTAGAAAATCTACATAATGTGTTCCATGTGTCGATGCTGAGGAAGTATCAGCCGAATCTTGGACATACACTCAATCATGAAGTCATCAAAGTGGATGAGAAAGTGAGGTACATGGAAGAGCTAATCCGGGTACTGGATCGAAGGGAACAAGTCCTTCGGACAAAGAAAATTCCTCTAGTTAAGATATTGTGGCAACATCATGATAGGGAAGAGGCCACATGGGAAAGTGAAAGAGAAATGAGGGAAATGTACCCTCATTTGTTTAACGAGACATGAGTGATGTTCAATTTCGAGGACAAAATTCTCTAAGGAGGGGAGTGTGGCACCCCTCGACGGCCCCCCGATCCGATTTGGGTCGCCACATCGCTTACCATTCACTTTCCTTATTAACATATTACTCTGATACCATTTTCAATTGCAGTGGGTCCATTCAACCATGGGGGTTTACATTTTTTTTTGATAGGTCCCTTGCGCAATTCATATACGGAAGCACATCCAACAAACTCCCTTCCCTATATTCAGAAAACGATGCACACCAACTAAACATCTTATAAAAGTTAAAGCCGTACACTTTTATTTACATAAAGCAGATGGACATTTTTAGTCGGTACATCGAAATGCCATAGTTTCCTATACATGGCTATACTTCAAAAGATGACTGACATCTCCTCCGACAGTCATACACTTAAAGTCCATCGATCAGTGTCGGCGTCCAAAGCTCCTTCCCTTGCTATCCTCCTCCTCACGGTCATATCCAACCGTTCAAATCATCTACTAATTTGAAATGTTGTCCCCAAAAGGGGTGAGTACAACCACAAAGCAGATAGGGAAATCCAATAACAACTCAATGCATTAGGCACATCATACATGCATTGCAGGCGTTACTTACCTTGAAGCCATGCACATACTATCATGCATCATCATATCAATTTATAACACACTTATGTGTATCATTATTGTAACATACATGTTATCATCATCATGTCATCATCACATTACACATGTCATCGAGCCATATCATATATCATCATCATTATCATTACCATGCATATCATCATGCATATAATATCATGGGTGATCATCATTATTTCACATCACATATCATCATCATGCATATCATCATGCATATAATATCATGGGTGATCATCATTATTTCACATCACATATCATCATCATCATCATCATCATCATCATCATCATCATGCATATCATCATGCATATAATATCATGGGTGATCATCATTATTTCACATCACATATCATCATCATCATCATCATCATCATCATGCATATCATCATGCATATAATATCATGCATATCATGTCATGATTTAATTTCCACTTTTGGATTTCAATCTTGATCACCACATCACCCATTTCTCAATTAATCAATTTTTATCATCCCCTCGGGCAAAGACCTCCGAGGCTTCCGGCATTCAGCCATCCCATGGCCACCGGGCATCCGCCCCCCCACATTCCGGGCATCTCGCATCCCAACTAGCATCACGAGTCATTCCCTTCGGGCAGAAACCTCCGACAGGGCTTCCGGCCTTTACCCTTCTAGCCAGGCATCTTGCACCCCAATCCTGGCATCGCGAGGTATTCCTTTCGGGCAAAGACCTCTGACAAGGCTTTCGGAATTATGTACCGACATACCACCAGGCTTCCCCTGGAATTACGTACCGTATACCACCGGGCATCCCGACACTCCCGGGGAATCTCGGCAATGTATCTCTATACATTCCGGGCATCATCCGCCATCACAACCATCTCCTCATTTACCATCATCCATGTTTACCAGTATTTTAATTTCATTTTAACATGGCACATGGCATGATATCAAACAAATCATACTAGGCATGACATTCACACATGCATTGATTTAATGCCATACATATGCCAAGACTTTATCACATATGCATCTCAATTCAATGTCATATACTTACCAAGACTTTATCACATATGCAACTCAATTCAATATCATACACACATCAAGGCTTTATCACACATGCAACATGAATTAATGGAATCTATGGCCAATGAGATAATCCACTTCATTTATTTATTTATTTACTTTTATATTATTATTTTTTTATAACTATAAATTCCCAAAATTATCAAAATTCAAGAAATTATTAAACCAACCCATAGGATGATAATTTCTTGCAAAATTCATGGCCAAATTGAATTTTTACAAAATCTCATAATTTTCCCAAAACATCCTATGCTTCTCGGATGAAACCAGAATGCACGGTTTCCGAATAAATTCAATTAAAATATCCATATGGACTCCAAAAATTATAAAATTTTACTGGATTATAGCCAAGAAATTTTCGTACAACTTTCATGAAGAACTCCAAGCCAGATTACTTATAGATTATTTTATTCAACCTCACGAACTTCTGGATCCGTTACCGCATCGTCCAGTGCCTCCATCTCCGAAATATTAAGATTTCACCCATCTATTCTCTTTCGTTTTCTCTGAAATTTGGATATGTTATGCATCAAGGTATCCTTTATAATTTTAATGAAGAGATCTAGGTCAAATAACCATAATATGGTCACCATTTAGGTCCTTGAAGTCTCGGGTGTCTCGGAACACATCACCAGAATCATCGTCTTCAAGATCTAGTCGATTTACCAAGCTATACTTGTTCTTTTCACTTCAAATTCGAGTATGTTGTAGTATAAGATGTTCCCTACAACTTTCATGAAGAAATAGAAGTGAGATTCTCAAGAAAAACCAACATGCAACCATGAATCCAGCAAAAGGTCAGTAAAGACTCTCCAGATCTGAGGTCTCCGTAAGATGAGACTTTAACCCCTCAAATCTCCATAATTTTCCATGAAATTTCAGTATGTTTTAGTTCAAGATGTTAGCTACAACTCTCATGAAGACATCGAAGCCAAAATCGGACTCTAAATACACATGCAAGCTCAAACAAGTTTCTGACTCACACGGTTCGAACACGAACAGCCATACCATTCAACATACATCATCCATGCTTCGGTTTTTCTCACTTAAACACTCAAAGATTCAACATGCAAACAACAAACAAACATGCAAGAGAAGCTAGAGGACTCCCACTTGCCTCTAGACCACACGAACGGCGGCACACCGGCGACGATCACGGTGGACGGATGGCGGTGGCTCCTTCCTCTCTCGGCCGCACCCTCTTCCTCTCTCTCTCTCGCACGGTTCTCTCTCTCCCTTTCTCTCTTGGCCGAATGACTAACCAGCCATTCTCTCTCCCTTCCTTCCCTTTTATATTGCATGTATCCCCTCTTTGCATGGGGGACAAGTGTTCTCATGAGGAGAACAAGTGGCAAAAAGGAGAGGACAAGTGTTGGAGGACATGCAAGGTTAATGGGCCTTCTTCTTGGGCCTATCTTGGGCCAGCAAATGGGCTGGTCGACAGCCCCCTTTTGTGGGCTTAATTGGGCCGACTAGCTTGGCCCATCAAGGCTCAAGCTATTGGGCCTAAGGCCCAACCCAATTAAAATCAATTTTACCCCTTTCTTATTCTTTCTTTTAAGAATTAAATTACTAAATTCCACGTGGCCAAAATCTTGTAATATTTTACATATAGGAATTTAATTTATGAGGTGCATAGCCAAGCATAGATTATTAATTTATCCTATAGTCCTAAATTCAAAATTCATAAACACAAGCACAATAACACAGCCTTAAGAAAACTAATGGCTAACACATAGACCATAGGTAATTTCATTACCTACTTAGAGGCTTTAATACACCTTATAACTTGACTTTGAATTTTGGGATGCCACAGGGAGAATTGTGGTATCCGAGAATTTCGACAACCCTTGAATATACAACTGTCCATGACTGATCGATGGAAGTGTCGTCGGACTGAATTACTGACATTACCTATGGACATTGTTTTGATATCATCATCGGACCATTATGCCTCATTTAGTAATGGTCCAATTGTCGAATAAATTATAACCTTGTTGAAATCCCTTTACTTAAGGTCATTGGTGAGACCAACCTCATCCTTATTTTGTTGACCTCAGAAAAATGATGACACATCGCAGATTGACGAATTTGTTATCAGACTTCATCGTCAACACCGATGTTGGACCCCATTGTATCATCATCATCATCGGCACCACTTTAGACCCTGCCGATGTATGTGCACATTTCTTTCGATGATACTACACAACTATACCACCTAAGTGTATATGGAATAAGAGAGGAATTTGGACTTTGATCAATTGATTTTTAGACAGCCGAAGGAATGGAATTCGGCCATGCATGAGGAACATGCACGCCCGCGCGGAGAGGAGGAATCGTCCGCGTCCAATGCCGCCCAAGTTCTTCTCCACTTAGTCGACATATTAGTCAACCATGAAGAGAAAAGTTGACTGAAGCAAGGCCCATGATGGCCACGTTGCTTCGGTGAGGGGCTGCCAACGAAGATCAAGAAATCCCAGCTGAAGACACGCCTCCCCCACCTGTCTTCTTCTCTTGCAGCCACCGAAAGAACCTGCATGCAAAGATTGATTAATTAACTAATCAAAGAACAAATTGGCTCGTAAGTGTGAGCAAGAGAGAGAGTGCTCGAGCGAAACTAGGCAGCAAGTGAGAGAGATAGAGAGAGCGGCAAGCGAAAGTGAGAAGGAAAGGAGAGGAGGTTGCCCCTCCGTCCGTGCTCGGGCGCTGCCGCCGTCGACACGGCTCGCCTTTGCCGTCGACACAGCTCGCCTTTGCCACCGTGGAGCCCTGTCCGCAACCCACAAGCTTTCTGTTTTTACTTGCCGTTGAGCCGTAGGACCTAAGGCAAGTTGAAGTCTACTGTGTTGTCTTAGAAAGTGTTTGGATAGGCTAGATTGTTGGATTTTGATGCTGAATGATGGTTTATTGAGCGACCGGGACTGTTTTGAGGCTAAAAGATTGATGAAAATGCTCGGGTTTCTCGTGCATGCCTCTGATTTCCTTGAATTTCAGTCAAAACAGATTTGGTGACTATGAAATCTTGAAGAATCCGGCCATTGATTTGAGTCGAAAAGGAAAAACCTCCCGATCTGTATTTGAAGTTTTATCTACCACGGCACTGGCCTCAAATGTTTTAAAGAAAATGTACGGTGCTTTCATATTTGTAATTTCGAATCAATTCTTTCAAAACCATTGGAGATCGGGTTGACATTTTGGACTTACTATACAAGTTTTTAAACTTATTTATCATTTTGAACAAAACTTGGCCATAGACTAATTTGGAAAACCTCCTGACTCTTGCTGAAATCTTTTTTTCTTTTACATATCGAGGCACCGTTCATCAATGATTCAAAATGGAAAAGAAAATATTTTGATGCCCTCGAAAATTTCAAATTTTTGCAAGAACCAATCTTTGAAAATCTTGAAGTCGGGAGTGTAGATTTGAATGACCAATGTGCCGATTTCAAATAGCTTGTTTTTAATAACTCTCTCTGATTTTGGCCGTGAGGTGCAAGCGCCACCCAAGAATTCTCACATGGATTTTTTAAATGTCTTGAAGGTGAAACACGGAAACTGATTTATGAACTGATATCATGCTGCTGAGATTTTGTGAATTGATTTCATTGACATGGAAATGGCATATGATTTCAAAGTCTACTTTTGTTGCATTGATATGCTTTTGAAAATCTCAGTTTCCATTGTTCGATATCATGAAGGAAGATTTTCAAGCATTCAAAAAGAATTTCAGATGTGGTTGTTTTTAAAATTGTTTTGGCATTGAAACGATCTGATTGATATGGCTGAGATATATGATTGATGCTGTCAGACCTTCGAGTTGACGGTGCCTCGGGAGTCGAGAGGCCCAAAGGTTCGAATGAGTCGATGCCCTTTGGATGCCTGGGGTCTACAGTGCCTCAAAGGTTCCCCGGGAGTGTTGGGATTCCTGGTTGTATGTCGATACGTAATTCTGGAGGGTAGGGGTAACCATTTTCATGGTGAGCCTCGGATATTCCTCATGATGCCAGGTGGAATGTGAGATGCCTAAGAGGTGTGATGTAACACGCTTTGGATGCTCGGGGACTGAATACCGGAGGCTTTCGCGATGCTAGGTTGGGTGCGAATGCTCGGAGGGACGCAAACACTGGTCCTCTGGGGTAGACGTAGGAAAATGAAAATAAACGGAGTTTTTTCCAAAAATAACGACCCTGCTAATAATTGCGCCTGATTATGGGGCAAAATTGCATGGCATGGTATAGGTCACGTCATAACAGTTTGGCCCTATAATCGGGACCTGTGTGACTGAAATAGTGCATTTTGGTTTCGAAACTACATTGCCATTGCTTTAAAAAGTTTTATCGATTTGATGCACATTCATTATTTTGATTCCATGTTTTGTCTATCTTGCATGGACTTAGATTGTGATGGCTTGCATAGTATAGCTTAGTCGATCTTCAACTGCTGGGTGGTTATACTCACTCCTTTTAGGGACTAACATTTTAGACTAAGACAAGATGCCTCTGCTGCCTGTAACTCCCCACACGTTTTATGGAATTCCAGTTGACCTACAATGCGAATGGTCGGAGCATCACCATCTTGAGGTGTGAGGGCTAGTGTTTATACGAGTGTGGGTGTTGGTAGTGTTTGATATCGGTTCTCCCGCCGGCCCAGTACTTCAGGAGTACCTTACTGTATTTGTCTGACGAGATGGACACACGCTAGGGCCATTACCATTGCCGCTAGCTGATGGACTGGACGGGTGGGTATGACCGAGAGCGAAGGACAGCAGAGGAAGCATTTTGGACGCCGACACTAAGTGATGGACTTTTGTAGATGACTGTTTGGAAAAGTAGTTGGTTATCTTTTGACAGTAGCCGAGTATAGAAAACCTTGGCATTTTGATGTACCAACTTGTGATATCCATCAAGTATATGTAAATAAAAGTGTTCGGCTTTAACTTATAAAATGTTTAGTAGGTGTGCATCGTTTTAATTACAGGAAGGGAAGTTATTGGATGCGCTTCCGCTATATTTTCTGCATAGGGACCAATGGAAAGAATATAACCCCAGGATTCATGAGCTTGTCAAAATTTTATGAAATTAGAATAATAGATTTCCAGGTATGTGTGGTGACCTTAACGAATTGGGGACCATCAGGGGGTGTCACACAGCAAGGCATTCTAAGCAAGCCTCCGATGCAAGGAAGGTTGTATGCTGTCACTCGAAAGGGAGGTAGAGGACTCGTAGAACATGGTTACAGGTACGGTCTCGTTGAACAACCATGCTCCTTATGCTTTATTTGGTCCTAGAGCCACACATTCATTTATTGCTGAGCAATTCGTTAAGTTAGTAGGGTTAAGTTCAAAACCGTTGGAAGCAGTCATTAGTATATCCACCCCGTTAAAGGATAAAGTGTCGTCTGTGATAGGATGTCTTGATTGCAAGTTAGTGATTGGTGATCGAGAAGAAATGATATATTTGATTGTGCTAGCCATGTTTGATTTTGATGTGATTATTGGTATGGATTGGCTCACCAAGCAATAAGCTACTGTAGACTGTTATCGTAAATTGATTCAGTTTAACTCATTAGCGGGTAAAAGTTTCGAGTTTATTGAAAGTCGAGGAGGACCCTTGATTACCTTAATTTCATCACTTGAGGCAAAGGTTATTTGGCAATCGTAGTTGAGAAGCCAAGAATGGAGGACATCGCTGTAGTGCAGAAGTTTTCCAACGTGTTTCCTGAGGAGTTTCCTGGTTTGCCCCTCATAAAAGGAGATAGAGTTCGTGATTGAGTTGGTTCCCGGGATGGAGCCAATTTCTAAGACTACTTACCGCATGGTGCTATCAAAGTTAAAGGAGCTGAAAGTGCAGATGCAAAAGTTGTTGGACAAAGGATTTATTTGTCCTAGTGCATCACCTTGGGAAGTGCCAGTTCTGTTTGTAAGGAAGAAGGATGGTTCATTGCGTCTTTGCATCAACTATCGGCAACTCAACTAAGTAACGATTAAGAATAAGTATCCGTTGCCAATGATTGATGACTTGTTTGATCAGCTGCAAGGAGCATCGATATTTTTCAAGATTGACCTAAGGACAGGTTACCATCAGTTGAGGATTATGACTGAGGATATACTGAAGACGGCTTTTCTTACGTGTTATGGCCATTATGAATTCATCGTAATGCAGTTCGGTCTGACCAATGCCCCAGCTGTTTTCATGGATTTGATGAATTGAATGTTCAAAGAGTATTTGGACCAGTTTGTTATTGTGTTTATCGATGACATCTTGGTATATTCGAGAATTCCAGAGGAGCATGAACGACACTTAAGGACAGTACTTCGGACCCTACGGGAACACGAACTATACGCCAAATTCAGTAAATGTGAGTTTTTGCTAACTCATGTAGCTTTCTTAGGTCACGTGATTTTTGGCAAAGGGATTTTCGTGGACCCGACCAAGATTGAAGCTGTTATAAACTGGCCGAGACCAACGACGGTGACAAAGATCTGAAGTTTCTTGGGATCGGTAGGCTATTATAGACGGTTCGTGGAAAGATTTTCTGCGATAGCCATGCCCTTAACACAATTGTTGAAAAAGGAAGAGAAGTTCGAATGGACGAATAAGTGTAGGTGTAGTTTCCAAGAACTCAAACAAAAGCTGACTACCGCACCCCTGTTGATGATTTCATCTAGTCCTAGAGGATATAAGATTTATAGCAATGCGTCATATAGAGGATTGGGCTGCGTTTTAATGCAACGCGAGAGAGTTGCATACGCGTCCTGTCAACTAAGGCCTCGTGAGTTGACTTATCCGATGCATGACTTGGAACTCGCAATGATCATCTTTGCCCTAAAGATTTTGAGGCATTACTTATGCGGAGAAAAGTTCCAAATCTTTACGGACCATCAAAGCTTGAAGTACCTATTCTCTCAAAAGGAGCTGAATACGAGACAACGTCGTTAGATGGAGCTTCTTAAGGACTACGACTGCGACATCTTGTATCATCTTGGAAAAGCCAACAAGGTCGCAGATACGCTAAGTCGAAAGTCATCAATTGCACAGATGATGGTTTAGGAGTGGATTATACTTGAAGGATTTTGAGATTCGAATTTCAAGTTTGAGGTATGTCACATTTCAAGTCTCATGGCTACCCTCAAAATTGAACTAGAAGTGCACGTGAAGATTAAGACGCTATAGTCGACAAACCCTGAAATCCAAAAAATTATGCAGGAGGATGCAAAAAAGAGGAATGATGATTTTCAAGTTACGGAGGACGAATTATTGAAGTTTTATGGATGCTTGTGCGTCCCCAACGATGTGGAGCTTAAGAAGGAAATTTTGTCAGAAGCCCATCGTAACAGTTATAGCATTCATTCGGGCATCACAAAGATGTATCAGAATATGCGCCAGTACTATTGGTGGAATAGTATGAAGGCAGATATCGCCAAGCATGTTGCCAAGTGTTTGACGTGCCAACAAGTGAAGGCACAACATTGCAAACCTTGTGGACTTTTGCAACCTCTTGAAATTCCCAAGTGGAAATGGGAACATATCATAATGGATTTTGTGATGGTATTGTTGAGGAGTCAGTGAGGTAATGATTCCATTTGGGTCATAGTCGACAGGTTGACGAAGTCTACGCATTTCATCGCCGTACAAAAGGACTTTACATTAAATAGATATGTTGAATTGTACGTGTGGCATATAGTTCGTCTCCATGGAGTGCCAATGACGATCACATCAGATTGAGACTCAAAGTTTACAGCAGCTTTTTCAAAATGTTTACAAACTACCTTGGGAACGAAGTTGCAGTACAGCATGGCCTATCATCTGCAGACGGATGGTCAGTCTAAGAGGACTATTCAAATTCTCGAGGATATGCTGCGAGCTTGTGTATTGGACTTCAAAAGAAGCTGGGAGGAACATCTTCATCTAGTTGAATTCGCCTACATCAACAACTATCAGCAGAGTGTCAAGATGGCACAATTTGAAGCATTGTATGGTAGGGCCTACAGGACTCCTGTCTATTGGGGTGAGGTTGGAGAACGTAAGATTACGGGCCCTGAGTTGGTTTAGCAGTCAGTCGACGTTGTCAAAGTCATTCGATAAAGGCTCAAGACTGCCTAGAATTGTTAGAAGAGTTATGCAGATAAATGGTGTATACCATTGGAGTTCCAAGTAGGTGAACATGTATGACATCCTGAAAATTCAGTTCTATTTTCAATTGAATGAATCGGGCCTTTCATCGATGCGCCTATAGTGCTCTTCTCTGAGATGGCCACTCACGAGATAATTAGCCTATTAGGTGAAGTCATTAAGGAATATAAATGCAATAGACTTGAGAATTTGACCAAAAATCGATTGCTCGATCGTGCTAATCTGCAAGGGTCATTACGGCATTATCAAAATCGATCAGATATCAGAGATAGGTCGATTCGATTGAGATATGTGATCAAAGTGTGGGTGATTCCACCTGGTTGCAAAATTCTCGTCGATCGGCACTAGACCGATTTTTTTATCGTTTTGGGTACCCTGTGTTCGTATTTGAAACCTTGAGATTTTTACGACAACCGAGAGGTGTCAATATGTCGAAGATGTACATTGTGGCTCGAAAATAATCGATCACGGGTCAATTGCACTAAAAGTTCCTAAAAGTTACCCGGTGGGTTCGGTCACGCTAAAATCGCGTCAGATTGAAATTAACCGCGAATTTGAACCTGATTTCAGAAATTAAAAGTTCTATCATGTCATGATTCATTTTAGAAACATCGACTCATTTTCCGAAGAATTTTTGGAGAGTCCAAGATTTTTACAGAAAATCAATTTCGGACGATTTGGAAATGAAAGGAAATTCAGAGGGGCCAAAGCAAGTGGATTTTTGTCCTTCAAAAATGGACTAGTTTGTGAGGACAAGTGAGGAAATTGTGTAGGCTTCATCTGCAGCAAATTTGGCCATCAAATTGGAGAGATTTGTTAAGAAATTGAATTTTTGATGAATCAGAAAACGAAAGTAAATTCGGATGGGACTGAGAGTGGCTATTTTTGCTGTCCAAGACTTATTATTTGTGAGAATTTAAGTGCAATAAAGTAAGTGGGGACCAAGTATATTGGCATGGAGATTTTTGAGGACCAAATTGGATTAAATGGAAGTCCAATTTGTGAAATTCGGAGGCTAGTGTGGGGGCTGCAACATTTGGCACCAAAATGGTTAATTTGTGATTTATTATACAAGAAAGAATTATCGGGGACATAGGGGATGAACATGAAGACTTTTGATCCAAGGAAATGATGAATTTAGATATTTATTATTGACTTTGGGGCTTGTCTCTCTCCCTCTCTCCCTCATCCCTTCCCTCTTTCTCTCTTCGATCGTCCGCCCCCGACCCCCTTCGGTTTCTACTTTGCTTTCACTTTCTCTCCTTCGAATTCAGCTTTTCCCCTTCGAATTCTGTTGCTCCACCGCCCAGCAATCTTCCACCCACAACACCAGCCCACGTCAGCCCACTTTCCCCTCCTTCGAGTCAACGTCCGCGACACTCCCTCCTCACCATTTCTCTCTTTCGCTGCCTCATTACCAGCCCAATCTTCATTACAGCTGCCTCACTTATCCAGCCCATTCCCCCATGCCAGCTGCCTTCTCCCCTCCATGCCAACATTCAGCTCGTCCACCACTTCATCATCAAGTCCACCGAGTCAACTTCCCTCAAGTGAAGCTCCGAAGTTGACCTCGCAAGTCCACTCCATTCCCACCGTCTCGCACGAAGACAGCCCAGCTCGCCAGTTGCTCCTTGCTGTTTCTCCCTTATTCGGCCACGATCAGCTCTCCACTCACCAAAACAGTTCGCCAACAGCAGACGCCGCAGCACCTTCATCAACGACTCCAGTCTGGTCCGCAATTCTGTCTCAAAGCAAGTAGAAACCAGCCCTCTTGGACCGACCAGCAAGCCCTTCAGAACTAAGTAGCAACCGTGAGGCTTCATGGCCCATTTTCGGCCCGGTCCAAGCTTCCATTGGCCCCGCCGTGGACTCGAGTTTCGACCGCCGTCGCGTCATCATCGCCGTGGACTCACCGGCCCACAAATCCGGTGAGTTTACTCACTAAACTCTGCTTAGGGAGTTAATGACATTTAAGGGGTGATTAGTTTATACTAAGTATGGTTTAGGTGGTTAGTTAGAACGGATTAGCAATTTAACTATTTGGTTTTGCATATTAGGTGGTTAGAGTAGCGTAATTGGAGACTAGATAAGTTGTATCTAGGTGGTTAGAGTATCGTGTGATGGTTTATAGTCAGGGCGTGTTGACTATTGAAAGTTGAGGTGATAGGTGTCGTGTTGAGGGAACCCAATAGGTTGTGAGCAGGTAAAGAACTAAGTACTACACAAGTATAAGACTTCATGTGAGTCACCTCTAGGGTCTTATACCATTGCTTATTGTAATCAATGACTGAATGTTACATGGCGACTTGAGTCACATGGGAACTACCTCTAGTGCTTTGCAGTATTGTCATGCATAGTGAAGGGCTAAGTGCTGCACGAGGATGAAATTTCGTATAAGTCGCCTCTAGTGCCTTATACTATTGCCCAGTGCAATAAAGAACTAAGTACTACACGATAGCAAGACTTCGTGTGAGTTACCTCTAGTATCTTATACTATTGCTTTTTGTAGTGAAGAGCTAAGTACTACACGATAGCAAGACTTCGTGTAAGTTACCTCTAGTGCCTTATACTATTATTAATTGTGGTCAAGGACTAAGTACCGCACGATGACAAGACTTCGTGGAGGGTCACCTCTAGAGCCTTGAGTCTAGTATTGAGCTTGATCTTGAGTCTATTATTGGAGTATTGAGATTGAAATTGAGTAGTGAGTATAGAGGTTGCAATTGAAATTAAGTATTGACTATAGAATTTGAATATTGAGAGTGAATATCGGGTGTGGATTAAACCACCGATATGATTTACCCACGTTTGATTATGGGACGAAATTTTGTGACACGGAATGTGTCGTGTCATAACTATTTGACCTTATAATCGGGACTCTTGTAAATTGATTAATTGATTGAATAAGATTGAATGAGACGTTCCAAATGCTCAAGTGTTGCTATCGCACTTATATGATATATGAATTGAGCTAACATGCATGAGGGAACTGAGGCGAGGTAAGTCTTCTGTATTGTGTGCATATATGGCCTCTAGGCGTATTTCCTTCTTAGTCAGAGTTTAGGGGGTGAACTTATTGAGACATTGTCTCACCCAGTCGTGGGCTTAACCTTTTAGGTTCCTAGTGTGTAGAACCTAGAGCATTGAGGCGGAAGGGTCAGAGCATGGGTGGCTCATAAGTTCTTTTGGAGATAGACCTCATGTATTTAGACCCTAGAGTTGGCCTCTGTTTGTAAACCAGATTGTGGTTTTTAATAATGTGTTGATTTGAAAATTGTTGTTCTACTTTTCTATCCCATGTATGTTTCTGTCAGGGGATTAGTTTATATGTTTTCACATATGCATTAAAATGAATGGGTCGGCGACATGTCTTGAGACATCGCAATTCAATTGACCACCAAGGGATGGGCACGCGCTCGAGAATCGGGGCATGATAACACGTATTCCTCAAGGTGTCACCGATGAGGGAAACTTCGTGTTTTGGCAAGAAAGGGAAGTTGAGCCCAAGGTACATCGGTCCCTTTGAGATTTTAGAGCGAATTGGGACTTTGGCATATCGTCTCGCGTTGCTACCGAGACTTACTCAAGTGCATGACATCTTCCACATGTTGATACTGAGAAAGTATGAACCTGATCCAACCCACGTGCTAAATTTCGAGGAAATAGACATGGACGAGAGAGTGTCGTATGTGGAAAGACCGGTTTGGATAGTGGATTGAAAAGAGCAAGTGCTACGCAACAAGACGATCCCCATGGTTAAAATGGTTTGGCAACACCACGGAATGGAGGGAGCCACATGGGAAAGCGAAGAGTTGATGATACGTCAATACCTTCACCTTTTTGTGGGATGATTGCAATGGTTTAAATTTCAAGAACGAAATTTTTGTAAAAGGGAAAGAGTTGTGATGTCCCAAAATTTGACCCCTGTTTCGAATATATGAAATGGTTATTTCATCAATGCGCTTATGGTTATTTACTCGGAACTGATCACTCACGAGTTAACTAATCTATTAGGTTAACTAATCTATTAGGTAAAGTTGTAAAGGGTTATAAACGCGACAGACTAAGAATTCGATCAGGAATCAGCCGCTCGACCATAATAATCGGCAAGGGCTATACCACACAATTATAAATTGATTAATGAACGGATATAAGCCGATTCGATGGAAGTACGTAGTCGAATTGTAGGTAGTTCCGCATGATTACGATATTCGCATCGAATGACGATAAACCAATTTTCTATTGATATTATATTCAAGATACGTAATTGAATCCTCACGATTATATGACAACTGAGGGTCGTCTACAATTCGGAGATGCACAAACATGGGTTGAAAATTATCGACCATGGATCAAACGCGCTAAAACCCCTAAAAGCTACCCGATAGATTAGGTCGTACTAAAGTCGCGTTCGATTGATATTAACCATGAAATTTAATTTGGTTTTGGGAATTGAACTTTCAAGCGTGTCACGATTTAATTATTGGATGTCGTCTCATCTTTTGTCAAATTTTCGATGATTTCGAAATTTTTCAGAAAAAGGAATTTTCGGACAAGAAGGAAAGGGAAGTGAAATTCGGATGAAGAGGCCAAGCGGGATTTTGCTACCCCAAAAAGCTTTAATTTTGGGAAATTAGAATTAAAAAGTTAATCGGAAGACCAAGGATGAGCATAGAAGACTTTTGTGGCATATGGATAAAGTGTGATGATGAAATCCTAGGATATTTTCCTTAGAAGTCTTTGAGTGGCCTTATTTTCTTCTTTCTCTCTCCCTCTCTCTCTCACGAACAGCGCCCCTTCTGTATATTTCACCTTTCTTCCCTTACGTTCTTCTTTCCCCTCCATTCTCTTTTCTTTCTTTGCCGCCAGCCCCCATTTTCTCTTCACCTGGTGCTGGTTCTCCTTTTCTTTTCATTTGCTGTATCCACCACACCATCGCCCGTTTCCTCTCAATCCATCATCACACCAGCGCCTCCATCACCCCATCATCACGCCAGCTTCATCATCTTCACGCCGTCACCACCCCAACGCCCAGCATCCCAGCACTGCAGCTCCACCACCGCCGTTGACCAATGCCCAGCCATCAACTCCACCCGCCACTCCATCCTCGCACTACCACCACCTTGGCCTCGCCATCCATCACCTCCACCGAGGCCAACACCAAGCCGAAACCCTAGGTGGCCGAGAGCTTGAGGAGCCGCCACCGCCACCGTCGAGCCTCTGTTCAAGCCGCAGGTATCGCGTTCTTGACGCCATCGCGTCGCCATCGCCACCGTTCGAGCCGTGAGCGTCAAGTTCTCGATGCCGTCACGCCATCGTCGTCGTGAGCTCGCCGTCACCGAAAACCCGTGAGTTAACTTCCTAATCGTGGATTAGGGTATTAATTACGTATAGGGGTGGTTAGTTTAATATTGATGACGGTTATTACTTGTTAATTTTAGTTTAGTCGTAATTACGATTAAGGATGATTTAAAAAAATTAAATTATGATTATATTAATTAATCGTGGTTAGATTAATTAATTGACTTTAGTGAATTAATCTTGATTTATTTAATTAATCGTAATTATTTTAGTTAACGTTGATTAATTTTAATTAATTATAGTTACGCTAATTAATAGATTTTAATTTAATTAATCATAATTAGCCTAATTAATCGCGATTTGCTTAATTAATTGCGATTATCGTAATTAATGGCGTGTTAGCCGTTAAGTAAAATTTTATGCTCGTTTTACTGGATGAATTTACACTTAATTCTAATCATTTGAGCATATAATGCCATGACGTTTGATTACCCATATCATTTATTTTAAATGCTATTTTTCAAAGATGGTTTATTGGTAAGAAATAGCAAACATTGAGGTGTCGTGTTTCGATGCCATATTTTATGTGATAAAAGGGGCAATGATGTTTTAAAATGAAAGTGTGCAAAGTTTGGTGGCTTGATTTTAAATACTTGATCACGTGCAATTATTTTACCGAAATTTTAAATGTAAATATTTTCCAAGGTTTGTTATTTAAGCATGAACTCTTTTACACTTGGCTAATTGATGGAAGATTAAAATTGGCTTGAGTGTTGGCGTGCTTGTGTGGTCATTTAATTAAACCCGTCACCCAACAGGAGTTTCGGGGTGATGCCTGATTTTTATTGGATGCCCGATGGGGGTCTGAATGCTGAGTCACGGTTGAGGCTGAATTAATGCTTCTTTATGGAATGCCATCTAGGCAGGGTTTCTGGACGATGCCGTGCCTGATGGGGCGGGACGATGCTCGGTCATATTAGAAGACTGCCAACTCATGTGTTGGCCGTGACCCAAGGGGTTGTAATAATCGGAACACGTGTAAATGATTGTGATGCATTGTGCTTAATTATGGGGTAAAACTGTTAGGCATGGTATGGGACGTGCCAAAACGGGTTTTACCTTATAATCAGAACCTGTGTGGATGCTTGGTGCATGAGAGTTATGTGTTCTGGTTATTGATTATGCTTATTGTATTGATAATGGCATATGTAATGTACTAATATGCAGGGGTGTGCCAAGGCGAGGTAAGATTGTATGCCATTGCATGTTTAGGCTGCCTCCAAGAATTTGTGTCCTAATCGAGGTTTAGGCTGTTAACTCGCTAAGATTTATCTCACCCTGTTGTTGTTAACCAATTTTAGGGCCGTAGCGTGGATAACTGCCAGGCGTGGTTGTGTTGGGCGTGAGACACGACACCTTTTTGGCTGGCCCTGCCGTTAGTGAAGTTTAGGTTAACCCTAATCCCTGAAGGTTTTTGAGAGGGTCGATAGGAAGTGACCATAGAAAGACTTGTAGTTATTAAACTTCATAGGGATAACGGTGGATAAATAAATATGTTGTTTTTGACAATATTTGCTGTGTTTTACTATCCCTGTTGTTTGTTTATTAACTGGGTGTTTATTTAATTCGCTTATGCATGTGTTTAATTGAAAGATAAAAAAAAAATGGGTCGGGAACGCATCCTGGGATGTTGCATAATCTACCGCCGAGGGATGTTTGCGCACTCGGGGTTTGGGGCATGACAAACTTGCTGTTGCAGTTGATGTATTCTTTTGTTCCTTTGCATTTCTTCTCTTTTAGATGGCTCGGTCCCTATCTTCTTGAATTTTATGCAATTTACCCCCTAAATGACCAAATTGAAAAGAAATCTTATCTAATTTTAGGAAAAATGGTCTAACTTGAAGGAAAACAATCCAATTCTAAAGGATTTAGGCCAATTGAACTATGTAAATGTATTATGATAATTTTTTATTGGCCTAATTACCAAATTAACATGAAGAACATTGGACACATTCCATGTTTACATGTAATTGGACAATTTTACGCGCTTGTTAGTCCAAAAATGCAAATTAATTGGAATTGAATTCAATTAAAATTGTGAGGCACCTATCGAATTAATTGTCCATAACTAGGGCAACCTATTGCACTCAAATTGATCTTGAATTGATGGCGCAACTTTTATGCTAAAATTGAATGGGGGTCTAATGATGAAATTGAGCCTCAACTTTTGAAATTTCAAATGGGTCAACTTGAATTTCATTGATCATAATTCATTATCTTAGTTTTCCCAAATTTAAGTAAGCTACATTTCTTAAATTGGGATTGTAACATCTTGAAATTCGACCCCGTCTTAATTATATGGAATAGTTGTTTCGTTGACGCGCCAATGGTCATTTTATGATCAAATATAAGTCAATTCGACGGAAACATGTAATTGAATTGCTGGTGATTCTGCATGATTGCAAAATTCGTGTTGAACAAACTAACCCGATTTTCTATCGAAATTATACTTGGGACACGTAATTGAAACCTTGTGATTTTTATGACAACCAAGAGTCGTCTACGAGTCAAAGATGTACAAACATGGAATGAAAATTATCGACCACGGGTTGAATGCACTAAAATCCCTAAAGGCTACCCGATAGATTAGGTTGTACTAAAATCGCGTTCGTTCGATTTTAACCACGAAATTGAATTCGATTTTGGGAATCGGACATTTGAGTGTGTCACGATTCATTTTTAGGACATTGTCTCATCTTTCGGAGAAATTCCGTTGAGTCCAGAATTTTGCAGAAAAATCAATTTCGGACAATTTGGAAAAGAAGTGGAAATGTAGATGGCTGAAGAAGGGCAGATTTTTCTACACCAAAAGGGCTTAATTGGCTGAAATGAGAGCTATTTTCTCATTGGGTGGTCCCTTGATAATATGGGCTGAAGACTTTGGGGCATTTTTCATGATTATTTACATATTTCCCAAGGCTTCTAAGTGGCTGCGGCCTTGACCTTCCATGGTCTCTCTCTCTCCCTATCTCCAAATTTTTTCCCTCTTTCATGCGTGTGCCCAAACCCCTTAGCCGACTCTTCTCTTCTACCATTTCCCCTCCAGTTTTCTTCCTTGCCGTGCTATCTTCTTCATTGTTTTGCCAGCCCATTCTCCTCTGCACTTCAGCGTTCCCTTCTCCCACCACCACCTTCATCCACCGCTGCACTCTCCTCACGCCAGCCCAACTAGCCTTCTTCCTCCTTACTGCATGTTCCACCATCCATCTCCACCCACACGCCCATCATCCTCATTCCCAACTCCAACACTCAGCTTACTGATCCACCCCTCACACCCTCAGTAGCCCCCATCGCCAGAACTCCACCCGTCCAACACTCATCATCGCCTAGTCTACCATCAACCCCATCCACACCTGGCGTCCAGCAGCACCGTCCGTCCCAGCCGCACCACTAGCACAAGCCTTCCACATAACCGAAACTAGCCCAAGCTGTGAGCCTCCTTGCCATTTTCAGCCTCAGTTGAGCCTCCATTGGAGACCCGGTAGTTTCGGGTTTTCACTGTCGTCGCATCGCCGTCGCCGTGAACCCGCTACCGTTCTAATCCGGTGAGTTAACTTCCTAATCCATGATTAGGTTGTTAATTGCGCTTAGGGGTTAGATTAGTGCTAAGTGGATTAGTGCTAATTAGTTTAGTTAGATGAACTAGTTTAGTTAGGTTGGTTTGGTTAGGTTAGCTAGTTAGTTAGGTTGGTTAGTCTACCCTAGGTTAGATTAGTTAACTTGGGTTAGTTAGTTAACCATGGTTAGATTAATCAATCATGATTAGGTTAATTAAATTGGATTAATTTAATTAATAAAAATTTATTTAATTAATCGTAATTAGCATACCACGTTTAATGGTTTGATTTAAATATGTTACCACACATAATTATTTTATCAAGATTTTTAATACGAAGAAAATGGGCCAAGTTCATTATTTAAATACAAGGTATTTAGATACAAAGCACGGTATTCTTAGCCAAGTAAGGATGTGCGTGTGGTCATTATTGGAACCGGTCATTCGATGAGAGTCGAGGAGGCAATGCCTAATTAAGTTCGGATGCCCCACGTCAATGGATGCCGGTCATGGTGGAGGCCGAGTTGATGCTCCTTTATGGAATGCCATCTAGGCGTGTAGTGCTGGATGTTGCCGTGCCCGACGGAGTAGGACGATGCTTGGTTATGCCGGATGACCGCCGACTGTTGAGTTGGCCTTGGTCGTTGGGTCGTAATAACTAGAACATGCCTGAATGGTTGTGATAGGTGCACCTGATTATGGGGCAAAATTGTGTGGCACGGTATGTGACGTGTCATAACGATTTTACCTTATAATCGAAACCCTTGTGATTGAAATAATGTGTTCCGGTTATTAAATTACGCTTGTTGCAATTATAAATGCATATGTGATGAGCTAATGTGCAGGGACGTGTTGAGGCGAGGTAAGTTCTGTATGGTGCATGTTTAGGATTCCTTTGAGGCAAATTTGCATCCTAATTGGGGTTTAGGGTTTTGAATCACTGAGATTTATCTCACCTCGTCATGTCCGTTTTGGGATACCGTGGCACATGGATTCTGAGTCTACTTTCTTCCCTATTCTTGGGACCACCTAGACCTGTGAGTTAGTGGTGACCATGATTTGGGTCGACAAGGGCCTCCTTCAATTGGTGGCTCATCGCTTCAAAACGTGGTTCATTAACGAGCCTAACAGGGTTCAAGAGGGTCATTTGCAGGGTTTTGATGGGCTTACCATCGAAACGGAGGATGGGGAGGTAGCTCATCCCAATGACATCGACATCCTAGATGGTGTCGTGGAGGACCTAGTGCCGAAGTTGGAGGGATCCAAGGTGTAGGTCGGTTAGGACTCCTTTTTGGAGACCGACTTTTGTGTATTGACCTATAGGGCTAACTTGGTGTGTATATGAATAATAGCTTGTGAAAATAACTGACTTGTCTTTCTACTATCCCTGTGTTTATCGATTGGCCAAGTGTTTATTTAATTCACTTCTGCATGTGCTTAATTGAAAGACAAAAAGAAAGAGTCGGCGACGCATCCTGGGACGTCGCATTTTTAGTTGACCACCAAGGGATGTGCGCATGCTCGGGGTTCGAGGCGTGACATCCCTACCCGAAGTAGTATTCGAGCTGGTTAGTGTATGGAGTGATAAGATGCAATGGGTTATGGGATAGTTAGTAGGAAAAACATTTTCTTTATGTTGATGCTTGTGATTGATTGATTGGTTGTTTTGTGCGAGTCGCTCAGATTTCTAATTCTGTGTTAGAATTGGAAAGCAGGTTATGTAAAGAGTCTGCAGTATGAGAGATCCTAAGAAGAGGACTCCTCGCAAGAGGGCAGTTGCGTCTGTTTCTCAGGTAGGACGCCAACTAGGGTTGGTGCCCGAGGTAGAGCGCCGGCTCAGGCTAGCACGAAGAATAAAGTATCGCCGCAAACGGGTATTGGAGTAGGAGCACCGAGTGATCCTAGGATAGATGGGATCATTCAGGCATTAGAGACCCTGGGAAACATGATGGGTCAGCAAGCGCAGAATTAAGCTGTTGCTACTGTCGCTGCCACTGTTGCCGCCAATGCCATTGCTACTGTTACCGCCGCACTTGCTGAAGTCCCACCTAGAAATGGGAACGATGAGCAGCCGATGCATAAGTTGGTAGAACAAATTTTGAAACTGAACCTGCCGAGGTTCACTGAAGCATGTGATCTTGAGGCTGCAACCCTTTGAATCAGAGAGTTAGAGAAGGTCTTCACATTGCTGAGGTGCTCTGAGGAAGACAAGGTAGTCCTGACAGTCTACCGGTTGCAAGGGAACATAAGTACTTGGTGGGAAGCCACTAGAGGGAGAGTGTTTCCTGAAGGTACGGTTCCAGTGTGGAATGCCTTCATGGACGTTTTCAATGGAAAATACTTTTTTGACTGCGCCAAAGAGCAGAAGATAGCAGAATTTCAGCGTCTTCGCCAGGGTCTGATGTCAGTGGACCAGTATGAGTAGAAGTTTGCAGAGCTGTCCAAGTACAAGGTAGATTGAGGATCCAGTGGACAGAGTGACGAGACTCTGAGACGGATTGAGGCCAGAGATCAAAAATTCGTTGGTACCGCTGAATCTCAAGGATTACAACGATCTATATGAGAGGGCACAGTTGATCGAGAGGAGCCTGAACGAGCGAGCCGCCGCATCTGGGTTGTCACGCCCCAATCCTCTGAGCACGTGCCCATCCTTCATTGGTCGATTAAATAGCGACGTTCCAGGACATGTCGCCAACCCATTCTTTTTAATGCGCATGGGGAAGTAATTAATTAATCCCCAGACACACTCAAATGGGATAGAAAAGTAGGGCCATAATTTTTTTAAAACCACAACACACTTATATACATATCAAGTCAAGTCATTTACAACATTAGCCAATATATACAGGGTTTGCAAAAAGGGGGAGGGCTACAGGTCCTCAAGCATTCGAGTCCTCGACTAAATACTTTGGAGTTCCTGGATTAGAAAGATCCGGGTCTACCATTGAACCCTCAGGAGGATCAGCCATGCCGTTGCCAAAAACAACCTCTAGCACCGACCTAGAAATCTCAGACTCTGGAAGGGGACCTTCCCTGGGTCCATCTGGCTCGTGACGATACCACGATTTGTATTGATGAGATACCTTTTGGGGTAGACCCTCACTGACCCAAATAACGGATCGTACGAGTTAGTAGACCTAGGCTCCTTATCTCCTAGGGAGGGGAATCTGAGAATGCTGCTCAGTAACCTTCTTCAGTTGGTCAAAACGTTCAGGTGGTGCGGCCATCTACAAACCTGTAAATGTTATCCCACAACGGGGTGAGATGACGTCTCAGCAAGTTCGCCCCCTAAACTCTGACTAGGAAGGAAATATACCCTAAGGGCTGCCTAAGCACAAGCACAAGTTAGAGGACTTACCTTTGCCTTCGTTCCTTCCTGTAAGTTAGTACAATTTGCATATTCAACCAATCATTTCAACACCTCAAAGTATCAAATCGGATCGAGTCATCGATCAATTGACCCAGTCAATGTCATGTCATCAAGACCATTACTCGGTCAATCCATTCAATACTATATATAAAGTCCGATCTCATCAAGGACTGTTCACCCTAAGCTGAAGATAGATAGTATAGCTTACCCAAAGCTATAATAGAGTATACTGCTCACGCTAAGCTAATATATCAAGGCCCGTAGGCCGATATAGTATACTAATAATGCTCACCGAAACTGTGCGATACTTAATGCTCACCAAAGTTGTGCGATACCTAGAGTAGTGCGATACTTAGGGCATACTGCTCACCAAAGCTGATGTATCAAGCCCGTAGGCTGATACAGTATACCATTCTAATCAACCAACAATTTCACCACTTTTATTATACCTGATAAAAATAATCGTGTATGGGTACATGATTGGCCTTAGCCAAAATACAATACTTCTCCTTTCCAAATATCCCACCATTTCCAATAGTCCATAAACACATTTTTGGCACTGTAAACCGACGTCCGGTATTTTTCTAATTAAATACCAAAATTATTAAATTTTGGGATAATACCCCAAAATTACAATTTACACTCAAATTGCACAAAATAGCAGTCAATTAAATAAACCAATTACACCATTGCAATCAGCACAAAATTCTGACCACCGGCTATCTTGGTCTAATTTTCGAAAAATAATAATTAATTAAATAATAATGAAAATTAATTAATAAATACTAATATATGCAACTTAGGTTGGAAAAGCCTAATTAAATACCAAGACGAGCCCTGAAAATTTCCGAACCAGTCTAAATAAATACTACAGCCTATCTACTTGCTAATTGCACTAATCTAACCACCTAACATTCATAAACGATTAACTAAATCACTAATCCATTCTAACTAACCACATAATCCTTAATTAATTTAAACTAATCAACCATTAAGCATAATTAACTCCCTAAGCAGAGAGTAGTAAGTAAACTCACTTGATTAACAATCCAACGGAACCACGGTGACGGCGAGGAGGAGACAGGCCACAAACTCCAAAGCAGGGACACCTTTCGAGGTCTGGAAGGGCTCGGAAACGGGGCAAACAATGCACTGCAAACCCAGGGGCTTCAATTCTAGTCGGTGGGCCGAAAGGGGTTGCTTGAGCTCGGCTCAGGCTAGAATCGACCGAGGAGGAGGCGAACGGCTTAGTGGAGGTGAACGGTAGTCGGACGGTGACTTACGACGACTTAGGCGACGGGAGCAGCTTGCGACGGTGGCTAGATTGGCCTAAGGGACGGGCTAGACATGGAAGGGGGCTTAATGACGCACGGGACTAGCATGGCTGGCGTGCGGGCCGCGACGGCGAGCAATGGTGAACAATGTCAACATAGGTGGCTTGGTGGGGTGCGACAGGCAAGGGGGTCTCTAATCTGGTTTTTTTGCACTTCTTGAGCTCCAAAAGGTTGAAAATGGAGAAAGCAAAGGCAGAGGAAGAATAAGGGGACCAACTAGCTTGGAGGGGGCCAATTTTGGCTCAATCCTACCCCTTTGCCCCCCTTGGAGAGGTCCCACCAATTGGTTGTCATCCTTAGCCAATTTTGTGCACATTAAACCCCCTAGAATAAGTCCCAAATGGTCCAAAAGGTTGAGGGGCATGTGGGCTACGAATTTGAAGACATTTCCCTTAATTTGGATTCAATTCCTCCTTGAATCGATGCAATTCGGCCTCTATAAATTCCACAATCGTATCCTCGATCATATTGGCATTTTTCCTTACCAATAGAACCTGCTTGCCTCCCAATTTTGCGATAAAAAATGGTCCTCTGAATTTTCCAAACAAAACGACCCTATATCAACTTTTTCGCAAAATCTCGATTTTGCAGAAAAATATTTGTAGGGTGAGTCGATATTCCTAAAATGACTTGTAACATGACAGAACTTTCAATTTTTGAAATCGGATTCAAATTCACGGTTAATTTCAATCTGGCATGATTTTAGCGTGACCTAGATTATCGAGTAGCTTTCAAAATTTTTTAATGCAAATGACCCGTGGTCGATTTTCTTTAAGCCATAATGTACCTCTTCGACACATTGGCAACTCTCGGTGGTCGTGAAAATCTCGATGTTTCAAATACAGACATAGGGTACCACCAAAACGATAGAAAAATCAGTCTAATACCGATCGATGAGAATTTTGCAATTTAGTGGAATCATCCACGTTTAGCCACACATCTCAGTCGAGCCGACCTATCTCTAATCTCTAATTGATTTTTAACTGTGTCGTAATGATCTCTGCAGATGAGCACAGTCAAGTAGTTGATTCCTGGTTGAATTCCCAAGTCTATTGTATTAAAATCCCTTATTGACTTTCCCTGATAGTTTAGTTATCTCATGAGTGATCAACTCTGAGAATAGCACTATAAGAGCGTCGATGAAATGCCCAATTTATTCAATTGAAAACAGAGTTGAAATTCCAAGATGTCACATGGGTCGTGGTTTGTGTCCAACAGTGATGGCAATCAGTTCGGGAAGAGGCCGATAGCAGGAGAAAGGTATCCCATTCCACCCAACCGAAAGGGTGGGATTGAAAAGTTGGCACCCAACTTGAACGGTGTATGCCGTTTCCATGGGAGGAGACATGGATCAATTCTGTGTTTTAATAGGACGGAAGCTTGTTTTGGATGTGGCTAGCACGGCCACCGGATCAAAGATTGTCCGCATAGGCCTATGTGATCACAGCCGCCACTACCGCAAATAGGATGGAATGGAGGGAATGCGTCGCAGAACGCATTGCAGGGTGGTTTGAACAGGTCTCTGATGCAAGGAAAGGTGTATGCTGTCACCTGACGGGAGGCGAAAGACTCACCAGACGTGGTTACAAGTACGTTTTCGTTGAACAACCATGCTGCTTATGCTTTATTTGACCCTGGAGCTACACATTCATTTATTACTGAGCAGTATATTAAGTTGGTAGGATTGAGTCCAGAACCGTTGGAAATAGTCATTAGTATATTTACCCCGTTAAAGGATAAAGTGTTGTCTGCGATAGGGTGTCCTAGTTGCAAGTTAGCGATTGGTAAGCGAGATGAAATGATATATTTGATTGTGCTGGCTATGTTTGATTTTGATATAATTATTGGCATGGATTGGCTCACCAATCAACGAGCTACTGTAGACTGTTATCGTAAATTGATACAGTTTAACCCATTAGTGGGTGAAAGTTTCGAGTTTATCGAAAGTCGAGGAGGACCCTTGATTACCTTAATCTTGTTGCTTGAGGCAACCTGTTTATTAGAGGTGGGTTGCCAAGGTTATTTGGTAACCATCATGGATACAACAGTTGAGGAGCTGAAGATGGAAGACATCGCTGTAGTACAGGAGTTTTCTGATATGTTTCATGAGGAATTACCCGGTTTGCCCCCAAAAAGGGAGATCGAGTTTATAATTGGGTTAGCCCTTGGGACAGAGCCAATTTCTAAAGCCCCTTACCGTATGGCGTTGTCAGAATTAAAGGAACTGAAGGTGTAGGTGCGGGAGTTGTTAGATAAAGGATTTATATGTCCTAGTGCATTACCTTGGGGAGCACCAGTTCTGTTCGTGAGGAAGAAAGATGGTTATTGTGTCTTTGCATCGACTATCGGCAACTCAACTAGGTGACGATTAATAATAAGTATCCGTTACCAAGAATTGATGACCTATTTGACTAGCTACAAGGAGCGTCGGTATTTTCTAAGATGAACTTGAGGGCAAGTTACCATCAGCTGAGGATTAAGAAGGAAGACATATCGAAGATAACTTTTCGTACTCGTTATAACCATTATGAATTCACTGGAATGCCGTTTGGTTTGACCAACGCCCTAGTTGTCACGCCCCGATCCTCGAGCACGCGCCCATCTTTCACTGGTCGATTAAATAGCAACGTCCCAGGACACATCGCCAACCCTTTCATTTTAATACGCATGCGGAAGCAGATATAAAATCCCTAGACAATAAAACAATGGGATAGGAAAGTAAGACCATATTTTTCGAACTTGAAAATCACAACTACACTTATATACATTGTAAACCATAATGTATATATTACAATGCATGCTAACCAAGTCAAGTCCTATTCAAACCATTTAGAAAACAAGGTTCACAAACAGGGAGTGGGGGTTTCCAGTTTACTTCAGGTTATCATCCTCCTCAATCTCTCCTTCTTCCACACTTCAGCTAGAGCCTACTGTCGAACACTCCGAAGATTCTGGATAATCAAGTTTGGGATCCTTCGCATCCACTACCGAACCACCCTTAGGGTCTGTTGTACCCTTGCCAAAAACAACCTCCATCACATATAGAGGTATCTCAGATTCTGGTACAAGGCCCTCCCTTTGTCCATCATGATAATGGCGATACCATGCCTTGTATTGAGGGAGCACCTTTTAGGGTAAACCTGCATCAACCCAGATTGTAGATTTCACCAACACATATTCTAGTCCTTCAGGGTGCCCCTGTATCGGAATATGGTAACCCTGTTCTGTGAACTTCTTCGGTTGGCCAAAATGTTCAGGAGATACTGTTATCTATGGACCTGAAATGTTGTCCCATAACAGGATGAGACTACGTCTTAGCAAGTTTAACCTCCTAAGACTCGACTAGGAAAAAAATACGCCCAAAGGGCTGCCTAAGCACAATCATGAGTCAGAAGACTTACCTTGGCCTCAATTCCTTTTTGCAAGTCAATCCAATTCGCAATCTCATCGAGACATATCAACAATCAAATCATTCAATCGACTCAGTCGATTCTATGTCATTAAGACCCTTCCTCGGTCATCTCATCTAATATTATCTATAAAGTCCGATCATAATCAAGGAATTCTCACTCTAAGCTGAAATATAGATAGTATAGCTTGCACTAAGCTGATAAGTAGTGTACTACTCTCGCTAAGCTGATATATTAAGCCATCGGGCTAATATAGTACACTAATAATGCTCAGTTTAAGCTAATATGGTATGTTGCTTGCGCTAAGCTGACATATTAGAGCCCATAGGTTGATATATCATGCCGGTATACTACTCTCGCTAAGCTGATATATCGCTCGTAGGCTGATATAGTATACCACCCTGACCATTTAATCAATTCCTCATTTTTATCATACTCGATAAAAATACTCGTGTGTGGGGACACAGTCGGTCTTAGCCAAAATACAATAACCTTACCTTTGAAAACCCCACAGTTTATTACAATGCATAAACTCATTTCTTGTGCTGTCAATCGATGCTCGGTGATTTTTTAATTAATTTCTAAAATTAATTAATTTTGAGATAAATTCCCAAAAATGCAAATCACCCACAATCAGCACAAATTAAAGCTCAATTAAATAAACATATCACATCATAGCAATCAGCATAAAATTCTGATCACCGATTATTCCGGTCTAATTTTCGGAAAATAAATAAATAATTAATTAATAAATGCAATGAATAGAAACTTAGACCCGTAAAGCTTAATTGAAAGCCAAACGGACCCGAAAAATTTCCGAATCACTCTAGATAAATACTAGATTTTGTCTAGGCCCTAATTGCACTAACTATCTACCTAACATGCATCGGTAATTAATTAATTTCACTAATCAAATTTAACTAACCATCTAATCCTAACTTTGTCTAAACTAATCAAACCTTAAGCGTCTAAAGTGAGGATTACTGAGTTAAACTTACTTGCTTAGCGATTCGATCGGTTCAATTCGACAAGGATGCGGGGGGGAGATCTTCTCCAAAGCGGGCTTGCAAACTGGGGTCGGGAACGCCTCCAAAATGGGCCAAACACCCGCCTCGAGACCCACTTGCTGCGGTTCTGATCTTGGCTGAGAGAAGGGGTTGATCGGTGCTGGTTGAGGCAACAATAGGCTGAGCTGAGTGGAGGGGGTAGAACCAGGTCTAGGTGGTGGCAACAGGAGCTTCGACGGGCTTCGACAATGGTTCAGGCTTCCTCGGTAGCTTGTTGGCAGCGAGGACTTACGGAGACGACGCAGCTGAGGTAGGGGGATGGCTAGGGAACTGCGGGGGACGCTGATATAGCTAGTACGAGTACCTAGAGGGGGGTGAATAGGTATATAAAAGATTTTTCTTAATGATTGCATAATACTTAGACAGTTTAAGGATTTGCAACAATTAATAATCAATCGTAAGACTGAGTAAAGGAAAGAGAGAATCAAACACGCGGTTTATAGTGGTTCGGCTTATTTCAAGCCTACGTCCACTCTTCTGCACTGACAGCCTATTGGCTGGATTCCACTATGAACAAAGAGATGTTACAGCGTTGATCTTCCTTGATTTCTAGGTGTAGATGATCTACTACACTCACTCAAGGTATCACCAAGTATAGACACTCTCTGTGTATACAATTTCGCTCAAAATGTATCGACTAATAATCAAGGTGTTTCAGACTCTGGAATTTATCTATCGATCACGCACTAAAGCAACTGGAATGTCTTCCTTTTTATACTCCTTTATGCCATCATACCGTTGGCACTTACTAAAGGAATTCCTCCAATCTACCCATTGGATGGAATCAATTAAGAAGATCATTCGAGCTATTAAAGGAACTTGCCGATAGCCCATCAATCCTGTTCGCCCATACAATCAGGATTTTGGTTTCCAAGAATAGAACCTTCCAAGAATATTTCGTCGACCACCGGATCTTCAATTGATCTAGATACGAATAAAAGAATCCGTTGTATTTATCCAACCAAAAGATCTTCTCTAGAGGATAGGATTGAATACTTAACCATATACTTCGGCTCTGGATTTCCTTTGACACTGGATTAGAAAGACTGTCAATGAGAATAGTCTTGAGTCTTGAGTCTTGAGTCTTGAGTCTGGTGATCAGAAAGTCTTCAGACTTTAAACAGACGATCTGCAAATATCCAGACTAGACTGATAGAAACGTTTTGTCAGCTTCAAAATATTCTGGAAAGATTTTTCCAACAATCTCCCCCTTTTTGATGGTGACAAAACTTTCCTGTAGATTTGAACAACTTTGACCTGCAAAAACATTTCTCAAGTAATATGGCTATCTCATAAAGAATAATAAAACAACCAGACTCTGCATCCACAGAAAATTGGTTAGTGTTTCATGAGTAATACCATATAACAACACTTGATATAAATGCAAACAGTCAAGCATCAAAATCCACAGCAAATTCAGTCAAATTCAAGTTCACACCCAAGTTTACTCAAGTCATACTCATAAACAAACATAACCACAAAAGCAAATTTAAGGTCAAAGTTTACAGTTGGTTGGTTCAAATTTCTTCTCCCCCTTTTTGTCATCATTAAAAAGGTGAGAAAGGAGTCAGGTCTGCTTGGGAATGTGCACGATCTGGAAATCTCCCACGGACTGGACTATGCCTTCTAGCCTCTTCAAGTCTTCCCTTAGTTGAGCTACCTCCTCTCCTTTGGCATTGGCTTGAAGTTGTAGAGCGAGGTCTTTCATTTTGTCCTCCAGGGTAACCGAAGATGCTTGTCCAGCATTCTTTATGGTTTGAATCTCACAGTCCATAGCATA
This sequence comes from Eucalyptus paniculata subsp. matutina, assembly GCA_017140255.1. NCBI lineage: Eukaryota > Viridiplantae > Streptophyta > Magnoliopsida > Myrtales > Myrtaceae > Eucalyptus > Eucalyptus paniculata. The sequence goes on along the minus strand of CM029436.1, from coordinate 18,622,644 downwards.
GATTTGGCCCCGCATTTCCAGAAGAACATCAAGAATACGACGAAAATCTGCTGAATTGTCCGTCTGAGTACTTGCATTTGCTTTCTCGGATGGAGTGAATGCAGACGATGGAGCTTCTGTATAATCTTGCAGATTTGGGGTCGACGTATCGTGTCCCTCTTCAGGCAATTGAGAAACCTGAAACTGTTCTGGTTCTGCTGGAGATTGTCTTAGACCTTCACTATTGGCAGCATGAGGTGTGGACTTTTCTTGCTCGCCAACTCCCCCTGTCTCTAGGACATCAAAAGGGGAAGAGTGATGATCATGCTCTTCTGTATCTTAATTTCCCTTCTCTCCAGATTTAGCTGCAGACTTTTCTTTCTCTTCTTCTCCTTCTTCTTCAGCTTCTTTCTCCTTCTCTCGCTGCTCTTCTTCTTCTCTGTTCTTGGCTTGCTCCTCTTCTTCTCTCTGTTTCTTCTGATGTTCTGTCGATTGAGGTACAGAACGTCTGGTCCTTATCAAGGCAGTGATTGTGAGATCTTCCTCCCCCTCTTCATCCTCCAAGATGAGAGTTCTCTTCTTTTTGGATGGGGCACCAATGGCCTCCTTCCCTTTTCTCTTTGAAGCAGATAGTACTGGAGTCTTTACTCTGAATTTCTCCATTGCCTTGGAAAGTTCTTTCAGACGCATCTTTGTCAACATCTTCAAACCTACCACCATCTTATCGCACGGTCGAACACAAAGAGTATGTGGCGGTTCAATATTCATGTGTCTGAAGATCTTGGTCACCGGACCTGGGTAAGGCAATTGTCCCTTGTCCTTCGACATTGCTCTGTACATGTGAAAGAGAATAATGTGAGGGAGAGAGAACTTCTTCCCTGAGTTGATTGCGTACAGCAATTTTGCCTCAGAATTAGACACATCAATCTTTGATGTAGACTTGGGCTTGATGTAATTTATCACAATTTTGTGCAGCACGATATTGATGGCACGCATCCTTGAATAGATGATTCTTCCCTCTGCATCTCTATCTTTGACAAGTTCCAATGAGGCACAAGCAACTGAGACTTTGATTGGTTGATAACGTCCTCGTTCGACTCCGATTATATCCACCAACATGTCCACGTCTACCACGTAATCCTGGTCTCGAACACTGAATGATATTCTATTCGCATCTACAAAGCTAAGATTCGAATAGAAGTATGCAGTCAATTGCGCATAACCGTCTGTGGTATCGGTGCAAAATTGCTCAAGTTGAAGCAAGTTGAACTTCTCCCTTAAGTTCAAATTGATGGTATCTAAGAAATCAAAATCAACACTTCTAGGGTTTATCACCCCTCGTTTCAGCAGTCTGAAGAACAGAGTCTCCTGTTCCTTTGATTTAAACAACTCCATTCTCTTTCCCTTCACCTTCGCAGCAACACCCATTCTAGGTTGAAAATCACTGAACATTTTATCATCATCATTCCCATCAGTGGGATTCAATCCTCCTACACGAGGGTCGCTTGGAATGTTCGCAAGTGCTTCCTCAGCCCTTCCTTTAGGAGCAATTCCCAAATCCTCCATTTTTCGCAGAAAAATATACTCATTCCCATAATTCTTATCTTTAAGGAATTCATCTATATAGTTCAACGGAGTACCAGTGCTTTTCAACGCACGATAGAGCTTATAGATATAAGAAGGTTTTTGGACTCTTACAGGGTCTACCTCCTCGATTATGTCCTCCTCCAAATGTTGACCCGCACCTTGTGGGGTAGATGGCGTTGAGTGACGTGGTGGAGAGTGAATTGGACTTTGTTGCTGACTTGATAAATCTTCTTCCTCGGTTAGATCAAAATGGGTAGGTCCCTCCTTCATCCTCTGTGGTCCCCTGTTCGCGATTCTTGAAGACTTCCTCGAAGAAGACATCCTTTCTTGTCGCTGAGAGATTCCTTTACTTGCTTTCCCAAGAAAAGATGACAACTTTCTCGAAGATGAACACGAAGTAGAAACGGGATTGGAAGTAGAATGCCTTTTAGGGTTTTGAAGATTGGGTGAAAGAGAAAACTGTATAAATATAACTCAGTTCTGAAAAAGGAAGTTCAATCGGCACAAGGAAAGTGTACAAACGCCTCTTTTTAAAATCATTAACTGCCAAAAATAATCCTTTTGAAAAGACATGATTTCGTTTTTCATGGAGACTATAAGATAACTGAACGAAAGATCGTACCTTTTCGAGTTTAGATAAAATAGCAACTTACAGTCTATATCCGTGTATGTCTAAGTTTGAGAATTCAGTCTGAGAAATTAGAGTCTGATGGTTGGTGAGTCTCTAGACTTTAACTTCTTCAAGCTTCAAAATGTTGAGTCTAGAACGGATAAAATCGAATTGATTTCTCTCCAAAGGCTTTGTGAATATATCCGCTAGTTGATTTTTTGAATCAACAAATTGAATCGAGATTTCTCCATTTTGAATATGATCTCTAATGAAGTGATGTCGAATCTCTATATGCTATGCTCTTGAATGAAGGATTGGATTTTTAGTAAGATTAATTGCGCTGGTGTTGTCACATCTAATCTCTGTGCATGAGTCTTCAATTCCAAAGTCTTGTAGCTGTTGTTTTATCCATAAAATTTGCGAACAGTAGCTTCTAAGAGCTACATACTCAGCTTCTGTTGATGAGAGAGCCACAGTGCTTTGTTTCCTTGAAAACGAAGACACTGTCCTATTTCCAAGCAATTGGCAAGTTCCCGAAGTGCTCTTTCTATCGACTCTGCAACCGGCCAGATCTACGTCTAAGTATCCTAGAAGATTAAAGTCTCCCTTCTTAGGATACCAAAGACCGATGCTTGAACATGAGGCAACGTATTTGATAATACGTTTCGCAGCACTGAGATGGGATTCTCTAGGATCTGATTGAAACCTAGCACAGATGCAAACACTCAACAAAATATCAGGTCTTGAAGCGGTAAGATAAAGAAGTGAACCGATCATGCTCCTGTATAGCTTTTGATCTACTTTATTCCCTTCTTCATCTTTGTCTATCTTTAGAGAACATGACATTGGTATGTCGGTCTTTTTGCACTTTTCCAATCCAAACCTTTTGACAAGATCATTTGCATACTTTTCTTGATGGATGAAAGTTCCTTCCTTCATTTGTTTCACTTGAAGTCCAAGAAAGAATGTTAACTCTCCCATCATACTCATTTCAAACTCATCCTGCATAGACTTAGAAAATTTCTTGCACAGACTTTCATTAGGGGATCCAAAAATAATATCATCTACATATATTTGAACAAGTAAAAAACTTTTGTTTTCCTTTTTGATAAACAAGGTGGTATCTACTTTACCTTTGACAAAACCATTATGTATTAAAAACTTACTTAGTCTATCGTACCAAGCTCGAGGTGCTTGTTTTAAACCATACAGGGCCTTTTTCAGTCTGAAGACTGAGTCTGGCTTCTTTGGGTCTTCAAACCCTGGAGGTTGTTCCACGTAAACTTCCTAATGGATAAATCCATTTAGGAAAGCACTTTTGACGTCCATCTGGAATAACCTGAAATTTTTATAGCAAGGAAACGTAAGCAATAGACGAATAGCTTCTAACCTTGCTACTGGTGCGTAAGTCTCGTCATAGTCGATTCCTTCTTCTTGCGTATATCCCTTAGCCACGAGTCTTGCTTTGTTTCGTACGACTTTTCCTTTCTCATTCATCTTGTTCCTGAACACCCATTTGGCTCCAATAACAGTTTTGCCTTTTGGTTTAGATGTCAATTCCCAGACATCATTAATGTTAAACTGTCTGAGCTCTTCTTGCATAGCTTCGATCCAGCTTTCTTCAGATAAGGCTTCTTCGATGCTTTTTGGTTCAATTTCATAAATGAGAGCCACAGCACTAGACTCTTCACGCCTTTTAGATCTGGTGCGAATTCCTTCATTGATTTCGCCAATAATGAGATCTTTAGGATGACTGGACTTATGCTTCCAGTTACTAGTTGATTTGACTGTTTGATGATCTCTTTCTTTATTTGAATCTTCACAAACAGCTTGAAGCTGGTCTTCTAGAGTCTGAGATGTTTCTTGAGTTGTAAGCCTTGGAGGGTCTGGAACAGCTTCAGACTCTTCATGATGAGTCAGACTGTATTCATCTTGCGTAGAGTCTTGAAATTTGACATTCATTGACTCCTCCACTGACTAGCTTTTCTTATTATAGACTCTGTAGGCTTTGCTTGACGTAGAGTATCCAAGGAAGATGCCTTCATCTGATCTTTCTTCAAACTTACCAACTCGATCATTTGTATTTTTCAAAATAAAGCATTTGCAACCGAATACATGAAAGTATGAAACAATAGGCTTCTTGCCTTTGAATAACTTATAAGGGGTTTTCTCTAGAATAGGTCTTAAGAAGACTCTATTAATGATATAGCATGCTGTTGACATAGCTTCAGCCCAAAATCGTGAAGAACTTTTACTTTCAATTAAAAGAGTTCTAGCCATTTCTTGAAGAGATCTATTCTTTCTTTCCACAACTCCATTTTGCTCTAGAGTATATGGAGAAGAAAACACATGATTAAAGCCAGATTTATTACAGAATTTTGTAAACTCTTGATTTTCAAACTCACTTCCATGATCTGTTCTTATGCTTGAAATAGCACACCCTTTTTCATTTTGAATCTTTTTGGCAAATTTTTCAAAATACGAGAAAGTTTCTGACTTACTCGCAAGGAAATATACCCAGGTAAAGCGGGAGTAATCGTCCACAATTACTAGACAATATTTCTTACCTCCAATGCTTTGGGTTATGGTTGGTCCGAAGAGATCCATGTGCAGCAACTGTAGTACATGATTAGTAGAAACATAATTTGTTGGCTTAAATGAATTTCTTACCTGTTTACCCAGAATACATGGAGTGCATGAATCGGACTTTTGGTATGGCAATTTAGGTAGACCTCGAACAAGCTGCTTTGATGAGATTTTGGCTAATTGCCTCATGTTGACATGGCCAAGCTTTCTGTGCCATAAGACTGCTTCATCTTGAATTGAGATTAGGCATTGTGATTCATTTGGTTTTACGTCAAGGAGGTAGATATTTCCATGTCTTCGACCCATGAAAGATTAAGTAGAGTCTCTACTAATTCCAGAACATATTCCTTTTTGAAAGGAGATCTTGAAACCAGTATCACACAATTGGCTAATGCTGAGAAGGTTATAGTTGAGTCATTCCACTAGAGAAACATTGCTTATTGTGAGATTTCCAATTTTCACAGTTCCAAATCCCACAATGCTTCCTTTGCCATTTCCTCCAAATGAAACATTTCCACCATTTACTTGAACAAGTTTTATGAAGCAGTTTGAGTCTCCTGTCATGTGTCTTGAACATCTGCTGTCAAGATACCACTTTACCTTTTTCTTGACGGAGACTTGCATTTAAAAGAGAGTCTCAAGCTTTCTTTGGTACCCAAATTTTCTTGGGTCCTTTGGTGTTAGTAGGATGAACATTATTAGGCCATACTTTCTTAACAGGCTTTCAAACCATAGGACACTCTTTTTCAAGGTGATCCTGACTGTTACACTTTGAACACCTTAGAGCATTTCGACCTACAGATTTTACAAAAACTTTCTTGAAATGATTTTTGTAAGCTTCTCTCGACGGTCTTTTCTTAATTCTTTCTTTTACTTTAGGAAAATCAATCAAGGGAATTGTTTCTGCTGTCATACCTAGACTAGACTTATTGAAGTAAGGTCTTTGAACTGAAAGAACTTTTTCAAGTTTCTCGGATCCTATCGAAAATTTCTTTGAAATATTTGATAAGTCAGTTTTTAAGGAAGCATTTTCTTTCAAAAGATTATCTTCATTTTCTTTAAGAGTAAAAACATTTGAGTCTAAACTTTTCACTCTTTCTTCTAAAACGTTTTCCTTTTGTTTTAGAGCTGAGTTTTCCTTTTTAAGTTCGGAAATTCTTTTGAGAGAAGTCTTAAGACTAAAACACAGTTCATCAATGTATTTAGAGACTTTGATAGGAATTTTAAAATCACTTACCTCGAATTCACTATCTGAGTCTAATCCAGAGTTTGAGTCTGAGTCTGATTGTGCCATCAGACACAGGTTGGCGTATTCATCATCACTTTCTTCACACTCTGTATCGCTCCAGGTTTCAGCTTTGAGAGCTTTTCGAGACTTTTCAGCTTTTCCTCTCTTCTTCTTCAGAAGAGGACAGTTGGGTCTGATGTGTCCCTTTTTCTTACATTCGAAGCAGACTACATCTTTGTTTGGTTCCTCATCATTAACAGACTTGGTTTGCTGTCTCTGAACACTTTGCCTTTTTGAGTTAAACCTTCTTCCTTTTCTATTCAGCTTTCTGAATCTTCTTATCATAAGAGCGAGCTCCTCATCGTCCAGATCATCTTCAGAATCTGTATCATCAAAATCATCATTTGATTTAAATGCAATGGATTTCTTACCTTTTGGATCTTCGTCTTCATTAATTCGTTCCACTTCATAAGACTGAAGAGTTCCAATCAGCTCGTCGACAGATAGTAGCATAATTCTTTGCGTCTCTCTTATTGAAGTCTTTATGTGATTCCAATCCTTGGAGAGTCCACGCAGTAGCTTGTTTACCTTCATGGGATCAGAAATTTTTTGTCCTTGATTCTCAAGGCCATTGACAATATCTGTAAAACGGCTAAACATGTCAATTATAGATTCTCCTAGTTTCATTTTGAAAGCTTCATATTGACCGAGGAGAATGTTAATTCTGGTCTCCTTCACTCGATCTGTTCCTTCATAGGTGATGTGTAATCTGTCCCAAACTTCTTTTGCTGTAACACAAGAAGATATTCTGTTATATTCAGTTGGTGACAAAGCATAATATAAGGAGTAAATTGCTTTTGCATTGAGTGCTTGTCTCTTGATTATCTCCTCCTGAGTCATTCCGCTGGTCTCAACAGTTTCTTTCCCTCTCTCAGAGGCTGATGCAGCTATAGGAGTAATTCCTCTTTCTACAACGTCCCAATCTAGAGGATCCTTCAATCGTAGGAAAGCCTTCATCTTGTTCTTCCAAATGTTGTAATCCTTTCCATCAAAGTAGGGTGGTCTGGTATTGCTTTGCCCTTCAACCAGCCCTGGTGCCAGCATACTAGCCATGGATCTTTTACTCTGAAGTAAAACACTTCAAATAAAGTGAGAACACAAGCTCTGATACCAATTGATATAGCTAGTACGAGTACCTAGAGGGGGTGAATAGGTATATAAAAGATTTTTCTTAATGATTGCACAATACTTAAACAGTTTAAGGATTTGTAACAATTAATAATCAATCGTAAGACTGAGTAAAGGAAAGAGAGAATCAAACATGCGGTTTATAGTGGTTCGGCTTATTTCAAGCCTACGTCCACTCTTCTGCACTAACAGCCTATTGGCTGGATTCCACTATGAACAAAGAGATGTTACAGCGTTGATCTTCCTTGATTTCTAGGTGTAAATGATCTACTACACTCGCTCAAGGTATCACCAAGTATAGACACTCTCTGTGTATACAATTTCGCTCAAAATGTATCGACTAATAATCAAGGTGTTTCAGACTCTGGAATTTGTCTATCGATCACGCACTAAAGCAACTGGAATGTCTTCCTTTTTATACCCCTTTATGCCATCATACCGTTGGCACTTACCAAAGGAATTCCTCCAATCTACCCGTTGGACGGAATCAATTAAGAAGATCATTCGAGCTATTAAAGGAACCTGACGATAGCCCATCAATCCTGTTCGCCCATACAATCAGGATTTTGGTTTCCAAGAATAGAACCTTCCAAGAATATTTCGTCGACCACCGGATCTTCAATCGATCTAGATACGAATAAAAGAATCCGTTGTATTTATCCAACCAAAAGATCTTCTCCAGAGGATAGGATTGAATCCTTAACCATATACTTCGGCTCTAGATTTCCTTCGATACTGGATTAGAAAGACTGTCAATGAGAATAGTCTTGAGTCTTGAGTCTGGTGATCAGAAAGTCTTCAGACTTTAAATAGACGATCTGCAAATATCCAGACTAGACTGATAGAAACGTTTTGTCAGCTTCAAAATATTCTGGAAAGATTTTTCCAACAGACGCACGTAGCTGGCGAGAGGCGCGACGGCATGCGGAGGCGACTCGGCAACCAGGCAGGACTGCAACTCAATGGTTCTCTGGTCTTCTATGCAAATTGAAGTCCTCAAACCACAATGAGGAAGAGGAAAGGGCTGGTCAATGGCAGCTAGGGGAAATAAGGGGCAAGAGGCCTACCTTGGCCTTCATCCTCATATTCTTTGCCTCCCAACTTGGCCCACCACACCAGCTAGTGGCCACACATGTTTTTCAGCCCAAAATGCCCCTTCTAGAGGGCTTGAGATGGTCCAAATATTGTGGGTGATGGGGGGCTACGAATTTGCATTGATCTCCATCCAACTGAACCTCAACTGCTTCTCAATTCAATTCAATTTGGCCTCAAAAAATTCTATTATCTAGTTATCGATCAAATTGGTATTTTTTCTTGCTAATTGATCCCACTTGCATCCCAATTTCGTGATAAAAAACGGTCATCTGAATTTTCTAAACAAAAACGACCCTACCTCGACTTTTTTCCAAAAAGTCTCGGTTTGTAGAAAAATCTTCGAAGGTTGAGTCGACATTCCTAAAATGATTTGTGATATGACAAAACTTTCAATTTCTGAAATTGGATTCAAATTTGTGGTTAGTTTCAATTTGGCGTGATTTTAGCATGACCTAAGCTACCGGGTAGCTTTAAGAAATTTTTAATGCAAATGACCCGTGGTTGATTTTCGTCAAGCCACAATGAACCCATTCAACACATTGGCAACTCTCGGTTGTCGTGAAAATCTCGAGAATTCAAATACGGACACAGGATACCAAAACGATAGAAAAATCAGTCAAGTGCCAGTCAACGAAAATTTTGCAATTTAGTGGAATCACCCACGTTTAGCCACACATCTTAGTTGAACCAACTTATCTTTGATCCCTGATCGATTTTTAACTATGTCGTAATGACCTCTAAAGATGAGCATGATCAAGTAGCCGATTCCTGGTCGAATTCTCAAGTCTATTGCATTAAAATTCCTTAATGGCTTTCTCAAATAGTCTAGTTATCTCGAGAGTGATCAGCTGAGAATAGCCCTATAGGCACGTCGATGCCCAATTTATTCAATTGAAAACAAAATTGAGAATTTGGGATGTCACACCAGCTGCTTGCATGGATCTGATGAACCGAGTATTCAAGGAGTATTTGGACCAGTTCATGATTGTGTTTATCGACAGCATCCTGGTGTACTTGAGAAGTCCAGAGGAGCACAAAAGGCATTCAATGCTTCAGACTTTGCGAGAACACGAACTGTACGCCAAGTTCAGTAAGTGTGAGTTTTGGCTAACTCGTGTGGCTTTCTTAGGTCACGTGATTTCTGGTGAAGTAATTTCCATGGACTCGACTAAGATTGAAGCTGTGATAAAGTGGCCGAAACTGACGACAGTGACAGAGATCAGAAGTTTCTTGAGATTGGCAGGCTATTATAGACGGTTTGTGGAAAGATTTTCTACAATAGCCATGCCTCTTGCTAGACTACTGAAGAAGGAAGAGAAGTTCGAATGGATAGATAAGTGTGAGCGTAGTTTCCAAGAGCTTAAGTAGAAGCTAGCTACCGCACTCATGTTGACGATTCCATCTGGTCCTGGAGGATATGAGATCTATAGTGACGCGTCGTTCAGAGGACTGGGCTTCGTTTTAATGCAACATGGAAGAGTTGTTGCATACGCGTCCCGTCAGTTGAGACCTCATGAGTTGAATTATTTTACGCATGACTTAGAACTCACAGCGATTATCTTCGCCCTGAAAATTTAGAGACATTACTTGTGTTGAGAAAAATTCCAGATCTTTACGGACCACTAGAGCTTAAAGTACTTATTCTCTCAGAAAAAGTTGAACATGAGACAACGTCGATGGATGAAACTTCTCAAGGACTATGATTGCGACATCCTGTATCATCTCGAAAAAGCCAACAAGGTTGCAGATGCGTTGAGTTAGAAGTCATTGATTGCACGGATGGTGATTCAGGAGTGGATCCTACTCGAAGGAGCTCGAGATTCAGGTTTTAAATTTGAGGTAGGCCACATTTCAAGTCTTATGGCTACCCTCAGAATTGAACCGGAAGTGCAGATAAGGATTACGACGTTACAGTTGACAGACCTTGAGATCCAGAAAATTCTGCAAGAAGATACATAAAAGAGAAAAGCCGATTTTTTCAAGTCACCGAGGACGGAACACTAAAGTTTTGTGGGCGATTATGTGCACCTGACGATGCGGAGCTTAAAGAGGAGATCTTGTTAGAAGCCCACCGTAACAACTATAGTATTCATCCAGGCAGTATGAAAATGTATCAAAACTTGCATTAACACTATTGGTGGACCGATATAAAGGCGAATATCGCTAGACATGTCGCCAAGTGTCTAACATGCCAACAAGTGAGAACACAGCATTGCAAGCCTGGAAGACTTTTGCAACCTCTCGAGATTTTCGAGTGGAAGTGGGAACATATCACGATGGACTTTATGATGGGACTACCAAGGAGTTAGCGAGGTAATGATTCCATATGGGCTGTAGTTGATAGATTGACGAAGTTTGCTCACTTCATCGCCATACGAAAAGATTTTGCATTGGATAGATATGCTGAGTTGTACGTGCGACAGATAGTTCATTTTCATGGAGTGCCGGTGATGATTATGTCAAATCGAGACACGAAGTTTACTACTGCTTTCTGGAAAAGTCTACAAACTGCCTTGGGAATGAAGCTGCAGTACAGCATGGCCTATCATCCGCAGACGGATGGTCAGTCTGAGAGGAAGATTCAAACCCTCGAGGACATGCTGCGAGCTTGTGTATTGAATTTCAAAGGAAGCTGGAAGGAACAGCTTCATCTAGTTGAGTTCGCCTACAACAACAGTTATCAGCAGAGTATCTAGATGGCACCGTTTGAAGCATTGTATGGTAGAGCATGCATAACTCCTGTGTATTGGGACGAAGTTGGAGAGCATAAGATTACCGGCCCTCAGTTGGTTCAGTAATCAGTGGACACCATCAAGGTCATTCAAGTATCACTAATGAGGGATACTTCGTGTTTCGACAAGAAAGGAAAGTTAAGTCTAAGGTATGTCGATCCCTTTGAAATTCTAGAGCGAATTGGGACTTTGGCATATTGCCTTGCGTTGCCACCAAGACTTGTGCGTTGCCACCAAGACTTGTGCAAGTGCATGACGTCTTCCACGTGTTGATGTTGAGGAAGTACGAGCCTGACCCAACCCACATGCTGATTTTTAAAGAATTAGACGTGGACGAGAGAGTGTCGTACATGGAAAGACCAATTCGGATAATGGATAGAAAGGAACAAGTGCTACGTACCAAGACGATCCATTTGGTTAAAGTGGTTTGGCAACACCACGAAATGGAAGGAGCCACGTGGGAAAGCAAAGAATTGATGAGACGTCAATACCCCCACCTTTTTGAAGAAGAATGGTAATGATTCAAATTTCGAGGACGAAATTTTTATAAGAGGGGAAGAGTTGTGACACCTTGAAATTCAGCCCCATCTCGATTATATGGAATGGTTGTTTTGTCGATGTGCCGATGGTCATTTTACTCTGAGCTGGCCTTTCACGAGTCAACTAATCTATTAAATGAGGCCGTTAAGGGATATAAACGTAGTAGATTAGAGAATTCGATTGGAAATCGATCGCTTGACCATAAAAATCGGCAAGGGTCAAATACCGCACTATTATAATTGAATTATGATTGGATATAAGTCAATTCGACAGAAACACGTAATTGAATTGCGGGTGATTTCGCATGATTACAAAATTCGCATCAAATGGCACTAACTCGATTTTCAATCGAAATTATACTCGGGACACATAATTAAAACCTTACGATTTTTATAACAACCTAGAGTCATCTACGAGTCGAGGATGCACAACCATGAATTGAAAATTATCAACCACGGGTCGAAAGCACTAAAATTCCTAAAAGCTACCGATAGGTTAGATTGTACCAAAATCGCGTTCGGTCGATTTTAACCACGGAATTGAATTTGGTTTCAGGAATCAGGCGTTCAAGCATGTCACAATTCATTTTTAGGATATCGTCTCATCTTTCGGAGAAATTTCGTCGAGTTCGGAATTTTGCGGAAAAATCAATTTTGGACAATTCAAAAAAGAAGTGGAAATTCATATGGCTGAAGAAGGGCAGATTTTTCTACACCAAAAGGGCTTAATTGGGTGAAATGAGAGCTATTTTCTCATTGGGTGGTCCATTGACAATATGGGCTGAAGACTTTGGGGCATTTTTCATGATTATTTACATATTTCCTAAGGCTTCTAAGTGGCTGCAGCCTTGACCTTCCATGGCTCTCTCCCTCTCCAAATTTTCCCCCTCTTTCAAGCATGCGCCCAAACCCCTTAGCCAACTCTTCTCTTCTACCATTTGCCCTCCAGTTTTCTTCTTTGCCGCGCCATCTTCTTCACTATTTTGCCAACCCATTCTCCTTTGCACTTCAGTGTTCCCTTTTGCCATCGCCACCTTCATCCACCGCCCACACTCTCTTCACGCCAGCCCAACCAGCCTTCTTCCTCCTTGCTGCACGTTCCACCGTCCATCTCCACCCACACGCCCATCATCCTCATTCCCAACTCCAACGCTTAGCTTACCGATCCACCCTCACACCCTCAACAACCCCCAAGGCCAGAACTCCACCCGTCCAGCACTCATCACCGCCCAGCCTACCGCCAGCCCCATCCACACCTGGCATCCAGTGGCACCGTCTGTCCCAGCTGCACCACTAGCACAAGCCTTCCATAAAACCGAAACCAGCCCAAGCCGTGAGCCTCCTTACCGTTTTGAGCCTCGGCCGAGCCTTCGTTGAAGACTCGGTAGTTTCGGGTTTTCACTGTCATCGTGTCGCCATCACCGTGAACCCACCGCCGTTCTAATTCGGTGAGTTAACTCCCTAATCCTTTATTAGGTTGTTAATTGCGCTTAAGGGTTAGATTAGTGCTAAGTGGATTAGTGCTAATTAGTTTAGTTAGGTTAGTTGGTTAGGTTAGCTAGTTAGTTAGGTTGGTTAGTTTAGTTAGGTTAGTCTACCCTAGGTTAGATTAGTTAACTTAGGTTAGTTAGTTAACCATGGGTAGATTAATCAATCATGGTTAGGTTAATTAAATTGGATTAATTTTTATTAATCATAATTTATTTAATTAATCATAATTAATGTAAATTGTGATGGATTAGCCATTTTAAAAAAATTTTATGCTGATTCTCGTGGTTGAATTTATATGTGAATTTGATTGATTATATGTGCAATTGAGTGCTTGGTCGTAATTATTAATTATTATTGTAAAATTTGATTTTATGGTATTTAAATAGAAAAATACCAAGTATCAATTTTTTACGCCAAATTTTTTATGTACTACATAAAATTGTGGGATTTTGAAATAGGAGTGTACCACGTTTAATGGTTCAATTTAAATACGTGACCATGCACGATTATTTTATCGAGATTTTTAATACGAATAAAATGGGCCAAGTTCATTATTTAAATACAAGGTATTTGGATGCAAAGCACGGTGCTCTTGGCCAAGTATGGATGTGCGTGTGGTCACTATCGGAACCCATCACCTTATAAGAGTTGGGGAGGCGATACCTGATTAAGTTCGAATGCCCCACGTCAACGGATGGAGGCTGGGCCAATGCTCCTTCATGGAATGCCGTTTGGGCGTGTAGTGTTGGACGTTGCCTTGCTTGACGGAGCTAGACGATGCTCGGTTACGCTAGATGACTGTCAACTGTTGAGTTGGCCGTGGCTAGTGGGTTGTAATAACTGGAATATGCCTGAGTGGTTGTGATAGCTGCGCCTGATTATGGGGCAAAATTGTGTGGCACGGTATAGGATATGTCATAACGATTTTACCTTATAATCAAGACCCTTGTGATTGAAATGATGTGTTCCAGTTATTAAATTACGCTTGTTGCAATTATAAATGCATATGTGACAAGCTAATTTGCAGGGATGCGTCGAGGCGAGGTAAGTTCTGTATGGTGCATGTTTAGGATTGCCTTCAAGGTAAATTTGCGTCTTAATCGAGGTTTAGGGTTTTGACTCACTGAGATTTATCTCACCCCGTTGTGGTTAACCCATTTTTCAAGTCCTTAGCATGGAGAGACATCATGTCCGTTTTGGGATGCCGTGGTGTGACATCTTAAATTTTTCAATTCTGTTTTCAATTAAATAAATCGAGCATTTCATCGACGTGCCTATAGGGCTGTTCTCAGAGTTAATCACTCTCGAGATAACTAGACTACCTAGGGAAAACCATTAAGGAATTTTAATGCAATATACTTGAGAATTCAACCAGGAATCAGCTATTCAACCGTGCTCATCTTTAGAGGTCATTACAGCACAGTTAAAAATCGATTCGAGATCAGAGATAGGTCAGTTCGACTGAGAGGTGTGGCTAATTGTGGATGATTCTACTAAATTATAAAATTCTTGCCGGTCGGTACTATACTGATTTTCATATTGTTTTGGTACCATGTGTCCGTATTTGAATCCTTGAGATTTTCACAATAACTTAGAGTCGCCAATGTGTCGAGTGGGTTCATTGTGGCTCGAAACAACTACGGGTCATTTGCACTAAAAATTTCTAAAAGCTACCAAATAGTCTAGGTCACGCTAAAAATGCATCAAATTAAAATTTACCGTGAATTTGAGTCTGATTTCAGAAATTGAAAGTTTTGTCATATCATAATAAATTCTAGGAGCGTCGACTCAATCTTGGAAGATTTTTCTACAAACTGAGACTTTTTGGGAAAAAGTTGTCAAAGGGCCGTTTTTGTCCAAAAAAAGTCATGGACCGTTTTTTATCACAAAATTGGGAAGCAAGTAAGACTAATTGGTGAGGAAAAATATCAATTTTATCAATGAGATGTCGGTTGATTTATTGAGGCCAAATTGTATTGAGTTGAGAAGGATTGAAGGTCCAATTAAGGGGAAAACACATGAAATTCGTATGTCCCCCATCACCATGACTTTTAGACCATCTCAAGTCCTCTAGAAGGGGTAATTGTGGCTGATTTTTGTTGAGGAAAGCCAACCGGTGAAAGGATAAGCACAAGGGGACAATTGAGGAGAAAACAAGGCCGAGTGGACCTCTTGTCCCCTCTTCTCTCCTCCATCCTCTCTTCCCCTCCAAGATCGGCCGACCATCTCCATCTCCCCTCCCCCTTTGCTATTCAAGAACACTAGAAGTAGAAGCCGATCGTTGCAGCCACCGCTAGGGCCAAGACCGCCGCTGGACCGCTCGCGTCTGCCCACGACGCGCCGCCATCCTCTCATGCCTCACCGCGCGTCCTCGTTGCTCCAGCCACTCTGTCCCGCCCAGCTCGCCGTTCCGGGATGCTATCAAGCCACCGTGTGTGGCCGTAGGAGTTGTCGGAGGCACCGTGAGTCCCCGCTAGTGGCCGCTTGACCTCACCGTTGCCTTCGCCAGTTTCACTGGCCTTAACTAGCCTTTGTTTTCTCTATTTTCAGCCAAGAACTGAGTAGAAAATAGTGGGTTTCCAGCAGTGCTTTAGGCCTGTTTTGGCCCGCTTCCCAGCCTAAAAAACTAAGCCTGCTTTGGAGAAAAGTGAGCCTCATTGCGTTCCCAATAATTTGAGCCGATCGGATCGCAAAACAAGTAAATTTAACTCACTAATCCTCACTTAGTAGGTTAATAATGCTTAGGGATTGATTAATTTAGACTAAGATTGGTTTGGTGGAAAATTAAAACGGTTTAGTGAATTAGATAATTACCGACGCATGTTAGGTGCTGAGTATAATGCAATTAGCGAGTAAATAGGTTTTAGTATTTATTTAACGAATCTCGAAATTTTTCCGGGTCCGTTTTGGCATTTTATTAGGCATTACGGGCCTAAGTTGATTTTTGACATTTATTTAATATTATTTGTAATTAATTAATTAATTAATTATTTTTCGAAAATTAGATCGAGATAATCGGTGACCAAAATTTTATGCTGATTATTGTGGTGTAATCTGTTTATTCAATTGAGCTTTAATTTGAGCTAATTTTGCATGATTGTGATTTTAGAATTTTATTCGTAAATTAATTAATTTTGGTAATTAATTGGAAAATTACTAGGCGTCGGTCTATAGCACCAAAAATTTAATTTTGGACTATTGAAAGAAGTGGGAGGATCAAAAGTGAAATTATTATATTTTGGCTAGGGCCGATCGCGTACCCACACACGAGTATTTTTATCGGGTATGATAAAAATGATAAATCGGTAGTATGATGGAGGTGGTATACTATAATGGCATGGGAGCCTTAATTTATCAGTTTTGGGCGAGCATATAAATAGTATGCCATATTATTAGCTTTGGGCAAGCAATTTATTATTAACTTTGGGTGAGTATATATAGTACACTATATCGGCCTAGGGGCCTTAATTTATCAACTTTGGGTGAGCATATATATAGTATACTATATTATCAACTGTGGGTGAGCTATGCTATCTATTTATCAGCTTTAGGTGAGCAGTCTTGATTTGATAGGACTTTATCGATAGCATTGAATGTACCGACCAACGGAAGGTCATGGTGACATGTAATCGATGAGTCGATTGATCGATGGTTTGATTTGTCTTGAATAATTGTTTAAATTATATTATTCGGTAGGAAGGTACTGAGGTAAAGGTAAATCCTCTTACTCGTGTTGTGTTAGGCAGCCATTATGGCGTATTTTCTTCCTAATCGAGTCTTAGGAGGCAGAACTCGCTGAAACGTCGTCTCACCCCGTTATGGGATAATATTTCAGGTTCATAGATGGCAGCACCTCTAGCTCCTCCGAAACATTTTGGTATACCGGAGGAAATCACAGAAATATGTTATCACATTTTGATACACCACCACCTCGAATGATTGGAATATGTACTGGTGAAGTCCACCATAGAGGAATGATGTGGGTAAACCCCAAAAGGTGCCCCATAAATACTAGTCGTGGTATCGCCATTACAATGGTGGATGAAGGGTGGGCCCTGTATCGAAATCCGATGTACCTCTGTACATTTTGGAGGATGCATTCGGGAAGGGTAAAGTAGATCTTAAGGGTGGATCAGTGGTGGATGCAAAAGATCCCAAGCTCGAGGGCGATTTTGACTCTCTGATGTACTCAGCCGTGGGCTCCAGCTGGAACGAAGAAGAAGGGGAGATCGTCGAGGAGGAGGACCCGGAGGAGGATCTAAAGGAGGATCCAGAGGAGTAGATGAAAACCCCCACCCCTGTTTGCTAGACATATGTTTCGAATTGGCTTGAATAAAACCTGACCTGTTAGAGTACTGTATGTATATATATGACTCAGTTATTATATATGTTTATAAGTGTGATGGTTGTTCAGGTTTGAAATTTTGGTCCTACTTTCCTATCCCATTGTTTTATTGTTAGAAGATTATTTATATGCTTCCACATGCGTATTAAAATGAAAGGGTCGGCGATGCGTCCTAAGACGTCGCTATTTAATAGACCAGTGAGGGATGGGTGCGTACTCGAGGATCGGGGTGTGACATCCACGTTTAAGTGATATTAGAGCAATGGTTAAGAATTGGAGTGATAAGGTGCGATGATTCATGGGATAACATTAGGAAATGCCTTTAAATTCATGCCGGTGCATGTCTGTGGTAGTTGATTAGTAGAATTGTCTATGGTTTAGATCACTCTATTTCTAATTCGGCATGGAATTGGAAGTAGGCTTTAGTAGATAAAGCTAAGCCATGAGTGATCAGGAGCAACGAACTCCTAATAAGAGGACTGTCAAAGCTGTCACTCGGGGTAGGACGTCGACCAGGGTCGGTACTCGAGGCGACAGTGGTAAAGCACCAACGCAGGCTAGCGCTAGTGGAGTGGCACCACCTCCCGTTGGTGCCAGGGTAGCAACCCCTGGTGATCCCAGAATGGATGGTATCATGCAAGCGCTTGAAGCTATGTGAGACTTGATTGGGCAGCAGGCCCAAAACCAAGCAGCCGCTGCTACTGCTGCAATTGCTGCCGCCACCGAGGCCGTAGCTGCTGAAGTTCTGCCAAGAATTGTGGTCGCTGGGAGACCAATCCATAAGTTAGTGGAGCAGTTCTTAAAGTTGAACCCGCCAAGATTCACGGGTTCAGGAGACCCCAAGGTCGCGTCTCTGTGGATGCAAGATCTGAAGAAAGCCTTTGCACTTCTAATGTGCAATGAGGAGGAGAAGGTGGCATTGGTTATGTACCAACTTCAAGGCAATGCAAATATTTGGTGGAGAGCCGCCAAGGATACAGTATTTTCGGAGGGTGTAGCCCCAGTGTGGGATGCCTTCCTCGGAGCTTTTAACGATTAGTATTTTTCGGGTACTGCCCGAGAACAAAAGATTGAGGAGTTTTAGTGTCTCTGCTAAGGGAATATGACTATCGACCAATATTGGGTCAAATTTACAGAGCTTTCTCAGTATGCTCCGAGGCTAATTGAGGACCCGAAAGAAAAAGCCTGAAGATTCAGAAATGGTCTTCGTTCTGAACTAAAGCAACCTTTGCTATCATTAGATCTGACAAAATATTGAGAAGTCTATCGTCGAGCCCAGATGATAGAGAGAGGTTTGAATGAGCAAGTTGCCTCATCTGGATCGAGCTTTACTTCACACTGAGAAGGAATCCACCATGGGAAGAGACCCATGACCGGAGGTAGACTCCAGGTTCCACCCAACAGGAAGGGTGGAATCGAAAAATTAGGGCTGAGTCAGAATGGCCTATGTCACTTTTGCGGAAGACGACATGGTTCGGCTCCGTCTCCTCAAAGACCGGGCGTTTGTTTTGGATGTGGCCAACCAAGTCACATGATCAAATATTGTCCTAACAAACCGAGAGGACAACAACAGTTGCCGCTGCCGCCACCTATGGGTCGGATTAGGGAGTATACACCGCAGAACACGCCATAAGGAGGACAGCTAAAACCCCCAGTACAAGGCACGGTGTATGCCATCACGCAAGGTCAGGCAAAGGCTGCACCTGACGTGATCACAAGTATGGTTTCGTTGAACAACCATCCTGCTTATGCTTTATTCGACCTAGGAGCAACCCATTCCTTTATTGCCGAGCAGTATGTTAAATTGATAGGGATAAGTCCTAAGTTATTGGAGTCGGTAGTTTGCATATCTACACCATTGAAGGATAAAGTAATGGCTGCTTTGGGTTGTTCTGGTTGCAAGTTAGCGATAGGTGAGTGAGTGGGGGAAATAAACTTATTAGTCCTAGCCATGTACGACTTTGATTTAATTATTGGCATGGACTGGCTCACCAAGCAACGATCTAAAATAGACTGCTATCACAAGGTGATTTAGTTTGACCTGTTAGAGGGTGAGAGCTTCGAGTTTGTCGAGAATCAATGAGGACCCTCGATTATCTTGATCTCGTCACCTGAGGCAACTTGTTTGTTAGACGAGGGTTGTTGAGGATACATGGCAACTATCGTGGATACAACAGTTGAAGAGCCGAAGATAGAAGACATTATTGTGGTATAGGAATTTCCAGATGTCTTTCCAAAGGAATTGCCAGGACTACTGCCAGAAAGAGAGATTGAATTCGTGATCGAGCTAGCACCTGGGACAGAGCCAATTTCTAAGGCTCCTTACCAGATAGCGTTGTCTGAGTTGAAGGAACTAAATGTGCAGATGCAAGAGCTTTTAGATAAGGGATTCATTCGTCCTAGTGCATCACCTTGGGGAGCACTAGTTCTATTCGTAAAGAAGAACAATGGTTCGTTGCGCCTGTGCATTGACTATCGGCAACTCAATCAGGTAACGATCAATAACAAGTATCCACTCTCGAGGATCGATGACTTGTTTGATCAATGGCAAAGAGCGTCGATATTTTCCAAGATTGACTTGAGGACATGATATCATCAGCTGAGGGTCAGGAAGGAGGACATTCCTAAGTCAGCATTTCGTACTCGGTATGGTCATTACGAGTTCACTGTAATGCCATTCGGGTTAACGAATGCTCTAGCTATCTTCATGGATTTGATGAACCGAGTATTCAAGGAATATTTAGATCAGTTTGTGATGGTGTTCATCGATAATATTCTGGTGTATTCAAGAAGTGATGAAGAGCACGAGAGTCGTCTGAGATTAGTGCTGCAGACACTTTGAGTTCATTAGTTGTACACCAAGTTCAGCAAGTGCGAGTTTTGGTTGACTCGTGTTGCTTTCTTAGGTCACGTGATTTCAGGCGAAGGAATCTCTGTGGACCCGAGCAAGATTGAAGTCGTGATAAATTGGCTAAGACCGACTATAGTGACAGAAATCAGAAGTTTTCTTGGTTTGACAGGTTATTACAAACGGTTTGTGGAAGGGTTCTCATCATTATCGTCGCCACTAACAAGACTCCTAAAGAAAGAAGAGAAATTCGTGTGGACAGACAAGTGCAAGTGTAGTTTCCAAGAGCTGAAGCAAAAGCTGACTATCACGCCTGTGCTGATCATTCCATCTGGTCCCCGAGGATTCGAGATCTATAGTGATGCGTCATTTAGAGGATTGGGTTGCATGCTGATGCAACATAGCCAAGTTGTTGCATACGTCTCTCGTCAGTTGAGACCTCATGAACAGAACTATCCGACACATGACTTAGAGCTCACGGAAATTATTTTCGCCCTGAAGATTTGGAGACACTATTTATGCGGGGAAAGATTCTAGATCTTCACGGACAATCAAAGCTTCAAGTACATGTTCTCTCAGAAGGAGTTGAACATGAGACAGCGCCAATGGATGGAATTACTGAAGGACTACAACTGTGATATCTTATATCACCAGGGAAAGGCGAACAAAGTCGCCGATGCTTTGAGTCGAAAGTCTTCAGTTGCTCATATACTGATTAAGAAGTGGAACCTAATCGAAAGAGCTCGAGATTCGATATTCAAATTTGAGGTAGGCCACCTTTCAAGTCTTATGGCCACCCTCAGAATTGAACCGAATGTCCAAATCAGGATCAAGCTAGTCCAACCAACAGACCCAGATGTGGAGAAGATTCTACAAGAGGGCACTGAGAAAAGAAATGTTGACTTTTAGATTTATGATGAAGGAACACTAAGATTCCGAGAACATTTGGTTGTACCTGACGATGTGGAACTCAGAGAGGATATCTTATCAGAAGCACATCATAACAGTTATAGCATTCATCCTGGTAGTACCAAGATGTATTAGAATCTGCCTCAATACTATTGGTGGTCTGGGATGAAGGCGGACATTGCCAAGCATGTCGCCAAGTGTTTGACATGTCAGCAGGTCAAAGCTCAGCATTGCAAGCCAAGAGGACTTCTGCAACCTCTCGCGATCCCAGAATGGAAATGGGAACATATCACGATGGATTTCATGACTGGACTACAGAGGAGTCAGAGAGGAAATGATTCGATTTGGGTAGTAATCGACAGACTGATGAAGTCAGCTCACTTCATTGCAGTTCGAAAGGACTTTAGTTTGGATAGACACGCAGATCTATATGTGCGTCAAATAATTCATCTATATGGAGTGCCGGTGACAATAACTTCAGATAGTGACCCAAGATTTACTGCCACCTTTTGGAAGAGCTTACATAGTGCGTTAGGTACCAAGCTGCAGTATAGCACAGCATATCATCCTCAAACGGATGGCCAATCTGAGAGAACCATTCAAACCCTTGAGGACATGCTGCGAGCTTGTGTACTAGACTTAAAGGGAAGTTGGGAAGAACAGCTTCATCTGGTGAAATTTGTCTACAACAACAATTATCAGCAAAGCATTCAAATGGCTCCTTTTAAAGCGTTGTATGGCAGATTGTGCAAGACACCAGTTTGTTGGGATGAAGTTGAGGAAAGAAAGATTACGGGCCCAAAGTTGGTCCAGTAGTCAGTGGATGTTGTTGCAGTGATCAGGGGCAGATTAAAGACCACTCAGAGCAGATAGAAAAGTTACGCAGATAAGCGCCGGAGATCATTGGAATTCCAAGTTGGTGATCACGTTTTTTCTGAAGTTGTCACCAATGAGGGGGACTTCGCGCCTTGATAAGAAAGGCAAACTAAGTCCGAGGTACATAGATCCGTTTGAAATTCTAGAGAGAATTGGGACCCTAGCATATCGTCTTGCGTTGCCGTTGAGACTAGTGCAAGTGCACGACGTTTTTCATGTGTCGATGTTGAGAAAGTACGAGCCCGACCCGACCCATGTGCTTAATTTTGAAGAATTGGACGTGGATGATCGAGTGTCTTACGTTGAAAACTTGGTTCATATAATGGATCGAAAAGAGCAAGTTCTGCGTTTAAAGACCATTCCGTTGGTCAAAGTGGTCTGGCAAAACCACAGTACTGAAGGAGCGACATGGGAGACTGAAGAGTTGATGAGACAGTCGTACCCCCACCTTTTTGCTTAAGTGTTGTAATAGTTTAAGTTTCGATGACGAAATTTTTATAAGAGGGGAAGAGTTATAACATCCTGAATTGTTCAATTCTACTTTTAATTAAATAAATCAGGTATTTCATCAACGCGGCTACAGGGCTATTCTTAGAACTGATCACTCTCAAGATAACTAGATTATCCAAGGAAAATCATTAAGGAATTTTAATGCAATAGACTTGAGAAATCGACCAGGAATCGACTATTCGACCGTGCTTATCTTTAGAGGTCATTACGACACAGTTAAAAATCAATTCGAGATCAAAGATAAGTCAGTTTGACTAAGAGGTGTGGCTAATTGTAGGTGATTCCACTAAATTGGAAAATTCTCGTCGACCGGTATTACAATGATTTTTCTATTATTTTGGTGCCCTGTGTCCGTATTTGAATCCTCGAGATTTTCACGACAACTGAGAGTTGTCAATGTGTCGAGTGGGTTCATTGTGGCTCAAAGAAAATCGACCATGGGTCATTTGCACTAAAAATTTCTGAAAACTACTTGGTAGCCTAGGTCACACTAAAATCGCACTGAATTGAAATTTACCATGAATTTGAGTCTAATTTCAAATATTGAAAGTTCTATCATATCACAATTAATTCTAGAAGCGTCAACTCAGTCTCTGAAGATTTTTCTGCAAACTGAAACTTTTTGGGAAAAAGTCGTCATAGGGCCGTTTTTGTCCATAAAAAGTCAGGGATCATTTTTTATCGCAAAATTGGGAAGCAAGTAGAACCAATTGGTGATGAAAAATACCAATTCGATCAATGAGATGTCAGTTGATTTTATTGAGGCCAAATTGTATTGAGTTGAGAAGGATTGAAGGTCCAATTGAGAGGAAAACACATGAAATTCGTATGTCCCCCATCACCATGACTTTTGGACCATCTCAAGTCCTCTAGAAAGGATAAGCACAATGGGACAATTGAGGAGAAAACAAGACCAAGTGGACCCCTTGTCCCATTTTCTCTCCTCCATCCTCTCTTCCCCTCCAAGACCGACCGACCATCTCCATCTCCCCTCCCCCTTTGCTGTTCGAGAACACCAGAAGTAGAAGCCGATCATTGTAGCCATCGCCGGAGCCAGGATCGCCTGCATCTGCCCACGATGCGCCACCATCCACTCGCGCCTCACTGCGCGTCCTCGCCACTCTAGCCACTTCGTCTCGCCCAACTCGCCGTTCTAGGAGGCTGTCCAACCACCGTGTGTGGCCATAGGAGTCGCCGGAGGCACCGTGAGTCCCCGCCAGTGGCCGCTCGACCTCACCGTTGCCTCTGCCAGTTTCGCTCGCCTTAACCAGCCCTTGTTTTCTCTCTTTTCAGCCAAGAACAAAGCAAAAAATAGTGGGTTTCCAACGGTGCTTTAGGCCCGTTTTGGCTAGATTCCCGACCTCAAAAGCTAGGCCCACTTTGGAGAAAAGTGAGCCCCGTTGCGTTCCCGACGATTTGAGCCGATCAAATCGCAAAATAAGTGAGTTTAACTCACGAATCCTCGCTTAGTAGGTTAATGATGCTTAGGGGTTGATCAGTTTATACTAAGATTGGTTTAGTGGAAAATTAGAACGGTTTAGTGAATTAGATAATTACCGATGCATGTTAGGTGGTTAGTTTAATGCAATTAGCGAGTAAATAGGTTCTAATATTTATTTAACGAATCTCGGAATTTTTCCAGGTCCGTTTCGGCGTTCAATTAGGCATTACGAGCTTAAGTTGGATTTTTGGCATTTATTTAATATTTTCCGTAATTATTTAATTATTAATTTATTTTTCGAAAATTAGACCGGGATAGTTGGTGATCGGAATTTTAGGCTGTTTATTGTGGTGCAATCTATGTATATAATTGAGCTTTAATTTGTGCTAATTTTGCATGATTGTGATTTTAGGATTTTATTCCTAAATTAATTAATTTTGGTAATTAATTGGAAAACTACCGAGCATCGGTCTACAGCGCCAAAAATTTAATTTTGGACTGTTAAAAGAAGTTGGAAGATCAAAAGTAAAATTATTATATTTTGGCTAGGACCAATCATGTACCCACACATGAGTATTTTATCGGGTATGATAAAAATGATGAATTGGTAGTATGATGGGAGTGGTATACTATAATTGCATAGGGGCCTTAATTTATCAGTTTTGAGTGAGCATATAAATAGTATACCATATTATTAGTTTTGGGCGAGCATATACAGTACATTATATCGACCTGGGGGCCCTAATTTATCAGCTTTGGGTGAGCATATATATAGTATACTCTATTATTAGCTTTGGGTGAGCTATGATATCTATTTATCAGCTTTAGGTGAGCAGTCCTAATTTGATAGGACTTTATAGATAGCATTGAATGTACCGACCAGGGGAAGGTTGTGGTGACATGTAATCGATTGAGTCAATTGATCAATGATTCGATCTGTTTTGAATAATTGTTTAAACTATATTATCTAGCAGGAAGGAACTGAGATCAGGGTAAATCCTTTAACCTGTGTTGTGCTTAGGCAGCCCTTAGGGTGTATTTTCTTTATAATTGAGTCTTAGGGGATAGAACTCGCTGAGACGTTATCTCACCCCATTGTGGGATAACATTTCAGGTCCATAGATGGCAGCACCTCCAGCTCCTCCCGAGCATTTTGGTATACCGAAGGAAATCATAGAAATAGGTTATCACATTCTGATACACCACCACCCCGAAGGAATTGAATATGCACTGGTGAAGTCCACCATCTGGAATGATGTGGGTAAACCCTAAAAGGTACCCCATAAATACCAGTTGTGGTATCGACATTACAATGATGGACGAAAGGTGAGCCCTGTACCGGAATTTGATGTACCTTTGTACGTTTTGGAGGTTGCGTTCGGGAACGGTACAGCAAATCCTAAGGGTGGATTAGTGGTGGATGCAAAAGATCCCAAGCTTAAGGGCGATTTTGACTCTCCGATATACTCAGTCGTGGGCTCCAACTGGAGTGAAGAAGAAAGGGAGATTGTCGAGGAGGAGGATCCAGAGGAGTAGATGAAAACCCCCACCCCTATTTGCTAGACTTGTGTTTCGAACTGGCTTCAATAAAACCCGACCTATTAGAGTACTGTATGTATATATATGACTCAATTGTTATATATGTATATAAGTGTGATGGTTGTTCAGGTTTGAAATTTTGGTCCTACTTTCCTATCACATTGTTTTATTATCTGGGGATTATTATATGCTTCCGCATGCGTATTAAAATGAAAGGGTCGGCGATACGTCCTAGGACGTCGCTATTTAATCGATCAGTGAGAGATGGACGCGTGCTCGAGAATCGGGGCGTGACACGTGGCACATGGATTCTGAGTCTACTTTCTTCCCTATTCTCGGGACCACCTGGACTAGTGAGTTAGTGGTGACCACGATTTAGGTCGACAAGCGCCTCCTTCACTTAGTGCCTCATCGCTTCAAAGCATGGTTCATTAACGAGCCTAACGGGGTTCAGGAGGGTCCTTTGCAGGGTTTTGATGGGCCTACCGTCGAAACCGAGGATGGGGAGGTACCTCACCCCATGGACATTGACATCCCAGATGGTGTCGTGGAGGACTTAGTGCCGGAGTTGGAGGGATCCGGGGTGTAGGTCGGTTTGGACTTCTTTTTAGAGACCGACTTTTGTGTATAGACCTATAGGGCTAACTTGGTGTGTATACGAATAATAGTTTTTGAAAATAACTAACTTGTCTTTCTACCATCCCTGTGTTTATTGATTGGCCGGGTGTTTGTTTAATTCGCTTCTGCATGTGTTTAATTGAAAGATAAAAAGAAAGGGTTGGCTACGCATCCTAGGATGTCGCATTTTTAATCAACCGCCGAGGGATGTGCGCGTGCCCAAGGTTCGGGGCATGACAAAGACGTTCCCGACTAAATTCCCCAAAATCAACCCCAAATTCTAAGTGGAATGGAAGTGTTCATTTGCAAATCATATAGAATCGATCTGGACCCCCAGATCAGGGCTTAAAATGAGAATCCATATTTCGGCACACCCGATCTCAAAATTGATTGAATGAGTGAACGGGTAATTATCTCTAGATCAAATATCGTAAAATGAACTAAGCTTAATTATGACTAAAATTATAGTAATTTCATTTTTGGTCAATTTTGAACCTAAAATCGAAAAATTCAAAAAACAAGACGCTTAATCGATTTTCACAAATTTTTTTTATGCTAAAGTCAAATTGAAACTAGAAGAAATCTTTTTGTGTGAAAAATCAATTTTTGACTTGAGGTTTGGCTTTTGGTCAAAGGATTGATCAAAAGTCAATAGTTTGACTTTTCAAGTTTTCAATGAAAACGGCTATGAAATTGCTTGAAAATGATAGACCAAAGGAAAAGAAATAACAATTGATACTTATGCTCGAGAAATGAGCCTCATCGCGATTAGAAATCCTAATCTCGAGTTTTTTTACCTTAATCAACATATCGACTAAAAATTAGGTGTCAACAAATATCAAAGTAAGTGATAATTCGAACACAAGAAGATGTCCATGACGCTAAAGGGTAATGGTGAACGCAGGAATACTACTAGTGAATGCAAGATGCAACCAATGTAAGGGAGATCAAGTCTGAGCTTGGATGCCTAACTTTTTCTCCCTTTGGAAAGCTTTATTTACAAGTGGATCCTCTATCTCTCTCTCTTGTCAGTACATGCGGATCTTCTCTCAATGACCTAAATCTGGAGTAAAAGGGGTTCACAGTCTCTCTGCTTGTAGGTTCTCCTCGATTTGATTAATGCATTTGACCTTTCTTAACCAGCAACTTCAATGCTAGCTTCTAAGTAGCAAGAGCTTCAGCTTCAAGGTAGGCTCTTGTAAAATTGTAGATTCAGCAAGTGACGAGGTCACAACGTATGGGTCTATGTTTGAGGCAGGACACCTATCTTCCTAGTAACCTTTAAATCATTTTGAGCCATTAATTGACTAAGCAAGGAAGGTGAACTTTCTACGTTTTATCAATATTCAGAAATAATTGAGTATTCCAGATGCCTTTTGAGGCACTTAAAGAACTTGGATGTCCAAAACTTAACTCTGATTAAGCTTTGTAAGTATTGGATTACTAAGGAACTGATGTAAAGATGCACATTTTTTCAGTAAACAAGACTGAGGGAATGCTTTATGAGTGTCAACAGTTAAGATTCTTTCACAGTAACAATCATAGAATCGAATGAGACCAAAATGAACAATTACTCTCTATGTACGATTTTTTTTTTTTTTTTTTATGGTAGTGTTATTTGAATCATTCATGAAAGTTAAGGGTCTCTGATGTATACTCTGACGGAGCACAAAAAGGAACTGGTATGATCAGTGTTGTTCCTTTTCCTTGCTTCTCAATGTCATAGCCCACATGGAATGAGCAAGCACGATTAGCAACTACCTGCATAACTGAATTCAAGTAACTCAGGCATCACAAAATTCAATTTAATGGGCAATCTTCAAAAATGACTAGCAACTGGTATTCTTCTTCTAAGCGTTACCCAAAAAAATGTGTCAATGTTGGTTGTTTCATGCTTTCTCATCAACCTTCGCCCATTTCCTTCTCCATGCTAATGTGCTCTTCGTGGCGAAGTAAGAGATTCAAAATCGTCTTATTTATCACTTTAAAGCCTCTGTCTTCTCTCATGCTTATTGTACTGCAAAATATACGGGGAACACACTATTAAAGTCCTTCAATGAACAAAAATACTTGAGTCCACGTTATTTCTATGGTGTAAACCTGCAGTAGTGTGGCATCTTGCACCATTCCAGTCACCCTGAGAAGGAAGATGATATACTAATCAACTTTGGGATTATATGTTGTGTAAACGGTGATACTAAAGTCAGCTACCTCTATTGGCTTGGATCTAACTTGAGGACAACACCAACTTGCTTAGTTATTCTCTATTATGTAAGCCATAAAAACAATTAAGTATTTGAATACTGTAGAACATGTTTGTATACACTAATTCTGTTTGCCGTCATTGGCATTCCATTATTTTTTTGGGCAAGTAATTGAAAATTCACCTCAAGAAGGTATCTTGAACACCGTAGATGATCTCCTACTTCAACTGCCACTCTTGGTCCTACTCAGTATTCTCACTGCACGGTAGACGCCAGTGTTGATGGCAACAATTCTGTGCTTTTCTTTTTCCTTTACAAAAAAATAGGCAAGATGGAGGTCCGATATTACTTGGCCCGGCATCAACTCTCCATTGGTGCCACTAATGTTGATACCAGCGTATAAGCAGCCTTGCAGTGAGCATCGGATTGTCTAGGCCAAATGACTTATCAGCCCTAACACCATAGTAATAAGGCCCTAAATGAACATAAAACCTCACATCAAAATAAAAAATTTCTCATCAACTTAGCCTATAATCCATCAATACAAAGGGAAATTCATTGGGAAACAATTTCTCACCTGGGGACCTGGATATCCCCCCATAGGCCAACCCAACAGCCATTGAACATTTATCTCCAGTAGAGTGTTTTCTTGCTCAATCCGACACCTAATGTGAACATTTAGCCAAAAGTAATGAACTTGTCCATTTCAAAACTTTCTAATTCACGATAGAGAACTCATGTTTTGGGATCTCCCACCTTAACACTTATTTGATAACCTCTCGGTTACCGAAAATTTCAGCAACCTTGGCATGTTTATTTGCTGGGATCGGCTTGCTAGCTGGTGTGCATGAATTGCAAATAACCTGCACATGAACAATAATTCTCAGTAATCTAATTGAAACGTCCTTCTCGTTTGATCAACCTATTCGGATGATCTAATGGATGAACAATTGTTGACGAGGTAATACTTATTTCGTGGATGATTACCAAGATATTATTGCCGTCTCAAAAAGGATCCTTGAAAATTGCTTGAGAACTGTTAAAAAATCAAGAATTTGATGGAATGACGTGAAGGTAAATATAGTACGACAGTTTTGGGTTCATGTCATCTTGCTATGAGGTCACTTCAATATCCTCCCCTAAAGCTTGACTAGTACTTGATCCATCCTAGCTCCACATGGGAAGTTCACACAGGTGCTCAACAGGTCTAGGGATTGTCTAATTATTCAGGAATCAATAGATCAGTAGTATACCCACCCATAGGTAGCCGTGATAGTTGGGCTTCACTACCTCATCGCAAAGGAAACGAGTTCAAATCTCTGGATGCTCACAACTTAAGTGGGGGTCCCAAGGGCAGTTTACTGGGTCAGCCCCCGAGGGTTTATGTCTAAATAGTGGCTTGCGGCGAGACCCCACTGGTGCTACCGAGCACCGGAGGGTCATGTGATCTCCGAAGGGTGATCTCCGGCGGTCCATTGATTATAAAAAAAAAAAAAAATAGATCACTAGTATGTAGAATGTAAAAAGAAAAATGCTACGTATTTTATCATTGCCATTCATACCTCGATATGCCGTGCAGGTCTATGCCACAACTTCAATCCTGTCTCATAGTAAGACTAACGTCATAATGTTAAACAAGATTTGCTAATGTAGAAATTGAGAAAAAAAAAATAGGTGTCAGTTGTTGAATGTGCATAAAACATGACATATTTATTCTGTTAATAGATCGAAGAAAAATGTGAACTTATAATCTCAATAGAGAATAATTCTAGTATTGTGCATCTTCTTGCGGACCGCACTTAATGGTTTTTTACATCAAAACATATAAAATGTATTCTGCAATCATCGTATCAGTGTAGGGCATGATGTCCAAGTTGAGAAGACTCTCAAGCCTGTTATAATATGGTTCTTGGATTTCAAAGCATACACCCGGAACTTGGAAGAGGCTACCCTCTTTAGCAAGAGAGAAATCCATGTGTTTGCTGTCATGGGACTGGCAGTAAATCAATTCTTTGTGATCCTCATCTGGCATTGTGTCATCGATGCCATAATTTGTATCATTTCTACCTAGTCTGAAAAAAAAAAAAAAAAAAAAAAAAAAAAAAAAAGCGGTGTGAGTAATAGATATATATACTGAAACAAAAACCTTGGAACTTAATCTTATGGAAGATAGTTCGAACAATGAGCTCTATTTGTATGATTTGGCCTTCTGGTATACATGAGAGATTAGTTTTGAGAAGATGAAAAGAAAGGATTGGGCACTTCAAAGAAAGGGTCTCTTTAGCAAGTGCCAGTGCCGAAAAGTAGTAAACCGCTTTTTGAAGACTAGTTTCAAGTAGGAAAACATACATTTTGAAGCATAAATAGCAAGTCTTATCGATTGTCCTAAGGATGCTGCCACATTTTCCTTGAAAAATAAACTAAAAAAAAATCGCATAACTATACTTCTCCTTTGGGAACCATTTCAAGGTTATTCTCAGGCCTCATTCTCAAACGTTAGCTTGTGAACAAGTAAAAAACTGAGGATAGTTACAAAGTTGAAGGAAGCAAACTGCAGAGTGTAATAGTTTAAAAGATTAATAAAAAACTCCGTCTTACTAAAGGATCAATCAGCAAACAAGTTATTATGATATTTCATTAGATATAACAGATGATCAACTCATGAATCTTGACAGTGCACCTAATTCTTTCCTCTCGCAACCGAAAAGCAATCACATTGAAGCACTTTCTTCTTTCGCAAACTCAGCATAATTGCAAATTACTATAGCCAACCACTTTGGTGTAAATATCTATCAGATATCGCCATGGTAGAGCAAGATTACCAAACACAGCATTAATTATTATGACTAATTGAAGTCACTGAACAAGAAAAATCTGAGACAAGAGAGAATACAAGAGAAATCAATTTCACTTGAGGTCCACAACATAGACTTAAAATTGGGAATGATTGATTTAGTTATCAAAAGAAACAACAACAAAGACTTTTGCTTCGTTTATTAATCCTGCCTCACCCAAACATATTTCTTCTGCAGATATTGTTGTCACAAAGAGATGAATAATGTGTCAATTGTCAACCAAATAAAATGAACAGGAAAACCTTGCAGTGATCAAAAGGGAGAAGTCATAGTTGAGACTCCCAATCCAATTGTCATAAGACCTATTTTAATGTCAATGGCAAAGCATTTACCTGAAAACCTCTGCAGAATGTGTGTGTGTGTGAGATCGCTTCACTATCCTCCCCTGGAGCTTGACAAGCACTTGGTCCATAGTAAATCCACTTTGGAAGTTCAGACGAGTGCTCAACTAGTCTTGGGATCGCTGATTTCAAGTATTAATAGATCAGTAACATACAGCATATGAAAAGAAAAATGCTAAAAAAAAAATTTCTCATCATTCATACCCTTGATTTGCTGCGCAGATCTATGCGTTACTCTTCGATTTTATATGGCAACGCATCGAGATAAAAGTTATTTTTAAGGGAAGCAAACCATAAGCCACTCTCCAAAGACACATTTCATCACTTCATCTATGAGTTTTCCAGAATCATTGGACTGTGCAGGCATTTAACTCCTTGTAAAATCAAATAAGCAGATCGCACACTATATTTACAACATGATTCACGAACCAAAGTTTACGAGCACGGAGTTGTGTCCAAACCTTTCGGCAATCTATCCATGTCCCCCAATCAAATGAAGTATTGAAACACAATTCAAAAATTATTCATGTAAAATCTAGGTAAGAAGGTCCACATACCTACAAAATGAAAGTGGAGAATTTCCAGCCAAATTATTCGTGACATTTGAGCTCGTGAGTTATGTGTGGGATATGAGCAATCTTGTCTCGGTAAATTTCAAGACGCAATCATACACCTTCAGAAAGGAATCTGGTCTTAGTAATATCTAAGCTCCTGAGTTATGTGTGGGATATGAGCAATCTTGTACCAGTCCTCGCCTGCATCTTTTTTGCACCTTTCCTCCAATTTTGGGCAATTGTGGATATTTAGGTGAGTAAGGGAGGAAAGCCTTCGCATTCCTTCAGGTAATGACGTCAACAAGTGGCACCCAGTGATATCAAGCCATTGAAGAGATTGAAGGGCCTCGATCTGCTCTGGTAAAGCCTTCAAATTGGAGCAACGGTGAATTACAAGAGACTTGAGATTGCTGACCTGCAGAAGCCATTGTGGGAAAGATGCTAATTTAGGAAGGCCAAAGATTTGCACGGACGAGAGACTCTGAAGTCCATGGAAATCCAAGATGTTGCTACTTTCGTCTTTGGATAAATCAAGCTCCTTGCATTCTGATATATGGAAATCCATGAGATTGGATAGATGTCGCATACCGAGTGAGAGGGAAGTTAACCTTGGACAATGATTGATGGAAAGATATTCAAGTGAGGTGAGTCTTTTCAAAAGCTCCTCAGGCATACATTCTAGAAATTCTATACTCCAGATACGTAGCTGCTTCAACTTATTAGGGCCCAATGTCTGAATTAGCAATGCTAGGTTGGCCTTAGTTAAAAATAACGTCTCAAGATGTGGAGTTACTGGCATGGCTCTCAAGTTTCCACAGTAACCGATCTCTAATGTCATTAGACTAGGAAATGATGTTGTTAAAGTGGATGAATGGTCTGACTCAATGTATTCCAATTCAGTCAGATGAATTATCTTTAAATTCTTGAGTTGAGGTAGTTGGCCCAATGGAGGGAGATGTTTACATCTTCCGCAGTGCTCCAACGATATCTCAACTAAATTTGGCAAGGAAGACACAAGGCTATCCATCATCCACCTTGGAAAGCTCTCACCTTTATATCTCATGACCGTCAACTTCTTCAGATTTGAATGCGGCCTTAGTCCACCTAGTAGTGCTTCATCTCTATCCCCAATTACTGCATCATCAGTATTGAAATCACCCCATTCAAGTTTCAAAGATTCTAGAGAATGCTTCCCTATCAAGTTTGCAGCCCTAGATTCTGCTACTATATCTCTCACGCTTCCCAAATTTTCAATGCAAAGGTTTCCTCGGATGTTATTAAGCCCATTTAGCTCCCCAAGTCTACAACAATTCTTAGCAAGAGCTTCATCTTTTGGCAAAATGAAGCGCGTCAACCTACATAGAGAACTCAATTGCCCTAGTCCACGTGGCAAATAAATAAGTTTCCAACACCAAGCTATGTATAGATTTTGAAGTCTTATTAACTTCTTTATACCCCTTGGCAATTCTTCAAGGGCACAACAATCATAAAGATTAAGTGTTTGCAAATTTTGCAATCTTGTAATTGAATTAGGAAGCCTTTTGAGTGTTGTATTGTGAGAGAGGTCGAGATATGTGAGATACTTCAACTGACAAATGGATCTAGGCACTTCCTTGACATTTGTGGCATGTAGATCCAAAATGCGCAACCTCTTGAAACTTTGAATAAGTTGGTGCAGATATGCTTCACTCATTGGTTCTCTTTGTTCCCTTCCCCAATATCCAGCATTAGACAGAAATGTTCTCAATGCACTTGCTTTCAAGCATGAGATTGGAAGTTTACCCATGAAATTAGAAGTTAAATCATGAGATATATGACGAGTTCTTTCGAGTGTGGATCTTGTGGCGTCCCATGCCACCCAATATTCTGTCCCCGCAACTGAGCAAGCTAGATCATGCATCAAATCATGCATCTTGCAAGTCTCCTCATTGGTGTATGGATCTTTTTTAAAATCTTGGAAGAAGTTACTCCTAAGTAGATCTTTGAAATATTTATGAGCAATGTCTTCTAAATGTTGACTTCTATGCAATGGCTGGATAAAAATCCTTCTGCCATCCAAAGATCCAACAAAGTCTGCTTCTTTATTTCATAATCTTTGGGAAACAATGAACAAAATGCGAAACACTGTTTCAAATGTGAAGGAAGATGATTGTAACTCAACCTAAGAATTGAATTTATGCGGTCTTCATTTTGAGACACTTCTGGGAGTTCGTCATCTTTGAAACATAACCATTCACGTTTAGTTTTCTTAGAGGATAGTAAATGCCCAACAGTTCGAATAACCAATGGAACCCCAGAGCACTTTCTAACTATCTCTTTAGCGATAGCTAGCATTTCAGGATCTTGTATTTCCTCTTCTTTAGGACAAGCTATTTGCATTAATAAATCAACAGACATTCTTTCAGATAAGCCCTCAAGATGATGAAGCAGACCAGGGCTAGTGATATTCGCAACTGAAAGAAGTCGCGTAGTTATTAGGATCTTGCTTCCTCTAGCACCTCCCACTAACAAGGTTTTCAAACTTAGCCATTTTTCATGGTCTTCATTCCACAAGTCATCTAAAACTAAGAGATATCTCTTCCCATCAATTTCTGTCCTCAATTCACTTTGCAACTGTTCCATTACACTCTCGGTTGGTTCTTTCTTCTTTGCACAAGCTATGATATTTTTCACTATTTTTTTTGTGTCAAAGTCAGTTGAGACGCAAACCCACATTTTCAAGTCGAAATGTTTACTGACCATCTCATCATTATACACAAATTGAGCAAGAGCTGTTTTTCCAAGCCCCCCAATACCAACTATTGGAATGACAGAAACATTCTCTTTCACGTTTAGGTTCAGTAAAATTTCCATGACTATCTTCTTGTCATCATCTCTCCCTTTAATATCTCCCTCGAGTATAAACGAATGCGTCTCTTCTCTCTTCCTCCACTCTCTCTCCATTGGCAAATCCACAGGGCGCTCGTCCAAGTAGAATCTCCTATCAGCCTTAATAGTTTCTATTCTCTCCCGCACTGCTCTTACTTTGTAACTCATCTTCAGTTTAAAAGCAAGCTGGTTTGAACTTGAGAAAAATGTCCTTACCTCCTTGATCATTTCAGTATGGCCCCTCAATTTTCGTCTTATAGCATTTATATTGAATTCTTCAAGCACGTCTTGCGCATCATAGAAAGCATCTTTCAATTTCTCAAGCCAATCTTGGATTTCGGAATTATGGTATTGCTCTTCTGCATGTCCCAGTATAGCTTGAAGCATGGAGACAGTGCCCCTGAGCATCTCAAGTTCATGCTTGACGCCGCTTAGCTTTCCGACATTTTCTAGTGCTTCAGGAATCAGATAAGAAGCGATCTTTCCAGCAATACTAAGGATGACAGCTTCTGCCATTTTTGTTCTCTCTGTGGATCAAAAGATATTAGTCCAATCGGTCCAAGGATAGACTTCTCACAACAGGTTTAACAGGTTTGTGTTGATGCTCACCTGAGACTAGCAAATCAAAAGGCTAACAAATCTAATTGTCTACCTCTGTGACCGACATGAACTGTTGAAGATAAAAATTCCAACCATCTATGCAAGCCTAAATAAAAAATGCATAATGGACCAAAGAGGTCGCGTCCAAGGTCAACGATTGATTTGTCTAAGATATTTGGTCTTCCTTTGTTTACTCGTCTAACGTGCTTGCAAAGGCAATGAAAATGCTGGTGTTAAAGTGATAGAAATACTCTTAACAATTTGTGTAACAGTCCCGAGATCCAGAACCTGTGGAGATTTGTGCAAAGAAATTGCGTCCCCGAGGACAAACATTTTTAGAAGATGACCAAAAATTCTTCTTGGGATGGATTTTAGGTATGACAAACTTGGTATAAAAGCTTATGTTATAAACCTAGAAAAATTTCCTTTGCTTTGATTCGGGCACTAGGAAAAGTGAGTGGCGATTCATTAGTACTAATATATATGTGTATATAGGCGATAGATACTTTCTGCGTAAATAGAAAGTTCTAAATGTATAGGCAACATAATGGATTTGTTGACATTATGATGCTAACATTACCGCATTCAATTCAACTTCCCTTCATTCACATGACATTATTGCTATTATTTTACTAAAATATTATAGTTTGTCAATAGAGCCGTTAAACGGGTGGGTTGGGTCGGGTCATTAATGGTCCGACCCAAATTGACCTATTAACCCATTTATAACCCATTTATGCATAATGTAAATTTTTCGACCCATACCCGACCCAACTCATACCCGACCCATACCCAACCCATACCCAACCCATCCCATATTAATAAAATATTTTCATATTTAACCAAATTTAGAAAAACTTATTCCTATGTTTTTTTTAAAGATTATATTACTAAAATACTTCCAAGCTTATTTCTTATATATATTATTTTTTTAAATTTTATTGCTAAAATATTTTTATACAACACAAATTTAAAAAATCGAATTTAATTATTTTTTATTTAAAAAAATAAATTTTTAATATTTTTATTTTATTTTTTAAATACTTTCTTTTTCTTTTTCTCTTTCTTTTTTCTTTTTTTCTTCTCCTTCTTCTTCTTCTTCAGCCGGCCGCCAGCCACAACGACGCCAGCGATCGGCCACAGCGAGCCTCGAGCTCACCGGCATTGGGCAAGCTCAAGCTCGCCCCTCGCTTGACGCCGACGAGCTCAAGGCTTGCCAGATCCACGAGGCTCGAGCCTCGCCCAACACCGGCGAGCTCGAGTCTCGCCAAATCGGCGAGGCTCGAGCCTCGTTGGGCGTCGGCGAGGCCTCCGCCTCGCCAGATCCGGCGAGCTTAAGGCTCGCCTGGCCGGTCACCGGCCATCGTCGTGCCGGCGACCGGAAGGAGGAAGGAGAAAGAAAAAAAAAAAAGAAAGAAAAAGGAAAGAAAAAGAAAAGAGAAATTAAAATAAAAAATATAATTTCGATTTGTATAAATAAATAAATATATATATATATATATATATATATTTATAAAGTTAAAGAGGGAAGAGAGAAATTATAAGATTTTTGTTGAAAATGGGCTCTCAACCCAACCCATTTAAAACCCACCTAAGACCCACCCATCTTAAACCTTTAATTGTGAAACCCATTTAACTATTTTTTTGTCAAAAACAAGTGACCCATTTATGATTTAAATGAGTCATATATGGGTCTATGACCCATTTTAACACCTCTACAGTTTGATTAGAGAAGTTCACTCTCCTTTCTAATCTCTCAAAATTATTTGCTTCCTATGAATAAATGCTTCTATACTGTTTCTTGCTTTCTTTATATCTTCCCGTTCTCTAGATAATAATAAAAAAAATTCCTTAAAACTCTTCCCACTGTAAACTTGCACATTTATGCAATGTAAAATCCCATATTTAGTAATTTTAAAAGGATTCCCATATTTATGCGAGAATGACTTTGATATATGTGGCACGCTTCTAGATTATTTTTTTCTGTTTGTATGTTTTGGAGGGTGTTTGTTTAGTGGGTTTGTAACGGGGTTTATTGGAGTTGGCTCGGGTCAATTCTCTAAACCTTTCTGGTGGGCCTAGTGTCCTTCTGAGTCCTCTTGACATGTGGTAGTGTATCATTGGCTTTTGTCCTCCAGGCACGCAGCAGTCTGTCCGTATGGCATAATCCTCTGACCAATCCTTTTGATCCTCTTGCTATGAATAAAAAATCAACTACCAACAAAATTTTAAATTACCAATTCAGTTTAAACTCTTTTTCATGTAAATTTTATCCTAAACCTTTTGTATATGCAAATATAACCCATCCATCCAATTATGGCTAGAAATTGCTGACATATATATCAGCCGGTCCTATGTGGTACAATAGGCATTAACATATATGTGTTTTAATCATATTTTTAATATTTTTTGATTTTTTGTATTTTTTTTCTTTTTTCTTTTCTATTTTTTTTTCCTTTTCTTTACTTTTATTTTTTGGGCTGAAGGTTAGAGATCAAGCCCACAAAAAAAGTAAAGAAAAAAGGAAAAAAATTACAATAATTTAAAATTTTATTAAGAAATTATTAAAACGCTCTCATTAATGCTACCGTGCCATGTAGGATGGCTGGTTTCATGTCAATGATTTATGGCCAAAATTGATCGGATTGATTGATTGGCACAAATGCAAAAAGATATAGGATTCAGTTGGTTAAAACAAAGAAAGGGTTTTGGATTGAATTAGCAAAATTGTAATAGGTTTAAGATCTTTTTGGTAATTTTCCCATCACAATTAAATAGGGACTAAAGAGACACAAATTCGTTAGATAGGTAAAACATCACATCCAGTTTAATAAGTAAGGCAAGTCGAGGATGTTGTTCTTGTATGTAAAAGATTAAATGGAATGATTTATTTCTTTTCCACTTTATTGCAAAGTATGTCTATACGTTGGAGTTTTGCAATCAATGTTTGCCATTTGAATATTTTCTGTTATCTATAATTATTGTATACTTATATAATCTAATTATATATATTTAGTTTTGTTTCACAGATGACACATAATAAAATAGAATGAAATAAAATAATCAAGATGATAAGAGTTAGCTGAGGTTTCTTATAACTTGTTTGTTTGTGCTTTTTAAAAACGCAAAAGTAACCTTGCTTTCTTGCTAAAATAATATTTATCAAGTATTAAAAATCATGAAATTATTGATGTAGATTATGTGAAAATTCCATATGTTTTAGACCAAAAAAATGTTAACATGAGTCCGAAATGAGATCAGATTTAAAAAAAAAAAAAAAGTCTCTTGTTGTTTTGCAGATGCTTTTGAAAGCATAGAGCTTGCAATCTACCACAAGAGGTGAACAACAAACTTGAGTTGTTGAAGACAGGAATTCTCATCAGCCATGCACATTACAAGATAAGGTCTAAATCAATGTGCACATGGGGCCCCACTGAGGTCGGGGCTGAGGTCCATGATTTGTTTGTCTAAGATTTTATGTGCTTCTAGTGTTTAATAGCCTAACATGCTTGCATAGGCAATGAAATTGCTGGTGAAAACAAATCACTAGGCTGATAGTTCATAAAACAATAAATCAATGGAAAATTACCAAAAGAAATCCTAAGCCTATTGCAATTGTACCAAGTTAGTCCTAAATCTTTTTTTTTTTTTTTTTTGCCAATTCAATTTTAAACCTTTTGCAATTGTGCTAATTCAATCCATCCGACCAAATTTAGCCAGTCGTCACTAATGTAAATGACGACTGGCGACCGCTATCTAGCAACGCTGACATGGCTTTTTTTTTTTTAAATTCTTATTTATTTGTTTCAAATTTTTTTATTCTTTTTTTCCCCATCTTCTCCTTCCTTTGGCTGGCAGCTATAGGTGAGGGCTAGCAAGCCTCTCCTAGCCAGGGCAAGGCCGACCTTGTCGTCGCTAGGTTGGCCCTACCAGATCTAGCGAGGCTTAGCCTTGCCCAACCATGGCTAAGCCCAACCAAGGCAAGGGTCAACCTCACTAGTGGCTAGCAAGGCTCCTTGCCCAAGGATGAGGAGGCTCAACCTTGCCATGGCTGGGTGAGACCGAGCCTTGCTTGATCTAACGATAGTGACTTCACCGTTGCTGGGTGAGGCTTGCCCACACCAATGGCCGACGGGGGCAAGCCTCGCCCCTGGCTAGTGTCAACCAACTAAAGGAAGGAGAAGATGCCCAAATAAATAAATAAATAAATAAATAAATAATTCAAAATTTCAAAAAAAAAAAATAGAAAATATATTGAAAAATTGCACATCAGCATTCGTCGGATGGCCGTCACTAGCCGGCATATATGTCAATGCCGACCGGCCAAATTTGGCCAGATAGATTGAATTGTCATAATTACAATATGTTTAGGATTTTTTTGATAATTCTCCCAACAATCGATGCATGCATGGTGAAAAGAACTTGAGAGCAAAATTACCAGGAGTACTGGTGACACTGAAGGACCGAATTTGACAGCAGCAGCCCGAATGAAATGCAGGCAACAAGATAAGATATGATGAAGAAATGGTACTTGAGTGCTGCCTGCATTTGCCCTCGTTGCTGTATTTATCGTCGTCGCACATCAAACGGAGAAGAACATAGGAACATTCCTTTCTTACGTGGACGCAGCAAGGGAACGTGGAATATGATCCCCTTCTTGCTGTGTAGTCTCTGCAAGACAGATAGGGAAAAGATGTCACGTCCAACTCGATGATTTATGTAGTCTCAATCGTTATTGATATATTAATATAGATACTTCTGTTTCTGTCTACATAAGACATTAACACGATGATTTCCACTGGTGACCATTTTCCCCCCGAACTCTTCCAGATTGCAAATATTTCAATCTCTAAAATTCTAGTTCAATTTCAGTGATAATTAAAATGTACAGCAATTTCTCGATCATAATTCTAATATAGTTATAATTGTAAATAGCACACGGTATACTTCTTAATCTTGTAATTGTAGTTCATATTTTTACCGTAATAACATATGACCATTATTGCTAAAGGGTAAATACTAATATCCCTAACTAGATAAAAGTATAATAATTGTCATATAACAATAAATTTCAATAATGAATCAATGTAAGAAGTGTTACCTTAAGCTAACTGCAAATAAAAAATCATAATTCATGTGTTAAAATTTTTAGTATAATAATATTTGATTTCATCGTGTAACCATGAACTATCACTTAGTAATATACTAACATTTAATGATAATGACAGTTAATCTTAGTTAGACCAATCTAATATAAGTAATTATATCTTACCATTTATAACTAAAATTTCCACTAAAAATTAATATTATATATCCCTACGACCAAATGCTAGGCGGGTAAGTGGGAATCAAATGCTACTTAGCGTTAATTTGTCGAGAACAAGATTCATGCCATCTGTAAAATGGCTTGTTCCCGTCAATCTTTTGATCTTGCCATGATATAACACTAGGCAGGTGAGTGGGAATTAGATGCTGCTTGGCGTTAATTTGTCAGAATAAGATTCATGCCATCTGCAATGGCTTGTTCCCATCAATCTGGTGATTGGCTCACAAAATGGACTGATTTTGCAAATCCACATATAAAAGACTAGGCAGGTGAGTGGGAATTAGATGCTACCTAGCGTTATTTTGCCGAGAGCAAGAGTCATGCCATCCGTAAAATGGCTTTTTCCCATCAATCTTGTGATGGGCTCACAAGATTGATTGATTTTACAAAAAAAAATTCCAAGAACATTTTTGACAAATAGGACAGGCAGCCTAATTCCTTAAAATATCCCAAACTTTAGGTCCAATCTCAATTCTTCCCCGAACTTTTTTTTTTATCTAAAAAGAAAATTTGAAACTTTTACTCTAGTCTTAATTCTGCCCACGGGTCCAAAATTCACCATTCGTTTCTCCAAAGTTATCAATCTCAAGGGCAATTAGGAGTATTATTAGAACTATGTCTCCGTCAACACCTTCACCTTCGTATAAAATAATAGTAGCCTCTTGATGTTGATAATCTTGAAACTCTTGATGTTGATAATCTTGAAAAAATCAATGGCAATTTTTGGAAGCGTAAGCAAATTTGATACTAGAGTGAAAATTGAGATTTTTTTAGATGAAAAAAATTCGGGACAGGATTGAGATTGGACCAAAAGTTACAGATTTTTTAGGAAACTTTAGTTAATGAATTGGGATTGGACCTAAATTAGCCCTGGGACTGAATGTGAATCTTGAATCTGTTTATCTACCCCTCCTACAGTGAAGTACTCAAATTTAAATCCCAAAATATCGGCAAGCATTTCATCTTCCAAGGAATCTCGCAACAGTTAAGTTAGTTTTAACTAGGGGTGAGCATGGTCCGGGTTGGGCCAGTCCACCCCCTAACCCTAGGACCAACCCGCACAATGTCGGTCCTCAATTTTTGGAACCGAGGACCAACACTATTGAGCTTGGGACCAAGGACCAGACCGACTCAATGGCTTTGGTCTGGTTCTAGGGTCAACCCGGGACCAAACGATAATTTTTTATTTCATTTTTTGTACTCCCTAAAAAACCGATTGAGGACTGGATTGACCCAATGGGTTTGGTCCGATTTCCAAGTCAACCTACGACCAACCAATAATTTTTTATTTCATTTTTTGTACTCCTTGATAGGACAACCGAGGACCGTACCGACCCGAGGATTCGATGATGAGCGAGGTTAGCTAAGAAAGGCAGGTGATAAGAGTCAAGTCGAATGAGCATAAAACAGAATGAGCATCGAATGTCAAGTGGCAAGCAACAAGCCAAGCGAGCATCAAGTAGTGAGCGACATGAATGACCCAAAGCGAGCAAGACGAGTGTCAAGTGGCAAGCGGAGAAATTGTTTCTTTCGATTTTGGCAAATTGAAGACTAAAATGACAAATAAGATAGAAGAGAACGAATACTAGAGGAGGATGCCATAAAGAGTTATTTCCATAAGGAGCTGTTTATGCCTTTTTAGACGCCGTGAAGACTTCTCACAAAAACATTTTCCTCCTTCGTAAATTATGACTATTGACATTGTAAAAGACATTAAAATCTAAGTTATTAAAGAATAATGTAAAATTACTTGAACTCCTCACTAATGAGCTATTTAATATTGTTGACGCTATTTATTTTAGGTTTTCTCTATATAAAAATTTTATAAATAATATTATATATATAATTAGGGTTGGTCCGAGTTGGACCGACCCGAAACTCTTAGGACCAAGGACCGACCTGCACACTGCTGGTCCAAGAATTCTAGGACCAAGGACCGACCCGATCACCCTAGGAATTGGACCAAGACCAACAGGGTTGGGCCGATCTAGGGTCGGTCCAGGATTGACCCTGGACCGATGTTCACCCCTAGTTTTAACAAGGTTGACTTAACCCCCAAAGCAACCTTTGAAAATATAAAAGAATACTTGCCGATACTTGGATCGTGAATATGCTATCATGTCAAATTCATTCTTTAGGATTATATTGTGAAGTGAACCAAAACTGGAAATGTATGCATTTGACTAACCAAAAGAGTTTCTATCCAAGAATGGGAATAGTAAATTTTCTTTTCTTCACGAAAGCGTTTGTCAAAGGGAACTTATTTTCAATATATAAGTCTATATAGACTCTTCCCTTTTTTTTTTTCTTTAATCACCTAATTATAAAGATTAGAATAATTATTGGAGTTTGCTTATCTTTCTGGAAATGATTGTGTTAGAATTTTAGTAGACTATTGGTACATGCACTTTTTTCCCTTACCTATTGTAAATTGCACAACTGCAATGTTGTATCGAGATTTTACTTTGATTTTAGTTGATTATACATTACTCTCTAACTGAATTTACATTTGCATTAACCTATCAGGACATAAGATTAGCAAAACCTTTTTCATTTTACATACATTATTTCTTTTTGGTAATTACACGTACTTTATCAAATGTATAGTTGATCACATCTTTATTATTCAGTGGTGCCTTTAGAATTAGCATAGAGATTTTATTCATGGTCTAATCAACGGAACCATAAAGACTATATAGATGTTAGCAACTTCTATTTGTGACAGTTTATGTATACACAATTAATTGCATATTTTTATTTGAATACTTTGACAATTAAATTTCAAAGTTGAAAAGTTATAGTTTAATCTAATCAATATTGAACCACTAGGGGTTCGCCCCAAAGGCCACTCTTCCAACTTGGAAAGGGGAGGTTGGGGGTTCAAATCCCCACCTTCTTAGGGGGGATTAGGGTGGGAATGATTTCTTTTCAGGAGTGAGTTTCGACTCCCATGCCCTGCAAGAAGGTAAAGTAAAAGTTTGAGAGTGAGTGTTAGAATAGGATTAAAGTAGGATCGACCAAAAAAAAAAAAATCAATATTGACCTTGTGGGTTTTTTGCCAGAATATGTTTCTATAACTAAAAGATTGCTTACTTGTGCTCTCCTTTAATTTTTTTACAAATTTTTTTCTACAACGCGAAATGGAGGTTGAAACTCTAGTTACACCTTTTTTTACTTTCAAACTCACATCTCATTAAAGGAAACTTCGAGCATTTCTTAATTTTGGTCCACTTGCTATGACATATG
This sequence comes from Eucalyptus paniculata subsp. matutina, assembly GCA_017140255.1. NCBI lineage: Eukaryota > Viridiplantae > Streptophyta > Magnoliopsida > Myrtales > Myrtaceae > Eucalyptus > Eucalyptus paniculata. The sequence continues at coordinate 18,578,529 of CM029436.1, read as the reverse complement.
AATGTATGATCTATCGCAACTCTCCCGATGGGCGTCAGAGAGTGGTTTTAGAAATAATATTGAGTTGGAGACCAACAATCCTCAATTTGTGCGGTTTCTCTCAAACCCTTAGCTTTCGCGAAGTTAGGATTTCCAATTTTGGTTCAATTAATCCTATAAAAATTCTACGTGACATGGAGCCGCTACTAACTTATTGGGTCAGTTAGGAACCAAGTGAGATACCAAAGGATATCTCATTTCCTGCGCAATTAGAAATCTAGAATCGAGGAGTTGATTACATTAGTCATGCAATTAATGCCCTTTTGGTTTAAATTAAGGTGTCCATGTGATCTATTTATCAAATATGAATCCTAAAGTTCTCGTTCACTAAGTGTCCATGCAATGTTTTTGGTGTTTATTATGATCCTAAGATATAACATAATCATTTAGTTAGAACAAGCAAATTCACAACACCAAAGCGATATAAAAGAATTACAACTAATTCGTCGATAACAATAATAAGAGAAAGAGACCCATGATCTAAATTAAAATAGCATCCAATTTCTTGTCTAAAAGATTAATGTACTAAAACAAAACTATATTTGAGATATTTGCTAAAATCCCTAAACTCGTATACACTAACTAAATGAAACTAAATTAAAACTAATACTAAAATCTAAGCTAATCAAGCCCTATTTTTAAAAATATTTTCTATTTTTATTTTTTGAATTTTTTGAATTTTTATTTTTATTATGTCTATTTTTCATTATCTATTATTTAAGAAGACATGGACTGAACCCATGGGCTCAACCCGCGTGTAAGTTCAGGTTTAGGCTCGCAAGGACGTGGGCCCAGTTTTGGAGTCGCCCTGTAGGCGAGGTCAAATTTCAAATTCATTGTGATGGGCTGCACACGGGCTCATTAAAGCCCATTTCCTATTATAAAGCCCGATTACTCATTTATATTTCTCTTTTCTCCTCTTTCATTATTTCCATTACTCATTTTCTTATTTTGTTTTTTTCCCCATCGTCTTCGTCCTGTCGTATCTTTTTACTGCTCAGGAACTTCTAACACTCGCAAATTTATTCCAAAATACCAAAGCTTCAATCACGATAAATCCATATCCTATCCTGAATGAGAATAGCACGATCTACCGTTAACCACCACCGATCACTGGTTTGCCGCCGTTAACCTTCAGCCACAGACTTGCGCATGGACTCATAGCGAATATAAACATAAAACACTAACACGGTGAAGATCTCAGTCATGAGCATCGCTAGAAATGAAGGTTGGGAGTAATGGCTCCGGATTATGCACTCATTATTAGATGCCATAAAATAGTGTAAGAATGCACAATAACATAGAACAAAAACATGAAGATGAAGTTCTCAGTAACGATGAAGCATAGCCAAAATTCATGCCATAAAATAGTGCAAGAATCGCCCAGTTTTCCTTTGGAGCTCTCTGCCACCTTATTTGGAAATACAGGAATGAGATTCTATTTAGAAATTACACCTTCACGGTTCCAGCTTTGAAGAATCACTTGATTAAAGTGGTTAAGGATAAGGCGTTGACTTTCACTAATGTTGAAGACAATCCAAGAAATAGGAGGCTTCAACGCACATGGGGGATTGACCCTTGTATTTTCTATTCCTCTTCAGTACTTCCTTAGCATTCTTGCTGTCCGGTTTTTTGTTGCTGGGTGGGCCGTTGCTGTGCTTTGTTGCTATCGTGGAGTCTCTCGTTGCCGCTTGTGGACGGGGTTCTTTAATCCCGGGTTTTGGGTTTCGGTTGCCTCTGTTTGGCTGGCTGGTCGCCTTCTTTTGTATTGGTCCTACTGTTGGTTGTGACCGTCGTCGTGTGACTGTGCCTTCTTGCTCTTCTGCCTTGTAGGCTTTTGATTTTTCTTCTTTCGGTACGCTTCCACTCAGTATGCCTTGTTTATTTTGAGTGTAAGATTTGGTGCCGTTTGCTTGTACATATTGGTTAAGCTTAATACATTTACCTTTCACCAAAAAAAAAATAAATAAATAAATAAATAAAAAATAATACCTATCATGTAAGACACGTCCATACACCCTCAAAATAATCTAGGATCAGAGACAAGTCTATGCGAATTTGGTTCAAGCATTTTGTTGAACAGGTAATGAGAATATTCGTGAATGCGTCTATACTCAAAGCGAAAGAAAGACTAACATCCTGGTTAACGCCAAATATGCTAATGTTCTATGAATCACCAGACTATCTCCAAGGCTACCCAGAAATTACCTGGATAGAAACGAGATCTTAGAGTTTTTTGTTCTTACTCATAATAAACTGAGATGGAACATATTGAACTCACCTTGCTGGGGATAAATCTCAGTCACTAATGTTGATCAAGCTGGCACGAGGAGATTCGAGAACGCATCACCGGTGAGGAAGAACGCCGGCAATTGAGCTTTCGATTGAGAATGCAGCTCTCTGAGTTTCACGGTAAAAAACAAAACTGGGTAAAGCAGCGGAGACTCAGGGCAGCAACGTAATGCCCATGAACGATTGTGATAACCACAAGAACTATTTCAGGAACGGAAGTGATAAGTAGCAAACCATGACGTTGATTAACAATGGGCGAGCATTCTCGAAAAGCTTCTTGAGAAAAGATTTTTCTCTTCTTCTTATTTTTCTATTGAGCCCTTTTGATGAGCCGCTTTTTATTAAGGGCTGACGAAGGTGGTCCCTTTTCAATTTATGGGTCAATTTGAATATCATTTTTCTTTATCGGCTGTGCTTGGGATCAGCTATACTTTGAAATTCATGAATTTTCAGTTCTGTTTGACGCACCAAATGAGTTGAAATATGCAATTTCCAGATCTAGAATTTGCCCACCAAAATTTGGGTATCAACACTGTGGATATGAATTTCACAGCAAAAAAAGCATGATTAAAGTCTGACCATGCTTCAACACTCACTCTCTTTCGGTAAAAAACATGATGCCCTCCCTTCTTCCCTCCCTCTGCCATTAATAAAGATGTTCACTTCTTATAATCTCATATATGTAGAATAGTTCGATTTCAGTGATCATTAAAATGTGAAACAATTTGTTAATCAAAAGTCTAACATCCTTATAACTGTAAATAGCTCATGGTATACTTCTTAGTCTTATAATTCTAGTTAATATTTCTACTATAATAACATATAATTGTAATTGTTAAAGAGATAACTAATAATATATGTCACTAGATAATAGTATCATTATCGCCATATAACAATAAATTCAAATAGTGAATCAACGTAGGAAGTGTTACCTTACGCTAATTGCAATTTAAAAATCATAAATTATGCATTAGAAATTATAGTATTCATAACATTTCATGATAATGATAATTAGTCTTAGTCAGACCAATTTAATACAAGTAATTATATGTTATCATTTAAAACTAAAATTGTCACTAAAAAATAATATTTTCTTTTATATATATTTTTATTTATTTATATATTTGGATGAACCTTACCACTAAACATCTTATTTGGGAAAATGCAATGATGTGATAGTCTTGATACATTGGTGCACAGTTGATTCTAAAGCTAAATTAAACTCTCCTTGATCTTATAGGAGCAGTGGTTGTCATTTACTGAATCATAGTTTTCATCACTCCCTTTTATTATCATTTTAGGTTTCGAACACAAGAAAGTTTAATTGAAAAGTTTAATAGGATGGTCGGTTATTCCTTAAATTCTTGGTATAGATGTGGGGCATGACGGTTGTCAGGAAAACGAGAACTTGCTAAATATTTTCGCATAATGATGTGCTTTGGGATTGTTACTATAATGGACTTGACTCACATTTAAGGTTCCATTTGTAGTTATCTGTGTGTTCTCGGAACTGCGTAAAGGAGATTCAACTTGGTGTTATGTCAAATGTTCTTTGCATTGAAAAATCCTCCAGTTTAATGAATGATTATGTCCCGTATGATATAACTGACCATTATAAAATACAATGCCAATTGGCCTAGTCTGCCGTATGAATTAATGTACTTACCTTTTTTGCGCAAAAAATATTTAACCATAATATACCATAATTCCTTCAACCAAGTGCGAGATAATTGGTTTGGGCTATTCAAGGGAATCAATCTTTGTTTTCTTTTCCTCTAGCTACTAAGATGTTTAAGTTCGCTAAGTTCGCCCTTGAGCTCGTAGGATACCACATTACTGATAACAATTCGGAAATCTCTGAATCTCAGCCTAATTTCCTGCTCCCAAAAGCTTATCGCAGGATATCACATCAAAGAAAGATAGCCTCACAACTAGACAGAACTTGTTATAGAACAATTTCTCCATCTTCCCTATGGATACCTTGTTATGACTTAGCCCCAATCGTCAACCGCTTCCCTTGTGGGTTATCAGGCATTGCCGACTTTCGTGACTTGACGGGCGGTGTGTAGAGAACATATTCACTGGCTGATTTTCTATTACTCGAAGTTACGACTTCATGGAGGCGAGTTTCAGTCTCCAATCCAAGCTTGGCAAACAATGAAAATTAATAAGATAGTATGCATCATTTAATGAGTGTGTTCATGAAGATAGTTATAATAAATGAAGTTATGCATCTTTTTTAACTACGCATAGTTATACTCACTTCTAAGAGGACTCACATGTTTTAGTTAATTAAATAATTAACCATGTAAATAGGTTTAATTAGTTTTAAATTGGATTAGCATTTTCATCGAGAATATATCCAAACTAGCTTATCTACCATGAAAATGAAAATGATTACAAAATTTCCCTAGAATACAAATCTAATGTCTTAAAGCAGAGATTAATAGGTGAACTATTTGTACCGTGGATTTGTAAAAATAACTACTCGTAAATTAGTTCATCATTGAATTGCGTTTGTAAATAAGTACTTTAAATTATGATATCTTATGCCATCTCCTTTAACCTTTTATCAATTAGCTCGTTGTTTGAGAATGTAAAAATTCATTCATATATCCATATTTTGCATTTCATACATATTGTCAAGAATTCTCCAAATGCAACAATAGAAAATAACAGAAAACAACGTATTAAATCATCAAATTCATTCCACGTGACGATTATCTATATGGATCAATGCGCACAATTATAATTATTTTGCTTCGCCCTTCTGTCCTGCATCATCCAGCATGTTTAGTTTCAATACACAACGGGCATCGACTGTAGGAATTGCTTTCTCCACCTCATGGATGAGTAGAACAAGACGACAGAGCGATCGCTCTGTAACAAGATAGATTATGGAAGCCATGAAGTTGCAGTGAACGATCCGATCCCATCAGCAGTTTCTAAAAGATAATGAAGTAAGATTTGTAGTATACTCTTGGTTTAAGCAAGCTTATGCCAATGAAGTAGGATTTGTGTATTTAAAATCTTGGCCAACTTGTTGGAACAAACTTGGATCCAACTCACGCTACTGTTAAACCATTAGATGAATTTAGTTCTTGAGTCCGTAAAATCTCACATGTTAGGATGAAACTGAACTATACATATTACGCATTCACATCTGTTGTACTTTAGCTAGTACGTCCATGATAGGGTGCAATTGGACCGCACCATTTGGACTTGATACGGTACAATGGAAGGACACCATTTGTAGGGGTGTCATGGAGTCATATAAAAGACCCCTAAAGACAACCGTTGGAGGGGTTGGACAAACGTACGTTCAGAAAATTTTCTTCATTTCTCTCCCCTTTCCATCAAGGCGTTCCATTTTCTTCTTTACGAGAACAATTTGCATTTACGCTGTGGAAATCGAGTACTTTCCTTGTGATCGCATCTAGACTAACGTGAGGTAGTGTTGTTCGTGATTTATTCACAATTCAACGTTCATTTCAGGGCTATTTGCTGTTTGCGCATCGGAATCAAGTAAGTCATCTTTCGCCGACTTGAATTCCAACATTGGTATCAGAGTCCGGTTGTGATTTCTGCTTTGTTTTCATAGAATTTTCTCGTTTACCATTTCATATTGAGATCAAGAATATGAAATCTACACTGTTTGGATCTCTGATAGTCGGAATTGCCATATGAAAAACTCGAAATCGAACCGAAGCGAAGAACGGGTTCGGGGTCGTGTACACCCGTACGGTTTTGGCCATTTTTCAAAATAATTTCTTGGCCAAAATTAATTTTTGAATATATAGGGTGAAAGAGCTCGTCGAGACGAGTCCGACGATGGGTCGAGCGCTGCCGGAAGACACTGGATGCACCCACATGTGCGACCAAAAGTCGCTCCATGTGGGCGCCACGCTCCTGAAGCGCTGGCAAAGCCAACGTGTGCTCCACATGTGCCGGTCAGCGAACCGGCAGGTGCGCGTCACGTGCCGGTCGGCGAACCAGCGCGTGATGACATCACCATGACGTCACCCAACGGTCGATAACCATTGGGATGACGTCATCGATGACATCATCGCCGGCAACAGTTGGCCGGCCAGTCACCGGCTGGCGACTCGACCCGACTCGACCCGACCCGATCCATGACCCAACCCGACCGATCAACGGTCAACGGTCGGACCGGTCACCGGTGGGACTGGTCGGACCGGCCAGGAGCCATTTGGCTCGTTGGCATGTGCACCACACGCGCCGTGCACTTAGGCTGCGCGTGGGGGCGTGTGCGAGCTCGGATTGGAGCATGATCAATGGCGTTTGGTTCGTATGAATGTTTTCTACACTGTGGTATAATTATTTTATACTTTTGAATTTTTATAAATGTATGAAAATGTGTAGGAAACCCTATGTACACGTATTTTTTGGGGTTTAATGCATAGTTTATTTATTTGTAGCTTGTATTTTCTTGTGGTTTAGGAAATATAGTAGCTAGCTTGTATGCAAATGATGTCATATATGCTGTGTAGAGCTTGGTTCGATGATATCATGTGTATAGTTTAATATACTTACAATTTTGTAATTGCTAGAAAATTCAAATAATGGTAGGAAATCCATTACATGTTGAATTGTGATTTTGATTATAATTGAAGCATGATTGTTGTTTATACGTTGATTTACATCATGCTATGCATTTTGTATTAATGGAAAAATGTAGAAATTACATAAGGTCATGTAATTATTTTTCCTAGTGGGAGTTCGTAGGTTGGTAGAATTCGAGAGTTCTCACATAGAACTTAAAATTTGCGTAAATTAAACTAATTAATGATAATAGAACAATTGTACATAGAAGTTGATTGGGAACATAGTGAACTTTTGCTTTTGTGTCTTTTGTTGAATTATCATTAATTTAGTTTGTCTTTGCTGCAAATTCAATATGTGTGTTACTCTGTAAAGTGTGCTAGTATTAATTTTGCGTTTATTATGTCAATGTGATATAGCAATTGATTATGGTATCGGCATCCAAGACCATTGTGGCTGACCTCAATAAGGGTAAGAAACTGAATGGTGACAATTATGATATTTGGCACCGAAAGGTTCAGTACATCATTGAGGAGCAAGAGGTTTTGGAAACCCTCAACCATACCATGGATGAACCTGAGCATGGAACTTTAACTCAACACAGAAGAGATCTAGAAGCTTATCAAGCTTGGAAAAAGAAAAATAACATTGTTCATATCACGTTGCTGAGCTGTATGCAAGATGATCTTATGTGTGAGTTTGAAAGTTATGATAAAGCTCAAGCTATGTGGGTTGCCTTGAAAGATAAGTTTGGGGGTACATCTACCACTAAGCTAAGGAGACTCAACATCAAGTTTGACACATTCCGAAAGCACCCAAATGTAACGATGAGACAGCATCTTCGGGAGATGTCAAATATGATTCGTGAGCTAAAGTCACAGGTCACTCCCTTACTGATGAACAGTAAGCTCAGGCTATTATAAGGTCTCTTCTTGATAATTGGGAGTATATGAAGATCAATATGACGCATAATGAGAACATCGTCACTTTTGATAATATTACGTGTCATTTAGAATTAGAGGATGAGCGCCTAGAGGCTGCGAGATCCTCTACCCATGCTTATGTTGCTAAATCGAGTTCGCGCAAAGCTTCAGGCTTCAAGCGTAAAAGGAATTCTCAATTCAACAACAAAGGGAATAAGACTGATCAGGCACCTAAGAAGGCTAAGACCTTTCAACGCAAGAAGCGTGGTGGGAAGAAAGACAAGGCCAAGATGGAGTGCTACAATTGTGACAAGATAGGTCACTTTGCTTGTGAATGCATTGAGCCGAAAAAGATACCCTATTACTCCATTACTTTGAGTAATGCTTTTGTTTCTAGTACTGTAATGCTTGCTGAATCTCATCCAATGTGGACTATAGACTCAGGAGCAACAGACCACGTAGCTAGAGACCGAGAAGCATTTGTGGAGTATCGTCGGATATCGCCTAGAAGAAAATGGATATATGTTGGGAATAACTCAAGAGTTGAAGTGAAGGGTATCGACACATATAAATTAATCTTACATGATAGTCAAAACCTATTCCTGCATGATGTCTTTTATGCTCCAGATATTCGACAAAACTTGGTCTCTGTAGTTGTTCTTCTTAGCTTAGGTTATGTATTGAATTTCCATGGTGATTGTGTTGACATTATGTATGGAATAGTTTATTATAGTTCAGGTCATGTATCGAATGATTTTATGGTGTTAGACATTGACTATGATCAGTACAATGTTAATGTCGATGGTTGTTTTTCTTTAATTGCATCTTCTAGTAATGTTGAGATTGATACAAGTACTTTGCATGTTAGATTAGGTCACATTGGATTGCAAAGAATGCAAAGATTAGCTAGAGAAGACCTTTTAAGGTCACTCACTAATGTTAGTCTATCCGTATGTGAACATTGTCTAGCGTGAAAAGCAATTAGAAAACCATTTGGTAAAGGGACTAGAGCTGAATTTTCATTGCAACTCATACATTCTGACATTTGTGGTCCTTTGAATGTGAGGGCAAGGCATGGGAGCTCATATTTCATCACTTTCATAGATGACTTCACACGATTCGGTTATATCTTTCTGATCTCTCATATGTTAGAAGCATTAGACTGCTTTAGACGATATATAGCGATGATAGAGAATCAGTTGAACAAAACAATAAAGGCATTGAGAACCGATCGTGGACGTGAGTATCATCGGAGCAATTCAAGGCTCTTTGTGATGAAAAGGGAATTGTACGACAATTGACTATTCCTGGTACTCCACAACAAAATGGGGTAGTTGAGAGAAGGAATAGAACCCTATTGAAAATGGTTAGGTCTATGATGGCGCAAGCAAATTTACCTATCTCCTATTGGGGAGATGCGTTATTGACTGCTGCCTAAATACTTAACTGAGTGCCCTCAAAATCGGTCACTTCCACCCCTTATAAATTATGAACTGATAGGAAACCACACATCACTAGTCTACGTCCATGAGGATGTGCAACTTATGTTCATGATTCTTCTCATAAATATGGCAAATTAGGTCATAGAGGGAAGAAATGTATCTTTATAAGATATTTTGAACACTCCAAATGGTACGTGTTCATAGGTGAACAAGCTGATAGAAGTGTGACCGAAATGGAGTCACGAGATGTCACGTTCTTGGAGAATAATTTTCCTAATAGAGGTGAGATTGATAAGGACTTCCAATTATATGAGATGGAAGATCTTGATAACACACCCACTGATGTTGTAGAGGGAAATGAAGATTTACCTCAACACACAAGACCAAGTGGGAGTGTTGCATCGCTTGATGAATTAAATTCAAGAGAAATTCAATTGTGTAAAAGTAATCGTAAAAGTATTCCTCGTCGTCGTTTTGAGATTGAAGGGGAAGCATTTATGATTGCTCAAAAAGACGATGCCGAGCCTAAGATTGTTCAAGAGGCTCTCTCATCCTCTGATAATGAAGAATGGAGAAAAGTTTTGGAAGATGAGGTGGAGTCTATGAAAGCAAATCATATATGGGACTTGGTTGATCTACCACCCAATCATAAGGCCATTGGAAACAAATGGATCTTCAAGATTAAGCGTAGGGCAGATGGATCCATTGAAAAGTATAGGGCTCGCCTTATGGCAAAATGTTACACTCAACAAGAGGATATAGACTATGAGGAAACTTTGTCACCAGTTGTAAGGTTTGCCTCAATATGCCTTATTCTAGCCATCGTTGCGCATTTGGACCATGAATTACATCAAATGAATGCAAAGACGACATTTCTCAATGGAGAACTAGATGAGGAATTCTATATGAAACAACCAATAAGTTTCATAGCTAAAGGTCAAGAGTATAAAGTTTGCAAGTTTCATCGCTCAATATATGGCCTTAAGCAATCATCTAGATAGTGGTATCTTCGTTTTCATCGAGCAATAATAACTTTTGGTTTCACGATGATCGAAGAAAATCACTATGTATATGTCAAGCAGTCCAAAAATAAATTTGTGATTTTATCACTTTATGTGGACGATATTATGTTGGCTGTAAATGATAAGGTTTTGGTATCACCATAAAAGAATGGTTGTCATCTAATTTTGAAATGAATGACATAGGAGAAGCTGCTTATATATTAGGAGTTAAGATCGAAAGAGATCGATCAAGGAAACTCCTTACTTTATCACAAGAGTCTTATATTATGAAGATTCTTAAGCGTTTCAATATGCAGCATTGTAATCCCATTGATACCCCTGTCATGCAAGGTGAAGGCCTAAGTACTGAGATATGTCCTAAGACTGCAGAAGAACTTAAAGTGATGGAAATTATTCCTTACGCTAGTGTGGTCGGAAGTTTGATTTATGCTATAATGTGTACTAGACCCGACATATATTATGATGTGGGATTGGTGAGCCGATATCAATCAAATCCTGGTTAAGCACACTGGAAAGTAGTGAAGAGGATTCTGAGATACTTGAAGGGCACCATGGACTATCGACTTTGTTACCAAGGAAGTGATTTACGCCTATCAGGCTATTCAAATGCCGATTGGGATGGAGACTTGGATGAGCGTAAATCGACTTCTAGATATGTGTTCTTGCTCAATGGAGGTGCGATTTCTTGGAATAGCAAGAAACACACATGCACAGCCTTATCTACGATGGAGGCAGAATTTATTGCATGTTCTGCCACAATGCAAAAAGCAGTATGGCTAAAATGTTTCTTGGAAAATTTAACCACTGTCACTGAAGTTCCAAGACCGGTAACAGTTTATTGCGATAGTCAAGCAGCCATTGCCTATGTGAAAGATCCCAAGTATCATGGAAGGACAAAGCACATTGACATAAAGAATAATTTCATCAGAGATATTATAGCACAGAAAAAAATGATCCTGCAATACATTTCAACCAATATAATGGTTGCTGATTCATTTACAAAGGCTATTCCTAGACATATTCCTGATCCATAGGATGTCACTAGGATTACGTAGAATGTGATATATGTTATTGTGGAGGATCATTGGTTTATGCATTTGTGGATAGAGGTATTGTACTTGTTTATTTATTAGTGATTTGATGTTTTATTAATAAGTACAAATCCACTATGAGACTAGCATATACACACATATATTATTGAAAAATATGTCAGCAGGCAATGATTGGCTCACTCACATGAGCAATTACCTCAACTGCTGTAGTTAGCACATTGAGATGAGACGTTATGTACAAATAAATGCTAAAGAGCAAGTTTAGTACATAAAATATGTCGCCTTGATTGGAGTCAAGATGAAATCTGTGATTTGTTTATAATAAGACCAAACATGATAGTCCCACAATCATGTATGCCTGAAATATGCCGGATGCGAGTACTTAATTGGGCTATAGAAAGTGAGCTGATATAGCATTCGGGCTAAACATAAGTACGTAAGAAGCATGTGACTATGTTTAGGCTAAAATCCATATAGTTGATATATTTGATAAATGACATACGCTCTTATAGAAAGAGTAATCCATTATAGCATATAATTCACATTACATGTGCATTGTACGACCAATAAGGGAAAGTGAGTAAAATTATCCCTATTTACTCATCGTGTGAGCCCTTGAGGCAATTTGTAATTTACCTCAATTTTGTGCCCTATCTTACTTCTGACTATGTTCTCGAAGTGAAAGATCAATGTTGCTACTTTAGCATATTACAGGCGGTCATGAATAGATATGGCCTTATAGGACGTGTTTAGGAAAGCAGTTGTTCTGAAATGGAGAGAGACATGAGTGCGAAGGAAGACTATTGTTGTTTTACATCTATCACATGTATTTACTGGTCGGCCAATTATATCACCTTATGTGGTTACGGATATGATTGTAAATACATGGTATGTTTTTTAGGATAGTCAAGTATAGCCTTTAAGGGACAGGTATACTTGGATTGATGTAACAAAATATGTCTGGGTATTGTGAGACATCGATTGTTTATTTCTTTTTGGGGTTGTAGCCATTATGTCATTCCTAACAGGTGCATAATTTGAGCTCCCAAGTGTAGGTGTACTCACTGGTCACACGGTTTATTTGCCAGTATGAATTGTTTTGTAACGAATGGATTTAGACTTAGAACCAGGGAAGGAAGAGTCAATTTCCTGTAGGTATGCCTTCCCACAATGGGCGAACAACCCGTTCAAGCCCTTCAGGGATAGCCTTTTAGCAGCTAGACCACTCTGCCCTTTAGTTCAGAGCCTAGAGACACCCAAAGATGCCAGGATGGAAACATTTCTAATCTACCCAAGCTGCATTTCTCAGAGGATCCTACCAGACTGGAGAAGAAGATGAGTTTAGAAAGCCATAGAGAGGTTTTCACAAAATACTCAAGGGACTTTGCCCAACACAATACAGCCTCCTCACCTTATATAAGCAATAAGAGGTCACAAGCCAACAAACAAGGACCAAGCTCATGGGTCCAGATATAAACAGAGGCGTCGGAAACTTCCGGGAGGGAATTATTCACACACTATGAACAGTGATAGTACTGTGAACAGTACTTTCCCTAGCCTAGTGCTGCAATAACTTGCTACAATGAAATTGTACGGACTTCAACGGTCTCGTCCGTCATTAGCATTGTAGTCATAGTCGGAGTCATCCAAGTTGTGTACTGTTGCTAGGCAATGTTCATTATATTTTTGTTCAAGAGCTTCAAGGTCTTCTAGTGATAGAATTTGGTTGAGCTAACGAGATGTGGATGCTGCTTCGTAAGCCCAGTGGGATGCTTCTTCCTAAGCCTAGTTTGTATTGTCATCTTCTGTAGTGTCGGTAGGAATGCTTGGCTGGGGCCAATTGGATGGCTCTACATAGAAGGACATGTCCATGTTTTGGGATAAGGACGAGGGTCCTTGGTCATAGGGATCTTGGGAAAGAGGACCTCCCCAACGTGCATGGGGGTCCTGAGTGGATTGGACAATGTCATCTACATCTGTCATTTCATGTCCCTGGGATGACGTAGCTTGTCTGAATTCTTCAAGCGCTTCCTTAGCTTCTGGTGTCAGTTCATAATGATCCCATGTGGGTACATTATTGTTTCAGACATCTTCAGGACTGGTTTTGTTCTCTTGGCACAAAATTCTCTAAAGTTCTCGGTACTGGTGTTCATAAGATCTAACAGATCTTGGATAAGATTTGTGAATCCGAGCTTCTCTGCTATTCAAGTGGGGTTTATAGGATGTGGTTCATATATCCTGTGGGGCATTGATGATGGTGCCATTATTTGTGAAAAAATGCTATAGACGTTGGAAAAACAAGATGGTATAGACTTCAGGTTTTGGTGTCATGGTTCTCAGTTCTTTTTTCATGAGGTATTTCCAGTGGGTAGGAGGATAAAACCAATTAAGAAAGTCTAAGAGATTTTTATCACATTCTCTTTCAACATTACCTCGGCCGAGTAAGAATATCCTTGTGAGGTTGGCAATGAATCTTCTGGTTGCAATCTGAATGGCTATTAAGTACTTATTGGTTAAGTACCATAATAACGTTTTGAGTTGATCATGGAACGGATAACATTACAAACGAAACTAGAGTGGTTTTGCTGCTAAAAGGCTATTCCTGAAGGGCTTGAATGGGTTGTTCGCCCACTGTGGGAAGGCATGCCTGCAGGAAATTGACTCTTCCTTCCCTGGTTCTAAGTCTAGATCCATTCATGGTATCAGAGCCATGATTTCGTTTGTAATGTTATCCGTTCCATGCGCTTAGTAGGTGAATCTAGTGCTGAGAAGATCTCCACATCATGTCTACAGAACTAGAAATTCTCGAAGCACCCGTTTCTCTTGCGCCCTCTACATCATCCTCAACCCCCTCAGAGTTTCGTGTTTCAAATGCTTCTAAGATAAATTATCTTTACGAAGTCTCTCTTAGTGATGAAACCAAAATCTCTGAAACTCAGCTTCCTCTCATGAACCCTTACTCCGATTTTGCTAAACCCAATTCATCATTCTCACCTATCCGCTCCATTCGCCAGCTTATTCACCAAACCCCCAAGCAAGTAAAGGAGTACGTCTAGTCCACCAAATTCGACCAGCATCCCATTCCTGCTACTAAAAAAGAGTACTTTGTTACTCTTCAGATCCCTCTAAAATTCCCTAGACAATGGGCTCAACAGGGATATACTCATGTTTATTATGGCGCTGTTCGTCTTGCTCTCACCTTTCATGGTCATAAAGGTTTGCTTGTTGTGACAAGAATTGCATTGTTAGATACCAGGTTTTTACAATATCAACATGCCTACATTGGTACTATTCAAACTACTCTAAATGCTAGAACAGTCTTTGTGACCTTGTATCCAAACTTTAACGTCGCTCTTTCAGACCCTCAGCTACTCTCTTTCTTAAAAGTCCAAGTCCAGCTCACTGGAGCTCCTCAAACTGCTGACTCTGTAGTTGCAACTTTGCATTACCAAATGGTTTATCAAGTACAGAACCATGCTCTTGATCTAAACTTCAACAATGGTAATGAAGATGCTTTGTTTATCTCCATGCAGAATGATCAAGCATCATGCATCCATGTTCCTAGGTAGATCCCGAAGGACACATTAGCCAAGCTCCTTCCAGAGACTTGGTCACCAACTATGAAAAGCTACACCAGCATAACAAGCCTTTCCAGTCTACAGACTCTGAGTTTGTCTGGAAAAAATATGGAACTGTTTCCATCAAATTTGGCAAGGAAAAGGAAGAAAGTCCTTCTATCTTCCAGACCTTTTTCATGATTGAACCATGTGTTTCTAAATCAATTTCTAAGCCAGATCCAAGAAAAGCTTGTTCGACACGTTAACGGTGATGGACATCCTATCCATTACTATAAAGACAAGTATGGTCATTATTTCTAGGATCCTTTTTGCTAATGTTCCTATTGCTTGAATTCCCCTGACGAGGTAAATCCATATGATAAACCTCCACCTCGACGGAAAAAGAAGGATAAAGTGTACCAAAGGTACTTAAACGAAGATCCCTCTGTTGATACTCTTGGTGAGTGTGATAAATACCAGTTCATGGTTTCTTATGCACCACCTCCACCACCAGAGTTTAGTACTACACCCCAAGTTTCACTAGATCCACCAAGATCACCTCCACCATCTCCTCCCCAGAAAAAACATGCTCTCTCCCTGTTCTATAAGCCAATCCTAAAGTGGGCCAAGAAGCACTCCCACCCACTTGAAGCTCCAGCAGAAATACAACCCACTTCATCCATTGCCATGTTTCATGACACTGACTTTCCCTCTCTTGTCAGAGAAAGCTCTAAGCTCTCGTTTCCTGCTCTAGAGGAATTTATTGATCCACAAGGCAGATATCGCCATGTTCCTAAGATACCTATGCCTACTGATGTGGATGAGCATGGGAGACAGAGAAAGACTCCTGCTACTAAAGCCGTTCTAAATTGGCAATCAGAGGCTCTGTTAGCACAAAATAATACTTTCAAAGCAATTGATTCTAAGATTAGAAATGTGCAACAAGATCTTCGAAAGTTCCAAAAGAGGCTAAATGCCTTGGAATCAAGACAACGTCTAGGGTATCATCATCTGGAGAGCCCAAAACCGGAGATAGAAAAGCTCAAAAGACAAATCCAACTCCTTGAAGAAGGAAAGTTCAGACCTTTTGATCCATTTGCAACTCCTGTAAGAACTGGGTACTTACCTCCACCACCCCAGACGTCTATCTTCGCTGCCATTCCCGAAGATTCTTTCATAAAGGAACCAGATATGGCAGAGGTACATAATCGTCTCAAAAATCTACAGAAGGACAAAGGAAAGGAGAAAATGCCCACAAAATCAAGTTCGATCGTCATAAAGGAAAGACCAGATCAGATGATGTTATCCAATCCATTAGAATCTTTTCTAAAGAATTTGGGTACTCAGGAGCAACCTATTCCTGTTATCCAATAGCCAGATCCTGCCCTTCCAAATAAGCAGACTCTATTTCCAACCGAACAAATTGTTCCTACCACTTCTGAAACTGAATCAGATTCAGTATCATTTTCATCCTCTTCATACTTTTCAATTCTTGATAATTCCCTTCCTATTGCACGAATAACTTCATCCATATTCATGGCTAATCCTCCATATCAGGAAATGGAATCAAATTACTCCGACCCAGAGATTTTTCAAAACAATCTGGGACACCATGTGTCCATGGCATCAAAGCAGTTTTTCACCATCAATGATATCCCCTACCATAAATGGCCAGAAAGACTTGAAGAATTTCATACTTGGTTGAACACTCAGTCCATCACCAACCATGATATGAATGATGTCCTTTACAATTTGTCACGAGGTTCATAGGAAGCCTCAAACTTTGGTGGAAATCAGTGTCAGAACAAGACCAAATTCATTTTCTAATGTCACCAAATTTTAGCCATGCCATTACTCTTTTATATCATTTCTTTGTGGGAAAACCCACTGACCTCATAGAAATGAAAAGAAGAGAATTTTTCGAAAGAAAATGTTGCTCCCTCCAAAAGAAACATCTTGATAAGCATTATCAAGAAATGCTTCAGCTTTTTCATCAGATTGGAGCTGATCAAAATCTGAAGCATGTTTTCCTGACTTCCATCCCTAAAGAACTATCCCAAATGGTTGAAAGATCCTTTTTTGGAAGACAAAAGAGAGTACAAAATATTCCTTTGGGAGAAATATAGCAAGAAATCGATCTATGCCTTGAAGAATTGTGCCTAAAGCGCTAGATGGTCCGCACCTACATCACCGACGACAGAGAACTCGAAACAGCCTGCTCTCGCCAGAAACTAAAAATCAAAATGTTCCAAGAAAGACTGTGATGGTCCTTGTGGAAAAGCTTCCCGAAAAAAGAAGCACTTCAAGAAGTATTGGATGAAGAAATCATCCAAACATAGCCACAAGCACTTCTGAAGAAAGAAGAAATGGCAATACCTACGCAAAAGGAAGGATCGCACAGGCCATAAAAAGTCAAATCGTTGCTACATCTACAATTAGAAAGGACATTTTGCCAAAAACTGTCCCCAAGCCAGAAAAGGTCAGCATCATTCGATACATCAAATTGAGAATGAAACAGGTATTTCTCTTGAAAATGATGATATCGAATCATTGTTCTCTACTGATGAAGAACCATCTGAACAAACTCTTTGTGTCATTCCATGTTATCACACTTCCAGTGAAACTGAGTTAGATTCAGAATCTAAAGATATTTTTCACATATCACCCACATCTGCAGAACCAAGCCTTAACATATTCTCAAGTCAAACTCACTGTCCCCATTTCCCTGTAAAAATCCTCACCTTAAAGTTTGCTAAACCTATAACTGTTGTTACCCTCATTGATACCGGGGCAAGTTGTTCAATTCTAGATATCAAAGTTCTTCCTGAAGAATATTGGACTCCTTATGTTCAATATTTCAACTCTGCCTCAGGAGACACTTTCTCCACAAATGTTAGAACCACCCCCGTAACTGTCCAGTTCTTCCCTCAGTGTTCTATAACCACAAAAATCTTTGGATCTAGTCTTCCCAACAAAGACTTAATCATTGGTTGGGACATCATGACTCAAATCTCTCAGCTTCGTATCATCCCAGGAAAAAGTCTTAGGTATAAAGACCAATTCTCTGAATTCGTTAATATCCAGAGACTCTTTTCTATTCAAATGAGTCTATTAGATCCAATCATGCAAAAATTGTTAAAATCTTGTTCGGAATCCCATTATGAATTCACTCAAAAGTGTTCTCATCCTCTATGGAAAAATCCAGAGTTCTTTGTCCGCCTTCCATTAAGAAAGAATGAAGACATCAATCCTACAAAGGCGAGTCATATGGGAATGAAGCCAAAACACTTGGCTTTAGCCCAAAAGGAATGCTTAGAACTATTGCAACACGGCCTTATCGAAATCTCTAACTCTCAGTGGGCTTGTGAAGCCTTTTATGTCAATAAGCACGCTGCACAAAATAGAGGAAAAATGAGACTGGTAATCAACTATCAACCTCTCAACATTTTTCTCCAAGATGATAAATTCCATTTACCCTCCAGAGATTCCCTCTTTCCTGGTCTAACCAAGGCCCATATTTATTCCAAATTTGACCTCAAAGCCAGATTTTGACAATTGGGCATCCATCCTGAAGACAAATCCAAAATAGGAGTTTGTATTCCGAACCAGCACTTCCAGTGGAAAGTTCTTCCTTTTGGCCTAAAGGTAGCACCATCCCTTTTCCAAAAAGTCATGTGTCGTATCTTCCAACCAATTCTCTCAAGTGCTGCAGTATATATCGATGATATCTTGCTCTACAGCCCTGATGAGCAATTGCATTGCCAACTTCTCGAGCAATTTGCACAAATAGTGAAGAAGCATGGCATCATTTTTTCTCAAAGAAAAATGAACATTGTCCAAATATAAATTGAATTTCTTGGTATGCACCTCAACAAACGTATGTACTACCTAGGGCCACGTATTGCTCAAGAATTATTGAAGTTTCCTGAAGATAATTTCACCACAAAACAAGTTTAGCAATTTCTTGGGATCATCAATTATCTCAGAGATTTTGTTCCAAATATTGCAAAGCTCCTGAGTCCTTTGTAATCTATGCTGAAGAAGAATCCCCCATCTTGGGGAAAAATTCAGACTAAAGCAGTTGCTGAGCTTAAGGAGATAATGCAGAATCTCCCACCATTACAAATACCATCAACAGGGAAGAGAATTCTTCAAACTGACGCCAGTGATGAATACTGGGCAGCCATCCTGTTTGAAGAAATTGATGGTAAGAGACACATTTGTGCTCACAAAAGTGGAAAGTTTTCTCAAGCTCAAATGCATTACCATTCCACTTTCAAAGAAATCCTAGCAGTAAAAAATGGAATCAAGAAGTTTGAATTCCATCTCATCGGCGATCACTTCCTGGTAGAATTAGACATGGCATCTTTTCCTCAGATGATCAAGTTTTAAAAAAAACAGATTCCAAATTCTCAACTGCTTCGATGGGCTGAATGGTTTTCAAAACACCCATTTGAAACCAAACACATTCCTAGAAAGAAGAATGTACTTGCTGACTTCTTGTCAAGACCAAAAGCACTAGCCGAAATCAACATGTACATCAAGAGGCCTGCTTTTCATATACTCAATCATAGAGTAAAATACAAGATTAAGAAGATCAAAGATTTGCCAAGTTGGAAATATCCCTAGGAAATTATCCAACAGATCCAGAATGACAGTCTTGTTGAGAACCTAGAAGACCTCATGTGGCGTTGCCACACAGATTTATTCAAATTTAATGGATGTTTGATTCTTTATCCTTTTGGATTAAAACCAGACTATCCATTCATACATCCTCTTATCTGGAAGGAAGATGCTTTCCTTGATCAACTCAAAACGTTATTATAGTGCTTAACCAATAAGTACTTAATAGCCATTCAGATTCCAACCAGAAGATTCATTGCCAACCTCACAAGGATATTCTTACTTGGCCAAGGTAATGTTGAAAGAGAATGTGATAAAAATCTCTTAGACTTTCTCAATTGGTTTTATCCTCCTACCCAATGGAAATACCTCCTGGAAAAAGAACTAAAAACCATGACATCAAATCCTGAAGTCCATATCATCTTGTTTTTCCAACGTCCATGGCATTTTTTCACAAATAATGGCACCATCATCAATGCCCTACAGGATATAGGAACCACATCCTATAAACCCCACCTGAATAGCAGAGAAGCTCGGATTCATAAATCTTATCCAAGATTTGTTAGATCTTGTGAACACCAGTACCGGGAACTCTAGAGAATTTTGTGCCAAGAGAACAAAACCATTCCTGAAGATGTCTAGAATAATAATGTACCCACATGGGATCATTATCAATTGACACCAGAAGCTAAGGAAGTGCTCGAAGAATTCAGACAAGCTACGTCATCCTAGGGACATGAAATGACAGATGTAGATGACATTGTCCAATCCACTCAGGATCCCTATGCACGTTAGGGAGGTCCTCTTTCCCAAGATCCCTATGACCAAGGACCTCATCCTTATCCCAAATCATGGGCACGTCCTTCTATGCAGAGCCATCCAATTGGCCACAGCCAAGCATTCTTGCCGACACTACAGAAGATGACAATACAAACTGGGCTCAGGAAGAAGCATCCCACTGGGCTTACGAAGCAGCATCCACATCTCATCAGCTCAACCAGATTCTATCACTAGAAGACCTTGAAGCTCTTGAACAAAAGTATGATGAACATTACCTAGCACTAGTACACAGCTCGGATGACTCCGACTATGACTAACAATGCTCATGACGGACGAGACCGTTGAAGTCCTTACAATTTCACTGTAGCAAGTTACTGTAGCACTAGGCTAGGGAAAGTACTGTTCACAGTACTGTCACTGTTCATAGTGTGCGAATAATTCCCTCCCGGAAGTTTCCGGCGCCTCTATTTGTATCTGTACCTATGAGCTTGATCCTTGTTTGTTGGCTTGTGACCTCTTATTGCCTATATAAGGCAAGGAGGGTGTATTGTGTTGGGTAGAGTCCCCTAAAGTAAAGTGAGTGTTTTGTGAAAACCTCTCTATGGCTTTCTAAACTCCTCTTCTTCTCCAACCTAGTAGGATCCTCTGAGAATTGCAGCTCGGGTAGATTAGAAATGTTTCCATCCTTGCATCTTTGGGTGTCTCTAGGCTCTGAACTAAAGGGCAGAGTGGTTTTGCTGCTGAAAGGCTATCCCTGAAGGGCTTGAACGGATTGTTTGCCCACTGTGGGAAGGCATACCTGCAGGAAATTGACTCTTCCTTCCCTGGTTCTAAGTCTACATCCATTCATGGTGTTGAATGCCTTATATTCTTGATAGAGCGATATCAAGCCCATCATGTCCAAGTGGGAGATGTTGTACTTTATCTAGTATGTCCATGATGGGGTGTGATTGGACCACACCATTTGGACTTGATACGGTACAATGGAAGGACACCATTTGTTGGGGTGTCATAGAGTCATATAAAAGCTTTTTGTAGACACTCGTCGGCACTAGTTGGCAAAACATACGCACCAAATTTCTCTTCATTTCCATCAAAGAAGAAGAAGGCATTCCATTTCAGTTTTGTAAGAACAATCGGTATTTGTGTCGTGGAAATCGAGTGCTTTCCTTGTGATTGCATCCAGACTAAAGTGAGGTAGTATTGTTCATAATTTATTCACAATTCAACGTTCGTTCCGGGGCTATTTGCTGTTTGCACATCGGAATCAGGTAAGTCGTCTTCCGCCACTTGAATTCCAACAACATCCTAGGAGATTTATCTAGGAGGAGGGCTTCAACCACGGGCTCACATTGCTCATATCGTTGTGTATGCTAGTAAATCCTCATCACAAATACTTAATTTCATTTAGTTAGGTGGAGATGATCCACCTCATGATTTCTACGTAGTTACCACGACAACATCTGCAGTGTTTCATGGATACGGAATTAATTATTTTTATCAAATCTAAAATTCACCTGTCAAGATTATTTTTTTCATTAATTCTTCATCTCGTAATTCAACTTTAATACATACATACATTCATCTTTATATTTAGATGCCACAAACAATATATTCATTTACTTTTAGTTGTTTTACATATGAATAATAACAAAGTTGGATAGAATCAATTTGTGGTTGAGTTACATCATCATGAAGCTCCATTTGTCTCCCACTATCCTATAAATTTATTAGAACCATATATTAACATTAATTAGATAATAAAAAAAATTATTTTCTCACATGACTAATATAAATGTTTCTAAAAGAATCACTTCGGGTAAACTTAAATAAATTATTAATTCATATGTAATTTAAATTGTCATCGAATCTAAAATCGCCAATTGAGAAGATTCTTCTAGTCTTTCATATATGTGATTGATATGTGACATTTTTATTAACTGATTGTACATCAGTTGTAATATACCTAACACAAACACTTTCTACATATAATTTAGTAGATTAGTCCTAATAAACTTGACATAAACACTTTTCACATGCACTTGCATTGTGGACAAATGTATTTGATGTTCCTGCTCAAAGATACATTGGTCCACTAAGGTTATTCATGTAAGACACACAAAAAGTGCACTGGGTGCGCACATTGTTTTAGTATCAATTTAATAAAGCGCACGATTTACAGTGTTACTTTGTCTATTAATGCTATGTTAGGAGGGATTAAGAGGAAAGAGATAGGGCTCAAAAAACACAATCGTGTTTGGAAGAAAAGTGTTGGAATTCAAGTCGGCGAAAGATGACTTACCTTTATCTGATGCACAAACAACAATTAACTTCGGAACGAACGTTAAATTGCGGATGAATCACGAATAAAAATACTTCATGTTGGTCTGAATGCAATCACGAGGAAAGCAACTGATTTCCATAACGTAAATGCCAATTGTTCTTATAAAGGTGAAATGGAACGCCTTCTCTCTTTGATGGAAATGGGACAAACAAAGAAGAGGAATTTCTGAGCGTATGTTCTGCCAATTGTGCCAACGGTTGTCTACAAAAGACTTTTATACAACTCCCTTCATACCCTTTCAAAGGGTGTCTTTCCATCGTAGCATATCAAGACCAAACAGTGCGTTCCAATCGCACCCCATCGTGGACGTACTGATTAAGTACATCATCTCCCACTCAAACATGATGGGCTTAATAGCGCTCTATCAATAATATAAGGCATTCAACAATCATTAATTTTACAAAACAATTCATACTGGTAAATAAGTCGTGCGACTAGTGAGTACACATGCACTTGAGAGCTCAAATTATGCACCTGTTAGGGATGACATAATGGCTACAACTTCGAAAAGAAACAAACAATCGATATCTCACAGTGCTCCAGACATATTTTGTTACATCAATTCAAGTATGCATATCCCTTAAAAGCTATATACTTAACTATTCTCAAAACACCATGTATTTATAATTATATTCGCAACCACATAATATGATATAATTGGTCGACCAGTAAATATATGTAATAGATGTAAAACAACAATAGTCTTCATTCGCACTCATGTTTCTCTCCATTTTAGACAACTACTTTCCTAGACACGTCCCATAAAGCCATATTTATTCATGACCGCCGGTAATATGCTAAAGTAGCAAGATTAATCTTTCACTTCGAGAACATAGTCAGAAGTAACATATGGCACAAATTGAGGTAAATTGTAAATTACCCCAGGGGCTCACACGATGAATAAATAGGGATAATTTTACTCACATTCCCTTGTGGGTCGTATAATGCACATGTAGTATAAATTACATGCTATAGTGGATTTCTCTTTCTATAAGAGCGTATGTCATTTATTAAATATATCCACTATACAGATCTTAGCCTAAACATAGTCACATGCTTCTCACATACTCATGTTTAGCTCGAGTGCTATATCAACACGCTTTCTATAGAGCCCAATTAAGTACTCGCATCTGGCATCTTTCTAGTATACATGATTGTGGGACTATCATGTTCGGTTTTATTATAAATAAAACACAGACCTTATCTTCACTCCAATCAAGGTAACATATTATTTTATGTACTAAACTTGCTATTCAACATTTATTTGTACATAACGTCTCATCTCAACATGCTAACTATAGCACTTGAGATGATTGCTCGTGTGAATGAGTCAATCATTGCCTGCTGACATACTTTTCAATAATATCTATGTGTATATGCTAGTCTCATAATAGATTTGTACTTATTGATAAAACATCAAGTCATTAATAAACAAACAAATACAATACATATGTCCACATATACATAAAGTAATGATCCTCTACAATAACACATATTATATTCTACGCAATCCTAGTGACATCCTATGGGTCAAGAATATGTCTCTAGGAATAGCCTTCATAAATGGATCAGCAACCATTCTATTGGTTGAAATGTATTGTAGGATCACTTCTTTCTATGCTATAATATCTTGGATAAAGTTGTTCTTTATGTCAATGTGCTTCGTCCTTCCATGATACTTGGGATCCTTCACATAGGCAATGGCTACTTGACTATCGCAATAAATTATCACCGATCTTGGAACATCAGTGATAGTGACTAAATTTTCCAAGAAATGTTTTAGCCATACTGCTTTTTTCACTGCGACAGAACATACAATAAATTCAGCCTCTATAGTAGATAAGGCCGTGCACGTCTGTTTCTTGCTATTCCAAGAAATTGCACCTCCATTGAGCAATAACGCGTATCTAGAAGTCGATTTACGATCATCTACGTCTCCACCCCAATCAGTATCTAAATAGCCTAATAGGCGTAAATCATTCCCTTGGTAACAAAGTTGATAGTCCATAGTGCCCTTCAAGTATCTCAGGATCATCTTCACTGCTTTCCAGTGTGCTTGACCGGGACTTGATTGATATCGGTTCACCAATCCCACGTCATAACATATGTCGGATCGAGTATACATCATAGCATACATCAAACTTCCGACCGCACTAACATAAGGAACAATTTCAATTACTTTAATTTCTTCTGGAATCTTAGGACACATCTCAGTACTTAGGCCTTCACCTTGCATGACAAGGGTATCAATGGGATTATAGTGCTGCATATTAAAACGTTCAAGAATCTTTATAATATAAGACTCTTGTGATAAAGTAAGGAGTTTCCTTAATCGATCTCTTTTGATCTTAACTCCTAATATATAAGCAGCTTCTCCCATGTCTTTCATTTCAAAATTGGAGGACAACCATTCTTTTATGGTGATAACCAAAACCTTGTCATTTACAACCAATAGAATATCGTCCACATAAAGTGATAAAATCACAAATTTATCTTCGGACCACTTGATATATACATAGTGATCTTCGATCATTGTGAAACCAAAAGTTGTTATGACTCGATGAAAACGAAGATACCACTGCCTAGATGATTGCTTAAGACCATAAATGGAACAATGAAGTTTGCAAACTTTATGCTCTTAACATTTAGCTATGAAACATATTGGTTGTTTTATATAGATTTCATCATCTAGTTTTCCGTTGAGAAATACTGTCTTTACATCTATTTGATGTAATTCAAGGTCCAAATGTACAACGATGGCTAGAATAAGGCGTATTGAGGCAAACTTTACAACTAGTGAAAAAGTTTTCTCATAGTCTATACCCTTTGTTAAGTATAACCTTTCGCCACAAGACAAGTCTTATACTTTTCAATAGATCCATCCGCCTTTCGCTTAATCTTAAAGACCCATTTGTTTTTAATGGCCTTACGATTGGGTGGTAGATCAACCAAGTCCCAGACATGATTTGCCCTCATTGACTACATTTCAGCTTTCAAAGCTTTTCTCCATTCTTCGTTATCAAATGATAAGAGAGCCTCTTGAACAGTCTTAGGCTCAGCATCGTCTTTTTGAGCAATCATAAATACTTCACATTCAATCTCAAAACGACGATGGAGAATACTTTTACGATTACTTTTTACACAATTGAATTTCTCTTAAATTCAATTCGTCAGGCAATGCAACACTCCCACTAGGTCTTGTGTGTTGAGGTAAATCTTCATTTCCCTCTACAACATTAGTGGGTGTGTTATCAGGATCTTCCATCTCATATAATTGGAAGTCCTTATCAATCTCATATTTATTGAAAAAATCATTCTCCAAGAACGTGACATCTCGTGTCTCCATTTCGGTCACATTTCCATCAGCTTGTTCACCTATGAACACGTACTCTTTGGAGTATTCAAAATATCTTATAAAGATACATTTCTTCCTTCTAAGACCTAATTTGCCATATTTATGGGAAGAATTATGAATATAAGCTACACATCCCCATGGACTTAGAATACTCAAGCCTAGTTTCCTACCAGTCCATAATTCATAAGGGGTGGAAGTGACTGATTTTGAGAGTACGCAGCAGTCAATAACGCATCTCCCCAATAGGAGATAGGTAAATTTATTTGCGTCATCATAGACCTAATCATTTTCAATAGGGTTCTATTCCTTCTCTCAGCTACCCCATTTTGTTGTGGAGTACCAGGAATAGTCAATTGTCGTACAATTCCTTTTTCATCACAAAGAGCCTTGAATTGCTCAGATAGATACTCACGTCCACGATCGGTTATCAATGCCTTTATTGTTTTATTTAACTGATTCTCTACCATCGTTATATATTGTCTAAAGCAGTCTAATACTTCTAACTTATGGGAGATCGGAAAGACATACCGAAACGTGTGAAGTCATCTATGAAAGTGATGAAATATGAGGCTCTATACCTCGCCCTCACATTCAAAGGACCATAAATATCAAAATGTATGAGTTGAATGGAAATTCGACTCTAGTCCCTTTATTGAATGATTTTCTAGTTACTTTTCCATTATACAATGTTCACATACGGGTAAATTAACATTAGTGAGTGACCTTAAAATGCCTTCTCTAGCTGATCTTTGTATTCTTTGTAACCCGATGTGACCTAATCTAGCATGCAAAGTACTTGCATCAATCTCAACATTACTAGAAGATGCAATTAATGAAATACAACTATCGACATTAATATTGTATTGATTATAGTCAATATCTAACACCATAAAACCATTCAATACATGACCTGAACCATAATAAACTATTCAAAACAAAATATCAACACAATCACCATGGAAATTCAATACATAACCTAGGCTAAGAAGAATAATTACGGAGACCACGTTTCGTCGAATATCCAGAGCATAGATGACATCATGTAGGAATAGGCTTCGACCATCGCGTAAAATTAATTTACATGTTCCGATACTATTCACTTCAATTCTTAAGTTATTCCCAACATATATTCATCTTCTTCTAGGCTGTATCCGACGATACCCCACAAATGCTTCTCGGTCTCTAGCTATATGGTCTGTTGCTCTTGAGTCTACAGTCCACATTGGATGAGATTCAGCAAGCATTACAATACTAGAAACAAAATCATTACTTAAGTAATGGAGTAATAGAGTACATCTTTCAGCTCAGTGCATTCAAGAGCAAAGTGACTCATCTTGCCACAATTGTAGCACCTCATCTTGGCCTTGGCCTTCTTCCTACCACGCTTCTTATGTTGGAAGGTCTTAGCCCTCTTAGGTGTCTGATCAGTCTTCTTCCCTTTGTTGAATTGATTATTTCTTTTGCGCTTAAAGCCCGAAACTTTGCGCGAACTCAATTCAACAACATAAGCATGAGTAGAGAATCTTGCAGCCTCTAGGCGCTCATCCTCTAATTCCAAATGACGCGCTATATCATCAAAAGTGACAATATTCTCAGTATACGTCATATTGATCTTCATATGCTCCCAATTGTCATGAAAAGACCTTATAACAGCTTAAACTTGATATTCATCAGTAAGGGAGTGACATGCCGACTTCAGCTCACGAATCATATTTGACATCTCCCGAAAATGCTATCTCATCGTTACATTTGGGCGCTTTTAGTATGTGTCAAACTTGATGGTGAGTCTCCTCAGCTTAGTTGCAAGTGTATCCCCAAATTTATCTTTCAAGGCAACCCACATAACTTGAGCTTTATCATAACTTTCAAACTCACACATGAGATTATCTTGCATACAGCTCAGCAACATGATGCGAGCAATGCTTTTTTTCTTCTTCCAAGCTTGATAAGCTTCTAAATCTCTCCTGTGTTGAGTTGAAGTTACATGCTTAGGTTCATTCATGATGTGGTGGAAGGTTTCCAAAATCTCATACTCTTTAAGGATGTATTGAACCTTTCGGTGCCAAATATCATAATTGTCACTGTTTAGCTTCTCAATCTTATTGAGGTTAGCCACAATAGTTTTGAATGCCGATGCCATAATCAATTGCTCTAACACATTGACATAATAAACGCAGAATCAATACTAGCACACCTTTTCAGAGTAACACACATATTTAATTTGCAGCAAAGAAAAACTAAATTAATGATAATTCAACAAAAGACACATAAATAAAAGTTCACTATGTTCCCAATCAACTCATATGTACGATTGTTCTATTACCATTAATCAATTTAATTTGCGCAAATTTTAAGTTCTAGGTGAGAACTCCTTCGAATTCTACCAACCTACAAACTCCCACTAGGAAAAATAATTACATCACCTCATGTAATTTCTACATTTTTCCATTAACACAAAAGTATAGCATGATATAAAACAACGTACAAAAAACAATCATGTTACAACTACAATCAAAACAGCAATTCAACATGTAACGGAAAAACAAGGTTTTCCTACCATTGTTCGAATTTTCATAGAATTAGTAAATTGCAAGTATATTAAACTATATACATGCTATCATCGAACCAACCTCTACACAACGTATATTACACCATTTTTATATAAGCAAGCTACTGTATTTCCAAAACCACAAAAAAAATACAAGTCAAAAAGAATAAACAGTGCATTTAAACACCCAAAATATGCATACTTAGGGTTTCCTACACATTTTTATACCTTTGAAAAATTAAAATATAAAAAATAATTACACCTCAATATAGAGCACATCCATACAAACTAAACGCCACCGACCACGCTCCAATCGGACCTTGCACGCGCCCACATGTGCCGCATGAGTGCGCGGCGCATGTGGCACATGCACCAGCGAGTCTAAGGGCTCTTGACCGATCCGACCGGTTTGACCACCGATCCAACTGACCGGTCTGATCGGTTGACCAGTCAACGGTCGGGTCGAGTCGGTTCTCCAGTCAGGTCGCTAGCCGGTGACTGACCAGCTAATTGCTGCCGACGGTGACGTCATCCGACGGTTACCAACCATGGATGACGTCATTCGTGACATCAGCACGCGTCGGTTTGCTGACGCGCGCACGACGCTCACACGCTGACGTTCCCAGCAGGTTGAGCGCGTGGTGCCCACACGCCTCGGCTTCTGGCCGCGCGTGTGGGCGCGTCCGGCGTCTTCTTGCGGCGCTTGACCCACCATTGGACTCGTATCGATGAGTACTTTCACCTTGCATATTTCAAAATTGATTTTGGCCAAAATAATATTTCAAAAAATAGCCAAAACCGTATAGGTGAACGCGGCCCCGAACCAGTTCTTCGCTTCAGTTCGTTTTCGACAATTCATATTGCATTTCCAAGCAATAAACTTCTAAACAGTGTAGATTTCATATTCTTGATCTCGACATCAAATGGTAAATGAGAAAATTCGATGAAAACAAAGTAGAAATCACGACCAGGCTCTAATACCAATGTTAGAATTCAAGTTTGCGGAAGATGACTTACGTTTATCCGATGCGCAAACAACAATTAACCCCAGAACGAACATTGAATTGTGGATGAATCACAAACAAAAATACTTCACGTTGGGCAGAATGCAATCACGAGGAAAGCACCCGATTTCCACAGCGTAAATGCCAATTGTTCTTGTAAAGGTGAAATGGAACGCCTTCTCTCTTTGATGGAAATGGGACAAACAAAGGAGAGAAATTTATAAGCGTATGTTTTGCCAACCGTGCCAACGATTATCTACAAAAGACTTTAATACAAGTCCCTTCATAGCCTTTCAAAGGTGTCTTTTCATCGTAGCATATCAAGACCAAACGGTACGTTCCAATCGTACTCCATCATGGACGTACTAATTAAGTACATCAGAAAGGAAAGAGACGGAGAGAAATGATTGGAAAAGATTATGAGAGATTAGAAGGGGTCCATCCTATCAATTCTATATACGTTATAAATCCCTTCGAATCTCTAGAAATATGGGAGGACTCGAAGGAATTTGGAGATTTTTGTTCATTATTGAACAAATTTATTCTTCTTTCTTGCTTATATCCTTATTTAGCAGCAATTAAGCATATCGATTATGCCAATTGGCCAACCTTTAGCTTTATAGTTGTCTATTAGAGCACTTTCATGAATAAGTATGCAATGATTGAGGGAATATTATTACATATACTTTAATTTTTTTTTTCGATTCTTAAGATTTGTCAGTCCCACAAAATTTTAGCGGCCACTTGATAATCCATCAAGGAAAAATTTGAAAATCCTCGTAGGGAGTCAGTTTCACATTACTTTGATGTGTCCAGTCCAATGATTCCCAAACATCAATCATGATTTGCTAATTTCGTTCCTTCTAAAAATAAAATCGCATGGATAATAATGTACGGTGTGGTTGCCACGTGATTGCACATCTTCGCATCTAACTTTTTTGGCCGTCCTAAAAAGCTAGTCAAATTTTGATTGTGTGACATCTAAGGTTTTGTTTTAAGAAGAAAATGTTAAAGAGATGGTCTGCACAACAGTCTCAAAAGCACGTCCATTGTAGGCTCCTGCTCGTCTGCAACCACTTTCGTTGAGTGACTCATGTTTGAGAGCCGATGGTGACAAGTTTCGTGATCATTTTGCTTGTTGTAGAATGGAGTCCATCGGATCCCCGATGCATCCAACCTCCGTTGCCTTGAGATCGAAGGTTGCATGGAACAGAGTCTATTTGCATTTTCTTTTGCTTGCGGTTCCGTGATTTATGACCTTGAATTTTGCAATCTATAGAATCTTGAGGTCTGAAGGGCTATTATTAAGGATCAATCAACATTAAAAATATCTATGAGGCACCTAACCAATAAAAAAAGGTTAATGATTCAATTGACGAATTGATATGATGGTACCCATTGAATTTATTCCACTTAATTATTTTATTTAGATAGTGTGTAAAATGTGCCAACATATGCCTAGGAATTATTTTTCACGATGTACAGTTTATGCCTTTATTCATATGATGCGATGGAGATAATCACCACATTTTCACGATGTACAGTTTATGCCTTTATTCTTGTTGTAATATGTTTTTTCACTTATTATAGTAAGAGAATAAGGTTGCTTGGAGGAGGGAGGGATCACTTTGTTCGAGGCTGTTGTGGCCTCACCTCGAGTGAGGTGCCTTGAAGAGTGACCCCAGGCAAGGGGTGCTTGAGGCCTCAAACTCCAAGCGGCAACCCTGGGCTGACGGTCGCCGAGGGGGCAACAGCTCCACTAACCACTATCTCTTTTTGCAGCTTATGTTCTTTTTCATATTTTTTTCTTTTCTTCTTTTATTTTGATTTTATTTGTGATAAGTGTATTGAAAGCCCTAAAAGTTGTTACGAAAATGTAATGGAATTCTAAAACTTTCAAAAAATGCAATTAAGTCTTAAAATTTGCTAGAATTTTTTTATTCTCAGGTTGGATGGATTAAATGGAATGAGACTTGATAAGTTTTAGAACTTTATCATACTTTTTAAAAGTTTTAAGATGCAATTGCACATTTTGAAAATTTTAATACTCAATTGCACTTTTATAATAAGTTTTAGGAGTTTCAATGTACTTATCATATTTTATTTTGATTTCTCTAAATTTATTGAATATCGTCTAAATTAGTTATTTTAAATTGGAAAAATATGTTACACATGGAAAATTGTATAAGTGAACTCGAGCACTTATTAAGCCCTATTAATTATGCTTTTTAAATGTAAATTTACGTTTTGAAGTAAGTGACTTTATTACTCTTTAAAAGTTTTATAATGCAATTGCACATTTTGAAAATTTTAATACTCAATTGCACTTTTATAATAAGTTTTAGGAGTTTCAGTGTACTTATCATATTTTATTTTGATTTCTCTGAATTTATTGAATATTTTCTAAATTAGTTAGTTTAAATTGGAAAAATATGTTACACATGGAAAATTGTATAAGTGAACTCGAGCACTTATTAAGCCCTATTAATTATGCTTTTTAAATGTAAATTTACGTTTTGAAGTAAGTGACTTTATAACTGACCAAAAAAAAAAAAAAAAAAAAAAAAAAAAAAGTGAGTGACTTTATTAAAATGCGTGAACTTTTCATTTTCCAATAGTTTATAAAAATGTTATTCCGTTGAATCTTCAAAATGTTAGTTGGCCATGTCAGCTAACCTACTATAATTATTACCAAAATAACATCCGGTTGTTGGAGCTACAATTGATATATAATGAAGGTAGTCCCGATTTTTTTTTTTTGTCAGTCCTACTCTATTCCTACTCTACACTCACGTGCAAACTTGTGCCCTGCCTCTTGCAGGGCGTGGGAGTCGCAACCCACTCTTGAAACTTACGCGTCCCTATCCCCATCCCCCCCTGAGAAGGTGGGGATTTGAACCCCTCACCTCCCCCTTCCATGTTGGAAGGGTGGCCACTGGGGCGAACCCCCAGTGGTTAGGTAGTCCCGATTACAATCTCTTCTTATCTTATGTCTTATGTCTTCACATTTATTACTGAGAGAGAGAGAGGGGGGGGGAGGCAGGGAGAGAGGGCCCTTCATAACATTTTTCTTTATGAAAAGCAATCTTATAATTTTTAATAATCAAGAGAAATTAAAATAAAGAAAGAAAACAACTAATATAAAAAGAGAAGGCCATGAAGAGAGAGGGTGGCTGGTTGAGCTGCCACCATCCTTTGACACGTTGCTGAATGTTAGAACTGTTCTTAATTAGTGTGCTTCACTAGAATCTAAAAAAGTTTCAAGATTCTTGATCAGATTGTAAGAACGATTGTATGTAGCATTTATGCTCGTTTTTTGCGATACGATATGATATGCTTGGTTGGCATTTGATGAATAGTGCAATTTGTGTTGTGAATCTATTTTTGATTTGCTTAAAAAGATTTTCACCCACCAAAGCGAAAGGGTGCGAAGGAGCGATCAAGGAACCGGCATCTTCATGCCCGCTAGGAATGTCTGCTTTCCGTCAAACCTACTCTTCATGGAGTTCTCGGGGGACGGGCCTAAGGGGACTACCCAACTACTAGGGAATTGGCCCGGGCCCCGTGGATAAACTTTACCATATTGGTTCGAACCCGAAACCTCTTGCAAAATCTTGTCATGGAGACATCCGACCATTGGGCTATTGTGCCCGCGGTGGCTTTGCTTAAAATTTATTCTGTCGGATTTGGTTTCGACTCCTATTCAGAGTAGAAGAACAAGTCAGTATTCTTGTCTGTTTTATTTTCGGATCTGTTGGCTTTAGTGTAGAATATGGGACGAAGCAACGATGACTATTGATTATCCTGATGCTGCTTTCTGTTGGACATGGTGGTTGAACTAACTCAGGAGATGGTCGGCGGTAGATTCGAATGTCTAAGTTGAGTGTTTTGGCTGTATAAGAATAATGCAAGTGGATGCACTGGTTTGTAACAGGAGATTCGTGTGCTGAAAAGAAGGTTTACAGATTTATTCAAGGACAGGATACCCTGTAATCATAAGGTTGAAAGAAATCTGATTCTGGCAAGTGGATCCTTGAGCAATTTGCAAAAGACCATAATCATGATCTCGACGCCTGTGAGGAGAATCATCTTGCCAATTCCCGATGCAAAAGTTCAGCAACAACCGCTAAAGTAGTTGATTTGTGCTGTAAATCATGGATAAAACAGCTTGATGTTGTTGATTATGGATTCTCTTATTCTTTAAGTATTGTCAATGCCAAATGCATTAAACCGGGGGCAAATAAAGGACGAGTGATCCTCGAGCCCTTTGTGGGTCTAAAGTTTGATTCAGCTAACGAAGCATACCAGTATCATGATATATATGCTGGGAACAAAGGATATAGAGTTCGTATTGGTCAGTTGTTTCGATCAAAGAGTGATGGTTCGATTACTTCTAGAGATTTGTCTGCTTGAAGGTTGGGTGTTGTGACATCAGATTTCGGGCTCTGATTTCGATTAGATAAATTGGGCATTTCATCAATGCGATTACAGTGTTCTTCTCTGAATTGGCCACTCACAAGATAACTAGATTAACTGGGTGAATTGTTAAGAACTTTAAGGCAAATAGACTTGAGAATTCGATCAGGAATCGACTTCTCGACCGTGCTCATTTTTAGAGATCATTGTGACACAGTATAAAATCGATTTGAAATCAAAGATAGGTTGATTCGACTAAGATGAATGATCGATCGTGGGTGACTCCACTAAATTGGAAAACTCTCGTCGACCAGCATTAATTTGATTTTATTGTTGTTTTGGTATCATGTGTCCATATTTGAATCCTAAAGACTTTCACGACAATCGAGAGTCACCAATGTATCGAGTGAGTTCATTGTGGCTCGAAAAAAATCGATCACAGGTCATTTGTCCTAAAAAGTTCTGAAAACTACCTAGTAGCCTAGATCACGCTAAGAGCGCGTCGGAGTGAAATTAACCGCCAATCTAAGTCCGATTTTAGAAATTGAAGAGTCCGTCATGTCACAGGTCATTTTAGGAGCGTCGACTCAGTCTCAGAAGATTTTTCTAACAACCGAGACTTTTTGGGAAATAGTTGAGTTAGGGCCATTTTTATCGAAAATTGCAGAGGAGTTCTTGAATTCGAAATTGGGATGCAAGTAGGCTACAAAGGAAAGGAAAATTATCAATTTAATTGATGAGGTGTCGAATGAATTAATGTGGGTCAATTTGATTTAATTCAAGTGGAATTAAGGTCCAATTGGAGGGAAAAACCTAGCAAAATTCGTATGCCACATATACCCCACACTTTGGCCTACCTAAATGCTTCTAGAAGGGGTATAATTGTCAAGAAATGGTGAGTGGAAGGTGACATCACATGAGGTCATGGTTGGCCAAGTTTGTGATGACCTAAGAGAGAGTGTGTGAGAGGAAGAGAGGAAATTGGTTTCTTCTTCCTCCCCTCTCTCCTTCGTCGATCGAAACCGTCCATCTCCCTCTTCGGTTTGCTCGACTCCATGGAAGCCGAAGACTAGCAAAGCAGAAGCAGCTCGCCGTCGCAGCCAACAGCCGAAGCTATAGTCGCCGCACCGCTGCTCCACCCTCCGCCCTCCTCTTCCCCCTTCTGCTGCCATCAGATACTTCTACTTCTTCTTCTTTGGTGGCTATCCGACGTCCTAATAGATTTGGGATGGACGCCAGAGCAACCAACGCTGCGCATGCGACGCCACCGACCTCCGCCCGTCGCCGCCCTCGCACGCCACTACTGCCGCACGCCTTTGCTCATCTCAGCCGTCAGTCTCTGCTCGTATGTCCAGGAGGGGCGAGCTGTTCGACTAGTTCAGGTCGCAGTTCAGCCACCTCCGGCCACCGTCGACCTCGCCAGAGCTCTGCCTCGCCCTCAGTCGCCCTTGGCCGCCTCAACCGGCCCCGAATCCGCCCCGACTAGCAGCGAACAGAGGGTTGCAGAAATGGGTATGACAGTAGGGTTTTGGCCCGTTTTGGCCGCCTTCTCAAGCCTAGATGCTCGGCCCGCTTTGAGGAAAGTCGATCCTCGCGTCGAGCTAGTCATTTTGAGTGAGTTTTGCTCACTAATGCCTTCTTAGTTTGCTAATTACACTTAAAAGTTGATTAGTGTTAGTTAAGTGTAATTAGGTGGTTAGATTAGAATTGATCAGCGATTATTAGTTAATTGCATTGCATATTAGTTGTTTGGTTAGTGTACTTAGATAGTGAATTGCCTATAATATTTATTGGATACTTCGTGGGATTTTCCGACCATTATCGGGTGTTAATTAGGCAATTCGGGCGTAAATGGAATTTTTATGAATTAAATATTAATTTTCGAAATTAATTATTTAATTATTTATTTTCCGGAAATTCAACTAGGATGGCTAGTGACCGGGATTTTATGCGATGATTGTGGCGTAGTCTGTTTATTTAATTGAACTTCATATTGTGCTAAATTGGAATTATTGTGTTTATTTATTAAACTTTTGAAATTAATTATTTAATTATTTATTTTCCGGAAATTTAACTGGGATGGTCGGTGACCGGAATTTCGTGTTGATTGACGTGGAGCAGTCCGTTTATTGATTTGCACTTTAATTCGTGTCGAATTGATTTAATGGTGCATTTTTAAGTTATATTATTAAATAATGCAATTTTGACCTTGTGATTGAGAATTGGTCGGGTATTGGTTGTCAGTATTGAAAGTGAGTTGGTAAATCACCTGGAAAATGCACGTGGCTCAGTGAATTGGAATGTCACCTGGGAAAGACACGTAGCTCAGTGATTGGATATGTCATCTTGGCGAAAAGGTAGCCTTAGAGAATGCACGTGGCTTGGAGACTTGGCATATCTTCCTGGAGAATGCACATGGCTCGGTGACAGAGTATGGCATCGTAAAAAAGGTCGGGTGGGACTATAAAGCGACTAGATCTTGGAAAGGTCGGGTGGGACCATAAAGCCACTAGATCTTGAGAGGGACGGGTGGGACCATAAAGCCATTAAATCTTGGAAAGGTCGGGTGGGACCGTAAAGCCATTAAATTTTGGAAAGGTCGGGTGGGACTGTAAAGCCATTGAATCTTGGAAGGGTCGGGTAAGACCGTAAAGCCACTAAACTTAAGAAAGTTGCTTGGTGGGGCCGTGATTACCACCTATAGATAAGTTGTGTCCTAAGGACTGTGATTTATAATTGGGAATTGAGTTGGAATAATTGAAATGATCGTGAGTGGTCTTGTTGGCGTGTAATCGACTAAGTTGATTAGATCGATGCTTCAATCTGTGATGTGATTGCTCAGATACCTATTTGATATGTGCTAATATGCAGGTGAAATTTGAGGTTAAGGTAAGCCCTCTAACTCATGTTGTGCATAGGCAACCCTAAAGTGTATTAATTTACTAATCGGGTTGTAGGGGGTAGAACTTGCTGAGACGTAGTCTCATCCCGATTTGGGGAAAACATTTCAGGACCCTGATGAAGAACTCGAGGATAAAGAACTCGAAGAGGTGTATCTGGAGGAGAACCTCGAGGATGATCCAGAGTAGGATCCTGATGACTTTTGCTGTAGAATCAATTTGAGTAGAAACCAATCGTTTTAGTATGGCTTGTTTATGAACATAAGGGTGTTGGTTTTCAGGTTCAATTTCCTAGTCCTACTTATATATCCCATTGCTTTATTGTTTGAGAATTTTTATAACTACTTCCGCATGTGCTATCAAAATGAAAAAGAGTCGGCGATAAGTAGTCCTGAGATATCGCATTATAGTTACGATCAAGATTGAAGGATGGTCACGTGACTGAAAGTCGGGGCATGACAGGTGTGGTGCATTTATGAGGATTAAGAGGCATGACAAGGGAAGGTGGATTGTTGATCGTTATCAACTAGAGCGTAACCATGAGCTTGAGATGCAAACGAAAGCCGACAGAGGTTCAGCTTCCGGGAAATTTTTAGATGAGATTAATGAAACGTCAGGAAAACTTGACATTGCTAAAAAGCACAATGCGAGCCTCATAAAGGAACATCGTGCAAGCAACATAGGAAGTGACTGGTATACCGTGCTTCATAATTACTTTCAGAACCGACAAGCTGAGGACATTGGGTTGCTGGAGGAGTCTTTTCTGGGCTGACGCCATCATTTTTTATACCTCCTATAAGCAAAACAATAATGTGGTGTCATATGCTACTTAGGTTGGTGTTAATTACCTCAAGCGGGCGGTTCTTCTTAAGATGTGCTCTAGTTGCTAATGAATCGAAAGAGTCCTTCATATGGTTGTTTGAAACATGGCTCAGGGCAATGTCTGGGTGCCATCCCCAGTCGATAATAGCTGATCATGATGATTCTATTCTGCAAGCAATTGCACAGGTTTTTCCTTCGAGTCATCATCGATTCTCAGTGTGGCAAATTAAGACAAAAAAAACATGAGCATTTGAGTCCACTGAGTAGTGATTGTAAATGTGAATATGAGAAATTTGTTTATCAAAGTCATGCAGTTGGTGAACTTGATGCTGCATGGCAATGTATCATAAAGAATGTGTTGGATATCTTGCCGAAAAAATGCAATATTCAATTTGTATTTTCAAAGAAACTTGCATTTTTTCTCCAAAGTTCATATTTAATATTCCCTTGATTGATTTTTGTCGTGACCCTCTAACATGGGGAAGATGGGTTTTAGAGGTAGTGTTAAGTTGGGGATCGGTACGAACTCTCCCAAACCCTCACCTCACATGATATTGAGATTGTCATTAGTCAATTAGTTAGCATGATGGTTAACTGTACTCTGAAACACGAGGAAAAAATATCATTGGCTTATAAGAATTCTAGGTAAGGAGGAATGGTCACTAATTCATTCCGATCAATTAAAAATCAAGTGAGGCATAAGATGATGCATCACTTTTTACGTAAATAGATATCTAGAATTGGAGACTTGATTACACTAATGCCATTTTGATACCTTAAAGTTGCGTTTAGTAATCCGGATTTAAGTCCTAAAAGACTAATCAATTAGGTGTCACATGTGATCTTTTTAGCCAATTATGAGTCTTAAAAGTCTTGTCCACTAAGTGTCCATACAATATTTTTGTGTTTATTATGACCCTAAATGTAACCTAAACATTCAACTAAAACAAGTAAGTCATAACATAAAAACAAATAAAAGAATTACAACCCGGTCATCAAAGATAGTAATGAAAGAACAATTAAAAAAGTAAAGTAAAGTAACATAGCTTTGTTATGAAGTCTTGGGACAACAATCCCCCTAAGCTACATTCAAACCGAATTCAATTTTTCTTAGTAGACTATTCAACCTAAAACTAAAGAAGTGAAAATCATCAATTTTCCTAAGTATCTAAATGAAGTTAAACGAATTCTAATTCTAAAATCTAACCAACATAACAGT
The DNA here is from genome assembly GCA_017140255.1 of Eucalyptus paniculata subsp. matutina. Taxonomy (NCBI): domain Eukaryota; kingdom Viridiplantae; phylum Streptophyta; class Magnoliopsida; order Myrtales; family Myrtaceae; genus Eucalyptus; species Eucalyptus paniculata. The sequence continues at coordinate 18,539,628 of CM029436.1, read as the reverse complement.
AATCAAGGCCCATTATTCTAATCATTTTCTAATATTTTTAATAATTTATAATTCTTATAAGAGGGGACTTGGGCTAGGTCCTTGGGCTAGGCTCGGCCGGAATGTTTATCAAATTCATATCCTCAAGGTTCGGATTACTAAAGTGCATGGGTTCATCATAACAAGCCCACCTTATACTGAGAATATCATCACGTTATCGTCATCCGCTTCTTGACTTCTATCCGTCGGCCACCGTCTAAAACGACATCCACTCAAAACTCCCGCACACGGCAACAGCACAATCGAAGCAAACAGATAGCACGAGACGCAATAAAGAAACTGCTGCAAACGAGTGCAGAGGAGTTAACACTCAAGCCATAGATTTATCGTCCTCATCTTGGACGTTTTTTTGCAGGCGATCTCCATTGACAGTCACGGGAACACGGCTAAACACAAAGTAAAAAAAGCAACAGAAAGATGCGTTCAGATTCAATTGTGATGACAATGAAATGTAAATGCAATCAAAGCTTTGTGTTACTAAAATGATTAATCTACACCAAAACGCCCTTAGATTGCGCAAAAAACATAAGCTATTTCATAACAGTGTCTCAGAGGTATTTTAACAAATAGCTTGTGTGCATTGAGAGCATTGAATCTGGTCACGAATTTCAAAGTAATTTTGCATCTAAAACTGACACTTGCACAACAACGTCGTCACATATCATCAGGAAACACTTTAGATTCTCAGTGATTTATGCATGAGTGATATGAATGCAACTCGGTCTTGTATCTCGCAAGAACGACGCAGAACTGGGGATGATGAAGTTACCAGGTTAACAGGATGAAATCAAATCCAGTAGAAGTAACTCAAGCGAGATCCGAGCACTTCAGTCTTCTCGGTAGGGAAACGAAGCAAAACAAAGAGGCCACTGCTTAAAGTTTAAGGCAGCAAACAGCAATGGCGGCAATAAATATTAGTCGCCTGAATTCGATGAATAAAGTCCGCAAAGTGAAATAAACCAGTGAGATCGTTTTCTCCATACTCCTCGCAGCTTCAAAAAAAAAAAAAAAGATTCTCTCAGTGGGAGATGGTCCAGAGGGCGATGTTGAATGAAATCGATGAAGGAGCCTCTGAAAATTCAGGAAGAGACCGAGAAACCGGTGTTACTGACTGAACTGCACCTCTTGTGACGTGGGTTTTCACGCACGCCGTTTCTTCCGACGACTCATGCAGTCCATCTAGAAGCAGATCGCAACGCTGTTTTCTCTGTTAAACCCAAAAAAGAGAGTACTTTGTTCTGTGAAATTTTCCCGCCTTTTGAAAATATTAGATTTTTCTGTTGTTTTTCAGAAATTAGGGAAATTGTGGAAATTATGGATGATGGTCTTCTCGACATCCAAAATTTTTCTAGTCAATCTCTGGTCTGTTTTATATATATTGTGGAAAATTCTAATCCATAGCTTTGAAGAAAAAAAATGTGAAAAGTAGGTGAATTATTGAAGAAAAAAGTTAGCACGTGCAATATTTGCACATATATATATATAATTACCAATTTTCTAAAAAATATATAAATTATATTGTGCAAAGAATTTTGTTTATTTTTTGGATTGTTCACAGAGCTCAAGCAATTTTCAGGTCGTTAGGGGTGCATACTGGGGCCACGGACTCGGAATTGAGCATAGGAGGGCATTCAAGTAATTTTCTGTTAGAGCGGGAGTTTTTGTCCCAAGTGCATCGGCCATTGTTTAGAATAACTAATTTCTGTAAACGGTATTGAATTGTGTTTAAGGACCGATGAAATCTGAGATTAAGTTATGTGCTTGAATTAGCAATTTAATTAAGGTTAATAATTTCTACCACTTTTATATTTTGCAAAATATTGCATGACATGATTTGCGGAGAAAAAGCTATATTGTGACATGGCATGTATTTTTGAAGTATATTAATAAATACTATTTTATGGCATACTCATTTTGGATCAAGCATTAGATACTTTTGAGTCTATGATCTAGAAATATTTTAAGCTGAAATGCTATTTGTGTATATAATGTGTGCATGAGCACACAAACCAAAATTGTTGCGGGGCTTAATCTAGACTGATGTGATTTACAATGTTTATTCATATCTCATGTGATTTTCGAGGCTTAACCGACAATAATTTTGGATTTTCTCATGTGGCGAAGTGTGACTGTAGGGTTTTTTGACATTGAGTTTAATATATGCCGATTATAGTACGTGGGTTTATGATATAGTGCGAATTTATGATTTATTGAAGTAAGCATTCTACTTTTTACATGGGAAAATGCAATTCATGTGATCGTCTTGATATATCAAGGCAAACTTGCTTCTAGAGGTACATTATTCTTTGCTTTATCCCAAAGGAGTAGTGTCTGTCACTTACTAAGCCGTGGTTTTCCTCACTCGTTTTCATTACCATTTTAGGCTTCGAAAATGAGAAAATTTAATAGAATGCACAAGAAGAGGGATTCGAGAGTGGAATTGGAACTTACAATAGACCATATGAATAAACTTTTGATTTATGAATTTGTGGTAATTGGTTAGTTCCTGATTCACTAGACTTTATTATAGTTATCATCCAATGAAAGGTTTTGCTTAGTCTACACACACACATGGGTATATATATATATATATATATTAAAATCACTATTTTGGGCTAAAGGGTCGATCCTTCCCTTTTCTTTTTCTTTTTTCTTTTTTTAAAGTTGGATGGCCATTCCCTAAGTTCTAGATTGCATATGCAGATCAATGCACTGAGGGACTATTACTTGAACAAACTCGACACATTTATAGTTTCCGATGCGTTCTTTGTAAAGGAGATTGAACTTGGGAGTTATGTGAAAAGTTCTTTAAATTGAACATCCTCTAATTTAATGGAGGAAATAATAAGATAAAATGCAAATTGGCCTTTGAAGCGATAAGCTCTCGACGATAGAGGATCTAGATAAATAAAAATTGCCCTAAACATCTCTTCGCACACTAGGCCATACCACAAGTTATACACTCATGCAATGTACAATCCTACATTAAGGCATTTTATGTAGGTCACTCTATTTTCATAAACATCAAAAGGATTTCATGCGAGGGCAAAATGACAGACATACACCTCAATTTTTGGCATATAGAATTTGGACAAAATATTTTACCATTTCTTTTTCCTATTTCCATGATATCGATTAGTTTGGAATATCCTTTAATTCAAAATCATAACTTTTCTTTATCAATTTCCAGAAGATAACTTGTTTCTATTATCAAGTTTGATTATCATTTTTATCCCCTAACATATTCCTTTTCTAATTCGGCTCTATTCAGTACACACAATCAAACCTTTCTTGAATTTCCTATTTGATCATATTCTTAGCTGCCTTTATCTCTTAATTTAATTTTTTTTAACATTCTCTATTAATGACTAGTGGATAAGCTTTCTATTGTATTTAGTAACTTCCTTTATCGTACTTTTACATTCTCTATTTGCCGCCCCCAATGATCATCAATTATGCACTTCACACGTCTACTTTTGTTAAATTGCAACATGCTCACCGAATTTTTTACAGATTAATCGGACAAGCATTTTTTTAATAAAAAAATTAATAAATAGAGAATAGAGAATTAAAAAAAACAATAAAAACAATAAACGATCAATGAAGGATCCCATCTATGGAGTCCGGCCCACATTCATTCCATTCGAGCTCAAGGCAATCCAGACCATCACCCCAAATTCACAAACTCCCAACGCTCAAAAACTGGTGAAATCCAATTCCGTCGAGAATAGCTCATGATCATCTTCTTCCATGGAAGCCTTCAATTCCCTCAGAGATCCTCATATCCAGAGCCGGATCGGAAATGGTGGGAGTCGTGCGAGAAGCGAGCAAGAGGCGACCGGATGCTGTCCGGACGCAGGCAGTGATCGTAAGCTCTCGCGAGAACAGAGATAGCCACTCGGCAGGATAACGAGAACCGACACGCACCTCAAACGCACGGGAATTGAAGCAGCAAAAAAGCCCGTCTCTCTGGATCCTCTACGTGTTCCAGAGCCTTCTCCACCGGTGACCGGCGCCGGAACCCCACCGCTTACCTCGCCACATCTGTGCTCTTCAACTCGCGATGTTCAGAACATCACTCGATCGCTACAAAAGGATTAGAAAAGCTAAGTTTGGAGCGCGACTGTAATTTCTTTTCCAGCAGGCCTGACTTTTGTAACTAGATAGAGGACATCGAGTTGTTTTATGCGGATCCGAAATTAAGGGGATGCGAAATTTTGCATTCTGCTGCTACTCGTTGTTGGTTTTTTGTGTTTATCTCATCTCAGAAGACAGGGGTAAGGGAGAAGATATATTGAGGATAGAGAATGAAGTGCTTAAAGTTTCCTTGGTTGTACATTCTGAGTCTCTGAGAAGCTGACCTGATATTAAAGAACCTCTAGACCTTTGCTTGAGTAATTTCCTCCAAGTGATCCAGTCTCTTGTGTGTGTGCGTGAGTGTGATTTAACATTGGCAAATGGAATGGGAGACATGGGTGACTCTTAGTTTTGGTGCAAAAGTTAGGCAAGACAGCTGCTGGTCTGGCTTTTTAGTGAGCTGATCATAGTGAAGTAAATGATACTGATATACATGAGTCGCGGTGATTTGCATTTCAATTTTTCCTCACCTTGAATAATCTGAAATGAACATAAAAGGAAAAGTGAAGTTCATCTAACAGAAACACCCGATTCAATAATCGATCACCTACACTCCAGCACCTCAGTTGCAGTTGCAGAAAGTTACCTGGTGGATGTGATTTTCTGTTTGCTAATGATTTTTCCAGCAATATTTGGAAATGCCATTTGACATTCCTTGATGTGGCTGATTTCTTGCATCATTTTTTGTATTTCATCTTATTTCTTGGCCATACGTTTGCCTTCCCTATGCGGCTTTAATAGGACATATCATAGCCAACAACCTGCTGCAATTCAACGATGTTGAAATGTTTTACTATATTGGAGTATGCTGAATAACTCTCATAGTACAGATTTGAGTACGAAGAGCAATACTCATGAAGATGATGCAAAATGAAATATCTCACAGAAGTATAGTAGAAACTTTCAGTCGTACATGTGATACTAGCTCATGAAGTAGCATAATTTGTTCTTTAAGATGCACGAGTAGCTCTTTAATGGATATTTGTCCATTAGCACTTAAATATATGAGGAAACTAGGGCATTTGCAATTGTGCTGGCGGATAGATTTGTCCTGATGGCAAAAGAAATGAGCTTCTTCTTGTTATAGCGAATTAGGCTACTCTTACCAAGAGAAACCTTGAGAGAACATTTGGCCGAGGGACCAAGTGGTGTATATGGCTAGGTTAGAGTTGAACTTGCTCGTGGGAAGATAAGTAACTCAGGGCTGCCATTTATATGTAGCTTAGGCTACTGAGGCGGAAGCTGATGTACAACACCTGTAATGAGACAAGTTTCAGAAATGCCTGATTGAGTGTTTCATAGAGTCCACGTTCATATCATATACGACAGCCTAGAAAAATTTTAGGAACACCTTGGTATGGTATGATATATTAACATTGTCTCCTGATGCCTCAACTTGAAACCTTGAGCTTGAATATTATTTGAGATCTGAACATGCTTAGTGCTTTGTAAAAATCATAGATCAAGAATAAATCATGATCTCCCCTAGTTAAATTCAAGTTACATTTTCTTTTTCAGTTGTGTAGTCTTAACTAGGCTTGATACACTTCAATTGAAACTTGCTAACATCTTACAAACAGACTAGACTTCTCATTATTTATGCGAATTTTTCTTTCAAACCAATGTCAGAGTATGTTTTGATTATTGGGTCATTGTCTTTGCATCTCTTTAAGAGCAACCTAGTAAAGCAGGTGACCAATGCCATTCTGAGAAGAAAACTGGGTCTTTGAACCACCCTGCTTGTGAAACTGTATAGAGCATGGTGCCGATCCCAAATCCTAAATGATGACAGAAACACAAAAAATAAAACAGAACAACTGTAGCTAGAGTTTTATATGGTAAAGTTACAAACTGAGAAAAAGTTTCGAGCATAAAGAATAAGAACTTTAAGGGGCATTGAAGCATGTTTTGGTGAAGCTATTTCCAGAAGTTGGTTCTGCAGTTTGCATTAGCCATATCTGAGAAAGGTATTACCTGCTTGTCCAAATTTGTTCTGGGTTAGGATAGCTTAAGACTTTGGAGTGATCTATATGTGCTTCATTTTCTCTTTGTTTGTCTTTACCTTTAGCAACATAAAATGCTTCTCAGTTCATTTGTTCTAATTTTAGTTTATACTTCTAAAGGAATTTGTCGTAGTTACCGGCCGTGTCCTTCTTAGAGTAATTGGATATGCGAGACATGATCTTAGGGTTGTCAAGATGATTGCAATAACTACTTGTCGGAAGGCAATGGCCCGAGTCCTGCTGAATGCCGCTCTTTGGGGTCATCTCTAGTCAGCTCTTACCATGGAAATTGTTTGGTTGTGCTCAATGGGGAGACTTTCATGAGCTTTATGCATTAGTCGGGTGCATCGTAATGCCAAACACCAAATTATAGAAAACTGACAGAGAATCGGCAAGAAACATATGTCGCAACTTTTTTAACTGTAAAATCCTATGAAGCGTGTAATTCATCTCAAGCATCATTACTAATGTTGGCCAATGGCATTACTAGTTCATCTTGATTTGGCTGTTGTATGTCTTGGTTGTGCTGTCGAAGTGAGATTTTTAAAAGAATGATTGAGATGATCAAGTCCGATGAGAAAATACGATGCATAGTGAATGAACATAGTAAAGCATCTGACACATTGTAGAGTTAAGAAATTTGTGCTTGGGGGGGTTGGCCGTGGGGCTGAGACCTAGTCTCAAACTCTGGGAGCAGCAAAAGAGAAAAGGTGAGGTTTCTATTTGAACATGACAATATTAATGAAGATCGCAGGCTCAACTTTTAGTAGCTGGAGAAGGATTTAGACTCTCTCATGCATCAGGTGTGATTTTACTTTCCTTTCCAAATTCATGCCGGGATAACAATCGAAACCACTGCATTATTTTCGTCAATGTATTCTAAGATGATCTACTGCATAACTGATGACAAAAATAAATTGTATCTAAAGAAAAAACATGTACTCTCTCCCTCCCTCTCTCATGTGCAATTTTGCTTATGTGATATGATACTAGATTTTTGCGATCAGTCATGATTCATTACATTGAAAACTGTTCAGTTAAGACTGATGCCCATTTTGTTTTACGGATGGATGATCAAAGTGAGTTTTGCAAGAAAAATTGCTCGAAATGGTAGGAAAATAAGGAAGAAGTTTCTTTTCCCATGGGCTTGTAACTTGATACAAGATATAATACGGACAAATGCAAATGGATTTGCTGCTAAAACTACGACCTAAAAAATCGCATCACCACTTTACCGATTTTAAAATCTCTCCTGTTTGTTTCCACATCCTAAACACAAAAGCTTTCTTGTAATCGATTCCAACGTGATGATACAAAACTTGTAAAGATCTTGGTAAAAAGTTTTGGGTAACTCGACTAAATCATGACCATCAGTCTCATTCTCTTCATGTTGGTCCTTCCCCCTTATCGCATAGTGTAATTGTCATACTCTAATTTATGACAAAATATAGGAAGTGACACAGCTGTCTTTCAAGAGAAGGACAAAGCCTGAAACGAATCTCACCGAGTACCAACTATACCAAAAACATACATATCTAAGCCAAAAGCTAATACCAAAAGAATATAGCCCAACAAGCTGCAAGTTGAAGCTTGCTCCTCCTATGCTTGAGGAACTTGAAAGGTTAAAGAAAAGGAGTGAGCAAATCGCGGTTCAATGAGTGATAGTTATCTCTAATGTGATCGGGTACCAACTATGCATGTTTTACAAGCATCACCTTTGCTAAAAACATTTAACCAAACTTATATAGCCTAACCAACATGCTTGCAGGAATAAATCAAGATAGTTACTCAACAAAGCAATTCAGCATAAAACAAAACTAGATAGGCCATGGAATGTTTAGACGAACAATAGCTTTTTTATTTCCTTCGTTAATATATGGATTGGTTATTACATTTGTTTGGACATAATAGCAGGTGCTCATGCTGTTACATGAGTCCATCGTATGTAATTTGTCATTATGTCCAATTATATATCTAGATAGAAAAAATAAATTCTCGGGAATGTCAATAACATGTCATAATCTCTATGACAATATGCCGTACTAAGGACTGTGGCTCATTTTTTCTATCGGCAGGTACATGTGTTGGTCAATATATCCATACTTCATTAAAAAAGAGAAGAGTAACTAAAATAACTAATTCGAGCACAACTGTCCTTGGTTATACAACATTGTATGACAGCTTACAACAGCCTTTTACAATGCCATGAATAAGTTAAAACGAAAATAGACCTGATTACAAGGCATTGCGCAGAATCTTACAATGTTTTACAACGCCCTTCATAGTGCCCTAAATAAGTTACAACACAGTGGGATTTTGATAACAAGACCAGTGGGATACTGGGATTTTGTATATTACGGAGAATGTCCATTACAATTTCACCAATCAATCTGTTTGACCTTTTGAATTTTATTTGTCTTTCGAATTGACTTATATTGATTAATTAGAAAGACATTTTAGGTTCGTTTCTATTGTAACTCAATGGATGAAAGTCATAACAGATCTTGAAGGCATGAGTAATAACAAGTTGTAAATCCGGCTATGTTGACTCATGCATCAGCCCAATTCTATCCTACGCGCATGTTACAATTGATCTACTCATTTGCATTTCTTTTGTCAATTGACGACTATTAGGGTTATGTAATCGCATCGTAACATTGGCTATGTACATTGTTAAAAGTTCTAAACCTTTTTAGCATTTCTGTAACTCAGTCTTTTTGGTGCTAAGTTTACAATCCGTTACAAATGCAATAAGTCGAAAATTACTAATTTACGACGGAAATTGCATTGATTACGAGGCATTCCCTTTAAGCTTACAACGTATCACAAGTGCAATATTTCAAAAAGGACAAAGTAGCGATCTACACACATTTGCTTCTAGCTTTTGACCTATGACAAGTGTCGTATTTTAAAAATTAGTGATTTACGATAGAAAAGGCCTTCATCACAAAATGTTTGCTCTAAATTGATGACTTTTCCCGATGTACCCATCCACGGTCTATGGTTTTGGGGAGGGAAAAGTGCCAAAAAAGTCCTAAACCTTTTGCCTTTGTGCCGATTTAGTCCTAAACCTTTTTTTGGTGCCGATTCAGTCCTAAACCTTTTTAAGTTGTGCCAATTCAGTCTTTTCCGGCCAATTTTGGCCGGATCTTGATGATGGACCGGGCGAGCCGACGTGGCCTGACGGCTGCGACGTGGACAACTTTTAATAATATTTTAATATTTTTAAAAAATATATTTAAATATTTTATTTTTATTTTTAAAAAAAAAGTAAATATTTTTTTTATTTTTTTTGTTTTTGTCTTTTTCCTCCAGCCGGTCGCCGAGGTCCGGCGACCGGCCGGAGGCGACCTCCGGCGAGGGCGAGGCCGACCTCGCCGGATCTGGCGAGGTCGAGCCTCGCCGGCCATGGGCGAGGCTCGCCCTCACCGGATCTGGCAAGGCGAGCCTCGCCCATGGCCTGATCTAGCGAGGTCAGGCAAGGCTCGCCCTCGCCGGATCTGGCGAGGTCGAGCCTCACCGGCCCTTGCCAGATCCAACGAGGGCGAGCCTCGCCCATGGCCGCCTCGCCAGATCAGGCCATGGGCGAGGCTCGCCTCGCCGCTCGCCCTCGCCGGAGGTCGCCTCCGGCCGGTCGCCGGACCTGTGCGACCGGCTGGAGGAAAAAGACAAAAACAAAAAAAATAAAATAAAATAAAATATTTTTAAAAAATAAAAATAAATATTTAAAATATTTTTTAAAAATAAATATTTAAAATATTATTAAATGTTGTCAACGTTAGCGCCGATCAGGCCACCTTAGCCGGCCGGCATCCAGTCAGCAAGATTCGGCCAAAATTGGCCGGAAATGACTGAATTGGCACAACTTAAAAATGTTTAGGACCGAATCGCACCAAAAAAAGGTTTAGACTAAATCGCACAAAGACAAAAGGTTTATGACTTTTTTGGCACTTTTTCCGTTTTGGGGATGTGTGGAAATATCATTTCAAATTTTGACGATCATGACAAGTCATAAACTCGTTTTCTGTTTTCATAATATTAAAATACATGTGCCATAACAACACATATTTACGTGGTAACAAGTTGTCAACCCTACTAGCTTATTTTGCAACTTACACCGACTTGTCAATCGGTGCAAGAAAGTAAACACTAGTAAATATAAAATTATTTTTTCACTATGAGGAAAGAGTGAAATTAAGAATCGAATAACACGTACAGTCAGTATTGACAGTATTTTTGAAGGAGTTTTTCATGTTCTATTTTAGTGGGTTATTTTTAGATCAAGATGGTTAATGGATCTTTAACTTTGCGACTTTTTATTGATGTGTGCACTACTTATTTAATAAGACTTTAGTAAATTTCTTATAGGGATGGTCTGCACCGACCATACATATAAACTTTCCAAGAAGTTGGACTAATTTAACGGGATGTTAGTAAGTCCCTTATATGTTGGTAGTACACTAGCCACGCTTGTAAAATGTGAAAAAAGTTGCCGACTTACTAACTAATTGAGATGTTTCGTAAATTTGTTAAAGAATTGGTATTTTACTAACCACACTTGTATAATTTAAAGGAAGTTGGTAATTTTACTAATTCATTATAATTTTTGTAAATTCTCTATGGCGTTGGAAATTGACTACTCAATCTTGTAAAACTTTAAAGAAATTGACAAATAATTAATTCAAGGAATGTTGGCAAATTCCTTATAAGGTTGGTGTTTCTGTAAATTTTAAATTAGTTGGTAGTTTATTAATGTATTTAGTGTAAGTAAATTCCTTATAGTGCTAGGATTTTACTAACAGCAATGGTAGAATTTAAAAGATGTTGGCAGATAACTGATTCGTTGGGATATTAGTAAGTTTCATGTAGGGTTGATATTTAACTAAATTCACTTGTAACGGTTCAAAGAAGCTAATACATTACTAACTGATAGGAATATTGATAAATTTATTATAATGTAAGAAATTTACTTGTGATACCAGCAAAATTGAAGAAGAGTTGGTAATTTACTAATTCATTTCAAAGAAGCTGATTCATTACCAAGATATTGTTGCCACCTTCGAAAAGATCCATGTAAATTGCTCGAGGGTTGTTAAAAAATCAAGAATTGGATGTAATAATGTGAAGATAAATATAGCAAAGACAGTTTTGGGTTCATGTCATCTTATTATAAGATCAATTCACTATCCTCCCTTGGAGCTTTTTTTTTTTTTTTTTTTTGGTCGAAGTGAAAACACTTTGATTTTGGAATACAAGTAGTAGGAAAATCAACACATAAGATAAGAAAAAGTTCGTACGGGGATTAGTAACCCAATTACCCGGCAAGGAACCGGAATTGTGTGATTTGGCAATCCAGTCCGTGGCTCGGTTGGACTCACGCGGTTCAAACTGCAAGAAGACATCCTTCATTTGGCCCAGCAGCTGTTGGCAGTCAAGGACAAAGGGCCGCGAGGCCCATGGAATTTATGTGCAGCCCATAATAGAATCAACAGCGGGGAGGCAGTCACTTGAGATGTAGAAAGCAACTTCAGTTCGTGCGGTTGAAACTGGTTCTGTCAGACCAGTTCGCATCTCCTTCAGCCACTCGAGCGAACGCTGGATGGCTAGGGTTTCGGCCATGTAAGCCGATTGAGCTCGGATTTTCTGCACAAAACCAGCGGTACACACCCCATCAGCTCCTCTACAAATCCCGGCTATGGATCCCTCCGATTTGTTCTCCTGCCATGAACAGTCCACGTTAATCTTCCACGCGCCCGGATTTGGAGGCACCCATGAGTATCGTTCCGAGGTAATTGCTGTCCTTTGTGGTTGCCACTTCTCAAATAGTTGCTGAGCTAGGCGAGCTTCGCTGATTATCTTGTTTTGGTCTATTTTCCGGCCTTGAAAGATCAGGTCGTTTCGTGCTTTCCATATGTACCACAGAGTGGTCGCGAAGGTCGCCTTTTGACTTGCTGAGTTGCCGGAGAAGAGGTAGTTGCATACCCACTAATCTATTCTTGTAACTGATGTCAGGGAGGTGTTGATTTGATCACTGAAGTTTAGCCATATTGCGTTTGTCCACTGGCACAGGATAAATAGATGCTCGGAGGACTCCGGATGCTCGTGACAGAAAGGGCAAGTAGGCTCAGGTAAGATTTTCCTCCGACACAGGTTGAGTCTCGTAGGAAGGCCTTCGGTACATAAGCTCCACATGAAGTGCCTGATTCTGGGATTAGTATGTAGGTGCCATATTTCCTTCCATAGTCGGTTGGGGACTTGAAAAGAAGATGATGCCTGGTTCTCTGTGTTTGTTATGGTTGCTGTTCATAGTCAGTGGTACCCATGTTTGATTTTGTAGTTCCCCGAGTGATGCCCTGTCCATATTAAGTAGTCAGGTCTGGTGTTTATACTGAGTGTTGTTTGCTGCCAATACTTGGGGTCCGCTTAGTTCGGCATTCTGAAGAAACGTTTGACCTCCAAAGCCCTTTGGAGAAATATTAGAATGTTTATCAATTATTTTGAATGAGCTTTCACTTGAAAGTCAACATTGAGAAGATTGAAAACCCATTACTAATAGGGACAAACATTGAGCTTTTGGCATTTGCCTAAATGCTAAAACTCATTTTTTTCCTTCAAAAACTATTATCACCAATTCTTCAAATTTCCGATCACGTTAAAAGAGAGTTGGAGAGGGTTAAAGAATTTCTAGCTTTTGGTTAATTCATGATATAATGGATTTTATTAAAATTATCATTCAATGAAAGGTTTTGCTTAGTCAATATAAATGTTTAAAATTACTATTGTTTGACATTTGAATTTTTGTCGATGTTTTAAATATCCATTTATCTTGTAAAAATGTAAAATTTATATAAAAATGGTAACATATATATAAATATATATATATATATATATATATATATATATATATATATAAAGCATTTATAAAAAACGAAAAAAGAAAGAAAAAAATGATGAAGTAGTGTGGGACAGCGTGTCCGGCCCACTTGGCAACTTTCAGCCCGCTGAGTCCGTTCCCCCCCTCCTATCTTTGTTTCTTTCTTAGTAGGCCCATCTTCATTTCTTTTGTTTTGAGCCCATCTTTATTTCCTTTGTTTTGAGCCCATAAAAGCCCTAAAGTGGCCCAGCCCAAGGTCACCTCTTCCCCTTCGTTTGTCGGAAACCAGCGCCTGTGAGGAGAGAGGGAAGAGCGACCTGCGGGTGATGGAAGTAGAAGAGTATCCGCCGACAGAGGACAGCGACGCCGGAGGACAATGCTTGCCGGGGACTGTCCTTTATTGCTGGAAAACCACTCTAAATGGCGACATCCATGGCTTAAACTGATATTTTCCATTCACCTTGAACCCTTAGGATTTGGCGTTGTGATTTTGGCCTTTCGTTGGAAATCACGCTCTTCCAATGTCGCGGTTGCAGGATGTTAAAGAAGTGTAACTTTTTTTACATGAACACAATCCATTTCAATTACTTTTGGGGTCGATCCTTGTTATAAAATAGTAGTATCACAGGACCTATTTCCAACGACATAAAAACTACTAGATCCGATTATCCTTAGAGTGAGAATTGAGTGCATGTAGCTGCCACCTCTTGCAATCTGGGTTTTCACAAGTGTAGTTCCTTTTGGCGACCTACCTAGTCCATCCAGAATTCTAATTGCAACATTGTTTTCTTTGTTAAACTCAACGTAGAGACTACTATGTTATGTGAAATTTTCATGATTTTTGAAAACGTAGAAATTTCTGTTATTACTCAGAAATTACGAAAGTTGTGAAAAAATTTTCTAGCTTATCTCGTTAGTTCGAATATAGATATTAGCTGTGGCATATTCGAATACCTTTGAAAAGTTCAGTGCAATTATTGAAGAAAACACTCGACATTGGAAAGATCTAATTTCTTCGATTTTCTGAAAAATAAAATAAACTAATTTCTGCAAAGTATGATTATTTTAGATGGTTCATAGAGTCAAATATTTCTTGGGTAATTGTAGTGTGTCGGGACCCTGGGCTTGAAATCCGATGTGGGAGGGCGTTTACGTAATTTTGGTCTGAACTGGCTTTTCAGCCCAATTGCATCTAGCAAAAACTGAGATTGGTTGTGTGGCTTGAATTAGCGATTTATCGAGTTTTGTAATCTCCACCGCTTCCATATTTTGAAAAAGTGCATGACATTATTTGCTCCCGAAAAAGCTATATTGTGACGTCCTCTGGTTTTTTTGAAGTATATATATTTATATGGCATGATACTTTAGAAGACTCAATCAAGCATGGGATACTTTTGAGTATTTCTTATCCGAAAACATTATAAACCAAAATGATATATATATAGTGTGGGCACGCAAAACAAATATTTTTTTGAGACTGAATTGTGGCCAACTTGATTTATGGGGTTCAATCATAATTAATGTGATTTTTGGGGCTTAATCATAGCCGTTGATATTTTTTTAGCCTTGTCACGAGTAGAGGTATTAAAATGGGTCATAAACCCATTTCACTTTTTTATAACAAAGATAATTAAATGGATTTCACAATTAAAGGTTTAAGATAGGTGGGTCTTAAGTGGATTTTTAAATGGGTTGGGTTGAAAACTCATTTTCAACAAAAACATTATAATCCCTCCCTTCTCTCTTTAACTTTATAAAAATATTTTTTTATAAAAATCGAAATTATAATTTTTTTATTTTTATTTTCTCTTTTATTTTTCTTCCTTTTTTATCTTTTTTTTTTTCTTTCTCCTTCCTCCTTCCGGTCGCCGGCACGGCGATGGCCGACGACCGGCCAGGCGAGCCTCGAGCTCGCCAAATCTGGCGAGGCTCGAGCCTCGCTGATCTGGCGAGACTCGAGCCCGCCGGCGTCGGGCGAGGCTCGAGCCTCGCCAGTTCCGGTGAGGGGTGAGCTTGAGCTCACCGACGCCTGCGAGCCGCTAGATCTGGCGAGACTCATGCTCGCTGGCGTCGGGTGAGGCTCGAGGCTCGCCGATCTGGTGAGCCTTGAGCTCACCAACGTCGGGCAAGCTCGAGCTTGCCGACACCGGTGAGCTCGAGGCTCGCCTGTGTCCGATGGCCGGCCGTCGTCGTGGCCGACGGCCGGCCAAAGAAGAAGAAGAAGAAGGAGAAGAAAAAGAGAAAAACAAAAAAAAAAACAAGAAAAGAGAAAAACAAAAAGAAAATTATATTTTAAAAATAAAAATAAAATAATTAACAAATTAATTTAAAAAAATTAATTGTCGATTTTTTTAAAATAATTATTTTAAAATTTATAAAACTGTCCATTCAATTTGTATTGTACAAAACTATTTTAGCAATACAATTTAAAAAAAATAATATATATAAAAGCTTGGAAGCATTTTAATAATATAATCTTTAAAAAAAGCATAGGAATAAGTTTTTCTAAATTTGGTTAAATATGAAAATATTTTATTAATATGAGTTGGGTCGGGTCGGGTATGAGTTGGATATGGGTCGGGTCGGGTTTGGGTCGAAAAATTTATATTAAGTATAAATTGGTCATAAATGGGTTAATGGGTCATTTTGGGTTGGACCATTAATGACCCGACGCAAACCCGACGACCTACCCGTTTAACAGCTCTAGTCACGAGCAAAGTGTGACCGTAGGATTTTTTGAAATTAAGTTTGATATATGCTGGTTACATTATGTGGATTATTTTATTCATCGAAGTAAGCATTTCAATTGTTATATGGGAAAATGCAATGAATGTGATCGTCTTGATACATCAATGCAAATTCGTTTCTAATTGTATATTATTCTTTGCTTGATCCCATAGAAATGTCATGGTTTTCCTCACCCATTTTTACTACCATTTCAGGTTTCGAACATGAGAAAGTTCAATCAAATGCACATGGAAAGTAATTCGAAAGCGGCATTGGAATTTATTAGTGGATTATTTGAATAAAGTTGATCAAATTAGGTTTATGAATTTCTAATAATTGGTCAATTCAGGAATCAATGGACTTTTGTTATAGTTATCATAGAATGAAATGTTTTGCTTGGTCAATAATTTTTTTTTTAAATCACTAATTTTGGGTGAAGGCTTGGTCCTTCATTTCTTAGCAAATATGACCGGTCAATCCCTAAGTCTTCAATATGGACGTGGGTTACGACTGTCAGGAGAAATGAAAAAGACCTTGAGTATTCTCTAGACTGCACATGCAGCAGAGTGATGCACTTTGGGGACTACTGCTGGAACGAACTGTACTCCTATTAAGCTTCCATTTATAGTTCTATGGGTGTTTTTAGAACGGCAAGATTGAACTTGGAGTTATGCCAAACGGTCTTTGAATTAAAAAAATCGCTCGGTTTGATTAACACCTATGTCCCCATGTGATGTAACTTACCGAATCAAAATGCACGTTGGCCTTCGAAGCGATGGTCTCTAAAACGGTATGAGCGAGACCTGGTGTCGATCCTCTTCTTTCACGGAAGCCTTCGATTCTCCTCGGAGATCAATCAAAAACCAGAGCCGACCAACTAAACTGGAAAACCCTCCGAGGGGAAAGCGGAGATGGTGGGAGGTGTGCGAGGAGCGAGCAAGAGGCGACCACCGGATGCCGTCCGGACGCAGGCGGTGATCGTGAGCTCTCGCAAGAGAATTGGACGACGTCGTCGCGCAAATGGGGAGAGAGAGAGAGCCACGCGACCTCAAAACGCGCACGAATCGGAGGCAAAAAAGCCGGTTGGATCCACCAGCTTCGATCGTCGCTGCCGACGCCGTCCGAGACTCCGTCTGGTTAGTTGAACAACCGATCGTGACCGATGATCGCTCCTCGCTGAGATAAAAGCTCTCTGTTCTGTTTTGAGTGTCGCACGTGTGAAATAGAGACCGAGAGCTTTGTCGTTTGCTAGCAATGAAGATTGTTCACGTCCGAGATTATATTACTAACAACTGCGACTCGGTCTTGATGATCTCGTGCTGATTGGGTCGTGATTCTCGCTCTCTCGTTGCTGGACTGTGCCGTTTCATCGAATGCACATTAAATGTTTGGTGAAATGCCTGAGCCGTATTAGTCTGAATATGGCTTTGAATCTGACTGACATCGTCTTTGTCTGCTTGAATGATTCACTGCACCAGTTGGATAGGTTAAGTAGATCTAAATTAATATTCACTTTTGATTCCATTCCCAAAGGTCTCAGTCTTGGTAGGCTTCCGGTATTAAAAGGCAATGAACTTGAGTCTCTGAAATTAGCTAGAAATGTTGGTGTGCTGAATCGTAAATACTCTGTCGATGGTCGCCGGTGTGCTCATGAAGCATAGACTGATCACATGGACTAATACATTGGAGAGCAGATCCCATTTGCTGTACATATCTTTGCTAGTAGTGACTTCCTCTGCATCATGTATTCTCTGTGAGTGAATGTGAATATGTGTTTAGTGTAGGTAGAAATGCAATGCGAATTTGTGTTTGCATTCATACTGAATTGTGATTGTTGCTTGCTGGTTATATATTATCTAATGATGCTGTGGTATTACTTGGAGCTCTTGCATACAAAATTGGGAAATTTAGCCATATACGGTTTATACCTTTATTCGCACAATGTAATAAAGATGATCACCCCATTTTCTTGTTATAATATGTAACTTAATCAGCATGCGTGAATTTTTTATTTTCATAGATATTGAAAAAAATGTTATTTATACTTTTAATTAATTTAACTAGTGTCGTAGGGGCACATGCTAACCAGGTTCATTTCAATTTTTAGAATGCTAGTTGGCCACATAAGCTAAATGACGATTGTTACCAGAATCACGTCCCAACTGATGGAGCTACTATTATTATAAAATGAAGATAATCACGATTACAGTCTCTTATTATCTTATACCTTCACCTTATTATTGAGAGAGAGAGAGAGAGATGAAAAGAAATCTTGGAATCCTTAATTATCTAAGAGATATTAAAATAAAGAAAACAAAGAACATAAAAAATAACGGAGGCCGTGAAGAGAGAGAGTGGCTGCTTGAGCTGCTACCACCCCTCGAGACATTAAATGTTAGAACTATTCTTGATTGGTGTGCTTCACTAGAACCTAAAGGGTTTCAAGATCCTCAATTAGTTTGCAAGGATGATTGCCTATAGTTTGTAAAATTTCACAAAAATTGGTAAATCAGTGATTTCACGGAGGGTTAGTAAGTTCCTCATAAGGTTAGTATTTTATGTAAATTTTAAAGAAGTTGAAAATTTACTACTTTAGTGAGGGTTGGTAAATTACTTATGGTGCTGATATTTTACTAGAAACAATTGTGGACTTTAAAATAAGGAGGTAACTTACTAATTTATTGATATATTGACCAATTTCTTATAGGATTGATGCTTTACTAAATACCCATGTAACGATTCAAAGAAGTTGATAAGTTTCTAGCAGAATGTTGTTACATTTATTATAGTATGAGTAATTCACTAATGGGTTACCTGACATTCGAGTTACCGCGGTCAATAGATTTTTGCTAGTGTTCTTAGAAAGTTACCAGCAACTTCAGAAATTCACTAACTACTGAAAATTTTCAGCTTTTTCCTAAACCAGACCTCGGAATCGTTTAAGAAGTCCTATTAGCAGGTCTTCTCATCCATAATTTAAGAGAAACACCAATCCCAATTCTCAAAATTTTCAATCGCTGAATACGGCATGCTAGATAAGTTAGCAGCGGTATCATTGCTAATTATTTGTTCTATTGTTGAATAAAACGGTTGAATTGGTGTGAGGAGAATTTGGGGAAAAAAAAGACCTGAGTAACTTTCAGTTCTATAAAAGAAAAATGTTACGTAATGGTATTGCCAATTTTCTGTTTACATGTTTGTACCGCACTTTCCATGTTAATGAGAACAATTCTTTGCTTCACAAAGAAAAAGGAATTGCCGAGTTGCACGGACAAACTTGCAGGATCCCGAGAATTGCGGTCTATTTGTACTTCCCAAAAATCTCTTAATAAGGCATTGGAAGAGATGCAACTAACTCGTGCGTGACTGACTCAGAAGTCAAACTGTCAAACTGCCTTTTATTCGAAAGAAAGTCGGACATGCTAAATTGAATGAGTTTAGCATATGAGTATACTGAAAATGCGAATGACTCGCGGCTGAAAATATCGAAATAACTGAAAATTTGAACACAGCAATATGTCCATGACGCTAAAGTATAGTGGTGAACTCAAATGCCCAAAACATTGAAACTCGCAGATGCAGAATGAAACCGATGCAAAGGAGACCAGGTCTGAGCTTGGACACCTAATTTTCTCTTACTCTGAGAAGCTTTATTTACACGAGGATTTTCTCTCAATGACCTAAATCTAAAGGAAAAGAGGCTCACAGTCTCTCAGATTGTAGGTCCTCATTGATTTTTAAAAAATGCATTTGGCTTTTCTTAATCAGCGGCTCGAATTTTAGACCTTCAATGCTAGCTTCTGAGCAACGAGAGCTTTAGCCTCAAAGATGGGCTCCCATAAAATTGTAGTTTCAGCAAGTAATGAGGTCACGATGTATGGGTCCATGTTTGAGGCAGAACGCTTGTCTTCCAAGTAACCTGTTTATCATTTTGAGCCATTAAGTGATTGAGCAAGGAATGTCAACTTTGTTTTATTGATATCCAACTAAGATGTCGAAGTCTTTACTTCAATAATGTTCTGCATATGTTGGATGAGTAAGGACTAACATGAATATCTACATTTGTTTAGGAAGCAAAACTGTGGGACTGCTTTATGATTGTTATAGGTTAGAAAAGTTTTGCATAGTAAAATTCATGAACTGTGACCAAAAGGCAGTACTTCTTAAATGTTATTCACTTAGGGTAGCGTTTCTCGAATCCTCTATCAAAGTTAAGCATCTCCGATTTGATATTCAAACAGAGCACAGAAGGGAACTGGTATGGTAATTATTATAGTACCTTTTCCTTGCTGCTCAGTATCACGGTCCACACAGATTGAGCAACCACGATTGGCAACTCCCTCCATAACAGAATTCAAGTAATTCAGGCATCACAACAAAATTTGAGTTCAATTTGATGGGCAATCTTCGAATTTGACTAGCAGCTGGTATGATTCTTCTAAGCATTACCCAAGAAAATGTGTCGATGTTGGCTCTTTCATGCTTTGCCGTCAACCTTCTCTCATTTCCTTCTCCATAGGCACTAATGTGCCCCTCATGGCGAAGTGAGATTTAGAATTGCCTTCTTTATCATTTCAAAGCCTCCCTCTCTCTCTCATGCTTTTTGTACTGCAGAACAGATGGTTAACACTCTTGAAGTCTTTCAATGAATAAAAATACTGAATAAAGTCCATATTATTTCTATGATGTGAACCTGTAGTTAGTGTGGCATCCTGCTACATTCTAGTCACCCTGAGAAGGAAGAGGATATTTTTATCAACTTGGGGCTAATATATTGCGTAAATGGTGATGAAGTCAACTACCTCTATTGGCTTTGTATCTAACATGAGGACAGACTAGCTTGCTATAAACAATAAAGAATTCGAATACCGTAGAACATGTCTGTATGCACTTATTATGTTTGCCGTTTACAGCAATCCGATATTTTGTTGAGCAAGTAATTGAAATCGCATGTCAAGAAGGTATCTTGAACACCTTATATGATCTCCTGATTCGATTCCACGCTTGGTCCTTCTTGGTATTCTCACTGCACGGTACAAGCCAGTGTTGATCCATGGAATTCAGATACATCTCACCAAATGCCAACGCACATGGACCTCAGTCAAATAACGCCAATCGTAGACTCCCTCCTGTTGATCATCACCAACCATCATGGAATTAACATCATCCCTCAACGTTCATCCCGTGCAGAATCAAAGTATATTCCAGTGAGTATAAAGAATCAAGAAATATAAAAGGAAACAAATCTGCTGAGAAAGGATGGTGAAACTGGATGTACGAACGACAACTTGATCGATTAATTCTACTCAAACAACTAAAACCATATGAATCTGTAAATCCATCCGAGCATGACTGACTAGCGGGGCTTCGACAAGTTGAATGCAAGGCAGATTATCATAATACAACTCTCTGTTAAAGGATTAAACTGAGGCTTCCAACAATGAATTTCATAATGGAGAGCTACTGGACGTATTCTGAAAAAATAAGATACCAAACTCAATCCAGTTTCATCTGGTAAAGAAACATGAGTTGGGAATTTCATCAAATCGGTTGCGTGCACTACGAACAAGGAGCCTAGACACGTTGTCAATGCAATCTTTCATCCAGAACGACTCTCTCAACAACAAAATCATCACAAATCATCAGGAAACAACTCGCATTCTCGTTTGTTTACGCAAAAGCAACGTTAACACAACTCAGCCTCGTGTTTCGCCCAAAGCAGGACAGAAGGGAGGGGAGAGAGGAGACATTACCTGGTCGGAGACGGAGCTACGATCGGCGGTGATACCCGAAGGAGGACGTCCGACGAGCAACGGACGCCAAGAATCGGAGCTTGCCAAGGAGGATTGAACCCGAACCGAGCTGCTTCGAAGGTGATGAACTGAGAACAGAGGCGAACAGAGCTTCCGAGAGAGTGAACTCCTAACGCTCAAAAACCTCCCGAGTCCGTTCCATCAATGCCCTCCGTTCGAGCTCTCTCTCAGCACGTACGTTCGTTGATGGCCAGCGACGGGAGGCCGGTGGCGGTTACCGGCGGATATACAGGTGCCCAACAGACGATTCTGTTACAGGCTTGTCCAAAATCAGCCTTCTAGAACTTTATCGAGAAACTCCCTCGAACTGAGCTGCTTCGTTCGACTCTCTTACCGCGCATTTGTCCCTACTCCCGTCGTTCTTCTTCAAACGAGAGGGAGAAGGAGAGAGAGAGAGAGGCGGGGAGGAAGATGTGCTGAGCACGAATAGAAAGAAATGGGATAGGACAAATTTGTGACAGCTAAGTTGCGCTAATGGGCTGACACAATGGCCTTGTGGATCAAGTTGGGCTACATGAATTGGACCGACCTTTTTTTTTTTTTTTTTTTTTTTTTTTTATTGTGACCGAATTCTTTTTATATGTTGATGTCTTTATTATTTGTCTATTTATTTCGTTTATCATATTTATTTATTTATTTGCTTTTATCTTGATAAATTTTGTTTTTATACTTTTATAAGAACAAATGCTATGTTGAAATTATTGACTAACATTCAGTTGTCAGCAGAAATCAAGAGGCATTACATTGAAGTACTTTCTTTTTTTGCAAACTTGGCAAAATTGCAAGTTACTCTTGCCAACTGCTTTGGTGAAAATATCCATATCGCCACCAGTTGAAGTAACAGAACAAGAGAAATTTGAAATAAGACCGGACACGAGAAATCAAGTCTACATGAAGTCCACTTCATAGACTTAAAATTGGTAATGATTGATTTAATCATAAAAAGAAATGACAAAAAAGACTATTGCTTCGTTCATTCATTCTGCCTCGTATAAAGACTTTATATATATATATATATATATATATATATATATATATATATATATATATATATATTTTGGGTAGACATTCTGTCACAAAGAGATGAAGAACATGTCAATTGTCAACCAAATAAAATGCATTGGACAACCTTGTAGTGATCAAAATGGAGAAGTCATAGATTAGACTCCCATGCCAGCTGTCATGAGACCCCTTTTAATGAAACATTTACTTAATTGCTCAAGATGATGCTAAAAATTGGGAAAGTATTTACTTGAGAACCTCTATAGAATGACTAAAAAGCAAACCAAGAATGTCAATTATTGTCAAATGCTAACAATAAGATTACTTTTGCTATCCTCCCCTGAGCTTGACTGGTACTTGATCCATAGTAATTCCACTTTGGAAGTCTAGACGAGTGCTCAATAGGTTCAAGGATCACTTGATTTTAGAAATCAGTAGATCAGTAGCTTTTTGCACGTAAAAAAGCAAAATGCTACTTATTTTATTGTCACCATCCATAACCTTGATTTGATGCGTAGATCTTTGTCAGAATATCCAATTTCATGGGAACACATTGAGATAAATTTATGCTAAAGGCAAGTAGACTAGAGGCCATCTTCCGGAGCAACATTTCATCACTTCATCTATGTGAGTTTTCTAGAATGATTGGACGCAAGCATTATACTCCTTGCGAAATCAGATAAGCAAATTGCACTCTATATCTATAGCATGTCTCCCAATCGAATCAAGTATCGATAGACAATTTGGAAATTATTCATGTAAATTTTGGGAAACAAGGTCATCATAATATTTGTGATTGTGAGTTATGTGTGGGATATGAGCAATCTTGTGGCAATCCTCGCCTGCATCTTTTTTGTGCCTCTCCTCCAAATTTGGGCAATATGTGATTCTTAGGTGATTTAGCGATGCCAGCCTTTGCATCCCTTTAGGTAATGATGTCAAAGACCAGGATCAAGTGATTACAAGCCGTTGAAGTGATTGAAGGGCCTCAATTTTCTTTGGTAAAGCCTTCAAATTGAAGCAATAGATAATTCCCAGACGCTTGAGATTGCTTACCTATAGAAGCCATTGTGGGAGAGATGCTAGTTTGGGAAGGTGAAAGATTTCCACAGACCAAAGACTCTTAAGTCCTTGGAAATCCAAGATGTTGCTGCTTTTGCCTTTGGATAAATCAAGCTCCTCACAATCCCAAAAAGAGAGATCCATGAGGTTCAAAAGATGTCGCATACCAAGTGAGAGGGAAGTTAATCGAAGACATTCACTGATGCTAAGAATTTCAAGTTAAGTGAGATTTTTCAAACACTCTAGCAAATATTCTAGAAACTTCATCTTTGAGATAATCAGACTTCTCAACTTATTAAGGCCAAATATCTTATTTATCCACATTGTGTAGTTGCCTGCATCTCTAATATCCAATTGTCCAGAGCTTTCGCCCTCGATCCAATCAAGTATGATCACTCGTACTATCGATGAAGCAAAGAGCTATTGATATACAATTTGAAAGCAGATAGTAATGATACTGTTGGAATGAAAGGCACCACGTACCATGAGAAAGAAAACTGGAGAATTTCTGGTCATTAAAATAGTCTTCACTTGTAATAAGTGAGCTCGTGAATGGTGTGGGACATGAGCAATCTTGTATAATCCTTTGTAGCATCATTTTTGCACCTCTCTTCCAAATTTGGGCAAGCTGCAAATTTTTGGTGACTAAATTAGCAACGAGAAGCTTCCGCCATAACATAGCGGCGATCTTCCTGGCAATGCCGACGATTACAGCTGCTGCAGCCTAAATCAACAATTCAATTCAATCAATGTCTTTATCTTCTAAGAGAAGACTTCAACTATTAAATGAGCCCGCAGTCACAAAGATATATATATGCAAATATGTAATAAAAATATATATAATGGCTCCTATTCGTAATAACACATTTTTTTTTTAACCTTTTAAAGTTGCCTTCATAATCCAACCTCTCTTTTCTCTCCAGCCTCTCCTCTAGCACAGAAGTGGACTCAATTTGCAATGCTGATGTATCATGTGGGCTCGTGATCTTTGAATAGGCCATACAAGGGAATTTAGAGGTACATTTGCTAAATTAAATCAGTCAAATCTGAGAAAAAAAAATCGTAATTGTACCCACAGGAGAAGAATATCGATAGATTTCAAACTGCTAAAAAATATGGACAAGATTTTACTCGAAGGACAACAAAATTCTCATCGTTAAATTTTCCGTTCGCGCAATTCTTCATGTTTGCCACCTGACAAGTCTTCATAGTTGTGAGGTGTGCGAACTTAAATGCAACGTGACAAGCATGTCCACCAACCAAAAAAAAGAAAAAAGAAAGCAGGCAACCAACATTCTGTTTTTTGAATCTTGATGTACTTTCGAATCTCTACAGAGAGAGTCGCTTACACTTTATTGTTCTCTCTCTGTTATATCCTGCCAGACAACGCGGCGATTCGTGGCTCCATGCCCGTCGCAGCGTCGACCTTGCGTCATTTCGTGGCAGTAACATACCAAATCGGCAAATCGTTGCAGGATGCCATGAGCGATTTGACGGATACGAGTCAGACGCAAAATTGAACATCTTAGGTTAGCCCTTTTTTTGGGAGTGTAATACTCTGCTCCGTGATCTAGCTCTCGCCTACCATGAAATTCTTGTAACGAAATTCCTATACACTAGTAAGACAAGAACAACTGCGGTTCGCTGAAAAGTAGTCATTAGATCACCCATTCCAGTTCTCTGTTCCATTTCTTTCTTTTTCAGGTTTATTGCGAAGCAGTTTCAACATTCTTTTTCTTCAGGTCTTATCTTCCCCGATTAAACTCTAAATGCGATCCCGATTCATTCTGGATTTGGCTCTTGACCTATGCTCTGTTTTGCTGCCTTTTCATTGTATTGCCTTACCGGATCATCACTGAGCCATGGCTGCAAACGAGATTCATCGTCTCGTCGGTCCATAAGGTTCTGTTTTAAACATTGGTTGGCGAGTGATGCGTTTGTGTGCAATGCTGTGGTGTCAAAAGTATAAATGGTGCCACAGTGTGAGACGATGTGCAGAAGGTGTTCGATGAAATGTCCGATAGAGAGATCTGTAATGTTGCTGTGTTGAATTTGATTAGGCTCTGGCGGGGATCGTAGGAATGTGCTTCTCTCGTTTAGAGAATTTCATCTCCAACGAATTAGCTAAGTCAAGCATCTCTCAGTTCAATTGCTTGCTATTACACTTTCGCAGCTCATTTTTCATGTATTCTGGTCTCTATCCTTTTTTTTTTTTTTTTTTTTTATGTTTCTTGTCCAGATTAAGTTTGTCGCTGATCTCTTTAATTGCGGGGCTGGAATCTGGCCAGTTGTGTTGGTGATGGTTGGTGCCGTATGTTCAGGTACGATTTTTCTCAAGTTCTAAATTCAGATCTAAGCGTTAGTGTCATGCTAAACCCAAACGTTATGTGTGCTTTATGCCTTACTGGTTCAGTGTGCTTTATGCCTTGACATGCTTCCCGAGAAATTGGAAGTTCATTTTTTGAACAGATATGTTGGTATTGCCAAATTGCCGTTTCTATGTTTGTACTGTACTTTCGATGTCAATGGGGCAAGTCTTCACCTCGCATATAAAAATAACTTGCCAAGTTGCATGAACAAATTTGTGCAGAAGGATTGCGATCTGTTTATACTTCCCAAATTAATAAGACATTTGAAGAGATAAACTAACTCGTGGATCTCATGTTTGCTAAAATCGGGAGTGAAACTGCCTTTTATTCAAAAGAAAGTCAGAAGTGCCAAATTGAATGAGGTCAGCATATGACACTGAAAATTTGGATGAATTACATTGAGATGTCGAAGTAACTGAAAAGACAAATACAGGAAGATGTCTATGACACTAGAGGGGCTTACGGTGAACTCAAATGGCCAAAACGCTGAAACTACTAGCGAATGCAGGATGTAACCAATGTAAAAGACACTGCAGGCGAGAATCTAATGCCCTAGCAGACTGGGCCGCGAAAGCCCACGGCTGTGGTTCACTCCGGAAAAATTGGCCCATTTCACCTCCTCCTGTTATGGTAGATATGTTATGTCATGAAGCTCTTGTAAACGGATGTACTTATTTCCCTCAGTGAATAGAAGTTCTATCTTTTCCGACAAAAAAAAAAATCTATCTAATCGTTTTATCAGAAAAAAGAAAAAGAAAAAGACACCAGGTGAGCTTGGACACCTAACTTCTGTCCCTCTAGGAAGCTCTATTTACATGAGGATCTTCATTCAACGACCTAAATCTCAAGGAAACAAGGGTTCATATTATCTCAGCTCAGAGGTCTCCACTGATTTAATTAATGCTTTTAGCCTTTCTTAACCAGCAGCTCAAATTTTCGACCTTCAATGCTAGCTTCTGAGCAGCAAGAGCTTTAGCCTCAATGGGGCTCCCACAAAATTATAGTTTCAGCAAGTAACGAGGTCATGACGTATGGGTCCATGTTTGAGGTAGGATGCCTGTCTTTCAAGTAACCTGTATATCATTTTAAGCTGTTAACTAACTGAGCAAGGAATGTGAACTTTGTATGTTTTATTGATTTTAAGAAATAGTGAAGAAAAAGTTTTTCGAGGCATTAAAAGTACTGAAATGTCCAAGTCTCAACTTCTGTTTAGGAAGCAAAACGGCAGCAATGCTTTATTATTGCAAAAAGCAAAAATTCCTTGTGTTTTACTAATCATAGAATGATAGAATCAGCTGAGACCAAAAAGGAGAAAGCATACTTGTATATATTCTTTCCTTATGGTAGTGTTTCTGGAATCATCTATTAAAGTTGGTTGATATTCAAACAGAGCACAAAAGGGAACTGGTATGGTCATCGATATAGTACCTTTTCCTTGCTTCTAAGTGTCACGGACAACATAGATGTAGCAACCACGATTGGCAACTCCCTGCATAACAATTCAAGTAATCCAGGCATCACAACAAAATTTGAGTTCATTAAAAGGGCAATCTTTGAATTTGACTAGCATTGGTACACTTCTTTGGAGCATTACCCAAGAAAATGTGTCGATGTCAGGTCGATGTCAGGTCGATGTCAGCTATTTTAGGCTTTCTTGTCAACCTTCTCCCATTTCCTTCTCCACAGGCGCTAATGTGCTCCTCGTGGCAAAGTGAGATTCAGAATTGTCTTCTTTATCACTTCAGAGCCTCCCTCTTCTCTCATGCTTTTTGCATTGCAAAAAAGTCTGGGAACACTCTTAAGTCTTCCATTGAGCAAAAATACTAAACCAAGTCCATGGGGTGAACCCATAGTTAGTGTGGGGCATCCTGACCATTCCAGTCATCCTGAGAAGGAAGAGAATGCCTTTTTAATCAATTTTGGGGTAATATATTGCGTAAATGGTGACAGTGAAGTCAGCTGCCTCTATCGGCTTTAAATCTAACCTGAGGACAACACCAACTTGCTCAATAATTCTCTATTTTATGAGCAACAATAACAATCAAGTACTTGAATACTGTAGAATATGTCTATGTGCACTTCTTATCTTTGCCGTTAATGGCATTCGATTATTTTCTTAAGGAAGTAATTGAAATTTCACCTCAAGAAGGCATGTCGAACACCATGTGCGATCTCCCGCTTCAATTCCCACTCTTGGTCCCACTTAGTATTCTTACTGCACCCTAGAAGTCAGTGTTGATGGCAACAGTTCTGTGCTTTTTTTTTCCTTTTCAAAACAGGCAAAATGGAGGTCAAATATTACCTGGCCTGGCATCACCTCTCCATTGGTGACACTAATGTCGATACTGGCATATAAGCAAGCCTTGGAGTGAGCATCGAACATGTCTCGGCCAAATAACCTATCAGCCCCAACACCACGGCATCTAAATGAACATAAAACCTTGTATCACAGTACAAACTTTCTCATCAACTTAGCCTATAATCCAGCAATACATAGGGAAATTCACTGCGAAAACAATTTTTCACTAGGGGCCTTGGATATCCTCCATCAGTCTAATCCAGTGGCCATTGAACATTTTGTGTGCAGTAGGGTGCTTTCTTGCTCAATCCCATAACTAATGTGAACATTTAGCCAAAAGTCATGAACTTGTCCATTTCAAAACTTTCTAATTCATGATAGAAAACTCATGTTATTGGATCTCCTACCATGGAACTTCATTTATAACCATTGGGTTACGGAAAATTTCAGCAACCTTGGCATATTTGTTCGTTGGGATTGGCTCGCTAGTTGGTGTATACGAATCACAAATAACCTACACATGAACAATAATTTTCCATAAACTAATTGAAATGTCCTTTCTCGTTTGGTCAACCTATTCAAATGATCAGATGGATGAATATTTTTTGACGATATAATTCTTGTTTTGTGGATGATTACCAAGATATTGTTGTCACCTCAGAAAGGATACTTGAAAAGGGCTATTAAAAAGTCCAGAACTCAATGGAATGATATGAAGGTAAATAAGGTAAGATGGTTTTAGGTTTATGTCATCTTACTTTAAGGTCACTTCACCATCATCCCCTGGAGCTTGGCTAGCACTTGATCCATCGTAGTTCCACTAGGGAAGTGGAGAGGGTTGCTCAATAGGTCTAGGGATCGTGTGATTATTCAGGAATCAATAGATCAGTAACATATAGCACGTAAAGAGTAAAAGGCTACATATTTTATCGTCACCATTCATACCCTTGATTTGCTTGGAGATCTATGTCAAAATCTCCAATACTGTCTCGTAGTAAGACTAACATCAAAATGCGAAACAAGATTTGCTAATGTAGAAATTCAAGGGGAAAAAGAGAGAAAGGTGTCACTTGTTGAATGTGCATAAAACGTATTATTACTTGTTCTGATGGTCCATTGAAGAAAGATGCAAACTTATTATTTTAATACAGAATAGTTCAAGTATTTTTCACCTTTTGTGCACCGCATTTAAAGGTTTCAGGCATTAAAAAATGCCAATTATAATATGCAATTATCATACCGGTGTATGGCATGATATCCAAGTTGAGAAGACTCTCGAGCTCATAGTAGTATTGTTCTCGGACTTTAAAGCATAAACCCTGAACTTAGAAAAGCTCTTGGTGTTTCCACCCTTCTTCTATTTATTTAGCAAGAGAGAAATCCATGGGTTTCATGTCATGGGACTGGCGGTCAGGGAGTCATCAGTGCCAAAATCTATGCCATTTTTGCTTGGTCTAAAAAATAAAGCAGTGTGAGTAATAGACATATCTCTTGAAACAAAAAACCTCAAACTTAATCTCATGGAGGATACTTTACGACGGGCTCTATTGGTATGACTTGGCCCTGTAGTATGCATGCGAGTTTAGTTTTGAAAGATAAAAGAATGGATTGGATACTTCGAATCAAGTGCCAGCACCGAAAAGTAGAAAACCGCTTTTCGAAGACTAGTATCAAGTAGGAAAAAACTTACATTTTTGAAGCATAAATAGTAGGTCTTATTGATTTCCCTAAGGACGCCACCGCAGTCTCCTTGAAAAATAAACTAAAAACAGCCGCATAACCATGCTTGTCCTTTTAAAACCATTTCAAGGTTATTCTCAGGCCTCATTCCCAAAGAGAGCCTGTGAACAAGCAAAAAACTAAGGGCAGTTACGTAGTTGAAGGAAGCAGACTGCAGAGTACAACAGTTTAAAAAATTATGAAAGTCCACCTTTCTTAGGATCAATCAGCAAACGTGTTACTCTGATATTTCATTAGATATAACGGTTGATCAACCGATGAATCTTGACAATGCACCAAATCTTTCCTCTTGCAATCAAGAGGCAATGATAATGAAGTACTTTCGTTTTTCACAAACTTGGCAAACTGCAAATTACTCTTGTAAACTGCTTTGGCAAAAATATCCATCAGATATCGCCAAGGTAGAGCAAGATACTGAACATAGCAATAATCAGTATGACCAATTGAAGTCATAGAACAAGAAAAATCCGAGACAAGAGCATATACAAGAGAAATCGCTATATGAGGTCCACAACGTGGAGGTAAAATTGGTGATGATTAATTTAGTCACCAAAAGAAACGACAACAAATAGTACTGCTTCATTCATTCATTCTGCCTTCCACCAAATGCAATTCTTTTGCAGACAGTGTTGTCAAAAAGAGATGAAGAACATGTCAATTGTCAACCAAACAAAATGTGCAAGACAACCTTATAGTTATCAAAATGGAGAACTCATAGATTAGACTCCCAGTCCAATTGTCATAAGACCACTTTTAATGTCAAACGTTTACTCAATTGCTAAAAATGATGCTCAAAATTGGCAAAGGATTTACCTGAGAACTTCTGCAGAATGGCTGAACAGCAAACCAAGTATCGGAACAGCATATCCTAGATTTGCTGGGCAGATCTATACTAGAACCTCCGATTCCATGAGAACGCATAGAGATAATAAATTTTAAGGGAAGCAAACCGGCAGCCATTCTCCAGAGAAGCATTTCATCAGTTCATCTATGAAGAGAGTTATCCAGAAGCATCGGATTGTGCAGGCATTTCGCTCCTTGTGAAATCAAATAAGCAGATTGCACATTATATCTATAGCATGAGTCATGAGCCAGATTTAATGAGCTTGCAGTTGGAAGACGAGTACGAAATTTCATCATTTTTCTTGCACATTTGGGAATAAAGCGATGTTTCCACACCCCGTCAATATACTTAAACCTGTCCAAACCTTTCACCGATCTGTCCACTTACCCTGGTGGGGAATTTCTAGTCAAAATCATCGAGCTCGTGAGTTAAGTTCGGGATATGAGCAATATTGTACCAGTCCTCGCCTGCATCTCTTTTGCATCTCTCCTCCAATTTTGGGCAACGGAAGATTCTTAAGCGAGTTAGGGATGTAAGCTTTCGCATTCCTTCAGGTAATGATGTCAACGAGGGGCAATCAAAGATTTCAAGCTGTCGAAGTGATTGAAGGGCCTCGATCTGCTCTGACATAGCCTTCAAATTTATACATTCAGAAATTTTGAGATGCTCAAGATTGCCGAGCTGTAGAAGCCACTGTGGAATAGATGCTAATCTGGGAAGGTTAAAGATTGCCACAGACTGGAGACTCGAAGTCCATGGAAATCCAAGAAGTTGCCACTTTCATCTTTGGATAAATCAAGCTTCTCACAATCCCCAATAGAGAGATGCCTGAGGCTCAATAGATGTTGCATACCGAGTGAGAGGGAAGTTAACCAAGGACATCCACTAATGTGAAGAGACTCAAGTGAGGTGAGACTTTTCAAACAATTCTCAGGCAAACATTCTAGAAACTCCATACTCCAGATGCCTAGCCTCTTCAACTTGTTAAGGCCAAGCATATGATTTATCAATGCTAGGTTTGACTCAATTAGAACTAAATCCTCAAGATTTGGAGTTCGAGGTAGGACTTCCAATTTTTCACAGTATTCAATACTTAATGTCAATAGACTAGGAAATGATGCTGTTAAAGTGAATGAATGGTCTGACTTGATACATTCCAATTCAGTCAGATGATTAATCTTTAAAGTCTTGAGGTGACGTAG
Organism: Eucalyptus paniculata subsp. matutina; assembly: GCA_017140255.1. NCBI lineage: Eukaryota > Viridiplantae > Streptophyta > Magnoliopsida > Myrtales > Myrtaceae > Eucalyptus > Eucalyptus paniculata. The sequence goes on along the minus strand of CM029436.1, from coordinate 18,507,517 downwards.
TTGGCCCAGTGGAGGGAGATGTTTACATCTTCTGCAATGCTCCAAGCATAACTTGACTAAATTTGGCAAGCAAAACATAAGGTTATCCATCATCCACCTTGGAAAGATCTCGCCTGTATAATTCGTGATCTTCAACTTCTGCAAATTTGTGTGCGGCTGCAATCCATCTAATAGAGCTTCATCTCTATCCCCAATCATTACATCATCAGCACGGAGATAACTCCAATGAAGCTCTAAAGATTCTAAAGAATGCTTACCTATCAAGTTTGCAGCCCTGGATTCTTCTACTACATTTACTGCGCTTCCCAAATTTTCAATGCAAAGGCTTCCCCGAATATTATTAAGCCCATTTAGCTCCCCAAGTCCGCAATAATTCTTAGTAAGAGCTTTTTCTCGGGGCAAAATGAAGCGTGTTAGCCTATGTAGAGAGCTCAATTGCCCTAGTCCTCGTGGCACATAACTAAGTTCCCAACAAGCACCTATGTCTAGATTTCGAAGGCTGACTAACTTCTTTATGCCCCTTGGCAATTCTTCAAGGTAATGACAACCATAGAGATTAAGTGTTTGTAAATTCTGCAATCTCGTAATGGAGTTAGGAAGCCTTTTGAGTGCCCAGTTTCCAGACAGATCGAGATAAGTGAGATACTTCAACTTACATATGGAAGTTGGCACCTTCTTGACATTTGTGCAATGCAAATCCAAGATGTGCAACCTTTTGAAACTTTGCATAAGTTGACATAGATCTCTTTCACTTCTTTGCCGAGGCATAGCAGAAAGAAATGTTCTCGGGGAACTTACTTTCAAGCGTGAGATTGGAAGGTCACCCACCGATATATGACGAGTTCTTTCATGTATGGATTTTGTGTCATCCCATGCCACCCAACACTCATTCCCTGCAACCAAGCAGGCTAGATCATGCATCAAATCTTGCATCTTACAAGTCTCCTCATTCATGTATGGATCTTTTTCAAAATCTTGGAAGAAGTTACTCCAAAGTAGATCCATGAAATATCCATGAGCAATGTCTTCTAAATGCTGAATTCTATTTGGTGGCTGGATAAATCCTTCTGCCATCCAAAGATTAACCAAAGTCTGCTTCCTCATCTCATAACTTTTGGGAAACAGTGAACAAAATGCAAAACATTGTTTCAAATGTGAAGGGAGATGGTCATAACTTAGCCTAAGAGCATATTTTATGTGGTCTTCCCTTTGAGACACATCTGGGAGCTCATAATCTTTGAAATCTAACCATTCGAATTTAGTTTTCTTAAAAAATAGTAAACTCCCAACAGTTCGAACAACCAATGGTACTCGAGAGCACTTTCTAGCTATCTCTTCGGCGATAGCTAGCATTTCAGGATCTTTTATTTCCTCTCGTTTACCACAAGCCATTTTCATTAATAAATCAACAGACGCTTTTTCGGATAAGCCCTCGAGAAAATGAGGCAAAGCAGTGCCAATAATTTCCGCAACCAAAGGAAGGCGTGTGGTTATAAGGATCTTGCTTCCTCTAGCACCTCCCACCAATAAAGTTTTCAAGCTCAACCATTTTTCTTGATCTACATTCCACAAATCATCTAAAACTAAGAGATATCTTTTTCCATCAATTTCTCCCCTGAGTTCACTCTGCAAATGTTCCATAACAACCTCGGTTGATTCTTTCTTCTTTGCACAAGCTATGATATTTTTCACTATTTTTTTCACATCAAAGTCATTAGAGACGCAAACCCACATTTTTAAGTCAAAATATTTAGTGACCATCTCGTCATTATATACGCATTGAGCAAGAGCCGTTTTTCCAAGCCCACCAATACCAACTATTGGAAGGATGGAAACGTGCTCTTTCACGTTTGAATCCAATAAAAATTTCATGACTATCTTCTTATCATCATCTCTCCCCGTAATATCTCCCTCACGTATAAACGAATGTGTCTCTTCTCTCTTCCCCCACTCTCTCTCTGCTTGTATATCCACGGGACGCTCATCCAAGTGGAATCTCCTACCAGCGTTAATGGCTTCTATTTTCTCCCTCACTGCTCTTACTTTATAACTCATCTTCAGTTTAAAAGCAAGCTGGTTTGAACTTGAGAAAAATGTTCTCACCTCCTTGATCATTTCACTGTGGCCCCTTAGTTCTTGCCGTATAGCTTCTATATTGAATTCTTCAAGCACATCTTGGGCATCATAGAAAGCGTCTTTCAGTTTCTCAAGCCAATCTTGGATTTCGAGATTACAGTATTGCTCTTCGGCATGTCTCAGTACAGCTCGAAGCGTGGAGACTGTGTCCTTGAGCGCCTCGAGTTCATGCTTGAAGCCCCATAGCTTTCCAACATTTTCTAGTACTTCAGGAATCAGATAAGCAGTGATCTTTCCAGCAATACTAACGATGACAGCTTCTGCCATTTTTGTTCTTTCTCTGTGGATTAGAAGATATTAGTCCAGTCGGTCCAAGATAGAGACTTCTCACACCATGTATAACAAGTTTGTCTTGATGCTGACCTCAGACTGGCAAATCAAAAGCCTAACATATCTAATTATCTACTTCTGTGACCGACTTGAGGTGTCGAAGATAAAAACTCCAAACATCTACGCAAGCCCAAATAAAAAATGCATATTGGACTACCGAGGTCGCGTCCAAGGTCCACGATTGGTTTGTCTAAGATATTTGGTGATTACTTTGTTTACTAGTCTAACGTGCTTGCAAAGGCAATGGAAATGCTGGTGTCGAAGTTATCGAAATACTTATTCAGCAGATTGATCTATCTAACAATTTGTCTAACAGTCCCGATACCCAGAAGCAGACGAGATTTGTGAAATGAAATTGCGTCTCCAACGACAAACACTTTTATTTTTTCAAATGCTTCATTCATTCTTTATTTTTTTATTTATTTATTTTTGAGAAGATGACCAATAATTTTTCTTGGGATTAGTTTGAGGTTTGACAAAGTTGGTATCAAAGCTTACGTTATAAACCTAGAAAATTTTCGTTTGCTTTAATTTGGGCACTAGGAGATGTGAGGTGCGATTCATAGTTACTAATATATTGTGTACATAGGAGAGAGATACTTTCTGCAAAAATCGGAAGTTCTATATGTGTAGGTAATATAATGGATTTGTTAATGTTATGATGCCAAACGCTGCAACACTCAATTTAACTCCCCTTCATTCACATGACATTATTGCTAGTATCTTACTAAAACATTACAGTTTAATTACAGAAGTTCACTCTCCTTGCTAATCTCTCAAAATTATTTGCTTCCTATGAAAAAATGCGGGAAAAGTACCAAAAAAGTCCTAAACCTTTTGACTTTGTGTCGATTTAGTCCTAAACCTTTTTTTGGTGCCGATTTAGTCTTAAACCTTTTTACGTTGTGCTAATTCAGTCCTTTCCGGCCAATTTTGGCCGGATTTTGCTGACTGGACGCCGGTCACTAACGTGGCCTGATCGGCGTTGATTTGTACAATTTTTAATAATATTTTAATATTTTTAAATATTTTTTATTTTAAATATTTTTTATTTTATTTTTATTCATTTATTTTCTTTTTCTTTTTCTTTTTTTCTTCTCATCTTCTTCCTCCAGCCGGTCGCCGGAGTTGGGTGACCGGCCAGAGGCGACGGCCGGCGAGGTCGACCTCGCCGGCCACCTCGCCAGTGGCCGCGAGGCTCACCTCGCCGGATCTGGCGAGGATCGAGCCTCGCCCATGGCCGGCGAGGCTCGACCTCGCTAGATCTGGCTTGCCACCCAGGCCGCGAGGGGCCTCACGCCGGGCGGGCGAGGCTCGGCCTCGCCGGATCTAGGGAGGGTCGAGCCTCGCCCATGGCCGGCGAGGGCGAGCCCCGCCAGCTCAGCACGAGGCCAGCTGCCTCGGAGAACCCAGGAATCACAAAACCCCCACCCCCGATGAATCGCCGCCGCCGGAGCCGCGTGACTGAAGACACCCCGAGCTCCCGTAAACCCTAGAGACGACGACGACGACGAGCGGAGGAGGGAGGAAATTTCTAGGGCGAGATTGGTATCGGAGAACGGAGCTGGGGAGGAGTCTAGCTGGCCTTGCGCCGAGCTGGCGGGGCTCGCCCTCGCCAGCCATGGGCGAGGCTCGACCCTCGCCAAATCCGGTGAGGGCGAGCCTCGCCACCTAGGCCGCGAGGGCAGCCTCGTGCCGGGCGGGCGAGCGAGGCTCGACCTCGCCAGATCCGGCGAGGGCGAGCCTCACCCACCCGACGCGAGGCCGCCCTCGCGGGCACTGGCGAGGTGGCCGGCAAGGTCGACCTCGCCGGCCGTCACCTCTGGCCGGTCGCCGAGCTCCGGCGATCGGCTGGAGGAAGAAGATGAGAAGGAAAAAAGAAAAAGAAAAAGAAGAAAATAATAAAAATAAAAATAAAAAGAGGAAAAATAAAATAAAAAATAAAAAATATTTTAAAATATTAAAATATTATTAAAAATTATACACGTCGCACCGACAAATCAGGCCATGTCAGCCGGCCGGCATCCAGTCAGCAAAATCTGGCCAAAATTGGCCGGAAAGAACTGAATTGGCACAACGTAAAAAGATTTAGGACTAAATCGGCACCAAAAAAAGATTTATGACTAAATCGGCACAAAACCAAAAGGTTTAGGACTTTTTTGGCACTTTTCCCGAAAAAATGCTTCTACATTGTTTCTTACTTTCTTTATGTTTTCCCGTTCTCTCAATGATAATAAAAAGCTTCCTTAAAGCTCTTCCCATACTAAACTTGCACATTTATCTAATGTAAAATCCCATATTTTTGGAATTTTAAAAGGATTTCCATGTGAGGGCAGAATGACATACATACTCTTCGCTTTTTCTGGCATATACAATTTGTACACAATCTTCATAATAATTTTGTGTATGCCATACATCTACTTTTATTAAATTGCAACATGCTCATCGTCCTACCAGTCACAGAAATGGTCATCATTATTTTTTATGCATATTTCTCTATGCATGACAGTCCTTTTCGCATACTTCAATGAATTCTCATGTAGGGTTTGGTTCATATTTGATTAATATATCATTCCTTTATACAATTTCCTAAATTACTAACAAATGGCATTATTAGGTAATGGTCACAAGAAATTTTACGTGAGCATTGCTCCCTGCAAGAATGACTTGATATAGGCGGCACGCTCCTGATTATTTTTATCTGTTTGTATATTTTGGAGAATTTTTGTTTAATGAGTTCGCAATTGGGCTTACTGGAGTTGACTTGTGCCTATTCCCTACACCTTTCTAGTGGGTCTGGTGTCCTATGTCTTCCTGACATGTAGTAGTGTATAATTGGGTTGTGTCCTCCAAGCACATAGCAATCCATCCATATGGCATAATCCTCAAAGCAATCCCTCTTATCCTCTCCCTATTAATAAGAAATCAATTACCAAAAAAGCTCTAGATTTGTTGTAATTATGGCAATTCAATCATAAATCTTATTTTTGCCAAATTAGTCCTAAACATGTTCCATTTGTGTCAAGTTAGTCTATCCAATTGATTTTGATAAGAAATCATTGACATGGATGCCATCTGTCCTATCCGGCGAGCTAGCATCGGCATGGACATTTTTACTAATATAATAATAATTTATATTTTAGTAATTTTTTTCTTTTTTATTTTCTCTGTCTTTTCTTTACTTTTTTTTTTTTTTCTAATTTTTGGGCCAAGGGCCGATGACGCTGGCCCTCAGTCCCCCCATAATAAAATAGAATGAAATAAAATGATCAAGATTGTAAGATTTAGCTAAGGTTTCTTATGACTTGTTTGTTTGTGCTTTTTAAAAAAGCAAAAGTAATTTCTTGCTTTCTTGCTAAAATTTAAAACATGATTCAAGTCTAAAAAATTATGAAAAGATTGAGGTACTTTAAAAACAAAATAAAAACAAGCATCTAACAGTTTTGCCGATGCTTGTGAAAGCATAGAGCTTGAAATCCACCATAGGAGGAGAATAAAGTTGAGTTGTTGAAGATAGGAATTCTCATCATCCACGCACATTACAAGATGAGGCCTAATCAATATGCAAATGGGACCAACCAAGGTCAGGTCCAAGGTCCGCAATTGGTTTGTCTAAGATTTTACGTGCTTCTATTATTTACTCGTCTAACATGCTTACAAAGGCAATGAAAATGCTGGTGAAAACAGAGTGCTAATCTTATAGTTCACTAAACAATGAACCGATGCATGCTTGGTGGAAATTAGTGAGAGCGAAATTACCAGGAACGTGGGCAATGCCGAAGGACCGAATTTGACAGCGGCGAGCCTGAAGGTAATGCAAGCAACAAGATAAGAAACGGTGAAGAAATGGTACTTGAGTGCTGCCTGCATTTGTCCTCCTCGCCTGTATTTATCCTCTGTCGCGCATCAAATGGAGAAAGAAAAGAGGAACATTCGTTTCTGAGGTGGACCCAGCAACGAAACGTGGAACATGGCCCCGTTCTCGCTTTGTAGTTTCGGTAGGACACTGAACAGAGAGGGAAAAAGCTGTCGCGTCCGACTCCATGATTTTTGGTACTCTCAATAGTTATTGATGTATTAATATAAATACTTCTGTTTCTTTCTACATAAGACAGTAACCCGATGATTTCCACTAGAGACAATTTTCTACCTGAACTCTTCCAGATTGCAATTATTTTGATCTCTACAATTTTATAATAGTTCAATTTCAGTGATAATTAAGATCTAAAACAATTTTTCCAATCGCGATTCTAAAATCTTTATAATTGTAAATAGCACATGGTATACTTCTTAATCTTATATTGTAGTTCATATATATAAATTTTATGGTTTTAACATATAACTTTAATTGCTAAAGGAATAACTACTAATATCCATAACTAGATAACAGTTAATAATCATCATATAACAGTAAATTCAAATAACGAATCAATCAATGTAAGAAGGGTTACCTTAAGCTAACTTAAAAATAAAAGTCATAATTCATGCATTCAATTTTTAGTACAATGGAAGTTTGATTTCATCAAGTAGCCGTGAATGATCATTTCGTGATACACATAACATTCACTAATAATGACAGTTGATCTCAGTCGGAACCATCTAATTTAAGTAATTATATCTTATCATTTAAAACTAAAATTACCACTGAAAATGTAATATTTGCTAATATATATTTATATAGATGTTGTTGATCGAACCTTACCACCAAACAGTAGGCTCGTGAGTGGAATTAGATGCCTCTTAGTGTCGTCAAGAGTAGAATTAGATGCCATCTGTGAAGCGGCTTGTTCCCATCAATCTGACCCTAGCATATATACACCGCTAAGCACCTAAATGGGATTTAGATGCTACTTAGCTTTAATTTGTCCAGAACAAGATTCGCCCCATCTATAAAGTGGCTTGTTCCCATCAATCTTGTGATTGGCTCGCAAGATTGATTGACTTTACGAAAAAATTTTGAAGAACACTTTTAGCTGATAGGGTAGTGAAAAAGTGTAAGAAAAGTTATGAATTTATTGTATAAGTGTCAATTTAGTCATAAAATTTTTAATGATGCCAATTTAGTTTCAAACTTTTGACCTTGAGCCAATTTAATCATTTCGGCTAATTTTGGCCAAATATTACTTACATGGATATTGGCTTGTCTATGTGGTACAATTGACAATGACATGGATAATTTTAATGATATTTTAATGATATTTTAATTTTTTAATTTTTAATTTTTAATTTTCCCTTTCTTCTCTTTCTCATACTTTTTTTTTTTCCGTCCCTTCCTTTTTCTTCTAGTCGGTGCCTAAGTGATTGGCCAAAGGTAGACTGGTGAAGGCAAGTCTCGCTAATGGCTGGGCAAGGCATAACCGCGCCCATGGCTAGCGAGGTTTGACCCTTGTTGAGCCTTGCCAGCCCAACGCAGGGCCACCCTCATGGCATTAGCGAGAGTTTGAGCCTTGCTAGGGGTTGGGCAAGGCACCACCTCACTTAAATTGGCAAGATCGAGCCTCATTGTTACTGGGTATTTCAATCTCACCGACCCTTGCCTCTAGTCGATCATCGAGGTTTGGCAATCGGCAAGTGGAAGAAGGAAGGAAAGGGGAAAAAAAAGAGACATAAATAAATAATTCGAAAATTATTCATATATTATTAAAGGTTGTCCCTCTCAGCGTTGCCTTCACCATGTAGGTCGGCAAGCATCATGTTAGCAATATTTTGTAAAAATTAGCTAGAATGACTAAATTATGTCAAAATGTTTATGATTAAATTGGCACCATTAAAAGGTTTAAGATTGAATTGATATCCATGTAATTAGTTCAAGACTTTTCTAACATTTTTCCCCAGGACAAGCGGTCTAATTCCATAAAATATTCGAAACTTTAGGTTCAATCCTAATTCTATCTCGAACTTTTTGTCTGAAAAGAATATTTTAAATTTTCACTCTAGTCGTAGATATGCCCACGAGTCTAAAAGTCACTACTAAATTTTTTCAAAATTATCAACATTAGAGCCAATTAGAGGTCCATTATTAGATCTACATCTTCATTGACATTTTCACCTTTGTATAAAATAAAGTAGCCCCCTAATGTCGATAATTTTGAAGAAATAAATGGAGATTTTTGGATGTGTGGGCAGATTTGGGATAAGTGAAATTGAGGATTTCTTTTTAGACAAAAAAAGTCCATATTGGAACTCAGATTAGAGCTAAAGTTGTGAGTTTTTAAAGGAAATTTTATTAATGAATTGGGATTGGATCTAAATTAGCCATAGCACATAAAGGGAATCATGAATCATTCCATCTACCCCTCCTATGGTGAATAGTCAAATTCACAACCCAAATGTTAGCAAGCATTCGATCTTCCAAGAAATCTCGCGACGGTTTAGTTAGTTTAAACAAGGTTGACTCCAACCCCCAAAGCTGCCTCTTAAAATAGAGAAGGATACTTGCCGATATTTGGGTTGTGAATATGCTATTATGTCAAATTCATTCTTTTCTCATGATATTTTATTTGACTAACCAAAAGAGTTTCTGTCCAAGAATAGAAATAGCGAGGATTCTCTTCTTCACAAAAGCGTTCGTCTAAGGGAACTTATTTTTAGTATATAAGTCTATATAAATTCCTTTTTTTTTTTTTTGGTTTTTTTTTATCACCTTATTATAAAGATTAGAATAACTATTGGAGTCTTTCTTATCTTTCTGGAAATGATTGTATTAGAATTTTAGTGGACTCTTGGTTGTTGATGTAACATCCTCCATTCTAATCCCGTAGGATTGGCCATAAGGTCCTATATGGATTGACCATGGGCCATTGGCCATGGGATCGATCAATTCAATCGGTAAGGAATCAAGGATCAGTCATGGTCTGATTGACCAACTGGCCATGAACTGGCCTAGGTGTTAGCCATAATGACCTACCAACCATACTGGTGGGATCGGATCACCAGCCCATAAGATGACATTTGGCACGGAATGATTTTGGATCGGCAAACGGTCACGATTGGTCATAGCGCCCGGCCGCAGGTGATTCCGCCCGGTTATGCATCGATTCACAACCAATTCGACGTGATCAAATGCAATCGTCTTCCGATAAAAAAAAATACACCATTCCCTATTTAATTCTTAGTGATTGGAAAGGATTCTCGAATTGGTGATATCAGACCATGGATTGGTAATGCACCGACCATGAACCCTATCGGTGGATCGGGTGCCGACCAGAATGAGCTCAGGGATAGACCCGACTATTCCGTCACTTATTCTAAGGTCCATAGGTGTCTTGGCTTTGTGTTAGGCCATGGGTAGCCTTAAAATAGGTCTCAAACCAATTAAAGGACAACCGATCCTATTGGTCAACCGACCGTCCAAAAGAACGGTTTGAGCGATATGAGACGTAAGGGCCGAACCTCGGGTGCACGTGATTCAATTTTTCAGGGTATACCTAATGATTCATTCTCTAGCCCCGGAACAAACTAGAATGATAGAATTTTCTAGACGGCATTCCTAATGGAGAAAATGACAAAATAGGGAAAGTTCTATAATTCCCTCATTAAATGAAAGGGTGAGTTATCTCTCGAAAAAGTCAAAAGTCATGATGGCAGCAAAATATCTTCAGATATTCTAGAAAAATGTGATGTATATGTGGACCAATTGGAACGTGCTACACGAGCCCTCATTATGGCCTAATATTCTAGAACCCTTGAGTTGGCACGATCATCATTAGGCTTCATTAAATGCCCATTGAATGCGGAGTGTTGGTGGACCAATGGGAGAGTGAAAAGCGGGCTGTTATTGATGATGCCTAGAACTAGATTTGCCGAGTAAGGCCTTTTAGCCTTCCAACTCATGACTTAGGCCACAATTATTGGACCCATAGCCTTGCCACCCAAAAGAATTAGGCAGGACACTTGGAAACATTGGAGAAGACCACTTGGTTCGGTAATGATGGCCCCAAGGGCTATAAATAGGAGGAGCTCACTCCATTTTCCCCACTTTGCTCCCATTTTCTCCTCCTGCCGTCTCCTTGAACGCTCCCTCCTCATGCCCTCTCTCTTCGGCCTCCAAGCCAAGTCGCCCAATCTTTGTAGCTCACGTCCTAGTTCGGGGTTCATCTAGTCTTGTAGGCATGGAAGTCTCATGTTAGTTTTGAAAACTATAGTCACGTTAGAGGCGATAGGATTTCCCTTGGCCTATGTGGAAAGCTTGTATTGTGATGTAAAAAGAAAAGAGGGCCGTAGAGAAAGGACTTGTAAAAATACTGTTATATTATAAATCAATGTGTTCTGTGTAATGTATGTCCCAATCTTCCAGCTATTGTTTGTCTGGGGAGTTATTGTTCACGTTTCCACATGTGCATGATAACGAGATTAAAAAAAAATCGGGATGGCAACAAGCTTGGGACGTCGTGAAAATAACCCATAGCTCGACCTCCGAGAAAAAGGGGTGTGACAGTTGATGTCGTGAATTTTGAGTATCATGGTTCTAACATGCACTTTTTTTCCTTCTCCTATTGTAAATTGCGTAACTGCAATGTTGTGTCTGAGATTTTACTTTGATTTTAGTTGATTATACATTACTCTTTAACTGAATTTACATTTGCACTAACCTATCTAGACATTAGATTAGCAAAACTTTTTCATTATACCTGTAAATTTATGTGCATTTTTTTTTTTTTTTTTTTGGTAATTGCACGTACATCATCAAATCTATAGTTGATTATATCTTTATTATTCAGCGGTATCCTTAGGATAAACGTAGAGCTTTTATTTATTGTCTCATTGATGGAAACATAAAGACCATATAGATGGTAGAAACTTCTATTTGTAATGGCTTATGTATACACAATTAACTGCACATTGTTATTTGAGTATCTTGACAACTAAATTTCAAAGTTGAAAAACTATAATTTAATATAATCGATCTTGACTTGTTGGTTTTTTGCCAGAATATGTTTCTATAGTTAAAAAATATCGCTTATTTGAGCTTTCCTTTGAGTTTTTTTATACATTTTATTTCTCAAATGCAAAATGGAGGTCGAAACTCTAGTTACACCTTCTTCAGTTTCAAACTCACATCTCATTATTTTAAAGGAAACCTTGATCATTTCTTAAAATTCTGGCCCACCCACTTTGATATATGAATGTATAATCTATTGCGACCCTTGAGATAGGCATCAGATTGGGGATCAACAATCCCCAATTGGTGTGGATTCTCCCAAGTCATTACCTTGTGCAAGGTTGGGATTTTAAATTTTGATCTAATTAATCCTATAAGAATTCTACGTGACATGGAGCCACAACTAGCGTATTGAGGCCGGCTAGGAGCAAAGTAAGATATGAGAATATATTTCACTTCCTATAGAAATAGTGTTCTAAGGTCGAAAACACGATTACAATAGTTATTCAACTAATGTCTTTTCGGTACCTAAACTTGATCATTTGTCAATTAAGATGTCCACATGGTCTTTTTACCAAATTATGAGTCATGAAGTTTTGATCTGCCAAAAGCCCACATAGTATATTTTGTGTTTATTCTGATCATAAGATATAACCTTATTATTTAATTAAAACAAGCAAATCACAACACAAAAGCGACACAAAAATATCACAACAAATTCGTCAGGAATAGTAATAAGAGAAAGAGATAAGAGTGTGCTAAAGTAACCCAAGATGAGTTGGTCATGATATAAGACGACAGTGTTATTAAGCCTCAAACGGCAACCCATGAGTTGAATTCAAATTGCATCCAATTTCTTTAGATATGGTCTAAAGAAAAGCACGATTTAAAGTTCGAGCATGCTTCAACAATCGTCTCATCGGTACAAAACATGATCCCTTTCTTGCTTTGTGGTCTAGGTAGAACATGGGACGGATAGGGAGAGATGTTACTCATCAACCCATATCTCATTCCCTCCCCCAGCTACTAATAAATATGTTTATTAATGAAAATTTTCCGTTTGTAGACTAGTTCAATTTCAGTGATAATTAATGTGTAAAATTTTTTTTCAATAATAATTCTAAAATCTCCATAGTTGTAAATAGCACATGATATACTTCTTAATCTTAAAATTGTAGTTCATATTTCTTCTATAATAACATGTAATTGTAATTGCTAAAGAGATAACTAATAATATCCATTACTAGATAATAGTATCATAATCGCCATATAACAATCAATTTAAATAACGAATCAATGTAGGAAGGTGTTGCCTTAAGCTAATTGCAATTTAAAAATTACAATCCATTTCACCGAGCAGCCATGAACTGTTACTCAGTGATATATATATATATAACATTTGATGATAATAACAATTAATCTTAGGTAGACCAATATAATAAAAGTGATTGTATCTTATCATTTAACACTAAAATTAGCACTAAAAAGTTAATATTTTCTAATTCTTGGATGTACCCTTCCACCAAAATATCGATTGGGAAAATGCAATGAATGTGATAGTCTTCATACATTGATGCAAACTTGATTCTAAATCTAAATTAATCTCTGCTTGATCTCCTAAGAGTGGTGGCTGTCACTGAGTCGTAGTTTTCCTCACTCCCTTTTATTTTCATTTCAGGTATTGAACACGAGAATGTTTAATTAAATGCACGTGGAGGATGATTAGGGAGTGGCATTGGAATTGACTATAGATTTTTTGAATAAGTTTTTCAAATTGGATTATATTTATCATTCAATGAAAGGTTTTGATTGGTCAATATATTTTTGTAAAATCACTATTTTTTGGTTGAAGGCTTGGTCCTTCATTTTATTAGTATGGCCGGTCATTCCCTAAATTCTTGGTATAGGTGTGTGGCATGATGGATATTAGGAAAACAAAAAGTTGGTCAATATTTTTGTAGTGATGCGCTTTAGGGATTATTACTAGAATGGACTAGACTAATATTAAGGTTTCATTGTAGTTATTTATGTGTTCTTAGAACAGAGTAAAGGAGATTGAACTAGGAATTATGTCAAACGTTATTTGAATTGAAAATCCTTTAGTTTATTGAACTACTTTGTCTCATGTGATATAACTTACCATCATAAGATAAAATGCTAGTTGACCTTCGAAGCGATAGTCTCTTGACGGTCACATTTGAGGAATCTAAGACAAGTGTAGCTCTAGAATTGCCTCAATTGCAATTCTAGCCAGCCATGTGAATCAATGTACTTACGTTTTTGCCCAAAAAATCAGATAATTGGCAGACGACAAAAAATTAATCAGATAGTTGACCTTCAAAGCGATAGTCTCTTGACGGTCACATTTTATGTGGCTTTATTCTGGTAGATTTTTACCATTTTGTTTTTATGGTAAGCTAGACCATTTCGACTTGAGTTCTGCTATGTGAAAATTGCAGATGTAACTCGTCGACTCGCTATATTACCTGCTTGAAATAGGAGTACGCAGCGTTTTCCATGCATTCTATGGTGCAAAAATATGTTCCAAGTTTTAATCATGTCATTCCAAGCTACTGTAATTCAAGGTAAACACAACTTATGGCAAGCAACTAATTGGTGGTGTTGATTGAAGAGACGAGGGGTGATTCATCACTCCTTTGTGAAGATGCGATGACAAAATCGCATTGGAAGAGAAGAGACTTGGGACTTGAGAAGCATATGAAATGAAGTATTCTCACTCATTCAAAGGTTTAGGTCTAGCAAATTTCGACAATGAAATTCTGTCAAGTAGTTGATTTTTATATTCTAAACCAAAAAGGGAATTTCGTAATATTGATAAAAAGAAAAAAAGAAGAAGATGAAGATGAAACATCTTGATTATTTTGAGAAGGCAAGAAGCGATTTTGGGGGTATTATGGAACTTGCCTTGCATAGCTTGGCTTGTTGCCTCTTCTTATATTCCGAGGATTGGCATTTGCCATTATTGCCCAAGACTAAACAGAGAGGCAAGAGGGCAGAGGACAGCGACGCCGGAGGACAATGCTTGCCGGGGACTGTCCTTTATTGCTGGAAAACCACTCTAAATGGCGACATCCATGGCTTAAACTGATATTTTCCATTCACCTTGAACCCTTAGGATTTGGCGTTGTGATTTTGGCCTTTCGTTTGAAAATCACGCTCTTCCAATGTCGCGGTTGCAGGATGTTAAAGAAGTGAAACTTTTTTACATGAACACAATCTATTTCAATTACTTTCAGGGTCGATCCTTGTTATAAAATTGTAGTATCACAGGAGCTATTTCCAACGACATAAAATCTACTAGATCCGATTATCCTTAGAGTGAGAATTGAGTACACAAAGCTGCCACCACTTGCAATCTGGGTTTTCACAAGTGTAGTTCCTTTTGGCGGCTTACCTAGTCCGTCCAGAATTCTAATTGCAACATTGTTTTCTCCGTTAAACTCAGCATAGAGACTACTATGTTATGTGAAATTTTCATGATTTTTGAAAATATAGAAATTTCTGTTAGTACTCAGAAATTACGAAAGTTGTGAAAATTTTCTAGTTTATCCCGTTAGTTCGAATATAGATATTAGCTATGGAATATTCTAATTCCTTTGAAAGTTCGGTGCAATTATTGAAGAAAAAGAGTTTCGCACACTCGACATTGGAAAGATCTAATTTCTTCAATTTTCTGAAAAAAAAAAAACTAATTTTTGCAAAGTATGATTACTTTAGATGGTTCACAGAGTCAAATATTTCTTGGGTCATTGTAGTGCGTGTCGGGGCCATGGGCTTGAAATCCGGTGTGGGAGGGCATTTACGTAATTTTGGTCTGAACTGGCTTTTCAGGCCAATTGCATCTTGCAAAAACTGAGATTGAGTTGTGTGGCTTGAATTAGCGATTTATCGAGTTATGTAATCTCCACCGCTTCCATATTTTGAAAAAGTGCATGACATTATTTGCCTCGAAAAAGCTATATTGTGACATCGTCTGTTTTTTTTTTTTTTTTTGAAGTATATATATTTATATGGCATGATATTTAGAAAACTCAATCAAGCATTGGATACTTTTGAGTATTTCTTATCCAAAAACATTATAAACCAAATTGATATATATATATATATTGTGTGTGTGTGGACATGCGGAATAAATATTGTTCCGAGACTTAATCGTGGCCAACTTGATTTACAGGGTTCAATCATAATTAATGTGATTTTTGGGGCTTAATCATAGCCGTTGATATTTTTTTAGCCTTGTCACGAGCAAAGTGTGACCGTAGGGTTTTTGAAATCAAGTTTGATATATGTTGGTTACATTATGCGGATTATGGTATAGTGCATAATTTTTTTATTCATCGGAGAAAGCATTCCGATTGTTATATTGGAAAATGCAACCAATGTGATCATCTTGATACATTAATGCAAATTCGTTTCTATTTGTATATTATTCTTTGCTTGATCCCATAGAAATGTCATGGTTTTCCTCACCCATTTTTACTACCATTTCAGGTTTCGAACATGAGAAAGTTCGATCGAATGCACATGGAAAGTAATTCGGAAGTGGCATTGGAATTTATTAGTAGATTATTTGAATAAAGTTGATCAAATTAGGTTTATGAATTTCTAATAATTGGTCAATACAGGAATCACTGGATTTTGTTATAGAATTCATAGAATGAAATGTTTTGCTTGGTCAATAATTTTTTGTTTTAAATCACTAATTTTGGGTGAAGGCTTGGTCCTTCATTTCTTAACAAATATGACCGGTCAATCCCTAAGTCTTCAATACGGATGTAGGTTATGACGACTGTCAGGAGAAATGAAAAAGAGCTCGAGTATTCTCTAGACTGCACATGCAGCAGAGTGATGCACTTTGGGGACTACTACTAGAACGAACTGTACTCCTATTAAGCTTCCATTTATAGTTCTACGTGTGTTCTTAGAACGGCGAGATTGAACTTGGATTGAACTTGGAGTTATGCCAAACGGTCTTTGAATTGAAAAAATCATCCGGTTTGATTAATACCTATGTCCCCATGTGATGTAACTTACCGAATCAAAATGCAAGTTGGCCTTCGAAGCGTTGGTCTCCAAAACGGCATGAGCGAGACCTGGTGTCGATCGTCTTCTTTCACGGAAGCCTTCGATTCTCCTCAGGAGATCATTCAAAAACCAGAGCCGACCAAGTAAACTGGAAAATCCTCCGAGGGGAAAGCGGAGATGGTGGGAGGGGTGCAAGGAGCGAGCAAGAGGCGACCGGATGCCGTCCGGATGTAGGCAGTGATCGTGAGCTCTCGCGAGAGAATTGGACGACGTCGTCGCGCAAATGGGGAGAGAGAGAGAGCCACGCGACCTCAAAACGCACACGAATCGGAGCAGAAAAAGCCGGTTGGATCCACCAGCTTCGATCGTCGCTGCCGACGCCGTCCGAGACTCCGTCTGGTTAGTTGAACAACCGATCGTGACCGATGATCGCTCCTCGCTGAGATAAAAGCTCTCTGTTCTGTTTTGAGCGTCGCACGTGTGAAATAGAGACCGAGAGCTTTGTTGTTTGCTAGCAATGAAGATTGTTCACGTCCGAGATTATATTACTAACAACTGCGATTCGGTCTTGATGATCTCGTGCTGATTGGGTCGTGATTCTCGGTCTCTCGTTGCTGGACTGTGCCATTTCTTCGAATGCACATTAAATGTTTGGTGAAATGCCTGAGCCGTATTAGTCTGAATACGGCTTTGAATCTGACTGACATCGTCTTTGTCTGTTTGAATGATTCACTGCACCAGTTGGATAGGTTAAGTAGATCTAAATTAATATTCACTTTTGAGTCCATTCCCAAAGGTCTCAGTCTTGGTAGGCTTCCGGTATTATAAGGCAATGAACTTGAGTCTCTGAAATTAGCTAGAAATGTTGGTGTGCTGAATCATAAATACTCTGACAATGGTCGCTGGTGTGCTCATGAAGCATAGACTGATCACGTGGACTAATACATTGGAGAGCAGATCCCATTTGCTGTACATATCTTTGCTAGTAGTGACTTCCTTTGCATCATGTATTCTCTGTAAGTGAATGTGAATGTGTGTTTAGTGTAGGTAGAAATGCAATGTGAATTTGTGTTTGCGTTCGTACTGGATCATGATTGTTGCTTGCTGGTTATATACAATGTGATAAAGATGATCACCCCATTTTCTTGTTATAATAAGTAACTTAATCAGCATGCGTGAATTTTTTTATTTTCATAGATATTGAAAAAATTGTTATTTATACTTTTAATTAATTTAACTAGTGTCATAGGGGCACATGCTAACCAGGTTCATTGCAATTTTTAGAATGCTAGTTGGCCACGTAAGCTAAATGACGATTGTTACCAGAATCACGTCCCAACTGATGGAGCTACTATTATTATAAAATGAAGATAATCACGATTACAGTCTCTTATTATCTTATACCTTCACCTTATTACTGAGAGACAGAGAGAGAGAGAGAGAGAGAGAGATGAAAAGAAATCTTGGAATCCTTAATTATCTAAGAGATATTAAAATAAAGAAAAAAAAAAGAACATAAAAAATAACGGAGGCCGTGAAGAGAGAGAGTGGCTGGTTGAGCTGCTACCACCCCTCGAGACGTTAAATGTTAGAACTATTCTTGATTGGTGTGCTTCACTAGAACCTAAAGGGTTTCAAGATCCTCAATTAGTTTGCGAGGATGATTGTCTATAGAATATGTGTGTGCATTCACGATACAATGCAATGTGCTCCGTCGACATTTGACGAATGGTGTATTTTGTGTTGTGAATCTGCTTTCGATTTGCTTAGAATTTTTTTGGCCTACCAAAAGGGTGTGGAGTGACCAATGAAGCGGGAGTTTTATACCCACTAGGAGTGTTTGCTTTTCAGTCATGGCTAATGTTCATGGAGTTCTCAGGTAATGGGCCTAAGAGGACTAACCCAACTACTAGGCATTGGCCCAATCAACTACCACCACAATACCAACTACCAGAATCAGGTACATCCATGTGGCCCTTTGGATTAAATTTCCCAGATCTGTTCAGAAATGAGACTTCTTGCAAAATCTCGTTATGGATACACCCGATCATTGGGCTACCGTGCCTGTGGTCACTTTGCTTAGATGATTTGATTGGATTTGGTTTTGACTCTTAATAAGAGTAGAAGAACAAATTAGTATTCCATCTGTTCTATTGTCCTTACGGATTTTTGGTTTTGGTGTATAATGTGTGACAATGCTACAACGACTACTGATATTCCTGATGCTGCTTTCTTTTGGGCCTGGTGGCTGAACTAAATCAGGAGATGGATCAATGATAGTTTAGAATGTCTAAACTGAGTTTTTGGCTGTATAAGAATAATGCTAGGTGTTCAGATGTGGTTTACAAAAATTGGTATATTATGGTAGACTCCTATTGAGTGTTGACTATGATCCATTTATTTAAAGGAATACCTGTAGTTGGCTGTATCACTTTGTACACGAATTTTGTAGACTAGTTTTAAGTAAATGTAGCATGACTCTTTCTATATTCACAATGCTATATTTGCAATGAGCTGATTTATTGAGGTTTCTATGTTATCTTGCTTACTTTATTTTCGTATTTTTGGTACAGCTTTAAAGACTAAGGAATGCTTGGTGCTGTATATGGTATGGAATTTCAATGCGGAAGAGTTTGAACAGGAGCCATATGTGGGGTTGGAGTTTGATACTGCAGATGATGCTCGTATAACAATTATGCATCACGGGTGGGTTTTAGAATGTGGTCTGGTCGCAAGTGGATCGATTGGTTTGTAATGGTAGATTTGTGTGCTGGAAAGAAGGGTTTCAGATTAATTCAAGGACAGGACGCCCTGCATTCATAAGGGTGAAAAAATCTGATTCTGGCAAGTGGGTCCTTGATCAATTTGCAAAAGATCATGATCATGATCTCAATGCTTGCGAGGAGAATCATCCTGCCAATTCCCGGTGCAAAAGCTCAGCAACAACTGCTAGAGTAGTTGATTTGTGCTGTAAGCCACAGATAAAACAGCTTGATGTTGTTGATACTGGATGCTCATCTTCTTCAGGTATTGTCAGTGCCAAATGCATTAAACTGGCGGCAAATGAAGGACAAGTGAAACTTGTGCCCTATGCGGGTCTAAAGTTAGATTTGGCTAATGAAGCATACCATTATTATGATACATATGCTGGGAATGTGGAATTTAGAGTTTGCATCAGTCAGTTGTTTTGATCAAAGAATGATGGTTTGATTACTTCTCGGGATTTGTCTGCTTGAAGGAAGGATTTCATACAGCTATGAGGATTAAGAGGCGTGATAATGGAAGATGGATTGTTGATCGTTATCAACTAGAGCATAACCATGAGCTTGAGATGCAAATGAAAGCCAACAAAGGTTCAGCTTCTAGGAAATTGTTAGATGAGATTAATGAAACATCAGAAAAACTAGACATTGCTTGAAAGCATGATGGGAGCCTCATAAGGAAATATTGTGCAAACAACATAGGAAGTGATTGGCATACCATGCTTCATAGTCACTTTCAGAACTGACAAGCTGAGGACATCAGATTCTTTCTTGCTGTCGATGTACAAATGGGTTGCTGTAGGAGTCTTTTCTAGGCTGATGGCAGATGTAGGTTTACCTGCAGTCAGTTTGGTGATACCATCATATTTTATGCCTCCTACAGTCAAAATAATTATGTGGTGCCATTTGCTACTTTTGTTGGTGTTAATCACCACAAGCAGCTGGTTCTTCTTGGATGTGCACTAGTTGCTGATGAATTAAAGGAATCCTTCATATGGTTGTTTAAGACGTGGCTCAGGGCAATGTCTGGGTGCCATTCCAAGTTGATAATAGC
Source organism: Eucalyptus paniculata subsp. matutina (assembly GCA_017140255.1). Taxonomy (NCBI): domain Eukaryota; kingdom Viridiplantae; phylum Streptophyta; class Magnoliopsida; order Myrtales; family Myrtaceae; genus Eucalyptus; species Eucalyptus paniculata. Next base: position 18,487,308 of record CM029436.1, on the reverse strand, counting down.
TGATCAAGATGATTACATTCTGCAAGCGATCGCACAGGTTTTTCCTTCAAGTCATCATTGTTTTTAAATGTGGCAAATGAAGATAAAAGAAATGTGAGCATTTTGAGTCCACTGAGTAGTGATTGTAAATATGAATATGAGAAGTGTGTTTATCAAAGTCATATAGTTGGTGAATTTGATGTTGCATGGGATGCTCCTCAGCAAATATGGCCCGAGGGAAAGTGCTTGGCTGAAGGAAATGTATGAAAAGTGTGAAAACTGTGTTCCACTGTACTTACGTGGAATGTTTTTGCTGGAATTCTCATTGATGTTGCATGGGATGCTCCTCAGCAAATATGGCTGAAGGAAATGTATGAAAAGTGTGAAAACTGTGTTCCACTGTACTTACGTGGAATGTTTTTGCTGGAATTCTATTGATTAGTGTAGATGCCTTTTTTTATCCATATTTAAATTCTCAAATGTCACTTGAAGAATTTGTTGTGAGATATGAGCAAGTTTGGAGCAACGTTGTGGTGATGAAAGGAATTCAACTTCTAGGCATTTTTGCAGACAAACGGACTGTTGGAAAAGCAATGTAGGAGGCTTTACAGTCTTTCCATTTTCAAAGTTTTCCAGAGGGAACTTTGACAAAGCTGCAGTTATCTGGGTGCCAAGATTCATGAACAAGGGGCCATCAGAAGATATTTGATCCGGAAGTGTGGTGACGAGAGTCAGAAACATATCGTAACCTTTTGTTTATCCAATCTTCATGTGAGTTGTGGCTGTTGAATGTTTAAATTGGAGGCAGTATTGTGTGGACATGCTTTAAGATTGTTCCAGATTCTAGATATTAGGGAGCTTCCATCTCACTACATCTTACATAGGTGAATGAGTTGTGCTGAGTATGGCACCGTGCATGATTTAAAATCAGGGAATAGCTCCCTCGAATATAAGGCAAAGATAATTTGGAGTCTTTGTGAAATTGCTGCCAAATATAATAGAGTTTGGTGCCACTTCTTTTGAGAAATACAAACTTGCACATGAAATTATGCATGAAGGTGGGAGGAAACTTTGCTGGCAGAGGTAAGTTTAGGATGAATTTTGTAGTTTGGAGTCCGTCTATAGTTTCTTTTCCAGCAGGCCTGACTTTTGTAACTGGAGGGCATCAACTTGTTTATCAATATAAAAGCTTTTTCAATCAGAAGTGAAATTATGTGGATATGGAAATAGCTTTTTGTTGGTTTCTTCTGTTTATCTCATCTCAGAAGATAGGGGTAAGGGAATAAATTGAAGAGAGCGGATGAAGAACTATGCTTAAAATTTCCTTGGTTGTACCTTCAGTTTCCAAAGGCAAATCTTAGCAGCAGTGGGAAGCCACCACAGCCCCCTGAATGAGTGTCTTTGAGAAGCTGACCTGATATTTGGAGAACGTGAAGAGCTATGCTGATGTAATTTGCCATTGACTGAGTGTTTTGAGAAGCTGACCTGATATTCGAAGAACCTCTAGATCTGTGCTGGTTTAATTTCCTCCAAGGTATCCTCTCTCATAGTGATGTTAATGATATACATGAGTTGTTGTGATTTGCATTTCAATTTTTCCTCACCCTGAATAATCTGACATGAACATAAAAGGAAGAGTGGAGTTCATCTAATAGAAATGTCTGATTCAATAGTCAATCACACTCTAGCACCTCAGTTGCACTTGCAGAAACTTACTCAGTGGATGTGATTTTCTATTTGGTAATGATTTTTTCCAGCAATATTTGGAAATGCCATATTACATTCCATGATGTGGCTGATTTCTTGTTTCGTGTTTTGTATTTCATCTTATTTCTTGGCCATACATTTGGTTTCCCTATGCAGCTTTAATTGGACGTGTCGTAGCCAACAAACTTCTATTATTCAACTATGTTGAAAAGTTCCACTATATTGGAGTGCGTTGAATAACTTTTGTAGTACAGATTTTAGTACGAAGAGCGTTACTGATGAAGACTACTCGTACAGATTTTAGTTCAACTACTCATGCAAAATGAAATATCTCGCAGAAGTATAGTAGAAACTTTCTGTCATTTGTGTGATACTGGCTCATGAAGCAGCATAATTTATTCTTTAAAATGCACGAGCAGTTCTTTAATGGATATCTGTCCATTAGCACTTGAATATATGAGAAAACTAGGGCAATCACCACTTGGCTGGCAGATATATTTGTCTTGATGGCAACAGAAATGAGCTTCCTCTTGTTATAGCAAGTTAGGCTACTCTCACCGGTAGAAACCATGAGGGAATATTTAGCAAGGGACCAAGTGGCGTATATAGCTAGCTTAGAGTTGAACTTGCTTGTGGGCAGATAAGTTGCTCCGGACTGCCATTGATATGTAGCTTAGACTACCAAGGCTGAAGGATCACTTTGGTATGGTATGATATATTGACATTGTCTCCTGATGCCTCGACTTGAAACCTTGAGCTTGAATATCATTTCAGATCTGAACATGCCTAGTGCTCTGTTAATGAAAGATTGCAGGCACATACCTGGAGAAGGATTTGCATGTTCTCATGCATCAGGTATGATTGTACATTCCTTTCCGATGCCTATCCAGACTACTGCATTATTTTCATCTTTGTACGCTAAGATGATCTACTGCATAATTGATGATTAAAATAACTTGTATCTAAAGAAAAACATGTACTCTCTCCCAATATGTGAATGCTGTTATTATGGGGTATGATACTTGATTATTGCGACCAGTCACAATTCATTGCATTGAGAAATTTTTAGTTAAGACTCATGCCCACTTTGTTTTTTGGATGGATGATCAAAGTAAGTTTTGCAAGGAAAGTTGCCCGAAAAGTTAAGAAATTAAGGAAGAATCCCATGGCTCATAACTTTTACCCTAGATATGATACTTATAAATGTAAATGGACTTGCTGCTAAGTTTACAACCTGAAAGATCGCATCACCAATGCACTGATGTTCTGTTTGTTTCCACATCCAACACATGAAAGCTTCCTTTTAGTCGATTCCAGTATGATGATACAGAAATTGAAAAGATGAATAGATCGGCTTCAGCAACTGAAGGAAATATGATCTTGGTAAAAAGTTTTGGGCACCGCAAGACTAAATCAAGGCCATCATTCTCATTCTCCAAGTTGGTCCTTCCCTCTTATCGTATGGCATAATCCTCACACTCTTATTTCGGCACAAGAAGAAGGAAGTGGCATGGCCATCTTTCAAGAGAATGACAAAGCCTCAAACCAATCTCGCTGCCTATCACCTATACCAAAAAATACATATTTTGACTAAAAGCTAATACCAAAAGAATATAGCCCAATAATTCGCACATTGAAGCTGCTCCTCACGTGGGCCACAGGGTAAGGAGCCTCAAAGGTTGAAGAAGAGGAGTGAGCAAACAGCAGCTCAATGAGTCATGATTATCTCCATATGATTGGGCAACGAGTGTGCACATTAAATGAGCATCACCTTGGGTAAAAACATTTAACCAAACTTATACAGCCAAAGCAGCATATTTGTAGCGATAGATCAAGATATCTACTCAACAAAGTAATTCGGCATCAAACAAAACGAGATAGGCGATGGAATGTCAAATGAGCAACAGCATTTTTTTTTCCTGATCATAACATTCATTTGGACATAATTACAGGTGCTTATGTTGTTGCATGAGTCCATCGTACGTAACTTGGCATTATGTCCAATTATCTATCTAGATAGAAAAACTAAATTTTTTTGAGGAGTGTATATAACATGTCGTAACCTCTGTGACAATATGTTGCAACTAAAGACTGTTCAATGGTAACATCCTCATTTTTTCCATTAGTAGATACTTGTGTTAGACAATTTATACATCCATGCTTCATTTAGAAGATAAGAATAACTAAATTAATGAATTCCTACACAACTAGCCTTGGTTACGAAACATTGTGTGACAGCTTATGACAGGCCTTTACAATGCCATGAATAATTTACAATGAGCATAGACTTGGTTACAAGGCATCGTGCAAAACCTTAAGACGTTTTATGACGACCCTTCACAATGCCTTGAATAAGTTATGAGAACAGTGGGACAATGGGATTTTGTATATTAAGGAGAATGTCTGTTACATTTTTAACGATCAATCTATTTGACCTTTGAATTTTATTTGTCATTCGAATTGATTTAATTTGATTAATTAGAAGGACATTTCAGGTTGTGAGTCAATGGATAAGAATCGTAACAGATCTTGGAGGCATGGGTTGTAGTAGGTTGTAAATTCGGTTATTTTTAGTCATGCTTCAGTTCAATTCTATCCTACACACATGTTACAATGGATCTACTCATTTGCATTTTTTTTTTGGTCAATCGATGACTATCTGGTTTAAGATGGAACAAACTAAACGCGTTGTAACAATGGTTATATACACCGTAATAAGTTCTAAACCCTTGTTAACTTTTTGGTAACTCAGTTTTTGAGTCCTACATTTACAATCTGTTACAAGCGCAATAAGTCAAAAATCAGTAAGTTATGTCAGAAATCACCTTGATTACGAGGCTTTCCCTCTAGGCTTACGATCTATCACGAGTGCAATACTTCAAAAATGACAAACTAGTGATGGAAATACCCTTTAGTCACACACATTTTCTTCCGGCTTATGACCTATTATGAGTGTCATACTCTGAAAATCAGTAAGTTACAACCAAAAAGACCTTCGTCACGAAATATTTGCTCTAAGTTTATGACTTTTTACGATGCACCTTTCCATGGTCTTTGGTTTTTGGGGACATGTGGAAGTATCATTTCAAATTTCAACAATCATAACAAATGTAAAGCCATTTTTGTATTTTCATAATATTAGAATTAATGTGCCATAGCAAGAATTATTTATGTCATAAACGAAGTTGTCAATCCTATTAGCTTGTTTTGTTGTTTAGACTGGTTTGTCAGTGGGTGCAAGAAAGTAAAGATCAATACTATATATGAGATTATTTTTTTCATTATGAGGAAGGAGTGAAATTTTCTTTTAATAAAAGATGTGGAAATTCAGCCAAAACTACCCGAAAGGCTAAATATGTAAATTGCTAACACATGACAATATGAAATAAAGAATCGAACAACACATGTAGTCAGTATTGACTATTTTTATAAGAGTTTTGCGTGTTCTATTTTAGTGGGCTATTTTAAATAAAAGATAGTTAACGGTTCTTTAACTTTACAGCTCTTTATCGATGTGTAGTGCACTACTTATTTAATAAGATGTTAGTAAATTTCTTATGGGGACGGTATTTCACCGGCCATACATATGAACTTTAAAAGAAATTGGACTAATTTAATAGGATGTCAGTAAGTCCCCTATATGTTGGTAGTATACTAGCCACGCTTATAAAATGTGAAAAAAGTTGCTAATTTACTAACTTATTGAGATGTTTGGTAAATTTGTCAATAAATTGGTATTTGCTAACCACACTTGCAAAGTTTAAAAGAAGTTGGTAATTCATTAATTTATTAGAATTTTTGTAAATTCTCTGTGGTGTTGGAAGTTTACTACTCCATCTTGTAAAATTTTAAAGAAATTAGCAAATAATCAATTTCATGGAATGTTCGCAAATTCTTTAGAAGGTTGGTATTTTGTGTAAATTTTTAAAAAGTTGACAATTTACTAATGCATTAAGTTTTAGTAAATTCCTTATGGTGCAGTATATTACTAGCAACAATGGTAGAATTTAAAAGAAGTTGGCAGGTTACTAATTCGTTGGGATATTAGTAAGTTTATTGTAGGCTTTGATATTTTACTAATTCGCTTGTAACGGTTCAAAGAAGTTGATAAATAACTAGCTTATTGGAACGTTGGTAAATTTATTATAGTGTTGGAAATTTACTTCGATACCAGTGTAATTTAATAATCCATTTGAAAGTTGGTAAATTCCTAATAGTATTGGTGATTTCCTAACAAGTACCTTGACATTTGAGTTACCGGTCACAATTTTTTTGTGAACATTATTAGAAATTTGCCAGTACTTTCATAAATCTATTAACTGCTGAAAATTTTGCAGATTTCTCCTAACGGGACCTTGGAATCGTCTCCAATCAGCGTGTCCACTAATCCATATTTCAAGAGAAACACCAGTCCTACTTCTCAAATTTTTCTATCTACTAGATACGGCATGATAGATAAGTTAGCATCAGGGTCATTGTTAATCATTTGTTCTTTTGTTGAATGAGACAATTGGCGTGAGGAGATGAAAATAAAAAGGACCTCAGTCATTTTCAACTCTGCAGACACAAAATGTAGGTATTGCCACATTGTTGTTTTCATGTTTGTACTGCACTTTCCGCGTCAGTGAGAACATTTCTTTCCCTCACAAAGAAAAAAAATTGCCGAGTTGCATGGACAAACTTGCGCGACCCCAAGGATGGAGGTCTGTTTATTCTTTCCCAAAGTTCTCTCAAGGAAGCATTGGAAGAGAAGAAAATAACTAATGCATCTCATGTTTGCTATATCAGAAGTCAAACTGCCTTTTATAATGAGTTCAGCACATGAGGACATTGAAAATATAGATGAATCGTGTTGAAATATCAAAGTAACTGACAATTCGAACACATGAAGATGTCGATGATGCTAAAGGGTAATGGTGAACTCAAATGCCCAAAACGTTGAGACTACTTGTGAATGCAGGATGAAACCAATGTAGAGGAGACTAGGACTGCACTTGGACATCTAATTTTGTTTCCCTCTGGGAAGCTTTATCTATATGAGGTTCTTTTCCCAATGACCTAAATCTTGAGGAATAGGGGTTCAGAGCCTCTCAGCTTGTAGGTCATCACCGATTTGATTAATGCATTTGACCTTTCTTAATCAGCAGCTTGAATTTTAGACCTTCAATGCTAGCTTCTGAGCAACAAGAGCTTCTGCCTCTAGCGTGGGCTCCATAAAATTGTAGTTTCAGCAAGTAACGAGATCACAACATATGGTTCCATGTTTGACGCAAGACGCCTGTATTCCAAGTTACCTGTATATCATTTTAAGCCATTAATTAACTGAGCAAGGAAGGTGAACTTTTGATGTTTTATCAAACATCAAGTTTTTGAGGCGTTAAAAGAACTGAGATATCCAAGTCTTAATCAATAAAAATCTGTAAATATTGGATTAGTAAGAACTGATATGAAGATATACATTTGCTTAGGAAGCAAAACTGGGTGATTACTTTCTGGGTGTTAACGGTTAAAAATTTTCTTTCATAATAATAATCATAGAATCAACTCAGACCAGAACGAACAATAACTACTTTCCATGTACTAATTTTTTATGGTAGCGTTTCTTGAATCATCGATGAAAGTTAAGGGTCTCCGATTGATACTCAGAATGAGCACAAAAAGGAAATGGTATGGTCAGTGTTATTGTACCTTTTCCCTACTTCACAGTGTCACGGCCCCACACGAATTGAGCAACCACAATTGGCAACGCCCTGCATAAAAAAAATTTAAAAGGTTTAGGCTTAAAAAAAAAAATTGAGTTCAATTTAATGGGAAATTTTTGAAGTTGACTAGCAGCTGTATGCTTCTGCCGAGCATTACCCAAGAAAATGTATGATGTTGGCTATTTCATACTTTCCCCTCAACCTTCTCTTTTCACCTCAAGAAGGTATCTTGAAAACCATAGATGATCTCCCCTTTAAATTCCCACGCTTGATATTCTCACTGCACGATAAAAGCCTGGCAACAATTCTGTTGTTACACTTTTTTCTTTTCCTTTTCAAAAAAACAGGCAAGATGGAGGTCAGATATTACTTGGCTCGGCATCACCTCTCCATTGGTACCGCTAATGTTGATATCGGTGTATAAGCAAGCCTTGCAGTGAGCATCGGATATGTCTCAGCCAAATGACTTATTAGCCCCAACACCACAAAAAGAAGGCCCCTATATGAACATAAAGCTCGTATAATCCATCGATATATCAAGAAATTCATTGTGAAACAATTTCTCAGCTAGGGAACTGGATATACTTCAACAAGCCAACCCATGGCCAATGAACGTTTGTCTGCAGTAGGCTGTTTTCTTGCTCGATCCCAAACCTAATAATATCATTTAGCCAAAAGTCATGAACTTGTCCATTTCAAAACTTTCTAATTCATGATAGAAAACTCATGTTTTTGAATTTCCTACTATGAAACTTCGTCTATAGCCTTTGGGTTACTGAAAATTTCATCAACCCTGGCACGTTTGTTTGTTGGATCAGCTCGCCAACTGGTGTGCATGAATCACAAATAACCTGCAAACAAACAATATTTCTCTGTAAACTAATTAAAACATTCTTTCTTGTCCGCTCAACTTGTTCAAATGATCTGATGGATGAACAATTTTTGATTTGACAACATAATACTTCTTTCATGGATGATTACCAAGATATGTTGCCATATCAGAAAGGATCCTCAAAAATTGCTCAAGGGCCGTTAAAAATTCAAGAACTTGATGGAATGATGAGAAGGCAAATATAGTAAGACAGTTTTGAGGTTATGTCATTGTACTAGAAGATCACTTCGCTATCCTCCCTTAGAGCTTGACTAGCACTTGATCCATCATAGTTCTACTAGGGAAGTTCAGACGGGTGCTCAACAGGCTTAGGGAATGTCTGATTATTTAGGAACAATAGATCAGTAGCATGTAGCATGTAAAAAGAAAAACACTACATATTTTATTGTTCCTATTCATACCCTCGATGTTCTGTGCAAATCTATCCTAGAAACTCCCATCCTGACTCATAGTTAGACTAACTCCAAAATGTGAAACAAGATTCACCAATGTTGAAACTGAAAGAAAAAAGGAGGTGTCAGCTGTTGAATGTGCATATAACATATGACATACTTATTCTGATGGTAGATCGAAGAAAACTGCAAACTTATAATCTCAGTACAGAATAGTTCCAGTATTGTTTGTCTTTTTGTGGACAGCACTTAATGGTTTTAGGCATTAAAACATACCAAATGTATGCTGCAATCATCATTTGGGTGTAGGGCATGACGTCCAAGTTGAGAAGACTCTGAACCCTGTAATAGTATTGTTCTTGAATTGTAAAGCATACACCCTCAACTCAGAAAAGCTCTTGGTGTTTACACTCTTCTTCCATTTCAACAAACAGAGAAATTCATGTGTTTGCTGTCATGGGACTAGTTGTCTGTGAGTTTTTTGTGATCCTCATCTAGCATTGTTTTCTGTGCCAAAATCTGCGCCATTTCTTCATAGTCTGAAAAATAAAGCAGTGTAAGACATATCTACTAAAACAAAAAACTCGGGAGCTTAGTCTCATGAAGATAGTTCAAACAACAAGCTCTATACATATGACTTGGCCTTTTGGTATGCATGAGAGTTTAGCTTTGAAATGATAAAAAGAATAGACTGGGCACTTCAAAGAAATGGTCTCTTTCGCAAGTGCCAGCGACAAAAAGTAGAAAACAGCTTTTTGAGGACTAGTTTCAAGTAGGGAAACTTACATTTTGACACATACATAGTGAGTCTTACTGATTGCCCCAAGGATGCTGCCACATTCTCCTTGAAAAATAAGCTAAAAACAGTAGCATAACTACACTTCTCCTTTTGGAACCATTTCAAGGTTATTCTCAGGCCTTGTTCCCAAAATTGAGCTTGAGAGGACATAAAAAACTGAGGGCAGTTACAAAGTTGAAGGAAGCAGACTACAAAGTGCAACATTTTAAGAGATGAATGAAATTCCACCTTACCAAGAATCAATCAGCAAACATGTTATTATGATATTTCATAAGATCTAATGGATGATCAACTCGTGAATCTTGACAGTGCACCTAATTCTTTCCTCTCACAGTCAAAGGGCAATCACCATGAAGTACTTTCTCCTTTCACAAACTTGGTATAATTGCAAATTACCGTTGCCAACTGCTTTGGCGAAAATATCCATCAGATTTTGCCATGGTAGAGCAAGACTACCAAACACAGCAATTACCTGCATGACCAATAGCAGTCACGGAACATGAAATATCTGACACAAGAGTGGATACAAGAGAAATCGATTCCACACAAGGTCCACAACAAAGACTTAAAACTGGTAGTGATTGATGTAGTCATCAAAAGAAGCGACAACAATGACTACTGCTTCGTTCATTCATTCTGCATCACACAGCAAGCATTTCTCTTGCAGACATTGTTGTCACAAAGAGATGAAGTCCATGTCAATTCCCAACCAAGCAAAATGACTAGTACAACCTTGCAGTGATCAAAATGAAGAAATCATAGATTAGACTCCCAGTCTAACTGTGATAAGACCTCTTTTAATGTCAAACATTTACCCAATTGCTTAAGATGGTGCCCAAAATTGGTAAAGGATTTACCTGAGAACCTCTGCAGAAAAGCAAACCAAGAATGTTAATTGTTGTCAAATGCTAACAATAAGATCTCCTCTATCCTCCCCTAGAGCTAGACCGGTACTTGATCCATAGTAATTGTCACGCCCCGATCCTCAGGCACGCGCACATCCCTTACCTTTAATCGATTTTAAATTGCGATATCCCAGGACTATGTATCGCCGACCCTTTTCTTTTATATATGCACATGCGGAAGCAGTCATAAAATCCCCAGACAATAAAGCAATGGGATATACAAGTAGGACTAGGAAATTGAACCTGAAAACCAACACCCTTATGGTCATATACAAGCCATACTAAAACGATCGGTTTCTACTTAAATTGATTCTATAACAATCATCATCAGGGTCCTACTCTGGATCATCCTCGGGGTTCTCCTTCACGTACTCCTCTTCAGGTTCCTCGACAGGGATCTTCTCATCAGATCCATGTTCCTTAGGCTCCTTATCCAGATCCTGAAATGGTTATTCAATAACCACTGAGACAACGTCTCAGCAAGTTCTACCCTCTAAGACCCGATTAGTAAACTAATACACCTTAGGGCTGCCTATGCACAACATGAGTCAGAGGACTTACCTTAGCCTCAGATTTCCACCTGCATATTAGCACAAATCATACAGGCACCCAAGCAATCATACTATAGATCGAAGCATCGATCTAATCGACATAGTCGATTACACACCAAGAAGACCCCTCACGGTCATCTCTATTCAATCATTCAATTCACAACGTCAAACCAAGGCAATGAATCACATCGAGACATTCTCAGATCGAATCATCGATCAATCGACCTAGTCGATTAATAGTCAGTCGGACCATTTCTAGGTCATTCATCCAACACCAAGCAATTCCTTAGATTTAGTGGCTTTACGGTCCCACCCGACCCTCTCAAGATCTAGTGGCTTTACGGTCCCACCCGACCCTCTCAAGAACTAGTGGCTTTACGGTCCCACCCGACCCTCTCAAGAACTAGTGGGCTTTACGGCCCCACCCGACCCCTCAAGAACTAGTGGCTTTACGGTCCCACCCGACCCTCTCAAGAACTAGTGGCTTTACGGTCCCACCCGACCCTCTCAAGATGCCAAACTATGTCACCGAGCCCACGTGCATTCTCCGGGAAGACATACCGAGTCTCCGGAGCCACGCGTGCATTCTCTAAGCGCTACCTTTTCGCCAAGATGACATACCTAATCACCGAGCCACGTGTCCTTCCCTGGGTGACACTCAATTCACCGGTCACGGCATTCCCTGTGTGATTTACCAACGCACTTTCGATAATCGACAACCGATACCCAACAAATTCTCAATCACAAGGCCAAAATTGCATTATTTAATAACATACTTAAAAATGCATCATTAAATCAATTCGACACGAATTAAAGCTCAAATAAATAAACTGACTACTCCACGACAATCAGCACGAAATTCCGGTCACCGGCCATCCGGTTGAATTTCCGGAAAATAAATAATTAAATAATTAATTTCGAAAATTAAATAAATAAATACCATAAATTCAATTTAAGACAATATAAAGTTTCAATTAAATAAACGGATCAAGCGTGATCATCAAGATAAAATCCCGGTCACCATCCATTGAATTTCCGGAAATAAATCATTAAATAATTAATTTCCAAAATTAATATTTAATTCCTAAAAATTCCACCTAGGCCGATTTGCTTAATTAACACCCGATAAGGACGGAAAAATCCAAGAAGATCCAATAAATACTACATGCAATTCACTATCTAATTGTACTAACCACACAACTAATATGCAAAGCAATTAACTAATAAACACTAATCAATTCTAATCTAACAACCTAATTACATTTAATTAAAACTAATCAACCTTTAAGTGTAATTAGCACACTAAGGAGGCATTAGTGAGTAAAACTCACTCCAAAACGACGGGCTCGACGCGAGGGTCGACTTTCCCCAAAGCGGGCCGAGCATCCGGGCCCGGGAAGACGGCCAAAACGGGCCAAAACCCTCTCCGATACCCATTTTTTTCGCACCTCGTTATTTCTTCGGAATGAGCGGTTTCTGGGGCGGTCGGAGCGGACAAGGCCGGTGGAGGGCGAGGACTTCCAGTGAGGCCGGACGGCCGGAGGAAATCGGCCGCGGCCGTAGGTGGCCGAACGGGGCCGAGCAGAGGCAAAACAGGCCGGACGAGACGAGGCGGACGGCGTTCGAGCGGGCTAGGAGGGAGACGGACGGCGGCGAGGCGGTGTGCGGCGGCTCCGGCGCGACGGGGCGGTGGTCGTTCCAAACCCAAAGCGAGCGCTTCCGATCCGATCTTCACACGACCGTGGCACCGAATGGGGGCAAAGAAAAGAGGGCAGAGGAGAGAGGCGGAGGAGCGCGCGGGTGGGGCGAAGCAAACGACGGCGGCGGCTGGCGGCTCCGGTTGTTTGCGGGCGCGCGACGACGGTTCCGACTTCACCGAGACCTTCGCCACTGCTGAGGTCTTCTTCGGCTTCCATGGTGTTTTTGAAGAAAGAAGAAGAAGATGGGGGGCGGTTCCGTCGACGAAGGAGAGAAGGGAGGAAGAGAAAACCAATTTCTCTTTTCCCTCTCACACTCTCTCTCTCTCTCTCTCTCTCTCTTTGGCCCCACCAAACCAGCTGCCTTCCACTCCATTTTCCTTGCCAAAAATGCCCCTTCTAGAAGACTTTGGGTAATTTAAAATATTGGGTCTATGGGCATACGAATTTTGCCAAGTTTCCATTCCAATTGAGTCCCAATTCCCCTTGAATTAAATCAAATTGACCCCCATTAATTTATTCAATGCTTCAATTGAATATTCTCCTCATCCAATAGGTCGTCTCGCATCTCAATTTTGTATTCCATTTTAATCCCCGACTCCAATTGCATAGAAATGACCTGATTAATTCAATTGAAATTAATACCGAAAATTCTGGATGTCACAACTCTTCCCCTCTTATAAAAATTTCGTCCTCGAAATTTAAACCTTTACCAATCCATAACGAAAGGTGGGGGTATTGTCGCCTCATCGAGTCTCACTACTCCATGTTAATCCTTCGGTCTCGTGGCGTTATCTGACCACTTTGACCAAGGAGACCATCTTGGTATACAAAATCTGCTCTTTCTAAATCAACAACTGAACTGCACTTCTCACATAAGACCCTCTGTCATCCACATCTGATCTCTGTTTCTCGACTCCCTAATAAACTTTCGAATCTCAACGATTCAAACTTTCGACGCTTCGGCAGCTTTTACTCGACAATGATCGACAACGCAAATACTTGATCATCGAATGACTCAGACTTGCGATTTTCGATTCGATTTCATCTCAACCGATTGAAATCCTCAAGACACTCGCTTTGTCAATACCGATTAAAAGAAACTATCTATCTAACTAATTTGGAAAGGAAGCGGTCAAGACGCGATATAACTTCTACAAGACTGATCTTGCAGAATCTATAATCACTGATCATCAGATCGACCTTGGCCTGAAATCTTTATCAACTTTCTTTTCACCACTGAAATTCTGAACCATCTGCTATACACTGATTAATAAATAACCCTCTGAAAACTCTGCCAAACTTGTAATCTCTGATCTAGAATCGAAATATAATTCATCCTCGACACTCCATGCCGGCGAATTATCTGATGCACACACACTTCGGTATACCCACTCTGTGGCAAGATAGGATCTTCAATTTCTGAAATCGAATTTAGATTGGCGGTTAATTTCACTTCGACATGCTCTTAGCGTGACTCGCAAAGTTCTTGGGTAGTGTTCGAGCTTTTTAGGACAAATGACCGTGGTCGATTTTTTTTCGAGCCCAATAAATGAACCCACTCGACACACGGCGATTTACTCGATTGTCGTGAAAATCTCAAATATTCAAATACGGACACAGGGTACCAAAACGAAGAAATCAAATTAGTCTACGGTCGATGAGAGTTTTCCAATTTAGTGGAGTCACCCACGACGGTCATTCATCTCAATCGAACCGATCTATCTCTAATCTTAATTGATTTTTAATCGCATGTCAGTAATGATCTCTAAAGATGAAGACGTCCGGTAAGTCGATCCATGGTCGAATTCTCAAGTCTATTTGCCTTAAGGTCCTTAATAACTCACCCAGCTAGTCTAGTTATCTCATGAGTGGCCAACTCAGAGAAAAACACTATAGCTACGTCGATGAAATGCCCAATTTATCTAATCGAAATCAGAGTCCAAAAATCTGGATATCACACACTCAAAACAAGATCTACTCGTACTGTACCAAAGTGGACCAACTCTATCTATCGATCAACCATCATCTCAAATGGTATCAGTAATCCCCTGAATCCTTAGTAAGCCCATCACAATGTTCCATTGCGATATGTTTCCATTCCCACTTAGGACTCTCAAGTGATAGTAACAATTCTCCCGGTTCACATTACCGAGCTTCCACTTACTGATACTTCTGACACTCGTAACCTGCTCAGCAATATCTATCTTCATATCAGCTTACTAATCTAGCTGATGCCGATTCTAATTTACTTGCACCATATGGTCAAAACTACAATACTATAGTGAACTTCTGACCAGATCCTTTCCCTGAGCGCTGCACTATCAAGTGCACTCAATCACTCATGGAACCCGAATGTTCCATCTTCAAAAGTCTTAAAATCAGGTTCTTTCTTGCCAGTATCATCTTATAAGATCTCTGAACATCTCTGTCTGTCAACTAGGCGATGATTCCAACTTGAACATTTGGCTCAATTTTTTGAGGCCGGCTATAAAATTCAAGAGGTAGCCTACCTCAATTTGCAAACCAAATTTCAAACCCTTTTCAAGTAAAATCTATACTTTAGCCAGTCTATGCACAATTGAAGACTCTCGGCTCAACACATTAATTACTTCTTTCATTCTCCCAAGGTGATACCAGATAACACCATTATAATTTCGCCAAAATTCGATTCACGATCCGATTCATGTTCAACTTGTTGGGTCTCAACTGGAAGACAGTGATGCAATAATCTTCTCATATTGTATCAATACGCACCCGGTCCTTTACAAGACACATCACTAAATACTTCATGCTTTTCAAAGCCAAATGAAGAGTTTAGCACAAGTACGAGAGTCAGTTCTTACTTAAGCTCTGGAAGCTATCCTCGTACTTGTCTATGCTGATGAATTTCTCTTCTTTCTCAAGAAGTCAATCCTGCGATGATATTGATACTGAAAATTCTTTCACAAACCTTTTGTAGTAATCTGTCCAATCCCCACAGCTTCTGATCTCTGACACTGATGTTGGTCCCGGTCTATTAACAACTGATTCGATCTTGGCTAGGTCTATGAAGATTCCTTTACCTGTAACCACACGACCATTCTTAGGGCTCTCGTGATCCTCATCACTTAATGAACACCCTAGAATGTCGCTACACCACACGATCACCATTAATCTAGATATTCTTTGAATACTCGGTTTGTCAAATCTATGACAACGACTGGAGCGTTCGTCAAATCAAATGGCTTTACATTATTCTCACAGGGGCTAAATCAAGTGTGAAATGTTGTCTTCAGTATAACCTCTTTCCTGGTTCTCAACTGAAGATAACCTGTCCTCAAGTCGATCCTTGAAGACATCAACACTCTTTATAACAAGTCACCCAATTAAGTTGACAGTGGTTGATGCATAATTGCAACGAACCATCTTTCTTTCTTTCTTACTATGAGACTGATGTTTCCCTTAGGTAATGCACCAATATGCATGAATTCCTCATATCCGTACCTTTGGTTCTATCAATTCAAACAACAATAACTAGTGATTCCCCTTTCTTCCACTTATTTCAATAAATTGAAGTTCCCCAAACTTCATCCAAACTCTGCTACGATACTCTGATAGAATGTTCCCCCAAAACATTCTTCCTCTGTCTAATGCCAGGTCAGTTCCATTTCTGTTCTTCTCACCATACCTGGACATTGGATTCATCCAGGTTTTCTTCCACAATTTCGACACCTAGCTGGTGAGTCTTTTACCTCTTGCCAAGTGCTAGCATGCACTATTTCTTGTATCGGAGAACTATCCCAAAATTTCCACAGTGCTTTCTATGGTGCACTTCTCCTTAACTGTTCTACCAACAGTGACAGCAGTAACTGGTGTCAAGATTCCATCTTCTTATGCGGATGCACCATAAATCACTGTCCGTACTGATGATGCTTACCACAATTTCTTGCCCTCAGAATACACGAGACCGATCTATATCGTCTTCCATAGAACAACATGTTCCATTTGTCTACCTTTCTTATTGAGTGGGATAGAATACCATTCTCTCAACATCAGTCTTTTCCCTGACCGAATTCAAAATCTGCCTCGCTGAATCTGGACTCAAATATCAGATTCTAATCTCTGATTATCCTTCCAGGTTGGACCTCAACAAAGGTAGCAACAACAACAACTTGATTCTGATCTTACTGGCTCATCCAGATGTCAAGAAACACATGCATCAAATCAATCTTACCGAGCTTAAGATCAATCAATGCTGCTACACTAGTACCAACCCACGGAGGCACTCTTACGCTCAAACTGGCCAGAGTCAACACTCTGCCTTCCAAATCCACAATAATTAAAAGCAAGCAATTCACACACGACAAACAATTCTACCAATCAGCTATCAAAGACATGCACTAGTCATGAATTTAAAGGTCTTCCTACTACTATCCCATAGGTCATCGCACCTTATCACTCCAATACCTAACCATTGCTCTGATACCACAAAAAGAGTATGTCACGCCCCGATCCTCAGGCACGCGCACATCCCTTACCTTTAATCGATTTTAAATTGCGATATCCCAGGACTATATGTATCGCCGACCCTTTTCTTTATATGCGCATGCGGTTAGCCATAAAATCCCTGCATAATAAAGATGGGATATACAAGTAGGACTAGGAAATTGAACCGAAAACCAACACCCTTATGGTCATATACAAGCCATACTAAAACGATCGGTTTCTACTTAAATTGATTCTATAACAATCATCATCGGTCTACTACTGGATCATCCTCGGGGTTCTCCTTCACGTACTCCTCTTCGGGTTCCTCGACAAGGGATCTTCTCATCAGATCCATGTTCCTTAGGCTCCTTATCCAGATCACGAAATGGTTATTCAATAACCGAGGCAACGTCGCAGCTTCTACCTCTAAGACCGATTAAGAACTAATACACCCATTTCTTTTATTTACAACAAATGAGTCAAAGGACTTATGACTTACCTTTATTTCCATTTCCACCGCATATTAGCACAAATCATACAGCACCCAAGCAATCATACTATAGATCGAAGCATCGATCTAATCGACATAGTCGATTACACACCAAGAAGACCCCTCACGGTCATCTCTATTCAATCATTCAATTCACAACGTCAAACCAAGGCAATGAATCACATCGAGACATTCTCAGATCGAATCATCGATCAATCGACCTAGTCGATTAATAGTCGATCAGACCATTTCAGGTCATTCATCCAACACCAAGCAATTCCTTAGATTTAGTGGGCTTTACGGTCCACCCGACCCTCTCAAGATCTAGTGGGCTTTACGGTCCCACCCGGCCTCTCAAGAACTAGTGGCTTTACGGTCCCACCCGACCTCTCAAGAACTAGTGGGCTTTACGGTCCCACCCGACCCTCTCGAAGAACTAGTGGCTTTACGGTCCACCCGCCCTCTCAAGAACTAGTGGCTTTACGGTCCCACCCGACCCTCTCAAGACGCCACACTATGTCACCGAGCCACGCGCATTCTCCAGGGAAGAGCATACCGAGTCTCCGAGCCACGTGCATTAAAAAGCGCTACCTTTTCGCCAAGATGACATACCTAATCACCGAGCCACGTGTCCTTCCCAGGTGACACTCCAATTCACCGGGTCACGGGCATTCCCCAGGTGATTTACCAACGCACTTTCGATACTGACAACCGATACCCAACAAATTCTCAATCACAAGGCCAAAATTGCATTATTTAATAACATACTTAAAAATGCATCATTAAATCAATTCGACACGAATTAAAGCTCAAATAAATAAACTGACTACTCCACGACAATCAAGCACGAAATTAGGTCACCGGCCATCCGGTTAATTTCGGAAAATAAATAATTAAATAATTAATTTCGAAAATTAAATAAATAAATACCATAAATTGATTTAGACAATAAAACTCAATTAAATAAACTGATCATGCCATGATCATCAAAGATAAAATCCCTATTTACCTGCCATCCCAGTTAATTCGGAAATAAATCATTAAATAATTAATTTCCAAAATTAATATTTAATTCCTAAAAATTCCACCTAGCCCGATTTCGCTTAATTAACACCTAGATAAGGGACGGAAAAATAAAGCGATCCAATAAATACTACATGCGATTCACTATCTAATTGTCTTAACCACACAAGTAATATGCAAAGCAATTAACTAATAAACACTAATCAATTCTAATCTAACAACCTAATTACATTTAATTAAAACTAATCAACCTTTAAGTGTAATTAAGACACTAAGGAAGCGTTAGTGAGTAAAACTCATTTCAAAACGACGGACCGCGAGGTCGACTTTCCCCAAAGCGGGCCGAGCATCCGGGCCCGGGAAGACGGCCAAAACGGGCCAAAACCCTCTCCGATACCCATTTTTTCTGCACCTCTGTTCGCTGCTGGAACAGGCGGTTTCGGGGCTGATTCGAGCCGGACAAGGCCGGTGGAGGGCGAGGGGACTTCGGTGAGGCCGGACGGTGGCCGGAGGAAGTCGGCCGGCGGCCGTAGGTGGCCGAACGGGGCCGAGCAGAGGCAAAACAGGGGCTGGACAGAGGCGGACGGCGTTCGAGCGGGCTAGAGGGAGACGGACGGCGGCGAGGCGGTGTGCGGCGGCTCCCGGCGCGACGGCGGTGGCTGTTCCAAACCCAGGCGAGCTGCTTCCGATCTGATCTTCACACGACCAGGGCACCGAACAGCAAAAGAGGGCAGAGGAGAGAGGCGGAGGAGCGCGCGGGTGGGGCGAAGCAGCGACGGCGGCGGCGCGGCAGCTCCGGTTGCTTGCGGGCGCGCGACGACGGTTCCGACTTCAACAGACCTTCAGCAGCTGTTGAGGTCTTCTTCGGCTTCCATGGTGTTTTTGAAGAAAGAAGAAGAAGATGGGGGGCGGTTCCGTCGACGAAGGAGATAAGGGAGGAAGAGAAAACCAATTTCTCTTTTCCCTCTCACACTCTCTCTCTCTCTCTCTCTCTCTTTGGCCCCACCAAACCAGCTGCCTTCCACTCCATTTTCCTTCGCTAAAAATGCCCCTTCTAGAAGACTTTGGGTAATTTAAAATATTGGGTCTATGGATATGAATTTTCTTAAGTTTCCATTCCATTGAGCCCCAATTCCCCTGAATTAAATCAAGTGACCCCCATTAATTTATTCAATCTTGATTGAATATTCTCCTCATCCGATAGGTCGTCTCGCATCTCAATTTTGTATTCCATTTTAATCCCGACTCCACCGTAATAGAAATGGCCCGATTAATTCAATTGAAATTAATCGAAAATTACGGATGTCACAAAGATAATTCCTTTGGAAGTTCAGATGGGTGCTCAACAGGTCTAGGGATCCCCTCATTTCAAGAATTGATAGATCAACTGCACGTAGCGTGTGAAAAGGAAAAACGCTACATATTTTATCGTCGCCAATCATGCCCTTGATTTTACGTGCGCAGATCTATGTCAGAGCCTCCAATCTGTGAGAACACATTGACATAAAGTTATTTTTAAGGGAAGAAAACCAGAAGCCGTTCTCTAGAAAAACATTTCATCACTTCACATGAGAGGTTTCCAGAACTGTGCAGGCATTTTGCTTCTTGTGAAATCAAATAAGCAGATTGCAAACTATATCTACAGCATGAGTCATAAGCCAGATTTAATGAGCTTGGAATTGGATGAAGAAAAGTATGAATTTTCTTCATTTTTCTCACATGTTCAGGAATAAAGCAATGTCCAGACCTTTTAGCGATCTGTTTGTCTCCCCGAATTGAATCATGTGGTGTTGATAGATACCTTTATCAACTCTATCAGCAAGATATGAAATATCAGGTACCGGTCCTTGCCTGCATCTTTTTGGCACCTCTCCTCCAATTTTGGGCAACCTGTGATTCTTAGGTGGGTACATAATAGTTCTAGTATTGTTCATCTTTTTGTGCATCGCACTTAAAGGTTTTAGTGCATGAAAACATACCAAATGTATTCTACAATTATCTCCTGGTGTTTCCGCGTCCTTTGTTTTAGCAAGAGAGGAATCCATGTGTTTGTTGTCATGGGACTGGTGGTCAGTGAGTTCTTTGTGATCCTCAACTGGCATTATGCCGTCGGTACCAAAATTTGCACAACTTCGCCTAGTCTCGAAAATTAAAGTAGCATGAGTAACGAGACATATCTGCGAAACAAAAAACCTAGGAGCTTAATGTCATGAAAGATAGTTCAAATGATGAGCTCTATTCGTATGAATTGGCCACGGTTTACATGAGAGTTTAGTTTTCAAAAGACAAAAAGAATAGACTGGGTACTTCAAAAGAAAGGGTCTCTCTAGCAAGTGCTAGCACCTTTGCCCTAAGCTTAATCTCATGAAACCGCCTTTTAAAGACTAGTTTCAAGTGGAAAAAAACTCTTGCATTTTCGAAGCATAAATGGCAAGGTTTAAACACAATTGCCATGAACAATTTTACACAAACAGGGTCTTGATAGAGGTATAAACTCTTACTTAATTTGCCCGGAATATTTGTAGAAAATGAAAGCGGCAGAAATCATGAAGATGGAAGGGTTAGAGCAACTTAAAGGTATAGACCCCCACTCATCAAATACAAAGCATGATGATTCAAGCCAAAATGCCATTGAAAATTTGAAATAGCAGCCACCGCCCACCCATCATAATAGTTTTTAGAGCTGCAAGAGTCCAATTCAAGGAGCCAAATCAGCAACCCTGCTCATCTTCACCAGATCGAGCAATGAATCAAAAGATACAAAAACAAATTCGTATGACGCCAAACAGATGTACTCAGCTTCGGTCAGGAGATAGAACAGAGCGAGAAATTCTCTAGAAGCACCCACACTTCAAAGTCAAAAACCACAAAAAGCATTAACGATGCCGAACTCAATGGCATCGTCCTCTCTCCATAACCAAATCACGTCGCAAACCCTCTCTCCCCCCCAGCGATATGTCCATGTCCCCCCAATCAAATCAAAGTATCGAAACACAATTCGAAAAATTATTCATGCAAAATCTGGGAAACAAGGTCGCACGTACCTTCAGAAAGAGAATTAGGGCCTGATATGTACGTGGAGGATATGAGCGATCTTGTACCAGTCCTCGCCTGCATCCCTTTCGCACCTCTCCTTCAATTCTGGGCACGAGGAGATTTTTAGGTGAGTAAGGGATGTGAGCCTTCGCATTCCTTCAGGTAACGATGTCAACGAGCGGCAATCTATGATTTCGAGCCATTGAAGTGATTGAAGGGCCTCGATCTGCTCTGATAATGCCTTCAAATTGTCGCAGACATAAATTTCGAGACTCTTGAGACTGCGGAGCTGTAGAACCCACTGTGGGAGAGATTCTAATTTGGGAAGACAAGTAATTTGTAGAGACCGGAGACTCTGAAGTCCATGGAAATCCAAGATGATGTTGCCGCTTTCATCTTTGGATAAATCGAGCTCCTCACAATAACAAATATAGAGAGCCACGAGCTTCGATAGATGCCGCAAACCAAGTGGAAGGGAAGTTAACCGAGGAAGAGTGGTGAAATAAAAAGATTTAAGTGAGGGAAGACCTTTCAAACACTCCTCAGGAATATATTCTAGGCTCCTCATGTTCACCATTTTGAGTCTCTTCAACTTATTAAGGCCAACTTGGGGGAAATGTCTACATCTTGTGCAAGACACCAATGTCAACTTAACTAAATTGGGCAAATCAGTCAGCCACCCCGGAAATCTCTCGCCTCCAAATCCCCAGACGCTCAACTCCTGTAGATTTTCCGGCGGCCTCAATCCATCTAGTAGTGCTTCATCTCTTTTCTTAATTATTGCTTCGTCAGTAATATCGAAATTGCCCCATGAAAGAGACAAAATTTCCAGAAAATCCTTCTCTATCAAGTTCGCGGCCGGGGATTCTTTTCCTGCATCTGTCACACTTCCCAAATTTTTAATGGAAAGGCTTCCCCGAATGTTATTAAGCCTATTTAGCTCCCCAAGTCCACCATATTTCTTAGCCAGAGCTTTATCTTTGGGCAATATAAAATTACTTAACCTATGCAACAAACTCAATTGCCCTAGTCCATGTGGCATATAACTAAGTGCAAGACAACCATCTATGTCTAGATTTCGAAGGCTAACTAACTTCCTTATACCCTTTGGCAATTCTTTCAACCTATAACAAATGTTAAGATTAAGTGTTTGCAAATTTTGCAACCTTGTAATGGAGTTAGGAAGACTTTTGAGTACTTGATTGCCAGAGAGATCGAGATATGTGAGATACTTCAACTTACCAATGGACCTTGGCACATTGTCAAAATATGTGTTATTCATATCCAAGATGCGCAACGTCTTGAAACTTTGAATGAGTCAATGTAGATCTACTTCGCTCATTAGTTCCCTTCCCCAATCTCTTGTGAAGAGCAAAATTGTTCTTAGTGCGCTTGCTTTCGATCGTGAGATTGGAAGTTTACCCATGAAATTGGAAGTTGAATCATGAGATATATGACGAGCTCTTTCATGTATGGGTTTTGTATCATCCCATGCCACCCAACACTCGGTCCAGCAACCGAGCGAGGCTAGATCATGCATCAAATCATGCATCTTGCAAGTCTCCTTATTTTCTGATAGTCTTGAAAGAAGTTACTCAATAGTAGATCCTTGAAATATCCACAGGCAATGTCTTCTAAATGATGAGGTCTATTTGATTGCTTGATAAATCCTTCTGCAATCCAAAGATCGACCAAAGTTTGCTTCTTTATCTCATAATCTTTGGGAAACAATGAACAAAACGCGAAACATTGTTTCAAATGTGAAGGAAGATGGTAATAACTAAGCTTAAGAATTGGCATTATGCCGTCTTCCATAATAGACACATCTGGGAGCTCTTTTTCTTTGAATTGCAACCATTCATGCTTACTTTTCTTAAAGAGTAAACTCCCAATAGTTCGAATAGCCAATGGAACCCTAGAGCACTTTCTTACTATATCTTTACCAATAGCTAGCATGTCGGGATCTTGTTTCTCCTCTTCTTTACAACAAGCAATTTGCATTAGTAATTCGAGAGACGCACTTTCAGATAAGCTCCCGAGATGATGAGGCAAAGTAGTGCCAGTGATCTTTGCCACCAAAGGAAGGCGTGTAGTTATAAGGATCTTGCTTCCTTTAGCACCTCCAACTAATAAAGTTTTCAAGTTCAACCATGTTTCTAATTTTGTATTCCACAAATCATCTAAAATTAAAAGATATCTCTTTCCATCGATTGCTCCCCTCAGTTCACTTTGCAATTGTTCCATTGCACCGTCAATTGGTTCTTTCTTCTTTTTTGCAGAAGCTATGATATTTTTTACTATTTTTTTCGTGTCAAAGTCATCAGAGACACAAACCCACATTTTCAAGTTAAACTGTTTACTGACCATCTCATCATTATACACGCTTTGAGCGAGCGCTGTTTTTCCAAGCCCCCCAATACCAACTATTGGAAGGATGGAAACGTTCTCTTGCATGTCTGAGTCCAATAAAAATTCCATGATCGTCTTCTTATCATCTTCTCTCCCTATAATATCTCCCTCCCGTATAAACGAATGCGTCTCTTCTCTCTTCCTCCACTCTCTCTTAGGACGCTCATTCAAGTGGACTTCCTTATTAACCTTAATGGCTTCTATTCTCGCCCTCACTTCTCTTACTTTGTCACTCATCTTCAATTTAAAAGCAAGCTGATTTGAACTTGAGAAAAATGTCCTTACCGCCTTCATCATCTCATTGTGGCCCCTCAATTCTCGTCGCATAGCTTCTATGTTGAATTCTTCGAGCACATCCTGCGCCTCATAGAAAGCGTCTTTCAGTTGCTCAACCCAAATTCGGATGTGGGGACGGTGGTATTGCTCTTCTGCATCGTCCAGTACAAGCTGAAGAAGGGAGACAGTCTCCTTGAGGGCCTCGAGTTCACGCTTGATGCCCCATAACTTTCCAACTGTTTCTATTGCTCGAGAACCTAAAATCTCAATGATCTTTTCAGCAATGCTACCAATGACAGCTTCTGCCATTTTTGTTCTCTATATCTCTCTTTCTTTGTCTCTCTGTGGATCAAAAGACATTAGTTCCAAAGCTATAGGCTTATCAGAACATGTATAAGAAGTTCATGTTGATGCTTACGTAAGACTTGGCAAATAAAAAATCCTAACAAGTCTAATATCCAACTTCCTTGACTAACTCGAGTTGTTGAACGTAGGAATTCTCCTCGTCCATGCAAGCCTCAATAAAAAAAATGCATATGGGACCCATGGAGGTCGAGTTTGAGGTCCGCAATTGAAGCCTAATTGTACATTGTTATTAAGAATTAAACCTAGGTGTGGTTATTGGTGCATAATTTCCTGATGAAATTGAATTTCCCCATATATCAATATTTTCAAAAGAAGCTGGCCTTCTTCAACTTTCTTTTGTTTTAGGATTATCTCGAATTATTATTAAAAACCATTCCACAAAATAGCTTAATAGGATGGAGATTCTCCCAAATTTTCAAAATTTGCATTAATCACGTTAAGGGAGAGTTGGAGAGGGTTAAAGAATTTCTAGATTTTGGTTAATTCATGATATAATGGATTTTATTATAATATCATTCAATGAAAGGTTTGCTTAGTCAATATAAATATTTAAAATTATTGTTTGTTAACACCTGAATTTTTATCGATATTTTAAATATTCATTCATTTTGTAAAAATATAAAATTTATATAAAAAATTTAATATATATATATTAAAAAAAAGAAAAAAATGATGAAGTTGTGTGGGATAGCACGTCCGGCCCACTTGGCAACTTTTAGCCCGCTGAGCCCGTTCCCCCTCGATCGGTGGCCGGATGACGGGGTGTTCGGTGTTTCCGGCCAAAGGAGATGAGTTGCAGGAGCTCGGTTTCGTTGAAGGAGGGGCGAGAGGTTGGAGATGATCCGGGCAGAAAAAGACAAAAACAGAAAAAAAGAAAAAAGAAATGGAAAAGAAATAAAAGAAATAAAAAAGAAAGGACAAAAATCGTTAAAAAGGGAGAGATGGGTTTTGGGCTGGTTTTGTTGTACGCTAGGTTCCTTTGTAGAATTTGGGCCAGACAAAACAAATTACAAAAGAAGAGAAGTGTTCATGGGCTCATTTAATTATTTCTGACTGGGCGTTCGGGGTTTAGCCCAACCCGATCCGATAGGGTTAGGTCGGGTCTCTTGACCCGGTTCGAATTTCTTATAAGTTAATATTAAAAAAATTAATAAAAAAATTTAAAATTTAAAATTTTCAAAATTTTAAAATTCGAGAATTAAAAAATTAAAAATTCAGAAAATGATAAAAAAAATTAAAAGCTTTAGGAAATAATAATTTTTTTGGAAAATTCGAAAATTAATAAAAATTAGAGTTTTAGAAAATCATTAAAAAAATTAAAAAATCTGAAAAGTTCATTAAAATTTATAATAATTTAAAATTTAAAAATAAAAAATTAGAAAATCCTTGGAAATTGAAACCCAAAAATTGGACAAGCCTTTAGGGCTTTATAATAGGGTTCTTTATTTTTTGTCGTTTTTTTAATCTTTAGAAACGATATTAGGATGTTTGTGTGCTTTCCTTTACGATTATCTTTGATTACGAATTTCAATATTTTGGGTATTATTTTCCTACTCTAGAATGATTAGGATGAACCTTAGATTTCTTTTGGATAAGTTGTTATGGTGTTAGCTAGCACATGGTCAAGTTAGGTATCGAAATGGCGTTACTCTTAGGGCTAACGTAATCAAGTCTTGAGTCTAGAATCTCAAATCGCGTAAATAGGAAGATGTCCTCCTGTATCTTATTGGGTTTTTAGTTGACCAAAAAAGGGCTAGTGGTGACTCTTTTGTTAAAATTTGCATACACTTAATTGATTAAAATTTTGAACACTCGATGTTACGTGAGATATGGGTTTGGAAAAGCTCGAGTCAATGGAAGGCCATCAACCCAAAGTTAACAATATCCTTAAACCTAATAGTCTCTCCCTTACAAGGAGTTAGGTTGTGACACTATTCTTTGTTTAAGACTTTGTTTTTTTTTTCAAAGGATGGCAAGTCATTCTCTAAACTCATGGGATGGATTTGATGTATAACGAAATTAGTATCAAGAGCTTATGTTATGAACCAAGGGAATATTAGTTAGCTTCGATCAAGGCATTGTGAGTTGTGAGAATTAGTGTATATGTACATACATACGTAATATGCATCAGGATAGAGATTCTTTCCTTAAATTAGAAAGTTTTGTATGCATGTGTAACATGATCAGTCAATTAACATTTTGATGCGAACACTATGCCTCTCAGTTTAAAACTCTTCTTCCTATTGTCACGTGAATTATTGCTATTATTTTCTAAAATATTGCAATTTCATTTAGGAAGTTCCCTCTCCTTGCAATTTTCTCAAATTTATTTGCTTCCTATGAACAAATGCTTCTATATTTGTTTTCGTTCTTTCTTAATTTTTTTTTCCTATTCTCTAAGTAATTGCTTTAAAGATCTCTTCCCATGCTAGGCAACGTGAAATTCTATATTTAGGCATTTTATGTATGTCATTCCTTTTTCATAAATTTTAGTACTCCCGTCATTTTCTGATGGTGACCATTTTTCATAGTTTCATCGCATGCTTTCCTTAGAAAACCATGCACGTTCACATGCTTTAATTAGAAATCGATGCACGTTCACATGCATGCCCCAATTTTTTAGTAATAACATCGAGTACAAAAATCAACTGGATCGGGTTCTTGAGAAGATAGAAAAGTGTTATAGCTGCCTGGGCAACTTTAGTATCTAACTTCAAGTGGCAAAAAACTTTATGTTCATGAATCTCAGCTTTTTCCCATATATTAAAAAGAAGAAGAAAAAGATTATGAAGTATTGTTGTGAAAACAAATAAGCCCAACTTTATGTTCATGAATCTCTGCTTTTTCTAATGATGCCCATTTTTATGGTTTCGTTGTTTAGTAGTGACATCAGAGTATTAAAATAACGGGATTGGATCTAATAAGTAAGGTGAGTTCCTATTCATACATTATTCTAGATACATAATGTTAGATTATATGAGATGATTAAGTTTTTTTCTACTATAATGTTAAGTAATATGTGTAATTAACATTAAGGGAAATGGGAGGTAATTGAGTTATGATGTGGTTCAACTGTTAAACTCCATTCTACCTAACTTTCTTATTAGTTGGTTTTCATATATGACTCTTAATAAATTAGAATGAAACAAGGTAATCACAATGATTGGAGGGTTTTTGAAAAGTAAAAATAATTTTGTTCTTTCTCATTAAAATTCAAAATGTTATTCAAATATAAAAAGTTATGATTCAAATGACGTATTAATGTTTATGGGTTTTGAAAATTTTATATGTTTAAAGACAAAATAATGTAACATGTAGACCGAGACAACATTAGAATGAACAAAAATAAAATGTAAAAATCTATCAAGACAAGCCATGAGCTACGTTGGTGATGTTCTTGAAATCTCTAGTGTTCAGTAGACAAGATAGGCTTATGTTCGGTAATAAAATGTTGTACCTTGCAAGACCGTACGTGTCAAAGAACATGACAAATGAAGATATTGAGTCTAAGGTCCACTGTCCTTGTCAATTTGTGCACAATCTCATCTGAACTCTATATCAAGCCGCTTTTCTGATTAATGTTACACTCAAGTTCTATTCTAAATCACGTCGAGCAAGTAAGATGAATGTACTCCAACATATAACCTTGCACAAAGAAAAAGTATATAAAGTGGCAATCATTTGAAATCATGTGCAATTATGAGTAATAGCACGAGTCCTAACATGAAGTTGAAGATTTCACAAAACATTTGACAAGATGTTTGGGATCTTCAATAAGTATAGCAGGTGTCGCACGTTCTTATACGCTCCTAATCGCGATTAGTTTTTGGATTTGGTCACTCCCCCTTCCCCCTTAGTTGCATGTTCAAAATTTCTATGGATACCGATTCATTTATATGTCGTTCCATTTCTTTCTAACCTTCCTTGCTCTATTAGGATTTTAAAAAATAAGCCTTTAGATTTTACAGCTAATTTCACATGAGACTAGATTAAAAAGTAAAACAAAAATAACTATTTAGTTGTTCTTGCGTAAGTGTAGAGCTTGAGATCCACCATGGGAGAGATCCACCATGGGAGGTGGACCAACTAGAGTTGTTGAAGATAGGAATTCTCATCCTTTACGCACATTACAAGATGAGGCCTAAATCAATATGCTTATGGGACCCACCGCAGTTAGGTCCGAGGTCCGTGATTGGTTTGTCTTAGATTGGGCGTGCTTCTAGTGTTTACCAGTCTAACATGCTTGCAAAGGCAATGAAAATTCTGGGGAAAACAAATCACTGACCTTATAGTTCTTAAAACAATAATCCGATGCACGCATAGTGAAAATAACTTAGAGAGCGAAATTACCTGGAGCACTGGTGATATTGAAGGACCGAATTTGACAGCAGCAAGACCGAATGAAATGCAAGCAACAAGATGAGATAGTGAAGGAATGGTTCTTGAGTGCGGCCTGCATTTGTCCTCGTCGCGCATTATATAGAGAGAAAAAAGAGGAACATTCCTTTCTTATATCGACACAAGAAGGAAACTTGGGAATTGATCCCTTTCTTTGCCTCCTCAGTTACCATTCCCACAAGAAAGGGATTTCTTTGCATTTCATTCTTGCAAAAGGGGCCATGTCTGATTACTTTCTTTTGTTCGACGGAATGATTCTTTCATTTGCAACAATCATATTTTAGTAGGAATAGTTTTAGCACTAAAATGAAATGTTCGAGTTACAAACCAAAACATCGAGAAGTATTTGATATTCCAAGAAATCTCACAATGGTTAAGTTGGTTTTAAAAAGGTTAAAAAAGTTATATCTTTCATATTGGATGGTCTCTCCCAATCCATTTTCTTCAACCACCATGGAAATATTATCTAATCAAAGTTTTTTCCTTTTCCTTTTCTATATTATAAATATAGATATATTGATTTTAAAAATTAGGCACTCTTTATAGAATTATTTTATTGCTTATGATTCGATCGAGTATTACTTGTATATTTTTTTTTTCTGTATTTTGTTAATGCATTTCCTATTCCTTTGGTTAGGTATACTTATGCGCTAGTCTCAATGCCCATTGGCAGGCAAAGGCTATGCCCTACTGTTCATTATGGTATTTAAAATTTTGCTGAACATTGCGAGATTATAATTTTAGCAAATTGTATGACAATAATTTCAAACATAATGTTATATATTTTATTAGGGTTGGTTTTGAGCTGATTCTATCCCTAATGAGAAACCTATCGGGTCCAGGCCGGTTTCCAAATATTTTGCGTGGAAATTGGCCTTACCGGGTCGATTACAGGCCGGATCATATGGGGAATTTTTGAATCGATTTATTGCTCACCCCTAGTAAAAATGATCATCTCATGCTTCGATGGGCACATATATTTGGTCTTACGATATTTATCTACAAAGTGATCCCATAAAGCGAGACATACGGGTTGGACCTTCAAGACAATAGAATAGTTACAATTTTATGCTTAAAATTATACAAATTTTAGGTGCACGATAATTAAGCTATACCTATTATCTTTGAGCTCAGTGGGCTTGGTTTTTATTATGGCTTCATTTACATTCTTCATAACTATCACTCCTTCTCCGAAATTTTGGCCCATGACATCTCTTTTCAATAATTCTTCAATTTGCGATCTGAAGAATTATCACTGTAATAAAATTGTAAAATGTAATACCCATCAAAACTTAATCCTTCTCAATCCTACTGCGTAGGTTCTCAAATTTAACAAATATCGAATCTACCTAAGGCATTGCCATGTCATCTTCTCCAACTTCTTTCCCAATCTTATTGGCATACGGCTTGAATCATGTGCTTGTTGTCACTAACAACACGATTAGTATCCTTATTCTTAACCACTGAATGATTCTTCACAAAATATATTGCCTTCCTTTAGCGAATCTCAAAAGCGATTTGCAATATTGCTGTTGATAGAACCATGGATGTATTCGTTCTAAACAAAACATGCCCAAAAGAAAAAAAAAAAAAAAATCAATTGGCAAGCAAAATAACTGAAAATAGAAAAGAATGACGACTCACCTTCTAGAGAAGAACCATACTGATACTTTCGGGTTTCTATTTCTTTCAGCTTTAAATCATTTCATAGTGTCGAAAATTGTACTATGATTTTTTCTTCTCGAATTTCAAGTAAAGGAACCACTACATACTAACAAATTCAAAAAAACATTTGAATTTTACTATCACCTCTTTGCTCTTTGTTTGAAGCGAAGATTCATGATTTGTAAAATAGGCGTTCTTCGTATGAATGATTCTATGAGGACGACTGCTTCTGTCCTGCTTTTCATTCTTATTGTTGCTGGTAATTTTCCAATTTGTTGGCAAATTAATATTGCCGTTTACTTTTTGTCGGTTCATCCGTTAGTAAATTACTAAATTTATTGAGATTTTACCAACGTCTAAATAAAAGTAGTCAATCATCAACTCCTCCGAAATAGTATCATTAGTAATTTAATGAAATTTTAGTAAATTTACATACATTCCACAATATTAGTAACTTACCATATTTTTTTTTTGAAAAATTACAAGTTTGATTAGTAAATGACCGACTCTATAAAGAATTTGCCCACTTGGCGCTAAATTAGTAAGTCACCAACTTTTTTTCAACTTTTACAAGCTTGGTTTTTGAACTACCAACGCTACAAAAAAATGTCAACAATCCAAAACGTTCAAATGAATTAGTAAATCTACTTGCCAACTCTTCTGAATTTATACAATTGTCACTAGTAACTTTTTAATGCTTTAATAAATTTACCAAATTCTAGTAAATTAGTGACTTAATAGCTTCTTTGTAATTTTTCAACTGTGATCAGTGGAATAACAACCATAAAAGAAATTTTCCAAATAAATTAGTACACTACCAATTTCTCTAATTTTTACGAATGTAGTTTTTTTTTTTATGACCCAGGGAACCCCGTACATTCGGTAGCCAGCGAGCAAACCCTAGGGTGATGCTAGCGGAGGACTCACCACCCCAGCGCCACATTTAAGACACTAAATGCCTCCACAGGGTTTCAAACCCCTCACCTTTGAGGAAGAATCAACGGAGTTCTTATCCAGCGGAGCCACCACGGCCAATGGTTTATGAATGTAGTTTATAAACTATCACAACTATAAAGAATTTACCAATGATTTAGGGAATTGCCACCACAATTAAAATTAGTAGATTACTTATATTTTAAGGAATTTACCAATGTCCAAATATATTAATGAATTACCAAATTTTTAAATTTTACAGGTGTGGTACGTAAGTTACCGATAATGTAATTAATGTACCAATAGCAAATTAATTTGTAAGAATTTCTTTGGAGGAAAAACGTTCTCCTTTTTTGGAGTATTGAAAGAGGAAAAAGGTGGACTTGGTGAAGTTTGTAAATGGTTTCTTTAACCGGATAAAAGTTAAGCTTGAGGTTACGGGTTTGACCCTATCTAGTTCCAAATGAACACTCCGATTCGGATCCAACACTTCAAAGAGCCCCACATGTTTTCTTTTGTTTGCCTTCTTTGCCAGATTTTGATGGCTCCAATGTTTGGTAACCAAGTCTATTCTTGTCGTAAATTTTTCAAGGCATTGTAAGAGGTCATCATAACATGTGAGTTGCCAAGCAGAATCCCATAACCAAATTCAAGAAGGCAAATAATTAATTTCATCAAATGTTGGAAGTTTACTACTCGATCTTGTAAAATTTTAAAGAAGTTGGCAAATAATTAATTTTGTGAAATGTTGGGAAATTCCTTATAAGGTTGGTATTTTTGTGTAAATTTTAAAGAAGTTGGCAATTTACTAATTTATTAGGTGTTAGTAAATTCCTTATAGTGCTAGTATATTACTAGCAACAATGGTAGAATTTTAAAATAAGTTGGTTGCTTACTAATTTGTTGGAATATTAATAAATTTCTCATAGGATTGATATTCTAGTAAATTCACTTGTAACAGTTCAAAGAAGCTGATAGTGTTGGTGATATCCTAATAAGTAACCCAACATTTGTTAACACTTAGATTTTTGCCAAATGATCGTTAAATAGGAACTTGCTTTCATACCCCAAAAGAAAAAAAAAATGATTTTCTTGCGTAAAATTCTCTTAAAGTTTCCTAGTCACGCACCAAGGACTAGTGGTTTCTGCTTTGTTGATGGTATTGACCATATTCTAATAAGTTGATAGTATCTGGTTAATTAAATGTTGAGTTTTTGCGATTTAGATTAGGGTTAATACTTTGAAAAAACCCAACTTGGTACACATGTGACAAATTTACTCCAAACTATTTTTTTTATCATGAAAAACCTCAAACTGGTATACATGTGACAACTTTAC
This sequence comes from Eucalyptus paniculata subsp. matutina, assembly GCA_017140255.1. Lineage (NCBI taxonomy): Eukaryota > Viridiplantae > Streptophyta > Magnoliopsida > Myrtales > Myrtaceae > Eucalyptus > Eucalyptus paniculata. Next base: position 18,454,280 of record CM029436.1, on the reverse strand, counting down.
CCCGACTAACCATAAAAAAAACCATAAATTAGTATACTTGTGATAAATTTACCCCAAACTAATTTATTTGACCGCAGAAAACCCCAAGCTAAATATACCATCCGCTAAATTAGATTAATACCATAAAAAAAATCACAAAAATTATAAATTGTGTCAAATGGAATGTAAAATCTCAAATTGGTATACTAGTAAACTGTCACATGTCATTTAACTTAATAATTTGATTGTAAAATTTAACAAAAACTAATATAGGGTAAAATTGTCACAAGTATACCGGTTTGAGGTAAATTTGTCAAAGGTATACCGGTTTGGGGTTTTTAGTGGTCAAAAAAATAGTTTTGGGTAAATTTGTAACAGGTGTACCAGTTTAGGATTTTTCAGAGTATTAACCCTTTAGATTACTTAGGCATTTTTGTACATTTATAAAACAGGATTAGTTTTTTCGGAATCTTCTTTCTCAAAAAATAAAAAATAGTAAATATAATAGCAAGCAAGAGAGAACGGTGGGACTTCTCGGCCATTCATCCCACAGACACGCGTAGCCACCGCCAACCACCGCTAGTAGCCAGTCTTCCATCTCCAGCCGCCACAAACGCGCTCGGCACAATGTACAGCTGGAGGCCAACTCGGTGACCTCAACAGGAGGGGAGTACAGATCTCTTCCCTCTTTGCTCGGATCCTCCACAGAGTATCGGATGAAAGGTGGGAGCTGAACTACATGGACGCAAGAAGGAGAAACAGAGACGAACGACGGTGGATGCAATCGACAGACTGTTGGAAATTTCCTATAATATGGGCTTACATTAATTAATTGATTTTCTATTTTAAATAATCGGGTTAATGGATATTCCAATATTTGTTAAACCCTAAAGTGATATGATTGAATTGGGTATTGGCATCTATTGTTAACGGGCTTAGTTGAGCAGCAAAGTGTAGGCAATTGTGTTTGACTGAAGCCCATAATGGGAAGGGCCCAGTTAACACGTTGCTGATTAGGGTTTGCTAGGTCCCCTCTCTAGCCTATAAAAGGGTAGGTTATACCTATCAGTTGCTTTAATCCCATTGAAAGCTGCTATATCGAAATAGGTCATAGAGAGGAAGATCTGGCATTCCGATAGATCCCTGATTATCAGAGTGATCTATTTTTCTGCAAGCAAAGCAATGGCTCAAACAGGTACGCTTTAATTCCACTGTATTTATTGATCGGTGTTTTACAATCATATATGGATCCGTTTGTTCTTAATTGATTAATTGTATATGAGAATAATATTCTACATGTGGTATCAGAGCCGATCGTATATGATTGTAGAACCCAAAATTTTTTTTATGGACAAATTCGAAGTCCTCCTCTTTGAGCCAAATATGGGCATTATTTTTTCGTGTAGATTTTTTGCTTGATTAATCCCGTAACCATAGGGCTTTTGTTCTACATGTCAAGATATTTCCAACTGTATATAATTTGCATAATTTCGTTAAGAATTGAGAGAGAATTTTAAATTTGAAATTCTAGGGTTTATGCATTAAAAAGTTCTAGAATTTTCAGATTACTTGCAATTGATTGATGTTCGTGGTAAATTGTTGCATTAAGGTAAGTTTTTCTTTTTTGGGCTTAAATTTGTGGAAATCTGGATTGTGTCAAATAGGTGGAGATTGAGTTATTGTATGACTATGAAATTTCCCAAATTTAAAAGATGCCAAATTTAAATATGCCAACCAAGGGTTGACAATGAGGAAGTGTGAGATAAAGATTATCCTCATGATTTTTTGATGTAATGATTAATGATAGCTACGAAATTTTTGGCTCCCTTTAATTCTAGTAACCATTCGTATCCATTCTTGTTTTGCCATGAGTCAGAAATATTAAAATAATAATTAAAAAATTGTGGCAAAAATTGTTGCTTTCAAATGCACGTGAGCGTTTCTTCCCACTCGGAGTACAAATTAAAGTAGTGAGTTAAAAAAAAAAATTAGCAAGTATATACAAGGAGGAAGCCGATTCTAGAAAATTGCTTAGTTTTTGACTGAACATTTTTTGCTATATATATAAAAGGTGGTTTTTTTTTGGTAGCATGAGCGAGGCTGATTCTTGGGTTGCTATTTAATTCTGTCTTTATGATTTACCAAGGTAATGTGTTCTTTTGGGTAATGTTGTGTGATGTGAATAGTTGTTCTTGTCAATGTCGAATGGCATTGATCTGTGGTTGGAGATCCTCCGTTAATTGAAAAATATCTTGATGGAGCAATGCCTGGTTAGCGATGATATTGCGATGAAGTTGCATTCCGTAATAAGAATGAGGACTTTTTCTACTCTTATAGTCTATCAAGAGTCACATTGTCTATCTTTGTTGTCACGGGATGTTATGATGGTGAGCAACACCTTGTAGAGATTAGAGACTGCAAACAGCCATGGGTATTAGATCTGAAATTTTGAAGCTTGTTTTTTTAAAAAAAAAAAAAATGTTATTTGATAAATGCAATATGATCTTGGGAAGCACATGTTGTAAAGTGCTTCATATTGTTAGATGAATTTTGGGCATATATTTTTTGGAGTTTCCTATTGATAAAAATTAGTATATACAATTACCTACCCAAAGGGGGTCATTGTGTATATTAATTTGAAAATTGCATGAATATAAATTCCAAAATTAAAATATGGGGATGTATGACTCAAAAAGATTTATCTGCCCAAAGGGGATAAATTTTTTAAAGTTATATGTAATTCCCCTCTATATTGATATATTAGAGATGAATGATAGGGATGTGTGACTCAAAAGGTTTATCTGCCTAAAGGGGATAAATTTTTTAGAGTTATGTGTAATTTTCCTCTATGTTGAGATAATGGAGATATATATAATTTAAAGGATTTGTCTGCCCAAAGGGGATTGATCCTTGAAGATTATATGTAATACTCTTTTATCGTCTCTATATATTGATATCATGGAGATGTATAATTTAAATGATTTATCTGTCCAAAGGGGATGGATCATTGATAATTATATGTGTTGACACCTAAATTTGGAAAAAATAAAATTGCATTTTGAACAAATAAAAAGAAAAAAAATGAAAATGGGGGAAATTGATTTGATTGAAGTATGCAAGGAAATATGGAATTCTGATGGATGTCCGGATTTTTTTAAATGCAGAAGTAATTTAAAAATCAAGTGAATAAAAGACAAGAATTTTGCAAAATGGAAGAAACCTGGGCCGGATCGAGCTGATTACAAAATCACGTTCCGATTTGCGGACTTGATTTAATGCAACAGAAGGTGGAAAGTCGAAAGTTGCTATAAAAATGGCCATCCGAAAATCACTATAAAAGGAGCCATAATTTTCATGAGCCAAGGAGGAATTCAGAAAAATTTTCAGAGCAAAGAAAAAGCGAGAGAAAATTCGTGAAAAAAAAAGGGGGCTTTGGTCGAGGAGTATTCCAAAAAATAGAGAGAATTCGTTCTCAGGGAAGTGGAGAAGGGAAAAGTCAAAAAGTCAAAAGAAAAGAAAAGAGAGAAAGAGAGAAAAGACGTGAGTGACGTGAGGTGAGAGAGAGAAAAACAAAAAGGAAAAAAAAGGGGAAAAGACGTGCACTGTGCTTCTTCTTCGTGGATTCCTTCTCCACGAACCCGCACGCCGTTCTCCACCTGCAACAACTCGTGCCTTGCCGACACCCACGGTAGCTCATCGTCCTACAAATCGAGGTCACAAGCGACACTCGCGACATTTACTCGCCGCGCCACCGCGACACCAGCCGCCTTTCGACCGAACGATTGCGCTCCTGCTCAGCCGACGCTGGAGCTTCGAAGCCCGCCGCTCCTGATCTCGCCGCACCAGCAGCACCGGACGCCAGGCGCCCCAACAACCGCACTCCCACCCTCGCCGACGCCGCGCCACTGCAACACCCCCGCTTCGCCCGCGACGCTGCCCGTCGATCTCCGAGCTCCGCCGCGCCTCCGCACCCGCACCTCGCTGGTTCGCTCGCCTTTGCCGCCGCGCCTCAGCCCGCGTCCCGTCGCCGCGACCCTCCTCTGCCCCGAGCTCGAGCCCGCCGCCGTCCACCGTTATTCCCCCCCTTTAGGTAGTTTTTGTTCTTTTTATTTTTATTTTGCTTTACTTTTATAGTTTAGTTTATTTTATTTGTTATGATATTTTTGCTTATTTCATTTAATAGCATTTTTAGTTTAGCTATTTAATTTGTAATATTTGATATTAATATTTGTAAACTTAGTATGCATTATCCGTAGGGATTTTGTCGAAATTAATATAATTATTAATTTGATTAGAGAGAGCATCGAATCATTTTTCTAATTATTTTTAATTTTTTGAGGCTTTTTGGTAGAATCTCAATTGTTAAATCATAATAATCATTTAATTTGGTCCTGTAAGACTTTGATTTAGATTTTTTAATTATTTTAAGTCGTGATGATTATGATTAGAATAATTGTTAATTTAACTGTGAGGCGATCAGGTTATTTTTTCAATTATTTTGATCATTTATTTAGTGATTATATTAATTGTTTAGATTTAACCCTTATTTAACAATTATTCAACTTTAAAAAAAAGCTAAAAGAAACTAAAAAAATCAAAAATCAAAATATTCAAAAAATTTGCATAAGCATCTAGGACATTAAGGTTTAATATAATAGACACGAAGGTTTAATTAATCAAATTTTTAGGATTATATTTCTAGGATTGCATTATAGATAATATTTTTAGGACTGCACTTTTAGATATTTTAATAAGTTAGGATTAGACTTAAATAGCCTTTTTAGAGTCTTAGATATAATTGGCACATTTTCATATTCTCATCCTCTTTTTAAAAAAAATAATAATAATTTTCTAAGACAGAATAGGGTTTAAGTCAAATTAATCCCAAAAATGGATTAGAAAATTATTTTTAAATAGATTAAGTAGGGTTTTCATAAATTCTAAACTTCAATAAAAAATACAAAAATACAAAAGTCTAGGTGCCTGTTAACTAGTTTGCATAATATGCCCATTTAATTAGAATTTGCATATTAATAGGATTAAGTCATTTAATTTAAAAGTGCATTTTCATAAAAGAATTCTAATTTTTAAGAAAACCAAAAAAAAATGATTGCTTGCTTTGCGTGACGCAATTTATTATTTGAATGTTTTAAATAATGGATGAGTACCCGTGTGGTCACCACATTTGCACGATAGTAATATAGGTTAAAATAAATCATTTTGCAAAAACATTTTGAAAAATTTAAAAGAAATGGCAGAAAGCGCATTAGAAAATTCTAAGCCAGTGAACCAAGCCCCGCACTTTAGTCTCTTGTTCGTAGGAGTAAAATAAATCTCCCTTTATTTTACTTAGGTGTCTAATCGACCTACCGTAAATCGATTAGTGGCGACTCCTAGTTAATAATCTTGCATATTTAAAAATTTAGACTTAAGTCGCGATTTGGTATGGGCTTGGGAGAGCCCGAGCTAAGCTTAAAAACTTAGCAGTCCATTAACCTAGCTTTAGGTGGTGCACCCGAAAAATAGGTTGCGACAGCTTGGCGACTCCACTGGGGACTTGTGTTAAAACACTTAGTGGACTTAGGCCAATTTTCTTCTTTTTGAAAAATGATTTTTGTTTGGCAGCGAGGATCCCAGGTACGTCCCTAACATTTAAGGTGTTAAATGTTTTTGCAGATGAGGAGATATAAGGGAATTAGTCTTTGCTAACCCTTGTCTTGCAGGTTGGAGTTGTTGATGAATGTTTTAAATTCAAGTTATTGAAGTGTTGCTCGATTTAAACTGTAGTGCATGCTTTGCATATTTCACTACACTTTTGCACACACAACCCGCCGCCGGACCTGGGCCGCACTGGGATACATAGGATGGCATTGAGTTGGATACGACTTCGACCGCGAGGCCGCGTAGTAGAGGTTGCCCAACTCAATCCTGAAAGTTTTTCTTGGTGTCAAGAATGTTTACCTTTGCCCGCGAGGCTGCGTCGCATTGGGGTATCATTCTTGACTGAGCCGGAGTTAGGAGGGCTTGGCTTAGTATGCGAGGCTGCAACTAAGTCATCCCACCCTTTTAACTCAACTTTGCTAAGCCGTCTAGATAGAAATCGAACCTCACACTTCATGCGCTTGTCTATGTGATTGCCGTCGCTTTACCTTGGTGAAGTAAGTCTTCTATCCTTATACCATGCAATTTATTTTGTAATGTTTTTGGTTGGTCCATGACAATTTAGGTCAATCATTAATTTAACTTCTTTGTCATTTAGAGATGAAATGAGGAAATTGCCATGCAATAAATCATTTGGAAAATAAAAAAACTTTGGAGAATTTGTTTTCAATTCATGTCTAGAAAATTTGATCTTGCTAAGGTATCTACTTTTCTAGCTCTCTTTAGGAAATTCTCTTCTTGTAAGAACTTTTCATAAAAAAAAAAAAAAAAAAGTTGATAGATCATTGTCATGGATTGATTCGCTATTTGCACCTCATACTTATGCATTTTCATCCATTTAAATTAGTTGATAACGGATTCTCCACGCTCGCCTATTATCACGCGATTAAGAGCAAGAATGGCCGACCAAAGCGAGATGCGCGATCGCATGTCCTCCGTGGAAGATCAACTCAAACAGTTGGCCGCTTCCCTGCAGCTTGTAACAGCTCAACTTCAATCACTCCAAGTGAACCCGATTCCTCCACCCGCTCTCCCCGAGATAATAGTCCCGAGGCAAGCAAATAGGGGCCAAATGAGTGATGACGAAATGCCCGAGCTGGAAGATGACATGGTTCCCAAGACAAATCAAGATGAACGCGTTGCAAAGCTGGAAGAGAAAGTAAAACAGCTGCAAGAGTCTCAAAGCTCACTCCCGTTTGACCTCTCGGTCTATGAGAAGGTTAAAATGCCAAGCAAGTTTAAAATGCCGGAGTTCGAGAAGTATGACGGGACATCTTGTCCAAAGTCTCATTTGCAGATGTACCACGTGTGCATGGCCCAGCACGTAAAAAATGAGCCCCTCATGATCCAATCGTTCCATGCGAGTTTGACTGGACCCGCACTGAATTGGTACGTGATGAAAAATGTGAACCTCCTCGACACCTGGAACGAAGTGGCTGACGCGTTCCTCAAACAGTACAAGTTCAACATGGACATCGCACCTTCCCGAGAAGACCTGGAGCGGATGGAAAAGAAAAGGAGCGAGTCATTTAAAGAATATGCTGTAAGATGGAGAAACCTGGCGGCTCAAATCACTCCTGAGCCTACCAACAAGGAGTTGATGAAGTTGTTCGTGAAGACCCTCCCGTCTGAGTTCCGTACCCGAATGGCTAGCATGTATGTGGACAGCTTCAACCAACTTATCCCGGTGGGTGAGCAAATTGAAATTGGGCTGAGAGATGGATGGTTCGACGAACCGACTCATCAAGGCAAAAGGTTCACCATGAAGAAAGACAAAGAACTAAGCACGGAAGTCAATGTCCAATTGTTCATGTCCCTACGAATCAACAAGGTGGTGTCCGTCCAACCACGCCTCGGCAGTTTACTAGAAAGCAGTTTACTCCTCTTCCTGGCCCTCTGTCCCAGGTCTGGAAGGTCCTACAAAAGAAGGGGTTGCTGTCTTATGAGCCAAAGCGACCAAATGCTGAAAAATTTTCCAACTATGATCCCTCCAAGAAATGTGAGTACCATATGGGGGAAGAAGGACATTCGATTGATGAATGCATAACTTTGAAGCATAAGGTCCAAAATTTACTGGACACCAAGGCGTTTACCTTCAATACCGCTCAACCGAATGTAAAAAAAGAATCCTCTACCTGAGCATGAGGATAGGGTGAATGCCATTGATGGAAAACCCCTGAAGAGATGGGCCTTGGCCCACAAGAGTAACTCTTTTGCTGCTTTTGCACATTCCCCTGCGTGGGAATTTTTATTATTTTCTGAATGATATTTTCAGTTTCTTCTTTTATTGATTGAGTGTTGCATTTTCTCCATTCAATAAATGTAATTGATTGATGAACATCAATGAAATTACAAGTTTTATTTTGAGGGCATGATGAGGTACACCAAACCAGCCCGGTGATGTTATCTAACCGATAAACGAAAAGAAAATCCAAGGAGAATTCTGAGGCCTGGGCTTCGTCATACTTTCTTGTGTCAAAATGTTTCAAAAAAATGCTTTTCCAAATGCTTTTAAAAATAAATTAAAAAAAATAAAAAATAAAACTTGATTTACTTTGTTTGTCTTTTTGACCCATTCACTTTTTGTTTCAGAGATAGTCTTGTAACATGTGAAGGTGTGGAAATGGTCCAATCCAATTCCGGAGCCTAGGGGCAAGTTCGCTCCAAATTACAGTGGCCCGTATGTGGTAAAGAAGATACTTCCTGAATGTGCCTCGATCTTGGCAGAAATGCATGGTCATGAGTGTTTCACTCTAGTTAATTCTGATGTTGTCAAGAAGTATTATCCATGATAGAATTTGCCATGTCATGTTTTGAACTGCAAGCATTTCAATGATGAATAAATTGCTTCAATAAGTTCAATTGTTCAAATTTATTGCAAATCTTGCATTTTTTCTCCCTTGATGAATTGCGTGAGATAAATTGAATGTGTCAAATGGGATACTTTGGAATGATGAAAGGCAAGCCTAGTTCCATACACTGTTTCATACACTAACCCCCAGTGAGTTGTGTGAAAAATTCCATGCCCGCAAGGAAGAGGGCTATCTCGCAAAGGGTACGTCAACCAAGGTGATGAGAGGCATTCTTTTCTCTATCCCAAACACTACAAGTGATCCATTGCCCAACCCCTTTGAGCCCCATACACTTATGGAGATTCTCTTAAAATTACCCCTGTCAAGGATCATCCCACATTGGGACAAATTTGAAATGAATGGTAGGAATCTTTTTGCTCCCACTTGCATCAATCTTCGAATATTGCTTTTGCAATGTAACTCATACGGTAATTTGAAGTGCCTTAAGATGATGAAGAGCAGTTCTTTTTTTTATCTTATACACTTCTATCCATTACATAGCCCACTTGAGCCTATGAATATATTTCATATTAGACCCAGTTGGTGATCATCCCCCACACTGGGGCAAAAAAAAAAAAAAACATTCAAGTAACATGGCTTAGAATGCTGTAAAGGATGGATTGTGCAAGTTCAAAAAAAAGTGCAAAATAATGGGGCATGAAAAAGCAGTGTGCCTGGTAAAAGCAAGGCCAATGCCAAGAAAAGAAAAAAAATCAAACTCTTGACATAGTAAGTTGTATCCCCAGCAAGGTAGTACCAAAAACCTCTCAAATGTTGTTGTAATCAATGGAGTTGTGATAAAAAAATCTTCAACAGTGGAGAAGGAAAGTGGTGGAAATGTCAAGATGATCACCAACTTTAACCCCCTTAAACACTTTTTGAGCCTAATGATCCTTTCATTTCTCAACCCATGAACCAAGCCTATGTTACGTCCCTTGCAAAGTCTCTTCTGATTATGGCACTTGAATTAACCTAGGGGTTCACATGTTTTAAGCATCGCTCGAAGAAGTGCGAGCAAGATTATTTCTTTCTCATTTTGCAGGGTTCTTAACTTGTAAACCCAGAGATGATTACAGAATATCACTCATTCTTTCGAAAGCCTCGACTCAAAGAGTCCCTTTTGTTAAGCCATTGACCAAGCCCACATTATGGTCCTTGTTCAAGACCTCTCAGATTAGTGAGATTGTACCACTTGCGAGATTGTTCAGACCCTTGTTTGGCATGACGATGGTGAGATAGAGTAATTGACAAAATCCTGCATCAAAGGTCAGGATGAAATGGCCATTTTAATGAGGATGAGAGAAAAAGTCCTTTCAGACCAAAAGATCCCTCATTTGACACATTCATGATACTCATGTGTTCATAATGGGAATTAAGTGATGCGAGATTAATGGAAATCATCATGAACCTCCATTATATTGATGCATGTTTATGATTACAAATGCATGTTGCCTCTCCTACGACCATGTTTTGCAGGAGACATATCCCCAAGGAACAGAGATGTCATCAGGTAAGTCTATCTCTATCCATACCTTAAATACTTGTCATTGTACAGGTATTCCTTTCCAAGCACTGGCGCTCAATGGAGTCGCCCCCCCAAAGATTTTTTCCTCCAGATTCAATCTGATTAAGGCGATCGAAGAATGGTTCGGGTCCTGGTCGGATGATTTCTGTCGCAAGGCTGGGCGGCCGAAGAATGGTTCGGGTCTTAGCCAAGCAAAACCTCAGTCTAGGCGACCGTAGAATGGTACGGGTCATGGAAAATAGATCCCCGTTTAGGCGACCGTAGAATGGTACGGGTCCTAGACAACCTCAGTTCAGGCGACCGTAGAATGGTACAGGTCCTGGAAAACAGATCCCCGTTTAGGCGACCGTAGAATGGTACGGGTCCTAGACAACCTCAGTTCAGGCAACCGTAGAATGGTACGGGTCCTGAAAAAATCATATTTTCGTCAAGGCGACCGTAGAATGGTACGGGTCCTAGACAACGTCAATTCAGGCGACCATAGAATGGTACGGGTCCTAGGAAAGCAGTCACTTTGTGAAGTTCATGTTACTATTCTGGGCAACCGTAGAATGGTACGGGTCCTGGACGTGCAACACAAACTACCTTGAATCACTCTACCCTCCTTGAAGGTAAGATATTCCAGGTAAGTTCCTTTAACATTTGCATACAAATTGCATTCCCAAATTTCGACATCTCAGTCTGGATCTAGATGTCTCAATTCTCTTCATTGAACGTTTCACTCTGGATGTGAATGTTCTTCGACTCTCCTTGTTATACCTTAGTCTTGATCTAGGTATTTCAAGCTTCTAAAATCATGACATCTCTGTCTGGACCCGGATGTCTTGATTATTTTCGTCTAAACATTTCACTCTGGATGTGAATGTTTTTTCGACCTTTCTCATTATACTTAGTCTGGATCTAGGTATCTCGAGTACAAAAATCTTGACATCTCAGTCTGGAACCAGATGTCTTGATTATTTTCATTCAAACATTTCACTCTGGATGTGAATGTTTGTCAATCCTTCTCGTTATACCTTAGTTTGGATCTAGGTATTTCGAGCACAAAATCTTGACATCTCAGTCTGGATCTGAATGTCTTAATTCATTTCATTAAACATTTCACTTTGGATGTGATTGTTTTTCGAGCTTCCTCGTTATACGTTAGTCTGGATCTAGGCATTTCGAGTTTTAAAAAATCTTGACGTCTCAGTCTAGATCTGGATGTCTCAATTTTTTCCGTTGAACATTTCACTTTGGATGTGAATGTTCTTCTCAATCTCAATGTCTCAATCTATTACCTGCTACGCTTTTCAAGGAACTTGAGTGAGAGTTGAGTACTTGTGGAGTAAATAGGGATTTATCATGTACCTCAAGATGCTTTACCGCACTGATTGGGAAGTAATTGTAGGTACGTTCTTTCCTTTGACATCATGCATTTGTATTAGCATTTCCATGCACCATATGAATTGCATTTTTTTTTTAAAAAAAAATGGGATACATTTCTCGACCAAAAATCATTCAGTATATGTGTATAGTCAAAATTTAGGTCTCAATTTATCTTTGAAGGCAACCTCTTCGAGCTCACCTTCAAAGAGGAGCAGCTGTTGACACCTAAATTTGGAAAAAATAAAATTGCATTTTGAACAAATAAAAAGAAAAAAATGAAAATGGGGAAAATTGATTTGATTGAAGTATGCAAGGAAATATGGAATTCTGATGGATGTCCGGATTTTTTTAAATGCATAAGTAATTTAAAAATCAAGTCAATAAGAGACAAGAATTTTGCAAAATGGAAGAAATCTACAGATCGAAATTGATCGAAATCACGTTCCGATGCTTGATTTAACGCATGAAGGTGGAAAGTCGAAAGTTCTTTATAAAAATGGCCATCCGAAAATCACTATAAAAGGAGCCATAATTTTCATGAGCCAAGGAGGAATTCAGAAAAATTTTCAGAGCAAAGAAAAAGCGAGAGAAAATTCGTGAAAAAAAAAAGGGGGCTTTGGTCGAGGAGTATTCCAAAAAATAGAGAGAATTCGTTCTCAGGGAAGTGGAGAAGGGAAAAGTCAAAAAGTCAAAAGAAAAGAAAAGAGAGAAAGAGAGAAAAGACGTGAGTGACGTGAGGTGAGAGAGAGAAAAACAAAAAGGAAAAAAAAGGGGAAAAGACGTGCACTGTGCTTCTTCTTCGTGGATTCCTTCTCCACGAACCCGCACGCCGTTCTCCACCTGCAACAACTCGTGCCTTGCCGACACCCACGGTAGCTCATCGTCCTACAAATCGAGGTCACAAGCGACACTCGCGACATTTACTCGCCGCGCCACCGCGACACCAGCCGCCTTTCGACCGAACGATTGCGCTCCTGCTCAGCCGACGCTGGAGCTTCGAAGCCCGCCGCTCCTGATCTCGCCGCACCAGCAGCACCGGACGCCAGGCGCCCCAACAACCGCACTCCCACCCTCGCCGACGCCGCGCCACTGCAACACCCCCGCTTCGCCCGCGACGCTGCCCGTCGATCTCCGAGCTCCGCCGCGCCTCCGCACCCGCACCTCGCTGGTTCGCTCGCCTTTGCCGCCGCGCCTCAGCCCGCGTCCCGTCGCCGCGACCCTCCTCTGCCCCGAGCTCGAGCCCGCCGCCGTCCACCGTTATTTCCCCCCCCCCCCTTTTAGGTAGTTTTTGTTCTTTTTATTTTTATTTTGCTTTACTTTTATAGTTTAGTTTATTTTATTTGTTATGATATTTTTGCTTATTTCATTTGATAGCATTTTTAGTTTAGCTATTTAATTTGTAATATTTGATATTAATATTTGTAAACTTAGTATGCATTATCCGTAGTGATTTTGTCCGAAATTAATATAATTATTAATTTGATTCGGTTAGACATCGAATCATTTTTCTATTTTTTAATTTTTGGGCTTTTTTTGGTAGAATCTCAATGTTAAATCATAATAATCATTTAATTTGGTCCGTAAGACTTGGACTAGATTTTTTAATTATTTTAAGTCGTGATGATTATGATTAGAATAATTGTTAATTTAACTCGTGAGACGTCAGGTTATTTTTTCAATTATTTTGATCATTTATTTAGTGATTATATTAATTGTTTAGATTTAACCCTTATTTAACAATTATTCAACTTTAAAAAAAAGCTAAAAGAAACTAAAAAAATCAAAAATCAAAATATTCAAAAAATTTGCATAAGCATCTAGGACATTAAGGTTTAATATAATAGACACGAAGGTTTAATTAATCAAATTTTTAGGATTATATTTCTAGGATTGCATTTTAGATAATATTTTTAGAACTGCACTTTTAGATATTTTAATATGTTAGGATTAGACTTAAATAGCCTTTTTAGAGTCTTAGATATAATTGGCACATTTTCATATTCTCATCCTCTTTTTAAAATAAAAAAATAAAAAATAATTTTCTAAGACAGAATAGGGTTTAAGTCAAATTAATCCCAAAAATGGATTAGAAAATTATTTTTAAATAGATTAAGTAGGGTTTTCATAAATTCTAAACTTCAATAAAAAATACAAAAATACAAAAGTCTAGGTGCATGTTAACGAGTTTGCATAATATGCCCATTTAATTAGAATTTGCATATTAATAGGATTAAGTCATTTAATTTAAAAGTGCATTTTCATAAAAGAATTCTAATTTTTAAGAAAACCAAAAAAAATGATTGCTTGCTTTGCGTGACGCAATTTATTATTTGAATGTTTTAAATAATGGATGAAGACTACATGTGAATCACCACATTTGCACGATAGTAATATAGGTTAAAATAAATCATTGCTTGCAAAAACATTTTGAAAAATTTAAAAGAAATGTGACCGAAAGGGCATTAGAAAATTCTACAGAACCAAATCCCCGCACTTGGGCTCTGCAGTTCAGTAGGAGTAAAATAAATCTCCCTTTATTTTACTTAGGTGTCTAATCGACCTACCGTAAATCGATTAGTGGTGACTCCTAGTTAATAATTTTGCATATTTAAAAATTTAGACTTAAGTCGCGATTTGGTATGGGCTTGGGAGAGAAGTACATTTTTAAAAACTTGGCAGTCCATTAACCTAGCTTTAGGTGGTGCACCCGAAAAATAGGTCGCGACAATATGTAATTCTCCTTATTGTTGCTTTATAAACTTCATGTTGTGAAAAATAATTGTGCATTATACACTCTGCCCAAATGGGAGTTTATAATGTACTAATTATTTTTGTTGAAATAATCATTGCCCATAATTGATCTTATTGCATTATATGTGACAAATAGTTACTTTTGCTATAAATAACAACAATGCCATGGTTGAAATATTAATTGGATCAAATATTATACTGTTAAGGATTTGGTCAAAAAGGGAGATATTGTGATTGACAATATTAGAACTGAGTCCATGTTGGCTGATTCTCTAATAAAAAGGCTTATGACCCATTTTTTTTAAAGAACATGTAAAGAATATGGGTGTCTGAGAATCTTTTGATTTTTTTTGTTAGTGGGAGTTATATAATTTGTATTTCTGGATATTATAGTTATATGCAGACTGATAATGCTTTTATGATGTCTATTAAAGCATTTATTTTCAATGATTGTTGTTGTTGATTCTATTGTTATTTTTTCTCCTGTTGACTGAGAAATTGAAGTATAAAACAATATCTTTAAACAAATTTTAGTTTAAAGATGACTGGATGTCACTGATTATGAGATCTCATGTTGGATTGTGACATAATTGTACAATTTCATGTTGTTTAGAAATCGCACTGATGCAATTTCATGTTGTTTAGAAATTGCGCTAATGCAGTTTCATGTCGTTAAGAAATTGCATTGAGGACCGATAAGAAATAGTGCATATTTTGATCACATGTTGGTACTATTTCTTACTACACTACTAGGCCTATGATCCATGAAAATATAATACTTATTATATGTGATTATGGAAGGTCTTGTGTTGGCATTTTCTTAACACATTGATCTCCATAGTCCTATACTGAGGTTATATAGGATTGGATTGGTATTGAGATGCCATTATTGGAATATTATTTTTTTAAAGTTGTGGCCACATAAAACAAAATTTTAGTTATTAACCCGATAGTGTCGTTTTCAATATAAAATCTTTTTCAAAATAAAATAAGTTAATTAATGTAGCCCAAGTGGGAGAATGTTGGAAATTTCCTATAATACGCTTACATTAATTAATTGATTTTCTATTTTAAATAATCAAAGGTTAATGGATATTCCTATATTTGTTAAACCCTCGTGATCTGATCAATGGGTATTGGATCTATCGTTAACGCTACTTTGAAAGAAAGTGTAGCAATTGTGTTGATGATCGCTCGTAATGGGAATGGCTACCAGTTAACACTCGTTGTTGACAGGTTTCTTGCCCCCCTCTACTTATAAAAAAGAGGTTATACCTATCAATCGCTTTAATCCCATCGAAATGCTATATCGAAATAGTCATGTAGAGGAAGATCAAGATTCGATAGATCCGATTATCGAAAGTAATCTATTTTTCTCGCAAGAAAGAAAGAATTGGCCAAATGACGCTTTAATTCATTTGTATTTATTGATCGGTGTTTACAATCATATATGGATCCGTTTGTTCTTAATTGATTAATTGTATATGAGAATAATATTCTACACAGACTCCACAACCTGATCGCGATGATGCTCCGGCAAACGCGAATCTCCTCTCTCTCTCTAGCTGGAACCGTTACACTCCTCCCTCCTGATTCAATTTGTGGCAGAGCTTCAGCCGACGCACCAGAGGCTCTGTTTTCGGATCCTTTGTTCGCCCTGGTTCAGAAGCTAGCTCTCCGCGTTCCAATCTTTGTCCGTCCGTTCCGGAAGCTCCGGACGTTCATTCCGCACTTCGGCGACGATCATAGAAGCTCCGGTTTCACCTAAAACCAATGTCGCAGAGCGGAGGCCGAATGTCCCTATTATTATTATTTATTATTATTTTATTATATCTTCATCGTCGTCGTTTCCTCATCTTCCGCCATCAAAACACTTCACAATAGTACCTCGTCCTCGCGCACCTGTCCCCTGGCAACACACGCACATATAACGACACCCCTTGGAATCGTCAAATCTGCCCTGGACCGCCCCACAGCATACTGCTCTGTTATGCTGTGTGTTCGTGATTGATATTGTTGTTCGCTTGTTCGTCGCTAAACCTGAGCTGGAGTTGGACCAGAATCAGCTCGACCGAGTTTCAATTTACCAGGTCGTATCTTTCCCGATTAAACTCTAAATGTGATCCTGATTCATTCTAGATTTGCTTATTCTCTGTTTTCCCGTCTTTTCATCGTACTGCGTTACCGTATACTCACTGAGCCATTGCAGCATACGAGATTCACCATTTCTTCTGTCCGTAAGGTTTTATGTACTAATTGGTTCTTGAGTGGTGTGTTTGTGTGCAATGCAATGGTGTCGAAGTAGGATAGTGCCATTGCGTGACACGATGCCCAGACCATGTTTGATGAAATGTCCGATAGAGGGATCTGTAATGTTGCCTCGCTAAATTCAATTAGTCTCTGGCGGGATAATAGGAATGTGCTTATCTCATTTAGAGGATTTCATCTCCAACGAATAAGCTTAGTCAAGCATCCCTCTGTTCAATTGCTTGCTATTACACTTTTGGCGGCTCATTTTCGTGTATTCCAGTTTCTATCCATTTATGATGTTTCTCATCCAGATTAAGTTTGTTGCTGATCTCTTCAATTGCTGGCTGGAATCTTGCCATTGTGTCGTGATGATCGGTACCATTTCTTCAGATATGATTTTTTTTTGGATTTCCAAACTAAGATCAAAGCATGGATGATTATTCTCTGATTCTTGAAGTGGATGGTGCTGGAATTTCACGGTAAAGACCAAGAATAAGAAACTCTGGATGAGAAATCAATATCGACTCGTTGATCTTTAAGTTCTGAGCCAATTTAATGCCTTACGGGTTTGAGTGTGATTTATGCCTTGACATGCTCACCAAGAAATTGGAAGTTTATTTTTTTAACACCTATGTTGGTTATAATTGAAAAATTAACAACGCTAATTCCTTGTGTAAGATTCTCTTAAGTTTTCATAGTCACATAACCCTTTTTCAAGTAATTGCGATTTCTGCTTTGTTTGCTCCTTAATTTCCGAGCAGTAACATCAAGTCCAAATCTTAATTCGTTTTTGCAATCTGAAATCTGTATTTAAATGGCCATCTCAGTCTATGATGCTTGGTTCGTTTTCGCTCCATCTCATGCGTTGACTTGGTTGGAACTTTTCTTGGATCGTATTCTCATTTTTGACTTAGTTGCGCAATTATTTTTATTTCGGATACATGTACTAAAGCTGGCGTGTTTATTATAAGTCGACAATAGAAGAATCGGTATACTTATGACTTGGTTCCTTGGTTTATTAACACGCAACTTTCACTGGCCAAATGTCTTCTTCAAATGTGCTGAGTCTATCCTCAAATGAATGTGGCTTTTGACTGGATGAGTCTCGAGATTGAATCTTTTTGTTTTGTATCTCTTTGGGTGGTTCTTCGTTTCACTAAATCACTCTCCTTTATGTCTGTCCATCTCTAGGTATGTGATCTATTCTTCCACTAAATAAAAAGATAAAACGATATGAAAAATGAGAAAGAAAGAAATTACAAAAAAAAAAAAACTCATAATTGCATTTATGGATCTCTTCGATATAAGTCTCCGTTTCAAGTATTGTTTAATGGGTATCTTTTAGTAGAGAATTCTCTTTTTATCAGAATTAGCCTTAAATTTAATTAGCTCATGGAGGCTTATATCCCGAGACTCACTAGTAAGGCCATGTATAATCTTTACTTGACTTGTATCAGGTTTATTTTCTGCACATTGTTCTTACTTATCTTTGTTATTTTTTCATGCTCCGTGTTGATCTCTTTATATTGCTTTCATGTTTTATCAACATTATGAAAATTTACTGGTAATTTTATAAATTTATTAATTGCAGAAGTTTGCAGATTTTCCCTTAGCTGGACCCTGGAATTGTCGAAGTCCAACCATGCTTTCTCATCCATCTGTCTAGAGAAAAACCTATCATGCTTCTTGAATTTTGTTATCTGCTAGATACAACGTGATTGATAAATTAGCATCAGTATCATTTTTAATTATTTGTTCTATTGTTGAATAAGACGTTTGGATTGGCGTAAGGACATGAAACGAAGAAGGCCCTGAGTAACTTTTAGTTTCGTAGAAGAAAATGGTAGGTACCGCCAGATTGCATCTCAATGTTTGTACTATACTTTCCATGTAAATGAGAAACATTTCTTCGCCTTGCAAATAAAATGAACTTGCCAAGTTGCACTGACAAACTTGCCTGACCTACTTCCCAAAGTTCTCTTAAAAAGATATTGGAAGAGATGAAACTAACTCATGAATCTCATGTTTACTGAATGAGAAGTCAAACAGCCTTTTATTCGAAAGAAAGTTGGACATGCCAAATTGAATGACTTAAGCATATGAGGACACTCAAAATTTGGATGAATTACACTGAAATGTCTAACTGAGAATACAAAGACAAGAAGTGTTTGTGACACTAATGGCAAATAGGTGAACTCAAATGCCATAACGGTGAAACTACTCATAAATGCAGGATGAAACCAATGTGATGGAGACTAGGTCCGAGCTTGGACACCTAATTTTCTCTCCCTCTGGGAAGCCTTATTTACGTGAGGATCGTCTATCAATGACCTAAATCTAAAGAAAAAGGGGTTCATAGTATCTCAGCCTGGAGGTCTTCACTAATTTAATTAAGGCACTTGGCCATTCTTAGCCAGCAGTTCGAATTTTAGACCTTCAATGCTTGCTTCTCGGCAGCAACAGCTTCAGCCTCGATGGTGGGCTTCCACAAAATTGTAGTTTCAGCAAGTAACGGGGTCATCGTGGGTCCATGTTTGAGGCAGGATACCCGTCTTCCAAGTAACCTGTATACATTTTAAGCTGTTTAACTAACTAAGCAAGGCATGTGAACTTTGTACGTTTTATTGATATTCAGAAATAGTGAAGCATTTCAGAAAGTGTTTGATGCACTAAAAGAAATAAGATATCCAAGTCTTTACTTCAGCTTAGGAAGCAAAATTGTGGGGATGCTTTATGATTGTTAAAAAGTCAAAATTCCTTGCATGGTTGCAATCATAGAATCGACTGAGACCAGAAAGGATAAAGAATACTTATAGGTGTTATTTTTTTCATGGTAGTGTTTCTGGAATCATTTGATAAAGTTGAGCATCTCCAAATGATTTTCAGATAGAGCACAAAAAAGAATTGGCATGGTCATTGTTATGTTACCTTTTCTTTGCTTCTCATTATCACGGCCCTCACAGATTGAACAACCACAATCGGCAACTCCCTGCATAACAATACATGTAATTCAGGCATCACAATAAAATTTGAGTCCATTAGCAGGGCAATCTTTAAATTTGACTAGTAGTTGGTATGCTTCTTCTGAGCATTACCGAAGACAATCTGTTTCATGCTTTCCCATCAACCTTCTCCATAGGCGCTAATATGCTCCTCATGGTGAAGTGAGAGATTCCAAATTGCCTTCTTTATCACTTGAAAGCCTCCCTCTTCTCTCATGCTTTTTGTATTGCAGAAAAGTCGAAGAACACATTCTCAAAGGTCCCTCACTGAACAAAAATTCTTGACCAAGTCCATGTTATTTCTATGGTGTGAACCTGTAGTTAGTATGGCATCCTGCACCATTGCAGTCACCCTGAGAAGGAAGAGAATGTTTTTATCAACTTTGGGGTAAAATATTGCGTAAATGGTGACAGTGAAGTCAGCTACCTCTATTGGCTTTGGATCTTACATGAGGACAACACCAACTTGCTCAGTTATTCTCTGTTGTATAAAAAACATAAACAATCAAGTATTTAAATACCTTAGAACATGTTTGTATGCACTTATTTTGTTTGCTGTTAATGGTATTTCGTTATTTTCTCAAGCAAGTAATTGAAATTTCACCTCAAGAAGGTATCTTTAACACCATAGATGATCTCCTGCTTCAATTCCCATGCTTGGTCCGACTTGGTGTTCTCACTACAAGATAGAAGCTAATGTTGATGGCAACAACTCTGTGCTTTTTTTTTTTTTCCTTTTTGAAATAACAAGCAAGCTGGAGGTCAGGTATTGCTTGGCCCAACATCATCACTCCATTGGTGCCATTAATGTTGATACCAGCATATAAGCAAGCCTTGAAGTGAGCATTGGATATATCTCGGTCGGATGACTTATCAGCCCCAACACCATAGTAATAAGGCCCATAAATGAAAATAAAATCTCGCATCACAATACAATTTTTTTGTCATCAACTTAAAGCCTATTATCCATCAATATACAGGGAAATTCATTGGGAAAAAATTTCTCACCTGGGAACCTGGATATCCTCCAATAGGCCAACCGAATGGCCATTAAACATTTATCTACAATAGGGTGTTTTCTTGCTCAATCCAATACCTAATGTGAACATTTAGCCCAAAATCTTGAACTTGTCCATTTCAAAACTTTCTAATTCATGATATATAACTCATGTTTTTGAATCTCCCACCATGAAACTTCATTGATAACCTTTGGGTTACTGAATTTCAACAACCCTGACATATTTGGTCGCTGGGATCCGCTCACAGTTGGTGTGTATGAATTGCAAATAACCAGTAGACGAACAATAATACTCCGTAAACCAATTGAAATGCCCTTTCTCATTTCATCAACCTGTTCAAATGATCTAATTGGCGGTCAGTGAGTTCTTTGTCCTCAGTGCCAAAATCCATAATCCAGCGCGATTTTAGCGTGACCTAGGCTATCGAGTAGTTTTTAGAAATTTTTAGTGCAAATGACTCGTGGTCGATTTTCTTAGAGCCACAATGAACCCACTCGACACATTGGCGACTCTCGGTTGTCGTGAAAATTTCGAGGATTCAAATACGGACACATGGTACCAAAACAATAGGAAAAATCAGTCTAGTACCAGTCGACGAGAATTTTCCAATTTAGTGGAATCACCCATGTTTAGCCACATATCTCTATCGAACCGACCTATCTCTAATCTCCAATCAATTTTTAACTGTGCCGTAATGACATCTAAATATAAGAACGGTCGATAAGCCAATTCCTAGTCGAATTCTCAAGTCTATTGCATTAAAATTCTTTAATGATTTCTCCAGATAGTCTAGTTATCTCGTGAGTGGCTATCTCAGAAAAAAACACTATGGTCACGTCGATGAAAGGCTCGACTTATCTAATCAAAATCAGAACTGAATTTTCAGGATGTCACGCTCTAACTAAAGAAAAAGATTTAGATGGGAACTTAAGGTGTAGGGGGGAAGGGAATGCTCACCTCCATTAAACAAATGAGAATCAGTGTAGCTCGCTCGATTACAAGACATATGGTAGTAATCCTAGTAAGGGACATCCCTAAGGGTCACCAAGGGTGGCAACAGCTCTACTAGCCACCCTTTCTCTCTTCACAGCTTCTGTTCGTTTTGAAATTCTTATTTTTTTTATTTGCTTTATTATAATTTCTCTTGATCTAGTGAATATTCCCTATATTAGTGATTTTATTAAAAATATATAAGTTTTAATAAGGAAAATGTCAAAATGTGCTCCTTGAGCACGTGTGAAGCCCTAATAAATAATGCTTTACAAAGATGAATTTGCCATTTGAATTAAGAAACTTTTAATTAACTACATGAAATTGACATTTTTAAAGAATTTATAAAGGTATTATTTTACTTTTAGTTACTTTAACTAGTGTCACTGATGCACTTATTAACAAAGATCATGTCAATTTTCATGGTGCTAGTTGGCCATATCGGAACACCTCCAACGATTTATTTACCAAAACAAAGTCTAATTGATAGAGCTACAATTGATATAAAATGAAGATCGTCCACCTTCTAGTGGTGACCATCCCAACTAAGGGTCGACGGAGGTGGTGGCAACTCCACCAGCCACTCTCTCTCTTCATGGCTTCCGTTCTTCTTTATATTCTTTTTTCTCTTTCCATCTTTTATTTTAATTTTTCTTAAATTATTCGAGATTATCTGAATTACTTATTTTAAACTGAAATATATGTTTCACAAGGAGAAATACCACAAAGTGCTAGTGAGCACTTGTTAAGCCCTACGAAGTATGTTCTGTAAATGCAAAATTTACCACGCATGTTTGTTTTTTGTTTTTTTGTTTTTTCATTTTCAAAGAATTTAAAATAACATTATTTTCTTATTTTAGTTAAAATAACTAGTGTAATAGGGGCACCTGTTGATAAGGTCCAGTTCATGATGCTATTTAGGAGCTAACCTAACCCTATTATTACTTAAAATGTAAAAGTGACCAAAAATCTTAAACTATATTCATTATAATACATTTATTTCAATTTTTTTAATGATACCTTCTAAATTTATACCGATATGATACATTTACTCCAATTTTATGTAGCGTGACATATATATTTGGAGCTTTTTTTATGACACCAAAAACTCCAATTTGCATCCATATGACGTATTTACCCTAAACATTTAGTGTCACTATTATAAGTTTGGGGTTTTAATTTCACGGAAAAAAGTTCAGGGTAAAATTTCTATGTTACAAAAATTAGTTAAGAGTAAATGTGTTAAAATGAGGAAAGTTTGGATTTTTTTGTGGCTCCTAAATAATAGCCAACTAAGGGAGCTAAAAAGTAAAAATGATGTAATAGTGATAGTTTGGGCCTCTCTTGAATAAAGTTTAATTTATGGGGGCTCAAATTGATAAAAAAAGAAACCCTTAACCCTGCATATTTTCCTTTTCTGGCCATTCCGTCCTTGCCATTTGCAAAAAGCCCCCTCGTTTCTTCATCTCCTCCCACCGCTCAAGCTCCAAATCCATTTTGCCATCATCAGTCAATTCCCTGCGAATCAAGAATCAAGAACGACGTCATGAATCCCAAGAAGAAGAAGAAGAAAGAGGAGGAGGAGGAGGGCACGAGGAGGAGGTTATCTGCCGGTACGGTCGGAGCTTGCACAAACCCACTTCGTTCTTCTTCCTCTTCATTGCCCAGAGCCATGACACTCGGGCAGAGAACCCAGCGCCGTCCGCTCCGTCGACGTCGAGAGGCGAAAATTCTTTTCGAGGCGTTGTTGGATGTTAGGACTGTTCTTGACTAGCATGCTTCGCTAGAGCCTAGAAGGGTTTCAAGGATGATTGTCTATGGTAGCTGCGCGCGCGTTCGCGACTACAATGTGACTTGGTTGATCGGCATTTGATGAAACGGTGCATTTTCGTGTCGCGAATCTGTTTTCGACTCGCTCGGAATTTTTGTTTCGCTGGCCAAGAGGGTGTGAAGGAGTGACCGACGAAGCGGGAGGTTCGTACCCGCTAGGAGTGCTTGCTTTTCAGTAGGGACTTGGCCCAAGCCACTGCTATCATAATTCCAACTGCCGGGGAGGGTGCATCCAAGTGGCCTCGTGGATGAAATTTCCCAGATTGCTTTGAACCCGACGCTTCTTGCGAAATCTTGTCATGGTGACATCCGGCCATCGGGCTACTGTGCCTGTGGTCGCTTTGTTTAGAATTGATTCGGTTGGATTTGATTTCGACTCTTATTTGGAGTGGAAGAACAAATTAATATTCTGTCTCCTCTATCTTTCTTATGGATGTTTTTGGTTTTAGTATAGAATACGTGACAATGCAACAGCGACTACTGATATTCCTGATGCTGCTTTCTTTTGGGCCTGGCGGCTGAACTAAATCAGGAGATGGTCAGCTATCGATTAAAATGGTTAAATTGAGTTTTTGGCTGTATAAGGATAATGCTATGTGTACATATGTGGTTTACAAAAATTGGTATACTACGGCAGACTCCTTTTGAGTGTTGACTATGATCCATTTATTTAAAGGACCATTTGCAGTTGGTCGAATCACTTTGTTTATGAATTTTGTAGACTAGTTTAAGTAAATTTAGCTTGACTCTTTCTATGTTCACAATGCTAGCATTTTTTAAGTAATGTTGCTTATGTCTCTGGTCCTTGATTCTCCTGATATTTAGCTATAGTTACAATGAGCAGAATACGATCTGGTCAATTGTATCGATCGCGAGTGGATGGATCGGTTTGTAACAGGAGATTTGTGTGCTGGAAAGAAGGGTTTCAAATTAATTCAAGGACAGGATGCCCTGCATTCGTAAGGGTGAAAAAATCTGATTCTGGCAAGTGGGTCCTTGACCAATTTGCGAAAGATCATAATCATGATCTCAACACTTGTGAGAAGAATCATCCTGCCAATTCCCAGTGCAAAAGTTCAGCAACAACTGCTCAAGTAGTTGATTTGTGCCGTAAGCCACAGATAAAACAGCTTGATGCTGTTGATAATGGATGCTCATCTTCTTCAAGTATTTTCAGTGCCAAACGCATTAAACCGGGGGCAAATGAAGGACTAGTGAAATTTGAGCCCTATGTGGGTCTAAAGTTTGATTCAGCTAACGAAGCATACCAGTATTATGATACATATGCTGGGAATGTGGGATTTAGAGTTCGTATTGGTCAGTTGTTTCGATCAAAGAATGATGGTTCAATTACTTCTCGGAGATTTGTATGCTCGAAAGAAGGATTTCAGCATCCTTCTAGGGTTGGGCGTGGTGCATTTATGAGGATTAAGAGGCATGATTATGGAAGGTGGATTGTTGATCGTTATCAACTAGAGCATAACCATGAGCTTGAGATGCAAATGAAAGCCAACAGAGGTTCAGCTTCTAGGAAACTTTTAGATGAGATTAATGAAACATCGGAAAAACTAGACATTGCTAAAAAGCACAATGGGAGCCTTGTAAAGAAACATCGTGCGAACAACATAGGAAGTGATTGGTATACCGTGCTTCATAATTACTTTCAGAACCGACAGGCTGAGGACATCGGATTCTTTTATGCTGTCGATGTACAGATGGGTTGCTGTAGAAGTATTTTCTGGGCTGATGACAGATCTAGGTTTTCCTGCAGTCAGTTTGGTGATGCCATCATTTTTGATACCTCCTATAAGCAAAACAATTATGTGGTGCCATTTGCTACTTTTGTTGGTGTTAATCACCACAAGCAGCCGGTTCTTCTTGGATGTGCTCTAGTTGCTAATGAATCGAAGGAGTCCTTCATATGGTTATTTGAGACATGGCTCAGGGCAATGTCTGGGTGCCATCCCAAGTCGATAATAGCTGATCATGATGATTCCATTCTGCAAGCGATTGCACAAGTTTTTCCTTCGAGTCATCATCGATTCTCAATGTGGCAAATTAAGACAAAAGAACGTGAGCATTTGAGTCCATGGAGTAGTGATTGTAAATATGAATATGAGAAATGTGTTTATCAAAGTCATACAGTTGGTGAATTTGATGCTGCATGGGACGCTCTTCTCAGCAAATATAGCCTGAGGGAAAATGCTTGGCTGAAGGAAATGTATGAAAAGCGTGAAAACTGGGTTCCACTGTACTTACGTGGAACATTTTTTGCTGGAATTCCCATTGATGGTCTAGATGCCTTTTTTGATCCATATTTAAATTCTCAAACGTCACTTGAAGAATTTGTCATGAGATATGAGCAAGGTTTGGAGCAACGTCGTGGCAACGAAAGGAAAGAAGATTATAATTCATTCAACTTGCAAGCATATTTGCAGACAAATGAACCAATGGAAGAGCAATGTAGGAGGCTTTATACCCTTTCTGTTTTCAAAGTTTTCCAGAGGGAACTTTTACAAAGCTACGGTTATCTAGGTGCCAAGATTCATGAACAAGGGGCCATCTGCAGATATTTGATCCATAAGTGTGGCAATGAGAATGAGAAACATATTGTTACCTTTTGTTCATCCAATCTCGATGTGAGTTGTGGCTGTCAAATGTTTGAATCAGAGGGTGTATTGTGTAGACATGCTTTGAGATTGTTCCAGATTCTAGATATTAGGGAGCTTCCATCTCGCTACATCTTACATAGGTGGACGAGGAGTGCTGAGTATGGTACTGTACCTGATTTTGAATCAGGAGGTAGCTCCCATGGAATTAAGGCTAAGATGGTCTGGAGTCTTCGTGAAATTGCTGCCAAATATGTAGAGTTTGGTGCCACATCTTTTGAGAAATACAAACTTGCTGATGAAATTATGCATGAGGGTGGGAGAAAACTTTGCTGGCAGAGGTAAGAATAGGATAATTTTGTAGTTTGGAGTGCATCTATAGTTTCTTTTCCAGCAGGCCTGACTTTTGTAACTAGAGGGCATCAACTTGTTTTATACGGTATAAAAGCTTTCTCAATTAGAAGTGAAATTATGTGGATACGAAATTATGCATTCTACTAGTTCTTTTTGTTGGTTTCTTCTGTTTATCTCACCTCAGAGGCTAGGGGTAAGGGAGGCGATAAATTGAGAAGAGTGAACGAAGAACTATGCTTAAAAATAGTACCTTCAGTTTCAAAAGGCAAATTTCAACAAATGTCTAGCGGGGGGAAGCCATCACAAGCCCCCTGACCGTATGTCCTTGAGAAGCTGACCTGATATTTGAAGAACCTGTAGACCTGTGCTCTGGTGTAATTTCCTCCAGGTTATCCAATCTCTCTCTCTCTCTCTCTCTCTCTCTCTCTCTCTCTCTAGTGTAAATTTGGCAAAAGGAATGGGAGACATGGATGACTCTTAGTTTTGGTGCAGAAGTTAGCAAGAGACACCTGCTGGTCTGGCGTTTTAATTAGCTAATCATAGTGAGGTTAATGATATACATGAGCTGTGGTCATTTGCAATTTTTCCTCGCCTGTATAATCTGACGTGAGGCTAAAAGGAAAAGTGAAGCTCATCTAATATAAATGTCTGATTCATTAATCAATCACAGTCCAGCACCTCAGTTGTAGTTGCAGAAAGTTACCTGGGATTTTTTATATGGTAATTATTTTTCCAGCAATATTTGGAAATGCCATTTGACATTCCATGATGTGGCTGATTTCTTGTATCATTTCTTGTATTTCATCTTATTTCTTGGCCATACATTTTCTTTCCCTATGTGGCTTTAATAGGACTTATCATAGCTGACAACCTTCTGTTATTCAACTTTGATGAAATGTTTTACTATATCGGAGTGTGCTGAATAACTCTCGTAGTACAGATTTGAGTGCGAAGAGCAATATTGGTGAAGACATGCAAAATGAAATATCTCACAAAAGTAGAGTAGATACTCTCAATCGTATGTGTGATAATGGCTCATGAAGCAGCCTAATTTGTTCATAAAGATGCACGGGTAGCTCTTTAATGAATAACTATCCATTAGCATTTAAATATATGAGGAAACTAGGGCAATCGCAACTGTGCTGGTAGATAGATTTGTCCTTGTGGCAACAGAAATGAACTTCTTCTTGTTATATCAAGTTAGGCTACTCTCACCAGGAGAAACCATGAGAGAATATTTGCCTGAGCGACCAAGTGCTGTATGGGCAGATAAGTAGCTCAGTGTTGCTATTGACATGTAGCTTAGACTACTGAGGCTGAAGCTGATGTACAGCACCTGTAATGAGACAAGATTCAGAAATGCATGAATTGAGATTCGCCTGATCGAGTGCTTCATAGAGTCCATGTTCACATCATAAATGACAATCTAGAAAAATTTTAGGAACACCTTGGTATTGTATGATATGTTAACCTTGTCTCTCGATGCCTTGACTTGAAGCGTTGAGCTTGAATATTATTTGAGATCTGAACATGCCTAGTGCTCTGTAAAAATCATAGATCAACAATGAATCATGATCTCCCCTAGTTAAATTTAAGTGACATTTTCTTTTCAGTTGTGTAGTCTTAACTAGGCTTGATACACTTCAACCGAAACTTGCTGACATCATACAAAGAGACCAGATTTCTCATTATTTTCGTGAATTTTTCTTTCAAGCCAATGTCAGAGTATGCTTTGATTGTTGGGTCACTGGCTATGCATCTCCTTAAGAGCATCCTAATTAAGCAGGTGACTAATGCTATTCTGAGAAGAAAACTAAGTCCTTGAACCACCCTGCTTGTGAGGCTATATGGGTATGTTTATCAATCCAAAATCCTGAATGATGACAGAAAGATGAAAAAGAGAACAGAACAACTGTAGCTAAAATTTTATTGGTAAAGTTACAAACTGAGAAAAAGTTTCAAGCAGGAAGAATAAAAACTTGAAAGGGTATTGAAGCATGTTTTGGTGAAGCTATTTCCTGGAATTGGCTCTGTAGCTTGCGTCGGTTTTCTTTGAGAAAGGTATTGCCTGCTTGTCCAAATTTGTTATGGGTTAAGATAGTCTAAGACTTTGGAGTGATCTGTCTTCTCTTTGTTTTTCTTTGGCTTTAGCAACATAAAATGCTTCCAAGTTCAGTTGTTCTAATTTTAATTTAAACTTTTAAAGGAATTTGTAGGAGTCAGCGGCTGTGGCCTTCTTAGAGTAATTGAATAGGCAAGACATGATCTTAGGGTTGTCAAGATGATTGCAATAACTACTACTTGTCGGAAGGCAATGGCCTGAGTCCTGCTGAATGCTGCTCTTTGGGGTCATCTCTACCTACCTCTTACCATGGAAATTGTTTGGTTGTGCTCAGTGGGGAGACTATCATGAGCCTGTTGGGATAGTCGCATGCACTGGAATGCTAAACACCAAATTACAGAACGCTAACAGAGAATCAGCAAGAAACATGTTGCAATTTTTTTAACTGTAAAATCCTATGAAGTATGTAATTCATTTCAAGCATCATTACTAATGTCATCCAATGGCATTACTAGTTCATCTTGGTTTGGCCTCTGTATCCTAGGGTTGTGCTGTTGAAGTGAGATTTTTCTGCTTCATCGAATTTGGTTTATATTTCGGCAATACAAGAATGATTGAGATGGTCGAGTCCAATGAGTACGGTGGATGGTGAAAGAACATGGTAAAGCATCGACACATTGTAGAGTTAAGAAATTAATGCTTTGGGGGGGTTGGCTATCGGGACAAGACTTGGTCTCAAACTTTGGGATTAGCAAAAGAGAAAAGGGGAAGAAGGATACTAGAAGTGTCAAGTTGTGTACGGTATTCATTTTAGTATCAAAAGTTTTCCCTGGCTCACTTAAGTGCCAAATCAAAGAAAAAATGATTATTTAAGTGCATTCAATGAGAAACTTTCGTCAGAGAAATTACATGACTTTTATAATTAAAACGTTTATTTGAGGTGGCAATTTTTTTGACACTGAATTGATCACTTTTTCATTGAGATTAACACTAAAGTGATCATTTTTCAATGATCATTTTTTTAACAACTAGCACTGAAGTGATCATTTTTTAGTCTGCTACACAACGTTATTTTGGGGTTATATGCTAATTAGGCACATTGCCAAGTCACGTAGGATTAAGGAATTTATAAAATATGGTCATGTTGGATATTCAGTGACTCAAATCAGAGTTGAAACTTAAGTGATTGTTTTTTTTTTTTCATTTTTAAGGTGGAACTTAGATCCAAAAAGTTTTTGACACTAAAGTGAATTGTACACAACTTTTAAGGTGGAACTTAGCATTTCTAGTGTCCTTTTCCTGAGAAATATGTAAGGTTTCTATTTGAACATGACAATATTAGAGAGTGAATGAGCTTTCAAAAGAGTTGGTCAAACTTGTGGGGATTATATGACAAGAACCTTATCAATGAAGATTGCAGGTTCAACTTTAATACCTAGACAAGGATTTACACGCTCTCGTGCATCCGGTATGATTGAACATGCCTTTCCGAATTCATACTGTGATGTGATGTCAATCGAGAATACTGCATTATTTTCATCTTTGTATTCTAAGATGATCTACTGCATTAATTTATATTCTACTGCATAGTTGATGACAAAATAACTTGTATTCAAAGAAAAACGTGTAGCATCTCTCCCCCTCCTCCTTGACACACCAACCCCCCCCCCCCCCCCCCCCCCCCCACGGCCCAAAAAAATATGTGCAATTTTGCTGTTATTTTGTGAGACGATACTAGATTTTTTGCGACCAGTCACGATTCATTACATTAATTTTTATTTTTATTTTTTTATCTTAGTTAAGATTCATGCCCATTTTGTTTTTTGGATGGATGATTGAAGTAAGTTTTGCAAGAAAAATTGCCCGAGAAGTTAGGAAAATAAGCAAGAAGTTTCTTTTTCCACGGGCTTATAAATTCGATACAAGATACGATACCGACAAATGTAAATGGACTTGCTGCTAAATCTACGACCTGAAAAATTGAATTACCAATTTCCCAATGCTCTGTTTGTTTCCCCATCCTATACATGAAAGCTTTCTTTTAATCGTTTTCAGTATGATGATACAAAAATTGTAGAGATCAATAGATGGGCTTCGGCAACTGAAGAAAATATCATATTAGCAAAAAGTTTTGGGTAATCTGGAACCAATTCATGACCATCAATCTCATTCATCGTGTTGGTCCTTCCCCTCTATCGCATAGCGTAATTGTCACTCTAATTTCCACACAAGAAAAGGGAGTGACACCGCCGTCTCTTGAAAGATGAAGCTTCGAACCGATCTCGCCACGTACCAACTATACCCGAATACGTACATATCCATGACAAAAAGCTAATATCAATAAAATTTAGCCCAATAATTCGCACATCAAAGCTGCTCTTTTCATGCGTCACGGGAAAAGGAGCTTGGAAGGTTAAAGAAAAGGAGGTAATAAACTATAGTTGGGTGAGTGATAATTATCTCTTTATGTGGTCAGGCATCAACTATGCGCATTTTATAAGCATTGCCTCTGCTAAAAACAATTAACCAGACTTATACAGCCAAAGCAAAATACTGGTATTAGTAGATCAAGATATTTACTCAACAAAGCAATTTGGCATAAAACAAAACTATATAGGCGATGGAATGTTAGATCAACAACAGCTTTATTTTCCTTGGTTTATATATGGATTGCTCATGAAATTTGTTTGGACATAATAACACGTGCTTATGTTGTTATATGAGTCCATCCTAAGTAACTCGTCATTATGTCCAATATCTATTTAGATAAGACAAATAAATTCACCGGAGTATCGATGACATGTTGTAACCTCTATGACAATATGTTGTAACTAGAATTCTTTAGTCGTAACATGCTTATTTTTCGATCAGCAAATACATATTTTAGTACATTTATCCATACTTCACCAAAAAATGTAAGAGTAACAAAATTAGTAAATTCCAACATGGCTCGCCTTGGTTACAAAACATTATGTGACAGCTTTTAACAACCCTTTACAATGCCATGAAAAACTTACAATGAGAATAGATTTGGTTACAAGATGTTGCGCAAAATCTTACAATATTTTATAACATCACTTCACGGTGCTTTGAATAAGTTACAAAAGAACAATGGGATTTTGTATATTAAGGAGAATGTCCATTATATTGTCACCAATCAATTTATTTGACCTTTTGAATTTAATTTGTATTTTAAATTGATCCAATACGATTAATTTGAAAGAAGCTTTTGGTTCTTTTCTATTGTAACACAATGGATGAAAGTTGTGAAAGTTGTGATAGATCTTGTTTGATTCTATCCTATACTCATGTTACAATCAATCTACTCATTTGCATCTTTTGTCAATCGATGACTATTTGGTTTGAGATGATTACCATTGAAATGAGAAAAATGGATGAAACAAACTAAAAGCATCATAACAACGGCTATGGACATAGTAAAAAGTTCTAAACCTTTTAGTTATTTTGTAGCTTAGTCTTATCGGGTTAGGGTTATGACCAATTTCAAGTGCAATCAGTCGAAAATTAGTAAGTTATGAATGGAATTGCCCTCATTACAATGAATCCCCTCTAAGCTTACAACCTATTACAAGTGCGATATTTTGAAAACGACAAGGTAGCAATGGAAATGTCCATTGGCCACATATATTTACTTCTAACTTGTGACCTATTACACGTGTCGTATATTGAAAATCAGTGAGTTACAATAGAGAAGGTCTTCGTCACGAAATGTTTGCTTTAAGTTGATCACTTTTTACGATGCACCGATCCATGGTGTTTGGTTTTTAAGACTTGTGGAAGCATCATTTCAAATTTTAACAATCATAACAATTCATGAATTAATTATGTATTTTCGTAATATTAGAATAAATGTGCCATAACAATAGATTATTTATATCCCAATAGGCTGTCAATCCTAGTAGCTTGTTTTGAAACTGAGACAAATTTGTCGGTGGGTTTAAGAAAATAAAGAATATTAAAGATAATATTATTTTTTCACTATGAGGAAGAAGTGAAATTATTTTTAATAAAACATTTGAAATTTCAAGAGGAATCACTGGGAACACAGAATATATAAATCATTAAAACATGACGACATGAAATAAAGAATCAAACAAACATATGGTCGCTACCAACAGTTCTCCAAATAGCAAAATATTGCGCTTATTTCCTATTTTAATAAAACTTTACGTGTTCTTATTGAGAGGGATAGTTTTAGATTAAGATGTTTAATAGATCTTTAACTTTGCATCTCTTTATTAATGTGCAATAAGCTTTTTTAAACTAGCATGTAAGACTCCTTATTCATTGAGACATTAGTAAATTCCTTATGGGAATGGTATTTTACCAACCATCCATGTAAACTTCCATATAAGTTGGACTAATTTAATGGGATGTTAGTAAGTCCCTTAGATATTGGTAGTTTTACTAACCACGCACTTGTAAAATGTGTAAAAACTCGCTAACTTACTAACTTACTAAGATGTTTGGTAAATTTGTTATAGCATCAGTATTTTATGAACCACACTTGTAAAATTTAATTGAAGTTGACAATTTTACTAATTTATTAAAACTTCGATAAATTCAGTATGGTGTTGGTAGTTTACTACTCAATCTTGTAAAATTTTAAAGAAATTATTAAATAATGGTATGTGGGCATATTGCTTGTAGGGTTGGTATTTTGTTTATTTTTTTTAGAATGAAGAAATTTACTAAATTATTAGGTGTTAGTAAATTCCTTATAGTGCAAGTATTTTACTGTCAACGATGGCAGAATTTACAAGAAGTTGGTGGCTTACTCATTTCTTGGAACGTTAGTAACTTTCTTGTGGGGGTTGATACTTTAGTAAATACACTTGGAACGGTTCAAAAAAAGTTGAAAAGTTACTAACTTATTGCAATATTAGTTAATTTATTATGGTGCTTGATTTACTTGTGACACGATAAAATTTAAGAAGAGTTAATAATTTATGAATTCATTTAAAAGTTGGTAAATTCCTAATAGTATTGATGATTTCTCTTAGGTCACCTGACCTTTGAGTTACCAGTCATACTTTTCCAAAAAAATAAAATAAAATCAACAGTATTAGAATTTTACCAGCACTTTCTTAAATTTATTAACTGCAGGAAATTTTGTAGTTTTTTCCCTTAACTAAATACAGGATTCGTCTGAGAAGTCCAATCAGCGTGTCTTCTCATCCATATTTCAAGAGAAACGCCAACCCTACTCATATTTTCAGTTTGCAAGACACAGCAAGATAGATCAGTTAGCATCAGTATCATTATAATTATTTGTTCTATTGTTGAATAAGATTGTTGTATAGGTTTTGAGAAGATGAACAGGAAAAGGGATCCCATTAACTTTCAGTTCTATAGAAGCATAATGTTAGGTATTGCCAAATTGCTGTTTGTATGTTTCCACTGCACTTTTCATGTGAATGAGAACATTTCCTTGACTCACACAGAAAAGAAATGCCGAGTTGCGCAAGACAAACTTACGCAACCCCAAGGATTACGGTCTGTTTATACTTCCCGAAGTTCTCTTCCTAAGACATTGGAAGAGATGAAACAAACTGGTGCATCTCATGTTTACTGAAGTAGAAGTCAAACTGCCTTTCATTCGAAACAAAGTCGGACATGCCAAATTGAATGAGCTCAGCATATGACGACACTGAAAATTTGGACGAATTGCATTGAAATGTCTTCATTTTATACACATACTTATAAAGCACTTCCTCAAGTTTCAAGATACGAAGATAAGCAAAAATACCAATTCAATCTGACAACTCATACATAGGACATACATAGGAAGATGTCCATGATGCTAAAGGCTAATGTTGAACTCAAATGACAAACCATTGAGACGACTCGCGAATGTAGGATGAAACCAATGTGAGGAAGATCATGTCTGAGCTTGGACACCTAATTTTCTCTCCCTTTGGGAAGCTTCACTTA
The DNA here is from genome assembly GCA_017140255.1 of Eucalyptus paniculata subsp. matutina. Lineage (NCBI taxonomy): Eukaryota > Viridiplantae > Streptophyta > Magnoliopsida > Myrtales > Myrtaceae > Eucalyptus > Eucalyptus paniculata. The sequence continues at coordinate 18,420,073 of CM029436.1, read as the reverse complement.
CATGAGGATCTTCTCTCAATGACCTAAATGTGGAGAAAAAGAGGTTCGCAGTCTCTCAGCTTGTGGGTCCTCCCTGATTTGATTAATGCATTCGGCCCTTCTTAACCAGCAACTTGAATTTTAGACCTTCAATGCAAGCTTATGAGCAGCCAGCGCTTCAGCCTCAAGGGTGGGCTTTCATAAAATTTTAGTTTCTGCATGAAATGAGGTCACAATGTATGGTTTCATGTTTGAGACAGGACGCCTATCTTCCAAGTAACCTGTACATCATTTTAAGCCATTAATTGTCTGATAAAGGAAGATGAACTTTCTAGTTTCTATGTTCTATCAATATTTAGAAATAATGGAGCATTTACGAAAGTTTTTTGAGGCACCAAAAGAACTGAGATGTCCAAGTCTTAACTTCAACAAGTTCTGTACGTATTGGATTAATAAGGACTGATATGAAGATTTACATTTGTCTAGTAAGCAAAACTGGGGGAATGCTCTTTACAAAAAAAAAAAAAAAACTGGGGGAATGCTTTATGAGTGTCGACAGTTAAAATTTCTTTTATAGTAACAATCATAGAATCAACCGACGCCAAAATGAACAATTACTTTCTATGTACTCTTTTTTTTTAAATATATGGTAGAGTTCTTTGAATCATCCATGAAAGTTAAGGGTCTCCGATTGATATTCAAACAGCACAGAAGGGAACTGGTATGGTCATTGTTATAGTACCTTTTCCTCGCCTCTTAGTGATACGGCCCACATGGAATGAGCAACCACAATTGGCAACTACCTGCATAATTGATTTCAAGTAATTCAGGCATTTTAAGATTCGATTGAATGGGCAATCTTCGAATTTGAGCAGCAGTTGGTATGCTTCTTCTGAGCATTACCCAAGAAAATGTGTCAATGTTGGCTGTTTCATGCTGGCCTGTCAACCTTCTCCCATTTCCTTCTCCATAAGAGATGCCAATGTGCACTTCGCGGCGAAGTGGGAGATTCAAAATTGCCTTCTTTATCACTTCAAAGCCTCCCTCTTCTCCCATGCCTTGTGCACGGCAGAATAGACAGGGAACACACTCTTAGAGTCCTTCAATGAACAAAAATACTTAATCAAGTCCCTATTATTTCTATGCTGTGAACCTGCAATTAGTGTGGCATCCTGCACCATTCCAGTCATACTGAGAAGTAAGATAATAATATTCTTATCAACTTTGGTATAATATGTTGCGTAAATGGCGATAGTGAAATCAACTACCACTATCGGCTTTGGAGCTAAAGTGAGGACAACACCAAGTTGCTCAATGAATCTCTGTTATATAAGCAACATAAACAATTAAGTACTTAAATACTGTAGAGCATGTCTGTATGCACCTATACTGTTTGTTGTTAATGGCATTCTGTTATTTTCTAGAGCAAGTAATTGAAATTTCACCTCAAGAAGGTATCTTGAACACCATATATGGTCTCCCGCTTCAATTCCCACGCTTGGTCCCGCTTGGTATTCTTACTGCACAATAGAAGCCAGTGTTGATGGCAATCATTCTGTGCTTTTCTTTTTGTCCTTTTCGAAAAAACTTGCAAGATGGAGGTCAGATATTACCTGGCCTGGCACCACCTCTCCATTGGTGCCACTAATGTTGATACCAGCATATAAGCAAGCCTTGTAGTGAGCATCGATATGTCTTGGCCAAATGACTTATCAGCCCCAACACCACAATAATGAGGTCCCTATATGGACATAAAGCCTTGTATCATTACAAATTTTCTCATCAACTTGGCCTAGAGAAATTCATTGTGAAATAATTTCTCGCCTGGGATCTTGGATATCCAACCCAATGGCCATTGAACATTTGTTTGCAGCGGGGTATTTCTTGCTCAATCCCATACCTAATGTGAACATTTAGCCGAAAGTCATGAACATAGAATACTCATGTTTCTGGATCTCCTACCATTAAACTTCATTGAAAACCTTTGGATTGCTAAAAATTTCAGCATGTTTGTTCGTTGGGATCAGCTCGTTCAGCTAGTGTATGAATTGCATATGGCATGTAGACGAACAATGATTCTTCGTAAACTAATTGAAATGTCCTTTCTCATTTGATTAACCTGTTCAGATGATCTTATGGATGAATGATTTTGGACGACATAATACTTGTTTTGGGGATGACTATCAAGATATTTTTGCCATCTCTAAAAGGATCCTTGAAAATTGCTTGAGGGCCGTTAAAAAATCACAGACTTGATGGAATGATGTGAAGGTAAATATAGTAAGACAGTTTGGGGTTTATGTAATCTTACTATAAGATCACTTCACAATCCTCCCCTAGAGCTTGACCAGTGCTTGATCCATCAAAGTTCACTATGGAAGTTCATGCGGCTGCTCAACAGGTCTAGGGATCATCTAATTATTCAGGAATCAATAGATCAGTAGCATGTAGCATGTAAAAATAAAAATGCTACATATTGTATTGTTGCCATTCATACCCTTGATTTGCTGTGCAGATCTATGCCAGAACCTCCAATCCTGTCTCATAGTTAGACCAACACAAAATGTGAAACAAGACTTGCTAATGTAGAAATGTTAAAAAAGAAAAAAAAAAAATGGTGTCACTTGTAGAATGTGCATAAAACATATGACATACTTATTCTGATGGAGATAGAAGAAAAATGCAAACTTATAACTCAGTACATATAGTATTGTTCATATTTTTGTGCACTGCATTTAAAGGTTTGAGGCATTAAAACATACCAAATGTATCATGTAATTATCGTATTGGTGTAGAGCGTGATGTCCAAGTCGAGAAAACTCTTGAGTCCGAAATTGTATTGTTCACTGACTTCAAAGCATACACCTTGAACTTAGAAAAACTCTTGGTGTTTCCATTCTTCTTTTGTTTTAGCAAGAGAGAAATCCATGTGTTTGCTGTCATGGGACTGGCAGTCAGTGACTTCTTTGTGATGCTTATCTGGCATTGTCTTTGGTGCCAAAATCAGCGTCATTTTCAACTAGTCTCAAAAGTAAAGCAGCGTGAATTTTAGACATATCTACTAAACAAAAATCTTGGAAACTAAATCTCAGGAAGATAGTACAAACAACAAGCTCTATTTGTATGACTTGGGCTTCTGGTATTCCTAAGAGTTTTGTTTTGAAATGATAAAAGAATAAGCTGGATACTTCAAAGAAGGGTTTCTTTAGCAAGTCCCAGCACCGAAATGTAGAAAAACCACCTTTTCATGACGAGTTTCAAGTAGGAAAAATTTACATTATTGAAGCATCAATGACGAGTCTTATTGATTGCCCTAAGGATGCCACCACATTCTCCTTAAAAAATAAACTAAAACAGTGGCATAACTATACTTTTCCTTTTAAAACTATTTCATGGTTATTCTCAGGCCTCATTCTCAAAAGAGAACTTGCAAAAAAGTAAAAAAATGTGGGTAGTTACATGGTCAAAGGAAGGTCAGACTGCAGAGTGCAACAATTTAAGAAATTAATGAAATTTCACCTTACCAAGGATCAATCAACAAACACGTTATTCTAATATATTATCAGATCCAATGGATGATCGACTAGTGAATCTTGAAAGTGTACCTCGCAGTCAAAAGGCAATCACATTGAAGTCCTTCCTTCTTTCAAAAACTTGGCATCATTACAAATCACTTTTTCCACCTGCTTTGTCGAAAATATCCATCAGATATTGCCATGGCAGAGCAATACCATCGAGCCCAGCCATAACCGGTATGACCAATTGAAGTCAGAGAACAAGAAAAATCTGAGACAAAAATGAAGACAAGAAATTGAGTCTACATGAAGTCCACAACGTAGACTTAAAATTGGCAATGATCGATTTAGTTATCAGAAGAAATGGCAACAAAGAATCGTTCATTAATCCTGCCTCACACAAATGCATTTCTTTTGCAGACATTGTTGTCTCAAGGAGATGAAGAACACGTCGATTGTCAACCAAACAAAATGTGTAGGACAACCTTGCAGTGATCAAAATGGAGAAGTCATAGAGTGGACTCCCAGTCCAACTGTCATAGACCTCATTGAATGTCAGACATTTACTCAATTGCTTAAGACGGTGCTCAAAATCGGCAAAGGATTTACTTGAGAACCTCTGTAGAGTGGCTGAGTAGCAAACCAAGAATGTACATTTCCCTTCTCTCCAAAGGATTTACCTGAGAACCACCATTGCATTCCCTTTCAAACTCTTCAGTGAGAGACTTTAGAAAATACAAAACCATTTGCAGCTTTTAGTTTACACAATGTTGCTGTCAAATGCTAATAATAAGATCACTTGACTTTCCTACCTTGGAGCTTGACCAGTACTTGGTCCATAGCAATTTCACTTTGGAAGTCCAAACGGGTGCACAACAGGTCTAGGTATCACATGATTTAGGAATTAATAGATCAGTAGCATGTAGGATGTGAAAAGAAAAATGCAACATATTTCATTGCTGCAATTCATACCCTTGATTTGCTGCGCAAATCTATGCCAGAATCTCCAATTCTTTGGGAACATGTTGAGATAAAGTTCTCGAGAGAAACATTTCATCACTCCATCTATGAGATTTTTCCTGAATCATCATATCGTGCACGCATTTCACTCCTTGTGAAATCAAATAAGCAGATTGCACACTATATCGAATAAAGCGAAGTTCCCACACCCTGTAAATACCTGCATTCAAGGATATGTCCAAACCTTTCAGCGATCTGTCCATGTCCCCCAATTGAATCATGTAGCATTGATAGATACCTTTTTCAACTTTATGTGCAGGATATGAGATATCTTGTACTAATCCTTGCCTGCATCTTTTTGGCACCTCTCCTCCAATTTTGGGCAACCTGCAATTCTTAGGTGAGTACAGAATAGTTCTATTCTTGTTCATCTTTTTGTGCATTGCACTTAAAGGTTTCAGTGCATGAAAACATACCAAATGTATTCTGCAATTATCGTATTGGCTTAGGGCATGACGTCCAAGTTGAGAAGACTCTAGTGCATGTAGTTGTATTGTTCTCAGACTTCAAAGCATACATCCCGAACTTAGAAAAGCTCTAGGTGTTTCCATTATTCTCATGATTTAGCAAGAGAGAAATCCATGTTTTTCTTGCCATAGGACTAGCGGTCAGTGAGTTCTTTGTGATCCTCAACTGCCATTATGTCATCGGTGCCAAAATCTATGCCATTTCTGTCTAGCCTGAAAAATAAAGTAGCGTGAGCAACAGATAGATATACTAAAACAAAAAACCTGGGAGCTTAATCTCTTGCAAGATAGTTCAAACGACGAGCTCTATTTGTACGACATGGCCTTCTGGTATGCATGAGTGTCTAGTTTAGAAAAGATAAAAGAATGGACAGGGTACTTCAAAAAGAATGGTCTCTTTAGCAAGTGCTAGCAATTTTTCCCTAAGCTTAATCTCATGAAACCGCTTTTGAAGACTAGCTTCAAGTGGGAAAAACTTGCATTTTTGAAGCATAAATAGCAAGGTTTAAACACAATTGTCATGATCAATTTTACACAAACAACTTAAAAGTACAGACCCCCACTCATGAAATACAGAGCATGATGATCCAAAACCAAAATGCCATTCAAAATTTGAAATAGCAACTACCGACCACACATCATAATAGTTTTTAGAGCTGCAAGAGTCCAGTTTGAGAAACCAAATCAGCAAACCCGGCTCATCTTCACCAAGTCAAGCAATAAATCAAAAGATACAGAAACAAATTCATATGACGCCAAACAGATGTACTCAACTTCGCGTAGAAATTCTCCGAAGCACCAACGATTCAAAGTTAAAAAGCACATGCCGAACTCGAGGACATTGTCCTCTCTCTCCATAACCAAATCACGTCGCAAGCCCTCCCCCCTCCCCCCCCCCCTCTCTCTCTTTCTTTTCTCTCTCTCTCTCTCTCTCTCTCTCTCTCCAGCAATCTGTCCATGTCCCCCGAAATCAAATCAAGTATTCGAAACACAATTCGAAAAACTATTCATATAAAAATCTGGGAAACAAGGTCCCACGTACCTTCAGTGAAGAAAATTAGGGTTAAAATCGTATGTGCGGGATATGAGCGATCTTGTCCCAGTCCTCGCCTACTTGTCTTTTGCAACTCTCATCCAATTTTGAGTTTGCTGCAATGTTTAGGTGAGTAAGGGATGTGAGCCTTCGCATTGCTTCAGGGAATGATGTCAACGAGGAGCAACCAATGATGTCGAGATTTTGAAGTGATTGAAGGGCCTCGATCTGCTCTGGTATATCCTTCAAATTGTCGCAAAACAAAATTTTGAGACGCTCGAGATTACGGGCCTGTAGAAGCCACTGTGGGAGAGATGTCAATTTGGGAAGGCTAACGATTCTCACATAGCGGAGACTCTGAAGGCCTCCATGGAAATCCAAGATGTTGCTGCTTTCGTCTATGGATATATCTAGCTCCTCACATTTCTCGATTTGCTCTGATAGTTCCTTAAAATTGGGGCAATTTGAAATTTCGAGCGTCTCGAGACTGCGGAGCAGAATCCATTGTGGGAGAGATTCTAGTTTGGGAATTTCTTTGAGTTCCACAGACCGGAGACTCTGAAGTCCATGGAAATCCAAGATGATGTTGCCGCTTTCATCTTTGGATAAATCGAGCTCCTCGCATTCGGAAATATTGAGACTCTCGAGACTGTGGAGCTGTAGAATCCACTGTGGGAGAGATTCTAGTTTGGGATTTCTTGTGATATTTAGAGACCGGAGACTCTGAAGGCCTCCATGGAAATCCAAGATGTTGCCGCTTTCATCTTTGGATATATCCAGCTCCTCGCAATGCCAAATAGAGAGATAATCGAGCTTCGATAGATGCCGCAAACCAAGTGGGAGAGAAGTTAACCGAGGAAGAATGCTGATCTTAAGAGATTCAAGTGAGGTGAGACTTGCCAGAGGGAGAGAAGTTAACCGAGGAAGACTGCTGATATTAAGAGATTCAAGTGAGGTGAGACTTGCCAGACACTCCCCAGCCAAATATTCTAGAGAGTTCATCCCATTGATGTTGAGACGCTTCAACTTACTAAGGCCTAATTGGGGGAAATGTTTACATCTATCACACCCGTCCAATCTTAACTCAACTAAATTGGGCAGCTCGGTCATCCACCTCGGGAAACTCTCACCATTATATCCCTCAATAATCAACTCCTGCAGACTGTCAGGCGGCCTCAATCCATCTAATAGTGCTTCATCTCTCTTCATAATCATTGCTCCATTGGTAATATCGAAAATGCCCCTCTTCGTAATCATACCATTTGTAATATTGTAAATGTATTTCCATGAAAGAACCAATAATTTCAGAGAACACTTCTCTCTCAGGTTTGCGGCCTGGGATTCTTCTACCGCATCCGTCACGCTTCCCAAATTTTTAATGGAAAGTCTTCCTCGAATGTTATTAAGCTTATTTAGCTCCCTAAGTCCGCAATATTTCTTAACAAGAGCTTTATCTTTGGGCAATATAAAGTTACTTAACGCATGCAACGAACTCAATTCCCCTATTCCACAAGGCATATAACTAAGTTTATCACAATTAGCTATGATTAGATTTCGAAGGCTGACTAACTTCCTTATACCCCTTGGCAATTCTTCGAGGGATCTACAACAGAAGAGATTAAGTGTTTGCAAATTATGCAATCTTGTGATGGAGTTAGGAAGCCTTTTGAGTTTATGATTGTACGAGAGATCGACATACGTAAGATGCTTCAACTTACAAATGAACCTTGGCACCTTCTTGATACTTGCCGAATGCATATCCAAGATGCGCAACCTCTTGAAACTTTGAATGAGTCGGCGTAGATCCGCTTGACTTGTTGGTTCCTTTAACCAACATCCAGTAATGGACAAAAATGTTCTAAGTGCACTTGCTTTCAAGCATGAGATTAGAGGTTTACCCATCAAATTGGAAGTTAAATCATCAGATATATGACGAGTTCTTTCATGTATGAGTTTTGTATCATCCCATGCCACCCAACACTCAGTCCCCGTGAACCGAGCGAGGGCTAGATCATGCATCAAATCATGCATCTTGCAAGTCCCCACGTTCTCTTGAAATTCCTGGAAGAAGTTGCTCCAAAGTAGATCCATGAAATATCCATGAGCAATGTCTTCTAAATGTTGACCTCTATCTGATGGCCGGATAAATCCTTCTGCCATCCAAAGATTGACCAAAATTTGCTTTTCAAACTCATAATCTTTGGGAAACAATGAACAAAATGCAAAACATTGTTTCAAATGTGAAGGAAGATGGTCATAACTAAGTTTAAGAACTGATTGTATCTGGTCTTCTCTTTGAAACACATATGCGAGCTCATTATCTTTGAATTGTGACCATTCGTGTTTACTTTCTTTAAAGGATAGTAAACCCCCAACAGTTCGAATAACCAAAGGAACCCCAAAGCACTTTTTAACTATCTCTGTGGCGATAGGTAGCATTTCAAAATCTTGTCTCTCCTCTTCTTTTCGACAAGCCATTTGCATTAATAAATCAACAGATTCACTTTTGGACAAGCCCTTGAGAAGATGAGATGAAGTAGTGCTAGTGATCTTTGCAACAGAAAGAAGGCGTGTAGTTATAAGGATCTTGCTTCCTCTAGCACCTCCCCCAATAAAGTTTTCAAGCTCAGCCATGTTTCTAGTTCTATATTCCACAGATCATCTAAAACTAAGAGATATCTCTTTCCATCAATTTCTGGCCTTAATTTTTTTTGCAACGGTTCCATCGTATCCTCAATTGGTCTTTCCTTATTTGCACAAACAATGATATTTTTCACTATTTTTATCAGGTCAAAGTCATCGAGACACAAACCCACATTTTTAATTCAAACCAATTACCGACCATCTCATCATTATACACAGATTGAGCGAGAGCTGTTTTTCCAAGCCCACCAATACCAACAATTGGAAGGATGGAAATTGGCTCTTCCATGTTTGAATCCATTAAAAATCCTTTGACAGTCTTCTTATCAGCATCTCTGCCAATAATATATCCTTTAGGTATATACGAATGCGTGTCTCTTCTCTTCCTCCGCTCTCTCTGTACTTCCGAATCCACCGGGCACTCTTCCAAGTGGAATCCCCTATCAGCTTTAATGGCTTCTATGCTCTCCCTCACTGCTCTTACTTTGTAACTCATTTTCAGTTTAAAAGCAAGCTGGTTTGAACTTGAGAAAAATGTTCTTACCACCTTCATCATTTCATTGTGGCCCCTCAGTTCTCGTCGCATAGCTTCTATGTTGAATTCTTCAAGCACATCTTGCGCCTCATAGAAAGCGTCTTTCAGTTGCTCAACCCAAATTTGGATGTGGGGATGGTGGTATTGCTTTTCTGCATCGTCCAATACAGGCTGAAGAATGGAGACAGTGTCCCTGAGTGCCTTGAGTTCATGCTCGATGCCCGGTAACTTTCCAACGGTTTCTATGCTACCAATGACAGCTTCTGCCATTTTTGTTCTCTCTGTCTCCCTTTCTTTGTCTCTCTGTGGATCAAAAGACATTAGTACAGCTGTTCCAAAGCTATAGGCTTATCAGAACGTGTATAAGAAGTTTATGTTGATGCTTACGTAAGCCTTGGCAAATAAAAAATCCTAACAAATTTAATATTCAACTTCCTTGACCGACGCAAATTGTTGAATGTAGGAATTCTCATAGTACATACAAGCCTCAATCAAAAATGCATATGGGACCCACCAAGGTCGGGTTTGAGGTCTGCGATTGAAGCCTAATTGTATGCTGTTATTAAGAATTAAACCTAGGTGTGGTTATTGATGCATAATTTCCTGATGAAATTAAATTTCCCCGTATATCAATCTTTTCAAAAGAAGCTGGCCTTTTTCAACTTTTTTTTAAAGGATTATCTCGAATTATTATTAAAAACCATTCCACAAAATAGCTTAATTGGATGGAGACTCTCCCAAATTTTCAAAAATTGCATTAATCACATTAAGAGAGAGTTGGAGAGGGTTAAAGAATTTCTAGATTTTGGTTAATTCATGATATAATGGATTTTATTATAATATCATTCAATGAAAGGTTTGCTTAGTCAATATAAAAAATTTAAAATTACTGTTTGTTAACACCTGAATTTTTGTCAATGTTTTAAATATCCATTCATTTGGTAAAAATATAAAATTTAAATAAAAAATGAAAAAGAAAAAAGAAAAATATATATAAAGCATATATAAAAAAACGAAAAAAAGAAGAAAAAAATGATGAAGTCTTGTGGGACAGCGTGTCCGGCCCATTTGGCAACTTTCAGCCCGCTGAGCCCATTCCCCCTCGACCGGTGGCCAGATGGCGGTGGTGTTCAGTGTTTCTGGCCGAAGGAGATGAGTTGCGGGAGCTCGGTTTCGTTGAAGGAGGGGCGAGAGGTTGAAGATGATCCGGGCAGAAAAAGACAAAAACAGAAAAGACAAAAAAAAAAAGTGAAAAGAAATAAAAGAAATAAAAAAGAAAAGAAAAAAACCGTTAAAAAGGGGAGAGGCGGGTTTTGGGCTGGTTTTGTTGAGCGCTAGGTTCTTTGTAGAATTTGGGCCAGAGAAAAAAATTACGAAAGAAGAGAAGTGTTCATGGGCTCATTTAATTATTTCTGAGTGGGCTTTCGGGGTTAACATTTTTAGCCCAACCCGATCCGATTGGGTTAGGGTCGGTTTAGTTGGGTCGGGTCTCTTGACCCGGTCCGAATTTCTTATAAGTTAATATTAAATATATTAATAATAACAAAATTTAAAAAATTATATTTTTTAAATTCCATAATTTTAAAAATTATATTTTTTAAATTCCATAATTTTAAAAATTATAAAAAATACAGAAAATTATAATTTTTTTAAAAGCTTTAGGAAATAATAATTTTTTTGGAAAATTCGAAATTAATAAAAAATTAGAGTTTTAGAAAATAGTTAAAAATTTAAAAAAAAATCTGAAAAATTCATTAAAAAAGTATAACGATTAAATTAAAAAAATTAAAAATTAGAAAATCCTTAGAAATTGAAACCAAAAAATTGGACAAGCCTTTAGGGCTTTATAATAGGGTTTTTTTTTTTAATCTTTAGAGACAATATTAGGATAATTGTGTGCTTTCCTTTATTATTATTATTATTATTATTATTATTATTATTATTATTATTATTATTATTATTATTATTATTATTATTATTATTATTATTATCATTGATTGCGAATTTGAATATTTTGGATATTAATTTTTTACTCTAGAATGGTAAGGATGAACCTTAGATTTCTTTTGGATAAGCTGTTATGGCGTTAGCTAGCACATGATCAAGTTAGGTATCGAAATAACGTTACTCTTAGTGCTAACATAATCAAGTCCTGAGTTTGGAATCTCTAATTGCATAAATATTAAGATATCCTCCTATATCTTATTGGGTTTTTAGTCAATCAAAAAAGGGCTAGTGGTGACTCCCTTGTTAAAATTTGCATAAACTTAATTGATTAAAATTTTGAACGCCTGATATCACACGAGATATGGGTTTGAGAAAACTTGAGTCAATAGAAGGCCATCGACCCAAAGTTAACAATACTCCTAAACCTTACAGTCTCTCCCTTATGAGGAGTTAGGTTGCGACACTATTCTTTGTTTAAGACTTCGTTTTTTATTTTTTTCAAAGAATGAGAAGTCACTCTCTAAACTCATGGGATGGATTTGATTTATGACCAAGTTAGTATCAAGAGCTTACGTTATGAACCGAGGGAATATTAGTTAGCTTCAATCAGGGCACTGTGAGGTGTGAGAATTAGTGTATAAGTACATACATACGTAAAATGCATTTGAAGAGAGATTCTTTCCTTAAGTTAGCAAGTTTTGTATGTATGCGTAACATGATCAATCTGTTAACATTCTGATATGAACACAATGCCTCTCAGTTTAAAACTCTTCTTCCTATTGTCACATGACATTATTGTTATTATTTTACTAAAACATTGCAATTTGATTTAGGAAGTTCCCTCTCCTCTCTCAAATTTATTTGCTTCCTATGAACAAATGCTTTTATATTTTTTCATTCTTTCTTAATTTTTTTCCTATTCTCTAAGTAATTGCTTTAAACATTCTGATATGAACAAATGCTTTTATTTTTTCCCATGCTAGGCAACGTGAAATTCTATATTTACGCATTTTATGGATGTCATTCCTTTTTCATAAATTTTAGTACTCCCATCATTTTCTGATGTTGCTCATTTTCATAGTTTCATCACATGCTTTCCTTAGAAAACCATGCACGTTCACATGCATGCCCCAATTTTTAAGTAATAAAATCGAGTACCAAAATCAACTGGATCTGGTTCTTGAGAAGATAGAAAAGTGTTATAGCTTCCTGGGCAACTTTATTATCTAACTTCAAGTGGCAAAAAACTTTATATTCATGAATCTTTGCTTTTTCCCATATATTAAAAGAAGAAGAAGAAAAAGATTATGAAGTATTGTTGTGAAAACAAATAAGCCCAACTTTATGTTCATGAATCTCTGTTTTTTATAATGATGCCCATTATTATGGTTTCGTTGTTTAGTAGCGACATCATAGTGTTAAAGTTAACGGGATTGGATCTAATAAGTAAGGCGAGTTCCTATTCATACATTGTTTTGGATACAATATGTTAGATTACATGAGATGATTAAGTTTTTTTCTACTATAGCGTTAAGTAATATGTCTAATTATCATTAAGGGAAAAGGGAGGTAATTGAGTGATGATGACGCGGCATTTAAAATTAATTTATATTTTCCATGTGGCTTTTTAATTTTTTTATTTAAATTAGATTTTAAAATTAGAAAAGAAAATTTAAAATTTATTAAAAAACAAAACAGTTCAAAAAAAAAAAAAATGGTAGTCGTCGTCCATTGCTGGAGGGGTCGGCAACGGTCGCCGATCCCAGGCGAGGGCTAGCAACCCTTGCCAACCTCGGGCGAGGGTGCCCAGATTTGGGCACGCCAGCCCTCTAGGGGGGCCGGCAACTGTCGCCCGCACTGGGCGAGGCCTCACTGGCCTCACAGCCCCCCGCGAGGGCCGGCGTGCCCAAATCTAGGCACCCTCGCTCGAGGTTGGCGAGGGTTGCCGGCCCTCGCTTGGGGTTGACAAGGGCTAGCCACCATCACCTAGGGTCGACGATTGTCGCCAGCCCCTTCGGCGATGGCAGCGGTGGCGGCGGCGACGGCGAGGGAGGAGCTACCTTTTTTTTTTTTTTTTTTTTAACGATTTTTAAAAATAAAATTTAACTTTTCTTTTTAGTTTTTAAATCTATTTTTTTAAAATGAATAAAAAATAATTAAAAAGGTCGTCTGAAAAAAGAAAAAATATTTAAAAAGCCACATTAGCATTTTCCTTTAAAAATGCTAACGGTGTTAAGTTTAGGACTCGATTGAAATAATTTGACAAGTTTTAGGACTTCAATAGCACTTATCCCTTTCTTTTTTCTAGGGTGAACAAAAAATGTAAGGTAATGTGATGGTGAAGCAAAGCCACAATTTTTCACTTCGTTGGCTGACAAATGAGAATCAGCATCCACTTACGAGGGCTACACAACATTCACCACAATCTGCTCAAGCCCAGAAACCATCTCATTGCAGCTTAAAAAGAAAGTCATTATAGCCGTCTGGACAAGGGCAGCAGCACAGGGAATGCCCCTATGGATGCACAATTTCTAGCGTTCAGAGGAAAAGGTTGGCTTATGCTCAGTGATAAAACATCGTACTTTGCAAGACCATACGTGTGAGGGAACAAGACAAATGAAGATATTGAGTCAAAGGTCCAGTGTCCTTGTCAATTTGGGAACAGTCCCTTCTGAACTCTTTACCAAGCCCCTTTTCTGATTAGTGTTAAACTCAAGTTCTATTCTAAATCACATCAAGCAAGTAAGATAAATGTACTCCAACATATAACCTATTCCGCATGATGAAAAAGTATATGAAGTGGCAATCATTTGAAATCAAGTCCAAATTTATGAGTAATAGCACGAGCCCTAACATGATACTGAAGATTTCACAAAACATTTGACAAGATGATTGAGATCTTTAATAAGGATAGCAGGTGTTGCACGTTCTTATTCACTTATAATCATGATTAGTTGATGAATTTGGCCACTTCCCCTTCCACATTAGTTGCACGTTCAAAATTTGTATGGATGCCGATTCAATTATCTGTCATTCCATTTCTTTCTAACCCCCCCCCCCTTGCTCTGCCAGGATTTTCAAGAGAAATTATGTGACTTGGTAGTATGCACATAGCGAGTAATTTTTCATGTAATCAGTAACTTTTACAAGATATTCAACTTCCAATCTATAAATAAGTACTCACCTGTTTACATTATTAGTAATGTTTTCTATATAAGAGGTAGCCTTTCTATGTTGATTCTTGTTGTCCTATATATATAAGACTACTTTGTTAAAAAAAAAAAAAAAAAAAGATGCTTTCTGCAATGTCAAAGTAAATCTTAACACACGAACAAAAAAAAAAGAGAGTAAATCTTAACACAAAAAACTAAAAATTTATATGAGGTTAAAACTAAAAATCAAAGTAAATCTTAACACACGAGTAAGTCTTTGCCTTAAAAAGTAAATACCGCCGACCTGTTCTATTAAAAAAAATGTTAGGTATTGGCAAACAATTGTCAACCATCCCACGTGGTCTAAGAAGTGAAAATTAAAGTCTCCTTTTCTCAGCAGACGCAAATGAAATTTCTCCCGAAGGGGGCTAAAGAACAAACGAGCCCAGCTTTTTTTTGAAAACTCAAAACGAGTATTCAGGGGAACAGGATTTGGATCTTGAGAAGATAGACAATTGTTATAACTGTTTGGGCAACTCCAACATCTAACTTCACATGGTAAAAAAATAATAATAATAAGTTAATGAATCTCTGCTTTTGCGCGAATGAAAAACAGGAGAAAAAGATAACGAAATATAACTTGCGAATGAAGAAGTACGAACCTTTTGTACGCAAAAAAGAAATTATGTACAGGTACTGATGTACCAATATGCGGTGGGATAATAAAAGGGTAAAACAACTCTTGAAGTTGGCTAATCTTCTCTTTAGAATTCTATTTAGAATTGGAAGTCGAGACATTATATGCTTTTATGTGTCCAATTTGGAGAAGGCTAAATATCCTAAATATTTACACCATATAAGTCATATCTCTAAATCTGAATAAAGGATGTTGATAGTTTCCCTAAACATTCTTTGTTTCATCAGGCTATTCATTTTCAAAAAAAGCTCTCTGATTAGTTGCTATAAGAAAGAACGAACCTGGTTAATAGTGGGCTGATCGACGACCGACCAACAAGGCGAAGGCCCAACCAGCCAGATCAAGAGAGGAGGACAGGAGATGATGTCGGCGAGATGAGATGGATGAGATAAGACGGCGTGGGCAAGACTCCAGGAATAGAGAGATCAAGGGCACTGATGGGGAAAGTCGAGAGACTAGAGTCTGAGAGAGAGGCTGGCTTTGGGAGTGAGAACTAAAAGAGAGTAGCAAGGGCCTTAAATATAAAAGATTTAGCACTATTTTGAACTGTTCAAAACTAGTTCGTCCAAAGGCCGGTTCCTAGAATTTTTACATGAGAGCTAACCGGTTCTCGTGTGAACAGGTGTAGAATTGGGCAAGTTTAGTTCAATTTCAGATTGAATCAACCCAGTTGCTCACCCATAATAAAAATGTTACATTTGAGTTCTAATAACAAACGTTATAAGATTAATCTCTTGATTAGTGGAAGGAAAGGACCATCATGAAGCACAAAATTCCTTTCGTCTAAATAAATTAGATAGGCCCTTATATGAAATGAAAAACCAATCATACAATACGTTTAGTCAATTGAAATCATTTAATATTGCATCAATTTTCAAACCTAATATTATTTATATTAGATAAGATTAGAATGGGCATTTTACATAATATATACTAAATAGCTATTGAAGTTGGCTAATCTTCTCGTTTGAATTCTACTTTGGAACACTATATGTTTTTATGTTCTCAATTTGGAGAAGGCTAAATAGCCTAAATGTTAAGGGCCATGTTTACACCATAGAAGTCATATCTCTAAGTCCAAATAAAAGACGTTGATAGTTTGAGCAAGAATTCTTTGTTTTGTCTGAATATGAGGGGTTTTCAGTGCTGTTAAAAGGATTTTTATATTTAATTTCGAAATGTTACGATTAATATGAGCCATATCAATTCACTCATTAAGGGGATTTTTTGACTTCTAAATGTTTGGACTTCAACACTCCCATTAACCTCGGCAATGAACCATTAAGAAAACTCTCTAATAAGTGACTTGCTATTGCTCACTTGCCACCTAGGATCCTAGTCCACTAGAATTGCCCACCCTACCTCTCACGCCGTCTCTAATTCATTCCACTTAGAATGTTACGTACGTGCGACGGAAACCCTTCCACAAAGTTAAAGGACATCGCGAGCAAAACTCCTCAACGTGTATATTTTTATAGTTAAAACATTAACTAATTAACTGTATCTCATGAAACAGTTAAATCCGATGTTATTGTAAAAAAACCCTTTATAAGTATCCAACCTCATTTATAATACAAAATCTATATATCATCCTTAAAATAGACTATAATGAATTGAAAAACCAATCATTCAATACCTTTAATCAATTGATGTCATTTAGGGCGCGTTTGGCGACGATTCTGTTTTCGGGAACTGATTCTGACAAGAAATGATTATTTTTTATTCCGTTCGGGAACGATTCGAGTAAAAGAACGTGTTTGATAACCGTCTAAAATTTTTTATTCGGGAATAGAATTGTGTTTGATAACGTGTCCATTGATTCTGTTCCAAATTATTTTTTTATTTTTAAATAATTTTTTCTACTTTTTTTTTTTACCTTTTTTCCTTTTTTCCTTTTCTTTTTTCATTTTTTCTTTTCATTTTTTTCCTTTTTCTCATTTTTTCTTTTCTTCTTGTGGCCGGTCGCCGGACCGACGATCGGCCGAACGAGGGCCGGCGACCTCACCAGAGCGTCGCCGGCCCTTAGCGAGGCTGGCCCTCGTCGGCCGAGCGTCGCCGGCAGCCTCGCCCAGCTACCGGCGACGCTCGCCCAGCCCTGCCGAGCGTCGCCGGTGGACAGACGGGCCTCGCCGGGCTGGGCGAGGCCCGCCGAGGCTGGGCGAGGCCCGCCTGGCCACCGGTCAGGCTAGGCGAGCCCGGCCGGTGGCTAGGCGGGCCTCGCCTCGCCGGTGGACAGGCGGGCCTCGCCAAGGCTGGGCGAGGTCCGCTTGGCCACCGGTCAGGCTAGGCGAGCTCGGCCGGTGGCCAGGCGGGCCTCGCCCAGCCCCGGCGAGGCTCGGTGAGGCTCGCCAGTGGCTGGGCGAGCCTCCGGTGAGCTCACCGGACCTCGCCAGTGGCTGGGCGAGCCTCTGGCGAGCTCGCCGAACCTCGCCCTGGCCAGGCGAGCCTCCGGCGAGCTCGCCAGACCGACGGCCGGCGGCAGGCGGTGGTAAGCGGCGGGCGGTGGCGGGCGATGATCGCGTGATGGCGGAAGGAAAGAAGAAGAGTTTTATTGTATTGATTCTTTTTTTGATTCTCGGACATAGAATCAACTTTTTTTTTATTCTCAAATCTACTCCAAAACTGATTCTAGGAACAAATTTGTTACCAGGAACAAAATTTTTACCAAACGCGATTCTCGTCTCAAATTGATTCTGGGAACAAAAAATCAGAATTAGTCACTGTTGGAGTGTTGCCAAACAGGGCCTTAGTGTATCACATCAATCATCATACCGAATTTTTTTCTTTTTATATTAGATTAGAATGGACATTTTACACTTGAATAATTCTCCTAATAAAATGTCATAACCAAGGACCACATTAGATGCGGATGTCTTCCAAATCTTCTTGGTCAATAAAGCAAAATTTTTATGCAATCTAGCCGGTTCACTTTATGCTTGAAATTCCAAAAAGAAAAAAGAAAAAGAAATAGGCACTTTGGGCCTCTTTTGTCGAGAGGCATGCGTACTATTAATAATATATAAACTTTAATTCGCCCAACTTTTGAAATTTGAGTGAATCTTTTACGCATGAATCATGCTCCTTAAACAGCACCATAACTAAGGTCGACATCTAATGTAGATGTCTTACTAATCTTCTTGGTCATGGTGCAAATTCTTTATATAATTTGGCCAGTTTACTTTCTGTCTGAAATTGGACAAGAGGCACTATGCGGTTCTTTTGTCAAGATGCATGCATATCATTTACATGTGTAACTTATTGTTATTAGTTTGTCACTTTCATCCCAACTTAATTGTGGTCCTAACTTTAACTTAGCTATTGCAATCCACCAGATATGTAAAAGATTGCATACAATTTAATATTCAGGCAAGTTGATGTTGATTTTTTGTTCGGGAGGAACTATATTATATTAAATTAGATGAATAATTTTATTCTACTTTATTGTAAAGTAATATGTCTTATTAAAGTTGAGAAAAGTGGAAGGAAATGGACGTTTGTGATGATGTCGGTCCACTATTAAGCCCCTTTCTACCTTACTTTCTTATTATTGAGAGATGTTTATGTATATACATAGGTTGGTTCTACAAATGACACATTATAAAATAAAATGAAAGAAGGAAATCATGATAATCAGAATTAGATGAGTTTTCTTGAGACCTGTTCGTTGTGCTTTTTAAAAAGAAAAAACGATTTTTTGTTTTCCTTTCAAAACATAAAATATTATCCAAATATGAAATGATCATGAAGAAATTATATGTAATTATATGTAAATTACATATCAATATTTACATGTTGTAAAAATTTATTATGTTTCAGGTCAAAGAAATGTAAAAATGTGTCCGAGACAAGATTAAATTAAACAAAACAAAATGTAAACGTATGAAAGCTTTACAGCTTCAAATCCACTACAAGTGGTGGACCATATCAGTGTCTTTCCGTTTGATGTGTCATCTCTTCCCTTAGTCCTCTTTTCCTTAATTTTCCTTTCTTTAAAAGTGTACGATAACGTGTTGATTGAGCAAAACGAGAATTTTCCACTCTCCACCATCACAGCTATCACAAAAAGAATCGTTTACAGGGAATGCCCTAATGGCTGCACAATCTCTGGTGTAAGTGGACAATATCAGTTTATGCTCGACCATAAAATGTTTCATTTGAGTTCTAGCTGCAAATTTCATAAACCTAATCACTCAATTAGCAGAAGGGGAAGGACCATTATGAAGCACATAGTTCCTTTTAGACTAAACAAAGTAGATAGCCCCATTCCAAGCAAAGCTCTAGTAGAATTCTCGAAAATGTTTTGCACTTTCCAGCGATCCGTTTAACATGAGCTTTAAGTATGCTGCTTACATTGAAAAGCTTCCTCCAAATGTAAGTAGAGTTACTCTTAGGTTCAACAGACCAAATTCATTGGTCCATCAACAAAAAGCTGCACTCAAGCATTCCAAATGAACCCAGCTCTCACTACCAATCTCCGGAGGCAAATCCACGCAAGTAATTGTTTCAGGCCCATTCCCCTTTTACGTTTAGGAAGGCATATATTTCCAAGCAGCTCTTGCTCCCTTAGCATTGTCAGGCTTGCCTCTACAAAGAATAGAATTGCGCTTCCTTGCCACTAGCTTCAATATTTTCTTTGGCAGCACAAAAATTTGGCTCCTATAAGTAATAATGCTAACTGTAACTGATTTAATGAGTTGTAGTTCGCCTGCAAAAGTCAAATGGTCGACACTTTCCCAGTTATCCTTTCAACTAGTGTTTTGCAATCTTGGCCACTAAACTTTGCCAGATATTAAAGGAACTTCAAGGTATTTAAGATGCAATGCTCCTCTCAGAATGCTACTTATCTGTAGCAAATCATCATAATAAACTTAGTAATTTATGAGGATTAAGCTTGAACTCGAAATCTGTTGAAACTATCGAAAATGATTTAAATTTTAAAGATAAGAAGTCTTGTCACCTTTGAAGAAGATCATAAGATCATAACAAATCCCAAATAAATTAACTTGATTTAGGTAACAAATTACGCCCAACGTGAGAGCCGGACGGAGCCCGAGCGTGTCCATTGGTCACCACTACTTTGTAACTTATCCATAGCTACTAAAACTCCTCCAGGCCTACGCATGGAGCGGCAACCGTTATTAGTCCGGATTGTTGATATGAAGATGGGATTCTGATATAGTTAAGACTCTTTCTAGATTAGAGAGAGAGAGAGAGAGAGAGTATTTTGCCAAATAGCCTATTTTTTCGCATAAATCAATATGAAGGAAGAACCCTAGGAGCAGAAAGTCGCATGCTTGTAGATAAAAAGAGCTGCTTAACAAACCAAGAAAGCAAAATTATATGTTCATTGATCATCTTCGTTATAGTTCTCGATCGAATTCGTGCTTTATCTGTTAAAGGACTTCTCAATCCACAACTCTCCTTTGTATTGTCACATGACATTGTTACTATTATATTATTGAAACATTATAGTTTCATCAAGGATGTTCACTCCTATTGCTAATCTCTCCAAGTCATTTTCTTCATATGATCAAAGCTTCTGCATTTTTTTCTTCCGTTATTTTTTTTCCTATTCTCCATACAAATAAAAAACTGTGATAAAGATCTCTTCGGTACTACGCTTTTCCAAATTTGCACATTAATGCAATGTAAAATTCTATAATTAGGCATTTTAAAAGGGCCTAATACCCTAAAAAGCTCCAAACTTTATATTCAATCCCAATTATACCCTAATTTTTTTTCATCCCATAAAAAATCCCCACCCTTAGGTCTAGTCTCAATTCTATCCTTTTTTTTTGTCTTACGAAACCCCCCCTCCCCAACTTTAGGTCTTGTCTCAAAATTACCTCCCGCTCCCAATTTTAGTCTCATAAAAAAATTGCTAACATTTCCTTGAGTCCCAAATCTACCTCGTTAACCCTCCGTATAAAATTTTTCGTTGACAAGCGAGAGATGGAAAACTCCCAAATACAAGCTATTTGAGCATCCCAAGCGTGAGCTCTCTGATTGCAAAAAATGGAACACTGCCGAGCACAAGAGATTGAAGACCAAGTGCAAAATTGAAGATCCCTGAATTGTTCTAGTCTTACCCAAATTTCGTATCTGAAAAGTTTGGGCTGATATGGAAATTCATCTCCAAAGACGTCTTCTTGGATCTGAAATTTGGGGAAAGTTAGAGTAATAACGTGAAAATGCCACATAAGATCACTAAGGGCGATTTTGGATAGAGGGTTAATTGGTATAGATTTGTGACTCAAGTAAAAAATTGTGATTTTATGAGAAAAAATTAAAGTAAAAGTGGAATTGGATATAAAGTTTGAATTATTCATGAAACAAAAAAGTTTATAGTAGAATTGGGAGTAGAGTTAAAGTTGGCGTTTTTATAAGGTATTAGACCATTTTAAAAGAGTTCTCACTCAGGAGCAAAACAACAGACATACCCAACACTTCTTCAGGCATCTAGAGTTTGTGCATAATCTTTTACTATTTGAGTTTCCTATTGCAATCATATCCATGAGCTGGAATCCTTTGATTAATTCAAATTGTGACTTCTCTTTAACAAGGCTTAATACCACAAAAAATCCAAAAATGATACACTTGAGATAAATTTTTTATAACTAAAACCTCAAACTAATATCTTTGACAAATTAACCTCAAACTAATATCTTTGACAAATTAACCTCAAATTAATATACTTGTGACAAATTTACCTTATGTTAGTTTTCGTTAAATTTTACTGTCAAATTATTGATTTGGTTACACTTAATAATTGATTGACGTTCAAATTTGGGATTTTACTCTCCATTTTTCACAGTTGTACCGTTTTTGTGATTTTTTGAGGATTTTTTTTAGGTAAATTTATCATAAATGTATCGATTTGGGCTATTTCATAGTCAAAAAATTAATTTAGGGTAAATTTATTACAGATTTATGAGTTTGAGATTTTTCATGGTATTAACTCCTTTAACAATTACCGGGAGATGAGTCATCTCTCTTGCCTTTTAAGCCTGGCTCTTATTTCTAGCCCCTAATATATTCTTCTTCTAATTTAGCTCCATTCAAAACGTAGAATCAAATCTTTGCCGTATTGCCTATTTGATCATACCATCAGCTTGCCTCTATCGTCTAATTTAAAGTTATTTTTACATTTTCTATTAATGACTAACAGACAAGCTTTTTTTCTTATTTTCTATGTAAGTTCAAATTCGTGACGTTACAGCAACTTCTATCATTCTTTTTACATTTTAAAAATACAACAATTATTTTTTATAATAATTTTTTCTTTTCCATACGAATTATGACTAGTCTTCTTCATAATACTTTATTATGCATGTTTCACATCTACTTTTGTTAAATCTGCAAGATGCTCGTCGTCCCACCAATAATAGAAATTGTCTTAATGATTTTTTTATTAATGCATTTGTCTCAATGCATAACATTCCTTTTCGCATATTTCAATGAATTTTCATGCAGGGTTTGTCCTTTCATTTTTAATAAATAGATTATTCCTTCTTCTTTTTTTTGGTCTGCTCTTTTCTACTTTTTTGTACAGTTATATGTCTATTTAATGTTAAGAGAAATGGGAGGGAGACGAGCTTTGCAATGATGTGGCTCAATCAATTAGCTCGATTTCACCTTTCTCATTATTGATAGAGTGTATACATATGGGCTCCCAAATGACACTCAATAAAATAGAAAGAAAGAAGGTGGTTCACAATGATTCGAGTTGGTTGAGTGTTTTCCGAACTTATTTGTTTATGCTTTTCAAAAGGTGATAAAAGCAAAATGTATATCAGGTATTAAGGCCAGAAATGTAATAATGTGTCCAGGATAAGAATAGGTAAAATTAAAGCAAAATGTAAAAGTATAATAAAATAAAGCCTTAGCAATTTGTTCAGGTTTATGAGAGCTAGAGGTTAAAATCCACTCCAGGTGGTGGACCACATATCATTGTCTTTCGGTTTAATGGGTCCTCTTCGTCCTTTTTCCTAAATTTATCTTTTTCCAAAAAGCGACCAGAAAAATTGTAAGATAACGTGTTGATAGGACAAAATCACAACTTTTTCGACAAAAAAAAAAAAATAATAACGAAGCAAAATCACAATTTTCCACTTGCCGACGTCACTGTGCTTACGCAAAAGGATCTTTCAAAATAAACTTTTCGAGTGGCCGACAACTCAGAGTCACCATCCACTTACAAAGGCTACAGCTACGCTACGTCGGGTAAAATGAACTCAATACCAACAACCATCTCTTTGCAGCCTAGACAGCAGCAGCATCAAGACAGGGCGATTATTCCTAAACATATCGCATTTGTACCAATTCAATCCTAAACTTTTCAATGGATCAATTTATTCCTAAACTTTTTAATATTGATACTAATTCAGCCCATACGGCCAATTTTGGCCACGGCTACTGATGTAAATGTTGACCGGGTGACGGACGCTAATATGGCAATTTTTATGATTTTTTTTATTAATTTTTTTTTTTATTAACTTTTTTTGAATATTTTAGCCTAGATTTGAGCGAGACCAGCCTCGCCTTGGCCTTGCTGTGGGCAAAGACGGCTATCGCCAGCACGCTAGCCTGGCGATGGCCGCCTTCGCCCACGACAAGGCCAGGGCGAGGCCGAGCAAGGGCCGCGACCCTTGCCGGCGGCTAGCAAGGGCTTCGCGGCCCTCACCTTCGCCTTGGTGATGGCCGCCATGGCCTCGCCAGCTGTGGGGGAGGCTAGCGCTGGCCTTGCCCAGATCCGGACGAAGCCACCTCGCCGACGGTAGGTGAGGGCTTCGCGGCCGTCGACCAGTGGCCAGTGAGCCTCATCGAAGGCTCACCGACCACGCCTTTAAAAGAAAAGGAAAAAAAAAATTAATAGAAAATTTCAAAAAAATAATTAAAAAATCATAAAAATTGACACTTCAACGCCGGCCGACCAAAATTGGCCGATTGACCAATTGATACTAATATTAAAAGGTTTAGGACTAAATTTGTCCAATTGAAAAGTTTATGATTGAAATAGTACTGATGCAATAGGTTTAAGACTTTTTTGGTACTTTTCCCCATTCTAAATCACACCGAGCAAGTAAGATAAATGTACTCCAGTATATAGCCTATCACGCATGAATAACCGAGCTCTCAAAAGTATACAAGGCAGTGACCATAATAAATTAGGTCCTAATTCATTGGTAATAGCACAAGTCTCTCTTGTTCAACATGAGACTAAAGATTTCACAAAACATTGAGCGAGCTACCCAAGATACATAGTAAGAATAGCAAAAGTTGCATTCTTATTCACAATTAATCACAATTAGCTGTTATATCTCATAACTCTCTCTTCCTCATTAATTGCATGTTCAACATTTCTATGGATGCCAATTTAATTATATGTCATTCCATTTCTTTCCTAACCCCTCCTTGCTCTACTAGGATTTCCAAAAGAAATTATACTACTTATAACTGTGCATGTAACTAATGATTTGTCATCTGATAGGAACTTTTTATAAGAGATTGGATTTTCAATCTATGAAATATCTAACTTGTACAATAATATTAGAAAAATGGAGAATAAATTACTTTTTTTTTTAATATCCTTACCAAAAAAAATTACTTTTTATATGAAACTTACTAATCATTAGTTACATGCGACAATTTTGAACATAACTATTGATAACATACGTGTACAATAATATTAGAAAAAAGTATTAAAATGACAACAACTAATTGCAAAACCTCCCATGTCAATAATGCTTAAGCCCCCGCATATATTTATGTCGTATATATTACTTTATAATAAATATGGCAAAAACTTAATCATCTCATTTAGTCTTTTAAATACTAGAACAAGGTATTAATAACAACTTGCCTTACCTATTAAGTTGGATATGATCTTACATACTAGAACAATGTGTCAACATATTGCTTTACTTATCAAATTGGATGTAACCTTTTACGCAGGAATCATTCTCCTCATACAATGTGACAACTAAGGCCCACATTAGATGTAGATGTCTTCCACATCTTCTTGGCCGATAAAGCAAATTAAAAAATATAAAAAAAAAATCTAACCTTTTACACATGAATGTAACCAAAATTTGAAGATGCTGACGTCTTCCAAATCTTCTTTTTCAATAAAGCAAAATTTTTATATAAAGAAAATCTTCTTGCTTTAATTATCAAATTGGATCTAAGCTTTTATGCATTCTTTCTATACAATGTCACAACCAAGGCCCACAATAGATGCGGATGTCTTCCAAATCTTCTTGATCAATAAAGCAAAATTTGTATATAATCTGGCCGGTTCACTTTATGCTTGAAATTAAAAATAAACAAATAAAAGAAAGAAGCACTTTGGGGTTCTTTTGTCAAGATGCGTGCGTACTATTAATAATATGTCAACTTCAATTCGCCTAACTTATGATATTTGATTAAATCTTTTACACACGAACCATGCCCCTTAAATAATGTCATAACCAAGGCTCACATCTGATGCGGATGTTGTACTAATCTTCCTGGTCATGGTGCAAGTTCTTTATATAATTTGGCCGGTTCACTTTGCGTCTGAAATTTTAAAAGAGGCATTATGGGGTTATTATTACTAGTTTATGTCACTTTCATCCCAATTTAATTGTGGTCCTAACTTTTAGCTTAGCTCTCGCAAATGCTAAGGGAAGTGGGAGGGATGCAAGTTTGTGATGATGTTAGTCCATCATTAAGCTCCTTTCTACCTAACTTTCCTATTATTGAGAGATGTATATGTATATACGTAGGTTGGTTCTACAAATGACACATTATAAAATATAATGAAAGAAGGAAATAAGGATAATCAGAATTATATGAGTTTTCTTAAGACTTGTTCGTTTGGGCTTTTTTTTTTATAAAAAAAATGATTTTTTGCTTTCCTTTCAAAACATAAAATGTTTTTCAAATATAAAATGATCATGCAGAAATTATATGTAAATTACATATAAATATTTACATGTGAAATCATATTAGAGCCCTTCCTATTTTGTTGATGTTTATGAAAGCATTACAGGTTGAAATCCACTGCAAGTGGTGGACCATATCAGTGTCCTTCGGTTTGAGGTGTCATCTTTTCCTTGGGTCTTCTTTTACTTAATTTTCCTTTTTCCAAAAGGCAGCCAAAAAAAGTGTAAGATAACATATTGATTGAGCAAAACGACAATTTTCCGTTCACCGATTTCACAGTTGTTCTATATGGATCATTTAGAAGAAAATTTGTACGTGGGCCGACAAGTGAGAATCATCGTCAACTTACAAAGGCTACACTACATCCAGCACAATCAACTCTAACAACCATCTTATTGCAGATTAGGCAACAGCGGCAGCACGGGAAATGCCCTGATGGTTGAACAATCTTTGGAGTTCAATGTAGGGGTGTGCAAAATACCCGGGAACCACCCGGACCGCCCGGAACCGGACCGGAACCGCTCGGAACCGGCGGTTCTTGAGGGAACCGGTCCGGTTCCCGGTTCCAATTTATGAGAACCGGTGGGTACCGGTCCGGTTCCCGGTTCCATGGGTGGATCCACCCGCCCGCCCACCTAGACCGAACCGGAACCTTTTTAATATTAAAAAAAAAAAATTACTAAAAGAAACCCTAGATCTCACTCACTCCCTTTCGTCTTCGGCTCCTAATCCTATCACCATTTCGCTGTGTTTACTTCTCCCGCCGTCCGCATCTCCACGTACTTAAATTTGATTTTTCTTTCTTTGGCTTGCTTTGATGTTACGTAGTCATTCTATGTTGAAAACCAAAATTATTTCACGTCAAGATCGGTTCCATGGATCCACCCGGGAACCGGACCGGACCGACGGTCCGGTTCCCGGGTGGATTCATGCAACAAACGGGTGGATCCCGATTCTAATTTTTCGGAACCGGTCCTTAGCGGGCGGTTCCCAGTTCTAGGTCGGGAACCGCCCGCCCGAACCATGCACACCCCTAGTTCAATGGACAATATCAGCTTATGCTTGAAGATACAATGCATCATTTGAGTTCTAACAGTAAAGATCATAAACTGATCACTCGATTAGCAAGAGGGGAAGGACCATCATGAAGCACATACTTTCTTTCGATCTAAATAAAGCAGATAGCCTTATTCCAAGCAAAGCTCTAGCAGAGTTCTCAAAAAGGTACTGCAATCCCAGCGGTAAGTTTGACAGGAGGCTTAAGTATGTGGCTCAGATACAAAAACTTCCACCAAATGTAAGTAGAGTCACTCTTAGGTTCAACAAACAAAATTCTTTGGTCCTTTAACAAAAAGCTACACCCAAGCATTCCAAATGAAGCCAACTCTCATTGCCAATCTCCAGAGGCAATTCCACGCAAGTAATTGTCTCAATCCCATTCCCCCTTTACATTTAAGAAGGCAGATATCTTTCGAAGTCGCTCCTGCTTCCTTAGCATTGTCAGGTTTGTCTCTTCAAATAATAGCGGTGTGCTTACTTGCCACTAGCTTCAATAATTTCTTAGGCAGCACAAAAAGAGAAAAAAGGCTCCTATAAGTAATAAAGCTACATATAACTGATTTAATGAGTTGTAGTTTACCTGCAAAAGTCAAATGCTTGATATTCTTCCATTATCCTTTCACTAGCAGTTTGCAATTTTTGTCACTAAGCTTCACCCGATATTAAAGGAAACTCAAGGTATTTAAGAGGCAATGCTCCTCTCAAAATGCCACTTATTTGTAGCAAATCATCGTCATATGTAACTAGAAACTCTATTTTTGAGAATTAAGCATCAAACCATAAATTTGTTAAAACTGTTGAGAAAAATTATTATCTAATGATAAGAAACTTTGTCACGTTGAAGAAGATCATGAGATCACAATGATGCTCAAATAAACCAACTTGATTTGGGTAACTAATTAGGCCCAATGTAAAGGCTGGGCTCGAAACTGTTCTACTTCATAGTTTACCCATAGCAACTGAAACTCCTCCAGCCCAATGCATGGACTAGCCACGATAGTTGGCTAGGGTTGATTATATTGATATAGGACTCAGATATAGTTTAGTCTCTTTGAATATATATATTTCCGAATAACCTATAAGAACCCTAGGACTAGAAATTTGCATTATTGTAGAAAAAAGTACTAACAAAAAAATATTTATGTACCTAAAACTTGCTGAGTTTTATAATTGTAGAAATTTGTATAAGAACACTAGCTTACTGAGTTTATTTATCTACTACACATGGATGATATTTTTTCTAATTATACTTGCAAGATGCCTGTGCATTGCACGTGTTTAAAATAATATCTGGTGTCTAAATGTCGTTGTTGAAGTGAATTTCGCAACAGAAATAATATTAAAAAATTATAATAAAATAAATATTCACATGAATTAAATTCCACTTGAGTTTGCATGGAGTTTTCTTAAAGTGGATCCGCATCATGTAAATTTGTGCTGCGTTAAAAAAAAAAAAAAAAAAGAAAAAAGAAAAGGATTTCAAATAGTACTATTTATTGTATCATATCATAATTTCTTGCAATGTTTCGAGGATATAAAATATTATAAATCAATATAACAAAAAAGCATAAAGTAAGAATGTAAATTCCGCACTCTTGATAGCTTTCCTCCATTTGTTGGAATGTTCATGGTTGTGCCATCAACTTGGTGCGTAAAAGGGGAGTAAGCCATTCACGTAAAATTTTCTTGAGAGCAAAATGGTTTATTTTCTCTTCACCATTTTCTTATATCTATTCATAGAGAGTTGGACGTGATTTTTTCAAGATTATTTTCCAAATTCATATATTTCAGTTTCCTTTTTAATGGAAAGTCTTTTTTGTATATTTGCTAATCATTTGACTTTTATCCTTTTTCTATTGGCAAGAGTTGATGGATATCTCATTATCCATTACAAAGTATCGACAATGTATGATAAAAAGAATTGTTGGATATCTTGTTAAAAAATGCAATATTCAATTTGAATTTTCAGAAATTCGCATTCCCCCAAAGTGCATATTTAAAATGCCCTTGATTGATTTTAACATAAGAAAATTCACATGTTCCTTTCTTTTTTATGAAAATGTCGTTGCCAACGGTTGGTTGTTAATATTGGTTGTACCTATCGATACTTCAAGTTAATTATTTTTCCTATTTTGTAAATTTTAATCTGGTTGTATAATGATTTTTCCTCAATATTTGTTATACTTACTTTATGATAATTAATATGTTATATAAACATCTATGTCACAATAGTGAAATATCGGTAGCCCCATATTTTCACATCTCTATGAGAAAATTGATATTAAATTAAAAAGAGCATTGGATATCGGCTAGAAGTTACAATAAAATTATTAGATATATCTTAAATTGTGACGCAAACTGTACTTTGAACCTGTTGCTGCTGTAAACATATGCTTTTTTTTTGATAGTAATAGTAGTTAAACAAAGGACAATTGAAACTAGAAGAATATTACCAAAATGCCCATAGATGATCACAAATATTTTTAGTGGGTTGATGAATGTTATTAGATACGCTAAATGGCGATTTGTCTTATCTTGATTGCTTTACAAAGTCCATTGAAATAGCCTTGGTTTTTTTTTTTTTTTCAATGATACCAAACACATGCCTATTTATTTGATATTTCTTAGGCACGACACCTTAAAGAAAAATAACAACATGAAGTGTTGGTTATCATGACCAAATTTAGCTAGGTTGATTAGATGCCAATCTAATAGTTATGTACCTCATCTTTCTTGGTGAGCTGAACCTAGGTACATATTTTAGCTTTACAACTTTTTTATTATCATAGGTAATTTTAAGATTGAATTTCTTTTGAATTTATTTCATTTTTTAATATTTATCTATATTTAACATATTGCTCACTAAAGTATACATTATAGGGAGTATTTATTTCAAGACTTATCAAAATCTAAATAATAATGAAATTCTTCAAAAGCTCATGCATAAACTTCTTGTGATACTCCTTCACCAAAAAAAAAAAAAAAAAAAAAAAAAAAAAAATCTTGTGATACTGAAATCAAATTTGTGCTCACAAATTATGAAGTAATAGGAATTATCCTTGACAGCTATAAAGTGATAGAAATTATCTTCGATGATTCTAGTTAATCATATATATGAATAATTTACAAAATTATAGTAACGGGCTCTTAATTTTTTAACATCCTTGTTAACGGGTAATTTTCGAATATGAATATCAAAATTTAAAGTTATCAATGACTATGCCTTTTATCAAAAGATTCATCACTAATTATGCATATAGTCTTATTTATTTGTAAAACATATGAAATATGGGAAATCATGTATATAATAGAAATACCTTTTCTTGTATAAAATTTATGTAATTATGGCTTTTTATATTGGCTAAGTTTTATTTTTATTGATTTTTAATATTCATATATTTTTACAAATGAGGCTTAATTTTTTAAATAATCCTCAAATAGCAGCTAAAAGTCTTGGATTCAGAGTACGTGCAATTATCTAAAGAAATTGGTAACTTACTAATTTATTGGAATTTTGACAAATTTCTTGTAGGATCGACGCTTTAATAAATAGACTTGTAAGGGTTCAAGGAAGTAGACAAATTTCTAACTTACCAAAATGTTGTTGAATTTATAATAGTGTTGGTAATTTATGAATGGGTTACCTGACATTCGAGTTACCACAGTCATACTTTTCTTTTTTTTAATTAATGTCATTGGAAATTTTACCAGCAACTTCAGAAATCCACTAACGAAAATTTTCAGCTTTCCCTGAACAACTTGGAATCCTCTAAGAAGTCTAATCAGTGTCTTCTCATCCATAATTCTAGAGAAACATCAATCCTAACTCTCAAATTTTTCAATCTGCTAAGTTCAGCCCGCTAGAGAAGTTGGGAAGTGGTTACTCAAATGCCCAAAACGTTGATAATTACTTGTAGATGCAGGATGAAACCAATCTAAAGGAGACCAGGTCTGAGGTTGGACACCTCATTTTCTCTCCCTCTGGGAAGCTTTATTTACATGAGGATCTTCTCACAATCTCTCAGCTTATATGTCCTCACTGACTTTAATTAATGCATTTGGCCTTTCTTAATCAGCAGCTCGAATGTTAGACCTTCAATGCTAGCTTCTGAGTAGCAAGAGATTCAGCCTCAAGGGTGGGCTCCCATAAAATAGTAGTTTCAGCAAGTAACAAGGTCATGAGGTACAGGTCCATGTTTGACGCAGAATACCTGTCCTCCATGTAACCTGTTTTATCATTTTAAGCCATTAAGCAATTAAGCAAGGATGGCCAACTTTGTTTTACTGATATTCAAAAACAGCGAGATCTCCAACTGAGATGTCGAAGTCTTAACTACGATAATGTTCTGTATATGTTGGATGAGCAAGGACTGATATGAAGATTTACATTTGTTTAGGAAGCCAAAATGTGGGAGTGCTTTATGATTGTTAAAAGTTGAAAAATTTTGCGTAGTAGAATTTATGAACTGTGACCACAAGACAGTACCTTTTATATGTTATTTTCTTAGGGCAGCATTTCTTGAATCCTCAATGAAAGTTAAGCATCTCCGATTTGAAATTCAGACAGAGCACTAAAGGGTACTGGTATGGTAAGTGTTATAGTACCTTTTCCTTGCTTCTCAGTGTCACAGCCCTCACGGATTGAGTGACCACGATTGGCAACTCCCTGCATAACGGACTCAAGTAATTCAGACATACCAACAAAATTTCACTTCAATTTAACGGGCAATCCACGAATTTGACTAGCAGCTGGTACGATTCTTCTGAGCATTACCCAAGAAAACGTGTCGATGTTGGCTGTTTCATGCTTTCTTGTCAACCTTCTCTCATTTCCTTCTCGATAGGTGCTAATGTGCTCCTTTTGGCAAAGTGAGAGATTCAGAATTGCCTTCTTTATCACTTCAAAGCCTCCCTATTCTCTCATGCTTTTTGTACTGCAGAAAAGATGGTTAACACTCTTAAAGTCCTTCAATGAACGAAAATACTTAATAAAGTCCATGTTATTTCTATAATGTGAACCTGTAGTTAGTGTGGCATCCTGTACCATTCCAGTCACTCTGAGAAGGAAGAGAATGTTTTTATCAACTTGGGGGCAATATATAGCGTAAATGGTGATAGTGAAGTCAACTACCTCTATCGACTTCGGATCTAACATGAGGACAAACTAGCTTGCTCAGTTATTCTCAATTATATAAGCAATATAAACAATAAAGAATTTGAATACCGTAGAACATGTCTGTACACACTTATTATGTTTGCCGTTAACAGCAATCCATTATTTTCTTGAGCGAGTAATTGAAATCTCACATCAAGAAGGTATCTCGAACACCATATATGATCTCCTGCTTCGATTCCCACGCTTGGTCCTGCTTGGTGTTCTCACTACACGGTACAAGCCAGTGTTGATCAATGGAATTCAGATGCATCTCACCAAATGCCAACGCACTTGGACCTCAGTCAAATAACACCAATCTTAGGCTCCCTTCTGTTGATCATCACCAACCATCAAGGAATTAACATCATCCCTCGTCGTTCATCTCATGCAGAATCAAAGTATGTTCCAGTGAGTACAAAGAATCAAGAAATATAAAAGGAAACAAATCTACTGAAAAAGGATGGTGGAACTGGATGTACGAACGACGACTTGATCGATTGATTCTACTCAAGCAACTAAAACCATATGAATCTGTAAATCCATCCGAGCATGACTGACTAGTGAGGCTTCGACAAGTTGAATGCAAGTCAGATTATCATAATACAACTCTCTGTTAAAGTATTAAACTGAGGTTTCCAACAATGAATTTCATAATGGAGAGCTTCTGAACGTATTCTGAAAAATAAGATATCAAACTCAAGCCAGTTTTATCTGGTAAAGAAACATGAGTTGGGAATTTCATCAAACAGGTTGCATGCACTACGAACAAGGAGCCTAGACCGGTGTCAATGCAATCTTTCACCCAGAACGACTCCCTCAACAACAACATCATCACAAATCATCGGGAAACAACTCGTATTCTCGTTTGTTTACGCAAAAGCAACGTTAACACAACTCAGCCTTGTGTTTCGCCCAAAGCAGGACAGAAGGGAGAGGAGAGAGGAGACATTACCTGGTCGGAGACGGAGCTACGATCGGCGGTGATACCAGAAGGAGGACGTCCGACGAGCAACGCACGCCAAGAATCGGAGCTTGCGAAGGAGGATTGAACCCGAACCGAGCTGCTTCGAAGGTGATGAACTGAGAACAGAGGCGAACAGAGCTTCCGAGAGAGTGAACTTCCAAAACGCCCAAAAACCTCCCGAGTCCGTTCTATCAACGCCCTCCGTTCGAGCTCTCTCTCGGCACGTATGTTCGTTGATGGCCGGTAACAGAAGGCCGGTGGCGGTTACCGGTGGATATACGGGTGCCCAACAGACGATTCGGTTACAAGCTTGTCCAAAATCAGCCTTCTAGAACTTCATCGAGAAACTCACTCGAACTGAGCTGATACGTTCGACTCTCTCACCGCGCATTTATCCTTAATCCCGTCGTTCTTCTTCAAACGAGAGGAAGAAGGGGAGAGAGAGAGAGGCAGGGAGGAAGATGTGCTGAGCACGAATAGAAAGAAATGGGCTAGGACACATTCGTGACAGCTAAGTTGCGCTAATGGGCTGACCCAATGGCCTTGTGGATCAAGTTGGGCTACATGAATTGGACTCACCTTTTTTTTTTTTTTAATTGTGACCGAATTCTTTTTATATATTCATGTCTTTATTTTTTGTCTATTTTTTTTATCATTTTTATTCATTTAATTTTTTATTTGCTGTTTTTGTTTTTATCTTGCTATTTTTTTAGTACTTTATAAGAATAAATGCTATGCTTAAATTGTTGACTAACATTCAAGTCATGTCAACAAGAATCAAGAGACGTTACATTAAAGTACTTTCTTCTTTCACAAACTTGGCAAAATTGCAAATTACTCTTGCCAATCGCTTTGGCAAAAATATCCATATTGCAATGGCAGAGCAAGACTACCAAACATAGTGATAATTAGCGTGACCGGTTTAAGTAATAGAACAAGAAAAATTTGAGACAATAATGGACACGAGAAATTGAGTCTACATGAAGTCCACTACATAGACTTAAAATTGGTAATGATTGATTTAGTCATAAAAAGAAATGACAAAAAGACTATTGCTTCGTTCATTCATTCTGCCTCGTATAAAGAACATGCCAATTGTCAACCAAACAAAATGCATTGGACAACCTTGTAGTGATCAAAATGGAGAAGTCATAGATTAAACTCCCAGCTATCATGAGACCCCTTTTAATGAAACATTTACTTAATTGCTCGAGATGATGCTAAAAATTGGGAAAGTATTTACTTGAGAACCTATGTAAAATGAATGAAAAGCAAACCAAGAATGTCAATTGTTGTCAAATGCTAACAATAAGATCACTTTTGCTATTGTCCCCCGAGCTTGACTGGTACTTGATCCATAGTAATTCCACTTTGGAAGTCCAGACGAGTGCTCAATAGGTTCAAGGATCACCTGATTTTAGAAATCAATAGATCAGTAGCTTTTTGCATGTAAAAAAGCAAAATGCTACCTATTTTGTTGTCACCATCCATAACCTTGCTTTGCTGCGTAGATCTTTGTTAGAAGATTCGATTTCATGGGAACACATTGACATAAATTTATGCTAAAGGCAAGTAGACTCGAGGCCATCTTCCAGAGAAACATTTCATCACTTCATCTATGTGAGTTTTCCAGAATGATCGGATGCAAGCATTTTACTCCTTGGGAAGTCAAATAAGCAAATTGCACTCTATATCCATAGCATGTCCCCCAATCGAATCAAGTATCGACAGACAATTTGGAAATTATTCATGTAAATTTTGGGAAATAAGGTCATCATAATATCCATGCTTGTGAGTTATGTGCGGAATATGAGCAATCTTGTGTCAATCCTCCCCTGCATCTTTTTTGTGCCTCTCCTCCAAATTTGGGCAATCTGCAATTCTTAGATGATTAAGCAATGCTAGCCTTCACATCCCTTTAGGTAATGATATCAAAGAGTGGCACCGGGTGATTACAAGCCATTGAAGTGATTGAAGGGCCTCAATTTGGTTTGGTAAAGCCTTCAAATTGAAGCAATAGATAATTCCCAAATGCTCGAGATTGCTTACCTGTAGAAGCCATTGTGGGAGAGATGCTAGTTTGGGAAGGAGAAAGATTTCCACAAACCGAAGACTCTTAAGTCCTTGGAAATCCAAGATGTTGCCGCTTCCGCCTTTGGATAAATCAAGCTCCTCACAATCCCGAAAAGAGAGATCCATGATGTTCAAAAGATGTCGCATACCAAGTGAGAGGGAAGTTAATTGAAGACATTCGTTGATGCTAAGAATTTCAAGTAAAGTGAGACTTTTCAAACACTCCTTTGGCAAATATTCTAGAAACTTCATGTTTGAGATAACCAGACTTTTGAACTTATTAAGGCCAAATGTCTGATTTATCCACACCGTGTAGTTGCCTGCATCTCTAATATCCAATTGTCCAGAGCTTTCGCCTCAATCCAATCAAGTATGATCGCTCGTACTATCGATGAAGCAAAAAGCTATTGATATACAATTTGAAAGCAGATACTAATGATACTATTGGAAGAAAGGCACCACATACTATGAGAAGGTAAACTGGAGAATTTATGGTCATTAAAATAGTCTTCGCTCGTAATAAGTGAGCTCGTGAATAGTGTGGGACATGAGCAATCTTGTATAATCCTCTGTAGCATCATTTTTGCACCTCTCTTCCAAATTTGGGCAAGCTGCAAAATTTTGGTGACTAAATTAGCAACGAGAAGCTTCCGCCATAACATAGCAGCGATCTTCCTAGCAATGCCGACGATTACAACTGTCACCATTTTTATTCTCCCTATGTTCATCTTTCTTTGTCTCTCTGTGCATCACCAGAAGATATAGTCTCGTCATTTCAAAGCTAGATGAAGACTAATACAAGATGAAAGCCTAAATCAACAATTCAATTCAATCAATGTCTTTATCTTCTAAGAGAAGACTTCAACTATTAAACGAGCTCGCAGTCACAAAGATATATATACACATGTAAATATGTAAAAATATATATAATGGTTCCTATTTGTAATAAGACATTTTTTTTTAACCTTTTAAAGTTGCTTTCATAATCCAACCTCTCTTTTCTCTCTAGCCTCTCCTCTAGCACAGAAGTGGATTCAATTTGCAATGCTGATATATCATTTGGGCTCGTGATCTTCGAATAGGCCATACAAGGGAATTTAGAGGTACATTTGCTAAATTAAATAAGTCAAATCTGAGAAAAAAAATTCGTAATTATACCCACAGGAGAAGAATATCGATAGATTTCAAACTGCTAAAAAATATGGACAAGATTTTACTCGAAGGACAAAAAAATTCTCATCGTTAAATTTTCCGTTCGCGCAAGTCTTCATGTTTGCCACCTGACAAGTTTATAGATCGATCGTGGACCATGTGGCAAGTCTTCATATTTGTGAGGTGTGCGAACTTAAATGCAACGTGACGAGCATGTCCACCAACAAAAAAAATAATAAAAAAAAAAAACAAGCAGGCAACCAACATTCTGTTTTTTGAATTTTGATGTACTTTCGAATCTCTACAGAGAGAGTCGCTTACCCTTTAAGGTTCTCTCTCTGTTATATCCTGCCAGACAACTCGGCGATTCGTCGCTCGATGCCTGTTGCAGCGTCGACCTTGCGTCGTCTCGCGGCAGTAACATACCAAATCGTTACAGGATGCCATGAGCAATTTGACGGATACGAGTCAGTCGCAAAATTGAGCATCTTAGGTTAGCCCTTTTTTTGGGAGTGTAATACTCTGCTCCGTGATCTAGCTCTCGCCTACCATGAAATTCTTGTAACGAAATTCCTATACACTAGTAAGACAACAACAACTGCGGTTCGCTGAAAAGTAGTCATTAGATCACCCATTCCAGTTCTCTGTTCCATTTTTTTTTTTTTCAGGTTTATTGCAAAGCAGTTTCAACATTCTTTTTCTTCAGGTTGCATCTTCACCGATTAAACCCTAAATGCGATGCCGATTCATTCTGGATTGACCTCTTGACCTATGTTCTGTTTTGCTGCCTTTTCATTGTATTGCCTTACCGGATCATCACTGAGTCATGGCTGCAAACGAGATTCATCGTCTCGTCGGTCCATAAGGTTCTGTTTTAAAAATTGGTTGGCGAGTGATGCGTTTGTGTGCAATGCTGTGGTGTCAAAAGTATGGATGGTGCCACTGTGTGAGACGATGCGCAGAATGTGTTCGATGGAATGTCCGATAGAGGGATCTGTAATGTTGCTGTGCTGAATTCGATTAGGCTCTGGCAGGGATCGTAGGAATGTGCTTCTCTCGTTTAGAGAATTTCATCTCCAACGAATTAGCCAAGTCAAGCATCTCTCAGTTCAATTGCTTGCTATTACACTTTCGCAGCTCATTTTTCATGTATTCCGGTCTCTATCCATTTTTTTTTTTTTTAATGTTTCTTGTTCAGATTAAGTTTGTCGCTGATCTCTTTAATTGCGGGGCTGGAATCTGGCCAGTTGTGTCGATGATGGTTGGTGCCGTATGTTCAGGTACGATTTTCTCAAGTTCTAAATTCAGATCTAAGCGTTAGTGTCATGCTAAACCCAAACGATATGTGTGCTTTATGCCTTATTGGTTCAGTGTGCTTTATGCCTTGACATGCTTCCCGAGAAATTGGAAGTTCATTTTTTGAACAGATGTGTTGGTATTGCCAAATTGCCGTTTCTATGTTTGTACTGCACTTTCGATGTCAATGGGGCAAGTCTTCGCCTCGCATATAAAAAGAACTTGCCAAGTTGCACGAACAAATTTGTGCAGAAGGATTGTGATCTGTTTATACTTCCCAAATTAATAAGACATTTGAAGAGATAAACTAACTCGTGGATCTCATGTTAGCTAAAATCGGGAGTGAAACTGCCTTTTATTCAAAAGAAAGTCAGAAGTGCCAAATTGAATGAAGTCAGCATATGACACTGAAAATTTGGATGAATTACATTGAGATGTCGAAGTAACTGAAAAGACAAATACAGGAAGATGTCTATGACACTAGAGGGGCTTACACTGAGCTCAAATGGCCAAAACGCCGAAACTACTTGCGAATGCAGGATGTAACCAATGTAAAAGAGACCAGGTGAGCTTGGACATCTAACTTCTGTCCCTCTAGGAAGCTCTATTTACATGAGGATCTTCATTCAACAACCTAAATCTCAAGGAAACAAGGGTTTGTATTATCTCAGCTCGGAGGTCTCCACTGATTTAATTAATGCTTTTAGCCTTTCTTAACCAGAAACTCAAATTTTCGACCTTCAATGCTAGCTTCTGAGCACCAAGAGCTTGAGCCTCAATGGGGCTCCCACAAAATTGTAGTTTCAGCAAGTAACAAGGTCACAATGTATGGGTCCATGTTTGAGGCAGGATGCCTGTCTTCTAAGTAGCCTGTATATCATTTTAAGCCGTTAACTAACTGAGCAGGGAAGGTGAACTTCGTATGTTTTATTGATTTTAAGAAATAGTGAAGCATTTGAAAAAGTTTTTTGAGGCACTAAAAGTACTGAAATGTCCAAGTCTCAACTTCTGTTTAGGAAGCAAAACGGTAGCAATGCTTTATTATTGCAAAAGGCAAAAATTCCTTGCGTAGCAGGAATCATAGAATGATAGAATCAGCTGAGACCAAAAAGGAGAAAGCATACTTGTATATATTCTTTCCTTATGGTAGTGTTTCTGGAATCATCTATTAAAGCTTGTTGATATTCAAACAGAGCATGGAAAGGAACTGGTATGGTCATCAATATAGTACCTTTTCCTTGCTTCTAAGTGTCATGGACGACATAGATGTAGCAACCACGATTGGCAACTCCCTGCATAACGATTCAAGTAATCCAAGCATCACAACAAAATTTGAGTTCATTAAAAGGGCAATCTTTGAATTTGACTAGCATTGGTACACTTGTTTTGAGCATTACCCAAGAAAATGTGTCGATGTCAGGTTGATGTCAGCTATTTTAAGCTTTCTTGTCAACCTTCTCCCATTTCCTTCTCCACAGACGCTAATGTGCTCCTCGTGGCAAAGTGAGATTCAGAATTGTCTTCTTTATCATTTCAGAGCCTCCCTCTTCTCTCATGCTTTTTGCATTGCAAAAAAGTCTGAGAACACTCTTAAGTCTTCCATTGAGCAAAAATACTAAACCAAGTCCATGGTGTGAACCCATAGTTAGTGTGGCATCCTGACCATTCCAGTCATCCTGAGAAGGAAGAGAATGCCTTTTTAATCAACTTTGGGGTAATATATTGTGTAAATGGTGACAGTGAAGTTAGCTACCTCTATTGGCTTTAAATCTAACCCGAGGACAACACCAACTTGCTCAATAATTCTTTATTTTATGAGCAACAAAAACAATCAAGTACTTGAATACTGTAGAATGTGTCTATGTGCACTTCTTATCTTTGTTGTTAATGGCATTCGATTATCTTCTTAAGGAAGTAATTGAAATTTCACCTCAAGAAGGCATGTCGAACACCATGAATTCTTACTGCACCCTAGAAGTCAGTGTTGATGGCAACAGTTCTGTGCTTTTTTTTTTTTTTTCCTTTTCAAATCAGGCAAGATGGAGGTCAAATATTACCTGGCCTGGCATCACCTCTCCATTGGTGCCACTAATGTCGATATTGGCATATAAGCAAGCCTTGGAGTGAGCATCGAATATGTCTCGGCCAAATAACCTATCAGCCCCAACACCACGGCATCTAAATGAACATAAAACCTTGTATCACAATACAAACTTTCTCATCAACTTAGCCTATAATCCAGCAATGCATAGGGAAATTCATTGTGAAAACAATTTCTCACTAGGGGGCTTGGATATCCTCCATCAGTCTAATCCAATGGCCATTGAACATTTGTGTGCAGTAGGGTGTTTTCTTGCTCAATCCCATAACTAATGTGAACATTTAGCCAAAAGTCATGAACTTGTCCATTTCAAAACTTTCTAATTCATGATAGAAAACTCATGTTATTGGATCTCCTACCATGGAACTTCATTTATAACCATTTTTGTAGAAAATTTCAGCAACCTTGGCATATTTGTTCATTGGGATTGGCTCGCTAGCTGGTGTATACGAATCACAAATAACCTACACATGAACAATAATTTTCCATAAACTAATTGAAATGTCCTTTCTCGTTTAGTCAACCTATTCAAATGATTAGATGGATGAATATTTTTTGATGATATAATTCTTGTTTTGTGGATGATTACCAAGATATTGTTGTCACCTCAGAAAGGATACTTGAAAAGGGCTATTAAAAAGTCCAGAACTCGATGGAATGATATGAAGGTAAATATGGTAAGATGGTTTTAGGTTTATGTCATCTTACTATAAGGTCACTTCACCATCATCCCCTGGAGCTTGGCTAGCACTTGATCCATCGTAGCTCCACTAGGGAAGTGGAGAGGGGTGCTCGATAGGTCTAGGGATCGTGTGATTATTCAAGAATCAATAGATCAGTAGCATATAGGACGTAAAGAGTAAAAGGCTACATATTTTATCGTCACCATTCATACCCTTGATTTGCTTGGAGATCTATGTCAAAACCTCCAATACTGTCTCATAGTCAGACTAACTTCAAAATGCAAAACAAGATTTGCTAATGTAGAAATTCAAGGGGAAAAAAGAGAGAAAGGTGTCACTTGTTGAATGTGCATAAAACATATTATTACTTGTTCTGATGGTCCATTGAAGAAAGATGCAAACTTCTTATTTTAATACAGAATAGTTCAGGTATATTTCACCTTTTTGTGCACCGCATTTAGAGGTTTCAGGCATTAAAAACATACCAATTATAATATGCAATTATCATACCGGTGTATGGCATGATATCCAAGTTGAGAAGACTCTCGAGCTCATAGTAGTATTGTTCTCGGACTTTAAAGCATAAACCTTGAACTTAGAAAAGCTCTTGGTGTTTCCACTCTTCTTCTATTTAGCAAGAGAGAAATCCATGGGTTTCATGTCATGGGACTGGCGGTCAGGGAGTCATCAGTGCCAAAATCTATGCCATTTTTGTTTGGTCTAAAAAATAAAGCAGTGTGAGTAATAGACATATCTCTTGAAACAAAAAACCTCAAACTTAATCTCATGGAGGATACTTTACGACGGGCTCTATTGGTATGACTTGGCCCTGTAGTATGCATGCGAGTTTAGTTTTGAAAGATAAAAGAATGGATTGGATACTTCGAATCAAGTGCCAGCACCGAAAAGTAGAAAACCGCTTTTCGAAGACTAGTATCAAGTAGGAAAAAACTTACATTTTGAAGCATAAATAGTAGGTCTTATTGATTTCCCTAAGGACACCACCGCAGTCTCCTTGAAAAATAAACTAAAAACAGCCGCATAACCATGCTTGTCCTTTTAAAACCATTTCAAGGTTATTCTCAGGCTTCATTCCCAAAGAGAGCCTGTGAACAAGCAAAAAACTAAGGGCAGTTACGTTGTTGAAGGAAGCAGACTGCAGAGTGCAACAGTTTAAAAAATTATGAAAGTCCACCTTTCTTAGGATCAATCAGCAAACATGTTACTCTGATATTTCATTAGATCTAACGGTCGATCAACCGATGAATCTTGACAATGCACCAAATCTTTCCTCTTGCAATCAAGAGGCAATGATAATGAAGTACTTTCGTTTTTCACAAACTTGGCAAACTGCAAATTACTCTTGTAAACTGCTTTGGCAAAAATATCCATCAGATATCGCCAAGGCAGAGCAAGATACTAAACATAGCAATAAAAAGTATGACCAATTGAAGTCATAGAACAAGAAAAATCCGAGACAAGAGCATATACAAGAGAAATCGCTATATGAGGTCCACAACGTGGAAGTAAAATTGGTGATGATTAATTTAGTCACCAAAAGAAACGACAACAAATAGTACTGCTTCATTCATTCATTCTGCCTTCCAACAAATGCAATTCTTTTGCAGACAGTGTTGTCAAAAAGAGATGAAGAACATGTCAATTGTCAACCAAACAAAATGTGCAAGACAACCTTATAGTTATCAAAATGGAGAACTCATAGATTAGACTCCCAGTCCAATTGTCATAAGACCACTTTTAATGTCAAACGTTTACTCAATTGCTTAAGATGATGCTCAAAATTGGCAAAGGATTTACCTGAGAACTTCTGCAGAATGGCTGAACAGCAAACCAAGTATTGGAACAGCATATCCTAGATTTGCTGGGCAGATCTATGCTAGAACCTCCGATTCCATGAGAACGCATAGAGATAATAAATTTTAAGGGAAGCAAACCAGCAACCATTCTCCAGAGAAGCATTTCATCAGTTCATCTATGAAGAGAGTTATCCAGAAGCATCGGATTGTGCAGGCATTTCGCTCCTTGTGAAATCAAATAAGCAGATTGCACATTATATCTATAGCATGAGTCATGAGCCAGATTTAATGAGCTTGCAGTTGGAAGACGAGTATGAATTTTCATCATTTTTCTTGCACATTTGGGAATAAAGCGATGTTTCCACACCCCGCCAATATATTTAAACCTGTCCAAACCTTTCAGCGATCTATCCACTTACCCTGGTGGAGAATTTCTAGTCACAATCATCGAGCTCGTGAGTTAAGTTCGGGATATGAGCAATCTTGTACCAGTCCTCGCCTGCATCTCTTTTGCACCTCTCCTCCAATTCTGGGCAACGGAAGATTCTTAGGTGAGTTAGGGATGTAAGCTTTCGCATTCCTTCAGGTAATGATGTCAATGAGGGGCAATCGAAGATTTCAAGCCGTTGAAGTGATTGAAGGGCCTCGATCTGCTCTGATATAGCCTTCATATTTATGCATTCGGAAATTTTGAGATGCTCAAGATTGCCGAGCTGTAGAAGCCACTGTGGAACAGATGCTAATCTGGGAAGGTTAAAGATTGCCACAAACTGGAGACTCCGAAGTCCAGGGAAATCCAAGAAGTTGCCACTTTCATCTTTGGATAAATCAAGCTTCTCACAATCCCCAATAGAGAGACACCTGAGGCTCGATAGATGTTGCATACCGAGTGAGAGGGAAGTTAACCAAGGACATCCACTAATGTGAAGAGACTCAAGTGAGGTGAGACTTTTCAAACACTTCTCAAGCAAACATTCTAGAAACTCCATACTCCAGATGCCTAGCCTCTTCAACTTGTTAAGGCCAAGCATATGATTTATCAATGCTAGGTTTGACTCAGTTAGAACTAAATCCTCAAGATGTGGAGTTTGTGGTAGGGCTTTCAATTTTTCACAGTATTCAATATGTAATGTCAATAGACTAGGAAATGATGCTGTTAAAGTGAATGAATCATCTGACTTGATATATTCCAATTCAGTCAGATCATTAATCTTTAAAGTCTTGAGGTGACGTAGTTGGCCCAGTGGAGGGAGATGTTTACATCTTCTGCAATGCTCCAAGCATAACTCGACTAAATTTGGCAAGGAAAACATAAGGTTATCCATCATCCACCTTGGAAAGATCTCACCTGTATAATTCGTGATCTTCAACTTCTGCAAATTTGAGTGCGGCTGCAATCCATCTAATAGAGCTTCATCTCTATCCCCAATCATTACATCATCAGCACAGAGATAACTCCAATGAAGCTCTAAAGATTCTAAAGAATGCTTACCTATCAGGTTTGCAGCCTTGTATTCTTCTACTACATTTATTGTGCTTCCCAAATTTTCAATGCAAAGGCTTCCCCGAATATTATTAAGCCCATTTAGCTCCCCAAGTCCGCAATAATTCTTAGTAAGAGCTTTTTCTTGGGGCAAAATGAAGCGTGTAAGCCTATGTAGAGAGCTCAATTGCCCTAGTCCTCGTGGCACATAACTAAGTTCCCAACAATCCCCTATGTCTAGATTTCGAAGGCTGACTAACTTCTTTATGCCCCTTGGCAATTCTTCAAGGTAATGACAACCGTAGAGATTAAGTGTTTGCAAATTCTGCAATCTTGTAATGGAGTTAGGAAGCCTTTTGAGTGCCCAATTTCCAGACAAATCGAGATAAGTGAGATACTTCAACTTACGTATGGAAGTTGGCACCTTCTTGACATATGTGTCATGCAAATCCAAGATGTGCAACCTTTTGAAACTTTGCATAAGTTGGCATAGATCTCCTTCACTTCTTTGTCGAGGCATAGCAGAAAGAAATGTTCTCAGGGATCTTACTTTCAAGCGTGAGATTGGAAGGTCACCCAGAGATATATGACGAGTTCTTTCATGTATGGATTTTGTGTCATCCCATGCCACCCAACACTCATTCCCTGCAACCAAGCAGGCTAGATCATGCATCAAATCATGCATCTTACAAGTCTCCTCATTCGTGTATGGATCTTTTTTAAAATCTTGGAAGAAGTTACTCCAAAGTAGATCCATGAAATATCCATGAGCAATGTCTTCTAAATGCTGAATTCTATTTGGTGGCTGGATAAATCCTTCTGCCATCCAAAGATTAACCAAA
This sequence comes from Eucalyptus paniculata subsp. matutina, assembly GCA_017140255.1. Lineage (NCBI taxonomy): Eukaryota > Viridiplantae > Streptophyta > Magnoliopsida > Myrtales > Myrtaceae > Eucalyptus > Eucalyptus paniculata. The sequence continues at coordinate 18,375,534 of CM029436.1, read as the reverse complement.
GTCTGCTTCCTCATCTCATAACTTTTGGGAAATAGTGAACAAAATGCAAAACATTGTTTCAAATGTGAAGGGAGATGGTCATAACTTAGCCTAAGAGCATATTTTATGTGGTCTTCCCTTTGAGACACATCTGGGAGCTCATAATCTTTGAAATGTAACCATTCGAATTTAGTTTTCTTAAAAAATAGTAAACTCCCAACAGTTCGAACAACCAATGGTACTCCAGAGCACTTTCTAGCTATCTCTTTGGCGATAGCTAGCATTTCAGGATCTTGTATTTCCTCTCGTTTACCACAAGCCATTTTCATTAATAAATCAACAGACGCTTTTTCGGATAAGCCCCCGAGAAAATGAGGCAAAGCAATGCCAATAATTTCCGCAACCAAAGGAAGGCGTGTGGTTATAAGGATCTTGCTTCCTCTAGCACCTCCCACCAATAAAGTTTTCAAGCTCAACCATTTTTCTTGATCTACATTCCACAAATCATCTAAAACTAAGAGATATCTTTTTCCATCAATTTCTCCCCGAGTTCACTCTGTAAATGTTCCATAACAACCTCAGTTGGTTCTTTCTTCTTTGCACAAGCTATGATATTTTTCACTATTTTTTTCACATCAAAGTCATTAGAGATGCAAACCCACATTTTTAAGTCAAAATATTTAGTGACCATCTCGTCATTATATACACATTGAGCAAGAGCCGTTTTTCCAAGCCCACCAATACCAACTATTGGAAGGATGGAAACGTGCTCTTTCACATTTGAATCCAATAAAAATTTCATGACTGTCTTCTTATCATCATCTCTCCCCATAATATCTCCCTCGTGTATAAACGAATGTGTCTCTTCTCTCTTCCCCCACTCTCTCTCTGCTTGTGAATCCACGGGACGCTCATCCAAGTGGAATCTCCTACCAGCGTTAATGGCTTCTATTTTCTCCCTCACTGCTCTTACTTTATAACTCATCTTCAGTTTAAAAGCAAGCTGGTTTGAACTTGAGAAAAATGTTCTCACCTCCTTGATCATTTCACTGTGGCCCCTTAGTTCTTGCCGTATAGCTTCTATATTGAATTCTTCAAGCACATCTTGGGCATCATAGAAAGCATCTTTCAGTTTCTCAAGCCAATCTTGGATTTCGAGATTACAGTATTGCTCTTCGGCATGTCTCAGTACAGCTTGAAGCGTGGAGACTGTGTCCTTGAGCTCCTCGAGTTCATGCTTGAAGCCCCATAGCTTTCCAACATTTTCTAGTACTTCAGGAATCAGATAAGCAGTGATCTTTCCAGCAATACTCACGATGACAGCTTCTGCCATGTTTGTTCTTTCTCTGTGGATTAAAATATATTAGTCCAGTCGGTCCAAGGATAGAGACTTCTCACACCATGTATAACAAGTTTGTCTTGATGCTGACCTCAGACTGGCAAATCAAAAGCCTAACATATCTAATTATCTACTTCTGTGACCGACTTGAGGTGTCGAAGATAAAAACTCCAACCATCTACGCAAGCCCAAATAAAAATGCATATTGGACTACCGAGGTCGCGTCCAAGGTCCACGATTGGTTTGTCTAAGATATTTGGTGATTACTTTGTTTACTAGTCTAACGTGCTTGCAAAGGCAATGGAAATGCTGGAGTCGAAGTTATCGAAATACTTATTCAGCAGATTGATCTATCTAACAATTTGTCTAACAGTCCCGATACCCAGAAGCAGACGAGATTTGTGAAATGAATATGCGTCTCCAAGGACAAACACTATTATTTTTTCAAATGCTTCATTCTTTATTTATTTTATTTTTTGAGAAGATGACCAATAATTTTTCTTGGGATTAATTTGAGGTTTGACAAAGTTGGTATCAAAGCTTACGTTATAAACCTAGAAAATTTTCGTTTGCTTTAATTTGGGCACTAGGAGATGTGAGGTGCGATTCATAGTTACTAATATATTGTGTACATAGGAGAGAGATACTTTCTGCAAAAATAGGAAGTTCTATATGTGTAGGTAACATAATGGATTTGTTAATATTATGATGCCAAACGCTGCAACACTCAATTTAACTCCCCTTCATTCACATGACATTATTGCTAGTATCTTACTAAAACATTACGGTTTAATTACAGAAGTTCACTCTCCTTGCTAATCTCTCAAAATTATTTGCTTCCTATGAAAAAATGCTTCTACATTGTTTCTTGCTTTCTTTACGTTTTCCGTTCTCTCAATGATAAGAAAAAGCTTCCTTAAAGCTCTTCCCATACTAAACTTGCACATTTATCTAATGTAAAATCCCATATTTTTCGAATTTTAAAAGGATTTCCATGTGAGGGCAGAATGACATACATACTCTTCGCTTTTTCTGGCATATACAATTTGTACACAATCTTCATAATAATTTGGTGAACATGCCATACATCTACTTTTATTAAATTGCAACATGCTCATCGTCCTACCAGTCACAGAAATGGTCATAATTATTTTTTATGCATATTTCTCTATGCATGACAGTCCTTTTCGCATACTTCAATGAATTCTCATGTAGGGTTTGGTTCATATTTGATTAATATATCATTCCTTTATACAATTTCCTAAATTACTAACAAATGGCGTTATTAGGTAATTGTCACAAGAAATTTTACGTGAGCATTGCTCCATGCAAGAATGACTTGATATAGGCGGCACGCTCCTGATTATTTTTATCTGTTTGTATATTTTGGAGAGTTTTTGTTTAATGAGTTCGCAATTGGGCTTACTGGAGTTGACTTGTGCCTATTCCCTACACCTTTCTAGTGGGTCTGGTGTCCTATGTCCTCCTGACATGTAGTAGTGTATAATTGGGTTGTCTCCTCCAAGCACATAGCAGTCCATCCATATGGCATAATCCTCAGAGCAATCCCTCTTATCCTCTCCCTATTAATAAGAAATCAATTACCAAAAAAGCTCTAAATCTGTTGTAATTACGACAATTCAATCATAAATCTTATTTTTGCCAAATTATTCCTAAACATGTTCTATTTGTGTCAAGTTAGTCTATCCAATTGATTTTGATAAGAAATCATTGACATGAATGCCAACTATCCTATTCGGCGTAGCTAGCATCGGCATGGACATTTTTACTAATATAATAATAATAATTTATATTTTAGTAATCTTTTTCTTTTTTATTTTCTTTGTCTTTGCTTTACTTTTATTTTATTTTTCTAATTTTTGGGCCAAGGGCCGTGACGCTGGCCCTCAGTCCCCCCATAATAAAATAGAATGAAATAAAATAATCAAGATGATAAGATTTAGCTAAGGTTTCTTATGACTTGTTTGTTTGTGCCTTTTAAAAAAGCAAAAGTAATTTCTTGCTTTCTTGCTAAAATTTAAAACATGATTCAAGTCTAAAAAATTATGAAAAGATTGAGGTAGTTTAAAAATAAAATAAAAACAAGCATCTAACGGTTTTGCCGATGCTTGTGAAAGCATAGAGCTTGAAATCCACCTTAGGAGGTGAATAAAGTTGAGTTGTTGAAGATAGGAATTCTCATCATCCACGCACATTACGAGATGAGGCCTAATCAATATGCAAATGGGACCAACCAAGGTCAGGTCCAAGGTCTGCAATTGGTTTGTCTAAGATTTTACGTGCTTCTATTATTTACTCGTCTAACATGCTTGCAAAGGCAATGAAAATGCTGGTGAAAACAGAGTGCTAATCTTATAGTTCACTAAACAATGAACCGATGCATGCTTGGTGGAAATTAGTGAGAGCGAAATTACCAGGAGCGTGGGCAATGCCGAAGGACCGAATTTGACAGCGGCGAGCCTGAAGGTAATGCAAGCAACAAGATAAGAAACGGTGAAGAAATGGTACTTGAGTGCTGCCTGCATTTATCCTCCTCGCCTGTATTTATCCTCTGTCGCGCATCAAATGGAGAAGGAAAAGAGGAACATTCGTTTCTGAGGTGGACCCAGCAACGAAGCGTGGAACATGGCCCCGTTCTTGCTTTGTAGTTTCGGTAGGACACTGGACAGAGAGGGAAAAAGGTGTCAGATCCGACTCCATGATTTTTGGTAGTCTCAATAGTTATTGATGTATTGATATAAATACTTCTGTTTCTTTGTGCATAAGACAGTAACCCGATGATTTCCACTAGAGACAATTTTCTACCTGAACCCTTCCAGATTGCAATTATTTTGATCTCTACAATTTTATAATAGTTCAATTTCAGTGATAATTAAGATCTAAAACAATTTTTCCAATCACGATTCTAAAATCTTTGTAATTGTAAATAGCACATGGTATACTTCTTAATCTTATATTGTAGTTCATATATATAAATTTTATGATTTTAACATATAACTTTAATTGCTAAAGGATCAACTACTAATATCCATAACTAGATAACAGTTAATAATCATCATATAACAGTAAATTCCAATAACGAATCAATCAATGTAAGAAGGGTTACCTTAAGCTAACTGAAAAATAAAAGTCATAATTCATGCATTCAATTTTTAGTACAATGGAAGTTTGATTTCATCAAGTAGCCATGAATGATCATTTCGTGATACACATAACATTCACTAATAATGACAGTTGATCTCAGTTAGACCCATCTAATTTAAGTAATTATATCTTATCATTTAAAACTAAAATTACCACTGAAAAATTAATATTTGCTAATATATACTTATATAGATGTTGTTGATTGAACCTTACCAGCAAACAGTAGGCTCGTGAGTGGAATTAGATGCCTCTTAGTGTCGTCAAGAGTAGAATTAGATGCCATCTGTGAAGCGGCTTGTTCCCATCAATCTGACCCTAGCATATATACTACGCTAAGCACCTAAATGGGATTTAGATGCTACTTAGCTTTAATTTGTCCAGAACAAGATTCGCCCCATCTGTAAAGTGGCTTGTTCCCATCAATCTTGTGATTGGCTCGCAAGATTGATTGACTTTACGAAAAATTTTTGAAGAACATTTTTAGCTGATAGGGTAGTGAAAAAGTGTAAGAAAAGTTATGAATTTATTGTATTTAGTCATAAACTTTTTAATGATGCCAATTTAGTTTCAAACTTTCTGACCTTGAGCTAATTTAATCATTCCGGCTAATTTTGACCAAATATTACTTATATGGATGTTGGCTTGTCTACGTGGTACAGTTGACAATGACATGGATAATTTTAATGATATTTTAATATTTTTTAATTTTTAATTTTTATTTTTATTTTTCCCTTTCTTCTCTTTCTTATACTTTTTTTTTTGTCATTCCCTTCCTTTTTCCTCTAGTTGGTGCCTAAGTGACTGGCCAAAGGTAGACTGGTGAAGGCAAGTCTCACCAGTGGCTAGGCAAGGCATATCACGCCCATGGCCAGCGAGGTTTGACCCTTGTTGAGCCTTGCTAGACCAACGCAGGGCTACCCTCATGGCATTAGCGAGGGCTTGAGCCTTGCTAGGGGTTGGACAAGGCATGACCTCACTTAAATTGGCAAGATCAAGCCTCATTGTTGTTGGGTATTTCATTCTCACCGACTCTTGCCTCTAGTCGATCGTTGAGGTTTGGCAATCAGCAAGTGGAAAAAGGAAGGAAGGGGGAAAAAAAGAGAAATAAATAAATAATTGGAAAATTATTAATATATTATTAAAGGTTGTCCCTCTCAGCGTTGCCTTTGCCATGTAGGTCGGCAAGCATCACGTTAGCAGTATTTTGTAAAAATTAGCTAGAATGACTGAATTATATCAAAAGGTTTATGATTAAATTGGTACCATTAAAAGATTTAAGATTAAATTGATATCCATGTAATTGGTTCAAGACTTTTCTAACATTTTTCCCTAGGACAAGCGGTCTAATTCCATAAAATATTCCAAACTTTAGGTTCAATCCTAATTCTGCCTCAAACTTTTTGTTTGAAAAGAATATTTTAAATTTTCACTCTAGTCGTAGATCTGTCCATAAGTCTAAAAGTCACTGCTAGATTTTTTCAAAATTATCAACATCAGAGCCAATTAGAGGTCCATTAGTAGATCTACATCTTCATTGACATTTTCACCTTTGTATAAAATAGCAGTAGGCCCCTAATGTTGATAATTTTGAAGAAATAAATGGAGATTTTTGGATTTGTGGGCAGATTTAGGATAAGTGAAATTGAGGATTTCTTTTTAGATGAAAAAAGTCCATATTGGAACTCAGATTAGAGCTAAAGTTGTGAGTTTTTAAAGGAAACTTTATTAATGAATTGGGATTGGATCTAAATTAGTCATAGCACAAAAAGGAAATCATGAATCATTCCATCTACCCCTACTACGGTGAATAGTCAAATTCACAACCCAAATGTTAGCAAGCGTTCGATCTTCCAAGAAATCTCGCGACGGTTTAGTTAGTTTAAACAAGGTTGACTCCAACCCCTAAAGCTGCCTCTTAAAATAGAGAAGGATACTTGCCGATATTTGGGTTGTGAATATGCTATTATGTCAGATTCATTCTTTTCTCATGATATTGTATTTGACTAACCAAAAGAGTGTCTGTCCAAGAATAGAAATAGTGAGGTTTCTCTTCTTCACAAAAGCGTTCGTCAAAGGGAACTTATTTTTAGTATATAAGTCTATATAAATTCCTTTTTTTTTTTTTTTGGTGTTGTTTTTTATCACCTTATTATATAGATTAGAATAACTATTGGAGTCTTTCTTATCTTTCTGGAAATGATTGTATTAGAATTTTAGTAGACTCTTGGTTGTTGATGTAACATACTCCATTCTGATCCCGTAGGATTGGCCATAAGGTCCTATATGGATCGACCATGGGCCATTGGCCATGGGATCGATTAGTTCGATCGATAAGGAATCAAGGATCAGTTATGGTTCGACTAACCAACCGGCCATGAATTGGCCTAGGTGTCGGCCGTAATGACCTACCAACCATATTGGTGGGATCGAATCACCAGCTCATAAGATGACATTTGGCACAGGATGATTTTGGATCAGCGGATGGTCACAATTGGTCATAGCGCCTGGCCGCGGGTGATTCCGCCCGGTTATGCACCGATTCACGACCGATTTGACACGATCAAATGCAATCATCTTCCGATCAAAAAAGGCATCGTTCCATATTTAATTCTTAGTGATTGGAAATGATTCTCAAATTGATATCTGACCATGGATTGGTAATGCACCGATCATGAACCCTACTGGTGGATCAGGTGCCGACTGGAATGAGCTTAGGGATAGATCCGCCTATTTCGTCACTTATTCTAAGGTTCATAGGTGTCTTGGCTTTGTGTTAGGCCATGGGTAGCCTTAGAATAGGTCTCGAACCAATTAAAGGACAACCGATCCTATTGGTTAACCAACCGTCCAAAAGAACGGTTTGAGCAATATGGGACGTAAGGGCCGAACCTCGAGTGTGCATGATTCAATTTTTCAGGGTGTACCTAATGATTCATTCTCTAGCCCTGAAACAAACTAGAATGATAGAATTTTCTAGACGGCATTCCTAATGTATAAAATAACAAAATAGGAAAAGTTCTAGAATTCCCTCATTAAATGAAAGAGTGAGTTGTCTATTGAAAAAAGTCAAAAGTCATTATGGTGGCAAAATATCTTTTGATATTCTAGAAATATGTGATGTATATGTGGACCAATTGGAGTGCGCCACACAAGCCCTCATTATGGCCTAATATTCTAGAACCCCTGAATTGGCACAATCATCATTAGGCTTCATTAAATGCCCATTGAAGGCAGGGTGTTGGTGGACTAATGGGAGAGTGAAAAGCGGGCCGTTATTGATGACGCCTAGGAACTAGATTTGTCGAGTAAGGCCTTTTAGCCTTCCAACTCATGACTTAGGCCACAATTATTGGACCCATAGCCTTGCCACCCAAGGAAATTAGGTGGGACACTTGGAAACATTGGAGAAGACCGCTTGGTTTAGTAATGATGGCCCTAAGGGCTATAAATAGGAGGAGCTCACTCCATTTTCCCCACTTTGCTCCCATTTTCTCCTCCCACCATCACCTTGAACGCCCCCTCCTCATGCCCTCTCTCTTCGGCCTCCAAGCCAAGTCGCCCAATCTTTGTAGCTCACGTCCTAGTTTGGGGTTCATCCAGTCTTGTAGGCATGGAAGTCTCACATTAGTTTTGGAAACTATAGTCACATTAGAGGCGATAGGATTTCCCTTGGCCTATGTGAAAAGCTTGTATTGTGATGTAAAAAGAAAAGAGGGCCGTAGAGAAAGGACTTGTAAAAGTACTGTTATATTATAAATTAGTATGTTCTGTGTAATGTATGTCTCAATCTCCTAGCTATTGTTTGTTTGGGGAGTTATTGTTCACGTTTCCACATGTGCATGATAACGAGATAAACAGAAAATCGGGATGGCAACAAGCCTGGGACGTCGTGAAAATAACCCGCAGCTCGACCTCCGAGAAAAGTGGGGTGTGATAGTTGATGTCGTGAATTTTGAGTATCATGGTTCTAACATGCACTTTTTTTCCTTCTCCTATTGTAAATTGCGTAACTGCAATGTTGTGTCTGAGATTTTACTTTGATTTTAGTTGATTATACATTACTCTTTAACTGAATTTACATTTGCACTAACCTATCTAGACATTAGATTAGCAAAACTTTTTCATTATACCTGTAAATTTATGTGCATTTTTTTTTTTTGATAATTGCACGTACATCATCAAATGTATAGTTGATTATATCTTCATTATTCAGCGATATCCTTAGGATAAAACGTAGAGCTTTTATTTATTGTCTCATTGATGGAAACATAAAGACCATATAGACGGTAGAAACTTCTATTTGTAATGGCTTATGTATACACAATTAATTGCACATTGTTATTTGAGTATCTTGACAACTAAATTTCAAAGTTGAAAAACTATAATTTAATATAATCTATCTTGACTTTGTGGTTTTTTGCCAGAATATGTTTCTATAGTTAAAAAATATCGCTTATTTGAGCTTTCCTTTGAGTTTTTTATACATTTTATTTCTCAAATGCAAAATGGTGGTTGAAACTCTAGTTACACCTTCTTCAGTTTCAAATTCACATCTCATTATTTTAAAGGAAACCTTGATCATTTCTCAAAATTTTGGCCCACCCACTTTGATATATGAATGTATAATCTATTGCGACCCTCGAGATAGGCATCAGATTGGGGATCAACAATCCCCAATTTGTGTAGATTCTCCCAAGTCATTACCTTGTGCAAGCATGGGATTTTAATTTTTGATCTAATTAATCCTATAAGAATTCTACGTGACATCGAGCCGTGACTAGTGTATTGAGGCCGACTAGGAGCCAAGTGAGATATGAGAATATATTTCACTTCCTATAGAAATATTGTTCTAAGGTCGAAAACACAATTACAATAGTTATTCAACTAATGTCTTTTTGGTACCTAAACTTGATCATTTGTCAATTAATATGTCCACACGGTCTTTTTACCAAATTATGAGTCATGAAGTTTTGATCTGCCCAAAGCCCACATAGTATATTTTGTGTTTATTCTGATCATAAGATATAACCTTATTATTTAATTAAAACAAGCATATCCACAAAAGCGACACAAAATTATCGCCTCAAACAGCAACCCATGAGTTGAATTCAAATTGCATCCAATTTCTTTAGATATGGTCTAAAGAAAAGCATGATTTAAAGTTCGAGCATGCTTTAAAAATTGTCTCATCGGTACAAAACATGATCCCTTTCTTGTCACGTCCCGATCCTCCGAGCCCTTGCCCATACTTGCTTGGTCGATATAATAACGATGTCCCAGGACGCATCGCGGACGCATTGCTGACCCATTCATATTAATATACGCATACGGAAGCAAATATAAATCCCCAGACAATAAAACAATAGGATAGGAAAGCAAGGCCAAAATTTTAAAGCCACAACAAGTCTTTTATAAACAAATGGGTTTATACACAAGACCAAGCTGGTTATAAAAATGTCGGCTCATCAAAAAGAAATTGTCCTATGACTAACTAGCCAGATAGGTTCACCGATTATGCTTCTTCGATCTTCCCAAACTCCGGGATTGTCATGTCCCGATCCTCCGAGCCCGTGCCCATCCTTGCTTGGTTGATATAATAGCGACGTCCCAGGACGCATCACCAACCCTTTCATTTTAAATATGCATGCGAAAGCAGATATAAAATCCCCAGACAATAAAACAATGGGATAGAAAAGTATGACCAATTTTTCACAAAAGACCTTTTATAAACACACAGGTTTATACACAGAAGCTTACAAAAAGGGAATTGACTTTCGTCAAAATAGAATTGTTTTATGACTAGCTAGTCAAACAAGGACGCCGATTCTTCGAGCCTCACCTTCTAACTTCGAGCCTCGGGTCCTCCATCGATGTCAACTAGGGACCTGAAAATGGTTATACAATAACCAGTGAGATAATGTCTCAGCAAGTTCAACTCCTTAAGACCCGATTAGGAAGCAAATACGCCCTAAGAGCTGCCTAAGTACAACCACGAGTCAGAGGACTTACCTTAGCCTCAATCTCCTTCCTACAAGTTAATATCATTTAATATTTCAATGAATCATATCAACTATCAAATCACTCAATCGATCGAATCATCGATCAATCGACCTAGTTGATTACATGTCACCACGACCATCTCTTGGTCGGCCCATTCAATACTATCTATGAATCTAATCAAAATCCAGGACTCCTCATTGTAATTGAAATATATATAGTATATTATCCTATCTTCAGATGACATATAGAGCCATTGAGTGGGTATACACAACATTCTATCTCCAAAACGACATATAGAGTCATCAAGTCGTTATAACATACATGTGCATAACGTTCTATCTCCAAGACGACATATAGAGTCATCGAGCTATTATAACACACCATTGGGTCATACTGTCCTTTCTCCAAGATGACATATAGAGTCATCAAGCCGGTATACAGGCAATTCCTTCTCAAGATGACATATAGAGTCATTGAGTTATTATAGTATAACGTCCATTCTCCAAGATGACATACGAATCATTAAGCCGTTATAGTGTGTTCTGAAGACACAATCAATTTACCCTTTTTATCATACTCGATAAAAATACACATTTGTGGGTACACAGCTCGCCCTAGCCAAAATACAAGGTTTTCACTTTTGAACCTCCCACTATTTTCAACAGTCCCAAAATATATTTTTGGCGCTATAAACTGACGCCCGATAATTTTCCCATTAATTACCAAAATTAAGTAATTTAGGAATAAAATCCCAAAATCACAATTAAATCAATTCAGAACAATTTAGGGCTCAAATAGATAAATAGATTACACCACGATAACCAGCATAAAATTCTGGTCACCGTTTATCCCGATCTAATTTTCGGAAAATAAATAAATAAATAAATAATTACAAAAATATTAAATAAATGCTAATAAATCCAACTTAGGCCCGTAATGCCTAATTGGACGCCGAAATGGACCTGCAAAAATTCCAAGGTTCGTTAAATAAATATTAGAACGTGTCTACTCGTTAATGGTACTAACTAACCACCTAACATGCATTGGAAAATAATTAAATTAACTAATCTAATCTAATCTATCCACCTAAACATGCTTAATTAAATATAATCAACCCCTAAACGTGATTAACTGACTAAGTAAGGATTAATGAATTAAACTCACTCGTTCGACGAATGGGTTGGTGCAAATTGACAGGAACGTCGGGGGGGGGACGATTCTCTCCAAGGCAGGCCAAACTTTCAAGGCTCGGAACCACCTCAAAACAGGCCACAAAGCTGCTGGAAAACCCACTATTTTCCTCTCTGTTCTTGGCTGTTTGGTGGCTGTAAAGGCAAGAGGATGGCTTGGTTTAGGCGAGAATGGACCGAGAAAGATTAAAATGGCTAAACCGGGCCTAAATGGGGACTCACGAAGGTCGAAGGCGGGCCAAACGAATCCGGCACAAGTTGGGACAGCTGCTGGGATGCATGGACAGAGACGGAGACGTGGCTAAAGCTGCAAGCATGTGTGGGCGAGCGCAGGACAGTGGCAGTACGCAAGAAGGCGTACGACGACGGCGTGCGGTCCGGCGGTGGCGTGGCTGCTTCGGTGATCCCTCTGGCTACTGGTGGTGTTCGAACTCAACAAGGAGGAGGGGAAATGGGTATGGACCGGCCAGCTAAGAGAGAGGGAAGAGATGAGGCAACAATGGGGGCCACTTGCCTTGTTTTTTCACCAATTTGTCCCCTTGACTCAACCACAGCCAAGGCTATCCTCCATGGTTCAAATTCAACCAACAAGGCCCTTCTCACAACCTTTGAAATAGTCCAAAATGGTTAGGCAAGGGGGAACTACGAATTTTAAGTCTTTTCCCTTCAATTGGACACTTAATCTTTCCTAATTCAACACCATCGGCTTCAATAAAATTATCTGACACCTTGACAATCTAATTGGTATTATTCCTCATCATTTGATCCCACTTGCTTCCCAAATTTGCGATAAAAAACGATCCCTAACTTTTTTTGAACAAAAACAGCCCTAGGATGACTTTTTCCCAAAAAGTTTCGGGTTGTAGAAAAATCTTTTGAGACTGAGTCGACGTTTCTAGAATTTATTGTGACATGACAAAATCTTCAATTTCTGAAATCGGATTCAAATTTGCAGTTAATTTCACTCTGGCACGTTTTTAGCGTGACCTAGGCTACCGGGTAGCTTTCATAAATTTTTAGTACAAATGACCTATGATCGATTTTCTTTGAGCCACAATGAACCCTTTTGACACATTAGCGACTCTCAGTGGTCGTGAAAATCTCGAGATTTCAAATACGAACACAGGGTACCAAAATGATAGAAAAATCAAACTAGTGCCGATCGATGAGAATTTTGCAATTCAGTAGGATCACCCATGCTTAACCACTCATCTCAATCGAACTGACCTATCTATAATCCCTAATCGATTTATATCTGTGTCGTAATGATCTCGGCAAATGAGCACGATCAAGTAGCCGATTCCTGGTCAAATCCTCAAGTCTATTTGCCTTAAAATTCCTTAATGGCTTCCCTGGATAGTCTAGTTATCTCGAGAGTGATCAGCTTTGAGGACAGCTCTATAGACGCGTCGATAAAATGCTTGATTTATTCAATGAAAAATAGGATTGAAAATCTGGGATGTCATAGGGACTCCAAGCTCTCCATGGCCGTCACCTAGGAACCTGAAAATGTGATCCCACAACAGGGTGAGATTACGTCTCAGCAAGTTCAATCCCCTAAGACCCGATTAGGAATAAAATTATGCCCTAAAGGCTGCCTAAGCACAATTAGGCGTTAGAGAACTTACCTTGGTTTCAGTTCCTTCCTATAAGTCAGTTCAATTGATAATTACTGACAATCACATCTTCTAACCAAACAAATCGAACTATCGATCAATCGACACAGTTAATTACATGTCATCAAAACCATCACACGGTCATTCCGATTATTCATTCTCAACTCTTCGTCATAGCCCTACAAGCATAATTTAGACTTAGTGGAATTACGGCCCCATTCGGCAATTTTAGACTTAATGGTATCATGGCCCCACTTGACAATTTTCTAGACTTGGTGGTAATCATGGCTCCACCTAGCAATTTTCTAGATTTTGTGCTAATCACGGCCCTACTGAGCAATTTTCTATACAAATACCCACATTATCCAATTTTTGGGATAAATCTCCATAATCACCAATTCACTCAATTTTCATAAACTAGTGCTCAATTAAATAAACAGAAAGCACCATTGAAATCAGTACAAAATTCTGGTCACCGGCCATCCCGGTTGAATTTTCGAAAAATAAATAAATAGTTAAATAATTACGAAAATTATTAAATAAATGTAATAAATCCAACTTAGGCCCGTAATGCCTAATTGGACGCCGAAACGGACCCGGAAAATTTCTGAGACTCATTCAATAAATACTAGAGTCTATTTACTCGCTAATTGCATTAACTATCCACCTAACATGCATCGGCAATTAATTAAATTCACTAATCTAATCTAATCTAACCATCCAATCCATCTTAGTCTAAACTAATCAACCCCTAAGCACAATTAACCTACTAAGCAAGGATTAATAAGTTAAACTCATCGGATTTGCGAGCTAGTGAGTTCACGGCGACCACGACGCGGAGGCAAGCGACAATCCTCCAAGCGGCGACACCAACAGAGGCCGAGAAGGGCTCGGAAATAGGCCACGAAGTCCTAGACTCCTTGATGGTTCGGTTTTTGCTTCTGCCATTGTTGGACATAGGAGAACCAAGGCTGAACAGCAAATAAACAAGCTGATCGAAGCTCTGGCGAGCGGGTGGTCGGCAACCGGTGGCTCTTGGGGGTCAAGGGGGACTTGCTGATGATTGGTATGGGTGGAGGTAGGGTCGCAATGGGGAGAAAACGGCTGAAAGTCGCGAAACAGGCGAAATAGTGCAAGCAGATGGCTTCCAAATGATTCGACGACCGGTTTCTTCTTGCCGGCGTATAGGACGGTCGACGGCTCCGTTCGACACAAGGTCGGGCTCCTTTGAATAGTTTTGATGTATTGAGCACAACGGTAGGTGGCACGAAGGCTAATTCGTCTAGGAAGACCACTTTTAACTCGGATATTTGGCAAAAGGTCAGCTGAAGCAGAAACTGGCAGAAGAGAAAACAGAGGAGGAAGAAGGTCCGGCAGTGGTTCCAGCGTACGTGTGACGGCCAAGGGGGATGAGCTAGGGTTTTCTCTGGTTCATTGAAGCTTCAAAAGTCACTCAACAATGGGGAAAGCAAGTGAATTGAGGAAGAAGAAGCAGCTGGTGAAGGATGGGGGTCCCATTTGCCTCCAAAGTCTATCTTATTGTCCCCTTGACCCATGTCCACCACTAGCTGGTCCCTTAGCCACAAATCAGCCACTAAATCTCGCTTCTAGAAGCCTGAGATGGTCCAAAGGTCGTGGGGGCACATGAATTTGGCTCGGTTTCTCTTCAATTGGAAATCGAATCCTCCTCAAATTAATCTAATTCAATCTCTAAAAATTCAATTATCGAGTCAATAATCAAATTGGTATTTTTCCTCACCAATTGAACCATTTTGCTTCCCAATTTTGCGATAAAAAACGATCTTTGACATTTTTTGGACAAAAACGGCTCTATAACAACTTTTTCCCAAAAAGTCTCGGTTTGCAAAAAAATCTTCCGAGACCGAGTCAACGTTCCCAAAATGACTTGTAACATGACAGAACTTTCAATTTCTGAAATCAGATTCAAACTTGCGGTTAATTTCACTCTGGCGTAAATTTAGCGTGACATAGGCTATCGGGTAGATTTCATAACTTTTTAGTGCAAATCAAACTAGTGATGAGAATTTTGCAATTTAGTGGGACCATCCACGTTTAACCACTCATCTCAGTCAAACTAGCCTATCTCTGATCTCTAGTCAATTTATATATGTGCCGTAATGATATCGGCAGATGAACACGATCGAGTAGTCGATTCCTGGTCAAATCCTCAAGTTATTTACCTTAAAATCCTTAATAACTTCCCTAGATAGTCTAGTTATCACACCAGTGATCACTTCTGAGAATAGTACTATAGGCGTGTCGATGAAATGCCTAATTTATTCAATTGAAAACAGAATCGAAAATATAGGACGTCACATTTCTTGCTTTGTGGTCTAGGTAGAACATGGGACTGATAGGGAGAGATGTTACGTCCAACTCGACAACCCATATCTCATTCCCTCCCCCAACTACTGATAAAGATGTTTATAATAAAAAATTCCCATATATAGAATAGTTCCATTTCAATGATAATTAAAGTGTAAAACAATTTCTAAATCATAATTCAAAAATCTTTATAGTTGTAAATAGCACATGACATACTTCTTAATCTTAAAATTGTAGTTCATATTTCTTCTATAATAACATGTAATTGTAATTGCTAAAGAGATAACTAATAATGTCCATTACTAGATAATAGTATCATAATCACTATATAACAATAAATTTAAATAAAGAATCAATGTAGGAAGGTGTTGCCTTAAGCTAATTGCAATTTAAAAATTACAATCCATTTCATCGCACAACCATGAACTGTTTACTTAGTGATATACATAACATTTAATGATAATAACAACTAATCTTAGGCAGACCAATATAATAAAAGTAATTGTATCTCATCATTTAAAACTAGAATTAGCACTAAAAAGTTAATATTTTCTAATATAATACACATGTTCTTGGATGTACCCTTCTACCAAAATGTCGATTGGGAAAATGCAATGAATGTGATAGTCTTGATACATTGATGCAAACTTGATTCTAAATCTAAATTAATCTTTGCTTGATCTCCTAGGAGTGGTGGCTGTCACTTATTGAGTCGTAGTTTTCCTCACTCCCTTTTATTTTTATTTCAGGTATTGAACACGAGAATGCTTAATTATATGCACGTGAAGGATGATTAGGGAGTGGCATTGGAATTGACCATAGGTTATTTGAATAAGTTTATCAAATTGGATTATATTTATCATTCAATGATAGGTTTTGATTGGTCAATATATTTTTGTAAAATCACTATTTTTGGTTGAAGGCTTGGTTCTTCATTTTATTAGTATGGCCAGTCATTCCCTAAATTCTTGGTATAGATGTGGGGCATGGTGGATATTAGGAAAACAAAAAGTTGGTCAATATTTTCGCAGAATGAGGCCCTTTGGGGATTATTACTAGAATGGACTAGACTCATATCAAGGTTTCATTGTAGTTATTTATGTGTTCTTAGAACAGCGTAAAGGAGATTGAACTTGGTATTATGTCAAACGTTCTTTGAATTGAAAATCCTTTAGTTTAATGAACTACTGTTTCTCATGTGACATAACTTACCATCATAAGATAAAATGCCAATTGACCTACGAAGCGATAGTCTCTTGACGATCACATTTGAAGAATCTGAGACAAGTGTAGCTCTAGAATAGCCTCAATTGCAATTCTAGTGAGCCATATGAACCACTGTACTTACGTTTTTGCCCAAAAAATCAGATAACTGGCGGACAATAAAAATTAATAAGAAAGTATGCATCAGCTAATGACCGCATTAATGAAGATAGTGGTAATAAATGAAGTTATGCATCTTTTTTAAGTACGTAAAGTTATATTCACTTATCAGAGGACTCACATGTTTTAGATAATTAAATAAGGGGATAATGACACAAACAGTGTCGGAACTTTAATGTAATACGCAATTTGATTCATGAACTTTTAATTTATTTAAACAATCCCTAAATTTTAATTAATTAAATAAGGGGTAATTACACAAAAAGTCCACAAATTTTAGCAAGATATGCAATTTGGTGAAGAAACTCTAGCTCAATGTGCAATAAAGTTTATAAACTTTTAATTTATTTAATATAGTTCCTAAAAGTACATGTTCAATATAGTCCATGTATTGTATAAATATATTCAAATTGAAAGTATAGAGATCAAATTGTATATTGGGTCAAAGTTCATGAACTATTTGTTTCATTTTCCCATTAAATAATTAACCATCTAAATAGATTTACTTAGTTTTAAATTGGATTATGATTTTCATCGAGAATATATTCAAACCTCTACCATGAAAATAAAAATGATTACGAAATTTCCATGGAATACAACTCTAATATCTTAAAGCACAGATGAATAGGTGTACTATTTACATCCAGGATTTGTAATAATAACTACTCGTATCTAGTTTTATCTTGCGTCTGTAAATAAATACTAAAATTATGATATCATATGTTGTCTCCTTTAACCTGTCATCACTTAGCTCGTTGTTTGAGAATGCAAAAGGTTTATTCATAAATCCATAGTGAATTCTTCCAATGCAACGATAGAAAACGATAGAAAACAATAGAACATATCATCAAATTTATTCCAGGCGATGATTATCTATATGGAGCATTGCGCATAATTATAACTATTTTGCTTCACAATTCTGTGCTGCATCATCCAGCATGTTTAGTTTTGATATACAACGGGCATGGACTTCAGGAACTGATTTCTCCGTCTCATGGATGAGAACAACAGAGGGACGACAGAGCGAGTGCATCATAACAAGAGAGATCAAAGAAGCCATGAAGTTGCAGTGACCGATCCGATCCTATCAGCGGTTTCCAAAAATAATGAAGTAAGATTTGTAGTACACTCTTGGTTTAAGCAAGCTTATGCTAATGAAGGATGATTTGTCTATTTAAGATCTTGGCCAACTTGTTGGAACAAGCTTGGATCCAATTCTTGCTACTCTTAAACCCACAGACGAATTTAGTTCTTGAGTCTATGAAATCTCACATGTTAGGATGAAACTGAACCGTACAGATTCTGCATTCACATTGCTCGTATTGTTGTGTCTGCTCGTAAATCCTGATCACAAAAATTTAATTCCATTTAGTCAGTTGGAGATGATCCACTCCATGATTTCTATGTCGTTACCACGATAACAGCTTACGAGTTAAAATCTATAGTGTTTCTTGGATACGAAATTATTATTTTTATCAAATCTAAAATTCACCCATCAAAGATTATATTTTTATTTATTCTTCATCTCATAATCTAACTTGAATGCATACATTCATCTTTATAAAAAATATGCCACAAATGTAATATTCGTTTCCTTTTTGCGGTTTCACACGTGAATAATAAGAAAGTTCGATAGAATCGAGTTTTGTTGTTGACCTGCATCTTCATGAAGCTCACTTTGCTATAAATTATTTAGAACCAGCCCTTCACATTAATTAGATTAAAAGCTTAATTTTCTCAAATGATTAATACCTGTGCTCCCAAAAGTATCACTTCAAGTAAAGTTTAATAAATCACCGAGATTTACTCTAGTGGTCATCCTTCCCACATGAAAAGAATGAAGTGAGGGGATTTGAATCCCCACATTCTCAGGGAAGTTGGGGTGGAGACGATTTAGCTTAAAGTGTGGGTTTCAACTCCAACATCTTACAAGGAGGCAAGATAAACGTCTAAGAGTAAGAGTTAGAATGGGAGTAGAGTATAACAAAAAAAAGAAAAAGGAGTAAACTATGATAAATTATTAATTCGTATGTAATTTGAATTGTCATTAAATCTAAAATGCCAATTGAGAAGATTCTTTTAGTCTTTTTCATATATGTGATTGATATATGACGCTTTTATTAATTGATTGTACATCAGTCATAATATACCTAACACAAACACTTTCTACATATAATTTAGTAGATTAGTCCTGATAAGCTTGACATAAACACCTTTCGCACGCGCTTGCATTGTGGACAAATATATGTGACGTTCCTGCTCAAAGATACATTTATCCACTAAGGTTATACATGCATGACATGCGCTAAGTGCACCTGGTGCGCGCACTGATTTTAGTATCAATTTAATAAAGTGCACGATTTATAGTGTTACAATTGTCTACTAATGCTATGTTTGGGATATAATACGTGGAAAAATGCAAAACATTCCAGAGAAATAAACGAGAAAATCAGGACACCAGAAATTTACGTGGTTCGGTCTGAGTATCGGTACCTACGTCCACGGGGAGAGCCAACAGCAAATATTCCACTAAAATCGGAAAATCAGAGTTTACAATCGCTCAATCGCTCAAGTGTTTCCCACAACTGGATTTAACCCAAACCCTAAGTGCATAAATAACAACTCGCTTGGGTATAAATTCACGGCACAAATTTCCGTGCTCAAGCTCAAATGAAAAACACATGCGGCTCCTTTCTCTTGTCAAGTTGCAGCGGGTTCTTCCTCGTTAGCTTCGGCAGCGTCTCACTTCGGCGGCAAAATCCAGCGAAGAAGGGATGACGACACTTTTTATACGTGTGTGTGTGGGTGTGTGCCCAAGGTCAAAGGTTTGACCTTGGGCCCCACACTTTCCGTTAACGTGCAGAAGAAGACCAAAAAAGGAATTCGGCAATGCAGGCTTGGGCCCACTTTAATCATCCACGTCTAGAGGCTTCACAGCTTCATTCTTCTTCTTCAATTCAGATTCAGCAATAGCAAAGAAGAAAGTTTCCCTTCAAATATTTTATTTTTATATTTTTTTTCCAGCGAAAAAACTTAAGACATAATTTTAACAATTTTCCACCTCGGTTCAATGTTTGAAGCCAAGTTATAGTGCTCATCACCCATGCTGCTCTCCCAACGCCCCGACGGGCGCTCACGCTCCACAGACACCAATAGAGCTTAAGCAGAGCTTGTGCTTCGTCATAGAAACAGACTTAGTCATCATGTTTGTTGGGTTATCCGTTATATTAATCTTTTTAATAGTAACAATACCATTAGCTAAGATATCTCGGATGAAATGATACCTGATATTGATATGTTTCGTTCGCTCATGATAAACTGGGTTATATGCTAAATATATTGCACCTTGGTTTTCACAGTGTATATCAACACTTTTATGTTCTAACCTAAAGTCCGAGAGCAAACTTTGCAACCATATCGCCTCATTCGCTACAAAGGTTAGTGCCATGTACTCTGCCTCAGTCGAAGACAAGGTAATGTGATCTTGTAAAGATGCTTTCCAACTAATTGCACCACCCGCTAGCGTAAACACATACCCTACTAAAGATCTGCAATCATCCAAGTCACCGGCATGATCCGAATCCACAAAACCAGTGATCTCACTGCCATTGCTGTCCTTCCAGTATACTATACCCACATCTGTTGTCCCCTTCAAATATCTGAAGATCCACTTCACAACTTCCCAATAAGCTTTATCAGGACGCTTCATATAGCAACTAACCACGCTCACAGCTTGTGAAATATCAAGCTTAGTGCACACCATAGCGTATATAATACTACCCATGGCACTAGAATAAGGAACACGAGACATATGCTCCTCCTCTTCCTCAGTCTGCGGTAATAATTTTTCTGAAATTTTAAAGTGCTTCGCTAAAGGTGTGCTTACAAATTTTGCTGATTACATATTAAAATGTGCTACGATTTTCTCAATATATTTCTTTTGAGACAGACGTAAAACTCTTGCAGTCCTGTCACGCAAAATCTCCATATCCAAAATTTTCTTTACAGCACCTAAATCTTTCATCTCAAATTCAGCATTCAAATGCTTATTCAGCACATCAATATTAGACATATTCTTAGCTGCTATCAGCATATCATCAATATATAAGAGTAGATAAATCAAAGAACCATCATCCAATCTCCTATAATAAACGCAGCTATTCATCTGACTTTTTGAATAGTCTTGACTAGCCATGAAAACATCAAAACGTTTATACAACCACCTAGGAGATTGTTTCAGCTCATACAAAGATTTCTTTACCAAGCAAACATGATCTTCCTTACCCGGAATAGCAAATCCCTCTGGTTGCCTCATGTAAATCTGCTCCTCCAACTCACCGTGAAGAAACGCAGTTTTCACATCTAGTTGCTCTAATTCAAGATCCTGCGAAGCAACTAAGACAAGTAAAACACGAATAGAAATATGTCTTACCACAGGAGAGAATACCTCATTATAGTCAATGCCCTCACACTGTGTATATCCTTTCGCCACAAGTCTAGCCTTATACCTTGCTGCCTCGACAGCGGGAATGCCCTCTTTCTGTTTGAAGACCCATTTACTTCCAACAATCTTTTGGCTCTTTGGTATTTTCACTAGCTCCCATGTCTAATTTTGATGGAGTGATTCCATCTCTTCACTCATAGCTCCTAGCTACTGCGATGACTCCGAACTAGCCATCGCCTTAGAGTAAGACGAAGGTTCATCTGTCTCCACCTCATCACCTACAGTCAATGCATAAGCAATAGCTGTATAACTATAACGTACCAATGGTTTAATTTGCCTTCTCTCTCTATTTGCGACTATAGTCTGCTGCGGCTTTACTGGTTGTTCACTATCACCGACTTCAAGAACTGCGGCTTCATCTGCAGTCTCAACTTTTGTTACCTTCAAGGTCTTCAAAGTCTCCACCTAAAGCTCCACCTCACTTAAGACACCATGATCTGTCTTCTCTGCTGGTTGTGTCTCAGAACTCCTCTGTTGAAGCATTGCAGTCTCGTCGAAGATCACATTTTTGCTGATTAGAAAACCGAGTGATCTGGGATCGGTACACCACAGCCGGTAGCCTTTCACCCCTTGTACATAACCCAGAAATATGCACTTCTTTGCCCTCAGCTCAAGCTTACCATCACTCGCATGAGCATACACAAGACATCCGAATATTCGTAATTCGGAATAATCAACAGGTTTCCCCGACCACACTTCCTTAGGAGTCTTCCACTCGATAACAGATGATGGAGATCGGTTTACCAGGTAACATGACATATTCACTGCTTCAGCCCAAAATTCTTTGCCAAGTCCTGCATGCGAAAGCATGCATTGAGCTCGTTCAAGCAAAGTTCTGTTCTTCCGTTCTACAATGCCATTCTGCTATGGTGTCCCAGGTACTGTGCGGTGTCTTACAATACCTTCTTTCTCGCAAAACTCAGTAAAATCTTTACCACAAAACTCCATGCCATTATCGGTTCTCAGGTACTTGATTTGCTTATATGACTGCTTCTCAATCAAAGCCTTAAATTTCTTGAACCGATCAAACACTTCATATTTGTGCTTCAGAAAGTAAATCCATACCTTCCTCGAATAATCGTTGATAAAAGTCAGCATATATTGGGCATCTCCTTTTGAAGGAACCGAAGACGGGCCCCAGACGTCTGAATGAATATATTCAACTGGTCGTTTGGTTGAATGAATAGCTGTAGTAAACTTAACTCGGTGCTGCTTCCCATAGATGCAGTGCTCACATAAGTCCAGCTTTCCTGTTTTCTGACCACTCAACAGCCCCATTTCACTTAATATCGTCATACCTGCCTCACTCATGTGCCATATACCATAAACGCATATACCATAATTGAGTCAAGTTAGAATCTGACTCATTTGATGAAATTGCAGCGGTTCCGGTCATGGTCTCTCCCAGTAAATGATAGAGAGTATTCACTATCTTTCCTTTCATCACTGTCATGGCACCTCAAGAGATCTTCAGTACTCTACCTTCAGCGGTGTACCTACACTCGATGTCATCGAGAGTCCCTAAAGAAATAAGGTTCTTCTTGAGCTCCGGTACATGCCTCACATCTGTCAATGTGCGCGCCACCCCATCGTGCATCCAAATCCGAATTGTCCCTATCTCCACAGCCTTACAAATTGCATTGTTCCCCAAAAGAACCCTACCACCATCTGCAGCTTAGTAAGTAGTAAACAAGTTCTTATGAGGTGTCATGTGATAAGAACACCTCAAATCTAGCACCCATTCGTCTCCTGACGAAGTAGCAGTCACACATAAGACAGCTTTTGCATCCCTATTGCTCCCCTCCGCAACGTTTGCCACACTACTTGTGGCATTCTGCCTATCAACTTTATTGCTCCGCTTTGGACAATCTTTCCTGATGTGCCCCTCCTCGTGACATCAAAGCACTTCATGCGTCCCTTGGACTTTCTATTGCATGATTTCGATCTACTTTTACCTCTGCTACTACTAGGCTCTCGATGTTGTTCTCTACCCCGAATCGTCAGTGCTTGCGCTGCTCCTTTCGCCAAACCGTCATCTCGCAACTTTCTCTGCCACTCCTTAGAGAATAAGGCAAACTTTACCTCTTCTGATGTAATAATAGTACGCCTCTACAACAGTGAATCAGTAAAGTGCTCCCATAACTTTGGTAAAGAGGCTAATAACATCATGCCTTGTTCTTCATCATCAAGTATCTTACCGATGTTCTTCAGATCAAACATGAGTTTATTAAATTCATCTAGGTGGGTTCTAATAGATATACCTTTAGTATATCTAAACCGAAACATCTTCTTCAACATATACAAGCGATTGTTCAAACCTTTCTTCACATAGAGTGCTTAAAGTTTTGCCCATAATGCTGCAGCATCCTTCTCCTCAATAACCTCTAGTAAGACCTCATCCGACAAATTTAACAGGATTATGCTCTTTGCTTTTTACATAAGCTCTACCCTCTTTGAGGCTTTCATTATAATCAGCAACTCATCTTCACCATCCAGTGCCTTGGCCAAACCTTGTGTTGTCAATAAAGCCCGCATCTTAATGCTCTATAACACAAAGTTATTTCTCCTATCAAACTTCTCAATCTCAGATTTCCTCTTAGACATAATTGCAATAACAGAATTTCCAGATAATAATCAGACAAGCAAAAGCCCCAAATCACAATCAAGAAATTCAACCCCAAGCTCTGATACCAATTGTTGGGATATAATACGTGAAAACGATAAGATCTTGCAATTTACATCAATGCGAAATCACCCTAGAGAAATAAACGAGAAAATCAAGACACCAGAAATTTACGTGGTTCAGTCTGAGTATTGGTACCTATGTCCACGGGGAGAGCTAGCAACAAGTAATCCAGCGAAGAAGGGACGAAGACGCTTTTTATATAGGTGTATGGGTGTGTGCCCAAGGTCAAAGGTTTGACCTTGGGCCCCACACTTTTCGTTAATGTGCAGAAGAAGACCAAAAAAGGAATTCGGCAATGCAGGCCTAGGCCCACTTTAATCATCCACGTCCAGAGGCTTCACGGCTTCATTCTTCTTCTTCAATTCAGATTCAGCAACAGCAAAGAAGAAAGTTTCCCTTCAAATATTTTATTTTTATATTTCTTCTTTTCCAGCGAAAAAACTCGAAACATAATTTTAACATTATGTTTGTTAGGAGGGATTAAGAGGAAAGAGACAGAGCTCAGAAAACACAATCGTGTTTGGAAGGAGGGGATAGAGATGGAGAGAAATGATTGGAAAAGATTATGACAAATTATGAGTGATGAAAAGGGATTGATCCCATCAATTCTATGTATGTTATAAATCCCTTCGAATCTCTCAGAATATGGGAGGACTCGAAGGGATTTGGAGATCTTTGTTCATTATTTAACGAATTTGTTCTTCCTTCTTGCTAATATCCATCCTTATTCAGTATCAATTGATATTAAGGCATATCGATTATGCCAATTGCTAACCTTTAGTTTTACAATTGTCTATTAAAGCACTTACATGAGTGAGTATGCAATGATTGAGGGAACATTATTACACATGCTTTAATGTTTTTTTTTTTTTATAATTATTCTTAAGGTTTGTTAGTCCACTAAATTATAGCGGCCATTTAATAATCCATCAAGGAAAAATTTGAAAATCTTCGTAGGGAGTTAATTTCACATTATTTAGATGTATCCAGTCCAATGATTCCCAAACATCGATCATGATTTGCTAATTTCGTTCCTTCTAAAAATAAAATGGCATGGATAATATTGTACGGTGTGGCTGCCACGTGATTGCACATCTCCGCATCCAACTTTTTTGGCCGTCCTAAAAAGCTAGTCAAATTTTGATTGTGTGACATCTAAGGTTTTGTTTTAAGAAGAAAATGTTAAAGAGATGGCCTGCACAACAGTCTCAAAAGCACGTCCATTGTAGGCTCCTGCTCGTCTGCAACCACTTTCGTTGAGTGACTCATGTTTGAGAGCCGATGGTGACAAGTTTCGTGATCTTTTTGCTCGTTGTAGAATGGAGTCCATCTGACCCCTGATGCATCCAACCTCCATTGTCTTGAGATCGAAGGTTGCATAGAACGGAGTCTATTTGCATTTTCTTTTGCTTTCGATTCCGTGATTTATGACCTTGAATTTTGCTATCTAAAGAATCTTGAGGTCTGAGGGGGCTATTATTAAGGATTGATCGAAATTAAAAATATATGTTAGGCAACTAGCCAATAAAAAAGGTTAATGATTCAATTAACGAATTGACATGATGATACCCATTGAACTTATGCCACTAATTATTTTATTTAGATAGTGCGTAAAATGTGCCAACATATGCCTGTGAATTATTTTTCGCGATGTATAGTTTATGCCTTTATTCATATATTGTGATGGGGGCACAAACTCCAAGCAATAACCCTCCGCTGACGATTGCCAAGGGAGCAACAACTCTACTAACCACCCTATCTCTCTTTATGGCTTATTTTCCTTTTATATTCTTTTTCTTTTCTTCTTTATTTTGATTTTATTTGTGATAAATGTATTAAAAGTCCTAAAAATTGTTATTAAAGTATAATTGAATTCTAAAATTTTAAAAAAATACAATTAAGTCTTAAAACTTGTTAGAATTTTCTGATTGTCAAGCTGGATAGATTAAATGGAAGGAGACTTAACAAGTTTTAGAACTTTGTTATACGTTTTAAAAGTTTTGTGACGTAATTGCACATTTTGAAAATTTTAATATTCAATTGTGCTTTTATAATAAGTTTTAGGAGTTTCAGTGCACTCATCACATTTTATTTTGATTTCTCTGAATTCATCTAATATTGTCTAAATTAGTTATTTTAAATTGGAAAAATATGTTTCACATGGAAAATTGTATAAGTGGCTCGAGCACTTATTAAGCCCTATTAATTATGCTTTTTAAATGTAAATTTACGTTTTGAAGTAAGTGACTTTATTAAAATGCGTGAACTTTTCATTTTCCAATAGTTTAGAAAAATGTTATTCCGTTGAATCTTCAAAATACTAGTTGGCTATGTCAGCTAACCTACTATAATTATTACCAAAATAACATCCGACTGTTGGAGCTACAATTGATATATAATGAAGATAGTCCCGATTACAATCTCTTCTTATCTTATGTCTTCACATTTATTATTGAGGAAGGGAGGGAGGGACGGCCCTTCGTAACATTTTTCTATATGAAAAGCAATCTTATAATTTTTAATAATCAAGAGAAATTAAAATTAAAAAAGAAACAAAACTAATCTAAGAAAAGAACGGAGGCCATGAAGAGAGAGGATGGCTGGTTGAGCTGCCACCATCCTCCGACACGTTGCTGAATGTTAAAACTGTTTTTGATTAGTGTGCTTAACTAGAACCTAAAAGGGTTTTGAGATGTCGATCAGTTTATGAAAACGATTGTTTGTAGCATTTATACTCGTGTTTGCGATGCAATATGATATGCTTGGTTGGCATTTGATGAATGGTGCAATTTGTGTTGTGAATCTGTTTTTGATTCGCTTAAAAAAAATTTCACCCGCCAAACCCGAAAGGGTGCGAAGGAGCGATCAAGGAACCGGCATCTTCATACCCGCTAGGAATGTCTGCTTTCCGTCAAACCTATTCTTCATGGAGTTATCGGGGGACGGGCCTAGGGGAACTACCCAACTACTAGGGGATTGGCCCGGCCCCGTGGATAAAATTTCCCATGTTGGTTCGAACCCGAAACCTCTTGCAAAATCTTGTCATGGAGACATCCGACCATTGGGCTACTGTGCCTGCGGTGGCTTTGCTTAGAATTTATTCCGTTGGATTTGGTTTCGACTCCTATTCAGAATAGAAGAACAAGTCAGTATTCTCGTCTGTTCTATTTTCGGATCTGTTGGCTTTAGTGTAGAATATGGGACGAAGCAACGATGACTATTGATAATCCTGATGCTGCTTTCTGTTGGACCTGGTGGGTGAACTAACTCAGGAGATGGTCGGCGTTAGATTTGAATGTCTAAGTTGAGTGTTTTGGCTGTATAAGAATAATGCAAGTGGATGCACTGGTTTGTAACAGGAGATTGGTGTGCTGAAAAGAAGGTTTTCAGATTTATTCAAAGACAGGATGCCCTGTAATCATAAGGGTGAAAGAAATCTGATTCTGGCAAGTGGGTCCTTGAGCAATTTGCAAAAGATCATAATCATGATCTCGACACCTGTGAGGAGAATCATCCTGCTAATTCCCAATGCAAAAAGTTCAGCAACAACCGCTAAAGTAGTTGATTTGTGCTGTAAATCATGGACAAAACAGCTTGATGTTGTTGATTATGGATGCTCATCTTCTTTAAGTATTGTCAGTGCCAAACACATTAAACCGGGGGAAATAAAGGACAAGTGATCCTTGAGCCCTTTGTGGGTCTAAAGTTTGATTCAGCTAACGAAGCATCCCAGTATTATGATACATATGCTGGGAACATGGGATATAGAGTTCGTATTGGTCAGTTGTTTCGATCAAAGAGCGATGGTTTGATTACTTCTAGATATTTGTCTGCTTGAAGGAAGGATTTCAGCATCCTTCTAGGGTTGGGTGTGGTGCATTTATGAGGATTAAGAGGCATGACAATGGAAGGTGGATTGTTGATCGTTATCGACTAGAGCGTAACCATGAGCTTGAGATGCAAACGAAAGCTGACAGAGGTTCAGCTTCTGAGAAATTTTTAGATGAGATTAATGAAACGTCAGAAAAACTAGACATTGCTAAAAAGCACAATGCGATCCTCATAAGGAAACATCGTGCAAGCAACATAGGAAGTGACTGGTATACCGTGCTTCATTATTACTTTCGGAACCGACAAGCTGAGGACATTGGGTTGCTGTAGGAGTCTTTTCTGGGCTGATGCCATCATTTTTTATACCTCCTATAAGCAAAACAATTATGTGGTGCCATATGCTACTTAGGTTGGTGTTAATCACCTCAAGCGGGCGGTTCTTCTTGGATGTGATCTAGTTGCTAATGAACTGGTTGTTTGAAACATGGCTCAGGGCAAGGTCTGGGTGCCATCCCCAGTCGATAATAGCTGATCATGATGATTCCATTCTGCAAGCGATTGCACAGGTTTTTCCTTCGAGTCATCATCGATTCTCAGTGTGGCAAATTAAGACAAAAGAACATGAGCATTTGAGTCCACTGAGTAGTGATTGTAAATGTGAATATGAGAAATTTGTTTATCAAAGTCATACAGTTGGTGAACTTGATGCTGCATGGCAATGTATCATAAAGAAGGTGTTGGATATCATGCCGAAAAATGCAATATTCAATTTGTATTTTCAAAGAAACTCGCAATTTTTTCCCCAAAGTTCATATTTCATATTCCCTTGATTGATTTTTGTCGTGACCCTTTGACATGGGGAAGACAGGTTTCAGAGGTGGTGTTAAGATGGGGATCGGCACGGACTCTCCCAAACCCTCACTTCATGTGATATTGAGATTCTCATTAGTCAATTAGTTAGCATGATGGTTAACCGTACTGAAACACGAGGAAGAAAATATCATTGGCTTATAAGAATTCTAGGTAAGGAGGAATCGTCACTAATTCATTCGGGACAATGAAAAATCAAGTTGAGGCATAAGATGATGCATCACTTCTTACGTAAATAGAGATCTAGAATTTGGGACTTGATTACACTAATGCCATTTTGATACCCTAAATTTAAGTCCTAAAAGACTAATCAATTAGGTGTCACATGTGATCTTTTTAGCCAATTATGAGTCTTAAATGTCTTGTCCACTAAGTGTCCATACAATATTTTTGTGTTTATTATGGCCCTAAATGTAACCTAAACATTCAACTAAAACAAGCAAGTCATAACATAAAAGCAAATAAAAGAATTACAACCCAGTCATCAAAGATAGTACTGAAAGAACAATTAGAAAAGTAAAGTAACGTGGCCTTGTTATGAAGTCTTGGGACAACAATCCCCCTAAGCTAAATTCAAATCGAATTCAATTTTTCTAAGGAGACTATTCAACCTAAAACTAAAGTAGTGAAAATCATAAATTTTCCTAAATATCTAAATGAAGTTAAACGAATTCTAACTCTAAGATCTAACCAACCTAACGGGAATCAAGGCCTATGTTCTAATCATTTTACAATTTTTTAAATCGTTTTTTATTCTTATAAGAGGGGACTCGGGCTAGGTCCTTGGGCTTGGGCCTAGGCCCAAATGTGTATCAAATTCATATCCCAAAAGTTCGGGTCGCTAAAGTGCATGTGTTCATTATAACAAACCCACCTTATACTGAGAATATCATCACGCTATCTTAATCCGCTTCCTGACTTCTATCCGTCGGCTACCATATCTCAAACGACATCCACTCAAAACTCCCGTACACGGCAACAGCACAACCGAAGCAAACAGATAGCACGAGACGCGATAAAGAAACTGCTGCAAACGAGTGCAGAGGTGTTAACACTCAAGCCATAGACTTATGGCCGTCATCTCGGACGTTTTTCTGCAGGCGATCTCCATTGACAGTCACGGGAACACGGCGAAACACAAAGTAAAAAAGGCAACAGAAAGATGCGTTCAGATTCAATTGTGATAACAATGAAATGTAAATGCAATCAAAGCTTTGCGTTACTAAAATGATTAACTACACCAAAACGCCCTCAGATTGCGCAAAAAACATAAGCTATTTCGTAATGGTGTCTTAGAGGTATTTTAACAAATAGTTTGTGTGCACCGAAAACATTGAATCTGGTCACGAATTTCCAAGTAACTTTCCATTTAAAACTGACACTGGCACAACAATGTCGTCACATATCATCATCAGGAAACACTTTAGATTCTCAGTGATTTATGCATGAGTGATATGAACGCAGCTCGGTCTTGTATCTCGCAAGAACGACGCAGAACTGGGGAAGATGAAGTTACCAGGTTAACAGGATGAGATAAAACAAATATGATGTTGTCAATCAAAATCAAATCCAATAGGAGTAACTCAAGCGAGATCCGAGCACTTCGGTCTTCCCGGAAGGGAAACAAAGCAAAACAGAGAGGCCATTGCTGAAAGTTTAAGGCAGCGAACAGCAATGGCGGCAATAGATATTAGTCGCCTGAATTCGATGAATAAAGTTTGCAAAGTGAAATAAACCAGTGAGATCGTTTTCTCCATACTCCTCGCAGCTTCAAAAATAAAAATAAAAAAAAGATTCTCTCAGTCGGAGATGGTACAGAGGGCGATGTTGAATGAAATCGATGAAGGAGCCTCTGAAAATTCAGGAAGAGACCGAGAAACCAGTGTTACTGACTGATGGTTTTATTAGCAATGGGCTTAAGGCCCGTCCGCCCAAGTTGGGCCGAAAAAGCCCGGCCCACGGGAATATGGCCCGTGGATGGGGGAAGGTATAAAAGGGAGGAGAGAGAGAGAGAGATGACAAGTGTTGGAAACAAATGTATGTACGTCTTCTCCCGCGCGCTCTCTCTCTCTCTCCAAAAAGAAAAGGAAAAACAGTAAGGCTCCGGCAATTTTTCTTCCCTTCATTGCTTCATCGGATCGAACAGGACCAAGTTTCTCTTCCTCTATCGGCGTCGGTGTTTAATTTGTGGCTTAAAAGGTACGCTCGAATCTGTGGTGTGCTTTAGGATCGGTGATACGTGTTGTTTTCCCGGGCTTGTCTTCCGCATTGATTTAGGGGTTCGATTTAGTGTCGAATCCGGTTTTTGGGGATCCGTCATTCCCAACATTGGTATCAGAGCCCTAGTTCACGTTTTTCCCAACTTGTTTGATGTTTTTGATTGATTTTTCGCGAAAGCAATTCGGCCGTATGGATTGGGGCGAGAAATCCCGACACCGGAGCATTGTTCGCCCAATTTTTCGAGTTTTCGTAAGTCGAAATCGAACTCTGATAGTATGGGGAGAAAGGGGTTGTCGAGACGAGTTCGGCGACATGTCGTGCGCCGCCGGGTGACGCCGCAAGTGCCCCCACGCGCGGCCAGAAGGCGCTGCGCGTGGGCGCGACGCGCCCGGAAGCACTGGCTTGCCCAGCACGTGCGGCACACGCGCCGATCGGCGAACCGGCACGTGCACGCCGCCAGCCGGCGAACCAGCACGCACCGGTCGGCGAACCGACACGTGATGACGTCACGTGATGACGTCACCGTGACGTCACGATAACCGCCGGGATGACGTCATCGATGACATCATCGCCGACGACCGTTGGCCGGCCGGTGACCTGACTCGACCTGACCCGACCCACGGATGCCTGGCCGCGCGCGGCACGTGCCGGCTGACGTTTGCGTGACGTCAGCCTGCGCACGCGTGCGGCACGTGCGGTCGGTCGGTCCGACTCGGCCCGACCAGTCCGCTGACCCGCGCGCCCGCTAACCGTTGACCGTTGACCGACTGTTGACCGTTGACTAACCGTTGACCGTTGATCGATCGTTGGCCGTTGACCGGCCGTTGACTGACCGTTGACCGTTGACCCGGGAAAAAAGAAAAAAAGAAAAAAAAGAATTTGTTTCTTTTTCAATCATGCCTATGTAGGTTATAAATAATCCATTTTTAATTCTGCATTTGTTGCATGAATCATGAAAAATTATGTATTTTCCCTTATATTTATTATGGATTATAAGTGATCCATTTTTAGTTTTGCATTTGTTGTAGGAACTATGATGCGCAATGCAATGATACCTGCAATCCCGAGAACGGACGAGGGAAATGCAAGACTTAAAAGGCTGATGACAGAGTTAGCTAATTATCGGTGGCGTGACGGTGATTTATTATCACATGTGGTCAGGGTCAATAAGATGATACAGAAAATCATCTGGAATGGTTATCTTATGCCAGACTTTGAGAAGGTGCCGGCTTTGATAAACACTCTTCCACCTGAATGGCAAGCAGTGTTTGATCGGCTATGGGAGGTCAACGTGGTCCCGGGTTATAGAAGGCTAGTGGAAGCTTTTGTAAGAGAGTACTATAGGATTGAGTTAACCAAAACTTCAACCCTTAGATTGAGTGCCACATGGCGCCGAGTGAATGCGCCTTGGAGGCGACATGAAAGCTCTCCAAAAGTTTTTCCATGGTTGACAAATGTGCCTTCAAATTTCTCAGATATTTTGACTGATAGATTAGAAGGGACATTCCCTAATTATTTCTTAGATTAGTTTGAGATGTTTTTTAAGTGTGAATATCTCTTTCCATATTTATATTTTTCTCTGTATATATTGCTTAGTGTAATGTATAGTTGTATTAGATGAAAACATTGTTATTCTATTGGATGTTAGATATTGTTTGTTTTCTGTTATTGTTGACTGTTGTGGGTAGTTAATAGAAGTTTTTGTAACTTCATAGAATTTATTTTGCATAAGACAATTATATTAATAATAATTTTGAGTTGGATTTTGGAGGATGATTGGAAACGTAGTGACCTTTTGATTCTGAAACCTTACTTGAAATTGTTCATTGATATGATGGGTCTATGCAAAGTGGATGCATAAATAATAGGCATTAATTATTCGTGCATGTATGTTTGATGTGTTCAGATCGATGGTTTCAGCAACTAAGAACGTAATTGTTGATATGAACGGCAACAATTGTGAAATATTGAATATGAAGATTCAATATGTGCTGGAAAAGCAAGAAGCACTAGAAGCTCTTGACCATATTATGGAAGATCTTGAGGATGCCATGCGCCACCTTGAGCTAGTAGAGGACCGCTTAACGGCATTTGAGCCGAAAATAGGCATTTGCAATGTTGGTTCTAGCTCAGAAAGGGTTTTGAGCTCTAAGCGCAAACATATTGATTCGTTCAATATGTGGAAATGCAAAGGATTAAATCCTTATTGCAAGAAATCAAGAGTTAACCAACACAAGAGAGGAAAACGTCATTAAGTAAAGAAAATGTCAAGGGTGAGATGTTACAATTGTGACAAGAGAGGTCACTATGCTCGCAACTGTTGTGAGCCGAAAAAGGTAAACACCTCTTGTACATTTGAGAACTTTGCTTATGTGTCAAGTTCTGTATTATTGGCTGAATCCAATCCTTTGTGGACTGTAGATTCAGAAGCGACAGACCATGGAGGGAATGATAGAGAATCCTTCGTGGAATTCCGACAAGTACCAATTGGAACTAAGTGGATCCATATGGGAAACAACTCCAGAGCTGAAGTAAAGGAATTGGCACCTGCCAATTGAACATGAGTGGTGGACGCATCTTGATGTTCTATATGCTCCGGAGATTCGTCGAAATTTTGTGTCTGTTTTGGTGTTGGTTACGCTTGGTTTTAGTATGAACTTCCATAATAGAGGTGTAGATTTGTATTTGGATACAAACTACTATGGTTGTGGTTATTTTCTGGATGGTTTTATTGTACTAAATGTTGACTGTGGTGATGTCAATATTTGTTATTCCCTTGTTTCACGTCTTCTACTTCATATAATAATAATGTGTATGTGTGGCATGCTAGATTTGGTCATATTGGCCAACAATATCTGAAAAGACTGGCCAAAGAGGGCTCGTTGGGTGACATTGAAAAAGTCGATTTGCCCATATGTGAGCATTGCCTAGTAGGAAAAATGATAAGGAAACCATTTGGAAAATGTAAAAGAGCTGAATTTCCTTTGCATTTAATCCATTCTGATGTCTGTGGTCCAATGAATGTAAAAGGAAGGCATTGGGCTGTTTATTTCATCACATTTATTGATGATTATACTCGATTCGGATATGTCTATTTGACTTCTCATAAGTCTGAAGCAATAAGTTGTTTCAAAAGGTTCATGAACCTGGTGGAAAATCAATTAGACAAGAAAATAAAAGCATTGAGATCCGATCGAGGTCGAGAATATTTATCTGATGAGTTCAGAAAATTATGTGATGAAAAAGGAATAGAAAGGCAGTTGTCTATTCCGTATACTCCTCAATAAAATGGTGTTGCGGAGAGAAGAAACAAAACCCTACTGGAAATGGTTAGGTCCATGATGGCGCATGCTAACTTACCTATCACTTTTTGGAGTGATGCATTGTTAATTGCTGCCTATATACTTAACCGGGTGCCTTCCAAATCAGTTACTTCCACTCCATATGAGTTATGGACAGGTAGCAAATCGGACTTAAGTTTTCTTAAGCCATGGGGTTGGGCTGCCTATACTCATGAGTCCTCTCACAAGTTTGGGAAATTGCGTCCCAAAGGAAATAAGAGTATTTTCATGAGATACTGCGAATACTCGAAAGGGTATGTGTTCATTGGTGAGTAGGGAAGTGGGAGTATAACTGAATTTGAATCACGAGATGTCACATTCTTAGTGGATGGATTTCCTAAGAAGGGCGAACCTATCTGAAATCTTGGATTAAGATAATAATATTAGTGGAATTCGTCCAAGTGAGAGTAATATGAGAAGTGATGAATTAATTTCAACTCATTCTCAATTGCAACCATATGATGAGATGTCGTCATCATTATCTAATCCAAGTGGGAGCATAATGGGGAATGATGTGCTAAGTGTACAATCTCCCATACAATGAACAAGTTGCCAAAATATTCCCCGTCGACGTTTTAACATTGAATGGGAAACTTTTATAATTGCTCCGCAAGATAAGGATGAGCCAAGAAATATTAATGAGGCTCTAAATTTCCCTAATAAGGAAAAATGGATTTATGCAATGGAAGAGGAGATGGAGTCAATGAATTTAAACTAAGTCTGGGAACTGGTTGATCTTCCAGAAGGACACAAAGCTATTGGGAACAAGTGGGTTTTTAAAATAAAGCGAAAGTTGATGGCTCGATACGAAGGCATAAGGCTCGCCTTGTGGCGAAGGGGTATAATCAACAGGAATGAATTGATTATGAAAATACATTTTCTCTTGTAGTGAGATTTACCTCGATTCGCATTATTCTGGCAATAGTGACTAATATGAATCTTGAGTTACATTAAATGGATGTAAAGACTGCTTTCCTCATTAGAGAGTTAGAGGAAGAAATATATGGAACAACCTGCTGTTTTCATAATGAAAGGCCAAGAAGAAAAGGTATGTCGACTTTTGGGATCGAGTCATCGAGACAATGGTATATATGTTTTCATAATGTCATAATGGCATATGATTTTACAATGATAGATGAGGATCATTGTGTATATATTAAAAGATCTAATGATCAATTTGTGATCATATCATTATATGTTGATGATATACTAATTGCTAAAAACAATATGGAGTTTGTTAATACTGTCAAGAGTTGGTTGTCTTCCAACTTTGAGATGAAGGATATGGGTGAGGTTGCATACATTTTTGGAGTTAAGATTTCAAGATTGTAAACCCATAGACACTTCTATTGCAAAAGGTGAAGGATTGAGTCATAAACTGTGTCCAAGGACTCCACAAGAGAAGGAACAAATGAAACATGTTCCTTATGTTAGTGCTGTTGGAAGCTTGATGTACGCTATGATGTGTACAAGACCTGACATATGTTTTGCAGTTGGAATGGTGAGTAGATACCAATCCAATCCAGGTCAAGCATATTGGAAGGCCATTAAGAGAATATTGAGGTATCTAAAGGGGACTGCTGATTATACGATGAGTTATAAAGGAAAGGATCTGCGACTCTAAGGCTATTCTGATGTTGATTATGGAGGAGATTTAGATGAAAGAAAATCTACCTTTGACTTTGTTTTTCTTACCGAATAAAGGCACAATATGTTGGAGCAGTAAGAAACAAAAGTGTATAACCTTGTCCACGATAGAAATTAAGTTCGTGGCAATATCAGTAGCAGTATAAGAAGGTGTTTGGCTTATGAGATTTTTGGATCATTTAGGTGTTATTAGAAGTGCTGCAGATTCATTGTTGGTTAACTGTGATAGCCAAGCAGCAAAAGCGTACACAAAGATCCAAAATATTATGACAAGACCAAACATATAGATACCAAGTATAATTTTGTCAAGGATATGATTGCACGTAAAGATGTGAACTTAGAGTACATACTACGCATATAATGGTAGCAGATCCTATGACAAAACCAATACCTAGAGATGTGTTTTGTGGCCATATGAAGTCTCTAGGATTGCGTAGAGGCTAATGTACTGAATATTGTAATTTCCCTAAGTGTTCACAATTTGATGAATTTGTGTTTTCATCATTAATGCCTATGAATCTTTGTTTGATCTTTATGCATCTTAATGCTCAGTGCATTATTTTAAGTTGAGAAGTATGTCGGACAGATATAAGATTAGCCCACTCACACGGGTAATTGCCTCTGTTTACTGTGTGATAAATAGAGATGAGACTGTTTTTAAGCTTATTATCTAGGTGATAATCGAGAGCCCAAGCTTAAAATACGTATGTCGCCTTAATTGAGTGTTAAGATGAGGACATAATACTAAAGATATCCGAAAGTAAAATAACCAACATATTTTACTTTATCTGTTTATGATGCCAAATGTGAGTTCTGATGAATTTTGTGATTGAGTAGATACGTAAACTCAAGTTAGACATTAGGTATGTCTGAACTATCATCTGTACGGTATTGAAAGGTGTAGACATACGCTCCATGGGAAAGGAGTTAATACCGTAATACGTATTTCATACTACGTATGCATGAGACGACCAATAAGAGTGGCAAAAAGTTTGATCTCAACTTTTATGACGTGTGAGACTCTTGAGAAAAAGAGTTATTCAATTTTTTAGTCCCCTCATGACTCTTACTTATTCTCAAGATTTTTATTTAGTGTTTGCTATCTTAGGGTGTTGCCAATGGTCATGAGTTGATTCGATCTAATGGGGCATTTCTAGAAAAGCAAGTTGAACTGAAATTGAGAGTTTGAAGGAAAGAGGAAGATCGAATTTGAAGAATCACATTGTAGTTTTGTATTCACTGGTCGACCAATTATGACTGTCTTTGTGATAATTATAATTGTGAATACAATATATATATATCATTGTTTTAAAAGAGATCAAGAGAGATATAAATGTGATCGATCGATCTAGGGTACTGCATACTGAATCTACTCAGAGTGAGACGCCCATTATGAGCTGCTAAATATTCCTAACAGATATATAGCAACGAGCTCTTAAAGTATGCTGATCGCATGGATTATGCACCGGTATGAATGTTGAAGAGAGGTAAAGAGAATACTGTTCGGCCCACCATGTGCGAGTGGGAGATGATGGTTTTATTAGCAATGGGCTTAAGGCCCGTCCGCCCAAGTTGGGCCCAAAAAGCCCGGTCCACGGGAATAGGGCCCGTGGATGGGGGAAGGTATAAAAGGGGGGAGAGATAGAGAGAGATGACAACTGTTGGAAACAAACGTACGTACGTCTTCTCCCGCGCGTTCTCTCTCTCTCCAAAAAGAAAAGGAAAAACAGTAAGGCTCCGGCAATTTTTCTTCCCTTCATTGCTTCATCGGATCGAACAGGACCAAGTTTCTCTTCCTCTATCGACGTCGGTGTTTAATTTGTGGCTTAAAAGGTACGCTCGAATCTGTGGTGTGCTTTAGGATAGGTAATACGTGTTGTTTTCCCGGGCTTGTCTTCCGCATTGATTTAGGGGTTCAATTTAGTGTCGAATCCGGTTTTTGGGGATCCGTCATTCCCAACACTAACTGAACTGCACCTCTTGTGACGTGGGTTTTCACGCACGCCGTTTCTTCCGACGATTCATGCAGTCCATCTATAAGCAGATCGCAACGCTGTTTTCTCTGTTAAACCCAAAAAAGAGAGTACTTTGTTCTGTGAAATTTTCCCGACTTTTGAAAATATTAGATTTTTCTGTTGTTTTTCATAAATTAGGGAAATTGTGGAAATTATGGATGATGGTCTTCTCGACATCCAAAAATTTTCTAGTCAATCTCTGGTCTGTTTTATATATATTGTGGAAAATTCTAATTCATAGCTTTGAAGAAGAAAAATGTGAAAAGTAGGTGAATTATTGAAGAAAAAAGTTAGCACGTGCAATATTTGCATATATATAATTACCAATTTTCTAAAAAATATATAAATTATATTGTGCAAAGATTTTTTTTTTTTTTTGGATTCTTCACAGAGCTCAAGCAATTTTCAGGTCGTTAGGGGTGCATACGGGGCCATGGACTCGGAATTGAGCATGGGAGGGCATTCAAGTAATTTTCCGTCAGAGCGGGAGTTTTTGTCCCAAGTGCATTCGGCCATTGTTTAGAATTGTGCTTAAGGACGGAGGAAATCTGAGATTAAGTTGTGCGACTTGCATTAGCAATTTAATTGAGGTTAATAATTTCTGCCACTTTTATATTTTGTAAAATATTGCATGACATGATTTGCGGAGAAAAAGCTATATTGTGACATGGTATGTATTTTTGAAGTATATTAATAAATATTATTTTATGGCATACTCATTTAAGATCAAGCATTAGATACTTTGAGTCTACGATCTAGAAATATTTTAAGCTGAAATGCTATTTGTGTATATAATGTGTGCATGAGCACACAAACCAAAATTGTTGCGGGGCTTAATCTAGACTGATGTGATTTACAATGTTTATTCATATCTCATGTGATTTTCGGGGCTTAACCGACAATATTTTTGGACTTTCTCATGTGGCGAAGTGTGACTGTAGGGTTTTTTGACATTGAGTTTAATATATGCCGATTATAGTACGTGGATTTATGATATAGTGCGAATTTATGATTTATTGAAGTAAGCATTCTACTTTTTACATGGGAAAATGCAATTCATGTGATCGTCTTGATATATCAAGGCAAACTTGCTTCTAGAGGTACATTATTCTTTGCTTTATCCCAAAGGAGTAGTGTCTGTCACTTACTGAGCCGTGGTTTTCCTCACCCGTTTTCATTACCATTTTAGGCTTCGAAAATGAGAAAATTTAATAGAATGCACAAGAAGAGGGATTCGAGAGTGGAATTGGAACTTACAATAGACCATATGAATAAACTTTTGATTTATGAATTTGTGGTAATTGGTTAGTTCCTGATTCACTAGACTTTATTATAGTTATCATCCAATGAAAGGTTTTGCTTAGTCTACACACACACATGTGTATATATATATATATTAAAATCACTATTTTGGGCTAAAGGGTCGATCCTTCCCTTTTCTTTTTCTTTTTTCTTTTTTTAAAGTTGGATGGCCATTCCCTAAGTTCTAGATTGCATATGTAGATCAATGTGCTAAGGGACTATTACTTGAACAAACTCAACACATTTATAGTTTTCGATGCGTTCTTTGTAAAGGAAATTGAACTTGAGAGTTATGTGAAAAGTTCTTTGAATTGAACATCCTCCAATTTAATGGAGGAAATAATAAGATAAAATGCAAATTGGCCTTTGAAGCGATAAGCTCTCGACTATAGGGGATCTAGATAAATAAAAATTGCCTTAAACATCTATTCGCACACTAGGCCATACCACAAGTTATACATTTATGCAATGTACAATCCTATATTAAGGCATTTTATGTAGGTCACTCTATTTTCATAATTATCAAAAGGATTCCATGCAATGGCAAAATGACAGACATACACCTCAATTTTTTGGCATATAGAATTTGGACAAAATATTTTACCATTTCTTGTTCCTATTTCCATGATATCGATTAGTTTGGAATATCCCTTAATACAAAATCATAACTTTTCTTTATCAATTTCTAGAAGATAACTTATTTCTATTATCAAGTCTGATTATCATTTTTATCCCCTAACATATTCCTTTTCTAATTTGGCTCTATTCAATCCACACAATCAAACCTTTCTTGAATTTCCTATTTGATCATACTATTAGCTGCCTTTATCTCTTAATTTAATTTTTTTTAACATTCTCTATTAATGACTAGTGGATAAGCTTTCTATTGTATTTAGTAACTTCCTCTATCGTACTTTTACATTCTCTATTTGCCGCCCCCAATGATCATCAATTATGCACTTCACACGTCTACTTTTGTTAAATTGTAACATACTCACCGCCTTTTGACACCTGAATTTTTTACAAACTAATTGGACATGAATTTTTTTAACAAAAAAAGTTAAAATAAATATAGAATAGAGAATTAAAAAAAAACAATAAAAACAATAAATGATCCATGAAACATCCCATCTATGGAGTCCGGCCCACATTCATTCCATTTGGGCTCAAGGCAATCCAGACCATCACCCCAAATTCACATACTCCCAACGCTAAAAAAATTGGTGAAATCCAATCCCGTCAAGAAGAGCTCATGATCGTCTTCTTCCATGGAAGCCTTCAATTCCCTCAGAGATCATCACACCCAGAGCCGGATCGGAAATGGTGGAGTTGTGCGAGAAGCGAGCAAGAGGCGATCGGATGCCGTCGGACCCATTGATCCTAAACTCTCGTGAGAACGCAGATAGCCTCTCGGCAGGAGAACGAGAACTGATACGCGCCTCAGACGCACGGGAATTGGAGCAACAAAAAAGCCTGTCTCTCTCGATCCTCTTACGCGTTCCAGAACCTTCTCCACCGCTGATCGGCGTCGGAACCCCACCGCTTACCTCGCCACATCTGTGCTCTTCAAATCGCGACGTTCAGAACATCACTCGATCGCTACAAAAGGATTAGAAAAACCAAGTTTGGAGAGCGCCTGTAGTTTCTTTTCCAGCAGGCCTGACTTTTGTAACTATATAGAGGGCATCGAGTTGCTTTATGGGGATCCGAAATTAAGGGGATGTGAAATTTTGCATCCTGTTGCTACTTGTTGCTGGTTTTTTCTGTTCATCTCATCTCGGAAGACAGGGGCGAGGGAGAAGAAACATTGAGGAGAGAGAATGAAGTGCTTAAACTTTCCTTGGTTGTTCATTCTGAGTCTTTGAGAAGCTGACCTGATCTTAAAGAACCTCTAGACCTTTCCTTGGGTAATTTCCTCCAAGTGATCCAGTCTCTTGTGTGTGTGTGTGTGTGTGTGTGAGTGTGATGCAACATTGGCAAATGGAATGGGAGACATGGGTGACTCTTAGTTTTGGTGCAAAAGTTAGGCAAGACAGCTGCTGGTCTGGCCTTTTAATGAGCTAATCATAGTGAAGTAAGTGATATTCGTCAGTCACGGTGATTTGCGTTTCAATTTTTCCTCACCCTGAATAATCTGACATGAACATAAAAGGAAAAGTGAAGTTCATCTAACAGAAACACCTGATTCAATAATCGATCACCCACACTCCAGCACCTTTGTTGCAGCTGCAGAAAGTTACTCGGTGGATGTGATTTTCTATTTGGTAATGATTTTTCCAGCAATATTTGGAAATGCCATTTGACATATGTGACTGATCTCTTGAATCATTTTTTGTATTTCATCTTATTTCTTGACCATACATTTTCTTTCCATATGCAGCCTTAATGGGACATATCATAGCTGACAGCATTCTGTTTTTCGACGATGTTGACTGAACTGTGCTGAGTAACTCTTGGAGTACAGATTTGAGTACGAAGAGCAATACTGATGAAGACAATGCAAAATGAAATATCTCAGAGAAGTAAGATGCACGGGTGGCTCTTAAATGGATATCTGTCCATTACCACTTAAATATATGGGAAAACTACGGCAATCACAACTGTGCTGGCATAAGATTTGTCCTCGTGGAAACAGAAATGAGCTTCTTCTAGCAATCTTGGCTACTGTCCAAGAGAAACCACAAGAGAATATTTGGCCGAGGGACCTAGTGGCGTATATGGCTGGCTTAGAGTTGAACTTGCTTGTGGGCAGTTAAGTAGCTCAGGACTGCCATTTATATGTAGCTTAGACTACTGAGGCTGAAGCTGATGTACAACACCTGCAACGTGACAAGATTAAAAAATGTATGAATTGAGATTTGCCTGAGCGTGTGCTTCATAGAGTCCATGTTCATCTCATATATGACAACCTAGAAAAATTTTAGGAACACTTTGGTAATTGGTATGATATGTTGACATTGTCTCCTGATGCCTCAACTTGAAACCTTGAGGTTGAATATTATTTGAGATTTGTACATGCCTAGTGCTTTGTAAAAGTCATAGATCAAGAATAAATCATATTCTCCCCTAGTTATATCCGGGTCACATTTTCTTTTTCAATTGTATACTCTTAAGTAGGCTTGATAGACTTAAACTGAAACTTGCTGAAATTATACAAAGAGAACAGAATTCTGATTATTTTCATGGATTTTTCTTTTAAGCTAGAGTCTATTTTGATTGTTGGGTCACTATTTATGCATCTCTTTAAAAGCATCCTTGTAAAGCAGGGGACCAATGCCACCATGAGAAGAAAACTAAGTCCTTGAGCCCCCATGCTCATGAGAGCGTATAAGGTATGGTTATCAATCCAAAATCCTGAATAATGACAGAAACATGAAAAAGATAACAGAACAACTATAGCTAGAGTTTTATGTAGTTGTGAACTCACAAACTAATTAAAAGTTTTGAGTGGAAAGAATAAGAACTCGAAAGGGCGTTGAAGCATGTTTTGTGGAAGCTTTTTCCTAAAGTTGTATCTGCAGCTTGCATAGGGCATCTTTGAGAAAGGTATTACCTGCTTGTCCAGATTTTTTCTAGGCTAGGATAAATCTAAGACTTTGGAGCGATCTATATGTGCTTCATTTTTCTTTACCTTTTTAAAACGTGAGTAGCAACATAAATTGTTTCTGAGTTTAGTTGTTTTAATTTTAGTTTATAATTTTATAGGAATTTGTACGAGTTACGACCGTGGCCTTCTTAGAGTAATTGAAGAGGCAAGTCATTATCTCAAGGTTGTCAAGATGATTACAATAACTACTTTTCCGAAGGAAATGGCCCAAGTCCCACTGAATGCCTCTCTTTGGGATTATCCCTAATCACCTCTTACCATGGAAATTGTTTGGATGTGCTCAATGGGGAGACTATCATGAGCCCGTTGGATTAGTCGGATGTATAGAATGCCTAACACCAAATTACAGAACAGTACAGAGAATCGGCAAGAAACGTATTTCTCAATTTTTTCAACTCTACAATCCTATGAAGCATGTAATTTGTCGCAAGCATCATTACTAATGTCGGCCAATGGCATTACTATTTTTTCTCGGTTTGGCCGCTGTAATCTTGAGCAGTGTCAAAGTGAAAGTTTTCTGCTACATAGGATTTGGCCTAAATTCCGATGATATAATAATGTTTGAGATGGTCTAGTTCGATATTTACAGTCACCCTTTCACCTGAGTGATTAAGTCCTACGAAAAAACGGTGGATAGTTAATGAACATGGTAAAGCACCGACACATCATAGATTAAAATTATAGTGCTTTTGGGGGTTGGCGGTAGGGACGAGACCTGGTGTCAAACTGTGGAAGTAGCAAAAGAGAAAAAGTTGAAGTTTCTATTCGTACACGACAATATTGTAGGGTGAATGAGCTCTTGAAAAAGTTGGTCACGCTTGTTGACAGAGAACTCATCAATGAAGTTAGCAGGCTTATTAATTTTAGTACCTGAAGGAGGAATTACACGCTCTTATCAGGTACGATTTTACCGTCCTTTCTGAATTCATACTGTTATGCCAATCGAGTACTGCATTATTTACATCTTTGAATTTTACGATTGACTTACTGCACTCTCATCATCTTCTGCTGCATAATTGATTATAAAAAATAACTCGTATCCAAAGAAAAACACGTACTCTCTCTCTCCATCCCCAACCTCCCTTCCAATATGCGCAACTTTGCTGTTGTTGTGTGATATGATACTAAATTTTTGCGACCATTATGAATAAAATATTGCACATAAATTAGGAAAATAAGCAAAGAAGTTTCTTTTTCCTCGGGCCCATAACTTCGATACAAGGTATGATACCTACGGATGTAAATAGACTTGCGCAAGGATGAATTGATTCCCCTGCTGCTAAAACTACGACCTGAAAAATCGTATCACTAATTCACCATTGCTCTGAGGCGAATTCTACTGCACACGACGGCTTCCTTTAAGTCGAT
Source organism: Eucalyptus paniculata subsp. matutina (assembly GCA_017140255.1). Taxonomy (NCBI): domain Eukaryota; kingdom Viridiplantae; phylum Streptophyta; class Magnoliopsida; order Myrtales; family Myrtaceae; genus Eucalyptus; species Eucalyptus paniculata. The sequence goes on along the minus strand of CM029436.1, from coordinate 18,331,125 downwards.
GCCAACATGATGATACAAAATGATGCAGATCAATAGATGGACTTCAGCAACTGCAGAAAACATGATATCTGTAGAAAATTTTGGGTACTACAAGACTAATCATGCCGGTAGTCTCACTTTTCATGTTGGTCCTTCCACCTTATCACATAGTGTCACTGTCACACTCTAATTTTTGTGCAAGAAAAGGGGAGTGACATGGCTGTCTTTCAAGAGAAGGACAAAGCCAATCTAGCCAGAGACCAACCACACCTAAAACATACATATCTTGGCCGAAAGCTAATACCAAAAGAATATAGCCCAATAATCCACACAAACAAAGCTGTTACTCCCATGCGTCATGAGGTAGGGACCTGAATGGTTAAAGAAACGAAGTGAGTGAACTACAACAAAGCAAGTGATAATTATCTATGGGAATGGGCACCAACTATGCACATTTTACGGCCATCACCTATATAAAAACATCTAACCAAACTTACACAGCTAAAGCAACATACTTGGAGTAGATCAAGATATTTACTCACAGCAAAGCAATTCAACATAAAACAGAACTAGACAAGGCATCAATTATCAATTGATCAATCTCTCGCCCAATGTCATACACTCAGCCATGTTTATTCTCTTGGCCCTCAACCGAGGTCTCATTCTATTATTAGCCAGTGGCTGAGACCACATAAGAGATCCTAAAAAACAGTGAGTATACCCAATAACGACTACCCCCAACCAGGAGTTCCATGTAGTAACAAGGGCACAAGAATCCAACAATATCTCTCTCCCTCAACTATATAACAATTCTACAATGCACTTCGTCAACAAATTCACAAACTCCACCATATGGCACTTTCCCAAAACATCTCACCGCTACAAACTATTTCGGAAATCATTTCTCACTTACTTTTTGTGGAAGTCAACCAAATGACAAGCAACTCCAAGTGATGAAAAGGGTGTTCAACGTCTGATCAGGCTTTTATTAAGCAAATACTCCAAACCCTTCCACTTTCTTTCCTAACACCATGTTATGGTTCTATGCTTTTTCTTATACCATATATATGCTAAGTTTATGGTTCGTCAAGAAATTAAGTGTCTGAATGCTGTGAGAACATGTCTGGGTGCACTTATTCTGTTCGCTGTAAATGGTGTTCCATTATTTTCCTGAGCAAGCAAATGTAATTTCACCTTGAGAAGGTATCTCGAACACCACATATGATCTCCTGCTTCAATTCCCATACTTGGTCGTACTTGGTATTCCCACTGCATGATAGAAGCGAGCGTTGATGGCAACAGTTCTGTGTTTCTTTTTCATAAAAACATGCAAGATGGAGCCGAGAGATTACCTGGCCTGGCATCACCTTTTCATTGGTGCCCATTAATGTAGATTCCAGCATATAGCAAGCCCTGTCGCAAGCAGTCTCGGTTGAATGACTTATCAGCCCCTAAATGAACATAAAATCTCATATCAAAATATAGATTTGCTTACCAACTTAAACGTATAATCCAACTATACAGAGGGAAATTCATTGTGAAACGATTTCTCACTTGGGGACCTGGATATCCTCCAACGGGCCAACCAATGGCCATAGAACATTTGTCTACAGTAAGGTTCTTTCTTGCTCAATCCCATACCTAATGTGAACATTTAGTCAAAAGTTTGGGTTACTGTGAATTTCAGCAGCCCAGGAACATTTGTTTGTTGAGATTGGCTTGCCAGCTCGTGTGTATGAATCGCAAATAACCTACAAACGAACAATAATTCTCCATAAACTATTTGATTTGTCCTTTCTCATTTCATCAGCCTGTTCAGATGATCTGATGGATGAACAACTTTTGACAACATAATACTCGTTTCGCAGATGACTACCAAGATATTGTTGCCACCTCAGAAAGGATCATTGAAAATTGCCTGAGGGCTGTTACAAAATCAAGAACTTAATGGAATCATGCGAAGGTAAATATAGTGAGACAGTTTGGGTTTATGTCATCTTACTATGAGATCACTTCACTATCCTCCCCTGGAGCTTGACCTGTACTTGATTTATTGAAGTTCCACTGGGAAGTTCAGACGGGTGCCCAACAGATCTCAGGATTGTCTGATTATTCAAGAGTCAATAGATCAGTAGCATGTAGCATGTATAAAGAAAAACGCTACATATTTCCTTGTCACCATTCATACCCTCAATTTGCTGCGTAGCTCTATGCTAAAACCTCCAATCCTGTCCCATTGTTAGACTAACATCAAAATGTGAAACAAGATTTGCTAAAGTAGAGATTGGGAAAAAAAGAAGAAGAAAATTCACTTGTTCAATGTGCATAAAACACGACATACTTATAGTATTGTTCATCGTTTTGTGCACCGCACTTAAAAGGTTTTAGGCATTAAAGCATACCAAATGTACTCTACAATTATCGTTTTGGTGTAGGGCATTACATCCGCGTTAAGAAGACTCTTTAGCCTGTAATAGTATTGTTCTCAGACTTCAAAGCATACACCCTGAACTTTGAAAGCTCGTGTTGTCTCCACTCTCGAGCCTGTAATAGTATTGTTCTCAGACTTTCGGTTCTATGCTTTTTCTTATACCATACATACGCTAAGTTTATGGTTTGTCAAGAAATAAAGTATCTAAATACTGTAAGAACATGTCTGTGTGCACTGATTCTGTTCACCGTAAATGGTATTCCATTATCTTCCTGTATTATACCTCAAGAAGGTATCTTGAACACCATATATGATCTCCTGCTTCAATTCGTATGCTTGGTCCTACTTGGTATTCCCACTGCAGGATAGAAGCCAGCATTGATGGCAACGGTTCCATGTTTCTTTCTCATAAAACAAGCAAGATGGAGCCAAGAGATTACCTGGCCTGGCATCACCTCTCCAATCGGTACCACTAATGTTGATACCAGCATATAGAAAGCCTTGTAGTGAGCAGTCTTGGTCAAATGACTCATCAGCCCCTAAATGAACATAAATCTCATATCAAATTTAGATTTGCTCACCAACTTAAGTGTATAATCCAACTATATATAAGGAAATTCATTGTGAAACAATTTCTCACTTGAGGACCTGGATATCCTCCAACAGGCCAACCCAATGGCCATAGAACATTTGTCTACAGTAGGGTTTTTTCTTGCTCAATCCCATACCTAATGTGAAGATTTAGCCAAAAGTCATGAACTTCTCCATTTCAAAACTTTCTAATTCCTGATAGAAAAGTCATGTTTTTGGATCTCCAGCCATAAAACTGCATTGACAACCTTTGGGTTACCGTAAATTTCAGCAGCCCTGAGACATTTGTTTGTTGAGATAGGCTTGCCATCTAGTGTGTATGATTCACAAATGACAGCACAATACTTGTTTCATGGATGATTATCATGATATTGATGCCACCTCAGAAAGGATCCTTGGGAATTGCTTGAGGGCTGTTAAAAAATCAAGAACTTGATGGAATGATATGAAGGTAAAATTAATAAGACAGTTTTGGGTTTATGTCATCTTACTACAAGATCACTTCAATATCCTCCCATGGAGCTTGATCTATCGTCGTTTCCACTTGGAAAGTTTAGATGGGTGTTCAATGGGTCTAGAGATTGTCTAATTATTCAAGAATTAATAAGTCAATAGCATGTAGCACGTAAAAATGAAAAACACAACATGTTTTGTTGTCGCCATTCATTCCCTGATTTGCCAGGCAGATTTATGCTAGAACCTTGGATCCTGTCTCGTAGTTAGACTAATAAATGTGAAACAAGATATGCTAATATATAAATTGATAAAGAAAAAAGGTGTCACTTGTTAAATGTGAGTAAAACATATGACGTAGTTATTCTGACTGTAAATTGAAGAAAAATGCAAACTTATAATCTTGGTACAGAATAGTTCTGGTATTGTTCATTTTTTTCATGCACCAGACTAAAGGTTTTAGGCATCAAAGCATACCAAATATATTCTGCAATCATCTTATCAGTGCAGGGCGTCCAATCTGAGAAGACTCTGGAGCCTATAATAGTATTGTTCTTGGACTTAAGAGCATACACCTGAACTTAGAAAAGCTCTTGGTGTTTCCGTGTTTCCACTCTGCTTCTGTTTTAGCAAGAAGTACTCCATGTTGTTGCCGTCACAGGATTGGTGGTCAGTGAGTTCTTTGTAATCCTCATCTGGCATTGTGCCGTCGATGCCAAATCTGAGCCATTTCTGCCTAGTTTGAAAAATATAGCAGTGTGAGTAATAGACATATCTACAGAAGCAAAAAACCTGGGAGCTTAATCACATCGAAGATAGTTCAAACGACGAGCTCTGTTTGTATGACTTGGCCTTCCAATATGCATGAGAGTATAGTATTGAAAAGATAAAAGAATGGACTAGGTCCTTCAAATAAAGGATCTCTTTAGGAAGTGCCAGACTGCTTTTTGAAGACTAGTTTCAAGTAGGAAAAACTTACATTTTTGAAGCATAAATAGCAAGTCTTATTGATTACCCTAAGTATGCTACCACATTCTCTTCGAAAAATAAACTAAAAACGGTGGCATAACTATACTTATATTTTTAGAACCATTTCTAGGTTATTCTCAGGCATCGTTCCACCTTACCAAGGATCAATCAGCAAACATGTTATTTTGATACTTCAATATATCTAATGGATGATGAAGTTGTGAATCTTGACAGCGCACCTAACTATTTCCTCTCACAATCAGAAGGCAATCACATGAAGTACTTTTTTTCTCTCACAAACTTTGCATAATCGCAAATTACCCTTGCCAACAGCTTTGGCGAAAATATCCGTCAGATATCGCTGTGGCAGAGCAAGACTACTGAACACAGCAGTAACCAGTATGACCAATTGAAGTCATGGAACAAGAAAAATCTAAGACGAGAGTGGATACAAGAGAAACCGATTCCACACGAGGTCCACAGCATAAGACTTAACATTGGTAGCGATTGATATAGTCATCAAGAGAAACGACAACAATGACTACAACTTCATTCATTCATTCTGCCTTACACAGCACACATTTCTTTCGCAGACATTGTTGTCAACAAGAGACGAAAGAACATGTCAATTGTCAACCAAACAAAACGTGCAGGACAACCTTGCTGAGATCAAGATGGAGAAGTCACAGATACGGCCTCTTTTAATTTCAAAACATTTACTCGATTGCTTAAGGCGGTGCTCAAAATTGGCAAAAGGATTTTACCTGAGAACCCCTGCAGAATGGCTGAACAGCAAATCGAGAGCGTCGATTGTGGTCAAATGCTAAAGATCACCTTCGCTGTCCTCCCCTTGAGCAGAAATATACCCTTGGGAAATCAATCGCTGGATGAGACGCAGTACGAATTTTTCCTCATTTTTTCTCGCACTCTTCGGAATGAAGCGATGCGCCCAAACCTTTCAGCGATTTTTTTCATGTCCCTCCCCAAATCAAATCGAGTATAGAAACACGATATCCGAGAATTAAAAATGCAAAAATATGGGAAACAAGGTCCCACGTACCTTCAGTGAACAAAATTTGGGCTAGATCTATCATCCAATGTGTATGTTCGGGATATGAGCGATCTTGTCCCAGTCCTTGCCTGCTTTTCTTTTGCAACTCTCCTCCAATTCTCTGCAATCGCTTATGAATAGGTGAGTAAGGGATGTAAGCCTTCGCATTGCTTCAGGCAATGATGTCAACGAGGAGCACTGGATGATTTCGAGATATTCAAGTGATTGAAGGGCCTTGATCTGCTCTGGTATATCATTCAAATTGTCGCAACGCCAAATTTTGAGACGCTCGAGATTGCGGGCATGTAGAAGCCACTGTGGGAGAGATGTCAGTTTGGGAAGGTCCTCGATTTGCACAGAGCGGAGATTGTGAAGGCCTCCATGGAAATCCAAAATGTCGCAGCTTTCGTCTTTGGATATATCCAGCTCCTCACAATCATAGATATCGAGATCCACGAGACTCGATAGATGTCGCATAACTTGCGAGAGGGAAGTTAACTTATGACACCACGCGATGTTAAGAGATTCAAGGGAAGTGAGACTTTGGAAACCCTTCTCAGGCAAACATTTCGGAAACTCTACATTCTCAAGATTCAGTCTCTTCAACTTATTAAGGCCAAGCATCATCTGATTTATCAACAACTCTCCGTCAGCTGTATTCAGAACCAACTCCTTGAGATGAGGAGTTGGTGGCATAGCTTTTATTTTTTCACAGCCATTGATCTCCAATTTAAATAGACTAGGAAATGATGTTGTTGAAGGGGATGATTGGTCTGACTCGATATATTCCAATTCAGGCATACCACTAATATATAAAGACTCAAGGTGAGGTAGTTGGTCCAGTGGGGGGAGATGTTTACATCTTTTGCAACGGACGAACGATACCTCAACTAAACGTGGCAAGGAAGATACAAGGCTATCCATCATCCACCTTGGAAAGCTCTCACCTTTATAGTCCGAGATTGCCAACTTTTGTAGATTTGAGGGTGGCTTCAGTTCATTCAATAGCACTTTATCTCTATTCGCAATTTTTGGATCATCAATATTGAAATCGCCCCAATTAAGTTCCAAAGATTCCAAAGTTGGCTTCCCCATCAAGTTTGCATCCCTGCGTTCTACTTCCGCATTTGTTATGAATTCTACTTCCGCACTTGTTACGTATCTCAAATTTTCAATTACAAGGCTTCCCCGGATATTAAGCCCCTTTAGCTCCCCAAGTCTGCAATAATTCTTGGCATGAGCTCTATCTTTGGGCAAAATGAAGTGTGTTAGCCTTTGCAAAGAACTCAATTCCCCTATTCCATGTGGCAAATAACTAAGTGTAAAACAATCACTTATGTCTAGATTCCGAAGGCTGACTAACTTCTTTATATCACTTGGCAACTCTTCGAGGGCGTTACAGCCGTAGAGATTAAGTGTTTGCAAGCTTTGCAATCTCGTAATGGAGTTAGGAAGCCTTTTGAGTGTATGGTTGTAAGAGAGATCGAGATATGTGAGATACTTCAACTTATAAATGGACTGTGGCACCTTCTCGACCTCCATGCCATGTAGATCCAAGGTGCGCAACCTCTTGAAATTTAGAATAAATTGGCCTAGATCCTTTTCACTTGTTAGTTCTCCTCGTCCTTTCTCTTCTGGATATCTAGTAGTAGATAGAAATGTTCTGAGTGCACTTGCTTTCAAGTGTGAGATTGGAAGTCCACCCATCAAATTGAAAGTCGAATTATATGATATATGACGAGTTCTTCCATGTATAGATTTTGTTCCATCCCATGCCGCCAAACACTCGTTCCCTGCAACTGAGCAAGCTAGATCATGCATTAAATCATGCATCTTGCAAGTATCGGTGTAGAATGGATATTTTTTATAATCTTGGAAAAAGTTATTCCATAGTAGATCCATGAAATATCCATGAGCAATGTCTTCTAAATGCTGACTTTCATTTGATTGGATAAATCCTTCAGCCACCCAAAGACTCATCAAAATTTGCTTGTCCATCTCATAATCTTTGGGAAACAATGAACAAAATGCAAAACATTGTTTTAAATGTGAAGGAAGATGATCATAACTTAGCCTAAGAACAGATATTATGCGGTCTTCCCTTTGAGATATGTCTGGGAGCTCATTATCTTTGAAAAATGACCATTCGTGTTCACTTTTCTTAAAGAATAGTAAACTTCCAACAGTTTGAACAACCAACGGAACCCCAGAGCACTTTTTAACTATCTCTTTACCGATGGCTAGCAAGTTAGGATCTTGCATCTCCTCTATTTTTTTACCAGCCATTTGCATTAATAATTCAATAGACGCATTTTCAGATAAGCCCCCGAGAAAATGTGGCTGAGCAGTGCCGGTGATCTCCGCAACTAAAGAAATGCGTGTTGTTATAAGGATCTTGCTTCCTCTGGCACCTCCCACCAATAAAGTTTTCAAGCTCAGCCATGTTGCTTGTTCTATGCTCCACACATCATCTAAAACCAAGAGATATTTCTTTCCATTAATTTCTGCCCTCAGTTTGCTTTGCAAGAGTTCCATTGTATCCTCAGTTGGTTCTTGCTTCGTTGCACAAGCTAACATCTTTTTCACTATTTTTTTCATGTCAAAGTCAGTAGAGACACAAACCCACATTTTCAAGTCAAATTTACTATCTCCATACACATATTTGGCAAGAGCCGTTTTTCCAAGTCCACCAATACCAACTATTGGAAGGATGGAAACATTCTCTTCCATGTTTGAATCCAGTAAAAATTTCATAACTCTCTCCTTATCATCTTCTCTTCCTTTAATATCTTCCTCACGTATAAATGAATGCGTCTCTTCTCTATTCCTCAACTCTTTCTTGGGATGCTCCTTCAAGGTGGGTATTCTATTAGCATTAAGGGCTTCTATTCTCACCCTCACTCCTCTTACTTTGTCACTCATCTTCAATTTAAAAGCAAGCTGGTTTGAACTTGAGAAAAATGTCCTTACCTCCTTCATCATTTCACTGTGGCCCCTCAGTTCATGTCGCATAGCTTCTATGTTGAATTCTTCAAGCACATCCTGTGCTTCATAGAAAGCGTCTTTCAATTGCTCAACCCAAATTCGGATGTGGTACTGCTCTTCTGCATGGTGGTACTGCTCTTCTGCATCGTCTAGTACAGGCTGAAGAAGGGAGACAGTCTTCTTGAGGGCCTCGAGTTCACGCTTGATGCCCCATAACTTTCCAACTATTTCTATTGCTTGAGAACCTAAAATCTCAATGATCTTTTCAGCAATGCTACCAATGACAGCTTCTGCCATTTTTGTTCTCTATATCTCTCTTTCTTTGTCTCTGTGGATCAAAAGACATTAGTTCCAAGGCTATAGGCTTATCAAAACATGTATAAGAAGTTCATGTTGATGCTTACGTAAGACTTGGCAAATAAAAAATCCTAACAAATCTAATATTCAACTTCCTTGACTAACTCGAGTTATTGAACGTATGAATTCTCATCGTCCAAGCAAGCCTCAATCAAAAATGCATATGGGACCCACAGAGGTCGAGTTTGAGGTCCGCGATTGAAGCCTAATTGTACATTGTTATTAAGAATTAAACCTAGGTGTGGTTATTGGTGCATAATTTCCTGATGAAATTGAATTTCCCCATATATCAATCTTTTCAAAAGAAGCTGGCCTTCTTCAACTTTCTTTTTTTTAAGGATTATCTCGAATTGTTATTAAAAACCATTCCACAAAATAGCTTAATAGGATGGAGATTCTCCCAAATTTTCAAAAATTGCATTAATCACGTTAAGGGAGAGTTGGAGAGGGTCAAAGAATTTCTAGATTTTGGTTAATTCATGATATAATGGATTTTATTATAATATCATTCAATGAAAGGTTTGCTTAGTCAATATAAAAAATAAAAATAAATTACTGTTTGTTAACACCTGAATTTTTGTCAATGTTTTAAATATCCATTCATTTTGTAAAAATATAAAATTTTTATAAAAAATTTAAAAAGAAAAAGAAAAAAAGTGATGAAGTCATGTGGGACAGCGCATCCGGCCCACTTGGCAACTTTTAGCCCGCTGAGCCCGTTTCCCCCGACCGGTGGCCAGATGTCGTTGGTGTTCAGTGTTTCCGGCCGAAGGAGATGAGTTGCAGGAGCTCGGTTTCGTTGAAGGTGGGGCGAGAGGTTGGAGATGATCCGGGCAGAAAAAGACAAAAAAAAGTGAAAAGAAATAAAAGAGATAAAAAAAGAAAGGACAAAAATCGTTAAAAAAAGGGAGAGATGGGTTTTGGGCTGGTTTTGTCGTGCGCTAGTTTCCTTTGTAGAATTTGGGCTGAAGAGAAGTGCTCATGGGCTCATTTAATTATTTCTGGCTGGGCTTTCGGGGTTAACATGTTTAGCCCAACCTGATCCGATAGGGTTAGGGTCGGTATAGTTGGGTCGGGTCTCTTGACCCGGTTCGAATTTCTTATAAGTTAATATTAAAAAATATTAATAAAAAAATTAAAATTCAAAATTTTAAAATTAGAGAATTAAAAAATTAAAAATTCAGAAAATGATAAAAAATTAAAAGCTTTAGGAAATAATAATTTTTTTGGAAAATTCGAAAATTAATAAAAATTAGAGTTTTAGAAAATCGTTAAAAAATTAAAAAATCTGAAAATTTCATTAAAATTATAATAATTAAATATTTAAAAAAAATATATAAAATCCTCAGAAATTGAAACCCAAAAATTAGACAAGCCTTTAGGGCTTTATAATAGGGTTCTTTATTTTTTATTGTTTTTTTTTTTAATCTTTAGAAACAATGTTAGGATGTTTATGTGCTTTCCTTTACAATTATCTTTGATTATGAATTTCAATATTTTGGGCATTACTTTCCTACTCTAGAATGATTAAGACGAATCTTAGATTTCTTTTGGATAAGTTGTTATGGCGTTAGCTAGCATATGATCAAGTTAGGTATCGAAATGGCATTAATCTTAGGGCCAACGTAATCAAGTCTTGAGTCTAGAATCTCAAATTGCGTAAATAGGAAGATATCCTCCCATATCTTATTGGGTTTTTAGTTGGCCAAAAAAGGGCTAGTAGTGACTCTTTTGTTTAAATTTGCGTACACTTAATTGATTAAAATTTTGAATACTCGATATCACACGAGATATGGATTTGAGAAAGCTCGAGTTAATGGAAGGCCATCGACCCAAAGTTAACAATATCCCTAAACCTAACAGGCTCTCCCTTACAAGGAGTTAGGTTGCGACACTATTCTTTGTTTTGTTTGTTTGTTTTTTTTTTTCCAAAGGATGGCAAGTCATTCTCTAAACTCATGGGATGGATTTGATGTATGACAAAGTTAGTATCAAGAGCTTATGTTATGAACCAAGGGAATATTAGTTAGCTTCGATCAAGGCATTGTGAGTTGTGAGAATTAGTGTATATGTACATACATATGGAATATGCATTAGGATAGAGATTATTTCCTTAAATTAGAAAGTTTTGTATGCATGCGTAACATGATCAATCTGCTAACATTCTAATATGAACACTATGCCTTTAGTTTAAAACTCTTCTTCCTATTGTCACATGACATTATTGCTATTATTTTCTAAAACATTGCGATTTGATTTAGGAAGTTCCCTCTCCTTGCAATTCTCTCAAATTTACTTGCTTCATATGAACAAATGCTTCTATATTTTTTTCGTTCTTTCTTAATTTTTTTCCTATTCTCTAAGTAATTGCTTTAATGATCTCTTCCCATGCTAGGCAACGTGAAATTCTATATTTAGGCATTTTATGGATGTCATTCCTTTTTCATAAATTTTAGTACTCCCATCATTTTCTGATGGTGCCCATTTTTCCATAGTTTCATCACATGCTTTCCTTAGAAAACCATGCACGTTCACATGCTTTCCTTAGAAATCGATGCACATTCATATGCATGCCCAATTTTTTTAGTAATAACATCGAGTACCAAAATCAACTGGATCGGTTCTTGAGAAGATAGAAAAGTGTTATAGCTGCCTGGCCAACTTTAGTATCTAACTTCAAGTGGCAAAAAACTTTATGTTCATGAATCTCTGCTTTTTCCCATATAGTAAAAAGAAGAAGAAAAAGATTATGAAGTATTGTTGTGAAAACAAATAAGCCCAACTTTATGTTCACGAATCTCTACTTTTTCTAATGATGCCCATTTTTATGGTTTTGTTGTTTAGTAGTGACATCAGAGTATAAAAATAACGGGATTGGATCTAATAAGTAACGCGAGTTCCTATTCATACATTATTCTAGATACATATTGTTAGATTATATGAGATTTTCTACTATACTGTTAAGTAATATGTCTAATTAACATTAAGGAAATGGGAGGTAATTGAGTTATGATGTGGTTCAACCGTTAAACTCCATTCTACCTAACTTTCTTATTAGTTTGGTTTTCATATATGACACTTAATAAATTAGAATGAAACAAGGTAATCACAATGATCGGAGGGTTTTTGAAAAGTAAAAATAATTTTGTTCTTTCTCGTTAAAATTCAAAATGTTATTAAAATATAAAAAGTTATGATTCAAATGACGTATTAATGTTTATGGGTTTTGAAAATTTTATACGTTTAAAGACAAAATAATGTAAAATGTAGACCGAGACAACATTTTTTTTTTTTTGGTTGAAACCGAGACAACATTAGAATAAACAAAAATAAAATGTAAAAATCTATCAAGACAAGCCATCAGCTACGTTGGTGATGTTCTTGAAATCTCTAGTGTTCAGTAGACAAGATAGGCTTATGTTCGGTAATAAAATGTTGTACCTTGCAAGACCGTACGTGTCAAAGAACAAGACAAATGAAGATATTGAGTCTAAGGTCCACTGTCCTTGTCAATTTGTGCACAATCTCATCTGAACTCTATATCAAGCCGCTTTTCTGATTAATGTTACACTCAAGTTCTATTCTAAATCACATTGAGCAAGTAAGATAAATGTACTCCAACATATAACCTTGCATGAAGAAAAAGTATATAAAGTGGCAATCATTTGAAATCATGTCCAATTATGAGTAATAGTACGAGTCCTAACATGAAGTTGAAGATTTCACAAAACATTTGGCAAGATGTTTGGGATCTTCAATAAGGATAGCAGGTGTTGCACGTTCTTATTCGCTCCTAATCGCGATTAGTTTTTGGATTTGGTCACTCCCCCTTCCCCCTTAGTTGCATGTTCAAAATTTCTATGGATACCGATTCATTTATATGTCGTTCCATTCCTTTCTAACCTTCCTTGCTCTATTAGGATTTTCAAAAATAAGCCTTTAGATTTTACAGCTAATTTCACACGAGACTAGATTAAAAAATGAAACAAAAATAACTCTTTAGTTGTTCTTGCGTAAGTGTAGAGCTTGAGATCCACCATGGGAGGTGGACCAACTAGAGTTGTTGAAGATAGGAATTCTCATCCTTTACGCACATTACAAGATGAGGCCTAAATCAATATGCTTATGGGACCCACCGCAGTCAGGTCCGCGGTGCGTGATTGGTTTGTCTTAGATTGGGCGTGCTTCTAGTGTTTCCTAGTCTAACATGCTTGCAAAGGCAATGAAAATTCTGGGGAAAACAAATCACTGACCTTATAGTTCTTAAAACAATAATCCGATGCATGCATGGTGAAAATAACTTAGAGAGCGAAATTACCGGGAGCGCTGGTGATATCGAAGGACCGAATTTGACAGCAGCAAGACCGAATGAAATGCAAGCAACAAGATGAGAAATAGTGAAGGAATGGTTCTTGAGTGCGGCCTGCATTTGTCCTCGTCGCACATTATATAGAGAAAAAAAAAGAGGAACATTCCTTTCTTATATCGACACAAGAAGGAAACTTGGGAATTGATCCCTTTCTTTGCCTCCTCAGTTACCATTCCCACAAGAAAGGGATTTCTTTGCATTTCATTCTTGCAAAAGGGGTCATGTCTGATTACTTTCTTGTGTTCGACGGAATGATTCTTTCATATGCAACAATCATATTTTAGTAGGAACAATTTTAGCACTAAAATGAAATGTTCGAGATACAACCCAAAACATCGACAAGTATTTGATATTCCAAGAAATCTCGCAATGGTTAAGTTGGTTTTAAAAAGGTTGAACATATTGGATGGTCTCCCCCAATCCATTTCCTTCAACCGCCATGGAAATATTATCTAATCAAAGTTTTTTCCTTTTCCTTATCTATATTATAAATATAGATATATTGATTTTAAAAATTAGGCACTCTTTACAGAATTATTTTATTGCTTATGATTCGATTGAGTATTACTTGTATATTCTTTTTCCAGCCTTACCGGGTCAATTACAGGCCAGATCATACGGCGAATTTTTGAATCGATTCATTGCTCGCCCCTAGTAAAAATGACCATCTCATGCTTCGATGGGCACATATATTTGGTCTTTCGATATTTATCTACAAAGTGATCCCATAAAGCGAGACATCCGGGTTGGACCTTTGAGACAATAGAATAGTTACAATTTGCAAAAGATGCTTAAAATTATACAAATTTTAGGTGCACGATAATTAGGCTATACCTATTATCTTTGAGCTCAATGGGCTTGGTTTTTATTATGGCTTCATTTACATTCTTCATAACAATCGCTCCTTCTCCAAAATTTTGGCCCATGACATCTCTTTTCAATAATTCTTCAATTTGCGATATGAAGAATTATCATCACTGTAATAAAATTGTAAAATTTAATACCCATCAAAACTTAATCCTTCTCAATCCTACTGCGTAGGTTCTCAAATTTAACAAATGTCGAATCTACCTAAGGCATTGCCATGTCATCTTCTCCAACTTCTTTCCCAATCTTATTGGCATACGGCTTGAATCATGTGCTTGTTGTCACTAACAACACGATTAGTATCCTTATTCTTAACCACTGAATGATTCTTCACAAAAGATATATTGCCTTCCTTTAGCGAATCTCAAAAGCGATTTGCAATATTGCTGTTGATAGAACCATGGGTGTATTCGTTCTAAACAAAACATGCCCAAAAGAAAAAAAACATCAATTGGCAAGCAAAATAACTGAAAATAGAAAAGAATGACGACTCACCTTCTAGAGAAGAACCATACTGATACTTTCAGTTTTCTATTTCTTTCAGCTTTAAATCATTTCATAGTGTCGAAAATTGTACTATGATTTTTTCTTCTCGAATTTCGAGTAAAGGAACCACTACATACTAAAAAATTCAAAAAACATTTGAATTTTACTATCACCTCTTTGCTCTTTGTTTGAAGCGAAGTTTCATGATTTGTAAAATAGGCGCTCTTCGTATGAATGATTCTATGAGGACGACTGCTTCGTCCCGCTTTTCATTCTTAGTGTTGCTGGTAATTTTCCAATACTGTTGGCAAATTAATATTGCCGTTTACTTGCTGTCGGTTCATCCGTTAGTAAATTACTAAATTTATTGAGATTTTACCAACGTCTAAACAAAAGTAGTCAATCATCAACTCCTCCGAAATAGTATCATTAGTAATTTAATGAAATTTTAGTAAATTTATATACATTCCACAAAATTAGTAACTTACCATTTTTTTTTTGAAAAATTACAAGTTTGATTAGTAAATGACCGACTCTATAAAGAATTTGCCCACTTGGCGCTAAATTAGTAAGTCAACAACTTTTTTTCAACTTTTACAAGCTTGGTTTTTGAACTACCAACGCTATAAAAAAATGTCAACAATCCAAAACGTTCAAATGAATTAGTAAATCTACTTGCCAACTCTTCTGAATTTATACAATTGTCACTAGTAACTTTTTAATGCTTTAATAAATTTACCAAATTCCAGTAAATTAGTGACTTAATAGCTTCTTTGTAATTTTTCAACTGTGATAAGTGGAATAACAACCATAAAAGAAATTTTCCAAATAAATTAGTACACTACCAATTTCTCTAATTTTTACGAATGTAGTTTTTTTTTTTTTTTTTATGACTCAGGGAACCCCATACTGCCAGTAGCCAGCGAGCAAACCCTGGGGTGATGCTAGCGGAGGACCCACCGCCCCGGCGCCACACTTAAGACACTAAATGCCTCCATAGGGTTTCAAACCCCTCACCTTTGGGGAAGAATCAACGGAGCTCTTATCCAGCGGAGCCACCACGGCCAGTGGTTTATGAATGTAGTTTATAAACTATCACGACTATAAAGAATTTACCAATGATTTAGGGAATTGCCACCACAATTAAAATTAGTAGATTACTTATATTTTAAGGAATTTACCAATGTCCAAATATATTAATGAATTACTAAATTTTTAAATTTTACAGGTGTGGTACGTAAGTTACCAATAATGTAATTAATGTACCAATAGCAAATTAATTTGTAAGAATTTGTTTGGAGGAAAAACGTTCTCCTTTTTTGGAGTATTGAAAGAGGAAAAAGGTGGACTTGGTGAAGTTTGTAAATGGTTTCTTTAACCGGATAAAAGTTAAGCTTGAGGTTACGGGTTTGACCCTATCTAGTTCCAAATGAACACTGCGATTCGGATCCAACACTTCAAAGAGCCCCACACGTTTTCTTTTGTTTGCCTTCTTTGCCAGATTTTGATGGCTCCAATGTTTGGTAACCAAGTCTATTCTTGTCAAAAATTATTCAAGGCATTGTAAGAGGTCATCATAACATGTGAGTTGCCAAGCCGAATCCCATAACCAAATTCATGAAGGCAAATAATTAATTTCATCAAATGTTGGAAGTTTACTACTCAATCTTGTAAAATTTTAAAGAAGTTGGCAAATAATTAATTTTGTGAAATGTTGGGAAATTCCTTATAAGGTTGGTATTTTTGTGTAAATTTTAAAGAAGTTGGCAATTTACTAATTTATTAGGTGTTAGTAAATTCCTTATAGTGCTAGTATATTACTAGCAACAATGGTAGAATTTTAAAAGAAGTTGGTTGCTTACTAATTTGTTGGAATATTAATAAATTTTCGTAGGATTGATATTCTACTAAATTCACTTGTAACAGTTCAAAGAAGCTGATAGTGTTGGTGATATCCTAATAAGTAACCCAACATTTGTTAACACTTAGATTTTTGCCAAATGATCGTTAAATAGGAACTTGCTTTCATACCCCAAAAGAAAAAAAAATGATTTTCTTGCGTAAAATTCTCTTAAAGTTTCCTAGTCACGTACCAAGGACTAGCGGTTTCTGCTTTGTTGATGGTATTGACCATATTCTAATAAGTTGATAGTATCTGGTTAATTAAATGTTGAGTTTTTGCGATTTAGATTAGGGTTAATACTTTGAAAAACTTTAAACTGGTACACTTGTGACAAATTTACTCCAAACTATTTTTTTTATCATGAAAAACCTCAAACTGGTATACATGTGACAAATTTACCCCGACTAACCATAAAAAAAACCCTAAACTAGTATACTTGTGATAAATTTACCTCAAACTAATTTATTCGACTGTAGAAAACCCCAAGCTGGTAAATTTGTGACAAATATACCATCCGCTAAATTAGATTAATACCATAAAAAAATCACAAAAATTATAAATTGTGTCAAACGGAATGTAAAATCTCAAATTGGTATACTAATCAACTGTCACGTGTCTTTAATTTAATAATTTGATTGTAAAATTTAACAAAAACTAATATATGATAAAATTGTCACAAGTATACCGGTTTGAGGTAAATTTGTCAAAGGTACCGGTTTGGGGGTTTTTAGTGGTAAAAAAAATAGTTTTTGGTAAATTTGTCACAAATGTACCAGTTTAGGATTTTTCAGGGTATTAACCATTTAGATTACTTAGGCATTTTGTACATTTATAAAACAGGATTAGTTTTTTCGGAATCTTCTTTCTCAAAAAATAAAAAACAGTAAATATAATAGCAAGCAAGAGAGAACGGTGGGACTTCTCGGCCATTCATCCCACAGACACGCACAGCCACCGCCAACCACCGCCAGTAGCCAGTCTTCCATCTGCAGCCGCCACAAACGCGCTCGGCACAATGTACAGCTGGAGGCCAACTCGGTGACCTCAGCAGGAGGGAAGTACAGATCTCTTCCCTCTTTGCTCGGATCCTCCACAGAGTATCAGATGAAAGTTGGGAGCTGAACTCCATGGATGCAAGAAGGAGAAACAGAGACGAACGACGGAGGATGCAATCGACGGACTCCACAACCTGATCGCGATGATGCTCCGGCGAACGCGACTCTCCTCTCTCTCTCTCTCTCTCTCTAGCTGGAACCGGAACACTCCTCCCTCCTGATTCAATTTGTGGCAGAGCTTCAGCCGACGCACCAGAGGCTCTGTTTTCGGATCCTTTATTCGCCCTGGTTCAGAAGCTACCTCTCCGCCTTCCAATCTTTGTCCGTCCGTTCCAGAAGCCCCAGACGTTCGTTCCGCACTTCGGCGACGATCATAGAAGCTCCAGTTTCACCTAAAACCAATGTCGCAGAGCGGAGGCCGAGTGTCCCTATTATTATTATTATTATTATTATTATTATTATTATTATTATTATTATTATTATTATTATTATTTTATCTTCGTCGTCATCGTTTCCTCACCTTCTGTCATCAAAACACTTCACAGTAGTACTTCGTCCTCGTGCACCTGTCCCTGGCAACACACGCACATATAACGACACCCCTTGGAATCGTCAAGTCTGCCTTGGACAGCCCCACAGCATACTGCTCTGTGATGCTGCGTGTTCGTGATTGATATTGTTGTTCGCTTGTTCGTCGCTAAACCTGAGCTGCAGTTGGACCAGAATCAGCTCGACGAAGTTTCAATTTACCAGGACGTATCTTTCTCGATTAAACTCTAAATGTGATCCTGATTCATTCTAGATTTGCTTATTCTCTGTTTTCCCGTCTTTTCATCGTACTGCGTTACCGGATAATCACTGAGCCATTGCAGCATACGGGATTCGCCATTTCTTCTGTCCGTAAGGTTTTATGTACTAATTGGTTCTTGAGTGGTGTGTTTGTGTGCAATGCAGTGGTGTTGAAGTAGGATGGTGCCATTGCGTGAGACGATGCCCAGACCTTGTTTGATGAAATGTCCGATAGAGGGATCTGTAATGTTGCCTCGTTGAATTCGATTAGTCTCTGGCGGGATTGTAGGAATGTGCTTATCTCATTTAGAGGATTTCATCTCCAACGAATAAGCTAAGTCAAGCATCTCTCTGTTCAATTGCTTGCTATTACACTTTTAGCGGCTCATTTTCGTGCATTCCAGTTTCTATCCATTTATGATGTTTCTCGTCCAGATTAAGTTTGTTGCTGATCTCTTCAATTGCTGGCTGGAATCTTGCCATTGTGTTGGTGATGGTCGGTACCATATCTTCAGATACGATTTTTTTGGACTTCTAAACTAAGATCGAAGCGTGGATGATTATTCTCTGATTCTTGAAGTGGATGGTGCTGGAATTTCATGGTAAAGAGAAGCAATAAGAAATTCTAAATGAGAAATCGATATCGACTCGTTGATCTTTAAGTTCTGAGCCAATTTAATGCCTTACTGGTTCGCGTGTGATTTATGCCTTGACGTGCTTACCAAGAAATTGGAAGTTTATTTTTTAACAGATATGTTGGTTATAATTGAAAAATTAACAACACTATTTCCTTGTGTAAGATTCTCTTAAGTTTTCATTGTCACGTAACCCTTTCTCAAGTACTTGTGATTTCTGCTTTGTTTGCTCCTTAATTTCCGAGCAGTAACATCAAGTCCAAATCATAATTCGTTGCTGCGATCTGAAATCTGTATTTGGATGGCCATCTCAGTCTATGATGCTTGGTTCATTTTCGCTCCATCTCATGCGTCGACTCTATTGGAACTTTTCCTGTATTGTATTCTCATTTTTGACTTAGTTTTAAAATTATTTTTATCTCGGATACGTGTACTAAAGCTGGCGTGTTTATTATAAGTCGACAATAGAAGAATCGGTATACTTATGACTTAGTTCCTCGGTTTGTTAACACGCGACTTTCAATGGCCAAATGTCTTCTTCAAATGTGCTGAGTGCTATCCTCAAATGAATGTGGCTTTTGACTTGATGAGTCTCGAGATTGAATCTTTTTGTTTTGTATCTCTTTGGGCGGTTCTTCGTTTCACTAAATCACTCTCCTTTTCAATATTTTTTGTTTATGTCTATCCATCTCTAGGTATGTGATCTATTCTTCCACTAAATAAAAAGATAAAAAGATATAAAAAATGAGAAAGAAAGAAATTAGAAAAAGAAAAAAAAAACTCATAATTGCATTTATGGATCCCTTCGATATAAGTCTTTGTTTCAAGTATTGTTTAATAGGTATCTTTTAGTAGAGAATTCTCTTCTTCTTTTTTTTTTTTTATATATCAGAATTAGCCTTAAATTTAATTCTAGCTTGTGGAGGCTTATATCCCGAGACTCACTAATAAGGCCATGTATAATCTTTACCTAACTTGTATCGGGTTTATTTTTCCGCACATTGTTCTTACTTATCTTTGTTATTTTTTCATGCTCTGTGTCAGTCTCTTTATATTGCCTTCATGTTTTATCAACATTATTAAAATTCTCTTACCAAAAAAAAAAAAAAAAAATTATTAAAATTTACTGGCAATTTCATAAATTTATTAATTGCTGAAGTTTGCAGATTTTCCCTTAGCTGGACATGGAATTGTCGAAGTCCAACCATGCCTTCTCATCCATCTATCTAGAGAAACACCTATCCTGCTTCTTGAATTTTGTTATCTGCAACGTGATTGATAAATTAGCATCAGTATCATTTTTAATTATTTGTTCTATTCTTGAATAATACGTTTGGATCGGTGTGAGGAGATGAAAAGAAAAAGGCCCTGAGTAACTTTTAGTTTCGTAGAAGCAAAATGGTAGGTATCACCAAATTGCATCTCAATGTTTGTACTGCACTTTCCATGTAAATGAGAAACATTTCTTCGCCTTGCAAATAAAATGAACTTGCTAAGTTGCACGGACAAACTTGTGTGACCTACTTCCCAAAGTTCTCTTAAAAAGACATTGGAAGAGATGAAACTAACTCATGAATCTCATGTTTACTAAATGAGAAGTCAAACAGCCTTTTATTCGAAGAAAGTTGGACATGCCAAATTAAATGACTTAAGCATATGAGGACACTCAAAATTTGGATGAATTACGTTGAAATGTCTAACTGAGAATACAAAGACAAGAAGTCGTCCGTGACACTAAAGGAAAATAGGTGAACTCAAATGCCATAACGGTGAAACAACTCGCAAATGCAAGATGAAACCAATGTGATGGAGACCAGGTCCGAGCTTGGACACCTAATTTTCTCTCCCTCTGGGAAGCCTTGTTTACATGAGGATCGTCTGTTAATGACCTAAATCTGAAGAAAAAGGGGTTCATAGTATCTCAGCCTAGAGCTCTTCACTAATTTAATTAAGGCAGTCGGCCGTTCTTAGCCAGTAGTTTGAATTTTAGACCTTCAATGCTTGCTTCTTGGCAGCAACAGCTTCAGCCTCGATGGTGGGCTTCCACAAAATTATAGTTTCACTAAGTAACGAGGTCATCGTGGGTCCATGTTTGAGGCATGATACTTCTCTTCCAAGTAACCCGTATATCATTTTAAGCCGTTTAACTAACTAAGCAAGGCAGGTGAACTTTGTACGTTTTATTGATATTCAAAAGTAGTGAAGCATTTCCAAAAGTGTTTGATGCACTAAAAGAACCAAGATATCCAAGTCTTTACTTTAGCTTAGGAAGCAAAACTGTGGAGATGCCTTCTGATTGTTAAAAAGTCAAAATTCCTTGCATGGTTGCAATCATAGAATCGACTGAGACCAAAAAGGATAAATAATACTTATAGGTATTATTTTTTTCATTGTAGTGTTTCTAGAATCATTTGATAAAGTTGAGCATCTTCAAATGATTTTCAGATAGAGCACAAAAGGGAACTGGTATGGTCATTGTTATGGTACCTTTTCTTTGCTTCTCATTGTCACGGTCCCCACGGATTGAACAACCACAATCGGCAACTCCCTAAGTAACAATACATGTAATTCGGGCATCACAATAAAATTTGAGTCCATGAGCAGGGCAATCTTTAAATTTGACTAGTAGTTGGTATGCTTCTTCTGAGCATTACCAAAGACAATGTGTTGGTCGGTTGTTTCATGCTTTCCCGTAAACCTTCTCCATAGGCGCTAATGTGCTCCTCATGGTGAAGTGAGGGATTCCGAATCGCCTTCTTTATCACTTCAAAGCCTCCCTCTTCTCTCATGCCTTTTGTATTGCAGAAAAGTCAAAGAGCACACTCTTAAAGGTCCCTCACTAAACAAAAATTCTTGACCAAGTCCATGTTATTTCTATGGTGTGAACCTGTAGTTAGTATGGCATCTTGCACCATTGCAACCACCCTGATAAGGAAGAGAATGTTTTTATCAACTTTGGGGTAAAAAAATATTGCGTAAATGGTGATAGTGAAGTCAGCTACCTCTATTGGCTTTGGATCTTACATGAGGACAACACCAGCTTGCTTAGTTATTCTCTATTGTATAAAAAACATAAACAATCAAGTATTTAAATACCTTATAACATGTCTGAATGCACTTATTTTGTTTATTGTTAATGGTATTTTGTATTTTCTTGAGCAAGTAATTGAAATTTCACCTCAAGAAGGTATCTTTAACACCATAGATGATCTCCTGCTTCAATTTCCATGCTTGGTCCGACTTGGTGTTCTCACTGCAAGATAGAAGCCAATGTTGATGGCAATAGCTCTGTGCTTTTTTTCTTTTTTCCTTTTTGAAATAACAAGCAAGCTGGAGGTCAGGTATTACTTGGCCCAAAGATCATCACTCCATTAGTGCCATTAATGTTGATACCAGCATATAAGCAAGCCTTGAAGTGAGCATCGGATATATCTCGGTCGGATGACTTATCAGCCCCAACATCACAGTAATAAGGCCCCTAAATGAAAATAAAGCCTCGCATCACAATACAATTTTTTTGTCATCAACTTAAAGCCTATTATCCATTAATATATAGGGAAATTCATTGGGAAAAAATTTCTCACTTGGGAACCTAGATATCCTCCAATAGGCCAACTAAATGACCATCAAACATTTATCTGCAATAGGGTGTTTTCTTGTTCAATCCAATACCTAATGTGAACATTTAGCCCAAAATCATGAACTTGTCCATTTCAAAACTTTTTAATTCATGATGTATAACTCATGTTTTTGAATCTCCCACCATGAAACTTCATTGATAACCTTTGGGTTACTGAATTTCAGCAACCCTGACATGTTTGGCCGTTGGGATCCACTCAATTGGAGTGTATGAATTGCAAATAACCCGCAAACGAACAATAATACTCCGTAAACCAATTGAAACACCCTTTCTTGTTTCATCAACTTGTTCAGATGATCTAACTGGCGGTCAGTGACTTCTTTGTGATCCTCATTTGGCATTGTGTCCTCAATGCCAAAATCCACACCATTTCTGCCTGGCCTGAAAATAAAACAGTGTAAGTAATAGACATACCTACTGAAACAAAAACCCTATGAGCTTAATATCATGGAAGATAGTTCAAACAACGAGCTCTATTTGTATGACTTAGCCTTCTGGTATGCACGAGAGTTCAGTTTTGAAAAGACAAAAAGAATGGACTAAGTACTTCAAAGAAAGGCGTCTTCTTAGCAAGTGCCATCGCCGAAAAGTTTAAAACCGCTTTTTGGAGACTAGTTTTAGGAAGGACAGCTTACATTTTGAAGCATAAATAAGGAGTCTTATCGATTTCCCTAAGGACACTACCACAAATTTCCTTAAATAATAAACTAAAAACAGTGGCATAACTATGCTTCCCATTTTGGAACCATTTCAAGGTTATTCTCAAGCCTCATTCCCAAAAGCGAGCTTGCAAACAAGCAAAAAATTGAGGGCAGTTACAGAGTTGAAGGAAGTAGAGTGCAAAGTGCAACAACTTAAGAGATTAACCACCTTACCGAGGATCAATTAGCAAGCATGTTATTATGATAGTACATTAGATATAATGGATGGTGCATCTTGACAGTGCACCTAATTCTTTCCTCTCTAAATCGAAAGGCAATCACATTGAAGTACTTTCTTCTTCCACAAACTTGGCATAATTGCAAATTCTTCTTGCCAACAACCTTGGCGAAAATATCTATCAGATATCACCATGGCAGAGCAAGACCACCAAACACAACAATTATCAGGATGACCAATTAAAGTCACAGAACAAGAAAAATCTGAG
Organism: Eucalyptus paniculata subsp. matutina; assembly: GCA_017140255.1. NCBI lineage: Eukaryota > Viridiplantae > Streptophyta > Magnoliopsida > Myrtales > Myrtaceae > Eucalyptus > Eucalyptus paniculata. The sequence continues at coordinate 18,307,418 of CM029436.1, read as the reverse complement.
ACAATAGTGGATACAAGAGAAATCGATTCCACACCAGGTCCACAACATAAGACTTAAAATTGGTAGTGATTGATTTAGTCATCAAAAGACACGACAATGATGACTACTGCTTCATTCATTCATGCTGCCTCACACAACACGCATTTCTTTTGTAGACATTGCTATCACAAAGAGGTGAAGTCCATGTAAATTGTCAACCAAACAAAATGAACAGGACAACCTTGAAGTGATCGAAATGAAGAAGTCATAGATTAGACTCCTAGTCCAACTGTGATAAGACCTCTTTTAATGTCAAACATTTACTCATTGCTTAAGATATTGCTCACAATTGGCCAAGGATTTACCTGAGAACCTCTGCATAATGGCTAAGAAGTAAACCAAGAATGTCAATGGTTGTCAAATGCTAACTATAAGATCACTTCTCTATCCTCCCCTGGAGCTTGACCGGTACTTAAACCATAGTAATTTCACTTTGGAAGTTGAGACGGGTGCTTGATAGGTCTAGGGATCACCTGATTTAATGAATTAATAGATCAACAGCCTGTAGCACGTAAAAAGGAAAAACACTACATATTTTACTGTCGCCAATCATACCCTTGATTTGCTATGCAGATCTATGTCAGAACCTCTGATTCTGTGGGAACACAATGAGATAAAGTTATTTAAGGGAAGCAAACCAGAAGCCATTCTCTTGAGAAACATTTAATCACTTCATCTTCATCTGTGAAAGTTTTCCACAGTTTTCCAAAACTGTGCAGGCATTTCGCTTCTTGTGAAATCACATAAGCACATTGCACACTATATGCAAGATGAGTCACAAAACAGATTTAACGAGCTCGGAGTTGGATGAAGAAAAGTATGAATTTTCCTCGTTTCTCAACCATTTTCAGGAATAAGGTAATGTCAAAACCTTTCAGCAATCTGTCCATGTCCCCCTATCGAATCATGTAGCATTGATAGATACCTTTTTCAACTTTATGTGCAGGATATGAGATATCTTGTACTAGTCCTTGCCTACATCTTTTTGGCAACTGTCCTCAATTTTGGGTGACCTGCAATTCTTAGGTGAGTACAGAATATTTCTAGTCTCATTCATCTTTTTGTGCATCGGACTTAGAGGTTTCAGTGCATGAAAACGTACCAAATGTATTTTGCAATTATCATATAGGCATAGGGCATGATATCCAAGTTGAGAAGACTATAGAGCATGTAGTAGTATTGTTCTCAGATTTCAAAGCATACACCCCAAACTTAGAAAAGCTAGGTGTTTCCATTATCCTCATGCTTTAGCAAGAGAAAAATCCATGTTTTTCTTGCCACGGGACTAGTGGTCAGTGAGGTCTTTATGATCCTCAATTGCCATTATGTCATCGTTGCCAAAATCTACGCCATTCCTATATAGCCTGAAAAATAAAGTAGCGTCAGCGATAGATATATCTACTGAAACAAAGAACCTGGGAGCTTAATCTCATGGAAGATAGTTCAAATGACAAGCTCTATTAGTACGACATGGCCTTCTGGTATGCATGAGAGTTTAGTTTTGAAAAGATAAAAGAATGGATAGGGTAATTCAAAAGAAAGGGTCTCTCTAGCGGGTGCTAGTGATTTTTTCCCTAAGCTTAATCTCATGAAACCGCTTTTGAAGACTAGTTTGAAGTGGGAAAAACTTGCATTTTTGAAGCATATATAGCGAGGTTTAAACACAATTGTCATGAACAATTTTACACAAACAACTTAAAAGTACAGACCCCCACTCATCAAATACAGAGCATGATGATCCAAAACCAAAATGCCATTGAAAATTTGAAATTGCAGCCACTGACCACACATCATAATAGTTTTTAGAGCCGCAAGAGTCCAGCTCAACAAGCCAAATCAGCAAACCCGGCTCATCTTCACCAGATCAAGCAATAAATCAAGAGATACATAAACAAATTCATATGATGCCAAATAGATGTAGGGGGCGTTTGGTTGGGCATTTCCAAAGCCCCTTTGACCCCCAATGCCCATTTGGGAAAAATTTCAGTGTTTGGCAAAATTTTTAAAAGCCCCTTTGCCCAAGTATCGCATTCGAATGTTCAATGCCCAATGCCGGGAGGCAAAGCATTGGGCATTCGGCATTTGGGAAATGCCAAGTTACCGTTCATCGTTTTTCTTCACCGGTCGTCTTCTTCTTCTTCCCGTCTTCTTCTTCTTCTTCTTTCCGGCCACGGAGCTTCTCCGAGCCCACCGCGTCCCCCTCGAGGGTCGCGCGTCACCGCGACCACCGTCCTGGGTGCCGCGACGCGCGACCCAGCCGCGGACCAGGCGGCATCGATCGGTTCCGAGCGACCAGGCGACGCCGCCGAGGTCCCGCGACCCAGCGACGCCGCCCGAGGTCCGCGCGACTCAGCGACTCCGCTCGAGGTCCGCCGCGCCCGAGGTCGCGCGGACCGTCGCACGGTTCCGCGACTCGGCCGGCGTCGCCGACCAGCGAGGCCAGATCTAGCGCCGAACGGCCAGATCGGCGGTCTTGAGGCCGGATCTGGCCCGCGGAACGGCCGATCCGGCGGTCTTGAGGCTGATCCGGCATCCGCGACTCCGGCGCCAGATCTGGCGGGTCCGGCGACGGCAGATTCGGTGTCTGGCGGTGGTGGGCGGTTGGCCTAAGAAGGGCCGGTCGCCGGAATTTGATTTCAGATTTTAAAAAAAATAAAAATAACCAAAGCTAATTTCAAATGTGAATTTTACCAAACGGTGTTTATGCTAAGTTGCATTTCAATGCTAAAATTTACCAAACGGTCTAACATTTCCGAAAGCCTCTTTCTCTCAAAGATATTTGCATTCCCCCAATGGCATTCCCCAAAAGCCGAACCAAACGGGCCCGTACTCAACTTTGCTAAGAAATTCTGTAGAAGCACCAACAATTCAAAGTTAAAAACCACATGCTGAACTAAGTGGGTATTGTCCTCTCTCTCCAAAACCAAATCACGTCACGTCACAAACCTTCTCTCTCTCTCTCTCTCTCTCTCTCTCTCTCTCTCTCTCTCTCCAGCGATTTGTCCATGTCTCCCAAAATCAAATCAAGTATTCGAAACACAATTTGAAAAATTATTCATGTAAAAATCTGGGAAACAAGGTCCCACATACCTTCAGTGAAGAAAATTAATGCACGGTCCGCCCTCTAAGTTGTATGTTTGGGATATGAGCAATCTTGTTCCAGTCCTTGCCCGCTTGTCTTTCGCAACTCTTCTCCAATTCTCCGCACTCGGAGATGTATAGGTGAGTAAGGGATGTGAGCCTTCGCATTGCTTCAGGGAATGATGTCAACGAGGAGCACCGCTCGATGATGAGATATTGAAGTGATTGAAGGGCCTCGATCTGCTCTGGTATAGCCTTCAAATTGTGGCACACCCAAATTGTGAGACGCTTGAGATTGCAGGCTTGTAGAAGCCACTTTGGGAGAGATTCTAGTTTGGGAAGGTAACAGATTTCCATGGAGCAAAGACTCTGAAGGCCTCCATGAAAATCCAAGATGTTGCTGCTTTTGTCTTTGGATATATCCAACTCCTCACATTTCTCGATTTGCTTTGATAATGCCTTAAAATTGGGGCACTCGATAATTTGGAGACGCTTGAGACTGTGGAGTTGTAGAATCCACTGTGGGAGAGATTCTAGTTTGGGAATTGTAGAGAAAGTCACAGACCGGAGATTCTGAAGTCCATGGAAATCCAAGATGATGTTGCCGCTTTCATCTTTGGATAAATCGAGCTCGTCGCAATCCCCAATAGAGAGATCCACGAGCTTCGATAGATGCCGCAAACCAAGTGGGAGGGAAGTTAACCGAGGAAGATTGAAGATACCAATAGATTCAAGTGAGGTGAGACTTTCCAAACACTCCCCAGGCAAATATTCTAGAAACTTCATATCAAAGATGTTGAGACGCTTCAACTTACTAAGGCCAAATTGGGGGAAATGTTTACATCTTTCGCATCCCGACAATGTTAACCCAACTAAATTGGGCAACTCAGTCATCCACCTCGGGAAACTCTCACCATCATATCCATCAATAATCAACTCCTGTAGATTGTCATGTGGCCTCAGTCCATCTAACAGTGCTTCATCTCTCTTCGTAATCATTGCTTCATCAGTATTATTGAAAATACCCCATGAAAGAATCAAGAATTCCAGAGAATGCTTCTCTCTCAAGTTCGCGGCCTTGGATTCTTTTACTGCATCTACCACACTTCCCAAATTTTCAATGAAAAGTCTTCCTCGGATGTTATTAAGCCTATTTAGCTCCCCAAGTCCGCAATATTTCTTAGCAAGAGCTCTATCTTTGGGCAATATAAAGCAACTTAACCTATGCAATGAACTCAATTGCCCTAATCCACATGGCATATAACTAAGTTTGTTGCAATAATCTATGTTTAGATTTCGAAGGCTGACTAACTTCCTTATACCCCTTGGCAATTCTTCGAGGGATCTACAAGAGCGGAGATTAAGTGTTTGCAAATTATGCAATCTTGTGATGGAGTTAGGAAGCCTTTTAAGTGCATCATTGCCAGAGAGATCGAGGTACGTTAGATGCTTCAACTTACAAATGAACCTTGGCACCTTCTCGACATCTGCCGCATGCAGATCTAAGATGCGCAACCTCTTGAAACTTTAAATGAGTTGGCATAATCTGCTTCACTTGTTAGTTCCCTTCCCCAATATCTAGTAACGGACAAAAATGTTCGAAGTGCACTTGCTTTCAAGCATGATTTTAGAGGTTCACCTATCAAATTGGAAGTTGAATCACAAGATATATGACGAGTTCTTTCATGTATGGGTTTTGTATCATCCCATGCCACCCAACACTCAGTCCCAGCAACCGAGCAGGCTAGATCATGCATCAAATCGTGCATCTTGCAAGTCTCCCCATCCTCATCCTCTTGAAATTCTTGGAAGAAGTTTCTCCAAAGTAGATCCATGAAATATTCATGAGCAATGTCTTCTAAATGTTGACCTCCATTTGATGGCCGGATAGATCCTTCTGCCATCCAAAGATTGACCAAAGTCTGCTTCTCTATCTCATAATCTTTGGGAAACAATGAACAAAATGCAAAACATTGTTTCAAATGAGAAGGAAGATGGTCATAACTTAGCCTAAGAATAGATATTATGCGGTCTTCCCTTTGAGATACTTTTGGGAGCTCATAATCTCTAAAATTTAACCATTCGGATTTAGTTTTCTTGAAGAATAGTAACTCCCAATAGTTTGAACAACCAAGGGAACCCCATAACACTCTTTAACTATCTCTTTGCCAATTGCTAGCGTGTCCAAATCTTGTATCTTCTCTTCTTTTTGACTAGCCATTTGCATTAGTAAATCAAGAGATACACTTTCAGATAAGCCCTTGAGATGATAAGGCAAAGCAGTGCCAGTAATTTCCGCAACCAAAGGAAGGCGTGTGGTTATAAGGATCTTGCTTCCCCTAGCCCCTCCTATCAATAAATTTTTCAACTCTTGCCATATGCCTAGTTCTAAATTCCATAAATCATCCAAAACTAAGAAATATCTCTTTCCATCAATTTTTTCCTCAATTCACTTTGCAATTGTTCCATTGCACCATCGTTTGGTTCCTCATCCTTTGCACAAGCTATGATATTTTTCACTATTTTTTTCACATCAAAGTCATTAGAGATACAAACCCACATTTTCAAGTTAAAATGTTTATTAACCGTCTCATCATTATACACACACTGAGCAAGAGTTGTTTTTCCAAGCCCACCAATACCAACTATTGGAAGTATGGAAACGCACTCTTTCACATCCAAATCTAGTAAGAATTCCATGACCTTCCTTTTATCATTATCTCTTCCAATAATGTCTTTCACACATGTAAACGAATACGTCTCTTTTTTCTCTCTCCGCTCTATCTCTGCTTGGAAATCCATAGGTTGCTCGACCAAGTGGAGCTCCTTTTCAGCCTTAAAGGCTGCCATTCTCTCCCTCACTACTCTTACTTTTCTACTTATCTTCAGTGCAAAAGCAAGCTGGTTTGCACTTGAGAAAAATGTCCTTACCTCCTTAATCATTACATTGTCGCCCCTCAATTCTTGTCGTGTAGCTTCTATATTAAATTCTTCAAGCACGTCCTGAGCATCATAGAAAACTTCCTTCAATTTCTCAACCCAATCTTTGATTTGGGAACTTTGGTGGTATCGTTTTTCTGCATTGTCCAGCATAGCACCAAGCATGGAGACGGTGCTCTCTGTTAGGGAAATCCCTTATGATGTTTTGAAGATGACAAAATAAATCAAAGGCTACTAACATGTTTGATGGTTGAGTAATAGACCATGCAGATGATAAAACATCTAAAGGATTTTATCAAAGTCGAAGATGACCAGAAGACTCGAACGTAACATATGTCCAGAGTATATTCTGAAGATTTCCAAACTCGTGTCAAAGTCCGAAGACCGTCGACTCGTAAAGACTCAGATTGTAAAGTCTCAAGACCCAGATTGTAAAGTCTCAAGACTCATATCGTAAAGTCTAAAGACTCAGACTTTACATCCAGATTACGATAAATCGTAACTCAAGCCCAATCATATAACGGCTAGTAATCTGGTTTGGATTCCACATCAAGATTGATTTGATTGAAGATAAGAACTTTATATACAAAGAAGCTTTACTTATGGAAACCAAGATTTCGTTTGTATGGGCGATCGGAATCAATTTGGGATTTTACCTTTGTCACTCAACGGCTACTAAATCTTCTAGATACGAGCTGTCCAATGGGTATATTGGAAGACGATTCTCCGGGATGCTGTCCAACGGCTAGTTTGGAAGTGGAGGAGTATTTAAGGAGATGAAGGACCGATGAGCAAGTAAGAGACGGAGCGTAGAATTTATAATTCCAAAGTCTGAGCGACCTTCGATTATATACTTGTCTTTGGAGAGCTTAAACGTTTGTAATCGTGAGAGAAATACCAAAAGAGTGACTTAGTGAGATAGTGTGATCTACTACTAAGTGTTTGCACTCGAAGTTGTAATCTCTTGTTGATTGCATAGTGGAATCCAGCCAAGAAGGCTGTTAGCGTGGGAGAGTGGACGTAGGCTTGGATTAAGCCGAACCACTATAAATATTGTGTTCTTATTCTCTTCCCTATCTCCTTTATTTTATTCATACTAGAAATATCAATTGGTATCAGAGCCAAGTGCTTGGTTTATAAAAGTGTTTTTACTTTTGAGCTAAAGATTCTTTATGGCTAGTATATTGGCACCAGGTCTTATGGAAGGGCAAAGCAACACAAGGCCACCATATTACGATGGAAGAAAATACAAGCAGAATGGCCAGAAAAGAACAAAAAAGGAGAAGATGATGAGCAAGAAAATTTATGCTTGATGGAACATTCAGAATCTGAGTCTGACTCAAACACAGACTCAGAATCAGAGTCTGATTCAGAACCAGACTCAGAATACGATGAGGAAATCAAGGGGGAGAAATCAAATCCAAAAGAAAAGGGAAAGAATTGTGATCATCTCAAAAAGGCAACAAATTGAGGGGGAGCTTTGATCAATTATGGAAAAATCTTTTTGGATTGATCGTGATCTTATTATGAATGGAAGGAAAGGTAAATGTGTCAGAATTTGTCTAAAAAAATCCGGTTAGTGCATCTTTTATTACCTTTTGTCATTAATAAATCTTGTATTGATATTATCATTTTATTATGACAAAAATGGTACGTGCAAGTTATGATGCATCCGTGATTTTCATTGGATATTTCCTGATATATATATGATCGAAGTGAGCTATATTGCATATCTTTAATATTCGACTTGCTTTATAAAAGCTGATTTTTGGAAATTGTGATTCATGCAAAATATTTGTTATCATTCTCTACGTGAATCTAGTATTATCACTTTTTGATTATGACAAAAAGGGGGAGAAGAAATGAATATGCATATGTGCTGATTGGTTGATATTATTTATTGCATAATATTGAGCTGTGATTATTTTTCTATATATTCTTATGCTCAATTTATTTTCTATCTTCTGATATCCTTTGATTTAAAAGTATGTTTACAAATCTGCATATTCAGATATTGTTTTGTCATCATCAAAAAGGGGGAGATTGTTAGGGAAATCCCTTATGATGTTTTGAAAATGACAAAATAAATCAAAGGCTACTAACATGTTTGATGGTTGAGTAATAGACCATGCAGATGATAAAACATCTAAAGGATTTTATCAAAGTCAGAAGATGACCAGAAGACTGAACGTAACATATGTCCAGAGTATATTCTGAAGATTTCCAGACTTCTGTGTCAAAGTCTGAAGACTGTCAGACTCAAGACTCAAATTGTAAAGTCTCAAGACCCAGATTGTAAAGTCTCAAGACTCATATCGTAAAGTCTAAAGACTCAGACTTTACATCCAGATTACGATGAATCGTAACTCAAGCCCAATCATATAACGGCTAGTGATCTGGTTTGGATTCCACATCAAGATTGATTTGATTGAAGACAAGAACTTTATATACGAAGAAGCTTTACTTATGGAAACCAAGATTTCGTTTGTATGGGCGATCGAAATCAATTTGGGATTTTACCTTTGTCACTCAACGGCTACTAAATCTTCTAGATACAGAGCTGTCCAATGGGTATATTGGAAGACGATTCTCCGGGATGCTGTCCAACGGCTAGTTTGGAAGTGGAGGAGTATTTAAGGAGATGAAGGACCGATGAGCAAGTAAGAGACGGAGCGTAGAATTTATAATTCCAAAGTCTGAGCGACCTTCGATTATATACTTGTCTTTGGAGAGCTTAAACGTTTGTAATCATGAGAGAAATACCAAAAGAGTGACTTAGTGAGATAGTGTGATCTACTACTAAGTGTTTGCACTCGAAGTTGTAATCTCTTGTTGATTGCATAGTGGAATCCAGCCAAGAAGGCTGTTAGCGTGGGAGAGTGGACGTAGGCTTGGATTAAGCCGAACCACTATAAATATTGTGTTCTTATTCTCTTCCCTATCTCCTTTATTTTATTCATACTAGCAATATCACTCTCGAGCTCCTTGAGTTCATGCTCGACGCCCCCTAACTTTCCTACCTTTTGCAGCGCTTCAGTAATTAGATTGGCAAGGATGCTTCCAGCAATGCTGATGACAGCTTTTGCCATATTTGTTCTCTCTATCTCTTTGTCTGTCTCTATGGGGTGTCTCTATGGGGATGAGAAGATTTCAGTCCTGTCGTTCCATATGGCTAGAGTCTTCTCATATGATGTATAACAAGTTTGTCCTTAAGATTAGATAAGCATACAATAATGGTAGATAATAGAAAATATTTAACTGACAAACACTAATTCCAAAGCATCCTATGTCATATAAGATTCCATTCAATGTAATAAGTAGGGCGAGTTCCTATTAATACATTTTTCTAGAAACATTATGTTAAATTATACGAGATATTTGAGTTTTTTATTACCATACTGTTAAGTAATATGTCTAATTAACATTAAGGAAATGGGAGGTAATTGAGTGATAATGTTGTTCAACTGTCAAACTCCATTCTACCTAATGTCATGCCCCGAACCCCAAGCGCGCACGCATCCCTCGGTGGTCGACTTAAAAATGCGACATCTCAGGACGGGTCACCGATCCGTTCTTTTTTATCTTTTAATTAAGCACATGCGGAAGCAAATTAAATAAACATTCGGCTAACAAACAAACACAAAAATAGTAAAAACACGACAAACAATGCTGAAAGCAACATATTCGATTATCAACTGTTAACCCGAGGAAGTTTAACGCTTACAAGCCTTTTTACGGTCACTTCATATCAACCCTCTCAAGAACCTCTAAGGGTTAGGGTTCAACCTAAACTTCACTAACGACAAGGCCAGCTAAAAGGTGTCGCATCTCACGCCCACCAAATCCTCACTCAGCAGATGTCCACGGTACGGCCTTGAAAAGTTTAACCACGACGGGGTGAGATAAATCTCAGTGAGTCAAAACCCTAAACTCCGATTAGGACACAAATTCACCTCAAAGGCGGTCCTAAACACGCGCCATACAGAACTCACATCGCCTCAGCACGTCCTTGCATATTAGTGCGTCACATATGCATTATAACTATCACAAGCGCAATTAATAGCCGAAACACATCATTCTCATCCTTTAAACAATCACATGGGTCCTGATTATAAGGTAAAACAATTATGACACGTCCCATACCGTGCCACATAATTTTACCCCATAATCAAGCGCAACTATCATAATCATTCAGGCGTGTTTCGATTATTACGACCCAACGGCCACAGCCAACTTAAAAGTCGGCGGTCATCTAGTGTAATCGGGCATCATCTCGCTCTGTCAGGCACGACAACATCTAGAACTCCAGCCTAGACGGCATTCCATAAAGGAGCATCGGTCCGGCCTCCACCGCGACTCGGCTTCCGGACCCTCGCCAAGCATCTGATAAAAATCGGGCATCATCCCCATACTCTTGTTGGGTGACGGGTTCAATTATGTGATCACATGAGCATATCATCATTCAAAACAGTTTTTATTTCCATTATTTAGCCAAGAAAACCAAAATCCCTTTTCAAATAACAAAACTTGCAATTCCTCCTTTTTTTTTGTTCAAAATCTTCCGAAATAAATTCATACAAGGTAATGTATTTGAAATCAACCCGTCAAACTTTGCACACATCTAGTTTGAAACCTCACGGTTTTATTTAGAACATAAAACTTGGTGTTCAAACACGACACCATATTTCTTTTCTAATTCTTTGTTCAACCACCCTTTTTGATTTCTAATTCTTTGTTCAACCACCCTTTTTGAAAACAATCCTTAGTAACCCCATTTTTTTTCTTTAAAACTTTTGGAAAGAAATTCGTAGGTACGTACTCAAAATTAATTTGTCAAAATTTGCACGCACCTAGTTTAAAACCTCATTGTTTTATTCAGAAAATAAGTTTTGGTGTCCAACTTGACACCTCATTGTTTTTTCTATTTGAAAGCTCATAAAGCCATCTTTTTGAACTAAGAAATCGAAACCAACATAGAGCAATCAATCTCATAATATCACACATAAGTTCCCAGCATGCCAACAATCAACCAAATCACAAAAATATACATTATCCAGCAAGCAAGACACTAAGAACAACCACAAAACCACAACCGGCCTTAACCGGCAGAAACCAGATCTACTCGCGCGTCTCCAAGTTTAATTCCAGAAACATAACCAAATGAGTTTAAAAAATTCTCAAATTTAAAAATGTTATGAATGACAATCAAACAAACACTTTTCATGACATCTTGACCCAGATCTTTCTAGAATAGGAGTAGTAATTCGCACAAGTCGTTACCAAAACTGTGTCTGTGTCCACAAATTATGTTTTCCAAAACCAGCTTGATTCGAGCTCCAAAACTCGATGTTTGCTCTGAGATTTGACTTTGTTAAACTTCAAGATGTGAGGAAAAACTTTTGTGAAGAGACTCTTTTGAAAAGCAAACCCTAAGAGTTGATAAAAATCATTTAAACACCGAAAGGTCACTGGTTCCAATACAAACCGAGATTCTACTTTGCAAGAAACAAAGCTAAAATCTTGTTCTTTTAAATCCATAAAATCTTGGATAAAATATATGTCATAAATAAAGATATTTAGAACATTTTTCAAGAGGAAGTAACCTCAAATTCGTAGTACATTTTAACCCACAAAAATAGCAAACAGCGATAGTCCAGTAAACAGATTTAAGGAGAAATCCACTAGATTGAGCTAAACCAACTTAATTAACACTAATCCATCTTAGAACTAATATAATCATGATTAGAACTAATCTAACCAAGATAATTAACACTAATCTAACCCCTTAGGCGAAATTAACAACCTAATCAAGAATTAGGAAGTTAAACTCACGGGAATTCCATGGTGGCAGGCTCACAGCAACGGCAACACAATGGTGGTGAAAATCCGAGACAATCGTGTCTCCAACGGAGGCTTGGTGGAGGCTGAAATCAGCCCTACAAGTCTCGGCCAAGGAGGGCTGATCAGCTTGGAAGGCTGGTTGGATGGTGCTGGCTTCGGTGGCTGCTGGCAGTGCTGGACAGGCGTGCAGGGTTGCTTCTGGTCAGGACGGCAGCTGGACATTGAGGTTGCTGCTGGATGTGGTGGTAGGGATGGCGTAAGATGCTGGGGCTGCTGGCTTGCGGCAACCAAAACAAAAAGAAAAGAACCAGGTGAAGGAGAGGGACGTGAGGGGAGAAGAAGGGATGCTGGCGGTGATGTGGAGTTTTGGTGGTGCTGCAGTAAAATGGTAGGAAATGGAGAAATGCGTGAGGGAAGGGAATGGAGATGATGCTGGCATGAGAGGAGTGGAAATGAAGAAGAAGAAGCTAAGGGAAAATGGGGTTGGTCTCTGCTGGGGGCGGGGGGGTTGTTGTTGGTTTCCACGCAAGAAGGTTGTTGGTTTCCACGCAAGAAGGAAGGGAGAGAGAGATGGGAGAGAGGGAAATGAGAGAGAGAGAGAGAGAGAGAGGAGAAATAGAAGTCAATGAAGTAGCCAATAGAAAACCTAGGAAAATATCTAAATGATCATTGCAAAACTCCTAAAGTCTTCATGCCAAATAATCTATAGCTCATCCAATGGGCATCTTCCTCTATTTCTTCACAAACAAAGCCAAAATAGGGTAGAAAAAGCTTATTTTTCCTCTTGCTCAGAATTTCCGTTTCTTTTTCTTTTTGTCCGAAAACAATTTTTCCGAAGAATCCTGGACTCGACGAAAATTCGCCGAAAAATGAGACGACATCCTATAAATGAATTGTGACACACTCGAACGTCCGATTTCTGAAACCGAATTCAATTTCGTAATTAAAATCGACCGAACGCAATTTTGGTACGACCTAACATATTGGGTAGCTTTTAGAGATTTTAGTGCGTTTGACCTGTGGTTGATAATTTTCAATCCACGTTTGTGCATCGCCAACTCGTAGACGACTCTCGGTTGTCACAAAAATTGCGAGGTTTCAATTACGTGTCCCGAGTATAATTTCGATAGAAAATTGGTTTACTACCGTTTGACGCGAATATCGCAATTGTGCATAATCACCCGCAATTCGACTACATGATTCCATCGAATCAACCTATATCCATTCGCTAATCGATTATAATGGTGTCGTATTGACTCTTGCTGATTATTATGGTCGAGCGATCAATTTCCGATCGAATTCTCTAGTTTGCCGTGTTTATATCCTTTAACAACCTCACCTAAAAGATTAGTTAACTCGAGAGTAATCAGTTCCGAGTAAAATGACCATAGGCGCATTGACGAAACAACCATTTCGTATATTCGAAACGGGGTCAAATTTCGGGACGTCACACCTAACTTTTTTATAAGTTTGCTTTTCACATATATGACACATAATAAATTAGAACGAAACAAGGTAATCACAATGATTGGAGGCTTTTTGAAAAGTAAAAATAATTTTGTTCTTTTTTGTTAAACTTCAAAATGTTATTCAAATATAAAAAGTCATGATTCAAATTACATATTAATGTTTATGCGATGTGAAAATTTTATATGTTTAAAGACAAAATAATATAAAATGTAGACTAAGACAACATTAGAATATAAAAAAAAAAAAAATGTAAAAATCTAACAAGACAAGCCATTAGCTACGTTGGTGATGTTCTTGAAATCTCAGGTGTTCAGTGGACAAGATCGGCTTATATTCGGTAATAAAATGTTGTACTTTGCAAGACCGTAAGTGTCAGATAACAAGACGAATGAAGATATTGAGTCTACGGTCCACTTCCTCGTCAATTTGTGCGCACTCGTCTGAACTCTATATCTAGCCGTTTTACCGATTAGTATTACACTTAAGTTCTATTCCAGATCACTTTGAACTAGTAAGATAAATGCACTCCAACATATAACTATTCTGCATGAAGAAAAAGTATATAAAGTGGCAATCATTTGAAATTAGGTCCAAATTTATGAGTAATAGCACAAGTCCTAACATGAAACCGAATATTTCACGAAACATTGGCAAGATGCTTGAGATCCTTAATAAGGATAGCACGTTTTGCATGTTCTTATTCACTCCTAATCACGATTACTCGTTGGATTTGGTCACTCCCCCTAATCTCTTTCTTTCCAACCCCCCTTGCTTTGCTAAGATCTTCAAAAGAAATCATGTGACTTGTTAGTATGTATGTAGCTAGTAATTTTTCATGTGATTAGTAACCTTTTACAAGAATTTCAACTTCCAATATATATATATATGAAGACAAATTTGAAAAGAAATGATGCTTTCTGCAATGTAATAGTAAATCTTAATACATAAAACTACAAATTCACATGAGGTTTGTAACATATTCATGGGACGAGTAAATCTTCACCTTAAAAAAGTAATTACCGCCGACCTGTTTTATTTATAAAATAAAAAAAAATGTTAGGTATTGGCAAACAATTGTCAACCTTCTCGCGCGGTCTAAAAAGTGAAATTAAAGTTTCCTTTTATCGGCAGATGCAAATAAAAAATTTCTCTTGAAGGGGGCTAAAGAACAAACGAACCCAGCTTCTTTTTTTATGATGCCCATTTTCCCAGTTTCGTCACATGCTATCCTTACAAAACAATGCATGTTCACATGCTTGCCCAAATTGTTTAGTAGTGACATCGAGTATTCGTTGGAACAGGATTTGGATTTTGAAAAGATAGAAAATTGTTATAGCTGTTTGGACAACTTCAACATCTAATTTCACATGGTAAAAGAAAATTTTAAGTTCATTAATCTCTGCCTTTGCACGAATAAAAAACAAGAAAAAAAGATTATGAAATATAGATTGTGAATGAAGTACGGCACTCGTATCAACCAGGGGTACAGCCCTGCCTCCGGTTGATAGAAGTGCCGTAGGGAGGCAGGACTGCAGTAGCTTGCACTGCAACCACCGACGGAAGGATGCTAGGCATGCTTACTTAGGCTTAGCCTCACCGAGCCGGTTGACTTAGTTGTTGCCAACTAAGTCCTTTCCTTACCCCCATTCTCACCCAAACTTTTCTTCCACAGGAATGATATTGTAGGGTTTTTATCTCAGGACGGATTTCTAATCTATTTCTTCCCTTAAAAAAAAAAAAAAATCTTTTGTGTGCAAAAAGAAAATATATATTGATAATAAATTACCAATGTGCAGTGGGATGATAAAACCAAGCTGATGAGAATTTTCTGAAATTTATAATTTCGTATGTGAAAGGTAAAACTGCTCTTGAAGTTGGCTAATTTGGTGAAGGCTAAATCACTAAGCATGTAAATCTTGAGGGTCATGTTTACACTATATAAGTCATATCTCTAAGTCCAAATAAAGGACGTCGATAGTTTCCCCAAGCATTCTTTGTTTCATCAGGTTATTCATTTTCAGAAAAAGCTCTCTGAGTAGTTGATATAAGAAAGAACAAACCTGGCTAATAGTGAGCTAATCGACGGCTGACCAACAAAGGCGAGGCCCCAACCAGCCAGATCAAGAGAAGAGCACAGGAGACATGTCGGCAAGATCAAGGAAGAGATGTAATAATACGGCATGGGCAAGACTCCAGGAGTAGAGAGGTCAAGGGCACTAATGGGAAAAGTCGAGAGACTAGAGTCTGAGAGACAGGCTAGCCATGGGAGTGAGAACTAAAAGAGAGTAGCAAGGGTCTTAAATATAAAAGATTTAGCATTGTTTTGAACTGTTCCAAACCAGTTCTTCCAAAGACTGGTTCCCAGAATAATTACATGACCGAAAGTTGTTGGGGCTAGTGAATTTGAATCGTGGCAGCGCGTGGCGGAGTGTGTTGGCACGCAGAAAATAGGGTTGAAATATTGGGGCTTGTCTCTTTTGAGGGCCGTAAGTCTGATGGTTGTGTCGATTTCGTGAAAGAAACAGTAGAAAGTGGACATAACAACACTCAATAGTGATGGGTTTGACCAAACATGAATACTAGCACAACCGACTTAATATTGCTACAACTACCACTATAATAGATTACAGATTCAATGGCGCTTCATCAATTTATAATGGCATTGATACCATGATAAGAATAAAGTGGAAGAGAGAAAATGAGGGAATAATTGCATATTTTTATGTGTTGATAAACAATACATGAGGCTTTATTGGATAACTAGTTAAAGTAATAAGATAAACATAATACCTAAAATAATTAATCAAGGATATGCATTATCGAAGAAGATATATAAATAATCCTGAGATATATGCATAATCAAGTGAATATTCAAATATCACTAACAATTAGAACGGAGATTTTACAAACTATGTACTAAAAATTAAATGTTAATTTGTTAATTGTCCCTCATTAATGGCCAATCACCTCATTTTAAAGATAAAACTTAATATCAGCACATGCCTTTATTATTGTACACAAAGTCTATTAAGATATTACAAGTGTACAATAATAGTAGAGAAATCGAAACTACCTAAATGACAAACGCTAATTGCAAAACCTCCCCTTCGTCAATGCTCAAAATTGTTTCATCACATGCTTTCCTCGGAAAACGTTGCACTTCACATGCATGCCCAAGTTGTTTAGTAGAAACATCGAATATTCAAATTAGCGGGATTTGATTTTGAGAAGATATAAATTAGTATAACTTTATGGGCAACTTCAACATCTAACTTCACATGGTAAATAAACTTATGTTCATGAATCTCCCCTTTTGCCCTAACAAAAAATAGAAGAAAAAGATTGTGAAGTACCATTTCGAATGAAGTAGTATGAAATCTTTTATGCGGTGGGCACATAAAAGCCAGCTGATAAGGATGTTCTACAAATTTTTTTTTTTTTTTTAATACAAGGAATGATAAAACAACTCTTGATGTTGGTTAATCTTCTCTTGGCAAATACTTTAAAAACTCGAATTGTTTTCTTGTGTGAATGCTTTAATATCTATCTAGACTACCCAAAGTACCCTTTAAAATCTATTTGGATTATCCACGCGTCCACGTGTTCTGTGTGAAAGACTAGTTGTCATCATCTTTCATAGAGGATGTAGTAGGTGTTGGTGTTTGTTTTAATAAACAAGCTTACGTGAATAAGTAAATTAAGATCAAACATCTTATCACAGCAAAAGTAAACTCGCTTATACATGTGTTTCCAAAGTATTTTAATGTATTTTAACAAAAGCGTATAGAAGAGCTAAAAGGGCTAATCATATTAACCTTGTACCGTGCTCCGAATTTGGTTCAAGAGTTTCTTTGGGTTCTGAGCACGAACGTTTAATGTCCTCATGGTAGTAGTTCTGGCGTTCTGACCACAAACATCTTATGCCTTATGGTAACATCAATTCTAATGTTCTTGGATTCTTGATCATGAATATCTGACGCCTTTCGATAATACTGGTTTTGACATTCTTCAGATGCAGAACGTCTGATTTCTTCGCAGGCTCTGACATTCTTCAGATCCAACCCCACAAGTGTCAGGCCTCTAATTCAAACACACCACCAATTCTCATGTTGAACAAAAAAGAGAAATTGAGATATCTTACAACTATAATTGTGCTAGCAATTGCTCTCGTTCAGTATCAACGCTCTCAATTATCAATTGTCGATTGTCGATCGTCCATCATCCTGTAATATGCTCTCTGTATTATCTTTTTATAGATAGTGCATATCACATTTAAATCGGCGCTTTAACTCTAAACCGTGTTAGAATTAATTCGGTTGGAACTCCTGATGGACGTAAGTTCTGATACCGTTATAGACATTAATTTGGGCATTAACTCTGTAACTATTACAAAACATTATTCAAGACATTTATTTGTAAATGTTACAAGTCTTTATTCTAGGAATTAACTTTGTAGCTATTACAAATATTTAATTTGACCGTTACTTTTGAAACTGTTTCAGAGCATTAATTGGTCATTTAAATCTGAAACCGTTTCAGATCATTAAACTGCCCATTTATTCTGAAACCATTTCAGATCATTAATGTAACCATTACGTTCTGAAACTGCCTTAGAACTTAATGTGACCGTTAAATTTGAAAAATGTTTCAGATCTTTAATTTAGTCATTAAGTCTAAAACTGTTTCAAATCATTAATGATGCAATTAATCTTGAACTCACTTCAAATTATTAATGCAACTATTAATTCTGAACTCACTTCAGATTATTACTTCAGTCACTGAATTTGAATGAATTTGAACACACTTCAAATCTTTGATTTGGCCATAGAGTCTGAAATCGGCTTCAGACTTTGTAAACTCTGAAGCCACTTCATCAAAACTTTTGTTTCTAGCCAACTCAATCTGATTGGCTCAATTGCAAACACATTTGCAATATTCTCTTTCTCGTTCAAACGTCATTATAATTGGTTATGGTGTGTGATATTCATAGGTTTATCACTGAGCTAGTAGAGGATCTTGTACTAACACATTAGCACAATCAAGAGAATTGATTGTTCAAATCAATCTCCTATTCCTGCAAACCATAAGTGACATCTAGCAATATATCATGACCATAATGTTTTCGGAACATAATGAACCTGTCAGCTTTGGTGACTGTGTAATTCGATCTTTCTATCTCACCATGTTCCGATCGAACAAAGGCCATGGAACTATTGGTCAAGCCACCAATTCAATCATATGCACAAATCTAATTGACATGTATTTCTTCAAGACATGAATCATTCATTCTCGATTACAACCCCGGCCAATGATTTCAATACAATGTCACTATTAGATCGCATAGGATATCAATATTGTATATCTATATATAATAAGAAGACAAATTCCATATTACGCACGCATGTACCTTCGTATGTGAACAAACTATGACTATCAAGTATAGAGGTGTTCGACGAAGCGTCAATATGCACACTTTGTGAACTATAGCCATCCAACATACAAGTCAGCATCGTGCCTCAGGTCTAAGGATCTTACACCTAACCAAAACATGAATGATCAGACATTGACCCCGCTAAAAGCTTCAATGTCGCCAATCGTTCTATGAATATCACGTTTAGTGAATTTGTCCAAGATAAGCACTTGTGTTCTAACTCGAATATCACAATACCCAATGACTTGTGACTCATCATCCCCTCAAATATCCAATACTAAATGGTGAAGCTTGAGAATACACCGGTCTCAACAGGATCATCAATATCCTCTCAATGATCCATCGATCAGGAACTGTTTAAAGATTCAACAAAACTGTAACATGTCACACATATTCTCAACACCTTAAGAATAGGTTCAGTCATAACTTATCTTATGGACCTCATTCATATAAAATTAGACGAAGAATGAAAAACTTATTTGTTATTAAATAATCCTAAACATGTAACTATTACATGGTTGCTTTAGGGAATACTACTAACAATAGGAGAAGTAACTCTTCTAGACAACTCTTCTAGAAAGATGCAATTCTCGTTTTCCCTTACAAACATGTTTCACGCCTATCAATTCAATTATGGCCGTGTCGCTGTTCATCTTCCTCCGGTCCCCCTCCTAATGCATTTCTTCTTTTCATGCCTTTGGACTCTTGTGTTGTCATTTTGCATTACATAAACAAGAGAGTCACGAGAAGGTTCAACGAAAAGTCCCAAGCAACCAATCAGCCAGCAAGTGGCGAATGTGATTCGCTACTTTCCACAAAACTAATCGGTTGCTGAAATTGCCGCCCCAAACCAACCTCACCTAGTGGTAAGTTTCCTTTCTCGAGATAGACCATCAAATTTATATCCTTGCACTGTTACTTAAAGCACGATTTTTTGTCTGCAGGTGTTTCGGCGCTTCTTAGTATCACAATTTTTATTAACATGCACATATTGGTACCTGTAACATCTATTTTTCTAGACAACCCTTTAATATCTATCTAGACTACTTGAAGTACCTTTAACATATATTTGGATTATCCACACGTCTGCGTGTTATGTGTGAAAGACTAGTAGTCATCATCTTTCCTAGAGGAAGTGGTAGGAGAAGTCACTCTTCTTGACAACTCTTCCAGAAAGATGTAATTCTCGTTTTCCCTTACCAACAACATGTTTCATGACCGTCATCACTTCAACTCCGGTGGTGGTGGTGTTCATCCACCTTTGGTGTCTCTCTTCGGATGCATTTCTTCTTTCATGCCTTTGGACTCGAGTCATCGTTTTGCATTACGAAAACAAGAGAGTCGCTGGTAGGGTCAACGAAAAGTCTTGAACAACTCGTCAACCAGTGTGGCAAAGGTGATTCGTTAGTTCCCACAAAACCAAACAGCTACTGAAATTGCCGCCTAAAACCAACCTCGCCTACCTGAAGATATTCTTGGCTGGTGGGTAAGTTTCCTTTTGTCGAGACACACCAGCAAATGTATATCTTTGGATTGTTACTTAAAAGCATGATTTTTTGTTTGCAGGTATTTGGTGTGTCTTAGTCGCATAATATTTAATAATATATGTATGGGTACGTATTTTTGTATATAATTTTTTTTATATAATTTGTGTTATCGTAGAAAAGTAAAAAGTTGTATATTTCTGCTAAACACATGCCTACTTTTCACATGTTGTTATCACGTACCATCTAAGTAAAAGTAAAAACGATATGCATGTATCAACTATTCAAATAAATAATAGAGAAAACTAAAAAAGTTGCACACTCCAAGTATTATAGAAAGTCCTTAGCAAAAATGTCTTTCAGGTAGAGCCAAGGCCGAGATCACAATTCAGGATAGAGACTTTGTCAGTACGAGGTGAATCTGGAGGGGACAACTGTGTACAAAGATGGAACGAGTATGGAGTGGGGCCCACGTGTGAAATCGTACCTGTACGTGACCGACATAGCCAGGAAGCAACTTAACTCTCCACCAAAACTTATCGGAGAAATTCTCGAATGGATTCCCGTATAACTGTTCATCGGTTTGGTGTGAAGCTCATTCCCGAAGATCTAGCCGCTGGATTGGCTTGAATTTTGGAGGGAAGATCCCTTTCTATCTCCTCCTCATTCCCACCGGAGGGATTTGCAAGAGGAGGACTACAGCTCGAGTTATCCCTGCCCTAGGGGTCGGGCTCTGCAGTTTTCTGGTTCTGGATTTCGCTTCTGGATTTCTGCATTTCAAGGAGATCTAACCGTTCGATTGGACTGATTTTTGGAGTGTAGCTTCTATGCAACATCCTCTTCAACTCCACCGTTCGGATTTGGAATCTCTGGGCTACATTTCGAGGTAACCAGCGACCTAGGTTTCGATTTCTGCAGATCATTTTCTGGTTTCTTCGCCTGGTCTCTACTTCTTTACTGGATTAGCTTCGGTTGGATTGGACTGATAGTTTTAAGGAAGCTTCCTCCTACCTACTTCATCATTCCCACCGAAGGATTTCAGCTAAAAAAGCCTTAGTTTGGGCGTGCACATAAACTGTTCGACGATATTCCTGTAAGGGCCTAAGCTTGTTTCGGTGGTCTCTAGTGATTCTGTTGGTGCGGTGCCTTATCTGCAGAGGCTGTGATTGCGTTAGCACCTCTTATCACCTTTCTTGCAGCTCTCGCCTAGCTAATTGACCCAGGAATGGTACCGTCCAAGTGTTTGATGTAATGCCCCAAGTTGTTGTGGGGTAGAACACAAATTCTGCAGGTCGGCCTCTACCTGTCTCCTCCATGGAGCTGCTCGACCACTCCCTTGGTGCGGGAGCCATGCCAGAGGTGCCCCGGAGGCAATTAGCTTCTTCTTCTGAGCCTAATACTCAGATTCCTAAGCATCAAACCCACCAGATCCCAGTTGGTCTGAAGAACAAGCAAGACCTCTCATCCAGACCGAATCGGTCAAGGGGCCGGAGTCGTTGGCGGTCAGCTTCTAAGAGACCGATGCCCAACTTCGATGGACAAGATGATTCATCCCTTATGCACAATGATCATCCTACAGTTGGACCACATGGTAGGACTAGGTCCGACTCCAAGCATCCTCAACGTGGGGTGGCGGGGAAGTCCAACTTGTAGACTTGGGCTAGTGTTGCGGTTGCAAAGACGGCCTCAAAGGGATATGATCTGGATTTCTGCCCCCCGACTTATGTCCAGGATCGAGTGGTCCTTCAAATGACCGAGGAAGACATCGATGCTGCAGACCCTTTGCTCTAGGAATGTCACGTGGGCTGTTACATAGGCCGATGTATACCTTTTAAAGTAACCGAAGCTGCCTTCAGGAGAGCTTGGGGGCCAAATTTAGCCAAAGTGATGGCCAATGGCAAGGGATTATTTTTCTTCCACCTCCCAGATAGGGAGTTTCGCCGCAAGGTCCTTGAGGGGCCGCCTTTGTCTATTTCGAGGATTCCCATCGTGCTACAGCAATGGCGACCAAACTTGGACTTCCGAAAAGAGTCCCTTCTTTCGGTTCCAGTATGGGTAAAGTTGAAGAACCTCCCAATCGCTCTTTGGTTGGCTCAGGCAATCAGTAAAGTGGCGAGCTATGTTGGGAAACCCCTTTATGTAGATCTAAGAACGGAGCAACTAGATATGCTCGCTTTTGCAAGAGTCTGTGTGGAGATCACAGCGAGGCAACAACCCTGTGATTCCATTGAGGTGGTCCTGCAAGGTGAATCGTGCATCGTTGAAGTTGAATATGAGTGGAAGCCGTTGGCTTGTGTTGGATGCGGAGTCTTTGGCCACAAATGCAAGGTGCCAAGTGCTGAACCTTTGCGCAAGAGCCCCCGAGATGATGGAAACGCCTCCGGTCTTGGACCTAGCTCCCCTCCTGCACAGCATCTTCAAAATGGAGAGAGGACGCGTAACAACCCATTATTCTCGACTAGGCATGCTGATTTGCTGATGCAAACGGACGAGCGCCCAGCTCCTCTAGACGCACGGTTGGCTGCTCACTCACCTGGAGTTGCGCCTGCTGCCTCCGATTGTCCTCCCCACAAGGAGAAGGACCTTCACTCCCAATCTCTTCTTCCGACCCCTACTATGGACTCATCGTGGCAACATGTCATGACTAAGAAGAAGAAGATCCCAAAAGAGGTGGTCTCCTCCAACTTGGCCCAGCATTCTGAAGAAGGCTCGTTGAAATTGAAAGGGACTGCCCAGAAATCGGGCCCACCTCCAATGCCCCGTAAGCCGGTTGGTATCCCCCTTGCTCCTTCCATTACGCGTACAGGTTCCTCGGTAGCAAGACCGAAACAGGCTGCCATAAATGAGCAAGCGGAATGCTCTGATGAAATCTCCAGCGTGCACACTGGAATTGAAGATGAGGACCTTCTTTCGGTTGGGTGCCCATCCCCAACATCCTCTCCTGCGACTGATTTGGCTACTATCCAGGATAAGCTGCTGTTACTTCGCCCCGACCCGGCCCCATCCTTGGATCTCAAATCCGTGCCGGTGAAGAAAAAGGCCTCTAAATGAGGTAAGTGACCTTCTCTCTTTCTTCATGTATATAGGAATATGGAACATTAGGGGCCTTCATGACCCGTTAAAGCGGGCGGAAGTTAGAAAGTTAGTTTCCAAATATAATCTTTCTTTTGTTGGTCTTGTTGAGACGAAAGTCTCTGAAGCGGATTTCGATTCTTTGTCCTCGTCTTTGCTTACTGGCTGGAAATGGGTCGCAAATTATGAGTACTCTCCTAAGGGTCGGATATGGGTTGGGTGGAACCCGGACTTTATAAGATTTGAATCGATGGACATCACCGACCAGGCTATCCACGGGTGGGTAACTATCAATCTCTCTGGAAAGTGTTGTTGTCTTTCAGTTGTGTATGGTGAACACTCATTCTTACGACGTCGTCCTCTTTGGGCAAACCTCCTACATATGAGTAATCTTCTGCAGGATTCACCCTGGCTTGTTGCTGGAGACTTTAATGCCATAAAGGATCCATCTGACAGAATGGGGGGCTCTAATGCCTGGATCTCGTACTTTGATGAATTCGCCAATTGCCTGGCCCAGTCAGAATTAGAGGATCTCAGATTTGTAGGCCTTCGGTTCACTTGGTCGACGTCTTCTGGCCAAGCTAGAAAAATGAGGAAAATCGATAGAGTTTTGGTAAATTCCAAATGGAACTTTGAGTTCTCTTTCTCTGAAGCATCCTTCCTCAATCCAGGCATTTCTGATCACTCTCCCATGGTGGTCAGAATTCTTGACCCTGTGATTAGGCGAAGACCCTTCAAATACTTTGACTTTTGGTCGGAGCATCCAAACTTTACCTCTATTGTGCAACAGGTTTGGGATTCACACATACAAGGCATTTATATGTACATACTAGTTTCCAAGCTGAAATTGCTCAAGGGCAAACTTAAGCAACTCAACAGGGACACTTTCTCCAATATCTCGGCTAGAGCGGAGGAAGCTAGGGAGAGTCTTCGGTTGGTACAAACTGAACTGGTCCTTGATCCATAGAACCCTCAGTTGGCTGAGCTCGAGCAGACACGACGCTGTAACTTCGTGGACTTGCGCCGTGATGAAGAATCCTTCTACAGGCAAAAGTCCAGAATTCGGTGGCTTAAAGAAGGTGATAGTAATACAAGATTTTTCCACCTCTCGGTCAAGAAGAGAGAGCTCCGTAATAGGATTTTATCAGTTACAAATGTGGCAGGGGAATTGATCACTGACCCTCTTATGGTTCTGCAGGTCTTTGTTTCCTTCTTTACTAACTTGCTTGCTCCTCACTCAACCCTATCTAAGCCCTCATTACAGGAGGTTACAGATTACATCCGGAGGCCTTTGACTATGGACCAGGTCAGTACTCTTTCTAGGCCGGTTCTTGATATGGAAATTCGTGATACGCTTTTCTCTCTCCCGAGAGGTAAAGCCCCAGGTCCTGATGGGTTCACAGTGGAATTCTTCAAGAGTAATTGGGACATAGTTGGCCCATCTGTCCTCAACGCGGTCAAGGAATTTTTTTCCTCCGGGCGACTCCTCAAGGAGGTCAATAATACTATCCTCACCTTAGTTCCAAAAGTGCCAAATGCGTGTGCGGTCACGGACTACAGACCAATTGCATGCTACAATACCATCTATAAGGTCATCATGAAAATCTTATCAAATCGCCTGGCCTCGGTCTTGGGAGATGTGGTAGATCCGACGCAGAATGCCTTTGTAAAAGGTAGGAGGATTAGAGATAATATTCTGATTGCCAAGGAACTTTTTGCTAGCTTCCACCTGCAACCCTATCTCCCCAAATGTGCTGTTAAGGTGGATTTCCAAAAGGCCTACGACACTGTCGACTGGGACTTCCTTCAGCTGACACTCTTAGCCTTTGGATTCCCTCAGTTTATGATCAAGCTGATTATGGTGTGCGTTCGGACCCCCAAGTACTCAATCTCGATTAATGGTGAGCTGCACGGATTCTTCTCAAGCGGGAGGGGCCTTCGCCAGGGCGACCCCATGTCCCCTTACCTCTTTACCCTAGTAATGGAGGTATTTTTGGGAATATTGAGTGCTCGCACATCCCATGCAAATTTCAAGTATTTCTGGCGATGCAAACCAGTTAGGCTTTCTCACCTATTCTTCGCAGATGATGTTTTCCTGTTTAGCCAGGCAGATTGGGGTTCGATCACATTACTGAAGAAAGGACTCGACTTATTCTCCTCTTGAAGTGGATTGCTTCCAAACAAGAACAAGAGCGAAGTCTTCATTTCAGGAGGCTCTCCGTCTATCCGCAACTACATATTGCTAGCTTTTGGATTTCAGGAAGGTTCACTCCCAGTGTGTTACCTTGGAGTACCTATTATTTCCTCTAGGCTTCGGAAGACTGATTGTATTGCCTTGATTGAGCGGATTACTTCTAGAGCCAAGTCCTGGGCCCATCGCCTTCTCTCCTATGCTAGAAGACTTCAACTAATCAGATCAGTCCTACATTCAATTCAGGCTTTCTGGTCGAGTGTTTTCACCTTACCAATCTCAGTCCTAAATGACGTTGAACAAGTGTTGCGCCAATTCTTATGGAAAGGTGCTGATCTTGGTAAGGGAGGGGCAAAGGTCTCTTGGGAAGACATTTGTCTGCCAAAAAATGAAGGAGGTCTCGGCATCCGAAAATTAAGAGATCGTAACAAAGCAGCCATGATGAAGTATATCTGGATCCTTTTCACGGACAAGGTATCTCTGTGGTGTCGTTGGATTCATTCCAACTTCTTAAAGTGGCAAAACTTTTGGATTGCCACCACTCCCACAGTTTGTTCTTGGGCTTGGAAGAAGATTTTGCAATTAAGAAGCGAGTCTCGCCTATCCTTCCTTTGGAAAATTGGGAATGGCCTCTCAGTTTCCCTGTGGTATGACCACTGGCATCCAAAAGGGCCTCTCCACATCCTATTACCGGAACAAATCATCCGGAGATCCGAGCTTTTAGGAAATGCAATGGTGGCGGATCTTCTTTCGCCCCTGGGTTGTTCCACGCGCCTCCTTCTATTGAGCTGGGGTCTCTCTTCTCCAGCGCCTAACTCCTCTCCGGATTGCTTTTCTTGGAGATGGCACCCTTCGAGTCGCTTCACCATTGGGTCCGCATGGGACCGCCTCAGAAGGAAGAGAACCCCTGCTCCTTGGGCTTCTCTCATTTGGGCAGGCAACATTACTCCCAGGTTCCAATTCATTCTCTGGTTGATTGCTAAAAATCGTCTACCCACGCAACAACTCCTTCTATCATATGGTAGAATTGACTACACCACCTGTGCTTTTTGTAATGAAGTCCCTGATTCCACTGACCACTTATTTTTTGATTGCCATCTAACGGCTTCTATCGCTTATTTTTGGGCCACTCGCTGCAATCTTCCCTGGCGTCCTAGGCCTTGGAAGGATAACCTCCTCTGGGCTATACGGTTCCTCAAAGGCAAAGATTTTTTTCACATTATAGCACGGCATTCTTTTGCTGCTATGTGCTATATCATTTGGAAGAAAAGGAATGCCATTATCTTTCGTGGAGAGTCGGCCGTCCTTACTTCAATCAAAAATCACATTATCAAAAGTGTGAAGGACGAAGCAGCAAGTTTTTCTAATATCTATGATATCTCGAGGAATAGACGTCTCCAGCGGAGTTGGGGCTTCCACCCAGCTATCTTTAGCGATCGACAGGAACAAGCTTAGATCGGTGTCCTTCAACACCCTACCTCTTCGGTATCCGGGCGTTGGCTTCTCTTCTGGCAGCGGAGGGTCTTTGCTAATCTTAGCTCTTTGTTGTCTCTCCTAGACCTTCGGTCCTTGCTCTGTTTAGTCCGTGTTGTTCTTTTCTAGTTTCTTGATTGTGCTCCCTTCCACTCTCCCTACATTGTATCGAGAGTGCAAGATTAGGAGCCGGTTGAGTTTTTTGTATATTTGTTCAAAGCTATAATACCATTTACCTCACCAAAAAAAAAAACTTAACTCTCCACCATGTACGTACAGACATAGCCAGGAAGCAACTTAACTCTCCACCATGGTCATAGCGCATGGTAACACTCATGTTTCTCTCAATTTCTATTCTTTTGTTCTTCGGAACAAAAAAAGAACAGAAACCTGTTTGGTAAAACATTTGTTCCCGGGAACAATTTCTCTAATTTTTTGTTCTCGGGAACAGTTTTGAAAAGCAAAAAAAAAGTTGCATTTTGTTCATAGGAACAATTTTAAATAAGTTGATTTTCTTTTTTATTTTTCTTTTATTTCCTTTTCTTGCCGCGACCACCGTCAACCGTCCGGAGCCACCGCCTACCGCTGCCACCGCCGGTCGCTGGCCGCCACCGTCGTCGCCGCTCGCCAGTGGCCATCGCCACAGATCGCCGGCCACCGGCGCCGCCACCGGTCACTGGTCACCGCCACCAATCACCGGTTGCCGCCACCGCAGATCGCTGGCCACCATCGCTGCCCGCTGCCACCCGTTGCCACCCGCCGCCCATCGCCGCCACCGGCCTGACAGCCGCCGCCGCTGCACGACCGTTGGCCGTCACCGCCAACCACTGTCGGAAGCCCATCGGCCGCCGACAACCGCCGGCTGCCGGCCGCCAACGATTGTGCAATGGCGACGGCTGGCGAGCCGGCGGCAGCAATCCGTCAGCAAGAATAAAAATGAATAAATACATAAAAGAAATTATTGCGCTACCAAATGCATTTCTATTCTTTTTCTATTCCAAGAAAGTAAAAATTTTTTGATCGTTCAAACGGGTTCTTTTACTTTAAATTGTTCCGGAGCAAAAATAGAAAAGAACTATTTCTGGAAAAAAAAAAAAAAAACTATTCCCTGTAATGTGCGTTGTCATGCGCATCCTATTAACATCACTTTGTTATTCTTTTTTTTTTTTTTTTTTTTTTTCAATTTCTTTTTGGATTTGGCGCCACTTCCGTCTCCTTCTTCCACATTTGTATTTTAAAGATAGAGACACTAGGCGCTTTTGGAACCCTAGATATTAAAAGCCAAATATTAATACGTCCATTGTCACTCATTAATGACCCACCAGCTCATTTATTACATAAAACTTAACATAAGCACCCACCTCATTAATTGTAAAAGAACTCCTTAAAGATAATATAAGTGCACAATAATAGTAGATAATAAACAATATTTGAATGACAAATACCAATTGCAAAGCCTATGTATAAATGTATATATTGAAAAGAAATGTAAAGTAATATGTCTAATTAATGTTAAGGACAGTGGGAATGAATGGAGTTTTGTAATGATATAACTCAATCATTAAGCTATATTCTATCTTTCTCATTTTATATATTAGCTTAGTAATGATCTCTTCAGCAATGATTCCAATGACAGTTTCCGCCATTTTCGTTCTCTCCCTCTCTCGATTAGAAGATAATTAGTCCAGTGGTTTCAAGTCCATATACTTCCCGGGACATCTGTAGCAAGTTTGTGTTGAAAATAGCATTTCCCATAAGAGCTTAACTCAAGAATGCATTTGGGACCGACTAACATTGATATTTATTTCACAGGTTGGTGTTATCTAACGGTTTTCGATGCCCGAAAGCAAAGGAAAATAGGACCAAGTTGTGAAAGCAAATTGCGTCTCCAGAGGACAAATAACTTCATTTTTTTGCCCAGGCTCCGTTGTGTATATTTTTTTTAAATGATGGAGGTCATTGTATGATTTCTCGAGATGGATTTTGGGGTATGACAAAGTTGGTATCAAAAGAACCTAGGGCATATTAGTTTGCTTTCATTTGGGTATCATAAGATGTGAGATGCAATTAACTAGTAATTTTTATACGTATAGATATATTGTTGATATACATGCAATACATATTAGGACAGAAAATTTTTCTGTTAAAATAGAAAGTTTTATATGTATAGATAACAATAGATTTGTTAACATTCCATTGCCAACAATAAATCTCTCAATTCAAAACTCTCCTTCATATTTTCACTTGATATTATTGATATTATCTTACTGAAACCTTACTATTTGATCAAGGAAGTTCTCTCTCCTTGCTAATCTCTCAAATTATTTGCTTCCTATGCATAAAAAGCTTCTAGATTGTTTCATTCTTCCTTTATTTTTTCATATTCTCTAAATATAAATAAAACTGCTTTAAAGATCTCTCTCCAATACTAGGCAATACTAAAACTTGCAAATTTATGTAACGTAAAATTTCAATATTTTGGCATCTTATGCACGTCACTCCTTTTTCATAAATATCAACAGAATTCCTATATAGGTGCAAAACGATTGGCATATCCTAGTTTTTTCTAGCATATATAATTTGTACAAAATCCTTTACTATTTCAGCTACCTATTACAATAATATCAATTAGTTTGGAATATCCTTTATGTCATGCCACAATCCTCAAGCGCGTGCCCATCTCTTGGTAGTCGATTAAAAGTGCGACTTCCCAGGATGAGTCATCGACCCTTTTCATTTTATTGCACATGTGGAAGCGAATAAACAAATCCCCTGATAGTAATTATCTTGGGATAGAAAAGCAAGACAACATATTCACAAACAAAACATGCCTTTATATACACATTGAGTCATATACAAAAGTCTACAACCAAAATACTTCAAAAGACCAGCTCTCAAAAGAAGCTGTCCTAATTGACCTACACCTTAGATCCTCAGCCCGATTCCAGATTCTCCACTCTACGGTCCTGAAAAGAATTGAGCCACGACCGGGTGAGATATAAATCTAAGTGAGTTCACATTCTAAACCCTGATTAGGAGGGTAATACACCTAGAGGCATCCTAACCACACAACCATACAACCATAAAGACTTACCTCGTCTCAGATCTACTCTGCAGGTCAGCATAATTCATATCACAAATAGCCATAAAAACATGAGCAACAAATAATCTCATCAATTGGAACGCCACACTCAAATTCAACCTAGCATAGAGGTCCTGATTATAGGGCCAAATCATTATGACATGTCTCATACCATGTCACACAATTTTATCCCATAATTTAGAGCGTTCAACTCAATTCGTCATGTATTCCTAGTTTTGATCTTGGCTTATAACACAGCCTACTCGCTATTCAGTAGTCTTCTGGCATAGCCAAGCGTTGTCTCACCCCATTGAGCATGGCTACGTCTTTCTTAGACGGCTTTCCGAAGGAGCAAAGGTCCAGAATCTACTGCGACCGGCTTCTGTTGTCCAAGGACATCCCATATAGGAGTAACGTCCAACTTAACAGCCAGGGACGGGTTCTCTTAACCAACACATGACCACTCAATTACGGGTAAAGACACCGTGCATTGCACTCAAATGTCTCAATTAAGATAATACACTTGGCCCATTTTCTTCGTATTAAAAACACTCGGTGAAAATAGTCGTGTGTAGGTACATAGTCAAGCGATGAGATTAAGGTAATCGAGGGTCTTCATCGACTCCTAATAAACTCGAAACTTTCACCCACTAACGGGTTAAATTGAATTGCTTTATGATAGCAGTCTATCTTAGCTCATTACTTGGTAAGCCAGTCCATGCCAATTATTACATCAAAATCATACATGGTTAGGACTATCAAACCTATCCTCCCCTCTCACTCACCACTTACTAACTTGCAACCAAGACAACCCACTGAAACTAACATATTATCCTTTAACGATGTAGATATGCTAACCACTAACTTCAACAACTCAGGAATCAATCCTACCAGCTTAACAAACTATTCAATTATAAACGAATGAGTTACATTAGGGTCAAATAAAGCATAAGCAGCGTAGTTATTTAGCGAAATAGTACATCTAATCACATCAGGCGAGTCCTTAGCCTATCCTCTAGTGATAGCGTATGTCCTTCCTTGAGCTAGAGGTCTAATTAGTCCACCCTACTGTGCATTCAAGGGTGTGTAACCTCGATTTTAACCCATCGGTGGCGGTGGCGGTGGCGGTGGCGGTGGTGGCAACTGCGGTCTCATTTGTCTCTTGGGACAATTCCTGACCATGTGACCTTGCTGGCCACACTCAACACAAGCACCTAGCCTAGAATGGCATGGGACCGATCCATGTTGTCTTCCACAGAAACGACACGCACCATTCTGTCTTTGCGCTGAATTTTCTATTCCACCCATCCTGTTAGGCAGAATAGGGCACCTTCCTCCAGTCATAGGTCTTTTTCCAAACCTATTTCCATCCCTACTCGAACCAAACCGTAACCTAGATGGCTTGTTCGTTCTAATGTTGCAGCCCCCATCAAGCCTACGAATTTCCTCACTTTGGGCTTCAATTTCTTCACCAACTTCCCCAATTGATGTCCGATTTTTGCTAACGAGGAAGCCCCCACTATTTCCCTTCACCAAATAACTCACTAAAAAGGCCAAAAATCCCTTCAATTTTGCCAATCTGAATTTCCTTTCATTTCCAAATTGTCCAAATCGATTTTCCGTAGAAATCCCAAGCTCATCGAAAATTCTTCGGAGGATGAGTCGACGTTCCTAATATGAATCGTGACATGACAGAACTTTCAATTTCTGAAATCAAGTTCAATTTCGCGGTTAATTTCAATCTGACGCAATTTTAGCGTGACCTAACTTACCTGGTAACTTTTAGGAATTTTTAGTGCAATTGACCCATTGTCGATTATTTTCGAGTCACAATGTACATCTTTGACACACTAGCGATTCTCAATTATCGTGAAAATCTCAATGTTTCAAATACAAACACAGGGTAAGAAAATAACAGAAAAATCGGTCTAGTGTCATTCGACAGAAAATGTGCAATTAGGTGGAATCACCCACACACTAATCACATACCTCTATCGAATTGACCCATCTCCGATTTCTGATCAATTTCGACGGTGACGTAATGATCCTTGTAGATTAGCATGGTCGAGCAGTCAAATTCTCAAGTCTAATGAGTTAAAATCCCTTAACGGCTTCACCTAATAGACTAGTTATCTCGTGAATGGCCAACTCAGAGAAAAAACTATATGCGCGTCAATGAAAAGCCAGACTTATTCAATCAAAGATAGAACCTGAAATTCAGGATGTCACAACTCTTCCCCTCTTATAAAAATTTCGTCGTCGAAATTTAAACCATTACAAATCTTTAAACAAAAAGGTGAGGGTACAGTCGTCTCATCGAATCTTCACTTTCCCAAGTTGCTCCTTCAATGCCATGGTGTTGCCAAACCACTTTAACCAACGGATCGTCTTGGTGTACAGAATCTGTTCCTTCTGATCCACAATCTGAACCAGTCTTTCCACATACAATACCCTATCGTCCACGTCTAACTTTTCAAAATTTAGCACGTGGGTCGGATCATATTCTTACTTTCTCAACATCAACACGTGAAAGACGTCATGCACTTGTGCCAACCTTGGTGGTAATGCAAGACAATACGCTAGATTCCCTATTCTTTTTAGAATCTCGAAGGAACCTATATACCTCGGACTTAGCTTCCCTTTCTTGCTAAATTGCGAAGTACCCCTCATCGGTGACAGATTCAAAAAGACGTGCTCACCAACTTGGAATTCCAATGGTCTCTGACGCTTATCAGCATAGCTTTTCTGGCATATCTGAACGGTTTTTAATCTGTCTCTGATGATAGTAACTGCATCCACTGATTGCTAGACTAACTCTGGGTCTATGATCTTTCGTTCTCCAACCTCATCCCAACATACTGGCGTTCTGCACGCTTTGCCATACAACACTTCAAAAGGAGCCATCTTAATACTTTGCCAGTAACTGTTGTTGTAGGCAAACTCGACAAGATGAAACTGTTCCTCCCAACTTCCCTTGAAATCCAACACGCAAGCTCGCAACATGTCTTCGAGGGTGTGAATCGTCCTCTTAGACTGGCCATTCGTCTGAGGATGATATGCCATACTGTACTGCAGTTTCGTTCCTAAGGCAATCTGCAAACTTTTTCAAAAGGCAGTTGTAAATCTCGGGTCTCTGTCTAATGTAATCGTTACCGACACTTTATGCAGAAGAACAATCTGATGCATGTACAATTCTACCTACCTGTATAAATCAACGTCATTTCGTACGGCGATAAAGTGAGCCGACTTCATCAGTCTATCAACCACTACCTAAATGGAATAATTACATCTCTGACTCCTCGGTAAGCCCATCACAAAGTTCATTATGATATGTTCCCATTTCCATTCGGGAATCTCGAGAGGTTACAAAAGTAATCCTGACTTACAATGCTATGCCTTCACTTGCTGACATGTCAGACACTTGGCGACATACTTAGCGATATCCACATTCATACCGGACCACCAATAGTGTTGTATTAGTATGCAACCCAGTCCTCTAAATGACGCACCTCTATAGATCTTGTATCCTCTAGAACCAGATGGTATGGTCAACACATATGTGATAGTCAGCTTCTGCTTAAGCTATTGGAAACTACACTCGCACTTGTCTATCCACACGAATTTCTCTTCCTTTTTCAGTAGTCGAGTCAACAGTGAGGCTAAAGCTGAAAAACCTTCCACAAACCTTCTATAATACCCTATTAAACTTAGAAAGCTTATGATCTCTGTCATTGTAATCGGTCTTAGCCAGTTGATAACTGTCTCAGTCTTGGTCGGGTCCACAGAGATTTCTTTGTCTGAAATCATGTGATGTAGGAGAGTAACACGAGTCAACCAAAACTCGCACTTGCTAAACTTAGCATACAATTTGTGATTCCTCATTGTCTGAAGTACCATCCTCAAATGCCTTTCGTGCTCCTCTCGACTTCTCAAATACACCAGAATATCATCGATGAACACAATCACAAACTAATCTAGGTATTCTTTGAACACTCGGTTAATCAGATCCATAAAAACAGCTAGGGCGTTCGTCAAACCAAACAGCATTACAGTGAACTCATAATGGCCGTATCGAGTACGAAACGCTGACTTTGGTATATCCTCATTTTTTATTCACAGCTGATGATACCTTGTCCTTAAGTCAATCTTTGAAAATATCGACACTTCTTGTAACTGGTCAAACAAGTCGTCAATTCTCGACAATGGATACTTATTCTTAATCGTCACTTGATTGAGTTGACGATAGTCGATGCACAAGCGCAACGAACCATCTTTCTTCTTCACGAACAGAACTAATGCTCCCCAAGGTAATGCACTAAGACATATGAATCCTTTATCCAACAATTCCTGCATCTGCACCTTCAATTCTTTTAGCTTAGATAAAGCCATCCGGTAAGGAGCCTTAGAGATTGGCTCTGCCCCGGGTGCTAACTTGATCACGAATTTAATCTCACTCTCTAGCGGTAGGCCCAGCAATTATTTTGGAAACACATCTGGGAATTCCTGAACCACTGCGATGTCTTTGATTTTCAACTCCTCAACTCTCGTATCTACGACAGTTGCTAAGTAACATTGGCAACCTCTATCTAACAAACGGGTTGCCTCAAGTGAATCGTTTTACGATAGCACTCCATCTTAGCTCGTTACTTGGTAAGCCAGTCCATTTTAATTATTACATCAAAATCATACATGGCTAGAACTATCAAATCTATCATCCCCTCTCGCTCACCAATCACTAACTTACAACCAAGACAACCCACTGAAACTAACATCTTATCCTTTAACAGTGTAGATATGCTAACCACTGACTCCAACAACTATTTAGCTATAAACGAATGAGTTGCACCAGGGTAAAATAAAGTATAAGCAGCGTGGTTGTTCAGCGAAACGGTACATGTAATCACATTAGGCGAGTCCTCAACCTGTCCTCTAGTGATAACGTACGTCCTTCCTTAAGCTGGAGGTCTGATCAGTCCACCTTACTATGCATTCAAGGGCGTGTATCCTCGATTATGATCCATCGGTGGCGGTGGCGACAATTGCGGTCCCATCTGTCTCCTGGGACAATTCCTAGCCATGTGACCTTACTGGCTATACTCAAAACAAGCACCCGACCTAAAATGGCACGAGGCCAATCCATGTCGTCAGAGTGGATTAATTAGACCTCCAGCTCAAATGACCTATTGAATCGACCTATCTCCGATCTCTGATTGATTTCGACGGTGCCGTAATGACCCTTGCAGATTAGCACAATTGAGCAGTTGATTCCGGGTCGAATTCTCAAGTCTATTGAGTTAAAATCCCTTAACGGCTTCATCTGATAGACTAGTTATCTCGTAAGTGGCCAACTCAGAGAAAAGAACTATAGGCGCGTCAATAAAAAACCCAACTTATTCAATAAATAGAACCTGAAATTCAGGATGTCACACTTTAGTTAAATCTTATAGCTTTTTTTAACAATTACTATAAGACAAGTCATTTATCTTTATCTTTTGAGTCAGACTCTTATTTCAATTCTCCAACAAATTATTTTTCTAATTTAGCTTTATTCAATAGACAAAATCATATCTTTGCTGGATTTCCTTATGGATGTTTTCTGATAGTACTTGCTACACAGTAGAAATTTCTAGTTGGGCTCTCCTGACTAGTCAGTGACGCAAGCCAAGTAGACCTCATCACTACTAATGATGCATTTCAAAGGTCTAATAGCTGACAGTGATATGTATTCTTGAGGCATGGCTAGAATACTTAAAGCATCTTTTACATCCTCGAAAAATTGAGTCTTAAAAAATCCATGTTGTCTTCCTGTAGGAATATTCTAAAACTTGCCTAAACCTACGCAAGATACCCTTTAACATACTTTTGAAGCATCTTTTGTAGGGTAGACATATTAGTCTGTGTGCACGCACCATCTATGTGTGAAAGACTAGTAGCCATTATCATTCATAGATGATGTGATAGGAGGAGTAACAAAAACAATATAATTTGTAACTCTTCCAAAAAGAACGTAATTCTCGTTATCCCTCTCCAACGATTACGATTTGTTTCCTGGCAATTGCTTCGACTATGGTGATGTTACTGTTCTCCAGTGTCTCTCTAATGCATTTCCTTTTTTATCATTATAGAAACAAAAGAGTTACATGAAGGTTTAGCGAGAAGTCCTGAGCAACCGATCAGCTAGCAGGCGATGAAGGTCGTTCACCAGATTCCCACTAAAACCAATCGGTTGCTGAAATTGCACCCCAAAACAAACCTTGTCTTTAAAAATATATGAATCTCCTTTGTCAAGACAAACCAGTATATATATATATTTATTGAAGCTTGACTTTTAATTTGCAGGTGTTCGGGGCCTTTTAGTCATACCATTTTCATAATATATGTTTTGTCACGTGCTTTCTTATATGATCTTTTTATAATTTAATGCACGCTTTTATTGAACATGTGCCCTTACTTTCCATGTGTCATTAATATCATAAAGCACCTAACTAAAAAGAAGAACGATTTGTATAAATCAATTATTCAAATTAATAAAATAAAATAAAAACCAAACAGGTTATATATTACAGAGAGAGATAAGACAAATACAGTGGAGTTGGGTCCCACGGCTACATACTTAGGCCTAGTATTAGGGTTCACGTGTATGAAGAGTGTAGACGTACTATTCTTTGCATCGCATCTGCATCTGCATCTGCATCATGGACGTACCGCCATCTGCACCATGAAGTTGATAAGAGTTGAAGGATAACAATTGCCAAGTGACCGACAGGTCTAAAAGTAACTTAACTCAATCATGGTTAACTATTAACCATCGCTTTGGGTTCCAAGCCACGACTGTCTTCTTTCTCCTCCTTGGTGTATTTTTGATAGAAAGACCATCTGGTTTCCGAGCTCTAAAATTTAATAAACAAATGTTGACTTATTAATTATCCTCATTAATGACCGATTGCCTTGTTCATTGCATAAAACTTAAAAGATAATATAAGTGCATGATAATAAGAAATAATAGATGTTTTTAAATGATAAATACTAATAGCAAAACATCCCATTTCATCATTACTCCCGTGTGTGTACGCAAGAAAGAGTAAGGCTCATTCATACATGTACAGCAAGTTCATGTTCATATATTGTTCTAGAAATATTATATTAGATTAAGACCTCATTTATTTCATAAAAAATAAATAATTTAAAATATTTTTCAATAAAAAAATCGCTTGTATTGATTGGGAAGCTAAGCTCCTTAGAAAGGATTAATTGAGAAAATGTCTTTCTTTCATGGACTAGATTCTAGCAGACAGCGATCTTTATGCAAAAAAAGAAATAAAAAAATAAGAAGTAAAACAACAAACAAATATTTAGGTCTATTTTGAATTGAATTCGATTCAATGTATAGTATTTTATTAAAAGATCTTGTATGATCTTCTTGCCCTAGACACATTTATGTTCTTACAATATTATTTCTAAATGGAATTGAAGAAAACCTGAATTTCACAGAGGTTGAATCTACTTTTTTATTTCTCTTTCCTCCTTTCTTGATTATACTTCTACTTAATATATTATATTGAATTCGATTTTTTCTTAAAAAAAGAGCCAATAAAAATTATTTCAATTATTGATAACAATACATTGATAATATTTTTGTTATTTTATTTTCGTAAGTGATACAAGTAATTATTTTTATCCCAAATTCTTTTTATGACATAAAAAACTCCAAATTTTATTCATCATGACACATTTACTCTAAAATTATTTTTATGACATAAAAAACCCTAATTTTATATTCACGTGATGCATTTACTCTCTGTCAACATTTTGTCGGATGACTTTCCAACCAAAACGTCATTTTTATTTCACTTAATATGTCAATATCGTTTGTCTTTTGTTGTATATGATGCCAGATTTTTAACAATGCTCATTATAAGAACTTTATGGAGGGTAAAATGTATCGCATAGGCATAAATTTAAAAATTTTGATGTAAAAAAAATTGTTTCAAATAAATATCATAGTGAATAAAATTTTGGATTTTTAATTGCTTTTTCTCCATGAGATGATTGAGTTTTAATCTACTTTATTGTAAAGTAATATATCTAATTAATTTAAGAAATACGAAAGGACGGAGTTTTCTGGTAATAAGAATCAACCATTTAACTGCACTCTACCGAATTTTCCTATCATTGATAAATATAAACATAAATACATAGTTCTGGTTTCATAAATGACACATGATGGCAGAATTTTCTTAGTACTCATTTGTTTTTTTTTTTTTTTTTTTTTTTTTTTTTTTTTTTGGAACTGGAGGAACCACCTTATAGCGAGCGCTCGGTGTAAACCCCCAGGGAGCACTGGCGCGAAGACCCACCTCCCACGGTGTTCCACTTAAATCACCCTATATACGCACGCGGTGACTTGAACCTCACTCATTCCGCAATTAGAGGGGGAAAGGCCCAAAAAACAAATATTTCACTCAAAAAACAATTGTTTACTTTTCTGTTAAAATACCAAA
The DNA here is from genome assembly GCA_017140255.1 of Eucalyptus paniculata subsp. matutina. Classification (NCBI taxonomy): domain Eukaryota; kingdom Viridiplantae; phylum Streptophyta; class Magnoliopsida; order Myrtales; family Myrtaceae; genus Eucalyptus; species Eucalyptus paniculata. Next base: position 18,268,813 of record CM029436.1, on the reverse strand, counting down.
TATTATTCAAACACAAAATATATACATAATCCGGTTTCATTAATAACACACAATAAAATATAATGAAAGAAGGTAATCATGATGATCAAAGTTAACTAAATTTTCGTAGGACTTGTTTGTATATGCTTTTTAAAATGTAAAAACTAAATTTTAAAATGTTATATGGATAATATAAGATTTTGAAAAAATTATTCTTGAATAATTTATTTAAATACAAAATATATATATTGCGCTGAGGTTTGTGAGAGCATTCGAATTTCACGGTATCATTGTCCTTCGATATGATGTGTCCACTTTTCCCCTCGTCCTCTTTTTTCCTTAATTTCTCCTTTTTCCAAAGACAACCATGAAATAGTAAGATAACGTGTTGGTTGTTCCATTGGTACGTGGCGATTATGGATTGAACAACATGTAGTAAAAGAGATGGGACAAGGAGGGTGGAGTTGGGTCCCACGAGCATTTAGGCCTAACGTCTGCTGTGGTTCGCGTTTGTGAAGTACTGCCAGTAAGAGGCAGCGTAATAATTATCACGAGACTGACATGGTTAATATTAACCAGCCCTGTGTTCTTTTGTTTGATTTATTTTTGCACCACGCCCTTCCTCCTCCTCTGCCTTTTTTTTTTTTTTGGTAAATCCTCAGCATTTTTTTTATAGATAGAGAGACCATGCACTTTTGAATCTTTAGAAGTTAATAATCGTTGATTTACTAATTGTCCTCATTAGTAGTTTTGCTTTCTTTTGGTCGATTCCGGTAGCACTATACAAAAATTGTATTTATCTATAGATAGGCTCCATGAGCCGAAGAAAATATGATCTAAGTATATTAATTTGGGTACTCCAAGACTAAATCATGACAATCAATCTCATTTTTAGTTTCGATCCTTCCCTCTCGTCACATAGTGAAATTGTCACATTCCGATTCCCACACGAGAAAATAGGAGTGACATACCCGTCTTTCAAGAGAATAACGAAGCCTCAAACCAATCTCATCACATACCTATATGGGCCAAAAGCTAATACCAATAATATATAGTCCAATAATCCGGATGTCAAAGCTTTTAAGTTACTCCATTCTTATAGATGCCCATCATTTTATTTCTACAATTTTTTTTACGAAGCTAGGTCATCACCCTCTTGAAGCGAGAGTACGTGGAATTTTCCATGCATCTATGGTGCGAAAATATGTTTTAGGTTTTAATCAGGTCACTTCGAGTTGTTATAATTCAAGGTAAACATAACTTACGACAAGCAGTCAATTGGTGTTGTTGATTGAAGAGACAACTAGTGACGAATCTCATCACGCCTTTGTGGTTGTGCAATGACAAAATCACATTCAAAGAGAAGTGACGTGAGACTTGAGAAAGTTATAAATGAATTATCTGCATTCATTCAAAGTAGTGACATCATGGCTTGAATTGAAATAGCCTTTGACCTTGAACCTCTAGGATTTGGCATTGTGTGATTTCGACATTTTGCTTGGAAATTACAACCTTCCAAATTAGTGGTTGCAAGAGAAAAGAGTAATTTTCACACATAAATACAATCTATTTGAATTACTTTTGAGTTTGTAGAATTGAGTGGACAAATCCAATACCTCTTGTAATATGGGTTTTTACAAGCGCAGTTCCTTTCGGTAGCTTGCTTAGTCCGTCCATAAGTCTTATTGCACAACATAACGACTACTGTGTTAAACTCAAAAATTATGAGAATTGTGAAAATCATGGAACAGGATTTAGGATATCCAAAAAAAAATTTAGTCCTAGGGTTTTTTAACGACTCTTTTTCTAGGCCAAACAAGATAATCGAGTTATATTCTACTTTATTGTAAAGTAATATTTTTAATTAATTTAAGAAAGGTGAGAGAATGGAATTTTGTGATAACGTGACTCAGCCATTTAACTGTGCTCTCCCTTTCCTATCATGGATGGATATGTATATACATTCATAGTTTTGGTTTCACAAATGACGCGTAATAGCTGAATTTTGTTAGCACTCATTTGTTTGTATTTCTTAAAACTCAAAAAAAAATTGTTTGCTTTTTTGTTAAAACTTAAAATATTATTCATGTACAAAATATACAAATAATTTGGTTTCACAAATAACATACAATAAAATAAAATGAAGGAATGTAATTATGATGACGAGAGTTAATTGTGTTTTCTCAAGACTAGTTTGTTTATGCTTTTTAAAATGCAAAAAATAAATTTTAAAATGTTATATAAATGTTAAAAGATTTTGAAAAAATTATGCATAAACTATAAATCAAGATTTAATGGTGGTTTCAAGCCCAAAAAAAAAAAAAAAGTGTAAAAACTTGGTCCAACAAGATTATATATAAAGATAAAATTATATATAATAACACAATCCTTTAGATATTTTGCTGAGGTTAGTGAGAGGGCAAAGGTTTAATTTCACCATAGGCAGTATCATTGTCCTACGATTTGATTTGATGTGTCTTATTTTACCCTTTTCCTTGTTTCCTTGTATCTTTCTTTTTTCTTTTTTTTTGCAAACACAACCAAATAAGATAACGAGTTGATGATTCCCTTGTTAGATGGTGACTTTGGATTGGACAACCTGTATTAGGAGATAGATAGAACGAGTACAATGGATTGGGTCCCACAGCTATTCGCTAAGGTTTAAACTAGTGAATTCCAAGTCTATGAAGCTGTACGACCATCTACGACATAAGGTTGACAGAAGAGGAAGCATAATAATTGCCACGTGACTGACAACCAAAAAGTAACTTAACTCGTTCATGATTAATTATTAACCATCACTTTGTTATTTTGTTCTAGGTTTTCTCACGCGTCACGTCTTTCTTTCTCCTCCTCTAGGCATTAGAGAGAGACCATGCACTTTGGAAACTTTAGAAATTAATAATCAAATCTAGGAGTTAATAGTCAAATCTTTAACTTGTTGATGGTCCTCATTAATAAATGAGCTTTCTTTTAGTCAATTCCAGTATGATCATACAAAAACTGTAAAGATGAATAGATAGGCTTCAACAACTGAATAACACATAATCTTGATAATAAGTTTTGGATACTCCAAGACTAAATCTTGACCATTAATCTCATTCTTCGTGTTGGCTCCACACAAGTATAAGAGAGTGACGTGGGCATCTTTCAAGAGAAGGATGAAGCCTCAAACCAATCTTGCTACACCATAAACATACACATATGGACCAAAGGCTAACACCAAAAGAATATTAGCCCAATATCCACATGTCAAAGCTTTTAAGTGACTTTATTCTCATTTTGTGTTTACAGCTCTTTGCGAAGTTAGGCCATTCCGACTTGGGTTTTGCCATGTGAAAATGAGAGTGCACTTTATTGACTCACTGTATCACTTGCTTGAAGCAGGGGTGCACACCATTTTCCATTCATATATGGTGCGAAAATATGTTTCAAATTCTAATCCGGTCACTTCAAGCTACTATAATTCAACGTAAACAATGCTTACGATCAATAGCCGGTTAGTGCTGTTGATTGAAGAGACAAGTGGTGATGCATCTCATCACTCCTTATGATGAAGTGTCATGACAAAATTGCACCGGAAGATAAGTGACTTGGGACTTGAGAAAGACACAACACAAAGAATCCTTATTCACTCAAAGGTTTAGGTCTAGCAAATATCAATGAAGAAATGGGTAGATTTTTATATTCCAAACAATAAAGGGAATTTTGTAATATTGAAAAAAGAAAAGGAAAAGATGAAACATTCGGATTATTTTGAGAAGGCAAGAAACGATTTTGGGAGGTAATTATGGAACTTGTCTTTGCATAGCTTGGCTTGTTGTCTCTTCTGATATTCCTAGGATTGGCATTTGCCATTATTACCCAAAATTAAAGAGAGAGGCAAGAGGGCAGAGAGGGCAGCGACGATGGAGGCCCAAGGCTCGCCGGGGAGTGTCCTTTATTGCTGTAAAACTTGGCGATATCCATGGCTTGAACTGATATTTCCTTTGACCTCGAATCTCTAGAATTAGGCATTGCGTGTTATCGGCAAATTGTTCGGAAATTACACCCTTCCAAAGTCGCGGTTGCTGGCTGGTAAAGAAGTATAACTTTCATGTATAAACACAAACTATTTGGATTATTTTCAACGTTGATCCTTTTTACAAAATTGTATTGTTACATAAGGTCTTTCCAACAATACAAAAACCACTAGATTCAATTGTCCGTAGAGTGAGAATTGAGTGCCCGAAGCCAACACCTCTTGTAATCTAGGTTTTTACCACCTCCAGTTCCTTTCGACGGCTTGCCCAGTCCATTTAGAAGTCTTATTCCGACACCATTTTCTTTGTTAAACTCAACACAAAGACTACTATGTTATGTGAAATTTTAATGATTTTTTAAAATGCAGAAATTTCTATGATTACTTAGAAATTGTGAGAATTGTGAAATTATGGAACATGGTTTATAGGATGTAAAAAAAATTTCAAGTCGATCTCGTTAGTTTAAATATAAATATTAATTTTGGAGAATTCTAATTCCTTTGAAAAGTTTGGTGCAATCATTGAAGAAAAAGAGTTAGCGCACGTGACATTGGAAAGATCTAATTTTTTCGATTTTCTGAAAAATAAAATTAACTAATTTCCGGAAAAAAAAAAAAGAGAGATTATTTCATACGATTGAAAGAGTAAAATATCTGTTGGGTCGTGGGGTGCGTCCCAGGGCCTATGCGCTTGAAATCGAGTCTCGAAGGGCATTTTCGTAATTTTCGTCTAAATGAGCTTTTTAGCCCAAGTGCATTTAGCCACTGTTCAGGGATGGAGAAAATATGAGATATTATGTGAGTGGAATTAGCGATTTATCGAGGTATGTAATTTCCACCACTTCCATATTTTGAAAAAGTGCATGACATGATTTGCTGACAAGAAGCTACACTGTGACATGGTTTTTTTTTTTTTTTTGGTATTTTTTAAAGCATTTTAAGCTTAGAAATAGATATTCTTATATGGCATGCTCTTTTAAAAAGTTAGATCAAGCATTGGATATTTTTTAGCCTCTCTAATCCGGAAATATTCTAAACTGAAATGCTCTCTGTGTGTGCGCGCGCGCACGTGCGCTGAAAAATATTGTTCCGAGACTTAATTGTAGTCAATTTGATTTACGGGGTTCAATCATAATTGATGTGATTTTTGGGCCTTAATCATAGCCGATGATAATTTTGGGCCTTGTCACAAGCAAAGTGTGACCGTAGGGTTTCTTGACATTAAGTTTGATTTTGCCTGTTACAATATGTGAGTTATGGTATAGTGCATAATTTTTTATTCATCAGAGTAAGCATTCCGATTGGTATATGGGAAAATGCAATGAATGTGATCGTCTTGATACATCAATGCAAATCCGTTTCTAATTGTATATTTTTCTTTGCTTGATCCCATAGAAATGTCATGGTTTTCGTCAACCATTTTTACTACCATTTCAGGTTTCGAACACTAGAGAGTTCAATCAAATGCACATGGAAAGTAATTCGAGAATAGCATTGGAATTTATTGTAGACTATTTGAATAAATGTTATCAAATTGGTTTTATGGATTTCTAATAATTGGTTGATTCGTAAATCATTGGAATTTATTATAGTTATCATTAAATGAAATGTTTCGCTTGGTCAAAATTTTATTTTAAAAAATCACTAATTTTGGGTGAAGGCTTGGTCTTTCATTTCTCAAAAAGGATGGTCAGTCAATCCCTTACTTCAATCACTGGAATTCACCCCAGTGGTCACTCTTCCAATATGGAAGGAGAGATGAGGGGTTCAAATCCCCACCTTCTCAAGAAAGGATGGGATGGGGACGCGTAAGTTTCAGGAGTGGGTTTCGACTCCCACGCCTGCAAAAGATAAGGCAAAAGTTTGAGAGTGAGTGTAGTGTAGGAATAAAGTAGGATTGACAAAAAAAAAAATCCCTTACTTTTTGCTATAAACGTGAGTTACGACCACTATCATGAGAAATAAAAGAGATCGCGATTATTCTCTAGACTCATGCAGAATGATGTGCTCGGGGATTATTACAAGAGCAGACTCGACTCATATAAATGTTCAATTTATAATTCTATGCGTGTACTTAGAACAGCGAGATTGAACTTGGAGTTGTGCCAAACGGTCTTTGAATTGGAAAATTCGCCCGGTTTGATTAATACTTATGTCCCCATGTGGATGTAACTTACCGAATCAAAATGCAAGTCGGCCTTCGAAGCGATGGTCTCTAAAACGGTATGAGCCAGACCTGGTGTCGATCGTCTTCTTTCATGGAAGCCTTCGATTCTACTCAGGAGATCAATCAAAAACCAGAGCCGACCAAGTAAACTGGAAAATCCTCCGAGGGGAAAGCGGAGATGGTGGGATGTGTGCGACAAGCGAGCAAGAGGCGACCGGATGCCGTCCGGACGCAGGCGGTGATCGTGAGCTCTTGCAAGAGTATTAGACGACGTCGTCGCGCAAATGGGGAGAGAGAGAGAGAGAGAGCCACGCGACCTAAAAACTCACACGAATCGGGGCAAAAGAAAGCCGGTTGGATCCACCAGCTTCGATCGTCGCTGCCGACGCCGTCCGAGACTCCGTCTGGTTAGTTGAACAACCGATCGTGACCGATGATCGCTCCTCGCTGACATAAAAGCTCTCTGTTCTGTTTTGAGTGTCGCACGTGTGAAATAGAGACCGAGAGCTTTGGTGAATGCTCTCGTCCGAGATTATATTACTAACAACTGCGATTCGGTCCTGATGATCTCGTGCTGACTGGGTCGTGATTCTCGCTCTCTCGTTGCTGGATTGTGCCATTTCATCGAATGCACATTAAATGTTTGGTGAATGCCTGAGCCGTATTAGTCTGAATACGGCTTCGAATCTGACTGACATCGTCTTTGTCTGCTTGAATGATTCACCGTACCAGTTGGATAGGTTAAGTAGATTTAAATTATGTCCACTTTTGAGTCCATTCCCGTATGTCTCGGTCTTGATAGGCTTCCGGTGCTCTAAGGCAGATAAACTCGACTCTGTGAAATTAGCTAAAAAAGATGATATGCTGAATTGTAAATACTCTGTCGATGGTTGCTGGTGCGCTCAGCGCTCATGAAGCATAGTCTGATCATGTAGACTAATACATGGTAGTGCAGATCCCATTCGCTGTACATATCTTTTTCTAATAGTGAATTCCAAATCATGCCTTCTCTGCGAGTGAATATGAATATGTGTTCAGCAGATGTAAAAATGCAATAAGAATTTGTGTTTGCATTCATGCTGGATTGTGGTTGTTGCTTGCTGGTTATGTGTTATATAATGATGCTGAGGTTTTACTTGGAGCTCTTGCATAAATAACTGGGAAATTTCACCATGTACGGTTTATACCTTTATTTGTACAATGTGATTCAGATAATCACCCCATTTTTTATATTCAAAGATTTTGAAAAACAATGCTACTTCTATTATGAATTAATTTGACTAGTGTTGTAGGAATGTTATGGATAATCACCCCATTTTCTTGTTATAATAACTTAATCCACTATGGACATGGGATTCTTTTATTCTGTTGATGTACTGATGGGTTGTTGTAGGAGTCTTTTCTGGGACCATGGCAGATCTAGGTTTTCCTGCAGTCAGTTTGGTGATGCCATCATTTTTAATACCTCCTAAAAGCAAAACAATTATGTGGTGCCATTTGCTACTTTTGTTGGTGTCAATCACCACAAGCAGCTGGTTCTTCTTGGGTGTGCTCTAGTTGCTGATGAATCAATGGACCCCTTCATATGGTTGTTTGAGACATGGCCCAGGGCAATGTCTGGCTGCCATCCCAAGTTGATAATAGCTGATCAAGACGATTCCATTCTGCAAGTGCCTGAACAGGTTTTTCCTTCGAGTCATCATCAATTCTCAATGTGGCAAATTAAGACAAAAGAATGTGAGTATTTGAGTCCACTAAGTCATGATTGTAAATGTGAATATGAGAAGTGTGTTTATAAAAGTCATATCATTGTGAATTTGATGCTGGCTGAAGGAAATGTATGAAAAGCAAATATGGCTTAAGGGAAAATGCTTGGCTGAAGGAAATGTATGAAAAGCATGAAAATTGGGTTCCACTGTAGTCACGTAGAACATTTTTTGCTGGAATTCCCATTGATGGAAGTCTAGATGTGTTTTTTGATCCATATTTAGATTCTCAAACGTCACTTGAAGAATTGTTGTGAGATATGAGCAAGGTTTGGAGCAATGTTGTGGCAATGAAAGGAAAGAAGATTATAATTCATTCAACTTGCGGGCATTTTTGCAGACAAATGGACCGATGGAAGAGCAATGTAGGAAGCTTAGTACCCTTTCTGTTTTCAAAGTTTTCCAGAGGAAACTTTAACAAAGCTACAGTTATCTGGGTGTCAAGATTCATGAACAAGGGACCATCAACAGATATTTGATCTGTAAGTGCGGCAATGAGAATGAAAACCATATCATTACCTTTTGTTCATCCAATCTCAATGTGAGTTGTGGCTGTCAAATGTTTGAATCGGAAGGTGTATTGTGTAGACATGCTTTGAGATTGTTCCAGATTCTAAATATTAGGGAGCTTCCATCTCGCTACATCTTACATAGACGGATGACGACTGCTGAATATTGGCACTGTACGTGATTTTTAATCAGGAGTAGCTCCCACGAAATTAAGGCTAAGATGGTCTGGAGTCTTTGTGAAATTGCTGCCAAATACGTAGAGTTTGGTGCCCCATCTTTTGAAAAATATCGACTTGCTTATGAAATTATGCATGAGGGTGGGAAGAAACTTTGCTGGCAGAGGTAAGTATAGGATAATTTTGTAGTTTGGGGTGCGTCTATAGTTTCTTTTCCAGCAGGCCTGATTTTTGTAAGTAGAGGGCATCAACTTGTTTTATAAGGTGTAAATGCTTTCTCAATCAGAAGTGGAATTATGTAGATATGAAGTTATGCGTTCTATTAGTTCTTTTTGTTGGTTTCTTCTGTTTATTTCAGACGCTGGGGGAAAGGGAGGGGATAAATTGAGGGGAGCGAATGAAGAAGTATGCTTAAAAATTGTACCTTCAGTTTCAAAAGGCAAATATCAAGAAACGTCTAGCGGGTAAAGCCATCACAAGTCCTTTGACTGAGTGGTCTTTGAGAAGCTGACCTGACACTTGAAGAACCTGGACCTGTACTCTGGTGTAATTTCCTTCAAGTTATCCAATCTCTCTCTGTGTTGTGTAACTTTTGGCAAAAGGAATTGGAGACATGGATGACTATTAGTTCTGGTGCAGAAGTTAGCAAGAGACCCCTGTTGGTCTGGCCTTTTAATGAGCTACTCATAGTGAAGTTAATGATATACATGAGTTGTGGTGATTTGCATTTCATTCCTCACTCTGAATAATCTGACATGATCATAAAGGAAATAGTGAAGTTCATATCATAGAAATATCTGATTCAATAATCAATCACACTCAAGCACCTCAGTTGCAGTTGCAGAAAATTAATCTGTGGATGTGATTTTCTATGTGGTAATGATTTTTCCAGCAATATCTGGAAATGTCATATGATATTCCATGATGTGGCTGATCTCTTGTATCATTTTTGTATTTCATCTTATTTCTTGGCCACACATTTGCAATAGGACATATCATAGCCGACAAACTTCTGTTGTTCAACGATGTTGAAATGCTCCACTATATTGGAGCGTGCTGAATATCTCTCATAGTACATATTTGTGTATGAAGAGCAATACTGATGAAGACAATGCAAAATGAAATATCTCACAGAAGTGTAGTAGAAACTCTCAGTCCTATGTGTGATATTGGCTCATGAAGCAGTGTAATTTGCTCTTTAAGGTGCACAAGTAGCTCTTTAATGGATATCTGTCCATTAGCATTTAAATATACGAGAAAACTAGAGCAATCACAACTGTGCTGGCAGTTAGATTTGCATAGCAAGTTAGGTTACTCTCACCAGGGGAAACCAAGAGAGAATATTTGGCTGAGGGACCAAGTGGGGTATATGGCTAGCTTAGAGTGGAACCATTGATGTGTAGCTTAGACTGCTGAGGCTGAAGCTGATGTACAACACCTGTAACGAGACAAGATTCAGAATTGCATGAATTGAGATTTGCTTGATCGATTGCTTCATAGAGTACATGTTCATATCATATATAACAACCTAGAAAAATTGTAGGAACACTTTGGTATGGTATGACATGTTAACATTGTCTCGTGATGCCTTGACTTGAAACCTTGAGCTTAAATATTGTTTGAGATCTGAACATGCCTAATGCTTTGTAAAAATCATAGATCAAGAATAAATCATGATCTCTTGATGCCTCGACCCGAAACCTTGAGCTTAAATATTATTTGAGATCTGAACATGCCTAGTGCTTTGTAAAAATCATAGATCAAGAATAAATCATGATCTCGCTTAAAAGTTATTTGAGACCCGAACATTATCTCCCCAAATTAAATTCAGGTCACATTTTCTTTTTCAGTTGTATACTCTTAACTAGGCTTGATACATTTCAACTGAAACTAGCTGAAATCATTCAAAGAGAACAGAGTTCTCATTATTCTCATGAATTTTTCTTTCAAGCCATGTCAAAGCGTGTTTTGATTGTTAGGTCACTGTCCACACGTCTCTTTAAGAGCATCCTAGTAAAGCAGGTGACTAATGCCATTTTGAGGAGAAAACCGAGTCCTCAAGCCACCTTGCTTGTGAGAGTGTATAGGGTATGGTTATCGGTCCAAAATCCTGAATCATGTCAGAAACTAAAAAAAGATAATAGATCAACTGTAGCTAGAGTTTTATGTGTTTGTAAAGTTTCAAAATGAGAAAAAGTTTCGAGTAGAAAGAATAAGAACTTGAAAGGGCATTGAAGCATGTTTTGGTGAGGCTTTTTCCTGGAGTTGGCTCAGCAGCTGGCATCGGCCGTCTCGGAGAAAGGTATTGCCTGCTTGTCCAAATTTGTTCTGGGTAGGATAGTTTAAAGACTTTGGTGTGATCTGTCTGTCTTCATTTTCTCTTTGTTTTTCTTTACCTTTTTAAAACGTTAGTAGCAACATAAAACACTTCTAAGTTCAGTTCTAACTTTTTTAATACTTTCAAAGGAATTTGTAGGAGTTATCGGCCATGGCCTTCTTAGAGCAATTGAATAGACAAAACATGATCTTAGGGTTGTCAAGATGATTACAACAACTGCTTGTCAGAAGGAAATGGCCCGAGTCCTGCTGAATGCCACTCTGCTGGGGTCATCCCTAGTCACCTCTTACTGTGGAAATTGTTTAGTTGTGCTCAATCGGGAGACTATCATGAGCCTGTTGGATTAGTTGGGTGCTCTGGAATTCCTAACACCAAATTACAGAACACTATCAAGAATCGGCAAGTAACATTTGTTGCAATTGTTGTAAATGTAAAATCCTATGAAGCATGTGATTCATCTGAAGCATCAGTACTAATGTCGGCCAATGGCATTACCAGTTCATCTTGGTTTGGCCGCTGTATTCCTGGGCTGTGCTGTTGAAGTGAGATTTTTCTGTTTCATCGGATTTGGTTTATATATCAGCAACTCAATAATGATTGAGATGGTCGAGTCTGATGAGAAAATATGATGGATAGTGAATGAACATGGTAAAGCATTGACACATGGTGAGGTTTCTAATTGAACATGACGATATTGCAGAGTGAATGAGCTTTTGAAAGAGTTGGCCAAGCTTGTGGGGATTATATGACGAGAACTTTATTAATGAAAAATTGCAGGCTGAACTTTAGCACTGGACAAGGATTTAGACGCTCTCATACATAAGGTATGATTGTACATTCCTTTATGAATTCATACCGTGATGCCAATCGATACTACTGCATTATTTTCATATTTGTATTCTAAGACGATCTATTGCATTGTTTTATCTTCTATTGCATAATTGATGATCGCATCAACAATTCACCGATGCTCTGTTTGTTTCCACATCATTCACGTGAAAGCTTTCTTTTAGTCAATTCCAATATGATGATACAAAAATTGTAAAGATCAATAGATGGGCTTCAGCAACCGAAGACAATATCTTGGGAAAAAGTTTTGGGTATTCCAAGACTCAATCATGACCATCAATCTCATTAATCATTTGGTCCTTCCCCTTTATTGCATAGCGTAATTGTCACGCTCTAATTTCTGCACAAGAAAAAGGGAGTGACATGGCCGTTCAAGAGAAGGACAAAGCGTCAAACCAATCTCGCCACATGCCAACTATACCAAAAACATACATATCTGTGTCAAAGTCTAATACCAATAGAATTTAGCCCAATAATTTGCACGTTGAAGTTGCTCCTCTCATGCGTCACTGGGAAAGGAACTCAAAAGGTTAAAGAACAGGAGGGAATAAGCTCGGCGAGTGATAATTATCTCACTATGTGATTGGGCACCAATTATGCACATTTTATAAGAACCACCTTAGTTAAATCAATTAACCAAAATTATACAGCTAAAGCAAAATACTTGTATTAATAGGTCATTATATTTACTCAACAAAGCAATTCGGCATAAAACAAGACTAGATAGGCCATTGAATGTCATATGAACAATAGCTTTATTTTCCTTGGTTTATATGTGGATTGTTCATCAAATTTGCTTGGACATAATCACACGCACTTATGTTGTTACGTGAGTCCATATACGTAATTCGTCATCATGTCCAATATTTATCTAGATAGAAAAAATAAATTCACAGTAGTACTGATAACATAGAAAAAATAAATTCACAGTAGCATTGATAACATGTCATAACCTCTATGACAATATGCTATATAACTAAGGATTCTTTAGTTGTAACATGCTCATTTTTTTCAATCGGCAGATATTTATGTTAGCCAATTTATTCATGCTTCATTAAAAAAGGTAAGAGTAACGAAATTAGTAAATTCTGACATGACTAGGCTTGAATTACAAACCATTATGTGACGACTTATGACAACCCTTCACAATGCCATGAAAAAAATTATGATGAGAATAGACTTGGTTATGAGAAATTGCGCAGAATCTTACGACATTTTATAGCGCCACTTCACAGTGCCTTGAATAAGTTACAACAAGAATAGTGGGATTTTGCACATTAAGTAGAATGTCCATTATATTTTCACCAATCAATTTATTTGATCTTTTGAATTTACTTTGTATTTCAAATTGATCCAATACGATTAATTTGAAAGACGCTTTTGGTTCTTTTCTATTATAACACAACGGATGAAAGTCACGATAGATCTTATTGGATCATGCTTCAATTTAAACATGTTACAATCAATCTACTCATTTGTTTTTTTTTTTGGCCAATTGATGACTATTTGGTTCGAGATGATTACATTTGAAATGAGAAAAATGGATGAAACAAGCAAAAGGCATTGTAACAATGGCTATATACATAGTAAAAATTTCTAAACCCTTAAGCTTATTTTGTAACTCAGTCTTAGTGGGTTAGGTTTATGACACATTTCAAGTGCAACAAGTCCAATATCAATAAGTTATGACCGAAATTACCATGATTATGATGAATCCCCTCTAAGTTTACGACCTATTACAAGTGAGATACATTGAAAATGACAAGGTAGCGATGGCAATGCCCATTGACCACATACATTTACTTTCAACTTGTTACCTATTACGTGTGTTGTATATTGAAAATCAATAAATCACAACGGAGAAGGCCTTCGTCACGAAATGTTTGCTTTAAGTTGACAACTTATTACAATGCACCTGTCCATGGTGTTTGGCTTTGGGGACATGTGGAAGCGTCATTTCAAATTTTAACAATCACAACAACTCATAAATTTAATTATGTCTTTTCGTAATATTAGGATAAATGTGCCATAACAGTAGATTATTTACAGACTAACTGGTTGTCAACCCTATTAGCTTGTTTTGAAACTGAGACCAATTTGTCGGTGGGTACAAGAAAATAAAGAATATTAAATATAACTATGAGGAAGGAGTGAAATTATTTTTAACAAAAAAATGTGAAATTTTAAGAGGAATTACCAGGAACACAAAATATACAAATCATTAAAACATGACGACATGAAATAAAAAAATTGAACAACACATACGGTCGGTACTGAGTTATCCAAATAGCGAAATATTACGCTTAATAAAGTTTTATGTGTTCAAATTTAGAGGGATAGTTTTAGATTAAGATGTTAATGAATCTCTAACTTTGCATATCTATATTAATGTGTAATGGGCTTTTTCACGCTAGCATGCAAGAGTCCTTATTCAATGTGACATTAATAAATTCCTTATAGGAATGATATTTTACCAACCATCCATGCAAACTTCCAAAGGATTTGGACTAATTTAATGGGATGTCAGTAAAGTCCCTTAGATATTGGCAGTTTTACTAACCACACACTTGTAAAATGTGTAAGAACTTGCTAACGTACTAACTCATTGAGATGTTTGGTAAATTTGTTGTAGCATCGGTATTTCACAAACCACACTTGTAAAATTTAATTGAAGCTGATAATTTTACTAATTTATTAGAATTTCACACTATGATCTTGGTAGTTTACCACTCAATATTGTAAATTTTAAAGAAATTGGTAAATAATTGTATGTTGGCAAATTCCTTATAGGGTTGGTATTTTGTGTAAATTTTTTAAAATGTGGTAATTTATTAAATTATTAGGTGTTATTATATTCCTTATAGTGCAAGTATTTACTACTAACAATGTCAGAATTTAAAATAAGTTAATGGATTACTCATTTGTTGAATATTTGTAACTTTTTTTTGTGGAAGTCGATACTTTAGTAAATACACTTGTAGCGGTTAAAAAAAGTTGATAAATTACTAACTTATTGCAATATTGGTTACTTTATTATGGTGTTTGATTTAGATACGATAAAATTAAAGAAGAGTTAATAATTTAAGAATTCATTTGAAAGGTGGTAAATTCCTAATAGTATTGAAGGAAAATTTCAAAATGGGACCCAAAGTGCCATTTTTTTCTCAAATAAGAGCCAAAAGTGGATATTGTTTCAAATAAGGACTGTAAGTGCCATCACTTTCTCAAATAAGGGCCTAAAGTGAATATTGTTTCAAATAAGGAATCTAAAGCGGTTATGTTTGTTTTAAATAAGGATTTGAAGTGGCAATAACTTTCCGGCAATCACGGTATTTCGTCATTTGTCATTTTTCCCTTCTTCATTTTTTTTTTTTTTCAGTTCTTCTTCCTCTTCGTTGCTCCACCAGCAAAGAGGGAAAAAAAGAACCAAAAAAATAAAAGAAAGGAAAAAAGGGAAAAATGCCAAATGACGGACCGATTGGAAAATTTAGCGGGTTGGTGACCGGCAAAGTTAGGTCATTATTTGAAACAACCAAAGCCATTTCAGGCCCTTATGTGAAATAATCAAGGCCATTTCAAATCCTTATTTGAAATAAAATCCACTTTGGGCCATTATTTGAAAAAATAAGGGCACTTCGGATCCTTTTTTAAAATTTTCCCTAGTATTGATGATTTCTTAAAAGGTCACTTGACCTTTGAGTTACCGGTCATGCTTTTTTTTTTTCCTCAACATTATTAGAATTTTACCATCAATTTCATAAATCTATGATCTGTAGGAAATTTTGTAGATTTTTCCCTTAACTGAATCCGGATATCATCTGAGAAGTCCAATCAGCGTGTCTTCTCTTCCATATTTCAAGAGAAACGCCGATCCTACTTAAATTTTCAGTTTGCTAGACAGGGCTAGATAGATACTTTAGCATCAGTATCACTGTTAATTATTTGTTCTATTGTTGAATAAGATAGTTGTATAGGTTTGAGGAGATGGAAAGAAAAAGGACGCCAGTAACTTTCAGTTTTGTAGAAGTTCCTTTGACTCACAAAGAGACAAGAAATGCCGAGTTGCACAAGACAAACTTGCGCGACCCCAAGGGCTATGGTCCGTTCATACTTCCCGAAGTTCTTTTGATAAGACATTGGAAGAGATGAAACAAACTGGTGCATCTCATGTTTACTGAAGTAGAAGTCAAAACTGCCCATCATTCGAAAGAAAGTCGGACATGCCAAATTGAATGAGTTCAGCATATGATGACACTGAAAAATTTGGACGAATTGCATTGAAATTTCTTCATTTTAAACATAGGTTTATAAAGCACTTCCCTAAGTTTCAAGGTACGAAGATAAGCAAAAATACCAATTCAAACTGACAATTCAAACAAAGCAAGATGTCCATGCTAAAGGGTAATGTTGAACTCAAATGCCAAAACATTAAGACTACTCGCGAATGTAGTATGAAAACAATGTGAGGAAGACTAGGTCTGAGCTTGGACGCCTAATTTTCTCTCCATCTGGGAAGCTTTTCTTACATGAGGATCTTCTCTCAATGACCTAAATGTGAGAAAAAGAGGTTCACAGTCTCTCAGCCTGTGCGTCCTCCCTGATTTGATTAATGCATTCGGCCTTTCTTAACTAGCAACTTGAATTTTAGACCTTCAATGCAAACTTATGAGCAACAAGAGCTTCAGCCTCAAGGGTGGGCTCTCATAAAATTGTTGTTTCTGCATGTAACAAGATCACATCGTATGAGTTCATGTTTGAGGCAGGACCCCGATCTTCCAAGTAACCTGTATATCATTTTAAGACATTAATTGACTGAGCAAGGAAGGTGAACTTTCTATGTTCTATCAATATTCAGAAATAATGGAGCATTCCAAAAAAAAATTTGAGGCACTAAAAGAACTGAGATGTCCAAGTCTTAACTTTAACAGCTTCTGTAAATATTGAATTAATAAGGATTGATATGAAGATTTACATTTGTTTAGTAAGCAAAACTGAGGGTATGCTTTATGATATGCTTTATGAATGTCAACAGTTAAAATTTCTTTCATAGTAACGGTCATAAAATCAACTAAGACCAAAATGAACAATTACTTTCTATGTACAATTTATTTATTTATTAATTTTTTTATGGTAAAGTTCTTTGAATCATCCATGAAAGTTAAGGGTCTTCGATTGACATTCATATAGCACAAAAGGGAACTAGTATGGCCATTGTTATAGTACCTTTTCCTTGCCTCTTAGTGTCACGGCCTACACAGAATGAGCAGCATCAATTGGCAACTACCTACATAATTGATTTCAAGTAATTCCAGCATCCCAAGATTCAATTGCATGGGCAATCTTAGAATTTGAGTAAGAGTTGTTACGCTTCTTCTGAGCATTACCCAAGGAAATGTGTCAATGTTGGCTATTTCATGCTTGCCCGTTAACCTTCTCCCATTTCCTTCTCCATAGGAGGTGTTAATGTGCTCTTCACAGTGAAGTGAGAGATTCAGAATTGCCTTCTTTATCACTTCAAAGCCTCCCTCTTCTCCCATGTTTTTGGTATTGCAAAATAGAGGGGAAACACACTCTTAAAGTCCTTCAATGAACAAAAATACTTGAAGTCCCTATTATTTCTATGGTGTGAACCTGCAATTAGTGCGGCATCCTACACCATTTCAGTAAACCTAAGAAAGAAGATAATAATACAACTTTGAGATAATATGTTGCATAAATGGTGATAGTGAAGTCAGCTACCTCCATCGGCTTTGGAGCTAAAGTGAGGACAACACCAACTTGCTCAATAATTCTCTGTTATATAAGCAACATAAACAATTAAGTAATTAAATACTATAGAACATGTCTGTATGCACTTATTCTTTTTGCTTTTAATGGCATACCGTTATTTTCTAGAGCAAGTAATTGAAATTTCACCTCAAGAAGGTATGTTGAACACCATATATGACTCCTGCTTCAATTCCCATGCTTGGTCCCACTTGGTATTCTCACTACATGATAGAAGCCATTGTTGATGGCAATTGGTCCGTGCTTTTCTTTTTGTCCTCTTCGAAAAAACTGGCAAGATGGAGGTTAGATATTACCTGGCCCGGCATCACCTCTCCGTTACTGCTACTAATGGTGATACCAGCATATAAGCAAGCCTTGTAGTGAGCATCAATATGTCTTGGCCAAATGACTTATCAGCCCTAATACCATAATAATAAGGCCCCTATATGGACATAAATCCTCATATCATTACAAATTTTCTCATCAACCTGGCCTAGGGAAATTCATTGTGAAATAATTTCTCACCTGGGGTCCTCAATATCCTCCAATAGGCCAACCCAATGGCCATTGAACATTTGTCTGCAGTAGGGTGTTTTCTTTGCTCAATCCATACCTAATGTGAACATGTAGCCAAATTTATGAACCTGTCCATTTCAAAACTTTCTAGTTCATAATAGAAAACTCATGTTTCTAGATCTCCTACCATTAAACTTCATTGAAAACCTTTAGATTGCTGAAAATTTCAGCACGTTTGTTTGTTGGGATCGGCTCATGCAGCTAGTGTGTATGAACTGCATATAGCATGCAGACGAAGAATAATTCTCTGTAAACTAATTGAAATGTCCTTTCTTGTTTGATTAACCTGCTCAGATGATCTTATGGATGAACAATTTTTGACAACATAATACTTGTTTCGGGGATGATCACCAAGACACTTTTTCCATCTCTAAAAGGATCCTTGACAATTGCTTGAGGGTTGTTAAAAAATCACAAACTTGATGGAATGATGTGAAGGTAAATATAGTAAGACAGTTTAGGTTGATGTCATCTTACGATAAGATCACTTCACTATCCTTCCTTGAAGCTTGACCAGTACTTGATCCATCAAAGTTCACTAGGATAAGCTCATAGGGGTGCTCAACAGGTCTAGGGATCATCTGATAATTCAGGAATCAATAGATCAGTAGCATGTGGCATGTAAACATAAAAATGCCACATATTGTACTGTCGCCATTCATACCCTTGATTTGCCATGTAGATCTATGCTAGAACCTCCAACTTGTCTCATAGTTAGACTAACATCAAAAAGCGAAACAAGATTTGCTAATGTAGAAATTTAAAAAAAAAAAAAAATGGTGTCACTTGTAGAATGTGCATAAAACATATGACATACTTATTCTGATGGAGATCGAAGAAAAATGTGAACTTATCAACTCAGTACATAATAGTTCTAGTATTGCTCATCTTTTTGTGCATCATACTTAAAGGTTTTAGTGCATGAAAACATACCAAATGTATTATACAATTATCGTATTAGTGTAGGGCGTGACATCCAAGTTGAGAAGACTCTCGAGCATATAGTAGTATTGTTCTCGGACTTCAAAGCATACACCCTCAACTTAGAAAAGCTCTTGGTGTTTCCACTCTTCTGTTTTGGCAAGAGAGAAATCCATATGTTTGTTGTCATGGGCCTACCAGTGAGAGACTTCTTTGTGATGCTTATCTGGCATTGTCTTTGGTGCCAAAATCAGCGCCATTTTCACCTAGTCAGAAAAGTAAAGTAGCATGAGTAATAGACATATCTACTAAAACAAAAATCCTGGGAATTTAATCTTATGGAAGATAGCTCAAACAACAAGCTCTATTTGTATGACTTGGCCTTCTGGTATTCATAGGAGTTTTGTCTTGAAATGAGAAAAGAATAAAGTGGGTATTTCAAAGAAGGATTTCTTTAGCAAATGCCAGCACCAAAAAGTAGAAAACCACTTTTTGATGATTAGTTTCAAGTAGGAAAACTTTACATTTTTAAACCATAAATGACATAACTATACTTTTCCTTTTAGAACTATTTCAAGGTTATTCTCAGGCCTCATTCCCAAAAGAGAACTTGTGAACAAGTAAAAAACTGTGGGCAGTTACATAGCTAAAGGAAGGTCAGATTGCAAAGTGCAACAATTTAAGAAATTAATGAAACTTTACCTTATCAAGGATCAATCAGTAAACACGTTATTCTGATATATCATGAGATTTAATGGATGATCGAATTGTCAATCTTGAAAGTGCACCTAAATCTTTCCTCTTGCAATCAAAAGGCAATCACATTGAAGTCCTTTCTTCATTCGAAAACTTGGCATCATTACAAATCACTTTTGCCAACTACTTTGGCGAAAATATCCATTAGATATTGCCATGGCAGGGCAATACTACCAAGCACAGCCAAAAGCAGCATGACCAATTGAAACCAATTGAAGTCACAGAACAAGAAAAATCTAAGACAAGAGTGAAGATGAGAAATTGAGTTTACATGAAGTCCACAACATAGACTTAAAATTGGCAATGATCGATTTAGTTATCAAAAGAAATGGCAACAAAGACTACTGCTTCGTTCATTAATCTTGCATCACACAAATGCATTTCTTTTGCAAACATTGTTGTCACAAGGAGATGAAGAAAAAGTCAATTGTCAACCAACAAAATGTGCAGGACAACCTTGCAGCGATCAAAATGGAGTAGTCATAGAGTAGACTCCTGATTCAACTGTCATAAGAGCTCTTTGAATGTCAGACATTTACTCAATTACTTAAGACAGTGCTCAAAATCGGCAAAGTATTTACCTGAGGACCCACGTAGAATGGTTGAACAGCAAACCAAGAATGTGCATTTCCCTCCTCTCCCTCTCCCCACCATTGCATTTCCCTTCAAACTCTTCAGTGAGAGACTTTAGAAAATACAAACCATTTGCAGCTTTTAGTTAACACAATGTTGCTGTCAAATGCTAACAATAAGATCACTTTCCTACCTTGGAGCTTGACCAGTATTTGATACATAGTAATTTCACTTTGGAAGCCCAGACAGGTGTGATACAGGTCTAGGGATCACTTGATTTACAAATTAATAGATCAATAGCATGTAGGATGTGAAAAGAAAAATGCAACATATTTCATTGCTGCAATTCATACACTTGATTTGCCGTGCAAATCTATGCCATAATCTCCAATGCTTTGGGAACACATTGAGATAAGGTTCTTGAGAGAAACATTTCATCACTCCATCTATGAGATTTTTCCCGAATCATCAGACTGTGCAGGCATTTCACTACTTGTGAAATCAAACAAGCAGATTGCACACTATATCTACAGCCTGACTCACGATGGGAACAAAGCGAAGTTCCCACACCCTGTAAATACCTGCATTCAAGGATATGTCCAAAGCTTTCAGCAATCTGTCCATGTCCCCCAATCGAATCATGTATCGTTGACAGATACCTTTTTCAACTTTATGTGCAGGATATGAGATATCTTGTACTAGTCCTTGCCTGCATCTTTATGGCACCTCTCCTTCAATTTTGAGCAACCTGCAATTCTTAGGTGAGTACAGAATAGTTCTCGTCTTGTTTATCTTTTCGTGCATTGCACTTAAAAGGTTTTAGTACATGAAAACATACCAAATATATTGGGCAATTATCATATTGGCGTAGGGCATGACATCCAAGTTGAGAAGACCCTAGAGCATGCAGTAGTATTGTTCTCGGACTTCAAAGCATACACCCCAAACTTAGAAAAGCTCTAGGTGTTTCCATTATTCTCATGTTTCAGCAAGAGAGAAATCCATGTTTTTCTTGCCGTGGGACTAGCGGTCAGTGATTTGTGATCCTCAATTGCCATTATGTCATCGGTGCCAAAATCTACGCCATTTCTGTGTAGCCTGAAAAATAAAGTAGCGTGAGCAACAGATATATCTACTGAAACAAAAAAAAACTGGGAGCTTAATCTCATGCAAGATAGTTCAAACGGCGAGCTTTATTTGTACCACATGGCCTTCTGGTATGCATGAGAGTTTAGTTTTGAAAAGATAAAAGAATGGACAGGGTACTTCAAAAGAAAGGGTCTCTTTAGCAAGTGCTAGCAATTTTTCCCTAAGCTTAATCTCATGAAACTGCTTTTGAGGACTAGTTTCAAGTGGGAAAAACTTTATTTTTTAAGCATAAACAGCGAGGTTTAAACACAATTGTCATGAACAATTTTACACAAACAACTTAAAAGTATAGACCCCCACTCATCAAATACAGAGCATGATGATCCAAAACCAAAATGCCATTGAAAATTTGAAATAGCAGCTACCGACCACACATCATAATAGTTTTTAGAGTTGCAAGAGTCCAGTTCGAGAAGCCAAACCAGCAAACCCGGCTCATGTTCACCAGATGAAGCAATAAATCAAAAGATACAAAAACAAATTCATATGATGCCACAGATGAACTCAACTTCACTCAGAAATTCTCTAGAAGCACCAACAATTCAAAGTTAAAACCACATGCTAAACTCAATGAGCATTGTCCTCTCGCTCCATAACCAAATCACATCGCAATCCCTCTCTCTCTCTCTCTCTCTCTCTCTCTCTCTCTCTCAAGTATTCGAAACACAATTCGAGAAATTATTCATGTAAAAATCTGGGAAACAAGGTCCCCACATACCTTCGGTGAAGAAAATTAGGGTGACATTTGCCCAAGTCGTATGTGCGGGATATGAGCGATCTTGTCCCAGTCCTTGCCTATTTGTCTGTAGCAACACTTCTCCAATTTTTCGCAATAGTAGATGGTTAGGTGAGTAAGGGATGTGAGCTTTCACATTGCTTCAGGCAATGATGTCAACTAGGAGCACCCTCTGATGTTGAGAGTTTGGAGTGATTGAAGGGCCTTGATCTGCTCTGGTGTAGCCTTCAAATTGTAGCAAGACGAAATTGTGAGATGCTCGAGATTGCGGGCCTGTAGAAGCCACAGTGGGAGAGATGTCAGTTTGGGAAGCTTATACATTTCCACAGAGCGGAGACTTTGAAGGCCTCCATGGAAATCCAAGATGTTGCAGCTTTCGTCTTTGGATATATCCAGCTCCTTGCAGTCGTCGAGAACTAGGCGAGTAAGGGATGTGAGCCTTCGCATTGCTTCAGGGAATGATGTCAACGAGCAACACCCTACGATGTCAAGATATTGAAGCGATTGAAGGGCCTCGATCTCCTCTGGTATAGCCTTCAAATTGCGGCAATTCCAAAGTCTGAGACGCTCAAGATTGCGGGCCTGTAGAAGCCACTGTGGAAGAGATGTCAGTTTGGGAAGGCTAGCGATATCCATGGAGCGGAGACTCTGAAGGCCTCCATGGAAATCCAAGATGTTGCTGCTTTCGTCTTTGGATATATCCACCTCAATGCAGTTCTTGAGAGCTAGGTGAGTAAGGGATGTGAGCCTACGCATTACTTCAGGGAATGATGTCAACGAGTTGCAAAGCATGATTTCGAGCTTTTGAAGTGATTGAAGGGCCTCGATTTGCTCTGGTATATCCTTCAAATTATTGCAATGCTCAATTTTGAGATGCTTGAGATTGCAGGCCTGTAGAAGCCACTGTGGGAGAGATGTCAGCTTGGGAAGGCTATCGATTTCCACGAAGCGGAGACTTTGAAGGCCTCCATGGAAATCCAAGATGTTGCCGCTTTGGTCTTTGGATATATCCAACTCACGACATAGGATGATAGAGAGATTCATGAGGTTGGGTAGATGTCGCACACGTTGGCCAAATATGTTATCCCCAAGATGAGAAGGTTCCCCATGATGAGAAGTCAATGGCATGGCTTTCAACTTATCACAATGAGAAATACTTAAGTTCAATAGACTAGGAAACGATGATGTTAAAGTGGATGAATGGCCAGACTCGATGTATTCCAGTTCAGCCATCTCCGAAATCCATAAACTCTTGAGGTGAGGTAATTGGCCTAGTGGAGAGAGACGTTTACATCTTCCACAGTCTATAATCTCTACCTCAACTAAATTTGGCAAGGAAGACACGAGGCTATCCATCATCCACCTTGGAAAGCTCTCACCTTCATATCCAGTGATCGTCAACTCCCGCAGATTTGAGGGCGGCTGCAGTCCATCCAATAGATCTTCATTTCTAGTCCCAGTCCCAATTACTTCATCATTAGTATTGAAACCACCCCATTTAAGTTCCAAAGATTCCAGAAACTCCTTCCCTGTCAAGTTTGCAGCCTTGTAGTCTTCTACTGCATCAGTTACGTGTCCCAAATTTATAATGCAAAGGCTTCCCCGGATGTTATTAAGCCCATATAGCTCCCCAAGTTTGCCATAATTCTTAGCACAAGCTTTGTCTTTGGGCAAAATGAAGCAGTTCAGCCTATGCAGAGAACTCAATTGCCCTAGTCCACAGGGAACATAACTAAGTTCTTTACAGTCTTTTATGCCTAGAAATTGAAGGCTAACTAATTTCCTTATACCCCTTGGTAACTCTTTGAGGTAACAACAACCATCGAGATTAAGTGTTTGCAAATTTTGCAATTCCATAATGGAGTCAGGAAGCCTATTGAGCTCTCTATTGTAAGAGAGATCAAGATATGTGAGATACTTCAACTCACAGATGGACCTTGGCAACTTCTTGACACATGCGTCATGTAGATCCAAGACATGCAACTTTTTGAAACTTTGCACGAGTGGGTGTAAATCTTCTTCACTTATCATTCTTCCCTTCAAAAGAATTAATGTTCTCAAGCGACTTGCTTCCAAGCATGGGAATGGAAGGGGAAGGTCACCCACAGATATATGACGAGTTCTTGCATCTATAGATTCTGTGTCATTCCCTACCGCACAACACTCATTCCCTGCAACCAAGCAAGCTAGATCATGCATCAAATTATGCATCTTGCAAGTCTCCCTTTCCGTGAGTGGATCTTTTTTAAAATCTTGAAAGAAGTTACTCCAAAGTAGATTCATGAAATATTCATGGGCAATTTCTTCTAAAGACTCACTTTTATTTGATGGCTTTGATGGCTTGATAAATCCTTCTGCCACCCAAAGATTGACCAAAGTCTGCTTATCTATCTCATGATCTTTGGGAAACAATGAACAAAATGCAAAACATCGTTTTAAATGTGAAGGAAGATTGTTGTAACTTAGCCTAAGACTTGGCATTATTTTTTCTTCACTTCGAGCTTCTTCTAGGAGCTTATAATTTTTGAAATGTAACCACTCGTCTTTTGTTTTCCTAAAAAATAGTGAGCTTCCAACAGTTCGAACAACCGATGGAACACCAGAGCACTTTCTAGCTATCTCTTCGCCAATAGGTCGCAAGTTAGAATCTTGTATCTCCTCTCCTTTTGAAGCCATTTGCATTAATAAATCGACAGACTCCATTTCAGATAATTCCCTGAGAAGATGAGGTGTAGTAGTGCAGGTGATATCCGCAACTGAAGGAAGACGTGTAGTTATAAGGATCTTGCTTCCTCTAGCACCTTCCACCAGTAATTGTTTCAAATTGACCCATATTTCTCGTTCTGCAACCTAATAATCATCTAAAACTAAAAGATATCTCCTTCCCCTCAGTTTATTTCGTAACTGTTCCAACGTATCATGATTCAGTACCTCCTTCGTCACACGAGCTAAGATATATTTCACTATTTCTTCCATGTCAAAGACATTAGAGACACATACCCACAATTTCAATTCAAAATGTTCATTGACCATCTCATCATTATATACAAGTTGAGCAAGAGTTGTTTTTCCAAGCCCACCAATACCAACTATTGGAAGGATGGAAACATTCCCTTTCACGTCTGAATCCAATAAAAATTTCTTAACAGTCTCCTTATCATCATCTCTCCCTATAATATCCTTCTCACATGCAAAGGACTGTGTCTCTTTTCTCTTCCTCCACTCTCTCTTGGGGAATTCGTTCAATTGGAATTTTCTGTCAGCTATAATGGTTTCTATTCTTTTCTTCACTGCTCTTACTTTGTAACTCATCTTCAATATAAAAGCAACCTGGTTTGAACCAGAGAAAAATTTCCTTACCTCCTCGAACATTTTATTGTCGCCTCTCAGTCCTTGTCGCGTAGCTTCTACTTTGTATTCTTCAAACACGTCCAGTGCGTCATAAAAAGCGCCCTTCAGTCTATCAACCCAATCTTTGATTTCGCGACTTTGGTGGTATTGCTCCTCTGCATCATCCAGTACAGCTTGAAGCGTGGAGACTGTTTCCCTAAGTGCCTCGAGTTCATGCTTGTCGCCCCATAACTTTCCAATATTTTCCATTGCTTGAGGTGCTAGACTAGCGACGATCTCTTCCGCAATGCCAAAAATGACAGCTTCTGCCATTTTTGTTCTCGGTGTTCCTTTTTCTTTGTCTCTCTATGGATCAGAAGATACTAGTACGGTCGTTTCGAGGCTATAGGCTTCTCAAAACCTGTACAAGAAGTTTAGGTTGACACGTAAGACTGGCAAATCAAAATGTCGACAAATCTAATTTTCAACTTCTTTGACAGACTCGTGTTATTGAAGATAGGAATTCTCATCATCCACGCAAGAAAAGAAAATCAATAATGCATATGGGACTCACCGAGGTCTGCGATTTGTTTGTCTAAATCATGCCTAATTGTAAGCTGTTACTAAGAATTAAATCTAGGTGTAGTTATTGCTGCAAAATTCCAGATGAAATTGACTTTCCCCAAGAATCAATCTTTTCAAAAGAAGCTCGGCTTTTTCATCTATTTTTTAAGGATTATCTCGCAACAGTTTCATAAACCACCCCACAACTCGGCTTTCATTGGATAGGGACTCGCCCGAATTTTCAAAAATTGCATTAATCACGCTACAGCGATTCGGAGAGGGTTAAAGAATTTCTATATTTTGGTCAACTGATGATTTACTAGATTTTGTTGTAATTATCATTCAATGAAAGGTTTTGCTTTGTCAACATTTTTGTTTGAAATTACTATTTTTAGTTCAAGACTTCGTTCTTTAATTTCTTTTTAAAGGATAGCCAATCGTTTTCTAAATTCTTGGGATGGAATTGATGTATCAGAAAGTTGCTATCAAAACTTACGTGAGGTGTGAACTATTATAAATTAGGGTACATGTACATACACACGCAATATACATTAGTATAGAGATTCTTTCCGTGAAAATGGAAAGTTCTGTATGCGTGGGTAGCATGATCAATTTGTTACCGCCTTGATATGAACACTATACCTTTCAATTCGAAACTCTTCTTCATGTTGTTATGGGTTATTATTAATATTATTTTAAAACATTGCAGTTCGATTAGGAAAGTTCACTCGCCTTGCGAACCTCTCAAATTTAATTGCTTTCTCCGAATAAATACTTCTATACATTTTCATTCGTTCCTTATTTTTTCCTGTTCTCTAAATAAATTTCGTGAAAGATCTCTTCCTATACTAGGCAATACCAAAACTTGTCCATTTATGCAACGTGAAATCATATATTTAGGCATTTTATGGATGTCATTTCTTTTTCATAAATTTTAATGCTCCCATCATTTCTAATGGTGCCCATTTTAATAGTTCCATCACATGCTTTCCTTAGAAAACCATCCACGTTCACATGCTTTCCTTAGAAATCGATGTACGTTCACATGCATGCCCCAATTGTCGAGTAATAACGTCGAGCATTAAAATCAATTGGATCTGGCTCTTGAGAAGATAGAAAAGTATTATAGCTGTCTGGGCAACTTCGGCATCTAACTTCACGCGGCAAAAAATTTTATGTTCATGAATCTCTGCTGTTTTCTAATGATGCTCATCTTTATGGTTTCGTTGTTTAGTAGTGACATCAAAATATTATAGTTAACGGGATTTCAATCTTGAGAAGACAGAATGTTATTATAGCTGCCTGGGCAACTTCAGAATCTCACTTCACATGATAAATGAATTTAAGTTCATAATCTTTGCATTTGCCCAAATAAATAAGTAAAAGGAAAAGAATAGATTATGAAGTATCGTGTGAATGAAGTAGTTTGAAACATTTTTCAAAATTATACATTGGTATTGAAGTACCAATTTGCGGTGGGCTCATAAAAGCAATTTTTTAACTTTTAATTTTAATATGTGCAATGGTAAGACAGCTCTTGAAGTTGGCTAATCTTCTCTTTTTATTTCTATTTAGAATTGGAAGCTGGGGACATTTTATGTGTTTTTATGTGCCCATTTTGAGAACGCTAATAGCCTAATATGTAAACGTTGAGGGCCACGTTTACAACATATAAGTCATATCTATAAATCCAAATAAAAGACGCTGATAGCTTTCCCGAGTAATCTTTGTTTCGATCAAAGATGAGTGATCTTGAGTGATGTAAAAGGATTTTTTTTCTTTTTTTAAATTTCGAAATGTTACGGTCAAATTTGAGCCATATCATAATAAGTGAAAGATCGAGGTAAAACAATTGTAATAAAAGTTATCGCTCGTACAATTCTCAGGCTATATTCATCTTCAGAAAAGCACAAAGCTTCTCTCTAATTAGTTGCTATAAGAAAGAACCAACCTGGCTAATAATGGGCTAACTGACGGTCGACCAACAAAAGCAAAGCCCACAACCCCCAAGATGGCGAGAGATGGAGATGAGACGGCGTTGGCGAGACCGAGACAAAGGGCGTCCGCAACACAAGAGAGAGAGAGATTGAGAGTACCACTGCAAAAAGTCGAGAGACTAGAGAGACTGAGAGAGAGAGAGGCCAAATTTGAGTGTGAGAACTAGAAAAGAAGTGGAGTTTAAATAAAAAAAAGATTCAGGATTGGTTTTGTATGAAAACCGGTTCTGCCTGAGAATTAACCTTGCAAAGCTGATTTTCAGGTAGAGATTGACCGGTTCAAGATATAAAATCAAGAATTGAATTGGTCAAGGCCGGCTCCCATAACTTTTACTTTGGACTGAACCAGTGCTTGAACCGTCTTGAAACAGATCTAATTCAGTTTAATTCGGTTCTCGAATTGAACCAGCCCAATGGTCCACCTCTAATAAAATGTTATATTTTGAGTTTTCATCAAACATTACAAAACAAATCACTCAATTAGTAGACGGGGAAGGAACATCATGGAGCATAGAGTTCCTTTCAGTCTAGATAAAGTAAATAGTCTCATTCGAAGGAAAGCCCTAATAGAGTTTTCGAAAAAGTCTTCCCTTTGAGGTTTTGAAAAGCCCACTGAAATTCAATGTCCTCACAGCCGATTGCTTTGTTAGCATCACAGAGAAAAGACGTGTCCCAAAACTGTCTTATTGAAAGAGCACTTAAAGTAAAGGGGACACCTAGATTCAAAAATAAACATCACATAGATAACTAGTGCAGCTTGCAGCACAAGTGGTAAGTCTATGATAAAGAAGCAGCTTGTTCAGGATATCAACCCATCCTTAGGAACATTATGATAAATCCAGATAGGTCAATGTCATAGCAACTTGGACCTCCTATTTCTGACTGATTCCCAAGCATCAGCAAATGGCATGAAAGGATGGCAAGATTTAATCACGTAAGCTTGCTTAGATGTCAACAGAAAATCAGATCTAGCAGGGATCCATTGCCAAGTATGACCATAAATAACTTCTGAAACTTTAACATTCATTTCAAGGCAGCATTATTACACAACTCTTGAAGAGTGAACTCCTAGCGGCACTCCAAAATGACCATTATCAAACCAAAAGAAATAGATTTGCACTTCTCAGCAATATGTTTGACATAAGGCTTAAGTATGCTACTCACATTCAAAAGCATCCATCAAATCTAAGTAGAGTCACTCTTAGGCTCAACAGGCCAAATACTCTGGTCTTTTAACAGATTTCCATATGTATAAAGTTTGGCACCTACATTCGTATACGATTTTTAATAATTTTACGTATGCTTTTGCTTAACACTTGCTCACGTGTCATTATCATATAGAGTATTTAAGTGAAAGAAACAACGATTTGTATAAATCAACTATTCAAATTAATTATTAAAAAAAACCAAAAAGTTTACACAGTACAAAGACAGTCCATAGGACGAGTACGGTGAGGCTCTTCACTGGTCCACGTGTATGAAGCCGTGCTTCAGGTTACAAAATGCCACGTGATGGACGTGGCCAAAAAGCAACTGAATTCGGGCATGGTTAATTATTAACCATCACTTTTTTCCCTTTTTTTTTTCCTTTCTTTTAAGGTTCCGTGCCACATCTGTTTTCTCCCAACTTCTCATCTATAAACGAGGTAAGTTAGTGTTGAAGTATTGTCTAAAAACATTATCTTAGATTAAATGAGATGATTAAGCTTTTTCTGTTTTATTTTTAAGCAATGTTTAGAGTTGCAGGGGAACCATCCCAGGGTGGAGGTTTGTTCAGTTTATAGAAATGGAAATAAATAAAGTTTTAATAAATGTTAAGAAAAGTGGAAAGGAATAGAGTTTCGTGAAGATATAGCTCAACCATTAAGCTCTATTTGTTTTACTTTCTCAATATCCATAGACATATAAATATGTATGTGTATATAAACAATTTCGTTTCACAAATGACATATAGTAAAATAGAACAAAAGAAGGTAATTATGATTATCAGAGTAGCTGGGTTTACTTACAAATTGTTTGTTTATGCTTTTAAAAATGCAAAAACTAAATTTTAAAATGTCATTTAAATATTAAAAGATTGGAAAAAAAACTAGGGAAAAAACTATTAAAAAAAAAAACCTCAAACTTTGCTTAGAGTGACATATTTACCTAAACTATTTTTTGTGACACCATAAATACCAATTGTCCACTGTGACATATTTACTCTAAATTTTTTTCTCTCGCACAAAAAACCCTAAGCATTTACTTATGTGATGCATTCCCCCAAACTTTTTTCTTTTTTACATAAAAAACCCTAAAAAAATTTCTATGACACAATTTTTTAGGATAAATATGTCAAATAAGTAAAAGTTTTGGGTTTTTTGGTGTCACCAAAAAAAGGTTTGGGATTACTTATGTCATACAAAATAAGTATGGGGTAGATATGTCACACTGTATAAGTTTAGGATAAATGTGTCACAAGGATATAAGTTTGGGGTTTTTTATGTTACAAAAAGAATTTAAGGTAAATGTGTTATAGTGGGCAAAGTTTGAGATTTCTTATGACTTTTACCCCAAAAAAAAAAAAAAAACTATGCTTAAATTATCATCAATAGTTAACAGTTGAGAAAATTCAAGCCCAAAAAGAAATGTAAAAATTTGTTCATATATATCCCCTTAGCTTTGATACCAGATAGCCCTTAAGGTATGGGGTTCTATGTAAAGAGATAAGAAATAAACGTACGGTGACTTCAAATAAAGATATAGAAAATGGAATGATAAAGAGTGATTAAATGAACAATATAAAGTAAATGATATGAACTATGGATGATAACCTTCCTTAGGGGCGGTAATCCACATGTAATTAGGGTATTGTAAAGAGTCACAATTAACAATGTAATCTTAGGCTGGGGCGGTAGTCCGCACTCGAGTAGAGATCTCACTAATATGCGTAAGAAAAGAAAATGTGACATTTTACAAGGGTAGATGTCCGCGCTCAAGTAGAGATCCCACTTAAAGTAAAGTAAAAGAGAGCCAAGAATATGAAATAATGATACCAACCAAAGGTTATATTATTAAGTGATAAGAAAACTTCCTGAAGATAGATGATACAAGTAATTGGAAATCAATACAAGTGATCGAAAATACCTTGAAATAGTGATTACAAGTTATCTGAGGTGATTTGTAGTGCTTGGGAAGTGGTTACAAGGTAATACGAGTGATTACAAGTGATTGGGGATGAAAGTGAAAGAGGGATGTGATTGGAGAAAGCCTCGGACGCAAGAGAGCAAGTGAACAAGATTGCTTGAATGCTAGAAGCTTTAAGTGTTGCCCTCGTCTTTTTCTTCTCCTCCTTTTATAGGCAAATTCGGGCACTTTCAAACAATGTGAACAATTCAGACCAAAAAAAAAAAAACAAAGTGAACAATAATTTTGTTTTTAGCTTTGGCCCATTCGCCTGATAGGATTGTTGGCAGAGTCTTCAGGCGAGATTCTTCAAAATTTTGCATGATGGGATTCTCTTCTTCTTCTTTTTTGTCCATTTGTCTTCTTTTTTATTTTCTCCCTTCTAGTAATTTGGTGATTTGGTGATGAAATTTCGTCTATTCATCTTCTTCTTCCTCTTTATCTGACAGATTGATGCCATAATAGTAATCTTCATTGGTGTTGCCATTGTGATGAGATTCATTACAGGAATCTCTAAATTTTATTTCTGAAATGAGTTTTTGCAATGCGCTGCGAAATGCATCAGGTGATTGGATAGTTGTTAAGTGAGCTTGGACTAGTGATTTTTGCTGGAGAAATTCTGAAATTTTATGATAAAGGGGTGATTGAGATCAGAATTATCAGATAAATTTTCGTCTTCCTTTTCTTTTCCTTTATCTATTTCAAACTTTACTGTCGAGATTTCTTTTTGCATATGAGCTTGAGTAGCTTTGAAAGCCAGTATTTCTAATTTCTGATGATTTATTTCATTGTGAAGATCATTTATATTAATAGGTCTTGATTGATTTTTTCTTATTTTTATTCAAAATATCTTTGAGATTATAAGTTATATTAGAATTAGTAATTTTCATTGAAGACCAGAGTCTATTTAAGTTTTTTTTTTTTTTTTTGGCTTCTGGATCTGATATTGTATTAGCAGTTTCTAATAAAAATTATTCTTCTTTTGCTAAAACATTGATTTCAAGTAATGGTTCATTAGGAGATGAATCATCTCTTCAAATTCTGAGGAGGTTTCTATTTCATTAATTTGAAGACCATCTTCTTCAAGAAAGTCTCCAAAAGAAGTATCTTTATCTGTGATTGCCATAATGTTATTAAGTTGATAGAGAGTTTCTTTATCTAATGAGAGTTCATTTGGCCTTTTATTTACTCGGCAATATTTTGAAATACGTTCTCTTTTCCCACAAGTATAACATTTAATATCTTTGTTAACTTTTCATTTAGGTTTTTGTTTAGGTTTATTTTGTTTATTGGCTTGTGATTTATTTTTGTTATAATTTTTAGATTTTTTATTATTAGGAGGGTAATATCCTTCACATTTTGGTTTTGATGGTTATGTGTAAGAGGGATCATATTGAGCACTAAATATGGGGTGAGATCGGGTGATATTGATGACGGTAATGGTGTTTGTTAGGCTTTGATAAGGTCTAACCATATTTGCAATTGATGGGCTAATTAAAGTGATCGTGATCGTGATTGTTGGGCTTTCATTATGTCTAACAAGACTTGTAACTGGTCTATTGGTGATTGTGATTCTGGGGTTTCGAAAATAGTTTTTCCCTTTTCTTTTTGGATTTTGCCTTACAAAAAATTCTTTGTCAAAAAATCAAACAAAAAATTTGATGTTCCATTAACAAATTCAATGTCAAAATCAAAGACATATAATATGGCTTTCATTTTAAAGCAATATTTAATAAATATTTTTGTAATACTTCTTTTGCAGATTTACAATCAATTCGTAATAGAAATTTTTCATTTGAAAGATCACCTTGAAATTTGGATATTGCTAGAACAATAACAAATAAATTGCACAATTTGTTCCTTGTTATTTTTTACTTGTTTTAAAATACCTCCATAACATATATCTAAAATATCTATTTCTACAATTTTGAAAGAAAATGGATTAGCTAGATGGAGGCAAGGTATTTCTTTAACATGAGTTTTGATTTGTTTGACAATATGAGTGTGAACTGATCTCCATGGTGGGGGTTTTTCTGCAATATTTGATGCAAAAGTTTACATAGTATGTTAATGTTTGGAAAGAAATCTATAATGTGATTGGGACTTCCTAAAAATCTTTGTAATTGGGTTTTATCTTTAATTTCATCAGGGAATTTTTCTGCAAAAAGAATTGATCTTTCTATTGGGATAACAATTCCTTGTGAAATGTAATGTCCTAAAAATCTAATTCATGCTTGGAAAAGTAATATTTTAGTAGGATAGACCACTTAACCATTTTTATTGATAATATTTATGAAAACAAATATATATTTAAAATGTTGATCTATAATATTAAATATATTAAAACATCATATGTGTAAACTATGATATATTTAGAATAAGGGTTAATAATATAATTCGTTTCTCTTTGAAATTCAGAATGAGCATTTTTTAAGTCAAAAGATATTACATTCCATTCATATACCTACATATATATATTAACACAACCCTTAGATATTTTGTTGAGGTTTGTGAGTGCAAAAAGGTTGAAACTGACCATGGGTGGTATTATTGTCCTACGATTTGATGGGTCCTCATTTTTTTCTTTTTTTCTTTTTTCCTGACTTTTCTGCAAAGGCAACCATAAAAAGTAATATAGGCACCCTACCTCAATCATTGTACAAAAAGCTTGATAAGGATAATATAATTGTACAACAACAATACATAATAAAAATAAGAAAGATTGTATTAGATTAAAAAGTCCATATCCTTAAAAACCTTAAACTAATATATCGTGACAAATTTATTCCAAATTATCATAAAAAATCTCAAATTGATACACCTATAATAAATTTACCTCCAAACTAATTTTTTGACCGCCAAAAATTTTAAAATGATATATTTGTGACAAATAAACCCTCCATTAAATTGAATTAATACCATAAAAGACAACAAAATCGGTACAATTGTGACCAACGAAGAGTAAAATCCCAAATTGGTACGCTAGTCAACCGTCACATATCATCCAACTCATCAATTTGACAATAAAATTAAATGAAAACTAATAGAGGATAAATTTATCATAAGTGTGCTAATTTGGGATAAATCCGTCAAAGGTGTATCAATTTTGGGTTTTTGATGGTCAAAAAATTATTATTGGGTAAATTTGCATTAAGTGTATCAATTTATGATTTTTCAGGGTATAAGCCCTAGATTAAATAAAACAATTAAATTCTTTCTACTTTATTATAGAGTAATATGTCTAATTAATGTTATGAAAAATGGGAAGAAATGGAGTCTTATAACGATGAGGCTTAACTATTATCTTTCAATTATCTTTTCTGTATCATAGCTGTAGCTTCTAGATATCTCATTGTTAATCAAATTTCTACGCGTATCTTAGTTGCAACTTTTAGATTTATGTCGTCGATTAAATTTTGATGTTGTGTCTTTATGTCACTACACTTTGTCGTCAATTACATTCTAGCAAAGTTTCATGTATTTTGACATCAATTAAATTCCATTGAAGCGTGTTTATTGATTTCCTTGTGCTACACTTTGTCGTCAATTACATTCTAGCAAAGTTTCATGTATTTTGACATCAATTAAATTCCATTGAAGCGTGTTTATTGATTTCCTTGTGCTATGTGGTTCATGTCTGAAGTTGCCACAAAACTTGTCTATTCTTATAAAAAATCAAAAAACAACTTTCAATAAAAAGTATTTCATTGTCCAATCCAATTCTAGCGAAACAATTAGTTACTAATATATATGCGTGCATATCTATTATATACATACATAGCAATACACATCACAATAGACATTCTTTCCATGAAAATAGGAATTTGGACACCCGGACT
Source organism: Eucalyptus paniculata subsp. matutina (assembly GCA_017140255.1). Taxonomy (NCBI): domain Eukaryota; kingdom Viridiplantae; phylum Streptophyta; class Magnoliopsida; order Myrtales; family Myrtaceae; genus Eucalyptus; species Eucalyptus paniculata. The sequence continues at coordinate 18,233,632 of CM029436.1, read as the reverse complement.
CCTGAAATGCCAAAAGTTGGCACAATTGGAGCCAAAAGTTATAAAAGTAACACTTAAGTGCCAAAATTGGAGCAAAATTGATCACTTAAGTGCCACCGGCGAAAAAATCTGGTCAAAATGCTGACGTGGTAATTTTCCGATAAGCTGCGCAAAATGACATCGTTTTGTATCCGATGTGGCTAAATAGTGTCAAAACAACGTTGTTTTGGTATAATTAGAATTTTAATATAATAATTAATTAAATTAAATTTTAAAATATTTATTTATTTATTTATTTAAAAAGAAGAAGAAGAAGGAGGGGGAAGGAAGAGGAGGGAGGCAGCCGGTGGCCGAGGCCGAGCCCTCGTTGCCACCTCCCCTCCATCGCCGAGGAGGTGGGGGAATGTCGGCCGAGGCCGTCGAGCTTGGGCCAGGGGCCGGTGGCCCTCGCCGTCAATCGGCTGGGGTCGCCGGCCCTCGGCTAGGGCTCGGTAGCCCCGGCCCAAGGCTAAGCGGCCCTAGCCGACCCTCCCCCACCTTCCGGCGACAGAGGGGAAGTAGCAGCGGCGAGGGCTCAACCTCGCCCACCGACTACCTTCCTCCTCCTCCTCCATTTTTTTTAAAAATAAATATATATTATTATTATGTTTTAAATTTAATTTAATTAGTTTTTATATTATATTAAAATTTAAATTATGCCAAAACGATGTCGTTTTTGTGTGTGTTTTGCTAATTTGGCATTCCGACGATCCATGTAAGGGAGAAAGTTAATAAAAAAAAAATGCCACGTAGGATTTCCTTTGAGGCTCGCTATATGTGGCACTCAAGTGTCCCATTTTTTTTAATAAAAAGTGGCACTTAAGTGGTACTTTCGTAAGTTTTGACACTTAAGTGTCCCTTTGTACAAACTTTTAACACTTGAAGTGTTCTTTTGCCTAGAAAATTGCATATGTGTAGGTAATATAATGATTTTTAACATTCTAATGCGAACACTACAACTCTTTGTTCAAAACTCTCCTTCATATTGTCCCATGGCACTATTGCTATTACTTTACCAGAACACTACAATTTGATTAAGTAAGTTCACTATCCTTGCTAATCTTTCAAAATTATTTGTTTCATATGATAAATGCTTCTATGTTATTTCTCTCTTCCGTTGTTTTTTTTTTTCTATTTTCTAAATAAATAAATAAAATCGCCTTAAAGATCTCTGCCCATGCTAGGCAATACCAAAAATTGCACATTCATGCAAAGTAAAATCCAATATTTAGGCATTTTATGCATGTCATTCCTTTTTCATAAATTTCAAAAGATTCCCATGTAGGGACAAATTGACCGACATACCCATGGGTTCTTTCTAGGATATACAGTATGTACACAATATTTTACTATTTCAATTTCCTATTGCAATCATATCCATTAGTTTGTAATATCCTTTAGTTCAAATTCATCACTCTCCCTTATTAATTAATATAAGACAAGCTATCTCTCTTATCCATCCCCTAACATATTATTCTTCTAAGTTAGCTATATTCAATATACACAATCAAAACTTTACTGAATTTCCTTGTAGATGTTTTCTAAGAGAAAAGTACAAAAAAAGTCATAAACTTTTTCACATTGATACCAATTCAATTTTAAACCTTTCAATTTGACTAATTTAGTCTTAAATTTTTGCACATTTATATCAATTCAGTCAATTTGGCCAATTTTAGCCAACTAACGTTGACGTGGATACCGACCGGTGGCTAGTCGACGCGTGACAATTTTCAAATAATTTTTTATTTTTTTTATTTTTTTCTTTTTCCTTTTATTTTCCTCCTTGGACTTTCCTCGCAGTGGCCAATGAGCCTTTGACAAGGTTTGTTGGCCATTGGGTGAGGGTTGCGAAGCCCTCACCCAACCTCGCCTGCAACCCTGGGCAAAGCCGCCTCGCCTGCAGCCTCAAGCGAGGCTGGGCAAGGGCCATGACCCTTGCCGGCCACTGCAAGGAAAGTCCAAGGAGGAAGAAGAAGGAAAATAAAAGGGAAAAGAAAAAAGAAAAAAATTCCAAAAAAATTCTTGAAAATAAAATTTATTAAAAGATTACCATGTTAGTGTTCGGCCATCGGTCGGCATCAACGTGTCGAGCGGCCAAATTAGTTAGATGGACGGAATTGGTACAAATATGAAAAGGTTCAAGACTAAATTAATCCAATTGAAAAATTTAAGACTAAATCAGTATAAATGTGAAAAATTTTAGAATTAAATTGGTCTTTAAAACTGAATTGGTATTGGTGTAATATGTTTATGACTTTTTGGTACTTTTCCTTGTTTTCTAATAGTACTTGCAAGACCTTAGCAATTCCTAGTTGTGTACTAGTGACTAGGGGTGTCAGGAACCGAACCGAAAACCGAACTGAACCGATAACCGAACCGAAAAATTCGGTTTTTTTGGTTCGGTTCGGTTTTCGGTTCGGTTCGCATTAAAAACCGATATTTTTTTATTGGTTCGGTTTTTATCGGTTAACCGAACCGAACCGAACCACAAACCGATAAACCATTAAAAATTCGATTTTATTCTCCCCCGACTCTCATCTCCTTTGGCTCGATTTCGCGTGCCTCCCTCCAATCCATGGTGGCCCAGCTCGAGAGCCCCCAGCCCCCTCCCCAGCAGCAGTCACCGCTGCAGCGGCAGTGCGAGCGGGACGGTGATGGTTACCCGAGCGTCGATGTGGAGGGCGGGAGAGGAGTTGGGTAGGAGGCAGCAACGCTGGAGGTCGAAGAAGAAGCAGGCGAAGATGAATGCGCGCGCCTGATTCGGGCTGAGATCGGAGGCGGGAAACCATCTCCCGAGAGAATCTGCATTGCTTTCGTGTCGCAAATCTGCGACGGGCTCCCAGTGATTTCCAGTCCAGCTTCGCTTCGAGCTCGGGAAACTCTCGGTGGGAAGCTTTTCTGTTCGAGAGCTCCGCCGGTTCACCGAAGTCTTTCAGCTCTCCGTTTCCATAATTCAGTCGAGTCCCGCGCCACCGCGTCGATTCGTCGTCGTGTGGGTCGTGCATGATGGAGCTTCCTCAACCTTGTCCATTCGGAACGGAAGGTATGACAATCTCGGTTGCAAGATTGATGCTGTCACGTCTGTTTCTGGTTTTTGGGGGTTTTTGATGATGCGAGCGTCCAGGAAGACGACGCAGAGAAGGAAAGAGGAAATAAAAGAAATGCAAAAAACCGAAAACCGAAAAACCGAACCGAACCGAACCGAAATTTCGTATTCGATTCGGTTCGGTTTCGGTTCGGTTCAGAAAATTTTTGTAACGGTTCGGTTCGGTTCGATTTTTCAAAAAAAACCGAATCGAACCGAACCGTTGACACTCCTACTAGTGACTAGTAAGGGACACAGAGCCAAGCAGAACTCGTCACTACTAAGAATGCATTTCTAAGGTTTAACAGTTGATATAGACACCAATTTTTGAGACATGGCTACAGTATGCAAAGCATATTTCAACATTCTCAAAATAGTGGGAGTCTTAAAAAACCATTTATGTTATCCTGTGTGAATACTTTAATATCTAACTAGACTATGCAAAGTACCCTTCTAACATATTTTTGGAGTATCTTTTGTTGTGTAGACACGTTTGTCTATGTTTCTATGCGGGCTGTGTATGAAAGACTTGTAGTCATTATATTTCATAGAGGATGTGGAAGGAGAAGTAACTCTTCTTTGCAACTCTTCCAGAGAGATGTAATTCTCCTTTCCCCTGACCCACAAGATGTTTCACGACAGGCACTTCAACTATGGTGGTGTTGCTGTTCATCCACGTATGGTGTCTCTCTTCCGATGCATTTCTTCTTTGCATGCCTTCGGACTCTTGTCTCGTCGTTTTGCAGTACGGAAACAAGAGAGCCGCGGGAAGATTCAGCGAAAAGTCCCAAGCAACCAATCAGATAGGTGGTGCTGAAGGCAATTCACTAGTTCCTACAAAACCAACCGGCTGCTGAAATTGCCGCCCAAAACCGACCTCACCTAATCCAAGGATATTCTTGGCTGGTGGATAAGTTTCCTCTTCTCGAGACCCACCATCAAATGTATATCTTTGCACTGTTACTTAAAAGCATGATTTTTGTCGGTAGGTGTTTGGTGCTTCTTAGCTGCATAATTTTTAATAATATATGCGCTAATATTCGAAAAATCCCAAACCTACACTTCATGACAAATTTACTCCAAATAATTTTTTGACCATAAAAAACCCAAAACTGGTATAAATGTGATAAATTTGCCTCGACTGATCATAAAAACCCTAAACTAGTACGTTTATAACAAATTTATCCCAAACTAATTTATTCGACTGCGCAAAAACCCTAAACTGGTAAATTTGTGACAAATATACCTTATACTAAATTGAATTAATACCACAAAAAAATCATAAAAATTGTAAACTGTGACAAACGGAACGTAAAATCCTAAATTAGTATCTTGGTTAACTGTCACGTGTCATTTAACTTAATAATTTGAGAATAAAATTTAACGAAAACTAACATAGGTAAAATCATTATGTTGTCTTGGGTTTGGGATAAATTTGTCAAAAAGATACCATTTTTGGGTTTTTTGTGGTCAAAAAAAAATAGTTTGGGGTAAATTTTGTCACAAGTGTATGCAGGTTTGGGGTTTTTAGGGATTATCCCTATATAGGGCTACATATCGATACATACTTTCGTATATCATTTTTTTTATAATTTGTGTTATGATAGAAAAGTAAAAAGTTATATATTTCTGCCAAACGTATGCCCTCACTTTTCACATGTTATTATCACGTATCTAAGAAAAAGCAAAAACGATACGTATATATCAACTATTCAAATAAATAATAGAAAAAACCCAAAAAGTTGCACAATACAAGTACTTGAGAAAGTCCTTCGCAAAACATCTTTCAGGTGGAGGGAGACGAGGCCTAAGGTCACAATTCAGGGCGGAGATTCCGTCGATATGAGGTGAATCTGGAGCGGACAATTGTGCACAAAGATAGATGTGGACGAGTATGGAATGGGGCCCACGTGTAGGAAATCGTACTGGTACGTGACCTAAATAGCCGGAAAGCAACGGAACTCTCCACCATGATCACCTATTAACATCGCTTTGTTATTCTTTTTCTTTCAATTTCTTTTGGGTTTTGCGCCACTTCTGTCTCCTTCTTCCCCCTTTATAGAGACGCCAGGCGCTTTTGGAACTCTAGATATTAAAAGCCAAATTCCACCAGCTCATTTATTACATAAAACTTAATATAAGCACTCGCCTCATTTATTGTAAAAGAACTATTTAAAGATAATATGAGTGTACAGTAATAATATATAACAAACAATATTTGAATGACAAATACCAATTGCAAAACCTATATCTTTACGTATATATTGAAAAAATATGTAAAGTAATATGTCTAATCAATATTAAGGAAAATGGGAAGGAATGAAATTTTGTAATGATATAGCTCAATCATTAAGCTCCATTCTTACTTTCTCATTATATATATATATATATATATATATATATATATATATATATATATATATGTATGTATGTATATCAACTTAGCAATGGTCTCTTTAGTAACGGTCCTGAGTCCCAATGATAGCTTCCACCATTTTTGTTCTCTCTTTCTCTCTCTCTCTTTCTCTCTCTGGATTAGAAGATAATTAGACTAGTGGTTTACAATCTATAGACTCCTCAGGACATGTATAGCAAATTTGTGTTGAAAATAGCATTTCTCGTCAGTCACGCATAATAGAAGATGAAGCTTAAGGCAATAATGCATCTGGGACCCATTGACATTGATATTTATTTCATAGATTGTTTTTATCTGACAGTTTCCGTGGCCTAGAAGCAAAGTCTCATATGACCAAGTTGTGAAAGCAAATTGCGACTCTAAGGACGAAACACTTCATTTTGTCCCGGAACTTTGTTCTATATATTAATTTTTTAAATAATGGAGGTCATTGTCTGATTTCTTGGGATGTCTAATTTATTGGGTTGGATTTTGAGTAATGACAAGGCTGGTAATAAAAGAACCTAGGGCATATTAGTTTGCTTTGATTCGGTCACGGTGAAACATGAGACGCAATTAATTAGTTACTTATATGTGTGTGTGTGTGTGTGTGTGTGTGTGTGTGGGGATTTATTTATGTACTTAAGTTAATTTTTCTATTTCTCAAAATAGATTAATAGCCAAGACAGATTTAGAATAGAAATAAGTAATAAAAAAAAATTCTTTTTTGTTCTTGATAACAAAAAGAGGTACAATTATATTTTAGAGAAAAATGCTAAGTATAATATAATACTCATCTCTACGCAATTGATACAAGATCTGGGCAAGACCCACATCTAAGATAGGTCTCCTAACCTGATTAGAGTCACCATTTTTCAAAATAAAATAAAAAATTCATAAATTTAGGAAAAATTTTGGTAATCAGATTTTGAGTAGTTCCACTAGATTTTGGTATTAATTCTAGTTTAGAATTAGTTTGGCATAAAAACAATATGAAAATCTTTTGATGAAAATTGAATACACAATTGAATAAGCTTTTAGGGCTTTATCATATGAATTTTTTAATGCCATTTTCTTTTAGGGACAATGCTAAGTCACAACAGCTTGATGACTTGACCGAGAGAAAACGGTCTCCTTTCCTTAAGATGTTATTGGAGACATTATTTAATATCCAATACACATTGGGATATAGATTCTTTACGTTAAAATAAAAAGTTGTATATGTGTAGGCAACATAGTGATTTTTAACTTTCTAATTCGGACACTGCAACTCTCAGTTCAAAAACTCTCCTTCGCATTGTCATGTGGCATTGTTGCTTTTACTTTACCAACACACTAGAGTTTGATTAAGGCAGTTCACTTTATCTTATTCTATTCTCTAAATAAAAAAGAAATCGTCTTAAAGATCTCCGCCCATAATACGCAACACCAAAAGTTGCACATTATGCAACTTAAAATCCAATATTTAGGGATTTTATGCGTCACTCCTTTTTCATAAATTTCAAAAGGATTCCCATGCAGGGGCAAAACCATAGACATACCCCATGGTTTTTCCAGCATATACAATTTGCACAAAATCTTTTACAATATCAGTTTCCTATTGCGATCATATCCATTAGTTTGTAATAGCCTTTAGTTCAAATTTATCACTTTCCTTTATCAATTACTATAAGGCAAGTTATCTCTCATCTTTTAAGTCCGGCTCTTATTTCTATCCCCTAACATATTATTCTTCTTAGTTAGCTCTATTCAATACACAAACAAATCTTTCGCGAATTTCCTTGTAGATGTTTTCTAACAGCACTAGCAGACCCCTTGCATTTCCTAGTTAGGCACTTGTGTCTAGTCATGGACACTGAGCCGAGGAGACCTCGTCACTACTAAGAATACATTTCAAAGGTCTAATGGTTGATACAGGCGGCAATTCTTGAGACATGGCTAGAGTGTGCAAAGCATTATTCAACATCCTTGAAATATTAGGAGTCTTAGGAAACTAGTTATCTTGTGTGAATACTTTAATATCTACCTAGAATACTCGAAGTACCCTTTAACAATTTTTTGGAGTATCTTTTGTTGTGTAAACACATTTATCCATATTCCCATGCATACGGTGTATGAAAGACTTGTAGGCATTATATATCATAGAGGATGTGATAGGAGAAGTAACTCTTCTTGACAACTATTATAGAAGGGTTAATATCTTGAAAAATTCCAAATTGGTACACATGTGACAAATTTACCAAAAATTATTTTTTTTATCATGAAAAACTCTAAATTGGTACACTTGTGACAAATTTACCCCGATTGACCATAAAAAACCATAAATTGGTATATTTATTACAAATTTACCATAAATTAATTTATTTGACCATAAAAAACTTTAAATTGGTAAATTTGTGATAAATATACCATCATCTAAATTAAATTAATACCACAAAAAAATCATAAAAATTGTAAATTGTGACAAATAAAGTGTAAAATTCTAAATTGGTATATCAGTTAATTGTCATGTATCATTTAACTTAATAATTTGACAGTAAAATTTAATGAAAACTAATATAGGGTAAATTTGTCACAAGTATATCAGTTTAGAGTAAATTTATCAAAGGTATACCAGTTTAGGGTTTTTGGTGGTAAAAAAAATAATTTGAGGTAAATTTATCAAACGTGTACCAGTTTAGAGTTTTTCAAGGTATTAATCCATTTTAGGAAGATGTAATTCTTGTTTTCCCTTACCAACTACATGTTTCACGACCATTACTTTAATTATGTGATGCTGCTGTTCATCTGCCTCTGGTCTCCCTCTTCTGATGCATTTCTTCTTTTCATATTTTTGGACACTTGTGTGGTCGTTTTGCATTACGGAAGCAAAAGAGTTGCGAGGAGGTTCAGTGAAAAGTCCCAAGCAACAAGTCAGGCAAAAGGCAATTCGCTAGTTCCCACAAAATCAACCGGCTGTTGAAATTGCCACCCAAAACCAACTTCACCTAATCTAAAGATGTTCTTGGCTGGTAAGTGAGGGTGCGTTTGTTTGCGTTTCCGTTTAAAAATTATTCCAGGGAAACAGAAATAGAAAAAAATGTTTCTGCTCAGGGAACAATTTTTGAACAACAAAAACGCGTTTGTTAAACTTATTCTAAGAATAAAAAATAAATAAAACACGTTTGGTAAATTTATATAATTTTTTTTATTTTTTTAGCTGGTTGCGGCCTCGACCATGGCCCGATCGGCTGATGAGGGCCGGCGGCCTCGCCCAGCCACGACGAGGCTCGCCGGCCCCCAGCGAGGCTCGGCCTCGCCTTGGCTGGGTGAGCTCGAGCTCGCCTAGATCCGGCGAGGCCGAGCTCGCCCAGCGACTGGTGAGGTAGGCTCGGCCTCGCCCAGATCCGGCGAGGCCGACCCTCGCCCAGCTACGGCGAGGCTGAGCCTCGCCGGGGAACAGCGAGGCTCGGACTCGCCGGGGGTTGGCGAGCCTCACCGTGGCTGGGCGAGGCAGCCGGCCCTCGTTGGCCGGTCGCCGGCCATGGCCGAGGCCGGCGACCGGCGAAAGAAAAAATAATAAGAAAATAAAAAAAAATATTTCTAGGTTTTGTTTCGGAAATAAAAACACAAATTTGTTGTTTATTTTTATTTTTTTTGTTTTAAGGAATAAAAAATAAAAAAGGAACATAAACATACTCAAACGCATTTGCCTTTTTTGTTTTTCGCGAACAAAAAAACATAAATTTTTATTTTTAACGTAAACAAGGTGTAACCAAACGTACCCTGAGTGTCCTTTTCTAAGGACACCCAATCAAATTTATATCTTTGCACTATTAGCATGATTTTGTGTCTCAGGTGTTCGGTGCTTTTTAGTCACACAATTTTTAATAATATATAGGTACATACCTTCATATATAATTTTTTTTATAACTTGTATTATGGTAGAAAAGTAAAAAGTTGTAAATTTCTGCTAAACACATTGCCTCACTTTTTCACGTACTATTATCGCGTAGCATCTAAGCAAAACGAAAAAACATGTATATATCTACTATTCAAATAAATAATAGAAAAAACCAAAAAAATTGCACTATACAAGTATTATAGAAAGTCCTTCGCAAAAATATCTTCTAGGTGGGGCTGAGGCCCGAGATCACAGTTTGGAGTGAAGATTTTGTCGGTGTGAGGTGAATCTGGAGTGGTCAATTGCGTACAAAGACAGACAGGACGAGTACGGAGTGGGGCCCACGTTTACCAAGTCTACTGGTACATGATCCACAGAGCCAGAAAGCAACTCAACTCTCCACCATGGTCAGTGTTACAGAGAGAAATAAGACGAGTACGGTGGAGTTGGGTCCCACGGCTATTTAATTACGCCTAGTACTAGGGTTCACGTGTATAAAGAGTGAAGACGTACTATTATCTGCATCGTGGACAGGGTCTAAAAGTAACTTAACTGGACTATGGTTAACTATTAACCATCGCTTTGGGTTCCAAGCCACGACTGTCTTCTTTCTCCTCATTTTCTTTCTCCTCCTTTGAGTATTTTAGATAGAAAGACCATTTGCTTTCTGAGCTCTAGAAATTAATAATCAAATGTTGACTTATTAATTATCCTCATTAATGATCGATCGCCTTGTTCATTGCATAAAAATTAAAGATAATATAAGTGCATGATAATAATAAATAGTAGAAAGTTTTTAAATGATAAATACTAATAGCAAAACATCCCATTTCATTGTTGCTCCCCATGTGTGTACAAAAGAAAGATTATGGCTTGTTCATATATGTACGGCAAGTTCATGTTCATATATTGTTCTAGAAATATTATATTAGATTAAGACCTCATTTATTTCCGAAAAATAAATCATTTGAAATATCTTTCAATGAATAATCTCTTATATTGATTGAAATAATTAATCAATCGAAAATATTCAATTATTGATAACAATAAATTGATAATATTTTTGTTTTTTATTTTAATAAGCGATATAATCAATCATTTTTATCCCGGATTCTTTTTACGATATAAAAAACTCCAAATTATATTCACTATGACACATTCACTTTAAACTTATTTTTGTGACATCAAAAACTCTAATTTTATACTCATGTAATGCATTTACTCTCCCTCGACATTTTGTCGGATGATTTTCCAATCAAAATGTCATTTTTATTTCACTCAAGTCACGTTGGTATTATGTCAATCTCGTTGGTACTAAAAAAAACTATTTTCAAAAAAATGATTGCTCCCCAGGAAAAAAGAAAATACTATGCGCACCCTTAACTACACTTTACCTAACTTTCCTATCATTGTTAGATACAAACATAACTACATGGTTCTGATTTCACAAATGACTTACAACAACCGAATTTTCTTAGCACTCATTTGTTTTGTTTTGTTTTTTTTGATGACCCGAGAACCGCCATCGATCGGCAACCTAGACGTAAATCCGGGGCAGACTGAACCATCACCACAGACCCAGCCGCATTTGAGTCACACAAATGCGATGCTTCTGGGATTCGAACTCCTCCCCTTCGTGAGGGGGAGGGAGTCCGAAGCCAACTGCGCTCGCAAGCGGTGATAGCACTCATTTGTTTTTTTTTTTTGGGTAAAAAAGTGGTAGCACTCATTTGTTTGTGTTTCTTAAACTCAAAAAAAAAAAATTGTTTACTTTTCTGTTAAAATTCAAAATATTATTCAAATACAAAATATATACATAATTTGGTTTCATAAATGACGCACAATAAAATAGAATGAAAGAAGGTAATCATGATGATCAGAATTAACTAAATTTTCGTAGGATGTATTTGTATATGCTTTTTAAAATGTAAAAACTAAATTTTAAAATGTTATTTGAATAATAAATGATTTTGCAAAAATTATGCCTAAATAATTTAACATCCGTGAAAATTTGATAGGTTTCAATCCAAAAAAGTATAAAATATATATATATACTGCACTGAGGTTCATGAGAGCAAATACTCCAATTTCACGGTGTTATTGTCCTCCGATATGATGTGTCCACTTTTTCCCTCGTCCTCTTTTTTCCTTACTTTATCCTTTTTCCGAAGACAACCATGAAATGGTAAGATAACGTGGTGGTTATTCCATTGGTACGTGGCGATTATGGATTGGACAACGTTTAATAAAAGAGATAAGATTAGGAGGGTGGAGTTGGGTCCCACGAAAATTCACTAAGCCTAACTACTGTTGGGGTTCGCGTTTGTGAAGCCGTACTGTCAGTACGGCCATAAAGTTGACAGGAGAGGCAGATAATAATTATCACGTGACTGGCATGGCCAGTGTTGGTTATTCAATTATTGCGTGGCGATTTTGGATTGGACAACATGTAATAAAAGAGATAGGACGAGGAGGGTGGATTTGGGTCCCACGAACATTCACTAAAGCCTAACTACTATCAAGGTTTACGTTTGTGAAACCATACTGCTAGTACTGCTCTAAAGTTGACAGAAGATGCAGCATAATAATTATCATGTGACTGACATGGCCATAAAATAACTTAACTCAATCGTGGTTAATATTAACCATCAATGTGTTCTATTGTCTTTATTTTTTTGCACCATGCCTTTCCTCTTCTCTACGGTTTTTTTTTTCGTGGTAAATCCTCAACATTTTTTGCTTTCTTTTGGTCGATTTCAGTACGATTATACAAAAATTGTAGATATCCATAGATAGGCTTCATGAGCCGAAGAAAATATGATCTAAGTAAATTATTTTGGATGCTCCAAGACTAAATCATAGCAATCAATCTCATTTTTAGTTTCAATCCTTCCCTCTCATCACATAGCGTAATTGTCACACTCCAATTCTCACACAAGAAAATAGGAGTGACGTGACGGTTTTTCAAGAGAAGAAGGAAGCCTCAAACCAATCTTGTCACATATCTATATGGGCCTAAAATAGAATATAGCCCAATAATCTGGACATCAAAGCTTTTAAGTTCCCTTATTCTTATAGATACCCATCATTTTATTTCTACGATATTTTACAAAGTTAGGTCATCACCTATTTGAAGCTGGCATTTTCCATGCATCTATGGTGTGAAAATATGTTTCAGGTGCCCAACAGACGATTCTGTTACAAGCTTGTCCAAAATCAGCGTTCTAGAACTTTATCGAGAAACTCACTCGAACTGAGCTGCTTCGTTCGACTCTCTTACCGCGCATTTGTCCCTACTCCCGTCGTTCTTCTTCAAACGAGAGGGAGAAGGAGAGAGGGAGAGAGGGAGAGAGGCAGGGAGGAAGATGTGCTGAGCACGAATAGAAAGAAATGGGTTTGGACAAATTTGTGACAGCTAAGTTGCGCTAATGGGCTGACACAATGGCCTTGTGGATCAAGTTGGGCTACATGAATTGGACCGACCTTTTTTTTTTTTTTTTTTTTTTTTTTTTTTTGATTGTGACCGAATTCTTTTTATATGTTGATGTCTTTATTATTTGTCGATTTATTTTGTTTATCATATTTATTTATTTATTTATTTATTTTGCTTTTATCTTGCTAAATTTTGTTTTTATACTTTTATAAGAACAAATGCTATGTTGAAATTATTGACTAACATTCAGTTGTCAGCAGAAATCAAGAGGCATTACATTGAAGTACTTTCTTTTTTCGCAAACTTGGCAAAATTGCAAGTTACTCTTGCCAACCGCTTTGGTGAAAATATCCATATCGCCGCCAGTTGAAGTAATAGAACAAGAAAAATTTGAGATAAGACCGGACACAAGAGAAATCAAGTCTACATGAAGTCCACTTCATAGACTTAAAATTGGTAATGATTGATTTAGTCATAAAAAGAAATGACAAAAAAGACTATTGCTTTGTTCATTCATTCTACCTTGTATAAAGACCTTTTTTTTTTCTTTTGGGGTAGACATTCTTGTCACAAAGAGATGAAGAACATGCCAATTGTCAACCAAATTAAATGCATTGGACAACCTTGTAGTGATGAAAATGGAGAAGTCATAGATTAGACTCCTAGGCCAACTATCATGAGACCCCTTTTAATGAAACATTTACTTAATTGCTCAAGATGATGCTAAAAATTGGGAAAGTATTTACTTGAGAACCTCTATAGAATGACTAAAAAGCAAACCAAGAATGTCAATTATTGTCAAATGCTAACAATAAGATCACTTTCGCTATCCTCCCCCGAGCTTGATTGGTACTTGATCCATGGTAATTCCACTTTGGAAGTCTAGACGAGTGCTCAATAGGTTCAAGGATCACTTGATTTTAGAAATCAATAGATCAGTAGCTTTTTGCACGTAAAAAAGCAAAATGCTACTTATTTTATTGTCACCATCCATAACCTTGATTTGATGCGTAGATCTTTGTCAGAATATCCAATTTCATGGGAACACATTGAGATAAATTTATGCTAAAGGCAAGTAGACTAGAGGCCATCTTCTAGAGCAACATTTCATCACTTCATCTATGTGAGTTTTCTAGAATGATTGGATGCAAGCATTATACTCCTTGTGAAATCAGATAAGCAAATTGCACTCTATATCTATAGCATGTCCCCCAATCGAATCAAGTATTGATAGACAATTTGGAAATTATGCATGTAAATTTTGGGAAACAAGGTCATCATAATATTTGTGCTTGTGAGTTATGTGCGGGATATGAGCAATCTTGTGGCAATCCTCGCCTGCATCTTTTTTGTGCCTCTCCTCCAAAGTTGGGCAATATGTGATTCTTAGGTTATTTAGCGATGCCATCCTTTGCATCCCTTTAGGTAATGATGTCAAAGACCAGGATCAGGTGATTACAAGCCGTTGAAGTGATTGAAGGGCCTCAATTTGCTTTGGTAAAGCCTTCAAATTGAAGCAATAGATAATTCCCAGACGCTTGAGATTGCTTACCTATAGAAGCCATTGTGGGAGTCCTTGGAAATCCAAGATGTTGCCGCTTTCGCCTTTGGATAAATTAACCTCCTCACAATCCCCAAAAGAGAGATCCATGAGGTTCAAAAGATGTCACATACCAAGTGAGAGGGAAGTTAATCGAAGACATTCACTGATGCTAGAATTTCAACTGAAGTGAGACTTTTCAAACTATCCTTTGGCAAATATTCTAGAAACTTCATGTTTGAGATAACCAAACTCCTCAACTTATTAAGGCCAAATGTCTAATTTATCCACACCGTGTAGTTGCTTGCATCTCTAATATCCAATTGTCTAGAGCTTTTGCCCCGATCCAATCAAGTATGATCGCTCATACTATCGATGAAGCAAAAAGCTACTGATATACAATTTGAAAGCAGATACTAATGATACTATTGGAACGAAAGGCACCACATACTATGAGAAGGAAAACTGGAGAATTTATGGTCATTAAAATAGTCTTCGCTCGTAATAAGTGAGCTCGTGAATGGTGTGGGACATGAGCAATCTTGTATAATCCTCTGTAGCATCATTTTTGCACCTCTCTTCCAAATTTGGGCAAGCTGCAAATTTTTGGTGACTAAATTAGCAACGAGAAGCTTCCGCCATAACATAGCGGCGATCTTCCTGGCAATGCCGACGATTACAGCTGCTGCCAGTTTTTGTTCTCCCTATGTTTAACCTTTTAAAGTTGCTCTCATAATCCAACCTCTCTTTTCTCTCTAGCCTCTCCTCTATCACAGAAGTGGACGCAATTTGCAATGCTGATACGTCATGTGGGCTTGTGATCTTCGAATGGGCCATCCAAGGGAATTTAGAGGTACATTTGCTAAATTAAATCAGTCAAATCTGAGAAAAAAAATTCGTAATTATACCCACAGGAGAAGAGTATCGATAGATTTCAAACTGCTAAAAAATATGGACAAGATTTTACTCGAAGGACAAAAAAATTATCATCGTTAAATTTTCCGTTCACGCAGGTCTTCAGGTTTGCGACCTGACAAGTTTATAGATCGATCGCGGACCATGTGGCAAGTCTTCATATTTGTGAGGTGTGCGAACTTAAATGCAACGTGACAAGCATGTCCACCAACCAAAAAAAAGAAAAAAGAAAAAAAGAAGAAGCTGGCAACCAACATTCTGTGTTTTGAATTTTGATGTACTTTCGAATCTCTACAGAGAGAGTCGCTTACCCTTTAAGGTTCTCTCTCTGTTATATCCTGGCAGACAACTCGGCGATTCGTCGCTCGATGCCTGTTGCAGCGTCGACCTTGCGTCGTCTCGCGGCAGTAACATACCAAATCGTTACAGGATGCCATGAGCGATTTGACGGATACGAGTCAGTCGCAAAACTGAACATCTTAGGTTAGCTTTTTTCGGGAATGTAATACTTTGCTCCGTGATCTAGCTCTCGCCTATCATGGAATTCTTGTAACGAAATTCCTATACACGAGTAAAACAAGAACAACTGCGGTTTGCTCAAAAGTAGTCATTAGATCACCCATTCCAGTTCTCTGTTCCTTTTTTTTTTCCAGGTTTATTGCGAAGCAGTTTTAACATTCTTTTTCTTCAGGTCTTATCTTCCCCGATTAAACTCTAAATGTGATCCCGATTCTTTCTGGATTTGGCTCTTGACCTATGCTCTGTTTTGCCGTCTTTTCATTGTATTGCCTTACCGGATCATCACTGAGCCATTGCCGCAAACGAGATTCACCGTTTTGTTGGTCCGTAAGGTCGTGTTTTAAAAATTGTTTGGCGAGTGATGTGTTCGTGTGCAATGCGGTGGTGTCAAAAGTGTGGATGGTGCCATTGTGTGAGACGATGTGCAGAAGTGTTCGATGAAATGTCCGATAGAGGGATCTGTAATGTTGCTGTGCTGAATTCGATTAGGCTCTGGCAGGGATCGTAGGAATGTGCTTCTCTCGTTTAGAGAATTTAACCTCCAAGGAATTAGCTAAGTCAAGCATCTCTCAGTTCAATTGCTTGCTATTACACTTTCGCAGCTCATTTTCATGTATTCCGGTCTCTATCCATTTTTTTTTCTTGTCCAGATTAAGTTTGTTGCTGATCTCTTCAATTGCGGGGCTGGAATCTGGCCAGTCGTGTCGGTGATGGTTGGTGCCGTATGTTCAGGTACGATTTTTCTCAAGTTCTAAATTCAGATCTAAGCGTTAGTGTAATGCTAAACCCAAAAGATATGTGTGCTTTATGCCTTATTAATTCAGTGTGCTTTATGCCTTGACATGCTTCCCGAGAAATTGGAAGTTCATTTTTTGAACAGATATGTTGGTATTGCCAAATTGCCGTTTCTATGTTTGTACTGCACTTTCGATGTCAATGGGGCAAGTCTTTGCCTCCCATATAAAAGGAACTTGCCAAGTTGCACGAACAAATTTGTGCAGAAGGATTGTGATCTGTTTATACTTCCCAAATTAATAAGACATTTGAAGAGATGAAACTAACTCATGGATCTCATATTTGCTAAAATCGGGAGTGAAACTGCCTTTTATTCAAAAGAAAGTCAGAAGTGCCAAATTGAATGAGGTCAGCATATGACACTGAAAATTTGGATGAATTACATTGAGATGTCGAAGTAACTGAAAAGACAAATACAGGAAGATGTCTATGACACTAGAGGGGCTTACGGTGAGCTCAAATGGCCAAAATGCCAAAACTACTTGCAAATGTAGGATGTAACCAATGTAAAAGAGACCAGGTGAGCTTGGACACCTAACTTCTGTCCCTCTAGGAAGCTCTATTTACATGAGGATCTTCATTCAACGACCTCAAGGAAACAAGGGTTCATATTATCTCAGCTCGGAGGTCTCCACTGATTTAATTAATGCTTTTAGCCTTTCTTAACCAGCAGCTCAAATTTTCGACCTTCAATGCTAGCTCTGAGCAGCAAGAGCTTTAGCCTCAATAGGGCTCCCACAAAATTGTAGTTTCAGCAAGTAACGAGGTCATGATGTATGGGTTCATGTTTGAGGCAGGATGCCTGTCTTTCAAGTAACCTATATATCATTTTAAGCTGTTAACTAACTGAGCAAGGAATGTGAACTTTGTATGTTTTATTGATTTTAAGAAATAGTGAAGAAAAAGTTTTTTGAGGCATTAAAAGTACTGAAATGTCCAAGTCTCAACTTTTGTTTAGGAAGCAAAATGGCAGCAATGCTTTATTATTGCAAAAAGCAAAAATTCCTTGTGTTTTACTAATCATAGAATGATAGAATCAGCTGAGACCAAAAAGGAGAAAGCATACTTGTATATATTCTTTCCTTATGGTAGTGTTTCTGGAATCATCTATTAAAGTTGGTTGATATTCAAACAGAGCACAAAAGGGAACTGGTATGGTCATCAATATAGTACCTTTTCCTTGCTTCTGAGTGTCACGGACAACATAGATGTAGCAACCACGATTGGCAACTCCCTGCATAACAATTCAAGTAATCCAGGCATCACAACAAAATTTGAGTTCATTAAAAGGGCAATCTTTGAATTTGACTAGCATTGGTACGCTTCTTTTGAGCATTAGCCAAGAAAATGTGTCGATGTCAGGTCGATGTCAACTATTTTAGGCTTTCTTGTCAACCTTCTCCCATTTCCTTCTCCACAGGTGCTAATGTGCTCCTCGTGGCGAAGTGAGATTTAGAATTGTCTTCTTTATCACTTCAGAGCCTCCCTCTTCTCTCATGCTTTTTGCATTGCAAAAAAGTCTGAGAACACTATTAAGTCTTCCATTGAGCAAAAATACTAAACCAAGTCCATGGTGTGAACCCATAGTTAGTGTGGCATCCTGACCATTCTAGTCATCCTGAGAAGGAAGAAGAGAATGCCTTTTTAATCAACTTTGGGGTAATATATTGCGTAAATGGTGATAGTGAAGTCAGCTACCTCTATTGGCTTTAAATCTAACTTGAGGACAACACCAACTTGCTCAATAATTCTCTATTATATAAGCAACAAAAACAATCAAGTACTTAAATACTGTAGAATATGTCTATGTGCACTTCTTATCTTTGCTGTTAATGGCATGCGATTATTTTCCTAAGGAATTAATTGAAATTTCACCTCAAGAAGGCATGTCGAACACCATGTGCGATCTCCCGCTTCAATTCCCACTCTTGGTCCCACTTAGTATTCTTACTGCACCCTAGAAGTCAGTGTTGATGGCAACAGTTCTGTGCTTTTTTTTTTTCCTTTTCAAAACAAGCAAGATGGAGGTCATAAATTACCTGGCCTGGCATCACCTCTCCATTGGTGCCACTAATGTCGATATTGGCATATAAGCAAGCCTTGGAGTGAACCTTGAATATGTCTCGGCCAAATAACTCATCAGCCCCAACACCACGGCATCTAAATGAACATAAAACCTTGTATCACAATACAAACTTTCTC
Source organism: Eucalyptus paniculata subsp. matutina (assembly GCA_017140255.1). NCBI lineage: Eukaryota > Viridiplantae > Streptophyta > Magnoliopsida > Myrtales > Myrtaceae > Eucalyptus > Eucalyptus paniculata. The sequence continues at coordinate 18,214,847 of CM029436.1, read as the reverse complement.
ATCAACTTAGCCTATAATCCAGCAATACATAGGGAAATTCACTGCGAAAACAATTTTTCACTAGGGGCCTTGGATATCCTCCATCAGTCTCATCCAATGGCCATTGAACATTTGTGTGCAGTAGGGTGTTTTCTTGCTCAATCCCATAACTAATGTGAACATTAGTCATGAACTTGTCCATTTCAAAACTTTCTAATTCATAATAGAAAACTCATGTCATTGGATCTCCTACCATGGAACTTCATTTATAACCATTGGGTTACAGAAAATTTCAGCAACCTTGGCCTATTTGTTCGTTGGGATTGGCTGGCTAGCTGGTGTATACGAATCACAAATAACCTACACATGAACAATAATTTTCCGTAAACTAATTGAAATGTCCTTTCTCGTTTGGTCAACCTATTCAAATGATCAGATGGATGAATATTTTTTGACAATATAATTCTTGTTTTGTGGATGATTACCAAGATATTGTTGTCACCTCAGAAAGGATACTTGAAAAGGGCTATTAAAAAGTCCAGAACTCGATGGAATGATATGAAGGTAAATATGGTAAGATGGTTTTAGGTTTATGTCATCTTACTTTAAGGTCACTTCACCATCATCCTCTGGAGCTTGGCTAGCACTTGATCCATCGTAGTTCCACTAGGGAAGTGGAGAGGGGTGCTCAATAGGTCTAGGGATCATGTGATTATTCATGCATCAATAGATCAGTAGCATATAGCACGTAAAGAGTAAAAGGCTGCATATTTTATCGTCACCATTCATACCCTTGATTTGCTTGGAGATCTATGTCAAAACCTCCAATACTGTCTCGTAGTTAGACTAACATCAAAATGCGAGATAAGATTTGCTAATGTAGAAATTCAAGGGGAAAAAAGAGAGAAAGGTGTCACTTGTTGAATGTGCATAAAACATATTATTATTTGTTCTGATGGTCCATTGAAGAAAGATGCAAACTTATTATTTTAATACAGAATAGTTCAAGTATTTTTCACCTTTTTGTGCACCGCATTTAAAGGTTTCAGGCATTAAAACATACCAATTATAATATGCAATTATCATACCGGTGTATGGCATGATATCCAAGTTGAGAAGACTCTCGAGATCATAGTAGTATTGTTCTCGGACTTTAAAGCATACACCCTGAACTTAGAAAAGCTCTTGATGTTTCCACTCTTCTTCTATTTAGCAAGAGAGAAATCCATGGGTTTCATGTCATGGGACTGGCGGTCAGGGAGTCATCAGTGCCAAAATCTATGCCATTTTTGCTTGGTCTAAAAAATAAAGCAGTGTGAGTAATAGACATATCTCTTGAAACAAAAAACCTCAAACTTAATCTCATGGAGGATACTTCAAATGACGGGCTCTATTGGTATGACTTGGCCCTGTAGTATGCATGCGAGTTTAGTTTTGAAAGATAAAAGAATGGATTGGATACTTCGCATCAAGTGCCAGCACCAAAAAGTAGAAAACCGCTTTTCAAAGACTAGTATCAAGTAGGAAAAAACTTACATTTTTGAAGCATAAATAGTAGGTCTTATTGATTTCCCTAAGGATGCCACCGCAGTCTCCTTGAAAAATAAACAAAAAATATCCGCAGAACCATAGTTGTCCTTTTAAAACCATTTCAAGGTTATTCAGGCCTCATTCCCAAAGAGAGCCTGTGAACAAGCAAAAAACTGAGGGCAGTTACGTTGTTGAAGGAAGCAGACTGCAGAGTGCAATAGTTTAAAAAATTATGAAATTCCACCTTTCTTAGGATCAATCAGCAAACGTGTTACCTTGATATTTCATTAGATCTAACGGTCGATCAACCGATGAATCTTGACAATGCACCAAATCTTTCCTCTTGAAATCAAGAGGCAATGATAATGAAGTACTTTCGTTTTTCACAAACTTGGCAAACTGCAAATTACTCTTGTAAAATGCTTTGGCAAAAATATCCATCAGATATCGCCAAGGCAGAGCAAGATACTGAACATAGCAATAATCAGTATGACCAATTGAAGTCATAGAACAAGAAAAATCTGAGACAAGAGCATATACAAGAGAAATCGCTATATGAGGTCCACAACGTGGACGTAAAATTGGTGATGATTAATTTAGTCACCAAAAGAAACGACAACAAATAGTACTGCTTCATTCATTCATTCTGCCTTCCACCAAATGCAATTCTTTTGCAGACAGTGTTGTCAAAAAGAGATGAAGAACATGTCAATTGTCAACCAAACAAAATGTGCAAGACAACCTTATAGTTATCAAAATGGAGAACTCATAGATTAGACTCCCCGTCCAATTGTCATAAGACCACTTTTAATGTCAAACGTTTACTCAATTGCTAAAAATGATGCTCAAAATTGGCAAAGGATTTACCTGAGAACTTCTGCAGAATGGCTGAACAGCAAACCAAGTATTGGAACAGCATATCCTAGATTTGCTGGGCAGATCTATACTAGAACCTCCGATTCCATGAGAACGCATAGAGATAATAAATTTTAAGGGAAGCAAACCGGCAGCCATTCTCCAGAGAAGCATTTCATCAGTTCATCTATGAAGAGAGTTATCCAGAAGCATCGGATTGTGCAGGCATTTCGCTCCCTGTGAAATCAAATAAGCAGATTGCACATTATATCTATAGCATGAGTCATGAGCCAGATTTAATGAGCTTGCAGTTGGAAGACGAGTACAAATTTTCATCATTTTTCTTGCACATTTGGGAATAAAGCGATGTTTCCACACCCCGTCAATATACTTAAACCTGTCCAAACCTTTCACCGATCTGTCCACTTACCCTGGTGGAGAATTTCTAGTCAAAATCATCGAGCTCGTGAGTTAAGTTTGGGATATGAGCAATCTTGTACCAGTCCTCGCCTGCATCTCTTTTGCATCTCTCCTCCAATTTTGGGCAACGGAAGATTCTTAAGCGAGTTAGGGATGTAAGCTTTCGCATTCCTTCAGGTAATGATGTCAACAAGGGGCAATCGAAGATTTCAAGCTGTCGAAGTGATTGAAGGGCCTCGATCTGCTCTGATATAGCCTTCAAATTTATACATTCAGAAATTTTGAGATGCTCAAGATTGCCGAGCTGTAGAAGCCACTGTGGAACAGATGCTAATCTGGGAAGGTTAAAGATTGCCACAGACTGGAGACTCTGAAGTCCATGGAAATCCAAGAAGTTGCCACTTTCATCTTTGGATAAATCAAGCTTCTCACAATCCCCAATAGAGAGATGCCTGAGGCTCGATAGATGTTGCATATCGAGTGAGAGGGAAGTTAACCAAGGACATCCACTAATGTGAAGAGACTCAAGTGAGGTGAGACTTTTCAAACAATTCTCAGGCAAACGTTCTAGAAACTCCATACTCCAGATGCCTAGCCTCTTCAACTTGTTAAGGCCAAGCATATGATTTATCAATGCTAGGTTTGACTCAATTAGAACTAAATCCTCAAGATTTGGAGTTCGTGGTAGGACTTCCAATTTTTCATAGTATTCAATACGTAATGTCAATAGACTAGGAAATGATGCTGTTAAAGTGAATGAATCATTTGACTTGATATATTCCAATTCAGTTAGATGATTAATCTTTAAAGTCTTGAGGTGATGTAGTTGGCCCAGTGGAGGGAGATGTTTACATCTTCTGCAATGCTCCAAGCATAACTCGACTAAATTTGGCAAGGAAAACATAAGGTTATCCATCATCCACCTTGGAAAGATCTCACCTGTATAATACGTGATCTTCAACTTCTTCAAATTTGAGTGCGGCTGCAATCCATCTAATAGAGCTTCATCTCTATCCCCAATCATTACATCATCAGTACGGAGATAACTCCAATGAAGCTCTAAAGATTCTAAAGAATGCTTACCTATCAAGTTTGCAGCCCTAGATTCTTCTACTACATTTATTGCGCTTCCCAAATTTTCAATGCAAAGGCTTCCCCGAATATTATTAAGCCCATTTAGCTCCCCAAGTCCGCAATAATTCTTAGTAAGAGCTTTTTCTCGGGGAAAAATGAAGCGTGTTAGCCTATGTAGAGAGCTCAATTGCCCTAGTCCTCGTGGCACATAACTAAGTTCCCAACAATCACCTATGTCTAGATTTCGAAGGCTGACTAACTTCGTTATACCCCTTGGCAATTCTTCAAGGTAATGACAACCATAGAGATTAAGTGTTTGCAAATTCTGCAATCTCGTAATGGAGTTAGGAAGCCTTTTGAGTGCCCAATTTCCAGACAAATCAAGATAAGTGAGATACTTCAACTTACATATGGAAGTTGGCACCTTCTTGACATTTGTGTCATGCAAATCCAAGATGTGCAACCTTTTGAAACTTTGCATAAGTTGGCATAGATCTCTTTCACTTCTTTGTCGAGGCATAGTAGAAAGAAATGTTCTCAGGGATCTTACTTTCAAGCGTGAGATTGGAAGGTCACCCACAGATATATGACGAGTTCTTTCATGTATGGATTTTGTGTCATCCCATGCCACCCAACACTCATTCCCTGCAACCAAGCAGGCTAGATCATGCATCAAATCATGCATCTTACAAGTCTCCTCATTCGTGTATGGATCTTTTTCAAAATCTTGGAAGAAGTTACTCCAAAGTAGATCCATGAAATATCCATGAGCAATGTCTTCTAAATGCTGAATTCTATTTGGTGGCTGGATAAATCCTTCTGCCATCCAAAGATTAACCAAAGTCTGCTTCCTCATCTCATAACTTTTGGGAAATAGTGAACAAAATGCAAAACATTGTTTCAAATGTGAAGGGAGATGGTCATAACTTAGCCTAAGAACATATTTTATGTGGTCTTCCCTTTGAGACACATCTGGGAGCTCATAATCTTTGAAATATAACCATTCGAATTTAGTTTTGTTAAAAAATAGTAAACTCCCAACAGTTCGAACAACCAATGGTACTCCAGAGCACTTTCTAGCTATCTCTTTGGCGATAGCTAGCATTTCAGGATCTTGTATTTCCTCTCGTTTACCACAAGCCATTTTCATTAATAAATCAACAGACGCTTTTTCGGATAAGCCCCCAAGAAAATGAGGCAAAACAGTGCCAATAATCTCCGCAACCAAAGCAAGGCATGTGGTTATAAGGATCTTGCTTCCTCTAGCACCTCCCACCAATAAAGTTTTCAAGCTCAACCATTTTTCTTGATCTACATTCCACAAATCATCTAAAACTAAGAGATATCTTTTTCCATCAATTTCTCCCCTGAGTTCACTCTGTAAATGTTCCATAACAACCTCAGTTTGTTCTTTCTTCTTTGCACAAGCTATGATATTTTTCACTATTTTTTTCACATCAAAGTCATTAGAGACTCAAACCCACATTTTTAAGTCAAAATATTTAGTGACCATCTCGTCATTATATACGCATTGAGCAAGAGCCGTTTTTCCAAGCCCACCAATACCAACTATTGGAAGGATGGAAACGTGCTCTTTCACGTTTGAATCCAATAAAAATTTCATGACTATCTTCTTATCATCATCTCTCCCCGTAATATCTCCCTCGCGTATAAACGAATGTGTCTCTTCTCTCTTCCCCCACTCTCTCTGCGCTTGTGAATCCACGGGACGCTCATCCAAGTGGAATCTCCTACCAGCGTTAATGGCTTCTATTTTCTCCCTCACTGCTCTTACTTTATAACTCATCTTCAGTTTAAAAGCAAGCTGGTTTGAACTTGAGAAAAATGTTCTCACCTCCTTGATCATTTCACTGTGGCCCCTTAGTTCTTGCCGTATAGCTTCTATATTGAATTCTTCAAGCACATCTTGGGCATCATAGAAAGCGTCTTTCAGTTTCTCAAGCCAATCTTGGATTTCGAGATTACAGTATTGCTCTTCGGCATGTCTCAGTACAGCTCGAAGCGTGGAGACTGTGTCCTTGAGCGCCTCGAGTTCATGCTTGAAGCCCCATAGCTTTCCAACATTTTCTAGTACTTCAGGAATCAGATAAGCAGTGATCTTTCCAGCAATACTAACGATGACAGCTTCTGCCATTTTTGTTCTTTCTCTGTGGATTAGAAGATATTAGTCCAGTCGGTCCAAGGATAGAGACTTCTCACACCATGTATAACAAGTTTGTCTTGATGCTGACCTCAGACTGGCAAATCAAAAGCCTAACATATCTAATTATCTACTTCTGTGACCGACTTGAGGTGTCGAAGATAAAAACTCCAAACATCTACGCAAGCCCAAATAAAAAATGCATATTGGACTACCGAGGTCGCGTCCAAGGTCCACGATTGGTTTGTCTAAGATATTTGGTGATTACTTTGTTTACTAGTCTAACGTGCTTGCAAAGGCAATGGAAATGCTGGTGTCGAAGTTATCGAAATACTTATTCAGCAGATTGATCTATCTAACAATTTGTCTAACAGTCCCGATAAACAGAAGCAGACGGGATTTGTGAAATGAAATTGCGTCTCCAAGGACAAACACTTTTATTTTTTCAAATGCTTCATTCTTTATTTATTTATTTATTTTTTTGAGAAGATGACCAATAATTTTTCTTGGGATTAATTTGAGGTTTGACAAAGTTGGTATCAAAGCTTACGTTATAAACCTAGAAAATTTTCGTTTGCTTTAATTTGGGCACTAGGAGATGTGAGGTGCGATTCATAGTTATTAATATATTGTGTACATAGGAGAGAGATACTTTCTGCAAAAATAGGAAGTTCTATATGTGTAGGTAACATAATGGATTTGTTAATGTTATGATGCCAAACGCTGCAACACTCAATTTAACTCCTCTTCATTCACATGACATTATTGCTAGTATCTTACTAAAACATTACAGTTTAATTACAGAAGTTCACTCTCTTTGCTAATCTCTCAAAATTATTTGCTTCCTATGAAAAAATGCTTCTACATTGTTTCTTGCTTTCTTTACGTTTTCCCGTTCTCTCAATGATAATAAAAAGCTTCCTTAAAGCTCTTCCCATACTAAACTTGCACATTTATCTAATGTAAAATCCCATATTTTTGGAATTTTAAAAGGATTCCCATGTGAGGGCAGAATGACATACATACTCTTCGCTTTTTCTGGCATATACAATTTGTACACAATCTTCATAATAATTTGGTGTGCATGCCATACATCTACTTTTATTAAATTGCAACATGCTCATCGTCCTACCAGTCACAGAAATGGTCATAATTATTTTTTATGCATATTTCTCTATGCATGACAGTCCTTTTCGCATACTTCAATGAATTCTCATGTAGGGTTTGGTTCATATTTGATTAATATATCATTCCTTTATACAATTTCCTAAATTACTAACAAATGGCGTTATTAGGTAATTGTCACAAGAAATTTTACGTGAGCATTGCTCCATGCAAGAATGACTTGATATAGGCGGCACGCTCCTGATTATTTTTATCTGTTTGTATATTTTGGAGAGTTTTTGTTTAATGAGTTCGCAATTGGGCTTACTGGAGTTGACTTGTGCCTATTCCCTACACCTTTCTAGTGGGTCTGGTGTCCTATGTCCTCCTGACATGTAGTAGTGTATAATTGGGTTGTGTCCTCCAAGCACATAGCAGTCCATCCATATGGCATAATCCTCAGAGCAATCCCTCTTATCCTCTCCCTATTAATAAGAAATCAATTACCAAAAAAGCTCTAAATCTGTTATAATTACGACAATTCAATCATAAATCTTATTTTTGCCAAATTATTCCTAAACATGTTCTATTTGTGTCAAGTTAGTCTATCCAATTGATTTTGATAAGAAATCATTGACATGAATGCCAATTGTCCTATTCGGCGTAGCTAGCATCGGCTTGGACATTTTCACTAATATAATAATAATAATTTATATTTTAGTAATCTTTTTTCTTTTTTTATTTTCTTTGTATTTTCTTTACTTTTAATTTTTTTTTTCTAATTTTTGGGCCAAGGGCCGGTGACGCTGGCCCTCGGTCCCCCATAATAAAATAGAATGAAATAAAATAATCAAGATGATAAGATTTAGCTAAGGTTTCTTATGACTTGTTTGTTTGTGCCTTTTCAAAAAGCAAAAGTAATTTCTTGCTTTCTTGCTAAAATTTAAAACATGATTCAAGTCTAAAAAATTATGAAAAGATTGAGGTAGTTTAAAAATAAAATAAAAACAAGCATCTAACAGTTTTGCCGATGCTTGTGAAAGCATAGAGCTTGAAATCCACCATAGGAGGTGAATAAAGTTGAGTTGTTGAAAATAGGAATTCTCATCATCCACGCACATTACGAGATGAGGCCTAATGAATATGCAAATGGGACCAACCAAGGTCAGGTCCAAGGTCCGCAATTGGTTTGTCTAAGATTTTACGTGCTTCTATTATTTACTCGTCTAACATGCTTGCAAAGGCAATGAAAATGCTGGTGAAAACAGAGTGCTAATCTTATAGTTCACAAAAAAATGAACCGATGCATGCTTGGTGGAAATTAGTGAGAGCGAAGTTACCAGGAGCGTGGGTGTCGCGACCTAATTTTTTCGGGTTCACCACCTAAAACTAGGTTAATGGACTACTAAGCTTTTAAACTTAGCTCAGGCTCTCCCAAGCCCGTACCAATTCGCGACTTAAGATTCAAACATTTAACATGCAAGATGTTATTAATTAGGAGTCGCCACTAATCGGTTTATGGTAGGTCGATTAGACACCTAAGTAAAATAAAGGGAGATTTATTTTACTCCTACGAACCAGAGACTAAGGATACGGGGACTTGGTTACACTAGAATTTTCTAATGCCCTTTCGGTACCATTCTTCTTAATTTTTTTCAAAATGTTTTTGCAAGCAGCTGATTTATTTTAACCTAAGTTACTATCATGCAAATGTGGTGACCACACGGGTGCTCATCCATTATTTAAAATATTCAAGTAAATAAATTGCATCACATAAAGCAAGCATTCATTTTTTTGGATTTTCTTAAAAATTAGAATTTTTTTATAAAATGCATTTTAACACTAAATGACTTAATCTTATTAATGTGGAAGTTCTAATTAAATGGGTCTATTATGCGAACTAGTTATTATGCACCTTATGACCTAACTTTACTAATAAATTCTAATAAAATGATCATATTATGCAACTAATTAACATGCACCTAGATTTTTGTATTTTTGTATTTTTTTTATTGAAATTCAAAACTAATAAAAACCCTACTCGAGCTATCTAAAGTAATTTTCTAATCCATTTTTGGGATTAATTTGACTTAAACCCTATTCTGTCTTAGAAAACTATTTTTTTTTTTTTTAAAAAAAATGAGAATATGAAAATGTGCCAATTATATCTAAGACTCTAAAAAAGGCTATTTAAGTCTAATCCTAACTTATTTCTTTTAAAATATCTAAAAATGCAGTCCTAAAAATATTATCTAAAAATGCAATCCTAGAAATATAATCCTAAAAATTTGATTAATTAAACTACGTGTCTATTATATTAAACCCTAATGTCCTATATGCTTATGTAATTTTTGAATATTTTGATTTTTTTTTTAATTTTTTAGTTTCTTTTTAGTTTTTTTTTTTAGGTTGAATAATTATTAAATTAGGGTTAAATCTAAACAATTAATATAGCCACTAAATAAAGGATCAAAATAATTGAAAAAATAACCTGTTGTCTCACAGGTTAAATTAACAATTATTTTAACCCTAATCATCACAACAATTCAAAATAATTAAATAATCTAGTCCGAAGTCTTACGGACCAAATTAAATAATTATTATTATTTAACAATTAAAATTTCATTAAGAAGCCCAAAATTAATGTAATTAAAAGAATGATCCGATGTCTCTCGGATCAAACTAATTATTACAAAAATCTTGGATAAAGCCTTAAGGATAATGTCTAAACAATACAAATAACTAACATTAATATAACATGATCTAACTTAAATAATAATAACACAAGACTTAAAATATAAACAAATAAATAAATAAATAAAATAAACCACCTAAGGCTCAAGAGAGGACAGTGGCGTCGGCGGTGTGGTGGCGCGGCGGTTGGGTCGGCGAGGAGGGCTCGCGGGCTGGTGCTTCACCGGGTGTCGGAGGCGGTGTGGTGGCGCGGCGGCCGGGTCGGCGAGGAGGGCTTACGGGCCGCCGGGAGCAAGGCGCGGCGTCGGGTACGGCGGGCTTCCGGCCACCGAAGCGAGGTGCTGCGAGGCGAGCTGCTAAGACGGAGGTCCAAGCGGCGTGCGGTGGGGTCGCGGGTCACCGGTGTGAGGCGTGCTGGTGAGGTGACCGGTGAGGCTCGGTGGCTTCGCGGTTGAGTGGAGGCAGACCACCGATTTGCTGGGCGCGAATTGCAGGTTGTGGGCCTCGGGTGGTTGGACACGGCAGCGTCGGTCGCTCGAGAGTGCAGCAAATCGACCTCGGGTGGCGTCACGGGCGTCGCGGGGAGCGGGTTGCTGCGATGGAGGTCCGCCGGTGTTTGAGTGATCTTTGGAGCAGCGGCGGAGCGAGCAGTACCGAAAGTTTCACGGGCGGCGGTGGCCCGGCGCAAGGCGTGCGGTGGAGATCTCGGACCGGCGGTGGTGTGGGGCACCGGAGCGGCAGCGGTGTGGGGCTTTGCGGACGGCGGTGGTCGCGGTCGTGGAAGCAACAGCGGTGTGGGGGCTTTGCGGAGGAGGAAACCACGAGGAAGATGAACAGTGCACAACTTTTCTTTATTTTTTTTTTTTTTTATTTTTTTCTCTTCCCTCCACGAAATCTCTGCCCCTTCTCTGTCTTCTGTCTTCGCTTGTCGGCAAAAAGGAGAAAACATTTTGACCTCTTTTTTTTTTTACTTTTTCCTTCTTTTCTCTCTCTCACCCGACACTCTCTCTCCTCTGTACTTTTTGCAGAAGACTTTCTCTTCTCTCTCTCTCAAAGATCCCATCGACGGCCTTCTTCTCCTCTTTTACTTTTTGCTTTTTCTCCTTTTTCACCAAGAGAACCCCCCTAAACGATAGAATTTTGCTATGAGTTTTTTTTTTTCGAATTTTCCCCCCGAAAGGTGAAGAAGAACCCTCTATTTATAAAGCGAAAATTCGAGTTTGTTTCGCCGGTGGAGATTTTTGCTCAACCTCTCGCCGGAGGAGATTTTCGCTCAACTTCTCCAACAAAGAAATGGCTCCAAAATCCGGCTGTTGAATTATTTTGAATTCAAAATTTCTTTTCAAAATTTCCCTCTAATCTTTTATTTTCTAAAAATTGAATATAAATTAGGTGTCAACAGCTGCCCCTCTTTGAAGGGAAGCTCGTAGAGGTTTCCTTCAAAGATAAATGACACATAAATTTAGACTATGCAGAATGAACGCAAAATGAATATGAAATGCATATGCAAATGTTAATTGTAATGACCCTTTTTTTTTTTTTTTTAAATGGATTCAAATAAATGCAATGTCATGCAATAAAGAATGCTATGTAAATGCAATGATTTGGTCAAGAACATATATTTCAATGTGTCTATGCTCAATGAAATGCAAATGCGAAATAAATATGGAATGTATATGCAAATGTTAATGACCTCTTTTTCAAATAAATTTAATTCTTTTTGAAATACAAGGTCATGCAATAATGCAATGTAAATGCAATGATTTTATCGAGAGCATATATTTCTATGTCTCCATGCTTAATGAAATGCAAATGCAAAGAAGAACACGTACTGTCATACTTATCTGGAGATTCAAAAAGTATTATTAGGTGTGAAATGATTCCTATGAGACCGACAAACATCTGAAATCTCTTCAGATAATTGAAAGGCTCAAAGTCTGGAACTCTCATTAGATCCCAAGCACCCGGAATAACCCACCTTCAAGAAAGATAGAGTAGTTCTAGGTAGTTGGTGTTACATGTCCAGGACCCGTACCATTCTACGGTCGCCTAAAATAGTAACATAACTTTACAAAGAGACTGCTTTCCTAGGACCCGTACCATTCTACGGTCGCCCAGTATGACAGTGTTTGGTTGTGTCTAGGACCCGTACCATTCTACGGTCGCCTGAATAGGGAAATAGGTTTTGTCTAGGACCCGTACCATTCTACGGTCGCCTAAACGAGATTCACTTTCTAGGACCCGTACCATTCTACGGTCGCCTAAATAAGGAATAGGTATTGTCGAGGACCTGTACCATTCTACGGTCGCCTTGACAGAAAATTGATTTTTCAGGACTCGTACCATTCTACGGTCGCCTGAATGGGGAAACTACTTTTCCAGGACCCGTACCATTCTACGGTCGCCTAAATCAAACTGAATCTGAAGAAAAATCTTTGGGGGATTTGGGACTCTCATCAAATCCCAAGCACCTGGAAATTGCATCAAGTACTTAAAAATTCTAAACATCTGGAAATCACATCAGACGCTCGAAAAGACAAATACTTGGAAGTCACATCAAGCATTTAAAGGTTCAAATATCTCAAGTTCACACTAGGCATTTGAAATATTTTATAAACATGGAAATCACATTGGAATTTAAAGGTTCAAAGATGACTGGAACTTAAACTAGACATTTGAAAATATTTTATAAATGGGTACTTGGAATTCTCATCGAGCACCAAGATGACTGAACAAACCCAGGGTTTTAAAGACAATTTTTTTGTCTTTGAGGAAAAATTCAATGAAGGTCCATGCATGATGGCTTTATCAAGCTTCTACTGGAAAAATTTCACAAGGACAATTTTCAGTTATAGTGTGAATCTCTTGAACATGCTATATGAGACCCTTTCAGTGTGAAAAAGGCTTTTTCACTCGCTCTCATTTAGAAGGGGTTATTTGTCCCGACCATTGATGCGGGAATATATCACTCAATCTTATCATCATCTTGTCGACAAGAGTTCGAATTTTCTTGCAATCAGTACGACCTTACCAATCTGAGAGGTCTTTGACAAGGATTGTAATGTGGGTTTGGTCAATGGCTTAGCAAAATGGACTCTTTGAGTCAAGGCAATTGAAAGAACAATTCTGTAATCATCTTCGGGTTTACAAGTCAAGAACCCTGCAAAATGAGAAAGAAATAATCTTGCTCGCACTTCTTCGAGCAATGCTTAAAACATATGAATTCCTATGTTAATTCAAGTGCCCTAATCTGAAGAGACTTTGTAAGGGACGTAACATAGGCTTGGTTATTGGGTTTGAGAAACGAAATGATCGTTAGGCTCAAAGATGTGTGTAAAGGGTGAGAGTTGGTGATCATCTGGACATTACCACCAGTTTTCTTCACCATGGATTGTCTTCTTGACAGATTTCTTTATTGGCTTAAGAGTTTATCACTAATGCCAATGATTATTCAACTGGAGATCTTTTCTCAAAAATGATTTTCTTTGATGATGGGCATCGATCAGGCACATTGCTTTTTCATGCCCCCCAATTCATCAGTCATTTTCCTCTTCTTTTCACGGGCATTGGCCTTGCTTTTACTAGGCACACTGCTTTTTCATGCCCCTTATTTTTTTTTGCACTTATTTTCTTTGGACTCACACAGTCTTCTTTCATCAGCATTTTAGACCATGCTATTCGAATGATTGTCTTTCATTTTGCCCCAGTGTGGGGGATGATCACCAACTAGGTTTGACATGAAATGAATTCATAGGCTCAAGTGGGCTATGCAAATGATATAAGTGTGTAGATAGTGAAAGAAACGCTCTTCGTCATCCTAAGGCACTTAAATTACCACATGAATTTAATGTAATAGCATGACTTGAAGATTGATGCAAGTGAGAGCAAGAAAATTTCTATCCATTTCACTCTCCTTTAATGTCAACTTACCTCCATTTGCCCCGATGTGGGGTGGTCCTTGACAGGGGTAGTATGAAAGAAATTCTTCAAGTATTTGGGCTCAAAAGGGTTAAGCAATGGATTATTTGCAATGTTTGGGACAGACAAATGAACTGCCTCTCATCATTTCAGCTGCCGTACTTCTTGCAAGAAAACTCTTCATCTTGAAACACAAAACATTTCCATACTCACCTCACAATGTATAGACAAGGGACTGTGTATGGGATAAGGCTTGCCTTTCACACTTCATTTAGCATCATTTAACATGTTCAAGTAACTCAACATCCTTCACTAAATTATCCATTTTGATAAATTTCAAGTGGAATTGATGAATTGTTCAATATGATGTGAAAGCATTCTATAATGATAAAAAGGCCATGCTCTATTCTAGCATATCAAATCATAAAGTCAAAGATGTGAAATGTCTGTGTCTTGCCCCTCTTTGCAAGGGAGCTCATAGAGGTTCCTTAAATGTGCGCAAAGCTGCACCTGAAACATAAAGCAGATAATTAAAAGAAACAAACATGGTAAATTAGATGCATGCTGGAAAATTATTTTATTTTGAAAATTTTTTCAAGAGAACATGAAGAAGCCCAGCCTTCAGAATTAGCTCCTTGCCGTTTTCTTTTTGGTAGGATTTCATCACAGGGCTAGTTTGGTGTACTTCAACATGCCCTTAAAACATGAAAAATCTCCATGCATTTTATTGGATAAAAAGCAAATTACATTACTGAAATGAGGGAAATCCTAGAATTGAAAATGCAAATATGCAAATACGGAAAGCAATAAAGACTCCTGCGCAGAGGAGTGTCCTACTCTCGAGCTTCATCGATGAACAATTCAGTCATTCCTTCAAGTGTGTCATCTGAGCTCTCAATCTTTGGAGGTGCGGGATCATCTATGCCACCCCATCCATCTGGGATGATATCCCGTGGGTCGAAGTAGGAGCTGGAAGGAGCTGAATACTTTACATAGTAATCGAATTTGCCACTTGGTTGCCCCAGGGTGTCCATCACTTCTGCTTCCTTATGCATCATCTGAAACATGGTAGGCTCAGCATCAAAACTGAAAATGGCATTCACAGCTTCTGGGTGATCAAAGAGTGGGTTATTCTGGATGTTCGGCTGTGCATCACGGAATGAGACCACCTTGGCATCCAAAAGATTTTGGATTTTATGTTGCAGCGTATAGCAATCGTCAACATAATGCCCTACCTCCCCCATATGATAAGCACATGTTTTGGACGGATCATAGTTGGGGAAACGCTCGGGATTAGATCGCTTGGGTTCCTTAGCAAGTAATCCTTTCTTCTGAAGGGTCGGCAAGATCTTGGACAAGGGCTTAGGAAGAGGCGTAAATTGACGCCTGGAAGAGTTCTTCTGCTGGCCAAAGAATGGTTGTGCTCCTCTTTGATGGGTGTTCGGGGTAGGGCGAGGTGGTTGCACATAAGCTGCATTAACCTCCGCTACAAGTTCTTTATCCTTCTTGGTTGAGACTCTCCCATATGAGCTGGTTTGATCAGACGCCCATCCATCACGCAATGCTACTTCAATTCGCTCGCCAACAGGGATTAGCTGATTGAATGACTCGGCAGTTGATCCCAGCATTCGATTTCGATATTCAGGTGGGAGTGTCTTCATGAACAAATCCATCAGCTCTTTTTCTGTCGGCTCCGGAGTAATTTGAGCAGCTACGGTCCTCTATCTCATGACATAAGCCTTGAAAGATTATGTCCTCTTCTTCTCAGTGCGAAGTAAATCCTCTTGAGATGGAGTGACATCAATATTATACTTATATTGCTTGAAGAAGGCATCCGTCAAATCCTCCCAAGTCTCCAGCAGATTAATCTTCTTCATGATGTACCATTGTAGCGCCGGTCCTGTCAGGCTTGCTTGAAATTGTTGAATCATCAAGGGGATGTTATCAACATATTTGGTCATCTTGACCACATAAGTCTACAGATGGATCTTCGGGCAAGAGGTGCCATCATGCTTTTCAAAGTCTGGCATTTTGAACTTCTTTGGCATCTTGATCTTTGCATGATGGGACAAATCGGTTGGGCCTTGGATAAACGAACCCCGCATTTGCTTGAGTTTCTCCTCGATCTTTGCCATGCGTTTTTCTTGCTCAATCTTTGGTACAGCCGAGTGTATCACTTGTACCTCCTCATCAACAACAATTTGAGGCACGTGTCAGTAATTTTCTCCTTTGAGACATCCTTAGAGCTTGATGGCCCACTTGTGGATCGCATTCTTGCCTTTATCTTTTGGATCAACCATGGGAACATGTTGTGGTAACACCACTTCGATCTTGCGGAGCTGGTGGAGCAGTGTTTGCTTGAAGAGAATTGATTTGCTTAGAAAGCTGCTTAAGAACATTCAAGACTTGCTTCATTTCCGTTTCGAGGTGGCGATACGAGCTTGTTCGGCAACACGCACTTGTTCGGTGTTATCAGCCATTGTTGCCCTAGAACGAGTACGGATTGGTGATCTTGGATGAGCCGTGTTGTTACCTAAAAAATACAGTGAGTATTATAATAAATGAGATTGGTCCATGACAATGATCTAATCGCTTGATTTTATTCAAGATTTATTTTAAACATTGAACCAAACTTCCTAACATTAAACTAAGAATTGAAATTCAAGTCCTTAAACATCAAACTAACAACTGAAAACACTGAACTGAAATAAAAGTCCCTAGACATTGAACTAAGAAAACAAAATATCTCATTTTATATGCTTTCGGGAACCCAACGCCTTGCGAAACTTGTTATTTTCAGCTTCGAGCATTTCCACTTTCCGCTTAAGATGCTCAATTTGTGCTCGTTGGGTGGGCTTCTCGGTCACATCAGGAACTACTGGACGCAAGGCAGCGGGAATCCGGTGTTGTTGGATGTAGAATGCCGATGCATGGTGAATCTCCTCCTCACCCTTCAATCTCATGGGCACCAAAATCTTCTCTGGATAACATTCGCTCCATGTAGTAATGATCTCCTGGATCTCATTGAAGTAGTCATAATCCTTTCGAATGAAACGAACTTGGAACAAATCTGTCCTGAGAGGTGGAGGAATTTCTTGAAGAGCTTTGTACTTGACGGGCCACTCTATGTGGATAATAGGAAGTAGCACCGGAAAAGGCCCGCAGCGGGATTGGTCCATCATGTTTGTGGAAAAAAGCGAGCTTCCTCAATGTGGAGCCATTTAGTATGCCATAAGAATGCCTTAGGATTAGGGTTTTTCAAAAAATTAATCCAACGGGCATATTGTTTATGTGGGGAAAAATGTTCTAGAACCGCAAATTTTTGTATGGGATGTCGAGAATCGTCTATCCTGAATTGTTTTATAAGATGCCCAAACCCTCTTATGTGGGAGAAAAACCATATTTGCAAAAGTTCAGGGAGGGCATGCATTGTCCTTTCCTCATTTTGTTTGAAACGGGTTAATGACAAAAATGTTTCAGCTAAAATCATATTCACATAATTTAGCCCGTCACAAACCCGATTAACCACCCATGAAATTGCAGGATTAATGGCATTTTTTCGATAAGGAAAACGATTAGCCCAAAAAATGCTAACATGAAAATCCTGGCTTTTGAAATCATTGGTTGGTCTGCAAAACATTTTTCTAAGAATGAAAATGGACATGCAAAACAGTTAGCTTTGACGACTTTCCTTATCCTTTCGGCTTCGATTTTTAAAAATTGAGATAATTCAGAGATAGAATCTATACCGATAGGCGGCCTAACAAGTTCCTTGTCCAGGGGCATTCCAATGGCAATACTATATTCTTCG